>JAOWCC010000064.1:39308586-44108586 GCA_030867875.1 Actinernus sp. WN-2022
CATGCCTTGTGGAAAGGTAACAAGGTAAGTTAAACAACACTTCAATATGGATCCCCGGGGTCAGGGGTCTTCACATAATTTTGATGCCCAGGGTGTGGGAGCTTCACTAGTATTCATGAACATGTTGGGGGGGGGGGGGGGGGGGGGGGGGGGGGGGGGGGGGTGCATAAAGAAACAGCTTTTTTGATGATGGTCACGTCCAAACGAAGAATTGAGATTTGGTATTAACATCTACTCACTTGTAACAATGAGTTCTGCTTTCTCCTCGTTTTGCTTGCCATCTGTTAACCACAGGATACAGCTGTATATTCCACTATCAGTCGTGGTAACATTTGAGATCACCAGAGTTGCTGTGGACTCCTTACTCACTCGTGTTCTGTATTCAGCAGGACATCTGGTAGAGACTTTCCACTTCCATGAGTTAAATTTGTCATCTGCTACGAGGTCAACTCTGTTATTATTCGGATAATACTTGTACCAAATCGGCGACTGGTCAGTAAACTCTGTGTTCCTATTATGTACGGTGTAATCCCATTCAATCCTGGCAGTCGTCCCACTTGAAACGTACAACGGTTGGGGGAACCTTGGTAAAAGTAGCTGCCCCTGCAACACGGAAGTACAACATAAATTATCTTTAAAAACGATCAAATCTAAGAGAAAACAGCTGTATAAGAGAAAACATCCTTCCAAATTAGAGGGGATGCGCACACCTGATATCAAAGAAATTGGTCTTACTACAATAAGAACAACTAAAAGTGTTTTCAGAGTAGAATCTGCTCTTCCTATCAATTCAGCCATGATCAACCTCGTCCCCATGTGTCTTCTGGGTCTTGTTCACGTAACGTTCGGGATGGTAACTCAATCTGCGCGTGCGCGGCGCGAGCCCGAAACTGACACGTGTAGCTTCGATCGTGAAAAAAAATCCGAGCAGAAACCGAATGGAAGCTCTGTGTTGTTGTGAGAACACAGGAAACCCAAGCTCTGTTTGTGTTTTAAATTATAAGGGTTTGTATGGGATTTTTAACGAGTATTTGGTTGTATACGGTTAGACCAGAAATACTGAAATAAAAATCAATGAAAACTTACCTGAAGTCTTTATCTGTTCTTCATTGGGCTCTGTATGCAATTTCAGCAATTTCAAAGAGAGGTCGAGGGGTAAAATTTCAACAGAATTCGCTGAAATTGCATACAGAGCCCAATGAAGAACAGATAAAGACTTCAGGTAAGTTTTCATTGATTTTATTTCAGTATTTCTGGTCTAAACCGTATACAACCAAATACTCGTTAAAAAATCCCATACAAACCCTTATAATTTAAAACACAAACAGAGCTTGGGTTTCCTGTGTGAGAACAATGGCGTTATAAGTGCAGATCGCGCGGAGCTACTTGAAATTGAGAGAAAGAGGGTTCCTAACGTGAAGATGAGAAGGATTTATGGTATTCAAAGCACGAGTATCCAATGCTAATATTAGTCTGAATACGGAGCTTCAAATTCCGGCGGAATTACAGAAAAAATCGAACTCTATTTTCGATGGCCGATAGCACATTTACTTGATTTTTCCAAGGTAATCGAATGGAGCTTCCCAATTCTACACGTTCTGTTGTTTCAACTTCTGTGGTCTACTTTTAATGGACTTTCTTTGGGAGTAGAGGTTTTTGATCATAAAAGTAGGACTTACGCAACCTCGTCCCCAGGGTCTTCTCGGTCAGATCCCAAGATGGCGGTTAGGCGCGTAAAGACCCCTGGGAACGAGGTTGAGAAGACTTCAGTAGCCGCCATCTTGGATCTGACCGAGAAGACCCTGGGAACGACTGAAAAATGAGCGAAAAATACAGGAAAGCGTTTATCCAGTGACTATGGGAGCTTTTATATGAGGTTAGTATTAAAATCGTTTTATATATACATGTATGTTGCTACGTGTATGAAATATCGATATGATAACTTGAAGGGTATAAAGTGTGCTCGTGCCGTGTGGTTCGTTGAGGCAGACTGCACCGTTTGCAACGCGTGTGCTGATTGGCTGGAAGTACTTAATCGCATTAAATCAAAGGAAATTTGATACCCTTTTGGAGTTACTTTACTTTCTAAATAATAGATCGAATAGATGATCTTGTTGTGTATATTTCTCTTAACACGAGACATATGGCCAGCTCCATATGGCGGCTGGTAGCAGTCACCACAGTTGCGTTGTCTCTCTGCCTGCTGCATAGGATCAGAGGGTCTTTGTGGTCTCGCCTCCTAGAGATAGGACGCATTAGCTTAGGATCACGGTGGTCTTAGTGGCCTCGGTGGTATTCCTCGTGGCATTGATGGTCACTGGGTCCACCTAGGTCTCGGTTGGCACGGTGGTCTGGTGGTCTCGGTGGTCTGGTGGTCTCGGTAGTCTGGTGGTCTCGGTGGTCTGGTGGTCTCGGTAGTCTGGTGGTCTCGGTGGTCTCAGTGGTCTCGGTAGTCTGGTGGTCTCTGTAGTCTGGTGGTCTCAGTGATCTCGGTAGTCTGGTGGTCTCGGTGGTCTCGGTAGTCTGGTGGTCTCGGTGGTCTCAGTGGTCTCGGTAGTCTCAGGTGGTCTCGGTAGTCTGGTGGTCTCGGTAGTCTGGTGGTCTCGGTAGTCTGGTGGTCTCAGTGATCTCGGTAGTCTGGTGGTCTCGGTGGTCTCAGTGGTCTCGGTAGTCTGGTGGTCTCAGTTATCTCGGTAGTCTGGGTCGGTCTCGGTAGTCTGGTGGTCTCGGTGGTCTGGTGGTCTCGGTAGTCTCGGTAGTCTGGGTAGTCTCGGTAGTCTGGTGGTCTCGGTAGTCTGGTGGTCTCGGTGGTCTCAGTGGTCTCGGTAGTCTGGTGGTCTCAGTGGTCCTGATACTTTGGTTGGGAAATTTCTGCATAATAACCTCCCAAATTGGACAATTTCTAGAATTTTGCATTTGTAATAGAAATCTTTAGAAATATTTTCATGGCTTTGTAAGGCGCGGACACTCGCCTGCTGCTCTGTGATTATCCTAACCCGATCCTGACAGTAATCGTTCCTTCACTGCTATCGCTGTCAAGAATGTGCAGTTTCACTGGTTTTATGGAATGTACTAAAGCTACACTTTTCAAGGGAGGTGATAGATCAACAATATGATAAAGACACTTGTTGTCATAAAAATTATTCTCCCACTTTTAACAAAATAATTGGAGGGACTCGGTTTGAACTTCAGGGACTAAGGCTGGTAGATCAACAGTATTATGAATAGTTCATGGAAGTCCTTGGCAATATTATAGTCTTACCTATTAAAGAAGGCTTATGTCTACCGAATCGCTCAAAGTAACTGCAGATACAAAAACCTGAAAAATGTGGCCTCCTGTTACTTTCTACTAACTACAATAAAGATCGAACTTCATTCATTATGCAGCTACAAAGACTAGTTAACGCTGGAGCTTTAATCAAACCTTCTGTGTCGTATCTCTTGCACCTTGCACTCCACTTGTTTTACTCTTATCAGTTTGTATACCCCTTTAGGGACTGGACATTACATTATTTAGCGGTAGGAGGGGGGCTACTAGATCTGCATTTGTGACTTGCCCAAAAATTGTGACCCTGCAGTTCTCTGGTCTCAAAAAATAATGACACCGCCCCCCCCCCCCCCCCCCCCCCCCCCCCCCCCCCCCCCCCCCCCCCCCACCCCCCCCCCCCTGGATAAGTCTATAAATAAGCCATAGTAAGTGTACTTAATTAAACAATTATGTCCCCTATAAAAGACAAGCTTATAGGGGTGTGCTGCGGAGACCCCAAAACCCTGACCCTATCCAAGACTTAAAAATGCCGTTTACCATATCCGATCCCAGACTTGAAGCAAAACATCCATACCCTATCCCAGATCCCGAACACTTTTAAATTAAAATTACACTACGAAAGCCGTTGTTTTGTTTTAATAAGGTATTTGTCAATCGATAGAGCGCTAAGCATGGCGCCAACGACAAGTATATCAAAATACATACCCTTCGTAAAAAGGATACCTACAGTGTAGTCCAGAACACCGAGTTTGTTTTACCACAGGTAGCCAAAAACATTATATCGAACCCCAGTCGAACGCACTTTAAATCTATGATTACTTCTAGTAATTGCCAACGAGTCAGCCGAGCGAAAACGCTCGGCTGACGAGGCGGCAGCATTATAGAGCCGTGCGTAATTTGCAGTAGGCAGAAGAAATCTCAGATCTTGCCGTAACTGATTTTTCTCAGTGTAACAAAGATTTTTGTGTCCTTATTTGGATTTAACGAGAAGTGTGATCGTGAAACAAGAACCAATCAGAACAGCAGACATTTTGATGACGTCACTGGCGCCGAAGACCTCAAGTCCTCAACACGCGTCTTTTCCTTCCTTCAGCTCTCTCGCTTGTTATCCTTGTAAGCTCAGGAAATGTAGCCGTTCTTTCCTGAACTCGAGCGAAAGTGCTCAAGCCAAAGACAAAGTGCACCGAGCGAAAGTGCTCAAAAATAGATACTCTCGCTTGTTATCCTTGTGATCTCAGGAAATCTAGTCATTCTTTCCTGAACTCGAGCGAAAGTGCTCAAATTGAACCAGCGAGTTCATATTTTAAGGAGCCAAAGTGCACCGAACGAGAGTGCTCAAAAATAGAACGAGCGTAGTAGTATATATACTAGCGGTCCTAATTCACATCCTTATTTAAGCCCCCTTTTTCCCATCGTATATCCCTACCGCCCACGAAAAAAATCGTTGAAATTTGTTCCTTATATAAGCCCTTCTGATCCCCCCATTAAGAACCATAGCCAACACACATTGATGTAACCATTAATGAACCCCTATTAGAGATATGAATTTATCATACTATGCGGTTATACTAAAGTAACTATATAAAAACATCGGAAGTATATATATACTATGGCTAATATATTGTACCTTCCTATAGAAATCTTGACTAAGATCGTAGAGTATGCTGGTCCTATATCATTTGCCGCTATTGCTTCGACTTCAAAACATCTAAATGATGCCGCATCTCTAGCACGTTATAAAAACGTAGATCAAAAGTTTCGTAGACGAGTAGTCCTTTATGGTTTTAGGTCTATGTATAACGATGATGAGAGAGATAATTTGGCTAAGAAATTCAGTATTTCCATAGATGACGCATACGATGTACTATTCGACACCATCATAAATGGTCATCTTGATGTCGTTAAGTGGGTTATTAATCACTTCCAGTTTAACATAGAGAACACAAACATCGATGATGCACTATTAGGTGCCAGTGAAAATGGTCATCTTAATGTCGTTAAGTGGGTTATTAATCACTTCCAGGTTACCATAGAGAACATAAGCGTCGATGGTGTACTATTCGAGGCCAGCTACAATGGTCATCTTGATGTCATTAAGTGGTTTATTAATCACTTTCAGCTTACCATGGAGAATATAAACGACAATGAGGTACTATTAAGCGCCCTCATAAATGGTCATCTTGATGTCGTTAAGTGGTTTATTAATCACTTCCAGCTTACCATAGAGAACATAAACGGCGATTTTATGCTATTAGTTGCCAGCAAAAATGGTCATCTTGATGTCGTTAAGTGGTTTATTAATCACTTCCAGCTTACCATAGAGAACATAAACATCGATGATGCACTATTAGGTACCAGCAACAATGGTCATTTCGATATCATTAAGTGGTTTATTAATCACTTCCAGCTTACCATAGAGAACATAAACATCGATGATGCACTATTAGGTGCCAGCAGCAATGGTCATTTCGATATCGCCAATTGGCTCGCTGAGCATTTTAGACTGCCTTCCTATAACCGTTTGAATATGAAGTGGCTACCCCACGAATCGATGAATCGCTCGAGACGTGAGCATTTTATACCGCCTTCCGATAACCGTTTGAATATGGAGTGGTAATGTTAACATGATAGTTATACTATACTGGATCCCCGAGATGGGCAACTCATCATACATCGTATATACTAGTACTTGAACAAAACAAAAAACAAAAAACAAAAAAAACAAAAGGAAAAAAAACGGCCAATTTTATGCAACCATTAATAAATCCCTATTAGAGAAATGGCACCATTATGTTATCAGCCATAAAAATGCGAGGACATAATCAGTGCCGATGGTTAACAGTTGGCAGGAGAACTATTTGCGGTAAGAGTTGCTTATTCGAGTGTTGTAAGCAACATCGACACCAGATCAGAGAAGGATCGTTTGAGCCATACCCCTGCCGTTTGTGTGGAGTTGGGACTCAATCAGAGACACGACTTTGTCGTCCGTGTGGTAATATAACTGCACAGATAAACCTGATGCGTAAAGGTAAGAGGGCTAGAAACGATTTTAACGCTGTATTGACTGACCTTGCTACGAAGAATCTACCTATTAGGGAACTGATGCGTATAGGTAGGAGGGCTAGAAAGGATTTCAACGTCGTATTGACTGAACTTGTAACTAGAAATCTCCCTATTAGAGAATAGATATACTAATATTATACCCATAGTAAATATGGCATATGATAATTATCAGAGAGACGTACTAGATGTATACGAACAGGCGCGCAACATCCTTGATGAACCGATCCCCGAAACGATAGAAAGACGTTTAATACGACCATTAATTCCCAAAAAAATTGTCCCACTAGTATTCAAACGAACTAAATGGGTCATTGGTAATTTCTTACGAGGCTGGCAGATGGATGTTCCAGAGGGTCACGAACTTGGTGCAGACCCAATGGCTTTCTTAAATGGTGTACGCCATATAATCCACGAAAAACTAGAGGAAGAGATTGTCAATCTAAAAGGCGTGAAGTTTCAGCTCGCCCTGAGAGTAGATCTAATAAAGTACAACCTTGATGGTAGCAAAGAATCCATCGACGTAGTATTTCGTCATTATCAGGAGGTTCTATTGCAGTCCCACGAAATCAATTCCGCGCTAGACAAGTCTTTTCCTGCGATCCAAGAAAAACTAGAGAAATGGATACATAGAGGCTCAGGATGGGTGGTAGACCGAGTAGTTCTGCTTTGGCTCGACATAGCGCGATATAAACCACTACGAGGAGGCTCATACATTCCACTTCCTAAAGAAGTCCAAAACAAGAGGGCTGTGATTAACGTTCAAAATAAGTATGATAACTGCCTACGATGGGCACTACGATCAGCGCTCTTTCCAGTCGAGATTAATACCCAAATACCATCTAAGTATCCTATAGACGATGGCCTAGACTTTACAAGAATCGATGCACCAACACCCATATCACAGATTTGCAGAGTTGAGAAGCAAAACAACCTTGCGATCAATGTCTTCGGATGGGAGAAAGGTGTGATTGTCTATAGGATTAGCAAGCAATGTGGGGACATCGAACGCATCAACCTATTGCTAATAGAGAAATCTGGAAAGTATCACTATACTTGGATCAAGGATTTGAATCGCCTCCTATTCGATCAGAGTAAGTACGAGCACCGAAAACACTTCTGCGAGAGGTGTTTACATGGATACTGCCGAAAAGATCTACTCGAAAAACACATCCCAGAATGCAAAGGTATAGGACAGACAGCAGTTAGAGTTGAGATGCCTGAAGAGGGTAAGAACAAGCTATCCTTCCAGAACTGGCACAAACAGATGAAGGTTCCTTACATCATTTACGCCGATTTCGAGGCGCTGACAACCAAGATCGAAGGACCAGAGCTTGATCCCGCAGCAGAGCTGGCACCAGAACTGCGCAGCAACACCCAGAAAACTCAACTACACGAGGCTTGCGGATTCGGCTACATCGTGGTGAGATGTGATGGTCATACGGAGACTCAGTCGTCTATAGAGGGTCCAATGCTACGGAAATGTTCCTGGAGGCAATACGACAAGAAGAACAAAAAGTCGAAGCGGCTCTATCTAGACGTAAAGCCCTATGCATGGCTCCAGAGGACAGCATAGCTCACCGAAGTGCAACAATTTGCCACATCTGTCAGAAATCTCTTAATGGAGATTCAGTTCGCGATCACTGCCATATCACTGGAAAGTATCGTGGAGCAGCACACAATGCCTGTAATCTACTCCTGCGGATAGACCCAAAGAAGACCATAATACTAGTAGTCTTCCATAATTTGCGGGGATACGATTCTCATCTCTTAATGCAGTCTATTTCCAAAGTAGAGGGGCAGATAAATTGCATACCAAATAACATGGAGAAGTACATTTCATTCTCCCTAGGGAAACTGCGATTCATCGACAGCGTTCAGTTTTTGCTATCCTCTCTTGCTCAGCTAGTATCGGCTAAAAACCCGGAAGGATTCCAAATCATAGCCAGATACGAGCAAGACGAACATAAGCGCGGGCTTCTTCTACGCAAGGGCGTTTACCCATACGAACATATGGACAGTTGGGAGAGGTTTCAGGATGAGCTACCGCCACGCGATGCTTTTTATAGCAAGCTTTCTGATGAAGGAATCTCAGATGAGGACTATACTCACGCACAGAAGGTTTGGGATGCATCCGATTGTCAAACTATGGGAGACTACCACGACCTATATCTTAGAACTGATGTACTTTTACTCGCAGATGTGTTTGAAGGCTTTCGAGCGACATGTATGCAAAATTATGGCTTGGACCCAGCTCACTATTATACGAGTCCTGGTCTATCGTGGGATGCGTTATTAAAGAAGACCGGTGTAGAGCTTGAGCTGCTCACAGACTACGATATGCATCTTTTCATCGAGAAAGGGATGCGAGGCGGCATTTCTATGGTCAGTCGACGCCATGCAAAGGCCAACAATCCATATGCGACCGAGTACGACGAAACCAAGCCCACTACGTACATACAGTATCTGGATGCGAACAACCTATACGGATGGGCTATGAGCCAAGCGCTACCAACAGGAGGATTTGAGTGGTGTGACGTAGCAAAGCTACAAACCTTGAGTATCCTCGACATCGCGTCGTATGTAAAATACAAGCGGATAAAGGATATATCCTTGAGGTTGACCTCGAGTATCCTCAAGAACTACATGATGCTCACAACGCGTATCCACTAGCCCCAGAGCGTATGAAAGTCCAGAAAAAATGGATGTCGGAGTATCAATATGGACTTTTGTAGTCAACCGACCATCGAAGTTGAAAAGCTTGTGCCCAATTTATTTGATAAAGAACGCTACGTCCTACACTATAGAAATCTACGATTATATCTTTCTCTTGGTATGAAATTGAAAAAGGTGCACCGAGCACTCAGATTCGACCAAAGTCCTTGGATGGAGCCATATATACGTATGAATACAGACCTTCGTAAACTGGCTACGAGCAATTTCGAGAAAGACCTCTACAAACTGATGAATAATAGCGTATTTGGTAAGACAATGGAGAATCTGCGTAAGCGCGTAGATGTTAAGCTGGTGCGTGCAAGAGAGGAGGACAAGCTTAGACGGCTGATATCGAGCCCAACATTTGCTAGATCGAATATCTTTGATAATGACCTCGTAGCCCTACACATGCATAAAAGCAGGCTTATACTGAACCGCCCCGTTTACGTTGGTATGAGCATCCTAGACCTATCTAAACACCTGATGTATGATTTCTATTACAATCAACTTAAGCTCCAATATGGTAATAAATGCGAACTGCTCTTTACGGACACAGATTCGCTATTGCTTGAGATCCAAACAGAAGACGTCTACGACGACATAGCCAAAAATGCAGACCTATACGATACAAGTGATTACCCAAAAAGCCATCCACTATACGACACTACCAATAAAAAGGTTCTTGGAAAGATGAAGGATGAGTGTGCAGGCGTTACCATCGTAGAGTACGTTGGACTTCGACCTAAGATGTATTCGATTGTATGCGCAGACACCAAGGAGATTCGCAAGGCTAAAGGAGTACGGAAGTATGTTGTGAAGAAGCACATGCGACACGAGCAGTATAGGGAGTCTCTTTTCGATAGGAAGACCTTCAGACATGGAATGAATATGCTGCGAAGCATTGGGCATAAGATCTATGGTCTGCGAGTTAATAAGATCTCCCTTTCGCCACTGGACACAAAACGTTGGATTTCCGAAAATGGAATCGATACGTTAGCCTATGGCCATAAAGATATCTTTTTGCCCCAAAACGAACTAGCTTAGGATCCCATTCGGAGGTAGTTCGGTATCAAGTGGTACGACTTGTATCTCTTCACGCACAAATCCGCGCGTTGGTCGTTGCGGAGCAACATTCGAAACCTGTGGAGCCTCTTGCGAAGCAAGGTAGTACAGAACTGGCTGACCCGAAGAAACCATACTACGTGAAATGCTATATGTTTTCAAACTCCATATAGGATCGGTAGCACGCCTTCGTCCACCTTCTAGCTCACCAGGAGCGTATAGATATCGAACATTGACGTCGAATGGAAGTCTTTCCTCTTTGAGACCAACTAGGCGTCGAACCCGTGCCGGTTCTGATGGGTTCGATTCGATTTCGTCTTTGGTAATTGCTATGGATGGTTGTTTTCCTGTCAAACGCGTAGCTTCATTGTTTAAAGCTTTTACGACAGCAGGTAGACGAGCCACCCATTCGACAGATCTATCGTCCTTTCCCTGTGAAGCAAGTACCATCTCTTGAGCATATTGGTATCCAAATAGCCTTTCTGATAGGGTTCGGTTGAATCGTTCAACGATTGCTTGATCCCGGTGAATATCCACACGCCCACGACGTACAGAAACTTCGTGTTTATCTAGTAGCGAAGACATTGCACCCATAAATTCGCGCCCTGGATCGACTTGTAAAAGTTTTGGCCATGTTAGTGGGCTTCGCTTATATATTCATTCGAATGCCGCAGCAACTTCTTTAGATTCTTTAGTGGCTAATGGTTCGGCTTCTTTGTATCTGGATGCTACATCCACGATCGTCAATGCATACTTATATAGCTTTCTTCCACGTCCAGGTCGATCATGAGGTAGAAATATCAAATCAGCTTGGTGGACCTCATTTGGTGTAGATACATCGAATTTAGGTCGTGGAACGTATTTGGGGGGTGGTAAATAGATCTGCCATATAGCTTGTTTTTCTAGCCACATCTGAGTCACATCTTCAGATATGTTTGTCGAATTGGCAAGATGTTTAATAGCTGCTAGTCCTTTCCAATAACCCTCCGGACTATAGTATCGTAAGCCTAGTTTAGTATCCATTGATACATATATGCATTCTAATCTTCAATAAGCAGAAAAGTTACTACCTAGTAGTTGCATTTTATGCGGAGTAATTACCTAGTAATTTCTTATAAAAATCGAGAGGCAACGTATCCAGTCGCGAATACACTACCACCTAAGGCCACCAATTCGGCAGTTTTCCTCGAATTAGATGGTCGATAATAATCTGAGAGTTTAGGCTTTTCCAGTTTCATTTGCAATATGCGATACATATGGCGTTTTCGCATTGCATCGATTCTATCCTTAAGTCCAACGTGTGCATTGTTTTCTTTCCAGTGGTTCCAGGTGGCTAGTGCTTCTAGTCGTTTTTCTCGATTTTTTTCATAGGCGGCCATAGCGGCATTTACCTTCTCCTGAGCTTTATCATGTCTTACCATCTCTGCGGCAGCCGCATTCGGCCCGCTAGTCGCTTTTTCGATTTCATGGGCGCCAATACTAGCAGCAGCACTCGCTACGGCGAAGGCAATTGCCATAAATATTATTGATGCCATGACTTCGAAATTAACCCGTTACTCAACAGGCTTCCAATACCCTTTGTCCTTTAGGTATTTCTTAGCTGCAAGGCCACCAGATAGAACCGCTATCCACTTCACGAAGTTCAAAACACTAGATGAAGGATCGTTAGTCAAGGGCTCTTTGATTGCTTTTTTTCCGATCCAACCGATACCTGCCGCAAGTCCAGTCAATATAGTAGCTTCCTGTATTGTGTTCATAAGTTCGTTAACCATCTCGTCGGAATATCTTGTTGGAACAAAGTTTACATCACCGATAATACATACCTGTGGCGTGGCTTCAAATGCTATATCATACCTTGAGTTTTTAGGTTACTACCTTTTGGGATTTCTTTTGTGGCTTCTTTGGTAGCGGCAGCGGAGCTGTGGTTAACTCGTTGCGTTTGCGCGTATTGCTTATACTGATAGTACAAACCCACAAATGCTATGCTTACCCCAATTACGGCAAGTGTGGTATTAGTTGATATCAAACTTGGCTTATCGGTATGGCTATCTACAGGAGTAGTCGCATTTTCTTTCCTTCTTTGTGCTATGAGTTTGCCGGCGGCGACTCGTTTTGGATTTGGTGGGGGTTTTACGGGTTCTTTCGTGATGAGATCATTCGGAGGATCAACTTCCATCTTGTTTTGAAGTAGTTGAGGTAACTTCAATACGTTAATTACGCTAAAGATTCTTTTAAATTTGAATGTACCTCAAGTGCTTCATCGATTTGTGGGGTAGCCACTTCATATTCGCTCGGCAATACTTGCGCCTCGGCATCCTGTTTCGCCGACGTATAATGGCTAACAATATGACAAAAGGCACTAGTTAGTGCTACGAATGGGCCTGCTTTGTAGGCCAATGATCCAGCCTGGGCAGATATCTCGTTTCGGACTAAGCGGTCTTCTCGTAGATCTTTCAACAGTTTTTGTCGAGAATCTATAGGCACCACATATGCGACTACACAAGTTGCTAGACTTAGTGCTCTATCCACCAAGCAGTTATTTATTTGCTTTGCTAAGACGGCTTGGTATCTACGATATAGGCGTTCTATGTCTTTATCAGGTAACTTAGAAATGTCCCCAATAGAAAAATCCTTCCCCAGATATTCTTTTGTCGTACCAGTCACGGCTAGAATAGAAAGAGCTTCCCTATGGTCGCTGATTTTTATGCTACGATCTTCATCGGTGGTAGCGCAGTGTACTGCATGGCAATCTTTGCAGGTAACTCTACTGCGGTAGCCGCATTCGGCCCTTGGTGGAGGACCTGCCACATCTGTTTTGCAGGGTTCAGTTAGTATGTTCATTAATTCATCATTCAAATCTTTATCCATCTTACTTCAACGTATTGTGACATACCATAGGTGAAGGTATCTCCAATACGGTTGAAAATGGATGTCGCAAACAGAAACATATATGTGCGGACTTAGTCTCAAGTTCTGAAATGAATAGCTTTGTGTCATCCAATGATATGCTAGCTCCGTAGTCATCGAATAGATCCTTTAATCCTGGTGCGCTTGCGATGCGAAATGCCACAATGATCGCACAGTTCTCTCGAAAGTTCTTGCATATACTTTTTTGCGTTTGTGATGATGCCCAAATCGAAATACCAATATGACGTGCAGAAAAGGCTAAGTCGGATATCTTATTGGTCCTTCCCTTAACGTCCTTGCTTGCCGCACAATCATCAAGGATAATAAGTGTATTTGTTCCTTTGAAAAAACACGCACAGTCGCCTAGGGTTGCATCAATATCGTTCTGAGAAGGCGCTAGGACAATGAAGCGGGGATCTCCCTTACCAACACCTTTATAGGTTTTATTGTTAGCATAGGTGGGACAAATTAATACGATATATTCAAACTTAAAACGAAATGGACCTCTCAATTGATGAACTATGAACTGAGTCTTTCCGCAGTTTGTGGGGCCAATTATGAGTGCGTTAAAGGGAATTTGTTCTGTCAATGTGTCCATGTCGACGAATACGTTAAGAGTACATCAACGAATACGTTAATGATAAACATTTTGTAGCATTCCCTGTTCAATAGTTGCTTGTGCATCAGAAAGCACGAATATGTGCATGTTCACAGTACCTGAGCCTCCCGCGCGATGAATCCTCAGGCGAATGGTCGCTCCAGCATCTTGTTGGGCCAGACCATCTCCATGAACTACGCTGGTTTGAGAAGTGCGGCAATCGATGAGTGCGGCAAACTTGTTCTCAAAGAACTTCTTATGTGTTATAGATGTAGCGGCTTGTGATCCCAATTGCACAAACCAATTCTTTGCTGACTTCCATAAATCCTTTCGTAGCATCCCAAAAGAATATAGAGCATTGGGAATGCCATTAACGTGTACCTCGACCTTGGTGATTCCTGGATTTACGAACTTCTCACTATCTCTGGTACCTCCCACATGAGGATCCACAAATAGAAGAATAATGCCATTGAGAGAGAGACGAAGTACGTTTATGCTTTCAGATACGAGTGTATCGGTGGCTAGATTTATTGAGACAGTTTTGAAGTACTCAGAATGGTTATACAGAAAGGCTTTACCGCTGGCGTAGGTACTATTGGCCTGCGACGCAAGATCGAGACTTTCAATGACTTCATATTCTAGCTCAATGTTTGATAGTTTGTATGTTCCTACTTTCGTACTGTCGGATCCGACTATGACATCTATGGCCGGTGCCAGTGTCAAATGAAATGACATCTTATCTCGAATCGCATGTGGATAAAAGACGCCATTGGTTGTGATAACTTCATGATCAATAGGTATCTTATATACGCTACCATATGCCGCTAGTGTCGCATTATCAGATGTATTAGACGTAGATGCGTTACTGGCCTTTGAACGAAGTTTGTTCACATTAGCAGATTGAATGCCCCGCTCTACGCTATTCTCTCGTTCTACATCGGATAGGTATAGATCGCTATATACCTGTAGTAGATCGGGTCGACTTAAATCTTCTAATCTAGTAGTTCCCATCCATACGACTCGCTTTGAGACTAGGCAACGTCCAACATTGGCCACCAAATAGTTGTCGGCATGACCCCCGGATAGAATAATATTAGCGCTAAGGGCTAGACTACCAGGTACTAGAAGTCTATTTTCGCCTAACGTAGGAACATTAACAATTAAAGTTTCCCCTGGATTGGCTGATGAAGGAGTGAAAGTTACACGATGGAACACACGACTGGCTTTAAGAGATCTACCTTCTCTAGGAGAATAGTCAGGATGGAGCTTTGTTGATATCATGTCTGTTCCACAATTGAATATGTAGTCAATACTAATAGTATATCACATATCCAGTGTTCAATATGGAAGGACATATGGATTTCGATCCTCTATCTGAAGAAGGTAGAGCCGATGTGAATGATCTTACTGCCGAAGAATGGGCGGAGATTAGACCTGATGATGGTGAGGCAGAAATGGATTGGTGGAATAGAGCTAAGCATAGATTCAAAAATACAACGAAAAGCATACGTGATAGGTTGTGGAAAAATGGTAGTAACTGGGGAACCAGCTCAGTTGAGTATATAAAATTGGTCAATCTAGGTGATGATGTGGAAACGCCGTTTACGGCAGGCAGTAGTACTGCGGAAACGCCATTTGAAAGACTGGAAAGACGGACTGAAAATGCACAGGACCAAATCACTATAAAGTTTCCAAAAGCAGATCTAACGAAGTTCACCGCTAGTTTGGATGACTATGATAGGGTCGTGATAAAACTCAATCGTATTAATGCTGGATCATACTTACTGTCGGACGCCGTAGACACTCCCAATGTATTACCGAAAACGCTTAAAAACGCTCTTGGACCTACTGCGGAAAAGGAGATTAGTATGAAAGAGGATATGGTCACTGAAAAAGATAAACAAAAGGCCGAGGAAATAAAAAAGATGGATTCATTAACTAAGGGAACTCCAGAATATGAGGTGGCAAAGAATAAAGTAGTAGCACTAGAGGATCAGAAACAGGAGATCGAGAAAGAAATCGAAGCCATCAAAGATCGTATGTCGCTACGAGACCGCATAAAAGCCATCTTCAAGAAACATGGATTTACGGTGATTGGAGTGTTAGCTGTCGCTGGTGCCGTAATTGGTACTCTCGTTAGTATATTGACAAAAGGCTTGACTTCCATTGCTAAGGGAGTTGGTGGTGCTTTGAAGGATCTTGGAAAAAAGTTGGCTAACGTGCTACCTGCGGCGATAGGCGCTATTGCGAGTTTCATATTCCGTACCGCTGGAGAAGTTTTCGGCTTCCTTGCAAAGAATGCCTGGCTACTCATTGTAGCTGTGGTCATATTCCTAGTAGAGCAATATAAATAGTCGAAACGACGCTAACGAAATATCATCCATGAGGCTACGCCGGCCACGATACCCACGATTGCAAAATTGGTTTCGTGACTCGTTGGTGATGCGCCGCGACTTTGTCGCCCTTGTGGCTTAGAGGTATCAGTCGTATCAGTCGTATCAGTCGTATCAATCGTAGCAGTCGTATGTTTAGGTGTCTTTGGTTTCGAGCCTTCCATAGGGGCTGGTGGTGGAGATTTTTCATCTAGATTGATCTCATCATTTATTCCTAACCCGATACCAGGTTTATTCTTCGCTATTTGCTGGTAGTTGTTGTAGCCCAATATACTCTTTTTGTCGATATTCATGTCACTGGGTATTAACATACAGCCCTTAGCAACTGCTAGGTCAAGACGAGAGTTTGTGTAATTAAGAACTTTGTTATATTGCACTAAACTATCCCAATCCTTTTCCATGATGGTATCTCTCAACAGTTTTTTAAAGTCTTTTTGGACACCGGGAGACAAACCTGGCGATCCTATGATTGGTACAGTTCCAACGCCCTGAGCTCCTAGGATACAAAACACGTAGACCTTTACGGATGTGTTGATTCGAGCTACACCAGCTTTAGTCAATCCCTTGCCCTGCTGGGGAACGAACCAATTGTGCTGCTTTTTCGACATTTCGTCGCGATAGAACCGCGTTGGAATATCAAGTGTCCATTGGTATCAAACCCCCACGACTTATCAGTAAATCTTGCTCTGCGTAAGGAGAAATTGACTTTGGCAACTCCAAACTCTATCCTGAGCCTGTCGTATACAACGGGGTTCCATGGAACGTTGTTGTTCGCATTAAAGATGGTTTCTCTGGGAAGGGGAACACCCAGTTCAAACAGTAATCGCATGATTGTGTAGTATACATGAAAGCGGTAAAAACTACGAATGTAATCAGTGATTGGTGCTTCATCTGAAAGATGGTCATTAAACGACACTCCACAGCCTGCTGTTGCGCACCAAACGACGAAGCAAAACTGTTGTTGCCAATGCCTCATTGGTAGGGCATCTAACCATTCTTGTGCTTTTTTAGATGTTTTGTCTTCGTCATCATCATTGTCGTTAACGGTGTCAGTAGGAAAATCAAACCCCAGCCCTTGTAAGATCATCGCCAGAAATAAGCGACATTTAGCAATTGTCAGCGGCGTTACAAGTAGGTTGGCTCTATAGTCGAGTGGTTAGAGCGTCGGCCTTAAAATCCCGCGACCGGGGTTCGACTCCTACGCGGGACACTAATATATTTTTTTTTACTTCTTTTTCTCCTTTCTCAGTTTTATTTAAGCTTTTCCTCTATTTTTAAGCTATTAGAGCCGCCTTCCATACTGAAATATTGTTGTTTACTGTCTCTCAAGCCTCAAAACGGGCACGAATGGGAGATATCGCTGACCACAATTAGTATCGCAGACTCTTCTCTATAGGTCCGGCTAGGGCCTATTTTTAAAAAGGGACAATTCATTTGAATAACTGCTGGTCAGTTACAAATACACTGCAGTTTCATAAGGAGAGAACAAGTTGTCCATTGGTATGTGTTCGTGGTGTTTTAGACGCTCGTGGCCAGAGATATGATGGTCTCAAGACAGCCAAATTTACAGGATTTAGCGTACAAAGATGGCGGATTCTGCCGGTTTATCCAAGATCGAAATATTCAACTGCAAAAACGAAACCGCAAAGGAATCCACAGCTGCTCTAATGGCATTTAGTGACGACGATGAACCCTTCGTTCAGAAGGCCTGCTATAGACATTTTGCAAAATACAGTATATTCCACCTCAGAATCCAAGTTATAAACAGTAAGTAAGCTCTTTTCTCGCCAATTCTCACTCTAGCTCTGTAATAATTTGAGTCAAAACACTCGTTTATGTTTGAAAAAAAACGACACCTAAAATTCACGAGCTGATTATAGAAATGTAGGTAGAACTATTTAATTCATATTGTAGATTGAGATCCTGGTTAGACATTTTTAAAATCGTACTCAGGAAAGTGAGAAATCGAGATCAAGCGCTTTCCCCCCATAGTTTGCTTGTAATTTTATACGAACTGTGCTTGCTGACCTCTGAGCCGAAATTGATATTGCACAATCGGCCGTGTCGCGTTTTTCTGGCGATGATATCTCGCGGCTCTAACGTGAAGAACCGATCCCTTGTTACGTAGATCTTAAGAGTTTGTAGAAATGGGTCTATGTCTTTGGCGTCAATCTTCCAGGAAACTGCTGGAACTGGATACTTAAAATCAGTCCTTCTGAATGGAAGTGGAAACCCCACAACTGTCACATGTTTTTTTATTATCCCACGTAACGCTTCGTGTAGATGATTTCGGACATCTACTGGTATGAGACCACTTATATTCCAATGCTGCTCACCATCGTAAAACATGATTCTAGTCTCGTATGTAGACTCATCATGTATGTCGGATGCCGTTGTCCTAGCTGAGAACTTATCGAAGTCCGCGTGAGGATAATTTTTCTTAAAGGACGCTAAAGCCTTTGCATTGCGAGGTGCGATATAGTCACCCCAATCACCGTCGAAATGAACTTTATGAGACATAGTGTTGCCCACATGTAGTGCGGCGTCAATGCGTTTTTGTATGTCTGGCTTATTATGATAACTCTCCAAACCATAAGCGATACCTAGACGTTCTTGACCTTTGCCTTTGAATATGATGTATGAATAACTCTCCCCATTGAACTCGGAGGCTTGAGTGCTAAATAGAGAATAGTCAGCGTTTGGATATTTCTTCTTAAACTCTTCCCATATAGACATATTATCCGTGGCGTCTTAGTCTAGGTGATCTGCAAATTGGAATTTCTTCAATCAATCCGTTCGATTCATCCACTTGACTAATCTGTTTGATATTGATACGTATTAAAGTTACGACATATGTTAATATCGTGAAGTAAAGAATATACGTTAGTATCATAATATCGAAGTAAACTTCAGGCTTTAATATGGTAATCTTAAATGTCACCACTACCTCGGCTGACCATACGGTCTATTTTCAAGAACCTATTTACATCCATAATATTTCTCTAATCGAGGTCGCTCTTGATCATAATTGGTGGAACCTAGAAACGAAAGGTATCTTTAAGTGGGGTGGTAATAATGTGGCGTTTTCACATGAAATTGAGGCGGGGCATTATGCTATAGAAACCTTGATAACCTACTTCGATCCCGCAGTCGATGCTGGGTTCTTGAAATTCATAGACTACCCATTTAGGAAATATTGGGTTCTAGAGATCAAGAAACCAATCGTATTCAGTAAGAATCTCTGCGATTTGTTGAATATCAAGGGTACTCTAGAGGGGGGTGACGTGTCACTGAAAGTAGGGAAATACACACTGGTGCCACAAGACATTCACTATATGTATATCTACTGTGACGTGGTGGATTCCCTCTTCTCACTTCTTGGGGGAAAGCCCTCGGAAGTCCTAAGTATATTTAATATGAAAGTCCATGGCTTTGGTGCAACAACTTACTCTCTATCAAGCCCCCTAGTCGTAAAAGCTCTAGGGACAAGACGAACCAGCCTTCGCCTGACACTTAGAGACGAAAAAGGAAATATTATAGACTTCCGTGGTCGACCTATACGATACGTATTGAAGATTGAGTAAGTTATGATATATCGAAGATACAATGGCAAGTGATTCGATTCAACTACTTCCAACAGCGCCAAATATTTATCCGTCGCTGCCGGATGGAGATAATTTTCGTCGGCGAGATATCCGTGATACGCTTGAGTCTATCAAAGCCCAAGAACAACACTACGAAGTGGTTCGTAAGAAATATGCTCGCGTACAAGGAATCGTTCATGGCGTCGCTGTGGTAACAGGAGGCCTATCTGTACTTTTATCTAGTTCAGGATTAGCAGTCGCTCTAACTGGTCTTGGCGTAATAATCGGTCTACCATTAGGTGTTATTGGTAGGGTCTGTGGAATGATTTCAGCCGCTACAACCATTGAGGCTAAAAAGTTAGGAATAAACGTCTCTAAACATGAAAAGACCACTATGTTGGCGAAAGCGAAAATTAATACAATTCGTGATCTAGTGTCAAAAGCCCTACGCGACGAAAATGTGTCTGACGTCGAATACAATCTAATCCTCGCTGAGGCAGATAAATACGAAACTATGAAGATTGAAATTCGTCACGAGACTACAGGACAAACGAGCGAAAAAAACGTGGAACAAATTCGCTCCGAAGTGCGAAAGGAAATGCGAGAAAAACTTGGCAGTCTAGTGGGATAAAAATAGATATCTCCTATGAAAGAAACCGGCGTGGATTTTACCTAAACTTCACTAATAGCAAAATCGTATAAATTACCGTGTTGTTTTGGTTTATATGTAAATTTCTGTCTACCACATCACGTCATCAGCGTGGGCGAAATTCCAAAAGGTCTATAAAATTCCAATTGGACCCTAAATTCCAAAAAAATCTAAAAAAATCCAAAGAGACCTAAAATTAAAAAATCTTAAAAATAAAAAAAGAGTGTCGGATCGGAATTTTAGGGTCGGATTGGAATTCTATGGACCTTTCGGAATGTATGGTTCGTATGTAGATTTCTGTCTCGATTTCGTCAGCCACTAATTAACATACGACCGTTTTCATATTGTGGTCTTAAACTAAATTCTTAATGGGTATCTATCGACGGCTGTAATTTTCATGAATTAGCCGTTTTGGTTAAATAGGAAACGAGTTGTTAAATTTTTGGTTGAGTGATCGCATATATGTTAGTCGAAGTACGTACTGAACCACTTAACGATATCGAGATGATCATTTCTATAGGCATCGAGTATAGCACGACCAATGTTATAACAAAATACAGTCGTACTCTATGGTGAACTGGAAGTGCTAAACGAGCCACATAATGATCTTCGAATCTGCATACTCTACGATCTTAGTCAAGATTTCTATAGGAAGGTATAATATATTAGCCATAGTATACATCCAATGTTTTGGACCAGCAGAACAAACATTAGCCGTAGTGGCATTCCTGGGGATATCGAAGAAACTAGCCAACTGATCTAGCTCATCATCGTTATGATTAGCCGTAATGGCATCGTATACGTCATTCTTGGAAATATTGAAGATACTAGCCAAATTATCTCTCACATCGCGGTTATGAGAAGACATAAGCCCGAATATGACTACTCGTCTACGAAACTTTTGATCTACGTTTTTATAACGTGCTAGAGATGCGGCATCATTTAGATGTTTTGAAGTCGAAACAATAGCGGCAAATGATATAGGACCAGCATACTCTACGATCTTAGTCAAGATTTCTATAGGAAGGTACAATATATTAGCCATAGTATATATATACTTCCGATGTTTTTATATAGTTACTTTAGTATAACCGCATAGTATGATAAATTCATATCTCTAATAGGGGTTCATTAATGGTTACATCAATGTGTGTTGGCTATGGTTCTTAATGGGGGGATCAGAAGGGCTTATATAAGGAACAAATTTAAACGATTTTTTTCGTGGGGGGTAGGGATATACGATGGGAAAAAGGGGGCTTAAATAAGGATGTGAATTAGGACCGCTAGTATATATACTACTAGCGTATTCATAGAGCCGACGCGCCAACTCTGTGAGAAAGATCGCTCGAGCGAAAGTGTTCAAAGTGAACCGCCGTGTTCATATTTGAAGAAGCCAACCTGCCTGAATAAATCTTTCAAAGAAATACACCCTCCATAAAATACAAAAGCCCTATCACAGACTAGTCCAGCTTAACAAAGCAAAACGAACCACAGTGTTCACTGACTGACTGTTTATTTTACTCAAAATGTAGTTTATCAGTTTAGTTTCATTCAGTGTCAAATTAAATGATCAGATTGTCATTGACTAAATAATGCTGTACACACGCTACGTGACATTTCAAATATTGTTAGCCTCACTGGTTTTGGGAAATCCTCACAATGGAAACAGTGGCGTAATTAGTTCCATAAATAGTGTATAGCGTCTGAGCAATGTTTGTGCAGTTTTCAGTACTCTGTTGGTACATACCTAAATATAGAGGAAAATACTTGTCTCGAAGAATTTCTTATGCCTCAAATGGTACTTTTAATCCTTACATCATTACAAACAAAGAAGCACACAGAATTAATGGTAATCCGTTTGCAATTAGTTCAAATTCAAACACAAAAACATCTTCATCTACCCAGTCTCGATCGCCAGTCGCATGCTCTGTTAATAATAATGGCAATTCTGCTGACTAAGATAATCCTCGAAGACATTTCATGAAGTATTGCTTGCGCTTTCTTGGCAAGTACTCTTGTAAAATTGACATTAGGATTACTGCAGAAAACCCATAAACAATGTATCTTGCAATTGATTCACTCGATATCAAACTGTCCTAAACGACTTTGTTTCGTGACCTTGTTTTGGAATCACGCTAAAGGAAGAGTGCGATTTGTTGTTGTTGTATCTGGATATCAAAGAGACTATAAAATTATAAAGAAAATAAAACTTGCTGTTTACTTATTTAGATTTTATTCTCCTCTATGTACTTAGAGTGATTTTACTTAACCCGTCTAATAGATACTAGCGTATCAGTCGCTATTACACGATTACTCTTTTCGTGTGTTTAGACTGATTTTGCTTAGTATTTATTTCACGTGTTCATGCCCTTACCAAAAAAATAGTATACTTTTTGTAGCTGCAATTGTGTACAAAAGTATACTACATGAAGTATACTTTTAGTATAGGTTTTGGTTATGTGAGCGCCTTTTTGTAGTATACTTTTAGTATATTTAAAGTATACTTCTAGTAGGCACTATTTCGCCAAAACAAACAAAAGTAAATGTATACAAAAAGTATACTACACAGAGTATACTTTTAGTCTACATTTCAGCTATGTGAACTGCCTTTTTTGTAGTATACTTTTAGTATATTTAAAGTATACTTCTAGTAGGCACTATTTCGCCAAAACAAAGTATACAAAAAGTATACTACAGTGTATGTATACTTTTAATATACTTTTAGGCTGGATGAAGAGGTGGTAAAAACCAGTACAAAAAGTATACAAAAAGTATACTTCATGATGTATATTTTTAATACTTTCAGTACAGTACGTGTGATGTATATATAGTTTCAGAACTAATAAATGCTAATATCATATAAATTCAGAAAATGCCTAAATTAATTACTGACAATAAGCTAAATATAACTGTACTTACTTTTCGTGATACTAACTGTCAACATGCAGCTTCCTAAGTTTGAGTTCAACTGCATGTATATCTCTTGATAGGAAATTTTATCTGACCATCAGTAATATTCAATACCATTGCAAAATCTAATTCTTACAAAACTAGCTTTATTTTTCTTTTCTGATAACTAATTTACAGAAGAACTTAAAGTAATATATATTGACTGAATTTGTTTGAATTACAATGTATAAACACGTGCAATTTCACATCTAAAAAGAAATATTACCTTTTGTTGTAACTCTATCCAGTGACACGTACTGCCTTAAATTAAAAGTGAGACATTTCACTCTGTTCGAACAGTAGTACTCCATGACTACAAGATTTCGATTGATCCTTTAGCTAAAAGATTTACTCTACACTCTACATAAACTTAGTAAACTTTTTTTTATGGATTTCGTCTGACATTGAACAATGGATAAGATACAACTACAAGCAGACCACATGCACGAGAATGAACTAAAAGTATGATAACCAAGCGCTATATTCCCTTTTCTTGTTACAATCCACAACAATTGAATGATCACATCTTACCTTTATATTTTTCTTATCTCCCATGTGTTTTGAAAACCCTTTGCTCAGTCTGGAAGCCATATTATACAAGAGATCGCACGTTGGGTCGCCGAATCGAAGTTGTTAGTTTTGAAAATGGCGCGATGTGCCCGCACAATTCAGGTCAGTGGTCTTTAGATAAGCAATGCATCCTGGGATCAGTTCACGGCCGCCATCTTTGTTTGTTGTTGAGAACTTTACTTGAGCTGGCCGGGCGTGCTTCATTCATCTGAGGATTAATTTGCGAAATGGTGTGGCTATATATTCAAGGAATCTCAACGCTAATGAACTGGTCAACCAACTCCTCATCTGTTTTGCTGTGTCTGCCTGGGAAAGCATGTACGAAAAGCATGTACTAAAAGTATATTTCACCATATACCTGCATATTCATCATGCTGAAATAGTGTTTGGCAAAATAATTGATGTATACTTTTAGTATACCACATTTTCGAGAGTATACTAAAAGTATACTTCACTGTATGCCTGCATATTTATCCAGCTGAAAGTGTTTTGCAATGTATACTTTTAGTATACTACACATCTTGTACTACACTTAAAGTATACTACACCAAAGACTGGCCCAAGCTATCATTTGGTTGTAGTATACAGAAAGTATACTGCAGACACCCAGATTACTAGGAGTGTACAGTTGCAGTATACTTCTGGTATACTAAAAGTATACTTAAATAGAGTCTCATTTCGTAAGGCCAATAACATCACTCTAACGTATCAGACGAGTTAAACTAATACAAGACAAACAATAGAGCATAATAGTAACTATTATACTAACTTCCATTTCGCGAGTTAAGGCTACCGGATACCTTCAGGGTGCGTTTCCAGTCTAAATTATGTAGCGCCTCGAGGAAACATCGTAGATAAAGCATCCATGTATCATTTTAAAGCTTATAAAATTGGCTACAAGAATACATAAAAAGTTTTGAGTTCTTTGAAAATCTCGAATTTTCCTCGATCCCGTTTCTCGGATCTAGTGAGATGGCTTTCAGAAGCTCCGACTCCGAAAATATTTTAAAGTTTTAAAATCTGTTTGCTTTGTCGCATTTCAGAGGAGTCGTATTACAAAAGACTGTCGGGGAATTTCAAAATTCGATTTAGTTCAAAAGTTATCATGCTCTCCGTGAAAAGGCGAAAAATAATCATAGTAGATTTGTGGAAAACGCCGTCAAGAGCTCTATTTTTAGGATTTTCCAATTCCCTGATATACTTTTGCAGCGGAGATATCAATTGACATTTTGTGAAAATTTCAAACAAATCGACTAAATTCCTCTTGAGTGGAAGCTTTTTTAAAATTCTATTTTGGTGAAAATCGAAAGCGTAGAAAATAGCATTTTAGAAAATCTAGCCGTCTGTCGTGCGTGAATCTGAAGCCCGCCTCTCCAACAATTAGCGAGCTCTTGGCCAATCATTTCTCATCTCAGTTCAACTTTCTGTCAAGATTTCCCGCCAATGTTGATTTCCGATCAAAGCTACGCGCCGCATCGAGAAAATGTTAATATAGCTGGTTGTTCTAGTTTTCTTGTGTGACTTGAAAAATGAGAAAGACAGAAGACCTTGAGGGACAAAGCCAATGTGAACACCTAGAGACGCCTTTGCCAGCATAGTTAGTAGAGGAGACAGCGATTTGCAGGCGGCTGAAACAGCACGGCAATAGCGAGCTAAGATCGTGGTGTTGGTTTCAAACGATTCAGAGTCACTGTCAGATCTAAGCTTTCTTGGAAACAAATATTCTCTCGGCTGACTCCTATCAATTCTTCATGTTCAGATGTGGGCCTCTCGACACTCTGTCTGAAAGTGAAAATACGAACCCTTGTCGGGTTTTACGAGGACTCCTATTTGGCTTTGTAGTCGTATGCATTGTTTGGCCTTGTTTTGCTTTTCTTTTTGCTAAGGGCATCCTGCTTGCTTTTTTGAAGGCATAAGGCCAACAACCGATGGAATTATGGAATCATGTGTGGTAAAACGTTTCTCAATAAACGTAAACGTTTGTATATGAAATAAATTTAATATTATATGCGCCAGCTTTCTTCACACCGTCGTTACGGGCGAGTGAGTACTTGTCATGTGTTTATTGATCTACTGTCAATCAAACGGAACCTTTTACTTCCGGTCAAAAATTTCCTTTTGGTATTTCTCCGTCAACATTATTTTTTATTCAACGGAGTTTTTGGTATATGAGACACTACTACTAAAACTACATTTCTGTGCGAAAAAAAAAAATTCCCATCTTTTTCGTTTTGAAGGTATCCGGTAACCTTAAGTAAAATCATTACATGTATACTAACATTCTGTTTTACAGATTACTGGTAGGTCAAATCACACTAACATTTGTCATATTCCAACGATTGTTCGCTCGTTGGCACTTAGCGATACTCAACTAGTAATAATAAACTTATAGAGCGTCTACACAAAATTGTTCTAAGCGCTTTACAATGTAAATTCGAATCTAATCTAATCTTAATATAGTTTGCCTTTTGATCGAGAGGCGAGACTCCCAGGTCGAGAGTCGAGACTCCTAGATCGAGAGTCCCAAAATTTTCTATTTTTTAGGATACCGAAAATGTGATACATTTATTTCAGTATATGCTTCAATAAATTAAAGCATTGAAGAGTAAAACGTGTACGTGCATTTCGTCATCTTATCTTGGCTGATGACAACGAACGGAAACACTCTCAGTATCGCATATGTACTAATTTAGAAAATCGATACACCCTCAGACTCATCTTCCAAAATTGTGGAAGAAATAAAATAAACACCCGGCCTTGCCGATACCCTAATTCCCATGAATTCTGATGCCATAGATCGATGCCATGTGGTTATCGCAAACACAAACACTACATGACAGGAGAGACTCGACAGGAGATCGTGGCATCAGCCCCATTTCCGGCTTAAACAATGACTAGAGTTCCAAATTGAAAAGTCTACAAAGTATTATATCTAGGGTGGAAATGAAATGTTACAAACATTAAATTGTTCAAGAACCAAACATTTAATATACATAGAGTCATTTGAGCAGGAGTGATCTATATCGAACCCTGAGTGGCCTTAACTCGGGCCACTTTTAATTACTCGGGCTGCCTGTGGGCAGGCCCGAGTCGAGTTTTGCAAGTGTATTTTTTTTGTGTGTCGAGGTATTTCGCCGTCAACCAATCGCATTGCGCCTTCTTTGGAAGTTCTCTTCGCCACCGTACCAATCAGATTGGACTGTGCTGGTCATGTGAACAGTGGACAACATTTTCATGTTTTTCAAGATGGCGGCGGGTGGGAGTTTTGACTTAAAAAAACCTTTAATATCAGCTGTTTTTTTGTGTAAACCAAAGGTTCCTTCAAGTGTAATACCAATATTTTTCTCTTTTCTAAAGCTGAGAGGTGTTTCACGGTCTTTGGACGGGAATTTCTCACATATTATGCGACATGCTTTAAGATACACTCGTGACACAGCTCTATAATATAATAATGTTTATTCCAACAACAACACCATCATTGGTACATAGGAATTACAAAAACATGCATAATATCATCTAACTATTACAAGAACATTCATTAAATATAGTAGTGATATCATATATATATTGTGCTGTGATTTTTACAATAGACACATCCGTCATTGATAAGCAGTATAAAAATAAGTCGCGATGACTGAGACGACTAAACGAACTGTTAACAACCAACATGTTACTGAAAAAATTATTCCTAAGATTCACTAATTTGCTATTGGTACAATTTGAAAAGTAATGCTGTTCATCACTACTTCATTCATATTACAAATTGTACATATACGTAAATCGTAAGTGATATTTGCATATCGACCAGCTTCAACAGGAAACTTATGCGCGGAAATCCTAAATCTTGTCACCGCCTGACGATGCTTTACATTTGAAATGCGAGATAAGTAATTTTCAAAGCCTATTCTCGATTTTACAAGATTAAAAGTACGCGGTTTACTACACTGTTGAACCTGGTCCTTCCACATATTATTGAAATGAATATCACATAATTCAGACTTAAGATATTTAACAAGAAGTTTGATGTTACCATTAGATGTAATAACAAGATTACTCAAAGGTTTTACATTGCACATTGGTGAATTTAACGCCCTGAGAATTAGACTGAATATTTAAGCGTGCTGCTTTACCCACCAATTCATTCTCATATAATGAATCTTTCACACGTAACCAATACTTGACTACCAATGAAGACATATGTACAATCATTGGTGTCCTTCCCAATTCAGCATATACAGCCAAATTTGTAGACTTGGAATGGACCCCTAAGATACGCTTGCAAAATTTCAAATGCAGTTTTTCTATATCGTTAGCCATACTGAAGAACTTTTTCTTGAACATATCGAAATTAGATATGCGTACTAATACATGTACTCCCCAGATTTCGCACCCATATAACAGCACCGGGACTACAAGCGTTGAAAACAATTTCAGCAGTACTTTTATCGGGACATTTTCCACATTAGAAAAACTTCTAAACAAACCGTGATAAGCGCGTAACGCTTTATTATAAAGAGTCTTTTGAGCAATCTTAAAGCCACCGCCATAATGGAACGTTATTCCCAAATATGTATATTCATCAACTGATTCTAACGCATCGCTGCCAAAAGACAAACAGCTTGTAAATGTAAGTAGCCGCTAATCTGAACATGATAACCTTTATACCAATTGACTGTCGTTGTGTTGTTATTTATTGTTATTAACCTCTCGAAAGTGTAGTAGAAATGACCCGATTTCTCAGTTCTCTGACTGACAGGGGCCTTTTAAAAGAATTACAGTCGTTTCGCATCCCATGCACATGTATTTAAATGTTACTTTATAAATTCGGGAATTAAAATCCAGCATGCAGTGAGTGAGTATAAACTGAGTAAGTAATCCGAAATGAAGATTTTTTCAAACGAACGATAAATGACTCTGATGTGGAAATCGCATATTTATCTGTGGCGTGTTATTGACACTGGTTTTATTTTGTTCTATTTCCCGGGTCTATTTATATCTGGCCTGTACCTCTTTGTATTTGATTACTATCTCTGGGTTCAGGCATTCTACAGTGTATTTAATGTGTATTTTTTAGAACTGACATAATGATATTATGTATAGAGTAGTGTATAAATATATGAAAAATATATGAAATAACAACAGTCACGCTAACAATTTTGCTCTACTTGTACCTCCGACTCCTAACCCTAATAAGAAACGTAATCGACGTAAAAATAAACCACCCAACCTTTTTGCTCATAAGAATATTTATAATAAACTCGACACCACTGCAGTTATTAATTTAACTCAGACACCACTTTCTCAGGACGAAACTTTCATACTCGCTCGTGGTTTAACCTTCTGCCCCACACCGCGACACATCAATTGGCCGGAAGTAACAGCTGACATATATGATTTTTCTCGACGTATGCGTTTAACAGAATATTTTCACGATCATAACGCTTCTAATTCCAACCACCACCTTAATCCATTTCACCTTAAGAGCACTTGGACGCCTCCTGCCGACAGAGACACTGCTTTAAATGCTTTTTTAGATGCTATTAAAACTGACATTACCACTAATAAGCCTAATCGCATCTCTGATAATTTATCTAATAGTGAACGCAAAAGCATTCAGCGACTTAAACAACGACAAGACATCGTCATCAAACCCGCAGACAAGGGGTCTGGTACGGTAGTAATGGACAGGACATGGTACATAGACGAATGTAATCGACAACTTGATAACTGTAAATTTTACAAACAACTTGACACTGACATTACTAATAACATACAAACACGTATCACATTTTATGTTCAACGTATGCTTAACGACAAAATTATCGATGACAAAACCAAACAGTACCTTATACACACTGACGTGAAACCTGGACGATTTTACATACTGCCCAAAATACACAAACCTGGCAATCCTGGTCGTCCCATAGTTTCATCTAATAGCCATCCCACAGAACGCATCTCTGAATTTGTTGATCATCAGCTTAAACCTCTAGTATCTTCTCTTTCTTCTTACGTTAAAGACACTAACGATTTCCTTAACAAACTACGCAAACTTGCTAAACCTCCAGCTAACGCTATGCTTGTCACTCTTGACGTTTCTTCATTATATACTAACATACCTCACAATGACGGTATTGATGCATGTCGTCACTTTCTTCAAACTCGTAACAACAAACACATTCCCACTGAAACGCTTTGTGATTTAATACGCATGATCCTTACTATGAGTAACTTTTCATTTAATAATAAACACTATCTCCAGATCCACGGTACAGCTATGGGAACCCGTATGGCTCCCTCTTTTGCTAATTTATTCCTTGGTAACTTTGAAACTAAAGCTCTTTCTAAAGCCCCTTACCAACCACACACTTGGTTGAGATATATCGACGATATTTTTATGATATGGACGGAGGGCCAAGATCGTTTAAAAATATTCATCGATTATCTCAATGCTCTTCATCCCACCATTAAATGCACTTCTTCCTATAGTTTTACAGACATTTCATTTCTCGACGTTACAGTCATCCTCAAAGACGGTAGCATCGAAACAGATCTCTACACCAAACCTACTGATAAACACCAACACCTACTCTACTCGTCTTGCCATCCCTTACATACTAAAAAGGCTATCCCTTTTAGCTTAGCACTCCGCATTCGTCTCATTTGTTCCACTGACGAAACATTCAAGTTTCGAACTAATTAATTCAAATCTTACCTCTTAAAACGAGGTTATAAGCTTCCTTTCCTCGATTTACAAATACAACGTGCTGCTAATATTCCTCGTAATGATGCTTACAGACTAAAGTTGCACAAGATTCTAATCGTGTTCCTTTCGTCATCACATATAATCCAGCACTGCCAAACATTTCATCATTGATTCGTAAACATTCTCCCATACTATTTTCTTCTAATCGCTGTAAAGACGTTTTTAGAAACCTACCTCTCGTCGCTCACCGCCGTTGTCCTAACCTTCGTGACACACTTGTGAAATCGCAACTACGTAATATATCTAACAAACCTGCTCTTCCATCTGGCTCTCAGTTCGTTGTGGTAAAAACTGTGCCACTTGTCCTTACATTCACCATGGCCTTACACGATACACATTTTCCTCCACCGGGGAAACCCGTTTCATTAAGTCACACATTACTTGTAACACCAGAAACGTCATTTACATGGTACAATGCAATCGCTGCCACTTACAATACATCGGAGAAACTAAACGACGACTTAAAGACCGATTTAATGAACACAGACGAGCAGTTGACAAACTTAATATTAAATCTACACCCACCACAGTCTCTGAACATTTCCTTTCCTGCTCTAACCACTCTAACACTGACATACAACTTATTCCTTTAGAAATAATTTACTCTCCACGAGACTCTATTCGTAACGCCAGAGAGTCATTCCTTATCGACTTAGCTAAAACTCTTGAACCACTCGGAATGAATAAGCGTGATGAAACTTAATATGTTTTTTTCCCCGCGGGTTATTCTATTTACGTCATTTCCTTTTTCCTCTCATATGTTGTTCACTTGTAAGATCTAGTGACCTGAAGAAGGCTGGTTTGGCCAGCCGAAATATTGTTAAATTATCAATATATACGTTGTTTGATCAGCTTTTCTGTAGTCCTTGGAATTATATTAATCAATCTACTCTAAAAACAATATATACTAGTTTAATATATCCATATCTCCACTATGGTAATATCATCTGGGCTAATAATTACCCATCCAGACTAAACAAAATATTAAAATTACAAAAGAAAATCTTAAGAATTATAACCTTTTCTCCATATACTGCACCCTCCTCATCACTTTTTAAGAATCTTAACATATTAAATATTTATCAAATTAATGATTTCCTTATAAGCTCATTAAATTTTGATCTCAAGAATAAAACATTACCCTGCTATTTTGATAATTATGCTGTTGAAAATATTCAAATACATGAACATAATACAAGAAAATCAAAGAACCTACACAAAATATTCAACAGAACAAACTATGGTCGTTTCTCTACACGGAATAAAATGATCAATGTATGGAACACTTTACCATTACAAATCAAGAACTCCTTTTCTCGCACCGGTTTTAAACGTAATATGAAATTGTTTCTCCTATCTCAATAATACTAATGATTATTATATATAGTACTCACCTTACATATACCCAAATACAATCCATATTATCTATCATCAAATAATTAAATACTTATTAATACTGCCATCTGATACGATATATACATCAATATAAACATTTATATATATAAGGGGGACTACTTTGTAAAAGCCCGTAAGGGTTTACTTAGTCCTCCTCCCATTGTATTTTCCTATTGTTTTATTGTAAAGAAACACATGTAAATATAATTGTGTGAAATAAAAACATAAATAAAAAAAACAAAAAACAAACGCGTGACGACATAAATATAAAAGGCTGCGAACGATACTGTGAGCAGAGCCATATACTCTCCAGTTCTAGTTTTATGACAGTTCGGTTTCTAGTTACGGCTTTCCACGACAAATCCTACTAATCTTTTGACAGATCCAATTCAATTTTAATACGGTATTCTCGGTTTGTAAGACATATCCAGTTCTGTTTATGGGTATAATTCGTGGTAAATTCTATCTTCCGCGTTCTGTTATTCTTTTGACGATTTTAACGTTTTCTTCTTGGTCTCTATAAAGTCACATACAGTTCAATTTACGGACGATTCAGTCATTTCAAGTTCGAATTACAATCACCATTACACTTAAAAATAAAAATAAAATCGGGACAAGTAAGGTTTGTGTCCGTTTTTAAACACAATTTCAACCTCACCAGTTCTGATTTCCGTTCGCGTTCGAAGACAAGGGTCAATCACTGTTCACTTCCAGCTTTTGCGACTCTTGAGTTTGAAGTCTTAGTAAAGCTCGCATTGGATTGACTTGTTTAGTCAAGACATCCCTGTTGTATAATCTCAAAAGTATTTCAGGAGAGGACTTGTATGGCGGTATAAAGCAGCCAACATTGCAAACAATCAAAATCCCTCATTTGACCTCCTCACAGTGCGTGATGACAAGGAAGACCGTTTAAACAATATCAACAACGCAACACTGCAATCCTATGGCACTTAGATGCAGTAGTACAGGCATTTTCTTTCAGTTTCCGTGGATTGCCTTTGATAACTTTTGTAGGACCAAAGCCTTCACTCCTCCGACCGTCCTCGCTTCACATCATTTACTCAAGGCTGAAAAAATATTCGTCGTGAGCCATGTCACATGACATGACGGCCACGTGTAGAATATGCAATGTGATTGGTTGACGGCGCGATAGCTCGACAAAGAAAATAATTAAAATAATTAAAATAAACACTTTATTTTTATTTTTATTATTTTTATTTTCTGTGTCGACCTTTTGCGCCGTCGACCAATCACATTGCACACTGTACACGTGTACACAGCGTGATTGTGATTGTACTTGCCATGCGTTCTCTGCCATAAACTACGACAAGAGGGCATTTGTTCTTCTATCGAGGGAAACTGTTACACAAAGGTTTGTATTTGCTGTATCAGGTGAGTTTAAATCGGACTGCAGCATATATTGCTTTATTGAATTTGTTTAAAACGCTCCACATCAGTACCTGCAGCGCACACGCCGACAGAGGATAAACTCACCCTTCTAAACTGTGCATGCATGTTGCATGCAAGCCGCATGCATGATGCATGCATGCAAAGTTATTATCATGCATGCACTCATGCATGCATTGGTTTCTGCATGCAAACTTGCATGCATTTTGCATACATACAGCAAAGTGCATGCATGCAATTTGCATGAACTCAGCAGTGCATGCATGCAATTTGCATGACATTAACAGTGCATGCATGCAATTTGCATGACATTAACAGTGCATGCATGCAATTTGCATGACATTAACAGTGCATGCATGCAATTTGCATGACATTAATAGTGCATGCATGCAATTTGCATGGCAGAAGTGCATACATGCAGGATAAGAGGATCGTGCATAACGAATTCATGCAAAATAGTATGACTACTGAGGCAGTTCACACACATTTAACAAGGCACCTGCAAATAGTCAGATTGCTTTATTGAATTAATGTTTATATTAATAATGATTATAATGCTAGTACATTAGTACTTGTGTAAATTTAAAGTCCTGATAGTTGACTTTCATAATTAACTTAAAATGCTATTCCATAAATAAATACATGTAGTTTAAATGACTTAAAATGTGGGCTATAATATTTATGTTACAAAATTATTACATCAGAATTAAAACACATTAACTTAATCCATTTACCTTTAGTTGTTTTACTTCAGTCCATTTCCCAACAGCTATTAATGTTTTAAAATTATTACATCAGAATTAAAACACATTAACTTAATCCATTTACCTTTTGTTGTTTTACTTCAGTCCATTTCCCAACAGTTCGGTGGTCTACAAATGTAAATAACATCTGATGGAAGACAGTTTGTAGCAACTTTCTTCTCCCCAATATCTCTTATAGAAATATAGTTGTAAGGTTCATCCCTAATCGGATTAAAAAGAGAAAATAATAAAAAAACATATATTAATTAATGTGGGCAAACAAAATATGAATTTGTTATGATTCAGTTAATTTATGATAAATGGCCTCAGTGCACTTTCTCTCGTGTGGTTTCTTTGTCTTGGGATCCTGTGGTGAACAATGGCTAAATGAATCAAAACTACACACACCAAATGAGCCTGTTTAAAAGGCTACAATTATATATTACATAGTTAAATAACGATAATTGTATGATTAGACCTACGTGCACTGTCAGTGTTAATAATAATAAAGATTGTTGTTGTTATCAAACCTTAAATACGTGTATGGCTTGAGATAACCTCCAAGATTCGTGTTGTTTGTTGAAACATCTATCCCAGCCATGATGCTTTCAAGTGGATTAGGATGCAGTTCCTGAACTGCTGCCATGTAATAGGGATCGACATGGTCAACCACAGCAACTTTCAGGTAATACACAATAACACCAATCTTCTGTGTTCCTCCTCTCTCAGTGTATGATACTGTGTAACTGTTTCTTTTCTTTACCTTTGTACAAGACTGGCTGTAAAATACTTGCTTCCTGTAACTGATTTTCTTGAATCGATAGGCTTCTAGAACATCAACTGCGGCTCCATGCACAACTTCATTTAACAAAGCCAACTGATGCAAATTGAGCCTTGTCTTCACCAGGGAACCAACTGAGTAGCAACCTTTAAAAAGTGGTACATGATTGGCCCTAAAAGGACAGCAAATTGAACTGACTTAACAGCTGATCACATACATTCGTACACGAAATGTTAGTTTTCCATTCAATTGTGCTAATTAACGTTTTGTAGATGTTTTTTTATGATAGATGGAAGCCTTAAAGGAAGCCGGACCAAACTGAAAAAAATGTTTGTTCTTAAATGTTCCATATGGATGTGTCCAAATTATACATGTATGTTCCAATGATTTACAATGTAAGAAATAAATAAATAAAATAGTACTGCACTATTAGTTTATCGCAAGTTTATCGCAAGGTGAGCTAGTGCACATGAATCGAAAATGCCAAAAGCCTACTCCATCTGTATTCGCTGGATTGCTGGATTGTTTATGATAATTATCGTAAAAAAAAAGATAAGGAAGACTTGTTTGTACTCTTATCATGTGTCTGAAAAGCATTTATCACTACATACAGTTATTTTTTTGCCACTGGAAATATGACTCCAGAGAAATATGGCAGAAAAAAGGTTAACATTACTATCCCATGAAGTATACATGTATGTACAGGTACATCCTTGTATAAATAATTAATCCTACAAACTCTGCAAATACAGCTGTCTGATATCGCAAAGGATTAATACGGTCTAGTCTGCTTGCAAATACTGTAATAGCATGAATGTATGAATTGATTAATCTCATTAGATAGTTTATGATCTCATTTTAAGTTATTAGTATACTGTAAAATCCCGGTTATAAGCCTTGGGCTTATACTCATTCATAAGGGTTTTTGCTGGGCTTATTACCGAGGGGCTTATATCTGGCGGGCTTAAAACTGGCAGGAAAAAAAGTGTTTGAGATTCAGAGGAAATGATTTTATGAAAAATGTTTTCGGTTTACTTTACCAACCAATGATAGTAAATAAATACAAAATAATAACAACAATAGCAAGTAACCACATTGTCTGATTTTTAGCAATGTCTTTGTGTCCAATTATATATTAGCTCATTTTTCACTCGACATCAATTACCACATAGTAATTCATAAACATAAGTCATAAACGGCATAAACATGATGGGCTTATAACTGGGGGGGGGGCTTATAACCAGGATTTTACGGTATGTGGTTATCTGAGTGGACAACATTTCTGCAATTGACTGTACAGTGTACGTATATAAACGGTATGTATATAAATATACATACACACACACTACACACACACACATAATTATATGTAATTATTTGTATCTATTGTAATGCTGCTTTGTAGCCACTGTACCTCATGGTTTATCAGTGCAAGTTACTAATCTCTCAACTTACTAAAATCACCAAAAAGAATAGACCAATGCACTTAATGTTGGTGACTACTACAGTAGGCTCTACCAGAATTTATTGTGCTGTATCTTTTGTTGCTCTAATTTAGGACAAATGTTTGGTACTGCTGTATTCTCACAAGACTATTTCAAAATCTGTATACGAAAAATAATTTGAAAAGGATTCTGGTACTCGTAGTTAACTGATGTCATAGTGCATAGTCAGTCTATTGCAAAAATGTTAGCAAATGTGTTTAATTTGTTTTTTGTATAGTCAGCTCTCAACAATTAACAGTATACAATGTACATGTACAAATAAGATAACTATGGGCATTTCCTTTGAAAGCCCATGAATTCCTTTTGCAAACTCACAAAATAATAAAAGTGTTCATATACTTTTCTGTATTATATAATACAGGCCAACAGATCAACATGTACATGCTTGTACATTGTACAAATAAATATAAAACATTTGCTTTTGATACTAACCTTTTTGGCCCATCAAGGTTCTGCATGAAAGAACAAATGGCTGACAAGCTTTCAGTTCTATCACCTTACTCCATAATTGTTACCATTCTGATTGCTTTAACAGCAGCAACAACCTACCAAACATATTTACCATAATTAGAACAGCAATAATTAATCTGTGCGTTTTACCTGACAGTTAAAATATTTACTATAAAAATGCACCATACAATGTAACTAGCACAGTGCTCGACACTTAAGCGGTAGTCCCTGGACTACAGTGATGTACCAAATGTTCATGTTGGGCTAGTGAATCTTGACACACACTAGCCCTTGGGCTAGTAGATTTTGCTCTTGTATCGATTGATTTTGTACATTGAAATCATATTTTTCTTTTACAGCAGTGTAGATTTTGTCCATCACTAGACCAGGGACTACTAACAGTACAATTAATGTACATGTAGTTCATAAAGAAGTTAGTTTCGAACACTGTAGCAGACTGAGCAGCCTAAGTTTTAGTTGTTTAATACCTGAATAGCAACATGATGTGTCCCATGTATTAACTTCATCATGGTCCCATTCCATCCCTCTGTTCCAAAACATGAGAATGCCCATAATGGCCCAGCAAGTCTTACACTGGATGTGATGTGCTTGCAGGTGTTGTGGATGTTAACTGTGCAGGCTGCTTTGCCTACAGTAGAAAAGACAACTTAAAGTACCTATGAAGTGAAACATTTGACACCGTTTTTATTTTATCATATTAAAATTTAGTCTTCCATTGCCCATTTTGTGCAATTAAAAATATATTTGGAACATGCAACATTTTTTAAATGTCAAAGTCAGGCATACTGTAATTGCCAAAAAATATGTGACAATTTTTATGCTGTTAAAGATATGCTAATCACATGCATGACGTCAGTTGTTGTGGACATCGATGTTCGTCTCCGTAAATATGACAAAATACACTGCGTTTTGTCTCATTTTCATTCTAATTATGTCTTACTAGAGGGGCCTTGCCATCTGTCCATTGACCATATTTTTACTTTTGTGAATATAAATGTGCACACCAACTGACATCACGCATGTAATTAGCATCTCTTTAACGGCATAACAATTGTCACACTATTTTAGCAATTATGCCTGACTTCAACACAAAAAATTCTATTATGTTTGTGCTTTCCAAATTTATTTTTAATAGCAGAAAATGGCCAATGGAAGACTCAAATTTAATGATAAAATAAAAACTGGGTCAATTTTTTTACTTCATACGCACTTTAAACAATTAAGTTCATGACAAAATTAATTAAAATTAGCTTGGCCAGTAGAAAATCAAGCATTAATGAGACCAGGTTAAAATGTATATTAGCCACAATTATGTTTTAATATAAACTTCAAATAAATTTAAAACCATAACAGTCTATTGTTAGTAAACTACAATGTATACTACTAATTGATCATGACTAAAATGCATTTCCTGGAATCTGATTAGCTGACTGGCAGCTACATGTAGGTATTTAGTCCAATATAATACATGCACATGTATCTAAACTGAGTTACATGTACACTGTAACTGAATTTAGATCACACGACAGTCCACCACAGTGGTTTCAGTATTCTATAAATGTATGGGTTTTGTAATGTGATCATACAGTAAAATGAAGGATTATTCATTGGTGCAACAATAAATAACAAGCTGGATTTGGGAATGTGAAATACAGTGTATAACAGTTAACCCAGAAATTTAAATTTCAGCTATAGATTACATGCATTTGTTTATAAAGACATACCATAGTTTACTTCCATTAGTGCATAAAACTCTTCTAGTTGTTGATCGGCAAATGTCAGGTCAGCTTGTGTTACAGGATGCTGTAGTAGAAGGTAAATGGAGGTTGCCAGTAATGCATAATGACAGTAGAAGTCATCAGGTAGGATTCCTTTGAGCACTGGTAATGAGTAGTATAATAACCATGACCGAACTTCAGAGGCTAAACAAATTAACAAAGAAACATCTACTTTTATCAATCAACATTAGTTTTGCATGGGCATGCAAGGTCATGCAACATTATAAAGCAAGCACAGAAAAAGTCAGTGTTATTTTTTTGTTTTAAAGGACCTGTGCCATATAAAAGGGTAAAGACCCTCCCCCTTCTCGTCCTTTGGGATTCTAAATTTCAATTTCAAATTCAAAACAGTGATCAAGCATGAAAGCAAGTAATCAGTCTTCTCCTGTAACAATACTAAATTGCTGAAGGCAAAAGTAAAATAAGCTGAGTAAAAGTAAACAGCAGGAAGCCAAGTTGCTCACTCTGTGATGCCTGTCAATTGAATTTTAGAACCATTTATAAACTCTTTAGTGTATTTAGAGATTCAAGTGAATTATTCTGCATGATACCAAAGGTGAGAGATCACTCAAGCAGAGCAGTACATGTTGTAGAGCTTTGAACAGAGATGTTCACATGATAAAGGCTGATTGACAATGAAGATGTCTTCAACCTCAGGTTTAGACCCTTTAATATAGTGTGAGTCCTTGTTTAAATGGATGGGAAAGCAAAACAAAATATATGTAAACGAGTGACTAGCAATTAAATACATGAAGGAAAGAGAATATTATCATCTTTCTCAGTACTGTGCAAATTTGCCCACTTTAGAATTAAAGCAATTCAAAATAGATCTGTTCTTAATTTACTGCCATATTTAACAAGAGGGAGTTGCTTATTAGTCAAACACCAACCTCACAATATTTTAATGCACAGAAAACAAAGCTAATACCTGTACTTTTAGTAAAATTAAAATTAGGCAATTGACTTGCCATCAACTATTAGAATTTACATGTACACTGTATAAGTATGTGTACATTGTAATGCTGCTGTAATCTTGTACTGTTAGTAACATTATTGGCAGTTAAGTTACCTTTCCAATACTTTCTATCTTTCATGAGGCTGCGTGGCAATCTTGAAATAAAATCAGGGGGCTGACATTTAGCAAGTCGATCATCAATCATGCAAATCTTGTCCCCAATGTAGAACAGTTCCTTTTTATATTTCTTGTCAAACCAAAGGGAGAAAAGCATCTTCACAATTCCAAGCAACACACCATGCATATAGTCTAATGGCATTCCATTGATTAGATCAAAACCATCCATTAAACACAACTGTGAAACAAGTTTGACACCACATACCTGTCAAAACAAAATGTAAGAGGTTACTGCTAAGTTATAATTTGCACAAGCTGTTTCATGTACATTTACAGTATTACTCTTAATTATTAATACAGCATTGCAATCATTGCATATAATATGGATCATAACATTTGTCCACCAAAAATATAATTCCATGATTACAAGGCTGCTGCAAAAAAGAACACCACAACAGAGCTTTTGTATTTTCATTTTCTCATGTCAACACTAAAAAACTGACAAGATAAAACCACAAAGCTGGTCATAAAGCAGGACAGGAAATTTTGCAGGAATGTGACTTTAGAAACAGTATTTTGACTGCTAAAATATATTTAAAAAGTATATTATTGTGTGTGTTCAGTCATCGCTAGCTGGTCATTTAGGGTCAAGTACATTTTGTATATATTGTAAACTTAAAAAAGTGAAATTAACCAGCACCATCTGTGAAGGGCAATTGTACATTATAATGCTCCCTTTAAGTCATGTAAAGGAGTCTGCATGAAAAAGAAAATGCTACATACACTGTACCAGCATGCAGAACTAAGCTACATATGTACATACATGTACATGAATAACCCATGGCACAGCCAACTTCTTTGTGCTCCCTTCATAACAGACTCCCCCAAAGCTGGGCTAGCAGTCATGTTCAAAACTGTAAATACAGTTTCATTGCCTCAGCTCAATGCCTGTCAGTCATCTACAGCATGTTTATTTAAGTGGAAGAGAAAAATGCTTTGTAATCTTCATTTCGAGGAATATGGTGAATCAGTTGCTCAATGGTGGCCCGGGTTCCTTCCGAGGCTCCTTTACATGACTTAAAGGGAGCATTTTAAGATACATACAAGGGTCATTTCTTTTTGTTTTGATTTTGTGAACCTACATGTAACTCACCAGCTAGAGATAAAACAATTACAATTAACTGACTACAATTTTTTTAAGTATTAAAAATGCTTTCTTACTGGAGATCCTGATTCTTGAGCAGTTTGGCCTTGATGAAACACACGCTCCTTTGTTCTCAAGTTTTGAGGTGGGCCAGGGTTGAAAGCATACAATGTATATTCTTGAGTGTCCTCTACCAACAGGCACAACCTGTCCTTCTTCCTCACAGAATGAGCAACCATGCTTCCCATTGAACTGTGTAAATCCTTGAACTGCTGATTTGCCAGGTAAATCTGCAGTACCAATTAGACACACAGCTTTGCAAATAAAGTTTTGCCCATTAGAATGAACATCAAATCCTGAAATTACAATACACACTGTACATGAATTCACAAAACAAATAGGTGGTTTATCTGAGTTACCCTTTATAATTCACATTAATTCTTTAACCATTTAAAAAAGTCAAACATTTATCTTTAAATGTTAGTGTTTTGGAATAAAGAACTTTGCTTCAGGGTTAACATGCATCATTGAGGACATTTAACCTATATAACACATTCACTGCTGAGGTCACTATCACAGCTATTGTAGTTCAAGTGGTGCTGTATATTGTACTTGTACATGTATACAACTACATTTACATTTGTATAATTTACTTTCAGTTTAATAGTAAACAGGAAACTAGCATTAAGAAAACAAACTTTAATTGAACTACATGTACATGTAATGATCGAGCTTTAAAAATCCTTATTTTCAAACATTTTCAGGAAGTTGATGCCCCTCATACCCCCTGCCACGTTATTTAATGGAGAAGTTATGGGTAATTAAAAACTAAACATCCACCTAATTATGCTTAACTTGCACACACGATGAGTCCTTGTACAAGTCATTAAGTGTCAGAGTTATGATAATAAATATTACAGAACATAATTTTTCTTTATTTACTTTGAGAGTGTCAATGCTGTATTTGTTGAATACTACAAACATAATTAGTATTTTATATTTATTTAATTTATAATAATTTTCTGATAATACATTAGCTGATTCCACACTAGCACATTAAGGCCTACAGGTTCCCACAAGACTTCAGCTAGCAGTTAAACAACATGTCCTGTTTGGTTATAATACATACACCTCATTCATAAGGGCATGGTCTCTATATTTTAACAACTTAGCCACATGTTGAATGTATGAAAAACAATATCCTTGCCATGCGAATGAGCAATATTAGCAACATTGGTGATTCTGTAGAATTTGAGTGTTGTACCATAAAAGGCTGTAAAGTTACAGCGATTTGAAATTAGAAAGATTTGTATGAGAAAAACCATGTACATGTACATGTAGGCCTTTCCAGCCTCGCTTTCAGGTATTTTCTACATTTAAAATGCCAATAACTCGACAGCAATTTGAAACATTGCTTTCAAACTGTTGTCAATTACTAATTTAGGTACGATCTTTCATGTGGTAGCAATAGTTTATCTGTACTCATTAATCTTCCAATTTATGCAAATTAGGTGCCGGCCATTATGAACGAGGCCTAATAATGTAGCTCATATCTGGACAGTAGATAATAATAATATTTATTACTATATACCACACCAGTAAATATCACTTTTCACGCACTCTGGTTGGCTACTCAAGCAGTGAATATATGGTTCCATATTCACCTCCGAGCAAAGCAGCGATAACCTCACACAAGTTTTTGTCTATTTGACAGAAAATATAATAACTATTTGGTGCTGGCTATTCACCTGCAGTGTGGTATATATTAAAACAGTTATTCACCTCAGTGTTGTTGAATAGTGGTGGACACTCGCCGAAGGGGCCTGGTAAATATCCACCACTATTCATCTCCACTTCGGTGAATATTATTGTTACAGGTAAATAACTTTATTTTTGTGTCTATATAGTCTTCTAGCTGACCCCGGAAGGGTCTACTAATCAGGAATACAGATGTCTATGTAATACATTGTAGATACAGAATAAGTAGCCATGCTTTATCAGATTTACACTCATCACACATTGATTTCTTTGGGTTTTCCTTCATGAATTATTAATGATTTTGCTAATAATAATAATACTGGACAATATTTAAAGATCAAAATATAACTGTGTGTACAATGTATGTGAATTAAGCCTATACAGTCCACTCTACCTGTTCTCTTGAGCTCATTAATCTGCTTCCTAAAGGGGGAAAGGAATGCAGGCATAGATGGTTTTGTGGGCCCAAACCAGATACCAGCAAGTACCATCCTTTTGGTGCTGAACCTGAAATACAATGTACATACATTATAAGTTTTAATATTGATAATCAAGAAGTCTTCTCCCCCTGTTTTCCTACCCCCTTATCACTTCCTTCCCCTACCCTTCTCCCTGTCTTATTGCAGTGCTACATTTGTACTAACATCTGTAATCAACATTGTACCCATATAATCAACTTTACTAATTATCATATTTATTTTGCTTTCACTGGCTGTCCTTGCTGGTACTTGAACCAGCAACCATCAGATACAGTATGTTGGTCAGAGCCTTATATAACCACTGTGCCACTGAGGTGATTGATGTGAAGTACCATGATACTCATTTACTTTATTATGATACTATCATATCATACATATAGTTCCCCATGGTCTAGTCCAAATTTGCATATGGGCAGCAAAACCTTGTAATACTTATAGTTTGGAATTTCACTAAAACTGTGCAGAAATTGATAACACAAACCCAGTACCCCATTGAACATTAAATAAAATGTGAAACAAATTGTTCTAGAAAGCATTGGCAGATGGTGACGGCTCCAACTCGGGCACCTCGTCAGCTCGGCACAGTGACTACAATTAAGGTAAAAAAAGCTACATGTAAATGAATTAAAAATATTACCTACTAGGTAAAAATTACCTACAGCTGTAGATCTATAGAAAAAAAATACATACACAAAAACCTAGAGGTAATTTTAAAAATTACCTGAAATGAAAATTTACCTGCAACATATTATACATAGGAGCAGTGCCAGTAGATTTAATTGAGGCTAGATGGTTAACCGATGCATTTGAAAGCTTTGTATGAGACAAGTGTTTGATTGATGGTCAGCTGAATGCAATTTTCCAAACATGACTTGAAACTTTCACAGTCAAACAGCAATTGTATACTGCAGTTCTGTGCATGTAATAGATTAAAAGTAATTACCTTACTGATGGGTGAACCTCATTCACAATTACAAGAAGAGGCCATATCTCATCTCTGGAGGCCTTGAAAACATGAACCCCATCAGTGTTGAAAGTTAATGAAAGATTGTTATTGCAGGTGAGAAAACCTCCAGGTTTTAATAGATCTCTGTACAAATCACCATCCATGATGTCAAACCACTTCCGTTCAGCACAGCTAAGAGACAATCTAGAGCGCTCTCTTGCCTCAAAGCCATATTCAAGGTCATCTTTAAATGCAGGTTCTTTGATAAGAAAATAAAAATAAAAGTACAGTTGCTATCAAGGGCACATTGACAAATATAACTATAAAATTATTTAGAGCAGCTTAACATACTCATGTACAAATCTTAATGTACAGGCTGTTGGTGGTGTCACACTGTGCTCAGTGTATCCTGGTGTAGAATATATATTCCTGATCATTGCACACTTAAGGGCTACTTGTAATTCCTTGATGAGTTTTAATTTTAATTTAGAAAATATTAGGTAAATTAGCAGGCCTTAATTACGAAAATATTTTGTGACTTACATGTAGATGCTGTGATAAATGTGACTGTTTGGTTTGGCTTTATTGCTACATTTTTGAGGAAGTTATTACAGTAAATGCATTGTCGGAGCTGTTACAGTGAGAGGTCCAGGGGCAAAGGGAGGTCCTGAAGAGGGAGGGAGGGTGTACGTGGTGGCAAAATGATGAATTCTGGGAACTTTTCATTGATGACTTCTGTCAATCTGGGACTGGGCAGAGGGAGGCAGCTGTCGGCCCTCCCTACCCCACTGAGGTTGTTCAACCCCTGTATTTACATGTACCAGTACCAGTACATCTCAAATTGTTCAATGTTCAATTGTTCAAATTGTTCAATGGCCAAAAATGCAGCAAACAATTACATACACATACACTGTATACAAACCAGTGGTTTTGATAAATAAGACTATTATATTGTGCAACTCTGTTCAAATATTGACAATACAAATTAACAAATCAGATTGTGAGTCAGAAAATTAGTGGAACCAGAGTTGCTGTAAAAAAGTTATATACAGTAATTTTTTTAATAGCTTTTAATGAACTCCCATTCAGTAATAAAGCCAGACCAAGCAAGTCACTATATTGCATCATCTAAGTCACAAAACCTTTTCAAATATGTTTCTACATTACATTTTAAATTGATCAGGGTTAAGGTACAAGTGACCAAACTTGGCTGAAACATATTCCAATGGTAGGGGAGCGGGAATACATGCTACACAATATTTACCGGTTCACATAATTTTTTTAATTTAATTTTTTTCTTCACATTTTATCTAAACTGTTGTGATATTTTCAGTTGTAATGAAATGCATGCATAAAGACATTTTGACCAGCTTTTTAAAATGTCAAAATCTTTGTCATGTCCTGGGTTCTGCCTCCTGTCATGCAGACCATGCCACGGCAAAACGTCATGTGCATGCACCTTAGATGAGCCCAGCATGCGCGCGTCCACCCAGTTCCCCTCCGAAACTAAAAGAAAACACAGATAATCACACCTGTTCCCTTTACTTTTAAGTATTTATGTGAAATGTTTTGCGAAAAAAAATAAGAAAACTACTTAAAAGATAAGCCTAAGACTTTAACAGGTTGAAGTTTTCTTAATTTGTTAATTCATTGTGAGTTTACTAAGTTATAAAATTATTTGCTAAAAAAGTTAAAGCCCTCGGTAATTTGTATTTGATAGCAGAGCCTTCGTTCTTTCGGCCAGCGGAGCATACCGTTTTGCCGCGGTGTGCACGAACATTTTCCTGAAAATGCCAGCGAGGCAACCGTACGATCAATAAATGCAATTGAAATTCAGAATAATGTAGAAGTTTAACGTCTGACTTAAAGCATGCCGACTTTAAATACCTTTAAACATATCTTTCAACTGGGCTCCTATGTCCAGTGACAAAAAGTAATTCTTTGTTCTCTTCAATCTTTGATTCCCGCAAAAACGACAGCATGTCTCTTCATTGCTTTGCCAGGGTGCTATACATTTTTGACAATATTCATGAACTGTAACCATATCAGATTGATCGTTACGCGATGCGAATGCCTTCTTAAGAAAATATAAGGATTGTAAATGTTCTTGACTGCTCCCACAGGGAAGGTGTAAAGAAATTAACTCCAGAAGATCCGACAATGCTGAGTATGTGGTCTTATGCCGTAACGCATACTTCATTATGCTCAAAATACTGTTTTCGACTGTTATTAACGCTCCAGGGTACAGAGGGCATGAAGTAGAGGTACCTTGACAATCATCTAGCTCATCTTCTGATTCAGAGTTATCGCTTTCTGCAGGTTCGCGATTATACATGTTTATTTCATTGTCCCCGTATTCATCGTCTTCCGGCATATGGAAAGGCTCACTTTCACAATCAAGACTAGAGGTTTCATAGCTGCTGTCGTCGTCAGTACTTGCATTTATACTGGTTAGACTGTAAAGAGTTGCACTTTCTTCGTCGTTTGCTGTGTTTGATTCGACATCGTTGTATTGTTCATCATGATCTTGCAGACTTGACGAATCACCCGAAACACCCGCGGCAATTTCAAACCTCTTCCCTCTTATCGATCTCTCGTCAAATTCTGTTAAACAATATGGCTCAACACTCCTGACTTCGCTGATGGTACCTGTATTCATCTTTTTTATTCGTGCAAGAGTTCTCCTTGGTATCGGTTCGCTTGGATTATCTTTCCACAACTTATACTTCTTCGACTTTGGAGGCATCTTGGGAGTATAAACGGAGTCCCGCGCAGCGCGGCGTCGACAGTCGACTCCAAACGCACGTGAAGTGAATGATCACATTTCAATTTTCTGATCCAATCAGGTGCCCGGTTTCTAGTTTTGAATCACAAGGCGGCCTAATCCTTCGATCATATTTCCAAATCACCTTCACCTCGTGGTCCGTGCTTGATCGCTTTTAACTTTTGGTTATAGAAAACTCGAGTTTATATTGGTCACTAACAATGGCCAATTTCCGTAAAAGTGTTCAGAACATGTATAGTTGTTCTTCTGAAGAAGAGTCTGTTTATTGCCCCTCGGGGAATGAGTTGTCGGAAGACAGTTGCCTTTCGCCTTCGCCGGCAAAGAAAAGTAAACGGCACGGCAAGCGGCCGGTGAAACTGCCCAGAAAGCTTCAAGATTGTTTTCAAGAAACAGACTCGCTGAGCACAGATAATGGAGGTAGCTTGAAAGAATCTTCAGAAACAATGTGTAAGTATTTGAATATGTGTGTATGTATTCATGTATGTTACTTTGATGCACAATATTATTGTTCGAAATTGTAAGACTTTTTACGATAATTGGCTAAATTGATCTGAGTACTTACCCGAAAAATGAATATATTTTCTAACGATTTGGAATGTGCACTAGTTTAATTGTTAGATTGTATAGGTGTTAGCGCGATGTTAAATATCCTAAAGGGTTTGAAGTAGTATATTACAATAGGTTATTAACCCGAGAGTTGATTTCGGTTTATCCCAAGTGACCGAAGTTTGTCGCTGAATATTTGGAGGCGGCGTGGCCAGGCGAAGCTCGATTCCCCGCGACCTGACGTTTGTAAATCGCCAGTCGATTTGCCTCCTCATCGACTGGGATTCTTATTCTGTCTAATTTGACTAAATAATAAATACACGGTCCCACAATTAAGGGTCTACTTTTCTTATTGCTTTTATTTTCGCTATATACCTGCTTGAAAATTAACTCAACATTGATGTACTACTACCAGAGCCATCTCTGTGTATTTTACCATGAGAAATGTTAATACACATGCATGGTAATTCCATGACATCTACAATACGTGTATAATAATTGCGTAGGAATTTAATGTCAACATTTTCCCTCGAACATATTTATACACCCCGAAACTCAAGTGTAAGTTTCGATTGTAAATGCATGTACAATGTATGTTAACCCTCAACTTTTTATTTGCGAGTGAAAAAAAATTCCCTGGCAAATTTCTGCGAGTCGATCTTCCTTCAAGGTGCAACTTCGTGTCTGAAAGCTTCGAACAAACGTGGCCTATATTACAAGAGCATAATTCTTAATTGTAACTTATATAAAATACGTTCTTTTACTTCAATAAAGTGATACAATGAATGTATAGAATATGCCAGTAACCAACCGGATTTTTGCTAGTGAACATTAACAAACCCAGAGATTTTAGCTTGAAGGCTCTGGCTCATTAGTTTACATTTTTCAAATTTACTTAGAACCCAAAACGTGTAAATCTCCAGGAAATTACTTTTTTGAAAAAATATATTTGACATTGGATTCCCATACGATTTTAAAGGAAATCCTGCAGGCTGTTGAAACAAGTTGCCGTTATATTGTTGACAACATTGTCTAAGTTGAAAATATTGGAAAATATATTTCTTTTTAAAATAAAATTGGACAAAGAGTACGATGCATTTTGGGCACGGGCACCGCCATCGTGGATATGATCACAGCAGTCCCTATTGTCAAAATACACTTAGTAGCTTTTGTTGTGTAATACCTGGACCACCAAAATACGTGGTCAGATCCAAGATGGCCAAATGGCTGAGTCACTCATGTCCACTTTTTCCAAAAAGCTAAAATATATATTTTACAGTTTTTGGCAACATAATTGCAACTCAGACCATTATATTGCCAACAATTTAATGGCAACTTGTTCCAACAGCAAGGGTTTCCTTTACACCCCCTTTATTTTCTGACATGTTTGCCTAGTACAATGTAGCCATCAGAAGAGCCACCAAAATCATGATATTGAGGTGAAATCACTACTCAAACTAATAGCTTTATAATTAGTAAAGATTATTAAGTTAAAGGCAAAAAGAATTAAACTGACTTTTTTTAAATTATTCCTTTATATAATATTTTTGTAGCATGGTGTATCATTGAGTGGGATGGTGAAGACACTTTTGATGCAATGGCCAGACACAAAGTGTCCAAAGTTGATGGTGGAGACCCAGAATTTGTTCCAGGGGAAAGTGTTCTTGCCATAAGTGGAGGAAGGCCTTATAAAGCAACAATTGTTGTTGTTGCAGGTACATTTGATTATTATACAGTCATTCATATTTAGGATTGTCTTATTTTTTTATTTTTGGCATACATGCAGCTACATGTAAGTTGATTACATGTAAATGTTGTAAGGAATTCCCCATAACACACCTTCATTGACTATAAGAGTTAACATGAAGATCATGTTTGATTTTCTTATAACTTAATTCATTCTCGCATTGTGCTTATGTATCCACAGCTTCTCAATATCTTGAGCATAAATCATTGTATTATGAAACATACAGAATCATCTCTGATTTGTTATTTTAACCTTCATAGTTTCCAAAAAAGCTGCAGAAAACAAATATGATGAGCAGTCCACAAACAACAATCCGTCCAAGCATGAACTGATAAAGCCTCCCACCTCTACCTGTAAAGGCAAAAAGCTTCAGAAGATGAACCCTCCAAAAAAGCCTAAAGTGAGTCAGCCCCGAAAGCTAAAAAATGATGGGAAGAAACAAGATGTACAAAAAAAAAGGTCTGCTGACCAAGTAGCAAGAGACGATAAAAAGCAGCAGCATGACATACAAAGACAGCAGATGCAAGCTGAGCTCAGTGAGGAACAAAGTATTCCCAACTGGGCTCGGTCCCATGTTCATTCATTGCCATCAAAGTCTGTGAGTGAAGATGTTGTAGCAACAGGTACCCATACAATGGATGAACTGCTGACTCCTGCTATTAAATATGGTGAAGATGAACCTCGAGTGAAAGAGAGCAGCTGTTGCCAGGTATGTGTAATTTAACTTGTAAAATTCACGAATAATTAATGAGGAGGCCTCTGGCCCCCTTGTAATTTAATCCCAAAAAATACCTGATTATAAAACTTCGCTTGTTAGAAAAATAATTATGTAATTAGAAAATAAAATATACCTACTTAGAAAAAATGGATCAATACCAGTTTCCGGGAAACTTCCGCCCCTCCCCCACCCCTCCCCCACACTTCACCCCAACCTTCAATGGGTAATCATTAATAACATGATGCATATCCAAGGGAGGGGTGGGTGGGTTGTTTCCCAGAAACTGGGATAAATGAGCCCAAAAAATACCGTTAAAAATAAAAATTCCCTGAAAGCCAAAATGACATGCAGTCCTGCAAGATCTCAAAGCTGAGGTAATTAAAGCTAATTCTCAGTTGTTGTTCTTTCTCATTGTAGCAATGTAGGAAAAATAAAAAAGCCCTAGAGCGAACCTTCCAGGAAATGGAAATACTTCGTCAAGGTGAGATACAATTAATCAATGATTAATATTATTATAAATGTTGCAGTGATCATATTCTTTAACAAACATACATGTACTGTATGACATGCATGTATAATTTACCCTGAAAGGGAAATGATCATCAATTTCAATGGCAATTTTTTACAGTAGTTTTCAATAATACGCTACCCTGGGTTCCAGTGGTTAAATGTTCAGCCTTTTGTTGGTAAATTCGGCGGGCCACGTGGAAGGCAAAAATTCAACCCCTGGGCCAGATCAGTTTGAATCTCGTTTTCATGAAGAATAATGCATCAGCAAAAAAAAATATAGACCCTTTGCACGTGACATAATAGCCGCCATGTTGGTGTACATGCAGTTAACAATAGATTCTTCTTTGCTTCTTTTGTTCTGTATACCAACATGGCCGCCATGCCCTTTGTCGTTTGAATCTCTGGGGATTGAGTGCAAACGATCTATAGATCTATTCTGATTGGCTAAGAGCAGTGCAAGTTATATTTGAAAATTGAAAGACCAGTGAAAAAAGTTGAAACACCAATTCAAATTACACTACCTTTCACAAAGTCTCGAAACCAAAGATCCTAAAGTTCAATGTAACCTCTAAGCTTTGTAGACACGTATTTCTGGCACATAGTAATGATAAAGAAAACTGGTGAGATAGGGGAAGATTTGGTGAAAAGTTTTCAATTTTAGTTTGGGTGTGCTGCTGACGCAACCATCACTGCACGCCATTTCGAACATCAAGCTCATGCTTAAAGTAATTAACCAATAATAGCAAAGGAGGAATGTGGGCAGTTTTGGACACGTGATGGGTATTATCCAATTACAGATTGTTATGAGCATTAGGCAATGGCTATGACGGTCTCCATATTTTGGATGAATAAATTAAGTTCAAACAGACCTGGCCGTACTTGAGGATCCTCACGCCTTCGGCGCTCGCCAACTCTATTTACCAACAAAAGGAAAAACCTTTAACCTCTGGACCCCAGGGTAATAATATGTGGACTGAGAACTCAAATATCAACCCTTTTTTTTTTTTTTTGGCTGCCATCAATCATAACTATGACAGCCACTGAATATTTACAAACGACAGACCTTGTGAAACTCTTTGTTCCCACAGGAAATTAAATATTCAGTGGATGTCATAGTTATGATTGACAGCAGTGAAAAGCACAAAATGTTGGTCGACATTTGAGTTCTCAGTCTGCGTGCTATTGAAAACTGCTGTCAGTAATACACTTTATCCAACTTATTTTTAATAAAGCCATAATTTTCCTTGAATGGAAGACATTCCTGTAAAAAAACACTGTGGATTCAACGGTTGTCTGATTTTGTGTTCATTGCAATGGTTGACTGGACACTAAGTAGAATTTCTATTGACATGTTGCTATCCAATTTGCCATCAGTTGGCAGCTTGTCTTTGTACATTATGGTGCTCGCGCAAGTAAACAAAACATGATTTGAAGTCTAACACTTTAAAGTTTACTACTTTCACCTCATTGAACTTGATGAAATTGTTTGGCCACAATATTACATTAAGACGGTATTCTACTTACAATTGTACTTGAATCTTGATTAAAGAGATCAAACGAAAGAAACAGAAAGCGTGGCAAAATGAGTGTCGATCTACATTGTTCTTAGCAAGTCATGCCAATTTGTGTCTGGAAATGTGAGTGATCGATCAAGTTGTTGCAATCAGAACACGAAATGAGACACCATTAAGTGCTGGAACCTCAGAATCTGCAGTAAATTAACAACCATTATTTTAATTTGTGTACCTGTTGTTGTTGGTATCATTATATAGTTATAGTTATTTTGATTAGCCTGACAACAATGTTTTTTTAAATGTTACCAATTAAATTGACACATTTCATTTCTTTGTATTACAACATGTTCATATGTAGGTTTGAGTACATTGCAAGGAGAGATTGCAACACTGAAATATAATAAACTGGTAAGATTAATGCACACAAAGAATGCTACATACAAAATAATCGACAGCTGACTGTTAAAAATAATGTGTCTCATACAAGTGATTGAGCATTAGCAAAAGAGCAAAGACTGCTGACTACATGTATGTCAAAATTAGTGGAAACTCGTATGTGATCAAAACATGGAAAAATAAAGGGACTGCAGTCTACATGTATTTGCACAGGTAATTGTGCATCATATTACGTGTACATGTACATGTATGGCTGTTAATGTTGATTCATTAAACAACAATTCAGAAACCTTTTTTGAATTTATGATTCCCTTTTCATAACTTATTTAGTCAGGACCATTTATTCAAAGCTTAAACATTGAGATTGCCATGTTAGTGTACAATGTATTAATAGGTGGACTTAAAATAAAAGTATTTAATAACCTGTAAAAATTAGTGTTAAACTTCAAGTCTCTAGTTCAGTGCTTCATATAATATAAAGAAAAGTAACTTGGAGTTCCCAGATTTATTTTCTTAAAGCTATGAACATTGTCGAATAACTGATGGTTTTGTTTTCAACATTCAGGAACAGCTACATGTACGTGGTAACCAGCTGACTGCAAATGCACGATCAATGCCAGCTTTACCATCCATGCAGTCACCAAGGCCTTTAACAGAAACATCAGTGACACCTAAGTCTTCAGTATTGACAGCGTCACCAACATTTTCAGTACTACCAGCAGAGTTGGTAATTAAAACTCCACCTACATCAAAACCTGACCAGCTGGCCACATTGGATGATGTCCCTCACCATCTCAAGTCAAAGGCAGCTAATGTGGGTACTGTCAAAAAGGCAAGCCGTGTACTTGCTACGGGCCTATTTACAGTGGAAGAAAGGCGCCACTGCACCTTATCAGGCAAAACAAAGGGGAGTGATGATTCAATCATTCGCCCCAAGTTCGACCAACACAGGATAAACCTGATCCATGGTAAGTAACAAATTAAATAGAGATTTATAACTATATATTTAGCATCACCCAGCTGCTATCTATTGGGTTTAATATGATGTTTATCGATTGCTAGTTGACCGTGCGTGCTGCAGACAAAAAGCACTTAGAAAACTGCATATTTCAAGTTTTTACTGACCCTTCTTGATTGCTAAGTTGATATAACAGTGGCTTGGTTATACTAACACAAAAAATTATTAGACTTGCTTGCTCTTGGTTTCTGTCGACTGTGATAGTTGACTCAGAACTCATCCCCTCACCAATTATCTGCCAAAAAAAAGGCAATGCAATTAACCTAGGCAAGACTAGAGTCTAGAGAGCTTCAGCAGTCAATAGAAACCTCGAATTTGCAGTCTAATTGTTAAATAGTCAATCCAGATAAACCGAATAGCGATCGAATTAAGCGCAATTTGTGACGATCGAATAGCAAATATAAGTTAAAGATTAATACTTACAGAACGCAAGTCCTTCAACGAAAACGAACCCATACGAATCCATACGAGCCTGACGAGCCACATCCGCCATTTTGTTTTCCTCGTGTCACTCAATCTCATGGATGGGTTGCCTGTGGCACTCGAAAGCGAGGCTGAACACGTCTCTGATGGCGGTTTGGGAATGCCTCGTGCTGACTAGCAATTTCTTTTTATTAATTTTTTTTTCCGCTTTGTTTTTTTCCGGGGGGGGGGGGGGGGGGAATAGCGTGTATCAACACTTTGAAAATGGGAACTGGAAGTCATCAATTTAATAAAGTCAGGAATACTAAACTTGTGAATGTGAGTGATCGATCACCAGTCAGGGCATCTTGAAAATATATTTGATTTGTGCTATTTTAAGGTACACTTAAAATTAGTATATATTTATATTTGATAACAGCTTTTTTTCTGGATTGACGGTTAATATGGGAATCTTTGTTTACATTGTAACTGCCACAGCGTTTTAGCATTAAATGAAACTTTCAGCTAGTCAAACAATTAACAGGCATTGCACATGCATTCTGTGTGGCGCTCGTTGGCAATTTCTTTGATTCGACTAGGTGTTAATTATAAATTAAATCTTAATAGTCTGGATTTATCAAAACGTTGAGATAAAAAAGCCTTTATAACTGTAACATGATGCTAATTTCCAGTAATATTTAGTAACTGATAACAGTTTGCATTTTCTTTCAGAATTACTCAGGAGCATTTACCCAAGGACGTATGCATTGGGAGACGTTAACAGAATTATTGGGCAAGTGGCCATAGAAACGCGCCAAGGCAGGCATGCCACAAATGACTCTGTCGTTATGAAATTAATGAAATCCTCAGAATAAGCTAGTAATCGCACTCAGGTCCACTGGCACTGATTTATGTTGGTGTGAATTATTATAATTAGGGAGTGTTCATTATTTATGGCTTAGGGGGTCGGCATTTCATCTGCTTCTCTTGTTAAAACTTTTATGACCCCCCTATGAATGAATTAAAACTTAGATGACCCCCCCCCTATACAATTGCATCAAAAAAGATGGATGTGCAAAAAAGAATGCAAACTGCATATACATGTAATCTATTAAATTTACTATTAATGTTTTTAGATTTATGGTATTTTCCTTTGTTTAGTAGAAAACACATATAATACATGTACTCTTCTGAAAATCTCTACCTCACCATCCTTCCCGGATGGGAACTTGAAATTCTACTGTTAATTTGTACATTATATTTTGCATTCTAGTGCATCATATTGCATTGTTCTGTAGTTCCTAACAAATGAAAAAGAGCTCAACATTGGTATTAAGCTAATTTCCTGAACGCCAATGCATTATCTCTCCTATGGGGATGTGCCTTTGATAATGAGCTTAGAGAATACCATCCTGCGTATAAAGGAAACAATGAAGAATACGTTCTTTAAATGTTGTGAGGGCCACCAAAGACCAGAGCCAAAGATTTTACTGCTCTCGAAAACACTGGTTTCCTGCATTCTGGAGACTAAACATTGGCTTAGCATTACAACAGCAATTTCATTTTACATGACAGGTATGTCAACACTTTCATGACCCCCCAAGGATTAGGTAAAATCTTTGATGACACCCCTAAAAAAGCACCGACCACTCCCCCCCCCCCGTCCAAGCCATAATTAATGAATACTGCCTTATAATTATTTGATTGTAAGATATATTTTTTATGGAGTACATTTAGTCCAATTTGAAGTTCTTGAAAGGTAATTAACCAAGCCTCAGCCTCGCATGGGGGATGGAGTTGACCCAGGGTCAGCACTGATAGTCGAACCCTCTTTTTATGAATATGGATACATTTGAATTATGACATGCTTTATAACTAGATACGAGTCTAACTTAAAAGATTTCTCAACCCATCAAAGGCTTGGTTACCTTTCAAAATGGCTGTCAAGAACTATCAATTGGACTTAAATCTGTACAATAGATTAAAGAATTCAACTTTGCTGCCACTGCCTTATCATAGCAATTTCTAAAACAGCAGAACATTTACAAGGTAATTTATGACATTAATGTTCAATTTATATATCATAATTTTGTTTAGTTCTTGAATGAAATCAAAAGTTTAATTTGCTGGACCAATTAATCTCAGGCAGATTAGGTTTTTATTTAACTTTGAAAAGTCTATGAATTTTTTATCAAAACTTCTTGACTGTTGTTGACAGTAAAACAGCCTCATTTGTGTCTCCAGAAGACCATTAGAGCAGCATGATGAATGATTTCTCATGTAAACAAGTCAGAGAATTGGGTCTTATAGCATTGGGTCCATTAGTTGCGTAGAATTTTGAGGTCAGTGTAGAAAACAGTCCTTGGAAAGTGTGGATTATTAAATATCCTTGACATCAAGTCTCCTTAGATATAATTTTAGTGTTGATGTTGATATTGTTCAATTATATTTTATATTTGAAGTAATTTCCCACATATTTAGTGACTTCATAATTAATTATAGTTTTAGTGATTGGAATATTTTAAACATTGATAATTTGTACAATTAATGCTGCGATATTGTACAATTAATGCTGTGATATTCTATAGAAATTATTGATTATAATAATCGTGACAACTGGGTTTCTACATATTGTTACTCTTTCAATATATTATGCTGCATTTTTAACATCTAAATTCCTTATACAATTTAGAAACAAATTAATTCAGTTGCAGCTAGTAATTATTTACACTTCCAAATGATTTCCTTAATATGAAGTAGTCTGGTAATTTACATTAGTTTTTTATTATTATTATTGATCAGTTCCACAACTACCGTTCTGTATTTTTTGTAACATTATAAGACTTTTACAAATTCCACATTTGCTGTCTGTGATTGTGATTCAGTCTGAGTAATTCAGATTAGTATAATAAAATCTCTGAATTTGGCACATTCAAATTGTGTATATTGTAATTGGGCGAATTCAGGGGATAATTTAAAGTTTATTTAGTAATAACTGCAGTGCATCTTCACATTAATTTTAGCAGGTAAATAAATTGGGTCCATATGATTTATCAAAATGTATTGCCTCAATTTATAAGTTGTGCATATTTACTGAGTATAAATGCATGCAAATTCACTATTGAATGTAATACGTCTGTAATGTATGCAATAATCATGCATGCAAATATTAGCATGCAAGCAAATAAGCATGCATGCAAATAGTAGCATGCAAGCAAATAAGCATGCATGCAATTATCATGCATGCAAATATTAGCATGCATGCAAATGTTAGCATGCATGCAAATAAGCAAACAATTTGTATATAAATTAGTCTGCCTTAAATATAGCATACATGCAGTCTATAATGCATGCAATTGACAGGAATAATTTGCTGCATGAAATTTTCACTTAAGACATGCATGCATGCAATTGTGCCAATTTGCATGCATGATGCATGCATGTTATGCATGCAAGTTTCATGTATGCAGTGGCATGCATGCTTCATGCATGCGTGCGTGCATGCGTGCATGCATGCACAGTTTAGAAGGGCAGTTGACATTTGACTTTGAGCGATTTTGTGATTGCCGAGTTGTTTCCTCTGTCTGCGAAATATACTCAAAGGAACTTAAAGGAACTCAAAGGAACTCAAAGTACACTCAATATACTAGCTCAAATCAGTACTCAAATCAGTTCAAATCAGTACTCAGATATACTGCAGAATACTGTACAATCGAGAAGCATTGACCAGAATCCATTGACGAAGCCGATCAGTGGCGATCGAATGATCACAACTGAGATCAACTCTCAAGTGAAGAATCACAAGCTGAAAGAGATATTAAACTGTGAAGAAATCTGCCATGAAGGTATTTTTGAAATTATTGTGTATTTATATCTGCATTTGTCTGCGTCTTTGTTGTGATAAGCAAGCGAACAGTTGTACTGTTTTATTAAGTCTAAATCTAATAATGCTCAGTATTATCTTAGTTGTGATTATGTTTTTATTCGTGAATCTCTGGAAGAAGCCTGCAGACATAAGCTTACTAGTAGAAGATAACTGCAATGACGGTACGTACACCAGACGTGAATAATAATCACACAGTCGTTCCGGTTTGCAGATCTCGTTATGAGAAATTCGTTTGCACCATAAACACTCGTAGTCATAAAACGAGTCGTATTCGTTCACGCGAACCAAGTCGAATCCCTGTCAGACAACTAAGGCGAGTTTTAGGAAAAAGCAGAAAAGTGAGGCGAGCAGTTCGAAAATATATCCGTAGAAATGTTCCACTATCGTTGAAAGTTCATCGCTACACTAAAGTAAATTATTTTCGAAAAGAAAACGTATTTAGAAATCGCACAGCTGGGTATAAACATAAACTCACATCTCGTCATCAGGCAGGGGCAAGCATGTATAAGAAGCATTAAAAAAAGACACGGGTTCGTAAAAGGAGAGAAACCAAATGGAGAAATATTTTATTCGTAAAAATACGGCGAAAAGTCTCAAACTACATGCCAAAGCGAGGCAATAAAAAATCTAAATTTCCTGTTATAAAAACTCCAAGCAATTCACCTACCCGAGCAGTCTTTTCAAAAATTTGAATCATAAAAAGAAGCACTGCAAAATCATGCTGTTGAATGACATTGAACTTAATCCAGGTCCTTTTTACGCCATTACAAGCCCTGATATGTTTAGGTTGACAGCCAGACTATCTCGCTTGGGATTAAAACCATTAGATGTTGGTGGTGGAGGAGATTGTTTCTTCAAAGCTGTGTCCCATCAAATGTATCAAGATTCTATTTATCATTCTCAAGTGCGTTCTGCAGGTGTTCAGTACATCATAACTCATCCAGAACAATTTATTGAAAGTAATACTGATCAGTCCTGGTTACAATATATTAATAACATGTCAAGACAAGGTACATGGTGTGATGGTATTATTGTTCAGGCTGTAGCTAATGCTCTAAACTGTACAATTCATATAACAGAATCTGCTGAACATCAGTTTTACAGAGACAACTATCATACATCCAGTTATTCCACTAGAAACAGCTAGAACAATATACTTAGGTCATGTACATGTAGATGAAGTTCATTATGTATCTACAATGCATAGTATTCCAGATCAGTGCATATCTAGAATAATAGGTGAAAGCAGTGGTGAATACGAGAATGGATATAACCAGATAACTGGACAATCTTGAGACTGAACATGTCAATGAAAGTCTTTGCTCTTGCAAACAGTGTTGTGCAATATATTTTTATGCTATTTGCTTCTCTACCATAAAGGCCATTAGTTACTGGAATTCCGATACCCTAGTTGCAATTATAGAAAATGGGAATGAGTTTTATCACAAATTAAATGTTGATAGGCATTGCACTAGTATTACAGATTTGCCGAGTAGCCTTCCAATATATAATGGTAATGTCGAAATTCTATTTAATTCCAAAAGTCAAGGAATAATTACATGTACCTCAACTTCATTTTCCATTAAGGCAATAATACATAAGTTAATTTCTTATAACCAGAACCAAAATACAGGTTTCTTACTGTGCATTTCCAGTTACTGCATCAGTTGTATTTTTCAACAGCAATTAAAAAGTAAATGTAAGTATGCTGTGTTTACATTTAACAGTAGTGAACAGAAAGCATGTACTTTTACTATTGTTGAGGATATTAACAACCTCATTGATGTCCTTTTTGAAATTCTTTAAAAAAATGCTCATTTTGAACAAACTTTATTTGAAATACAGTTTATCAAGTGCACATGCAAACTGACAAACACAGAAAGGCAAGCAATAGTGAGGAAACATAAATCTGTATCACATAAGGAATCAATTGCTAAACGTTGGAAGGAAAGTTCTGCTGCAATGCATCCAGCCAAGAAAAGATCACACTTGGATAACAGAGCTAAAAAGTATCGGTTCATGAACCCTGAGAAAAAGAAAGAATTGCTTTCCAAAAACACTGAAAAATACAGGTCAATGGATCTCGAGAAAAAGAAAGAATTAATTTCGAAAAACACTGAAAAGTACCAGTCAATGGATCTTGAGAAAAAGAAAGAATTGCTTTCTAAAAACACTGAAAAATACAGGTCAATGGATCTCGAGAAAAAGAAAGAACTGCTTTCCAAAAACACTGAAAAATACAGATCAATGGATCTTGAGAAAAAGAAAGAATTGCTTTCTAAAATCACTGAAAACTACAGGTTGATTCATATATTCGACTCTTGATACGGCGAGATAGGCGAGATTGGACCAACCAAGATAGTCATCGATGATCCATACCTTTTTGGGATTATGAATTGTGAGACCTTGGCTAGAATGGATCGTCAACGCATAACCAAGTCGCCAATCGGACTCCTTTTTGGAATAGATACCTTCCGCCGCACTCATAGTGACATTTACGATATCATTCGAGACGAGTGTTTCTTTCTTATTAGTACCTGGAATGGATATCGAGATATTTTGTCTACGACTATCTCGAGGATGATATAACAAAGGTACGAGAATGTCTGGGAAGTGCTCTTTGTGTCGTTGGAATAATAGATTCTGTACGTGATCTCGAACTTTCTGACGACTGGTCAATATGACGTCGCATGGCATCCAGGATAGAACGAATTGGTTCCATTCGAGACAACTAGGTAGAGATCAGCGACGAATCTCTTCACATTGGAATTTATCAGATTGAAGGCGAATGAGCTTTTTCAATGCTTTGAGTTCGTCATCTTTCGCTCTATAATCGGTATCTATCTCTTCGTAGTAGTTAGCTCGTTCTCGAAGCCAATTGTGTGGAGAGTCACCTGCTATTGGAGGAGGTTGGCCATGATCACCACAGCAAATTACTTGGACGCCTTTTTGATTGAGCCAACCAAGAAACGTTTCTAGGATTGCACGAGGCACTGTACAAACTTCATCCCATATTATAACTCTAGATATATATTTCTGTCCCAACCGCTCTGGAGTCCATTCTTTATCTGCTATGTGAGGACCAAGCATGTCGGATCCAGGATAATGAAGTGGATCGCCATATTTTCGAGCAACGAATACTATCTCATCGGGTTCCTCATTGTTTCCATCGATGTCGAGTCCGGGATCCACATCGGTATCTCTCGATAAGATAAGATCGTTACCTTGAGTCCAATTCTTTTTTGCATTCCAAACTTTGATTGATTGATTTCTATATTTTGGCAAAGACTGGAGAGGTTCGAGATCTTCATCCGTTGCTCGTACTCTTTTGACACCACAATAACGAAAGAAACTATGATAGGTTTGAGATTGGACGCCTCTATCACGCATTTCTTTAGCTAATCGATGGGTTGGAGTGAATACTATGGGATTTCTCGTTCGAAAGAGTTCGATTGCTCTCGTAGTTTTGCCACTTCCACCACCGCCATTAAGATAGCAGAGTTGATATCGTGATAATGGGTCTTGTTAACATGGTGAAGTACTAAGTGATAGTTCTTTTTGTTGGATGACATATTCTGGCGTTGGAAGGTAATCTGCGTATTCCTGTGGCATATATAGTTGCTCATTCTTATCTCGCCATTGAGCTGGAGATACTGTTGGAAGATATGGTTCCTCGAGCATGCATAAGATACACCATTCTTCATTGCACACACACATTCTTGGAGTTACATATGCTGATACTCCATCCAATTTGCGAAGCGCATGTTTCTGAATATATATAGAGTCGGTAGCGACACGAACAGCCTCGTCGGTAGTGAAACGTTGTAACATAAAGAGTAGATTTATGTGTGCATAAGCTAACATGCTTGAACGCAAATGTGTATATTGAGGTTGATTTCCATCGTAGTATGTAAGGATATGACCAAGAGGACATTGTCCGGGCGATCCAACTAGAGTTCCACTTTGTATAGTATCTCGTTCTAGGAAATCGAGTTCTCCTTGATCTATTACCAATCGTCTAGTCAAACGTTTTCCATCTACTTTGCTGCCTTGGGTGAACTTTCCTATAATGGCACATCCCTGATCTCGACTTTCTGGAAGCCAGACCTTTGATTGCTTATCGAAAGATACGATGACCTCGCGAATGATGAGAGTTTCGAGAAATCCTTGGTCTACAAGAAATGCGAGAAGTTGTGTTGGTGCCCATCCATTCTCTGAGAAGTGTTTTCCAAACCAAGATGGAATGATGGGGTGGCATGTGGGAGCGAATGACCATTCTTGGATCTCAGCGAATCCAGTTCCAATGTCAATAGGGAGTGGACCATTCACGGAAACTCGAGTCATACGATTAGTTGGATGACCGAATCGTTCGAAATATGGTTTTGCCTGACCTTCACCTTGAAAAATCGCTGGATAACAAGACTTCATATCAATGCTAACAACATCTCTAGTATCGTAGTCCATCGAATTCCACAGACCACCATTTCCATGTTCCTCACAAGACTTTTGGATATCTTCTAGGAAATTGGATGGTGTCGGTTTCCAATTGTTATTTTCCTTTGCGATTACACTTGCTGCATGATTCTCACCAAAGACCCGATCGGCAAGGGATTCGTCACCCAAGTCTTGGCATATTAGTTGGAGCCTATCTTGAGTTCGTTGAGTCCTGTAAGTGCTACCATCTTGGAGTACGAATTGGGTGACATTAAGTTGCCTTCCTTCAGATCCTCCTAGTAGCCATACAGCTTTTGGTTCATTCAAAGTTGCTCGTTGAATGGCTTCCCACACATCATCTTCATATATATGGACAGAACGAGATTGTGGGAAATGCAGATCTTTGGACCAAGCATGGCCATTGTGATAGATTAGTTCTAATTTACCCCTAACCCCATTGCCACCAAAACGATATTTGCCACTATTATAGATATCATCGCCAGCAATGTCACGCAGGATTATAGCCCGTTTGAGAATCGTCTCAAGTTTAGACATATCATCGACCGTGGCACCATTGTCGTGGACTCGTTCTTCTCACTTCTGAATCTTCTGACATCTCGTAAGAGTTAGACCTTGGCCTCTCGTAGTACCTTCGAAATGTTCTATCACTCTCTGTGCGACGCAATTAAGATCACCAATGCGCATGGGAGCTAGATTTGCTAGATCTGGTGCTCTGATGGGATAAAGTCCATAGACCACTGCAGTAACTGGATATGCGTTCTGATAGAATACCTTGTCGATTCCAACTATCGCACCTGGATTAGTATCATGAGAAATCTCGATTACACCATAACCCTTCTTTCTCTCAACATGGACTGGTTCGAACTTATCGTCGACGACCCAATACGTATTTCCATCATTATGGTACTCTCTAAGGAATTTAATTTTCAAGATGAACTCGCCATCTGGAAGTGCCGCAAGAAGTCGCATTGCTCTCTCACTAGTCATACGGACATCCAAAGCCAATCGACCAGCTCTTAATTCGATGCCATCGGCGACATTAATATTACCAATATCGAGTGGGTCTTCTGTTTCTACTCTCCACGTAGAAAAGACAGCAGTCGCACCATCGACTTCAAACATATCCTTAGCATCTATCAAGAGTTCTATCCATTGCTCATTTGGAAGTGTTATAGGATGAGGCACTTGGATGTCTAAGTCATATCTCTCATTATTTTCTGGGATTGGTACGTACTCTGCGAGAATCTCATCGATCAGATCATCCATAGTAGCAATGATTGGTATACCGTAACACTATCGTATCCCTAAATGGTTATCGAAATATAATAATGTGGACAACGAATGGATACGTGGATATACTACATAACGACCTTTCTCTAATAGGGTATCGAAATACGATAATGTGGACAACGAATATAATAGCAATAGCAGCAGGGGGGGTGGGTGGACTGGTGATGTCTGAGTGTTGTCATATGTTGGTTTTCTTGTGTCATATGTGGGTTATCTCGTGTCTCGTCGTCGAGAAATACAATAAATCGACATCCAGGAAGTGCATTCACCCCCCCTGCTGCTTGGTGTTTATGTGACCGTATTCAAGAGAAACACACATATACAACACTTTTTTAAAAGAATTCTTAGGATTGGTAAAAAACGACAGGAAAATGGTATATTATTACCACGAGCTAAAAATGTCCTATTCCTCACTAAATATTTATGATAACTAGTTTACAATATCCTATTGGTGTTTATGTGACCGTATTCAAGAGAAACACACACACACAACACTTTTTTAAAAGAATTGTTAGGATTGGTAAAAAACGACAGGAAAATGGTCTATTATTACCACGAGCTAAAAATGTCCTTTTCCTCACTAAATATTTATGATAACTAGTTTACAATATCCTATTGGTGTTTATGTGACCGTATTCAACAGAAACACACACACACAACACTTTTTTTAAAGAATTGTTAGGATTGGTAAAAAACGACAGGAAAATGGTCTATTATTAGCACGAGCTAAAAATGTCCTTTTCTTCGCTAAACATTTATGATAACTCATTTACAATATCCTATTGGTGTTTATGTGACCGTATTCAAGAGAAACACACATATACAACACTTTTTTTAAAGAATTGTTAGAATTGGTATAAAACGACAGGAAAATGGTCTATTATTACCACGAGATAAAAATGTCCTTTTCCTCGCTAAACATTTATGATAACTCGTTTACAATTTTATGTGACCGTATTCAAGAGAAACACACATGTCACACACAACACTTTTTTTAAAGAATTGTTAGGATTGGTAAAAAATGACAGGAAAATGGTCTATTATTACCACGAGCTAAAATGTCCTTTTCCTCACTAAGCATTTATGATAACTCATTTACAATATCCTATTGGTGTTTATGTGACCGTATTCAAAAGAAATACACACACACAAAACACACAACACTTTTTTAAAAGAATTGTTAGGATTGGTAAAAAACGACAGGAAAACGGTCTTTTATTACCACGAGCTAAAAATGTCCTTTTCCTCACTAAACATTTATGATAACTGACGTTTACAATATCCTATTGGCGTTGCAATAAAAAAATGAAATAAAATAATCTGAGTAGCTATGACTGACTATCTAACTACTGAGAAACGTACAGAGACATAATAAGACTCTTGACTGATCTTGCCCGTAAACCAGTTCAAGTTCGATCTTCAGTCTTGGCGTCTTGATTGCACGCATGTCAAGCGGCTTCAGTTCTGTTTCTGTCTACCCATTTATGCACGTAAACCCGTTGAGTTCAAGTCGATAAAGCCCGTTCGATCTTTAGTTCAGTTCTGTTTCTGTCTTCAGGCATAAATGTTTATACAACGCTTCCGGTATTCGGTTATAACACATAATTGGTTACTTTTGACAACATTGTTGTCGCGTATGACCAATCATTGTTTGGGCCGTTTTCAACTTTTTGAATGCTTTCTTAATTGCTGCAATGGCGGCAAAGCGCGGGGGTAAGTTTTGTGTGGCTGGTGGGCCCGATAAAGTCAGCTGCACCAACAATTCTTACACCCTTGGTGTCTCCATGCACGTTTTTCCCACCGATGATAAATTCAGGAAAGTATGGACGCGGTGGGTCAGAGTTTACAGGCCAGATTTCAAGCCAACAACAACTTCGGCGCTATGCTCCGCACACTTCGAGCAGTCGTGCTATACGAGGTTACGATTGAGTGTGCTGCAGCGAGAGCCAGAGGCAGAGAGCTCTATTGAATCTGAGAAGGAAAAAAGGATCTTGATAAGAGGATCAGTACCAACGATTGACGTTGTGCGACCCGTGGAAGAGAGTGATCGCGATCGTAGAAGATCTAAAAATGTAAGTCTTGCAGTTTGTAAAGAAATGAACTTTCTGCTTCAATGCCTTTTCATTGTAAGCCAAGTCAAGTTATTTGTACACCAAAACAGTCGAACTTGAGGGGCGTACAAACATGGCATCTCATGGTTAACAGTTCTTTTTTAGTTATGGAATTAGTTAGTCGTTACTCAGAAATGATATTTATTCCGAGATATAAGAAAAGAGGCTTTCGCGAAATCAGTTCTCCTACGCGAGATTTCTGTCATCGATCTGGAAAGTACTGCACGTACAAGTCAAAATAATTTCGTACTTTGTCTTACACTTTAGAAATAAAACTAAATCTATTCGTTTTTGTCTTTTGGGGATATTGTAGTGGCTGCGAAGAGTTACGCTGACCAGTGCTAGCGAGACAGAAGACATTAGGGGAAATCTCTCACAGCTAGCTTGACGAGTCAGATGGCGACGATGAAAAGTCGGAAAGCGAACTTTGCTACGGGGACGGCGATCAGCACGAGAGCGCCAGTAATTCTGCTAACACTAACAGGAACAAGTGGTCGCAAACAGAGATAAAAACCAAGGTTAAATCGTGCCAAACAGTGCAGGAGAAAGATTGCAAGAAGTGCCACGAGATAAAGGCTAAAATACGCCAGTTGCAAAAGCAAAACAACAGGCTAAAATCCCAGAAAGAGCGATGGAAAGCCGCTGCACTACAGAGGGTACGTCAACATTTATATTTTATTATGTTTTTAGGGACAGATTTATTTTGTGTAAGCACGATGGTTACCAAAGGAAGGCTTTGCTATAATTGTAACCGAGGCTGATCAGTGATGTTACTTACTAACATCAAGGAGTTAATAATTTCGACTTTTATGCAACCTGATCACAAAAATATGTAAGCTGACAGAATTGCTATCCAATTAAAATTTCCTTTGTTTAATGCATATTCTAGGGCAAAACATTTTTTTTTTCTAACTTCAATTTTAAACAACAGGATGATTCTGATGCAAGCAATGATGTTGAACAGTGAACAGTGATGTTGAGATAGTGAGTCAGGGTGAAGGACCTGCATCTGAAACAACTGCAAGCAGTGAAGAGGAGGAGGACGGGAGTGTATATAACAGTGACCCAGACTGGGCTGAATTGGAGGACAGGGGTGCATATGAGGACGAGGATGATGACGAAGAGAAAGACAACCCTAATGTGAATGATATCAGGCAAGTGTTGTCATTACATACCTTACTGAAGTAGGGATATAATGTCATCATTAGTCATTGTAAGGGAAAACAATTTTCAATGAATGTCTTTATTCCAAATTCCAGAGAAAGAGAAATCAAACCTTTCAATATTTATTCTAGAAATAATACAATTACAATACAACAATAATACTTTTTGCCACAGTAAAATATTTTTCATCTACAATAACCCTCCCCTTTGGAAATATTTAAATTATTGCAGTATACCCCAATTAGATTTTCCAAAATTGTAGTTTTCGAACAATGACCCAAACCATTAATATTGCTTAGTGTTATTTTGGCATTATATCTTCTTTTCATAAATATGTTCACCATTCAAATTATGTTTAATGGCTTAACTCTTTCAGCTCTTTAGAAAAAAATCTAAACATGCATTTTTATATGTTTTGCAGTGTTGTTGGTAAGGATGTGCCCTGCCATGATGAACCAAAGTTCATTGTCTTTTATACCCAGCAACTGGCTATTTTGTCTATGTTCTGTTTCCACTGCAAGGAGGGAAGCCCTGAGGTGACCATGAAAAAGAATGGGACCATGGTTACAGTGGCACAGAAATGCAGGAACTGTGGGGCAGTTAACTCTTTACAGGAATTATCAGTCTTTTTGATTCAACAAAATAAGATCTTGAAAAAATATTTAGAAAATTGCGAATCAACAAATTTTAGCTCCCATGTAAATTCCATGCCATATGGTTAACGAATTTGCCTTCATCAATAATAATCCACTAAACAAATTACTAGCTAACTATGAAACAAATAGGACCTTTTTTCATTATATGATACCCCTTTGAAATGAACCGTAGTTCAAATCTGCTGTATACATTTAGCGAGGTTAAAAAAATGTTATTGTCTGTATTATATTTTTACAGCTGCAGATCAAGATTTGCTTTAGGCTGCATGCAACACATCAAGAAATGAAACAGCCAACCTGCAGAAAGTGTCATGAGCCACTTAAGGTTATCGTATAGCTTGAGAGCCAAATTTGTCAAAAAATATTTTTTTAACGTAAAAACAAAGTTTAGAGTGTTAAGTACCCAACAGAAAAAAATTGGTTGAATTTTTTTTTATCTAGAAGGAGAAATATCAAACAGAAACATTTTACCAGAAGATTGCGTTACATCTTTTGATTGACAGCTCATACACCACATCAATCGTCATGAGCATTCAACCGTAGCTAAGCGCGGGAGTCGTTGTTTACCGTTCAGTTCGGAGTTCGCTCTGTGGCTTGTTGTCAGCGTTCTATCGAATCTTTTCTCACATAAATATGTCATCGTAAATTCGAAGCGTATTCACTAAAATTATCCGTAGATGTCTTCTTCAAAAAAAGTATCTGGTCCTTGGAGTTCAAGAAAGAGGAAAAAATAAAAGAAATGTTCGAAATTATATATTCTTATTACCAATGGCTAAACTATTTCGTTGTACATTAGGCCGCTTGATTCCTCTTAAGTATTTCTACAACAACATGCCCAATCTCTGACATTATTCACGGGCTGATTCTTCGGGTAATTTATCTGTCCTCGTGCTTTTCTTTCGTCTTCCGCGTCCGTTTGGTCTGCTTTGGTTTTGCCTTCTTCTTGTCTTTAGCTGGTTTATCCTTTGCCGTTGCAATTGCCTTATTCTGGCGTTTGACCGGTTTATTCTTGGTTTTGCCCATAATGAAGAGTGATTTAAAACGCGAAACTAACTCAACTGAGCGCGAACACCTTTTATTGTGTTGCTAAATTGGTGCCGGAAGTTTTGACAGTGACATTTCCCAGTCATTGGTTGAACATCATTGGCTGCTTTATATAGAAGGTGTTTGATTGCTGTGAAAGAGGCGGGGCACCAGAATCAGTCTCGCTGGCCGGCTAAAACTTTTCAGAGCGTTTTCTTGACTTTCTATTTTCGTTCTAAACATAGTTTCAAAAAAGCTCCAACTCGACGCGAATTTGTGCGCATTACTTCACATTTTCACAGATTGTTCGCAATTATATCAGCTAAAAAACTTTGTCGGCGATTGTTTTAATTTTTAAAAGAGAAGCGCTGAGAGCGATTCCCGCATCTATACTTGGATTGCGCGTTAGCAGTTTCACGAAGACAGAAATATCTTCAGAACGGCTTCGAATTTCCACAATCGCCGACACTATTTCGTAAACAAGGTCTGTGGGAATCCAGAAAAGCAAACAGATCTCAAATGCATTAAATTGCCGTGGAGTTGGAGCTCTTGGAAACCAACTCGCTTGTTCGGAAAAGAAGTTTATTTAAAAATCGCACTTTTATCAAAATTACAAACCTTAGGTATATCGTTGTAGCCAATTTTATAAGCTTTAATATGAGGTCTAATTTATCAAAATACGACGCATATTCGAGACGCTACTTAATTTTATCCGGAACAGTACCCTGAAGGTATACGATAACCTTAAAGGCCACCCAAAGACTGGTTGTCCAAGTACAACTAACAGTTAGCTATTCTGCACTTTTTAACTTTCCTAGCATTACTACCTCAATGCAGCAAGGCCTGTGTTTAGAATCCAGTAAAGAATGTACTGTAATTCCAACTGTGTTTTTATTTTATTTTTTAAAACACAGCTTTTCTTTGGTTGTACAATGATGTACATTGTATAAACACAATTGAAAAACCCTGTTACAAATGAGGTTATTTGGTGGCTAAACATCTAGTATGGCTGTATATTTTTACTAGTCATTGCAAATCACAATTAAAAATTCAGCCAACCAATAAATTGTTTATCATATAATTCATGCAATTGTGCAAAGTTCGGATTCTTTCAGAATTGGTCTCATATTTTGTGACTATGTTCTTTTCCATATTGCATGCACTGTTTGTGAAATTATATAGTAGTAGATGTGTGCAGGCTACTTTGTTTTTGTTTACATATTAAGAGTATCAGATTCCAGTTACAAGAGATGAACATTCATCATGTACACAAGACAACAATAATTTATATTTCCAAATCCTTTAGTGTACTATAGGAATAAAGAACTACTCACAGTCTGAGACGGATGATGATCATTTTCTTTTATTATAAGTGGTGGCTCCGAAAAGAGCCATTTGTTTGGGCTCAAAACACAGGTAGCCCAAGCATATGATTATCTATATATTATATGTAGAAACTGTTATGACACATATGATTAACATTGAAGTTTTTACAATAACTTTTTTTGCAGATAGGGTTACCATTATGAAACTTACCATGTTTGATTTGGTTCTGTTCAAACTAAACAAAAATTGAATTGGTAAATATTGAGAAAATAAATTAAAATTGTACATTACATCAAGTCTACAGAGAACACAAAATGAGATATGGTAACTTTCATTATATTTTATGATCATTTATCTGCCTCATATTAACTCCAATCTTAATCAATGGATTGTATAAAGGAATTTATACATATTATAAAAGGCTTGGGCTACCTGTGCTCAAAGAGCAGTCTCGCTTGCATCACTGTTGCTGGTTTGCTGAGTGGTAACCTCTGGTTGCAGTTGATGGAAACTAGGTTCGCAGCCTGTGGTATATGCAGGCTGGAAGAGGTATTGTGTTGTCCCAACCAAGAGGACCAAATAACCATCTCACAAGGAAACGGTAGGCAGTGGCACGGCGACTCCTAAAAATGGAAAATGTTGATAACAAAAAGTGGTCAGCCATAACAGAGAGATTGTGTCCCATCAATTCCAAGCCTGTTCATTCCCCTGGGAGTGGACATGTGTGATTTTTGTCAAATGCCTCCTCTCCAGGACTAACATAACCCTATTTTGTTCACCCATTCAAAGACATTTGCAGGGGGAAAAAAGTGACCAGGCTTGTACATTTTTTTCTGCCCAGGGCCATTGCAAAAACAAATTCCACCCCCTCAAAAAAGAACATTTAATTTTAGCTTCACTCTAGGAAAAACGATCAATAAATGCTACTGAAACCTTCAAAAGCGGAGCTTCGATGCCGTCAAGGACTAGCTTTCCCGTGGCACATGCAATTTCTTTGCAGCAGCGGAACTCCGTGGCATTGGAGAGAAGTTCATCCCTACAACTGCGACATTTGCACCTACGATGAAGTCAACAAATGATAGAAATATTTTAAATTAATTATATATACAGCGAATTTATCCAGGCAGTAAAAGTTTTATAGTTACCACACATCAATTGGTATTTCCTTTTCCAGTCTAGATTCTAGAATGGCTGGAGTTAACCCGTCTTCGTCTTCTTCTTCCGGCTCAAACCTGTAAGGTTCGACCGGGCCGCCAACAACACCGAAATCATCCTCACTATCGCTCCCGGATGCATTCCTCGCGCTCTCAGAGCTCGAAGACGAGTTACTCTCTATGAACTGAGACATTTTTAAACGAAAATAATAATGATTAAAACGTTCTTTGCTGTAGTTTTCGTGAAATGATCCTCTTGTTGACTGAGCCGCTCGCTCGCGCGCTCGTACAAACCATGTGACGTCACGATGGGGGTAGCCGCTGATATATAACGCCGTCTCGCATTTCTGGTTTTGGTCGCAGTCAGTAGCCTTTTTTCAAAGCAGGAAAAGAACACATTTTCGAGGGTTAAGAAGCATTTTTTTATTTTGATACACACATTCAAAGATTGAAAAAGGCATTTAAGAAAAAAAAGCGATTCCGACTTTTCGTTTCAGTATTATCAAAGGATCACTCATGCATGCATGATCAGATTCTAAACCGAGTAAAGGCAGACAGCATTTGCATGTGTGAAGTTTAGTTCTAAACACAACTTTATTTCACGTTGTACGAACCACAAAACACGAGCTCTAGCTCGAAGCTCTCTCACTGTGTCTTACACGAGTTCAAGGTCACCGTTTTCTAACTAAGGTCAATGTGACGTATTTCCGCCCGTACGCGCGGATGTTTCCGGTAATCTCTCACACATGTTTATAGCAGTTTTTGTAGTCTTAGCATTTTGACCTTATTGTAGGAATTTCCACTTAAGATTTGGCAGGGTAAATATTTTATAGTGCACTTATTTTCATAATCAGACCAGAACAGAAATGTACTTTAAGCACATTACGAAACAGAAGAACAACTCAGTTTTGCACGCGTTACTCCATGTAAACGGCTCACTAGGGATAACTTGCCAACCAGGGACAACTCTATTCTAGAGCCAAATTTTACATTTGCAAGTTGCTGGCATTGTCTAGAAATTAGTAGGTAACATAACAACATTCTAGGACACTAGACAGCAGCAATAAACGGCACCACAGAAAAAAGAATCAATGTTAAACCACCAAAGCCCGCCAAAACTATACTTGTGTCCGCCAGTGCATTTAATTTGTGTAGGAATTCCTGAAGGAATTCTTTAGGGGTCATAGTAGGTTTTTGGGTAGTTCTTAAAGTGTTTATGAAACCAAATTTTGCATCTTTATTTTATTGCAGAATAATAAAGTTCAATCTTTTCTGATTATCAAGAGTATATTTATTTTTCAGTTCCGCCTTCGGAAAGCTCTCTTTTTTGCCATTCAAATGGCCTACTTTATGCTTAAAACTGTCCGGGGCCTGGAACCGAATCCGCCATTACAATGACGTCACTGTGAGGACTCGCAAGCGACAATCCCTTCATATGATTATATAGGACGACACGCATTTCTACAAAAAAATACAATAGAATAAAGCACAATACAATTCAGTACAAAAAATGAAATACAATAGAACCCAACACAATACTTAACAAATAAAAGATGGTTCTCCTTGTTCTATAAAAATGTTTTTGCACGCTTGAGGTCTTGAAAAACTGCGGATGCACGAGCAGAACGCGAGTGCATTTAGCAGCATTTCAAGACCTCGAAAGTACATTATTTTGTTATAGAACAAGGAGAACCATCTTTTATTTGTTTTATAATACAATCTTCAATCTAGAAGTAGTATTATAAGTGGGGGGACTGGTGCAGTATCAACGTCCTATTAACGTTTTTGACACAAGAAAAACAACATATGACACAACAAAAACAACATGTGACACAACGAAAACCAACATGTCAACACTCAGACATCACCAGTACCACCCATCCTCACTGCTGCTATTGCTATTACATTTGTGGGGGACTGGTGCAGCATCAACGTCCTATTAACGTTTTTCATATGTGCGTCACATCCGATGGCCCCTTTCCCCACTGCGTCGGATGGCACAGATGTTGTAATTTGGTCACAAATACGTTGGACCCTCTTTTACTCCACATGATATACCATTTAAACAAATAGCTACACTTAAGATATAGTGCCACCCTAGGAGATGGAGTGTGAAAAGTGTGGGAGAGTGTTTCAGAGGAGTTGGAATCTGAAACGTCACCGAGAGAATCGCAAGACCCCATGTGTTAGGACCCCAAAGCGCTTTATATGTGAGAATTGTGGAGGAGAGCTAAGCTGCTACTTTGCTTTGTGGAGACATAAGAAGAATAACTGCCCCAATCCTATCATTAACAAAAATTAGTTACGCGCCGTTACTCAACATTATATACACCATTTAAACAAATAACTCCACTATAATATATGTGGGGGTCATATGATGGCTGAACATATACTAACATTCGTCCAAGCACCCGGCATTGGGGATTATTTACGCGGATGGAAGATGGATGTATCGGATGGTAATCCTCTAGGAGCAGACCCAGCTGCTTTCCTCGCAGGTGTGCGTAGGCAGACTACCGAAAAGCTAGAGGAAGAGCTACGAGACCTAAATAGTATTAAGGTTCAGCTAGCTTTGAATATCACACTCCGACTCGACAAACCTGAGGGTTCTGTATATGAGATAGCTACCTTTTATAGCTCTCAAGCCGTTTTGACCAACAGTGATGAGATCCGTGGGGTAATAGTAGAAGCACATGCTCAGATTCACAACATCATTGAGAAGTGGATCAGTCGAGGATCAAACTGGGTTATAGATAGAGTCAACATCCTATGGTTGAACATCGCTCGATATCAACCACTACGTGGAGGTTCATACTTACCACTACCTCCAGAAATCGCGAATAAGAAAGCTGTGATCAACGTAAAGAACTATGACGACCATTGTTTTCGTTGGTCGCTACGTGCTGAGAAAAGTTTTCAGTCAAACAAAACCCCGAGAGGACATCGAAGTACAAAGAAGATGATGGGTTTAACTTCGATGGGGTAGACGACTCGTCAACACCAATCTCACAAATACCACGCTTTGAAAGGCAAAACACCATTTCTATCAATGTATATGGTTGGGATCCTAAGGATAAGTGTTTGATTGTGCATCACATCTCTAAGGAGACCTTTTCGAAAAGAGTTAACCTATTGCTAATAGAGTGCCCAAAGAGTGGTCTGCAACACTACTGTTGGATCAAGCATTTCAATAAACTCCTATTCAATCAAACAAAACATAAATGTAGGAAGCACTTCTGTGAGCGATGTCTACATGGATACACCAACGAAGATCTTCTCAAAAAAAAACACCCCAGAGTGTAACGGAGTCGATGACCGAGCCATTCGAATTGAAATGCCCACCAATGAGAACAACAAAGTCTCCTTTCAGAATATCCACAAACAGCTCAAAGTTCCCTACATTATCTATGCCGACTTTGAGGCTTTAACCACCAAGATCGAAGGACCTGCCCAAGACCCAAAAAAGAGCAACACACAAAAGAGAGAAGAACATATTCCCTGTGGATTTTGCTACATAGTCGTACGTTCTGATGGTTATAGCGAGCCACCTGTACTATATAGAGGTACAGATACTATCGAACGCTTTCTACGATGCATACAAGAAGAGGAGGCAAAGATCAAAGCCCAAGGGGCCAAGCCACTATTTATGTCACAGGAAAACCAGAGAGCTTATAATAGAGCAACGATTTGTCATATCTGCCAGAAGCCATTGGTTGGTAGCGATAGAGTACGTGATCATTGCCACATCACAAGTGAGTTTCGAGGCTCCGCACATAGAGTCTGTAACCTCAAATTGCGTATATCGCCTACCATTCCAGTTGTATTCCACAACTTGCGTGGATACGATTCTCACCTATTGATGCAATCCATCTCCAAGACAGAGGGCGATATCTCTTGCATCCCAAACAATATGGAGAAATATATTTCATTCTCACTTGGCAACCTACGGTTCGTTGATAGCGCACAATTCCTACTATCCTCTCTTGACAAATTGGTTCGTAGTACTATAGATGCAGCCGCAAACAAATGTAAGCGATGTAATGAATTTGAGCTGGTTATCATTAACGAGGACTGGAAGCTAGTTGGGACTTGCCCAAAGTGTGGAGAAGGTAGCGTAAAGCAACTAGACCCGTCTCGCCTCCCAATAACCGTTACACATATGCCCCTGCATGCACACCTTCTTGGGCGCAAGGGCGTCTACCCATATGAGTACATGGACTCTTGGGAGAGATTCACAGAGACTTCTCTTCCACCAAAAGAAGAGTTCTATAGTAAGCTATACCTAGAGGACATATCCGACGAGGACTATGAACACGCACTAGAAGTTTGGAAGGTGTTCGGCTGTGAGACATAATGGGAGACTACCATGACCTTTACCTCCAAACCAATGTACTTCTTCTAGCAGATGTGTTTGAGGGTTTTCGTGCGACATGTATGCAAAACTATGGCTTGGACCCTGCTCACTACTATACGAGTCCAGGACTCTCATGGGATGCGTTGTTAAAGAAGACTGGAGTGGAGCTTGAACTATTAACCGACTACGACATGCATCTATTCATTGAGAAAGGTCTACGTGGCGGGATATCTATGGTGTCTCATCGTTCTGCTAAAGCAAACAACCCAAACGTACCCGATTTCAACCCAGAGAAACCAAATAGCCACATACTCTATCTTGATGCCAACAACCTATACGGCTGGGCTATGAGTCAATATCTACCAACAGGAGGGTTTGAGTGGTGCACACCAACAGAAGAACAAATCACCCAGCACGCAACCGATTCAGACGTAGGTTACGTCCTCGAAGTTGACCTTGAATATCCTCGAGAACTTCACGATATGCACAACAGCTATCCGCTAGCTCCCGAGAGAATGCAAGTGGATAAAGCTTGGTTATCAGAGTATCAAACCGATCTATTTGAGAAACTATACAAAGGCAATGGATCCTTGAAAGTGGAAAAGCTTGTACCTAACCTATATGACAAAGAACGATACGTGCTCCACTACCGCAATCTACAACTATATCTATCTATTGGCATGCGTTTGAAAAAGATCCATAGAGCACTACGATTCGATCAATCTTCATGGATGGAGCCATACATACGAATGAATACAGAGTTACGAAAACAAGCGAAGAGCACTTTTGAGCAAGACCTCTACAAGCTGATGAACAATAGTGTATTTGGCAAAACAATGGAAAATCTACGTAAGCGTGTAGATGTCAAACTAGTGCGCTCTTCAGAAGGAATCAAACTACAACGTTTATTGAATAAGCCTAGTTACGCTCGATCCACAATCTTTGACAATGATCTAGCTGCCGTACACAATTACAAAAGTAAGTTACTTCTGAACCGTCCAGTATATGTTGGAATGTCAATTCTAGATCTCTCAAAACATCTGATGTATGACTTCTACTACAACGAGCTCAAGCAGCAGTATGGACAACGTTGTAATCTACTATACACAGATACCGATAGCCTATTGCTACACATCGAAACTGAAGACATCTATACAGACATGAAAACCAATAAACGTCTCTATGATACAAGTAACTACAGTAAAGACCATCCATCATACGACGTATCCAACAAGAAAGTACTTGGTCAAATGAAAGACGAATGTGGAGGTATTCCCATAGTTGAATATGTTGGACTACGATCAAAGCTCTACTCAATATTGAAAGTAGATGGTGAAGAGATTAGGAAGGCTAAAGGCACCAAGAAGGCAGTTGTGAAACGTCGCATTCGTCATGAGCAATACAAAGAGTGCTTGCTAGATAAGAAAGTATTCCGCCATGGTATGGATATGCTTCGAAGTGAAGGTCATAGAATGTATGGTATGCATATGAATAAAGTATCTCTCTCACCATTCGACTCCAAGCGATGGATCGCAGAAAACGGAATAGATACATTAGCCTATGGGCATAAAGGCACAATTCCAGAGGATGATCTCATCGATGAGTTGCTTGGGTACGAAGACACAATTCAAGAGGATGATTTCATCGAGGAGTTGCTTCTATCTTAGAATCCCCTTTGGAGGTAGTTCAGTATTTGGTGGTACCACTTGTAGTTCTTCACGCACAAATCCACGCTTTGGTGCATCCTTCTTTTGCGAAGTGTGAATGGAATCCAAGTAGTACAGAACTGGTTGGTTCGAAGATATCGAACTACGTGAAACGATATATGTCTGTAAACTCCACACAGGATCAGTTGCTCGCTTGGTTCCACCTTCCAACTCACCAGGAGCGTAGAGATATCGAACTAAAACGTCGAATGGTAGTCGCTTTTAGTAGTATAGGCGGAGTCAAAATGATACCCGTTTTTTCTTGCACAAGGGCGTCATAAAGTGAATTCGGAAATCCACTTTATGACGCCCTTGTGCAACAAAAAACGGGTATCAGTTTTGACTCCGCCTATACTACTAGGGTACTAAGGGTCAGCCAAATTGGCACTAGACATTCTTACACCTAAAAATCCAAACTTGATAACCCTATTAGAGATATGATTAGCATATAGTTATATTGACTCGCCCCGCGACATCCTTGCACCTAAAATCCAAACTTGAGTAACTGTTAGAGATATCTCAACGTATAGTTATACCGAAGAGAGAATGGCGAGACCACGTAGTGAGCCACTTTCACGGAGTCTAGCTCGAGAGGCAGGTGCTATTCTCGATGAGAGAGATGGAACGCTCGAGGGAGTGGAGATAGGCCGCCGTACTATTCGATGGCGCTTCTTCCAAGGTGTGGCAGGAGATTTGACTCCTAGGATCATGGAAAAGTTAGTTGCAAAGGTAACTACCAGCTTCTACCTACGCTACAGCTACACCTATCGCATTCGCAATGTCAACGACGGACGCGTGATGCTATTCTCCAAGACTGTCCCGGGCTCTCCATGGGTGAACATCCTAGGAGACGCAGAGGAGTGGATTGCCGACAGGGAGCTATCTCGATTGAATCCCGACAACATCAATCGGCCAAATACCCAATGGGCCTTCGTACGTTGGATCTACGTGGATGTCAAAGTAGTGATCGATCGTCAGCTTCTGTTGGGAACAGGCCCACTACCCCAATGGCTTCGCCAGAAAAAGGAATGTTTGCCCTTGATCGATATGGTGACAACCTATGTCTGTGGCGCTGCCTTGCCGTATGCAAAGGAGCCCGTGCAGACAAGTGCAACACCTCAGCTCGAAAACTTGCCCAGGACTTCTATCGCCTGACAGCGCCCACGCAAGACGTTCCCAGAACTTCCTTAGACCAGCTGGAGGAAGTCGAGTTGCACTTTAGAATCGGCATTCGGGTGTACGAACCTACGGAGGATGGCGCTTGGCATCTGACGCGACATGCGCCCCACTACAAGCATACGATGACGATTGGGATATACGAAGGACATGCCTTCTATATCAAGAACATCGACAAGATAGGGAGCATCTACGTATGCAACGATTGTAAGCAACGGTTCACAAAAGCCTCGAACCTTCAACGCCATGCAGATCGTTGCAGTCGTGGCGAAACGAAGATTGTTTGCCCTGGAAAAGCAATCACAGTACCCCAGTCGGCATACGAAAAAGCCTTCTGGCCAGAGAGCACCGCTAGCAAAGCCGCTCTACGCTGGTTGGAACGCGAATCAGAAAGAATCCAGAAGCACATTCATCACGCAGCTTGTGGACATGGTGGAGAACATTGGCTCGAAGGAGCGCCGGTCGACGGCTACGAACCTCTTTCGAAAACCATCTTCCAATTTCATGGATGCTATTTCCATGGCTGCCCGAAATGCTTCCCTAAGGAAAGGTGGCTCTATCGCAAGACCTGTGAAAGAACGGAGAGTCTACTTGAGGCAGGTTATGTAGTAGTGGAGGCTTGGGGTTGCTCCACGAAGAAGACAAACGAACCGGTCCCCACGCCGACGCAAACTGTCTACCCACACGCCATAGTTTACGATTTCGAAGCCTATCTCGATACAACGAAAGGAAGACAAACAACGGACCACCTGACCATCGAAAATGTCCATGTCCCAATATCAGTATCAATTGCCGACACGTACAATCGAACGCCAACCCACATCTGTCGACGCGATCCAAAAGAACTCATAGCTGCCTTCGTCGAAGAACTCGAGCAAAGAGCACAGGCAATCCAAGTAGCCATGGCAAGATGGTACCGGCTCGATAAGCCCAAATTCTCCTTCGACACCCTATCAAAGAGACAACAAGCGAAGATCGACGAATGGATCAGCCAAGTTCCAGTTTTGGGATTCAACTCTGGCAGGTACGATCTCAATCTGATCAGGGAGCACTTCGTAGGAACCATTGCCGACACCTGTTCAAAGATCCGGGTAGCAAAGAAAGCCAACACCACTATGTTTCTCTTGACTCCCGATTTCCGTTTCCTCGATGTGATGAACTACCTTGGACCTGGAACTTCCTACGAACGTTGGATCACTGCATATGGATGTGAGTTGCAAAAGAGTTTCTTCCCATATGAGTGGTTCGACTCTCCCGACAAGCTGGACCACGTCGGACTGCCAGACTATCCGGAGTGGGGATCAAAGCTAAAAGGGCAACACCTACTATCTAGGGAAGAGTTCGAAGACTGCGAGCGCACCTTTCGCGACAAAGGAATGGAGACCTTTGCAGACTGGCTACGATACTACAACAACCTAGACGTAGTTCCATTCCTAGAGGCACTCGAAAAGATGCGAGATTTCTATCACGAGAAGGGAGTAGACATGCTGAAAGACGCAGTGTCCATCCCAGGAGTCTCGCTACAGTTCCTGCTTCGAGGTAGTGTAGAAAGGGGAGCTGAGATGTATGCTCCAGGTAAGGAAGCCTACCACATGCTGAAAGATGCTGTCGTGGGAGGTCCAAGTATAGTGTTCACCAGACGACACGAAGCGGGAGTGACTAAGATTCGTAGTCATCAGGGTGGAACCAAGGTGTGTCGCAAAGTTCTTGGCTATGATGCCAACGCTCTATATCTTTCCACGATGGAATTCGAAATGCCTTGTGGAAAAGAAACGGTTGTGCACTACGACGAGCCAGGTCCAGAAGCCGAAGGACTTGTCGAATGTCTACGTGGTGGAACGTGGTTTGGATATGCAGAAGTAGACATCGAGATACCAAAAGAATTGTGGAAGAAATTTGAGGAGATGCCCCCCTTCTTCTACAACAAGAAAATCCCCAAGGAAGCAGTTCCTCCACAAATGTTGGCCTATCTTGAGAAGACGGGTAGAAAGCGCAGTGAGGAAACAAAGCTAGTTGGGAGTCTCTCTGGAAAGAAGTTGCTACTCTACGCTCCTCTTCTACTTTGGTATATAGACCATGGCGCAGTGATCACTGCTGTCTACCGCACGATAGACTACGAACCCAAAGAAATCTTCGGATGGTTCGTGGACCAAGTCACTGAGGCGCGACGCATGGGAGACGTAGACGAAGGTGAGGCTTTGCTGGCAGATGTGTTCAAGCTACTAGGAAACAGCGCCTATGGAAAGTTGCTCGAAGACTTGGGACGCCAAACAAATATCACCTATACGAAAGACGAGAAGATTGTAGACAAAGCATTGCGAAGCGTTTGGTTCGAAGACCTGGAAGAGATTGGCGAGGCATACGAACTCGAGAGTAGGAAGGACCAGATCCGAATCAAACGCCCTTTCCAAGTAGGTATCGCTGTGTACCAGCTCGCAAAGCTGCGTATGCTCGAGTTCTACTACGACTTCCTCGATAAGTACATCGACCACAAGGACTTCGAGTACATACAGATGGACACAGACAGCGCCTACATTGCCATCTCTGGAAATAGCATCGATGAAGTCGTACGATCGGAACTGCGAGAGGATTTCGAAGCCGAAAGGAAGGAATGGCTAGCTTGGGACAAGTGGAGCAGTCGTACCCCAGGACTCTTCAAACTCGAATTCGAAGGACAGCGCGCCATTGCCCTATGCTCGAAAGCCTACTACGTCGATACGGGTGGCAGCAAGAAGTATTCCGTCAAAGGTATGTCTAGGCGGCACAACGACATTTCGTGGGATCGATTCGAAGCAGCCCTCCAGTGTAGTATCGACATAGCGAAGAACCGAGGCTTCCGCCTATTGCCAGAAGGTATAGCAACCTACGAACAACGGAAGCTTGGGCTATCGGCTTACTACGATAAAAGACGCGTTCTTCCCGATGGAATCCACACCGAGCCAATAGAGTACGCTGTCTAGCGTCTGGGTACAAACAGAATTCCTTTTGGTGGTAGTTCCGTATCCCTAGGAACGACTTGTAGCTCTTCACGAACGAATCCACGTTTGGGTGCGTCCTTCTCCCCTTCTCGCTTCGCAAGGTAGTAAAGCACAGGCTGTCCCGAAGATACTACACTTCGCGAAATGGTGTATATCTGCAAACTCCACACAGGATCAGTAGCTCTACGTTTTTCACCCCCTTCCAATTCTCCTGGTGCGTAGAGATATCGAACTAGAACGTCGAATGGTAGGCGCTCTTCTCTCAAACCAACAGTGCGCGAATACGTAGGAGCCCTCAGATCTACTTGTTGCATCACTACAGAATTTGAAGGCTCCTTTCCTGTAAGTCGAGTCACCTCACTGTTCAGAGCTTTGATAACCATTGGTAAACGAACTACCCATTCTCTACTACGCGCATCCGATCCTTCCGAAGTAAGCACCATCTCTTGTGCATATTGATAGCCAAACAATCTCTCAGCTAGGGTTCTATTCGCTCGTTCGACGAAGCCTTGCGCTCTATGATTACCAGCCTCACCTCGTTGAACTTTCGTACCATGTAGTTCTAGAGTTTCAGACATACGTCCCATGAATTCTCTACCAGGGTCTACTTGCAACGTCTTTGGCCATTCGAGTGGACTACGCTTATAGATTCGTTCGAATGCCGCAGAAACTTCACCACTATCTTTCGAAGCTAAAGGTTCGGCTTCTTTGTATCGAGAAGCTACGTCGATTACCACTAATGCATACTTATATAGTTTCCTTCCACGTCCAGGACGATCGTGTGGTAGAAATATCAAATCAGCTTGGTGGACTTCATTTGGTTTCGATACAGTCCAATGTGGTCGTGGAATGTGTTTTGGTGGTGGTAGATATACTTGCCATATAGATTGCTTTTCCAACCAACTCCTAGCTACGTCTTCTGATGCTTTCGCTGCTACCGATAGCTTACCGATTGCAGAGTGACCTTTCCAATAGCCCATAGGACCATAGAAGATATTCGCAAGTTTAGAATCCATCATACATCTATACATTCTAACCTTCAACAGATGAAAAAAAAAAAAAAAAAAAAAAGAATAAGAACCAGGCCTCATTCCTTTCTTTTTTCCTTTTTTTTTTTTCGTTTTTTTTAGTAGTAACCTAGTAGTAGCTTAGTAGTAGCTTAGTAGTAGCTTAGTAGTAACTTAGTAGTAGCTTAGTAGTAGCTAGTAGTAGCTTAGTAGTAGCTTAGTAGTAGCTTAGTAGTAGCTTAGTAGCTTAGTAGTAGCTTAGTAGTAGCTTAGTAGCTTAGTAGTAGCTTAGTAGTAGCTTAGTAGTAGCTTAGTAGTAGCTTAGTAGTAGCTTAGTAGTAGCTTAGTAGTAGTACCTAGTACGTTTCTATAGCCATTTACTAATAGCGTATCCAGCGCCTAACATTCCACCACCAACGTAGAGCAACTCGCCAGTCTTCTGATTGTTTGAGGGTCGGTAGTAGTCAGATAAGCGGGGTTCTTTCATCCCTTCGAGCCGTTCTCGCGCCTTACGTAACTTATCGGATCGCACGAAGGCTTTGTTGGTATCTCTTTGAGCGTTGTATGCGGCGCGTTCAAGATCTTCCTGCTTTTGTGCAAAGTCGTATCGTCTTTGACGTTCGATTCTATACGCTGTCATTTCAGATTCTTGTCTTTCGATGGCCCTATCGTGTCTCTCTCGTTCTGTATCTACATCACCCTTTCCAATCATTCTAGCTAGTATGCCACCACCAGTAAATGCCGTCGCATTCAAAACAGCGCCGAAAACTGTCATAACAATTGCTGCTGCCATTACGGTATGATCTTTTGTTTCTCAAGATACTGCTTCGCGTATAAGCTACCAAGTATCACGGCAGTCCACTTTGCGTAATTCACTAGGGAAGAAGAAGGATCGCTAAGCATAGATTCCTTGGTAGTCTTCTTTACGATCCACCCAATACCAGAAGCGAGTCCAACAATTATAGATGCATCGGTTGCCGTCTTCATCAATTCCTTATCCATCTCGACATATATAAGTATGGTCTCTAGTCTCTAAGAGTTACTCCATGTCTAGTGCCGTTGGCTTTGCCGGAGCTACAGGTCGTGTCGTGCTAACGGCGGCAGCTCGCGTGTTGCCATCTACATACTTCTTGTACGCAAAGTACGTGCCAAACAATGTAGCGCCAGTACCGATGACTGCGAGGATAGTCAGGTTTTCGAACCGACCTTTCTCTACGTCAGTTTCTTTGGACGGTTCATTTTCACGTTCTATCTCCATCCTTTGAGCTTCTTTTGCACGGGCAGTGACCTTCTCCCAAGCTAATTTTCCTGCTGCAACGCGCTTTGGATCTTTTCCTTTCTTAGTTGGTACAGTCGTCGGTGGACTCGCAGTTATCTGATCCGTCTGTCCTTCCATCTTGCTTCGATATAGTAGGTATATGTGGAGGTTCAACAGGTGTGTGACACTAAAGATTCTTTAATGATGAATATGCCTCAAGTACTACGGTTCTTTCTGGGGTATCCACTTCATATTCGTCGACTTCGTCATCCTCCTCTTTCCCTGGCGTATAGTGTGCAAGGATGTGACACATAGCGCTAGTTGTCGCTACGAGTGGGCCTGCTCTGTAAGACAACGACCCAGCCATGGCAGATATCTCATTTCGGATTAATTGGTCTTCTTGTAGATCCTTCAATAGTTCTTGGTGAGAATCTATAGGTAGCACGTATGCGATTACGCGAACTACTAGGCTGAGTGCTCTATTTACTAAACACCCTGTTATTTGTTTTGCTAAGACGGACTGGTATCTAGTATGTAAGCGTTCTACGTCTTTGTCTGACAGTTTAGAAATGTCCCCTAGAGAGAGATTCTTCCCTAGGTATTCCTTCGTCGTACCAGTTACGGCTAGAATCGAGAGAGCTTCCCGATCTTCCGTTACAGAGGAATGCGCATTCTCTATTTTTGGTGGTGGTGGTGGGCCTGTTACGTCCTCACCGAATATCTCGAGTATTTCTTTATCCATGATAATATGTTGTAGGTGCTGGGAGCTCTAACACTACCTCGAAAGGATGGCGTAGACAGAAGCACATGCGAGCGAACTTATGGGATCCAAGTATCGTTCGTAACTCTTTGCATTCTTGCGAGCCTCCATAATCCTCAAATATCTTTTTACCATCTACGGCCGATGCTGTATGAAATGCTACTACGATAGCTACGTTCTCGCGGAAGGGTTTACATATGCTCGTTAGTTGTTGGGACAGCACCCAAATAGAAAGCCCTATATGTCGTGCAGAAAAGGCTAAGTCCACAAGCTTTTCAGTTCGTTTCTTGACGTCCTTCGATGCGGCGCAATCATCGAGAATCAATAGAGTATTGGTACCTGACCAAAATGTTGCGCAAATACTCAAAGTAGCATCGATGGCATCCTGCGGTGGTGACATGACGAAGAAACGAGGATCTCGATTTGCAAATCCACGATAAGTTTTGTTGTGGGCATACGTAGGACAAATCAGTACTATATAATCGAACTTACCACGAAATGATCCACGAAGTTGTTCTATGAGAAACGCAGTCTTCCCACAATTCGTTGGACCGACTATGAGTGCGTTGAACGGCACGTGCTCTACGAGAGAATCCATCAGTATAATATACTCTGCAGAGATCCGTTCAATATCGTGACCTGAGCATCCGCAAGGACATAGATGTGCATTTTCACATTTCCACTTCCCTTCGCAGTTCTATGTATGCGAATGTCGATGTCCTTTCCACTGCCGGTTTGTGCCAAACCATCACCATGAACGGTGGAATCCTTTGCTGTGCGACAATCGATTAGGATAGCGAATCTATTTTCAAAGAACTTCTTTGGAGTCATGGAAGTATTGGGTGTACCAAACCAGCCTCTTGCAGCCTCCCAGAAATCTAGGGGAAGCATACCGCTTGGAAAGAGTCTGTTGGGAATCCCGTTGACATCTACTTCTACCTTCGAAATATCGGGATTCGAGAATGCTTCACTATCTCGCGTGCCAATGGTAGGTGGATCTATGAATAGTAGAAGTAGTCCAGCAAAGGATCGTCGTGGAACATTAACGTTTTGAGATATCAAAGTATCGGATGTTTTAGCGATATCTACTGTCTTGAAGTGAACAGCGTAGTTGTATAGGAATGCAGTACCTATTTCGTATTTGTGAAGTGCACTACTAGCCAGCGTTCCGTCCCTGATTGCTTCGTATTCTAGTTGGATGTTGGTAAGTTGGTACGTACCTATCTTCGTCGTATCCGATCCAATTACGACCTCGTTGGCAGGCGCTAGAGTCAACTCGAATGTAATGGTATTTTCTAAGGCATATGGATATAGAACTCCATGTTGTGTCAGAATGTCAACATCTAATGGAATCCTATACTTGGAACCACATGCAGCTAGGAGCGCGTTGTCTGCAGCAGACGAAGTACTTGCGTCACCAGCTTTCGATCGTAGCTTGTTTACGTTCTCTGATTGAATGCCTTGTTGTACTCTAGACTCTCTCTCCTGCGTAGATAGGTATACATCGGAGTACGTTTGTAGGAGGTCTGGCCTGACAAGGTCTTCTACTGTTTCAGCTCCCATCCTACAGATTCTACGCATGACCAAGCAGCGTCCAACGTTCGAAACGACTCTGTTATTCGCATGTCCACCAGATAGTACGATGTCGACCAATAGCGCTAAGCTACCAGGTACTAGTACGACACCTTCTGCTAGCTTTGGGACTTCTACGTATAGAGTCTCACCTGGATTGGCAGATGATCGAGTGAAAGTTTTCCTATACAAGTCTTGTGGAGCCTTGAGTGCATGAGGCTCTCTTCGTGCTTGTGTGGGATCCAACTTTGATGAGATCATGTTGAATATAACTATATATATAGTTATGTCTAACATGGCCTTTGATGGGAGGTATGAGGAAAGAACTGATGAAGCTGAAAGAGGAAAAGATTACGATGATGACGACGCTATCGATGTGGAGGAGTGGAAAGCGATGATGTTTCCAGAAGAGTCAGGAGAAATGGTCCCAATGAAAACCAGACGCAACTACACCCTAGAAGGTGCTAGACCGAAGGATCAGGAAACCTCGTTTTCTATGAATGATTACATAGATTCGATTACGGATCCGGAATCGAACGTTTCTAGATATCAAAGAATCATGAAAAATCTGGAAGATGAGAAACCTCCTAAATTCAGCGCTAGAAACGTGGTCTTCGAACAAGGCTTATCAGATGCTGCGAAACAGGAGATGTTCAAGGCCGTCTGGGAACGATATCCAGATGTGGGAATTCGAGGTGGCTATCTCGAGATGGCAACCATGTCTGACGATAGAGTCGCTATACACGAGTATGGAAGCAAAAATAAACCTATCCCCTTGACCACCAAGAAGGACGAGTTATATGCGAGGATTGGGAAAGGTCTCAAAGAAGTCCTAGGACCTCCGAGGGGAGAAATGGTAGAGCAAGTCATAGTAGCTGAAGATCAATTGAGTGAGAGGATCGAACGAAATGAGGAAATACTCAAAGACCCTACGTCTACTGAAACTCAGAAAGAAAATGCTACTAATGAAATAAGAACCGATCGGGAGGAACAAGCAGCCCTAGAACGAATAGAAGAAGCTATGGCAGAACGGATGCCACTTAGGGATCGTATAAGAATCATCTTCAAGAAGTATGGAGTCAGTATAATTAGCGTGGTAGCTGCGGTAAGTACTGTGATCGGCGTAATAGTTTCCAATCTGACGAAGGCAGTTCCTGCGATAGTACCGGGAGTTGGAGATGCTGCAAAAGCAGTCGCTAAAACGACTGCCAAAGCCTTAAAAGCAGTAGGCAAAAAGTTAGAAGAGATTCTACCTAAGATGATTGGGCCAATTGCGAGTTTCATATTCAGTATGGCTGCTGACGTTGTTGGAGTCTTAGCAAACAACATTTGGTTGTTAATCGTAGCAGCAGTGGTCTTCGTAGTGGAGCAATACAAACGACGTTAACGAAACAACATCCATGCAATTCCGGCTGCGGTAATGGATGTCACTGCGAGATTAATCTCATGTTGTGGGACAGCCTTTGGTACAGGAACTCGTTTCTCGAAAGGCTGCACCAATTTCTTATCTGGTGGGACAGCCTTTAGTACAGGAACTCGTTTCTCGAGAGGCGACACCAATTTCTTATCTGGTGGTCCTTCCATAGGAGGAGGTGGGCGTCCTTTGACTTCTGCATTGATGTCGTTAGCGCCTAGCGACATATCTTTCGTGGCTTTCGGGATTGGATTCCTATAGCCATCTTTCTTACCAAGATAGTACACTAGATTGCTTGGCAATAATCGCACACCTATAGCTATTGCTAGATCTAGCCTCTTATGCGTCGTCGTTATAGCAGTAAGATAGTTCTTGCGGCTCACTACTAAATCGTTTTCGATAATGGCGCCTTCGACTAAGCTCTTAAACTCTTCTTTGACGTTGAAACTATCTATGATGGATTCGTTAAGATTGTTTTGAGCGCCTAGAATACAATATCCAAAAGCTTCGACAGATCGATTCAATCTACCTAATCCAGCATTCGTCAAACCTCTACCGATTGGTGGTGTAAACCAATTGTATTGTTTACCGTTGTTATTGCTAATGTACGATAAAGGAAACTGATAGACCGTACGACTCTCCTCAGGAAACTTGAAGTCACCACCAGGCCACTTCGCAGAGTACGAAGTATTATGTGCGTACTTCTCCGTATAGTTCACCATTCTTCCATGAGAGTTTACGTAGACGTCTCCTAAGCCATCCCACCGAAAGTCTGGCGTTCTAGATATACCGAATTCGATGCACAATTTCTCAAGAGCTGATTTGTTATAGAGGTTATCCATTTGCTTGAAAGCAGAGTCACCAGGTAAAGGAACTCCATGAGCACCACCAAGTTCATGCAGAATTCTTCGTATTGTGAAATAAACGTGAAATCGTAGTAGTCCTTGAACAATAGGAGGATACGTTTTGAAAATAGGATCAAACAATGACACTCCACATCCAGAAGTCGCACACCACGTTGCGAAATTCAATTGTTGAGGCCAATATTTGAAATCCGGACCATGTAACCAATGGTAGGACTCATTTGCTGTCGTATGCTTTACAACGATCTCCTTGAATATATTTGGAACGCCTGCTTTGAACTTCTTCGTTGGGGTGACATATATCCATAGATTAGTGAGATCAATATCTTGTGCCGGTTCAGTAGAAGGAACTGCTGTAATAGGATATTTCGCACTCCTGTCTAGTGTCAACTTAGATGGGAAACCATCAACCATTCCCTGCAATGCGTCATCGATGCGTTTTCGAGTGTCTGCAGGTAACTTTGAGACATCGGCACCATAGACCACATAGCCAGAATCTCCATCTCGAAACCAAATACTCGTCGAATATTTGTCTGGACCGTTCACTTCTGTAGAGGCATAGAACTTGTGAAGATCTGCATGTGGGTATCGTTTCTCGAACTTCGCTAATAGATCTGCATTCAACGTTGCGATCTTATCGTTTTCCTCAGCTTCTACCCAAGCATGTTTGGAAAGACCTTTGTGCTTCCGCGCGAATAGTACCCCCTCATAAACTGTTTTGGTGCCAAGGGCTAGGTCAAGCGCCTTGCCTGCGCGCCCATGCAAGACCATTAGCTGACCTCCACCTGCCTTCGTAGGGAGGCCTGCATCTGTGAACACCTGGTAGGTTTCCCCGTGAAAAAATAAATTAATATTCCACACCCCATCCCGACCCACGAAAGAGTCGAACCATCCGGTTACAGCCTTTGGAAATAGGTACTTGAACTGCCGCCATGCGTCTGTCATGTTGAAGCTATACATACATATAGTTATACCTTTAATACGTAATGGCGATCCTTAATGTCACCACCACATCGGCTGACCATACTGTCTACTTCGATGATCCCATTCTTATCAACAACATTTCACTAGTCGAGGTCACTTTCGAGAACAGTTGGTGGAACCTAACAGAGGCGGGCTCGTTCAGGTGGAATGCCGGTAGTATTATGTTCCCACACGATGTTGCTGTAGGGTCTTACAATTTTAAGAAAATCAAGAGTGCCTTAAAGCCTGCAAGTAGTGCTGGTATCGTGGAATTTAAGAGCAATATCCTCCTTAGGGACCACGCTCTAGTAGTTAAGAAACCAATCAAGTTCGATAAAAATTTCTACACACTATTAGGTGTCGAAGGTGGAGAAGAAGAGAATAACGAGTTTCTGCTAAAAGTTGGTAATTACCCTATTAAGATCAAAGATATCTACACAATGTATGTCTATTGCGATGCGGTGGATTCCGGTTTCTCACTCCTAGAGGGAAAACGCTCGAAAGTCTTGGCTAGCATAGAGGTCCGAGGTCCTTGGTTTCAGAAAACGATCTATACTATAACGAATCCCCAAGCCCTGCAAGCTCTAGGTACAACGCTAAACAGCCTTCGTCTGACAATTCGTGATGAGAAAGGCAACGTGGTAGACTTCCGGGGTCGACCGATACGATACGTGTTGAAGCTTGAGTAAGTTATATGTATAACGTACAATGGAAGGCGATTCGATTCAACCGTTTCCATCAGCACCAAGTATCTATCCACAGATTGCTAGTGACACTGGAAAGAACTTTAGACTGCAAACGATCCGAGACACGCTTTCGGACATAGAAGTTCAAGAAAGGCACTACGAAGGTGTGCGCAAGAAATATGCACGTTCTCAAGGAATAGTTCATGGTATCGCAGTGGTAACTGGAAGTCTATCTGTGATCTTATCTGGATCTGGATTGGGCGCAGCGTTGACTGGGGTTGGAATAGTGATTGGTATACCACTTGGAGTTATTGGTGGGCTATGTGGATTAATTTCAGCATCTACGACCATTGGAGCTAAGAAGTTAGGAATGAAGGTTTCTAAGCATGAAAGGACAACTATGTTGGCAAAGGCAAAAATCAATACGATTCGCGATCTAGTATCGAAGGCCTTACGCGATGAAAACATATCCGACTCTGAATACAGTCTCATCCTGAACGAAGCAAATAAGTATGAGATCATGAGGTCTGAAATTCGTCGAGAGACTTCCATAGGTGAAAAAAGTCCGGATCAGGTTCGAGCCGAACTCAAGCAAGAAGTGCAAAAGGAAATGCGAGAAAAACTTGGCAGCTTAGTGGGATAAGAATCGACGTTTCCTATGAAAGAAACGAACATGGTTCTCACTTTCACTTCGCTAAGTCCTACTGCTAGTTAGCCCATGTCTAGTGTAGATTGGCTCAAAGTAGGAATGGTAAGAAAACAACTCCTTGACAAAACGTTCGACCGCACTTCCAAATACGTCACATCGCCCAATGACCTCACCAAGAGGCATAGACGATCCTAAACGACGTAGCACCTCGTAACTTGCTCCAATGACTTTCGTCTTAAGTATTGATTTGTGTCCTACATTGTTTTCTATTGCCGTAGTAACGACCTCGTAGACTATTCGTTGAACGTCCATAGGTACTCCTTGAGGATCGAGTTTAAGGAAAGTCGTTGCAATGTGAGGAACTATGTGCTCGACATCCAAGTCTACATCAATCTTATCATCGTTATACAGAGAACGTATAAAGACCTCTCCGCTACAGATGCTTCTGTCGTTTAGTTGCATGAAGCGAGCAACCTCGCCTCTAGATCGGACGAACCCACATTGTATGCATGCATGGTAGAGTAGAGCAGCTAAAATATTTTTCTTAACATTGCTACGCTTGAGACAAACTTTCATTACTTGGATAAATGCGTCGGCTACGATTCCTAACGTGTTCATAGGGAACGATAGGTCATAACTTTGTTTGTAAATAGTGTTGTATGCTTGTAGTTCTCGTAGGAGCATTCGTCGTTTCAGTTCTGTGTCATCGCTTTGCTTTGGGTTTGCGCGGTCTAGATCATTTTGATACTGAAATCCGTCCGGACCTACTATACGCAGTCGAGTAGTAGTAATATCGATCTTCGTTTCTTCACATGGTTCGACCTCGGCCTGTGGCGATTCCTAATCGTCCTTCTCGCTCCTCAAGGCAGCCAACACCTCGTCGAGAGCATGGCTGAGAGACTCTCCGAGACCTTCCTCTGGTTCCAGCACTCTTGGTTCCGCGGGCAATGCTACCTCAGCAGGCTCCTCCGGTTCCACCACGTTTGGCTCTGCAAGTTCCTCCTTTCTTGGCTGTGGAGTTTCCTCTAGCGTCTTGCTGGACTTCTTAGTGCGTCTTATATGGGGACACTTCTTGATAATGAGACGGTCGCATCTTGAGCAAAGCCCGTAACTAGTACGACATCCTTTACCGCACTTCGAGCATGGCATGAATGGGGCACAGCCTTTTGAGATTTGGGAGTTGTGCTGGGCACAGAACTTCGATGTCTTCGAAATCCTCTTTGGGCATTTCGAGTCCTTCCCTCTCATCAACCAATCGCAAGTTACCGTCTCAGGCATTGTGGCGTCGTCTACATTCGAGTTCTTCTTCGACATGTTCGATCTGTATGGTATTAATGTGTACTAAGATGACAACGTAAGCTAATATCGTGGAATAAAGAATATATACTAATACCATTCGGTGGCGATATACAGCATACTAATCATTCCTCTAACAGTTACTCAAGTTTGGACTTTTTAGGTGCAGTTGGATTCAATCGCTTCCTATATGGCAGCATAAGCATTCACATAGTAATCTAGTAGGGCATTTTCTTCCTCTATGGTGAGATGGGAGTTCTTAATGAGCCACTTAATGAGCCATTTAGCGTTATTAAACTGATCATTGCTACAGGCGCATAGTAGAGCACGATGAACGTATTCATCCTCTATGGTTATCTGAAAACGTTGAATGAGCCACTTGATGATATTAAGATGCCCATACGCGCTGGCCTCTATCATAGCAAACATGACGGCATAGCCCTCTTTGGTGAACTGGAAGTGCTTAATGAGCCACTTAGCGATGCCAAAGTGACCATACCTTAAGGCAGCGCATAGAGTATGATTGGTGTATCTATCCATTTTATTGAAACGTAAGTGCTTGGCGAGCCACTTAACAATATTAAGGTTGCCATGATCGCTGGCGTAGATGAGAGGAAGGCTGTCGTCGATGTGGCTTGCGGAAATACCGAAAGTCCTAGCCAATTTGTCTCTATCGGCATCATTATGAGTAGAATCCAAACCAAAACATAGTACTTGTCTACGGAACTCTTGGTCTACGTCTTTGTAGCGCGCGAGAGATGCGGCACCGTTTAGGCGTTTCGATGTCCTTGCGATGCTTGCGAATGACGTAGGACCTGCATGCTCTACGATCTTAGTCAAGATTTCTAGAGGGAGGCACGATATATTATCCATAGTGGAAGAGATCGATATGCAGTATAGTAATCATATCTCTAATAGGTTATCAAGTTTGGATTCTTAGGTGTCTAGTGACAACTTGGATATAAAAAAAAGAAAAAAAAGAATGAAGAGGGTCACGCAACGACTTTCTTCATTTTTTTTTTTTGCCCTCCATTACCTACGTTCACTCATCTTCTGCGGCTGCGGCCACACTGGCACTATGGTTAGTATTGGCAGCGTAGACGTCTCGTTGGTCGTATCTATTCTTCTTCGATGGTTGTTGTACTATGTCGATCTCAACATCTAGTAGGTACGAAAGTCCCATACTACTTGCACAAATACTTGAGGCGTTGCAAATACCATCGTGAATAGAACCTGGTAGGATGAGTTTGCTTATGTTGTCGATGTTAAGGCCGCTAGAGTTCTCATCGACGAGAGGTTCGTACATAGTGTTGTCCCCATCGGCGTACGACTTACTTTTGTCAAAGAATTGACCGTTAGGTGTTCCAGTCTTGTAGTCGCATTTCGCTCTCATCCTCATTATAGGATTAGCTAGTCGACCTCCAGCATTGGTAGTGGAGTTCATAGAAATAAACCTTTGAACCATTGGAGCTATCCTGGTGTTGGGGACGATAATGGCGTCGTCCCTTCCAGGTGGACTGCTTTACGCGAATTGCGCATGCAGATCCTTTTGTCTTCGTTGAGTCTACTCACCTCGCAATCGAAAGCCCAATCTAGGTGTTCGACTAGTTTGAAAGTAGGACTTAGCTTGTCGTCGGATGGGAGATCCAATTCCCTATTGTCATTTTTCTTAATCGTGATTCCATCGTTCTCCGTACATACAAAGTCGCTCCACTTCTGAAATTGTAGGCAAGGATGTCGATCGCGTTTTTTGCCTGCGTCCTCTTCGTTGTATGGCACTATCCGTCCCACATGCTTCTCCCCTTCGAACCGAAAGACCGCCGGATGAGGTCCATCGCCAATGTCGAAGAATACGGAAACGTACTTGCATCCGTTCGGTCCGTTCCTAGGATGAGTCCAGTCGAACGATATGACGGATCCATGGGATTGCCCATCTTCTTTGGCCTTTTCGAATGCTTCGACCACATCGCCTACGTTGAAAAGCTTTGAACTCGCCATTCTCTCTTCGGTATAACTATACGTTGAGATATCTCTAACAGTTACTCAAGTTTGGATTTTAGGTGCAAGGATGTCGAACGTCGATGTCGATATAACTATATTCTAATCATATCTCTAACAGAGCTTTTTAGGTGTAAGAATGTCTAGTGACAATTTGGATGACCCTTAGTACCCTAGTAGTATAGGCGGAGTCAAAACTGATACCCGTTTTTTGTTGCACAAGGGCGTCATAAAGTGGATTTCCGAATTCACTTTATGACGCCCTTGTGCAAGAAAAAACGGGTATCATTTTGACTCCGCCTATACTACTCTTTTCTTTCAATCCAACAGTTCGAGAATATGTGGGAGTTATTATGTTAACTTGCTGTGACACAACAGAATTCGAGGGGTTCTTTCCCGTTAGCCGAGTAACTTCGTTGTTCATGGCCTCGATAACCTCAGGAAGCCTCAATACCCATTCTCTACTACGCGTATCCGATCCTTCAGATGTGAGTACCATTTCCTGTGCATATTGATATCCAAACAATCTCTCAGCTAGTGTTCGATTTGCTCGTTCGACAAAGCTTTGTGCTCTGTGATTGCCTGCCTCGCCTCGTTGAACTTTCGTACCACGTAGTTCTAAGGTTTCAGACATGCGTCCCATGAATTCTCTACCAGGATTGACTTGTAACGTTTTTGGCCATTCTAGTGGACTACGCTTATAGATTCGTTCAAATGCCGCAGCCACTTCACCACTATCTTTCGAAGCCAAAGGCTCAGCCTCTTTATATCGAGAAGCCACATCGATTACCACTAAAGCATACTTATATAGTTTCCTTCCACGTCCAGGTCGATCGTGAGGTAGAAAGATCAAATCAGCTTGGTGAACCTCATTGGGTTTCGATACAGTCCAATGTGGTCGTGGTATATATTGTGGTGGTGGTAAGTATATTTGCCATATAGATTGCTTTTCCAACCAACTCTTAGCTACGTCTTCTGATACCTTTGCTGCCACTGAGAGTTTGCCAATTGCAGCGTGACCTTTCCAATAGCCCATAGGGCCGTAGAAGACATTCGCAAGTTTAGCATCCATTATATATAGCATAACAACGAGACTCTAATACGAAGACGAAAATAAGGACCAACATAAAAAATCTCGTTTTTAAAAAGCATAGCTATAGCCAGCGACTAGCAGCGTAGCCAGCGCCTAGCATTCCACCACCAACATAGATCAACTCACCAGTCTTCTGATTGCTTGAGGGTCGATAGTAGTCGGATAAACGAGGTTCTTTCATTGCTTTGAGTCGTTTCAGTGCCTGACGTAACTTATCGGATTGCACAAAAGCTCGGTTGGTGTCGTTTTCCTCATCATAAGCATCGTGCTCCAGACCTTCCTGTTCTTGGGCATAGTCGTATAATCTTTGACGTTTCTCATTGTAAGCCTTCATGTCGGCTGCGCGTTTCTCGATGGCCCTATCGTATCTCTCTTTTTCTATAGCAATACTATTGTCGTTTCCAGTAAGTAGTCTAGCAAGCACTCCACCACCAGTAAATGCCGTTGCATTCAAAACAGCTCCAAAAATGGCCATTCCAATGGACGCTATTGCCATTGTTATAAATCAGCCGGTATGATCTTTTGGTCCACGAGATATTTCTTTGCAGCTATGCTACCAGCCAATACGGCCGTCCACTTCAAGTAATTCACTATAGAAGAAGATGGATCGTTGAGCATGGGTTCCTTAACGACCTTTCTTGCAATCCAACCAATGCCTGTAGCAAGTCCAGTGATTATAGCGGCGCTAGATACCGTTTTCATCAAATCTTTCTCAACCATACTACTATAACATATAACTTATGGTTTCCTAGTCTTCAAATGTCACTCCATATCCGGCAATGCAACCTTTGTAGTCTTTACTGGACTCGTGGGTCGTATATTACTAATTTCCTTAGGGGCATCATATTTGTATATTTTATATTGATAGTACGCCCCAACCAACGAAATACCCACGCCAATAGCTGCTAGAGCTGCTAGAGTTGGTAGACATGTATCCTCCCTCATCGGTTTCTTTAGACAATTTGCTTTCGCGCTCAATCTCTCTCTTTTCAGCCTCTCTGGCACGTTTGATGCCTTCTGCAATTTTTTTCCCAGCAGCAACGCGCACTGGATCCTTTGGTTTTTTCTCAGGTGCAGTCTTCGGAGGATCTGCAGTTATCCGATCCGTCTGTTCCTCCATCTTGCTTCGATATAATAGGTATATGTGAAGGTTCAATAGGTGCGATAGCAAAGCTACTTATGCCAACGTCGCACTAACAATTCTTTAACGTCGAATATGCCTCGAGTACTTCGTTTCTTTGTGGGGTATCCACTTCGTATTCGTCGACTTCGTCCACCCCTTCCCCTGGCATATAATGTGCAAAAACGTGGCATAAAGCACTAGTTATCGCTATAAGGGGGCCTGCTCTGTAAGACAACGACCCAGCCATGACAGATATCTCGTTTCGGACTAAGTGGTATTCTTGTAGATCCTTCAATAGTTCTTGGCGAGAATCTATAGGCAGCATGCATGCAGTTACACGAACTGCTAGACTAAGTGCTCTATTCACTAAGCCGCTCGTTATTTGTTTTGCTAAGACGGCCTGGTATCTAGTGTGCAAGCGTTCTACGTCTTTGTCAGGTAGTTTAGAAATGTTTCCTAGAGAGAAATTCTTACCTAGGTATTCCTTTGTCGTACCAGTTACGGCTAGAATCGAGAGAGCTTCCCGATTGTCTGATGCAACGTCTTCTGTTTTAGGTGGTGGGCCTGTTACGTCCTCACCAAGTAGCTCGAGTATTTCTTTATCGTCCATGATAATATGTTATAGGTGCGGGTAGCTCTAACACTACTGCAAAAGGATGTCGCAAACAAAAACATATGCGAGCAAACTTGTGAGATCGAAGAACTGCTTGTAACTCATTACATTCTTGTGAACCTCCATAGTCCTCGAAAATCCTTTTTCCATCTATAGTTGATGCAGTATGAAATGCTACTACAATAGCTACGTTTTCGCGGAAAGGTTTGCATATGCTTGTTAATTGTTGGGATAGCACCCAAACAGAGAGTCCTATATGTCGAGCAGAAAATGCTAAATCCACTAGCTTGTCAGTTCTTCGTTTTACATCTTTTGAGGCAGCACAATCATCTAGAATAAATAGAGTATTGGTACCTGCCCAAAAGGTTGCACAAATATTCAATGCCGCATTGATAGCATCCTGTGTGGGTGATATGACATAAAAGTGTGGATCTCGATTGGCAAATCCACGATATGTTTTGTTGTGGGCATACGTGGGACAAACTAATACTATATAGTCAAACTTACCACGAATGGTCCACGAAGTTGTTCTATGAGAAATGCTGTTTTCCCGCAATTTGTGGGTCCTACTATGAGTGCGTTGATGGGATGTGTTCTACCAAGGAATCCATTAGTATGTAAAACTACTCAGAGTTCCATTCAATATATTGAGTTGAGCATCTGACAGAACGAATATGTGCATGTTAACAGTTCCACCACCTCCACTTCTGTGGACACGGATATCAATGTCTTTCCCACCACCTATTTGGGCCAAACCATCACCATGGACACATGCATCCTTTGCCGTGCGACAATCAACCAAGACAGCAAATTTGTTGTTGTAGAACTTAGCAGGTGTCATAGGTGTCGTTTTAGGATCAACATTACCAAACCATCCCTTAGCAGCTTCCCAGAAATCTGGTGGCACCACACCATCTGGAAAGAAGAAATTTGGAATTCCATTGACATCTATCTCCACTTTAGTTATGCCAGGATTTGAGAATGCCTCACTATCTCGGGAGCCTGCTGTATGTGGTTCAACGAAGAGTAAAAGTAATCCAGTAAATGATCTCCGTGGGACTGTTAGGTTTTAATAGGTACAGTCGTTGAATGTAAAGCATGGTTGAATAGAAATGAATTGCCCGTAGAATATGCGTGATCTGCTTGTCTGGCTAGTTTTTCGTCCTCAATGACCTTATACTCAAGTTGTATGTTATTTAGCTTATATGTTCCTATCTTGGTTGAATCTGATCCAAACACTACATCGACGGCGGGTGCTAGAACCAAATCAAACGAAATAATGTCGTGTAGTGCGTAGGGATACAGAACTCCATGTTGTGTAAGAATGTCAACATCTAATGGAATTCTATACTTTGAACCATAAGCAGCAAGTAAGGCGGTTTCTTCAGTAGAAGCGGTTGCACCATTAGTCTTCGAGCGAAGCTTGTTCATATTCTCTGATTGGATACCTTGTTGAATCCTAGCTTCTCTATCTGGAGTAGGAAGATAGAGATCGGAATATGTTTGTAGTAGATCTGGTCTGGCAAGGTCTTCTATTACCTCTGTTCCAAATCTGCATCTGCGATGAGAGACTAAGCATCTTCCGACATTGGATACCACGCGATTGGTATTGAGTCCACCAGATAATGCAATGTCAGCCAAGAGTGCAAAACTACCTGGGACTAGGACAATGTTTTCTCCTAGTTTTGGAACCGCTATATAGAGTGTCTCTCCTGGATTGGCAGATGATGGTGCAAACGTTCGTCTATATAGGATACGTCTAGCTTTGAGTCCAAGGGGCTCTCTATGTGTTTGTGCGGGAACTAACTTCGATGATATCATATTGAATATAGCAAGATATATAGTTAAGTTCAATATGGATGGAGAGGTTGACACAACTGAGGAGGGAAAATCTGATAGAGCTGAAGGAGGTGAAGACTACGATGACGATGGTGCTGTTAACGAAGAGGCATGGAAATTAATGTTTCCAGATATCCCAAATACTGAGCCAGGAGGTGAAAGGTTCAACATGAAAACCAGACGTGGCTATAACAAAGAAGGTGCTAGTCCAAAGACTCAGGAAACCTCGTTTAACGACGATGACCTAATTATGGATGAAATCCTAGGTCCGGAAGTTAAAGCTCCGAACTTTATCACTCGAAATATCCTCTTCGCACAAGGCGTATCAGACAACGCGAAACAGATGCTGTTCGATGCAGTCTGGGGCCACTATGAGGATGTGGGGATTCGGGGCGAACTTGAGATAGCAACCATGTCCGACGGTAGAGTCGGTATCTACGCGTACGGAAGCAAGGAGAAACCTATCCCTTTGACCACCTTGAAGGGTGAGAGATATGAGAAGATGGGTAAGGACCTCAAAAAGGTTCTAGGGCCTACTAATGAAGAGGCATTAGAAGAAGTCATCATTTCTGAGAAACAGCTTGTTGATCGGATCAAACAAGAGGAAAGCATATTTAAAGACCCTAAGTCTACCCCAGATCAGAGAGAAGCGGCTAAGAATAAGATACCACCCATCCATGATGAAATGGCAGTCCTAGACCGTAGAGAAGAAGCCCTACTAGAACGTATGCCACTGCGGGAACGTATAAAAACTATTTTCAAGAAGTATGGGGTTGGTATAATTAGCATTCTTGCTGTAGCAGGTTCCATAGTTAGTGCAATAGTTTCCAGTCTGACTAAATCTATTCCCACGCCACCGAGCTTGCCTGATGCTATTAAAGATGCCGCTAAAGCCGTTGCTAAAACATTAAAAACAATAGGGAAAAAGCTTGGAGAGATTTTACCTGCGATGATTGCGCCAATTGCAACCTTCATATTTAGTATGGCCGGTGATGTTGTGGGATTCCAAGCAAATAACGTTTGGTTGTTAATCGTGGCCATAGTTGTATTCGTAATAGAACAATTTAAACGTCGTTAACGAAATAACACCCATGCGGTTCCGGCTGCGGCAATAGATACCATTGCTAGATTGATCTCATGTTGTGGAGTAGGATTTGGTAAGTGGGGGATTTTCTTGCTAAGTGTGGGGGGCGAACCTTGTTGTTTTGCAATGTGTGGTAGTTGTGTCTTCAATGTAGGTCCTTCCATATGGTTTGATCCTTGGGTATAGCTAACTTCCCCATTGATACCGTTTACACCTAACACCATACCTTTCGTAGCCAATGGGATTGGATTTTTATAACCGTCCTTCTTGCCGAGGTAGTAAATTAGATTGCTTGGCAGTAACCGCACCCCTACAGCTATTGCTAGATCGAGCCTCTTATGCGTGTGTAGTACGACTAGCTTATAGTTATCATAGCTTTTCACTAAATCGTTTATGAGAATAGCGCCTTCAACCAACCCCTTAAACTTTTCTCTAACGTTATGGCTATCTATGATTGATTCATCCAGGTCATTTTGGGCACCTAGAATACAATATCCAAAAGCCTCGACAGATCGATTCAACCTACCCAATCCAGCATCTGTCAAACCCTTTCCAATTGGTGGCGTAAACCAATTGTATTGTTTCCCTTCGTGTTCGTCGTTCCGAATAAAGGATACCAGAGTTCCATCTCCTTCCTTACCTCCTTGGTCTGCAAACAAATTATCACCCTGGGGCCATGTGGTTGCTTTGACGTAGCTTTGGGCTCCGTAGGTGTTTACGTAGGTATTTACGTATCCCAGCGCTCGATAATAAAGGAATACATCTCCTAGTCCGTTATTCCGTACTCCGTGCCATCGAAAATCTGGTGTTCGAGATAAACCAAACTCGATGCACAATTTCTCAAGAGCTGCTTTGCTGTAGAGGTTATCAGTTTGCTTGAAAGCAGAGTCACCAGGTAGAGGCACGCCGTGGCTACCACCAAGCTCATGCAGAACTCTTCGTATTGTGAAATATACGTGAAATCGTAGGAACCCTTGATCAACAGGTGGATATGTTTTGAAAGCTGGGTCGAACAACGACACTCCACATCCAGAAGTTGCACACCACGTTGCAAAATTTAACTGTTGAGGCCAATATTTGAAATCTGGCGCATATAGCCATGCATAAGACTCGTGTGATGTCATGTGCTTAACTACGGTCTCCTTGAATATGTTCGGGACACCTGCTTTGAACTTTCTCGTAGGCGTGGCGTATATCCATAGATTAGTGAGATCTATATCTTGTGCTTTTTCGGTATCTGGGACCGCTGTAACAGGATATTTTGCACTTTTGTCTAGCGTCAATGTAGATGGGAAACCACCAACCATCCCCTGCAATGCATCGTCAATGCGTTTTTGAATGGTCGAGGGTAGCTTGGATAAATCGTCACCGTCAACAACATAGCTAGAATCTCCATCTCGAAATATGACACTTGTCGAATATTTATCTCCATCTATGTTTGTGGAGGCATGGAACCGGTAAAAATCTGCATGTGGGTATCTTTTCTTAAACTTCACCAACAGATCGGCATTCAGTTTTGCAATCCTCGCGTTTTCATCAGTGATTCTCTTAGTTTCTTCTATCCAATCATGTTTGGAAAAACCCTTGTGATTCCGTGCAAATAGTACCCTCTCATAAACTGTTTTGGAGCCAAGTGCTATGCTAAGCGCCTTGCCTGTTGTACCAAGGCAACCCATTAACTTACCTCCGCCCGTCTTTGTAGTAGGACCTTCATCTGTGAACACTCGGTGAGACATCCCACGATCGTTGAAATTAACATTATCAGAAGTGGGTTCGAACCAACCAAGTACGGCCTCAGGAAATAGATACTTGAACTGTTGCCATGCTTCTGTCATGTTGAAGATATACACTCATACACTTTACAACTTCAATATATAATGGTTATCTTAAATGTCACCACCATCTCGGCTGACCATACGGTCTACTTCGATCAACCTATTCGTATCAACAATATTTCACTAATCGAGATCACTTTTGAGAACAGTTGGTGGAATCTAGAAGAGAAGGCTTCATTTGAGTGGGATACCAAGGGATTGCTGCTCCCATATGAAATCGATGCGGGCCGGTCTTATAATATGCATTTACTCAGACCCTTATTAAAACCTGCAATTGATGCTGGCATCATAATAGTCAATAAGAAGAGTCGGATCCTAGAGGTAAAGAAGCCAATCAAGTTCAGTAAAAATCTCTGTGAACTAATGGGCATCGAAGGAGACGAAGAGGTGGGAGGAAACGTAACACTAAAAGTGGGGAAATACGATATGGTGATCAAAGATATCCACACAATGTATGTCCACTGCGATGTGGTGGATTCCAGATTCTCACTTCTAGAAGGAAAGCGATCAAACGTTCTGTCTAGCTTAAAAGTACGAGGCAACTGGTTCAATGAAATAACCTCTTCTGCAACGATCCTACTTCCAGTCCGAGCTATAGGTACGATACGAAACAGCCTTAACCTGACAATTCGCGATGATAAAGGAAATGTGATAGACTTTCGTGGTCGACCCATACGCTACGTATTGAAGATTGAGTAAGCTAAGACATATAGATATAATGGATAGCGATTCGATTCCAACGGCTCCAGAGGAACGAAAGCTCTATCCAACGATCACTTCGTATAAACCTGTTTTGTCTGGAGATAGCTTTCGACTTCAGAAAGTATGTGATACGCTTGCCGAACTCGAACAGCAGGCAAAGCACTACGAAGTTGTTCGCAAAAAATATGTCCGAGCGCGTGGTATTGTTCATGGGATTGCTGTGGTCACAGGTAGCCTGAGCGGTGTTTTATCCGCTTCAGCGTTGAGTATGTCATTTACAGGAATCGGGCTGCCTGTGGGTCTTTCTATAGAATCAATTGGATTTCTTTGTGCCGTCATTTCGGCTTCGATGGCTGTTGCTAGTAAGAAACTTGGTGTTCACGTCTCGAAGCATGAAAAGACCGTTATGTTGGCAAAAGGCTATAAGGCCAATTCCGTGGAAGCTAAAGTCTCAAAAGCTCTAGCCGATGGTAACGTTTCAGAAGCCGAGTTTGGAAGTGTTATTGGTGAGAAATTGAAATACGAGACGCTTAAGCTAGCAATACGGCAAAAAAACAGGCAAGAAGGTGGGTTAAAAAACGTAGAAGAACTTCGCTCAGAGATCAGAAAGGAGATGAGAGCAAAACTTGGCAGTCTAGTGGGATAAAAATCGATATCTCCTACGAAAGAAACCAGCGTGGATTTTATTTTAACTTTACGAAAATCTTCGTATAAATTAATTCCTACGTCTGGTTCGTATGTAAATTTCTGTCGGCCGGCTGCTTAAGACATAAGTAGGATATTTTGCGCCTACGTCACTGTCTAGCACATATAGCCCAGCGGGTTTAGCGTTGGACTTGCGATCGAAATGGGAGCCGTTCGCAAGTCTGGTGTTCAAACCTCACGGACTATATGTGGTAGATCGGCTTGTGTTGGGTAAAAAGCTCCCAGCCCAACACAAGTCGTAGCGCGTCTGCCGATGTGGTAGAAGTTGAATAATTACAGTAGAAATCAGCGGCCAGAGTACAAGATACCAGTGTGAGAACCAAATGTGGTCAGAAGCTGAACAAATACAGTAGAACAAATACAGTCAAAGCCGGGCCCGGCAAATAAGCAAAAACCTCTCTAGGAACGAAAAAATGGAGAAGGAAGAAAAAAGGAGAAAGTGGTTCCTAGAGAGGTTCTGGTGACACCAGTTTTGCTTATTTTATTTCTTAAAAAAAAAAAGCGCTATCGCTAGTTAGACCATACTTTGTATAGATGGGTTCGAAGTGGGAATGGTAAGCAAGCAACTCATCGATAAAACGTACGATCGAACTCTTATGCGTACCACATCGTTTAACAACGTCAATAAGAGATATACGAGATCCTGAACGACGTAGCACCTCGTAGCTTGCTCCAACAACTTTGGCGTGGAGTCGGGAGTTTAGACCTATATGGTCTTCGATTGCTATGTTAACGACCTCGTATACTATTTGTTGTAGATGTGCTTCCTGTAGGTCAAGCTTTGCAAAGGTCGTTGCTATATTAGGAGCTATGCGATCGGCATTTAAGTCAATATCGATTTTGTTGTCGGCATGTAGCGAGCGTATGAAAGTGTTGCCACTATAGATGCGATGGTTGTCGAGTTGCATGAAATTAGCAACCTCATTTTTAGAGCGAACAAACCCACATTGTATACATGCCTGGTAAAGTAGAGCAGCTAAAATAGTTCTCTTAGCATTACTACGCTTGACATAAACTTTCTTCGATTGAATGAATGCGTCGGCTACGATTACTAATACATTTGTTGGAAACGAGAGGTCGTTGTTTTGTTTATAAGCCTCGTTGTATGCCTGTAGTTCTCTCATAGCTGTGCGTCGTTGAAATTCTTGATTATCTGTTGGGCTCATACGATCGAGATCGCGTTGATGCTGAAAGCTATCTGGACCTACTATACGCAACCGAGTAGCAACTTCGATCGTTTCTTCGCTAAATTCAGCCTCAGAAAAAGGCCACAGGTGGAACATATGAATTCAGTTCCTACCACCTTCATTGGACATAGACATTCTGAGCACGTTTCAGTGGGATTGATATGTGGTCGTGGAATAGGAGGATTAATACCAAGCAAGACAAGTAGGTTGTCCATACTAGTGGTGTATACTATAGGTCTATCTATTGTTTAAAATAGGGGGGGGGGGGGGGAAAGGAAGATAGGAGTGGGCATCCTGCCTATCTTTTTTGTTTTTCATATCGCGATTTCTAATCATCTAGGAATCCTGTGGTCCTTCAATTCCACCTTATGGTCCTTCAATTCCAAAGAAGGCCCAAGATTCTTGTTTCCATCAGCCACATTTACTAGCTGGTGTCAGAAAGGTTGAGTGCTGCTCTAGCTCTTCGAAGGATTTCGCGACATCTTTCACGGCTCTAATGCATTGGTGTTCGCATTTTCTTCTTTCACCTCTTTTAAATAGTGTAAGATTGTTCTAAATTCTAAGTTTTGAGGCATAGTAGACTTAATCATTTAAAACTATACCTGAACAGTAAAACACGGCGTTAGTGTGCTTGTGCAAGCAAGCACCACCAATTCATACTTATTTTAAAAATGTTGAGTGATAATTTGAAGAGTGGGTTATTATGAAATATATAAATAGTGGTATGAAATTGATTAACGTGATTATGCCATGGATATGATTTGATAAAATATGATATGTGAATAAATTATTTAATTATGCCATGGATATGATTTGAAAAAATGATATGTGAATAAATTATGTAGGGGAACAATATATTATGGAAATGATTCTTTGAACATTGAGTATAAAAATATGTCTTTAGCTAGTATATAACTGCAATCATTATTGGTTAAATGATGTTCACCCTACCCCCCCCCCCCTCCCTTTGCATTTTATTTTATTTATCTAAAATATTTAGAGTAAAATATTTAGAGTAAAAATATGTGAAAAATACGTGAAAAATACTTTTACATTAAGGCTGCATTAGAATTGAATTGCCAAGCGTGTATTTCTGATTAACAGACCCCTTCTTCAGAGATTAGGAAGTCTGTTAGGACCTAAATCCCAGAGGTGCTCTGAGACGGTCGCGTGTTTCTGCCTCGGGCCCAGGCCTAACCCAACACGCAAATACCAATTCTACGGGGTGTTGCTAAATCACGGGCGAGGATCGAGGCAGAACCGGCGCATGAAATACGAGTGGTCAGCGGTATAAAGAGTGAATAGCACAGCAAGCCCACCCTAAGAGTTAGAAATAGAGATTACTTAATGGGAAGTGCTGGCGTATGGTATTTACGCACGAGTTTCTTTTCACAAAACGAACGAGCGAGGTACGAGCGAGTGAGTTTTGTGAAAACAAACAAGTGTGTAAATACCATACAAAAGCACTTTCCATCTTGTAATTTGTTTATTATATAAATACTGAGATTTTTCTCCAATATCAAACAGGTTTTATTTAGGTCTTGTCATTGAACACGTACATTTGTAGCTTTCAATTTTTTGTTTTGCATTTCGTATCCGACTCAACGTAGACTAAAATTTATGCTCGATACAATCAAAATGGAAAGAAAATCTTACTTTCTAAACTGACATCAGCCTTGAAATAGTTTTCAACATCGATATGAAACTGTCTTTGATTCAACAAATAAAGTTTACAAGTTTACATCGTCAATAGATTAGTATACCTGCTTTTGTCCAAGTTGTTTGCTACGAGTTTTCAGACATCTGCCACGGCTTGTAGGTTTTCTCTGCTCACAGAATATTTACGATTTTTCAAATGTCGATGGTCTATGGAAGTTGAAATCACTCCACGAAGGATTGAAAGCTCGTAATCTTTCTTTTGATACTAAGAATGATTTCACATAGATTATCTCAATATCTGTTGAGTTCTTTCGGTAGAATTTTGCTTCTTCTTTGTCGCTTTAAGTCACTTTACGTCTGTTTCTCTAAGTTTTTGCTCTTGCGATTTTGTTTTCTTGGTCGATAATATACTCCTCAATTGACTTGGAAGTTTTAACATCGTTAGTTGGCTGTTTACAGATCAATATTACATTATTTAAAAAAAAAGTAAAAACTCCAACTTTCGTAGTGAATGAAAGTGGCGCCTCCGATCCAGTTTGAAAATCCCGATGTGTTTTCTGATTGGACGAAACGCTTTTCGCACGTGTGAAAAATTCGTTTCGCGATTCTGATTGGCTAAGGAAAATTGTGAAGTGGGTTTTCGCATGAATGATTCCATTCGTAAATCTCAGTATGTATGTGATAATTAACAATTCATAATGGTGGACTCCTCTAGCTCTGCTGCAAGTTCAACTTTACTAAATTTAGAGCTAAATTTCTTGACTATAGCGTAATTTCTTATTTTCTGAATAAATCCTACTGATATGGTTCTCTATCAACTAACACTACGTACGGTGTGATATAGAGCAGATTTCGTTTGAGTGGGCAAACTACAGCACTGACTTACACTGATCGAAATTTGAGAAATGTGACTATTTACAGTTTGTCTGTAAATTGTAGCCGCGGACTTTGACTCGTTGTTACAGACAAATGTATGAAAACTGAAAACATACACGATTGTACGTTTCCCAGCAAAGCTACATCCCTCTAATTTCGATCAGTGAATCTTTTACCTGGTACCTTAAGTTTGTATATGAAGAATATTTCAGATATTCGATTTTACGGATTTTATTTGGCAACGGATTCCCATACAAATACTCTATTTCGCAACATGTTTGCACCCCTTTCAAAATGTCGGAGTTAACCGCGAACTGTTGTCTTTTGTTCTCTTGCGCTTTAGTATTTTTAGCAGTATCAGGAGCCCATTACCAGGAGCGTGAATCTCCCAGATTAGGTCTGTCCAACAGAACAGATGATGTAGCTATTTTTAGCTTTGTGTTTCCCGCGAGAAGAAACAAACGCCGTCACTTTTAACTGTAAATTATTCTATGTTGTTAAAATTCTAATATACATACATTATTTATAACATATACACTATTATCGTAAGCTATAGTCATTATGAGAGAGAGAGTCATTTGTACAGAAGAACTAGGGTACTAAAAAGCTAAAACAAGGCGAAATACTATAAAAATGCTGTGTAAGAGTAATAATTAAAACAGTAGAAAATCATCCCCTAACAATGTGAATTGATTTAACAGATAAAACATTAAAATAATGATATTAATTGCTAGTTCTTTGTTAGGTTTTGTAGAGAGACGTATTGTACCTGCATTTAAAACTGCAAAGCACTTAAAGCTGCCATAACGACGAAAATGTACCATTTCGATTTGCCACTTTTTCAGTGTCAAAAGGTCAATCAGTGTTAGAAATGTCCGAAATATAATAGTAAAAAATATTTCCAAATGGGCAAGTTACAGCACAACATTTTATTAAAGTTTACCGGCGGTAAATGTCCGCCATTACTGGAACACTGAACACGTCGCGAGAAATAGTGTGCATAAAAAAGTAGCCAACCAAAGATAAATATAGTAACTCTCTTCTTGTGTATGTGAAGACGTTTTTAGTAGAAATATGCATCCAAGACGTTGTGACCGTGTTGTACAGGCGAGCGTTGAGTGTATGAAATAACCCTTTGTATAAAGCTGAACAAAGGGAACGGCCTCCAGTAATGGCGGACGTTTAGATACAATATTCGAAGTTCAAAAAATAGGACTTCCAGTCGTCGTATCGAAAAACGATATGAACTGTTAATAATGTATCAACTTTACTTTATGAATATGCAAAAACATTGATATGTCAAAATTTTATCGTGGTCAGGAGCCCATAACTAGGAGCGTCCATGGTCACAGCGTTTTTACAAGTTGGGCTATATTTAGATTATCTTCTCCGCCAATTGGCGGGTTGCACCGTGGCGGAACAAAATATGTATCATTAGCTATTACATGGCTACTACGCTTTTGTGATTTGATTCCCTTAGGAATAATTGCAACTCAACAATAGCGGGAAACCGTTCTAAAAATAACCTAACTTGTGAAAACGCTGTGACATAGGAAAACACTGGAAAACTCAAGCTCTATTTTGACCCCTAATAGGTACCAATAAAAGTTTGTAGCTGAAAAGGACAGTCCGTTTAATATTTTTTAAACTTGTATATTAAATAATATCAGGAGCCCATTACCAGGAGCGTCCATATATACTATACCCGTGAGTCAGCGCGTATGGCCGGTTTGAGCTATTTTTAGAACATGTTTCCCTGGTAACAACTGCCTTCTGACTCTGCCGCGATCGTGCATATGCTTGCCGTAATTATCGAGATTAAGAATGATCAATTGTTCTTTGAGGTGATTTTACTAACGCTGCATTGTCCTGACTATGCCGGATTTGATTGGATTTCCAAAGTGGGGGCGCGTGAACTCTCGTGAGATCTGTTCTAAATATAGCTCAATCCGGTCATACGCTGACTCACAGACCAAGTATGGGAGATGGACGCTCCTGGTAATGGGCTCCTAATAATATCCATATAATTATGTGACAATAAAAACCATATAACCGACACCCGACCCCTAAAAGGTACTGCTTTACATAACTAAACTGTCTGCGTTTGATCGTGGGTAATCCTAAGTGGTACCAAAACCCGTGATTTTGACCCCTAAAAGGTACGACGAGAATCCCCGCCCCCTTATATATGGGAGTCTCCCCCCCCCCCCCCCCCCCCACCCTCCCTGGGTTGGAGTAACAGTTGTAATGTTCGACACTATTCGCTCCTATCTGGCAAGGCAGGGGGACCACACGGAGTTACGGGAGTAGTTAGGGGGCCCAGTATAGAACATTTCCGGCCTCCTGATTGGTCGAGAGCACTTCGATGACGTCACAGAAATCGATGACGTCACAATGGGAGGGCCTCCATGATAGAACAAATACAGGCTCCGGATTGGCCGGAATTTTAGAGAACAAATACAGGCTCCTGATTGGCCCGCCGTTATAGAGCAAATCCCAGGCTCCGGAGTGGCCGGAATTTTATAGAACAAATACAGGTCCCGGAGTGGTCGCTGTTATAGAACAAATCCAGGACCCGAATTGGTGACCCGGGGAACTCCCAGGGCGTATAAAAAAGTGAACCTTTGGGGAGGAGGCATTCATGTTGTTTTGGTTACTTGCCGTTGTGTCTATGCTCCGACGAGAGTACCGAAAAGTGTGGACTCTTTGGGAAGATGATCAACACTATGAAATTCCTATCGGCAGACGAGGTGGAGAAAGCGAGCCGTGAACAATTTAAAGCGTTGACCCAACATTTGTACGTGGCTTTGGTGACCGCAGACTTCCCCAAATGGAAACGACTTCGCCCGAAAGAGGGATTCGCCGAGGCTTGGGAGATCGCTCGCGAAGGCTTTGCGGTGGAACACCTGAACGAATTCCTGCCCTTTTTTTGGGCAGATGTGTACGTTACCCGTAACGCTAGAGATGAGGGACGAGACGTTGGTCAGTCTAAAACAACTCTCTACCGACCAAGCGTACGTCATTTTGCAAACGTGGCAAGGCAAACTGTGGGAAAAGGGGACGGACAACATGGCAAAATTGTTTGGAGGATTTCTGCAGAGGGTGAAACTAATGAACACCGAGTTGAGGCATACCGACCTCCCGCCCATGAGTCCGATGCACATCACTTTGGCCTCCCTGTACATGGCGGTGGTGTCCTACGCGAACGGGGATTGTTTTCAGCGTGTGCATCAAGTGGCCCAACGGGCGTCCAAACGCAAAGCCTTGACCTTGAAGATTCCCCGCTGGAACGCGGGGGACGCATGGCTGTTTAAGTACGACGATGACAAAGTGCTCCTTTTCAAGTACAAGGATGATATGAGGAGGGTGTGTAAGACCCTCTTGGCCAAATTCTACCAAGACCTGATGGGCGATAGAGAGACGTGGGACCGGCAGAAGCTAGACCAGGTGGTGAAGAAGGAGTTCCCTGTCGTGAAGAAGCTGTTGGAGGAGAGGTATTTGAAGGAACTACAAGGCATGATGGCGGGGTGCGTGCATTATTGGCTCTGCATAGATGTGCACGACGAAGAGCGGGAGGTGCTGCATGCGATGATGCATGACATTGTCTTGACGGAATTCGCGGCCATGAATGAGGCGGCTCTGTGCCACCATATGGGTGAGGCCTCCAAATGGTCCAGCGCCTCCTTGCGTCACAATTTCCCAAGGGAGATGGCGAGCTTCTTGTTCCGCTGGATTCCCCTGAAGCAGTGCCTGGGGCTGGAATGGTACGAGTTGTGCGAGACGCGAATGCGTGAGGACATGGTCTGGTGAGAGCAGGGTTTCTTGTACCGCTGCTGTACCCAAGGTGTCAGCCCCGACAGGTATTGGTACCACGCCGAAGCCTACGATGTGGAGGGGAGGGTGGTAGGAAACATTATCTCTTCCCGCTACATGAAGATAGAGTCGGCGGTCCGGGCCCATTTTGACAAAAGTGTCGGCGATCTACTCCCGGACCCCTACTTCCCAGAGCAAGACACCCGGTACAAGAGAGAGCGAGCCATCACAGTAGAGTATGAGCACTTCCTAGCTTACCTGTACTTCCATTTGTGTGAACGGTACGCCCGGGCCACCCTGCGCTGGAACGACACCCACAACCTCGGCCTGAGTTTTGAAGAATGCCAGTACCAGGTGAGGCAGCACCACGAAAAAGCTATCAAGGATTTACGACCCCATGTCACGCACCAAATCCTGAAAGAACAGTCTCTAGTCTTTTGCCTATCTGGGGTCACTGCACTACCATGCTGTTGTATCAACTCTATGACTATTCGGAGTTTGCGTTGTACGCCTACGTCCAGGGACGGCAGACCGTCTCCTGGCAAAGCGAACGGTTGTACCGCCTTGCCTACCACCTCAGCTACAGTATGGTCACCTCGAGTATGAACCGTCGTAAAGTTCGTGCCTGTGGCATCCCTGCGACGAAGGGGGTAGCCCAACTGACCCCAGCGCGGAACCAAATCAATGCCTTGGTGGGGCAATTGAACGCAGCCCTAGCGAAGTATGAAGTGGAGGAAGAGGAAGAGGAGGAAGACGATATAAAAGAAGAACAAGAGGCCGAAAAGAGGGTGGCTCAGAGGATGGCGCTTGACGAGGAAGACATGGAGGAAGAAGAGGACGACGCCACAAAGAGTGCGAAGAGAGAGAAGAGGATGAAAGAAGAGGAGGAGGCCGACGAGAGGATGACCGAGAAGAGAAAGTTGAAGAGACCAAAAGAAGATCTGTCGTGGTTCGTGACGGCCGTGCGTTACTTTACGGACCGACTGACCTTCCATATGCTGCAGATGCATGGGGTCAATCATTTTAAACCTCATTTTATGTACCTGCATGGAAGCACGGCAACCCTCGACGACTTGATCATGGAAACAGAACCAGGGAGGATGACTTGGCTAGAGATCATGGAAACTAACTACAGTGCGCCTGTTCAAGGAACCCACTACGCTGTGCAGGAGGAGTTGGTGGCGACCCTGATCACCCACTTGTTCCAGAAACGGATGTACTCGGTCATGGACAATCCCCTCTACGACAAAGTGAGGCGTTTTGGTATGCATTACGTCACCGGAATCCACGACACGTACCCCTCAGAAACGATGGAAGCCCTGGTGCGAGAGACGAACAAAGTGTCGGACGGCCTCTTCCCTTACCTCAATACTGTGGCCCACAGTTTTGCGTGTGACCTATTCGAGGTGGAAGAAGACAAGAAGATGATGTTGAAAAGAATGTTTGCCCCAGGGCTATTGGAGAAGGCCTTGAGGAAGGTCCACTTGGATCTAGAGCAAGGGATCTGTATGATCAAGCAATCGGCCGTCATTTTCACCAACCCCCCGACCTACACCTACAAATTGTATGAAGACAGTGGCAGGAAGGTCTCCTACGAGAGCAAGCACTCCACATCCCAAGAAGCCATCCAAGACGATGTCCCCATTTCTCCCCTTAACTTCTAGTTTTTTGTAAAAAACAATAAAAATTTCAAGGGAAACGAAACTGGGTGTCTGTCGTCTCTTTTCTAGGGAGGGGAAAACAGTATAAGGGGGTTCCGCGCGCTAGACTCGGGGAGAGTACAGAATGCCCTGCGGCGGAGGAGGAGGTCCGTCCCTCAAGTGCCACGGCATTTTGAAACGTGTCCGTTGTCTCTTGGCGTGTTGTGGGGGAAAAGCGATTATTCAGGGGTCTCATTTTGAGGATTATGGGGCTCCCCAAAAAGAAGGAGAAGAAAAAGAATCCTACCGCGCTGCTCGAGGCGTTGTATTACGACCCCGCCAGCCCTGCTGCCTTTGGGGGTGCTGCCCGCCTGGTGAAGGCGGCTAAAGAAGTGGGGCTGACCCGCACCACCACTTTAGCGTGGCTGAAAAAGCAATTGACGTTTACCTTGCACCGCCCTTTTCGAAAATAATTTCTGCGAGGGCGCGTGCGCGTGATGGCCCTTGACGAGCAATGGCAGGCGGACCTGGTGGACATGCAAGCCACGAGCACCTTCAACAAGGGCTACAAACACATTTTGACCATTATCGATGTGTTGTCCAAGTACGCTTGGGCGGTCCCCCTTAAGAACAAAACCAGGGAGGAATTGGTGCGCGCCTTTACCCAAGTGTTCCGCGAACGGAAACCGCTACGGTTGCAGACCGATGCCGGAACAGAAATGGTGGTCGCCTCTCTGGTCTTCCCCTGCTTCCAGCAGCAGGAGAAGCCAGCGACATATGACATGTACTGTGATTTGGTGGAACCCATCATTGTGGGGGATACCAAAGCCGCCTTGTTGAGAGTTCTTTTTTCAGGGACCTGCAACGCGGCGGTCCAAGAACGCAACTTTACCCCCTGTTCTACAGGCGGTTGGCCAAGACGGTGTTTGAGGATTTCGAAATCCTTATAACCGACGAGCACGGGAAACTTGTTTCATTTCCACAAACCACTAAGGTGGAAGTGACCTTACATTTCCGAAAAAGCATGGACCCCGACCGCATCTGGATGACGTTGCCTAGCGTGGCCAGCCGGGATACCTTTCCCAACAACACAGGGTCCCATTTTCGTATCCATCTGCCGGAGATGTTGGTCTTGGACCGGCGGTGGGAGATGGCGCTCTGCCACCTGCAATTTCCACGCTCCTGGGACGAATTGTTCCCAAAAGAACAAGACCGTCAATTTACGATGATCCACGAAACACTTCACCAAGAAGAAAAGACCTCGGCCACCCTGACGTTTGCGTCCCAGTATTTCGAAACGGACACAGAACTGGTCCAAGCCATGCGCCAGGCTTTGTTGCAAGGGGGATTCCGAGCGGTCCTCAAAACATTGGCCGTCCGGGTGAAATTTCCCGATAAAACAATGGCCAAGACCTCCCTGGAATTGAAACAAACCGCGACGGGCGGCTCCATTTTAGCCCTCCCCCCTAAACTGGCCTACATGATCGGCTTGGAGGACGATCCCCAAATAGCTACCGCCCACCCCGCGGGCCTGCTGAAAAAACCAGGCCCCCACACCCCTTTGATGTCCAGTTTCCTAGGGATCCACACGGGGGTGTGGATTGCAGACAAGGCCCTCACGATCTCCGACCCGGTCTCGGAGAAAGACCGGACCGTATACTACCTGAGCCGCGCGTCCACGGGCTCCGGGGCCACCTTGTTTCCCGGGCATTACAAGAACACAACGACCCATGTGTTGGATCCAGGGAACTACACCAATGCCAAAGCTATCGAAGTGGCCATTTCCCCGAACGACATCCCTCCCGTCTCCTGGCTGTGGAACACCAAAGAGGTCACAGGGAAAATATACCTGTCCCTTAAAATCAACACGAAGGGGGCCTATTTTGCCATGAGCCCTTGGCTGGCCAAGCTGTTGGGGTTTGGCGACGGACGCACGCCCCAAATCTTTCCGGAGAACGAGAAGACCAATAAAACACCTCTGATAGGTTACCAACCCAAGTGTTGGTCCACCTATTATTCCGGCCTGAAATTCTCGACGACCAAACCCTACCTCCTCAATCGCGATTTTAAACACCAGCCCGTACGCAGTTTGTACGTGTACTGCGATCTGATTCAGCCGCATATCGTGGGGAATGTGAAAGCGCCCTTGCTACGGGTCGTGTCGGCCCAGGTTCCTTACAACAAGGTGGTGGAACGAGACTTTCCGGTCATGCGGTACTTTCCGCTCGCCAAAACGGTATTTGACACACTGGAAATCCTTATAACCGATGAGGCAGGCCACCGTATCTCATTCACCTCAACAGTAACCGTGGTGGCGACATTGGAATTTGTGAAGCGTGCTCTGCAAAGGAAAGGATGAATTATGGACCGTCTACTGGTTCTATGGCACCGTTGCCATCTATGGGGGACGTGGTTGGCGGAGGGTCTTCGATACCTGTGTTCCATGCGCTCCCCGCCCACGCCTCCAGCCCTCAACGCACACCCACCTCAATTCCTGTCTTCCAGGGGGACCGCGGGCAGCAAGGCGGTGGCGGACTCATCCCTATCCGTTGGAATGAACTCGGCAGTTACGGCCCGGTCAAGAATCAAAAGGGAGGGCTATTGCCCTTAGCGATAGCCCCTTTGGCCATCATGGCGGGCAAAGCGCTGGCCGGTACCGTCGCGGGGGCGGTGGCTAAAAAAGGAGGACAAAAGATTCTCGCTCAACTGAAAAAGAAATTTGGCAAGAGGGTGGTGAAACAAATCGTGAAGGATACTAGTCGCAGGGCGGCCCGTGTGCTCGGCAAGAAAACCAGTAAAAAGTTGATCCAAGGCCTGGAAAAGATAACCGGGGTGGCCCGAAAAAGAAAAAGGCGAAGAAGCCGGCGACCACGGCCAACAACAATAAAAGAAAGAAAAAACAGACTGTACCGCTCATTCCTTCAACGCCCGTCAAGCGTGCACGTGTGGAGAGAGATATCTTTGACGACGATTATTGAAAAACCATAGCGACGGTAGCAGGAATGGGCAAACCGCCCCTGCCGCACATGTTGGGCGGCTACAACACCCATTTGGATTTTTTCGGAAAGGAATTGACCCAAGCGGTCGAAGAAAGAGGCTATTGGTCGGAGCACGCCCCCAAATCGGCCCTCTTGCCCGGCTCGCCCGTGGAATTTTACCTCCCGGCCAGTCCCTATTACACCGTGCTGCCTAGAAGTTACTTCAAGGTGACGGCCGGCCTCGTGAAAGCCGATGGAGGGAATTTGACGGCCGATTTGAAGCTGGGCCCAGTCAACAATTGGTTTCATTCCCTCTGGTCGCAAATAGATATGGCCTTGAACGGGGAATGGATGACCATGAGCACCAAAACCTACCCCTACAAAGCCTACTTCAACACCCTGCTCAACTTTACCGCAGACGCGAAGAAATCCTACCTGACCTCGGGACTGTACTACAAAGACATGGCCGGGTCCATGGATGTTTTCGTCATCGACGGGGCCAACACAGGGTTGAATACGCGGGCGCCTTACGTTGCGGAAAGCAAAGTGGTGGAACTGACCGGGATGTTTTACATCGACGCGGCCTTCTCCAACAAACTGCTCCTCAACGGAGTACCCCTAGAATTCCGGCTCACCCCTGCCAGCAACGCCTTCGCCCTTATGGGGGACAGTGTGGCGGCGGAAGCGGCCGGGGCTAAAATCGTGCTGACGAGGGTCACTATCTTCCGTCGCGTCAGCGTCTGCAACAAGGACTTCATGAAGAACACCGAAGTGAAATTCGTGTCCCAGCCCGACCTCTACCCTTACAACAGCGAAGAAGAACGGATGTTCACCATTTTCCTGGGGGACACCACCTTTGAGAAAACAGATTTCCTGGGCGGACGCATACCCCGACGCATGCGTATTGCCTTGGTGGAGGGTGTTGGTAGTTTGGGAGCTCTGAAAAAGAACCCTTTCAATTTCCAAAGGTTTGGGATGACCCGTGCGACGGTCACGGTCGACGGCACGCCCATCCCCTTCACCCGCCTCGAATTTGCGGACGGGAAAACCCTGGACGGCTACAATACCTTGTTCCTGTCCCAAGGCGCCATGAGCTCCAACCATGGGATTGACGTTACCCGTCCCGATTGGGACAAGGGGTACGCCATCCTGTGTTTTGACTTCACCCCGGACGGCAGCGGCAACGCCTCGCTCATGAACATACGACAGTAAGGGACGGTGGGCATCCGGCTTCAGTTTGCGGCAGGCGTCGCTCAGACCCTATCGGTGTAAGTAAACTGCGAGTTTGACGCCGCGTACGAAATCAACAGCAGCCGAGAAGTGAAAAAGTTGTAAGCAGAGGGGGATGACCACCTACACGTCGCAATTGAAGGTCTTGGCCCGCCACGATTGGTGGCTCCGCGCCTCGTTTCGGGGTGTGTTTCCCATGGACCTACGGCCCCGCCGCGTGACCCGCCCCGCCTCTTTCATTCTCAATACCGACAACGCCGACGGACCAGGGACCCATTGGTTGGCCTTTTATTTTCCGCGCCAAGGCCTGAATGAATTCTTCGACAGTTATGGCTTTCCCGCCTCTTATTACGGGTTGCAAGAGTACGTGCGGCAGGGGGCAGCACAACATGGGGAAAACAATGTGATGTTGCAAGGGAACCAGTCCAAAGTGTGCGGTAGTTATAGCCTGTACTACCTCCTGCACCGAGGTCACGGACGTACCATGGCCGAGGTGCTGCAAGACCTCCAGCGGTGGAAGACCAAAACCGCCCGGGACAGAGCCCTCCAAGCATGGCAACGTCAGTACCAGCGCCGGAGTATAGTGCGGTGGCAGCAGCGGCAAGACATACCCCTCCACGATCAATGTGTTATCAGTTTGAGAGAAAATAAATAAAATAAAACAAGTACCCCACTCAAATGTCTTGTTATTCATGGGAAAGGTGTGAGGTGCGATGGACGTCCGTTTCCAAGCGCCCTGCAATACCTTGATCACGGGGCAGAGTCAATCGGGAAAAACCATGCACCATGCGAAATCCCATTTCACCCACCCACCCCTCACGATCGTGTACTGCTATGGCAGTGCCTGGCAACCCCGTTTCACGGCCCTGCAAAAACAATTGGGGGTGAAATTTGTGGCTGGGCCTCCCGACGACCCGTACGCCCCCTTTCGTGGCCAGCCGATCCTCTTGATCCTGGACGATTTGATGAAAGAAGGCTCCAAGGATGAGCGGGTGGTGGACCTGTTCACCAAAGGCTCGCACCACCACAACATTTCGGTGCTGTACCTGACCCAGAACATTTTTCCCCCAGGCAAGTACGCGCGCACCATTTCCATCAACGCGCACTACCTGGTCGCTTTTAAAAACGCCAGGGATTCGTTGCAAGTCCGGAAATTGGCCGAGCAGGCCTTTCCGGGACAAGTGTCGGCGGTGATGCGGGCCTATCAGGACGCTACCCAACGCCCTTTTGGCTACCTCCTCTTCGACCTACACCCCAGGACCTCGCCGGCCATCCGGTTGCGCACCAACATTTTCTCCGAGGAGGGGCAACAGCATCATGCCTACGTGCTGGAGGGGGATCAAAAGGGCGGGGGCGTTTGGGGGGAACTGTATAAGCAAATGAAAATCATGGTAAAACCTACCCTTGACATTCTGAAGCCCGCCGTCAAAACGATGTATCAACAACGAGGAAACCCCAGATGGATGATTCCCGTCGCCAAAACGATACAACAACAACAACTACTACGAAAGCGCCAACAACGCGGACGCTCCAAGATAAAGAAGAAGAGCCCCGCGGCAAAAAGAGCGAAAAAGCCAAAGGGTAGCGTCCCGCCCAAGGACTTCGTGGGGCGGTGTGGAAGAGGCCCAACAAAAAATCAACCTTCCATCCCCCCTTTCCAGGGCAACGCGGGGGTGCTTTACGGCGCTCCCGGAAGACTCTGAACAGTCGTGTCGAAGAGGTCCTGAACAAAACAGATTGGATTAATTTTATAGTCTGGTTCCCCCAAGGAAACCGTTCAGTTGTGGCGATGGCTTCCCCCCTGCTTCAACGCCAAGCGTCGTTCATCCGGCAATTGGCTCAAGGGGATCTCAACCAGAAAAAGAAACTCATCCGTCAAGCTACCAATAATCAAATCAACGCCATCAGCGAAGTGGTGCACAACGCCTTGCTCGGAACTTTCCCGATAGGCGCCCGAGCGAAGAAAGCCTTTGCACCCATCAAGGCGAAACTTCGGAAAATAGCCAACAAGATTTTGCTCTCCACCTCGACGGCGTTGCAGAAAGCCAAGCTTAAAAAGGCGGTGGGACAGCGAGGGGGGTTCATTTTCACTACCGCAGCCCTCATTGCCCCATCCGTTTTTGCTGCCAAAGCCGCGGCGGCCGGATCCATCAGTGGAGGGGTGGGTTACGGAGTCAAGAAAGCTCTGGACCAAGCCCGAGGTTATAGGGCTCCAGGCTACCCGACGACAAAATACCCTTCCCCGGAAGAATACGCCCAAGAACTTAGTCAACCTTATATCTGGTCTTAATGGGCAAAGAAATCCGCAACTTGCCGGTGCCCGCGGGCATTGACCCGGCCCGGTGGCAGTTATTTTTGGCCCGTCTTCGAAAAAGGGAACGCCAAACCGTGACGGGTAAAAAAGCCAGCAGGACCGTACGGACGGCGAAACAAATCCAGAGAAAGTATAAGACGTGGCAGCAGTAGAAGAAATCCCAGACAGGGAAAAAGAAACGGACCACACCACAACCCCGCCACTCGGCCCAAAGCCCAACAGGAATTTCCGTGACGCGATGGGAAGTGCAACGACACCCGCGCAAACGAAAAAAGCGATGAAAGAGGCCGCGACGCCGCCGCCACGGGAAATAACCCCATGCGCATGGTCTTGGTGCCGGAAGAGTCCATGCGGTGGTTGGAACAACAGCTTCGTGTGGACACGACCAAAAGGGTTAAAGTGCTCAGTCAGTACCAAAAGGCCATGGCGCAGGTCCTAGAGACCCCAGAGAAACCGGGAAGTGCCGACCAGTTTCAAGATTTAATACAAAAATACGTACGGCGTCGCGAAACTATTGAGCCTAGTCCCTTCACGGCTGTGGCAGCTAAAGTTTTAACACAGAGCCAAAGGGGCGCTTTACGCCGCGTTACCCCTTCCAGTAAACCTTTAGCGTCGGTGCTGGTCAATCTGTTGAAGCTGAAAGGGGCGCAGAAAATTTCCTGGAATGCGCAAGGGGAAGTGAAACTCTACGGGCAAACCCTACCGGGCAGTCAAATTGCCGATCTAATTAAAGAGGCCGTGCATCCTTCTACCACCCGAACGTCCCCCGGCTACCGCGATTTCATGCAAGTTCTAGCGGAAGAAAAAATTCCTAAAGATCTCGTCCGCCGTCCCCGGGATCTGGTCTCCAAGAAGAAAGAGTACACGGCCCGTCCTAAACGGACTACCCCCACCGCGTATCAAGAGGACTCCCCTTCGCTATCCTACAAAGAGACCCCACCCCGCCGAGGCGAAACACCGTTCTCCAGGACCCCCTACAAAGCCTTCCCCCGCGGCGGCGGCCCCACCCGTCGCCTCTCCTTTGGCAGAGGGCCCACAGAAAAACCGCCTTTAAATTGGCGTCCTTTTTAAGGACCCCTTCATTGTCGCCATGGCACGTACCCTAACGAGACCCTCGGGGTTGGGATAAGCGCTCTGGAACCGCCGTATCGCCCAAGCGAACCGGAAGAAGAAAAGGAGCAAGAAAGGAGGCACGCAAACGGTCCGCAAGATCACAAATCGCAAATCGAAAGACTGCCGTACCGAAACGACGATTCGAACGACCACGACTTCGGGCAAGCGTAAAGGCAAGAGTATCAGCCGGTGGCGCGTCAAACAACTGAAGAAAAAGACTTAAAGAAAAAGAAAAAAAGCCTTACACAGACACGCTTTTGTAATAAAAACAACGGTTTTTAATTCCTTTTTTTAACAATAAAAGGATTTTTCCTCTGGAAACTGTCTCTTTGTTTTAGTAGCCGTAAGGGTAGCTCTGATACCCGTGTAGAACCCTCTTATCGTACACCACCTTGAAGGTCTTGGTCTCTGGGCGGGTGTGCAACGTCCTGTCTTGGGTATTGCGGTGGATGGCGTGGGGTGTCACCACCTTCCGTTTGGGTTCCCCTTGCCCTTGCACCATGGCCACCATGGTCTCGAGGTTCACGATCGCCCGATTGCGCACGTTGAGACGCAGCCCTTTCACTTTGCATACCGTCCGACCCTGGCTCGTTTCGTACCCGTAACTCTTGGGGCCCGTGCAGGCAAAACGGACAATATGCTCTCCTTCTTTCAATTCGTTGGTCATGTCCCCTACAAAACGCCCTACCGGGGGCGCCTCTTGTCCCACTTTCCGTGTGAAATAGATGCTGTCCGTATCGTGGTATACGATGCGTTCCTTCAAGAGGTCGAGGTAGGAGTACAATTTTAGACGAGCATGGGCTGTAGTGTCAGCGGCAAACACGACGTTGGTGTGGGGGTTGGAGTCACTGTGCTGGGAAGCAGCGTGGTAATGAACCTGGACCATATCCTCGTGGACGAACAGAATGTCTTGCACTTCTTTCTCTTCGCTCATCATGAGCTCAAAATACCTGTCCAGTTCTGTGACGTACTCCGTTTGCCGGGGGTTCTGCTTCTGTCCGAACTTCCCCCACAAGGTGTTCAAGATCCATTTCGCGAGCGCCCGCAGTCCAGGGTTGAACACGATCTTCTCCTCCTCCAGTAAGATCCCCGTGGCCAGCCGGTACCTCTCTATAAAAGCCGCTTTCTCGGCATCGGTGTGGCAGCCGGGTGGCCACCCGCTCGCCTCTTGCTTCATCTTGAGAAAGGTGTTCACGTAGTCGGTGAACAACCCCTTGGTGTCGGTGGAGGGATCGTATTGTTCCGACACACACGGTAGACTTCCATGACTCGGTAACCGTGTTGCAGAGCCGCGTGGAGTTCGTGGCTCACCCAAGTACCTGTCAGCGCTCGGGCCTCGTCGTCGTGGGTCGTGGGTCGTCGTCGTGGGTTCTTTTCTTCGGCGCAGGTTCGGCAGAGGGTAAACAGTAGTTTTTCACCCACGCGTGTGGGGAGGACTGGGAAAAACAATCGGCGTGGCGGTACGATCTTGAGGTGGATCAGCCCCTCGTACGGCAGGGTGGGGTCTAAATTCTCGGTTAGAATTTCCGGATGGCCCAGCGGGAACCGTTTCGTCTTTTGGACCCAGGGGTACAGGGAGCACACATCCAGCGCCTCCATCCATTCTCCCTCCAGGGCTTCCCAGTAGGTCTTAATTCCGTTGGTACGAGGGGGAGGGGGAGCTGGGCTTGAGGGATGGGCGCTAGGGAGGCGATGGTAGGGTCCAAGAACATGGCCGCACGGATTTCACACTCCCTGGTCTGGACCACATGGTACCCTTGCTGTTTCAAGTACGCGACTTTGTCCCGGGTCCGGTCGGCCAACGTTCTCATGGTGCAGTGAAGCAGGGGGTGGACTTTCTCTTGGTGGGTACAACGGTCGCAGCCGTGCCAGAAGCAGCCGTCGATTTCGTAGGCCGTGTTGGTGGCGGCGTAGTACCCATCCAACTTGTAAGGACCCACTCGCTTTTCTCCCTCGTTGCCCGCATGCTGGAGCCTAATACCGTCCCGCCGCTCCACGTGGGCCAGTCATTGGAGGGCCAGCGCCGACTGCACATCCTTAGGGCGGTAGCCGAGCCGTGGTAAGACCGCAATTGTGTTAGGGCGAAGAAATTTCTTACGAAAAACTAGGTTGCACATAGAGGCGAGTGTCATGGTCCTGGTAAAGGGGTCTATCCCCGCCGCTTTCATCATGATAGTCCGGAACGCTAAGCATGCCCGTTGTAAGATGGCCACGTCTCGATGGCAGTAGAGGGCCAACTCTTTTTGGAAATCAAACACCGTCCCGCGCGCCCGTTCGGTCGTGTGCCAGACCACCAGTTCTTGTTTGCCTTGGGGCCTCAAGGAATCCGGTTCGTAATAATGCAATTCTGGTAGCGGTCCAACGTACTGTTGATGCTCTGGGGTGTTGAAGAAGATGGGAAAATCCAGCTTGTTGAGGTTTTCTGCTTGGAAACCGAACGTGACGGGGAATTGTTTGAGGGCCAACGGAATGAAGAGAAGGGAATCCTTAATGACGATCTTGTACTCTGGGATGGTCACCACCATAGCTTTACCGCCGCGGAAGAGCACTTTGGGTTGGATGGCATTCTTAAACAAGTACTCCAGGATAGGGTAGGAGTCGTAACCCATGGCGTTGTGCGCCGTACACACGTAGTTTTCGTGGTCCCCCGAAAAGAGCCAATCGCAGAATTGAGGCAGGGCCGTGGGGCCTTTGAATTCTATTTTCCGGATCCCACATTGAGCGCAGGTGGTCCAGTCTGTGGACACACAGAGTTCACACACTTTGGAGACTCCCACAAAGTTAACCACGTGCTGGGCCTCCAGGGGCATGGCTTCGAAGTCGAAGAAGAGGTACCGGAACTTGTCCTCTTCTTCTTCTTCTTCTTCTGTGACCGCGTTCTCCGGGTCCTCTTCTTCTTCTTCATCTTCTTCTGTTTCTATCCTGGGGGCTTTCTGGTCAGCCACTTGCATGTAGCACAGATGGTCCGGGGGGACAATAGTTTTGCAACTACGGCAATGGTATTCCCCACACACGTGGACCGCTGGCTGTTGACGGCCCCGGGCCAGATGGTCCACGGTCACCCCACACTGGCCACAGCGGGTGTACCGTTCGCAATAGCTCCATTCCCTCCCGTAGAGGTTCCCTCGTCCCGTTCGGTGGGGTTGGCGGCGGCGGTGGTTCTCGTAGCAGCACCCACTCTTGAACCACCGATGGCATTGGTCGGATTTTTTCCAATCCCATTTCTCTCCAGGGGGGAGGGGAGAACAATTCTTGACGCCACAACAAACACACGTCGTGTCACAAACGTGTAGTTTAGGGTCTTTGTAGGTCTTTTGACAGAGGGGGCAAAAGTACTTGGCGTTCAACAGGCCACACATGTTGGTGATGACGTCGTAGTGGTGGTCCGTTGTTTGGTACAGGTAAAGACGGTGTTGTGCCTCATGGAGGTGTCCTGAGTAGATAATGCTATTCATGTGCACTCGGGAGACCAGATTTACTTCCACGCCTTGGTCTGCCAAATACCCCTGGAATTGCTTAAGCTCAGGCAGCCCACACGGTTGAATAGGGACACCCGCCTCGCGGGGGAGTTCCACGGCTAGATTCCGTTGTAGGGGTCTCCCCTGTCTTATGAAGTCGTACTGAGGATGCTGCTGAGCCTTGGCCAGGGCCGTGACCAATCCTCTGGCCATACACAATTCATCTTCATTTCGTATCCTCAAAATACTTCTTTTTATTTTTTTTAATTTCTCCAAGTCTGTAGTACAACAGCGGGCCACCCGTCCCCCTCCCACGCTCGGTATTTCCACGTGAAACACGTGGACATGGAAGTTGCCCTGCATGATAAACTCTTGGTTGGATTGGGTGAGTTCCCCAATTCTGGCCATAATCAGGGCGGGGGTCAGGGTAGACCTCATCACGTAAGGGAAGGCAAGCGGGTAGTCCAGGTGAGGGGCATCTAGTGTAAGTCGTACTCTGTCTTGTGGGTTAGCAGACCCTAAGGTGGTGTCCAGGACCCTCTCTATAACGGAAGTGACGTCTTGAAGGCCCTATACATAAAAATTAAATATATATATATATATATATATTTAAATAAATAAAAATAGGGGACCTCTGTATTAAGGAGAGAAAGAAGAAGAAGAACAATAAAAAAAATGGATTTCCTCCTTTGAACAGGAGCATTAGTCCCACGCGCCACCGCGCGCGACCATGACGTCATACCAAAATTAGTGTAGTCATACTTTGGGACTTATATTTACCTCAGCCAGAGTCGCGCGGGATTTCGTCTTAATTTTCAGCTCGTAGTCTTTGCACGTCGTCTTAAATTTTTTACGGGTTCTTGTCCGTGTTTGTACCAGTTCAAATTTTTCTTCCTCCTCCTCTTCCTCCTCTTCTCTTTATGTGGCGCTTGTTTTTTTCTTCTTTCCGTCTCCCTGTTGTTCTACCATCCTTTTCCGTTTTGTTGGGGCGACGGGAAACATTTCGTTTAGCCAGCCCTCCGTATCAGACATAGTGTCGTCATCATCGTCGTCATCGTTCTCCGTCTGTCGGGGATTCTGATTTTGTCCGAATTTTCCCCACAACGCGTTTAGGGACCATTTTATCCATCTGTCCTCGGGAAAAACTCCGTCTAGGTCTTGGTCCGTAATTTCTGGAAGTACGGGGGCGAGGTTCAGTGCCGCAACTAGATTTTCTACTTCCTCCTCGGTTATTTTGTCCTCTAGAGTCTCCCCCTCGGGGATAGTAAATATATCTTGAGATGAAGGGTAGTCCTCCCTGGGGGGGAAATCCGTGTCTTCAAGGAACGCGTACAAATCGTCCTCGTTGTAAGGATTAACTTCTTCGTACGTTGGCACTTCGATTAATATTTCCTCCGGCTCCCCCCGGGAGAGATTAGGCGGGGCCTGCTGTGATAAGGCATAGGGATTGTCTTCTTTTTCTTCCTCTACCGTGATCGTCACTTCCTCGCCTACTTCATCTAGATAATTCAAGGTGAACATTGTAGTAAAACTAACCCAAAACAAAAATCTTCACTCACTTTTATATTTTTTTCACTTCTCTCTGATTGGTGCCATTTTCTCGGCCTGTGATTGGTTCCCCTAGAATGAACACGTCTCGTGATTGGTGGATTTCAATCCGTTTTTGGTTCAAGCTCAACTCCTTTTGTCAAAGAATCCTCTAAACCTCCCCCCTACCCCTACACTTATTCTTCAAAATTGTCTAGAGCCCCTCCGGGGGGAGCCCCTCTTTCTTACTTCTTTTATCCGTAATCTAATCTCGTCCTCTAAAAGCCTTCCCTAAGCTCACTTTGTTCCTCCAACCTAGATCCCCTAAACAAACTATTCCGACTAGGAAAACTAGTCAAACCGGTTTATCCCAGTTTATCTCAGATCGAGGTTAAGGTCAACCAAGGACAAGGTCACTCAAAGGCGCGCGCTTCATGATTGGTTGGTTTTTTGGGTATCCTATATCACCCCTTGATTTAGCCTGCACGAGGTTTCGGTAGGAAAAGGAACCCTTTCCCGGATCGCCTGAGACAGAAAAAACGGGGGGAAATTAAGAAGCCCTTAGGGGAAAAGCCCTCAGAAAATTTTAGAAAATTTTACCGATGTTTTGGGGTAGAAATTGTGGTTCTTGGCCGCTCCAAACAAACTTTAGCTTGAGCATAAGCTAAAATCGGATTGAAATCCACCACTCACAGCGCACGCTCCGATTAGCGAACCAATCCCAGGCCGAGAAAAGGGGACCAATCAGAGCCCAGGATTTATTCCATAACTACTGACGCCTGAATTAACTTCGGCGCCTTTGAACTAGCCACTCAAACAGGTAAGATCACACGAAATTCTCTTTTGAAATTCAACACGTTGCTGTACTAATCTTTTCTTCTTTGGGTTTCCTTTTTATTTCTACAGCCGCCAACAACAACAACAACAACAACTGCTAACTATGGCTTATCGTGGGCCCATCCGAGCGAGAGAGGTGCTGTCCCTGCTGAATTTCTTTTTTGTCTTTGAACACAACCCCTAATTTTTCTTTTGTTTTTCTAGAATATCCGAGGGACAAGTGAGATGAACCTAGCTCAAGTAAGTTGTTCTCCCCACCTCTCCCTAAAAGACAGTGTAGCGTTCGGACTCTGCTTACCAGACCGTTCATTTTTATTGGCAATAATTTCCCCATTTTACGAAGTTTAATTTGGTTATTTTTTATAGGATTTTCTCGAGGTTCCCCCATGGGATCTCCGCTCTAGTAAGAGCGCCTCTAGGGAAGCAATTTCTCTAAAACATTATTCGTCCCGTTCAGCTTTTTTTTTATTTTTTTATTTTTTGATTTGTTTTCCAAACAGACTTTCACTGCGACCCCTCAAGATTTGCAGGCCTTACATTTTATATGTCATGCTCTGTACCTAAGGCAGTTTGGTATACCCTTGGAGATCCTAACAAAGATTGGCGCCTATGTTTGTGGACAGCAACGGGCTGAGAGAAGGAAAGAAAAACATAAGCAACTGCTTTTTCCAACATTATTATTAATTACTTGCCTTAACACGTGGGAATTTAAGGCCGTGTATTGCTAGGACAATTCGTTTCAGGAAATCCCCCACATCCGACGCTTTTGGAGCCTCCCTCCAGTGAGAGCTGTCCTATTTATTGAACCGTTAACGGAGTTTCAGTTTCGATGGTGCGTTCTTTGCCACTGCAACTCGACCCTTTGTTTAAGACACTGTAATGTTGGAATAATTTATAAACGTTGCCCCCACCATCCTGTATACTCTGATGTGTGGGACGAGGGGTGGGGGCGCTTCCCGTGGCGTAAACTTTACTTCCACATTGAGTGTTGAATCATTTTTTTCTTTTTAGTGTTTAAAATGCGGGGATCTCCCAGAAAACCAGCTTCCACCTCTACCCTGTTGCGGGGAAACCATGTGCCCCTCCTGTTTTGCCATGACGCTATCCAAAGTTCTCAAGAGGGATGGGATACCTCGGTGTTTTTATTGTAATTCTAAAATTAGGCATAATTTTTATGTGAAGACAGGAAGTGTGGTTATTTTCAGGCATGGCCAAACATTTGGCCTCGTAAATTTACCCATTACTGTGCGACACCGACAGCATTATGAAATGGTTTACTAGCCCTTAATAAAAAGTAAAGTTTACGCCATGGGTGCTATTGGAGCATTTGCTCCTTATTTTTTATACAATAGAGCGATGGTTCGACTTTTTATATAATATTAGAGCATGGGCTCAACTTTTTTCTAAAATACTAGAGCGATGGCTCACTTTTTCCTAAAATACTAGAGCGATGGCTCACTTTTTTCTAAAATACTAGAGCGATGGTTCAACTTTTTTCTATAATAATAGAGCGTTGGCTCGACTTTTTCCTAAAATACTAGAGCCTTGGCTCATAGTTTATTCATTCTCGCTCTGATGGGCCCCCCGGGGGCCTGTAAATATGTAAATATATTTGTTTTAAATTCTTTTTTAATTGTTTTTTGTTTGGCATGTTACATGTAATTTGTTATTATTTTCATTTCATTACACCTGTATTACTGTTATTGTTTGTTTGGTGTGTCTGAAATGGACCACCGCCACCACCTATTTTAATTTATTGAGAAACAAAGTTGTTATTACTCAAACACAAGTCTCTTTTATTGTCTCAATAGTCTTACATATAATTGGCTGACTCAAATAAAGCCAAAAGGGTAGCCACTCCAGTTTCCATATAGGCCTGGGGATTCTCTTCGTAGACCAAAGCTTGTCCCAACACGTGCCAAATTCGATTCTTGTAAGTTATAAGGGGGTCTTCGCATTCTTCAAAATAATACAGTTTATAATACTTGTAAATCTCGGCCTCCTTTAGTTTTTGCAGCCGTTCGAACACGGTATAAGTAAGGGGAGCAATAATCCCCGCGAGGTGCAAACTCTGTAAAGCCCGTAGGCCTGTAGCCCGTAGAGCCTCTAGGGTAATATGAGACCGGACATTCGACACGCACGCGGTGAAGATTACCTCGGAAAAAGACCATAAACAGGAATGGTATTGTTCGAGTTGTTGTCCCTGTTGGGTATAAGTACACCCCTCACAGTTCCGCCCATGTTCTCTCATGCATTCCCGGATGCACGCCATGACGTAGAGCGTTTTGTACAATGCCCACCCGGCTTTTATGGTGTCCTCATCCCGGTTATCCGACATGTCCCCCAAATCTGGGTCTTCTTGGCTCACGGACAATAGGTCGCTTGTCCCTGGTATTTGGGGTGTGGTGTCCGGTACGTTGTCGGGATGTTTATAGGGGGTGGGGATGGCGGGGGACCCACGGCCGCTATACCAACAGGGGTACGGAGGGTACCAGGGAAGTCCCTGTCGGGGTCGTTGTAGTCTCCAGTGGGGCCCCCAGCGGTGTCCCCGGTGGGGGGCCCTGGGGCATCTCCGGGGGCGGCACCGTAAAAGGCATAGTGGCGTGGGGACTGGTCCAAGCGACGGGTGGCGGACCTTGAGGGGCCTGTGACGTCCATGGCGACGCGTAGAATTGGGCTTTCTTGGGGGGTGAGGGTCCGTCTACAATAGGTTGTGCCGGAGGGCCTGCCCACATAAATCCAAGTGGAAATGCACACTTCGGGTTGGGCGCCGGGGCCGTGCACGCAAAGAACACGCGGTTCGGATTTTTCTCACTTCGGCTCACGCCAACTTTCATCCACAAATTGTGGCCACACTTGGGAAACGTGTTGTACAAAGTTCCGTACGGGATAGCCGCTTTCACCAAAGGAAGTTCCTGCTCCGTAAAATAAAAGCTGCACGGTAAAACTTGGGGTTGCGACTTGTAATTAGCTGTTTGTCCACACTTGTACACACACTCTGGCGTTCCGGCTAATCCTTTTACGACTTTGGCGTAACACCCACAAAAGCAAGTAGGGGGCATCGTTCACACTAAATTTACAAGGGAGGGTCACTTTTTTATACGCCCTGGGAGTTCCCCGGGTCACCAATTCGGGTCCTGGATTTGTTCTATAACAGCGACCACTCCGGGACCTGTATTTGTTCTATAAAATTCCGGCCACTCCGGAGCCTGGGATTTGCTCTATAACGGCGGGCCAATCAGGAGCCTGTATTTGTTCTATAAAATTCCGGCCAATCCGGAGCCTGTATTTGTTCTATCATGGAGGCCCTCCCCTTGTGACGTCATCGATTGCTGTGACGTCATCGAAGTGCTCTCGACCAATCAGGAGGCCGGAAATGTTCAATACTGGGGCCCCTAACTACTTACGGGCAAACGAAATAACCCGCAAGGGTCTTTGCAAATTCTACACGTAGACAGCTGGCATGAAAGAATTGAACGCATCCGTCACAACCCAGCCCGGCAGTCTTCATCGTCATCACCTTTGCAAACTTTGCAGACCATGCATGGCATTCCTACTGAGAAGAGAAATACGAAATTTAAAAAGAAAGCCGGAAAAAATAGTAAATCGTACTGATCTTGAATATATAAAGCATACATGGTATTTAGTTGAGGTAATAAAACGAGACAGGTTTTCTGATAGCTATTTATGCTTTTCATTGAAAGACACGATATTATCATTATCACCTCATAATAAACTTACTCATGGATGTCATCATAACAAGAGCCGAAGATAACTGAGGTTACTCTCTCGCGTTCAATTCCCATATGGAATGTAGGATCATTGACATCTAACCTTCGCAGAGACATCTTGCGAACTATATCATCAAAGGGAAATTGTGATTCAATATTTTTTATTATATTAAGACAAATATATTATTTATCTTGACTGAACGCTTTTGTACTCACAAGACAGATGATAACACCACAGTTGTAGCGATCCTTCTGTCTGTAGTGCACCGGCTCAACGCATGGCCACGAACTGCTGTTCCAGCCTGTCTTGATGTCAGCTACCACACTGAATAAAAAAGTAGGCAAACGAGCAAGCGAAGAACTATATTGACGAAGGAAGGAACGTGAATACATACCCTAACCTTCATACATACACAGATTATCGTTAAAATTGCCTTAATAGCATTCAGGGGAAATTTACTGGATAAACAAGTTTGCATACAAAAGTTACACCATTAAAGAATTGTCTGACACATCAATACAGAGCCTATAAATGTCGCGTTTTTTTTAAACATATGTCTCGCTATACATATTCAATTTACTATTCTCACACTTGTCACAGTTACTCGGTGCGACAGTCTCTATAGATTTCCGGAAATGTAACGTTTCTTGCTTTGTAAACGTGTAAATAACCCGACCTGTATACCAGAATAAGCAAACTAGCTGCGCGGCTTACCTTAGCTTCTCTAGCAGTTTCGCAAGATCTGGGTGAGAATGCTGACTGATGCTTTGGTGTTCACGCCCGTGCATAGGATCGAAGTAGTAGCGCATCATTTTCGATTTGTCGAGAACCTTTAAATATATATAAAAGGAACCAATTATAGTAACGTACATACATACAATGTTATTTACCAGCCGGGAGCCGGTTCATTAGCTATCAAATGTGTTCTTTTTAGTTTACCTTTAAAGATCCGTTTAGACAGTGTCTCGTTTCTGTACTAATAATGGGAAAAGGTTTTCCAAAAAACTGAATGGGGACATTACCGCGGTTGTCCTCAAACACAGGTGGAGCTGCAAATGAAAATAAAAATACTCTATGAAATGCAACAAAATCAGAAATGGTTAAATACAACGAATAGGACCATTTGTTTTGCCTAGCGCTGTGCTAAATTTGGGGAATATTTGTTCGAGAAGAGAGTTGGTAGGAAGAGAATACAATATGGCAGAAATTATGGTCCACCCATAGGTAGCCCAAGCGCAGCCCAAGGTAAGTTATCCCTGAAAAAAAAAGTGAACGAATAAAACGTCGACAATTACAACTTGTCATGATTTTTCTAGTTTGTAACCTCATCTGTCCTCAGCGATTTGGAGGTTTGAGTGGCTTCATAGGGTTTCAGTTGAGTTTTTTAGCTACCATACATAAAAATATATATCCCAGAACCCTAACCCTCTAAACCGGATAAGTGCATAAATATAACATAATTAAAACAATTTTATCGCAACATTAAAAAAAATTAATCGATCTTTCATAATTTAACAAATAATTCTCTAATAGTGAGTTCGACCCGCAATCAAAGTTTGGGCTGACTGTGGTCCACGCGGTCAAATGAATATATTAGATATGTTTATTCACCTAATCTCTTAGTTGAGACATAAGTATACAACAATTATTACAACAATGTTACTAAAAAAAATAACTAGAGAATAAAAAAAAGAAAAAACATGTAGACGTAGATATATTAGGTTACCTTACTACTAATTTCTTCATATAACTCCATTATTTGTCTGATGTAATTACAACTTGTCGTTAATATAGTTCTATCATTCATGGAGACGATATAATAATAAAGACTAGTAGGATCAAATGAAGAGAGAGATGGATTTATGAGAAATACATTATTCGAAATAAATGAATAAATGAACATTCAAGAAAATAGACTGGAAAACCCTTGAAAAATATTGATTTTCCTTCAGGATACTAAATTATCAAAGAATACCAAAAGCAAGATTGAAAACGGGAGAAAAGATTTATGAAATTGCCTTTTGAATTGCACGTTTTTATTTGCCGTCTAACTGTACATACATATCGTGTCTGACTTTGACCTTTTGACCATGGGTTTCGCAAACATTCATTATGAATTAGCACACAACACGCGCGTTAAATCCTATATATTTTTATATCAAAAATAAAGACTGGATGGACTGATTATAAGTAATTAATATACAAACTGAAATCATCTTAAAATACCGGTTTTTGAAAATCTCTTGTGGTTTTTCTCTTTCGAATGACTCTCTGTGCGAACATAACACGTGGAGTTCATAAGCTGAAATCTCTCAAGGAGGTCATCTACGTCTGCACTGTTTCCTTCAAAATATCCCACACCGTATTGATTCTGAATAGAAAAATCCTGTCGATTTTCCTTTAAGAAATTTAGCTCTAAATTTAGTAAAGTTGAACTTGCAGCAGAGCTAGAGCCAGTAGAGGAGTCCACCATTATGAATTGTTCATTCTAACTCTTGGGCTTGCTGTGCTATTCACTCTTTATACCGCTGACCACTCGTATTTCATGCGCCGGCTCTGCCTCGATCCTCTCCCGTGATTTAGCAACACCCAAATAAATCAACCCTCCAGAAATGCTTTATGTTTGACTTCCGGTGAAATTGCATTGTTCAGAACAGCCAATCAGAATATACGAAAATCGGATTATTCCAGAGCCCTATTTTTTCGTCGAGCCATGCGCAGTAAGAAACAAATGGGATATGGGTACGAGAGCCGCTGTAACAGCGGATTGGTTCCGCCCAGGGATATGGTTTCGGCCGGAACCATATCGCTAGGGTTTTGGTTCCTCTCTAGGGAAATGGTTCCGGGGTCATAAAATTTCCAGGGTTTTGGTTCCTATAGGTATCATTTTCAGGGTTTTGGTTCCTCCGGGAACTGTTTCCCTAGGGTTTTAGTTCCTCAGCGGAAAAAGTGAAAATGAACGGACAATGTTATATAGACATGTACATGTAGATAACAAAGAAAAAATAAAAGACTGTCCGTAACTAATGTCTCTATCAATTCCAAGCCCGCCTATGCCCCCCCCCCCTCCCGGGCATTTGTGGGGATTTTGTCATTTTGGAATCAGAACGTTGCAAATGCCCCACCGTGAGTAGTATGAGAGGGATGGAATTAGCCCTTTTTTTAGTGTGTTATGCTAATTTGTAGGGTGTTATGCTAATTTTTGTGGCGCTCTCATTAATTCAATGACGTCACGGTTCTATTGTCTTAGACTCATGAATAAAATGTGGCGCGCTCATGAATAAAGTGTGGCGCTCTCATGAATAAAATGTGGCGCTCTCATGAATAAAATGCGGCGCGCTCATGAATATCTATTGTTCCTTTGGATGAGGTCATCGATCTATTCGGGCCTGTTTGGGCAAAGCCTATTGTTTGGAACAGCTATAAAACCAGGAGCAATCGGCCCTGAAACCATTCGAAGTTGAATGAAAATAAATAAAACATACCTCGCAATATCTAAATCCCTTTGTAGCGTAAATAGTAAGAACAAACTACTTGTGATATATAGGTCTATTTTCCTTTACAGTTAATAACTCATAAGATAATTGTATACAAAATCCACTGTGACTCATAAGATAAATTTTGCTATTGTCCTTAGGGATTAACGATAACTGAAGAGCCTACTGTTTGGAGGAAAACTCTTGTGATGCAAATTCTTCTCTAAAACTGAACTATAATTACCATAATCAACAAAACAAACTACTCGGAACAATATTTTATTGATTCAAACCATGATAAGCGACAAGATTTACATCGAGGCATTTTAGCATTTAAGGTTTATTTACAATCAGTCCTCATCGTCACTTGTTGGGTGATAAGTTTCTTCCTTTTTACTTTTGGGATGAATATGCCGTACTGTTTGACAATGTTGGCATCGTACCAAAATGTTCTTAACCGACTTGGTTGTCAATGGAAACTCATTCTCGCAAATGGTACATGTGGTGATGGCATTCTTAACAATCGGGTCAAGTAAAATATCATGCCACAGACATTTGGGGCAGCCAACAACACCCGTTGCGTGAACATTGGTAGAGTTACAATGATCACAAGAGGCATTGATTTTATTTTCGTTGTTATCTTCGTTGTTATCTTCACTGTCCTCTTCATCACTACTCTGTTCTTCCTCGTTTGCAATAGTACTATCTTGGTCTTCGGCATCACTGTTATTGTCACTCTCCTGAGACTCGTTCTCATTTTCACTCTCTTCTTGCTCACTGCTGCTAGTTTCAGGCTCCTTTTGCTGATATGTTTTTTCTTTTTCGATAAGATCGCTCAAAACCTTTTTGTTGTGAATTAGACTTTTGTTGATTCCTAGCTCACCAAGACCCTCTAAAAATGTATTGAGAGCGCGAGGTCTCAGCATATCCTTGTTATAGGGAAGTAAGACATATTCTACCAGGGCCGCTATATTCGTCACCGGAATTCTACGCTTGCTACGAAGCAATTCGCCTCTTGGCGTCCAAAATAAAATATCCTTAGAGGAGGCCATACTGTGCAATAAATCCGAAGCATCTTTATGGGAGACGGCTCTCGGAAGATCATCCAAAACATCTTGAATTCTTGGTTCCTCTTCATCCTCACTCTCATCATTCGATGTGTCACTTTCTTCACTTTCCATGTCAATGTTTCTCTTCATGTTCACCGCAGAGTGACTTCAGTAGCAAATGAATTTGAAAGACCCAAGACTCCCCTATTTATACCATCAGAAGCCCAGTGAGAATAGGGGCTAACACATGTTCAATAAATCCACCTCCCTCTTGAACTAGTAGTTGCTTCTTTTCTTTGAATGGAATCTCTGGATCCACGAGTGTATAAATAGATTCTCTGTGTGGAGTTAGTCTTCGCCTGTCTTCCTAACTGATAGGTACATATCCTCTAACAACATTATGTGTCGCTTGGACGAGCGAATGTACTTGTTCTGGAGATGCCGTTTCGAGGAGAAATTGACGTTGATGGTCGGGACACGAAGCTAAGAGTTGTAGAAACCCACGATTTCTCTTTACTGTTCGAGACATGGTTGAAACTGATCTGAGATTTTCTTATGAGGGCTATTTATAGTGAGGAGGAGGAGGAGGAGGAGGAGGAGGGAGGAGGAGGATATAAATCTAGAGTATATAGTGTTTCGGCTCATTCATCTAAAATCTGTTATAGGGTAAACATGGTTTTTAGACATTGCCCAGAGTGCGGAGAAGAATTCTCAAGGAGTGATAATCTTAAACGACACATGGATAACAAACACAATTCCTTCAGATTTTCTAAGTCCAAGTCAACTGAGCCTGAAACCTCTTGTGACTCTTTTCAACTACAACATCCCTTCACATGTATGGTTGCTGGTATGACAGGATGTGGTAAAACGGTCTGGATTCAGAAGTTACTCGAACAAGCCCATCAAACAATTTCCCGACCACCCCAGAGGATTGTCTGGTGCTATTCACAGTGGCAGCCTGTGTATACAGCACTCGTTAGTACGGTACCTGATATCGAATTTGTGAAAGGAATCCCCCCTGATATCGAGCAAGATCACTATTTTGATGTACATGTACGAAACCGGATTGTCATTGATGACCAGATGACTGAAACGGGAAATGATAATAGAATTGTCAACCTATTTACCAAAGGATCTCATCACCGGAATCTGAGTATCCTCTACATTTTACAGAACCTATTCCATCAGGGTAAAGGCAATCGCAGCATGAGTTTAAACAGTCATTACTTAGTGCTGTTTAAGAATCCACGTGACAAACTACAAATTTTAACACTGGCCAAGCAAATGTATCCCAGGCAGACGGAGTATTTTCTCAACAAGTACGAAAAGGCTGTCAGGAGACCTTATGGTTATTTGTTTGTCGACTTTAAACCAAATAAACCCGAGGGCTGTAGGTTAAGGACCAATGTTTTACCCGGTGAACAGCAACAACCACAAGAAATATCTAACGAGGATAGTGTTTCTAACGTACTGCGTAAGTACGTCGAGCAGCAGAGCTTTACAATTTCCCCGCAAGTACAAAAAATGCAAAGCTTGAAGGATAATATGAAGAGGGTATTAAACCGTAATGATCTCAGTCAGACCCAGAAAGCAATAAATTATGTCCAGCTTCAAAACAACTTTATGAGGTATAAACACCAAATGAGACAATATCCTGTACCTCCTACAACTCTTTCACCTGGTATCGCAACCCAACCCCAAGAACAAGAAATAGCCGATACACCCATCACACCGCAACAAGTATACCTCGATTCAGCTGAACCAGCCACAGTACCGTATTCAGCAAAAGTATATCAGTCTCCAACCACGAACATTTCTTTGAGCTCATCAACCATACCGCCACAATTACACCTAGATTCGTCTGAACCAGCCACAGTGCCCAATTCAGAGAGAACCTACGAATCCCCATTCCCTAATATTTCTTTGTCTTCTTTGAACTCATCAACCAAAAAGCTACTCTCCCCGCTACGAAAAAGAAGAAAACGCCGACGTTTGGAACTCAAGAATTACTTGGATGATGATGCCGAAGAAAGTGTTGGACCTTATCTAAAAGCCGATCGGATCAGACGATCAATGCGAATTCGGAAGCCTTACAAGTATTAACATTGTATTAGAGCTGGAGACAGTTAGCGTTGGGACACAGTGGAGTGCATTTGGGGCTAAATTTGCATTGTAAATCTTGTCGCTTATCATGGTTTGAATCAATAAAATATTGTTCCGAGTAGTTTGTTTTGTTGATTATGGTAATTATAGCTCAGTTTTAGAGAAGAATTTGCATCACAAGAGTTTTCCTCCAAACAATAGGCTCTTCAGTTATCGTTAATCACTAAGGACAATAGCAAAGTTTATCTTATGAGTCACAGTGGATTTTGTATACAATTATCTTATGAGTTATTAACTGTAAAGGAAAATAGACCTATCACGAGTAGTTTGTTCTTACTATTTACGCTACAAAGGGATTTAGATATTGCGAGGTATGTTTTATTTATTTTCATGCAACTTCGAATGGTTTCAGGGCCGATTGCTCCTGGTTTTATAGCTGTTCCAAACAATAGGCTTTGCCCAAACAGGCCCGAATAGATCGATGACCTCATCCAAAGGAACAATAGATATTCATGAGCGCGCCGCATTTTATTCATGAGAGCGCCACACTTTATTCATGAGCGCGCCACATTTTATTCATGAGTCTAAGACAATAGAACCGTGACGTCATTGAATTAATGAGAGCGCCACAAAAATTAGCATAACACCCTAAAAATTAGCATAACACCCTAATAAAAGGGCTAATTCCATCCCTCTCATACTACTACCGTGGGGCCAGCTAAGTTATGCAAATGCCCCACCCCGGGGCAAGTATAGCGAACGCGCCAAATTTCTTCGCCGTTTCAAAGCCACATTTCACCGCTTTTCTTTATTAAAGTAATGCAGTACTCACCTTCAAACACTTTCGTAAGTGCCCCCAATTCCCACATTCACTAGCCAGTTCCCAACAAACCGCACACTTCAACCCGAAACTGGGAAATTCCTAACGTCATGTTCACGGATGACTTTTCCGCCGCCATGTTGATCGATGAAGCAAGCACGTGTTGATCAGTTGAGCAAAACAAAATCAAACACAGGGGAGGGGTGGGATATTTTTTGACAAATGCCCCGAGCCCGGGCTGACGCAAAACAAATGCCCCACCCCAGGGACAGATAGGTTGTCAAATGTCCCATCTTTCCCGGGGGGGGGGGGGGGGGGTTGGGCGGGCTTGGAATTGATAGAGACATAATTATTTTTATCAGTGTTATCGCTTCCATCACTTCATGAAGTTGTCTCGTGCGCTGGTGTCTGCTCTATTTTGATGTCACTTTTTTATCTCAAACACAATACTGTCTATAAGTACACCCGAGTGACCTCGAGTGACCACGAGTGACCTCGAGTGACCAGAAGTGACCACGAGTGAAAAAATAACTAAATAACGAAAAATTAAAAAAATTAACGGGTTTTCATGCGCCGAACGCAATCGTTCGAAACAAAAGATAATTAGGCGGTGTAGTTCTATGTCTGAAACGGGCCTTATCTAGAAAACGATCAGGGTAAAGGTTTTTGATTTCACAAGTGCTTCATAGTTTCTGCAAATTTTTAGCATGACGACTTAGAATAAATCACGTCCAGGTCAGGTCCATTCAGAACGCGTGCAGTTAATCGATGCGCTTCATGGTTATGGCTTCAAAGAAAAGAAAAGACTTTACGCCAAAGAAAGAAGATCTAGAGAAGGTAATGAGCACAAGAGAACAGATGTGATTGTACTGTCTGATGATGATGGGAAACCACCAGAGAATCCAAACATAAGTCCTGTCCGAAGAATTGAATTTAGCGATGGCGTTAATGAGCCACATAAGAGCATCTACTACAGAGGGAATACAAAAATGCCTATACTACATAGGAACAACCCCAGCATCCTCGAAGTTTTCAAGCTCTGTATGTTTGGACCAGAGGTAGACAAGCTAGCAAAACAGAAACTAGCCGTTTTTGGTGGGTAACGGCTACACGTAGGCTAAACAGAAACTACTAAGGATATAGAAAACGGCGACTTTTGTGGTGAACCAAGCTGAGATAGATCTTAAGCACCGCCGTACGATTTAGACGCCGACGATACTGCAGGGGCGTGCTTGAAAAAAGAAGTTCCCGTTTCTACGAAATAAATGCAGACACGATTTTTGTGTGTGCATACTAAATTGCATGAAACGTTTTTTCGTGATATTATCTCTGCATGATTTTTTTACTGACATTTTTCCTTGCATTAACTTTTTCCCCAACCCCCCCCCCCCCCCCTAAATCGCTATTCTATTCAATGGTCCATCATTTAGCCTCCAACAGCTCAATAAAATTCACTTAAAAGCTATACGAGAGAAACAGCAGAAACGGATTGAGTCAAAGTTTGGTTTCTTACTTGTTTCTTCAAATTTATGGAGAGTGATATACGTCTGCATTAGGTCTTGGAAGGCCGGTTTTAAATGCCGAGGTCCCGTAACCTCCGATGCAGACGGCTTGTGTGGTTCGATCCGTATCTGTATTTTAATACGTGCTCCCATATAAAATTCATCATACGACGAATCTTGGAACTCAGAAATATGAATCTGGTCACTCGAGGGAGAAAATGAGGGTCCAAATTTCTTTGATTTGTATCTTAGCCGCTTTATTCCCATTTTATTTTGAATGTTTCGCTATTTTCACTTCTGGTCACTCGTGGTCACTCGTGGTCACTCGTGGTCACTCGTGGTCACTCGTGGTCACTCGTGGTCACTCGTGGTCACTCGTGGTCACTCGTGGTCACTCGTGGTCACTCGTGGTCACTCGTGGTCACTCGTGGTCACTCGTGGTCACTCGTGGTCACTCGTGGTCACTCGTGGTCACTCGTGGTCACTCGTGGTCACTCGTGGTCACTCGTGGTCACTCGTGGTCACTCGTGGTCACTCGTGGTCACTCGTGGTCACTCGTGGTCACTTGTACCCAGAGGCAATGCCTGTTCCACGAGTAGATGCCATCATTTTGTTTTCGATAAAAATACAAGGGGTGCACCAACCGCCACTTTGTATACTACTTATAGGACGAGATAGTGCACCATTCGGTCTCAGGAAAAATACCAATTATTTTCCCAATTAGAGAATAGATAGACCTATAGTATACGCATCAATATGGATGAAGCAGCAGGAAGGGTGAATGCACTTTTTATTATGGCCTTGGGAAGGGTCATAGTATTGTCGCTATCTCTCAGTCCATATTCTCCCAATCTATATCTCTTTTGTGGACCATTTTCTCGTATTTTGACACCCTATTAGAGGAGTGGATCTCATAAGATATACACACCCATCATGGCTACTATGGATGATCTTATCGATGAAATTCTTGCAGAGTATGATGAACCAATTCAACAACAAAGGCTGCCATTCATCGACCTGGACACCAAGGTTCGTCCTCCTGTGAGGACTATGGCTGATATATTAGACTTCCCTCTAGAACTCTTGATTGTAGAGTACGCAGGCCCTACATCATTTGCAAGTATTGTTTTGACTTCGAAACGTTTTGGCGAAGCGGCATCTCTAGCACGTTACGGCAAGGTGGACCAAACGCTTCGCAGACGAGCCTTCTGGAACGGTTTCAGAGCTGTTCGAGACGATAACGAGCGAAATAATATATCTAGGATCGTTGGTCTTACCATAGAGGATGCACGTGCTGGCAACAATTATGCACTACGTATTGCTTGTGGAAATGGCCATCTCAATGTCGCCAAGTGGCTTTCGGAACAGTTTCGACTTACTGCCGAGGATGCGCGCGCCGATAGCAATTATGCATTGCGCTATGCATGCATAAATGGCCATCTCGATGTCGCCAAGTGGCTTGCCGAGCACTTTCAGCTCACTATAGAAGACGCCCACTCCTGTAGAGATTTCGTACTACAATACACCTGCATAAATGGCCATCTCGATGTCGCCAAGTGGCTAGCGGAACACTTCCATCTAACCGTAGAGGATGATGACGTCCTAGAATTTGAGTAGCCACAGCTCCTTTTGTGGAACGATGCCAGCATCAATTCTTGTACTTCGATACCCTATTAGAGTAGTGGCGTGGTAGAAATATCTGAGGTAATTACGTTGCAATATGAAAGGGTACAACTTGTGTGCTTGGCTAACTGTTGGCCTGAGAACCACCGACCGAAGAACCATTTGCGGAAAGAGTTGTTGTGGAACTTATTGTAAAGTCCATCTCTTAAGGCTCCGAAAAGGCCGCCCACTTCCAGTGCCCTGCAGGTCTTGCGGAATTGGTGTTCAGAGTGGTATACAGTTGTGTCGACCATGCGGCCAAGATAAGATCCGTCATAGGCATACAGCTATGGAGGGAAAAGCAAAGAAGCAGTTCCAATTGGTGATGGACGAGCTTCTTGCAATAGATACGAAGAGAATGTCGAAGCGGCAGTTGGTGAGAGCAAAGCTGGAGTTGATGGATGATCTTCGTGCAATAGTTATGGAGAGAAAAGCACAGCAGCATGTAAGCGAACAAGACCTCGTCGACTCGTCGACCTCGTCGAGCTCACGATCGAGTAAAGCTGAAATAAAATCCACGCTGGCTTTTCTCATATGAAATATCAATTCTTATCCCACGAGACTGCCTAGTTTTGCTCTCATCTCCTTTCTGATTTCGGCACGTATTTCTTCTACGTTTTTTAACCCCCCTTCTCGCCCGTTCCTGTTCTTCCGCCGTATTTCGAGTTTAAGCACTTCGTATTTCCCTTTCTCGCCAACGATACTTCCAAACTCGGCTTTCGAAATGTTGCCATCGGTTAGAGCTTTTGAAACTTTATCTGCCACGGAATTGGTCTTAGCCCGGGCCAACATAACGGTCTTTTCGTGCTTCGAAACGTAAGCCCCAAGTTTCCTACTGGCTATGGCCATCGAAGCTGAAACAACGGCACAAACAAATCCAAGCAATCCTAGAGAAAGGCCGATTGGTAGCCCAATGCCAGTCAATGACGGATAAAACACCAGAAAGGCTACCTGTGGCCACAGCAACCCCGTGAACAATACCACGGGCTCGGGCATACTTTTTGCGAACAACTTCGTAGTGTTTTGCCTGCTGTTCAAGCTCGGCAAGTGTATCGCATACTTTCTGCAGTCGAAAGCTCTCACTGTCTAGACGTTGTGGAGTAACAACTGACGGATAAATCGAATCGCTTGCCATTATAATATAGCTATGCTGTTACTTCGTTATAATATAGCTATGCTATTACTTTCTTAAGTAATACTTACTCAAGCTTCAATACGAAACGTATAGGCTGATTGTTGAAGTCTATGATATTACCTTTCTCATCGCGAACTGTGAGACGAATGCTGCTTCTCATTGTTCCCAGGGCTCGAATGGGTATAGGATTTGGTGAAGAGTAAGTTCTTGCGCCAAATCCATGGTCTGCCATATTAAATGTATTTAGGATTTTCGATGGCTTTCCCTCAAGAAGTGAGAAGTTGGAATCCACCACATCACAGTAGATATATGCATAGTAAATATCTTGTGGCACCAGTGTGTATTTTCCCACATTGATAGTCATATAATCTGTCCCATATTTTTTCCTTTGATACTCAACAAATCGCAGATATTCTTACTGAACCGGACTGGTTTCTTGACCTCTAGAATCCAATATTTCCTAAATGGGTGGTCTATGAATTTCAAGATACCAGCATCGACTGCGGAAGTGAATTGGTCTATGCACATTTCTATACTATAATGTCGCGCCCCAATTTCGTATGGAAACATCGCACCATCGACATGCCACTGAAAGCTCCCTTTCTTAGTTTGGTTCCACCAATTGTGATTGATAGTGGCTTCGAGTAGTGAAATATTCTGAATGCAAATAGGTTGATCAAAGTAGACCGTATGGTCCGACGTAGGACACGTAACATTGAGTACAACCATAGTATTAAAGGAAAGACCCTATTCGATATAAGTCGCAAAGCTTCAATATGAGGAGGCACGGAGGTCTTTTCAGCTACCATTGGAGCGAGAGAGAGAGACGCGGAGGGCCCAACACTGAATGCCAATTTGCGGGCAAAGGATAAGAATCAAGCCCGGAGAGAGAGAGAGGCTGAGGAAAATAAAAAGGTCGCAACACTGAATGCCGATCTGTTGGCGAAGTTCCGGAAGCGCTACCCACATGCGGACCCTCACCAGTTTTATGCATCAACGGACATAGACGGAGATAAATATTCAACGAGCATCGTATTTCGAGACGGAGATTCTAGCTATGTGGTTTATGGTGATGATGTCTCCAAGCTACCTGCTGCCCTTCAAACACGTATTGAAGAGGTACTGCAGGATATGCATGGGGGCTTTCCAGCGACCTTGATACTAGACAAAAGTGTGAAATATCCTGTTCCAACAATCCCCTCCACCGAAGCAGCAAGTGGTGTCCACGACATCTAACTCACGACTTTGCATATATACGTCACACCTGTGGAATTCTTTGAAGCAGGCGTCAAGGACATATTCAAGGAGACCGTTATAACACATAAAACAGCGAAGGAGTGTAGGAAATGGCTGGCAGCTCCGAATTTCAGCTTTTGGCCTCAACAGTTGAATTTTGCAACGTGGTGTGCAACTGCTGGCTGTGGAGTGTCGTTGTTTGACCCTGCTTTCAAGATATATCCGCCTATCGTCCAAGGATTCCTACGATTTCACACGTATTTCACAATACGACGAGTTCTGCATGAACTTGGTGGCTCTCATGGAGTGCCTCTCCCTGGTGACTCAATTTTCAAACAAAAGGATAACCTCTACAACAAAACAGCTTTTGAGAACTTGTGCATCGAATTTGGTTTATCTCAAACACCAGACTTCCGATGGAGGGGAGGTCGGAATCATGGATTAGGAGATGTATTCCTTTTGTACGGCGATGGCAAAAGAAACGTCCACGTAATCCGAGGCTATGATAAAGAAGCAGACACGTGGCCCAATCCCAATAATTTGTTTGCAGACCAAGGAGGCACGATGGTGAACATTGAAGATCTGGTATCCTTTATTCGCAACGATGAGGCCGAGAAGCAGTACAACTGGTTTGTGCCCCCAATTGAAAAGGGTTTGACAAAGGCTGGATTGGGTAGGTTGAATCGCTCAGTCGAGGTTTTTGCGTATTGCATTCTAAGCGCCCAAGTCAGCATGCACTCATCCATCATAGAAGGCGTTGGAGACTATGTTAGCACCCAAGTCGAGTTTCGAAAGCTGCTCGAAGAATCGATTCTTCAAAATGATTTACCAAAAAACGTAGCAAATTATCAGTTCGCTATCCAAAAAGCATGGAAGAGGCTCGATCTAGCCATAGCTATAGGGGTGTGGTTGTTGCCAAGTAATCTGGTGGTCAATTTTCACAACACTGCAGGTTATAACAACGATCTCAAGAGGGCCATAAAAGATATGCAGTTTGGTGCAAACGACGACGTAAATACGGAGCGCAAAAAAAACCCAGCTCCACCTATGGAAGGCCCTCGCCCAAAGAAACACTTACCGCATGCAGCAAAATCAGAAACGCATGTACCAGCTCCACCTGCAAAGCCCGCTCTACACGTTGCGAAGCCCGCTTTAATGTTGCGAAGCAACTCCTAACACGAGACCAACCTGACAGTGGTGGCGATTGCTGCAGCCGGAGCCGCTTGGTGGCTATTTCGCTGATCCCCTACCCTACTGGGTATTATCTCTTCCGTCGTCCCCAGCTGTTCCAGTTGTTCAGTTCGAATACGAACGGGAACGGTGCTCATTTTTTGAGTTTCTCATTTTTGAGTTTCTCAATAGCGAACACAACTACAGCCACGATTAACAACCAGGCGTTCTTTGCCAAGAATCCAACCACTTCGCCCGCAGTTCTAAATAGGAAGCTAGCGATGGCTCCAACCATTCCAGGTAGTATTTGCCCCAACTTTGTTCCTATTGCTTTCAATCCCTTGCCAACACCTTTGGCAACGTTAGTCAGGCTCTTTGACAGCATGGAAACTATAACGCCAATCACAGTGCCTGCAGCAATCATCACTCCAAGCACTGTGAAACCATACTTCTTGAAGATGGATTTTACGCGATCCCGCAGCGACATACGCTCTTGGATGGCTTCGTTCTCTTGCTCGAGCTCCTGTATCTGATCCTCTATTTCTATCGCCTGCTTTTGTTTGGCTTCTTTTGCCGCTTTTTGTTCTTGCGTACCTTTCTTGGAGGAATCTACGACTTTTGCATTCTTAGTTTTTTCATTCTTAAGTTTGTCAATCTCGGCCTCGTTTTGACTAATCACCTCTTCCGCAGTGGGACCCAACGCTTTGGTAACTTCTTTTGGTAGCTTACTGTTGAGATCCCCATCCACCTTAAATAAGTTATGGTACTTTGCATTTCCTCTATTAAGTAGGACACGTACATTGCCGCCTTCATCCAAGGTAGCAGTGAACTTGGTAGTGTCGACTTTTGGGAACTTGGCACGAATCTGTTACCAAGCGTCATCCACCATTTCGGCTTTGTCCTCAACGAATGAAGTTCCTGCATGATCGTCATCTAGATCCACCAATTTGATGTACTCATTTTGGCTGTCTCCCCATTGAGCCCGATTATCCCAGAACCTATTCCACGAGGCTTTCGTTCTGCGGCCTATCCTGCGTCCCACTCTTCTTATCCAACTTTCTTCGTTCTCCTTTCCAAATGGTGCCAGCTCCTTCCATTCGTTGTCACTGATAGTCTCATTCACATCAGCCGTACCCTCTTCGGTGAAAGAATCGAAGTCTACCTCACCAGCATCCATATTGAAGACTTATGCGATATGCTATACGCATAGCAAAGCTACATTCAATATGATATCGTCGAAGTTAGTTCCCGCACAAACACGTAGAGAGCCTCTAGGTTTGAAAGCTCGACGCATTCTATATAGACGCACTTTCACACCTTCGTCTGCCAACCCAGGAGAGACTCTCTACGTTCCCATCCCAACACTAGGAGAAAACATCGTTCTGGTCCCAGATAGTCTCTCACTCTTGGCTGACCTTGTATTGTCTGGTGGACACGCCAACAACCGAGTGGTGGCCAATGTCGGACGCTGTCTGGTCTCGCGTCGAGTTTGCAAAATGGGAGCCGAAACAATAGAAGATATTGCTCGACCAGATCTACTACAGACATATTCCGATCTATTTTTACATACCAAGGAGCGAGAAGCTAGGGTGGAACAAGGTATTCAAACAGAGAACACAAACAAGCTACGCTCGAAGGCAGGCGACAAGGACACTTCTAATGCTGGAGAAAGCGCGCTCCTAGCCGCATATGGATCGAAATATCGAATCCCACTAGATGTTGACATTATTACACAACATGGAGTCCTGTATCCCAACGCCCTAAGTGACACTATTTCGTTTGAATTGACTCTAGCACCGGCAGACGACATAGTGGTGGGATCGGACTCTACCAAGATAGGTACGTACAAGCTCGACAACATCCAGTTGGAGTACGAAGTCATCGAGAATGAAACTCTCTCCAGGCAAGCACAGAACGAATATACCACAGGCGCTGTCTTCCTGTTCAACCACGCTGTTCACTTCAAAACCGTACCTGTGAACAAAGCATCCGACACTCTGGTGTCTCAGAACATCAACGTCCCGCAGCGATCCTTTGCTGGACTACTTCTCCTCTTTGTAGCACCACACACCGCAGGTACTCGGGACAGCGAGGCATTCGTCAATCCAGGCATGTCGAAGGTCGAGATCGATATCAATGGGATTCCAAACAGACTCTTTCCAGGAGGTATGCTACCATCACATTTCTGGGAGGCTGCCAAGGGATGGTTTGGTGCCGCATCCACAGTTGCGGAGCAACAGACATCCATGACTCCAACCAAGTTCTACCAAAACAAATTTGCCATCCTGGTTGACTGTCGCACAGCAAAGGATCCAGTTGTCCACGGTGATGGTTTGGCCCAAACAGGAAGTGGAAAAGATATCCAGATCCGTATTCATAGGAGTGGAGGCAGTGAAACCGTAAACATGCACATATTCGTACTGGCTGATGCTCAGCTCACGGTATTAAACGGAGGCCTACAGAATATATCATATTAACCGTTTCGTAGAAACAGCAAAGCTACGAAGTCGCATATGGACGCCTTGGTAGAAAAAATCCCATTCAATGCCCTTGTAGTAGGACCCACGAACTGTGGGAAAACAGCTTTTCTCATAGAGCAGCTTCGTGGAGCCTTCCGTGGCAAGTTCGACTATATAGTACTCGTATGCTCCACGCATGCCAACAACAAAACCTATCGTGGATTCGCCCACCGAGACCCCCACTTCTTTGTTATCTCACCCACGCAGGATGCTATCGATGCTACACTGCATGCTTGTGCCACCTTTTGGGCAGGAACCAATACCCTACTCATCCTCGATGATTGTGCCGCCTCGAAAGATGTCAAGCGAAGAACTGACAAGCTCGTGGAACTGGCCTTTTCTGCTCGCCACATTGGTATTTCTGTTTGGGTGCTCACTCAACAATTAACGAGTATATGCAAACCCTTCCGCGAAAACGTAGCCATGGTAGTGGCCTTTCAGACCGCGTCGGCTCCGGATACCAAGGTCCTATTTGAGGACTACGGTGGAGGGTTGGAGGTGGATGAGAAAAATATATTGATCTCGGAGTTCAAAGCCCACCTATTTGCTCGCCTTTGCTTCTGTCTCCGACATCCCTTTGCAGTCGTATTAGAGCTGCCTGCACCAATAACAATGTTATAATATATATACGTACGCATACCGTAGGTATAATGGACGACACCAAAAACCTACTAGATGAGTACGCTGTTGATCGTCCTCCCAGTTGCGAAGCAACAATACTGGAACAACCATCCAAATCGGAGGGGGTCGAAGATCAACGGGAAGCACTTTCGATTTTAGCTGCAATGGGAACGACGAAAGAATATCTAGGCCAGAATTTCTCTCTAGGAGACATATCTAAACTGTCCGAGAAGGACGTAGGGCGTTTACGTAGTAGATACCAGGCCGTAGTAGCAAAGCAAATAACAGGCTGTCTAGTAAACGGAGCACTGCGTCTAGCAACTCGCGCAGTCGCGTACGTAGTTCGACTAGATAACGAACAAGCACTTCTCACAGACCTACAAGAAGACCACCTAGTCCGCAACGAGATATCTGCTGTGGCCGGCTTGTTGTCTCTTAAAGCAGGTCGCTTCGTGGCTCTAGCTAGTGCCTTGTTCCACGTAGCTAACCACGTAGTTATCCACGAAGAGGCAACTAGTAGCGAAGCTACACTACCTATTAAAGACTCGCCGACTACTGATATATCACAAACTGTTGCTACGTTACGAAGTAACTACGATGGAGGAACAACAAGATCGGATAACTGCAGACCCACCGAAGACTGTGCCTGAGAAAAAGTCGAAAGATCCCAAGCGCATTGCTGCTGGAAAAGCACTGGCAGAAAGCAATCGCCGCGCTAGAGAGGCACTTTTTCGCGAGTTGGAGCGCGAAAAAGAGGAGGCCCCTACGGAGGCAAACAGTAGCAATCAGGAGGGCGGTAGCGATCGTCGGGACGACAGAACCTGGTACGAGAACTTGTCTGCCAACACTACACTCTCAGCTATTGGCGTAGGCGTCGCGTTGGTAGGGCTGTACTATCAGTATAAGGGCACAGGCCGTTCCGAAGGAACAAGCGAAGCTACAAGCCAAACCACTACCCATTCCGAAGGAACAACGACACCCCACGCTTGCAAAGAGCGCGTGTTACCTGTCATGAAGTATGATGTACACCATTTGAAGCCTCACGATTATAGTCCATGACGTAGTAGTATATACATATATATACATATATATACATATCTACGCTGTTTCCACAAAAGGAGCCCTAGAACCTAAAACCCCCTTTTGTGAAAACATGCTAGATCTTGTGTGCCTTTAGCTTTAAAAGCCAGTAACTCGTGTTTTTGCCGTTTTCTTGAAACGGCAAATGACAGTTGAAGACTTTAATGGCCTTTCTATCCCATAATTTACTTGTGTGAGATCTATCCCATAATTTCTTTATTTGAGACCTAGAGGTTATGCTTAGGTTAGAAAAAGGCCATTTTCTGGTATTGTTACTCAAAATACAGGAAACTTCCATCCATTAATCGCAATCTACATGAAAAGAACGTTGTATTGCCGTATAGTGCATCGAAATCCATTGAAAGCTCGAGAAATGGCGCCACTTTGAAGATATTAGGGTACACAAGTAACTTTGAGAGATTAAGGTTAGGTTACAAAAAAACACATTTTCGGATTTTCTACTCCAAATAGGGCAAAACTGGCACGCCAGTCTGAAAGTACAGGAAGAGGCCGTTGTATTGCCGTATAGTGCATCGAAATCCATTAAAAGGTCGAGAAATGGCGCCACTTTGAAATTTAGGTTACACAAGTAAATTAATGCGTACTTGTTGGCTTTAAAAGCCAGTAACTCACTTTTCAACGTTTTGATCCCAAAAATGCACCTTTTTTCTCAGACCTAGTGGAAAATGTACATCTTTCACTAAGCAAATCGTTGCGCCATACGTCAGGCAAAGTTGGTTTTTCGCGAAATTTTTTGAACTACTCCTCCCCACCCCACACCACCCTCATAAAATACCTACAGATCAATTATTGGAAAGAAAGGCCAGAAAAGTCGTAAACTGTCATTTGCCCTTTCAAGAAAGCGGCAAAAACACGAGTAACTGGCTTTTAAAGCTTAAAGGCACACAAGATTCTTGTGTGCCTTTAGCTTTAAAAGCCAGTAACTCGTGTTTTTGCCGTTTTCTTGAAACGGCAAATGACAGTTGAAGACTTTAATGGCCTTTCTATCCCATAATTTACTTGTGTGAGATCTATCCCATAATTTCTTTATTTGAGACCTAGAGGTTATGCTTAGGTTAGAAAAAGGCCATTTTCTGGTATTGTTACTCAAAATACAGGAAACTTCCATCCATTAAACGCAATCTACATGAAGAGAACGTTGTATTGCCGTATAGTGCATCGAAATCCATTGAAAGCTCGAGAAATGGCGCCACTTTGAAGATATTAGGGTACACAAGTAACTTTGAGAGATTAAGGTTAGGTTACAAAAAAACACATTTTCGGATTTTCTACTCCAAATAGGGCAAAACTGGCACGCCAGTCTGAAAGTACAGGAAGAGGCCGTTGTATTGCCGTATAGTGCATCGAAATCCATTAAAAGGTCGAGAAATGGCGCCACTTTGAAATTTAGGTTACACAAGTAAATTAATGCGTACTTGTTGGCTTTAAAAGCCAGTAACTCACTTTTCAACGTTTTGATCCCAAAAATGCACCTTTTTTCTCAGACCTAGTGGAAAATGTACATCTTTCACTAAGCAAATCGTTGCGCCATACGTCAGGCAAAGTTGGTTTTTCGCGAAATTTTTTGAACTACTCCTCCCCACCCCACACCACCCTCATAAAATACCTACAGATCAATTATTGGAAAGAAAGGCCAGAAAAGTCGTAAACTGTCATTTGCCCTTTCAAGAAAGCGGCAAAAACACGAGTAACTGGCTTTTAAAGCTTAAAGGCACACAAGATTCTTGTGTGCCTTTAGCTTTAAAAGCCAGTAACTCGTGTTTTTGCCGTTTTCTTGAAACGGCAAATGACAGTTGAAGACTTTAATGGCCTTTCTATCCCATAATTTACTTGTGTGAGATCTATCCCATAATTTCTTTATTTGAGACCTAGAGGTTATGCTTAGGTTAGAAAAAGGCCATTTTCTGGTATTGTTACTCAAAATACAGGAAACTTCCATCCATTAAACGCAATCTACATGAAGAGAACGTTGTATTGCCGTATAGTGCATCGAAATCCATTGAAAGCTCGAGAAATGGCGCCACTTTGAAGATATTAGGGTACACAAGTAACTTTGAGAGATTAAGGTTAGGTTACAAAAAAACACATTTTCGGATTTTCTACTCCAAATAGGGCAAAACTGGCACGCCAGTCTGAAAGTACAGGAAGAGGCCGTTGTATTGCCGTATAGTGCATCGAAATCCATTAAAAGGTCGAGAAATGGCGCCACTTTGAAATTTAGGTTACACAAGTAAATTAATGCGTACTTGTTGGCTTTAAAAGCCAGTAACTCACTTTTCAACGTTTTGATCCCAAAAATGCACCTTTTTTCTCAGACCTAGTGGAAAATGTACATCTTTCACTAAGCAAATCGTTGCGCCATACGTCAGGCAAAGTTGGTTTTTCGCGAAATTTTTTGAACTACTCCTCCCCACCCCACACCACCCTCATAAAATACCTACAGATCAATTATTGGAAAGAAAGGCCAGAAAAGTCGTAAACTGTCATTTGCCCTTTCAAGAAAGCGGCAAAAACACGAGTAACTGGCTTTTAAAGCTTAAAGGCACACAAGATCTACGCTGTTTCCACAAAAGGAGCCCTAGAACCTAAAACCCCCTTTTGTGAAAACATGCTAGATCTTGTGTGCCTTTAGCTTTAAAAGCCAGTAACTCGTGTTTTTGCCGTTTTCTTGAAACGGCAAATGACAGTTGAAGACTTTAATGGCCTTTCTATCCCATAATTTACTTGTGTGAGATCTATCCCATAATTTCTTTATTTGAGACCTAGAGGTTATGCTTAGGTTAGAAAAAGGCCATTTTCTGGTATTGTTACTCAAAATACAGGAAACTTCCATCCATTAATCGCAATCTACATGAAAAGAACGTTGTATTGCCGTATAGTGCATCGAAATCCATTGAAAGCTCGAGAAATGGCGCCACTTTGAAGATATTAGGGTACACAAGTAACTTTGAGAGATTAAGGTTAGGTTACAAAAAAACACATTTTCGGATTTTCTACTCCAAATAGGGCAAAACTGGCACGCCAGTCTGAAAGTACAGGAAGAGGCCGTTGTATTGCCGTATAGTGCATCGAAATCCATTAAAAGGTCGAGAAATGGCGCCACTTTGAAATTTAGGTTACACAAGTAAATTAATGCGTACTTGTTGGCTTTAAAAGCCAGTAACTCACTTTTCAACGTTTTGATCCCAAAAATGCACCTTTTTTCTCAGACCTAGTGGAAAATGTACATCTTTCACTAAGCAAATCGTTGCGCCATACGTCAGGCAAAGTTGGTTTTTCGCGAAATTTTTTGAACTACTCCTCCCCACCCCACACCACCCTCATAAAATACCTACAGATCAATTATTGGAAAGAAAGGCCAGAAAAGTCGTAAACTGTCATTTGCCCTTTCAAGAAAGCGGCAAAAACACGAGTAACTGGCTTTTAAAGCTTAAAGGCACACAAGATTCTTGTGTGCCTTTAGCTTTAAAAGCCAGTAACTCGTGTTTTTGCCGTTTTCTTGAAACGGCAAATGACAGTTGAAGACTTTAATGGCCTTTCTATCCCATAATTTACTTGTGTGAGATCTATCCCATAATTTCTTTATTTGAGACCTAGAGGTTATGCTTAGGTTAGAAAAAGGCCATTTTCTGGTATTGTTACTCAAAATACAGGAAACTTCCATCCATTAAACGCAATCTACATGAAGAGAACGTTGTATTGCCGTATAGTGCATCGAAATCCATTGAAAGCTCGAGAAATGGCGCCACTTTGAAGATATTAGGGTACACAAGTAACTTTGAGAGATTAAGGTTAGGTTACAAAAAAACACATTTTCGGATTTTCTACTCCAAATAGGGCAAAACTGGCACGCCAGTCTGAAAGTACAGGAAGAGGCCGTTGTATTGCCGTATAGTGCATCGAAATCCATTAAAAGGTCGAGAAATGGCGCCACTTTGAAATTTAGGTTACACAAGTAAATTAATGCGTACTTGTTGGCTTTAAAAGCCAGTAACTCACTTTTCAACGTTTTGATCCCAAAAATGCACCTTTTTTCTCAGACCTAGTGGAAAATGTACATCTTTCACTAAGCAAATCGTTGCGCCATACGTCAGGCAAAGTTGGTTTTTCGCGAAATTTTTTGAACTACTCCTCCCCACCCCACACCACCCTCATAAAATACCTACAGATCAATTATTGGAAAGAAAGGCCAGAAAAGTCGTAAACTGTCATTTGCCCTTTCAAGAAAGCGGCAAAAACACGAGTAACTGGCTTTTAAAGCTTAAAGGCACACAAGATCTACGCTGTTTCCACAAAAGGAGCCCTAGAACCTAAAACCCCCTTTTGTGAAAACATGCTAGATCTTGTGTGCCTTTAGCTTTAAAAGCCAGTAACTCGTGTTTTTGCCGTTTTCTTGAAACGGCAAATGACAGTTGAAGACTTTAATGGCCTTTCTATCCCATAATTTACTTGTGTGAGATCTATCCCATAATTTCTTTATTTGAGACCTAGAGGTTATGCTTAGGTTAGAAAAAGGCCATTTTCTGGTATTGTTACTCAAAATACAGGAAACTTCCATCCATTAATCGCAATCTACATGAAAAGAACGTTGTATTGCCGTATAGTGCATCGAAATCCATTGAAAGCTCGAGAAATGGCGCCACTTTGAAGATATTAGGGTACACAAGTAACTTTGAGAGATTAAGGTTAGGTTACAAAAAAACACATTTTCGGATTTTCTACTCCAAATAGGGCAAAACTGGCACGCCAGTCTGAAAGTACAGGAAGAGGCCGTTGTATTGCCGTATAGTGCATCGAAATCCATTAAAAGGTCGAGAAATGGCGCCACTTTGAAATTTAGGTTACACAAGTAAATTAATGCGTACTTGTTGGCTTTAAAAGCCAGTAACTCACTTTTCAACGTTTTGATCCCAAAAATGCACCTTTTTTCTCAGACCTAGTGGAAAATGTACATCTTTCACTAAGCAAATCGTTGCGCCATACGTCAGGCAAAGTTGGTTTTTCGCGAAATTTTTTGAACTACTCCTCCCCACCCCACACCACCCTCATAAAATACCTACAGATCAATTATTGGAAAGAAAGGCCAGAAAAGTCGTAAACTGTCATTTGCCCTTTCAAGAAAGCGGCAAAAACACGAGTAACTGGCTTTTAAAGCTTAAAGGCACACAAGATTCTTGTGTGCCTTTAGCTTTAAAAGCCAGTAACTCGTGTTTTTGCCGTTTTCTTGAAACGGCAAATGACAGTTGAAGACTTTAATGGCCTTTCTATCCCATAATTTACTTGTGTGAGATCTATCCCATAATTTCTTTATTTGAGACCTAGAGGTTATGCTTAGGTTAGAAAAAGGCCATTTTCTGGTATTGTTACTCAAAATACAGGAAACTTCCATCCATTAAACGCAATCTACATGAAGAGAACGTTGTATTGCCGTATAGTGCATCGAAATCCATTGAAAGCTCGAGAAATGGCGCCACTTTGAAGATATTAGGGTACACAAGTAACTTTGAGAGATTAAGGTTAGGTTACAAAAAAACACATTTTCGGATTTTCTACTCCAAATAGGGCAAAACTGGCACGCCAGTCTGAAAGTACAGGAAGAGGCCGTTGTATTGCCGTATAGTGCATCGAAATCCATTAAAAGGTCGAGAAATGGCGCCACTTTGAAATTTAGGTTACACAAGTAAATTAATGCGTACTTGTTGGCTTTAAAAGCCAGTAACTCACTTTTCAACGTTTTGATCCCAAAAATGCACCTTTTTTCTCAGACCTAGTGGAAAATGTACATCTTTCACTAAGCAAATCGTTGCGCCATACGTCAGGCAAAGTTGGTTTTTCGCGAAATTTTTTGAACTACTCCTCCCCACCCCACACCACCCTCATAAAATACCTACAGATCAATTATTGGAAAGAAAGGCCAGAAAAGTCGTAAACTGTCATTTGCCCTTTCAAGAAAGCGGCAAAAACACGAGTAACTGGCTTTTAAAGCTTAAAGGCACACAAGATCTACGCTGTTTCCACAAAAGGAGCCCTAGAACCTAAAACCCCCTTTTGTGAAAACATGCTAGATCTTGTGTGCCTTTAGCTTTAAAAGCCAGTAACTCGTGTTTTTGCCGTTTTCTTGAAACGGCAAATGACAGTTGAAGACTTTAATGGCCTTTCTATCCCATAATTTACTTGTGTGAGATCTATCCCATAATTTCTTTATTTGAGACCTAGAGGTTATGCTTAGGTTAGAAAAAGGCCATTTTCTGGTATTGTTACTCAAAATACAGGAAACTTCCATCCATTAATCGCAATCTACATGAAAAGAACGTTGTATTGCCGTATAGTGCATCGAAATCCATTGAAAGCTCGAGAAATGGCGCCACTTTGAAGATATTAGGGTACACAAGTAACTTTGAGAGATTAAGGTTAGGTTACAAAAAAACACATTTTCGGATTTTCTACTCCAAATAGGGCAAAACTGGCACGCCAGTCTGAAAGTACAGGAAGAGGCCGTTGTATTGCCGTATAGTGCATCGAAATCCATTAAAAGGTCGAGAAATGGCGCCACTTTGAAATTTAGGTTACACAAGTAAATTAATGCGTACTTGTTGGCTTTAAAAGCCAGTAACTCACTTTTCAACGTTTTGATCCCAAAAATGCACCTTTTTTCTCAGACCTAGTGGAAAATGTACATCTTTCACTAAGCAAATCGTTGCGCCATACGTCAGGCAAAGTTGGTTTTTCGCGAAATTTTTTGAACTACTCCTCCCCACCCCACACCACCCTCATAAAATACCTACAGATCAATTATTGGAAAGAAAGGCCAGAAAAGTCGTAAACTGTCATTTGCCCTTTCAAGAAAGCGGCAAAAACACGAGTAACTGGCTTTTAAAGCTTAAAGGCACACAAGATTCTTGTGTGCCTTTAGCTTTAAAAGCCAGTAACTCGTGTTTTTGCCGTTTTCTTGAAACGGCAAATGACAGTTGAAGACTTTAATGGCCTTTCTATCCCATAATTTACTTGTGTGAGATCTATCCCATAATTTCTTTATTTGAGACCTAGAGGTTATGCTTAGGTTAGAAAAAGGCCATTTTCTGGTATTGTTACTCAAAATACAGGAAACTTCCATCCATTAAACGCAATCTACATGAAGAGAACGTTGTATTGCCGTATAGTGCATCGAAATCCATTGAAAGCTCGAGAAATGGCGCCACTTTGAAGATATTAGGGTACACAAGTAACTTTGAGAGATTAAGGTTAGGTTACAAAAAAACACATTTTCGGATTTTCTACTCCAAATAGGGCAAAACTGGCACGCCAGTCTGAAAGTACAGGAAGAGGCCGTTGTATTGCCGTATAGTGCATCGAAATCCATTAAAAGGTCGAGAAATGGCGCCACTTTGAAATTTAGGTTACACAAGTAAATTAATGCGTACTTGTTGGCTTTAAAAGCCAGTAACTCACTTTTCAACGTTTTGATCCCAAAAATGCACCTTTTTTCTCAGACCTAGTGGAAAATGTACATCTTTCACTAAGCAAATCGTTGCGCCATACGTCAGGCAAAGTTGGTTTTTCGCGAAATTTTTTGAACTACTCCTCCCCACCCCACACCACCCTCATAAAATACCTACAGATCAATTATTGGAAAGAAAGGCCAGAAAAGTCGTAAACTGTCATTTGCCCTTTCAAGAAAGCGGCAAAAACACGAGTAACTGGCTTTTAAAGCTTAAAGGCACACAAGATCTACGCTGTTTCCACAAAAGGAGCCCTAGAACCTAAAACCCCCTTTTGTGAAAACATGCTAGATCTTGTGTGCCTTTAGCTTTAAAAGCCAGTAACTCGTGTTTTTGCCGTTTTCTTGAAACGGCAAATGACAGTTGAAGACTTTAATGGCCTTTCTATCCCATAATTTACTTGTGTGAGATCTATCCCATAATTTCTTTATTTGAGACCTAGAGGTTATGCTTAGGTTAGAAAAAGGCCATTTTCTGGTATTGTTACTCAAAATACAGGAAACTTCCATCCATTAATCGCAATCTACATGAAAAGAACGTTGTATTGCCGTATAGTGCATCGAAATCCATTGAAAGCTCGAGAAATGGCGCCACTTTGAAGATATTAGGGTACACAAGTAACTTTGAGAGATTAAGGTTAGGTTACAAAAAAACACATTTTCGGATTTTCTACTCCAAATAGGGCAAAACTGGCACGCCAGTCTGAAAGTACAGGAAGAGGCCGTTGTATTGCCGTATAGTGCATCGAAATCCATTAAAAGGTCGAGAAATGGCGCCACTTTGAAATTTAGGTTACACAAGTAAATTAATGCGTACTTGTTGGCTTTAAAAGCCAGTAACTCACTTTTCAACGTTTTGATCCCAAAAATGCACCTTTTTTCTCAGACCTAGTGGAAAATGTACATCTTTCACTAAGCAAATCGTTGCGCCATACGTCAGGCAAAGTTGGTTTTTCGCGAAATTTTTTGAACTACTCCTCCCCACCCCACACCACCCTCATAAAATACCTACAGATCAATTATTGGAAAGAAAGGCCAGAAAAGTCGTAAACTGTCATTTGCCCTTTCAAGAAAGCGGCAAAAACACGAGTAACTGGCTTTTAAAGCTTAAAGGCACACAAGATTCTTGTGTGCCTTTAGCTTTAAAAGCCAGTAACTCGTGTTTTTGCCGTTTTCTTGAAACGGCAAATGACAGTTGAAGACTTTAATGGCCTTTCTATCCCATAATTTACTTGTGTGAGATCTATCCCATAATTTCTTTATTTGAGACCTAGAGGTTATGCTTAGGTTAGAAAAAGGCCATTTTCTGGTATTGTTACTCAAAATACAGGAAACTTCCATCCATTAAACGCAATCTACATGAAGAGAACGTTGTATTGCCGTATAGTGCATCGAAATCCATTGAAAGCTCGAGAAATGGCGCCACTTTGAAGATATTAGGGTACACAAGTAACTTTGAGAGATTAAGGTTAGGTTACAAAAAAACACATTTTCGGATTTTCTACTCCAAATAGGGCAAAACTGGCACGCCAGTCTGAAAGTACAGGAAGAGGCCGTTGTATTGCCGTATAGTGCATCGAAATCCATTAAAAGGTCGAGAAATGGCGCCACTTTGAAATTTAGGTTACACAAGTAAATTAATGCGTACTTGTTGGCTTTAAAAGCCAGTAACTCACTTTTCAACGTTTTGATCCCAAAAATGCACCTTTTTTCTCAGACCTAGTGGAAAATGTACATCTTTCACTAAGCAAATCGTTGCGCCATACGTCAGGCAAAGTTGGTTTTTCGCGAAATTTTTTGAACTACTCCTCCCCACCCCACACCACCCTCATAAAATACCTACAGATCAATTATTGGAAAGAAAGGCCAGAAAAGTCGTAAACTGTCATTTGCCCTTTCAAGAAAGCGGCAAAAACACGAGTAACTGGCTTTTAAAGCTTAAAGGCACACAAGATCTACGCTGTTTCCACAAAAGGAGCCCTAGAACCTAAAACCCCCTTTTGTGAAAACATGCTAGATCTTGTGTGCCTTTAGCTTTAAAAGCCAGTAACTCGTGTTTTTGCCGTTTTCTTGAAACGGCAAATGACAGTTGAAGACTTTAATGGCCTTTCTATCCCATAATTTACTTGTGTGAGATCTATCCCATAATTTCTTTATTTGAGACCTAGAGGTTATGCTTAGGTTAGAAAAAGGCCATTTTCTGGTATTGTTACTCAAAATACAGGAAACTTCCATCCATTAATCGCAATCTACATGAAAAGAACGTTGTATTGCCGTATAGTGCATCGAAATCCATTGAAAGCTCGAGAAATGGCGCCACTTTGAAGATATTAGGGTACACAAGTAACTTTGAGAGATTAAGGTTAGGTTACAAAAAAACACATTTTCGGATTTTCTACTCCAAATAGGGCAAAACTGGCACGCCAGTCTGAAAGTACAGGAAGAGGCCGTTGTATTGCCGTATAGTGCATCGAAATCCATTAAAAGGTCGAGAAATGGCGCCACTTTGAAATTTAGGTTACACAAGTAAATTAATGCGTACTTGTTGGCTTTAAAAGCCAGTAACTCACTTTTCAACGTTTTGATCCCAAAAATGCACCTTTTTTCTCAGACCTAGTGGAAAATGTACATCTTTCACTAAGCAAATCGTTGCGCCATACGTCAGGCAAAGTTGGTTTTTCGCGAAATTTTTTGAACTACTCCTCCCCACCCCACACCACCCTCATAAAATACCTACAGATCAATTATTGGAAAGAAAGGCCAGAAAAGTCGTAAACTGTCATTTGCCCTTTCAAGAAAGCGGCAAAAACACGAGTAACTGGCTTTTAAAGCTTAAAGGCACACAAGATCTACGCTGTTTCCACAAAAGGAGCCCTAGAACCTAAAACCCCCTTTTGTGAAAACATGCTAGATCTTGTGTGCCTTTAGCTTTAAAAGCCAGTAACTCGTGTTTTTGCCGTTTTCTTGAAACGGCAAATGACAGTTGAAGACTTTAATGGCCTTTCTATCCCATAATTTACTTGTGTGAGATCTATCCCATAATTTCTTTATTTGAGACCTAGAGGTTATGCTTAGGTTAGAAAAAGGCCATTTTCTGGTATTGTTACTCAAAATACAGGAAACTTCCATCCATTAATCGCAATCTACATGAAAAGAACGTTGTATTGCCGTATAGTGCATCGAAATCCATTGAAAGCTCGAGAAATGGCGCCACTTTGAAGATATTAGGGTACACAAGTAACTTTGAGAGATTAAGGTTAGGTTACAAAAAAACACATTTTCGGATTTTCTACTCCAAATAGGGCAAAACTGGCACGCCAGTCTGAAAGTACAGGAAGAGGCCGTTGTATTGCCGTATAGTGCATCGAAATCCATTAAAAGGTCGAGAAATGGCGCCACTTTGAAATTTAGGTTACACAAGTAAATTAATGCGTACTTGTTGGCTTTAAAAGCCAGTAACTCACTTTTCAACGTTTTGATCCCAAAAATGCACCTTTTTTCTCAGACCTAGTGGAAAATGTACATCTTTCACTAAGCAAATCGTTGCGCCATACGTCAGGCAAAGTTGGTTTTTCGCGAAATTTTTTGAACTACTCCTCCCCACCCCACACCACCCTCATAAAATACCTACAGATCAATTATTGGAAAGAAAGGCCAGAAAAGTCGTAAACTGTCATTTGCCCTTTCAAGAAAGCGGCAAAAACACGAGTAACTGGCTTTTAAAGCTTAAAGGCACACAAGATCTACGCTGTTTCCACAAAAGGAGCCCTAGAACCTAAAACCCCCTTTTGTGAAAACATGCTAGATCTTGTGTGCCTTTAGCTTTAAAAGCCAGTAACTCGTGTTTTTGCCGTTTTCTTGAAACGGCAAATGACAGTTGAAGACTTTAATGGCCTTTCTATCCCATAATTTACTTGTGTGAGATCTATCCCATAATTTCTTTATTTGAGACCTAGAGGTTATGCTTAGGTTAGAAAAAGGCCATTTTCTGGTATTGTTACTCAAAATACAGGAAACTTCCATCCATTAATCGCAATCTACATGAAAAGAACGTTGTATTGCCGTATAGTGCATCGAAATCCATTGAAAGCTCGAGAAATGGCGCCACTTTGAAGATATTAGGGTACACAAGTAACTTTGAGAGATTAAGGTTAGGTTACAAAAAAACACATTTTCGGATTTTCTACTCCAAATAGGGCAAAACTGGCACGCCAGTCTGAAAGTACAGGAAGAGGCCGTTGTATTGCCGTATAGTGCATCGAAATCCATTAAAAGGTCGAGAAATGGCGCCACTTTGAAATTTAGGTTACACAAGTAAATTAATGCGTACTTGTTGGCTTTAAAAGCCAGTAACTCACTTTTCAACGTTTTGATCCCAAAAATGCACCTTTTTTCTCAGACCTAGTGGAAAATGTACATCTTTCACTAAGCAAATCGTTGCGCCATACGTCAGGCAAAGTTGGTTTTTCGCGAAATTTTTTGAACTACTCCTCCCCACCCCACACCACCCTCATAAAATACCTACAGATCAATTATTGGAAAGAAAGGCCAGAAAAGTCGTAAACTGTCATTTGCCCTTTCAAGAAAGCGGCAAAAACACGAGTAACTGGCTTTTAAAGCTTAAAGGCACACAAGATTCTTGTGTGCCTTTAGCTTTAAAAGCCAGTAACTCGTGTTTTTGCCGTTTTCTTGAAACGGCAAATGACAGTTGAAGACTTTAATGGCCTTTCTATCCCATAATTTACTTGTGTGAGATCTATCCCATAATTTCTTTATTTGAGACCTAGAGGTTATGCTTAGGTTAGAAAAAGGCCATTTTCTGGTATTGTTACTCAAAATACAGGAAACTTCCATCCATTAAACGCAATCTACATGAAGAGAACGTTGTATTGCCGTATAGTGCATCGAAATCCATTGAAAGCTCGAGAAATGGCGCCACTTTGAAGATATTAGGGTACACAAGTAACTTTGAGAGATTAAGGTTAGGTTACAAAAAAACACATTTTCGGATTTTCTACTCCAAATAGGGCAAAACTGGCACGCCAGTCTGAAAGTACAGGAAGAGGCCGTTGTATTGCCGTATAGTGCATCGAAATCCATTAAAAGGTCGAGAAATGGCGCCACTTTGAAATTTAGGTTACACAAGTAAATTAATGCGTACTTGTTGGCTTTAAAAGCCAGTAACTCACTTTTCAACGTTTTGATCCCAAAAATGCACCTTTTTTCTCAGACCTAGTGGAAAATGTACATCTTTCACTAAGCAAATCGTTGCGCCATACGTCAGGCAAAGTTGGTTTTTCGCGAAATTTTTTGAACTACTCCTCCCCACCCCACACCACCCTCATAAAATACCTACAGATCAATTATTGGAAAGAAAGGCCAGAAAAGTCGTAAACTGTCATTTGCCCTTTCAAGAAAGCGGCAAAAACACGAGTAACTGGCTTTTAAAGCTTAAAGGCACACAAGATCTACGCTGTTTCCACAAAAGGAGCCCTAGAACCTAAAACCCCCTTTTGTGAAAACATGCTAGATCTTGTGTGCCTTTAGCTTTAAAAGCCAGTAACTCGTGTTTTTGCCGTTTTCTTGAAACGGCAAATGACAGTTGAAGACTTTAATGGCCTTTCTATCCCATAATTTACTTGTGTGAGATCTATCCCATAATTTCTTTATTTGAGACCTAGAGGTTATGCTTAGGTTAGAAAAAGGCCATTTTCTGGTATTGTTACTCAAAATACAGGAAACTTCCATCCATTAATCGCAATCTACATGAAAAGAACGTTGTATTGCCGTATAGTGCATCGAAATCCATTGAAAGCTCGAGAAATGGCGCCACTTTGAAGATATTAGGGTACACAAGTAACTTTGAGAGATTAAGGTTAGGTTACAAAAAAACACATTTTCGGATTTTCTACTCCAAATAGGGCAAAACTGGCACGCCAGTCTGAAAGTACAGGAAGAGGCCGTTGTATTGCCGTATAGTGCATCGAAATCCATTAAAAGGTCGAGAAATGGCGCCACTTTGAAATTTAGGTTACACAAGTAAATTAATGCGTACTTGTTGGCTTTAAAAGCCAGTAACTCACTTTTCAACGTTTTGATCCCAAAAATGCACCTTTTTTCTCAGACCTAGTGGAAAATGTACATCTTTCACTAAGCAAATCGTTGCGCCATACGTCAGGCAAAGTTGGTTTTTCGCGAAATTTTTTGAACTACTCCTCCCCACCCCACACCACCCTCATAAAATACCTACAGATCAATTATTGGAAAGAAAGGCCAGAAAAGTCGTAAACTGTCATTTGCCCTTTCAAGAAAGCGGCAAAAACACGAGTAACTGGCTTTTAAAGCTTAAAGGCACACAAGATTCTTGTGTGCCTTTAGCTTTAAAAGCCAGTAACTCGTGTTTTTGCCGTTTTCTTGAAACGGCAAATGACAGTTGAAGACTTTAATGGCCTTTCTATCCCATAATTTACTTGTGTGAGATCTATCCCATAATTTCTTTATTTGAGACCTAGAGGTTATGCTTAGGTTAGAAAAAGGCCATTTTCTGGTATTGTTACTCAAAATACAGGAAACTTCCATCCATTAAACGCAATCTACATGAAGAGAACGTTGTATTGCCGTATAGTGCATCGAAATCCATTGAAAGCTCGAGAAATGGCGCCACTTTGAAGATATTAGGGTACACAAGTAACTTTGAGAGATTAAGGTTAGGTTACAAAAAAACACATTTTCGGATTTTCTACTCCAAATAGGGCAAAACTGGCACGCCAGTCTGAAAGTACAGGAAGAGGCCGTTGTATTGCCGTATAGTGCATCGAAATCCATTAAAAGGTCGAGAAATGGCGCCACTTTGAAATTTAGGTTACACAAGTAAATTAATGCGTACTTGTTGGCTTTAAAAGCCAGTAACTCACTTTTCAACGTTTTGATCCCAAAAATGCACCTTTTTTCTCAGACCTAGTGGAAAATGTACATCTTTCACTAAGCAAATCGTTGCGCCATACGTCAGGCAAAGTTGGTTTTTCGCGAAATTTTTTGAACTACTCCTCCCCACCCCACACCACCCTCATAAAATACCTACAGATCAATTATTGGAAAGAAAGGCCAGAAAAGTCGTAAACTGTCATTTGCCCTTTCAAGAAAGCGGCAAAAACACGAGTAACTGGCTTTTAAAGCTTAAAGGCACACAAGATTCTTGTGTGCCTTTAGCTTTAAAAGCCAGTAACTCGTGTTTTTGCCGTTTTCTTGAAACGGCAAATGACAGTTGAAGACTTTAATGGCCTTTCTATCCCATAATTTACTTGTGTGAGATCTATCCCATAATTTCTTTATTTGAGACCTAGAGGTTATGCTTAGGTTAGAAAAAGGCCATTTTCTGGTATTGTTACTCAAAATACAGGAAACTTCCATCCATTAAACGCAATCTACATGAAGAGAACGTTGTATTGCCGTATAGTGCATCGAAATCCATTGAAAGCTCGAGAAATGGCGCCACTTTGAAGATATTAGGGTACACAAGTAACTTTGAGAGATTAAGGTTAGGTTACAAAAAAACACATTTTCGGATTTTCTACTCCAAATAGGGCAAAACTGGCACGCCAGTCTGAAAGTACAGGAAGAGGCCGTTGTATTGCCGTATAGTGCATCGAAATCCATTAAAAGGTCGAGAAATGGCGCCACTTTGAAATTTAGGTTACACAAGTAAATTAATGCGTACTTGTTGGCTTTAAAAGCCAGTAACTCACTTTTCAACGTTTTGATCCCAAAAATGCACCTTTTTTCTCAGACCTAGTGGAAAATGTACATCTTTCACTAAGCAAATCGTTGCGCCATACGTCAGGCAAAGTTGGTTTTTCGCGAAATTTTTTGAACTACTCCTCCCCACCCCACACCACCCTCATAAAATACCTACAGATCAATTATTGGAAAGAAAGGCCAGAAAAGTCGTAAACTGTCATTTGCCCTTTCAAGAAAGCGGCAAAAACACGAGTAACTGGCTTTTAAAGCTTAAAGGCACACAAGATCTACGCTGTTTCCACAAAAGGAGCCCTAGAACCTAAAACCCCCTTTTGTGAAAACATGCTAGATCTTGTGTGCCTTTAGCTTTAAAAGCCAGTAACTCGTGTTTTTGCCGTTTTCTTGAAACGGCAAATGACAGTTGAAGACTTTAATGGCCTTTCTATCCCATAATTTACTTGTGTGAGATCTATCCCATAATTTCTTTATTTGAGACCTAGAGGTTATGCTTAGGTTAGAAAAAGGCCATTTTCTGGTATTGTTACTCAAAATACAGGAAACTTCCATCCATTAATCGCAATCTACATGAAAAGAACGTTGTATTGCCGTATAGTGCATCGAAATCCATTGAAAGCTCGAGAAATGGCGCCACTTTGAAGATATTAGGGTACACAAGTAACTTTGAGAGATTAAGGTTAGGTTACAAAAAAACACATTTTCGGATTTTCTACTCCAAATAGGGCAAAACTGGCACGCCAGTCTGAAAGTACAGGAAGAGGCCGTTGTATTGCCGTATAGTGCATCGAAATCCATTAAAAGGTCGAGAAATGGCGCCACTTTGAAATTTAGGTTACACAAGTAAATTAATGCGTACTTGTTGGCTTTAAAAGCCAGTAACTCACTTTTCAACGTTTTGATCCCAAAAATGCACCTTTTTTCTCAGACCTAGTGGAAAATGTACATCTTTCACTAAGCAAATCGTTGCGCCATACGTCAGGCAAAGTTGGTTTTTCGCGAAATTTTTTGAACTACTCCTCCCCACCCCACACCACCCTCATAAAATACCTACAGATCAATTATTGGAAAGAAAGGCCAGAAAAGTCGTAAACTGTCATTTGCCCTTTCAAGAAAGCGGCAAAAACACGAGTAACTGGCTTTTAAAGCTTAAAGGCACACAAGATTCTTGTGTGCCTTTAGCTTTAAAAGCCAGTAACTCGTGTTTTTGCCGTTTTCTTGAAACGGCAAATGACAGTTGAAGACTTTAATGGCCTTTCTATCCCATAATTTACTTGTGTGAGATCTATCCCATAATTTCTTTATTTGAGACCTAGAGGTTATGCTTAGGTTAGAAAAAGGCCATTTTCTGGTATTGTTACTCAAAATACAGGAAACTTCCATCCATTAAACGCAATCTACATGAAGAGAACGTTGTATTGCCGTATAGTGCATCGAAATCCATTGAAAGCTCGAGAAATGGCGCCACTTTGAAGATATTAGGGTACACAAGTAACTTTGAGAGATTAAGGTTAGGTTACAAAAAAACACATTTTCGGATTTTCTACTCCAAATAGGGCAAAACTGGCACGCCAGTCTGAAAGTACAGGAAGAGGCCGTTGTATTGCCGTATAGTGCATCGAAATCCATTAAAAGGTCGAGAAATGGCGCCACTTTGAAATTTAGGTTACACAAGTAAATTAATGCGTACTTGTTGGCTTTAAAAGCCAGTAACTCACTTTTCAACGTTTTGATCCCAAAAATGCACCTTTTTTCTCAGACCTAGTGGAAAATGTACATCTTTCACTAAGCAAATCGTTGCGCCATACGTCAGGCAAAGTTGGTTTTTCGCGAAATTTTTTGAACTACTCCTCCCCACCCCACACCACCCTCATAAAATACCTACAGATCAATTATTGGAAAGAAAGGCCAGAAAAGTCGTAAACTGTCATTTGCCCTTTCAAGAAAGCGGCAAAAACACGAGTAACTGGCTTTTAAAGCTTAAAGGCACACAAGATCTACGCTGTTTCCACAAAAGGAGCCCTAGAACCTAAAACCCCCTTTTGTGAAAACATGCTAGATCTTGTGTGCCTTTAGCTTTAAAAGCCAGTAACTCGTGTTTTTGCCGTTTTCTTGAAACGGCAAATGACAGTTGAAGACTTTAATGGCCTTTCTATCCCATAATTTACTTGTGTGAGATCTATCCCATAATTTCTTTATTTGAGACCTAGAGGTTATGCTTAGGTTAGAAAAAGGCCATTTTCTGGTATTGTTACTCAAAATACAGGAAACTTCCATCCATTAATCGCAATCTACATGAAAAGAACGTTGTATTGCCGTATAGTGCATCGAAATCCATTGAAAGCTCGAGAAATGGCGCCACTTTGAAGATATTAGGGTACACAAGTAACTTTGAGAGATTAAGGTTAGGTTACAAAAAAACACATTTTCGGATTTTCTACTCCAAATAGGGCAAAACTGGCACGCCAGTCTGAAAGTACAGGAAGAGGCCGTTGTATTGCCGTATAGTGCATCGAAATCCATTAAAAGGTCGAGAAATGGCGCCACTTTGAAATTTAGGTTACACAAGTAAATTAATGCGTACTTGTTGGCTTTAAAAGCCAGTAACTCACTTTTCAACGTTTTGATCCCAAAAATGCACCTTTTTTCTCAGACCTAGTGGAAAATGTACATCTTTCACTAAGCAAATCGTTGCGCCATACGTCAGGCAAAGTTGGTTTTTCGCGAAATTTTTTGAACTACTCCTCCCCACCCCACACCACCCTCATAAAATACCTACAGATCAATTATTGGAAAGAAAGGCCAGAAAAGTCGTAAACTGTCATTTGCCCTTTCAAGAAAGCGGCAAAAACACGAGTAACTGGCTTTTAAAGCTTAAAGGCACACAAGATTCTTGTGTGCCTTTAGCTTTAAAAGCCAGTAACTCGTGTTTTTGCCGTTTTCTTGAAACGGCAAATGACAGTTGAAGACTTTAATGGCCTTTCTATCCCATAATTTACTTGTGTGAGATCTATCCCATAATTTCTTTATTTGAGACCTAGAGGTTATGCTTAGGTTAGAAAAAGGCCATTTTCTGGTATTGTTACTCAAAATACAGGAAACTTCCATCCATTAAACGCAATCTACATGAAGAGAACGTTGTATTGCCGTATAGTGCATCGAAATCCATTGAAAGCTCGAGAAATGGCGCCACTTTGAAGATATTAGGGTACACAAGTAACTTTGAGAGATTAAGGTTAGGTTACAAAAAAACACATTTTCGGATTTTCTACTCCAAATAGGGCAAAACTGGCACGCCAGTCTGAAAGTACAGGAAGAGGCCGTTGTATTGCCGTATAGTGCATCGAAATCCATTAAAAGGTCGAGAAATGGCGCCACTTTGAAATTTAGGTTACACAAGTAAATTAATGCGTACTTGTTGGCTTTAAAAGCCAGTAACTCACTTTTCAACGTTTTGATCCCAAAAATGCACCTTTTTTCTCAGACCTAGTGGAAAATGTACATCTTTCACTAAGCAAATCGTTGCGCCATACGTCAGGCAAAGTTGGTTTTTCGCGAAATTTTTTGAACTACTCCTCCCCACCCCACACCACCCTCATAAAATACCTACAGATCAATTATTGGAAAGAAAGGCCAGAAAAGTCGTAAACTGTCATTTGCCCTTTCAAGAAAGCGGCAAAAACACGAGTAACTGGCTTTTAAAGCTTAAAGGCACACAAGATCTACGCTGTTTCCACAAAAGGAGCCCTAGAACCTAAAACCCCCTTTTGTGAAAACATGCTAGATCTTGTGTGCCTTTAGCTTTAAAAGCCAGTAACTCGTGTTTTTGCCGTTTTCTTGAAACGGCAAATGACAGTTGAAGACTTTAATGGCCTTTCTATCCCATAATTTACTTGTGTGAGATCTATCCCATAATTTCTTTATTTGAGACCTAGAGGTTATGCTTAGGTTAGAAAAAGGCCATTTTCTGGTATTGTTACTCAAAATACAGGAAACTTCCATCCATTAATCGCAATCTACATGAAAAGAACGTTGTATTGCCGTATAGTGCATCGAAATCCATTGAAAGCTCGAGAAATGGCGCCACTTTGAAGATATTAGGGTACACAAGTAACTTTGAGAGATTAAGGTTAGGTTACAAAAAAACACATTTTCGGATTTTCTACTCCAAATAGGGCAAAACTGGCACGCCAGTCTGAAAGTACAGGAAGAGGCCGTTGTATTGCCGTATAGTGCATCGAAATCCATTAAAAGGTCGAGAAATGGCGCCACTTTGAAATTTAGGTTACACAAGTAAATTAATGCGTACTTGTTGGCTTTAAAAGCCAGTAACTCACTTTTCAACGTTTTGATCCCAAAAATGCACCTTTTTTCTCAGACCTAGTGGAAAATGTACATCTTTCACTAAGCAAATCGTTGCGCCATACGTCAGGCAAAGTTGGTTTTTCGCGAAATTTTTTGAACTACTCCTCCCCACCCCACACCACCCTCATAAAATACCTACAGATCAATTATTGGAAAGAAAGGCCAGAAAAGTCGTAAACTGTCATTTGCCCTTTCAAGAAAGCGGCAAAAACACGAGTAACTGGCTTTTAAAGCTTAAAGGCACACAAGATTCTTGTGTGCCTTTAGCTTTAAAAGCCAGTAACTCGTGTTTTTGCCGTTTTCTTGAAACGGCAAATGACAGTTGAAGACTTTAATGGCCTTTCTATCCCATAATTTACTTGTGTGAGATCTATCCCATAATTTCTTTATTTGAGACCTAGAGGTTATGCTTAGGTTAGAAAAAGGCCATTTTCTGGTATTGTTACTCAAAATACAGGAAACTTCCATCCATTAAACGCAATCTACATGAAGAGAACGTTGTATTGCCGTATAGTGCATCGAAATCCATTGAAAGCTCGAGAAATGGCGCCACTTTGAAGATATTAGGGTACACAAGTAACTTTGAGAGATTAAGGTTAGGTTACAAAAAAACACATTTTCGGATTTTCTACTCCAAATAGGGCAAAACTGGCACGCCAGTCTGAAAGTACAGGAAGAGGCCGTTGTATTGCCGTATAGTGCATCGAAATCCATTAAAAGGTCGAGAAATGGCGCCACTTTGAAATTTAGGTTACACAAGTAAATTAATGCGTACTTGTTGGCTTTAAAAGCCAGTAACTCACTTTTCAACGTTTTGATCCCAAAAATGCACCTTTTTTCTCAGACCTAGTGGAAAATGTACATCTTTCACTAAGCAAATCGTTGCGCCATACGTCAGGCAAAGTTGGTTTTTCGCGAAATTTTTTGAACTACTCCTCCCCACCCCACACCACCCTCATAAAATACCTACAGATCAATTATTGGAAAGAAAGGCCAGAAAAGTCGTAAACTGTCATTTGCCCTTTCAAGAAAGCGGCAAAAACACGAGTAACTGGCTTTTAAAGCTTAAAGGCACACAAGATCTACGCTGTTTCCACAAAAGGAGCCCTAGAACCTAAAACCCCCTTTTGTGAAAACATGCTAGATCTTGTGTGCCTTTAGCTTTAAAAGCCAGTAACTCGTGTTTTTGCCGTTTTCTTGAAACGGCAAATGACAGTTGAAGACTTTAATGGCCTTTCTATCCCATAATTTACTTGTGTGAGATCTATCCCATAATTTCTTTATTTGAGACCTAGAGGTTATGCTTAGGTTAGAAAAAGGCCATTTTCTGGTATTGTTACTCAAAATACAGGAAACTTCCATCCATTAAACGCAATCTACATGAAGAGAACGTTGTATTGCCGTATAGTGCATCGAAATCCATTGAAAGCTCGAGAAATGGCGCCACTTTGAAGATATTAGGGTACACAAGTAACTTTGAGAGATTAAGGTTAGGTTACAAAAAAACACATTTTCGGATTTTCTACTCCAAATAGGGCAAAACTGGCACGCCAGTCTGAAAGTACAGGAAGAGGCCGTTGTATTGCCGTATAGTGCATCGAAATCCATTAAAAGGTCGAGAAATGGCGCCACTTTGAAATTTAGGTTACACAAGTAAATTAATGCGTACTTGTTGGCTTTAAAAGCCAGTAACTCACTTTTCAACGTTTTGATCCCAAAAATGCACCTTTTTTCTCAGACCTAGTGGAAAATGTACATCTTTCACTAAGCAAATCGTTGCGCCATACGTCAGGCAAAGTTGGTTTTTCGCGAAATTTTTTGAACTACTCCTCCCCACCCCACACCACCCTCATAAAATACCTACAGATCAATTATTGGAAAGAAAGGCCAGAAAAGTCGTAAACTGTCATTTGCCCTTTCAAGAAAGCGGCAAAAACACGAGTAACTGGCTTTTAAAGCTTAAAGGCACACAAGATCTACGCTGTTTCCACAAAAGGAGCCCTAGAACCTAAAACCCCCTTTTGTGAAAACATGCTAGATATATATACATATATATACATATATATACAATGGTAGAAAACAAGTTGATGCAAACGGTGACTGACGTTGCTGTATTGACTGGACTTGCGGCAGGCATCGGTTGGACTGCGAATAAAGTCATCAAAGAGCCTATGACTGGTGATCCTTCATCAAACATCCTAAACTACGTAAAGTGGGTAGCTGTGTTGGCAGGCAGCCTTGCTGCTAAGCAATACCTTGAGGATAAAAAGATCATACCCAATAACTAACTTATATCAAAGATATACGTAGTATGGCAACACTACTCGCAGCGGTTGCTTTTGCTGGAGCAAGCCTTGGTATGAAATACCTCGACCAATACATTTCTGGAAGAGACCCAGAGGCAACTACTATAGAGCGAAAAAGGCACGACAAGGCTCTCGAGAAGTATCAAGCTGACGTGGCAACTTTCCAAGAGAATCGCGAAAAAGTAGCTGAATGGGTCCAAAAAAAGTACCGCCTACAGCACTATTCTTCTGAGGATTACAACGACAATATGCACCATTATCTTGTGCTATACAATACGGCACACGTGGGACTACACCGCATACGTCCGCAGGACATGCACGAACCCAATTTCTCCGACTAATACCGACATTCGAGTGCACAGAAAACAGGCGAGTTGGTCTTTGTTGGTGGTGGAATGCTTGCCATTGGATATGTAGCCAGTCGATGGTTATAACTTCGTTATAGGTGACGAGTCGATGCTTTTTAAAAACGACCTTTTTTCTGCTTGTTGAAGTTTGTAATATAGAATATAGCATAATAGCAAAGCTATTCATGGAAGCTAAGCTGAGTAGTAAACTGAGCAGTAGACTTAGCCTACAATACTACAGTCCCAGAAGGCTACTGGAAAGGACTTGCAGCGATTGGACATCTTGCCACTGCGACTGGCATCTCTGAAGATGTAGCTCAGTCGGATGTGGCTTTCGAAACAAGCTATATGGCAGATCTATTTACCAGCACCCCAATATGTACCACGACCTAAGTTCGACGTCTCTACGCCAAACGAGGTTCACCAAGCTGATCTGCTGTTTCTTCCGCATGATCGCCCTGATCGTGGACGAAAGCTATACAAATATGCGTTGACAGTTGTTGACGTAGCAAGCCGGTACAAAGAAGCCGAGCCATTAGCCACTGAAGAGAGTGGAGAGGTCGCTGCGGCTTTCAAGCGAATCTATAAGCGAAGCCCATTGACGTGGCCAAAGCTGCTCCAGATTGATCCAGGACGTGAGTTCATGGGTGCTGTTTCTCCAATGCTGGAAAAGCATGGAGTTTCTGTCAGACGTGGGCGTGTGGACATCCACAGAGATCAAGCAATTGTTGAGCGTTTTAATCGTACGCTGTCTGAGAGGCTATTCGGACACAAATATGCCCAAGAAATGGTGTTTGCTTCGCAAGGGAAGGACGAGAGGTCTGTCGAGTGGGTAGCTCGTTTACCTAGTGTCATATCGGCTTTGAACAATGAAGTTACCCGTCTGACAGGAAAACGACCGGCCTTGGCAGTTGCCGTTCCCGTTCGAATACGAACTGAACAACTGGGACAGCTGGGGCAATCAATCGAATCGAAGCCATCAGAACCCGCGCACTCTGGACGTCCAATTGGTCTTAAAGAGCAAAGGCTTCCCTTTGATGTTGGTGTTCGATATCTCTACGCGCCCGGTGAGCTGGAAGGTGGCCGCCGTCGTGCGACTGATCCTATATGGTCTTTAGATATATACCAGCCAGGACGCGTTGTTATCAAGCCAAACGAACCAGTCCTCTATTATTTGACGACTGTCGTCTCGACTGCTGTATCGCTGCGTGGTTTCGTCCGCGAAGAGCTTCTCGTGGTACCCAGAGACACAGAACTGCCGCCAGATAGTGTTCTCAAGTCGTCCCCAACTGTTCCAGCGATGCGAAGATTGTCGTCCCGACATTAGTTCCTTCGGAACAGGCCGCTGCTCCTCTTTCCACGTTACATTCGCGACAGGTCAGCCGGACATTGTCGTAGGTGTGTCCCTTGGAGTTATCCAGCCGATCCACGGAGAACTGCTGTAGGTCTCTTGGGGTGTAGATCCAGAGCAGTTCTATGTTACATGCAGCGCATTGGTTATTTTGGATCTTCTTGAGACGTAGGACGTAGTCGACCACCAAGTCGAATCCTTGGAATCCCTTGGCTTGATCGTTGCGCTTGTAGGCCACAAGCTTTTTACAAATCGTTTTGCGGATCTGGTTGTGTGATTGTCGGGACGACGGTATGTCTGTTGCTTGCGACGTTTGCTCCGCAGGACAATCGACACACAGAAGCTGGTGCATATATTCCACTCAGGACACAGCAAGATTGGACCACTCGAGGTAGTCTTCAATGATCCATACTTTTTTTGGGTCATAGATTGTCAAACCTTGGCTGGAATGAACCGTCAAAGCATAACCAAGGCGCCAGTCAGTGTGTTGCTCCGCATCTGGAGAACAGATAACTTGCTCTGCTGCTGCGATAGTGACATCCACGATATCGTTCGAGACAAGTTCTTCTATTTCGTCGGTGCCTGGGATAGCTACCATGATGTTTTGCTTCCTACTGTCTTGGGGGTGATAGAGAAGAGGTACAGGGGTACCTGGAAAGCACTCCTTGTGTTGCTGGAACAAAAGCTTCTGTACTTGATCTCGGACCTTCAGACGACTGGTCAATACAACATCGCATGGCCTCCAGGCTAGAACGAATTGGTTCCATTCAAGACAGTCTGGTAGAGAGCGATGCATTTCCTGACATTGGAATTTGTTGGATCGAAGACGGATGCGTTTTTTGAGAGCTTTGAGTTCGTCGTCTTTTGCCCTGTAGTCGTCCTATATCTCTTCGTAGTAGTCGGCTTGTCCTTGGAGCCAATCGTGTGGTAATTCACCTGTGATTGGAGGAGGCTGGCCGTGATCACCACAACAGATGACTTGGACGCCTTTTTGGTCAAGCCAACCTAGAAACGTCTCTAGAAGAGTGCGAGGTACGGTCCCAACCTCATCCCAGATTTTTACTCTTGGTACGCATTTCTGTCCCATTCGCTCGGGTGTCCATTCTATGTCTGCTATCTGGGGGCCAGTTTTGCTGGATCCGGGGTAGTGGAGGGGATCGTCCTCTTTTCGAGCAACAAATACTACTTCCTCTGCTACTTCGTTTCCATAGAGATCGAGCCCTTGGTCCACATTGGTGTCTATTGCTACAAGAACTTCATCGCCAGCTCCCCAATCCTTTTCTGCCTTCCGAACTACTATCGACTTCCCTCTATATTTGGGCAAAGCCTGGATAGCGCGAAGGTCCTCTTCTGTTGCTTTGGCTCTTTTGACACCGCAATACCGGAAGAAGCTGTGGTAGGTTCGAGAGTTGACATCTCTAGCACGCATCTCTTTGGCTAGACGATGAGTAGGGGTGAATACAAGAGGATCTTTTGTTCGAAAGAGCTCGATTGCTCTCGTAGTTTTGCCACTATCCCCACCACCGTTGAGATAGCTCAGTTGATGTCGTGATTATGGGTCAGAGTAGCGTGGTGCTGTGCTGGGGTCGGCTTCCAACCATTCTTTTCGTTGGCTTTCGTATTCTGACTTTGGAAGGTAAGATGCGTGGTCCTGTGGCATGTACAACTGCTCATTTTTGTCGCGCCATTGAGCTGGAGCTACTGGAGGAAGATTTGGCACCCAGGGCATACAGGAGAGACACCAGTCTTCGCCACAGTCACAGAAATTGGGAGCGAAGTATGCCTTTACTCCATCCAATTTGCAAAGTGCAGTTTTCTGGATATATATAGAGTCGGTGGCAACACGAACAGCCTCCTCGGGGGTGAAACGACAAAGCATCGCTAGTAGATTTATTTGGGCATAAGCCAGCATGCTTGCGCGTAGATGTGCGTACTGAGGCTGTGAGCCATCGTAGTAAGTGAGGATATGGCCCAATGGACATCGTTCCGGAGCACCAACTAGAGTGCCACTTTGGCGAGTATCTCGTACTAGGAAATCGAGTTCTCCTTGGTCTGTTACCAACCTTCTAGTCAAGCGTTTTTCATCGGCCTTGCTACCCTGGGTGAACTTGCCTATGATGCTGCATCCCTGGTTGCGACTTTCTGGTAGCCAAATCTTTGTTTGCTTTTGTAAGGCCACAATAGCTTCGCGGACCTTGAGAGTTTGGAGGAATCCTTTGTCTACAAGAAAGGCGAGAAGCTGCGTTGGGGCCCAGCCATTCTTTGCAAAATGCTTTCCAAACCAAGTTGAGAAGATAGGATGACATGTGGGAGCAAAGGCCCACTCTTGGATCTCTGCAAACCCGGTTCCAATATCACTAGGAAGAGGGCCATTCACAGAGACTCGGGTCATACGGTGAGTTGGATGGCCGAACCGTTCGAAGTATGGCTTTGCTTCGCCTTCTCCCTGGAAGCTAGCTGGATAGCAGGACTTCATGTCGATGCTGATGATGTCTCTGCTATCGTAGTTCATTGAGTTCCAGAGCCCACCGTGGCCATGCTCCACACAAGCCTTTTGGATGTCTTCGAGAAGGTTGGTTGGGGTTGGTTTCCAACCATTCTTTTCCTTTGCGACGACACTTGCTGCGTGGTTCTCACCGAAGACCTTCGTGGCAAGAGATTCATTGCCCAAGTTTCGACAAATTCTCGTGGGTTTCCTGCGTCCTGTAAGTGCGGCCATCCTGGAGCACGAACTGTTTGACATTGAACTGCTTGTTCATTGAATAATCGGAACTGCCTAGCAACCAGACTGCTTTTGGTTCGTTCCAAGTTGCTTGTCGAATGGCTTCCCATACATCGCCCTCGTATATATGGACACAACGAGATTGTGGGAAATGCAGATCTTTGGACCAGGCATGGCCATTGTGGATGATTAGTTCTACTTTACCTCTGACCCCGTTGCCACCAAACTGGTATTTTCCGCTGTTATGGATGTCCTCACCAGCAATGTCCCGCAGGATTATAGACCGTTTGAAAAGCTTCTTCAGTTTAGCTAAATCGTCAATTGTGGCACCAGTTTGATGGACTCGTTTTTCCCACTCCAGTATTTTCTGACGTCTCGTAGGAGTTAGCCCCTGACCTCTCAAGGCACTTTGAAAGTGCTCCACAACTCTCTGTGCGACACAATTAAGGTCGCCGGTGCGCATTGGGGCCAAGTTTGCAGGATCTGGGGCTCTCAATATATAGAGTCCATAGGCAACAGCAGTAACAGGATATGCGTTCTGGTAGAACACCTTGTCGATGCCAGTTATTGTGCCTGGATTGGTGTCATGAGAGATCGCGACAACACCATGCCCCTTCTTTCTCGCGGCGTGGACTGGGTCGGACTTGTCTTCGACGATCCAAGATCTCTCGCCATCATAGATGTGCTCTTTAAGAAACTTGATTTTCAAGATGAACCCACCCTTTGGAAGGGCTTTGAGGAGCCGTGTTGCCCTCTCGTCAGTCAATCGGACATCCAAAGCCATTCGACCAGCTCTTGCTTCGATACCATCAGCGATCTCGATGTCGCCAATATCAAGTGGGTCTTCAGCTTCCACCCTCCACGTAGAGAAGACAGCAGTAGCACCATCGACCTTGAACTCATCTTTAGCATCTTTCAAAAGTTCCACCCACTGTTCATCTGGTAGCCTCACAGGAGGACGAACCTTGGTGTCCAGGTCGATGAATGGCAGCCTTTGTTGTTGAATTGGTTCATCATACTCTGCAAGAATTTCATCGATAAGATCATCCATAGTAGCCATGATGGGTGGGTAAATCTTATCAGATCCACTCCTCTAATAGGGTGTCAAAATACGAGAAAATGGTCCACAAAAGAGATATAGATTGGGAGAATATGGACTGAGAGATAGCGACAATACTATGACCCTTCCCAAGGCCATAATAAAAAGTGCATTCACCCTTCCTGCTGCTGATGACCTTACATTCGTCCAAGCACCCCGGGCCATTGGGGATTACTTACGTGGATGGAAGATGGACGTTCCAGAAGGTAATTATCTAGAAGCAGACCCAGCAGCCTTCCTCGCTGGTGTGCAGAAGCAGATTATCGAGAAGCTCAAGGAAGAGCTCCAAGACTTCAATAGCATTAAGCTTCAGCTAGCTTTGAACATAAACTCCGGCTCGACAAACCCGAGGGTTCAGTATATGAGATAGCTACCTTTCGGAGCTCGCAAAACGTCTTGACTAACAGTGCTGAGATCCGTGGAGCAATAGTAGAAGCACATGCTCAGATCTACAACTACATTGAGAAGTGGATCAGTCGAAGATCAAACTGGGTTATAGATCGGTATCAACCACTCCGTGGAGGTTCGTATATACGACTACCTACAGAAGTCGCGAATAAGAAAGCTGTGATCAATGTGAAAAACAAAGACAACCATTGTTTTCGTTGGTCACTACGTGCAGCGCTGTTCCCAGTCGCAAAAGACCCCCAGAGGACATCAAAGTACCGAGAAGACGATGGGTTGAACTTTGATGGTGTGGACTCACCAACACCAATCTCACAAATAACACGCTTTGAAAAGAAAAACACAATCTCTATTAATGTATATGGTTGGGATCCAAAGGAAAAGTGTTTGATTGTACACCACATCTCAAAGGAGACTTTCTTGACACGTGTTAACCTCCTGCTTATAGAGCACCCAGATAGCGGTCTGCAACACTACTGCTGGATCAAGGACTTCAATCGTCTCCTTTTCGATCAAACAAAATATGAACACAGAAAACACTTTTGCGAGCGGTGCCTACATGGATACACCACTGAAGACCTTCTTGAGAAGCACGCACTAGAGTGCAATGGTGTCAATGACCGAGCCATTCGCATCGAAATGCCTACAAATGAGAACAATATAGTCTCCTTTCAGAATATCCACAAAGCTCAAAGTTCCCTATGTTATCTATGCCGACCTCGAGGCATTGACCACTAAGATCGAAGGACCTGCCCAAGACACCAAAAAGAGCAACACACAAAAGACAGAGGAGCACATTCCTTGTGGATTTTCCTATATCGTCGTACGTTGTGATGGCCACAGCGAACCACCCGTACTCTATAGAGGTACAGATACGATCGAGCGCTTTCTACGATGCATACAAGAAGAGGAGGCAAAGATCGAAGCCCAAAAGGCCAAGCCACTACTTATGTTACAGAAAGACCGGAATGTTTTCAAACTAGCAACTATTTGTCATATTTGCCAAAAGCCTCTTGGTCGTAGAAATCGAGTACGGGATCATTGCCATATCACAGGTGAGTTTCGAGGTGCTGCACACAAGGTCTGCAACCTCAAATTGCGTATCTCACCTATCATGCCAGTCGTATTACACAATCTGCGTGGATACGATTCTCACCTACTGATGCAATCCATCTCCAAGACAGAGGGCGAGATCTCCTGCATTCCAAACAATATGGAGAAATATATTTCATTCTCACTTGGTAGTCTCCGGTTCATCGACAGCGCACAATTCTTGTTATCCTGTCTTGACAAGCTGGTAGCAAGTGCTACCCCAGACACCTTTCAACAGACAACAAAACATATACCCAACCCAGAGAAAAACAAGTTGCTGCTGCGCAAGGGCGTTTATCCATACGAGTACATGGATGCTTGGGAGAGATTCGCAGAGACTTCTCTTCCACCGAAAAAAAGCATTCTATAGTAAGCTAAGCCTAGAGGATATATCTGACAAGGACTACGAACACGCACAAGAGGTTTGGAAGGCATTTGGTTGTGAGACGTTGGGAGACTACCACGACCTCTACCTCCAAACTGATGTGCTTCTTCTAGCAGATGTGTTTGAAAGCTTTCGTGCTACATGCATGCAAAACTATGGCTTGAACCCAGCTCACTACTATACGAGCCCTGGTCTCTCATGGGATGCATTGTTAAAGAAGACTGGTGTGAAGCTCGAGCTGTTGACTGACTACGACATGCACCTCTTTGTTGAGAAAGGTCTGCGTGGTGGGATATCCATGGTCTGCCAGCGGTATGCCAAAGCAAACAACCCAAACGTGCCCAACTTCGACCCCGAAAAGCCAAAGAGCCATATAGCCTACCTTGATGCCAACAACCTATACGGTTGGGCTATGAGTCAACATCTACAAACTGGAGGATTTGAGTGGTGCCTACCAACAGAAGAACAGATCATCCAGCATGCAAGCAATTCAGATAAAGGCTACATCCTCGAAGTCGACCTCGAGTATCCTAGAGAACTTCACAATGCACACAACAGCTATCCGCTAGCTCCCGAGAGAATGCAAGTGGACCGCGCTTGGTTCTCAGATTATCAAACCAAACTCTTTGAGAAACTCTACAAAGGCAATGGATCCTTGAAAACTGAGAAGCTTGTGCCTAACCTCCGTGACAAAGAGCGATATGTGCTTCACTACCGCAACCTACAGCTATACCTATCTCTCGGCATGCGTTTGAAAAAGATCCACAGAGCACTACGATTCAACCAAAGCCCATGGATGGAGCCATACATCAGAATGAACACGGAGCTACGAAAACAAGCAAAGAGCACTTTCGAGCAAGACCTCTACAAGTTGATTAATAACTCTGTTTTTGGTAAGACAATGGAAAACCTACGTAAGCGCGTAGATATCCAGCTACTGCGCTCTTCGGAAGAAATCAGATTGCAGCGTCTTTTGAATAAACCTAGCTATGCTCGCTCCACAATCTTTGACAACGACCTAGCCGCTGTACACACATGAGGCAACGCAGCCGGGTCTATCTGGAAGTAACCGGGACAAGTTGTCCGCGTTCCTAGCATACCATATTTAATTTAAGAGGATTAAGCAGGATTAAGTGCTACTCGATCCACGGAGCAGAGATTAGATTGAGCGCCTTGTTTGCGAACTGCTGACATATCAATCTCAGACTAACCACAGAACCGAGTGAACGCAGCATGAGCCGGTACCAAAAATAACTTGAGGAGTTCGGAAAAAATACCGCTGGAAGGATCCTCGACTTTATATGTCTCGCGCTTCATGCACAAGTCTTTTCAAGGGAGGACCAAAAAGTGCTTAAACCAACGCCGGATTTATGTCGAGAATGGAATTGAAGAAGAGTAGCTTTTTAGTTTTATCTCCAACCGGCGCAAAAAAAACATCCCCTGTTTGAAAAGATACAGAAAGTCTACGAACGAGGAATTGAAAGCGTTCAATTTTATTACTGACTACGGTTTCTTATTTTCTCTAAAGTCGATTTCTCTAAAATTATAACTAAAGGAATAAAGTATCGATTCAAATTGTACTGAAACCCTTCGTCCATAGTTGTGTCGGCAAAGGCCTTTATTTTTTGGTACATAACTTATGGACGAGGGGTTTCAGTACAATTCGAATCGATACTTTATTCCTTTAGCGTTTTCACTATCTATATAAAAGCAGAATTTGCTTAAAATGCTGATCACTCAGCCGTAATAAAACAATTTGAATATAAACTTGAACGTTTACTGACTTTTCGCAGTTTTCAGAACAAAACGTAGATTCTCCAACGTAGATACAGAGCCAGTCAAATAAGTATCTCATCCAGTGATGCTAGCACACTCCGATGGAACATCTAGATGCTAAAACCAGCGTAGACTTATTAGTAATGAAATAACATTAGTATCTCAGCCAGTGATAGCACACTCTGACGGAACATCTAGATGCTAAATCCAGCGTAGACTTATTAGTAATGAAATAACATTAATATCTCAGCCAGTGATAGCACACTCCGACGGAACATCTAGATGCTAAAACCAGTGAGACTTAATTATTAGTAATGAAATAACATTAATATCTCAGCCAGTAATAGCACACTCCGACGGAACATCTAGATGCTAAAACCAGCGTAGACTTATTAGTAATGAAATAACATTAATATCTCAGCCAGTAATAGCACACTCCGACGGAACATCTAGATGCTAAAACCAGTGAGACTTATTAGTAATGAAATAACATTAGTATCTCAGCCAGTGATGAAATTAGTATCTCAGCCAGTGATAGCACACTCCGACGGAACATCTAGATGCTAAAACCAGTGAGACTTATTAGTAATGAAATAACATTAATATCTCAGCCAGTGATAGCACACTCCGACGGAACATCTAGATGCTAAAACCAGTGAGACTTATTAGTAATGAAATATCATTAGTATCTCAGCCAGTGGTAGCACACTCCGACGGAACATCTAGATGCTAAAACCAGTGAGACTTATTAGTAATGAAATAATATTAATATCTCAGCCAGTGATAGCACACTCCGACGGAACATCTAGATGCTAAAACCAGCGTAGACTTATTAGTAATGAAATAACATTAATATCTCAGCCAGTGATAGCCGGAAGGGCTGATTAGCAAGATCCAGAATTTGGTGCACTGAAAAATATTATGCTGCCAAACTTGAATTATGTTCTCTAGTGTTTTTTAGATAAAAGAGATTCTGTAATAACACATCACAGAATAATTACCCTGATGGCATTGCAAATAAAGCAGAACTCCATTTGGGGATATTTGGGGAGGCACCCGTTTTTCCATCTTTTCCTTGCTTGACGGTGGTGTTAGGGGCCAGCAGCCAGAGTCATGCTCCACGTTTGTCGGGGTACTACTAGGAGACTGCGGCATGGCTAATCGGCGGCGACTGCCCGCTTCTTGATTTGCCCCAATCGCGCGCGCGCCTTCCACAGCGCCTCCGTCTTCTTCCAGGCAAGATTCGAGGTCTATGGATTCAAGGCTTGCCTCTAGACGCTCGAAATAGCGTTCCTCGAACACTTTTGAGTTTGCCTGATGCCTCAAAAGTGTCGAGACTACGCCCAATGTGGTAGCGACTACCTCGTGGTTTCCACATCCAATACTGTCGAACGAGGCGCCATTTTCTGTAATCAACGCTTCTCGAGGAATTTTGGCGAAGTGTGTAGAAAATTGTTGTGGGAAGCTTCGAGAAATGTACTTGTTCGGCGACATTGAGCAAACCTTAGTGCTGAGAACATACCATTTTCGCTTAGCGTCTAATAATTTCGGACTGAAGACCTGAGGAAAGGTTGTAGCGCCTTTCCTCGGAGCCATTGTGGATGAAACTGAAACTACCGCATGGGCTTCTCAGCACAAGGTCATGTTACGGTTGTTCTCAAATTCCATCTCTATGGGTCTTGATCGCTTCTGTTTGACAAGTTGATCCTCTATTGACAGATCTTCTATAATCCTACTTAGATATCCTAACCGCACCTAAATTGGGTACTTCCAGATAGACCCGGCTGCGTTGCCTCATGCTACAAAAGCAAGCTGCTGCTGAACCGCCCGGTATATGTTGGAATGTCAATTCTAGATTTATCAAAGCACCTGATGTATGATTTCTACTATAACGAGCTTCAACAGCAGTATGGACAACGCTGCAATCTACTCTACAGAGACACTGATAGTCTCCTACTACACATCGAAACGGAAGACATTTATGCAGACATGGCTATCAACAAACATCTCTATGATACGAGCAACTACAGCAAGGATCATCTGTTGTATAGTATTAACAACAAGAAAGTCCTCGGTAAAATGAAAGACGAGTGTGGAGGTATTCCCATCGTCGAATACGTTGGACTACGATCAAAGCTCTACTCAATCTTGAAAGCAGATGGGGGCGAGATTCGGAAAGCCAAAGGCACCAAGAAAGCAGTTGAAAAACATCGCATCCGTCATGAGCAATACAAAGAGTGCTTGCTAGATAAAAAAGTGTTCCACCATGGGATGGATATGCTTCGAAGCGAAGGGCACAGGATGTATGGTATTCATATGAATAAGGTATCGCTATCACCATTCGACTCTAAGCGCTGGATTGCAGAAAACGGGATAGATACTCTAGCCTATGGGCATAAAGACACCCTTCCAGAAGTGCAACTTTGTTACCAAAACTTTGACGACCTCATCGATGAGCTATTAGCCTAAGCTAATGCCTAGGTCGGTTTGGCACAACCAGAATCCCCTTTGGTGGCAGTTCCGTATCCGGTGGTACTATCTGTAGCTCTTCACGCACAAACCGTCGCTTTGGTGCTTGTTTCTCCGAAACGGTTCCTTCTTGGATGGAATCCAAATAGTACAGAACTGGTTGATTCGAAGATATCGCACTGCGCGAAATAACATACGTCTGTAAACTCCACACAGGATCGGTTGCTCGCTTGGCTCCACTTTCCAATTCTCCTGGGGCATAGAGATATCGAACTAGAACGTCGAATGGCAGGCGCTTTTCGGCGAATCCAATGGGCCGCGAATATGTAGGGGCTTTCACGTTCACAGCTCCTGCGATGGCCTTCAAAGGCTCCTTTCCTGTCAGTTGTGTCACCTCACTATTCATGGCCTTGATGACAGCAGGTAAGCGCTGGACCCACTCTCTGGATCGAGCCTCTGATCCTTCCGAAGCAAGCACCATCTCCTGTGCATATTGATAGCCAAACAATCTCTCAGCCAGTGTCCTGTTCGCTCTCTCAACGAAGCCTTGTGCCCTGTGGTTGCCTGCCTCACCTCGTTGGACCTTCGTACCATGCCGTTCTAAAGTTTCAGACATATGTCCCATGAACTCCCTACCAGGATCTACTTGTAACGTTTTTGGCCACGTCAATGGACTACGCGCGTATATTCGTTCAAAGGCCGCAGCCACTTCGCCACTATCTTTCGAGGCCAAAGGCTCAGCCTCTTTATATCGAGAAGCCACGTCTATCACCACCAAAGCATATTTATAGAGCTTTCGTCCACGTCCAGGCCGATCATGTGATAGGAAAAGCAAATCAGCTTGGTGAACCTCGTTTGGTTTCGATACAGTCCAATGTGGTCGTGGGACATAGCGTGGTGGTGGAAGGCATATCTGCCACAGGGCCTGTTTCTCCAACCAACTTACAGCGACATCTTCTGACACCTTCGCTGCCACTGAGAGCTTGCCAATTGCGGCGTGACCTTTCCAGTATCCCTCAGGACCATAGTAGGTATTCGCAAGTCGAGCCTCCATTGTATCTACGCTATATGATGTATCACATTAAACTTCAACAAGCAGAAAAAAGGTCGTTTTTAAAAAGCAAAGCCTATAACTTTTTTTATAACCATCGGCTGCATCGCCAGAAATTCGAGACATCGTTATTGCGCAACACATATTGACCCCTGTTCACTGTGTGAAATGGGTCGTGAAAATTAACAGAGAAATGTATGGGATCCTAAACATTTTCCTTAATTCTCATGAAATACGGTACAATCGTAAAAATGTGCGATCGAGGCATTATTTCTACAGATATTATCAATTCAGTTTTTATATTTTCAAATCCAAGTAGTACACTTTGATGATTCCTTTCTTTGATTTTAGAAGAAGCATAAAAATTAAACAGCTAGCGGTTATTCAAGCTAATTTGTCCTTTTGGAAAGTAGGTCCTAAACGGACCAAGAGAGATGAGTCTGCGATAAAATTCTGGTGAGCGGTGTTACCCAATTACGTGTTGGTACTTTATGTATCCTGCGTTATAGTGTCCCGATGTACCATATATGCTATGTCTGCCATCTGTATTACTATCAGGCGTCAATGTCTCGAATTTCTGGCGATGGGCTACATATCCAATGGTAAGCATTCCACCACCAACAAAGACCAACTCGCCTGTCTTCTGCGCACTCGAAGGTCGGTAGTAGTCGGAGAAATTGGGTTTGTGCAATGTCCTGCGGACGTATGCGGTGTATTCCCACGTGTACCGTATTGTATAGCACACGAGCACGGTCCCTATTGTTGAGATCCTCGGAATTATAGTACTGCTGACGTTTCTGTTCTTGGACCAAGTCAGCTAGTTTTTCGCGGTTCTCTTGGAAAGCAGCCCAGTCTGCCTTATACTTCTCAAGGGCTCTGTTGTGCCTTTCAATCTCTTTAGTAGTTGCCTCTGGGTCTCTTCCAGAAATGTATTGGTCGAGGTATTTCATACCAAGGCTTGCTCCAGCAAAAGCAACCGCTGCGAGTAGTGTTGCCATACTACGTATAGCTTTGCTATAAGTTATCAGGTATAATCTTTTTATCCTCAAGGTATTCCTTAGCAGCAAGGCTGCCTGCCAACACAGATACCCACTTTACGTAGTTTAAAATGTTTGATGAAGGATCACCAGTCATAGGCTCTTTGATGACTTTTTTCGCAGTCCAACCGATGCCTGCCGCAAGTCCAGTCAATACAGCAGCGTCTGTTATCGTTTTCATCAACTTGTTTTCTACCATTGTATATACGTACGTATACCTATAATCGTGAGGCTTCAAATGGTGTATATACGTACGTATATATTACTTCATGACAGGTAACACGCGCTATTTGCAAGCGTGGGGTGTCGTTGTTCCTTCGGAACGGGTAGTGGCTTGGCTTGTAGCTTGGCTACTGTCGTCCCGACGATCGGAACTCACTACTGTGCCCTTATACTGATAGTACAGCCCTACCAACGCGACGCCTACGCCAATAGCTGTGAGTGTAGTATTGGCAGACAAGTTCTTGTACCAGGTTGTTGTTCCTTCGGAACGGCTACTGTCCTCCTGATTGCTACGGGTAGGGACCTCCTCTTTTTCGCGCTCCAACTCGCGGGAAAGTGCCTCTCTAGCGCGGCGATTGCCTTCTGCCAGTGCTTTTCCAGCAGCAACGCGCTTGGGATCTTTCACCCTCGAGCTCTTCTCGAAGTTACTTTTGTAACATAGGCACAGTCTTCGGTGGGTCTGCAGTTATCCGATCTTGTTGCATTTCCATCTTGTTGGGATATATTGGTAGTCATATCAGTAGACTGTAGGTCTTTATTAGGTTGGTCGCTTGATGTGCTGTCTGCCTCTTCGTGGATAACTACGTGGTTAGCTACATGGAACAAAGCACTAGCTAGAGCCACAAAGCGACCTGCTTAAAGAGACAACAAGCCGGCCACAGCAGATATCTCATTGCGGACTAGGTGGTCTTCTTTTAGGTCTGTGAGAAGTGCTTGTTCGTTGTCTAGTCGAACTACGTACGCGACTGCACTAGTTGCTAGACGCAGTGCTCCGTTTACTAAGCAGCCTGTTATTTGCTTTGCTACGACGGCCTGGTATCTACTATGTAAACGTTTTACGTCCTTCTCAGACAGTTTAGAAATGTCTCCTAGAGAGAAATTCTGTCCTAGATATTCTTTAGTCGTACCCATTGCAGCTAAAATCGAAAGTGCTTCCCGTTGATCTTCGACCCCCTCCGATTTGGATGGTTGTTCCAGTATTGTTGCTTGTCCTCCGGACATACTTGGAGGACAATCAACAGCGTACTCATCTAGTAGGTTTTTGGTGTCGTCCATGCTACGGTTTGCTTTGCAAATATGTATATTATTATTTGCTTTGCAGTTTCTACGAAACGGTTATAACATTGTTACAGCATACTGTAGGGTGCAGGCAGCTCTAATACGACTGCGAAAGGATGTCGGAGACAGAAGCAAAGGCGAGCAAACAGGTGGGCTTTGAACTCCGAGATCAATATATTTTTCTCATCCACCTCCAACCCTCCACCGTAGTCCTCAAATAGGACCTTGGTATCTGGAGCCGACGCGGTCTGAAAGGCCACTACCATGGCTACGTTTTCGCGGAAGGGTTTGCATGTACTTGTGAGCTACTGGGTTAGCAGCCAAACAGAAATACCAATGTGGCGAGCAGAAAAGGCCAGTTCCACGAGCTTGTCAGTTCTCCGCTTGACATCTTTCGAGGCAGCACAATCATCGAGGACGAGTAGGGTATTGGTTCCTGCAAAAAAGGTGGAACAATTATGCAGTGTAGCATCGATTGTACCTCCGGTACTACTGTTGCTGGGCGATACGACGAAGAAATGAGGATCTCGATGGGCAAATCCACGATAGGTTTTGTTGTGGGCAAACATGGGGCATACAAGTACTATATAGTCGAACTTGCCACGGAAGGCTCCACGAAGCTGCTCTATGAGAAAAGCTGTTTTCCCACAGTTCGTGGGTCCTACTACGAGGGCATTGAATGGGATTTTTTCTACCAAGGCGTCCATGTTGTTACGTAGAAACGGCTACTAGTATGATATATTCTGTAGGCCTCCGTTTAATACCGTGAGTTGGCCATCGGCCAGTACGAAGATGTGCATGTTTATGGTTCCACTGCCCCCACTCCTATGAATACGGATCTGGATATCTTTTCCACTTCCTGTTTTGGCCAAACCATCACTGTGGACAACTGGATCCTTTGCTGTGCGACAGTCGACCAGGATGGCAAATTTGTTTTGGTAGAACTTGATGGGGATCATAGATGTCGGTTGCGGAGCAAACAATCCTTCGGACGTGGAGACAGCGCAAAACCATCCCTTGGCAGCCTCCCAGAAATCTGATGGTAGCATGCCTCGTGGGAAGAATCTGTTTGGAATTCCATTGATATCTATTTCTACTTTCGAAATGCCTGGATTGACGAATGCCTCGCTGTCCCGAGTACCTGCGGTGTGTGGTGCTACAAAGAGGAGAACTAATCCAGCAAAGGATCGCCGCGGAACGTTGATGTTCTGAGACACCAGAGTATCGGATGCTTTGGAGATAGGTACGGTTTTGAAGTGAACAGCGTGGTTGAACAGGAAGACAGCGCCTGTGGCATATGCGTCCCGTGCTTGTCTGGCGAGAGTTTCGTCCTCGATGACTTGGTACTCCAGCTGGATGTTGTTGAGCTTGTACGTGCCTATCTTGGTAGAGTCTGATCCCACCACTATGTCGTCAGCAGGTGCTAGAGTCAACTCAAACGAAATGGTGTCACTTAGGGCGTTGGGATACAGAACTCCGTGTTGTGTCAGAATGTCAACGTCCAGTGGGATTCGATATTTCGACCCATATGCGGCTAGGAGCGCGCTTTCTCCAACATTAGAAGTGTCCTTGTCACCTGCCTTCGAGCGTAGCTTGTTTGTGTTCTCTGTTTGAATACCTTGTTCCTCCCGAGCTTCTCGCTCTATAGTAGAAAGATAGAGGTCAGAATGTGTCTGTAGGAGATCTGGTCGAGCAATATCTTCTATTGTTTCGGCTCCCATTTTGCAAACTCGACGGGAGACCAGACAGCGTCCGACATTGGCCACCACTCTGTTGTTGGCGTGTCCACCAGACAATGCAAGGTCAGCCAAGAGGGCGAGGCTACCTGGGACCAGAACGATGTTTTCTCCTAGTGTTGGGATGGGAACATAGAGTCTCTCCTGGGTTGGCAGACGAGGGTGTGAAAGTGCGTCTATATAGAATGCGTCGAGCTTTCAAACCGAGAGGTTCTCTGCGTGTTTGTGCGGGAACTAACTTTGACGATATCATATTGAATGTAGCTTTGCTATGTATAGCATATAACAAAGTTATTATATAGCATATAGCTATATAACGAAGTTAACCTTCAATATGGAAGTTGATTATGACCCCGACACGACCGAAGAGACTCCATTAATTCCAGATGACGATGACGATGACGATTACCCCATCTGGGACGAACAACTTGATTTTCAGGATGAACGCACTAGTGGTACGAACCCTGAAGAGTGGATACCCACGAAAACGTGGGATACGAACGCGAGTGGTGAAGGCATCGTGGATGAGACATCGTTCACTGAAGGCGATACGCTTTCCCCCGCGGAAGCCGCCTTGAAACTTACCAAACAGCAGACAGAAAGGGCGTGGGAAAAGATACACGATAGGTTCCCCGAAGTCAAGTCCGATAAGTTCACAGCTCGTGTGGACGAGCACGACAGGGTCTGAGTAAGACTAAACAAGAAGAACGGCAAGGCTCACCTCTTATTCAAAACTGCCAAGGAAGTGGCCCTCAACGATAAGCTACCAAAGACCATAAAGAAAGGCCTAGGCAAACCTGCAGCAGAGATCGTTGAGCAAAAGGAAGCGAAGGTTAAAAGCCTCAAACAGGCAAATAAAGTAGCTAAGTCTGTCATTGATCATCCTTCCACATCTGAGGTAGAGAAGCAGGAAACTCAGAATAAAATAGACTCTAATGAACCAGAGATTCAAAATCTCGAGCAAAATATTGAGGACATCGAAGAGCGTATGTCGCTGCGGGACCGCGTCAAAGCTATTTTCAAGAAGTATGGGGTAACAATTGTTTCCGTCTTACTAGCAGCTGGGGCTGTGATTGGTATCATTGTCTCCATGCTGACGAAGAGCTTGGCTAGTGTTGCCAAAGGTGTTGGCAAGGGATTGAAAGCAATAGGAAAAAAGTTGGGGCAGATCCTACCTGGAATAGTTGGGGCAATTGCAAGCTTCGTATTTCGAACTGCAGGCGAAGTTGTTGGATTTTTGGCAAAGAATGCTTGGCTGTTGATCGTGGCTGTAGTCGTGTTTGTAGTGGAACAATATAAGTCGGGACGACGGAAGAGATAATACCCAGTAGGGTAAAGGATCAACGAAATAGCCACCAAGCGGCTCCGGCTGCAGCAATCGCCACCACTGCCAGGTTGGCTTCGCAACTTTAAAGCGTGCTGTGCAGGAGGCACTACAGGAGCGGGCTTCGCAACGTGCTTTGCAACGTGCTTTCCAGGTGGAGCTGGTACATGCGTTTCTGATTTTGCTGCGTGTGGCAAGTTTTTCTTTTGTGAAGGTCCTTCCATTGGTGGTGGAGGCGGGGTTTTTTCATCGAGGTTGATATGGTCGTTTATTCCGAAGTTGATGCCGGATGTTCCCGCATCTTGCAATTTGTTGTTATAACCCGATATGATCTTCGTGTTGATAACCATACGGCTGGGTATTAACAGACAACCCTTGGCGACTGCTAGATCGAGACGGACGCCCGTGCTCTGAAGAGCATTTTGATATCGCACTAGACTATCGACCTCCTTTTCCGTGATGACCTTTTCCAGCAGTTTACCAAAATATTTTTGGACGCTTTTGGACAGTTTCGATTGCCCTACGATTGAACTGTGATAGGAAAATTGGGCTTGTAGGACACAATACACGTAAATCATTATAGATGTGTTGATTCGGACTGTCCCGGCATCCGTCAATCCGTGACCCGTTCGTGGTACGAACCAATTGTGCTGCTTCTTCACCATATCGTTGCGAAAGAACTGTAACGGAAAATCGTGCTTAGCGTGACTCTTCTCAGAATACTCGAGTGAGCCTGTGGGCCACTCTGCAGTGAATGTGGTGTCGCGTCCCCACGTATCTTGAGCATTCACCAGCTTTCTATTGTTATATCGATAGGCGTCCCCTAAGCCCCCATTGGCCCCACGGCGCAAAGCAAAGTTAACTTTAGCGACTCCAAACTCTCTCCTGAGCCTGTCATATGCGACTGTGTTAAACGAAGCGTTGTTGTGCTTATTAAAGATAGCGTCTCTGGGAAGGGGAACTCCCAACTCAAATAGCAATCGCCTGATTGTGTAGTACACATGAAAGCGATAAAAACTCCGGATGTTGTCAATGATTGGTGCGTCATCTGAAAGATGGTCATCAAACGACACTCCACAGCCTGCTGTTGCACACCAAAGGACAAAGCATAGCTGTTCTTGCCAATGCAACATTGGTGGAGCATTGAACCACTCTTGTGCTTGTTTTGCGGTATAGAAAACTAAATCCGGCTCTTGGAAGATATCTCGCGGTACCCTCTGGAAGTACTGATCCTTTGCTACGTAGATCTTGAGAGGTCGTAGGAGAGGGGCTATGTCTTTGGCGTTGTCCGACCATACCACAGCTGGAACTGGTTACTTAAAATCCGTCTCTCTGAAGGGGAGTGGGAAACCTCTAGGCATACCCTGAAGTGCCCCATCAATACGTTTTCGAATGGTAGTGGGTAGCTTGGAGACATCATCACCATAAACCACATAGCTAGAATCTCCGTCTCGAAATACGATGCTCGTTGAATATTTATCTCCATCTATGTCCGTGGATGCATAGAACTGAGAAAGGTCTGCATGTGGGTAGTGCTTTCTGAACTTCGCCAACAGATTGGCATTCAGTTTTGCGACCTTTTTATTTTCATCGGCAAGGAGTGCTGTCTTCTCAGCTTTCGAAAGCCTTGGACCCCCTTTAGCAATCTCCGCCATGTCCTCGGCAGATAGACCATCCTCCCAATCATTTTTGTCTGGCACAGTGAGAAGCATTGTAGTCGTATTGAAGCATGCCTGATATCTTTAATATATCGATATGGTTATACTCAATGTTACATGTACCTCGTCTGACCATACTGTGTACCTCACAAAGCCTTCTGAGATACGGCACGTGACCCTTATCGAGGCTACTATTCCCAACAGCTGGTACAATTTGAAGACCGAGAGTGTCTTTAGCTGGTGGATGGACAATGGCCAACGATCTCAAAAATACCGTATACCTATTGGAAATTACGATCTCTCTGAAGTAGTAAGGTTATTCAAGCCTGCAGTCGACAATAAAGCCATAGAGTTTGTTGGCCGTCCAGAGCGTGGAAGGCAGTATCTGATGATCTTGAAGCGGTTTCAAATGTCCGACTCGCTATGTAGCTTTCTAAGAATTTGTGGAAAAATATCTGATGCCGATCGAGTGGGGTTCCAGCCAAGTACACACCTCTATGCCCTGAAAACCCTCGAGGAGAGGTATGTCTGCTGCGGTCTGGTAGATCCCTATGGCTCCCTCACTGTTACGAAAGATGACACCGAGGCCAAACCCTCGCAAACTCTTGCATGCATCCAGGTTCGTGGTAATAGTTTCCAACGAATTACGTACTCGATGCCGAATCCCATAGAAATAGCCGCTCGGTCTTCGAACAGCCTTCGAATATCCATACGTACAAAGAGTGGGATAGCGATTGACTTTCATGGCCAACCACTGCACTACGTATTAAAGCTAGACCTTGCTTGGTTATAGTTGACACATGTATACATATACGTATGATGGCAAGCGATTCGATTTATCCGTCAGTTGCTACTCCACAACGTCTAGACAGCGAGAGCTTTCGACTGCAGAAAGTCTGCGATACACTTGCCGAGCTTGAACAGCAGGCAAAACATTACGAAGTTGTTCGCAAAAAGTATTCTCGAGCCCGCGGTATCATTCACGGGGTTGCTGTGGCCACAGGTAGCCTGAGTGGTGTTTTATCCGCTTCCGAGCTTGGCACGTCATTGTCTGGCGTCGGGCTACCAATTGGCATTTCTCTAGGATCGCTTGGATTTCTTTGCGCCGTTGTTTCGGCTTTGACGGCTGTTGCCAGTAAGAAACTTGGGGCCCACGTTTCGAAGCATGAAAAGACCGTTATATAGGCCCGGGCTAAGGCTAATTCCGTGGAAGTCAAAGTTTCGAAAGCCCTAGACGATGGCAACATTTCAGAAGCCGGGTTTGGAAGTGTCATTGGCGAGAAAGGGAAATACGAAGCGCTTAAACTCGAAATACGACAAAAAAGGCTAGGAGCCGGGCGAGAAGGAGGGTTAAAAAACGTCGAAGAAATACGTGCCGAAATCCGAAAAGAGATGAGAGCAAAACTAGGCAGTCTCGTGGGATAAGAATTGATATTTCCTACGAGAGAAGCCAGCGTCGATTTTATTTCAACTTCCCGAAGAGCTATAACTAAGCTATAACAAATTAATTCGTATGTCTGGTTCGTATGTAAATGTCTGTCTCGCAAGTCAGACCGTGTCACGGGCTATTTGCATCAGCCGCTAATTAGCATAGTGGAAGACATAAATATAATTTGTCACACCTCACTGTCTAGCACATATGGCCCAACGGGTTGGCGCAGGGCTTGTGATCGAAAGGGGAGCCGTTCACAAGTCTGGTGTTCAAACCTCGGCGGGCCACATGTGCATGGTAGACCGGCTTTTGTGGGGTAAAAAGCTCCCCGTCCCACACAAGTCGTAGCGCGTCTGTCGATGTGGCAGAGCAATAGCAATAGTACAGTAGAAATAATGTCAATACTGGGTCGGGTACTTGGGGTAGAGCTTACGGGATCTCGAATAGAGTTCCTAGGAGTGCCGGTTGTACCTCAACCAGTTAGTACAGGATCCAAAGAAAAAATACAGTAGAAAAAATACAGTGAAAAAGCAAAAACCTCTCTAGGAACGAAAATGGCGAAGGAAGGAAAAAGGTGAATGTGACGCTCGTGGCATATTGTAATCCCAGTTTTGCTTTTTTTCTTTCATATTTTTTTTATTCTTATTCTTTTTTTATTCTTTTATTCTTACTTTTTTTATACTAAAATTCTTACTCAGTGGTTGTCATTCGACTACTATTTAGTTCATGTTTATTATAGATAGGTTCGAAGTGGGAATGGTAAACAAGCAACTCTTTGATAAAACGTACGGTTGTATTTTTGCCTAATTACCACATCGTTTGACAACGTCATTGAGAGTGATAAGTGTTCCTGCACGACGTAATACCTCGTAGCTTGCTCCAACGACTTTGGTACGCAGTAAAGATTGGATACCGGTATTGTCGTTGATTGCCGTATGAACAACTTCATAGACTATTTGTTGAAGCAAAGTAGTACCGTCTTCGCAAGAGTGATTTTTAGGTAGAAACTTAGCTGATACTGTAGTGAGGTAGAGTTCGAGTTTAGCGAAAGTCGTTGCGGTCTGAGGAGCTATGCGATCAGCATTCAAGTCGATGTCGATTTTGCCGTCGGCACGTAGCGAGTGCAGAAAGGCGTTGCCACGATAAATGCCCTGGTTGTTAAGTTGCATGAAACGAGCAACCTCACTTTTGGAACGAGCAAACCTGAGTTGCATACATGCATGGTAAAGTATAGCAGCCAAAATATTCTTCTTTAGGTGACTACGCTTGGAACAAACTTTCTGCACTTGGGTAAATACATCAGCCACGATTGCCAATACGTTTGTGGGAAATGAGAGTTCGTACTTTTTTCTATAAGCGGTATCGTATGCCAGTAGTTCCTGCATGATCCTATGTTGTTGTAATTCTTGTTTATCAACCACTGTGCTCGTACGATCGAGATCGCGTTGATACCAAGAGCTATTTGGACCTACGATACGCAACCGTGGAGCAGTACTGCAATATTTGGTGACTTCACGCAGTTCAAACTCTAGAGGACCCTCGGTAATAAGCCTACAGGTTGGACATACAAACTCCATTCCTAGCACTTCCATTGGACAGAGACATTCGGGGCACATTTCCCAAGGCTTGCAATTCTCTTTGATTTGTGTATGCTGCTGCTCAAACAGTAGAGACTTAATATCAAACATACATTGACTGGCACCAAGCAGGCCAAAAGGATCATCCATATTGGTTGCGTATACTATTGGTCTCTCTATTCTCTAATTGCCTGTTTTGCAAATAAATATACCTTATGGTTCTCCAATTCCGCTAACACATTTGCAAAGCACTTCTTGGTGTTGTGTTTTATCTCACAGAGGCGAATACGTTGCATTCGCTCACACTTTGAACAAATTTCACGAACCGTACGACAGCCGCCACCACACTTCAAACATGGGACGTTGTGGTACTACCCCCTCGTATCTGGAAATTATGCTGAGCACAGTACTCTGTTGTCTTTGAACGACTCTTTACACACCTCGTGGCCTTACCACGCATCAACCAACTACAAGTGCTTTTCTCCATCTCGAGATGTTTTTGCATTCGATATATACTACATACGTATTCTCTAATTGTCTTTTTAGTTATAGAAAAATGATGGCACCTACTCGTGGAACAGGCATTGCCTCTGGGTAATGGCGCCTGTTCCACGGGGAGGGGCCATCATTTTGTTGTCGATAAAAATACAAGGGGTGCGCCAGAACCGCTACTTTGTATACTACTTCACTCGTGGTCACTCGTGTGTACTTATAGACAGTATCAGATAAAACAATCCCTAATCTATTATTAAATTCTCGAAAACACGTCATAAAGTTCGTTATATCGCGGTTTGGATGATAATCTTTCTTCAACGTTACGTCATAAAGAGGATAATACAGTTGAGAAATAACAGTACGTGGCCTAGCTAGCATCCTCGATCGGACAGCATGCAGTGAACTGTTGACAGATAGCTGTATTAATGTGTCCATCTGTCTAACATTTGAGTTCCGTCTCGTGAATGACATTTATTCGTTATATCAGGGTAGATTTTTTTTATGGAGATCCAGTGAGCATCACAAGACTATGGCAGCTTGAATTGTTTTATTGATCCTACGCGTTTCGTCTGAGTCTTCAGACTTCGTCAGGGATATCCAACTGACTATCTTTACAAAGTTGGGTTTATTTAAACCCTGTACAACGTGATCTACATCGATGATCTTACGTAAAGTCCCGGAAGGGCATGACAGACCGGGAGTAAAGCTACGCTACTAATCCCGAAAATATTTTACAAGTATTTCATTACTGGCGTAGTCTGGACTTTACGTAAGACGTAAAATTCCCAGCACTCTTCCGGAGCTCTCTCTTTTTCCCTGGATCAAAACTACTTGGGTAGGTTCCATCCCTAAGGTACTCGACGAAGGTTTTGTATTGCTCGTGATCCATTCTACGAATTTCTTTCCGAGGTCAGTGATTGCTTCTGTGGGACAGCTTCAATGGGTACTCCTTTTTATACCGCCCGCGTCAATAATTATAATTGATTGATATAAAAAAATAAGTAATTCCACGGTCCATAGTGGGAACGTTTGCTGAGTAAATTTCACAAGCTGGGGCATAGCGTAATGCATGAAATGGGTAGAACAGTCAGTTGTAGAAAAGGGACCAAAATGGAGGATATGTCGACACTTTCAGTTGTCCAAGATTGTACCCAGCCGCGTATTCATCACCAAAAGCATAAAAGAACGACTAACAACATTTTTATGGCAGATAACGGCCGATAACAGAATGCCCGAATGGTAGAGACGTTAAATATAAAATTAGACATGTTGCGCCAACCCATATCGTCCTTGTCGATATCAGCAGAACCTCAATTAAGTTTATTTCTATCTTATCATCCATACAATAATGCATTTCATCCCGTACATTCTGTTACTTGGTTCACTGACTAATCTTCAGCCAAATTATCCACTGCTCTTATTTTGACGAGAAAATGGTTTGATGTAGCAAACATATCACAATTCGTATTTGTTCTTTGGTGCTAAACAATAGCGTGTTAGGGTATCTACCTTTTTTCAAAAGTCTTTTATTTGCTATCCGTGCTATGTGTATTGTTTATGATGTGGAGTGATTCAAAGCGAGATAACTTGTTCAGTACACATCTGAATTGATAAGCTCTCGTCAGCATTTGGCTCTGATTTAGCCGAATGAGCGGATGAGCTATTTCATAAATGTTTCTCTCAAATAGAGTATCGATTGAAGCTATTGTGCTGGTAAATAAACTAGACTCAGCGCTTTGAAGTGATGAAAAACGTATGCTTGGCGCGCTGCTTTGTTCCGAGTCATTTAAAGACCCTGTGTCCGAGCCCATGGTGCTTTGCGCGCGCAAATCATTTTCGTAGTCTACGAAAATCAGAAAGATCGTTGTTGTTGTTGTTATGTGACTCCCGAATCTTTCGAAATCCATCCCTACTTTGGGCCATCGTGTAATTATTGATAGGTATATATGATTAACTAACTTTCTTTTATCTTAACTTTTGTATATATACTTTTTAAAATGAAACTTTAGTTCGAATATTTCTTTGAATCCCGGTCTAGAGTGGCGAGTAGAGGAATGCCGGAGAAAGGACCGAGACAGCGAGGCGAAATGACTCGACAAATAATCCTTCAGCAGTCCACATTTTACTTTCTCTAGGTGTACAAGAGAACACTTGTGGTTCAAAAGGACTACTACGTGAGTTTCCCGGGGACTTGCTGCACTAAGGGACCGGCGGGCTTCGTTGGAAATACAAAGCACAAAGCAACCACTTCTGGCATCAAGAACATTCGTAATTATAATTTCGCACGGCTAAGCTCCACTGAGGTGTTACGACTTATCTGTATATGTTTTGCATTTTTATTAGCAGAGAAAGCAATGTCCTTAACCCTTTTTTCATCCTCCAGTACGTCCAGAAAGTCTTGCTACCAAAACTACGATCGCGGGTCAAACTCCAATCTGCCGAGTTCAGCTGTTACTTCACTGTGAGTTTGACTCGAGTGCGAGTACGACATTTCATTTTGCACTCAAAATATATCATTCGCAAGGAAAGTAGAGATCTTCAAATACAGCTAAGCAATACTGGAGACATAAAAACAAGGTAACAAGAGTATGTGTTTGCTTGTAGAGTTGTGAAAAGTCGCACTCATAAATCGAATTAGAATCTAAAGACAGAACAACTGGCTTCCTGCCGAGTACTGTTAAAATCATATTCGAAGCATCCGGGGAAAATTCGTGGGCTCGATTGGGTTTTTAATCCGGTAGAAATTATGAAATTCGTTATCCAAAAGTGTATGTGTAGTTATAAACAATCGAGAGCATTTTAGTTCGCCTAAAAGCTGGCCTTTAATTTATGCGGCCGTTGATAAACAAACTTATCATAACCTTGGCGCAAAGCACCATGGGCTCGGACACAGGGTCTTTAAGCATACACTGACTACCATTACAGAGCTAGAGTAATCAAAGGTTACAAAAAAGACACTGGTTATCAATTTCACACCGGAAACATTATTTTCAGTCCAGTGGTTCGAGACGTGCTATGAAATTCTAGTTTCATTCAAAATCTAGCTGAAATAGATTTATTTGCGCAGTAATACTACGAAAAATAACCGTTTCACAGTAGTATTAACAAGCAACAATCAGCTAGTATCGACTTATATTGCATCGTTATCAATCCAGTTGATCATATTTTCCAAAAAAATAGAAAGCGGAACCAAAACCCTGGAGTGGAACCAAAACCCTATCTCGATTTGGCACGATTTGTCAAAACTTCTAGGGATTAATTTAGTTCCTAGCGGAACCAGGACCCTAGAGATTTGGTTCCGGTCGGAACTAAATCGGGTAGGAACCAAAACCCTGTTCGATCTGACCGAGAAGACCCTGGGAACGAGGTTGATAGCCGCCATCTTGGATCTGACTGGGGGACGAGATTGGCATGCGCAGTAAGAAACTGGGTGTGAGTTGTGCATGGCGAAGGAAACGATATTCTGAAAAGATGAAATGTCTCAATTCTTTCCTCCTTGTTTGGAACACTTTTCAATTTGGGATGATCAGTGAAACAGGTAAGACGGAAGAACTGTGAATTAAGTAGTGGTGTCCATTAATAACATTGAAATGATCCAGCGCAGGGCAGCCAGATATACATACTAACATAGAGGGACTCACTTGAGTAATGACTCTTTGGGACTCACTTGAGCAACGTCGTTTATATATTTATTATCCCAAGCCACTATGTTTTATACGATTCAGCAAGGATTAGTTGGGATCCAATTCCCCGAGCAGGTGTGTGTCATTACTAGACCATCCCAGCTACCTAATAATTTCCTCCAGAAGGGTTGGCTTACCTTTCCGTCAATTACAGTGCAGCAACATAATGTGTATAAATATTCTTTTTATCCTAGAACTAACTATTGTAACCTGGAACCACATACCTCTTAGTAAACTATCCTGCCTCCAGCTTGATTCAAATAATCGGGGCCGGAAGTTACTTGTCAGGTTGTAATAACAAAAAAATACTGCAGTTATTCAGTACTATTTCACCATTTACTTGTGAACCCTAGCTATAAATACTTGAGAACTCGTTTTGTGACGGTTAGGGTTCGTTTTGGGGCCAGGGAGATGCAATGTATTCATAGGCAGTCAAACACTATTCAGTTCCAGCACCTACAGCTGGGGCCAAAAGTCTTGAAACACTTTGCTTCCATAGCGCCCCCGTTCCCCCTGTGCAATGTTGGTTACAAGTGCGTAATTTAATGACTACCTCTCGCTTGCTGACTTTGCACCCAACATTGGGAAGGGGGTGTTTCAAGGACTTTTGTCCCTAGCTGTCTGAGTGCAAAAGTGATACGATGAGCATGCACAGTGAGTGTAATGAGAATCTTAGAAAATCTCAGTCTAATAGCTTGAAATGCATTTAATTTTTCATTTATAGATAATGATGGATTTTATTAATGCAAGAGAAAATATATCTAAGGAAATGAAATGAAATGAAATTATTAAGAATATAGAAGCAGTAAATGGCTTTGTACATAATTATAGAGCCTTCATTGAAGTGTACACGCGAAGTATTTATCTTCCCGGTCACGATTATATGACGTTAACGTTCGGCCTAACATGATTTAATAAAATAGGATTTGGAAAAACAACTACTTTTAGTAAGGCACCAAGTTTGAATTATATTAGTTTACCAATTTAGTGACTAGTAGTGACCATTATAGAAATAATTTCATGAGCTGCTACTGTGTACACACAAAAGTTTACCAATTTAGTCACTGGTAGTGACCGTTGTAAAAATAATTTCACGAGCTGCTACTGCGTACACACAAAAATATAGAGCCTTTCGGAGTACGATGATAACTTATCTTATGCTAATTAATGTGGGGTAAACACAGCATGGTTAAGTTGCACGGTTAAACACCAGTGGTTAACCATTGAGTTTACCGCTATTAAATCCAAATTTAATGTTCAACTTTCTTTCTTAAGAAGGAAAAAGTCTTCAGAGGAAATTGCAGCACATGGAAATTTGCAATATATTGTTCTGGATTGAGGCATTTATTCTTTTTATGCTGAATATAGTGTGGTTAACCTGTAAACCATGGTATATATAAAGATCTTAATTACTTAATCTTTTCAAATAACCGAACTTAACCGTTACAACTTAACCACAGCCAAAATAGGTTAAACTCTGCGTCAAATACCATTTTAGCAACATACAAGTATTGTATAGGTCATTTGTATTCACTGTGGCTTGTGGTGGTTTAAAACTATATCTGTATTCAAGATGTATTATACTACCATTTGCAAGCTACCGTTAAGCGTGAACCTTTTACCGCGTTCGTTTAAGTTTGAAACCTAGACGTCTGGCGGCACAAACCTTTGCAATTTAGCCGCGATAATGACAACCTTTGACATGTCCCGCCTTCACGTTTCAGCGAGTGGGATTCAGGTTTGGAAACTTTTCAGCTAGATTTCCCTTTGCGCTACGCGCTAAATCATATAAATGTCGGTTCAAGTTAAAGTTTTGGACGCTCAGAATTATGAGAGATGCAAGACAACAACTGTCTCTTGGCATAATCTGAGTTGCACGACAGTAGAAGACATATCAAAGGTTTTAAACATCAAGTTGAAACTAATTAGTTTGCCGACGAATTGTAAAGGTTTGGGACGCCAGACGTCTAGTTTCAAACATAAACGAACGCGGAAAAAGGTTCACGCTTAACGGTAGCTTGCAAATGGTAGTAAGCAAGAGAAATGGATGGTTAAGGTATCTGCACTGGCTAAATTTAGGTCCTTTAAAATTCCTCTTTTTCGGGTATATTATAGTTTATTGCATCTAATATCACTTTCAATAGTTTTTTCCCACTTATTCATAATCTGAAAGTTGCAAAGCGCTTTTAAAATCACGTCTTTGACCGGAAGTTGCAGCTGATGGACGAGCGGAAGACTGGGTTGGTTACTAGCGAAGACTAATCGAGTGTGGCAAATTGCCTGTATCTCTGACAAAACCAAGATAGCGGAAAGTTTGGGGTTGCAAGACTTGAAGACGTTAAGCGACGGTCTACATTCAACGCTGAATTGATTAGAAATGTACTTCATTCATAACTTGACCGATATATTTATAAGATCCTTTATAAGTTCTTTAATATACACAAGCTTTGTCAGTTTGTGAGAATAAATTGTCGTGCCTCGATCATACATATAAAACAACCTTTCAATAAATCTTCTTGCTTAAATTTTATCTTCCTTTCCAGGCTTGGGATGTAGTCAGAAAAACACTCTCCGCTATATGAGGACTCATGATAAGACTGTTCAAGACATTCAAATATCATGCATGTTGTAGCACGTTTCTCTGCGACGAAACAAACGATAGCGACCGATCGAGGCTGACAAAGGCAATTGCATGGCCTCTGCTTCCCATTTATAGGGAAGAACCAATTCCTCATGTGTCTGTACCTTTTCTTCCTTTCATTTGTTATTCGCTGAGACTTGTTTTTTCTTTACTTTTCTAATATCCTATTCAGAAGAAACGCCGTCAATCGACTTCGACATCGTGTTTACTTGAGGTCTTAGCCCCCATTTGGACAGCAGATTAATTATTGACTATGCGTACAAAGGTACCGGAAGTCACGCTTGAGCTCGTGAGGCACGCCTTGACAACGGATAAACAAAAGCAACTTCCCAAAGGGGGGAGGACTAAAATCACGGCTTTTTAGAGTCCTTGGTGGCTCTGATCAGCGGTTTTGAATCCAAGATGGCCGACAACAAGATACAACTCAAGTTATGGAGTTTAAAGCATATTTTGTGGGTTCCAGAGGAAAGTTTGTGAATACTTACGTACGAAAGGACATTTCAAATACATTTTTCTCTGAATGCTTTTATGATATTCCTACGAAACCACTCATGAAGACTTCATAAACTGTAATGAATAATCGTGTGGTTGGAAGTCATGGAAATCATTTTTGTTACGGCGTTGTTAATATTTAACTTTTATTTGTAAGAATACCTGATATCGCGCGTTATAAAACCAGAAAATGGATTTCCAACCACACGATTTTTTCAAATCCCATTTTCAACAATATTATCAGGTCAAATGGACTCATTTCAACGTGTAAGCTTAATAAAACGCAAAATATAAAAAACTGAGGCACCGGGGGGTCTAGTGATAATTCAATTAGCAAAAAGGGGATGTGTACAAATTTATGCCAAGCTAATTATTTTTTATGTGGCCCTTCTTCATGTAAATGTTCAATTATCTACTGTCTATTCCAAATCAAATACAATTTTTTCAAAATTGGGTAAATATTGACCATTTTTGCCAGTGCAGATACCTTAAGTTGATCTTGAAGACAACCGAAGCACTTAACCAAGCGGTACCAAGCAGTTTACAATTACACGGCGAGTGATTGCGCTAACTGACAAGTGACACTGTTACCATCATTTTTTATTTCATTCCTTATTATTACTGGAGAGGCATGTGTAAAATGTCTTACGATTACGATAGCTTTAAATAATCCGATTTTTCTGCTACTGTCGAAAAGATCACTAACGATTACATTGCAACTGAAAATATATAACCGGTTACAGTAATTAAATAAATCATTTCATTTACAATTGGCACAGTTCAATCTTGTGTCTATTCTGTTAGGTGTTAATGTACAGTCAAGTAGTCTTACTACTTTGTACGATCACCTTTGCTTTTAATAACTGCAAGAAATCTTCTATTCATAGATTCTATAATGTTATTTATTGCGTGTACAGGTAGGTATCTTTTGAACGACCTGTATTTCGAACTCTTGCAACAAATTCAGCATATTTTTCTTGAATTCAATGCGATTTCAGTAGTGTCTGAGCGTAACTGTACTCAGTCACAGAGTTTACCCACATTTCGCAGGGATAGATTCTTCTGATTGTATAGAAACCGAATGTACATGTACGCTCTCAGTTCCTCGCTGCAAATAGAGCGATCTTATACACCATACAGTGAACTTCAGCTAACCTCCTCCAAAGAAATATTTAATTTCGAACTTTTTCCACCTTAACCTCTAACAGTTTCTTCTCATCATATATCCTTTGAATCTACGGTTGCTTTTTTTTGCTATGTGATAACTATTTCCAGTAAATTATGCAGATATGAAAACGTTACCTGATTCTACATTACATGCACAGGCATGTGCCTATGCGACACTACTATACTAGCATTTTCCATTACCTAATCATCATGTCAGCACGTCAGAATATAAGCTGATAACACAGACCAGATGGCATTTTGCTTCTCAGACAGCTGGGGCCAAAAGTCTTGAAACACTTTGCTTCCATAGCACCCCCATCCCCCCTGTGCAATGTTGGTTACAAGTGCGTAATTTAACGACTACCTCTCGCTTGCAACTCTGACTTTGCACTCAACATTGCTACGGGGAAGGGGGTGTTTCAAGGACTTTTGTCCCTAGCTGTAGTACTTGAATTGTACCGCCGGCACAAGTCTTAAATCGCAAATGAGCTTATTCGCCGAAGCGGCTCGGTAAATATCCACAACTATTCCCCTCCACTTTGGTGAATAATTGTTAAATATTGGCAATCAGTGTGATTATAAATTTTAAATGGTAATTGCTCTTGGAAATTATTGAAACTCTGCAGTTGGTCATCTTTTTACCCAGTATTAAACCTATTACATGTACATACTTGCCAACTGTCATCCCAGATTGTGTGAGACAACCCTGCATTTTAGCCCATATATTGTCCTACCTTCCTGCATGACCAATTTTTGGATTTTTTGGAATTTCCGTCAAAATGCCCTGCTTTTGTCCTGCATTTTTGGAATCGTAGTGGTTGGAGAGATTAAAGAAGGTACTGTAATGCATGGATGCAGATTTTGTTTGATTTTGATTTTAAGTGCGAAGGAGAAGGGGATTTTGAACTGATTTTCAAATCCTCAAAATCTGCGTAAATTGAAGAAACAAAAACATCACCAATGCAAAACATTTTTCCCCAAGGATTCTATTGAACAATGTTGTAGTAACATGTAGCTTGGTTTCTTTGGCCATCCATCCATTGAAAAAAACCATTGCATTATCAGAATTCCAGCACCTCTAGAATTGATGCAATATTTTTTGGAGGTCCTTGTCCCTATTTTTGTTGCAGTGGTTTTGGGTACCGAATACGTAGCAGTCAATGGTTAAAGGATGACATAATTTTCTTCAAAGAAGGAATTATTGTTTTTGAGGGAGAACAAATTCTGAACACTCGATAGCAGCATTACTATTCTTCCAGAAAGTACAAATAATGGAATTCTATTTCATTCCATTTTAGTGTTTGCTGGTATTGTGGGCAACACCAAGATCTTTGCTATTTTGAACACAACAGCAACATTCCAGTGGAACACGACAGGAAACAATAGCATCCTTGCAGTTGTCTGGGGTATTAGCCGGCCTGATCAATCTGATATTGCTAAGACGTTAATTACAGGGGATAAATTGAGTGGAGTCACTTCTGGTTTGAATTCCTCTGACCCTGTTTACCAAGGAAGGCTGTACTTTGTAGGAAGCTGGAGTGCAGGGCATGCCTGGTTTGAGATACGACACCTGACAAAGAATGATAGTAATATCTACATGGCAAAAATAAGAGAAGATGGAGCTGCTGATTATGACCTTAATACAACAGAGTTGGTTGTCAATGGTAAGACATAATTTACTTGGTATATATGAGCTTGGTAACCTTTGGTAGATTGAGCAATCTGATTGGTTCACTTTCATGGGATTATCCAAATTTGCACCTCTTATTAAATGTGCGAGGTTCATAACAATGTGCATGTAAGTTATGGATAGTGTACATGCATGCATGTTGTCCCCACACATGGGCCTTAAAAGGGGAAAACAAGTGAGAATCCATAACCTAATTAAGTATGTTTCTGCATGAGCAAAGATCCAGTTTAATAAGATGATCATTTCATGAAACTGGAAATAGTCAAAGCAACAATGGTTTTGATTTATTTAAAAAAACGTGCTTCAAGGGTTTCTTATTATAGCAGAACGTTTTGCACAATTGCAGTTTGAAGACAATCTTATAGCCCCAACATACAGTGCTGCTCGAAAGTAAGTGTGCGGGCAGTCCGCGGGCAGTCCGCGGGCAGTCCGCGGGCAGTCCGCGGGCAGTCCGCGGGCAGTCCGCGGGCAAGCCGCGGGCAGTCCGCGGGCAGTCCGCGGGCAGACCGCGGGCAGACCGCGGGCAGACTTCGGGCAGTCCGCGGGCAGACTTCGGGCAGTCCGCGGGCAAGATTCAGGCAGACTGCCCAAATTCAAGTTTCTTCCAGCTTCTATCGCACATCTACGATGTTCGAACGCAAACAAAACCTTACGCGTGTAAAATTTGTACCTGTGTATCAGGGTTAAGAATACTGGCTCAATAATATTTTCAACCAAAATACGCTTAATAGCTTCCAAAGTTTCCAACGTTGTGACAACGATAAACCCCTTCGATACAGTGCGATCTCACGGCAAATTAACAGATAACTACAGTATTGTGCTAAAGTCATGCAAACATATTACGACGAATTTCGCTCTTAATGTTCCTACGAATGCCAACGCGAATTCTAATTCATGACACAGTTTTACAAACGTACAGTAAGATGGTTTTGGTAAATACCCTGCGTGCCAGAGGCGTCAAAAAGTCAGGATTCTAAAATAATAGATTTGCCGTAGTTTGACGCAGTTTGACGCAGTTAAAGAACACGTGTATAACGTGGGCATCCAAGAGTTGTCCCGGTGAGTTATTTACATTTATTAAAAGTGCTTGTCTTACTCAGTTTACGGATCACGAAAGCCAGTGTTCTAAAATAGGACACACTCTTGAAGTGAGAGAATGTTTTGCCGCGTATGAGCGCGAGTCTATAGTCGTGAGTATTTTCATTTAAAGCGGCCTCAGTCAGTTTACAAACACGAACGCCAGTGTTCAAAAATAGAACACAACTCTTGAAGTGAGAAGAATGTTTTGCCGCGTATGAGCGAGTCTATAGTCGTGAGTCTTCATTTAAAGCGGCCTTAGTTTACAAACACGAACGGCGGTGTTCGAAAATAGAACACAACTCTTGAAGTGAGACAATAATAAACTTTTGCCGCGTATGAGCGAGTCTTAATAGTCGTGACTATTTTCATTTAAAGCGCCGCTTGCCTTACTCAGTTTACAAACACGAACGGCGGTGTTCAAAAATAGAACACAACTCTCGAAGAGACACAAGAATAAACTTGTGTCAGCAGTCTAGTCGCGAGTATTTTTATTTTCAATAGTCAGTTTACAAACACGAACGCCAATGTCTGGCTTCTTTGCTTTAAAATAAAAATGCTTTCGCAAAGAAACAACGTACGTATTAATTCAAAACTCGGTAACTTTTAAACGGGTAATCGAACACGAAACTCGTTACAAATGTAGGTGTATTGCCCGAATTCTGCCCGCGGACTGCCCGAAGTCTGCCCGCGGACTGCCCGCGGACTGCCCGCGGTCTGCCCGCGGACTGCCCGCGGACTGCCCGCGGACTGCCCGCGGACTGCCCGCGGATTTGCCCGCGTGTCTGCACACTTACTTTCGAGCGGCACTGTACTTTATTTGAACTGTTCTACAAATTTTCTTTCAGTAAAATTTGATGTACAAGTTATTTACTTTAAAAAATGAAAACAATAAGTATTGTGACTGTAAATCTGATTACAATGATAAGTGAAGCATGAATGGGTAGCTCTATTTGCATAAGGAAACAAAGACCATTGCAAGTTCCACTGCGGTCATGGTTAATATATATTATTGTCCTGTTGTTTTGATTTCCAGATACTGTAAACAAATGTTATTTGAAAGATTGAAAATCACAAAGTTTTCCAGCAGTTACATTTATGTACATACATGTACAGTACCGGTCAAAACTAACCTCCCCTTTGCGTGCACCTTGCATGCAAAGCAAACATGCAAAGCAAACCCTGTGTTTACTTTGCATGCATGTAAAGTACATGTAAATGCAAAGAGGTGCTGCGTTTACTTTTTGTTTACAAAAATAAATGCAAAGTAAACCCAAAGTACATGCATGAAAGTAAATGCAAGTACATGCAAAGTATACCCAAAGTAAACGTACACTTTAAATAGTATAAAAGGGCTGTTCATTTGAAACGAAGTTCTGTTCAAGCCACAAGTCATGATGATGGAACAAACTTTGATGTGTGGTAAGTTACAACTGTTTGACCTTTGTTTGTAAATTAATTCAGCAAATAATTTGAATAAATACTACAAAATATAGTGAAATCATGCTATTGAATTTTTTTTTCCAGAACTCTGCCTAAAAAAGTATTTGAAGATGGGAGCCATGGTATCAATCATAAGAAAAATGTAGAAGTATTAAATAATGCAACTGATGAAGCTCTGTGCACCCTACAATGTAGATTGTGTTACATACAAAGCAAAGATCCTGTCTTCTTCAGGTATGTAAACACGTCAATACTTATAAATTATGCTATTATCGATGTGGATGGTTGAGTGAAAACAATAAAAATAGCATCAACAAATTCTATACAACGACTTACCAGTTTAAAGAAACTACATGTACATGTATTTTGACATCCATTTAGCATCTCGATTTCCAGTAAGAAAGTTAATTCATCTGCAGTAATACTAATGTGTCTTTCAGACTTGACAAAACCGACACCCAGCAAGGCTAATTTCCATCAGTACCAATAGATTTTTCATAAATAATAATATTATGCTAATATATTTAAACCTACATGTATCACATTAGAAGAAATAACTGTATTCAAATGTCATGTATTATCATATTCTGTAAAATGTTATAAAAGTATTGTATGTATTATAATTTATACTCTTTTTACTTGACTTGTTTGCAGAGAATTGCCAAGTCACATCAGACCAATGACAAAGGTTGTATAATTGGTTCAACTAAGAATATTCATGAACTCTCTCAAGAAGAAGTTCAACGGGTAGCTGATATTTTTAATGTAGAGGATAATCTAGTTTCATGTGTGTCAACTGTGTCAAAGAAAGCTTTTCTTCCAGACAATGGAGACAGTGGTCTTTTGCTACGGAAAGGAGAAAGTTTCATTGCTAAGGTAATTTGCCATCTTAATGAAAGAAGGGATTGTAGATAGGCATTACTGGACTGGTTTTCCATTAGTTTTAGCTACTCCAGGTGATATGCTTATTATTTCATTGTCAGATATACAGAGGAAGGTGATGTTACTACCAGGAAATGACAATTCAACCAGCAGCATTGTAATAGACTATAATCGCCCAGTGTCAGTTTCCCCTAATCCTATAGTTCCATGCTGTCCTGAAGTAGGGGATATGCTTGGAGATATACTACGCTTGGAGATATACTACGCAAGCACAACATGTCATTCCACCTATATGCAGACGACACACAGATATACTCCACCTTCGTCTACAATAACTCTGAACAACTTGCCTCATCGAAGCGCTGTATAGAAACCTGTCTACTTGAGATTGAACAATGGATGACTTGTAACAAACTTAAACTTAACAATGATAAATCTGAACTTTTAATTTTACACTCCCGCCATCGTCCGTATGCTCTATTACCATCTCTTGCTGTCGGTAATGACACTATATACCCCTCTAGTTATGCCAGAAACATTGGAGTAATCTTCGATGACACTATGTCTATGTCTCGCCAGGTTAACTCTATTTGTAAGTCGGCGTTCTACCAACTAAGGAATATTTCTAGAGTAAGAAAATATTTGTCTGTTAGTACTACAGAAATTCTTCTACACGCATTCGTTACTACTAAGTTAGATAACTGTAACTCCCTATTATATGGCCTACCAAAACAACTAATCCAGAAGCTACAATATGTCCAAAATGCTGCCGCTCGCATTATATCATGCACGCGTAAATACGATCATGTCACACCTACTTTAAAGGAACTGCACTGGCTACCTGTAAACGAGCGCATCACATTTAAGATTCTTCTACTTACTTATAAGTCCCTTAATAACCAAGCACCTGTCTACTTAAGAAATTTATTACACATCTACAAACCTAACAGAATGCTCCGCTCGTCATCTGACACACTTCGCTTGACTCAACCGATGCCTAGACTTAAAACCTATGGTCAACGCGCGTTTTCTATATCAGCACCTCAAATCTGGAATAGCCTACCTGTAGAAATAAGATCCAGCCCGAATGTGAATATCTTTAAATCTAAGCTCAAGTCTTATCTTTTTTGCTCTGCTTATAATCTGAACTAGCTATGAATTATTATTACCGATATGTACTACATTGCTACATAGTTTACTTATTACTTGTTACGTTAGTAGATAATAATTAATTAATTTGTTATTTATACATTATTGTAAAGCGCATAGAACAAATATGCTATATGCGCTATATAAATATATTATATTATTATTATTATTATTATTATTATATTATGCTGTGTATTCAAGGAGAGACACTTGATGATGTCTGGTTTGGCCATGTGCGAGCTGTGAATGAGGGTGCTAAAACAGTATCTGTTAACTTTTTTATTCAACATTTCAGATGGCCAGGACGTAATCTTTATGTACGGGAAACATACAGTCGTCATGTTGCTCGTGAAACCATTCATTGGAAAAGTATCTTGAACATTGCTAATGGAGAGTGGGTTTCTGGAAGTACCTGGAAGTTATTGTAGTATTACTAACATGATAATTTGTACACAAAAACAAACCAGTGATTGTATTTGTGTCAAATGTGCACTGTAAGCCCTAGGCAGAAGTAATTGAAGGGGTGGGCAGAAGAAAGAGTTAAGACAGTGATGATGGATCAAGTTCTCAATTCTCCATTACAAAACAAAGAAGATAAAGGAGGATTTGGAATTTGATCTGATCATCGCTTAAAGTGCCTATAACCCCAAAAAAGTTACGCTTTCAGATCAAACTTAGAAGTATTCTATGCAACTTCCCGAAAAAATTAATGGTTTTAAAGCATTTCTCTTTTTTTTACGGCTTTTCAAAGATGAGAGCCGTGAACTTTTACCGTCATCTTAGCGACTTGGTGGGGTCTGGGACTAGGTACGTCATAGTAGGGAGCCATGTCACGTGATAAAGGCTTCTCTCATGTACTTTTGGTTCGTTCTTTCTTATTTGCGTCGTAAGTTCTGTAATTTTCTGCTGGACTTTTTGACAAAATGTCTTCGTCAGGCTCCGAATCTGAAGACAGTTGTTCATCGGACAATTCCGAGCTAAATTTTATCAACTATGAGCTTGAAGCAGAAGAATCTGCCGGCGCGGATGAGCCACTCGCCGATGAAGAATGGGTTACAAGAGTACAGATGGAGACCTCCAGAATCGGTTCAGTGGAAGGCCTCGAAGCAAGGAAAAGCTGGTGAGTTAAACTGTCCAAAATTAAAATAAGTTATCATAGCCCTTCATGGGCTTCCCGTGGCCGTGGTCTCCCAAAAAAACCGGCATTGCAGCAATGCAGGATGCCAAAAGAATCCAGTGATCCTTCCAATCGCAACAATCATATATAGAGATTATTACATGTTAAGAGCTTGATATCGTTTTTATTCACGAGGTTTTCGTATCGTATCTCGAACGAGCGAGTCCGCGAGCATTAATAATGCTCAATAATGACCAAGGTATGAATTGAAATCAATGAACACAGTTCCATGTTTAGTCTGACCAGGAAAGTGGAAGGTTTATCAGAGTATTTTGATCTATCGTGCATGTTAATTAAAAATAGTAGCTCTCGTAAGCAACCACACTGGGAATCAGGAAAAGGTGCTCATAACTAGTCAGAACTGGAATCAGGAGTAGTTGCTCGCTTATGAGAGCTTGCACACACCACACCCATGGGGATACATATATAATGCGACTGATATCACAGTATACAATACTGTACTACTCTACTGTAACAGCATGAATGTCAGATATAATAAGAATATTGTTGCAAAATGCTAGTGCATATTTATATTTAGTTGACTCATTGCACAGTCTGGGATCATGTCTCTGGAGTAGTTACTTACAAGAGTTTAAAAACAAAGAAAAATTCCAAAGGTGGTGGTACGCGCGGTGGTCACTTAATTATGAGAGTGGCTGGTTACTACAGAGCACAAGAGTGGTCTCTAAGGGGAGCTGGTCACCTACAACTCACCTCCTACAACTACACGGGCAGTTTCACAAAGGGCTTCAACTGTATCAAACAATTGGTACTAACATATAAACTTCTTTATTTACAGATTTCTACGAGTTGTCTCATACAGAGAGTACATCCAGTTAGTCTACGGTTATCTGGGCAACAATAGAATTCCTCTACTAGCATGTGCATATGACACAATCAGGACAAAATTCAATGCTGGGAAAGAAACCTTCACTGGATTTGAAGAAGATGAAGATGAAAGTACTTCATAACTTATATAAACTTTAAGGAGAACAACAATGAACAGTCAAACTTTCAGTGCCATTGGCCACTTTTGAAATAGGCTTCACTGGTCACATACAAATGATTCAATACACATACAAGGCTCTGGGGAATAATGTGCAGTGATTAATGGAATAACAATAATGAATTTAATTATGCCCCAGAACCTTTGTATGTGAGAAGTCAAGCATATATCGAATGTGGGCTATTAACCTACATGTATGTCCATATACATGTATGTCCATATGTCCATTCAGGCAACCTGTGAACAGGAATCACTACCCTGACAAGCGAAACTACTAGCCCTGGGCTATTGGAAAGCACTTGCATCGCACCCTGTGTTCCTTTCTATAATTTTACACAAATTTTGAAAATAGGATTATAATATTAAAATTTAAATGTTTGAGTAGTAAATTGGAAAACAGTAAAATTAGATGTCTGGGCCGGACACAGTCATTATCAGAGATTCTCATATGAACTGACAAACCTCGTGCACGTGTGGGATGGTAAAAATCAAAGCAAATATTCAAAAATGACTAATAAATTGTGTAAATATACATTATTCAAGTAAAATAATGAACATACTTTCAATCCAGCATTGAAGGAGGGGGTTGAACTGTTTTAACCCACCAATCGAACACTGACTCCATACATGCATAGTACCGTGACATAGCCCCTTTAAACCTCAAATTTAATTATGGTGTCACATGATAGACACAGCTGCCATCTAAGGGGGTCAAAACACTCGTCTTTAACAACAGACATACAAAATAAAGCTGTTCTGCCATAGATTGCCTTCCTTCAAATTGGCTAATTTTCCCAATAAAATAAGAATGGCGGCTTTCATCTATTTGTTTTGATGTCATGCCAATGAAATAGGGCAATCGATTTCACTGAGCTGGTCACAGGAGTGATTAGCCTAAAAAAAAATTAGGATGGAAGTTGACAGTATAATATATTGCTACCTAGATTGTCCATTGATAAAATATCAAATCACTGAGATAGCTGGTAGACATTTCTGGTTCACTCTGTACTTATAAGGGGACGAGGGTTGTTCTTTGGACAATCAACAACACCTTTATGCTCTTTAATAGGTTTACACAATACTTTATTTAATGAGGAGGACATACTTAGCTACAAGCTAGTTTACAGAGTTCCACAAATAAATTCAAAAAAAGAAACAATATATAATTTAGAGATTAAGAATTTAATTAATTTTAATTTAATAGGTTTCTTGCACACTGAGCAATGGGGTTTTGCCTTGGTTTTTGTGGGCCTTACAGCAGGTGGAACTGGAATTTCTGGCCTCACAGCAAGTGGAACTGGAACTTCTGGCACTAAAATACAAAAATAACAATTATTATTAAGTTAGTTATGGGTATATATATATATTGGTTTATGGTAAATAAAGCACTGGTTTCGTTTTAAATACAAACTTACAGTGTAATATTATACGTTTCCAGCTGGTATTTTAATATTTTGTTTAGTCTACTCTCGAAAGACTAAACAAGCAGTATACCTTTATATGACATGTCCAACAGTTTGATACATGTAGGTGTATATGCACTGCTTGAGCAAGAGCTACATGTAGGTGTTATTGGAGGACAAACACAGACGGTGTGATTAGCACAGACTCGATTTTGTTTGAATATTTTCAGAATTTGAATAGTTTCTTTTGTGCAATTTTTTTTTTTTTATACAAAACAATTTGAATTACCTGGAGCTGAAGGAGGAACATCTATAACAGTCATCCTTTGTTGTCTCTTCTGGGTTGCTTCTGCCCTTGGCTGCTTGTTAAGCATGGTGTCCTGTCCATAGGTGCAGGTGTCATCTAAAGAAAGTTGTCTGATTTATTCACTGTTATTTCCCTCATACTAAAAACATGCACTCTCTTAGTGTAATACACTTGTGGTGAAAACAATGTTCAGTACGTGGAACCCGGTCATAATGAAGTTTTCTTCCTTTCCCTAGGAACTTCTTTATACATGCAGGTTCCACTGTATTGTAGCCGTTTTGTAGCGCTTCCATTTCACTCCATTCCGGGGAATGGAGTGAACGGAAGCGCTACATAACGGCTGCTATAGGACTAGGAGGCTACTGTATAAATCTGTATTGCCATGCAAACTAAATACAAAAGCACTTACCAAAATCGGAGAATGGCTTAAATCGGTTTCGATGGCATGGACTGATGGAATAGGAACAACTCCATATTCAACCGACTTCAGTCTTGGCGTAGAGTCAAGGACTAAAGAAAATCTTATAAAGTCTTCCGGCTTGGAGTGAACCAAACAAACGTTCTTCGTCGGTTCCCACTTCGCTCGCTTTGTTCGCACGAACCTCAACCACTGGCGTCTTCTCTTCTTTGATTCTGGCCGATCATCGCTTAAAAACGGGACCTTGTGTTAGAGCTATCCTTTTTTTAGTTTCGTCTCATTCCTACAGCCCCCAAATACACATCTGTTTGGCATTTCAAATCGAGTTATTCGCTCGGTTCGCTCTGTTTTTACCATGGTTTTTACTGTCTTTGTTGTTGGTTGTTCGCTTTCTCTCACTACTATGACGTTGCTTTCCGGTTTCGTTCCCAGTCTACTTCCAGACTCCAGCTGACGGCCATTTGGGACAGGGTGCCCAAATCGGGTTGTTTTACAATGTTTGACCCCAGAAATAAGGTCGAACTCTTACTTTTTTCCTTTTTCTCTCTTCGAATTATTGATAAGAAGGATGTAAAGAATTTATTAAAAATACTTCAAATTTGGGGTTATAGGCACTTTAAGTCTTTCTTCCACTCACCCCTTCAATTTATTTGGGTGCAATAAAGTGTTTAAAACCTTGTTCGACCATTTTGGGGCAATTCATGGTCATAGTACATTGCTTTAAAATGGATTACTAATTCATGAAGTGACGTCATTCAAGGGGCATTATGCTAATGAGTTGAAAATTAATTGAGTTGTAACAGAATCTCCTCATACATGTATATACAGTTGTTTTTCAGGTGTCAGACATTTTGATACTTACAATCTGAGAGAAATATATTTTACTAAATGGAGCTGATATAAAAACAGCAAAAGGAACTAAAATTAGAAAATGGCAGATGTTAATTATTATGTTCCCAATGTAAGACATTTTGAGTTGCAGTTTCACTTTTAAATCAAATTTAACATTGACCCAATTTTGACCCAGCTTGAAACATATTATATAGTTACAGTCCCTGTCAAAAGTTTTTCACACCGTACGAACCACATGTGGTAGCATGTGGCACATGTGCCACATGTGTTTACCACTTTCGGTAGAATGAATGTGGCGAAATGTGGCGAAGCGAAATCGGTAACTGAACCACTTTCGTTAAAACACAATCGGTGACCGAACCACTTTCGCTAAAACACAATCGGTGACCGAACCACTTTCGTTAAAACACAATCGGTGACCGAACCACTTTCAGTAAAACGAAATCGGTGACTCTACCACCTTCAGTAAAACGAATTCGGTGACTCTACCACCTTCAGTAAAACGAATTCGGTGATTCGACCACCTTCGGTAAAATGAATTCGGATAGTCATCATGTTATGTAAATATGGCGCTACGTACGTGATCAATTCTAGTTTAGTTGTAGCAAAGTTCGGCGTTTTTATTCATCCGATAAACTTTACAGACTTCTGTACTTTCATACTTTAATCTATCCCTCAATCCCTTCACGATTCTTTAAAAGTCGTTGCGTACGCTGTATGTTTTCAATTCAACAGATTCAAGAGCTTTTCGGTGCTTACATGTGCTTTCAGCCGTGGAAACTAATTGTCTGGTTTTTGACACAACAAGAATGTCGCGAACTTCGCGGAACATGTAATCTTATTGCAGAATGCAGAGTTAAATAATGCGGGAAAGTTTCTCAACTTTTAATACTGGCAAGTGATAAACGTCTACCAAATTGGATATTCTGGAATTCTTTTTATTTAACGTGGGATCCGTCATTTTGCTCAAATTGCTCGAACAGAAGTGTGACATTTTTGAATAATCAATGAGCTCTGACAGCAGTGTTTGTTTTGCTTTGAGATCACACCAAAAATTATCTTGATATCTTCCTACTGAATCAAATGCTTTCAAAGTTTTGTATTTTATTTACGGTCTGAACAGTTTTCACCTAATGCGAAAACTGGTTTGAGTCCATTCTGTCAAATAAAACCACCCAGGTGAATACATTTTGGATATTTTAATTCGTTATTGGTTATTTTGCCGTGAGATCGCACTGAATCTTCTGGAGTTTCAATTTCAGCTCTTTTACTTCGTCAATTTGTGATTGGCATTGCGGTTTATAATTGCTGTGAGACCGGACTGCAGCGATTGGTCTGATGTCAGATGTGAAACAAACAAGTCTCAGGTCCTCGATCGATCAAACATAGGACCTGTCAAAACTCAGACTGACAGGTTCACGCGTGACTGATTGCAATTGCACAATCTTGATATTTTAATTTCGAAAACATGTCCGCAAACATTTGCAATGCTTTTGGTCGGAACCTTGAACAACGCAGGAATCTCTCGTAAATGTTAAACTACGGAAGCTAAAGTTCGTTTGTTGATTATTGCTTACTGGCGGGACCCGCTTTAAAAGTTTGCCGCTAGATTATGAACGAACGGCGGTTGTTAGTTTGTGGCGTAAGTTTAAATATTCACAGCAGTTCATTTTTTTTCAGTACAGTTTATCAGTGAGGTTATCAGAAGAAATAGGAAGGAGAGAAATGCTCTTAGCCACTTCGCGGCTTTCTCGGTACAAATCACGATCAAAACAAATAAGTTTTTCGATGATCGCACCAGGACACCGACCTGACGCTTCGCCGACAATTTGATATATTGTTTCAAAGAAGACAAAACGAGATATCATTTTTGAAATCTAAACTTCAGCATTTTCAGTTTTAACGTGTCAAATTAATGACCCGATCCGGGTCATTAATTTTAGTTAATGGAGCCGTAAGCCCTTGGCCTCCGGTTACGTTGGTATGTTTAGTCTGGCGTCGGGTGTTTACCCGCTCCAAAGTCCACTTTGTCTGTTTCTCGGCTAGCAATTTCTAAGGGTACATGTGATTGGGTGTTTTCGTATTCAGTAACTCAATAGAGCATTCATGTCTCCATTCCAGGCTTGTGACGTCTACTATCAATATAATACAGACTGTAGCATTGGTTAGCAAAGTCACATGACACAAACTTGTCTGGGTAAATAAAGCTTCAGGGTCAAAGTATTTCTCATACTTTGGGGAGTTGGCCAAAAGCAGTACACGATGTTAACAAATTTTTGCCCACCCTCCCTCCCTCCCTTGATATTGTAGTCTTCAGTATTTGCTTATGACACAGTAATAGTACTTGCATGTAGTTCCTAGATGAAGTTATAGTAATAAACTGGGGTCATCATCCCTTCAGTTAGCGGTTAAGTCTGTCTGGCGACTTCCCCAAGCATGTAGGGGTTGCTTTATGTGGCATTTTATTGAGCGGTCACTGCGAGCTTGCAGTGCGTTTCTTGCATTTGCTGACCTACCAATACCCTTGTCCGATCCAGCACGCGGAGTGCTGGGGAGATGAGTGAGGTCTTCAAGGTCAAGGCCTGCGCTGCCAATACCCTTATCCAATCCAGCACGGGCGTGCTGGAGATGAGTGAGGCCAAAAAGGCCAAGGTGATGGTTACAGTGTTATATAAGAGCTAGAGCACAAAAAGTCGTCACGCCAGCCTTATCACGCTATCGGCTGGGCATGTGTCCCCCATTTACCGCCACAAACACAGTGTTGTCTTTTGTTTATGCATCCAAATCGCACTGGTATATCACTGAGCGAAGAGTGACATTAATTGTAAAAATCACTTTAGTCGCAAGCAGTGAACTACATGTACAAGTAACAACTTGTAGACTGTCTTGACCTGCAATGAATCAGTGACTGAACCACTTTCGGTAAAACGAAATCGGTGACTGAACCACTTTCGTTAAAACACAATCGGTGACCGTACCACTTTCGCTAAAACACAATCGGTGACCGAACCACTTTCGTTAAAACACAATCGGTGACCGAACCACTTTCAGTAAAACGAAATCGGTGACTCTACCACTTTCAGTAAAACGAATTCGGTCTTAAAACGAATGGAGTTTACCGAACGAAATCTACCACATGTGGTTACCGAATCTTCGTTTTACCGAAGCACATACGGTACCGTATACGGTTGAAAAACTTTTGACAGGGACTGTACATGTACATTGTTAACCCAACATTGGGTTAGCATTGACCCAATTGTTATCGAACTAGGGAATAAACTATTATAATTGTACATGTAGTTGTGTTATGTGTAACCAACATTGTGTTAATATTGACCCAATTATAATAATAACCCAAGGTTGGGAAATTCTGGTCCAATATGGGAAATGACATTCATACGTTTTTTCCAATTTAACCCCAATTGTGTCAATCTGAATTAATTCCAACCTCGCCCCAAGCTTGCCCCAAGCTTGTCCCAAGCATGGGAAATGAGAATTGTACAATTCCCAAGTTTGACCCAACTTGGGATTTAACATTAATTAATACCATGCCAATCGTGGGTTAATAGCATGAAATAGACCCAAGCTAGAAACAATTTACCCCCAAGTCCTACCCAGACTTGTCCCAAGAAATGCTTAGCTCACAAGCTTATAAAAAAAATATTAACTTGACTCAACCTAGCCCCAAGTTTGCCCCAAGCATGGGAAATGAGAATTGTCCAATTCCTAAGTTTGACCCAAGTTGGGATTTAACATTAATTAATACCATGCCAATCGTGGGTTAATAGCATGAAATAGACCCAAGCTACATGTAGAAACAATTTACCCCCAAGTCCTACCCAGACTTGTCCCAAGAAATGCTTAGCTCACAAGCTTATAAAAAAATATATATTAACTTGACTCAACCTAGCCCCAAGTTTGCCCCAAGCATGGGAAATGAGAATTGTCCAATTCCCAAGTTTGACCCAAGTTGGGATTTAACATTTCTTTCCTGTGGTCGGGAAGTTGGTACAATGGTAGTTCCACTTTGGCCTTTTCTCCATGGTGGCCTTTGCTGTCTTGTGGACAAGTGTTTCATAGTTGGGTGGTGGGCTGTATGGAAGTCCCTCTTCATGACTATACATTTCTCCCAACTGGTCAATCGGATGCAGCATTGTTTGGCAATGGAGCACCAACTTCCAAGATTCTAGCTCTGAGGATTGATTTTCAATGTGTTGCTGCTGATCCATAGTTTGAGACTTGACTTGTTGTCGCTGTACAAACTTACATGTAGTTCACAACATGTTACATTGTCAATGTATTGACATACATTAGCAGGATGGATATTGGATGAGCATCATTGGTGTTATGCCAGTAGTACATACGTCAGGGTGTTATGCCTCTATGTACATATGTCAGCCAAGGGTGTTATGCCTCTATGTACAGATTTTTGACAAGCGTTATGCATGTTTTGTATTACTGCAAAGGTGTTATGCATGCAGTGTTAATGCATTATGGAGTTCAATTATGTTAGATTGACTTGCTACTCAGTTATGACATTGTTATAGACTTGATATTGAATATCAGGCACTGGTGTGCCTGGGCAGAGGCTTGTGAGATTCTGTATTTCCCAGCAGAAGGACGATGTCCATATGTTGCATTATATTTAGTGCATCTAATGCGAAAAGCTAGGACACCGGCTCCTATCATTAATGCAGCATATGGAATTTCCTGGGTCCATTCAAAGTCTGGAGTAGCTGACCCCATACGTCATCCCTTATCGTCACAGGTCATAGCTGCTGCCAAGAGGATTTTGGCAAAACCAGCTGTTAAGAAAGTACCACTTAATAAACATAAGCATATCATTAAGCTGTTTAAGGAATTTTGTGGCATACATGTATGGACTAATTTAGCTGACATCCAGACCCCTCTTATCATTGTAGTTGGATTTACGGGGTTTTTCAGATGGAATGAACTTAGTAACATTTATGTACATAACATTTCATTTCCCCAAGACTGTATAGAAATAATGGTGGATGGAAGGAAAAATGATCAGTTCAGAAGGGGTCACATTGTCAGTATTTCCAGTTTCTCAGAGTACTTGCCCTGTGGCTCTTATGGAACAATTTTTATATAAAAGTCTCATCTGTTCTGGGAAGCTGCCTCAGTATATTTCAGTTAGAAATGGGAAGCAGTGTCTTTCTGACCACCCTTTGTCATACTCCCGGGCAAGGGAAAGGGTGCTTGCTATGTTTAAACATATTGGCCTCGATAGGAATAAGTACGATCTTCATAGCTTGCATTCAGGAGGTGCTTCACATGCTACAAGCATTGGGGTTAACGAGAGACTTATTCAAAGCCATGGGGGATGGAAAAGCACAAATTCAAGGAACTGTTACATTAGGGACACAAAGAAATCAAAGTTACAAGTATCAAGAACACTTGGACTTTAATGATATCATTGTTGTTCACTTCAATTTGGTTACATTGTTTGTAGTCTTCGGTAGCTTTCATTTACCATAGTTACTATGCTTTCACACGTGGAACTAGCTAGCTGATTAGAACCATTCCACTGCATATGTGCTTGTGTGTTGATCTTAAGATTAGGAATGTAATTTCAAGGTCTTGAAATGCTTCTAAATGTACCCGCATTCTGCTCATGCATCCGCAGTTTTTCAAGACCTTGAGCATGCAATATTTTTTTTATAGAACAAGGAGAACCATCTTTTATTTGTTAACCCTTTCATGCCCACATACGGAATTTTCCATATTTTACTGGTATACTTGATTTGGGAGTTTCAGTCTGACAAAGTTTAAAGAGGTAGGCCCTGAGATTCCCACACACCATAATTTATAGACAAGTGATCTTAGTGAACTGCATTGGGCATGTTAAGGCTACTGGATACCTTCAAAACGAAAAAGATGGTAATTTTTTTTCCGCACAGAAATGTAGTTTTAGTAGCAGTGTTTGATATGCTAAAAACTCCATTAAAAAAAATATTGATGGAGAAATACCAAAAGGAAGTTTTTAACCAGAAGTAAAAGGTTCTGTTTGATTGACAGCAGATCAATTAACACATGACAAGTACTCGCTCGCCCGTATCGAAACTGTGGGAAAGCTAGTGCATAAATTCATTTCATATACCAATGTTTACGTTTATCGAGAAACGTTTTTCCACACACGATTCCGTAATTCCATCGGTTGTTGGACTTATGTCTTCCAAAAAGCAAGCAGGATACCCTTAGCTTGGAAAACAAAGAAAAATGAAAAGCAAAACAAGGCCAAACAACGCATACGACTTCGAGCCAAATAGAAGTCCTCGCAAAATCAACATATATATTCATCTTGGCAAATATATATATTTCTCTAATTCCTAGATTACAATATCCTCTGGAACCCACATGTTAAAACAAGAGACTACAAGGAGAACTATGGCTTGTAATTATATTTATACATATTGAAACCTATTGAAATTCCCGTGGAATTTTGGGAGACTCCAGGAGGTTGCTTCTGATTGGAGAATGGGTGTCAAGTCCGGAAAGCTACTCTAAGTAGGTGTGAATCAGTTGCTGAACTTCTAATGCCGATTTCTCGGCTACAATTTTTCAATGTTTCTGCAGTCTTCAAGTGAATTGATTGCATGCATATAAGAATTTACTGGAATTTGTTGAAATTTCGTCCAGTGATTCTACAATGACTAATCTCCAAAAGCGTGTATGCTTTTTTTCCGATTTGTTTTTATTTTTAAAGATATCGGTCCAAGCGTGATGGCTTCGCAAAAATAATCAATGACTTGATATCGACTTTAAACTGCAATAATTTCGCAAAGAGATCAATGACTACTTAACTTGACACAAGTGTAATTATTTCGTAAGTATAAAAACCCGGCGCTGGTAATTCACGTTTATAACGTCTTTGACATTGGGTTAAAGTGACTGTAGTTTTAAATCTAGAGTAATTCCGTATAAAATAACCTTTTACTGGTATATTCTTCAGTTATCAACCTTTCCATTGATATATAGGTTCCCATATTTTGTTCACCGAGCGCCAGTGTAAATGCATTTTTGCGGAAATCACTTTTGAAGGTATCCAGTAACCTTAACTCTTTCAGCCCCAAACACGACATTTGTTGTGTTTTACTGGTTACTTGCTTTGAGGATTTCAGTCTGGCTAAGTTGAAAGAGCAAGGCCCTGAGATTGACACACAACATAATGTATAGACAAATGATCCTACTGAACTGCATTTTGGCATATTAACATCGAATCATTTCATCTAAATCCCCCTTTCTTTGCAGAAGTTAACTACAGTTTACATTATTTCATTTCAGACAAAAGACTAAAATCACACTTACAGAAAAAAATAGTTCTCCTCAGATTCTACATTTTCTTACAAAAATGCATGTTGCACATCACATATAAGCTTTCAAGTTTCCACTAACCTCACTTTCTGTCCCTGAACACTGAAACTTGCCCAGCACCAAGCCACCATTCCATAAGCACTTTAGAGCAAGCTAAATTCAACCACCCTGACCGCAAAGCATGCCGGGAGATCCAATCCACCGGCGGCATAGCACTCCCCCATCTTCATTCTTCAAAATATATACTAAGTCTAAAGCCTTTTCGACCTAATACCTTCATATTGGAATCAATGGCAAGTAAATATTGTCCAATATTCCAAAAAAGCTATGATAGGTGGCTCCAGACCCCCATTTATAAAGCCCACGCTAAAGTGACAGAAGACGTCCTGGCCCATTCACGAGTGGGAAATGAGGCTCTTTCTCTGTCACAATAAACTGTCACAAACTCGGTTCTTTGAGAAAGTGCTGATTGAAGCTCTCATCAGACATAATGATGTCCTCCAGCACTCTATAAATGGTGAAAAAGGCTTTAAAAAGCCTGAAATTCTCTGTATCCCTCCAAACAAACTTCCCGCCAGCTCCGCCAAGTAATCCATAACTGCTTTCAAAATGCCCGTCTAAAAACTTTGAGCCCCCAGTATGGTAGCAATGACTACAGTTTACTTAGGGGGAGGGAGGGGAGGGGGAGGGGGGGAGGGAGTAGCCTGCGTAGCAAGCCCAGGGAAATGGGGAAGATTGGGAAAGAGGGGAGAGGGAATGATGAGAGGGAATGATGAGAGGGGAGGAGGAATGGGGAGAGGAAAAGGGAAAGGAGGGCTTGCAACGAACCCCCCGTTTTTTCCCTTTTAACGTTCATTTTTTAGACGCAAAATTCCGATTGGCTAAAGTGGTGTTCAATGACATTTGATCGACACTTGTAATAAAAATAGCAGTTATGGCGCGATGCAATGAAGAAGTATTCACGAAGTCGAAGGACTTGTTGGCCATTTGACCCACCAGATTTGGAAAAAGTATCTTCAACTTCTTGTAGTTTATAGAGCTATTAGTAGATGTACAGCGATAGCTTCAGGGTTGTCGGAAAAACGAACAGCGAAGATCCAGGCGGAAAAACGAACCCTGAAAAACCGAAGACCGGAGAAGAACTGAAGTCTGTTTGAATTTTTCCTTGTCAAAAATCGTATGTTTAAGCCAAAATGTCTTGCTGGAAATTTAGTACGGATATCCTAGAGGTTTCAGAGAGTTTTTATTTGGTGAAAATCCATACAGAAATGCATTTTCTAGCCCAAATGTTTGATCTTCGGCTTCGTGGAGAAGGCAGTTCAACATGGCGGCCCGTCTTGTTCAACCAGTGCTGTATACAGTTATAGACTTAGTCTAGGCCAACTTTAGCAGCCTTGAGTTGCCTAAGAAGCAGATTCTTTATGACTAGGATGTCAAGTGATTCAGGATAGCTACGTCTTGGGACCAGAAACTGCAAAGTTGTATTTTATTTTGATGCAAATGTCTGAAGGGTTGTGTTTTGTTACGCCAGTGTTTGGAAAGCGAAAGTCGTGAATGGACGAATAACATTTTCAAACTTTTGATGTAGAAACACTGACTTGTATGGCCAAATATTGTACTACACTTGGATAATATTTACCCAGGAGACTGTCAATAGCTTTTATTGCACTCAATTCGGTGCAGAAATGTGTTTTTGCGTACAAAACGCTCGCCAGATTGAGAGAGAGAAACCAAAATGGTCTTCACATCAGCGATGTCTTGGCTAGGCCAATTTAGTAGCCTTAATTTACCTTAGGTTGCCATAAGAAGTAGATTATTTACGATTAGGATGTCAAGCGATTCAGGATAGCTACGTTTTAGGACCAGAAGCTGCGAAGTTGTATTTTATTTTGAGGCAGTAGACTCTAGAGTGTTTTATAAATACTTATAGTAACGCGAGTGTAATTGTGTTTTTTTCGTGTCGAAAAATGTATGTTTAAGCCACAATTTCCCGCTGTAAATTTAGTATGGTACCCCAGGGGTTGCAGAGTGTTTATTTGGTGAAAATCCTTGCAGAAATGAATTTTATAGCCCAAATGTTTGACCTCTGTTCTTCGTTTTTCTTAGGGGTCATTTTGAACTTCCTTCGCACCGAAGTTCAAACATTTGTAACAGACAGAAACAAGGAAGTTGATTGGTTGATTTTGACAGATGACATGTCAGACGACACTGAAAATGTTTGGGGGCGTAAGGGAAAAAACGGGGGGTTCGTTGCAAGCCCTCCTTTCCCTTTCCTCTCCCCATTCCCTCTTCCAATTTCCAATTCCCTCTTCCCTCCTCTTCCCAATTCCCCCCCTCCCCCCCCTGGGCTTGCTATGCAGGCTAGGGAGGGAGGGGAGGGGAGGGTTCTGTTTGGTCTAGAAATAGCTAAAAATCACTTCCAAAGACTCAGGGCTGAAAGGGTTAACAAATAATATTTTCATCTAAATCCTCCTTTCTTTGCATAAGTTAAAGAATCTGAGTCATCCAAAATGCATTGCGTGCTCACAAGTGTGAATCTGCCATTTTTTATGCCAGGATAAATGGCGGACATATAGGGAGTTTAGCAGTATAAGAGGAAAATCTGTTTCCATCGGCCTAAGTGTTAACGTTGAAGTCAATTGTATCATCAAGTTGTTTTTCAGAATTATCAGTCTTTGTGTGTATGTTATTATTTTCAAGTTTTAGTCGTAGTTGACTATATTTTCAACTAAAATACAGCCTTAGTACATGAAGAACGGCAGGCACTTTAGTCACCATTCCCAAGCCCGAAAAAGTGCAAGGAGGAGAAAGGAATCGCTCCACGTATGTGCTATAGAACCAGAGAAAGTAAAGTTTTGGATAAAAGGCCTTTCAAATAGCGAATATGATGACATTTTACTCCTCCAGAGTATTGCCGAGTTGCCGAAGCGAAAGGTTTCAACAAGGAACCCTAGCTCGAGCAACAGCCTGCAATACATGTACATCAAGTAAGTGTTGAATGCCATTGCTTGTTGTAATGTTTGTTTTGATTTTTTCAGCTTATTCAGTGGGAAAGATATACATGTATTTGCTAAAGTCTGAAAGTCTTGTATCTCGATCATTCTCAGCTAAACTTTCGGGTGTGATAACTGACATCCCTAGTTTTCGATTTTTTCTCGCTCGTTCCAAGTGAGTTTTAAACGTTTCTCCCAAGGCCAAGAACATGAATGTAATCCCATAATTTTCTCCCTCTTCCCTGTATGCTAAGTTCTCCCTCCCAATTTTTTTTCTGGACATCTTTCTGTCTCCCTGGCATATATAGACTGTTCCTCTCCGCTCTGATAAATTGCAGTTTCTTTTTCATACTGAATGTCATACTGAACTTTAAATGGTTGCTATTTACACTTAGGTAAACACCAACACTTAGTCCACACCATGCAAGAGGACCCCAGCGTGATATTTCTCTGGTGGCAGTTTCAGAAAGGGAAGATTGAAAGGTCTTTCAATTTCACTGTATTTCTCATGCATTTGACCATGTATCTGTCTATACATAGAGACCCTAGTGGTATATAAAGGCCCTAGTGCATCCTCCTTTATACCCAATAAAACACTACAATTGCTTAGTTGCTTCATCTGATTGGTCAAAATGTCATTAATATGTTTTTGAATGATATATATTTCTTATACTGGTCCACTGAGAATCCACTGGAATTGCACACTCTGGTTGGCAGTCCATAATTTATTTTGTTTCTCATCTGGGTGACTGTAGCTAATCTCAATGCTTTTCGAAATTAAAGCTTTTGACAATATTTGTACATAAACGTAACTTTTCATTTACCAGTAACACTGTGTTCCTAATACATTTTTTTTTTATTGGAAGCCTCTGAACAAGGCCATGAACTACATAACTTGAGTAATAATTATTGCTTTTTTACATTAGGCAACAGAATTTTAAAACTAAAATAAAAATCACAAGGAATAGCTATGTGTACAATGTTGGACAAATGTGTTTTGTATTCTGGACCTCCCTGTTCATTCAATGTTGAAAGGGCAACTTTTATATTCAGCTTATTGTGCATAACTAGAAAACATCAACATTGAGCCAGGGAATGTGGTATAATTATAAGGAAAAGGGTAATAATTTTCTTGTGTTTTAATCTCAAATGGATGTGCCAACCTACTTTGTCCAAGATTGCACGACTGTTGGTTGGTACCAATAACAAAATTGACTGGAAGAGGTATTGAATATGGACTGAGACTGAAGACCTAATAATTATTGTGTGGATAATAAAAGGGGGAAACTAGTGTTAAAGGGGCCGTCTCTCCCACAGTGCTTAGCGTGCTTTTGTTATTGTTTATACCGGGACTTTGACCCCTTGTTCACGGCGGGAACCTCACGAACTAAGCGTATTCTTTATGTTTTTGATTTGAACATGGATGACCTTGATGAAACTAATAGTACCTTACCAGTTTAATGTGAAGTCAGCAAAGTGTTATACAACAGTACTTGGCTGTACTATAATATTCACCGCTCACCCGTCGCTGCTATAAACAGAGAACTCTCTCCGGGTAATACTAATAATTATGAAAGCGAGAGGTTTCTCTCCTCAGTTTTATTTTTACTTGCAGACAGAGAGAGAGAGAGAGATCTGCTAGCAGGCAATCTCGTTGCTGGCATTAGCAGAGGAGAACCAGTTCAAGAGAGAACAGTGAATGAATTACAGCTTGTTTCAAAAGGTTTTTAAAAAGGTTACAGGACATTAAAAACTACTTTTTCTAGTAGCTGAATAATCAAACCTTATGATATTAAAGGGATACCCGAGTGAAAAACACATTTGGGCTCAAAAGCATCTTTCACATGTACTTTGTTCAGAAAATGTATTAAAATTTGATAAAACATTTTCAGAGTTGAGAACGAGACCCTCAAAGTTGGCCCTGCGAAGACCTGGGTGCCGCCATTTTGTTTACATTAATTCCTGTTCGTCCCACCAGAGTCTTGCGGTCAACTTGTAGCGACTTGTTTTCTTTGTAGAATTTTCACACGCTTGGAATCAGAGTAGATTTTCATCGATATGGCAGAGCAATTTCGTACTAGAACAAAAATATCATGAAGACGATATTGTGAGAGAAGTTCAGAAGACTGGGAGGACGAGGAAAAGCATGCAGAAGGCGAGAATATCAGACGAACACCGAGCTAGTGGAGTAGTGCTATGATGTAAATATTCGCTGTGTTTTTGTATGGAACTTGTCAGCCTTAAACGCAAGACTACGATAGATTATGACAATAATTATTGGCATTGCTTTCGAATCTTATGTATTATTGGAGCTATATAATTTGCGAGTTATCCGGTTCGATCTGTACTGACTGCATGGCTTTGTGCAACTGAAACGAAACACGTGAAAAGTTAAAACCTACCTGTAAAAACTGATCATAACTAGCCCAACATAGCAGAATATATGCAATGACACAAGAACGAGACACTGGGAGCAATTTTATTGCAAAAATAATTCCATTCCCTTATTAAATTGTGTGAAAGCATTGGCGCGATCAAGCCCGGCAGTTAGGTAAACAAAATTAAAATTATGTGGCTTGCTACACCCTGATTATCTCTCTGGGTCAAATTAAACAAGTTTCGATTGCTATGCCGATATCAATATTGTAATAATCTACCTAAAGTTAGTCTTGTGTTTAAGGCTGACAAGTTCCATACAAAAACACACACAGCGAATCTTTATAGCACTAGCTAGCTCGGTAGTCGCCTTTTGTTGTTCGTTGATATTCACGCCTTCTGCATGCTTTTCCTCGTCCTCCCAGTCTTCTGAACTTCTCTCACAATATTGTCTTCATGATATTTTTGTTCTAGTACGAAATTGCTCTGCCATATCGATGAAAATCTACTCTAATTCCAAGCATGTGAAAATTCTACAAAGAAAACAAGTTGCTACAAGTTAGCCGCAAGACTCCGGTGGGACGAAGTGACGTAAAAAACCTCACAGGAATTAATGTAAACAAAATGGTGGCGCCCAGGTCTTTGCTGGGCCAACTTTGAGGGTCTCGTTCTCAACTCTGAAAAAGTTTTATCAAAGTTTAATACATTTTCTGAACAAAGTACATCTGAAAGATGCTTTTGAGCCCAAATGTGTTTTTCACTCGGGTATCCCTTTAAGATTTTTTTTCATTCCAGTGTCACCCAAAAGAAGAACAATACCACTTTTTTTTTTTGTTATTTTACAAACACATAGATTACATAAAGGCATTCTATGCTGGTGGACATAACATACCAGTCACCCTTAACAGTAATGTAATATAAATTTATTGGAAAAATGTTCTATCAGGATTAGAGATTAGCTATTTTCCCCTCCGTAACAATATGAGGTACATAAATTAGTATTACAGTTACATGTTAAGTCCAAATACTTTGCCACTTTTATTCCTTCCAATTTAATTTGTGAGTCTACAGATGAGATACATTAGTATCTGTTTGATTTAAGTTTTCCTGAGATACAGCAAAATAAAAAAGTGTTACGGAAGGGAAAAATTGTTACTGAGGGGAATTTTGTTATTGAGAAGGAAATTATTTTGATTGGAATTAAAGAATTAATAAAAACATATATTTAAGGTTTTGCACATTAATGTTTCAGTCAGCATGTTTTGCAAGCACCAAGCATGATTTCAGGATTTTTGGATTTGTAAGTCCAGACAGGCCATTGGCAATTATGCTTTTTTTGCTTTTGGGTACCCTGTGTCGTTTGGGTACCCTGTGTACATTGACAAGGTCCACAAGTCATGTGTCTTCTACATGTATGGGCCTGTAACCCTCTCTGGAATAGGTCCTGTCACTGTAGCTGAACAAACTGACATAGAAAAGGTTTACCAGTGGCTTAAAAATAATGTCTAAGAAGTTTGTTTCGTTTTTGAGCTACTCAGACTGTAGGCTTTAAGAGTCGGTTTCACCAAAAGAGTGAACATTTTTATCTGTAAATATGCAGAACCTTCTGATAAGTAGCTACAATGTTGCTACAATGTTAGCCAATGAGTAAATGAAGTATTATTGTGCATTTTGAAAATATTATGTACATTTTGATCTTAAAGAGCCTGTATTTTTTTCTCAGTTGACATATTATGGCTGCCAAAGAAAACTACTGTAAGTTGTGATTTCAATTGATACAGTGCTTATTAACGCTGCAGTGAGATAAATCGGATCTTGTGTGTGTACAATAAGATTTGAGACAGCTAATTTGTCAATTAATATTATTGAAAAGTCTAATTTTCAAGAGTTTGTTATTGCTATGTTTGGTATTTAGGTCATGGACAAAACTTTCCCCTCCGTAACTTCCCCTCCGTAACACCACTAGTGCTCTAATATAATTATCTCTGTCAAACAATAACAAAGACAGATAAACTCTTGTCTCATGATTTTAGAAAGTCAGGTAAGTGTGAAACATTAAACTAAAGAAGGTGCTTGAGATATCGTAACTTCACAGAGTTCTTAAGCCAAACTTAAAAATAAAAAAAGGCAATTTTTTGTAACACTGAATATTTTTTCTTATGATCAATACACGGATGTTTGAATTTTTGTTTGCTCTCCCTGCAGCTTTAGTATAGATGGATACCAATGTTACTGTCAACAAAAAAATTAATAGTAAATGATTCCATAATTAAATAGCTACAAGTTGTTAAAAAGTTTTGTCTTCCCCTCCGTAACATTCCAAATACTGTGAAATGACCCAAATGTAAGTAGCTGCTAATCTGAACATGATAACCTTTATACCAATTGACGTCGTCGTGTTGTTATTTATTGTTATTAACCTCTCGAAAGTATAGTAGAAATGACACAATTTCTCAGTTCTCTGACTGACAGGGGCCTTTTAAAAATAATATTATATGCAATGTATTTAAATGTTTATAAATTCGGGAAGGAAAATCTAGCATGCAGTAAGTGAGTATAAACTGAGTAAGTAATCCGAAATGAAGATTTTTTCAAATGAACGATAAATGACTCTGATGTGGAAATTGCATTGATCTGTGGCGTGTTATTGACACTGCATGTACATGTAAAAACCAATCTTTCCTAAACACAGGACCAAGGGACAGTTACCACCTAACACAATTGTTGACTTTTTATTTTGTTCTATTTCCCGGGTCAATTTACATCTGTCCTGTACCTCTTTGTATTTGATTTATATTATCTCTGGGTTCAGGCATTCTACAGTGCATTAATTGAAATTTTTTTTTTTTTTAGAACTGACATAATGATATTATGTATAGAGTAGTGTATTTATCATTATTGCAAGTTTATAAAATAAACTAAATTTGGTCCAGAACTGAGAGAGTATACTTACATACAAGTGGCACTTTTCTTTCACTTCCCCTTTCTTAGCTTGGTACCATTATATATCCATGCAAGCTACATGTACATGTAGATCTTGTTTCAGTGTTTTCCATCTGTGGTGGTCCTGGCTTAAGATAACCCTAAGGTTACCTTACGGACCTACCTTCTCATCATTGTATTTCTTATTATGCCTTAATTATTACTCGTATACATTTCCATCATCTTATGAGAAAATAAATGTAATTGTTGTTGTTCCTCAGTTCTTGCCATCAGCATCATCACTTTCACTCGGTCACGATCAGGAGTACGAGTACTTTTAAGAATTATTTGGGGATGAAAATTAATCTTGCTGTGACCCCAATGATAGAAAACATCAGTGGACATTGCATGTTTCTTTGTGGCCTAGCTGCCATAAGTTTCAGTCTCCTTCAAGATGTAGAAAATGAGCACTAGCACAGTGGCAGCTTACTAAAAAATGGTGGTCTGTAGTTTACGACCCCAATCGAAAATATTGTATTGAGAATTTAGCATGAATTTCAGCTGTCTCTACTGGTTTGTTATTGAGAATTACTGTACAAATAGATGACTTTATTTCACATGTAGAATGACATCACCTAACTATTCACAATGAACAGCAACATTATGTGGAATTTGTTGTTCTAAATTTCTTGATTTCTCGTAGTCGTACTGCACCTGATATAATTACGATGCATCAAATTTGAGTGACTTGATATCATGCAGACTACTCAAATAACCATTGCACTTCAATCAACAACACCCATGCCAATTTTTTTTTATAATTCTAACGACCCTCAAGGAACAATAATATTGAAAAGAAAGTAATATTAAACTAGAGAATTGAAGGAAATTATGGCTGAAATGTACATGCACAGCATGTATATATGTGTGTATTATGGCTCTATCCCCCCCCCCCCCCCGTGACCGGTCTACTAGCATTTTGAAACACGTTAAACCCTGCAGCAATTATTCCCCCTCTTTGGTACTTTTTCCCTTCTACACATCTCCCCTTCCTCCCCTCCAATATACTCCCCTCCGTTTATTTCACATATTTCCCTCTCAGTTCTGTTGGCTTCCCCTCCAAGCTGCAGTGTTTTCTGTATAGCATACCGCCCCTGAAGAGATTGCTATACAGGATTTGGTGGACTCACATTGGACTTGCTCTTCCCCCTATGAGCTCACTAGGGTCCCCATCCCCTTAGTTGTCTTATTCTCCTATGTGTATCAATATCTTCATTATCTATTTATTTATGTATCTATTTATTATATTATATTCATGCCCCCTTCCCGGTTCACAGTCTTTGATTGTTATCTACCGCTATATAGCCACCTTCGTCATTTTTCGTTATTTTACGACCCCAAACTAATTACACATAGTTCACCCTCCCCATTCCTTTCATTCCGCTTTCATCTACGTTTTATACGACCGTTTTCTTCCGATATATTTAACAAATAAAGAAGCCTTAGCCATGTTTTATACTATCATAAAACACGATGGGCATTTGAGAACATGAGAGAAATGTTAAAGCACAAGCCGAAGGCGCGTGCTTTCAACATTTCTAGAGTGTTCTCAAATGACCAGAGTGTTTTATGATAGTATAAAACATGGATTTAAGGCTTCTTTATCTGTTTTATAATATAGATTTACGCGCGCGATGAAAGGAAACCGCCAGTTGAAAACTATATAACACGGCTAACCATGTTATATACTCTGATAAAACATGGCTTCTTAGCCAATCAGAGCGCGCGTACTATCGTATCTATATTATAATCCCTTATATTCTCCCACATAAGTACGACTTTACATATTGAGCAATCCTGAAACCGGCCCCCCCTAATATTTGGCATTTCTCAATTTCCACATTCCTCCACAACCATCAAAGCTCCTCCTCTCCCCAGGCCTAGGCAACCCCTCATTGGTTTATTCTCCCCTTCTGTTGTACTACGGATACATTTCCACTTTTATGTCCAACTACACATTTACCTTTGATCATAAACGTCACTTTATTCATTATTTTTTCCTCGGTGTTACCTACAAATTTTATCTTTTTTTTTTTTTTCCACTTATTACCCTGTCTTCAGTAACACCAAGATACACTGCTTCCATTTAATTAGTTATCTATTTTTCCTCCGGGTTCACTGCTTCCATGCTTCTCCTTCAATTTCCTCATTTTCATGGCTTTTCCTCTAGTCCAGGCTCTCTCTGTGTGTTTTCTCTACCAATTATTACTCGGGCTGCCTGTGGCAGCACTGAGTCTTAAAATGCAAGTCCTTCTTTTTTTTTATTTATTCTGTGCAGCAAGCTTTCTGTGCATGCGTTAAAGGTCAAATTCACACCAATCAGATTGCACTGTGCTGGTCACGCAACAATCGCCAGGTTAATGTATTTACAGAATTTAATACAGTAAAATCAAGATGGTGGAGGACCCGCGAGGAACTTTCTCTCTAATTTGGAGTCCCATCTCTCAAATGTAAGCACTTTAGTGTTTTATTTAACTTCACCGTGCAAAAGCCTTCCAACAGGCTCAGGATACTTGTTATTTATTTATGCTGAACCCGAGTGGATGTGCGATCGAAAAATATGCTTGGCTTGCTCGCTGCGTTCGGTTTGCCGATACCAAAACTGCAAAATGGTCAAGATGCTATAAATCATACCTGAAGGCTGAAGAGAAATACATGGATATGAATATTTCAGTGTGAGTTGTGAAGAAGCTTTTTAAATACTACACGTGTGCATCGTGGTGGTTTAAGTCAAAACATGGTCTGTTTTGTCGGCGCGGTGACGACACCAGCGAAGTTGAACAGAGAACTGAGTCAAATCAACTCACCATAATTTGTAAACAACCGAGTGAATTCTGTTGGCTTGCTCGCTGTACTGGATTCTGCTTTTCGCTGTACATACAGTTACCGAAACTACAAACAGTAAGATGACCTGGCTGAAGAGAAACAAGGTCTGAGTTTTCTAGATACCCGTAATCGGCGTATCTTGTGTGAGTTGCGACACTGTGTACATCTTGGTTATACAAATTAACGGATTCAAATTAACACTACATTCAGACAGAGAGTTAATCTATACCGACACTTTGATGATATGCCAAGGAACTGGAATATCAACACAGTACAAGGTGAGGGAAATTTAAAGTACTGACTTCATTGCTGTGTTCAATTAATCTACACTGAATTTCTAACGGACCAGAAACAAGGCTAATCAAAGCGATCAAAGCGATCAAAGCCAGGACCCGGCTAGCCGGCTACCAACATTGACCATAAATTATTCTGGAACTAACAATGGCGTTCAATATTCTGCAACCAACCTTGTTCTCACTTGAAAAATACCCGGGAAACGTAATGTGAATGATCTGAATCGAAGGAACTGCATGGGCTGTACTTTATACACATCCATATGTAGTTTATGTTCTAGGAACTGGAATTCAGTTTATACACATCTGAATAGTAATATTTATTTATACATACTTTATATTAATCCCTTTATATATCCTAATAATAATAATAATAATAATATTTATTTACCCACGATAAATTTACAGCGTTGCTGATGTGGTCGTGCTTATAACTACGCTATTCTACCCTAATAATAATAATAATAGTAATATAAAACTAATTAACTTATACTAATTAACTTATTCTATTCAGTTATTTACAGTGGTTCAGTGTTTCTTTTAAGATTAATTTTAAAACTATTAAGTGATGCAGTTGACCTTAGGTTGTTACCGAGACTGTTCCAAAGCCTCGTACCTCTGTACGTTATTGACAATTTCAGGTAGTTGGTTTTCGGTGTGGGTAGACTGATACAGTGAGTGTTACGTAAGGAGTATGTAAGTATTCTCTTAGGAAAGGCATTACATAGTACAGGAGGAGCTAGGTTGTGAAAACATTTATGTACAAAACAGGCAAGTCTTAGGTTATAGTAATAGTTCAGTGGCTTCCATTTGGCAGAGGCAGTTACATCCTCACGTGGTGTTAGCCAATGGAGTCCAAAAATTATCCTTGCAGCCCGGTAATGAATTCAGTTTAATGATTCTAGAAGTGTTGTATTACACGATCCCCAACATAGTAATATAGTGTCCCCAATTAGCTTTGCAGCTAAATACTATTGACACTCAAATAAAGTTCATGTATGTATGTAAAGCCTGAGTTGATTTGTGTTCTACACTAACTTCAATTATTGCTTTACACTGTATACCACACAGCAAAATGTGCTACTAATTCTCAAATCAATGCCATAACCATATAAAACACACATGTATATGTTGTGGTTCAATTTTATCTTTGGTTCAAAAATTTTGAACCAGTACAAAATTGTTGAACCAGTACCATTTTTTTGAACCAGTTCAAATTTTATTTACAAGTGTGAACTTGTAGTTTAGAGTAAGATTTATGATAGGCTTTCTATGTAAGTTCTACAGAAGTACTTTGGAATAAAAATACCTTTATACCTTGTTTGTGTTCATTTTTTATAGCTGGAATGTACTGGTAACACAGTTACTTTGCGCAGTGATGTATTTTAATATGAATATAAACAGTAAACTATACAATGGTTAGATTATAGAATACCCCGCAACTTCGAAAGATCACTTGAAAACTGTGCTAAACTATGCTAAATTCTCCATTATAGTGCAGGTGTATGTTGGGTCGTTCTATGAATGATTTGGAGTCGAAAATGGTTATGTTTTTTTAAATTTCAGGGTTAGGTTTTTAGAAGGTTTGTTTGAAAATTTGAGAAAATGAATTATCAATGATCCATTGAAGAAGTATTATAAGTGACTTAGCCCTAATTTAGTGACTATAGCTCTAAAAACCCTAAATCAGTGAGCACCCGTTGTTGACGGTTAGGGTGTTTTTAAATGTAGGGTAGGGTTTGGATTTAGCTCATATGACCATTGAAGAAGCATAATTTTTGTGTTGTTCAGTAATCTGCATGGCCCTAAAAAGCCTAATTTAGTGACTAGCTCTAAAAACCCTAAATTAGTGAGCACTTGGGTTTACCGATGTTATTTTTTTTTAATGTTCGGTTTATATAGGTCTTGGATTGTGTTAGGAATGACTGAGTTTGCTTGGGGTTAGGGAGGAGTGCTAATTGGCTTTAATAAATCTGCTTGTTATTGGCCCTTGTGAACTCCACTTGGAACGGCAAAGCGAAACAGAAATGTTATATTTTTTTGCGTTATTTCTGTGTAGTTCTTGATCATTTATCCATTTTTGCGTCTTTTCACATCCTCTGTGGGTGATTCTTTGATGAGAGAACAAGAGAATAGTTACAGCATTTCTTTGAGTCGGTTGACGCATGGTGCCATATTATCTCGCCCTTGCTCTGAGGGTTTTTCTCCGGCTTCCTTCCATCCACAACAGCTAACACGCAAAATTCCAATTTGATCTGTGGATTAGCCGGGTCCTCAGCCGCTATGATTGTTTCAGATCCCATTTAGAAATTTAGAGTTTTTTTAACCACTTCGATTCTTTGTTGTCAGGATTTAGAAGTTTGTTGTTTGCGTACTCGCATTTTCTAACAAGTACGAGGGGTTAATTATTACTTCAAGATCATTTACACTCGTTTAATACTTTAAGATACTCTTTATTAGCTCTTTCGTAGAAGTCTTCCAGATACAATGGTAGTCAGGTGATTCGCTTTTCTTTTGCTTTCTTTTAGCTCAGCCTCAGCTGTGATTACTCTGTAAAAGTCGGCTCGGTTGACACAGTTTGTTTCGAAGTACGAGTGGAGCCGTAAAGTACATCTGATCATCTTTAAACAATGTATTTTTCTGGATTTAGCTTTCTTACTTCCCCTGAGTTGCTGCAGTTTTCATAAAAGAATGCAGTCAACACAAACTTTGTCTGTATAAGGGGTCGTATAATACAGTTTTGTCCGTGTTGTCGTCCATGTAATTTTATTTCCAAGTCCGATTTTGTTAGCAGTGCGCATGTGCGAATGAAATTAAGAGACTGGAAACGAATTAGCATAAGGAGAGGAACTGGATTCGACGATTAGTCACCTATAGAATAAACGGTGGTGTAAAAATCAACAAGCGCTTCTGTGGCGCAGTGCGTTAATCGACTTGGATCGTCATCTACCAGGCGTTCCTCAAGTTAAGCCCGACCGGGCGAGGTTAGTAAGTGGATGGGCGACCGTAAAGGTAAGTGGTACAGTAAGGTGTGTCAGGGGGAAAAAGGGGATGGGACTGGGGAAGGGAGGGTTGAAAGTAGAGGGGAGGGTTTACAAAAAATATTTTGTAGGGGGTGGAATTTTTTTTTCTTTTAAAATCCCCCCCAAAAAACTAAACCCCCTTTTTTTTTTAAGAATCCCCAAAAATGAAAAAAATCCCTTTTTAGAATCTTGAAAAAATTAACCAGTTCAAAAAAATGGTACTGGTTCAAAAAATTTGTACTGGTTCAAATATATTTGTACCAGAGGTAATAATTGAACCACAACATATACATATAGCCCCATAAGCATCGCATCCAATCATTTAATGTTACACAAAAATAATTACAGTTTTATACCCAGATGCATCCCCTTGTATATTAACATATAAGTCAAGACATCAAAATTTTCACATTAGTTAAAAAACAAGCACTTTTGATCAGGATTATATACGTACATCGTCCACATCATTACAGCAATTTTCAGCTTTTCAGACTGTTATCACAGTCCTTTCTCTTTCAAAAATATGTTGAACACACTTTGATAATCTATGATTACTTCTAGTGAATAAATAAATATGAAGAGAAAGGGTACAAACTCAGTCTTATTTTCTCTAGCATAATAGATTTTTACTTTAAAAAAATGCATAAAAGCTAATATTTGCTGAGAAATACATCCTATCTCATCCAGAATGAAAGTAATACTGATCAGTCCTGGTTACAATATATTAACAACACCCCTCCCCTGGCAAATGTGCAGCATTTGGCAGTTGTAATTCATTATATATCTATTATCACTTATCGCAAGAGCATGAGTAGTGAACCAGTATTATTCTCTGGCTATAATAATAACATTTATGTATGACAAAAACTATGCTAAAACTCCATGGACTACATTTATTCAATGTCTCAGATATATTTTTAATAGAATTCGATAAATTTTATCTGAACAAAATTTGGCCCATCACAGAACCAGTAAGCTCAGTGGTTAAGTGTCAGTATGTTGTGCAGGAGGTAGTCAGAGTTCAAATCCAGGTAGGACCTTAAAATAACTGGGAGAACTGGTACTGCATGCCTTTGCTCTGACATCTGCTAATGGTTCTAAAAGCTTTGTGTCTTCTTGGATCACAATGTTAAATTGTAGGCCAACACTGAGAATGCAACCAAATCTCTGGTAGTGACCACCCTCAAGTGTAGTGGAATTATATAGTTGTATAGATATAGAGAGTAAATAAATTTGTCTCCAATTATAGCAATACCATGCTAAATACATTGACTCTCTTCTGTTAGTAGTAGTAGTACTAGTTCCCTTGGTGCCACTATATACATTTTATATATTATTATAAATATACAGGCTAAATCCAGTAGATTACATACTACATAAAACATAATCGTGACTGCTGCCTTAAAAAAAATCTTTTTTATTGTTATAAATGGATGGGTAAATAATGCATGTATCAGCAGCTTCCATCAGGGGTGGATCCATGGGAACCTTGTCAGAATTAATTGTTTGTTGCCCATTTGTGAGGGGGGGGGGGGGGGGGGGGGGGTAGGGTGGGAAGCTCACTTTGGTCCATGGATTAGGAACCAAGGGGACCAACCTTGTATGAATTTTTCCTATTTGTTGTGCCCTATACCAGGGGGTTTGATTGGGTATTTCTACAAATCCCCAGGGTACCTGACCCCTGGGGGATGCCACTGATACATGCATAACACTGCTGTGGTAGCTGCCAGTAAATATGCAAAGCTACTGATACAGTTCAAAACTGAATGCTAAATCACTGGGAGGAAGTTAAAATGAACATTGCATGTGTTATTTTAAAGACTTGTTGTTGAGGTTGTACTTGGCCTCTTGTTGTCATTACGAGACAAGGAGATATAGATTGATGAGTCATTGTCAGAAGTCTATTCCCGGGCATAACATTAGGCAATCTGTCAATGGTAAAACTGTTGACAGTTTGGGTCAGGTCAACTACACAGCTAAGGCATGTTTTACAACAGAATAACCTAGCTAGAGAGAGTCGACTGGATTAAGATACTGTTACATGTCTGTTAATATGGGGAAAACGGAAGAATCCTTCATTTAGCTTGATAACCATGTTTGGACTTGGAAGCAGAATTGAGACTTAATTTAGATGTATTTTGTGAGTCCCAAATCGCTAGTTCCCATACAGAGTGGAGAGGAATGGGTAGTGAAAACTCACTCCTCCCTATTTTTTTCTGACATTTCTCCCTCCTCCCTAGCGAGTTTTAAAATTTCTCTCTAGAGCATGTATGCAGTAGATCCCATTTTCTTCCCCCTCCCTGTATGCTAAATTCTTCCTCCTCCCTAGTTTTTCTGGACATTTCACCCTCCCTGTTTTTTTTTTGCCAATTCTCCCTCCTCCCTAGCCTGTTCTGTTCCTCCACCCTCCATACAAGTCATACAAACACGGTTTTTTTTTGCCAACGACATTATATATGCAAATATATAAATGATGTCATGTTTACAAACAGTAGTATCGCTATAGCAAGAACAGCAGATAAAGTTACATAGAGGCACACAAATTGACATAGCTAGCTCCATCACAGGATGGACAGGATACAACTTATAATATGGTACAAATATAAACATACATGTACATTTGAGACAATCGAAACCTGCAGTATAACAGAACAGAAGACTAAATTGTAAATGTGTTACTTGAATAAGTAGTGTTTAAATTAAAATGTCAACTTCTTTAATTTACATACGAGAAAAACAAAAATATTAAATTACATATATACTTGGGGAGCAGAGAATGAAAGTCACCGCACTATCGGCCACTCCTAAAGACTTCTAAATTCAGCTAATAATTCTCCCTTTGGTTATTACTGAGAGGATTTCAAATGGAAGTGTATTTCATCTTCAATCTCATGTGGCCCGAGTGGAAGCCCAGATGGGCTCTTGTTTTATTCATAATTCACACAGTGTACCCAGTGTTCACCCTGTCCTGGGATATCCAGTCCTTCCGCTTCTTGCTAGTCCTCCTTTCTTTATACAAAAACATATTTTACTCCTTTCACCATCATTGATTGCATTTTTTCAATCCACTTGTCACTTAATTTCTACCATATATGCCTCAATTTTCCACATAGTTTTTCACCTATGGTTTCTTCAACAATATTACCCTCCACCCTCCTCTCTTATCCCCATTCCCTCACTCTTCCTGTTTGACATCCGGATATGAATACCGGCACTTGAACACAAAAACAATAACTGTCACAATTTTACTCTCTCTACCCCCTTCTCTCATCCCTATTCCTTCACCCCCACCCTTCCTGTGCGAATACCCACACTGACACAAAAACAAAACTACATGTACAACTGTGATAATTTTTACCCTCTCTACCCCCCTCTCTCATCTCTATTCCCTCACCCTCCCTGTTTGATGTCTGGCTGCGAATACCCGCACTAACACAAAAACTCTAACACAATAACTTGCTAAAAGACATTATGCTGCTATGACTTCTGAAATAACTAATTCATAGCATCCATGTAAAGCAGGATTTATTTTATTATTTATGTACATATTAAATCATGTAATATAATAATATTATTAGTATAATAGTTATATATTTTATATTTAGGCATAATTTTAGATTATTCATTGGATTTAAAAAATTATTTTTGTAAATTACCTGACGGAACAACTGTGACAAATTCAAAAAAACCTAAACCCTAAAATTATGCTAGAACTCCATGCAGTACATGCTATAGATGCCCTTAAAGACCCTGTGTCCGAGCCCATGGTGCTTTGCGCGTGCAAATCATTTTCGTAGGCTACGAAAATCAGAAAGATCGTTGTTGTTATATGACTCTTGAATCTTTCGAAATCCATCCCTAGTTTGGGCCATCGTGTAATTATTCATAGGTATATATGCTTAACTGACTTTCTTTTATCTTAACTTTTGTATATATACTTTTTAAAATGAAATTTTAGTTCGAATATTTCTTCGAATCCCGGTCTAGAGTGGCGAGTAGAGGAATGCCGGAGAAAGGACCGAGACAGCGAGGCGAAGCAACTCGACAAATAATCCTTCAGCAGTCCACATTTTACTTTCTCTAGGTCTACAAGAGAATACTTGTGGTTCAAAAGGACTACTACGTGAGTTTCCCGGGGATTTGCTGCACTAAGCAGGCTTCGTTGGAAATACAAAGCACAAAGCAACCACTTCTGGCATCAAGATCATTAGTATAATTATAATTTCGCATGGCTAAGCTCCACTGAGGTGTTACGACTTATCTGTAACTGTATATGTTTTGCATTTTTATTAGCAGAGAAAGCAATGTCCTTAACCTTTTTTTTCATCCTCCAGTACGTCCAGAAAGTCTTGCTACCAAAACTACGATCGCGGGTCAAACTCCAATCTGCCGAGTTCAGCTGTTACTTCGCTGTGAGTTTGACTCTAGTGCGAGTACGACATTTCATTTTGCACTCAAAATGTATCATTCGCAAGGAAAGTAGAGATCTTCAAATACAGCTATAAGCAATACTGGAGACATGAAAACAAGGTAGCAAGAGTATGTGTTTGCTTGTAGAGTTGTGAAAAGTCGCACTCGTAAACCGAATTAGAATCTAAAGACAGAACAATACTGGTTTCCTGCCAAGTACTGTTAAAATCATATTCGAAGCATCCACGGAAAATTTGTGGGCTCGATTGGGTTTTTAATCTGGTAGAAATTATGAAATTCGTTATCCAAAGTGTATGTGTACTTCTTTTATGAAACTTATAAACAATCGAGAGCATTTTAGTTTGCCTAAAAGCTAGCCTTTAATATATGCGGCCATTGATAAACAAACTAATCATAACATTGGCACAAAGCACCATGGGCTCGGACACAGGGTCTTTAAGAAAAAAACTACCCTGTAAGATCTCTGTAGCACCCCTGGAATAGGGCTGCATTGATAACCTTGTTGCATCCCTGTTAATACCCACTGAAAGCCTTGTTACAGCCCGTAAATTGGCACCAGGCAACCACCCTAGCCTGTAACAACCCTGTTCGTACACTGTAACAGCCCTGTGTAATGTCTCGGCAGCAATATAATTTAAAAGCCTTATTACAACCCAGTCACAGGCCCAGTATTGTTTTGGGTAACAACCTTGTTACAGCTCGTAAATTGGCACCTGGTAACCACCCTGTAACAACCTTGTTCGTACACTATAACAGCCCAAGTACATGTATGTAGTCTGGGCTGTTTAAGCCCTGTTGTATGGGATATAAAGGTTGTTTGTTTGATATTGTTGCCTTACTGTACTGATCCATGCATGTACTTCCTGGCATGATGCAGCATAAATGAAACACCTCATCATCAAAATTAATATTCATGAAAATAATATTCTATTATTTCATGAAATATATATTTCATAAAAATCATGAACATCGGGGAATGAACAAAACAATTAGCTTGTAAGTGTTCATGAAATATTCATAATAATCATTTTCAATGGTTCATGTACTTTTGTTATTTCAATTTCATGAGATGTTCAATTCAATTCAATGGCTAAAAATAAAGTAAGCTAAGTGAAAACAACTTGATGCTTTAATTAGTTGAATTGTGTTTAATATAACAAGTTCAGTTTTATATACACAGCAATCCTGGCAACTTACTGTATTAATCCTAATATTCAAAATGGTTGGATCGATTCAGTACTTATCAATGATAAAAATCAGTACTGGTAATAAAATGAGCAGTCAGTTCAGAAAGTACTGCAAAGAAAAGGTCAATAATTATAAATACTAGGTAAACTGAATTATATTACAACTGCATTCTGTAATTTTCTGTACAGTACTTTCCCAGTTGACTGTATATTTTCAACAAACACTTAATATGTGAATGTCTTTTGGGTCCTTCCCTATAAGAGGTTTCTCCAGTCAGCTGCAAGAGAGCCTTGGGGAAGTGGAGATTTGACACTTCTTTTCTTTCCAGATTAGACAAGGTATTAATAATTCCAGCTAAATGTACACGAAATTCCCAATGTACTGAATTTTGCTGCAAAAATAGGCTGAGTCTTTCCTGTGTGGTCACTTGGTTGTCAGTCTTGCAGATTACGTCAAAGGCAGTTTGAAGCCACAGGGAGTCCCTAACCGACACTAGAATATTGGAAGACTGGATCGAAACGTTAGTTTTGATGCGTGGGTTGCCTGTGGTTTCTTTGCCGCGCAAAAGTGGTTGTGAATTTATCGTAGTCTGTCTGTTTTTATCCCAAAATTGTTCAATACACGCCTTTCATAAGTTTTACTTCTGGTCACGAAAACGAGGCTCCAGGTGGTTTGAAATCCAAGATGGCGGACAACTGCTCAGTCTCACCTCAGAAAATACTCCCAAAAGTATGTTATTCAGTAAATCATACCTGAATATTAATATTATTAACTTTTGTTGAAAATCTCCACAGATCAGTACCACAAAAATCACATGCCGTATGATATACTGTATTGCTGTGTACACTATGTACTGGAATAACTCTTGAGACGTGATTTGTAGTGTAAGCCGACTCAAAACTGAGAAAGAGTATAGCTGATACGGTTGCTTGAAATATGACTAACTTATGTTTGTTCAGTTAACGTATAACTTTGAGGAAAGTGGGAGTTTCCAGTTGGTGTTACAGATCACCACATATTTAACACAAAGAAAACTATTGTCTTCTAAAGCAAAACAATACCCTGAAATACAAAGAACCCTATCCCCAGAAACAATGAATCAAACAATGAATCTGCTTCACCAAGTAGCACCCAGAAAAGTGATATTTGAAGTATGCGGGCATCAGGCGTCGTATTAGGCACAGGCATTCCCGGAAAAATACGTTCCCTTGGTGTCAACGTACTCAAGAGAAGAGAAATCTTCAAGCATAATTCTGGCTTTTGGAAACAATGATAGCGACAGCTACCAGAATGAAGAAAAGACTGTTGATGATATTCAATCAATGAGCATCCGTCAAACGATGAAAATACAGATTCAACCGACCGCTATTGAAAAACCTGCTCGTTTTTCTTCTTCAAGGAATTAAAAAATAATGTTAGTTTCTACACACGATTATCATCTTCTAAAATATTCCAAGTCTAATATGATTTGTTATAATGTTTGAGAGAAGGGAGAAATATCATTTACTTTAATAAATGGTTTAATTGAGGCTAACAGTAATATGGGAAGGGAATACCACTTATAAATAGTGGCTATACAAGCAATTCAGGTCAATAAAAATATGAAAACATTAAGTACTAAATAAATTGTAACAAAAATATTAAAACTATTAACTAGTAAAATAGGTGTTAACTAAGTGGTGGTTGAAGGTGATATTAAAATTAGTCCACATGAAATTGGGGAATCATAAGATGAGTGATAATGTGTGTATGGGGTAAGGTGAAGCAAAATCAGAAATGAGAAAAGCACTAAAAAAAAAGGAAAATTATGAGTAGTGAATGCATATATATTGGAGTTAGAGCTGCTAAATAAACAATAACTGATATAACAATGTGGTGGCCTGATGATATGAGAGTGAAAGAAGTGGGAGAAGTTGCTTGGGGAAAGGAGGGCATTAGTTTGACAAAAAAAATCCCTTTGGGGTTGCTAAGGGGTTGAGTCGTTATGAGTCACGAAAAATGTCGCGTGACGTATCCCTTCTAGGGTATGGTAAGGCATGTTCCGTCGTTCCCCGTGGGGTTATACGTTGCAGTCAAAAAGTAAACACCTCGGCTCACCGTGTCTTCCCTTTCTAATACTTATACAGTAGTGAAAATGAGCGCACAGGTGTCCGTGAACTCAAACGCTTAAATCTCGTTCAAAACGTTCTCCAATGTCTTCAAACTAATACAGGCTACAGAATAATAAATAAGCTACACATTCAACGGGTTTGTTTTACAGCTAGATAACTTTATTGTATATTTTTAGGATGAGAAAGTACAATTTTTGGATCAAATAGCGAAAATCAGCGAACAGGTATCGGTGAACTCAAACGCTTAAATCTCGGCTCAAAACATTATCCGGTATCTTAAAACTAATGCAAACTACAGAATAATAAATAAGCTACACATTTAGCTGGTTCATTTTACAGCCAGATAACTTTATTGTCCGAATTTTAGGCTGCGAATGAACAATTTTGGGATAAAAACAAACTGAGACAACGATAAATTCACTACCACTCTCGCGCGGCAAAGAAACCACAGGTAACCCACACACATCAAAACTAACGTTTCGATACAATCTTCCAATATTCTAGTATCGGTTAGGGACTCCCTGTGTTTGAAGCTAAAAGTGTTTGTTGTTGAAAACAAAACAAAAATTGAAGTTAGTTGGGTTTTCGAGACACCCTCATTATGACAAACAGACCCCGAAAACATAAGCTAGGCAATCAGTTAGCAGGGTAAAGGCTTGAGTAAGAAACAAATGGTTGTTTGCAAGGAAGCCTACACAATTTTTTTTTAACATCTTAGGTTAGGAAAATTGCACCATTTTCGAGGTCTGTGTTTTCGAGATCTCGGAAAACATAACACAGCTGCTAATGCTATACCTTAATAACCGTATTTTGGCGTATAGGCAAACCGGCAATCAATGCGGCTAGCCTTTGCTACCTCGAAATAAAAGTGGTATCTAGGGAGTTAAACTAATTATCTAGCTGTGATTATCTAAGGGACTGTTTACAAGGAGATAAGTCATTACCCTGAAAAGCCCGCAGACTTCGACTCGTTGTTAACAGACAAATGTATGGCAAACTGAAAACACGCTACCCAGCACAGCTACGTCCCTCAAATTTCGATCAGTTAATATTTTTACCTGGTATCTTAAGTTTGTATCTGAATATTTCAGAAAATCGATTTTACGGATTTTATTTGACATTGAATTCCCATACAAACACTGTATTTCGCGCCATGTTTGCACCAGGATTCTTGGCTCTTGCACCGATTTCAAAATCCGTGAACGAGCGGTTTTCGAGGTGCGATTTTCCTAAGATGTTTTGTGTAGGCTCCCTTGCAAACAACCATTTCACTCCTGGCATTTGTTTCTTAATACTCAAACCTTTACCTTGCTAGCAGATTTCCTAGCCTGTTACGTTTGTTTTCGAGGTCTGTGTTTAATAGCAGCACAATGAAAGGAGATGAAAGTATAAAGAAAAAAACACGGTTATTGAAGTTAAATGATTACTGTCAGTGAACTTGTACACTTAGGGAAGAGGTCAAATCAATTGTACTCTGGCGGGACCCAAATTTGATAGGGGGGTTGTGCCCGGAACCCACCACCTATTTTGGCAAAATCTAGATTTTTGACCAGAAATATCTTCTTGAATAAAATACTTATTGAGGAAGTAATTATATTTCTAATTTATACAGGCAGAGAAGAACGTGTGTCTACATTAAAATCAGGTATCCCTATTTTACAATGCGAAAAAATCACCTCGAAAAAGAGGGGAAGGGGGTATTACCCACTACCCACCACCTCCCCTGACAAAATTGGGTCCCATTCAGAAATCCGTTGTTTTGACCTCTTCCCTTACAGTGGCTTGGAGTGATCCTTTGGAACCCTGAACTGCTGCAGAAAAGCTCATTCAGTCATTGCTTCTCCGGACTCGACACACAACACAGAGAATGTGTCTCTGCGCTCTGACCCAACTCGATCCATAGAGGGTACCTATCCTTCGAGTCGGGATCCGAGTCAGGATTCCGAGTCAGGATCCGAGTCAAGATTCCGAGTCAGGATTCCGAGTCAGGATTCCAAGTCAGGATTTTAGGGTAACGTTATAGTGTTTTCACCTACTTTCATGCATAGCAATTATCCGGGCCTTCTTGCTAAGCTAAGTTTACTGACAGTAAACTTTATAGCGAGAAGGACCTCTGGCGTCCAGACCTGGTTTACTAACTTTATCCCTAGGATAGCGCTACCACGGGGCTTTTCTTGGTACAAATCACGATCAAAACAAATAAGTGTTTGATGATCGCACCAGGACACCGACCTGACGCTTAGCCGACAATTTGAAATTGGAGCTTTTACTACAATAAAAACACCAATAATTATTGCTGTGCCGATATATCGTTTCAAGAAAGACAAAACGAGATATCAGTTTTGAAATCTAAACTTCAGCATTTTCAGTTTTAACAGTTATGACGTTGTAAAAATTACTTTAGTTGCAAGCAGTGAACTACAAGTAACAACTTGTAGACTGTCTCGACCTGCAATGTTTGGCGAAGCGAAATCGGTGACTGAACCACTTTCAGTAAAACAAATTCGGTGACTTTACCACCTTCGGTAAAACGAATTTGGTCTTAAAACGAATGGAGTTTACCGAACGAAATCTACCACATGTGGTTACCGAATCTTCGTTTTACCGAAGCACATACGGTACCGTATACGGTTGAAAATCTTTTGACAGGGACTGTACATGCATTAAATAATTTTGCTGAGACAACCCTGTTTCACTGTCTGCTTTTCTGACCACCCTGCTTCAGCAACCCTGCTAAAGCCTTGTTAATGGGTTGTTTTTATTACAGCCATGTCACAGCCCTGTATATCTTTTAACTGATTAAACTACACAGCCCTGTCACAACCATGCAACAGCCTGTTGTCAACCCCGTGAGAACAAAACAGGGTTGCAAACACCCTTTTCAGGGGTTGTTACAGGGATGTAACAGGGTAGGTTTTTTCCTAAGGGTGGTCCGAGTTAAGGCCACTCGGGGCCTCTTGTTAACTGCTTTTCATTCTCTAGCTCAAGCCTAGCCTGGGCAGTTGTTGAATTAGCTGCTGCCTCTGCTTGGAAATGTGTAAACTCATCGTTTGTTGTTTGCAGCTGGACCTTTAGGGATTCCTTTTTTAGTGCAGCCATTTCAAGATCTGTCTCTGTGTTGTTTGGTACATGTATGTCAGGCAGCTTACTGTCACTTTCATCAATCTGAGTTCACAATCATCAATCTTTGGATTCACTTCTGTTTCTGTTTTGGACTCGCGATGGTTGATGAATTCGTAAGGAAAACATCTCGAAATGGAGTGAAAGTGTCCTGCACAATAACCGGCCGACTGTGCTGTAAACAATCATGTACATTTTATTGCGTTGCATCTGCAGGGTTGTTGATAATCGATTATTTGTTCACACTTGCAGTGGTAAAGACTGTCGCTACTCTCTTCAAGGAACTGTTCTTTCCCGTAAAAGAGTCTTCGTATTTCTTCGAAAATTCTCCATTATGCTTTCATGTTTTTCTACTTTTCTGTTGCATCATTTACAAAGGTAAAATCTCGTAGCTGTGTCGATCAACGGAAAGACAAAGCAGATCAACTGCCTTTGCCTCGAAATATAATATAACGATTTGTTGCTTCGAAATGGTTTTCACAACATAAGAGGCACTTGAGAAGCAAATGGGATGGAGATATATATAGGTATATAAGGCTTTTATTTTGGCCAGCATAGTCTCAAATAATTTCTCAAGGCGAGCAATAGCTTTGGTTTTGTGACCCATAAACTCTTACTACCGCCGTGACAGTTAATCCACCTTATGTCACTGGATGGCTTTATTGGCTATTGGATTCAGATGTCTCTCTCAGGAGGAATGAACCAGAGGAGACAGCTGAAATTCAGGCTATATTAGCTTCTGTTAACAAGGCATTTTTGACTTGTTTGCATGTCTGGCCAGTATTCTTAAGGTTGACAATCCGTGTCCTGGCATACCTCGAAAGTCTACCCATTGCTCGCGTTTATAATAAACCACTGCTGCAGCTGAGAGAGAAAAAAGTTGTTGCTTTGCTTCACCATGTACTTTTACTTTGAGTTTACTTGCGTGTACTTTGGGTGTACTTCTAAAGATAGATATATGAACTTTATTTTAACGGGGTGGCCCATTCAGCAATGTGGCTGGTGTCCAAAGGGGCCCTATATCAATAGAATCTACAGACAATACAAATATCCTAAAAACTATGTACAATGTGAATATCCTAAAAACTACAATTTTATCTATAACATATACATATATAACACAAATACAATATCATAATTAAGTACTAAAGAAAGTGGGCTTTAACAGAACTTTTGAAAGAAGAAAGTGATTTAGTATGTTTAATATTAGCAGGAAGTGAGTGAAAAAGTATTGATCCAGAAAATCTAAATGTACGTTCATTATCTCCTTCCCCTCCCCCTTCACCTTCCCCTCCCCTCTGCTTCCTGTTTCTCCCTGCCCCATTTTAACCACGCCACAGGTAGCCCAAATTAGCAACAAAAGAAATGATACTTTTAAGAGTAACCAAGGTTCGAGATGGCTGTATTCGCAGGCTAATTTAAGAGCTGCTGGTGATGTAGTCGTCATGATGTCATTTAGTGGCCATGATGTCATCGGTCACATGATTTTAAGTACATGCCCATATCTCCCTCATTTCTAATTGCAGGCAGTTCAAACTTTCACAGACATGGTATTGGGTACCCATAAATCAATTAGTGGTGATGTAACGATGACGACATCGGTCACATGATTTTAAGTATATGTGACCACACACGGGAAAACGTACACTATAAACGATTATCCGTTAAACAGGCAAATTTAAATGGGTTAGCAAACGCTTTTGCAGACTGTTTAAATGCTTTGCCAGATCGTTTAAACGGGCAAGCAACAAATTGTAACGATCTGCCAAACCGTTTAAACGGTTTGGGTTGAAGCGCAAGCAAACGCTTTGCCAGATCGTTTAAACGGGCAAGCACAAATTTCTAACAATCTGCCAAACCGTAAACGGTTTGTCTAGAAGAGCTAACAGCTAGCGAAAATCTGTAAACGACCAAGTAACGAGTAAGAAACATTTTTATTCGAAATTTCGAACTAAATGTACAGAAAGTGGCCCGAACCCATGAATTTGACCTGTAGTGTCTGAATGTAATTTAAAATCCATGAATTACAGTGATATTAACAATCAGTCAAAACAAGTATAAATATGAAAACAACAAACCCAAAACTATGCAGCAAAAATAATTTCTCTTTTTTTTGGAAATGAAATTTTACGTCTTACATTGGAATTCAAGGCTGCGCAATCTTTTGGCTAACACTGCTGTTGAATAAAGGTTGATTATATAACAAATGGCTCTTAACGAGTTCCGTGTTGATTAATAATGCATCGATCCTCCCATTTCTTCTGACAAGCCTCAACGTTCGGCACAAAATAATAACAAACAACAGCCGCTCGACACTTCAGTTCTGGCGGAGACCCGCTTTAAAGTTTGCAGTGCATTAAAGGGCTGTCTCACCCACAGTGCTTAGCGCGCTCACATAGCATAGCGGCCATTTTCGATGCCATCGAAATCCAGAGTAATGTTTTATGGCAGCTAGTGGTCCACTTAATCTTCTCTGCATCTCAGCCATCCTTCCAGCTATCATAAAAAAAATCACACTAGATTGAACCTTATTTATTGCTCTTCCTGTTGAGCCTCTTATTTAAGTCTTTTAAATTATTTGGTCATGTAAATTTTAGTTTTATTTCAGGTGGCCGTAGTTCTCTGATGGATGCCCGAGTCTCGTTCGTCCTCAACAAAATGAAACAATTGTCCGTTTGTGTCCAGGATTTCCACCTACAACATGGAGAAGCTATCCTGACCATTAATCTTTATATTTAAAGATATATTAGTGCTTAGTTGGAGTATCTAGTATCTTTGAGCCGATTTGGGTTGTTGAACTGACACCGTGGCTGGCTTACGCGACCATATGGCAACAAAACTCTGCTTGGTCGACCCAAAAGAACTGAGCAGTTTCTGAAAATCATTTTCAGGGCTTTGGCGTTTAACTTGTGGAAACAGGTCTCTCTCTGGTTTCTAAGGACTTTTAGACAGTGATTTAATTCACAGAGATTTTCGGATTCACTGTGTCGATCAAAGTTAATTTGACAAACAAAGCCGCCGAGATAATAATTTTCCATTCAAGCGAGCTCTTGAACAGGTTCTTTGCTACTGCCATCAACTAGATTGCCTGCTAGTAGATCTCTCTCTCTCTCTCTCTTTCTCTCTCTCTGCAGGGAAAAATAAAATTGAGGAGAGAAACCTCTCGCTTTAATAATTATTAGTATTACCTGGAAAGAGTGTCTCTGTTTATAGCACTGAGATAGTACGGAAGCGACGGGTGAGCGGTAATAGTTAACAAACTATAATAGGCAACGAAACTCCGCTTGGTCGACCCGAAAAGAACTGAGCAATTTCCTAAAATCATTTTGAGGCCGGGCTTTGGCGTTTAACTCTCTCTCTCTGGTTTCGAAGGGCTTTCATGCAGTGATTTCGGCGAGATTTTGGATCGAAGTTTATACTCGCACGAAATTTGACAACAGAGCCGCCGAGAAAATAACTTTCTATTGAAGCGAGCTGTAATTCGTTCACTGTTCTCTCTTGAACTGGTTCTCTACTACTGCCAGCAACGAGATTGGAGATTGCCTGCAAGTAAAAATAAAACGGAGGAGAGAAACCTCTCGCTTTCATATAATAAATTATTAGTATTACCCGGAGAGAGCATTCTCTGTTATAGCACTGAAGGGAAGCGATGGGTGAGCGGTAAATATTATAGTGCAGCCAAATACTGCTGTATAACACTTTGCTGACTTCACATTCAATTTGTAAGGTACTATTAGTTTCATCAAGGTCATCCATGTTCAAGGCAAAATTATCATGTCACCAACATACAGAAATATACGCTCAGTTCGTGAGGTTCCCGCTGTGAACAAGGGGTCAAAGTCCCGGATATAAACAACAACAAAGCACGCGAAGCACTGTGGGTGAGATGGCCCTTTAAGCATAATTAAGCCATAAAACCAAATAAACGTTAGCGTCTGTAGTTTCACATTTATGGCACATCCATGTGTTGTTCAAGGTTTCGGCTTAAATCATTGCAAATGTTTGCAGTACTAATAAAGGCAATAATATTTTTTTAATTAAAATCTCAACTTCTTTGGAGTCTGAATTTCTCCACGAACAGAAAAAAAATGGTTGAATTTTTTGTTGCAGTCAGTCAGTCAGGCGTGAACGTGTCAGTCTGATTTTTGTTCGCTGCAACTTTCTGAGAATGTGAACAGAGTTTTGAAGCCAAGTTTGAAATGAAAGACATGCAAAACGTCTACTCTTACCAGAAAACCTCTCCTGGTAAACTGGAATCCTTTTGAATTAAATGCACTTTAATTAATTGAATAGTCTTCCCAAAACTTTGAAGGTCAACAACGAGGTAGTAATTTGCATATTGCGAACGACTCATCAATAATCGCTAAGATGTCTGTCAAACTGCAAAACTAGGGAAACCTGGCAAAACGAAATAAACAATTAATAAACGAAAGCAAATTGTTAAAAACATCTTAATGTCTTTGAAAATAAGTTAATCAAAAATATTACCGAAAGGCTGTCAAAATAAATTTGCTGTGCATACTTGTAAACAAACCACGAACTAGCGTGTATTCTACTCACGTCTCAAAGCTATTGCATTGCATCACTATGATTGCATAAGACTTAAAACTTTTTGCATTTAACTTTATTTGTGTTCTTACGGTTGAGACGCAAAAAGCGGGTTATCAACTTCTTGCAGGTTCTTGCGGTATTTCTTGTGTGTGCATTATTTTTGAGCTGTACTGTAATTTCAGGATGAGCACATTTGATAATTATCTTTCTAGTTTATCTTTCCTTGGGGTAATGTATAGGCTCGGTTTCAGCCGTTGGGGTGTCGTTTCTCCAAAGCCTCCCCCCACTAATGGCTGGGCGTGTGGTCAACACACCATGTCCGTGACGTCAACTGATTAAAATTCAATATTATTCACATATTTGAGTGTTTCTGTTTACCCTTTCATGAGCGTAGGTTAATAGATTCCACGTAAACTTTCAAAACACATTGGACTAAAACTCCAAGTGTGAAATTAATTCTCAAGAACAAATGCCATTTAAAATCATAGAGAAACCACGCTACTTTATTTGTTACTCTTAAATATTAAGTGCCGATCAAGACACTCACTGACAGAAATTAAAAGCCGAAATTTACGGAGATAAAGTTCAGATGTTATCTCGGAACTATTCTGAGCTGGAATCGAGTATTCCCACTCAGTACTTGTATAGAGTATGTCTTAGTACATAGGACTTGAAGATTTGTAAAACTCGTTTGATGCAGCGATTTTCAAGTGAATTGTGATCGCAGAGTTAAACATAACAAGCCGCAACCCTAAAAAATGTTAAGAATGTGGATTTTAAATCCACATTCCTTTCGTGCTTTGGGTTAAAGAACTCTATTGCCTATTGTCTCTTGCCAGCAGGAGACCAGAAGCAATTACCCGCTATAAGCCACATAACTGTCAACACCTTTAAGTGAAAAGTTCCATACAAGTAGAAAATACTAATAATATACCAGAACATGATCTGTTTATTTATGACTGCTGTTCCTGGGTTTTAACAGTTAACAAAATCCAAACAAAATCTCACAATATACTCTGGACTCTTGCGGATTTAAAAATAAATAGGAGTTGCCTGCGGAGAAGGCTAACTCTGTACAAGTGCATTGAAATGAATTGTAACTGATTATACAGTATCAAAAAGTCTCCCTTGTTTTTAAATGTGGCCCTTCAATGTTAGTTTAGGGTAATAAATTCCTTGCGGGGAAAATACTAACTCGGCGAATGACAGCCAGTATGAAAGCGCATTTCGTTGGAACAATTATAAATATAAAATTGCAATTGAAAAGTCTTAAATGTAATATCTGTTTTTCAATTACAGCCGGTATGAAAGCATAACACATCACTAGGAAAACTTACAATCAGATTTTTTGTTGAGAAACATTCTTTTGAATAAACAGTGAAATTACGTGGTTGTGCATGCAAAGGTAATTTTATTTTCAAGCGGCATTCAAAATATTGTGAATGCTAATTCCTATAACTAAATACTGTTTGGGGAGCATACTTCTCATTATTTACATTTATATTGTTACATTAATTTCTACAGCCTATTGTTTGCTTGTGCATTTGTAAATCTATACATAGATATACATAACATTTTTGTTTCCAAAATATAAAAACTGTCAAAACAATAATTCAACGAACATTTTCAAAAAGTACATTTATACATGTATATACATGTACATACTATTAGTCATTTAACTAATAGCAACTGTTTCTTTTCTACAGTATTGTTAATGACCATTTAAATTTGTCTTAAATAAAAACGTTATAAGCTAAATTGGAAATGACACATACAAAATGTATGCGAGATCGCCTAGTGCAATGTTACTGACCCCCGATGCTCTCAGGCATGACGCCGGGACATTGCGAGATCGCCTAGTGCAATGTTACTGACCCCCGATGCTCTCAGGCATGACGCCGGGACATCTGCAAGATCGCCTTGTGCAATGTTACTGACCCCCGATGCTCTCAGGCATGACGCCGGGACATCTGCGAGATCGCCTAGTGCAATGTTACTGACCCCCGATGCTCTCAGGCATGACGCTGGGACATCTGCGAGATCGCCTAGTGCAATGTTACTGACCCCCGATGCTCTCAGGCATGACGCCGGGACATCTGCGAGATCGCCTAGTGCAATGTTACTGACCCCCGATGCTCTCAGGCATGACGCTGGGACATCTGCGACCTCTCTGCACCCTCACTGCCTACATTTGGCAGTACTGCATAGGTTATTTGGGTTACTGGTCTTAAATATTGTTGAAAGTACATACATGCAACTGTAAAAAATAATTGTACGTGTATTTGAATTTATCTACAATTAATAGCACACGTCAGGCGATTTCAATATATAGTATTTTTTTGCAATAACGAAAAAATAATAAAAGGCTTCATTAAATGGTACATGTGTGATATGATTTAAAAGAAAAATAACAGGGAAATACTGAGGAAATAATAATATACAGTTAAGTAATTTGTGCAATTAATATCCAGCTTAATAGGTGCAACAATTCAATTTTAATTACCAGAAAAGAAACTAATATCACTTTTAACATCTTTAAAACTTCACTTTCTAGACTTACCTCGCCTTTTTTACTGCCGGCAAGGCCATGCAGTCCTATTCAGGAGGCATTGCCATCCATCGCTTCCAGTTTAAGTAAGAGTTGTTGCCAGTCTGGCACTCTCATGGCATTTACACGTTCCTGTCAGATTTCTGTCCGAATCAACTGGTCTAATGCCGCCAGAACTCCCTTTTCGTCACAGACTGTCTTCACGACTTCTTGAATCGTTTTCCTAACACCAGCTGGGTCTCCCTTCGGTTGCATCAGAGCTCATGTTGACAGGACCGAGTCAATCGTAATTCTCTAGATGCCATTAAGTAAATCTTCGAAAACTCTGTTATCTTAAGGCGGGTGCATATATACTCTTGCTCTTTAAGTTCTTCTATTGACAAATCGGGCGAACCAGGACTAGAACTATAAAACCACTTGAACTTGACGGCAAAGTGTAGAGCTTGGAGCTGATTTTTTTGGCAGGCATTCGATTGAAGAAGATAATATTTTTGACCTCAAAGTCAAAATTTCAGTTTAGAACAGGAGGCCAGTTGCTTTTGTAAAGCAATATTTTGATCCTGGAAACGCTCCAACTCTCTTTCAAGGGAAGAAATACTCTCACAGTCCGGTTGAGTTGTCCTTGTAAACCTTGTTGAGGTCACCGTTTATCATGGCGCCAAAACACAAACCAGGGAGATGAATCTTGTTTATAATTTCCCTCGGAATTTCTTCGACATTCGGGCTCTTAAAAAGCATAGATTCGCGTGGATCCTTCTGTTGTATGGCTGCAACTAAAACGGTGAACAAAGTTCCCACAAAGACATCGCTCTGAATCTTGTTGCCTCCGTTGAACCACTTGGGTGATACAGTCTCGCCATTTTTGCCACGAAGGTCTTCGAGCGGGAGGGCTTTGATTTCTTGGGGGAAGACTTCAAATATCGGGGAAGTACTAAACATGCTGGGCCTTGTTCCGCACAAGTCGTTGCTGGCTGGTAGTTTGCCTGAACTAACCTTGTACAACATAACTAACCGCGGTGCCATGCCAGAGGCCTACATTGCGATACATCTTTACCAATTTGTATTTGCCGCTAAAAAACGCAAGGACCATAAAAGGCTTAATCTTGTTATGGGCTTGACTATGATTCATGGTTTCTAGAAATGTTCAACTACAAGAATTGAGTGGTAAATATCAATACCACCGTCAAAACACGTACTTGTACTAATTGGATCACAGGGCTTGTTGAGAGCTAATTCAATCGCAACCATAGCAACTGTGTGCGCATGCTGCGTGCCAAAAAAATAGGGTTCCGGCTTATTATGACGTAAACATGGCCTGCGTCAGACGTGATTTCCTCTTCTGTAAACTTTTAATATGGCGTCGTCCGTCTTTTCTTCTCCGATAAAGGCAGCACTAATTTTCTTTGAAGTAAGAATAGCCAGGCAACCTGGTCTTGCATAGGTAAATAATATTAAATGAGAAATGACTCAACATTTTACTAGCCTGATTTTCAGACGGTCTAGGTCGTCCGCTCACTTCCTCCCACCTCCCTGTCTGATGGACTTTAACAGAAACCGTGTTCTGGTCATTGTTTAATTTTGACCAATCAGAGCGAAGGTTTCATTTTTAGAGAACTGATGTATGCATGATATGTCTAGTGCAGCCTACATGAAGGTGAAGCCAAATGGCGGATGATACAAACAGACTTGATATGGCTTTCGAGAAAGCGTGCGAAACTTTCGACATTTCTGAATTATTTCCCGAACAGAGAAAGGCATTATACTTCGTTTCGCGGAAGGACCTTTGCTACCACAGCTGCATCTATAAGGCGACGACCAGGTCGAGAATCGAGAGAGGAGAAATTATGTAGTCTTCTACAACTTCTACAGATCGTCAGAATCACGGCTCTTTCATGCACTGCAGAATATGTTCTACAGCTTCAAGCTTATAGAAACAAAACGTGGAGAAACATGTTGTCCTCAGACGTGTACCGGGAAAATCTGATAGGAAGCGCTATCGATATCGCGATGTTTATGAATCTACTAGCTACGGGATTTGGAAAATCATTAATCTTCCTCGACCGCTTTGTATGCCGTATTAAAATGTAATGTCTCCTAGAATGTTGGCATTTAGAGGACCAAATATTACATGAAATGTAATGATTTTTTACAGCAGTGAACACACATACTGAGTATGTCATGGTAATAGTTTCACGACATTTGGGCAATTATTTATGTTTGCACTTTATTTTGACAATTGAAGGGGTCCGTGCAAGAACAACGTAAGTGACTTCTGATCAAATTCCAAATTCTTCTTGATATTCTTTGTTTTCTAAGAGAGAATTTAGAACTTGATCAAAAGTCACTTACATTGTTCTTGCACGGACCCCTTCAATTTTGCTGTCCTAAAAGCTGAAATATCTTAGCTTTTTTGCCTTAAGAAGACTAAATATTTCATGGAATGGCATGAAACTTTTACAGGAGTGAACACATATTGTGAATATGTAATAATAAAAGTTGGATTACATTTGCCTAATTATTTATGTTATCAGAATTTTGAACAGTCTTGACTTTTGACAAATTGTAAAGTACACCAAATCCGCGGTAGTTAGATCAGTGTTCGTGACCATGCGCTTGAAATACTGTACGAAAAATCCTATTTAAAAAGTTCCTGCTGCCCAAAAAACCATAGCAGCTCAAACAGGATATGGTTAGGGTTAGTTCTGAGAAATCGATATAAGTTTGAAGCTGTAAAACATAAGAATTCTGCAGTGCAGGAAAGTGTGTGATTCTGGCGAGCTGTTCTAGAAGGCTACATAATTTCTCCTCTCTCGATTCTCTACCTAGTCGTCTCCTATAGATGCAGCTGTGATGGCCAAGGTCCTTCCGGGAAACGAGGGGTAATATTGCTTTTCGCTGTTCGGGAAATAATTCAGAAATGTCGAAAGTTTCGCAAGCTTTCTCCAAATTAAGCCATATCAAGTCCGTTTGTATCGTCCGCAATTTGGGTTGTCCTTAATGCAGGCTCCACTGGACATTCCACGCATACCTCAGTTCCCTAAAAATAAAACCTTCACTCTGATTGGTTGAAATTAAATCACGTCAGGAACACGGTTTCTGCCAAAGTCCATCAGACGGGGTGAGCGGATGACCTCGACCGTCTGAAAATCAGGCTAACATTTTACGAGCTTCACGACCTTTGAGCTGACGGCTTCCCAAGTGACTTTCCAGAGCCGGTGCATTTACTGACAAAGTGTGTTCACCCGAAAACTAACTCTCTTACTGCTTCTTTGAATCCTTGAGTTCTTCGAAACCAAACTTTTCCAGAGCCAATTTAAACGCATTTTGGAACAGCAATCAAAAGCCTTTGGTCCGGCTTTCAAAAGTTTACAATGTTTTTGATTGGCTAAAACCAACAATGTCTCAGAGGATCGTGGGCTCACCGAAACCCCCACGGCTGGAAACCGAGCCTAGGTAATGTACAAGTGCAACAAATTTTCTAATTCGTGTTTTCAAAAATTCGTTTCGAAACGTCAGGCTAATCGAAATTTTGATGAACTTTTGCACGAAATTTCGAACGTAATAAAGAACGAAATTCGCTTGCATTAATTTTGTGCACAACTGTATTGCATAATTAAGGTTTGTAAACGACTAGATACAAAAAAAAAACGGTTTGGCTTGCTGAGCAAACGCTTTGCCAGATCATTTAAATGGGCAAGCAACAATTTCTAACTATCTGCTCAAAATCGTCGGGTCACAGGGTCCCCATGATTCACTTAGTGGTGATGTAATGGTGACGTAATCGGTCACATGATTTTTAGTACATGCCTGTATATCAATCTGCATGTACGTGGAGTACAAGTAACTGCGAGGCTCCAGTGGGACGAATTGACGTAGAAAACGTCACTTCCGTAAATGATAAAAAGATGGCGACGCCCAGGTCTTTGCAGAGTTCCTAAGGAGAGGAATCGCTCACTCATTCTGATTGGCTAAAAATACAAGTCATAGATTAGCAGTGGTTTTAAAATTTAAAAATTTGACAGCAATTCAGTGACAATCTCTTTTTTTTCTTATTTAAACAATATTTGAAGCATTTACTCCAAAAGCAATGATGCTTATCTAGGCCCGGAGCTTTTGCTTATCCGTTACATGGTAATCAAACTGAGGATACGAACACATGATATACTGCACAAATAAAAGAAAAAGAATGAAATGAAAGGTGGGCAAACACTGTTGAAACTTTGAAAAATGTTTACAATTGGCTAAAAACTTGTGAACACTTAAAAAAAAGTAAGTATTAGTTAGAAAAGGAACCTCAGGAAAACCATACAAAAGCCAATATCTTTCATTACCAACAAACTGAGCAGCGGAGGTAAGCAGGCTGTCTCGATGGGCAGCAGCTTATCAGTCACAATCAAGGAAAAAATGAGCAATAGTTTCCCAAGGAAAACCGCAATGACAGGAGGGTAAAGGAACGCATTTCTTAAGATAGAGATCATAATTTAAAGTAGAATTACCCAGCCTTAAACGAGTATGCAAAACAGCTAAATAGCGATCGCAGACATAATACAAATTGTTACGAACAGGATAATTATGCCACTTTGCAACATTAGTTTTAAATTGAATGAGGCTAGAAGAGAAACAAACATCCCTAGGTACCCTATTCCATAGACCAGCAGAAGAAATTAAAAATAAGATTTTCATTACCTCGAAGACTATAATTTGTCCCAGAAGCAAAAGTTAACAGAGTGACAATCTTACGAGTAGGAAGAGCTGGGTTCGAGTTCCAGAAAATCTCTCAAATGTTTTTACCTCTGTCACCATTTTCTTGAGAAGTTTTTTCTTGAGAACCCTAGCTCTAGGTGGGTAAGATCTTGTTTACTGACCGCTTAGGTTTTTTTATGGTTTAGGGTAGGGTTTTAGTTAGTTGATATTGTCATTTCACGAATTAATTAAGTGAGTGATCCCTCTCCTTAGGTCTTCGTGGGACCAACTTTGAGGGACTCGTTCTCAACGCGAAAAAGTTTTATCAAATTATAATACATTTTCTGAACAAAGTACATCTGAAAGATGCTTTTGAGCCCAAATGTGTTTTTACTTGGGCATCCCTTTAAAAAGGCTAGCAGGTAACCAGATAACTGTACGGTTAATTTGCCATTAGCATAACTACTGTTCAATCAATTATTAATTACTTATTTTATTATAAAAAATACATATACCGTACTCTCTAATGTTTATAAAAAATGATGAAATTATGCGAATAAAGTTGTTGTTGTCATGACAATACGTATGTAGAAAACGTTTGCTGTTTTATTATTTTTTCCAACTTTTTGGCAAAGCTACCTTTTCAAAATATAATTATATTGGCCCGAGTTTGGTTGGCAGTGCCAGCCTCGTATTATTAAGTAATGATTCAGCTAAGAATTGTAACAAAAGATAATAGGCTGCGGCAATGAGCATATCCCCACATACGATTTTGCTTGAATATGCCTGAAGTGCTGTATGAGATGTCTACAATCCATTAACTATACACCCAGAAAATAAAATAATTGTTATGCTATATGGGTTCTTTTTACTGTGAAAACTCAAAGAAGGCACCATCCAATCAATTGGAAAGGAAGAAAACAAAATAATATTGATAACTTAATTTCCCCACATAAGATGTTCTTCGAAATTAAACCATAGTTTGATCAAAAATAAATTGAAACATCAAAAACTATAGAATGAAAATGCATTATTTCGATGGGTTTCTGTTGAATTTACGAGTATCAACCAAAGAAAAATTGCAAGAAATAAGAATAGAAAACTAGCACCTTTTACATTACTTTGCCATTCGTGATATCGTTCTTAGCCAGAGCATTACTTAAACCATATTCCAACTTTATATCTGTTGGGTCTGAGGGTCCCATACAGAATTCTACTGAGTATGTACGTTTTGAATTTGAGTGAATGTTTCTCTTAATTACCCCTGCGAACAACAGGAAATTATGCGGCTGATTTTTACGTTGTATGTGTACAGATACATGTACATAGTATGTGTTCCTCCACACAAAAACCCGGCTCGACAAAATTGTTGTTGAAATGCATTTTGATGCGTTCTCAACACGTCAATGCATTGCAACACAAATGAGATCTTGCTGATTTTGCAGGGTCACATAATTATTTATTATCAGTAAGAGCATCTTATCAAACAATGACATGATATTAATGTTTTTGTTAATTGTGTTTTCAGATCAAACCCCTTCTCCTTCTCCTACCACAAGTGCATGTAAGTTGACATACAGTTCTGCTTGAAAGTAATGCAAGTGAAATTAGACGAAATTTGAAGCTTTCTTTGAAAGTTCAAAACTTCCTTTGTCTAGTACTGCACAAAATTTCGTTCTTCACTACGAAAATTTGCTGAGAAAATTCAAAACGAAATTTCAATAATTGAAGTTTCGCTCTAAATGTACAGTAAGATATTGTCAGAAACTCCAAACTTTTGTTTGCTTATACTGTGTCTGAATGTTACTCGTAAACTGTGAATACTATCAGTGGAAACAAATTTACGCCATTCTAATCTTGTTCGTCTGTCCCTATTTAGCAGCTTTTTCATATTTTAGTTTGAGCAAGACCCAAACAAACCAAACATCCATTCTACTAATTTACAGGCCTGGGGGAAAAGACCAAGTCTTCTAATGTCCACCAAGAGAACTAATTTTATCGTGAAACCACTTAATTTGCATACAAATTACCATGTACTGCTAGCAAGTTCCTTCTATTCCGTATTTTTTTAGAATGGCTAAACATGGTTCCAGATGGCTAATGATGGCTTGACATAGTACACATAGTTGGCTGGGTCTGTGGTAGGGACTCGGTGCTGTCGAATCCTACATAATTATAATTACTCCCCAGGGATGCATACATGTAGGTCAATCTCTTTTAGTTTTTACCAGTTGATTTTATTTTTTGAGCAGCAGTGCAGTAGCATGACTGAACCTGCTAAAAACTAGTTCAGAATAAAAGGAGACAACACTGCATCTGTATTGCAGACTTTGAAACCACTGTTTAAGAATATAACAACTGGAATGTTGCATTGAAATTTTTGTCTCAACATTTTTAACTTGCCTAAGGAACCGGGAAGAAAATTCAAGATCAAGAATCAAAGCGAAATTGATATGTGCTGCTAATCTAAACAACAACAGTGGTATTTGCAACATATCAAGTATTGGGCAAACCAGAGACTCCTAGTAGATTAAGAATCCGAACTGATTATTGTCAATGAACTTGGTGAAATCTTGCACAAAGAGTGTTCACGTTATTGACAGTTTGACGCAAAGTTTAAACCAAGCATGCAGGTTGCTGCAAATTTAGTGTTTAGTCAGGCAATCTAGAAGCTCATTTAATGGCAGCAATCTCTAGTATTAAACTGTTTCACTTGCATGAATGGCATAGCTTTAAACTCAACTGTGATTACTGACTTGAGTCATTTCGACGAGCTGCTGACAGATCTGTGAAAACTGACTAATGGTATTTCCCATTACTGGTCTACAAAAGAGCCAGCCACCTACGTGTACCATGTCTAGCCATGTTTAGCCATCGTTAGCCATCTGGAACCATGTGTAAGTAGAAGTAGGAAGTAGCCTGCTACAGCAGACATAGTTTTTCATTCTCAACAATTCGAAGAGAAAATGTCTGCTTACTTGAGCACTTAATTAGTTTCTAATATGCAAAGGACAATGTCAACAATTCGCTTTAGTGAATCAGAGCCATTGATAGAAATGTACAACCTAGTCTCGTCTCAAGCGTGGGAACAGTCTCTTGTGATTGGCTAATGTCAAATATTGTATACATTACATCACTTTCCAGGATATGGAAAGTAACTTTTGATTGGTCAAAAAGACAAGAAGTCTTGCATACTGGAACTTAATTAAGCACTCGGGTAAGCAGACATATTTATTTCTTCGAATTTATGAAGGTGAAAAAGTGTCTGCTATAGCAGGCTAGAATAGAAGGGACTTGCTAACAGTCTAGCAAATGACTCTGGGACAGCTTTCCTCATTGGTCAAACTCCTCAAGCATGACAATTTGATACACAATTTGTAGACAAAAGTGTGATACTGATGCACAGGGGTAATTCTTACTCGATTTTCTTTGCATTTTTAATATGTTGGAAATACTATGCTTTCTTCACAAAAGCGACTTAACCCTTTCCCTACTGGACATGCTTGGCTCAGTTGGTGAAATCCTGAGTGCTAACTCAATCCCCCCACCTCAGTTCAAGTTTGGCTAGCCCGGGTCAGTTAAATACTGCTGACTTTTTAAGCCGAGGGCTCAGACTTTTCCCACAATGCCATTTGGGAGAATTCTGTTCACTCATTGACGGTAGGTATGGCTGCTTCGGTAGGGTTTCTAATGAAATGTGCTCTAATTTTGGAGAAAAATGCCACTGTCAGAGAGCTTGAAGACATTAAGTCTGAGGATGGCTGAAAAGTACTTGGTTTGCTTCTAGTAGGCTTTGTGAGGGGATTTCCCAGGGTTTTTCCGTTGTGTTTGTGCTTTCAGACACAGGAAATAATTCTTCACTGAAATCCTTGGAATCCTGCAGTTGGCAGTCTTTTACCCCTGCTCAACCTATTAAGATGTGTTTTTGTCACTTTAAAGCAACGGCTTGAGTCCAAATCACCGCTCTTGGTTGTAGGCGTAATTAGGTACTTTAGGGATGAGGACAGTGCCCTACGTTTGTATCCAGAGCTATAGACAGTTAAACTTATAAGTACCCTTTACCTATGCTTGTGCAATGTGGAGGTTGTGGGCCTGAACTCATCACCACAAAGTGTTGTTGTGGTATATTTCAGGGACTCGAGGGAACAAATAAATTATAAATCCCAGTGACCTCTCACAGGAAAACGTACACTAATGGATATCCATTAAATGGGCAAAAATTAACGGCTAACGAACGGATAGCAAACGCTTTTACAGAGCGTTCAAACGGTTTAGTTAACGGTTCTAACTGTCAAGAGACAGAGTCAGTTCATTGTGGTTCTGGCTCACAAACAGTTTAGTGTTTAATTTTATGACAATTTACTATAAAAATAACTAGGCAAGTCCAGTTATATATTCATGCAGTTATATATAAGTGTATTAATTTTATTCATCCCAGATGTATTTACACATTAGTTATACATATGTACATTAACAACAACAACAACAACAATTTTTATTTGTACTTACAGTGGCAGATTACATGGGTCGGATGAAAGTAAACAAGTTATAAAGTAACCGGGCACCCGAAATAACTATAAGGAGCTAATCTAGTCGGGTGCCCATTAAATGATAGAGTTAATTTTACAAGTCAGAAGAAGGCGAAAAATCAGCAAGCACATAACATTAAATACGTTGAATAACTAATTAAGGTGATAATAAATACACACCCAACACACAATATACACACTAACAAACAAAGTTACTATTAGTAAGCAGGATGTGGGTCAAAACAGTTATTTAGATTATTAATAAAGATTTAGAAGTTTGTCTTTAAACTTTGCTTGAAGCAACGAAAGCTCAAAGATTTTATAGATTCATCAACATTGTTCCAAACTTTGGGGCCAAGATATCTTATATTAAATTTTCCATAATTTGTACGAATCTTTGGAAATGAGAAGGTGGATTTAGATGCAAGGCGAGTCCTATACTTATGCTTACTGCTAGTAGCTTGAAAGAAAGTGTCAAAAACGTTAGGAAGATTGCCCATAGAATACTGGTGCATAAAGGATACAGTATAAAAAGTAATTATATCATGAAGTTTTAGAAGTTTAAGCTGACTAAAAAGCGGACTGGTATGGGCATCAAATTTTGAAAAAGTAATTATGCGAATTGCTTTCTTTTGTAAGATTTCTAAAGGTTTGATATTGGATTTGTAGGTACTCCCCCATACCAGGCAGCTATAAGTGAGAAATGGATAAATGATGGCATAGTACAGCAGGAGTAAAGTATTAGTATCAACAAAATGTCTAAGTTTGCATAGGATGCCTATACTCCTTGATAGTTTTTTGGAGACATGAAAAACGTGGTATTTCCAGTTCAAGTGACAATCCATTAAGACTCCTAGGTATTTTATACTTTTAGACTCTTTTATAATTTTATTGTTAATGATTATATTTATGGGGGCAGTAACTTTCTTTTGTGGAGGATGAAATAAAACAAAGTTAGTTTTGCCTATATTTAAAGACAGCTTGTTTGCACAAAGCCAGTCATTGATCTTACATAATTCATTATTGACTGTTGTCTCGAGTGTTTGTAGATTTGTATGAGAGAAGAATAGGTTTGAGTCATCAGCAAAGAGGTGAACATCGAAAGCTGTAGAAGATTTATTAAAGTCATTGATGTAGAGAAGAAACAGTAAGGGACCAAGGACAGAACTATGTGGAACACCACAGGTTATTAAATGCTGCTCAGAAGATATATCACTTAAAGAGACATATTGCATTCTATTGCATAAATAAGAGCAGAACCATTCCTTAGCTATTCCACGTATTCCGTAATATTCCAACTTTTTAATAAGTATTCTATGATCAACAGTGTCAAAGGCTTTGCTTAGGTCTAAAAACAGACCACAAGAAAACAATTTATTCTCTATTGCTCTTTGAATCTTATCTGCTATCATTAGAATAGCATGGGTTGTAGAGTGATTGCACCGAAAACCAAACTGGTTTTCATATAGAATTTCATATGTCCCTAAATAATTTATTAATCTGTTATACATTAACTTTTCAAGAATTCTATTGAAAATTGAAAGTAATGAAATTGGGCGATAGTTAGAAATAACAGCATGGATTCCATTTTTATAGATAGGTGTAACCCTAGCAACCTTTAGCTTATCTGGAACTACACCCATAGAGAAAGAGCAGTTAAATATATAATTTAAAGGGTAACTAAGAAGAAATTTAAGGATTTTAAGTAATTTTACAGGGATGCTGTATGGGCCTGAAGATTTGTTTGGAATTAGGTTGCTTATTTCCTCTTTAATCTCTTCCGGTGTTGTTGGGTTCAGAATAAAACTATTGCACTGAGGTTGACATAAAAATTCACTGAAGGATATACAAACAGTGGGAATAGATTTGGCTAGTTCTTGTCCAATTGTGGCAAAATAATCATTAAAAGCATTTGCAATAGATTTAGTATCAGTTATTGTAGAGTTATTTACCTCTATTTTACTAGGAATAGAACTTTTATTTTGTTTAGTGGTAACAATTTGTTTAATGCCATTCCAGGTATCTTTCATATTTTTTATGTTGTCAGAAAAGTATTTGCTATAGTATAGCTTTTTGCTTGCGATTAAAATATGTTTTAATTTATTTCTATATCTCTTAAATTGAGAGTGGTGGAATTCAGATTTATTCATTAAATATGTATGAAAAAGCTTGTTTTTGTTAGCTATTGATTTACGAAGACCTGAGGTAATCCAGGGTTTAATTTTATTCTTTACTTCCTTTTTAGACAACTTTCTTAATGGGGCATGTTTATTAATAATGTCTGAGATACATGAATAGAAAGAATCGAAGATCTGATTAACATCGTTATTGCAAGACAGTCTATCTTCCCAGTTTATACTTTGAACATCACTTATGAGGTCATGTTCATTAACTTTTGAGTAGTCACGCTTAAAAAGGTTTAGATTTTTGTGAGCAATAGACAGTTTGTTGATAATTAAAAAATTGGGAAGGTGATCAGTAATATCATGGACAATATTGCCACTTAAAGAATAATGCTCAACAGAGCTTAGAAAAATATTATCTATTAAGGTGGCAGTATGATTGGTGATTCTAGTTGGCTGCAAAATTTGCGGTAACATATAGTAAGATCCTAGAGTATTAATAAAATCATCTGTCAATGTGCAAGATTCATAGTTAATTAAATTAATATTGAAATCACCCATAAAGATACAATGCTTATTTTCCTTAGACACCTTATTAATAACTGAGAATAAATAATTATTAAATTGATCGAGTTTGCCATTTGGATGCCTATATATTACCGCACATATAATATTTTTATAAGGATTGCAGCTAATTTCAATCCCCAGTGATTCATACTCTGTAGTTATAGAACTAAGTTCATCCCTTATATGAAATTGGGTACCATGCTTCACAAAAAAAAACACTCCACCGGCATTGCTAAGTGTTGGTTGTGATATAAAATCATAGCCTGGCAATGATGTGTTACAAATTTGTCCAAAGTCTTGTTTTATTTTTGTTTCTGACAAACCAATGATGTTGAAGCTATAATGTAAATCAGTCAAAAGTGTTGTCAAGTTATCATAATTTGCAGCAAGACTTCTGATGTTGCAATGCAAGGTAGAGAATGAGTCCTTTGAAAATGCTCTATTAATAACTTCACTGTTTTTAAAATCATTTATAGTGTAGTAATCAAAAATGACTTCCTGTGCCATATTTCTTTCTACATCAAAGTGGGATAAATTGGGGACTTTATCTAACTTAGACAAAATCTCAAATCTAGGTAAGTTATCTAACCGTGATAAGGAGGCTTCAGTGTGCTGCTCCATGAGTAATTTTGTCCAGATCCTTTTGGCTGAGAATCACAGTTGCTGGGCTATCTTCGTCTTTGCCTAATTATATTACTTAATATGGACGTTAGGGGCTAAGTAAGTAAGTACATGTACTTAAGTCAAGTGTGCAACTATGGATATCACGCCGGGCACGAATAACCGTAAAAACGGCGGGGTTGAGTGTAACATAAAACGTAAAAGGAACGCCATTTCCTTACTTCTACTCTAAATTTGACGAAATGTTGACAGGTTGGTAACGAAGTAAGACTACATTTTTCGGGACAATTGTTTCTGTATTGTGACGTTGTTGTGACGTCATAAGGGATACCTCCTTTCTTGGTGAACATTAACGTTTAAAACAAGTTTCAAAAATATTACGTCATCAGAAAGCTTTTATGAAATATATAAATTTCCCGAAAATTTGAACTTTCTACGATAAACATATTCAAAGTTATGGACGATTTACTGTTTTTATGACGTCATTATTAGTGACGTCATACTTCAAGCTTAAATCAGATTGCCGACTATAAAAATATTATTAAAGAGAACACTATGACTTGTAAGTGTTAGCCAAATGCATTTCATTCATAAACTTCCAAAAACATTGAACTGGCTATTTTCTGAGGGTACACAAATATATTTATGACGTCATAATGACGTATACAAAAAATGGGGCTTCAATTCTAAGCTGTTATACTCAAAAAATCAAAATTCTAAAAAGAACACGTTGTTATTACTAAAGAGCTCTATTATTGTGCAAAATATGATGCACCTGTATTTCGAACTGTAAAAGTTAAAACAAGCGACATTTTCATAAATGGTTTTATGCTATTTATTTCCCGCCAATATTTGGCGGGAAAAGTACCAAAATTCAAACTTTAATAACTTTCGTTTACTTCAACCTATCGAGATCGGGTTTTCGATTATTTCATTCTCGTGAACAAGAGATTTTAAAATGATATAATAAAACGTTTTTAGAGGTAATAAAAATTTAGAAGAAACCTATTAGAAAAGGATATATGACGTCATTGTGACGTCATAATGATGGCTATATTAGGTTAACTTATCAGACTATGTTTTGTTTACACTCCTTTATACACCTACCAAAATTCATTCTTTTATGTCGAAAACTTTTCAATATATATAAAACCCGCCGTTTTTACGATCATTTGTGCCCGGCGTGTATGATGGTGGTAATAATAATAATAATAATAATAATAATAATAATGGTGAAGGTTGTGGGCCTGGACCCGTCACCACAAAGTGTTGCTGTGATACATGTATATTTCAGGGACTCGAGGGAACAATAGGAAATTCCGTAAGTCGATTGCCTTTTCGCCTGGGGCGTCACATATTTTAGGACCCCATTTAGGTAAATACGTAGCCAAATAATATATGTCAATTATTTATCTTTCCTAATACGGACAAAGCAACCTGAACTTCAGGATTACTGTCTTTCTTGTAAAATCGATAACTGTCTTATTTTACAAGTTGTCAAACGATTGATTTGTACCACTAACGTACGTGGGAACATGTGTTGTTTTAGAGCCTTCAATTACTATTTTTGTCCTTTCATGTTTTCGGCCCACCTTTCCCAGGGTCCTTAGACTTAATAATGCACAAGTGCTTACATAATCGCTATATAAATCAATATATTTTAAGTTTCTGTATACTTCCATTTCACTAATTGGTTTATTTTCACCTCCAATCCAACCTAATTCAGATTTTGTGTACCGTATTCACTCACGGATAAGCCGCACCTTTTTACCTGAAATTTTCATTTAAAATCGGGGGTGCGGCTTATCTGCGAGAACATCTACTGAACAAAAGGTCTGGAAATTTCCATCAATTAACATTTAAAAGAAATACTAAGCTATACTAATAAATACTACACCAAACCAAAAGAAAGTAACCACTGGCCATTGCTTTCGTAAGTTTGGTGGCTACAAACAGATCCGTTTATGTTGTGAATATTTCTTCCTCTGCAAGCGATTAAATACCACACTAAATGGCACAATGTTTATTTGCAGCTTTGCACTTTTACAGCAAATTTATGGAACAGATCTTCCACCTCTCTTTTAGTAACAAGTTTTTCTGCAATAGATGGCTTCCAGATATCCTTTTAGGCATGATAGCAACAGAAAGCTGATGAAAAAGCAAACTATTCAAGCTCCATGTGGTTTTTGACTTTGTTCAGCAAAAACAAAACTTCTAGTGTCCAGTTCTCTCTCTTCCAACAGGTGCCTGGTTACTAAGCTATGGACGAACATGAGCATGTTGTTGGCTTCGTTGACATGTAAAATTCGATCTAAAAAGTGACCCGAATGAAAATATATCTGTAAACAAACACTATGGAAAGATAAATCATATATCTAAGTATGTAAACATGAAGTTTATACTATTTCAGAGCTGAAATTACAGGTACAACTTTCGAGATTTCTCCAGTTTGAAAGTCCAATGAAGGTTTATACAAAAATTATGTACATGTATGTTTGATATTCTTCCAAAAAACTTTTTTCTCCTGAATCAAGCTTCTAAACTCGGGGTGCGGCTTATCCGTGAGTGAATACGGTAACTGATCTTTAGTGAGGAGAATTCTTGAAATTTATGTAGCAATTTATGTAAGTATAGGTTGTTGAGAGAATCTATTGTTTTTCAAGAAGAAAATAGCATCATCAGCATAAAGTACTACTTTTTTCTATTCATTTCCCAATTGAATTTCCTCAATCTTGTGGTTGTTATGTACTAACGTTGCTAATATCTAGGATCATCATGATTATTTATTGAAAGAAATGCCACTAGCCAAAGACAGTCGATCTGCTCATGAGAGGTATAACTTCCCTAAAGCACGGGCTAGCAGTCTAAAATATAAGCAAATGCATTGAACATAAGACCAAAAGATACTTCAAATTATTTAGTTTTACTTAGTGCAGTTTATAATTGAAGGGCTGCATGAGCATGAAAATGACATGTGGAAATTTGCATCACTCAATTCCGTTTTTAACTTTTATGGTCGCTTTTAGGTTTTTTCAAGTCAAATTAATTTTTATGAAGGCAGTGTATGTGAAAATGCTGATTATAGCCCCAAGATAAAGATTTGAAAAGAAATTTATTTTCTCGTTTCTCCTGCTGCTATTTTTAAAGGGCGGGATACCAGAGTGAAAAACACATTTGGGCTCAAAAGCATCTTTCAGATGTACTTCGTTCAGAAAATGTATTAATATTTGATAAAACTTTTTAGCATTGAGAACGATCGAGCCCCTCAAAGTTGCCCCGCAAAGACCTGGGTGCCACCATCTTGTTTGCATTTACGGAAGTGCTTTTTTTTACGTCACTTCATCCCAACAGAGTCTTGAGGTTAACTTGTGGCGACTTGTTTTCTTTGTAGAATTTTCACATGCTTGGAATTAAAGTAGATTTTCATCGATATGGCAGAGCCATTTCGTACTAAAACAAAAATATGATAAAGACGACATTGTGAGAGACTGGGAGGAGCATTTGGAAGGCGAGAATATCAGTCCAGACAAACAACAACCAACTATCGAGTGTTATACTGGTGTTGTGCTACGATGTAAAGTATTGCTGTGTGTGTTTTGATATGGTATGGAACTTGTCACTGATCAGAACTAGCCCAACATTGCAGCGAATAGGCAATGTCACAAGAACAAGACACTCGGAGCAATTTTATTGCAAAAATAATTCCATTCCCTTAATTGTGTGAAAAGCACATGACAGCATTGGTGCAATCACGCCTTGCATGTTTGTGGTGGAACAACACATCAGTCTGCAACTCTGTTTAGGTAAATGAAATTTAGAAATTATGTGGCTTGCTACATCCTGATGATCTCAGTAGTAAGAAAGAAACTCCACATTATATTACTTTTCCATATTCGAAAATATTTATGGTCTGAAATGTCCAATTAGAATCACTTGCTCGAAGATTGATCTGTGGTGTACATACATGTAATTGCTTGTAATAAAAAATAACTGGGTCAAATTAAACAAGTTTCAAGTTCCATACAATAAACACACACAGCAACACTTGACATTGTAGTACATCACCAGTATAGCACTCGGTAGTTGGTTGTTAACTCGTTTTGAGCCTTCGTCTGATATTCTCGCCTTCCAAATGCTTTTCTGCATCCTCTCAGTCTTCTGAACTTCTCTCACAATGTCATCTTCATCATATTTTTGTTCTAGTACGAAATGGCTCTGCCATTACTTCAACCTAGACTTCACGCTGGAATAACCTATAATTATCACATCCTAGGGACTGCGGTTAAGTCCGTAGGTAATCATCCTTACCTAGGTGTACACTTAGCTAGTAACCTCAGTTGGAACATACATACTGCAGAAATAACTAAGAAGGCGACTAATCAATTAAATTTCCTCAGACGTAATTTATCTAGATGTTCTAGGCAGGTTAAATCTATAGCATATATACAACACTTGTATGACCGCATTTGGAATATGCATCTGCTGCATGGGACCCACATAATTTAAGGAAATATTATAGTACAGATCGAAGGTGTCCAGTGCAGAGCTGCTAGATTTGTAATGAACTGTTATGACAGATATACATGTAATACTAGTGTCACTGACTTTATCAGGCAATTAGAATGGGACAGCCTCTAAGTTAAAGATGAAAGGTCAATAGGTTAACAGTTTTTTTTATAAAGTTGTTAATAATCAGATTGCTATCCCACTTCCAGATGATCTACTTAAACCATCACGATTTACAAGAAGTCAACATACTCAGTCTTTCATCCAAACGGCTACTGGCCCTAGTTATTATATGAACAGTAATTTCTTCCCAAGAACTGTACGTGATTGGAATGCACTTCCACCAACTGTATTTCAGGCTAGTAATGTCGATAATTTTAAGATTTCAGTTTTCCAACATTTTAGTACAAGCAATTAGTCAATAAGTAATAAGTTAAATTATTTATCTATATATTTACTTATTTATACATTATTAAATAATGTTTATTTACATATTTATTCACTCATCTACTCACTCAGTCAGTCATTCACCTATTCACTTGTTCAAAAGTTTTTTTACATAATATTATTATATATTTCCTTATTTATTATTATTACTACTATTTTGCTCTAATCGTTTACATATTTTAAGTTAACATAATTATTCTATACAGTTTGTATAATATACAGTCAATGCCAAAAAGGTTGTCCAGCAGAATATAATATAATACTATAATATCCATTGTTTTGGGCTATTGTCTAGACCAAGACAATAGGCCAAAACAATGGATATTAAAGTATTATATTATGTTCTGCTGGACAACCTTTTTGGCATTGACTGTATATATATATATATATATATATTAAGTATATAGAGAGAAGAATAAAGGTGAAAGAGAAAAATATGCCCTGAATGGGATTCGAACCCACGGCCTCGGTACACTAGTCCGATGTGTTAACCACTACACCATCAGGACGACCACGCTGGAAACGCAGCCGACTTTGGTTATTTGTGGTACCGTGAGTTTTCCCAGGCTTTTTCTCTTTCGGGTTCGGGACGGGAAAGCCCATAACTTCTCAACTAAGCTTTCAACCTAAGGATCATTATTGACTCACAGGCACATACGTCCAACTTAGGAATTGCATAGCCAGAAGGATCCGAATGGATACGAGCTTATTTTAAATATATATTAAGTATATAGAGAGAAGAAACCAAAGTCGGCTGCGTTTCCAGCGTGGTCGTCCTGATGGTGTAGTGGTTAACACATCGGACTAGTGTACCGAGGCCGTGGGTTCGAATCCCATTCAGGGCATATTTTTCTCTTTCACCTTTATTCTGATTATTATTATATATATATATATATATATATATATATATATACAGCCGCATGCAAAAATTCTGACCCCCCCCATGAAAATTATATACTTATATACTTATATCGGTTGCATCATGGGTAATCCAAATATGTGCTTTTCAGTCATTTTTCTAACAAAAAATATACCAGGTAGGATTGAAAAATGTATGAATAAAATATTTTTAGATCATATGGGTCTATCAGTTAAAGAAAACAAGTGCTATTTTCAGTTTTAGTTGTACTAATTTATTCCATGCGTTTGCCACTGGGTCCGGTCGACCAAAACGCTGCTATGACTTCAAGGAACTCACTATATTCTGAACTTTACTTTCTCCACGTCGCACTAGCTAGGTTTATTCTATTTCCCTAAATGAGGCTGAAGTATTCACTAAATTGCATTCAAACCTTGGAGCCTAAGTTTAAGTTTATTATCAATTTGAAACATGTTCTATTTTATCTTATGGCAGTTCCACCAGTCGTTTGCAATTCTGCCAAACAAACTGAACCAAATTCAACACTTCAAAGCCAAACGCAGCTAAAACATTGTTGCCGTTATGAAGTCTGCAAAAGAGCTAAAATTTCACAGGGAACACACCAGTTTTCTTTTGCGTTTTTTTTTTTGCAACGTAATTATTTCGGATATGAAGTATTGATCAAACATATTTTATTTTATTCAGAATTGAATGCTGGCGGTTTTCGATTTGATGTCGCGATGCATATTTAATTATATTCTGACATATCTTGCAGTTAACGACGTTAGAACTTTACGCGAGATAAATTTTAAGTTATATAAAGTGGTTAAGATTTAATCAAACTGTGTATCAGTTGATTTATTTTATTACTAAAAAATATCTTTGAATGATTGTCTGGAATACCAATAAATTTACAACCTAGTGAGGCCAAAGTAAATAATAGGTTTACTTATGAATAAGTCTCAATGTGAGTTTAACTGACGACCAATTGTGAAATTTATGTAACACGCAGGAGAAATTATTTTTACACAAGACCAAAACCATTTAATTCTAGTCCATAATTTTAACAGATTAAAACAACTTCGGTTCTGATCTTTCTTTCCTTTCCAATAACTAAATGCGATTTTTACAACCGCATTGCGGACTAAATAAAAAAAATTTCTTAGCTACGCTGTGTTTAATTAATTTGGTTGAATGTTTGGCAGAATCGCACACATCGAACTACCATAATATAGAATGTGTTTCACGTTGATAATACGCTTAAACCTAGGCTCCAAAGTTTGAAATCAATTTAGTGAATACTTCAGCCTCATTCAGGGCAATAGGGTAAACCTAGCTAGTGCGACGTGGAGAAATTAAAGTTCAGAATACAGTGAGTTCCTTGAAGTCAAAGCAGCGTTTCGGTCCACCGGACCCAATGGCAAACGCATGGAGTAAATTAGTACAACTAAAACTGAAAATAAAACTTGTTGTCTTCAACGGATGGGCCCATATGATCTAAAAATGTTTAACTCGTACATTTTTCAATCCTACCTGATATATTTTTTGTTAGAAAAATGTCTGAAAAGCACATTTTTGGGTTACCCATGATGCAACCGATATAAGTATATAAGTATATAATTTTCATGGGGGGGTCAGAATTTTTGCAAACGGCTGTATATATATATATACAGTCAATGCCAAAAAGGTTGTCCAGCAGAACATAATATAATACTATAATATCCATTGTTTTGGGCTATTGTCCAGACCAAAACATATATATATGATGAGTGAGGACTTTGGTCCCCACAAAACAGTATTGTAGAGCGACATATGAATCAACCAAGAATTTAAATACTCCGAATCCTTAGCATTATTGCTCTACAGCATTGTATCGAGCACTGTTTGATAGAATTAATCGAAACATTTATTTATCTATCTATCTATAATATTATATATAAATCTGTGTGATGCTTATGGCTTTGCATATCATAAAAAAATAATGTAGATAGATGTACATGTAGATATCAATGAAAATCTACTTTAATTCCGAGTGTGAAAATTCTACAAAGAAAACAAGTCGCCACAAGTTAGCTGTGAGACTCCGGTGGGAGGAAGTGATGTAAAAAAAACATCACTTCTGTAAATGCAAACAAGATGGCAGCACCCAGGTCTTTGCAGGGCCAACTTTGAGGGGCTCGTTCTCAAAGCATCTGAAAGATGCTTTTGAGCCCAAATGTGTTTTTCACTCGGGTATTCTTTAATATTCAGAGAGCCTTGTCAAAAATTGCTTATCAGTGACTGTGGTCATTCTGTTTTGGCTTTGGGTATAATTCATTTCATTAAGATCCATTGGCTGGTTTTGTTTGTTTATTTTACCTGTTCTTTCATTGCCGTATTTATTTTTCAAATCCCTTTCACTCATTAAAAAATTGCTTCACACTATAGTGCACTTCACAAAGCCTGTTCATGTTAATTTTCAAAACAAACAAACAAACATTAATTTAGTGACATTCTTTCAGTTATTTGAAGTTATATATGGTTGTAGTACTGGAGGTACGGTGTTAAAGTTGATTTTCAATGGTTAGAAATTGCTACTATAGATATTGTAACAGGGAAAAAGCTTTTATTGTTAAACCCTTTAAGGCTGGTACACACCATTTAACGTATTTTATTGGTTACTTGCTTTGAGGATTTCAGTCTTGCTAAATTGAAAGAGCAAGGCCCTGAGATTGCCACACAGACAAATGATCCTATTGAACTGCAATTAAGCATATTAAAAATGAATAATTTCATCTAAATCCTCCTTTCTTTGCATAAGTTAACTACAGTTTACATTATTTCATTTTAGAAAAAGGACTGAAATGACATGTACTTACAGAAAAAATAGTTCTCCTCAGATTATAAATAAATTTTCTTACAAAAATGCATGTTTCACATCAAATATAGGCTTTCAAAGTTTCCAGTAACCTCACTTTCTGTCCCTGAACACTTAACTCTTTATAGCCTGTAGGCCACTCCTGTGGCCATTTACTGGTTTGAGTGGTTTCAGTCTTGCTAAGTTTAAAGAGCAAAGCCCTGAGATTCACACACAGCATAATGTATAAACAAATGATCCTATTGAAATGCATTAGGCATATTACAAATGAATAATTTCATCTACATCCTCCTTTCTTTGTATAAGTGAACTTCAGTTAACATTATTTCATTTCAGAAAAAGTAGCTAAAATGGCACTTAGAAAAAAAAAGTTCTCCTCAGATTCTAAAATTTCTCACAAAAATGAAAATTTCACATAAAATGTATAGTTTCATGTTTGCACTAATCTCACTTTCTGTCTCCCAACAACTAAACTTGCCCAGCATCAAGTCATTCTGTCCATAACTACTTCACAGCAAGCTGAATTCATCCATAATGACCGCAAAGCATGCCGGGAAATCCTACCAAACAGTGACATGGTCCTTCCCCCATCTTCATTCTTCAAAATATATACTAAGTCAAATTAGCCATTTCGACCTTTTTGCTTCATATTGGAATCAATGGCAAGTAAATGTTGTCCAATATTCCAAAAAAGCTATGATATGTGGCTCCAGACCCCAATTTATAAAGCCCATGCTAAAGTGACAGAAGACGTCCTAGCCCATTCACGAGTGGGAAATGAGGCTCTTTCTCCATCACAATAGCAGCAGGCACAGACTCGGTTCTTTTGATAAAGTGCTGATTGACTTAACTTAACTTGATCAGACTTAATGATGTGAAAAAGGCTTTCTCAGACTCATAAATAATTCATGAGATCAGTCATCCAATGGAGGAACTGTATTTGGTCACACGCATGGGTCTTGATACCGAGTGAAACCCTTCGTTCACAGCTTCGTCAGGTGGATGCATCTTGACATCCAATGAAACATCAGTTCCAAACACATTATAGTGTTTGATCAGATTTCCAACCCTAGTGATCAATATTTCTTAATCATCATATTCATGAACCACTAACTAATTACATACTGATAAACTACAAGTAAGGAGTGAAGAAGTAAAGAAATAAAGAATGACATAGAAAGAAGTCTGCCTCCACTGGAGTTCAAACCTCGACCCTTCTGACTGCTTGCACTAACTCTTGTCCACTACACTACTGGTACGCTAGTTGAAATCACTGCCATCAAAAAAGAATAATAAGCCATCTATCGAATAATTATATACAACAGTCGAACAATAATTGCTAATGAAGTTTGAAAAGAAGCCTATGTAAATTTTCGGTTTAGCATTCGCATGAGAAGACATTTCAAACACTCATTGTTCGTCTTTCATCAGGGGATTCCAAATATTTTGAAAACAATAAAACCCTTAAGGTTACCCCTCTGGTTTCATTTGTTTTCTCAATAATTGGAACCCCTGATAAGACTCCAATTCGTGTTTGAAATAGTTCTTAAAAGCCATAAATTTTGTATTCCTGCAAACAAACTTACCTCCAGCTCCATAGCAATGTGACATCAACATATCCAAAATGGCTGACAAAAAACTTTGAGCCCCCAGTATTATTGGTCAGATGAAAATTCCATGTTAACAATGGCTATACATTCTTTAGGGGGGAGGGTTCGTTTTAGTGTAGAAACAGCTAAAAATCAGTTAAAATCTCTTGGGCTATGAAGGGTTAAACTTGCCCAGCACGAAGCCATTCATTCCGTAAGCATTTTTGTCCAGTGTAAAATTGTTTGAAATTGTGATAAAAGCACCAAAGTTGGCCGACTTCTATTTCATGGCATAGGGATTTTTATAAAAGCAAGACCCATCGTGGATCTTGCCTTGTTTATTTGAAATTCGACATCGAAAAGTCCCATATAGGCACAGGGAGCCCAAGCAAGGTAAAATATTACATATATCATTAATCATATAAAAGTCATTTCTCTGAAAAAGATGAAATGATAGAGCAACATAGTTAATTTTAATGTTTTAAATAACTCCTCCCAGGCCCATAGTCTGGGTTAGGGGATGGGGTGAGGTGTGAAGCCGATGGACCCCTCCTGCCGGCTGATCTTTAGCTTGATTTTTAGTACCTGGAGGCTTTTTTCTCTATGATTACATAATATAAGGTCTATATAAGAAATATTGAAATATTTACGAAATATTGAAAAACTCGCCATGATCGCAGGATTTACTCTTGGAAACAGTTCCCAGCACAAAAGCATAGAGCAGTACACACTAGACTGGCTTTGTAGCATTTGCAGATGCCTCGACAAGCTGTTTTGCATCCACAGTTTATCAGTTCGCTACACGTCTTAGGCCTCTGGCAGCGTTGTCCACTTGGCATTCCAGCCTCCAGCAGATTGCTCCCATCCCCACTCCCCCAGACTCGGCAGTTCCTGGGTTGGCTCTAGTGTTTGGCCCCAGATATGGCCAGCTTGATCTGCGGACCATTTCACATGTCGTTCAAGTGCAGCTTCAGTTGGTGGGATGTTGTTCTTGTGCCTTGCGCAAAGAGTGCCTGATGAGCATCGTTGACTGTGTTCATGGGGCATGTTCGACTGTACATGATCACCACAAATCATCGTTCTATCAGCTGGAAATGTTCCTTGGAGATCGCTCTCTGAGGGGTCGAAACAATGCGGAATACTTGGGTTATATCTTGGCATGCATTCCAAGCCAGATATGCTGTTTTCTTTCTTCTTCCAGAAAGATAAGACACCGTGTCACAGCCTGTAAGTGCATGAAAGAAGAGTAATGCTTCTCATTTCTGCTGCCCTAGAATGCTAGCAATACGGTGTGCTGTAACATACGTTAGGTGTTTCCTACACCAAAGGCCACCCAGAGTTCCTCTAAGTGCAACTGTTTTGCATACGTGACAGCCAGTATGACAACATCAGTATCGACGGTTCATATCATACCTTTTTTACATCCACTGTTAGCTGCATGTGCTGTGTGAAGTAGGACCCTGGTATCAGCCTCTTTGTGATTACAGGGAGCGATACCTTGCTTGTCGATAGGAGATGAGCTCACCACATCGTCTTTACTGGTGCTAATCACCTCAACTGCTGCAAGTTCCAGTGATTTAACGTTATGTGCCAGAAAAACAGAGAGTTTGGCCTTATTCTCATCTGATCAGAGAAAACTCTTCCAGTTTCCTGCAAGCTAAATCCAATCACTCTAACCTCAAAGCATGCTGGGAAATCCAACCAAACAGAGACATAGCCCTCCCCACATTTTCATTCTAAAATAATATATACTAAGTCTAAAGCCATTTCGACCTAATACATGTAGCTTCATATTGGAATCAATGGCAAGTAAATGTTGTCCAATATTCCAAAAAAAGCTATGATAGATGGCTTCAGACATCCATTTATAAAGCCCATGGCAAGATGACTGAAGAACTCAAGGCCCATCCCTATGAGGTTCAAGGTTTTTATTTCCACAAAACAAAACAATCATTACATTTAGGACATGCGACAAAAGATATTTGCTAATGTGGAGGAGCATAAAACCACGAGGGTTAGGCAAAGTTGCTTATGCCCCTGGAAAACTTATTTAAACTAGAAGTTTCTAATAGAAAGGGAAGTGCTGCGAAGTGAAGTTATTGTTTTTTTTGGCACTTTGAACGACTGAAAAAAAATTGACGGACAGAGCAGTGTAGAGAGGTTATTGGTTTGTAGTCTTTAGTACTAAAATAAAGAATACAATAAAATACAGGTTTTGCACAGGTCATGTTACTCCAGTGCAATGACTCTGTGGCACCATCTTGCAAGACACATGACTGCAATCATCAAGGGCAGTGGCATGGTACGCAACATTTATTCCAATTTTCGATAGTTTACACAAAGTTGATTCCAATTTTCAAATTGTGTCATGTTTCTTTCTATTCTGACCTTACCCTTGACACAGGAAATAAATAATCCTTTGAACTTTTTTCCAAAGCATCAGGAAAATTCTGTGATTCATCAGTTTCTATGTCAGTACATATTGATTGGTTGAATGATTCCCTATGCAAATTGCAACCACAGTGTCAGTTGGTTGGCTCATTTGTTTTGCAGCAACATTCAGTCATTGGTTGGCGCAATGGCCTTGTTGGCACAATGGCCTCCATTATTTGGCTGGCACAACGGCCTGTCGTTTGTCTCAGTTAATAGCCTGTCATTTGGTTGGCACAATAGCCTGTCATTCAGTTGGCACAACAGCCTTTCATTCAGTTGGCACAACAGCCTTTCATCCAGTTGGCACAACGACCTCCCATCATTTGTCTGGCCGACAATGGCATTTCTCTCAGTCGTAAAACAACAGTCATGTTTGATCGTTTTGTTTTGTTGCTCGGTATGAACAAAGTAAGTCAGCTGATCTTGTTTGTCATGTTGGTCCATTCGTCTTTGAGCATATTTACCTGCTTCCACTAGCGACAACACAGGAAATTCCATTCGCGCATTGATCACATAGATCACACGGTGTGTTGTGCTTAGCAAAGAAAATCGGCAAAATTTTCCTGTTATACAAACTCCAAAGTTTTAAGATGCTTTGGAAAAACGTTTCAATAACTTTTCACACTAGAATCATGATGTTTGAGGGAAAAATACTTACCGAATTTGCCGTCGAAGCTCGAAGGTCACTAACGCAATTCAACAACACCGTCGAGGAAACGCCACAAGTGACATTACCGCTGAGCATGACGTCAAGCACCAGATCGAGGCAAATGTTGTTTACATCGCAAAATCCTAGAAAGCATCCGCCTAATTCAAGTCCACCAGAGGGAGCCCAAATTAGGGATGCTGCTACGGCTATTGCCTTCGCAGCAATTAATATATATGTTGCAGGTCAAAAAAAACTTCAGGTTAAATTTGTCCAAACTAGTTTATTTTTTTTTAACCTAGTTAATTTTTTTTTAACCTAGTTTTTGTTTTTCAACCTACTGTAGGTAATTTTTTTCAACCTAGGTTATTTTTGTTAGATATCATTCCAAAAAGGGATCCTTTCTTTTTGGGGGCACATTCTAAAAAGAATTGAGCAGGTTTTCGTATTCTACCTCCCCTCCCTTTCCTTTTCTTTGTCCCACTATCTTCCTTCTACCCCACCCTGATTCCCCTTACCACCCCACCCTGATTCCCCTTACCACCCCACCCTGATTCCCCTTATCACCCCACCCTGATTCCCCTTACCACCATGACATTAATTAATATTACACATCATTATTACTTACTTTGTTTCGTCCCAGACGAGACTCGAACCCTGAACCATCGGCTTGGAAGACCAGAACTTTACCACTTTACCACAGGAATATTTGATGATAAGTAGTCATTTAAATCACTAATATAACTACGACGTCAGGTCTTATGCAAATTAGGTATTCACGCATGTGCACTGCTAACTTTGAAAAATATAACATGGACGATAACACAGACGAAAATACAGATTGTTGATAGATGATCAGGTTTACTTTACGGCTCCACTCGTACTTCGAAACAAACTGAACGGAACCGACTTTTACAGAGTAATCACTGAGATAAATAATATAAAAGCGAATCAATGCCAACATTGACTGGAAGAAGACTTCTACGAAAGAGCTAAACAGTATCTTAAAGTAACGAGTTCAAAGGATCTTGGACTAAACCTCGTACTCGTTAGACTCAGCTTTCCAAATAGAATAACACGCTGTGACTAGAACAAAATGGAAGTACGCATTCCAAATAACGAACTTCTATCTCCTGACAATAAAGAAACTGTAAATTATATGTAGCTATAGTGCTAATTTGTGACTTAAGGTATCTGCACTGGCAAAAATGGTCAATATTTACCAAAATTGTATTTGATTTGGAATAGACAGTAAATAATCGAACATTTACATGAAGAAGGGCCACATAAAAAATAATTAGCTTGGCATAAATTTGTGCACATCCCCTTTTTGCTAATTGAATTATCACTAGACCCCCTGGTGCCTCAGTATTTTATATTTTGCGTTTTATTAAGCTTACACGTTGAAATGAGTCCATTTGACCTTATAATATTGTTGAAAATGGGATTTGAAAAAATCGTGTGGTTGGAAATCCATTTTCTGGTTTTACAACGCGCGATATCAGGTATTCTTACAAATAAAAGTTAAATATTAACAACGCCGTAACAAAAATGATTTCGATGACTTCCAACCACACGATTATTCGTTAAAGTTTATGAAGTCTTCATGAGTGGTTTCGTAGGAATATCATAAAAGCATTCAGAGAAAAATGTATTTGAAATGTCCTTTCGTACGTACATGTAAGTATTCACAAACTTTCCTCTGGAACCCTCAAAATATGCTTTAAACTCCATAACTTGAGTTGTATCTTGTTGTCGGCCATCTTGGATTCAAAACCGCTGATCAGAGCCACCAAGGACTCTAAAAAGCCGTGATTTTAGTCCTCCCCCCTTTGGGAAGTTGTTTTTGTTTATCCGTTGTCAAGGCGTGCCTCACGAGCTGAAGCGTGACTTCCGGTACCTTTGTACGCATAGTCAATAATTAATCCGCTGTCCAAATGGGGGCTGAGACCTCAAGTAAACACGATGTTGAAGTCGATTGATGGCGTTTCTTCTGAATAGGATATAAGAAAAAGTAAAGAAAAAACAAGTCTCAGCGAATAACAAATGAAAGGAAGAAAAGGTACAGACACAAGAGGAATTGGTTCTTCCCTAGAAATGGGAAGCAGAGGCCATGCAATTGCCTTTGTCGGCCTCGATCGGTCGCTATCGTTTCTTTCGTCGCAGAGAAACGTGCTACAACATGCATGATATTTGAATGTGTCTTGAACAGTCCTACCATGCGTCCTCATATAGCGGAGAGTGTTTATCTGACTACATACCAAGCCTGGAAAGGAAGATAAAATTTAAGCAGGAAGATTTATTGAAAGGTTGTTTTATATATTTAGTTATGCGGTTGAAATTGATATGTATGATCGAGGCACGACAATTTATTCTCACAAACTGACAAAGCTTGACTGTATATTAAAGAACTTATAAAGGATCTTATAAACATATCGGTCAAGTTATGAATGAAGTACACTTCTAATCAATTCAGCGTTGAATGTAGACCTCAGAACCGTCTTCAAGTCTTGCAACCCCAAACTTTCCGCTATCTTGGGTTTGTCAGAGATACGGGCAATTTGCCACACACAATTAGTCTTCGCTAGTAACCGACCCAGTCTTCCGCTCGTCCATCAGCTGCAACTTCCGGTCAAAGACGTGATTTTAAAAGCGTTTTGCAACGTTCAGATTATGAGTAAGTGGAAAAAAAACTATTGAAAGTGATATTAGATGCAATAAACTATAATATACCCGAAAAAGAGGAATTTTAAAGGACCTAAATTTTGCCAGTGCAGATATAAGAAATAAACTAGGTTGAATAAAAAAAAAACGAGGTTAAAAAATAAACTAGGTTGAACCAAAATAAACCTAGTTTATTTTTTAAACCTAGTTTATTTTGGTAATTCAACCTAGTTATTTTTTTTTCAATGGGTGCTCACCAATTTAGGGTGTTTAGAGCTACATAGTCACTATTTTTTTATGGCTAAGTCACTAAACAACAGATAAATATAATGCCTCTTTAATGGTCCTCTGAACTAATACAAACCCTACCCCTACATTTAAAAATACCCTAACCGTTAACAACTGGTGCTCACTTATTTAGGGTGTTTAGAGCTAGTCACTAATTTTGTTTTTCTTTACGGCGAAGTCACTATTAAACAACAGATAAATATAATACTTCTTTAATGGTCCTATGAACCACTACAAACCCTACCCCTACATTTAAAAATACCCTAACTGTCCACAACGGGTGCTCACTTATTTAGGGCCTTTAGAGCTAGTCACTAATTTAGGGTGTTTAGAGCTAGTCACTAGTTTTTTTTTACGGCTAAGTCACTAAACAACAGATAAATATAATGCCTCTTTAATGATCCTGTAAACTAATACAAACCCTACCCCTAGATTTCAAAACACACTAACCGTCAACAACTGGTGCTCACTAATTTAGGGTGTTTAGAGCTAGTCCCTAATTTCGTTTTGTTTTTTAAAGGCTAAGTCACTAAACAACGTTAATATAATGCTACCCTACATTAAAAAAAAAACCTAAAAATTACTGTTTGGGAAAAAATAACCTAGGTTGGACACAAAATAACCTAGATTGGACAAAAATAAACTAGGTTGAACCAAAATAACCTAGTTTGGACAAAAATTAACTAGGTTGAAAAAAATTAACTAGTTTGGACAAAAATAAACTAGGTTGAAAAAAATAAACTAGTTTGGACAAAAATAAACTAGTTTGGACAAATTTAACCTGAAGTATATTTGAAACTACAACATATATATATAAGACAAATACAGGATATATAAAAAGTGAATGTAGATAATGCACTAGATCTAGTATAAGAGTTTGTGAGCAAGACACAAGGCTCTTTCTCAGTCCATTCTTCGAGAAAGTGCTGTCCTCCAGCAATCTATAAATGTTGAAAAATGCTTTAGAAAGCCTTAAATTTTCTGTTTTCCTCCAAACCAACTACTGCGTTCAAAATGGCCGACTAAAAACGTTGAACCCCCAGTATTTTAGGTCAGTTAAAAATTCCATGGTAGCAATAACTAGAGTTTACTTAGGGGGGAAGGGTTCTTTTCAGTCTAGAAATAGCTAAAAATCGGTTTCAAAAAGTCAGGGCTGAAAGGGTTAAGGTTCAATTATGTTATAGTTAAATATTCAATATTGTCTTTAAACCCCATATATCATCTGTTAATGAAAATCGTATACATTCTTCAAGTTATCAATCAAACAATAATTACATACAAATATTTAAACAAGTTGTCTTGCAGTTTTTCTCGTTGGAACTTTGCCAATAGCTAGTACAACTATAGCTGTATAAAATAAATGTTATACATGTCGTTTTGCTGTAGGTCATGATATGTCCTCTTATAGATGCACAGGTGATGTCAAAACATGACAAGAACAACAGTCACGCCACTTGACTGCATATCCATCAAGAGGACAAACTTGCAACAAAATTAAATCTTTAAAAAAAATAGTATACATGTACATGTTATTTGTAATTTAATCTATGTTTGCCTGAACAAAGATTTAACCTCTTTATTCTTTCTTTTTATGGACCCTCAGATTCACCACTTGCTACAAGCACAATCACAGGTACATGTACAATGTATTAAAATGTATGCAAAAGTATTTATTCCTTAATCTATATGTTCAAAAAATTTAAACCACTTAATTTTTTAAACAGTTCAAAAATTCATAACTGGTTTAAATATGTTTAACTGTTTTTTTTTTAATCACTATTCTAAAATGTTTGTTTTTTATTTTTTGGGAGTCATTAAAAAAAAGTGTGTGGTGCTCTGTTCGTGCAGGCCTTTAGGCCGTGCAGGAGCTCTGCTATAATTATGTGAGAATACTACATTTAATCAGGTGACTAATAAGTAGACCTACAGCAGTTAAGAGAACTAGAGAAAACAATAATAAAGAGAAAAGAATACTACAAGGAGTAAAGACATTCTACTGATTATAATTAATTAATAAATACTGATACTAATAAAAATAATGATACCGTACCACTACTAATGGAAATTATACACTACTTCTAGTGATATATTAAATGCAATTAGGTAAACAATATTAGTTATAAGTAACATATTAAAATTTTATACCCGAGAAAATATGTTTTGTAACTCGAGGATTATGTTAAATTCAGGACTACACACGTCACAAGCACTGGAATGGTTTAGAGATTAGAGGCAGACTTGATTTGAGCATATTATAGTGCAATAAATTTGGCCCGGATAACGAGTGACTACATGTATATTCAAGTCCGGGATTCAAGATGGCTTCCCTGCTAGCAGAGATCTCTTCCTTCCGAGAGAGAGAGTGTGTGAGTGTGAGAAAGGAAGGAGCTCTCTCGTCTTATCAATATGATGAGCAATACATTTTGCCTTTGATGAAGACAAAAGCAAAATATTGCTATTAATGACACCAACTAAGACAAACCCTTTATTCCAAGCTACAATCCCAAATAAAGCGCGGAAACAAGCGATATCATTTTTTTAATGTGTCAAATGGAACATATAAAACATAAAAGTTTTACTTGATCTATTATTTTATAATTTTTTTAGATATGTTCGCGTTGTAACAAAGCTATCGTGACGCCAGAGCGACGATAAACAATTCCAAAGTGAAAATAGATCTGGAATTACGGCAGAATTCCAGCGGAATTCCAACCTGGACAAGTCCGGAATACCAGGTGGATTCCGGGAGGAATTCTGCCGGAATTCCCCTGTATTTCCGGATTACTCCAGCGTAATTCCACCCCAGACTTATCCGGAATAGGCCTTTTGCATCAATTGATCACGTGACGATTTTCCCATAGCAACGCCTGTGGTGGAGGGCAAGCCATTCTAACATTCCTTGACAACAGAGAGAGCGTGAGAGATGCCAGCGTGAAACCTCAATACTAGAAGTTCTGCCGGTTCCTTTGTTATTCGTTTTCAGCCCAAATTTATCAGAACTATTTAGCTTTAAATCTTAAAGTTCAGTGTTAGAGAATTTTAAGGGCTGTAAGACGATCAGAAATAGTTTTCTGAAGCCAAAACCGAACCGGACTCTGCGAGTTACTCGCAACATGATGGCGGCCTCAACAGACGGTAAGAAGCTGACTTCGGGAATGTACTTTTCTTCCATGCTTTAAATCGTTTTTATGTTCTAGAAAAATTATCTGATGACAGGAGATGTATCTATTTAATACTTGAGGAGATGCTAGGAGACGCTGGTGTTGTATAAACTGGAACGCGCTACCACTGTTGTGTGCCACAAATATGCAGTGGTGATTCACGCTACAACGATGGACTTTCCTTTCATCGCAAAAATTCCCCGGTAAAGACATGGGATTAAGGTCTCAGTGAATCAACAAAATTCGAAATAATGAGGGGCTTTATTTCAAGATTACAGACTCTAGTGTTGCTGGTTATTTGAAAAAAAAAGAGAACCTGTCACATAGGAAAACCAGCTACTCAACAACCTATATCAAGTTGTTATTCGTACATCAGTTTATACATTGTAATATCCCTGTAGCCTGTAACGCGTTCGAATTCATACAACACCAGCGTCTCCTAGCGTCTCCTCGGCTATCAGTGGTAGAGTAACAGATACATCATTCTCCTGTCATCACATATGGAAGAAAAGTACATTCCCGAAGTCAGCTTCTTACCGGCGCCGGCTGTTGTCTGTTGGGGCCGCCACCATGTTGCGAGTAACTCGCAGAGTCCGGTTCGGTTTGGCTTCAGAAAGCTATTTCTGATCGTCTTACGGCTCTTAAAATCCTCTAACACTGAACTATAAGATTTAAAGCTAAATAGTTCTGATAAATTTGGGCTGAAGACGAATAACAAAGGCACCAGCAGAACTTCTAGTATTGAGGTTTCACGCTGGCGTCTCTCACGCTCTCTCTGTTGTCAAGGAATGTTAGAATGGCTTGCCCTCCACCACAGGCGTTGCTATGGGAAAATCGTCACGTGATCAATTGATGCAAAAGGCCTATTGCGGAGGTATTTCGCCCGGAATTTCAGATGGACTCTGCTGGTATGATTGCCAGCATTCCCCTGGAATTACGGATTAATCCTGCGGAATTCCAACCCCAATTTATCCGGAATTCCGGAGGTATTTCACCCGGAATTCCAGATGGACTCCGCTGGTATTATTGCCAGCATTCCTTTGGAATTCTGGATTAGTCCAGCAGAATTCCACCCCGGAGTTGCAGTACCGACCAGAACTTATCTTCAGTTAAATGTTCGCTCGGGTTCGCTTTAGTTCACTTATTAGGGTTTGCTCAGGTTCGCTTGCATTCGCTCAAGCGAACCCTGCAAACTCTGAGCGAACCCTGCAAGCAAACTCTGAATACTCGGGGCGAACCCTGCAAACTCTGAGCGAACCCTGCAAACTCTGAGCGAACCCTGCAAACTCTGAGCGAACCCTGCAAACTATAAACGAACCCAGCAAACGCTGAACGAACCCTGTAAACTATAAGCAAACTATAAGCAAACTATAAGCAAACTATAAGCAAACTATAAGCAAACTATAAGCAAACTATATACAAAAGGTATTTTGTGTAGATCACATTAATTTATTAGTTTTCATAGATTGATAAAAATAATTCTTAGTACAAACTCAAAATATGGTATATGTACAATGTATACAATAACATAGTAAAAGCCTGGAAATATCAGGGATTTTTTGTAAGCCTTAATAGGTAAAACTCCAGGAAAGATCAGTAGGAGCTCATAACCAGGACCGTCCATATCTCCTTTCCAGGCGTGACAGCGTTTTTACAAGTTGGGCTATTTTTAGATTATTTCCTCCGCCAATTGTTCAGCTGCACCGTGGCGGAACAAAAGATGCCTCATTGCTACGCTTTTGTGATTTTATTCCCTGAATAATTGCAACTCAACAATAGCGGGAACCGTTCTAAAAATAACCTAACTTGTGAAAACGCTGTGATATAGGACCAGTAGGGGGGATGGACGCTCCTAGTTATGGGCTCCTGCTAAAGTATTATCATGTAAATATTAAAAATAATAGAAAACTGAAAAAAAAAACATATGCATGACTTTAAAAACCTTGTATCGTTTAATTAAAAAGGGTGACATTTCGTAACTTATAAAGTATGTTCAGTCATTGTCCTCTGCCTGAGCCTGAGGTGCATTGTGAATCATCAAGCAAGCTCCAGGTGGATCCTATTATGAGTATGACTGTCCAATAAACTGTTTGCTTTGGATTGGAAACCTTTTACAGGACTGTTTTTCTTGGTAGCATTTCTGAAAGGAAACACAAAACAAACATAATTATATGTAAGTGTATAAACTTGTAAGTTAACTTTAGTAAGCGTACAGTCATTTAAGTTATAAGCTAATAAGTTTAATGATAAAATCAAAATGTTGATGACATCAGTGATCAAGTAAAGTTCACTGCCTTTTGAACTACAAAGGTTTTTTTAAATGTTTTCTAATGGTTAACGATAATTCCACTAGCTAACTGTCATTTTAATTGTATTCGTTATCAGTCATATATTTAACTTTATAGCATTATCTCTTTTAATTATTGTAAATAAATTTAGACAGTAGTTGTTTAATCGTCCGTTAGATGTTTTTATATTATTATAATCTTATAATCATTGTATATATATTTAGTTATACACGACCCCACAAGCTGTAAGCTTTAATAATTATCGTGTTAAAATAAAGGTTATTGATTGATTGATTGAGAAGCTGTAGATTAGATTCCAACAATAAGAAAATCCATTCGCCTGAGCCTGAGGGCTTGTCTGGGGCCTGGCACATTATCAAGCAGTACAAACTCGTGCTTATTCAAGTCAACAAAAGTATTTTGGGGCAAAAGTATATATACCAAAAAACAAGAAACAGCATGGTGTACATGTACTTCTTACCTTTTTCTAATTTTACAGAATGCTTCATTTTCTCCATTTTGTAGACAAACTCGGGCATACAGCAGAAATGGCCGCTCATTATTCCTTTGAAGGGAAGAACTGAGAAGAGGCAGTTTGTGGATTTTGTTTGTGATTATCGTCTAATTTGTATCTGAGAGGACATAGTACAACAATCATGCAAGTAGTGAACCTTAACTGCTTACTAATATTTCCTACCGATCGATCAGGATGTTTATGTAATCACTTAAATCTTTTTCTTTTTGTGTATTAGTAAATTTTCTTAAACTGAAATTCTGGCCAGTCTTTATAGCACTGATTATTACTCGGGCTGCCTGTGGCAGCACCAAGTTTTAAAATGCAAGTCGTTTTTTTTTGTTTTTTTTTGTTGGGTGTCGCAAAAATTCTGCGCATGCGTTAAAGGTCAAATTCACACCAATCAGATTGCACTGTGCTGGTCACGCAACAATCGCCAGGTTAATTTATTTACATAATTGAATACAGTAAAATCAAGATGGCGGACGACGGCGCGAGGAACTTTCTCTCATTTGGAGTCCCATCTCTCAAATGTAAGCAGTTTAATGTTTTATTTTCGTGCGAAAGCCTTCCAACAGGCTCAGGATATTTCAACTGGCGCTATTGTCGGAGCCGAAGGACTGCGTTTTTTACCCAGATGGGCAGTGATTTTAAATACGACACGTACGACGACCTGAAGCCAGTGAACTGGGGCCAGGATCCGGAAAGCTAAAATTCGAAGAAATAGATATTGGAATCTATAAGCCATCGGCTCGCTGTGCTGCATTTAAAACATCCGAGGAAAACATTATTTTGGGTGAAGGCACTTCAAGACCAATATTACGAGTCTCTTAAAAACTGTCAGAGATTTAAATTTACCGTAAGTTGGATCAGAGAGTATTGAGATCAAGTTATTTCGTTCCAGCGAGGATATTGACCTAGCGGAAACGGTACAAGCTGTCGAAGGATTTTACTTATAATCATCCACGTCTACTTAACAACAGGAATAGTTATGTGCCAAGGCATGGGCAAAGATTGAGTTTCCCAGATTACAGATGAAAGTAGAGAACTTAATGAATGAAGAAACAGAGGTCACGCGCGACATGCTTGAGAACATGAACATGTTCAACACTTTATGTTATACTAAGAAAACAAAACAAATTACAGAGCCTGCAAGTTCACAAGTCAATGAAAAACCCCAAGAGCCTGTAGTTTTGGATCAACATATCCTTGAAACTCCAAAAGCAACATACACATGAGTCAAATTCAAACCGGAAGAGACGGAATTCTTTAGATTCTTCACGAGGTTGTTAGCCCGCAATAAGAACTCTCTCGCTGCTTTAACGACCTTCATTTGTAACATGGAGGCTGACCTAACTGTATGCGTAATGAATTCTTACTCTCGTCACATCAAAACACGAATCAAGAAACCAAACTCAGTCATTTAGAAGAAAAATTAGTGCAGCAAGATAATATATACAAGAGCGAAACCAAGATGCTGTCATCACTTAAATGACCTAGAAGTTGAAAATGGAGAGTTGAAAGCGGATATAATAAAGCTGAGTTCCGACTTTCAACTTTAAAAAAAAAATCAAGAATACAAAAAAGAAGAGAATGAAAGACCAAGGTCTCCAGTGTTACGAGACTACCCAACCTACTGAAGCTTATCAGTTTTTTCAAGCGCCATCTTTCTTACATGACAACCCGATCCCTATTCATCAGAATACATTTTCTATGCTAAATGACGAGAGTTTACAATCACCTGACCGACAACCCACTACTAAAGAAAGGGACCATGAAGTACGGTAGTACGGTTAATTCTCGGGTTCAAAACAATGAATATATGCCTGCTCAAATGCAGTGTGTTAAACGAATAAGTAGTGTTTAAATTAAAAGGTCAACATACGAAAAAACAAAACTATTAAATTACATATATACTAGGGGAGCAGAGAATGAAAGTCACCGCGCTACCGACCACTCCTAAAGACTGCTAAATTCAGCTAATAATTCTTCCCTTTGGTTATTACTAAGAGGATTTCAAATGAAAGTGTATTTCATCTTCAATCTCATGTGGCCCGAGTGAAAGCCCAGATGGGCTCTTGTTATTTTTTAAATTGAAGAGTTACATTTGGGTAATTTGCATGTAACGACTGGGAAGGTCGTTCAAGGTTATCTGTTAGGATGTCGATTTTATCCATCCCGGGTAGGCTGTTTGAGAAGAGTTTTATAACTGAGAACTCGACACATGTAGTAAATTATTGAAGATCATTTAATGCTGAATTCTCGTAAAAACTGAAAAATTAATAATACAATCAATAAGCATATAACTAACTAGAAGAGTAACAATCTAGCCAACAGCATTGTGGTCTAGAAATATACAAACAGCGTGAAACTACTACTTCAAACTATTGTGCGTGCGTATACACGCACAATAGACAATCTACATTCAATCATAAAGGCCTAATCAACAATTAATGCAATGCTTGGTGTACCTCTTTCTCCCTTCATTCGCATCTGTAGCTGTATATTTCTGTCTCGGAATCCAATAATCATTTGGTGTGTTCTTTACTCAGTGAAACTACAAGTTTATGTACTCCTATTTACTATCAAATTACTAGCGTATAGCTGATTGCGTAAACACGTAAATAAATAACTGAATATCTTACATTATATTTTTCCAATCTGTTTAAGAAATTTGGAGAGGAACGTTCGTGGTATAACTCAAATGTACCTCAGTTTTTTGAGAGGTACCATGTACAGTACTTCACAGGCATCATTGGAAAGATCGAAGTACATTTGTATGTGTACTTCAAACATACTTCACATGGGTGTACTGTATAAATAAGTACTTTTGAAGTGTACACACATTGTACTTCATGGCCTAGAAGTACACTATGTGTATCCTTCAAGTATATTTACATTAATTATGGTAAGAGTAACTACATGTAATTCGTGTACTAGGTTAAAATATTAGATTCAGGAAGAAATTGACATTCCTTTGTATATAATACAAGTACATAAAAGCTCTGAAATTCCCATTGCACTAGTTCCAGACATGCATGGAAATGAAATTCCACCAGAGTCGAGAGCTGAATATCAGTCATCTGGAATGCAGCCGGACTCCAGAGCTCCAAGTACCAACCAGCTACAATTCTGCTGGACTACAGAGATCCGGACCTGGAATTCCACCGGACCCAAAACTCTGGAGCGGATTCCCACTGGACTCCAGACCTGGAATTCCATCGGACTCCGGAGCACTGAATATCAGTCATCTGGAATTCCGCTGGACTCCAGACCGGAATCCCACTGGACTCCAGAATTCCAGACCGTAATCCCACTGGACTCTGGACCTGGAATTACGCCAGACTTCAGAACTCCATGTTTAAACTACCGGTACCTGGAATTCCGGTGGATTCTAGTTGGAATCCACCCTGGACCTGGTATTCCGGTGGAATTTCCAAATCTATTTTCACTAGGGGTTTACTTGCTAGAAGATTCCATTGGAAGGTTTCAGAACTACTTCGAATGCACTATCGTAGTGAGTCAACACAATTAGGCGAAGGTTCTAGAAATACTATGTAATCAAGCTATGAATAGCTATCATGCTTGTTGCTAAATATACTATATAGGTACTAAATAGAGCCTGATCTTAAGAGTGAACCTGACAAGATTATAGAGCTTGTAAACAGAGACCCATATCTCCATAATTTCTAATGGCAGGTGGCTCAAACTTTGACAGACATGGTAGTGGTGATGTTGTAATGATGACGTCATTTAGTGGTGATGTCATAACCATGACGTCACCGGTCACATATTCTTAAGTACATGCCCAAATCTCCCTCATTTCTAATTGCAGGCGGCTAAATATACTATATAGCTACTAAATATAGCCTGATCTTAAGAGTGAACCGGATAAGATTTTAGAGCTTGTAAACAGAGACCTGTATCTCCATCATGTCTAATGACAGGTGGGTCAAACTTTGACAGACATGGTGCAGGGTCCCCATTAATCACGTAGTGGTGATGACGTAACGATGAAGCCATCTGTCACGTGATTTTAATTACATGCCCGTATCTTTCTCAATTTTAATGCCATGCAGGCAGCTCAAACTTTGACAAGCATGGTATTGGGTCCCCATAAATGACTTAGTGGTGATGTCGTAACTATGATGTAATTGAGTGGTGATATTATGTCATAACAATGACGTCATTAGGCACAGTATTTTTAGTACATGCACAGACATGGTATTGGGTTCCCATAAATCACTTAATGGTAGTTTCATAACGATGTCTTCGGCGGTGTCGTATCAGGTGTAGTTTACGCCACTCCATTTGACAATGGAGTTCCATTTGACAATGGAGTCCTTTAGAGTCGGCGTAAACTACATAGCGTACGTATCTAAATTCACGAAGCGCTTCAATATTAGTGGTCGTGAAACTCGAAACTCGCAATTATTACAAATCCCCTTATTCAAATCTGCGAGTGGTCAGACTAGTTTTTATTACAGAACAGTAAAAATATGGAACTCGCTAGATAATGAACTGAAATTAAGTAAAGACGTTTTAAGTTTCAAGCGAAAGCTGAAGAGCAAATTATATCGAACTCAAAATAGGTTAAATTAATAGATGTAATTCAAATTGTCATGTACACTGTAGTTGTATTGTATTTGTATTTTGTCTTTGAAAAGCCTTTTTAAGGAAAGATGAATGCAGTATGAAGTACGTTATGACTCCATTGTAGATACAGCAAATCTACCTTTCTTTCTTGTTTTTGATCAAAGTAATGGATAAAAGTTAAACTTGATACAAATGTTTAGATCAGGCGTTAAATTTACTGTGTCGTAAATTCGAAACTCAACAAATGACCATGATCTCACAGTCCATTCACTTTTTCACGCAACACTGAAGTTGAATTAAAGAAATAAACATACAACACAATGCCGGGCCCTACTTCATCTTTTTATTGTGCATAGGTTAAACAGCACGAACATGGCCAGCCTTGCGAGTTTCGGCGTTTGGAACTAAATTTTTCCTTGATCGAAACAAAGTCGTAGATAAGTTTGACTCCACTAATATTATTCCTTCAACTAGTTAATAGAAGTCTCAGCTAACGGATGATCTTGCAGTTTTGAAGAAGGAGTCGTGAACTTTAGAGTCGTCAACTACACAGTGTAGTTTACGACTCCATTGTCAAGTGGAATCGTAATCTACACCCGACCCATTGGATCTGGAAGAAGACTTCTACGAAAGAGCTAAACAGTATCTTAAAGTAATGAGTTCAGAGGATCTTGGACTAAACCTCGTACTCGTTAGACTCTGCTTTCCAAATAGAATAACATGCTGTGACTAGAACAAAATGGAAGTACGCATTCCAAATAACGAACTTGTAACTCAAATATATGCAGTTTATAGCGGTAATTCAGTGTGACTTAAGACTTCACAGGTAAACAATAACAAGAGAACTTCTACTGTGATTGAACCCATAATATAAAAAAAATAGGTTGAACCAAAATAAACTAGGTTGAACCAAAATAACCTACCTTATTCTTACTTAATTTCGCGATTATTAATTTTCGCGATTCCAGCAAAAAAGCGATTTTGCTTTAATTTCCCAAACCCTAATCCGAGGGCTCCGTTTCACAAAGCGTATGTAAATTACAAGTGGTCGTAAAGTTGTATGTACCAAACATCTTTATTGTACACTAAAGGGAATTTTCACAAATTAACTAGACAGAAGCTGAAGATAACTGAATCAGAGGAAGAGTGCTTCTCGAAAACAAGACTAGATATCTTTTCAAGGACAGAAAGTGCAGTTTTAAGTGATAGATTAAATAGGAGCGGACGATCTTTATGGCCATTTACATGTAAATGACCATAAAGATCGGACGCGAAAATTTTATCGTGCTTGTGAAATGAAACAATAATTGGAATGCACATTATTGTTGTGTGATTCTGTGTTATTCTAATTATGGAACTTTAAATGACCATGTATGTCCCATAGGAGTTGCAGATCTTTATCAAAAGTTATGCATACTTATTAGCTGAGTACAAAATCCTTTATCAAAAGTTAATTTACTCATTAATAATTTTATTGGGATTTACAGTACTGTGCATGTGATCTGAATACTGAGCTGCGATTTTCGCGATTTTTTCCAAAACGCGAAAATCGTGAAATTTAGTACTCGCGAAAATTAGTAAGAATAAGGTAGTTTGGACAAAAATAAACTAGGATAAAAAATAACTAGATTGGACAAATTTAACCAGAAGTATTTTTTTAAACTACAACAGATATTTGTTTTGTTTCTTTCAGGTGTTATACCCGCACCCACAGAGGGGCCAAGTAACCCTAACCCACCACCAAGTAAGTATAGCAGATTTGACAGCTTTTTGGTGACAACGAAATTTTAAAGTGGTTTAGGAACCAAAAGTGTTATTGATGCCTATTGTCGCTTCTTTGATCTATTACTTTCATCAGAATATGTTTGAATTTGTTTTGTATTTCATTGTACAGAAATACTACACGTAGATATTCTGCCCCACTCATGGACTATAATTAGTAGCCCCACTCATGGACTATAATTAGTAGCCCCTCTTTTGCCTGTTTTTAAAGAGCATTACATATAGGATTTTGGGTTTACAGTGTTTAATAAGGCAGGTTGAGGGGCATTTGCAGGTGCATTCTACAAAAAGCTTAATATCATTATCAGGCAGAGACTTAGGGCATTTTCGATTTACCTTATTCCAGAATAAGAATAGATGGACTAGTCTGGATATCAGTGGTTCAGGCACATTTTACACTGTAAGCTACAAACACTTGCTGACATATGATATCCACCGTATTCCAGAATAAAAACTGATGGACTAGTCTGGATATCAGTGGTTCAGGCACACTTTGCACTGTAAGCTACAAATGCTTACTGCCATATGGTACATGTATCTAGGATACATTTAGTATTCCAGTGATTAAACAAGCCCAATTGATAAAAGCACCGGATTTGTAGTGATCATTCTGTGTATCCTTTTTCAATTTATGGATGCATGCATGCACAGGAACGAGTTATTGGTGTTAGGTGGATTTTCATTCCCGACTGATGTATGTTAGCAGGCAAGACTTCATGTTAGCTAGTGCACATCACGATTCCCATAGTTAACCTTAAGGCAACTTCCAAAGTACGAAATTGTCCATTATAGTGCAGGTGTATTCAGGGTTGTTATAAAATTATTTTGGGTTGGAAATGGTTAAGGGTAGTTTCTTTATATTTGGGGGTTAGGTTTGCATTGAATTGTGGCGTGCCCCTAACATGAAGTCTGCCCTGTTAGCCTTTTTTAGCCTTTTTTTTTTAGATCGTGATATACCCGTACGATGTTCGAGATAAGCAATAGTGAACTCATATTTATTTATCCACGCTGGCGAAACATTAATGTCTTTTGGTTCACAAAATAGTGAACTTTTGGGATAATAAATTCTCTCACAGTCGACCTACATGTATTGGGATTCAGTCGTGAACTTCAGGGAAACATGTATTTGTAACTGCGTGCAGGGAAATGACAAGAACACTGAAATGTTGCTTGTCGTAATCTCAGTCGACGTACATATATCAGTACAAACAATGTTTACACCAGGGCTTTTGGCCTCAAATCGATATAGCTCCCGATCACTGGGGAATGAAAACTCTTACAAATTGAAGGATCATGACATCCCTAGGCTCAGTCGTAATATGTCTGGAGTTTAGTGGATCAGTGTTCCGCCATTAACTGTAGCGATTATCAAGACAGTGTGATGGCGAGAAGGCTCTGAATTAAGTCGGATAATGTTGTGAACTTCAGGGGAACATAGATTTGTAACTGCGGGCCGGGACATGACAAGAATACTGAAATGTTGCTTTGTCGTACTGTAGATGCCACTTTCTAAGGTAAACATTTCGAAGTGAGGCTCCCGAAATTATTTACGCTATAATCAGGTTATGGTGTGAAATTTCTCTGTGTCTATCTTCCTACACTAATTGAAACTACGTCACATTCTAGAAATCATTGTTTTTTGAAGTTCTTATCCCGGTTAATTTCGGATAAAACATATACTTTCGTAGAAAATATTACGTACGGAATTATGTAATAAACTTTCACCAACAAGACTGAGTATGTATAGTGCACATACAGAAATCATATGTAAGAACTTGAATGGTGATTTATTCCATTTGTGAATTTATTTCGAATGTAAAGCACTGTTTTCAAATGATTTCAAAATCATGAATAATTAATGAGCATTTTGTCCAATCAGATGAAGCAAATCAGTCACTTGCATGCTCCTTTATACCTGATAAAATCTCATTCTAAAAAGCCCACGGAGGGATTTGAATTCTGTCCCAGGGGGGAAGCAGGGTTAATGATCGAGACAATGGAATTTCTTGGAATTTCTATTGATGTTTCAGCTTTCTAATTGAATTGCTAATTAGGATGAACGTTTTATATAAAGAATACTAATGAACATGAAATTTTATATAAAGTATCATCCTAATTAAGTATTCACTGATAAAGACCCAAAGATAGCAAAAACTACATGGAACATAAGGTACCTAGATAATACATTTTGCACTAACTTTACTGATATCAGCAGACTACCGAGATACACAGATAATATTTTTAACTTTTTTTGTGCTGTAGTAAATGTCATGTCAGTCACATCGCTTTTTCAAGTCAACCACGACACCAAATCCTTCAAGTGCAGCTTCTTGCCCAAGCTTGTTCTTTGCCACACAATGCTTTCAGCATTGCAAAACACTGCTTCAACATAGTATGGTAATTTTTTCATGTCATTCCCTTGAGATGTTTCTAATCGCAGGCGGTGATTACTCGAACATTTTGCATAGTGTTGTGAATACAAAGGTTCAATGGTTCATTAAGTACCATTATAAGTTTTTGAAGCTGTTTAATAAACTTGCAGCACTTGCGGGCTGCGCCCTCGAGTTTTAAACCTGATAAAACGCTGCTGCTCGTTTTTTAAACAGTACTTCGAATTCATTTAGATGCTGAAAATTGTTTTAGTGTCGCCTGAAAAATAATGTGTTGCATAACTATTGAATTATTTATCCTTTACGATGATAGAAATAAGGCAGTTACGATTTAGATTGTTTTATTTCGGTCTTCAGATTAATTTTAAAATGGTACAATAAAAGCCGAACAGGGAATTGCTCTGGAGAAAAGGCCGAGTTCTTATTATAAAGCTAAGCATTCTCGTTCCCAGTGTCTCCTCAACTTAACTAAAAAATCGGAAGCTCTGGTAAGACCTAAACCGGATGTCCTAGATTCTAGGACATTGAAACTGCGCATGTCAGTAGGAAATATTATTTCCGCCCGTTACAGTGCAATTCGAAAATCACAGAATTGAAACAATATTATGTAGTTGACTTTTTAAAAACAAAAACAGAACGGATTTTGCAGGAAATGATATGTATCGAACACTCGGGTTTACTTAACGGCGTTATTTGCATCTCTTCTTCTATCTGCCTTCAGTCGGTGCTGGGGAAGTAAAGATTGATATTGATTCAAAATATTCAGACACGGTTTCGGTTTCAAAACTCCGGCTTTGTCTTCTTATTTTGCTGAACCACACAGAAGACCTTGAAATTACCGTTCAATAAATCTACCTTAGGTAATTTATATTAAAGAAAACTGTGATCTTTACTCTCGAAGAAGGGAATTGGTTTTATTTTCCTCGCTTTGCAGCGTCCTCTTGTCTATTACCGTTAACAATAGAAAATGAACAATCTGAAATATACAGTGTTTACCGTCTCGTTTTTCTCGGCCAATGGAAATCGATATACAGGGCAACCGTCTGGGTGCGTGAAGAGTTTTAACTTTTTGAACTTCGCGTAGCCGTTGTTCGACAGCTAATCACAATCTTGTCCCATTTGTGTCTTACCAGAGCCTCCATTTTTTCAGTTAAGTTGAGGAGGCACTGGAAACGAGAATGAGAGCTAAGGTAACAAACTATGCGTGGAATGGGGTGCAGCTTCCTGTACGGAAGTCCCACCTGTTACACGAGAAATAGAAGAGAAAATTATGCTATATAGTGACGTAAAACCCTTGTACGTTTTCACACCTAACTCGCTTAATATTAATTATTGACAGACGTGGTATTAGGTCCCCATAAATCACTTAGTGGTGATGTCGTAATGAGGACGTCATCGGTCACGTGATTTTTACTACATATCCGTATCGTGTTCATTTTTAATGCCAGGCGGTTCAAACTTTGACAGACATGGTATTGGGTCCACATGAAATATCGTAACGTATCGATCACGTATTACGCGCTACTTCCCTCATTCCTAACACAGGTAACCCCAGTAATAGGTCAGGTAAGTACTTCATGTAGGAAACACTAATTGTCACCAGGTCACATGTTGCAGGCAACCTTACATGTACAGACGACCATATGTATCCCTTAACACAGGTAGCCCACGTGATCACACTAATATACACTGTACATCCACGAGTAAGCCATTGTGGCACTATGTTCTGGAATACGGTCAGTCGAATGGTCCCTTAATTTGTCAAATTCCTGAGCATCAAATTTCAGCTGTAGCTTTTGCAAATAAATCAAGCATTTATCCTTGAAACTGCACTAGTGAAAATTTAAAATTGCACAGTAGACCTTAATTTTAACCAGTGCATTTTTTTTATACCATCAATAGGAAGTTGTTTTTTATCCGAATTCATCCCAGATAAAATTCCTCAAAAAAGATGCTGTCCAAATACCGATCTTCCTGATCTTTTTAATGTACAAAATGTAGCTAGGAATTTCTTAAATGAAATCCATTTTCATTTCTCTTTGTGTTTACACTCGTGTATAAATTATTCATCCACTGTTGGATCTAACTTGTGATATTAGTAGCAGACATATACAGTAAAGTGAAATAATTAGTACTTAAATTCTAATTACTAAATTATGATATTGAAGATCAGCCACACGTATGGGATTGTCGAAATCAAAGGAAAACTGGAAACATGACCAACATACTGCATAGATTTAGTGTATATTTGTATGGTAATTTGCAAGGAAATATTACATATCCATCGCTAATGCGATTAAATTACATTCCTGTTTTCTTCAGCTTTGAAAAGTAAGAGTACTAAATACTTACCAATTCAAATCTTAAGTCAGAATTCAGTAAAAGTACTAAATACTTACCAATTCAGATCTTAAGTCAGAATTCCTACGGAAAGTCTGAATATTTTAGCCATAAGTCAGAACTCAGACTGACCGCCATTAACACGGATTACAAACAAGCAATCTTTTGTTTGCGGTATTTTCATACAATACAATACAATATTCTTTATTTACAGAGGGAAGACACATTAACCTTACATAGTTATCTAACATGCAGCCCTCTATGTTACAAATAAAACGTAATGGAAAAGAAAGGAAGTATGGGGAAAAATTAACGCACGAGCTACAACATTACAAGATATAATGAGTAATTGGAATCAATGTAAAGATAATTAATATAAAATCAAATCAAAAACAAATATACTTATAGCCAGGTTTCATTGACACAAACAATATCGCAGTCTTCAGAAAAAATCAAATCTTGAAAGCGTTGGATGTTACTTGTCAGTTCTAAGTCTGGTCCTAACTTATGTAGGCTTTTTAGACTTCAAGCGTTTAAACAGAGACACTTATATGAGCGAAGTTTCAGATTGTCATTAGTTTCAACAGAGCCGTGGTATGAGTTGATAGGCCCCGGGTTGACAGCGATATCACCAGACAATAGTATACAAAACAAGATATAGAAATTTGTACACTCGAAGCCCAAGTCGTAACGGTAGCGTGGTTGGAAGGTACGTTTTCGCACAACCAAATATAAGCGACGTCATCTAAGCGACAGCTACTCGACACGGCGACTAGAAGGCATGTTCCTATATAAAAATGACCTGTTCCTTCTGCATACTAAAGTAGCTGCATTTATTTGTTTGTGTTGCTTAGATGACATCATCTAATTCTAAACCAAGTAATGACGGACAGAAATTATGGCTAGAATGATAAGACTTCCCTTTAGTTAGGAATTTTGATGTAAGGTTTTAAATGGTGAGTATTTAGTATTTTTACTTTCTGAAGCTGAAGAAAGCAGGAAAAGTGAAATTTGATTGCAGTAGCACTTTAAGGGAGGGAACTTTAACTGTTTGTAGCCAGTTAACATACACCAATCGAACATTGATTACATATTATGGGCAACACCATGACACAGCTCCTTTAACCTTTTCGTTCATGTTGCAGCTCCAGCTACACCTGTCTGCGACGATGTCTGTATTGTAATTATCATTATAGTGATCATCATCATCATCATCATCATCGTTGTTGTTGCTTGCTGCTGTTTTAAATGGGTAAGTTTTTTGAAAGATCAAATGCATGAATAGAAGAATATCGGCACTCTTCTTTAACATTCTTTCAACATAAAATATTGATGACAAGGCCTTAAGGCCAATTTTTTTATGGAGTTCAAGTACTTAGGACAGCACTAGAATGCTGGAAAATTACGAATCGTAACGGTCAAGTTTATTAATTCTCTCCCAATTTGTTGCTTTAAAAAGTGATTTTAATGAATACTTACATAGCACTGTGAGATATTCCTATAAACTAATTGCGATTTTGAGACGCCGATACCGAATTATATTGCCGGCCAGTTGGAATAAAATATATTTCGTTATTGGGCAGAGTCGCGCAGCCCAATACGAAAAAATTATATTCTTCCAACGACGGCAATATAATTTAGTATCGGCGTCTCAAAATCGCAATTAGTTTTGTATCACGATTCAACAGTTAAGTCTGGAATGGTTAAAAGAAATAATTAAGAGAATGAAGTACTAAACTCATGCTGATCGTAAATTCAATTCTCAAAAGGCGCCTATTATATCAATGGCAACGGTTTACGCCTTGAGTGGAGAAAACGTTCACAACGTGTTTTGAAATCTCTTCCAACACTTCTACATTTAATTCTTGTCAACTAAACATCAGTTTCAAAAACGGTAAGTGATTTCGAATTTAAAGGTTATCTAATTTTAAAAGAAGTGTTTTTTTTTCTTTGAAAGCAACCCTTTTTCATTTATTTAAGAACTTTGCTTTGACTTTGAGGCTTGATTTGAACGACTTTTGCAATTTTACTGCTTTGAGACGGTGAACATTGTACTTTTAGAGGATAAGAGTGTTAGATTTCTGACGAAAATTACAATGCAAATCTTACCTTTAGCATTGAAGAACTCTTATCGTGTAATTTACAACGATTTGAATGTGAAAGTGTAGAAATCTTTCCACAACGCGCTCAATAAATGCTGTTGAACAAACGACTTTTGAACTTGACCGGGAACCCATGTGACTACAAGGGCTCGCGCAAGAGCCAATCAGAAGCTGGTATTCTGAGACGCCAATACCATGTTATATTGGCGTCTCAAAAGTAAACAAAATGATCAGTGAATCATGATACTATTTATTATTGATTATTCATTTATTTCTACCATTAAAGTGCATAATGTGAGCCCAGTTTGTTTTTAATTATCATTAAAATCGATTCTACCTCGAGTAAATAGTTGCAAAGTAAAATATTTATTATTTATGACACAAAAACTTGCTGGTAAAGATAAAATAATGACCTTTTACAGACATTAATATCAGTGATTTTTTCAAATATTTTGTCTAAATGAGAAGTGTCGTTTCACAAGGAGAATGGCATGACAGTAAAGTCCCTGTTTGACGTCATGCAACGCTCAAATTAAAAAAGTACTCCAATTATTTACTTGACCTAGAATCGATTTTAATGATAACAAATTATTCAACTATTACTTGTTGTAGAATCGATTTTAATGATAAAAATATTGGGCTCATATGCACTTTAAATCCTTGTACAACTACATGTAACAACTAAGAACTAAGCTAATTTAGAACATAAAAGAGTTCAAAGTGCAGTGTTAGTGATTGACACCTGTCATGACTAAACTGATTAACAGTGATTGGTCCAATTAAATTCTAACAGTATTAATTTTGTCACAAGCTGGCTTAAATGGGGCACTGTCACCCAAATGATAAAGTATATGATCAATATATATTTCAAGCTGTTCCCTTGCAAGATTGTTTTTCACAGTCTTGGCAAATGTTTACTCGTTTCTTTGAATTTACTTAATTTACAGAGTAAAGCCTACATTTCACTAGCCTGATTTTCAGACGGTACGAGGTCCTTCTGCAAATCAGGCTAACATTTCATGAGCGACACAAGAACAAGAAATATGTGTCTCAACCATGAAGTTTTATATAGGGCCACACTCGTAGAGTGAAAAGTTGTACAAAATCAATCCTTATAAAACCAAGGGCTTCACCATGAATCTTTATAAAGACCCTCACTCGTACAGTGAAGATCCTTGAAAAGATCCTAAGGGGAGTCTCAGTTTATAAGACAAGACTCAGGGTTGCTCAACCAACGGTCTAAGTGCAATGACTCGAGGAGCACAAAAACAAAGGCCCATTGGCTCACAGTTATTCACACGCAACCAGCCTAACATGGGACCCAAATTTTCGCTCCGTATTCCAACTGCGCATGTCACTGATGCACAACGTAAACAAGTAATTCCTCACTTTTCATCGAAATTTCTGAAAATTATTATCTTTTAGAAGTAACGTTTTTAAGCCGTTTAATAAACTCGCAGCACGTGTTTTATCAGGTTTAAAACTCGAGGGCGCAACACTGCTGCTCGTTCATTAAACTACAATGTATACATAACATACTGCACTAAAATTAATAACACTTAATTATATGGTGTCTTTTCATTGGCTGTGTCTATGCAATTTCAGTGAATTTTAATTTCTCAGTGTCGCGAGACGTTCAAGCCTTGCGTGTGCCCCTGCTGTAAAGTGTGCCCCTGCCTTGGAGTGTGCCCCTGCTGTGAAAGGTGTCCCCACTGTGAAAGGTGCCTCTGCTGTAAAAGGTGCCTCTGCTGTGAAAGGTGCCCCTGCTGTGAAAGGTGCCCCTGCTGTGAAAGGTGCACCTACTGTGAACCTACAAATGGTGCACATGCATCCAACAGTGGAACTGAGTTGAAGGAAGGTAATCAAGTCGACCCGGAAAAGTAGGCCTAGGGAGAAGGAAGAAGAATACCTTTTTATTAGGTACTGACTCCATGTCTGCACTAACGTTTCTCAGGTAGTGAAGATGAGATACGATTAAACTCGTTTCCTTTTCTAATCGACATTTCGGAATGCACTTTTCTTTGAAAGAGAATTTGTTTTGATATCTTTGCTTGCTGTTGACAGTCAGCTACTGAGGTTTTGCAAGGTCTGCAATTGGTCGGTTAAATTTTGATTTCGATTTCGGCTTTTCATTTGGTAACGCTTCATACACCCACAGGGTTTGCCTGAAAGAAGCTATTAAAGAACTAATTTAATAATTAATAAAACTATGTACTATTAAATGTCATGCTTCTGTCTGTGTGTGTGTGTGTTTGTTGGTTTGTTTGTTTATTCCAGCGATATGATTGGTCGAATAATGTCTGACGTCTGCAATTAGAACTATTGACGATCTCTTAATTTACACTAAAAAAGTTAAATTGCCCGGAATAATGGTTGCAATAGACTTTGAAAAAGCTTTTGACTATGTGAATCACAATTACTTAGTGAAAGATTTGCAAGCTTTTAATTTTGGACCTTCATTTATTCAGTGGATAAAAGTGTTTTATAAGAGTATATTTTGCATCAAATCATTTCAACATAGAGCGTGGGGTACGACAAGGCCATCCCCTCTCGCCTCTGCTGTTCATCATAGTTCTAGAAACACTCATAATTAATATAAGGAATAATAAGGAAATTCAAGGAATCCAAATTGAAGAGAAACAGCCTAAGTTATCAGCCTTTGCAGATGTTTCTTAAACAGTAAGTCGTCATACTATAACCTTATTAAAATAATTAGGCTCTTTGTAAAATGTTCAGGTCTGAATATAAATGATGAAAAAAACTGAGGTAATGTGTATGGGTTCTGAAAAATTAACACAAGGGGAACTCGGTAATCATAAAGTAAAAACATCTGTAAAGCTACTAGAAGTCTACTTTGGTCACGATGAAAAGTCAAGATGGAAGCTAAACTTCAAAACAGTTCTGAAATCTATCAAAAAGATATTGAATATGTGGAAGTGGAGGGGTCTTACATTATTTTATTGGAAGAGTCCAGATAGTTAAAACATTTGCTATACCCAAATTTATGTATAGGGCCAGCACAATACCAGTTACAACATATCTTATTAAGGAGGTCAATACTTTAATATACAATTTCATTTGGAAAGGAAGGGACAAAATGAAACGCACCGCTTTAGTAAATGACATTGAAAATAGAGAACTCAAACTCATTAATAATTCATGCTGAAGTGGCCTAGTGCTTTCATTGTTTTCTTTATGGAAATAGTACGTCTAGAAATGATGGATAATAAAGGCTCAAAGAGCAATATGCATTAAGAAATACTTAGAAGATTATAAATCCCCATGAAAAACATGTTTGGATGGCTATCTTTAAACGGTGGGAGGAAAATTATGTATCCGATTTACAGAATACAAATTAGTTTAGTGTAGTTAAATTCCTTGTTGGGTATAGAATACTAGCTTAATAGTTTGCCCCACTCATACGAAATCTGTTTTACGGCAATGACTATGGCATGGTTACTGTACGGCATGCCGTGATATTGAAATGGTTTCTCTATTGTTTTTGTCCTGCTGATCCAATCACATTACAGAAATACGGTACAACACGGCTATGGACATTCCGTAGTTTGTTCACTGATACGAAATCTCTATAATTAGTATTCTGTTTCAATTTACAGAATGCTAATTAGCTTAGTTCGATTGTGTAGCTGATACCAGTTTATTTGTAGGGATATACAAAGTATCCATGTGACTCAAATGCTGCGTTTGGTTTGAATTATTAATGAATTTTACAATCCACAAGTATTGCATATCACTTGCCGTAATACTGTACCTACATTTGTAACTTAAATAATTCACTTTTAACATAGGAAAATATATAATGATGGTTTTCCTGTCAATCTTTATAATCACTAGCTGAATGAAAACTAACTAGTACGTAGAGATATGAAGTGTGACATTATTGCTGACTTGCACCTGAGGTCATCGCTGCCATGTTGTTGGAGGTTAACAAAATATTCCTCGTTAGGTTCTCTTGTTAGTTCCACTAACATGGCCGTCACGGCTTTATTTGAATCTCTGGGGATTGGTTGCACGTCAGCAATTGTTCAAAAGGCTTTAGGGTACCTGATTTTTTTGTATAAACGTGACCCAGTTTTTGTTTTTTGGCAGTACAAGATAATGTAAGAGTATTATGCTGTTCGAGGTCAGCTTTTACCGTGATAGCTTATTGTCACTGATTCTCCACCAATATGACTACTTATATCACTGACATACACAGTGGACAAAAACGGTCCCATAATTGTGAGACATTCAAATGTATCTACACAAAGAGGAGTTTTAGGGGTAAGGGAGGTCAGTGATTGAAAATCAAGACCTGGACGAAAGTGTTTAACTCAAATCCAAAGCGCCTTTATCTTCTCTTTCTTCAGGTAGTTTATTTTCCAGGTTCCCAGTCATGCAATTACTGATTTTATTATTTTTTTATTTTACTTCAGTCTAGCGTTACATTTTATTATTTTAGTTATATTGCACTATTCCTTTGCCAGACTTTAGTTTGTGTCTATTCTTTTACATTGCTTTAGTTAACTCAGCAAATTGAGCAACATCTAACAGTTTTTGTTTTAATGTTTTAGAATCCTACCAACAAGTGTGCAGGACTGTGCCGTACATGATCTCCGCTAATCCCTGCTGAAGGCGTTAAAGTGAAGTAGAGAAACCGCAAAGTAGTCTTAGAGCAGTTTTCAATTGAGTGTAGTAAAACCAAACGCAAACTACCCACAGCCAGCCAGTCATAGGAGCGAGTAATCGCAAGTAACTCTTAAATGGCTTCCCTGTGAACCAATGAAAAACCAAAGCAAAACCAAAACCAATTTGCATTTGGTTTTACTTTGGATTCTGATTGGTTGGTTTACTTTCTCGGCCAATAGTAGAGCTTAGTAAACGCAAAACCAAAACACTTCCGACTGTCAATTGAAATCCGCTCTAACAGCTTATATAGATTATAAAGACACCACATTAGTAAAAGAGGTAACGAATGCGTAACTCTATTAATTTAGGTAACATACCAGTCATAAAAGCACAAAGATAGAAATACAGGTTTAGTATAAATCATAATTACATAACAATCAAATCAAATGAATATTTATGGTTGTACTTTGAGACCCAGCAGTGATCCGGCAGGCAAGAGAGAAAAAAGGGGGAGGAAGGAAATAGTTCAAGTGGATATTCTCTTGTTATCTAAGCTTGGTAACACGCGTCAGTGACTAAGTGAAATTCTACTTTTCTTCCCCTCGACCTTCGCATTTGTATTTCCCTCTCCTGACTTCTTCTGGGTTTCTTAATGACTACATATGTTTTGTCCAAATATGGTACTCGTGTTACGTTACTCACTCATGTTACTCTTGTGGTGCTATAGTCAAGGTTATGTTTGTAGTCTTAATAATGATATTCCTGTAATCCGGAAGGTGATTGTCTCCCGACACAACAGCTTGGTATTCTGAGGTACTAACAATCACAAAACGTATCACAAAAATAACCTTGTGGAGCGCATTTAAATGTGACCATATAGAATTTGCGCTATCAGTATACGAATACTTTGTTTTGTAAGATGTTGTTTAATGTGATAGAACAAGAGACGATCATTCAATATGAGTAATGGTCTCTTAAATAGAGCAGAATTAACCTTCTAGTACTACTCGATTAAATTTAAGAACTTTGTTTAGAACAAGAGACGATCATTCAATATGAGTGATGGTCTCTTAAATAGAGCAGTATTAACCTTCTTAGTACTACTCAATTGAATGTAAGAACGTTGTTTAGTAATCTTAGTATTTTCTCAGCTTTAACTTCTTGATAAGAGATAGCTGTTCTGTTAATGAAGTTACATTATTTTTTGTTGATTGACTTGATTAATTAAAACTTTATATCACTTACAGGTACCTGTTATTTATTTTATTAAATATGTTATTTTTGGTTTTCATAATTTCTTTTTTAGAACAAAACAACGTAGATAATAATATCTGTTATCATATTACCCATACGGCCTCGCTCGCGCTTTGCCTTCAAAACCATTTACAAAAGTCACGTGATGGGGGCCACACGTGTTTGACGTCAGTGGGACGGAAAAAGCCGTGCCGCCATGCTCGAACTCGTCGTTTGCTATTTGCAAGTGGTCACATGATAAAAGTCGGGCCGGACGGGAAAATATTTGGCTCAAGGTCGTTTTGTATGGACCCCGCTGTGGTCGGTCAGTACGTCATGACGTTCAGTCAATCTAGTTTATATTTAATGATTGTGGAATATTAAACCACGTATAATTAGCTGTAGTACCAACCAAAACGGTAACCTTAATGATTTTTTGCATAAGTGGCAAGTGGTCTCACCAGTCGTCCTCGGACAGGGATGCAAAAAAGGCATCATTATCACTGTCTTCAATAGTCCGTTGGGACTCTAAATAACCAGCTGTGTTGTAAGTTCAGAAGCCCTTCACCTCTCAAAACGTTGCATTTTATTGGAACCCATTTGGACTGTAGTGACAAAGAATTCCATTGTTTTAGGGTTAGGGTTTGTATTGTTTCAGGGTTAGGCATTGTTTGGATAGCCAGTACTATTCCAGGTTCCGAGGAGGTGAAGGCCGCCCCTGTAAGTTGGGCCACCCTATGAAATGTTTCGTTTACCATCACCCGACCGACCCAGTGTTATGGAAAGTCAAAAAGAAGTTGGAAGAATAATTTCATAACTACACCTCTTTTCCGAGCTCTGTACACTCCACGACTACATGTAGTAGTGGAAAAAATAGTCGAGGAATACATGAACGCTTGACTCTTATTCAAACTGACTTAGGCTTTACTTGGTTCCCGACCGACTATTGCGAGAGAGAGAAGGCGATGATAAACGAAACACTTTATTTGGAATGGCCTAAGAAAGTAATAGAAAATAAGGATAGAAGAGAATGTTGTTCCAAATAGGAAACTTCTGATCTCTTAGATTTTGCCTAAATACCTTATTATATTTCGTTAAAGGCGATGATATTAGTGTAACGGTTGTGTTGCATGTACGATTTCATAGAAAAGAGCACATTTTTCGATTTGCATTTATTGACACATGATTTGCGTTGCTCGTCGACTAGTTGTATTGTCGTTATAGATTGAGGCCCTGGACACTAGCTAGTTTTATTATAATCATGCTAATCATTCCTCTGCCATCCTCGGATACCCAAGGGCAGTTAGTGGGCGACGGGCTAAAAAGGGACGGAGAGGGAGGGGGGGAGGAAAAAGGGGAAGGGGAAAAGAGCCCCTGGGGACACTTTCTGTAAAGACAAGATCTAAGAAATCTTCACTGGATTACACGCACGAGTAACTACGTGACATTCAAACATCAACGAAGCTCAATGACACTTAATTAGTGCGTTAATCTCATTATTATCCGATCAGATACTAAAAAGTTGACAAGCACAAAATTTACTTTGTTTATAATCATGGATGAACAAAGCGAAAGCGTAGGTATTTATTTTAGTTCAGAAACTTACAAAGCAGTGTGAAAACAGTACGGAGATTCACACTCCAAAGAAGGTCGACCTCGGTTGCTGCCGAGTGTGTGGGAGAGATCTCTCTTGATAGAAAAAAAAGTATCACGGGGGCGATTTTATTTCAATTTTTGAAAAGGTTTGAAATAAAATGTGGGATACCTTCCTGTGTCTGCACTACCTGCAGATATCGAATTGACAAGGCTTACGAGCGGTTAAAACTCATAAGCATTATAAAAGAACTTCGAAATGCTGCAGCGAATGCACGTTCCGTTTCAAGAACTCCGTATCGAGTAAGGAACCTGAAGGAATCAAGACGTCTCCGATTCAAAGTCGAAGACAAATTAAGGGCAAATCGCGATAAGTCCTGATCCAGGTTTAGAATCTCGTCCTACGCTAAACTATCAGTATTTAATACGAAATCAGTTGGACCACAAAAGCTGCTGTGACAAACCGTTGTTTGCTATTACAAACTGTTCATAATGTACATTGCGGCCACCGAGTACTCATGCATACTACAGTCATTGGCTGAGTGCCTACTGGCAAAAAAAGTACCTCCAAAGGCATTTAGCCCTCAGCTGTGAGATTCATACAGGAGCTTCGGTTTGCTGCTCTTCAAGTAAGTGTTCCCCCGACATCTAAGCAATAACAATAGTAGCCGCTCAAAGTTAAAAGCGCAAGATCTAGTGGTACTCAAAAGTTGTCTTCAAATCCGGTTGGTAGCTCGCCAAAAACTTCTTTCTTCCAACGACATTATCGATTATTAGTCTTAAAATTGGGAAACGCTTGCAAACTTTTATAATATATTCGTCAATCCACCGAAGTCCTGCAAATTTTTTTCGCACCGCATGACAGGACTTAACCTGATGCCAAACACTTATTTTGTGTGGGCAAATGGCGATAAATAACGTTGCTGATTGGCCACAAATTGGAATGTGGAATTTTGTGCCTAATCGCTCTGGAACTAGTCTTTACAGTAAGTGTCCCCAGGGGCTCTTGTTCCCTCTCCGTCCCTTTTTTGCCCGTCGCCCACTAACTGCCCCTGGGTATCCGAGGATGGCCTCTGCTGGCTCGGCCGAGTGTTGCGTCTACGAGTTCCCATAGTTCCAATATGCTAATTATGTGATGCCATAGGAGGCGTCATTTATTATACAAAAACGTGCTGGCAGAGATAAATAACATTTTACACATCCATGTTATATTTGGGCCTTATATCTGATTTTACTAAATATTTTGTATAAATCGGAAATAGTTTCGTTCACAAGGAGAAAGAAATGACCTTTCTGTTGGCCTCCTGTGACAGCACAAATTAGCATATTCTAAATATAAACTATTAGACTCTTAACTCCTAGACGCAGCACAACTCAAGAAATAGTTAATTTTACTATTCACCTATTCACTTGATGTAGAATCAATCATAATGCAAAACAAAATTGGGCTTGTAGGCACTTTCAACGAAGTCGCCTTACCTAAAGGTCGCAAGTCAAAGCAGTCTATATCCTAGAGTTAAGAGACAAATGTATAGATGTAATGTTATATGAACTTTATTATCGTATTGTTGTACAGTAATGGTAATGTTTTAGATATACGTATAGTATCTTATTCTAAATCATATAACTAATTAATTATTCACGTTTTGGAACGTATGTATAATGTGACAACATTGAAGTGCCTCTAACCCTTCTTGACATTTTTCTACTTATGAACCGAAGAAATTTTTGGTTTACAGATAATGCCCTATGTTCTACGCTCGTTTGAATTGGTGAAAAACTGACCTTTCCTAACCCATGACCGCGTAAGTAAAAGCCTGGATCGATTTCCTGGGGTGACGTCATCTCATTAATGCATTATCCTCCATGGTACTTTTCTATGACAACAACATCGATTTATAGAAAATATACATAGTTTGTGAGTTGTTAGTAAAGTAAAAAGTAATTTTAGACAAAATCCTAAGTATTCAAATTATTGCAAAGTTGAATGAATTAGATGACGTCACCCCGGGAATCGACCCAGGCTTTTACTTACGCGGTCATGGGTCAGAAAGGTCAGTTTTTTACCATTTCAAACAAGCGCAGAACATAGAGCATTATCTGTAAACCAAACATTTCTTCGCAGAAGTACTCAAAACCTTTCACAGTTTCATAAGTAGAAAAATGTCAAGAAGGGTTAGAGGCACTTTAATATGAGTAGTATACATCTATTCGATATAAGCACGATTCACAGCGAGTTATAATGGTCCTTTGGTGCGACCTTATTTTTTTCTGTTTTCCCTGTGGGTTTTTCTTTTTCGTTCGTGGGGTCACATTCTATCAACTACTGTGGTTGGTACATGTATGTGGTTACAGTTAGGGAGTAACTCGTTACAGTCATTTGCTGACACACGGCGTCACCGCCAGAGACTGCGTTCTGAGTGGTTCTTTTACGTCCCCATTTGGAGACTGAGCCACCATCTTACATGATCATCCGAACCACGTTCAGGACTCCCCTGTAAAACACTTAAGTGATGTTGGCTTCCTGAATAAAGATCATCATTATTACAGGGCCCAATGTAGAAAGGCAGGTTGGTGCACCTTGAGAAACATTACTGCAGATCGCTAACCACTACACTACCGCGTCTCTTGGTTGCTTAGTTTTATACTTTTTTTTAACAGAGGACTAAAGCATCACTGTCATGCTTATTTGGAATTGATGTTTCTAAAGAGTTGAGAACAAAAAAAGAATATACTACAATAGAACTGCACTGCACTGCACAGCACTGCACTGCAATAAGTGTTTACTATTATACAATAACTGCTAGGATGCCGTAAGCGTTTATAGGCAAAGTGAAACATTGATGTGACGCCATCTTTTAACTGGTGATTTGAGACTGAGTAAATTAAATGATAGAATCCAGTTGTTCCTCTTGCCTACATCGTTTATCACACACATTATTAATAGCTGCTACTATTGCCTGTAATTGCTAGATTTTAGTGAATTCTGTTAGCTTGATAATGCTATTATTTGAACATTAAACCGCTGTTAACGCTGGTTTCCCATGTAATCGTGCCGTAAATAATCTCTGCAGTAGTGCGCACAAAATTGCCTAGGGTAGCAGGTACCGGAGATAACCGAAACAATTTTCCCGGCACTTGTCAGTATTATTATTTGAAGATTGATAGCCAATCAAAATCGATTATGGTAGTAATGATCGCAAACGATTGTATGAATCGAACTGTTGCAGGTTACTTTTCTAGTTATACACACGAAGCAGTAAAGGCCTCTTGCAGGAAACAGTCACATGCTGGTATATCATTTCAATAACCAAATTGCAATAAATTCCCCTCGTAATCCCATGGGAAAGGCTGGATGGCAATCTGATTACATTCCTGCAAAATACCTATTACCGCAGGCTCTTCTGCCGGCATTGGTACGGCAAAGGTTTTACTTAACGGAAACTGGCGTTAAATTCTGGCTCGTCGACAGTGAATTAAAAGTAGCTATATTGCTCCATGGTGTTGTTTGTTTTTCTTGAGCCGCGTTCACGCTTGGCGCCCGAGCATGTGGTCGTTCAGACTACTGGTGCCCAGTACTACGCGGTGTTCACATTAACGTGTTTTCTTCCTCTTCGACTATCAACCCTTCCGACATTTTTTTAAATTAGTGCAGGGGTTTGTGGGTAAAATACAATTACCAATAATCAATAAATGGCAAACACGCTTGAAATACCGATTATTGGTAATTCTACGACAAATCCTAACATGAACCATAAACCGAACCCTAACCATCGGACGAGTTCGCAGGTAAACGACGGGTTCTCACTCACCTAGAGCTAGGGTTCACAGGTAAACAAGAAGAGAGGGTAAACGAGAGAGAGATATTTTTTGAGCGCTCCTACTCGGGCTCGAACTCGTAATCGTTTGCGTGCTGTGATTGGTAGTGCAGCGTCACGCCCACTACACTAAGCGCGTCTACCGCCGTTTTGATTTGGACAATTCTTTATCCTTGACTGGTTTTAAGAATGTCATTGTTTAATTTGCGTTCCAGAATTAGCGATTATTGATAATTGAAGAGCAAAAGCCAATTACTGATTATTGGTAATTGTAGAGCGAGGATATGTTGATGTACACATGTTGATGTATGTAGCTCAGCATAGTGCTCTAATTTTGGCACGGTCACTAACGAAAAGCCGTATTCACACAGGTGCCCGCCAGGCGCAGTACCCGGGCACCTAGTGTGAACACGGCCTTGAGCCCTGGGAAAATGACGAAACATCGACTGTTGAAACATTTGTGAATTTCAGCGCGGGCAAACGAGAAAACATTTTGGGAAACAATGAAATTCACAATTGTTTCTTCGTTTGTCCCTGGCCTAGGCCACTTGGCAATGAGTTCGTGCAATTTCTCTCGTAATTTTGTTGCGAGACTTGTTGGACGAGAAATTGCCTAAGTGTATGCAGCGTTGCATGCACTAAGTAGAACAGTTTCTCTTTTCAAAACGATTGTAGAAACGCTACATTTATGCAAAATAGCTTTTATGTCATGGGTTTCATCTGGTTTTATAATATAAACACTGGGAACATCCTAAGAATGCGCAATTTCATTGGATGCTTACAAAACAAACCCACAGCCTTTTCATTCTTCCGATTTTCGTGCCGCTGTAACATGCACAAAAGTCATGGAAATCTTTAAAGAAGAAACCCCAGAAGATTTCGAATAAAACTGACTTTACGTTTTTTTCTGCTATAAAAACTCTTATCTACTGTCGAGAAACTGAGTTTGATTTTTTTTAACTGCATAGCTAAAAATCACTTTTTCACTTCATCCTATTCAAGCGTTATTATAAGTATGCAGCTTTTCATATTGGGAGGGAAGGTTCTTAGTATTAAGAGGCTCGTATGTATTGAAAAATGTCTCACGTGATTTGCTTGAGTCAGGGTTAGCAATTGTATACTCTAGGTCTTTGTTTCTCCGATATTCACGGGTAAAGGTACCAACTGGTTCATACTCGTCATTGTTAATTGTTGGTGCTTGTGATGACAGCGAAGGGGCAGCAGTATTTTGTGATGAAAGAGGATGTTCCATTTCAATTGCGTTCTGAAAAAATTGTAAGCATATAAATGCATTTAATGTATGTAACAGGAGCATCATGGTCCTTTGGTAAAATAGTCAAATATAAGAAAAATATGAAGAGGAACACAAACGTATATAACTTACATCGTACACGGGATTATCTTCGTCAAGTTTTGAAGACGCTCTAACCATTAAAAAATATGATTAGTTGTATGATTGCTAAGAACCCCAGAGAAAGAAAGAAATGTACAGATCTGAAGTCAAACGCTTTTCTAGAATATACTTAGGTAAAGAATATTTATTATTTATTTCAATGAACATTTCTAGTTAACAGTTCTGCACAATTACAGACGTCCCAGCAAAAGCTATAAACAACGAATACAAGACAGCAGGCAACTCAACACCACTGAAGATATCGAAAACGCAATATACCTCTATCGAAATAGAAGCGAAACAACAAAACAGCAACGAAAAAACGACAACTACCGTAAAGATTCGATTAAGCGCCCTCCTTCAAATAAGCGCCCCCTCTCGAATAAGCGCCCCCTTCCACTGCGTTTTGTGAAATTAGCGCTCCCTCCCAAATAAGCGCCTCCCTCCACCTCTCGATAATAAGAAACACGTGTTATCGGTACAAAGTCAACTTCGACATATTATTTATCACATTCGAGCACATTACAGGCTGATCTTGTCAGGATCTTAATAAAAGTTGTTTTTTTATTGACTCGGATTGCAGCATTTTTCAAAAATATAATAAGCGCCCCCTCTCGAATAAGCGCCCCACCTCGACCCTCAAAAATTAAATAAGCGCCCCGGACGCTTAATCGAATCTTTACGGTAAGTATCACATTTTTAATTGTACCTTGTAGCTTCTTTTGATTTTTTACCTGTAAAGCAAATATATTTGTTAAGGCATATTAAAGTTTATCTCATAAAATCATATTAGCACCTGGGACGTAATACTAGTTATATTATTCAATATAACAATAGATTGGTAGATAAATAGCAGCTGACCATTACACAACAAGAGCCCATCTGGGCTTTCACTCGGGCCACATGAGATTGAAGATGAAATACACTTTCATTTGAAATCCTTTTAGTAATAACCGAAGGGAAGAATTATTAGCTGAATTTAGCAGTCTTTAGGAGTGGCCGGTAGCGCGGTGACATGCATTCTCTGCTCCCCTAGTATATATATTTCTCGTGTATGCAAATTAAAGAAGTTGACCTCTACTTATTCATGTACCGCACGCTTACATGAGTGTCTCAAATATATGTTTATATTTGTCCCATATTATAAGTTGTATTCCTGTTCACCTATGATGGAGCTATCAAATGATATATTTCTCTACTGTTCATTCTACCCTGCGGCTCTTTATCGCAGCTCGCGTCCATATCAGGTATTTGTTAACTGAAATGCCTGTTGGTTATATACCCTCATTCCCAAAACTGATCTGCTCATTATATTACAGTCTACAGAACTATAAAGGGAACGGTTGGAAGCCTTTAATTTCTCGAACCAAAACCTCGGCCGTGAGAGGATTCTTGTTTAAGTTGATATTGCTTCGCTCATCATAAATTATTCTGTTCTCCGGGGTATTTCTGACAGCCAAAAACACGCTCAAAATTATTTTAGTGCATGTTGGCCTACAGATCGCGGTGTTTGAGCTGGTATGTATTATGACCGAGAGGCATAAAACCTACGAAATGGGCTTACTGTATTTTGCGAAACGTATTTTGCGAAGTTGTATTTTGCGAAGTTGTATTTTGCGAAGTTGTAATTTGCGAAGTTGTATTTTGCGAAGTTGTATTTTGCGAAGTTGTATTTTGCGAAGTTGTAATTTGCGAAGTTGTATTTTGCGAAGTTGTAATTTGCGAAGTTGTAATTTGTACAAGAGAGCATGAAATAAAACAAAACGCTTTAGAGAGAGTACGATCAACATTTGGAGCTCGCGTGAAAAGCTGAACCGACCGAATCGATCAGAGAGAACCTTATCAGGGTTAGAGTACATACCGGCAGATTAGCCAATTATCACGATTCCGTCGTGAGTCTCACGATTTTTGTCCGTTTCTCACGTTATCTCACGATTTTCAGTAAGGGACCTGACGTTTTCATTAATTATTGTTCTTATAGACCCATTCGAAAAATGGCGTCCAATTTAACTTACTATTGTTTAGGACTGACAAGCCTCGCTTACACGTTAAAAAGCTTTTGTGTGTACTGACTAGCCTCGTGTTCACGTTACCAGGACAATAGCGTTTTAAATTGGACGCCATTTTTCGAATGGGTCTATGTAGTCTACCAAAGAGCATGAAATAAATCAAAATTTGAAGTGTTGGCAATATCCACTAAATTGTAAACATACCATTGAGTAAGTATAATCATTTATTGTGTTGAGCCGGGACCGGGAGTTCGAGTGGGACAAGTGGAATTGTTGTACCGTACCTATGATCGACCACCATACGTGACAGCTAGTTGGCGCCGATAGATTAAATATCCGATAGATTGCATTCCAATTAATCAATCAAGTAGTGCTGTTAGGTGAATATATATGACAGTTTTGTGGCAAAAAAGCTTTTTTTTTACTGTACTTGGCTGGTCAGATCGCCTTTTATACCTTTCGAGACCAGTTTCTAAATCCAAGGTGCCGGTTTATCGGAATCTAAATTATGATAGGTTTGAAGGAGTTGCGGTAGAACGCAACGTGAATAAATAATAAGTTAACAAAAGTGCTCAGTACACACGCTTTCCAAGGTCGAAATCATTAGGACCATACTAACTTCTATGACGCCGGCCGGCGTTTTGACAAGTTTTTATCATGATAATCTGCACGTGATGTTTCAAATTCCTCCCCGATAAGTCATTATCAGTTGATAATGATTTCGATGACATATAGATTCGATAATATTGTAAACGTCACCTGGGACCATCTTTATTTAATACGGCCGGTTGCTAGTTTGTTCATTACTGTACAGCGTATTAGTAAATGGTTTTTTTTATATACGAGGCCTATATGTCGGTTGGGATTCTACCAAACAAAGCCGCCGAGATAATAATTTCCCTTTGAAGCGAGCTGTCATTCGTTCACTGTTCTCTCTTGAACTGGTTCTCTGCTACTGCCAGAAACGAGATTATTGCATGCTAGCAGATCTCTCTCTCTCCCTCTCTCCAGGTAAAAATAAAACCGAGAGAAACCTCACGCTTTCATAATTATTAATAGAATCGCATAGCCAAAGCTGAATCGCACGGTGCATTTGCGAAATCAGACGCTGATTGGCTGAGACGGAGTGGTGATTCAGAGTGGAATCACCACTCCGTCTACGCGCGCTATTTATAACTTAGCAAAATATCAACAAAAGTACTAAATCTTCAAGTAATTCATCGGACTATGCGATTCAAGGAAAATCATATGCCTGACTCGGTAATTCCTCGTTAAATTGCACTCGAAAAACCGATATCGCCCTCGACGACTCGGGCGATATCGGTTTTCTCGTGCAATTTAACGTGGAATTACCTCGTCAGGCATGTGATTTTCCTATAGTATTACCCTGATTTTTTTTTATATAGCACTGCATGATAGCAGGGTAGCGACGGGTGAGCGGTAAATACTGATAGTGCATCCATGTTCAAATCAAAATTATCATGTCACCGCCAGGCGTGAAAAGGGGTCAAAGTCCCGGATGTAAACAATAACAAAGCACGCGAAGCACTGTGGGTGAGATGGCCCATTTAATTACATGTATGGATTTCTATAATTACATGTATGAATTTCTGTACATGTATGGCATTCTATAATTACATGTATGAATTTCTGAAGTACATGTATGGATTTCGGTACATCTATGGATTTTCTATACATGTTCAATTTTTTGATACATGTATATTTTTTTGATACATGTATGGAATTTGTACATGTAAGGATTTTTGTACGTGTATGGATTTTAATACATGTATACATATCTGGTATAGGTGTATGAAAATTTAATTTTGAAACGTTTGGCGCCTGATATATATATTACTAACAGCAGTACTTGATTGATTAATTGGAATGCAATCTATCGGATATTTAATCTATCGGCGCCAACTAGCTGTCACGTATGGTGGTCGATCATAGGTACGGTACAACAATTCTACTTGTCCCACTCGAACTCCCGGTCCCGGCTCAACACAATAAATGATTATACTTACTCAATGGTATGTTTACAATTTAGTGGATATTGCCAACACTTCAAACGAAATTTTCCGAAAGGGTAGACCAGTAAAAACTGCTATGAAAAACACTTTGGAAATTGATATCGTGATGCATGTTTCTCAGTTGCACGTGGCTTTCCTAGGACTACATTTTGGTTTGATAGGCCATAATGATTTCGATGACAGATAGCTGAGATTTAAAGATATATTAAAGTCAACGAAGCTGACCATTGCTTTGTTTTTATCATGCCGACTTTGAGATATGCTAGGGAAACAAAACCTGCAATCGAGGCAAGGTTGTGAGGTTGTGCAATAATGGTTTCCAAGAGCGGCTTTCGTACTTTTGTAAGAAGAAATAATGTCGAGAGGTCAATACCTGTAAGGGATTAATTATTTCTCCTTTGGATTGAAATCACATCTTACGTTATTTAAAACACACAAAAATCGTGAGACTCACGGAATCGTGATATCGATATAGTAGGCGGATCTGCCGCTCGCTGGCCGACTCTAACCCTGATAAGATCTGCCGGTCGTCGGATCGATATCATGTGAGGTCGATTATCGGTTCAAACGCGAGCTCATGCTCAATTCCAACTAGAACTGTCGACCGTACTCTCTCTCAACATGTCTAAATCATTTTGATTTATTTCATGCTCTTTGGTAGACTACATAAGAACAATAATTAATGAAAACGTCAGGTCCCTTACTGAAAATCGTGAGATAACGTGAGAAACGGACAAAAATCGTGAGACTCACGACGGAAACGTGATAATTGGCTAATCTGCGCATGCCGGTATGTACTCTAACCCTGATAAGGTTCTCTCTGATCGATTCGGTCGGTTCAGCTTTTCACGCGAGCTCCAAATGTTGATCGTACTCTCTCTAAAGCGTTTTGTTTTATTTCATGCTCTCTTGTACAAATTACAACTTCGCAAATTACAACTTCGCAAAATACAACTTCGCAAATTACAACTTCGCAAAATACAACTTCGCAAAATACAACTTCGCAAATTACAACTTCGCGGAATACAACTTCGCAAAGTACAACTTCGCAAAATACAACTTCGCAAAATACAACTTCGCAAAATACAACTTCGCAAAATACAACTTCGCAAATTACAACTTCGCAAATTACAACTTCGCAAAATACAACTTCGCAAAATACAACTTCGCAAAATACAACTTCGCAAAATACAACTTCGCAAAATACAACTTCGTTTCGTTTCGTTTCGTTTCGCAAAATACAGTAAGCCTACGAAATGTACCTCAAACAAGAATACCGTCCGATGGCAAAATCTATCAGCGCCACGAGGTCAACAAATCGACAAAGAAATGCATAATGCTGCATATCTATATAAACACGCAATGATTTCAACCTCACCGTACCTTAATTCATGACCTGACAAGACACTGTTCAGTTTCACTTTCACTCTCAGCTTTGCTCTTGAGTTTGAGTTCGGCTTTGTTAAAGACTTCTTATTCAGTTGTATGGTATTGTGCAGTATATTTGAGTATACCAATCCACAGAGATTCCAATAACAAAGCCGTGGCGAAAGAGAAGCTTCAACGAGAAATATTTTGTCCTCCTAGAAAAACACAACATATTGCCCTTTCTATCGAAGAAGCCTTGGTTTCAGCAGAAAGGAAAACGCTAAATTCCAATTCGATATGTGTGGATCTTTGAGTCCTTCAGGTCCGGCGTCGTGTCGTACATCTATATAAAATCACAGGCCATCTGGGTAAAAAACGCGGTCCTTCGGCTCCGACAAGAACGCCAGTTGCAATATCCTGAGCCTGTTGGAAGGCTTTCGCACGAGTGAAGTTAAATAAAACATTAAACTGCTTACATTTGAGAGATGGGACTCCAAATTTGAGAGAGATTTGTTCGCGGATCCACCATTTTGATTTATTGTATTAAATTATGTAAATAAATTAACCTGGCGAGTGTTACGTGACCAGCACAGTGCGATCTGATTGGTGTGAATTTGACCTTTAACGCATGCGCTGAACGCTTGCTACACTGAATAAAAAAAATAAAAATAACGACTTGCATTTTAAGACTCGGTGCTGCCACAGGCAGCCCGAGTAATAAGACGGTTTAATGGCTCCTGTGTCGTGATGACATTGTATATTTAGGCTGCGCGCGCAACCTACATATAATACCTACTCTCAGAGAATCAGAATTGTGAAGAAAATGAATAATAATAAAATTATGGCCATGATAATTTCGTTGTGATGCTAAACCCCATCCAGTAATTGCTTATTATCACTTCTTCAGATTTATCATTCTTTCAGGATGTCACACCAGCTCAGATTAGTGATTCTGTTTATTTTCCTGATGTAATTTCAAAATGGCGGCTGGTTCTCCTATTGCATGAAAAGGTATTGTAGTCGTGAAGAGACTATAGTCCAGAATCACCGCTGGATGCCATGACTACAGGCGCATTTAATCAACGTTAGTACCAGCGAGAAGGTACAGAAGTTCAAGCTACAACATTACATAGGGTTATGAATAACCCATATTGCCGCTGGTATCTCTGAATATTTAACATCAGAATGAGACTAAACGTCGAGTAAATGCGTCTGTAGTCATCGCATCCAGCGGTAATTCTTGAATTGATTAATATCCATGTGTCAAATCTATTTAATTTACCGATTAGTGTTGCGTACTTACCGTTCATAAAGTGAATTCTCCAGATATATACAAGAAGAATTATATTAACAAGTACCAGAAGAACGATTATAGCCAAACATATAGCGAGTACAGCTGCACCTTGAAGAAGAAAAAAAACGTATTTCACAATAAGGTATTGAGCCGCGAGCCCATTTTGATAAGAAAACGTTTGTGGTGTATGATATAGATCGTATACCATATTTGGCGAGTAAAACGGAATGGAATCACGAGTTTGACATTAAAGCTGTCTACTGTTGTTCTACTGTAAATCGTGACGGGCTATCAAATATTATTAATTTAAAATTCAGCTTAGACCAACTACGCCCAGGCTGAAAGCCTGTTGCATGACTATTATACCGCTATACATTTTACTGAGTATTCTACAAATATAAAGATAGCATCTACAGTTTTCCACATGTATGTTAGATTTACAGCTAGATGCAACAGCAAAATATTTTCTCCACTAGTTACACTGAGCTCTGCAATTGAATCACATGTAGTGAAACCAACCAGGTTACATGATATTGGGTTACATGATATTGGGTTTAATTAAGTATCTTTTCTAGCTATATATTAATGCTTACTATAACACGAGTCTTCTGCTGTTTTAGCGTTGCACTTCGTGGAAGCTGTGAATAAATGAAATCCCAAATAAGGCATGCATGAAACATTATTTTGGGTATTAGTCTTTGCATCCTACAGTAAACAATACCGTTAGTAACAGTTCTTCATCACCAGACTACCCTGTGATCGACATGTACACACGGGAAACTAGAGTGTAACTATATATATTTCGTATGAGTGGGACAAAAATATGGCATGTCAGTAATCTTACCGTAACCGTACTGTAACTTACTGTACCGTAACTCTGTAATTTGATTGGATTTGAAGGGAAACCCTTCAACGGTACGACATGCCGTACAGTAACCGTGCCGTGATTCATTGCCGTAACTTGCCGGCCACTCATACGACATTCACTCTATAGCAGTAAGTCATGGGTACGGTGGTCATTGAGGCTTGGACAATTGTTAATAATGCTCACTAAAAATATACATTACATCTACATTATGATAATTATAAATCAGCAAATTCAGTAAGGTTCGGAAGACTGTCTACGAGGAGAGAAGAGTAACTATATACATAGATGTAGAAAGCATGGTTTGACAAGAACAGGACTATAACTTTGGGAGTCATGGGGAGTACGTACGGGGGAGGCTCTCCATAGCATTTCATATTACTTTGTGGGAAAGAGAAATAATAGTTTGTTGCTAAAAAGCTCAACCAATACCGTCAGTTGCAGGTACAATAGCTACAGGAAATATTTATTTGTTCATATTTAATGAAGCAGATTTTCAGTTCATTGAATGTTTCTCTTGCAAACAATCCCGTGTAAAATGAATGAATTCAGATGCCCATATTAATTTTAGCGAATGAGAGGAACCGTTAGCAGTCAAAGATGGCCACTATAGTTACATAATGAACCTAGGTTTATTGAGTGGTTATCGCAACATTTAATATTATTTTATTTCTCAATCTCATTTCAAAACCATGCAGTCAGTGTATCTCTTGAATACATATACCTTCTGTAGGGCTAGTCTTCAAAGTAATAGAGCACGCCCAAGCAACACTCGTAACACTCTCTCCATACTCATTTGATGCTGTAACAAGGAACTTGTACGTCATTCCAGGCATGAGATCCTGTACAGTATACCTTAGAGTGGAAGTGTTTGTAGTATTATGAACCATGATCCAGTTTGAAGACTTGTCATCCTTATCATAAATCGTATATCTCAGGATGGCTCCTCCATTATCGTCAGGTGTGTTCCATTCTAACTGAACTGATGTTTGTTCTCTTTCAGAAAGGCTACAATTAACAATGGGTGCTGTAGGAGGACCTATTATAAGCGAAAATTAAAGTTAATATTTTAATATTTTAATATTTTAACTTAAAAGCATAATCAAAAACGGGAAAATCTTCTCTTTCAAACCTATAGCTAGTTTTAGCTCATTCTTTTATGGAATATGGAATAATCGACAGGAGGAAATATATCTGTTGCTGTATGAGGCATAAAGCTCACGGTTGAATGACCAATACTAATTCATATATGAAAATAACAATTGAAATAGTGATGTGGCACTAGCATATCCCATAGTTTCAACCATCACCTTAAGTTCTGCGTAATGGTTCTCTGGGAAAAGTTGGGCAGAAAAATACTCGGAGAGCGAGGGCAACGCGATGCAAGAAGTATTTGAAAAACGTATTTAACAAACCTTGTTGTTTGGTGGCGATAATCTTCCTGGCTGGAATTCCATAACCAACAACATTCCTGGCGTACACCTTCACCACGTACTCAGTGTTCTTGTTCAGTCCTGAGATGACAACTGAAGTACCCGTGATTCCCTCTCGTGTTGTGATGACCTCCACCTTGTAGTCAATAACAGGACTTCCACCATTATCAGCAGGACTGGTCCACCTGACAGTTATAGATGACGCTTTGATGTCACTCTCTTTGATCGTGATAGTTGGTGGACCAGGGGGAACTGAATTGGTAGAGAAATGAGAAGGGGGTAACATAGTTAGAGTACAACAAATTTCATCAATGACTCATACCAAACAAACTGATAATGCAAAATAACTATTTCAATATTAAGCAATTATTGGATTATGTTGAGCATGATAGCGAAGAACATTAAGACGAAGGTATGTGTTATCAGCCGAATCCTCCAGGAACTTTCACGAAGAAATTAACAAAGGCAAACGATAACAATAGCAATATAAGTGCCATGCGGAAGTTGTTGGCAACATAAAACGTGTTACGTAGAGGAGAGAAGCGAGGCAACGGAGGCAGTGCCAGAGCATGAGCCTGCTAGGAGTATGGATACTCCAACAAGAACACAAGATGCGAGTGAAGTCGAGACCCGCAGAATGCAGAATCGACATGAGTCGCAACAGAGGCCATTTAATCACGATTTTTTAATACTTTGTGATTCAAATAGTAAATTTTTAGATCTGGATAAACTCTGTCCTAGACATGACGCTTGGGTTATTCCGTGTGGAATCACAGAAAAAGCCACAGATATTTTGAAGTTGCCACGATTTACTGTGCGTCAATGAATAATGATAAATACCGGCGTCAATGATGTCGAACATTTGTCAATACAGGAAGTAACAAGTAAGCAAGTTGAAATGGTCCGTGCGCTTTGAGCGCATTTCCGGATAAAAAGGTCATTGTATCGAGCATCACACCTAGACGTGACGATCTGGACAAAGTAGTGTTCGACGTGAATGCTGCTGTCCACGAGCAGATTAAAGATTGAGAATGTAATATATAAAGTGGTAAGCTGTAGTGCTAAGTGTGCACGCCCTACGAGGGAAAGAGAAAAAATCTCTGACCCAAGTGGGACTCGAACCCAACGACCTCCAGGTTACATGTCTGGCGCTCTACCAACTGAGCTATCAAGTCCGATGAAAGCAATCGTAGGTATTGGTGCGTTATATGGGGTCACGGCGATTATATATGTATATGTAGTTATGATATTGAATCATGTTTGCCGCGTAGCACTAGTAAGTATAAAGAATGTAATATATAAAGTGGTAAGCTGTAGTGCTAAGTGTGCACGCCCTACGAGGGAAAGAGAAAAAATCGCTGACCCAAGTGGGACTCGAACCCAACGACCTCCAGGTTACATATCTGGCGCTCTACCAACTGAGCTATCAAGTCAGATGAGAGCAATCGTAGGTTAAAGATTGGCCTAATGTCATTCACATTGACAATAGTAATCTTCGCGAAGAAAAGTTATTTTACGATGCTAAGCATTTTAATAGGAGGGTTGGTGTCTCTGCTTTCGCCGCTAATTTAAAGCAAGGGATTAGAATGTGCCTTGGTGTACGAGTGCAACCAAGAGCCCAGCGCCAACTGCAAATTTTATCCCAAGAGGCCAGTCGACCGGATCTACACTCAGCAACCCAAAGAGCCCCGTCGACCACCGCAACTGCAACGGCGACCTCGTTGAACAAGGACTCGGTACACATCATGTTCCTACTTCGACTCTCGGTGCTAATGACGAGATCCATTCTGAGTTGAAGGGGTTAACAGATATGCTGAGGCAGCTCATACATGTGAACACGATCCAATCACAGAGGGTTTTGTATCCACCAATGCAACCGGTTCCACCGGGGCTTGCTATTTGTAATCCGCAGTTTGGCTACCCATCTAACCAAGTAAGTGCGGCTGTTTAGAAGCTGCCGCATATAATTCGTAATTTTAAATTGGGTGTGCCTGTCGTGTTAGTCTAGTCTTATAAGTTTTGTTTATTTTTCCTTCTTAATTTAGTTGTTTTAATTATATTTTTAGTTATCTTAATTTAGTAATTTTAGTTATTTTTATTTGTTGCAGTAGTTGACATTATAGTTACTCTATTCATCATTATTTTCCTGGCTGTTTAAGGGGTATTTCGTTTGAACCTTTTGGGTTTCCTTGTGTGGAAGTTTTGGTCTTCAAAATGGTCGGTAGTAAGTTTCTGAGCTTTTGTAGTTGGAATATTGAGGGACTTACACTAAAATTAGATGATGAGGCTTTTCTTTCTGAGATTTTGTTTCTCTTGTCGAAACGTGGTTGCCGTATGACCATAATGATCTCAATATTCTATTGTTATTCGAAATGTCGGAGATTATGCCGGAATTCTCGTAGAAGTTCCGGTGGTATAACGATTTTGGTCAAATCATCCCTAAGAAAAGGAGTTAAATTTCTAGACAAGGAGAGCTGCGAGGACTTTGTAAGGTGGAAACTAGACAAACATTTTTTTGGTCTAAAACGTGACATTTTCGTTTGTAGTGTTTACATCCCACCGCAGAATTCACCTAGGGAGAGAAGACTTGATAAAGATCATTTTGACGCTTTACAAGAAAGTATGTACAGTTTTGCCAGTAAAGGTGAAATTATTTTGTGTGGTGACTTCAATGCAATATTGGGTAATTTGACAGATTATGTAGATAAAGATAATTCTTTTTTTGGTCCAGTTGCTGGGATCTTAGAGCCGCGAATCTCTAGGGATGTTCAGATTAATGCGTATGGTAGGTCACTCTCTGAGTTATGTGTTGGTAATAACTTAGTTACGTTAAATGGAAGAACAAAGGGTGATTATATCGGCCAGTTTTCCTGTCACACCTACAACGGGGCGAGTGTTGTTGATTATGCGATTGTTTCTCATAGTTTGTTTCCACGTATAAATCATTTTACAGTTTCACAAATGACAGAATTTTCTCATCACTGTTTTCTTTCTTTTGTTTTGGAGGCCAAAGTGTCCATATCTAAGAAGGGGGGCATGGAAACCCACCCCCCTCCTTTAGCTTTTTTGTGGAATGACAATTTAAAAAATGAATTTATCGAAACTATTAGTTCTGAGGAGGTTCAGTCTCAACTACTTAGCCTATTCGACAATTTAGACGGCTCGGAGGAAGAAATTGATATAGATTCTTTGGTCTCCGATTTCACTAATATTGTAGTTTGTGCTTCCAAAAAGGTGATTCCTGTTAAGAACAGAAAAAGGATCAAAAGGAACAAACATAATACGGTTCAGAAGCAAAAATGGTTCGACAAAAGTTGTTATGATCTTAAGAAGGAAGTAAAAAATTTGGGTATCTTATTATCAAAATACCCGAATGACCTTTATTTAAGGCATAAGTTTTTTTCAGTCAAAACTGAGTATTACAAGCGGCTAATTAAAAGGACGAAAGCTCCGTTCAGGAACTCTCTGCTTGATAAAATTTGGAATGTAGAAATCCCAGTGAATTTTGGAAGCTCGTTAATCTTTTAAAGTCCAATAAGTGTTCAGACGCCTCGAATGATATTTCTCCCGAGGAGTGGTTTGAGTATTTTAAAGACTTGAACAAGGTTAGTTTTACAACGGAAAGTGAGAGTAGTGAGGCACAGATTGTTAACAATTATCAGATATGGGCTACGAGTAGTAATGGCATTTTGGACAACCCTATAACCATTGGGGATGTATGTGATCTTTCCAAGAAATTGAAGAGCAAAAAGGCTAGTGCATGTGATTCAGTAAGCAACGAAATAATCAAGAATTCAATTCCAAGTTTAGCACCGTTTTTCGTCAAACTGTTTTATCTCGCGGGGTTTTCCCGCAGGGCTGGTCCGAGGGATTGATTGTAGCACTACATAAGTCTGGGTGTAGGGCTGATCCTGGTAATTATAGAGGCATATCTATTAGTAGTTGTTTAGGAATTTTTTTTACGCTTATTCTGAATAATCGTTTCAACAAGTTCTTGAATGAGAACAATATTTTTAATTCGTTTCAAATTGGTTTCAGACAAAGTTTTAGGACGGCTGATCATGTGCTGGTGCTAAAGACATTAATAGATTTTTATAGATCAAAACATAAGCCTTTATTTGCTTGTTTTGTTGATTTCAGGAAAGCTTACGATAGTGTTTGGAGAGAGGGTCTGTTTTTCAAGTTGATAAGATATGGTTGTAGTAAAAGTTTGTGCGTATATTATTAAGTATGTATTCTTCTGTTAAATTTGCGGTAAAGACAAGTCAAGGCGTAACTGCATTTTTCCAATCTGATATAGGTGTTAAACAGGGTTGCAATCTTAGTCCTTCGCTTTTTAATGTTTTTATTAACGATATACCTGAGATGTTTAACGATGGCTGCGACAAAGTTCATTTAGGAGACACTAAACTGAGCTCTCTACTTTATGCGGATGACCTGGTTATTCTATCTGAATCGGCAACTGGCTTGCAAACCTGTCTTCGTATACTTGAGTCTTATACATACAAGTGGAAGTTGAAAGTTAATTTTAAAAAGTCAAAGGTACTGGTTTTTGCAACGGCTTCTCAGAGACTAAAACTAATATTACATCAATGGTTTTATGGTAACGACATGTTAGAACGGGTCGATGAATATACGTATTTAGGTATTACGTTTCATTATTCAGGTGGCTTTAAAACTACACAAAAGTTCTTTATAACAAGACTTTGCGTGCTTACCATGCATAGTCTTTTTAATTGCTTTTCCTCTATAGACAATGTATCAGTAAAAGTTCTTTTGAAATTGTTTTCTTCAATGGTAATTCCGATTTTGTTATATGGATGTGAAATTTGGGGAGTATATGCCCTTGGTAAGCTTTCTGGTTTTGATATTTTTAAGAAAAAACTTTTTTCAACAATAATTCTCGTAGAAAAGCTCCATTTGAAATTTTGTAAACGTATTTTAGGTGTTCACGCTAAAGCATCAAATCTAGCCGTTTATGCTGAGTTAGGTATGGTACCTCTTATTTTACAGGTATCTGCTCTTAATGTGAAATATCGGTTACGTCTGAACGACCCCATTCTTAGTGAAACTATCGTTGGCAAGGCTTCACGCGTATGTATTAATTCCAATTCTCAAAGTGTTATATTTGCGAATTATATCTTAAAGATGTGTGGTCTTGATAATGTTTCAAATCTCCGTGTTCCATTAAGACAGTTAGGACAGTTTGCAAAAGTTCTAAAAACAAAGTTATATATGGTCTGTTCTCTAGTTTTTGGAACAATGAGGTTTTCGGAGGGCATTCTGACTCTCATGAAGTAAAGCGGGGTAAATTACGGACATTTGGACTTGTTAAATCTGATGTGTGTTTTGAGAAGTATTTAAGTAGTATCTCAAATGTAAAACATCGACAAGCTGTTACCCGATTACGAATCTCGGCACACAGGTTGCCGGTTGAAACTGGGCGGTACAAAAAAATACCATATGATTCTCGAATCTGTACTCTTTGTAATGATAACAGGGTTGGCGATGAGTTACATTATATATTTGAATGCAACAATCATGATTTTGTCAACTTGAGAAAGGATTTTCTTCAAAAGTTATATTGCGTCAATGATGTTTTTCGTGTATTTAATAAGAGGACTTAATTTTTGTATTTGTTTTCAATGAAGGATGATTCTGTTATTGATATATCTTCAAAATATTTTTATGATGTTTTGCAAACGAATTAATAGTTGTATAATTATTGCTGTAATGACCCTGTAAGTGCTTGCAAGTATTTTTTATCTAGTATTATTTTACCAACGTATCTGTAGGGATATAAGGTGTAATAAAGTATTATTATTACTGCTGTGTCGCGCATTGAATAATGTTAAAAGGCGCATTTAAATGCTTAAGTAAATTGTGTTGCTGGTAGTTTTACAGCCCGTATTTCTCATCACAAGAGAGCATATCAAGACAAGTCACGTCCTATCAACAATACTTACACCACTGAGTGACATTAATGAAATGTTCATCATGTCCAACGCTGTTTTCTGCACGGCATTTATACTGCCCATAACCTCCACTGTCCTTTGTTGCTCGTATTGCAACTTTACCTCCTCCAGAGATGCTGCTAACACCTGTAGTAATCTGTGTTCCAGTAGGTTTATACCACGTGATCTGAGGTGTTGGGTTACCGTCAGCCATACATTGTAGTGTCATGTCATTACCATTCCACGAGAATGCTGTAGTGTTGGAGGAACCCACGTCAATCTTTGGCTTGTCTTAAATGAAAGATAAAGTTGATACGTAATTATAAGGCGAATTATCGCAGCTTTCCAAGACTTCAAGCGAGCATCATTTGTACAGAGCACGGAGAAACAACTTTCATTTGTTAAATATCGGACACGGACAAAATCAAGAGAACATTTTAGTCAAACGTGGAGAGATGTGGGAAATTTCAGGGTTCAATTAAAAGAAAGGCAAACGGTAACGACAACAACAGAAGAACCATGCTGAAGTTATTATGAGAAGGTCGTATTGCTGATTGGATAATGTTAAAATGCACATACTAACTTATTGGCTAGTTATGCAGTGCGCATCAATTCGACTCAAACCTATGCGACCAGACCGAGAGGGATTATGGGCATACGACAGCAGATATAAATTCTCAAATCGACAGGTGATGCCCTGTCATCTGTTCTGGCTTATGTGATTTAAAATGCACAAATGTATTCCACCAAGCCCCATCTCATTACTATAGCTGTACACGTGTATAGATTCGCTAATATAAACACATGTGGTTCATAAACTTACAGTTTACAGTGACTCGTATCTGGACTGCACCATGCCCCATCTCATTACTAGATGTACACGTGTATAGATTCACTAATATACACACATTTGGTTCATAAACTTACAGTTTACAGTGACTCGTATCTATACTGCACCATATCCCATCTCATTACTAGCTGTACACGTGTATAGATTCGCTAATATAAACACATGTGGTTCATAAACTTGCAGTTTACAGTGACTCGTACCTGTGCTGCACCATGCCCCATCTCATTACTAGCTGTATACTTGTATAGATTCCATAATACTAATGGCTTTTCTTGATACCAAACTGGCCTAAAATCTCAGATACAAGTGTTGATAAAAAATGCGATCTGAGCAGACCTTTTTCTTACAGTAACCACTACGTTGTTAAACATAATGAGATCATGCGGACTACTTACTCTTACTACCGCTATAACACGTAGAAGAATTGCTTCCTACTAGAAACAAGTTCCCTTTGAAATAAATTCTAATCAGATAAAACGAAAGAAAGAAAAAACACATGTAGGTCATTCTTATGGGAAACATTTGTTTTCGTCTAAAGTGTCACGCTGGAGTTTTTGAGAACAGTACGAAACGAATTTAGACGGAAACACATTTCCTCAGCAAATCGCTGAGCACAACCAACAATGGTACAATAATGTAACCCTAAATCATCTATATTTTCGTTTATGAATAGAGAATTAAAAAGTTGGTTTACTCACATTGCACATTGACTAAAGTCTGTCTCTTGACTGGTGTCTCATTTGGGTTGTTTGTGGCCTGACATTCATACGTTCCATTCTGTTCTCTCCTGATGTTTACGATGCTCAGCGTTGAACTTGCCAGTCCATGACTCTTTTCTTCTTCATTACTACCAACTATCCGTACCCACGTGATGTTAGGTAATGGGATACCACTGGCTGAACATGTGATATTTAGCGTGAGTTTCTCAGCTATGTCCTGTGTTGATGGTGCACTGGTAGTGAACTGGGGCCGGCCTTTAAAAGATAACATTTACTTTGCATAAAACGTTGAAGACAAAATATGAAAACTCATTAATTCTAGAATAACTGATAAGGTTTCAAAATGCCACTTAAGATTGCGAGTTTGCCGACAGCCGGTGACTCACTGGTTATACTAAACATATATAACCTACAATTGATCCCACTTTCTGATTCTTAATTTCTTACTTGTAAGTTAATCAAAACCATATAACTCGTCATACGTGCCAGGCCTAAAATACCAAGTCTCAAGAAACTGCCCCAGAAAGTCCTTAAATACATTTCCTTATAGTGCGCACGATGCATTACGCATATGGACTCTCCAGCTGACGTTGGACTGAGTAATTTGAGTTTACTAAAGTCTTTGGGATCTTTAATTCGACATTTAAGTTATTCGTTTTTATGCGTACTTTTAATGTACTTGTTATACGTTTGAACATCTTTCGATACTTTTTGTTCGATGCTCGAGTATTCAACGTACCTTTTTATTGAGTTTATTACTGATTTAAATGTTAAAAACCTATAGGCAGTTCTTATTGATTGAATTTAAGTATGACGAATTAAGGAACTATTTTCTCTTCTCCATTGGAAACAACGTTTACAAATTCACACAACAATACCTTCGACGGCGCTATCATCGCTGTATTACTATCTTCAAATGCTTAAATAGCATGGTGGACTTCAACTTTAAATTAAAGAAGAATCACGACTTTCATACATATAATACACGCCGTCAGCACAATCTACATTTGCCATTCGCACGTAGGAATTGGGGACAACAGAAGTTTACCTACCATGCACTATTAGACTGGAACTCTTTAGACTCTGAAGTTATACAATCAACTACATTATCAATTTTTAAATCTTACTGGCACATAACTTAATTTCATAATAATCCTTGTTCTATTTCTATTTTATTTCAACCATTTATCTTTTCTGTTTTCCATATATTAGTGAAATATATATTTTTAATACAGGACCTCCCTGAAAATCACAAATTGTGAGTGGAGCTTTCCTGTCAAAATATTATTATTATTATTATTATTATTATTATAATGTTTAGAGCTATATTTAGGGGAAAGAGCCAAGATTTGTAACGGGCTGTAACCTTTAATTTTTTCGAAAGTTGTAGAGCTCTATTTTAATCTTTTCTTACTCACATCAGTCGCTCAGTAGTATCATGGTGATGAAGCTCGTGTTATAACCATTTATCGTAGAATAAGAGAGATGAGAAAATCCGCTACATTTTTCTGAGATTATAACTGATTTTAAAGAAAGAGCTCTTTTTGAAGGTTTGATATAAAATTAAATGCATTTTCTCAGATTTCTTTCCTATCCTTTTCAGGAGTGAAAGAACAAAACTCTGTCACCCAAATATTCCGCCATACAAAAACATTCTAACGTCTGGCCTGTATAGTATTGATCACATAAGATGTACTTACTCGTAACAACAAGTTCTGTTTTCTCCTCTTTATTACTGGCACCTTTTAGCCACAGGATACAGCTGTATATTCCACTATCAGTCGTGGTGACATTTGAGATCACCAGAGTTGCTGTGGACTCCTTACTGACTCGTGTTCGGTATTCAGCAGGACATCTGGTAGATACTTTCCACTTCCAGGAGTTAAATTTGTCATCTGCCACGAGATCGACTCTGCTATTATTCGGATAATACTTGTACCAAATTGGCGACAGGTCAGTAAACTCTGTGTTCCTATTATCTACGGTGTAATCCCACTCAAGTCTAGCAGTCGTCCCACTTGAAACGTACAACGGTTTGGAAGGAACCATGGTAAAAGTAGCTGATCCCTCTAAATTTAAATTTTACGTGATATATAAAATGTACAGTACTTGAAACTAAAACACATTGAATTTTAACGGAATTGAAACAACATAAGGGTTGATCAAAGTCATTACCTAGCTAAACCACAGATCGAATTGGAATTTAGCGTGTTGGTTTTTGTGGAGGGAGGAAAATCTGAAACTGACCCGGAGAAAAATACTCGGAGCAAGGGTGAGATACCAACAAACTCAACTGACATGTTTAATACCAGCCTAGTCCCAAGGCATTCTGGCTGGTATTTATCTCTGATGGGTTAATGGGATCCCTGTGGTTTGTACTGGTTTGTGACGTCATAGCTCACGGTTGCCAGAACGCCTAGCAGAATTCGATTCAAGATGGCGGCCATGGATTCGGTACACATTTGTTCGTAAAGAGCTTTCAGAGCTTTAAGTGAGTTTTGTTTGGATTTTAAAAGCACTTTGGCCGCCTGATTTGGCGTGGAGGGAGTCCACTTTAGGTGAATATCGTGTTAATTTTCACGGATCAACATGCAACTTGCTGACCGTTTGACGGAACAAAATGAGTTCATTCCACTGGTAAAAAGATGGTTCTTTCTGTTGTTGGTCTCTCTTCTCGGCTAACATCGGGCAGCGAATACAAACATGTGGCTACTTATGTATATCCGGCTTCAATGTTAGAGATTCAAAGTTTAATCAAAGTCATCTGTTCTACACAGCGACAGAAGTTTCAAGTCCTCGAATTTATGGAAGTTTCGCCCCGTCAACCAAATCTAGCGTGGCGACGCTCAATAAACTTATTCCGGACTCGGCCCGTGTAGTCCTTGGTTGTCGTTTTATGGCTTATGCATCTATTTCAGTGCTGCTTATTCGCTTAGAAAATGACATTGAAGTCCAGCCAGGTCCAGCAAATGACAGTGCTGTTGACATGGACAAGTTTCCAAGAGCCCGTGGCTTCAAAGTGGCCCATCTCAACGTACGGAGTATGATTAACAAGATGGACGCTATTCGGCTTCTAATTCGTGATAAACCCTTTGATATCTTTACGGTATCAGAGACTTGGCTAACCCCTTCCATATTGGACTCTGAAGTTAGCATCTTAGGCTATACTTTAGTAAGACATGATCGTAGTAACAAGCGTGGTGGCGGCACGGCAATATTTATACGAGATGGCATTCCCTACGTACATCGCTCGGATCTCTCTACAAACACTGAAACATGCTGGACTGAACTAAGTCGACCCAAGTGTAAGAAACAATTTGTTTGCTGCACGTACAGACCTCCAAATTTCTGCTGTGATTTACTCATCGATGAGCTAAACGAATCTTTAGCTAAACTACCTGCTGATTCTGAAATTATCGTATTGGAAGATTTTTGTCGTCGAGAAGTGACCTGCATTTAAATTAAAGCAAAAATGTCAACGCTTTGCTAATGTACACAACTTGGAACAGTTAATTAACACTAGCTCCAACTAGAATATCTGACCAAACCAGAACAGCTATTGACTTGCTATTCGTCAATAACAATCATCGCATTGTTGAATCCGGTGTGATTCCCTCTGCGATTAGCGATCATTCACTTGTATACTGCACGATGAAATCCGGTGTTCCCAGAGCTCCACCAAAAACAATTGGGTACCATTCGTATCGTAGTTACGATAAAAACACTTTTTGTTGAAGAACTACAAGAGATAGATTGGAGTGCTGTGGAACACATTGAAGATATTAATTTAGCTGTGGAAACCTGGAACAATCTTTTCGCGGGTATGGCAAACCGGCACGCGCCAGTTAAAAGAACCCGTGTAAAGGGAATTCAAGTTCCCTGGATGACGTCTGAACTTAGTCAGGCCATGCGTGACCGCGACTACCACCTTCGCAAAGCCGTTAAATCAAAGTCGCCTTATCAATGGAGAATGTACAAGAAATTAAAAGCCTATGTAAACAAGCAAGTACGAATATGCAAGTCTACGTACTACCATGAGCTTATTGAAAAGAATAAAGCACACCCAAGAAAATCTATGGAAGACAATAAATGACGTTGCAGGCCGCAAATCGTCCCCTCGCACTACTTGTCTTATTTCAGAGGGTGTGACTATAACTGAGCCTCAATCAATCGCAGAAACTCTTAATGTACATTTCACGTCTATTGACTAATCAATTAAAGGCGAATTTTAATATTTCCAGCTCCGTTCGTCGTGGTCCAGCGCCTGATCAAGAACAACAAGAGACCAAATTCGTTTTTCGGTCGATTGATGAACAATTTGTTAGAAATCAGCTCAGAACCCTGAAAACAAACAAGGCCACTGGCTTAGATCAGATAAGCGCTAGACTTTTGAAAGATTCCTCTGCTGTTCTAAGCACACCTCTCTCACTCGATCATTCAACCGTTCTTTACAGTTAGGATCATTTCCTACAATTTGGAAGATGGGTGAAGTCGCAGCGCTATTCAAGAGCGGCAATCGATCTGATGTAAACAACTACAGACCGATCACAGTCCTGCCTACAATTAGCAAGATTCTTGAAAGGGCAGTGCATGGTCAGCTCTATGACTTTCTTTGCAAAGAGAATATTCTGACCCCAAAACAATTTGGTTTTAGACCAAAACTTTCCACTGGCATCGCTCTGGCGCATTTTACAGACAACATTCTTGCGAATATGGACGAGGGACTAATAACTGGTGCAGCCTTCCTCGATCTATCGAAAGCCTTCGACACGGTCGATCATAATCTCCTTTTATTAAAGATGGCCTCCATCGGAGTTTCAGCTCACGTAGTTGATTGGTTTAACTCCTACCTTTGTAACAGATCTCAAGTAACTGTAATAGACAACCAGTACTCCTCTACTCAATATGTACCTGTTGGAGTGCCTCAAGGAAGTATTCTTGGTCCCCTGCACTTCCTAATATACATTAACAATCTTCCAAATTGTCTGGAATCCTGTGAGATATCTATTTATGCTGACGACACAGTCATTTACTTCTCTTCGTCATCCCCGCGTATTGTTGAACAGACACTCAACACTGATCTAGCAAATGTTGCTAATTGGTTCAATGATAATCTTTTGACGCTGAACCGTTAGTAAATCCAATTTTATTCTAGTTGGTAGCTCACATAGGTTAAAGGCATGTAATGACGTATCACTTACTATCAATAGTTTTTCTCTTACGCGCGCTGATTCATTTAAGTATCTAGGTGTGACTATAAACCAGACCATGACGTGGTGCGATCATATAGATAATGTTATTTCTAAGGCGAATCAGCGCATTGGCCTGTTGAGGCGCATAAGGCATCTTCTACCGTTGCATGCTCGTTTAACATTTTATAATGCGCTTATTTTACACATTTTAGATTATGCAGATATAGTTTGGGGAGATAAAAATAACATTACACTTATGGACTCCCTTCAGGTTATTCAGAATAAGGCCGCCAAAGTAATATTAGGTTTACCAGTCTTCTCTTCTTCGAGAGAAGCTTTAGATCAGCTAGGTTGGAAAATGCTCAAGGTACGTCGTAAATTCCATTGCTGTACCACGGTACATAAATTACGTAATGGCCAAATTGACTACGATTTTAATTTTATGACAAATAGAGAAGTACATAATTATAATACCCGAAGAACAGATGACATACATCTGCACAAACCCAAGAGAAACTGGGGGAAGCAGCGGTTCACTTATCACGCCATAACGGATTGGAACAGTATACCTTTAGAGATTCGTAGCATTAGCTCTCTATCATGTTTTAAAAGTAAACTTAAAGATTACTTATAATTATCGTTCTTAGCTTAATTAGATAAGCTTCATGACTTTTAACTACGTTTTCAATTAGTGTTCCCATCATCAAAGTTTTTTTTTTTTTTGCATTTTTTATCTTTTATCTTGTTATTTGTTTTTAAATTTTATACAGGGCACCATTGAAAAACACCTCGGTGACATGGGCACGCTGTTAAAATATCATTATTATTATTAGTACAGTTGAACGACTTGGAAGCAAAGTGCTGTGTATATTGTTGAATAAAGGTGAATAAAGTAAGCTTCACGAATGAGTTTATAAATACACGATAATCTAATACTCCGACTACTCCATTTGGCCAGGTTTTGCACTCTTTGAAATCACACAAAGTCAACGGCATTTCAGAATACGAAAACTCAATATGATTTTCCTATCACCCGATGCACGCAAGTCTTTGAGCTATCCTCCCCCTTATCATCAAGAGATGCCGCCATCTTGGGCCCATTTTTGCGATCTTTGGGCCCAGCTTGGAGAATTCTGCTAGGCGTTCTAGACTTGATGACCGTGACGTCACCAACCAGTATAAACCACAGGGATTCCACTAGCCCATCAGAAAAAATTACCATCCAGAACGCCATGGGACTAGGCTTGTTTAATACATGTTACCAGGATTCAAACCCATGAAAAATATGAAGACAAATCAAAACTTTTACTGTTCTATGGTGATTATGACATTTCAAACTTTTCGAAAGTCTTCCAATTTCATATCGTTTAACCTACAAGAAAATATATTGATCGTGAAGGTTATACTGGAGCGGAACCTCGTAATAACAAAGTACCATGCAAGAGACCGAATAGACCAGTTCGCGGTTAATAGGCGCTTTGCAGCTAACAGTCACGTGCTGATATAATACTTCGTTAAGGAATGAATTGAGCTCGTGATCTCATGGGAAAGGTGTTGCCATGGATGTTGTAGGGAAAGCTATCTTTAAAAATGTTGTTTTAGAAAGATCGATCAATCGATCTATAAAGGGAATTGTTGGAAGCCTTTAATTTCTCGAACCAAAACCTCAGCCGTGAGAGGTTTCTTGTTTAAGTTTACCGTGAGAGTTGAATATTGCTTGGCTCATCATAATGCTGTGCTAAGTGTGTATTTCTGGCTTCGTGTTGGCGAGTAACAGTGTTGCTCTCACAGTTCAGGAGTTCAGATGTCTTCAGACTTCGATATAGGATAGTAACCCATAACTTCTCAACCACAATATGTATATTTGCTAGTAAATTGCTATATTTCGCTATAAATCAGCTATCAGTTCAGTATACCTGTATAACGTACACAGGTCTCGATACGAGATCGGTAAACCAGCCAAAAAACACGGTCAAACTTATTTTAGTGTTGGCTTACCGGCCGATCACGGTATTTGCGCTGGTATCTATTATGACCGAGAGTAAAACCACCAATTATGAGGCACGAATAATTAGTATTTATGTTGAGACAAGAAATTAAAAGGTCATTCATAAAACTGGGCTGGTTCGATGACAATAGGATACTGTTTCAGAGTATCAGATTCCTATCTGGGTTATAAATAGGCAGATCTCTCAGTAGTTGTCCTCTCCTAACTGCTAGCCGTCATAGCGTGAACATCGCAGCATTTCTAAAGTTAAAATCTGCATATCAGGCAAGTGACTTTCATTTTTCTGGTTTATTTCTTCTGGATTCTTGTTAATTATCACCGCAGTTTTGTTTAACTTGGGGTGCGTTTGATTGACCGTATTGAGGAGTGCGAGTGGATGGAGTAGTCTCTGGAAATCTCTAGTTCAGGCACATTTTGTACTGTAAGCTACAAACGCTTGCTGATATATGATATTGATGATACAATTAGTATTTCAGTGGTTAAAAAGTCTCAGTATAAGCGATTTATAGTGATCATTCTGGTTATTCTTATTCCGGAGTGCGGTCAATCGAACGCACCCTTATTTTCGGGCCTGAGTAGGGGGAAAAGGCCGATTCTGGCGCAGTTTTTGACATATTGTGAAATACTGGCGCAGCGCCAGTAATTCAAAATATGACAAAGACGGCGCCAGAAGTCTGCCTTTTCCTCCTACTGTTTATTTAATGATTCCAAGAAAACCGGTTTAAACTGGATTCCAAGAATTCGATCACGTGACTCAAACTGCGCCAGTAATGTCAATTCATAAATTGCGCCAGTAATGTCAATTCCAAGAAACCGGTTTAAAGTGGTATTCAGGAATGCAGTTAAAAGTGGATTTCCAAGAAACCGGTTTAGAATGGAATTCCAGGAATGTGACCACGCCCTAATTGACCACGCCCACGAATGGAATGCCAAGGTCACATAGTATCTTTTTTTTTTCTTGATGAAGTCGATCACGTGACCTTGACCTTGACCTCGTTATTCCAAGAAGCCAGTTAAGAGTGGATTCCAGGAAATGCGGTTAAGAGTGGATCGTACCTAGGGGTGTAAGGAGGTGGCTTGCCTAGGGGTAGGTTGTCCTCGAGACTGTAAGGTGGTGGTGGCACACCCATGTATGGATTGTAGTTGACCATGGGAGGTGGTGGCTCATCCTTGAGTGGATCGTACTCAAGACTATAAAGTGGTGGTGGCAAAACTAGATATGAATCGTAGTACAATGCGCACTCATAGGTTATGTCAGTCACGTGGCGCTTCTCGATGTGTGTGTCAGTTGCACCTCGATTGCGGGCACGCATCGCGATGTACTCCTCTACTTCGTCGTTATCACTTGGGTGGTCCGTATGTGGGTATGGATCCCATACACGGGAGTCACCATCTGATTCTGATTCCCATTCTGATTCCGATTCTGATTCCGATTCCCATTCTGATTCCGATTCCCATTCTGATTCTGATTCCCATTCTGAGTCATCCATGAATAGGCTACCACATGATCGCGGGTCTGTGTATAGGGGGTCGGCTAGGGGTGGGTCTATGAATAGGCTACCACATGATCGCGGGTCTGTGTATAGGGGGTCGGCTAGGGGTGGGTCTATGAATAGGCTGCCACATAATCGCGGGTCTGTGTATAGGGGGTCGGCTAGGGGTGGGTCTATGAATAGGCTGCCACATAATCGCGGGTCTGTGTATAGGGGGTCGGCTAGGGGTGGGTCTATGAATAGGCTGCCACATAATCGCGGGTCTGTGTATAGGGGGTCGGCTAGGGGTGGGTATATGTGCGCCTCCATTGCCTCCATGCGTGCCTCCATGCGCACCATGCGCGCCTCCATGCGTACCATGTCAATGCAGTTGTGTGCTCGTGTGCTTTGTGCTTTTCGGTTGTTCGCCATCGTACTATACTAGGTCGATATATCTTTAAGTGTACTGCGTGCTCGACACGTGTGCTTGTGTGCTTGTCAGGCATGCGCACGTTTTTGAGGCGATTATTTATGTGCTTGCATGAAAGGGGCTTAAAGGAATGGCGCGTTAAGATATTATTGGGATGAGTGGCAATGCGCAAAACGTTATGGATATGGAAGTACCCGAAATCAATGTGCCGATCTTGAAGCCAGTGGCATATAGTAAACCAAAAGCATCTAGTAAGTCAACTAAGAATGCTATGAATGCATTCGTTGATGAGATCCTATCACTCGTTCCAGAGGCTAATAAGAAAGTGGATGAACGCATCAAAAAAATAAGGGAGGAAATAAATAAACTATACGATACTAACAAACCACGACCACAACCTAGGCAGTACAAGACTGCAATAAAAGGATTCTTGAAGACATTCAGAATAGGAGGACAAGAGATCGATTATAAGACTTATGTTGATAGTAATAAACAAAGAGTCATCAATTTAATAAACCAACAAGACAAATCGATAAAGATGAAATTCATACTCACATGTGAGTTCACGAAAGAAGACACGAATACGGGATCACCTGTTACTACTATTGGAAATTTCCATTCTAGAATAGAGATAATTACGGAAGCAACAGACGTATCCGATATATTCGATAACATGATGGAAGAAATAATTGAAAAAATTGAAACATTCCAAAATGAAGGATCTGGATGGAAATTCGCAAGAGTATCATATTTAGACATACACATCGACAAGCATATACCTATTAAGGCAAATTCATATTTGCCTCTTCCTAAGGATTTGGCCATAAAGAAAGCAATTATAAATATGAAGAACATGGATAACGAATGTTTCAAATGGTGTGTGACTGAAGCAGCATATCCTAGGAATAGAGACAATGAACGCATTACGAAAAGACTAAAGGAGAATTCAGAAAGGTTAGATTGGAGTGGTATCGAATTTCCAGTTTCACTAAGACAGATAGACCATTTCGAAAGGAACAATGTACTATATTCAGTAAACGTTTTTGGATACGATAACAATGAAGTATATCCTCTAAGAATTAGTAAGTTCAATAGAGACCAAACCATTAATTTATTAATGATATCAGATGGTGATATAAATCATTATTGTTGGATTAAGAGTCTTAGCAGACTATTGTCATCACAGGTTAACAAGCATCATCATAAAACGTATTTTTGTAATAGATGCTTGAACTCATTCAAGTCGGAGGAATCACTAAACAATCATATAGAATATTGTTCAGACCACGATGCTGTTAAGATAGAGCTACCAAAAAAGGGAACCATGCTAAAATTCAAGAATCATAATAGATCTATGAGAGTACCATTTGTAATCTATGCTGATTTTGAATGTTTTACGGAGAGTATATCAACTTGCAACCCCAATGACAGTGAGAGTTATACGAAACAATACCAGAAGCATAAACCATCAGGATTTTGCTATTTGATAAAATGTTTCGATGACGATGTATTGAAACCAAAGCTAGTTACATATACAGCTGAGTTTCATGGTGATGACGTTGCACAGAAATTCATAAGTCATCTTGAGAATTCTATAAAAGAAATCTATAATAAATTTAAATTCACTAAGAAGGTATGCATGACAGGAGAAGATGAGATTGCCTATAGGGAAGCCATTAGTTGCCATATCTGTGGTGGAGAGTTAGTAGGTGATAAAGTATTGGATCATTGCCATATAACAGGTAAGTATAGAGGTGCGACTCATAATGATTGTAATATTAATTATCAAATTCCAAAATTCTTTCCTGTCGTATTTCATAATCTGTCTGGATATGATGCACATCTTTTTATTAAGAACCTAGGCGTAACGGAAGGTGAGATAGATTGTATACCAACTACGGATGAGAAGTATATTTCATTTACGAAGAAGATAATTGTAGACAGCTTTGTGAAGGATGGAAAGAATAAAAATATTACACGAGATATCAGATTCATTGATAGCTTTAAATTTATGCAAATGAGTCTAGCGAATCTTGTAGGTAATCTTGACAAGTCTAGTTGTATGAATATGAAAAGATTCTACAAAGGAAAGCAGTTAGATTCATTGTTGAGGAAAGGAGTCTATCCTTATGATTACGTAGATAGTTTCCAAAAGTTAGCTGACACGAGTCTTCCACCAATAGAAGCCTTCTATTCGAAGCTGACTAGCACATCGATCTCAAAAGAGGATTATGAACATGCTAATACTGTTTGGAAGAATTTCGATATGAAATCTATGAAAGACTATCATGATACGTATCTCAAATCTGATGTCATCCTATTGGCAGATGTATTTGAGAACTTTAGAGATGTATGTTTGAAGAATTATAATCTAGATCCCGCATGGTATTATACATCACCAGGATTATCATGGGATGCCTGTTTGAAAATGACTAAGATTAACTTACAACTACTACATGATATTGATATGATAAATATGGTTGAGAAAGGTATTAGAGGTGGAGTATCAATGATTTCGACCCGCTATAGTATGGCTAATAATAAGTACATGGATAATTATGATCCATTGAAGCCCTCGAAATATATTCAATACCTAGATGCAAATAATTTATATGGGTGGGCAATGAGTAGGAAACTACCAACACATAATTTTAAGTGGATGAATAAGGTGGAGTTGAGTAAGTGGTATAAATATCCTTCTATATTAGAAGTAGATCTAGAGTATCCAACAGATCATCACAATCTACACAACGACTATCCTTTAGCTCCAGAAAGACTGATGATAAATGAGGTAGAGAAATTGATTCCAAATCTGAATAATAAAACCAAATACATTGTTCACCATGATGCACTGAAACTATATGAGAGCTTAGGATTGAAAATTACTAAGATCCATAGAGGTATAACATTTAGTGAGAGTGCTTGGATGGCTCCATATATAAACTTGAATACGGAGCTACGTAAGGAAGCTAAGAATGAGTTTGAAAAAGACTTCTTCAAATTGATGAACAACTCAACCTTTGGTAAGACTATGGAAAACATACGTAATAGAGTTGACATCCAACTCGTTACATCTGAGAATAAGGTAAGGAAGTTAGTATCCAAACCAAATTATCAACATCGAACTATATTCTCTGAGAACTTGGTAGCCATACACATGAAAAGAATAAAGGTAGTATTTGACAAACCAATATACTTGGGTATGTCTATCTTAGATATTAGTAAGGAGCTAATGTATGACTTTCACTATAATTATATTAAACCTAAGTATCATGAGAAAGCGAAACTCCTTTTCACAGATACGGACAGCTTGATGTATGAAATAGAAACAAACGATTTCTACAAGGATATAGAAAACGATATACTATTAAATTTCGATACAAGTAACTATCCAAATGATCATCCATCAGGTATAGGAACGGAAGTCAATAAAAAAGTTATAGGAATGTTCAAGGATGAAGTAGGTGGTAAGATCATTACTGAGTTCGTTGGACTGAGGGCAAAATTATACGCATTCAAATACTGTGGCATAGAAGAGAAGAAGTGTAAGGGTATTAAGAAATCAGTTGTTAAGAACGACATCACATTTGACAATTATAAAATGTGCTTATTTGATGGTATTCCTCAGATGAGAAAGATGAATGTAATCAGAAGTCACTTACATGAAATTTATACAGAAGAAGTCAATAAGGTAGCATTATCTAGAGATGACGATAAACGAAATATCAGCCCTGATGGTATTAATACTTTAGCACACGGTTATAAGGAATCCCTTGGGGTAGTACAGACAAAAAACGAATTGATAGTATGAGTCGTATAAATACAATAATACCATCAATATGAGCTCATAAAACACTGTTTGGTGGTAGTTCAGTATCATATGGTACAGTTTGTAATTCTTCTCTTACGAAACCTCGTTTTGGACCAGCTATTAAAAAGTATAAGACAGGTTGATTCGTAGAGATGATGCTACGTGAAATATCGTACATGTCTAGACTCCATATTGGATCAGTTGATCTATATCTATCACCACCTTCAAGTTCTCCTGGAGCATATAAGTATCTAACCTTCACTCCTGCTGGTAATATCTTTTCATCTAATCCGACAGGCCTTTTATATTTATCTTCTTTATTTTCGACTTCTTTAGAGCTTATCGATTTTATAGGTTCTTTACCAGTAATTCTTCTAACGGAACTATTAATAGTTTTCAGAACACCAGGCAATATCTTAACCCACTTTCTTGATCTATCATTTTCCATTATCATTTCCTGAGCATATTGGTGACTGAATAGTTTTTCAGAAATAGTTCTGTTAGCCCTTTCAACTAGTGACTGTGCTCTATGGTTACCAGCTTCACTTCTTTGAATTTTAATATTATGTTTTTTCATTTCACCCATAAATTCTGTTCCAGGATCTACCATTAATGTTTGTGGCCATTTTAGTTTCCTAGAATAAATCTTAGTAAAAGCTTTTGATACTTCCGTAGAATATTTAGATGTCAAGGGTTCGGCATCAACGTATCTAGAAGCTATGTCGACAACAACCAAAGCATATTTGTAAGTTCTTCTATTGACAGTATCATGTGGAAGGAATAATAAGTCTGCTTGATGGATCTGATTAGGTTTCGATATATCCCAGTGAGGTCTTGGAACATATGTGGGAGCTGATAAGTATATTTGCCAAATCGATTGTTTCTCAAGCCACTTTTTCGCAAGGTCTTCACTTACACCAGCAGCCTGTGCTAATTTATAAATAGCTGAATATCCTTTCCAATAACCATTTGTTGAATAATATATTTTACTAAACATATATAAATAAGAGAATAGTTTATTCCTTATAGTATTATGTCGCAACAAACGATTTCAGAAAAGCTAAGTGTCAGTCATGTTTATAAACACCCATTTGGATTGAAAGCAGAAAGTAGTCTAAATCGTATAACTATGAATCCATCTTCTGCAAGTCCAGGAGAAACTCTGTATGTCAATATTCCACAATTAACAGAGAATGTCGTTATTGTTCCTGGTAGCATAGCTCTACTATTTGATATCATTATCACGGGACATGCAAATAAGAGACTTGTGAACAATATAGGTAGGAACCTAATATATAGACAAAAAGTAATATTTGGTGGAGAGACTATTCAGGATACACAACGTCATGATCTTTTCCACACATATCATGATTTATACTTATCAACAGAAGAACGTGAAAATAGAATAAAACAAGGTATATCTTCTGAAGCTATGAGAAAGATGCGAGCAGGTGCTGGTGATAAGCCTTCTGATGTTGCTAAGGATACTGCTCTAGCAGCAATACATGGCACTAAGTATAAAATCCCACTTGACCATTCCATTTTGAACAATCATGGAGTATTCTATCCAAAGGCACTACCTCATCCACTAATATTTGAGATTACGCTAGCCCCAGTTGCAGAAGTATTAGTATACACAGATACTACGATACCTCCTAACTATGGGCTTACGAATATAGAAATGGAGTATTCATGTATTTCAAGTGAATTACTTGCAGGTGAGGCTGCATCGACGTATCGAGGAGGTAGAGGCTTCTTCTATGAGAATATAATTCTATATAAGACATTCAATATCAAGACAACGGATCTCGTTATCAATGAACATATTAATTTACCACGGAGGTCTATGACTGGGGTATTATTCTTGTTCACGGAAGCCTATACTGTTGGTGCAAGAGATTCTGAAAAGTTTGCTAACCCAAAGATTACATCTGTGATTATCGATATTGATGGAATGCCAAATCGTCTATACTCAAAGGGTATGCTACCATCAGATCTGTGGGATTCTATAAGGAAACGCTTTCCAGGATTAGAAGGTGTAAAACAAAATGACTTCTATGCTAGTGATAAGTTTGCATTGTGGGTTGATTTGAGAACTTTCGCAGATAATGATGTCCATGGAGGAGGATTGACACTGAATAACACACGAGATGGTGTAAGACTAGAGATTAGGAGAAAGTCTGGATCTTCCGCTGTTACCTGTTACATGTTCGTAGTAGCTGATGCTCTATTCACTCTTATGAATAATGAACTCCAATCAATTATGTATTAAGAGGTTGAGTATTAATATATGTATATGGAAAAATTGAATGATAAGACACCTTTCCACTGTATCATTACAGGACCAACAGAATGTGGAAAGACGAAATATCTAATAGGTCTTCTTAGAGGCTCCTTTCGTTATATATTTGAATACATAGTACTATTTTGCCCAACATACATAAATAATAAGACATATCATGGATTTGCAAAAGGTGATCCTAGATTTATCGTTTTATCACCTGATGCAAGTAATGTAGATGAGATAAATGATTTACTATCATATTGCCAACAATTATTTACAGGTACTAATACGTTAATAATATTAGATGATTGTGCTTTTAGTAAGGATCTAAAACAGAGATCCAATAAGTTTATTAATCTAGGGTTTTCAGGTAGACACGAAGGAATATCCGTTTGGGTATTAACTCAACAACTAACCTCAATAGCTAAACCATTCCGTGAAAATGTAGCTTGCGTTGTAGCATTTCATAGTTCATGCCAAACGGCAACTAAAACATTATTTGAAGAGTGTGGTGGAGACATGGATAATGAAGATCGTAAGAAATTCGTAAAGCTACTAAAGTCTGAAAAATATTCTAGGATATGTTTTTGCTTACGATATCCATTCCAGTGTTATCTTGAGATACCTAATGCAATAGACACTTAAGGAGATACTTAATATATATGATTATAATGTCGCTAGTAATCAAGAGATTCGAAAATGTTGAACTTAATATGTCTATCGATGCTTTCATAGATAGTAAGCAGAATATTTATTTCAAAGGGAAAGATATTGCTAGAGCACTAGGTTATGAGAGAGCTAGGGATGCAATAACACGTCATGTAGATGAAGAAGATAAAATAGAATATAGAAAATTACAAGGGCCGCGTTTCACGGCCCTTCAAAGGGGTCCCTGTTTCAGGGACCCCTTGAATAATGTACATCCACAAACGATCTTCATAAAAGAACCCGGCTTATACTCCCTCATCTTTGGATCTAAATTAGATTCAGCAAAAATATTCAAAAGATGGGTTACGTCTAAAGTGTTACCATCTATCAGAAAGTATGGATACTATAAAATGTTTGACAACCCCAACACACTAACATTCAAGATAGAAGATGAGTATGACCTGCACACAAAAGTAGTTAGTTATATTAGACGATTCTATCCTAATGTCATAATGACAGCTGGATTGGGTGAATTGCAAGATAGCTCAACTAAACGAATCGATTCTTATAAGAAAGGATATATGAAAGGGCAGCCAGATATTATAATAAGTAATTGTCACAAAACTTACAAAGGTTTATGCATCGAATTTAAAACCCCCACTGGTAATGGTGTCCTATCTAATGCACAAAAGAATCTATTAGAGAAGTATGAAGAGAACGAGTTCAAGTGTTTAGTATCAAACGATTACGATCTAATAATAAAAGAGCTAAATGACTATCTAAAAGATATTAGAATAAGATGTAAATATTGCAATAGGAAATTCTGCACAAGTGAAACACTAAGAAATCATAAAAAGTACTTCCACAGAATAAGTATGAACTAAGGCTCCTCTTAAACAATACAAGGTCGGTGTTTCGCCAACCTTCAAAGGGGGTTGCGTTTCAGGGCCCCTTGAACAATGTAAGAGAGTTTAACTCTTCTATTTTATTTATAGTCATCTCTCACTGTAGAGATGACTATAAATAAAATAGAAGAGTTAAACTCCCTCTTCAGTTTAGATGCTATAGATGATAAATTAAGTATAACTACAATGACAATAGTGTGCAAGTTCAATGTAAAATTCAATTCTGAAAATGCATACAAATATCTAAAGTTGAATAAGGCTGCCATAGTTTCCATCAACTATAATGACAAGGGCATTCAACAAGTGAGATCTTTGCTGAATAAGAAGAAAAAGGTTAAGAAGGGTTTCCTAAATCAAATGACCATCATCATAAAATCAAATTTTGATGATAAATACATAAATATGAAGTTGTTCAATAATGGATCAATACAGATGACAGGTTGTAAAAGTATCAATGGTACTATTGAAGCTCTTAATAAAATGTGTATAGAATTGAGAAAGAAACATTTCGTTGATTGTCCAAAACTCTTAACCATTGATAATCTCTATGATTTTAAGATTAGCATGATCAATTGTTTGATGAATATTGGATTCAAAATAAATATAAAAATTCTATATGATTATCTAATGGAAATAGACATAGAGGCAATACTATATTTAGAAAAGCATGCATGCATTAATATTAAGATTGATAATGATATGGGAAAGAAGACATCCATTCTCGCATTCATAAGTGGTGCCATCATAATTGCTGGAGCAACAACTGCAAAGCAAATTAATGATGCATATAGATACATTTCAACTCTCCTGCTTAACAACTCTAGGAAGTTCAAATTAATTGTTGGATACATAAACGATAGTCAACAATGATAATATATGGAATCAATAATTGAAGAGTATATCGATAACAATGAAGAAGATATCCAACCAGTAAAAGCTCCAAAAGAGAAGAAGGTAAGAATCAAGAAGGAGCCAGCAGTAATCCCAACAGATATGGATGATAAAAGGGAATCCTTAGCAATCCTAGCAGTGTTGGGAACTATCAATGAATTCGTTGGAGTCAATATGAGTCTTGGCGATGTTAAGAAGTTGTCAGTAAAAGATGTTGAGAAGTATTATAATAGGTATCAAGTCATAGTTGGTAATAAAGTTACTAATGGCTTAGTAGATACTGCTATAAAAGCTACTGTGGAAATAATCTCCCACATGGTTACTATAGATAATAATGAAGAATTATGCAATGATTTACAAACCAATGAATTAGTCAAACAAGAACTATCGAATGCTGCTGGATATTTAGTATTGAAGGGGGGTAGAATAGTAGCTCTAGCAAGTGGCTTACTTCAAATAGCAAAACATATTAAGATTTCGACAACTAGTGAGAGCAAATTGGTTTAAACATTAAAACATATTATTTATAATATGTCGAGTGATAAGATATTCGATGATGACTACATTGATCGAATTACTAAGGAGGTAAATAATAAAAAACGAACTCCAAAAGATCCTAAGAAGGTTGAAGCTGGAAAGAAGTTAGCAGAATACCGTAAGAAAGCTAAGAAAGAGGTAAGTACAGATGAGGTAGATCCCAAGTCTTACATACCTGAGTTATCGTTCACGACAGTATTAACAATAGTTGGTATTGGCCTAACTGCTACAGACTTGTATTTTAGATATAGGAATAATAAAGTTGGAGAACCTAACGTAATAGAAGAAATAAAGCCATCTACAAAGTCATCCGTTCATAATATAGGTATGTAGTGAATTGATTTAAACCTATGGTAAGATATGTAAGTATCATGGTAGAAAATAAACTTGTTAAAACATTTACAGATGCTGCTGTTGTAGTTGGACTTTCAGCTGGTGTTGGTTATCTAAGCAAAAAGATGATGAAAGAATCATTCCTAAATGATCCCTCATCAAGTATCACGAATTATGGCAAGTGGGTCTTAGTATTATCTGGAAGTATGTATCTGAAAGAGTATCTTGAAGATAAGAAGATATTACCAAAGTCACTTTAACGAATATACATATTATATAATATGGCAACTATAGCAATAATGATTGGTGGAGCTATTTTAAATGCAACGACATTCGTGGGAGGATCGTATCTAGCGAAGTACCTATCAGGTAACAATTCAGATGAAGAACGAATTAGACATGACAAGGCTCTAGAAAAATACCAACGCGATATGGGTAAGTGGCAGAAAAGAAGACGAGGATATCAAGATTGGTTATCGGAAAAATATCAAAACAAAATCCACGCAGATGATAATGACAAAGAGACTGACAACGCTTTTAGACTATATGCTCAAACGCATCCAGATTTCAATTTGAACGAACCACAATTATCTAACTATTATAAACCAAGTAATAATCAGAAACAATATGAAATGGCATATGTGGGAGGTGGTATTATGGCTATAACATATATAGCTACTAAACTTGTATAAAAAGATATTATATATTATAAAATATGGACATTGACCCAACAGAAGAAATTCCAGATGATAAGAATCCTTTTGGTCACGATAATACTGGTTATGATGACAATGATTACAAAGCTTTTGAAATGACTCAATCGACATCAACTAAATTGCCTCACCATCATACCACTGAAGAAACATCATTCATAGAAGGCATAGATGACACCACACCACTAATTATTAGAGAAAATAGATCGAATCTCGCTTGGGAAAGGATTCAAGATAAGTTTCCTAGTTTCGACCCAAGTAAAGCGAAATTCCTTGCTACTATTGATGATTATGATAGAGTCATAGTAAAAGTTAATAGACTAGATGGAAAATGGTATCATCTGTTTGATGCGGCAGGCGAAATGAGTGGAAAATTACTTAAAACATTTACTAAAAGTCTTGGTCCACCTGCTGCAAAAATCGTAGACGACATCAATGAAAAGATATTAAAATCTAAACAAAAAGTAAAACAATTAGAACAAGATATAGACAACATTTCTCAAGCCGAAACTGATATTGTTAGAGAAAGGTTAAATAAATCACTTCGAGAACAGATTATGGAAAAAGAAGATGAGATCGAACGGATGGAACATGTGAACGAAGTAATAGAAGGGCGCATGTCTCTAAGAGATCGTATAAAAGCTATATTCAAAAAATATGGCTTTACAGTCATTGCTGTCCTAACAGCTGTTGGGGTTGTTATTGGAGTAATTGTTAATAGCCTAACAAGTGGACTATCATCTGTTGCGAAAGGTATTGGAAATGGTTTGAAAACTATTGGAAAGAAATTAGGTGAATTATTGCCTGGAATGATTGGAGCAATTGCATCCTTTATTTTTAGAACAGCTGGAGAAGTCGTTAGCTTTTTGGCTAAAAATGCATGGCTTCTTATTGTAGCCGTAGTTGTTTATTTCATAGAAAGATATAAAAATAAAAGATAGACTATATAGTATAATGGTAGTATTATATATTGAAAAAATAAAATGTGATGAGACTATGTATCTCGAGAACCCAATCCAAGTTAGGAGGCACATTTCTATTATTAGCTGTAATTTTAATAATCGTTTACATGATCTTATGAATGAAGGTATGGTTTCTGATACATATGGTAATGTTAGACTTCGTATTCCCCAAGGAAATTATACTATAGAAAGTTTTAAGATTACCATAAGTAAAGCTGTTTCCCTTGGTGATAAGCCAATCAGTATAGAAACCTTAAAAAGTAAAACCTATCTTATTCCTAATGAAAACCTCACACTAAATGAGAGTTTAGCTAAACTACTTACTATGAATAGGAGTCTAAAAGGGGGATCTCGAAATGAGATTAAGATTACAAAGAGCCCTAATGTTATATATATCCACTGCAATCTCATCAATCCAACACAAGTAATAAAAGAAACTGAATATTCACAAATCTTAACATCATTAGAACTAAATAAAAAAGTAGAAAAGGTATCCCATACTTCTAATAATTCACTCAATATTAGAGAGGTTGATTATATTAATAGCATTCGTTTATGGGTAACAGATAGTGATAATAACATGATTGATTCTGGAATATATCCAATGCGAATTGTGTTAGAAGTCATTTAGAAAGATGAAAATATAGATCATATATGATAGTACTATATATTGAAAAAATAAAATGTGATGAAACAATATATCTAGAAAATCCCATTAAAGCTATGAACCAAATTTCGTTGATTAGCTGCAACTTCGATGATTATCTATATAATCTTACTAGTGATGGCTCAATTTTCGATAAGCAAGACAACATGATAGCTAGATTCACTAAGGGATACTACGATACACATAAAATCATAACTACCATACACGAATCTGGAGCAGTAAATAGTGGCTCACTATCCTTGGAAGCTGCAAAAGGTATACCATACCTAATACCAAATAAAGACATCACACTAAATGATAGCTTAGCTAAACTACTTGGAATCAATACGGCCTTAAAAAGTGGATCAAGGAATGTGATTGAAGTTGTAGAAGTATATGAAGCAATATATATCCACTGCAATCTCATCAATCCAACACAAGTAATAAAAGAAACCAAATATTCACAAATTCTAACATCCATAGAACTAACTAAAAAAGGAGAAAAGATAACCTACGATCCTAGTAACTTACTACGTGCTAGTATTATAGGAACCGATTATATTAATAGCATTCGTTTATGGGTAACAGATAGTGATAATAACATGATTGATTCTGGAATATATCCAATGCGAATTGTGTTAGAAATCGTTTAAACGAAAGATGCTACTATTAATCATATGGTTGACTACGATTTGATTTATCCAGATATACCGCTACAAGTCACTGGGGAAAACTTTAGACTTCATAAGGTAAATACGGTCCTATCAGAATTAGTAGCTGAAATAAAATATTATGAAAAGGTACGAAAGAAATATGTTAGAATACGAGGAATAACCCACAATCTTTCTGTAGGTGCTGGCTTACTTTCAGTTATCTTAACGAGTTCTGCAGTAGCGACTTCTTTGACAGGATTTGGTGCTGTCATTGGACTCCCAGTAGGAGTAGTTGGTGGTTTGTGTGGTCTAGTTTCAGCTTCTTCCGCAACAGCTACTAAAGCTCTAACTAAGAAGGTGTCCAAACATGAGAAGACAGTAATGTTAGGAAAAGCAAAACTAAACACAATACGTGACCTAGTATCGAAAGCATTAAATGATAACAAGATCAGTGATACAGAATTCGAATTGATTATGGTTGAATTCAATAAGTACGAAGACTTGAAAGGTGAGATCCGACAAAATATCCGAAAAGAGGAATTAAAAAAAAGAACCAATACTATAGAGAAAACCGATACGCAGAAGATACGAGAGGAAGTAAAACAGGAACTATTAAAACAACTAGAGAAATAACGCACTCCTATGATGTAACACCTTATGGAGGTTTCATCCATAAATTTAGATATGAAAAGTATTAAATGATATAAAACGATGTCCCATATCATAAATATGCGTCGAGGAACAAATCATGTATTCTTCAATAAGTATCCTACTGAGGATCATATAACAATAAAGAAGGATCACACACCAATAAAGTTACCAACAAAGGCCGAAGTAATGCAATCACAAAAATTGACTGCAACATGGAATAGTTTCAAACAACACTATCCTAGTGCTGATCTAAATAGATTCTATAAAGAAGCCACTGAAGAATATGGTATCATGTATTATAACGTATACTTCAAAGGACCAAATATGGATCATGGTGTGTGGGGTGATAAGAAATTCATTGACGATCCTAATTCTATAACGAATGCTGATAAGAAGGCTATGAGAATAGCTCTAGATGTAAAACCACCAACATCATTTCCAGATTCCTTATTACCAACTATACACAAGTATCCAATCCCTGGAATCTCATTTACACAACCAGCTTTGGATATTGCACCATCATTGAAAGAAATGAAGATATACGCTTCCCCAACTCAGTACTTTACCATAAAGTTTAGAAATATCTTCAAAGATTGTACAGTGACTTTCAAATCCGCTAAACAGTCAAGACGTTGGTTGAGTAAACCCGACTTTGGATATTGGCCACAACAATTAAACTTTGCTGTATGGTGTGCTACTTCTGGTTGTGGAATAAGTCTACAAGAACAGTATCCTCCAGTCGTTCAAGGATTCATCAAGTTTCATGTTTACTATACTATACGAAGAATCCTATATGAGTTGGGGACGCCATTACCAGATGATCATATTTTCAATCAAACGAGTAATCGCTATAGTAAAGTTACTTTTGAACGATTATGTAATGAATTTGATATTCCTTCCAATCCAGACTTCAGGTGGAAAGGAGGACGCAATAATGGACTTGGTGATATATTTCTATATTATTCAGGCGAGGGTTATGAAAATGTTCACGAAATTCGTGGATACGATGTAGATGCTAACTCATATCCCAGTCCAGATGGAGAACTATTCTCTGATGAGGGTGGTAAGGTTGACCAAGGAAATCTCATTTCATTTATCCGTAATGATGACCATGATGGTAAGCAATATTCTTGGTTCGTTCCAAATAAAGATAGTGGATTAACAATAGCTGGTATGGGTAGATTAAATAGATCAGCAGAGGCTTTCGTTTATTGTGTATTAGGTTCACAAGTGGACACACGATCAAGTATTATTGGTACTGGTGGAAGTGCTATTGAGACACAACAGGAAATGCTATCACTTTTTGAAAGCGCTGTAATTGAAGGTAGTATATCAATGAGTATACAACGATATCAATTAGCTGTTCAAGGAGCAAAATTGAGACTAGACTTAGCCATTGCTCCAGGAATATGGTTAATGCCATCTAATCTCATTATAAATACACAAAGTGTAGTAGGATACAATAACAAATTATTGAAAGCTACAAATGATATGACATTTGGAGCTAACGACTCAGTAAATAAAAAAGTAGAACCTATAGTATTAAAACATAATATAGGTAAAGTTAAACTGCCACACCAATATGGCAATAAACCAATAGTGAAGCCTATAGTGAAGAAACCACGAATAACACTCACATCATCCTCTCATGAAACTAATTTGATTGTACTAACAATAGCAGCGGCAGGAGTAGGTTGGTATCTATTTGCCTAAGTGCTTCTTCTTGTGAATGTACTTACTACCATTCTTTATTACTGCATTGCAATCAGGACAAATGTATTCTCTTTGTCGCCATTCCTTACTTATCACCTTCCGCATTTCCTTTAGTTCAGATTCTGGTAATTTCTCTTTCTTTCGTTCATAAGATGATTTCTTACAATCTTCTGGTAGTTCATCTCTTTCTACATATTCGAATGTATATCTACACTCGTCTATCTTCGATATACCACTTTTACAATTATTTAATCCTTCACAAACCATCTTGACTATACCAGCATTGATTCCAAGATGTTGCTGAATAGCATACATACTATTGAAGTACGTTACTTTATCCGTATCACAATTGGTAGTTTTTACGCTCTTCTTATTCTTATGATTATCTTTAACGAATGAGTAATCTCTAATCTTTCCATTAATGATGTCTTCATTAATAGGAGGTATTTCTTTATTATCATTCATCTCAATAATACATTATGGTGCCATCCCTTTAAGTATCATACAAGATCATTTCCATATGGCTCTATTGCTTTATAAACTTTAGTTATAGTGGCTTCTGACACTTGTAACTTATCAGCTAACTCTTTCTTTGTAATTGCTAAATTATTTACGTTTATTGTTAATAGGACACATCCAACAGCTATAGAACGTGGTGCATGCATTATTGCGATATTTAGCTTTTGAACATTTCTTACAATTTTCACAGTTTGATCTATAAGTTTTTGTCCAAAGTTAAGGATTTTACAGAATCGTAGAATAAAGTCATCAGGAGAGTCATACTTTAATTTTCTCATGAATTTAATGTCCTTAGTTAATTTCATAAAGACCTTGCGTCCCTTTGTCATATCTTTTTGATTAAGATTGAATAACGTAGCTATTTCTTTTGATGATCTAGTGTCATTATTCTTTTTGCATGCAAAGAGAACACAATTTGCAATGACGCTTCTCCTATTTGTTCCTCTTATAATGATGCTCTTTTTAACATTATCATCATTTAAATAATATTGTAAACTTATTTCTTTGAAGAGAAATTTAGCATCATCCACAATATATTTTAGAATACCAATGCTTCTACATTTCTCCCCAATATCTTTTAAAACCATATACAGACTCCTCTCTCTATATGGCATTTGTAACCATCTATTTAGTGTTTGTAGTTTACCATATCTATTACCACCAATACTCGTACCAAGGGATGATTGGGGTAAGAGTGGATTGATTGGACCACTGCTCCTATTTATACCTGAAGTTTCACCTCCTTCATATTTACTCCATTCAGGACTGTTATCTAGGATGTAATCTTGCACTTGACCACATTTGGTACAGACACTTATGCCTCTTTCCGTGTCCCTTATTATTGTGTGTTCATGTTTATTTGACTCTTCTTCTTCTTCTTCCTCACATATGTCGAAGTAGTATAAGTCATCCAGTGTATAAATGGAATTAAATCTTTTCATTTCTAATCTTAGAAAATGAAAAGATTTAATTCCATTTATACTGCTCGATGATTCGTAGTAGTCTATCTTGGCCTTGCTTTAGTTGTTCAAGTCGTTCCAATTGTTCAGTTTGCTTTTGCTTTAGTTGATCAATTTGCTCTTGCCTAAATCGTTCGATTCGCCCTAACTGCTTAATTTGCTCTTGTTTAAATTGTTCAATTAGATCTTGTTTGGGTTGTTGCTCTAACTGTTCAATTTGCTCTAACTGTTCAATTGCCTCTTGATTAGATTGTTCAATTTGCTCTAACTGTTCAAATTTCTCTTGATTAGATTCTTCTTGTCTAAGTTGCTCTAACTGTTCAATTGCCTCTTGATTAGATTCTTCTTGTCTAAGTTGCTCTAACTGTTCAAATGTCTTTTGATTGGGCAGTGGGATTCCCTCTAACTGTTTGGGTTGCTCTAACTGTCTTGGTTGCTTAATTTGCTCTTTCTCAAGTTTCTTCTCTTTCCTACGTTCTCTAACTCGCGCATTTCGTTTATCTTTCTTAAGCTGTTCATCAGATTTTTTAGGTTGCTCTTCCTTAATTTGTTCTATAAGCTCAATTTGATTCTCTTCTTCAGATTGATTGCCTTCTTCAGATTGCTCCAACTCTTCTTCAGATTGATTGCCTTCTTCAGATTGCTCCAACTCTTCTTCAGATTGATTGCCTTCTTCAGATTGCTCCAACTCTTCTTCAGATTGATTCAACTCTTCTTCATATCGTTCTTGTCTAAGTTGCTCTTCCTTGACTCGTTTCTCTTTCTTTACTTGTTGCTTTCGTGGTTTAGGTTGCTCTTCCTTATCCATTTCTTCTAAGCGTTCGAGTTGTTGCCTTTCTTCATTCCGCCTTTCACAATGTTCATTCATTTCTTTTTTCTTCTCCCTATTTAACTGTTTAGACTTTGCTTCTAATTGTTTTACTGATAGACCACTAGATACAGGGTCTAAACCAAATACATTAATATGCTCATTTATTAATTCATTGTTCATATCATAATCAGATTTAGTTTCATCATAAATGAATGCTAAATTGCTTACTTGTTTTGTCCCTTTTAATATATTTTCTAAATCTCTCTTATCTTCTTTTTTCTTCTTCTGATTCGATAAATATTTATTGAGCTTGTAAATATCATCTTCTAGTTTCAATAAATTATACTTGAGTTTATCCTTTGCTTCTATCATTTTATTGAACCCTTCCATGATTATCTTCACTATTCTCATTTCATTATCTTTTATTACTACTTTTTCTAAGGATGCAAGGGCACTCTCTGATAATGCATGCTTGTCATTTGGTTTTCTCTTTGGTGATGGACATTCACCTTTTGCTCCTCTCTTTGGTAGTATATGCTTATCTTTTGGTTTACTACTTTTATTAATTGGTATAGTATCTATACTAGGTTCTTCTATAGCATCCTTCAATCCTCTTTCGATATGCTCTAATTCTTCTTCCAGGATGCTTTTTTTGTCTAATTCCTTCTCTAAATCTTCATTGATTCGTTCCTTGATTGCTTTCCCTTTTGCTTTCTCCACAGATCTAGTCAATGAGTTGATCCTCTTCCTTACTTCTTTTAATTCGTCTTCTTTTTTAGATTCTATTTTTTTGATATCTCGGTATTCCTTTTCACTTCCCTCCATTTCAATATTATTATTAAACATCACCTACTTATATAGTAAATTTAAATAAGGTCAAGGTCAAGGTCAAGGTCAAGAGTTGATTGCGTGATCGACTTCATCAAGAAAAAAAAGATATCATGTGACCTTGGCATTCCATTCGTGGGCGTGGTCAATTAGGGCGTGGTCACATTCCTGGAATTCCATTCTAAACCGGTTTCTTGGAAATCCACTTTTAACTGCATTCCTGAATACCACTTTAAACCGGTTTCTTGGAATTGACATTACTGGCGCAATTTATGAATTGACATTACTGGCGCAGTTTGAGTCACGTGATCGAATTCTTGGAATCCAGTTTAAACCGGTTTTCTTGGAATCATTAAATAAACAGTAGGAGGAAAAGGCAGACTTCTGGCGCCGTCTTTGTCATATTTTGAATTACTGGCGCTGCGCCAGTATTTCACAATATGTCAAAAACTGCGCCAGAATCGGCCTTTTCCCCCTACTGCCTGTCTTTGAATAACTTTCAAATGATGTATGGCCACGCCACGTGTATAATTCATTCTTGGTCAGTCCTTTATTCGCAGCCTTAAATTATGTTCTGAATTACCGAACATTTTTCGTTTTAAATTTGCTAATATGCATCTTTTGGAACAGCGAATTCTCTCGTGGTCTAATGGTTAGAGTTTGGGTTGGTGGTGGGTAAGCCATTGCATTGATTCTTAACCGGCCCGAGTTCGAATCCCGGTTCAGGCGGTAATTTTGGCAGGCTAACCGCTAGCAAGGTAATGGCTCTTGATTTACACGTGGTGCGGTCCATCAAGCCCGATATTGTTCCGTCGCTTCGCTCGGTTGGGGCAGTATAGAACTTGAGAGCGTGCAGTTCAAAATGTTTTGAACAGCAGCCCAGAATGTCCATTCTATTTTACCTAGGCATTTAAGTAACAGTCCGCGCAAGAGGTAGGCACAATTCTATTGTTCAGATGCAATTTGCTTTACACACTTTAGTATTTTCTGTTTTTCATACTGACAACTCATCAACCCTTAAATCAGAAATTTCTGAAATTATATCCACTAAAAATGCATTTTAAAGGAGAGTTATTTTGTGTGAAAACGTATTGTCCAACTCAGAAGAGTGCAAAACAATAACCAAGAAAACGTTCAATTTAAAAATGTTCCCCATATTGAAAGTTCGTCATATTGAAAGTTATGAGAGTTTTCACTAGATGCAATTCAAATCTGTTTACAAAATGAGAAAAAATGTTCTTCTTCTTCAATTTTAGATAGATTTTAATGTCTAAGCCAATGAGGTGGAAGATTGAAACAATACCACAATTAGCACCTTTTTACATGCCATGCATAACATAAGCCTACCTCTTGCGCGGACCATTACTTAACCGAGTTAGGATTGTCTAAGTTTTATAGGATTTTGAAGGGCGGTTATATCAATAAGTCTTAACCTTCTCTAATGATTTGCCAAATTGCTTTAGATCTGACACAACTTTACTTTACAGTTTGAATCGAAGCCGGTTAAAGTGTATGGACTGTAAGCAATAAATCCGTGTCCTTTCAGTGCTGTAATATCAACATTGCGTGCAATGCCTTGCCGCTCGTTATACATGTTATCAGCTAGCTGGGACCAGCTGTGTCACGGGGTAATTACATGTAGTGCGTTATTTTGGCGGCTATCTTTGTATAGTGCGCTCATTGCACTCAGACCGTTTATAGGACTGAATATGTCCTGTTATTGTCCTAGCTTTTTAACCGTGCTTCTTTTAAAATTTGTCAGGCTCCTCTGGGTATTATGTTCGACCGCTTTGGTTCGAGTATATTATTTTGGCGTTCTATCGAGTTACTCGTGCACGAGTCTGGTGTTGTTACCATTGTCAAATTCAGATTTGTCATGTGTATATATATGGCCTTTGAGTGCTGCTATGAACGTTGCGTGCAATGTCATAATTTTGTGGTGTATAGGGGCGTCGTTTTATACGATAGGCCGGCGCCGCATTAGAGCATGCCGCTTATTGCACGTTTATCAGCCGGGTTCATTTGACAAGTGACGGTGTAATTAGTGTGTTACTTTGGCGACTATCTTGTATAGTGTGCTCAATACACTTAGACTGATTATAGGAATGAATATGTCCTCTGATTCACCTAGATATTTCACCGTGCTTCATCTAAAAGTTGTCAGGCCCTATGTACTTTGTTGGCCAATCGACCTCACGTGAGAAGTTACATAGTATCACTTGGCTTTGGTTTAGTTGTTACCTGTACAGTTAACACAGGTAGTCATGAGACAGTGGTTTTTACTCCGCAGGCGTTATTTCTTAATTAGTTTCAATTTTCTGGCGACAATGGCATTAGTGATTCGGTTCGCCTAATGCTTAATTTTGACATCTTCGTTGCTTAAGTTGTATATTTTTCAAATAGGTTATAATTATACTATATATTTTCATGTATATTTAAAGTAGTAAAAGCTAGTTTATGCGTTTGGTTTTCATTATTATTATAATTCTTACGAATATTATTCCAGTGGTAATATTGCTACTCGGTAATATTAATTACTACCGTTATTGCGTTCTGCTCTTACTATTTCTACCACTATTATCACTGGTTTTACTATTACTACTATAATTCTAGTCCAGTGCTGTGCCTTTTACAGGCTATGTATGCTTATCAGGCTATCTATTGCGGCTACCTGCAGTGCATGGTACATTTAGCTTATCGTAGGTGTTTGGAGATCTAGAGTTTAATTATTGTCATAGTTTTAGGGTTGTTTTAATACGCAACTGTATTATTGAATTAAGCCTCCACGTACCTCGAGGGCAGTACGCTCTGTTGGATGGTCGGGGCCTTTTTTGCTTCCTTTTTCAGGATGCCTCGTTTTGCGCAGTCAAGTTGATTACATTTAGCTCCATGGTCATGTAAGTGGAATGTGTGCCTTTTCTCCTGGGAGAATCAGCATCAGCCGTAGGGACTTGCCCGTTGGTATGGTATTACTGCTGGACATCCTTGCTGTACTTTCTTTGGTGATGTATATATACCAGGTTGTTTTCAGTATGCCTGATTCTTGAAATTTTTAAATGGCTTGACTGGCTATTAATAATTGTAATTTGGGTTCGAAGGGTGGCTTCATACGTTTTCTTTTCAATTAATCAGTATGCCTAATTCAGTTGACAGTTAATACTTTCCTTATATATAAGCTATAACAGCTTTTTCTACGCTGTTTGCAGTATGCCCACAAACTTTAATATTTTTCGTTATCATTAAGTCAACATTTGTAATTGGCTGCGTTGACCTGTGTGGTAAAGTCGGTCGTACTTACCTTGTGTTTTTTGTTATCCATTCAGTATATCATTGGGTTGTATAATGTAATCATGACTGTATAACCTTTATCTATTCCTATATCGCCTTGTCGGGGCGGGCTCCGCTTTTTTTCCTTTTTTTTTTTTTTTCCTTTTTACTAGAATGTTAGCATGCTGTCGTCAGGTACCTCGGCCTCAGCAAAGCAGGCGAGGATGAAACACCGGGCTGATGTCCAGGAAAAAAAAATGCCTCGACTTCCCCACTGTACAGACATCAGATGGCAAGCAACCAGTATCTGATGTTTCACAGGCAATTGGAGAACTATCCGATCAATGCAGTGACTGTTTTCTAACTCGACGTTAATTACAACAATAATTATGTTTCTTGTCCTGTGGAGGGACTGGGGTTATGTCTTGGCTCCACCCAGATTTCCTATATTTTTCATCCCAAAGGGTTTTAATAGGTTGTTTCTGGCCTCCCTGACATTCTCCTATGTGGCATGTAGATGTGCCGATTTAATTAGTTATTCAAGGCATGGAATTGACACACCAATTATTCACGGTACAATGTTTCAAGCCCACATCCCGCACGGCCTTTTACGACCGGTTTTCTAATTAAGAATGACCAAAACCACAACCACGGGTCTACAATATTGTGCAAACGGAGCCTGCATTAATTGCATTTTAAGGGTCGAAAATATTGGTCGGACATGGGCCGAATTTATGGATCGGAAATAGGTGAAATTGTAGACAGGGGCTAGTTTCACCTACCAGTATTTCTCTTGAAATTTGTTTAATTAAGACACTATAAGTACCTAATCAGTTAATTCTACGCATGATTCAATTTTCACGTTCTTGGATTCATCAGTGGATGTGGAAATACGAGATATTGTAGACAAGTTGCCAGTTTCTCCTGATATTATTATTTTCGGACCCGTTAATTTAGTCCTTTACGTAACATTAGTACTAGTCGAACGGTTTCGGGATAGAAATACGAGCAATTCCAGACAGGGGCTGATTACTCGTATTTCTCGTCCCGTTTACAATTTAGTTTTCGATATCTTCATTCATTAGCTATATAGCCCGAGTAATAATAAAATTTGCATTTCCCCAGATTTCTTTCCTTTCTTTTTCAGGGGCGAAAGAACAAAACTCTGGCATCCAAGGAATTCCGCCATACAAAAACATTTCTTTCCTTTCTTTTTCAGGAGCGAAAGAAGAAAACTTTGGCACCCAAGGAATTCCGCCATACAAAAACATTCTAACGTCTGGCCTGTAGTATTGATCACATGAGATGTACTCACTTGTAACAATGAGTTCTGCTTTCTCCTCTATTCGACTGCCACCTTTTAGCCACAGGATACAGCTGTATATTCCACTATCAGTCGTGGTGACATTTGAGATCACTAGAGTTGCTGTGGACTCCTTACTGACTCGTGTTCGGTATTCAGCAGGACATCTGGTAGATACTTTCCACTTCCAGGAGTTAAATTTGTCATCTGCCACGAGATCGACTCTGCTATTATTCGGATAATACTTGTACCAAATTGGCGACAGGTCAGTGAACTCTGTGTTCCTATTATCTACGGTGTAATCCCACTCAAGTCTAGCAGTCGTCCCACTTGAAACGTACAACGGTTTGGAGGGAACCTTGGTAAAAGTAGCTGATCCCTCTAAATTTAAATTTTACATGATATATATAATGTACAGTACTCGAAACTAAATCACATTGAATTTTAACGAAATTGAAACAACATAAGGGTTGATCAAAGTCATTACCTAGCTAAACCACAGATCGAATTGGAATTTAGCGTGTTGGTTTTTGTGGAGGGAGGAAAACCTGAAACTGGCCCGGAGAAAAATACTCGGAGCAAGGATGAGATACCAACAAACTCAACTGACATGTTTAATACCAGCCTAGTCCCAAGGCATTCTGGCTGGTATTTATTTCTGATGGGTTAATGGGATCCCTGTGGTTTGTACTGGTTTGTGACGTCATAGCTCATGGTTGCCAGAACGCCTAGCAGAATTCGATTCAAGATGGCGGCCATGAATTCGGTACACATTTGTTCGTAAAGAGCTTTCAGAGCAAATATCAAAGCATGGGTTTGAGGCTTTAAGAGAGTTTTGTTTGGATTTTAAAAGCACTTTGGCCGCCTGATTTAGCGTGGAGGGAGTCCACTTTAGGTGAATATCGTGTTAATTTTCATAGTCCGTGAGCCGAGGGCCAGGTCGGTATCATCCGAGGTGAATAAGGCTCATGTTATTTTTCTGAAAGGTTAGGTCACCTCAAGTGAGAAAATGCCTGATAGCATTCCATCAGTGGCAGCTTTAAGAAGTTATGGGGATATTTAAAAATGGCCGCCATCTTGAACCGGAAGTGAAATGCTTCTTATACTAAAATGCTTGGAATATGTTGATATTCGCTGAGTATGTAATACCACAGGCAGCCCAAGCTCAAAGTTTGAATTTATTTGACAGTTGAACTACGAAGGTTCAAACATCCAGAATATCTGGTATTTTATTGCACTAAATGGGAAATGAATAACACAATAAACTTGCTTTGATGAAGATTAAGTTGTTGTGTCTTGAATTTGGGGGTTTGGGGGCCGATTTAACGAGTTTCTAGGAAACATGGATTCACTCTACATTAAGTTAGGAAAGGCAGGCAAGCGGACGCGATGGCGTGTTCACATACCTGTCATCTCCACGGCAAAAATGACCCTTAAATCCACTCAATCGACGTGATACTTCTGGATCCCGTAGACAGATCTCCTTGCTACGTATCCTCCAAGTTTCATGACCAAACATTCAACGAGTACCGAGAAATGATTTTTGTCACCTCGAATTTCGCCGTCCCAATCACCTCTTCACACTTTGACGAGCCACCGGAAGTCCAACCGAAAGGATGCCTCGTTTTGGAGCTTTCCCATCCAATTGGTGCGGCGGTGATTTTCAACACCAAAACGAGGCATCCTTTCGGTTGGACTTCCGGTGGCTCGTCAAAGTGTGAAGAGGTGATTGGGACGGCGAAATTCGAGGTGACAAAAATCATTTCTCGGTACTCGTTGAATGTTTGGTCATGAAACTTGGAGGATACGTAGCAAGGAGATCTGTCTACGGGATCCAGAAGTATCACGTCGATTGAGTGGATTTAAGGGTCATTTTTGCCGTGGAGATGACAGGTATGTGAACACGCCATCGCGTCCGCTTGCCTGCCTTTCCTAACTTAATGTAGAGTGAATCCATGTTTCCTAGAAACTCGTTAAATCGGCCCCCAAACCCCCAAATTCAAGACACAACAACTTAATCTTAATCAAAGCAAGTTTATTGTGTTATTCATTTCCCATTTAGTGCAATAAAATACCAGATATTCTGGATGTTTGAACCTTCGTAGTTCAACTGTCAAATAAATTCAAACTTTGAGCTTGGGCTGCCTGTGGTAATACATGTTTGATTTGGTGAGCTAAAATGAGAAAAGGCCTGATAGCATTAAATAAGTGGCAGCTTTCGGAAGTTATGGGGATATTTAAAAATGGCAGCAATCTTGAACCGGAAGTGAAATGTTTCTTATACTAAAATGCTTCTAATATGTTAGTTTTAAGTTGACATTTACCAAGTGTGTAGCATATGATATTCTTAGTTAAATTAAATATTTGTTCATTGTGTTTGTTAATAAATACGCGAACATTTAATCTGACCTGTATCGCAAACCGGAAGTGGTTCCAGCTAAACCGGAAGTAGTCCACTATATCCCACAAAACCTCTAGAGAGCGAATGTATAGCACGGAAGTATTTCCAGTACCAGTATTATAGTTCAATCTCTTTTAATTTTCTATGAAAATATGATAATATCGTATTTAATATTTAAAACTGGGGTAGTCTATTAACCTCTTTGATTGTTCTTGTGACTTGGCTTAAAAGCTTGTAAATGAGAACATCTGTGAACGAATTTATATGATTAAAGTTTCTGCCTTGAAACATTCATCAAGATTCGTGCTTATAAAGTCTCTTGACATCCATGACGAAAGTTCACCACCAAGCGCTAATAATCACTATCGCTATCATCATCATCATCATCATCATCTGTGTCATCAGAAAACTCCTCGTTCTCGGTACCACTATCTTCATCATCACATGTGGAGGGACGATTCTCGCACTCTTGAAGTTTGCACATTTCAGTGCACTTTAAACCGTTCGAAATACAAACACATGTGGGATCCACGCACTTCCTAGCACAATTGCAAGCGAGCAGTTCCAGTATTGCTTCAGGTGCAGGTTTTCCATCCATCCAGTCGAAAGCAAGCTTCGGCACTCATTTCTCGTCTTCCACTTTCCACCCTCTACCGACTGGGCTTGGTACTTGCGGATCCTGCTCCAAGCAGCGTTTCCAAATTCCGGCCTGGTAGTTTGCTCGTTGAACATGCTTTACCAGACAGTCTCTGCATGGAGGAAGCTGCATGGTGGCTTTCTATCTCACCTCTCTTTGAACAAAAGAGCTGGCACCTGAGATTGTTCACTTTTGTGGTTTTTGTCTTGCTAGAATAGAGAAGGCACGTATACGTCTCCAACTTGTCAATTAGTCGTGGCGTGACATCCTACTGCTCTCCAAGCTCATCAACAGCTTCACGGCAATCCCTGTTGTTCTTGATGAGTTTCAGTGCTTGCGATTTCTCCTTTCCTGCAAATGCACTCACCGAATCGCAACCAGTAAATGCATGCATTCCGATGAGTGCTTTGCAGACATCGCGTCCAACAGATGCAGCAACCTTACGACATCGACTACTTTGGTGCGCGTGCGTGATCCTGTCTTCATCAGCAGAGGGATATTTATCTGCTCCACAAACGCCAAGGCCATAACGAGAACATCTGTGTCGTCTGCGCATATCAGCACCGAGCTGTAACCTTCCTTGGCAGCATGGGATGCATGTAGTATCAGACGACCATCTGCTTCTTCTTGGCGACACATCAGGGACGGGACTTCCTCAAAGGTCTGTGGCGCAATCTTGTAACATGTTTCGCCGATGTTGGTATAAAGCAACTGCCTTCAAGCTTTCTTGTGCTGGTATAATTCTTCCACTCATTGACAAGAAACTTGATGAGGCTTTTTGGTGAAAGTTCCTTCACTGACGCACGATCTGCGAACTTGTGATGCTGCGCAGCTGATGTCCCGATTCTTCACCTCTCAATAGGCGTTCGCTGTTCTTGATTGAAAGTTTGTTGTACGTGACAAAAACAATATCTATCCTCTTGCTCTGCGCTCCCTCTCTCAAGGTCATAGCTAGGATATTTGCAGCAACGTCCCCAAATGTCAATTGATCTCCTTTGATCTTCTGGACAAGTGCCATTTCATCGATGACAGCAGCAGTATTCTCCGGGACTCTATCAGTGGCCTGGACATCCTTCTCAAGTAATGAGGCTAGAGCAGTCTTATTGGTCTTTCGAAGAAGGCCATCTGGTGAGGACAGCGCCCACGGCAATGGCCCCAGAGGATGGGCCAAGATCGTATCCATCTGCAAGTTTCTTGCCTGAGCCATCACTATGATACGAGCAAACGACCTATCTGCCTTTAGAATTAGAGATCGTCCGCTTGTCGTCACTTGCTTCTTCTTGCTCATGTCGGTGAACGTCTTTAGCTTGTTGGTCTTGATAGGGTCATGGAACTTCTTAACGTGAGGAGTCTTCTTCAGTCTCTCCTCCTTGAAGGTTACATAACACTTCTCTCCGATCGCGTACACGTTCCTTAGATCAGTGGCAATCTCTTGAGGTGCTTCCTTTGCCGTGGAAATGCTTAAGATAGAATGTTCACCTGCAAAGGGGTTTACCTATCCTTCAAGAAGTTCGACCACCATTGAAACAGCTTGCTCATCTTTCGTTATTCTGGATCTTTGGAGCTCCGTATGTTGAGACTCTGTGTTTCTGTGCTGTACCATCTGTCTAAGCTTTTTCAAGAAAGCACTTTGGTACTCTGCAGTTAAGTAATAACGCTGGATGGTTGCTGCTTTCAGACTGAATCCAGTGCTACTACCGGAGGTCTGCGTATCTTTGTTGACTGTCACCTCTGTCGTCTGATCAACAGGGATTGTTAAGCCTGAAGGCTGAACTGACGTTAGAAAACCGCCCGCGTCCAACAATGAAAAGAGATTCTTCCGCGCTTCACTGCTTTCTTGACGAGTGTCACGTGACAAAGTCACGTGAATATTATTAAATAATTTAAAATTTATTTCGATTTTTTTTCTCCCATCCTTTGTATAACCCTTAGACGCCACAGTAATTCCTAAATCAGACACACACACAAAGATATCATAGTTCCATTTTTCTATTTATTCCGCAAAGTATGCCTTATGAATTGGGGGGGGGGGGGGGGTGCACAAAACACCCTGCCCTGCCCTATAGCTGCCACCAATACACTGCTATCAGGCATTTCTGAACTCCCCAATGACTGCTCTTTTCAAAATACAATACGAGCCTTATTCACCTCGGATGATACCGATAGGCCAAATTTTGGGGTTTGGCTCACGGACTATCACGGTTCAACATGCAACTTGCTGACCGTTTGAGTACATTCCACTGGTGAAAATTGAACTACTGAAGATGGTTCTTTCTGTTGTTGGTCTCTCTTCTCGGCTAACATCGGGCAGCGAATCCAAACATGTTGGGCTGAGAGTAAGATATACAGTTGAACGACTTGGAAGGAAAGTGCCGTGTATTTTGTTGAATAAAGGTGAATAAAGTAAACTTCACGAATGAGTTTATAAATACACGATAATCTAACACTGACTACTCCATTTGGCCAGGTTTTACACTCTTTGAGTTCTCACAAAATCAACGGCATTTCAGAATACGAAAACTCAATATGATTTTCCTATCACCCGATGCACGCAAGTCTTTGAGCTATCCTCCCCCTTATCATCAAGAGACGCCGCCATCTTGGGCCCATTTTTGCGATTTTTGGGCACAGCTTGAAGAATTCTGCTAGGCGTTCTGAACTTGATGACCGCGACGTCACCAACCAGTACAAACCACAGGGATCCCACTAGCCCATCAGAAAAAAATTACCATCCAGAACGCCTTGGGACTAGGCTTGTTTAATACATGTTACCAGGATTCTAACCCATGAAAAATATGAAGACAAATCAAAACTTTTACTGTTCTATGGTGATTATGACATTTCAAACTTTTCGAAAGTCTTCCAATTTCATATCGTTTAACCAACTAAGAAAATATATTGATCGTGAAGGTTATACTGGAGCGCAACCTCGTAATAACAAAGTACCATGCGAGACCGAATAGACCAGTTCGCGGTTAATAGGCGCTTTGCAGCTAACAGTCACGTGCTGATATAATACTTCGTTAAGGAATGAATTGATCTCGTGATCCCATGGGAAAGGTATTGCCATGGATGCTGTAGGGAAAGCTATCTTTAAAAACGTTGTTTTAGAAAGATCGACAATCGATTGGAGGTTGAAAATAGCATTTAGAAACAGGTTTTTCTAATAACACTACCGATCCCGTGCAAGTCTCTTTAAATAAATGAACTCAGATGTGTTTTGCCCTCCTGTACAACGACGTGATTTGTAGCTGCAAAGGGACTATTCAGACATTTGGTAAGGGGTGCAAACATGGCGCGAACTGACAGTGTTTGTATGGGAATCCGATGCCAAATAATTTCCGTAAAATCGAATTTCTGAAATATTCACTGTCTGCAAACTTAAGATACCAGGTAAAAGATTAATTGATCAAAATTGGAGGGATCTTCCTGTGCTGGGAAGCGTGCAATCGTATTTTCAGTTTGCCATACATTTGTCTGTAACAGCGAGTCAAAGTCCACGGCAAAATCGGAGTACAGACAAAATACGACTGCACGCTTCCCAGCACAAACCTTCTGAATTTTAAGTTCCATGCAATTACTGAACATTGGAACCTATTTTGTTCAACCACATATACTTAAGCCTACAAGAATTACTGATCACTCTGCAACATTAATAGATAACATATTTTTTAAATTCAGCTGAACATCTCACTGCAAGTGGTAATATTTTATATGACATCTCAGATCATCTCCCCAACTTTCTAATTATGAACAAATTTTGTACACTTCCCTCCAAATTGAAGTTCTTTAAGAGGGACTATACAAATTTTGACCAGAGTCAATTTGTAAATGACATTTCTGCTATTGATTGGAACTCTATAGTTTTTCTCAAAGTGCCGATGTGGATGACATGTTTGACTGTTTCTATTTAAGTTTAAATATATTTGTTGGCAAACACGTTCCTCTTAAACAGCTCTCAAAAAGAGAAATTTGGATTAGTTGTAAATCCTGGATTACCAAGGGTCTCAGAACTTCAATTAAACTAAAAAAACAAGCTTTATGTGAAGTTTATGAAGACCAAACTTAAATATTTTGAAACTAAGTTTAAAATTTATCGAAATAGATTAAGTAAACTGGTTAAAGTTAGTAAAACAAAGTATGACAATGATTATTTCCTTGAAAATGCAAACAATATCAAGAACATCTGGAAAGGTATTAAGCAAATAATAACCCTTAAGCCACAAAAAGCTAACTTGCCAACCAAACTTGTGATAGGTGATTCCGTCCTAACTGATACAAAATGTATTGCAAATGCATTTAATGATTTATTTTCTAGTATTGGGAACAATTTGGCTAGATCCATACCAGAAGTACCAAATGTATCTCCATTAGATTATCTTCCTGTTCCTCCAACATCAAGTTTTTATCTATTCTCTGTCACTTCAAGTGAAATAGAAGAAGAGATATCAAATCTTAAATCTAGAAAAGCTACTGGTCCTTTTAGCATACATGAATGGCATTATTGAAACTGTTAAAACATGTTGTATATAAACCATTAGAGATATTATTTAATTACTCTTTTTCACAAGGTAAAGTCCCTAGTAATTTAAAAATTGCCCGTGTAATCCCTGTTCACAAGAAAGAATCTCTGACTTCATTTGATAATTATCGCCCAATTTCCCTTCTTTCAGTTTTTAACAGACTTCTTGAAAAATTAATGTATAACAGATTGATTACTTATTTTGATAAATTGAATATTCTGTGTGAAAATCAGTTTGGTTTTTGGAAAAACCACCCTACAATCCATGCCTTAATTCTTAAAGCTGTTAAGATTCAGAAAGCAATAGAAGAAGCAAATTACGCCTGTGGGATATTTCTTGACCTTAGTAAGGCCTTTGATACGGTCAATCATTCTATCTTGCTGAAAAAACCTGAAGCCTATTGCAAAGGAATGGTTTGCCTCATACTTAAATAATAGGAAGCAATTCGTGTCAATTGGTAGTAGGGGAGGATGAAGAAAGAAAGGTCTGCACCGAAGCCTTTTTATGGAGATTCTTGAGTTCGTCCACGAATGCCGCTTTCCCTTCTCTTTCTCATTTTCTTAACAGCGTACCACAGGTATAATGATAAAGTGTCCGAAGACTACTGCAATGCTGATCAAATACAACGCTTGTCGAGGTTTATACGATATTTCGGCTGGCCAGTACCAGCCTTCTTCAGGTTTATTTTACAGTGGAGGTCACAAATGGATACAAGGCTTATATAAATTGTTAATTACGTAACTATGAGCGGGAATTACAAAATCGATGACATATGTTTTATACAATAGTAACACATAAAAGGAAATTACGAAATAGGTTTGAAAAGATAGTACAGATAGAGTAACAGCCGACAATAAAGGTCAAACGGTGAAATTACATTTCATCACGTCTATTCATTCCGAGTGGTTCGAGGGTTTTAGCTTTATAGATGAGATATGATTCACGTGCTTTTCTCACGGAATCGCGTTATTTAGTAGACACGTTTTCACTTCGTCGTAACGCCGCGTGGAAATACGGTTATGGCACCTCATGACTCCGGATTGGGATACCTATGGTTTGTATCACGTGATGGCATCTTTCCATATTTAGCGGTATGGCCGCTATCTTAGATGTTATTTCATCGATGCTGTGTATTTAGTTATTCAGGGAAACGATAGGCGACGACTACACTCCGTGTGTATGAAAAATGCTTCAAAAATATATTAGCAATGGGTTGAAATTAGTAACCTAGATACGTATGGCGTTCCAAGCAGTCTAACTAATCAATTCAGTCATCCAAATTAACGAGACAATGAATAAACGAGAATGACAAATGATATTCTAAAACAAATACCTTGGCAAGCAATGCGCTTTTTTTTTTGCAGGAAACAGTCACGTGGTGATATATCACTTCAATAACCATTATAAATAACTTACTTACTTACTTACAACATTTGGGCGTAACGCCACAGGAAACAAGCAATAGGACTCAAGGTCCCCTACGAGGCTTGTCTCCGCCATGTCAGTGGACCTACGATTTTACGTCCTTATCCGAGAAGACGTGAAGGTCTAACCATTTGCAGTTGGTTCACAAAGGCAGCACCTTCTACTCAGTTATTTTAAGACCCTGAGTGTTGGTCCGGCCGGGGTTTGAACCCGCGACCTCCCGCTCGACAGACCGGAGCTTAACCACTGAGCTAACCGGGAGGTTCAAACTCATTAATAATTCATGAGGCAAAACAAAGGAAATTAATAAAACATCAGTGTCTTTAATTTAATTCTACTAGAGATTTCGTCTTGATTTACATAAACATTTGCTTTAATTTTCTCGGCCAAAATAAGTCGTATCTCCAAAATAACTGAAAACATTACTCTCTACATCTAGACGTTTGATAAGTCGCGTCCGATCTTTATGGGATTTACAAATTCGCGCTTTCAGCTCGTAAATCCCATAAAGATCGTCCGCTCATACTTTATCTAGTACTTATCAAACTCATTAATAATTCATGAAGCAAAAACAAAGGAAATCACCGACCGATAGGTGACCTTTAAATCTGATACAGATTTCATCCTGATTTGTAAAAACATTAACTTTGGCTTTGATTTTCTCGGCCAAAATAAGTCGTATCGCCAAAATAACTGAAAACATGACTCTCTTCATCTAGACGTTTGATAAGTGCGGTGAAGAATTTCAGCTTGCTTTCAGCTCGAGTTTGTAAATCGGATAAAGATCGGCCACTAATTCTGTATCTATTACTTAGATAGTACGGGCGTTCTTATTGGCTGATAGCCATGTTTTTTCATTAGCCTGTGCAAACATGGAAATGACGTCACACCGTAAGACAAGCCCGCTTTTTTTGCGATTTGGATTTGGGCGACTTCACACTCAACGTATGCACTGCTGTTTCCAGTTCTATACTACTCCATTTACTCAGTACTAAGTACTGTACTACTTCTAGCGGAACATCACTTCGAAAGTGTGTGTGAGTCAAGTTTTTCATTGCCTTTCTCGTCATCGTTTAAAACAACACTTGGAAAAAGTTACTATTCATTTAATTCTGCCAAAGTACGTGCCTCACTAATTGAAGCTATCTTGCACTAAAAACCTGCCACCCCTTGTCTCTTGATTTCTAAATCTCCGTACCTTAATTAACAGTAAGTAGATGTTCTCTCGATACGATATTAAAACTCACACAGTCGCCGGATGTGCGTCAAACTGTTTATGAGCCTGTGAATCGTGCATTAATTGGCAAATGCAAAGGAACAAAGAAAATGTTAAAGAGTAAAAGGCGTCTTGATGTTTGCCCGAGGAAACTGATTTGCTGTTCTTAGGGTAAACATAAGCTATAACAAAATGCACGGCTGATTAATATATGGTTTCGGAAGAATAGATATCATTAAAACCAAATCTAAACCGTATTTTCGCTCCCCACGGCGGTTAGCATACCTTAATCGACTTTAGTTGATCATACCAGTGTTTATCTTCCCCGCCGACGCAGATCAACACTAGATTTTACAGGAACTAGTCACCCATCCTATAATCATCCGTCCATCTTGTTTTAGTACTGATTCGTATAATTTTGATGATTATATCCCATCCAAGGTGATCCGGTACTTCGTCCTTGCATTTTAGTAGTCTACATTTAAACTTAACCTATAGGAACAAAGTTCGTAACGAAGATAAGTAACCACCACTTTACGAAACACAGTAGAATCTCACCAACTTAAACGCTCGCCTGTCGCCTAGGGAAAAACGTGGTCGACTTGTGGCAAGTCTATTTACATTTAGACTGAGTTCGAAGTTTCTATGGGCTCATAGTTGACGGGAAACGTACGGCTTCGAGTCAACTATCAGCCATATAAACATGGCTTATATGCTAGTTTTAAGAACATCAAATTTCCAATGGAAACTATCAGCCGATAGTTCCGAGACAAACACACCCTATTTGTCGTTATTGTTCATCACAAAATTGTCTTCCACTCTCAGCGGGCACTATTATACAAATAGACTGTGTCCGTCGAGGAACTATCGCCTGATAGTTGCCCGCGGAATATTGATGTTCTTAAAACAAATAGAAGCCCGAGAACGAAGTTCGAGGGCTTTTATGCTAGTTTTAAGAACATCAAATTTCCAAGGGAAACTATCAGCCGATAGTTCCGAGACAAACACAGTCTATTTGTCGTTATTGTCCATCACAAAATTGTCTTCTGCTCTCAGCAGGCACTATCGCCTGATAGTTTGGCGCGCGCTCATTGGCTGAAAGCGATCACGTGACGTGATAGTTGTTGTCCACGGATGCAAACTATCAGGCGTTATAGTTCACCACAAAATTTTGGCGCGCGCTCATTGGCCAAAAGCGATCACGTGACGTGATAGTTGTCGTCCGCGGAAGCAAACTATCAGGCGATAGTGCCCGCTGAGCACGAAAGGCAATTTTGTGTTGAACAATAACGCAAATAGACTGTGTCTGTCTCGGAACTATCGGCTGATAGTTTCCCTTGGAAATTTGATGTTCTTAAAACTAGCATATAAGCCCTCGAACTTCGTTCTCGGGCTTATATTTGTTTTAAGAACATCAAATTTCCGCGAGCAACTATCAGCCGATAGTTCCTCGACGGACACAGTCTATTTGTATAATAGTGCCCGCTGAGAGTGGTAGACCATTTTGTGATGAACAATAACGACAAATAGACTGTGTTTGTCTAGGACCTATCGGCTGATAGTTTCCCTTGGAAATTTGATGTTCTTAAAAGTAGCATATAAGCTCTCGAACTTCGTTCTCGGGCTTCTATTTGTTTTAAGAACATCCAATTTCCGCGAGCAACTATCAGCGATAGTTCCTTGACGGACACAGTCTATTTGTATAATACGATAGGCAACTAGTTCCTGTAAAAACTAGTGTTGGTCTGCGTCGGCGGGGAAGATAAACACTGGTATGTAATCAACTAAAGTCGATTGAGGTATGCTAACCGCCGTGGAAAGCGAGTAGCAGCTGACGTTTCGACCGTTAGCTCTTCGTCAGAGCAAAAAAGGTTTTTCATCCGCGGACGACAACTATCACGTGACGTGATCGGTTTTAGGCATTGAGAGCGCGTCAAAATTTTGTGGTGAACTATAATACCGAATAGGTAGTGAGTAGCTTAGCCAATCAAATTGCAGGATTCGTGATAGAATACTAGTTGGTTTCTACTAAAACGCATTAGCTCCAAGTGTATCTCAAGTCGACCCGTGGAGTCTTTCCTTACTCAGTTGGCGAACAGTTTCTCTCATTTTTTTTTTTTAGTTGAGAAAATACACTTAGGTTTTATTAAAAAGTGACTATTTGACACTTATTTGACAATAATGTTTTAACCTATGAAGGACATTTCTATATTAGCTAAAGCTTGAAATATTAACGGTCGAACAAACCCGAAGGTTGAGACCTGATTGGCAAAGTAAGCCATTTCATTGTGCAAGGACGTGACAGTTTCATCAGTTCAAATCCACTGAAACTGCGTTTTGAGAAAGCTTTTAATATTAAAATGTTCCCCATGTTGAATTGTTGTCAAATAGTTCTGAGTTTTTCAAAAGATGTAATTCAAAGCTATTCAAAACAACTGAGATAAAATAATATTCTTCAAGATTTGTTAGATTCTGATGTTTCAATGATGTGGATGATTTAAACAATATCACATTTAGTTCGTACTTTTCAGCATTCCTTGCCGCTGGACTGCCTAGCACTTAGCTGGACTATCACTTAAAGAATTTGAACCTTGTTTAATCTTTTCACTCACTAAAGCGGCCAGAACCGACCAATATGAAGCATGTAACTGAAAAAAATTTTTGCATCCCATCTAGACATGCTGGGAATATGATGTTGCGATATTATTTCAAGGGATGAATTACTTAAAAGCTAGAACTATAACAGGAAGTCTACAGGAGCGATCGGTACTTCGCACATGAAATCAAAAGCAAATATAACATCAGCATTCATTTACTATACAGTACGTACCTTCTTTATAATCTCTCCAACCACCAGATTGTTTTGCACAAAACATGTCAATTTCCTACACCCTTGCACCTCCAATTACTAGCCTGAATTCCAGCCGTCTTATACATTATCTCCTCTGGTTCATTCCTCCCGAGAGAGATGCCTGAATTCATTCGACGACAATGCCGTCCGTAACGTCACTTCCCCAAAATCGCAGTAGTGATTTTGATTGGTTCATATTTTATAATTTCGCATAATTATCATAAGTAACTCATCAGAGAAGACGGCAGGATTCACTTGGACTCGCGATGGTTGATCGTTGAGTTTCAGTGGAGTTATTGTATTTGGCAAAGACCTTGAATTCGTAAGGAAAACATCTGCATGGAAATGAAGTGTCCTGTAAAATAACCGGCCGACTGTCCTGGAAACATGTACATATTTTTCGCAAGTGTGTTTTGTGTCTGTGTTTCGAGTTGGCTCAACACGTGATAGGGTCAACATTTCAGATTCGACATCGCTCGGGACACTTAATTTATTTACAAACCTTAACACAGTGAAAACAAGATGGGGGAAACCAGGGAAAGAGTCCCATCTCTCAAATATATGTAAAAAGCTTAATGTTTCATATAACTTCCTTCGTTGTAAAGCGTTCCAACAGGCTGAGGATATTTCAACTGGCGCAATTGTCGGAGACGTTTTTTTTTATCCAGACGGCCAGAGATTTATTCGACACGCGAGTGAAGTTTTTCGATGGTAATGGCAAGATGTTGAGTTTTTCTAGGAGGACTTTGGATGGAAATTTATCACATTTTATGAAATGATTAGGGATTAGCTGGCGCTAAATGCACGTGCCCTGACGTGATGAAATAATTTGAACCGACATTTGTAAGTAAAACACACAAAAAACTTATGTGTAATAATATTCGTTTCTGTTAAAAGTAATGCCATCAAATATAATAATAGTAGTAAATGGTCCGATTCTTCAGTTTTCCAGGCCAGCGTCCGCGCTTTCACTCGGCGGTCACTTCATGACATGAGTAAGAATTCGGGATCGGAACGACCCCAGTGATCGTTATAAATGTCAGCCTCCTTCAAGATGTAGAAAATGAACACTAGCACTAATATTTGTAAAGTCACCACTCTACTCGAAAATAAAACTGCATGCAAATCTAGATAGATGACTTTATTTCACATTTAGAACGACACACCCTATTGTAGTATAGCTATTAGCTATACTACAATAGCACCTGTAATAAAGACTTTATTTTATGAGGGTGAGCACTGTGCTTGGACAGTGAAGTTAGAAATAATATTATCAGTCCTTGAATCCTTTTGAAAAGCATTATTGATTTCTAAAAATGTTGAAAAGTATGGGTTGGTAAACCCTGCTAAAAATAATTGTTTTTTTCTAAAATACAAAAAAACACATCTCAATTAATATTGTAATATGTTTGAGCAAGTTAAGTTCAGAAATAGTGTTATGTGAAATTGATTTATTATAATTACTAGGAGCAGGAGACAGTCATGTGCTGGTATCATACTTTGCGAGGGGGAGGGACATTGGGATTTGCGGTGTGGGTCAGTTTTTAGTGCGGTATTTCGGTGAATTAAATCCTATATTGCGGTATTGCGGTGATCTCAAATCCTGCGGTGTGCGTTGTTTGTGCTTTCAAACCTGCGGTGTTCGGTGAAACGTGTCTTTTCAAAGTCAAATCAATGTAAATCACGGGACTCTTAAAATAATTATTGCGTCATTGCGGTGTCGGTATGTTGTCAACGTTACATGCGGTGATGCGGTGTTTTAGGATATGTCCCCCTCCTGTTTCCTTTCCATTTGCCAGGCCATTTGCCCACAGCTGCTAGTGAACTAGCCGATCGCTCGCTCGCAAGGCCAGCGATTATAATTTTTAATTACAAAACTAATTAAAATTGAGGACTTCCAATTCCCTTTTCAAAGGTACACACTATATACACGCTATCCGAAAAAAAACCCGGGGGAAAAAGAACTAAAAAGAAATGGCTACAGCACGAGGTATTCCCAGGTGCTCACCCATCCAGTTACTAACCTCGCCCGATCGGGCTTAACTTTGGTGATCGGATGAGACTGCAGAGAGGCCACAGGGAACCCAACTAGGTCGGTCAGCAGGTGCATCATGACAATTACACATGAAGAAAACGTTTGCTGTTTTATTATTTTCTCCAACATTTCGGAAAAGCTGCTTTCTAACGATATCATTTGGCCCGAGTTCGGTTGGCAGTGCCAGCCTCGTGTTCTTTTTGTCCTTCTCACGACGTGGTTGGATATTGTGACATCACTGCTTCGGTTCACAACAAGTACCTCGAGAAAGCGAAATCGAGAGGTCTATGAAATAAACGTGTGTCAAAGTTACATGCGGTGATGCGGTGTTTTCGGATTCTTTTTGCGGTGTTGTGGTATTGAGAGCCCCCCCCCCCCCCCCCCAATGTCCCCCTCCTTTGTTAACAAATGAATTGAGCTTGTGCTCTCCATTCTCCATGGGAAAGATGTTGTCATGGATGCTGGTGGAAAGCTATCTTTAAAACGTTGTTTAACAAAGATCGACAATGGATTGGAGGTGGAAAATAGCAATTTCAAACAGGTTTTGCAAATAACACTACATATCTCGTACAAGTGCCTTTAAATATACGAATTAAGATTTGTTTGCCATCTAGTACAACCACGTGATTGCATTCCTGCAAACTGTCCATTAAATTATCACGAGCATCAGTAGTGAATCAATTATCTGGCTCCCCTAGCACAAACCATGACAAAAATATGCTTGAACAGTGTACATGTATTCACCTATAATATTCCTTGCTGGCCCGAGTTAAGGCCTCATCGATTATTTGTTTACACTCGCAGTGGTATTTAAGACTGTCGATCGATACTCTCTTCAATGAATTGTTCTTTCCTGTGAAAGGGTCTTTGTATTTCTTCGTAAATTCGCCATTATCCTTCCATGCTTTTCTGCTACATGATTTACAAAGGTAATATCTCTTCCTGTCTCGAACCGAACGGCAAATCGAGAGACTTTATATACTAGCAAACAGAAGACAGATCACTGTTCAGTGATTGACTCCAAATGTTATAACGATTTGTTGCTCCAAAAAGGTTTTCACAAAATACATTTAAGAGGCACTTGAGAAGCAAATGGTGCAGATAAGTATATATAGGGCCTTCATTTCTCAAGGCAACGATCTGACTTTCGATTCCTATCTTTACAGCTGTCATGCATGGCAATTATTTGCATGACTGTAAAATTTTAATCCGCTTTGACGTCACTGGACGGCATTAATATTGTTTTTAATCCGCTTTTATGTCAATGGACGGCAAAACGATTCAGATTTCAGAGGTCTCTCTCGAGAGGAACGAATCATAGGAGACAGCTGAAATTCAGGCTACTCCAATTGCATGCTGGATATAAATGGACAAAAATCGACAGGGCCGGGATACTTCTGTATGGTTCTTTAATGTCTTTTTACCCTACAACCAAGAAAGGTGATTTTGATCCAAGTCGAGGTCTTAATTAAACCGACAAAAACACAACCTGGTAGAGAGATCACCAACAGCAGATCGAGATTCGAGAATTTCAATGAAGAATATTTTGATGTGTGTCAAAGGAGAAACATAACAGAAAAACCCAGTGAAATACCCTCACAAAGCTTACTAAAAGCAAACCAAATAGTTGTCAGTCTTCGCCAGACTTTATGATATCTTCTGGCTCGCTTGCAGTGGCTTATTACTCAGGGCTGCCTGTGGCAGCGCCGAGTCTTAAAATGCAAGTGTTTTTTTTTTTTTTTTAATCAGTGTCAGACGGCTTCTGCGCATGCGTTAAAGGTCAAATTCAAACCAATCAGATTGCACTGTGCTGGTCACGCAAACAAAGGTTAGATTTCCTCAGGCGCGCTCAGATAAGAAAGTTCCAAGCTCAGACAAGGCGAGACAAGGAGATATCAATTTCAAATAGTCATTGTCAGAAATCTATTCCATCGTGGGCAATGATGCAATACAACCTAAATTTGGGTCAGGTCCATGTTTTACGACAGAATAACCAGAGTCTTTCTACTGGATTCGGAGAGCTCGAGACATTATACAAGTCTGCTAATATGGGGAAAACTGAAACAAAAAATGAACTTTGACGGCAGAAACCCTCATATTTGAGCCAAGCGGAATATTTACATGATCCGCTAAGATTTTTACAAATCTAATTAGTTAAGCAGATGTACGCAGTGTATGCCAACTGAAATGCTGTGCTCGTTTTGTGGTTACGGCTCAGTGGGGCAACTTACACGAACAAGAAGCATGAACTGCCAGCAAAGAGAGAGGAATTGATCGGAGACGTTAAATTACGTTACTGTGAAGAGGATCAAAATTCAGGTTCTTTGAGACTGTCTTCTGCCGTGACTCGTGAGAGAAATTGGAAAAGATCTAGCTGTTTCATTCAGACACTGACAAATTTATTGAAAGCTACGGGCTTACTTTATGAGATTATTATTCATTGTGGAATGAAAGGAAACAGGTTAGCTGAAAGTTAAGTTCGAGGTAGGCTTCGACTTTCATTCCGATTCAGTGCATATGTGCACGAAGGTGGAATGCTTTCAACAACACTACTAACAAAAGAACCAAAACGAAAGATTCAGTTACGTAAGTACTGTAAGTAAACTCTTTTAGATTTGAATACATTTCCTCTCAGTTTGTCTGTTAATGTACTTTTTCTTCGAATTATCGCTTTATTTAACATCTCTGTGATTTAGAGTATGCGTACCTCAGAATAAATTATTTGAAAGGTCAACTGAACTGCCCAAATGTTTTTGTAAAACAGTCTGTGAATTTGAGAAGCGGACTTAGAAGAGCTTTCTAATTTGGAATTACATGTTTTTCTTGCTATGAAATTTATGTTTCATTTCACATTTATTCATACAGTTTTAGCCGGACATTTCCCCGAGTTTTTGATCTATTTTCAATCAAATTCAAATGAAAGTGTATTTCATCTTCAAACAAGAGCCCATCTGGGCTTTCACTTGGGCCACATGAGATTGAAGATGTAATACACTTTCATTTGAAATCCTCTTAGTAATAACCAAAGGGAAGAATTATTAGCTGAATTTAGCAGTCTTTAGTGGCCGGTAGCGCGGTGACTTTCATTCTCTGCTCCCCTAGTATATATGTAATTTAATAGTTTTGTTTTTCTCGTATGTTGACCTTTTAATTTAAACACTACTTATTCGTTTAACACACTGCATTTGAGCAGGCATATATTCATTGTTTTGAACCCGAGAATTAACCGTACTACCGTACTTCATGGTCCCTTTCTTTAGTAGTGGGTTGTCGGTCAGGTGATTGTAAACTCTCGTCATTTAGCACAGAAAATGTATTCTGATGAATAGGGATCGGCCGGGTTGTCATGTAAGAAAGATGGCTCTTGAACAAACTGATAAGCTTCAGTAGGTTGGGTAGTCTCGGTACACTGGAGACCTTGGTCTTTCATTGTCTTCTTTTTTGTATTCTTGATTTTGTTTTTAAAGTTTGAAAGTCGTATCTCAGCTTTATTATATCCGCTTTCAACTCGCCATTTTCAACTTCTAGGTCAACGAGTCGGATGACAGTATCTTGATTTCGGTCTTGTATATATTATCTTGCTGCACTAATGTCTTCCAAATGACTGAGTTTGGTTTCTTGATTCGTGTTTTGATGTGACGAGAGTAAGAATTCATTACGCATATCATATCAGGTCAGCCTCCATGTTACAAATCAAGGTCGTTAAAGCAGCGAGAGAGTTCTTATTGTGGGCTAACAAATATTTTTATCCTCGTGAAGAATCTCCAGAATTCCGTCTCTTCCGGTTTGATTTTGACTCATGTGTATGTTGCTTTTGGAGTTTCAAGGATATGTTGATCCAAAACTACAGGCTCTTGGGGTTTTTCATTGACTTGTGAACTTGCAGGCTCTGTAATTTGTTTTGTTTTCTTAGTATAACATAAAGTATCGAACATGTTCATGTTATCAAGCATGTCGCGCGTGACCTCTGTTTCTTCGTTCATTAAGTTCTCTACTTTCATCTGTAATCTGGGAAACTCTATCTTTGCCCATGCTTGGCACATAACTATTCCTGTTGTTAAGTAGACGTGGATGATTATAAGTAAAATCCTTCGACAGCTTGTACCGTTTCCGCTAGGTCAATATCCTCGCTGGAACGAAATAACTTGATCTCACTACTCCCAATACTCTCTGATCCAACCGGCTTACGGTAAATTTAAATCTCTGACAGTTTTTAAGAGACTCATAATATTGGTCTTGAAGTGCCTTCACCCAAAATAAGATGTTCTCCTCGGATGTTTTAAATGCAGCACAGCGAGCCGATGGCTTATAGGAGGGGCTGAATGGGGTTAACTGATAACTGAGAAATGGCCAAAAATATTACTGTTAACTGAGAATATTACCTTTTTTTAGCTGTTAGCTGATATTTGTGAGATAGCTGTTACCTGATATTTCATTATTTTTTATTAAAATGACGTAACGTCACATGCTATTATTGGCTTTTCGGATGGTTTTCGACAGATTTGATCCAGTTGATAATAGTCAAATATTAAACATGACACATCAGAGTTATCTGATACTAGAAAAATCTATTGAATAGACAAAATGTAGTGTTTGATGTTGAATTAGCGGTTATTATTCATTTCATACCAGCAAATATGTATTCAAATCAGGTTAGGGTAGTCTTTTTATATAACTTAACTGATAACAGCAAAATTTAACTGATAACTGATAAATAGCTAAAAATTTAGCTGTTAACTGATATTGGTACCCCCCCATTCAGCCCCTCTTATAGATTCCAATATCTATTTCTTCGAATTTTAGCTTTCCGGAACCTGGCCCCTAGACTGGCTTCAGGTCGTCGTACGTGTCGTATAATAAAATCACTGGCCATCTGGGTAAAAAACGCGGTCCTTCGGCTCCGACAATAGCGCCAGTTGAAATATCCTGAGCCTGTTGGAAGGCTTTCGCACGAGTGAAGTTAAATAAAACATTAAACTGGCTTACATTTGAGAGATGAGACTCCAAATTAGAGAGAAAGTCCCTCGCGGGTCCTCCGCCATCTTGATTTACTGTATTCAATTATGTAAATAAATTAACCTGGCGATTGTTGCGTGATCAGCACAGTGCAATCTGATTGGTGTGAATTTGACCTTTAACGCATGCGCAGAAATTTTGCGACACCCAACAAAAAAAAAAAAAATAACGACTTGCATTTTAAGACTCGGTGCTGCCACAGGCAGCCCGAGTAATTATCTCATGTGGCCCGAGTGAAAGGCCAGATGGGCTCTTTTCTACTTTCAACACACAGTCGCTAAACTGTACGAAATCTCCAAGAATAAATCCCTAATGTCCAAACTAACGGGAAAAACTGAAAGAGGAACTCCTTGTGAGAAATCGACGTACATATGAAGCTATATAAGTTATCATCGACTATATGGGAGTCAAACATCGAGCTGCTATGAAACCGCTTGTGACAGTTTGTTTATATACGCACTTTCATGACAAACGAACGTTTCTACTTTCGACACAACGGTCGCTAAACTGTACGAAATCGCCAAGGATATATCCCTAATGTCCAAACTAAAGGGAAAAACTGAAAGAGGAAATCATTGTGACCAATCGACATAAATATGAAGCTCCAGAAGTAATTATTGAATACATGAGAACCCATAGAGAAAACCGATAATAATGAACACGGTATTAGTTTCACCGACATTTGTGGCGTAACTGAACTCGCACTACAGCATAGCTTGAAATACTGTACGAAACCTCCCGTTTAAAAATTTCTTGATGCCGAAAGGACCGTAGCATTTAAACAAGATATCCTTCTGACCAATCGACATACATATTAAGCTGTGAAAGTATGTTTCCATTCCATAACAGCCGATAGTGCAAACTAGTAAACTGCCACTAGTAAATTGACCTTGCGAGTACTGAACTTTCTAGCGTCAAATGCATGTGTTACGTTTCCAAACTTTAGGACAAGAAATCTTCCATAGAATGTTCTATTTTATTTACAGCTGAGAACTGTATTATTAAACATAAGAAATAAAACAATGGTGCCATTTGAAGAATTATATCATGTCAAAAGTGCAAACGAAGAAATATATATCTACGGACGCGAGCAGCTCGATCGTTTCACTTTGGTCAAACTCGGACTGTTTACGACTGGAACCTGCAGTTTTATCGGACCTGCAGACTAAATTGTAAACGTGTGGCCGTGTTCAGGCTAGTAAATCTAGCTAGCTAACCACAGGAGGTAGCGAGCTTCTTTAGTCTGAACAGTTTTTCTGCTCTGGTGATTAGCTAGCTAGTGGTCGGTGGAATACTTTGAAGTTCCAGGCTACCTAGCGAGGTAGCTTGAATAGAATCTAGCGCGCTAAAAGCCCATCGATGACAACTACCGGGTGTATTGTACGTCAATTGAGCCATCATGGATAACGAGGATCGCCAAACACCAGTCAGTAGCAGTTTTTCGCACAGTTTTAATATTTTGGTTGACATTTCAATTGAGCACTTTGGCGGTCAATTATTTGCGATTACGAAACACTTGCGCCAAGGGCAGTTATAGACCAAATTTCTATCTTTTAGAGAGGGTCTGAATGGGGGGGTCTACATGTCAGTTGTCAGTTAAAATGTTGTCCATTTGTCAGTTGTCAGTTAGCCCTAGTTAATCATTACTAGAGAAAATTTACAATGTTTGACCCACAAAAACCAAACATCGGGCAGAATCAGGCGACATTACTTAGTCACGTGACACGATCAAACGCGCTGGATTTAAATTTCTGCTCCAGCGCACATGCCAAATAACAAAGAAAACTGCCTCAAACTGGTCTATGCCCTGAAAATATTGCCAGTTTGTGGGTTTAAAAACTGATATCCACAAAAATGTAAACACGGGATTTTAAAGTAGGGATGTTACGCTGCAATTTCCACGAATTTGGGGGTAGATTAAGTGGAATCTGCTGCCATTAAATAAACGCTGAAGTTTGGGTTATTTTAGGTCGAAAACGTATGGAAAGTGTTCTCATTTGTTATTCAGGACTTATTTTCTCACGAAGTCTAATATCATTAAAAATTGTAAAAACGGGAAAATATTATTTTATAACTTATCTGTTATCGAGCGTTCTTTTGTCAAAATCCGTTAAATATTTCTGCCATTAAAGTTTAAAAGTATTTCTAGCAGTGAAATTGTCCTTAATGCTTGCATATTAATCGACCTTTCAAAACTCCCGGGAGACCGGCAAGCTAACATAAGCTCCGCCTCCTGGGTTAAAATAGAAGATACCGAAACAAAGCGGCGGCAGTGGAAAGCTAATTAGTCAATCGAGTTGGATAATCACATCAGCGGTAGCGCCTGGCTTTTGAATTTGACAAAAGCCAAGGAACTACATCAAAAAGTAAAGACGCATCAAGAGAAACTTTGCATTCGCATCACTGTTAGCGTTGTAATTAGAATTACAATCTGATTTTAAAAGGAAAATATTTCCACCGATCAAGGACTTTATTTATTTATTACTCTTTCTACACCAGCGTTCTTTTTCTTACGCGGATTGTAGCGTAGTGAATCCTACAGAATACAAACTATACTTTCTTCATTAAAACTCGAAATAATCCCGATTCTTGAAAAATAACAATCCTGGATTCGGTAAGCGTTTTCTAAAAGAAAATACCGGGCACTTATGAAACGATTTTGACAAGAAATTTCGGCCCAAATTTTGTATTTATCGCGCTGAGTTATAGATTTTTGCTTGCCTTCACCAATTCTTAAAATTCGTTAGAAAGCTCGAGACTACACAAATCCGGGATACACCGTTAAACACTAGAAAACTATATCGGAATGAATATTTTAACTTTCCCGTGAGTCGAACAATATTAGCCACAACGAACCAATAGAGGCAGGCGAGCCTTTGTTCTCGAGTGTTTTAGATCCCTCCTCAGGAAATTGTAAGTTCTGATTTTGTGCATGATTTAGTTTACAGAGTGCTTACAATTCCCAGAAGAGGGTATAAGCCGGGTTTTAAGTACTCTCTGTTTGGCCGTTCAAACAAGAAAAATCTCAAAGAACAGCGTAAAAACCGATAGCGCGTCAAAAACAAATGAAGAAACATATATTTTTAATCTTGAGATTTTAAATGAGACTTTTCTCGTGTTTCTGTCTGCTCTAGAAGTCGAACTCTCAAAAAATTGAAACTAGTTGTCGTCTTCACCGGCTCAGAACCGGCTAAGACTGAAGGACTGCGGCACTGTTTGGAGTTCAAACAAGAAAAAAACTCAAAGAACAGCGTAAAATTAAAAGCGATAACGCGTCAAAAACAAATGAAGAAACGGATATTTTTACTATTGACCTTTAAAATGAGACATTTCTCGTGTTTCTGACCTAACAAAACTAACATAACAACATAAACATTGTTAGCGCATCAAAAACAAATGTTCAAGCGGATTTTGTAAACCTTCAGCTTTAAAATCAGACCTTTTTTGTGTTTCTGTGTGCACTAGAAGTCAACGACCAAAGAATTCTGACTCAGAACCGGCGTTTGAAAAGTGAAAATTAAAACTAACAGAACAACGTAAAAAGCTCTTGCGCATCGTCAACAGATGTCAAAAGGGAATTTTGAATTATTCAGATTAAAAATGAAACGTTTCTCATGTTTCTGTTTGCTGTAGAAGTCAAACTAGCAAAGAATGATGTGAATTGCCTTGTCGTATTGACTCAGAGCTATATATGCCGCGTGTGAAGCCGTTGCCGCCTCACTGTTTTGAATTCAGAGCAAATCCGGTTTGAAAGTTAAAGTGGAAACTAAAAAAAACATAAATAGCCGGCTGGTACTCTAAAACAAAATATTTCTGAAACAAATTACTACCCAGTTATGACCGCTCGCGAGCAGTGACTAGTCGCTAAATCTTATTTCGAATGTTGCAGAACTACTGTACTGGTTAAATTAAACTTTAGCACACAGTTTGTAGTGCGTTTACATCCTACTGGACAGGGAGATTTCAGTTACGTTCGCTAAATTCGCTCAAGACCTGACTAATATCATGATTCACTAACTTTTCGAAAACCGTTCAATGACATAATAGGCTTTTGGCTTCAGCAAACATAGTTAACTCAAGCAGGCGTAATTAACAGTCGGTTCAATTGAAGAGGATATCTATTGTCAATAATCTGATACTCAATTAGCGCCATCACGTTATTTCTGACATTGATTGACGGGTGCCTTATCAGCCGTGGGACATTTGTATTCCCATAACGATTAATGAACAACCAATCAGGTATCGTTGAAGCGAACTGCTCAAGCGTTAGATTATAATTATTCCGCTTTAGATTAATTCTACAACAGTAAGTACATGTCGCGAAGAACAATAGGATTCTGCCCGATGATTTGTCAGTTGTCAGTTATTTTTCGGTTGTCAGTTGTCAGTAAAAAAATCGTCATTTGTCAGTTGTCAGTTATTTTTAAGGCTGTTTGTCAGTAGTCAGTTAACCCCATTCATGCCCTCTTTAGAGATAGAAACAAACCAGAAGAGGGAAAAACAAAAAGTAAAACCTACTAAGTTACTAGGTCTGAACAGTACTAATTTATTAACTAGCTGCGAGTTGCTGACAGATATCTCAAGACTCTAGCTAGCTGCACGATAGTAGTCTGAACATACATACACACATGAATAAGTAGTGTTTTCAATAAAAGATCAACTACTTTAATTTACATACGAGAAAACAAAAATATTAAATTACATACATGTATATATATACTAGGGGAGCAGAGAATGAAAGTCACCGCGCTACCGGCCACTCCTAAAGACTGCTAATAATTCTTCCCTTTGGTTATTACTAAGAGGATTTCAAATGAAAGTGTATTTCATCTTCAATCTCATGTGGCCCGAGTGAAAGCCCAGATGGGCTCTTGTTCGACCAAAATGAGAGCAGTTTTCATTCCGAATCCTGCAGAAGACAGAGAAGAAGGGTCACGAGTAGAATTCTCCCGAATGGCATTGTGGTGAAAGCTTGAGCTCTTGGCTGAAGGGCAGCAGTACGTACTAACTAACCAGGGCTAAGTCAGACTTGAACTGATAGTAGAGGTTTGAGTTAGCACTCTGGATAAATTCACCAAAATGAGCTCAAATACGTCCAGGAGTGAAAGACTAAAATTAGTCAAAGACAGAGATCAGTAAAATAAAAGCAGTACAGTATGTTGCCTAGTACTATAGTATCCGACCAGTTTGTCGAACAAAAATGTGAAATTTATTCCAGAGACCAATAAAAGCCGGTTATATTGTAAATAAAAATCGACTTGCGCGGACCAGAGACAACTATACACCGGCCGCGCGTCAGTGACGGCCGGTTATACCTTGTAAATATCATGCCGACATGTCTCGATTAGCAGAAATTCTAGGATTTTTATATTTGTAGTTGAATCTAGTTAGGTCTCAGAAAATAAGAAGTTGTTTAATTACTCATACGATAGACTTTTGAACAATATGTGTTCAACTGGCCGCGGAAACTGGCAGCAGTAAAGGCGAAATCTGAGTGCAGACTGATACATGACTCCTATTAGTAAATATTAATTCAATTCTAGCTGGTATTGATGGGCAGCAGTTCCGATAAATGAAGTTTGTATAATAAGTATACTAATAGAATGTCCTGCTAAATTGATATTACTTATATAGAGTGAAATAAATGCGAAATTAGCAAGAATGAAAACACCGTAGTTGATCTACGGTAGTTTCACAGCGCAGTGAATTGTGTAAATTTTCTCCTTTTAACTTTTACTCACCTGAATATTTGAGTCTGTCTTAAACTATTAGGCCGCCTAAACTACCAATCGATAGCTTAAGTGTTCGGATTCTATTCGGAATACTTCGTTAACTGATTCGGCTATATTTAATAATCCCCATGTAAAAATTGAAGCCAAACGATACCGGTACTGGATACTACAGGGCAACATGCTCTATACATACTCTTGCATGGCTTCTTGAATAACCCTGAATAATACTGAACGAAGACCAACACAAAAAGCATTGAAACGTAGACGAGCGAGCAACTGTGAAAATAGAACATCCAGGCGATGAAAGTAAAGCAATAAACGACACTTACCAGTAGGCGGAAGTATCCACGATATTGTAATCAAACTCACAATAAATGTGGATAGTATTCTATAATAGTCAGCATCCATTACTGGTCAATTCTTTGGGAAAATCTTTTAATCAGAATGGTTGGTCTTTTCTACGTTAAATACTCTCATTTGCTCCAAACGTACTCTTATATCCGGCAGAAGTGGCGCTCTCAGCATTTCGAAGACCTGAATAAATTAACGGATCTTCGCAATGAACAAAGCTTAAGGTCAAACTACCTGTCAATATATCATTCTATTCTGCGAATGTAGAATCGCCCTTGGTCACACAATCGTCGTTCTAAACGAAGTTGAAGTGTCAGTTTGTTTCTAGGACATGATCAGTATATTACTGAACAATGTTTGTAAACAGAGGGGCGTGCAGGGGGTTTCTCGTGACGTGTGATCGGACGTTATTTTCCGTGATGCGTGATTAAAAAAAAAAATTCGTGATGCGTGGCCAACGGATTTCGTGTGACGCGTGAGGAAGCCAAATAAACATCCGATATTTTGTTTTCACGTGATTTTTCTCCGAGACCTCCAAATACTCCGAAACTGACGGAAGCACTCCTCAATTTACAAAAACGATTTTTCTTATCACTATTTTGTATTTTGAGGGAAATACTACATTGTAGCTCTCCCTGAAAGTTCCTGCGGCTTATATACGATCTTATTCGCGTTACTTGCTTATTTTCGTGATTCGGGAAAATGAATTTCTTCTATTAGTGGCGTGATTCGTTATATATAGTTATTGTTCATGCCACGCTGAGACCCCACCCACCCCAATATGTACTCCCCTCTAAATAGTTCTTCTCCAACAATTAATAACAAACATATCCTGTACCAGAGGATCCATTTCCTCTCTACCTACTAAACATACGGCCCCTAAGGGCAACTCTCGGCCGGATGGTCAGCGAGGTATTTTGGCATATACTAAAAATCACGTGACCGATCATTTATTTATTTACTTATTTACTTACGACATATATTATACAGCCCGATTTAAGATCAGACCGGGATCTTAATGAAATGCGAAACACATCACAATATATACGCACACCATTCAATTTCTAGGTAACATTAAATGTTCAGGATTCATTAGCAACATTTGTACAAGATTCGCTACTCGTGTATTCGTGAGGTCAACCGACCTTAAATTTATGTAGAATATCCAAATTCAAAAGGACACTGGTTATTCAGACTTAACTAGAATATATCTAGCCTACATGAACCTCAATGTTTACCCAGCGTGGATAAATAAATATGAGCTACCATCATACGAGGATATGTACCCCGATCTAAAACACAACTTCTATATAATGTCGAGTGCTTTGAATTAGAATACCAAGAAAGACAGATACAACAGAGAAATTTCGCAGCAGTTAATTATAAGTCAGTTTCGGAATATTTACCTTAGAAAGCGGCATATCTACAACATGACCAAATCCTTTCGAAACCTTCAAGGTCCAACGTCCAGTGGACGCGTACCACAAAAGTCAACGCCATGCTCGATCCATAGGTCGCTAACCACCTAACCCCAATAACTCATTCTGCACATGCGTGCATCCACGAGGCTAAGACCAAGAAACAAAGTGATGAGCGTTGACTGATTTCCTCGTCCTCTAAGAAAAAAACTAAAACTACAACTGCGACCTGTCTGAGAGGACAAATAACTTATCAATTAGGGCATTTTAATTTTGACAGAAATGCTTTCATAATGCAACGCCGTTTAGTTACGTGATCGAATTTAATAATTTCCAGGTAGCTTTACCCCTTGTCGTCTTACATCACAAGTTATGGACTTTTGCTTACACCCATTTGATTTATAGAGCTATCATGTTATAATTATGTGTACATTTTTGGTCTTTATTTCCTATTTTAGTTAGCAATTTACGTGTTGGTGTTTTCATATATTTTAAAATGAATAACAAAGACTACTTTAAAGCTGTGCATACGGGTTGCTTGACAATTTACACCCACATTCCGGTCATTTCAGTTTGAATGTAAATGTACACATTCCTTCGATTCGTCCCATGGAAAATTCCGGAAATTAAGGCCGGTGATATATAGTCTTCAGAGGTAGTCCAAAATTCCCAACCGGTACGATCGACCGCGAATTTTGTGTTCCATTTACCAGTTTTACCAGTCTCCCCAGTTTCCGCCGAAACTAAAAGAAAACAGAGGCAACACCCCTGTTCTAATTTTTAGTACGTACGCGTATTTACGTCAGTTTAATGTTTCGCGAAAAACAAGAAAACGACTATGCCTAAGACTTTAACAGGTTGAAGTTTACTAAGTTATAAAACTATTTACTAAAACGTTTAAGACCTCGGAAAGTTATATTTGAAGTGCAGAGCCTTCGTTCTTTTGGCCAGCTGAGCATAACGTTATGCCGCGGTGTGGCGTGGAACTGATATATACACAGGCAGCCCGCAAATGATCTGGAAGTCACCTAGACGGTTTGTGTATAAAATGGAACACGTTCAGTTAACGTTCCCAAACCCAATTTCCCGATTGCAATATTCGGTTCCATTTACACGAATTCAGACCGACCAGACTGCCGATGTAATTAGTAAACAACCAAGATCAAATATCTATTGGGAGATGACAGGTCTGGTAAATACTGCGCATGTCCAATCAGCGGTAGAAATCGCTCTAAATGCTCCGATATGGTTTCGTTCTATTTAAAAACTAGACACATCGCAAAAACACCGGGGGTTAAGCGGGGAAACCTCAAGAGTTAAGTATTAGTTTAGTCAGCAAGCGAATTAAATTAGGGACTAATTCATGGTAAGGACTAATTCATGGTAAGGACTTAAAAATCGAAAGATGTATACCAGATTGCACACTAGCCATTACATTTGCATTTAAAAACATTTTGACGAGATTTTTAGTTTTCTTTGCTGCGAACCTGCTAACAATTTCATCTTTTCTAATCACACTCGGCTTTTCTTCCGGGCTCTGTGACTGATTCTCTCGTGGTCTAAAGAGATTTATATCCTGGATACCAGATGTTCCGATAACTCTTCACGCTTTTCGAGGTTTTAATGGCGCTAATAAATGCTCATGTGCCAGACAAATAAAACTCTGGCAGCAGGGGTAAGATAACTTAAAATAAATTAAACAAGAAAATGCACAACATTTTAATTCAAAGCCTTGCGTTGTGCCTCGGTCATCAGTACGAAAGCAATAAATCACACATTTTATGTGCTTACAGGCAAAACAACGCATGATGTTGGAGGACACTCGTATAAGAAATATATAAACATTGGTATAATCAACAAAAGTCGATTAAGGTATGCTAACCTCCGTCGTAAGCGAGTAGCAGCTTCGAGCGCGAGCCCTTCGTCAGAGCAAAATAGGAAATTGTGGGTGGAGAGACGGTTTATAAAGTGTTGAGTGCATGATTACCGCTGAGGAAACATGCAGTCGGATCAATTAGGATCAAAGGAAATTGCGCCAATAATAGAAATGCTAATAGCTGTAACAAGAACAATAATTGTGTTGATGAGTGTTGATGAATAAACTAACGAAACATGCTGATCTGAGTGAATTCGTGATTATACCATGGTAGCCTCGGATTCTTTTGTTCTCCAAGGCACATTTAAACCACTAATTCTCAATGATGGGAGGGATATTTAGAAATATGCGCTTCTGGGTGAAAAATACTGAATCCAAACTGACCGGTCTTCATTATACCCGTCAACGTAATCCATGTGGGATGAGCTATTTTAATTTGCATTTTCAAGCCCGCTTCTTCCATGTGGGATACTTAAAACCATGAACGTGCATGCTCTTTGAATATTTAGTCAACCGCATGATTACATTGTATTTTATGTTATTCTTCTCAAAAACAACACGCTTGTCCCCAAGGGAAGCCAGGGTCGTTCAAACAATGGCGCTCGGTCAAGTTAATAGAGTGGAATGGTTATGAAACCCGGCAAACTTCAAAGGGGCTAACAAAGGCGCTGCGATTTATGTTGGAAGGAGGCAAGACAAAAGATTGTGCACGGTCATAGTTCATTAGCGTCCCCTGAACGACTGAACTCACACGTTTCTATTGGCTGATTGATTAACACATTGGAATTTCTATTGTGTTTTGTGCAGGGTAGTGGTTGAAAAAAGCTAACAAAGACATATAACAAAGAAGGTCGCTGGGTTTCATAACCATTTCACTCTATTAACTATGGTCAAACATTAAACAAAACTCAGCTGCGACATATTTAGTTTCGGCAGAGAAAACTAAACTTCTCAGAGATTTGTTCCGTTCCTCGGCGATCATGGTATAACAAACGTATACCATGGCATTTCAAGCCTCGGGAAGATTTGTAAGCTCGAGGGGCAATTTAAATCACTAATACCCCGAAATGCCATGGTATAACTAATAATTATTTGTGTTTACGGGTATCGGTAATACCTTGATGAAGAGAAATGCCGCATACAGTGATGTGATTAATACAATGGCCTGGAAGGTTAAAGTGGCGAGCTACAGGTTTGGAGAGATCTCGGCTAGCGCTCGAAACGTCAGCTGCTACTCGCTTCCTACGGTGGTTAGCATACCTTAATCGACTTTAGTTGATTATACCCGTGTTTATCTTCCCCGCCGACCCAGACCAACACTATTGTTTACAGTAACTAGTAACCGATCGTAAGAAACTGGACCCTGAAAGCGAAATAGGGCTCAAACTTGGATCCAGTACGTTAAGCTTTCCGAATGTGCTACCTATAGCTATCAACATTCCTCGTGCGTTACGTCTAAAATAAACACATAGAGATTACATAATGAGATGTGCTGGCGTATAGTATTTACGCACGAGTTTGTTCTCACAAAACGAACGAGCGAGGTACGAGCGAGTGAGTTTTGTGAAAACAAACACCTGTGTAAATACCATACAAAAGCACTTTCCATCTTGTAATTTGTTTATTATATACATACTGAGATTTTTCTCCAATATCAAACAGGTTTTATTTAGGTCTTGTCATTGAACACGTACATTTGTAGCTTTCAATTTTTTGTTTTGCATTTCGTATCCGACTCAACGTAGACTAAAATTTATGCTCGCTACAATCAATATGGAAAGAAAATCTTACTTTCTAAACTGACATCAACCTTGAAATAGTTTTCAACATCAATATGAAACTGTCTTTGATTCAACAAATAAAGTTTACAAGTTTACATCATCAATAGATTAGTATACCTGCTTTTTCCAAGTTGTTTGCTACGAGTTTCCAGACATCTCCACGGCTTGTAGGTTTTCTCTGCTCACAGAATATTTACAAATGTCGATGGTCTATGGAAGTTGAAATCACTCCACGAAGGATTGAAAGCTCGTAATCTTCGCCGTATTTTCTTTTGACACTAAGAATGATTTCACATAGATTATCTCAATATCAGTTGAATTCTTTCGGTAGAATTTCGCTTCTTCTTTGTCTCTTTAAGTAACTTCACGTCTGTTTATCTAAGTTCTTGCTCTTGTGATTTTGTTTTCTTGGTCGATAATATACTCCTCAATTGACTTGGAAGTTTTAAAATCGTTAGGTGGCAGTTTACAGATCAATATTACATTATTTAAAAAAAAGTTAAAACCTCCAACTTTCGTAGTGAATGAAAGTGGCGCCTCCTATATGTTTTGGCAGGTGTTTTCTGATTGGACGAAGCGCTTTTCATACGTGTGAAAAATTCGTTTCGCGATTCTGATTGGCTAAGGAAAATTGTGAAGTGGGTTTTCGCATGTTGAATGATTCCATTCGTAAATCTCAGTATGTATGTAATAAATAAAAATATGAGGTTAAGTGAATAGAAAGAGCAAGGCTCTTTTAACAAGAACAGTTATACATGGCAAGCACTAGGACAGTAATGTTGAGATCGAAAGCTTCGCTTCCTTCTTGTTCTCTCAGCTTCACCGGCGCCATAGACCCATTGCATAAATGGCGTCCAATTTAAATAGGTATTGTGCTGGAGACTCTAGCCTCGTGTTCATGTTGGTACACAAAAGCATTTTCACATGAATGTGAGACTAAAGATTGCTAGACAATGTTATTCAAATTGTATGCCATTTATGCAATTCTCTGTGAGTGCGCGGTGCAAGCTTTATTTCTTTATTCGAGTTCACGAAAAGACTACAACCTTTTCGAAAAACAGAAATGATAATAACATCTACATTTGTCTAAAATGTCCTTCTATTTAGATGATGTAACCGGGATTTACAGTGCATTATGTTATGATCTAACTCATACTAAGTTTTGATTGTAACTTTACAACAAATATTCAAAGAGAGTGTTCATGATCCTAAATGATTTGTATATCGATCATCAACCAGAAAACCTAGAAAATCGCCATAGGGTTTCTTTGGTGTATTTTCCCTTCTCACTGCATCAAAATGATTATTGGTATATTTTGTGATTGATTATAGTTTAAACTTGACTATAAGTATGTAGCTTTTCGTATGTGGAAGGAAGAGTCTTCGTTTTGAGAGGTTCGTACACATGTGGGTCAGGAGATGAGGCTTCTGATTGGTTGTCGACATTATGCCTAGTTCCAGAATAAAGAGGGAAGGAAGTCGGGTTGCGTTCAGTTGATGAAGATATTTTCGTGGTTGGACTCAATGCCTGATAATGACTTTGTACTGGAAGAAAAAGTGAAGTAGCATAACCACTAGAATTTGGACAGGACATGTCAGGGTCGGCAATAGAATGTCCCTTGTCCATGCTCCCAGAATATACTCGGGTGGAAGGACGACCAACGGGTTCGTAGTCGTCATTGTTTGTTGTTGAGACTAGAGGAGGAGCACTGTTTCGTGATGAATGAGTGTTGGCCATTTCAATTGCATCCTGTAAATTGAACACGGAATAACATACGATAATACTTAGTATATGTTGGTCGTGCATTAAACGTTTTGCCCTGTCGCAATATATATACAATTAAGGAAGTGATTACACTATGAAGCTTGATACTTAACATCGAAACATTCCTCCTTGAATGGCTGTGATACCAGAGGAGCTGGCATGTTTTGCTTTTATTCTTTTAAATCTTTAAAATAGTTAACGCTTTTTACATGGTTTTGAATATTGAGAATATAAACATAAAAGTTAGCATACCCGGTATAATTTTGAAATGACAATCGAATCCATTTGTAAATCAATTATGAGCTTAAAATAATAATAATGGCCATATTTATATAGCGCCATATCACCACAGTTCCATAGCACTTTACTGACATCCTGTCAGTGAAGTTACAGACTGCTTATATACGAGCTGCTATACCGGGTGACAATCCCCTGCTCTTTTTCGAGTAAAAGCAAAGTAAAGCAACTTTATTAAATGTCGATAAACTCGTGACAGTCTGGTGAGGCCGACGTGGGACCTACGATTTTATGTCCTTATCCAAGAAGACGTGAAGGTCTAACCATTTGCAGTTCGAACACAAAGGCAGCACCTTCTAGTCAGTTATTTTAAGACCCTGAGTGTTGATCCGGCCGGGGTTTAACCCGCGACCTCCCGCACGACAGACCGAAGCTTAACCACTGAGCTAACCGGGAGGAACTGGAGCTTAACCACTGAGCTAACCGGGAGGCAGAGTAGCACATCAAGCCACAGGCAGCCCAAGCTCACGATTTGTGGCTCTTACAAATCCTACGGTAGATTACGTGATTGGTCGCGCAAGATCGATTGCGTGATCTAGCGCGCTAGAGTCACCGTTTTCTCCAGAAATTTTCCTTGTGATCTTAACAAATTGAAGTTAGTTTTTTATGTGTCTGTCCTAATATTGACAATGATTTTCGTCATAACATGGTCAAAATAGCTGTGGATCCACGAGGCGTCTGCTTTCCCGAACTCTATAAAAATACATAATCTACTCTAAACTGTTTGTTTCTACTTAAGAACGTTATGTAAATATCCTGAATAAGAGATTTTAATCACGAACTAGAAGATTATGTATTTAATTCAAGACCATTTCTCAGTTCTAGTTCTAAAAGATCGGTAGAACTTGTCACAAAGTCAATCACAAATTAGCCGAAAATGCTTTGTTCGACTCGAGAGAAAGCTCAAATTTTGACAAATGGCACCACAGAAGGAAGTTTGACTCACCGATTAACTTTTCCCAGTGATGAAATGCTTTTAAAATCATCGTTTTCTTGATTTTTGGAACAGATGTGTACACAACCTGAATTCACAAATCTCTGCAAAGCCCGCTTCGAAAGCCGGCCGCGCGTCTGTTAAAATATTGCATATGAAAATTAGCCAATCAGATTGCGAGAAAATTGGCGGTTGTTGTAAAATCACTAATAGAGTTTGCATTGATTTCTTATCGTGGTAAAATAAAGGTAATAAAATAACATTTTGCAATAAATGTACCTCGAGTGTCCTTTTCTTATGTCCTTGGGTATTCTCTGCTATTTTGGGCTCGTTTGGATCGGTTTTAGAGAGCTTTTGATTTTTGAGATCTCTCTCTATAATGAAATGACAAGGCTGCACAGTCCATTGAGCACATCAAATCACTCGAAGGGCAATAAAGCACTCTAAAATCACTTCAATCGTCGCTATACTCCACTAAAGGACGTACCGAATGTCTGTCTACGTTTATTTCGGGGTGGAATTCCCAAAAAAATACATTTTAGCCCTCATAAACGACTTATTTGTGGCATCAAAAACCGCTATTTCAAAACCCTCGGATGCTGGTAACTTAGTCCCGAGACAGCGGGACGTCCCGTGGATGGCAGATGTACTCTGATTGGTTGGTCATCGTCACGTGGTGGAGTCTAACAAACCCCACGTGCACGTGACGACAACCAACCAATCAGATCGCATTTGCCATCCGCGGGACGTCCCGCTGTCTCGGGACTAAGTTACCAGCATCCGAGGGTTTTGAAATAGCGGTTTTTGATGCCACAAATATGTCGTTTATGAGGGCTAAAATGTATTTTTTTGCAATTCCACCCCGAAATAAACGTAGACAGACATTCGGTACGTCCTTTTGTGGAGTGTGGCGAGGATTGAAGTGATTTTAGAGTGCTTTATTGCCCTTCGAGTGATTTGATGTGCTCAATGGACTGTGCAGCCTTGTCATTTCATTATAGAGAGAGATCTAAAAAAATCAAAAGCTCTCTAAAACCGATCCAAACGAGCCCAAAATAGCAGAGAATACCCAAGGACATAAGAAAAGGACACTCGAGGTACATTTATTGCAAAATGTTATTTTATTACCTTTATTTTACCACGATAAGAAATCAATGCAAACTCTATTAGTGAGATGACAAGGAAAATTTCTGGAGAAAACGGTGACTCTAGCGCGGGCTAGATCACGCAATCGATCTTGCGCGAGCAATCACGTAATCTACCGTAGGATTTGTAAGAGCCACAAATCGTGAGCTTGGGCTGCCTGTGATCAAGCTCTTTAATTTACGGCCCCTTCAAATACTGGTTAGCAATAGGCGAATCCTTGTTTACGTTTTTACCTCATTAGCATACATCAAACTTCAAGCGACATAGATACAAACAAACAGAGTGCACAAATCGAAAGGGCTTGTCACACTTGATAATCACCGAAAATTTGAGTGTGATATGATAAATATATTTTGAGGAATAAGCGTTTAAAAATCTCTAAATTTTCAAAGAATGTATGGCTGTCAGCAACTCTTGCCCCCCAGCCGATTTTACAGTTTTGAAAAGTGAATTTCTCCGTAAATATTTAACATATTTATCTCACATTTTCGGTAATGACTAAGTTTAAAATTCTCTTTCAACTGATGTAGATTGTTTGTTAGTAGCTTGAAGTTTAATTTATGCTAATGAGGCAAAAATGTAAACAATGACGTCAGCAAGGATTCGCCTATAGAACCTACTTATAACCATAGTTAATAGAGTGGAATGGTTAGGAAACCCGGCAAACTTCAAAAGGGCTAACAAAGGCGCTGCGATTTAGGTTGGAAGGGTAAGACAAAAGATTGTGCACGATCATAGTTCATTAGCGTTCCCTGAACGACTGAACTCACACGTTTCTATTGGCTGATTGATTAACATGTTGGAATTTCTATTGTGTTTTGTGCACGGTGGTGGTTGAAAAAAGCTAACAAAGACATATAACAAAGAAGGTCCCTGAGTTTCCTAACCATTCCACTCTGTTAACTATGTTATAACAAGGGCACCCAACGAAGTTTTCGATTAAAAAGCTGTTCGGGAGAGTAAGTTAGCCTAAAACTTTCGGATTTGAAAACAATGTCCCTAGAAAATTGTTTTCTGAAATACTGGCTAGAAAATTTGTTTTAAATCCCTAGAAAATTATAGAAGAAAAGGGAGACTAAAAGGTTTCCCCTAAAATATTCGTGCGTCCCAATTCGTCTGATCAATAGAGTCAGAACAACACATTTTCATTCCCTAAGAATTGCCTAAAGGAAAAAAGAATCCCTAAAAAATTCGTACCTCCACAAAACTTTGCAACATGAAGTTACTTGGGCTAGAAAATTCTTGTTTATGTTCTAGACTACTAACAAATTCGTAGGCCGGGAATATTTTGCCATAATATTTTCGGTTGACGCGATTTCCACCTAGAAAATCCGAACAGCTAATAGCTTTCTAGAATACGTCAAAAGACATAGTAGGCGCCTTAAAATGGCTAGATAAGCTGCAGACAACTGGTTTCAAACGTTTTTCAAAAAGTACTCGTTGGGTGCCCTTGTTATAACATACCATCTGATAGTAAAGTAACAAGAATATTACTTACATCGTAAATTGGATTGTCTGCTTCAGCATCCGTAGATATGCTATACAGAGAAAAACAATTGTCTTCAGAATTTCGGAAATTATTTTCTGTCGAATGGTCTATATATTGCATTGGAATTTAATATCAAATTTCGTATCTTCGACGCAAAATATATCATTTGGCAAACCACGATGATTTTAATAGTTGAAAAGTAACAACGAATAAATGAACTAATGTAATGATGCTTATTCATAAAAGAAAAATATACTGATATGGCAATATGATCATTGTATCTTTAATTTCAAAGCTAAATATTAATTCTAGAATAAAAATGCATGTCAAAATAAGCAATGAAAATAAAATTTACGTAAAATTACACCTGATATATATGATATATGATCGCCAACAGTAGGAATACCATCACAAGCGATGATTTATGACGTCATTTATACCTGGTTAGTGCAGTTGAAGAGTAAAATATATATGATGAAGCATTTTTTGAGTAACACTTTCTTTCAGTATTCCAATCCCTCAGTAGTCACTATCATCATAGCTATATACTAAATTGAATTTAGATTCAACATGTAAATAGTACATTTTTTCTTCAGTGATCCTTGTCAATTTTGCGTTGCACATTCAGGGTAGGTCTGGGGTTTTGTGTATACTGTATCCAAGGCTTTTTAAATTTAGCATACGGTATTTTACATTGAAATATTGCTATTTAATAAATGAAATTTTGGGATTTTATGGTATAAAGTATACGGCAAGATTTTCACTTATGATTAGAATGTCACAATTTAAGGTATTTATGTATTGTGAGGAATTTTTAAAATGTATTTTGGTATATCGCTACTCCCTCCCCCCTCCCCCTGGCCGAGACTGCACATTCTGATGATAGCACAGGCTTTAAAAAACCTAGCATCAAAATATGCTCTCTTGTATTGGCCATGTTTTTAGTTACTATGGTTCATTTAAGTATCACATATCTTCAAGATGTGGATGTTTATATGAAACCACATAGACCTATACGAGAAAAAAAGGAAAACTGTTGTCTATATTATCTCTACTAAATTAAGTGCTAAAAGTTAAAGCTTCAAGTATCATCATCTTTCTTCACAGGGACATTGCAATTCTATATATTTTTTAAATTATAATGATATTTTAAATTGTAATGATATTCACGTTGTATCATATTAGTTTATCTGTGAGTAACAGGCCTAGTTATATTACAGGTTTGTGGTATATCCATTTGCAAACTTACCTTTTACTTTCTTTTAGTTTGTTTTCTGTTAAGAAAGAAGAACAATATTTCAACATTAATTACTGACATGAATTACTGGTATAAAAATGACGAGGAGGTATTTTAAAACAATTAAAGAACACCTTAACATAGTTTATTTTTAAATATCTGACGAAAATAAGTAATATTTTATAAAAGACATTGCGAAACGGTGTTAGTCAGCATAAAATACAGATTAACCTACACTTTGTGTAAACTATACATGCTTCAATTCTATATACTCGTTTAACCATCAACTATTTCCTCTCTCTTGATTGGTGGAATTGCGTCACGTGACCTGATAGACGACGCATATCAGCGAATACACCTGTGAGCGTAGCGCGCAAGCCTCCCTTAAAAGACATATTTGAAGGATTATAAAGACGAGCAGAATAATAATTCCTAACGATAATCATAGAAATAATACAATCATTAATTAATTAATTAATGTTTGGTATATAGCGAATAGCTGAAGAAATAAAAACCAGCCTATCTGATGTAATTTCGCCCAACTAGATGAAATTTTTGCGTAATTACTCGCGCAAATGAAGTTCAGGGGGGGTTAAGCCGTTTTGAAATTTGGTTTTGGCTATCATTTCCCCCCCCTGAACTTTAATCCCAACGAAATTAAGAGGAACCCCTGCAGTTTCCTATGGGTAACATTTTGGTGAAAACCCCATTACTCTACGATGTTGCTTTCTACCCGTAAAAATCCATCGCCCTTTCCTTTTTGGCCGCAAAGCATTCTGGGACAGTTTCATTTTCTATTTCGCAGTCCAGAACTGGATTCAATAATGTTACAGCATTTAAATCATAGTTTTGGTACTAAACACGATGAACACAACATATTGGTTGCAAATTTGGGGTAATAAATGCGAACCTTGCAAAACTGAGGGGGGAGGGGTTGTAAAGCGTTTGCCTTTCCTCTTAATATTGGTACCCTCCCCATTTAGAAGTGGGTTGAATGAAGTTGCATCTTAAAAATCATAGTTTTGGTACTAAACACGACGAACACAACATATTGCTTGCAAATGTGGGGTAAGAAATGCGAACCTTGCAAAACTGAGGGGGGAGGGGTGGGAAATCCTATGCATTTCCTGTTAATAACGGTGCCCTCCCCCATTAGAATTGGCTTGAATGACGTTGCAGCGCTAAAATCTTAGTTTGGGTAGTAAACACGACGAACACAACATATAGGTTGCAAATTTGGGGTAAGAAATGCGAACCTTCCAAAACTGAGGGGGGAGGGGTGGAAAATGCTATGCCTTTCCTGTTAATAATGGGACCCTCCCCCATTTAGAAGTGGCTAGAACGAGGTTGCAGCTCAGTCAAATCACAATGGATCAAGTGATGTGGCAGAGTGAAAACCATGGTTTCTGTACTCGACGCGACAACTGCCATGCGGCATGAACTGCGGATGGCTGTCGGTTCGCGAGTTTGTGATGTCATCCAAGAGTCATCCAATGCACTTGGATGGAAAATAACAATCATTTCAAGGAGAAACTTTTTTGGCGGATGTTTAGGCGACTTATTTCCACGAGAAGTGCTCCAAAATTCCAGTAGAGCCTTATAATTAGTAGGTGGAAAATAACCACACACCCATGACCACTACTATGCAAGTTGCATGGCACTACCCAACACTCGCTATGAGGTAGCTAACATCTAACACGCATGTTGGATTATCGTTAGCGGTATCCACTTGTAATAATTCCTAACGATAATCATAGAAATAATACGATCATTAAATAATTAATTAATTAATTAATTACATAAATAATTAATGTTCGGTATCTAGCGCCTAGTTCATGGCATAAAAACCAGCCTATCTTATGTAATTTCACCCAACTAGATGAATTTTTTGCGTTATTACTCGCGCAAATGAAATTCAGGGGGGGTTAAGGCGTTTTTCCTCGCTTTTTGCTTGGCCGAGCGGGGCCTGGGCAACTGGTTAACGTCAATTCTGTATTTCGGTGTTGAACGTGAAAATTCAAAAACCGATCAGTTTTGTCATGAATGACATTCCGGAGACATTTTGCTAAGACGAATGGGTATACCATTTCCAGGGGGAGTGGGGTAGGGAATAATTGTAATTTTTAGCTTGGAGGTGTTAATGTTAGGTACGTTGCGCTATGTTAATGTGAATTAAAACAAGCCTATCATATGCAATTTCATCCAACTAGATTTAATTTTTGATGTAATATTCGCGCAAATGAAGTCCAGGGGGGGTTAAGCCATTTTGAAATATTATTTTGGCTGTCATTTCCCCCCCTGAACATCAATGTTAACCAAATTAAGAAGACCCCCTGCAGTTTTCTATGGGTAACATTTTGGTGTAAACCCCATGTCTCTACCATGTTCCTTTCTACCTCTAAAAATCCATCGCCCTTTTGGTTTTGGCCGCAAAGCATCCTGGGACAAGATTCATTTACTATTTCGCAGTCCAGAACTGGATTCAATAACGTTACAGCATTAAAATCATAGTTTTGGTACTAAACACGATGAACACAACATATTGGTTCCAAATTTGGGGTATGAAATGCGAACCCTGCAAAACTGAGGGGGGAGGGGTGGAAAATCATATGTATTTCCTGTTAATAGTAGTACCCTCCCCCATTAGAAAGGGATATGATGAATAAAGTTGCAGCATCAAAATCATAGTCTTCATACTAAACACATAATTAATACAACATATCGTTTGCGAATTTTGTGTAAGATCTGCTAATTTTACAAAAATAAGGGGGGAGGGGTGAAAACCATTGTATGATTATCGTTAGCGGTATCCACTTGTAATAATAATAATAATAATAATAATAATAATAATAACACTTTATTTAATGAGGATATGCAGATAAAGTTTACACTTGTTTCCAATCTGGTCCTCCTAACTATTATATGCCAAGATAGAAACATGATATAATTACATTATAAGACATAATAGATAATTATTTAACTACTCAAAAAGGAATATACATTATTGGGAAGATATGAAAAAACATTGAATAAAATATAAACACTATAGCTTTAGAATTATACAATTAAAAACATATGTAAACGAAAGGTGGTTACATGTATTAAGGGATGGATCTAGAAACATCGTTAGACATCACAGTCAGTAAAACCTATTGCTCTTCAACTCATTAGCATTAGTGAGTCTAGTTTTAAAATATTTCCTACAAAATCTATTAAATTCTGGTAATGTATCAGATTTAGTAGCAGTGACAGGAAAACTATTCCATAGCGACGGTGCTAGAAATGAAAAACAACGCTTTCCGGCATTAGTTTTAGGTTTAGGTAGGTATAGCTTATTATTTACAACGGCTCTAGTAGAATAATGATAGGAAGGTCTTGACAATAGCTTAGCGAGACATTCCGGACCAAGATTATTTAAACATTTAAAAGTCTGCGTTAGGATTCGTTGGCGAATAGCTTCATATATTGGAATCATCTTAAGGTCCTTGAATAGACTTAGGGATGGAATAGTAATATTTGTTGTAGTATTACCGTTGTTCTGTAACTGATGACCGACCACTCTACGAAACCAAGACGAGGCCGTCCGTTGCACGTAGTGCCGACAGCGCGGACAAGGCACGAACTTCCGAGAGAGTAAACAGTGCGCTGTCGGTATGGCTTCGTGTAACGGGCGCTCATAATACAGTACAGCGGTAATACTACATCGAAACAAGATGGCGGGGACTTCAACGGAATAACTCAGCATTGATGCACGCATGTCACTATTCCGCTCCCTGTTTAAGATATAACTAGGATATAGACAGATATAAGGTTAACTTCCTACTGTCGACCTGGCATTTGTGCCCTTATACATATTGTGTACGATTTACCATTGTTTTGTAAAGACAATAACCTTCTTTTGGCTTTGAAATATGCAGTGATTTTTGTCCTTGGACATTTATCTGTTCCTCGAAAATCACAGTTCCCTCGAGCTCCGTTCTTGGGAACTGTTCACTTCTCGGAAGAGATATATATACGAATAAATATACGAATCTATGTCATCTAAATCTCTGTCTGCAACATAGTTTTCACAAACCGTTTAATGGGTGTGGGGCACGTGTCCTCCATATGTAAAGCAGTAACAAAACGATAACAACAACAAGCACTGCGATGATCGTCACACATACGGCGATAATGGCTGCGCCTGAAAAGTTTAAATAAACAAAACTGCTAAATGAACACCACACAAAACCACAATTTCTTTGATTTGGAAAGAATCAACAAACATAGGAAATACGTGTATGAATGTTTACCTAAAAAGAGTTTTAATCAAAAGATGAATATTGCATCTGACAAAACAATGGTAGTACAGAGGTGTATTAAGGATACGAAAAGTTATAAGAATTGAAATGAGGATTAGAATGTATTCAGACAAGCATCTCGACGCCCATTAGGTTATCGTCAAGATTAATACTCACAATCGCAGGGAGAGACTTGTTCTGCATATTTTTCGATTGGTTCTTAAAAAGGAGATAATAGATTTTACAGTTCATAGAAAATACAGAAAAGGGAGGGGAAATCGAAATTAACGTGAGGAAATACGATCAACATAGCTAAGGACAAATTATGAGTTGTTGGACTTACAAGGTCTAATAGCAACATAATTTATTATAATTTTTTTATCTCGCTGTGCGCAGCATTTTGGGCAAAATTATTGACTTCCAGGTAATTGGTGCAGTAATATCAAAATATGTTTGTAACGCTGATGAGTAATATTTGTATAGAAGCGACTTGAACTGATTGGTAACGCTAGAATTAGGCAGATTGTTCCATAGCTTGGTAAAACGGTTGAAATAACTATTTTAGTGCGACATTTTTGTACAAGAAGATCTAGTGGTGAGCTGTTGCGCGTAACTCTGTTTACTGGTCTTAGGTTAATGTAGTCATTCATACGAATGGAATAGTGGCCGGTGCAAAATTCAGGTATATTATCTCATGCCAATAGGAAAGCGGCAAACGATTTAGATTCAAGAGGCGCTCGCGATAACTAAGTTCACGCTTCCCATAATTCAAAATGTGTTTCGTGGAGCGTTGTTGAAGACTCTCGACCTTTAAAGGTTACAACGAGCCCGTGGCACCCGCACTTCCACACAATTTGAATTCAATTAATAGCACACCTTGATTTTTTGTAGGAACAACCTTTGTAGCAGGGTTTCCATAACCAACAATATTCCTGGCGTACACCTTCACCACGTACTCAGTGTTCTTGTTCAGTCCTGAGATGACAACTGAAGTACCCGTGATTCGCTCTCGTGTTGTGCTGACCTCCACCTTGTAGTCAATAACAAATCTTCCATCATTATTAACAGGACGGGTCCACCTGACAATTAGAGATGATGCTTTGACGTCGGTATCTGTCATCGTGATCACTGGCGATCCTGGTGGAACTAAATTACATACGAGCACTATCAGATGATGATGATAAGAGAGATAGCAAGAACATTAATAGTTATTATAATAATCAACAACAATTCCCCTGGAAAAAATTTTTTTGCGCGCGTCACGCTAAAGCATAGCAAAGTTACAGCTCTCTTGAATTGAAAACCATCCGATTGCGGGATATCAAATTGATTTGCGTAATTACTTGATTGGCATGTACACGCTGTGAACGGGAAGCTAAAAAGAGATCAAATATATAAATCTCAGTCGTAGTTATACAAAATATAAACTTAAATTTAATGTAGTATTTTTACTGGCTAAACTTATATAATGTAGTCTTTTAGGGGCTAACTTATTGCGCACTACTAAGGTAATGTGTTTAACGACTGTTGCGCACTACCCGGTTCATTATGTGTTTGGACATTATTGCACATGCACTTCTCGGATAATGTGTTTGGACATCACTGCACACTACCAGGCTGATGTGTTTGGCAGTTATTGCACACTACCAGGCTAATATGTTTGACAGTTATTGCACACTACCCGGGTAATGTGGTTGGACATTATTACCGATACCACAAGGTTAATGTGTTTGGGAATTGTTGTACAGTTTCAGCCTAATGCGTTTAGTGGTTCTAACGTACTTGTTCAAGAAATCAAAAGTAAATTTGCCTCAATCAGTTAAGGAAATATTTTGTAAACGATGTGTTAAAATATGCGTAAAACAGTGAAAAGGGGCGACTATACGTACACCACTGGGTGACATTAATGAAATATTCATCATGTCCAACGGTGTTTACTGCACAACATTTGTACCGTCCATAGTCTCTACTGTCTTGTGTTGTTCGCACTGTTACTTTACTTCCTCCAGTGATAGAAGTAACACCTGTAGTAATCTGTGTTCCAGTAGGTTTGTACCACGTGATCTGAGGTGTTGGGTTACCGTCAGCCATACATTGTAGTGTCATGTCATTACCATTCCACGAGAACGCTGTAGTGTTGGAGGAACCCACGTCAATCTTTGGCTTGTCTGAAATGAAAACGATATATTTAATCTGGAACGGTAAATGAAATATCACGACAAAAGAGGCTTCTGTAGAAATTTAAATAGGAAATCGAAATATGTCATGACAACAGCCAGAACGGCTGAATGTGTCTTAAAAATTCAAAAAGTGCAAGTAAACATTCAATTATGAAAAGTATGCTTCTACTGGAAATGACATCACATATTCAAACCGCGTTCTTATGCAAATAAGTATAGCACTGTTGAGCAGTGAATTCGAGCTTTGTTACGTGCTCTGCCTCCCTTTCTACCGCTTTGCAAACGTATATCGTCTTTTCGTCTTAGTGGTCGTTAATAGCATAGGAATTGGTCGTGAAGCGCATTCAGGTCAGTTTTTTGGGGTAACCAAATTAGTTATTGGAGACGTTATAATAATATATTTGCTTTAGTTAGATAAATCATTTCCTTAGAATTAGACTGATTATAATGCAACTTAACATATAAGTGCTAGGAACCAACCAATCTTGATACGAGCTTCTTAATCTATTTTCGGAATTACCGCAACTACTACAAGCAGCAAGCACATTAATACACTGACACCTTTTTAATGGCTTGTAGGCAAGTACATTTTTTTAGGATCAGGACTTGTGCGTTACAGCGCATATAGTTTTATTCAAGGCTTATCATTGTTCATAATTATATATCGGTGAGAACATTTTCCCCATAAACTTACAGTTTACAGTGACTCGTATGTGTGCTGCACCATGCCCCATCTCATTACTAGCTGTACACGTGTATAGATTCACCAATATAAACACATGTGGTTCATAAAGAGAGACAAGAGAGACAAGCCTCGTAGGGGACTTTGAGTCCTATTGTTTGTTTCCTGTGGCGTTATGCCGAAATGTTGTAAAAAAAACTTACAGTTTATAGTGACTCGTATCTGTAGTGCACCATGCCCCATCCCATTACTAGCTGTACACGTGTATAGATTCACTGATATAAACACATTTGGTTCATAAACTTACAGTTTACAGTGACTCGTATCTGTACTGCACCAAGCCCCATCTCATTACTAGCTGTACACGTGTATAGATTCACTGATATAAACACACTCGTCCATAAACTTACAGTTTACAGTGACTCGTATATGTGCTGCACCATGCCCCATCTCATTACTACCTGTACACATGTATAGATTCACTACTGAATATAAACATATGTGGTTCATAAACGTACAGTTTACAGTGACTCGTATATGTGCTGCACCATGCCCTATCTCATTACTAGCTGTGCACGTGTATGTTCCTGCATCTGATCTGTTCACTGACGAGATGCTGTACACATTTCCTGTACTGGGAGGTTTTATTGTTCCAGGTGATTTGGACCACATGATGGTGGGTGGTGGATATCCATCTACTGTACACGTCAAACTAAGAACAGCCGACTCATTGACAGTTTTGTCACGTGTCTTGTTCAAAATAGAAGGTAGGTCTGTCGGGAAAACAAAACAGATTAGTTACATTGACATGCATGGAAAGATTAGCTCAAAAGTATTTGTTTTTCGGTGTTAAATTTGTAGGGAATAGATACAAAATGAGTAGCCGTGCTTTATGGGATTGACGAACTCGAGCTGAAAGCACGGCCACGAATTCTTTATCGGACTTATCAAATGTCTAGATGTATAGAGTCATATTTTGGCGATACGACTTATTTTGGCCGAGAAAATCGAAGGAACGTTTATGTAAATCAGGACGAAATCTCTAGCATATTTAAGTAGTGGTCCGGCTAAGAACGATAGCACTGAACGGCAAGGAATGTAAAAACGTGTTAATTTTCTATTCTTCTCTCTCGCAATTTAATTGGTTGATACTTATAAATTCAATAGAAAACCATCGAAATAATACATTTTTATATGATATTTTTTGAAGTTTTAATTTATTTTTGATCAAAATGACTATGGTTTAATTTCGAAGAATATCAACCCTGGGGAAAGTTATCAAATTTTCGATTGAAAGATCTTTTGTTTTCTCCCTTTCCAATTGGCTGGATGGTGGCTTCTTTGAGTTTTCACAGTAAAAATAGCCCACATCATAAAAACTACTTTATTTTCTAGGTGTAGTTTGGACTGTAGACATCTCATACAACACTTAAGTCATATTCACGCAAAATCGACCGTGAGGATATGTTCATTGCCGCGGCTCTATTGTTTTTACTATAGTTCTTACGCGGACCATTACTTAAAGACCACTTATCGTTCAGTGATTTCCTTTTTTTTGCTTCATGAATTATTAATTAGTTTAATAACAGTGTATCATGTTCGAGCTCACAAACTCAATACTCGGTACTCAATTGACGAGGATTACTAATGTTAAGTTTTAATTTAATTATTTATTGGTATAATGATTTGACTTTGAATTGATTAAATTATCTTAAGACTAAATCAAGCATAAGAACGAACACTGCTGCATTAGGGTAGGCGGAATAGAATAGAATAGAAACTTTATTTAGACACGTAGTTTTAACAGTAACTAAGTCTGGTTTACATAAAAGCTGTGTGTAAAAATCTATACATCAATATTAAGTGATGTCAGTAGTTACATGCTATTAAAATCTGCTAAAAACGCCAAAGTCGGTTCTTTTTGCGTTCGTGTACGATATATAACACTATAGTATTGTAACAGAATAAATTATAAGGTGTCAAAGCAGGAGGGAGGTAGACCATTTAGCTTAGTTTTAATTGTATTTAACAATTTGCTGGACCTCAGGCCTTCCGTAAAATTATTCCAAATATGTGCTCCTCTGTAGCCGAATCGCTTTTTACAATAATTCGTTTTGGGGTGGGACAGTTAGAATTGTGATGATGAACCACTTGTGATATATCGTGTATCATAGACAAAGCGTTAATGCATTTTCAGTGATGTGCATCTGACGAAGTTTAAATATGTCTCAGTACTTACATTTCACAATAACAAATCAGTGCAGCTGCTGTTACTTGGTGTTTTCTTCCTCCATAAACATTTATTGCTGTGCAGACGTATTTACCAGCATCAGACTTGTCTGCAGTAGGGATTGTTAGTGTGTATGCGGATGATGATGTGGGTAAGGCATGACAAGTCTTTGACCAGGAAATGGTAGGTGGAGGATTACCACTTGCTCTACACGTGAGGGTTACCGTGCCATCCTGGGTCACTGTTACATTCTGTGGTTTACTGGTGATAGCTGGCGCATCTGTGATATGAAACAACTTTTCAACTCCTACTGACCAGCTACCATTTTAAAACAACAATTAACGCATCAGAGCTAGTTGAGATGCACCAATGGTTTGTTACGTAATCATGACAATTGTTGTTTTACTGTGTCAGTACTATTAGTAAATCGCATTTAAGTAGTGGTCCGGCTAAGAACGATAGCACTGAACGGCAAGGAATGTAAAAACGTGTTAATTTTCTATTCTTCTCTCTCGTAATTTAATTGGTTGATACTTATAAATTCAATAGAAAACCATCGAAATAATACATTTTTATGTGATATTTTTTGAAGTTTTAATTTATTTTTGATCAAAATGACTATGGTTTAATTTCGAAGAATATCAACCCTGGGGAAAGTTATCAAATTTTCGATTGAAAGATCTTTTGTTTTCTCCCTTTCCAATTGGCTGGATGGTGGCTTCTTTGAGTTTTCACAGTAAAAATAGCCCACATCATAAAAACTACTTTATTTTCTAGGTGTAGTTTGGACTGTAGACATCTCATACAACACTTAAGTCATATTCACGCAAAATCGACCGTGAGGATATGTTCATTGCCGCGGCTCTATTGTTTTTACTATAGTTCTTACGCGGACCATTACTTAATTTGTTGTTTGAAACGGCTTTTGCAATGTTCTACTTCGTAGCACCCTTCCACTAAATGCGTTTAGACCCCAGAACCAGGTAGTTCCTCAAGTACATATTACCTTACTAATGGCTTTTCTTGATACAAATGTTAATAAAAATGCGCTCTGAGCAGACCTTTTTCTTACGGTAACCACTACGTTGTTAAACATAATGAGACCATGCGGACTAATTGATCACTCTTGCTCCTGCTATAACACGTAGAAGAATTGCTTCCACCTAGAAACAAGTTCCCTTTGAAATAAATTCTAATCAGATAAAACGAAAGGAAGAAAAATACATGTAGGTCATTCTTATGGGAAACATTTGTTTTCGTCTAAAGTCACGCTGGACTGGTTTCAGTTTGAGAACAGCACGAAACGCATTAAGACGGAAAACATATTTCCTCAGCAAATCGCTAAGTACTACACAATAGTACAATAATGTAACCCTAAATCATCTATATTTTCGTTTATGAATAGAGAATTAAAAAGTTTGTTTACTCACCACGAGGAGCCGCAAGCCCTGAAATTTTGGTTCAGGGATTAGCAGGAAACAATAGAACTTGGACGGATAACGTCCAAGTTTCCCGTTGCGCAGCGCTCTACAGGATATCAGGAAAGCGCCGTGAATCAGCGGGAGACGTCAATCAAAGTAACACGGAGTCGAACGTTTTGAGCCCCGCTACTAAATGTGTTATCTGTGAAGTGATTTCAATCAAAAGTCAGCTGAGTGACACGGCCCGGACAACTATGTTTTTTTAATATGAAAAATCAACGAATGCAGCGATGAAATCATGAACACGTATGTCCTATGCAGAGTTTGCATAATCTAGCAGTTTTTAAAGTTCCGCTATTACATTTCTGACCTTTAGCCTTCCAGAGACTTTAAACATGAACGGTTAATCGAATTTTATAACCAAATCCAGATAACTCAGATATTTGCCTTTTCAATTTATGGAGTTGCAGCTAAGGTTTCTTTCTCCCGTGGATATAATATGTGCGATTCTCTAGTTTCTTGAACGCGTTCCATTAAACTGATAGAAAAAAAAATAGGACAACACGCTAGCGGTTGTGATTTGCCGGTGGTGTACAGAATTAGTCGAATCTGAAAAACAATTGGTTCGTAATGAAAAGCCCAATCACTTTTCCAGTTTTCACACAAGTTCAATTCAATCGGCCAGTTACTGAGTGACCCACCTTTCCGGGTAAAGCTAAGATACCAAAGACAGGAAATCAGAAAATAGTTTTAGGATGATGCAATTTATTAAAGCTAGTAGACTAATTGTGAGCAAGCCACCGGATTTGTTTTATAAGCAGTCGGACTGTGTAGGTCTCTCGGGAAGCATGCCCACATTCGAGGTGAACTATGTCCCGTTTGCTTTTAAGCCTTTGCTACAAAAATATCTCTACAGAAACATACAGAAAAAGCCACAGTTATACACTACCCAAGTGACCAGAAGGGCACATAATTGACGATATTCTATGGTAAAAAATACTGAATAATACAGATTTTAACGATTATGTTGTAATGAAAAAGCCACAGGTATACACTACCCAAGTGACTTGACTGTAACCCTCAGGTATATTCTACCCAGGAGAGCACATGATTGGCGAAATTCTATGGTAAAAATAATAATACAGATTTTAACGATTATGTTGCAATGAAAAAGCCACAGGTATACACTACCCAAGTGACTTGACTGTAACCCTCAGGTATATTCTACCCAGGAGGGCACATGATTGGCGAAATTCTATGGTAAAAATAATAATAAAGACTTTAACGATTATGTTGCAATGAAAACGCCACAGGTATACACTACCCAAGTGACTTGACTGTAACCCTCAGGTATATTCTACCCAGGAGGGCACATGATTGGCGAAATTCTTTGGTAAAAATAATAATAAAGATTTTAACGATTATGTTGCAATGAAAAAGCCACAGGTATATACTACCCAAGTGACTTGACTGTAACCCTCAGGTATATTCTACCCAGGAGGGCACATGATTGGCGAAATTCTTTGGTAAAAATAATAATAAAGATTTTAACGATTATGTTGCAATGAAAAAGCCACAGGTATACACTACCCAAGTGACTTGACTGTAACCCTCAGGTATATTCTACCCAGGAGGGCACATGATTGGCGAAATTCTTTGGTAAAAATAATAATAAAGATTTTAACGATTATGTTGCAATGAAAAAGCCACAGGTATACACTACCCAAGTGACTTGACTGTAACCCTCAGGTATATTCTACCCAGGAGGGCACATGATTGGCGAAATTCTTTGGTAAAAATAATAATAAAGATTTTAACGATTATGTTGCAATGAAAAAGCCACAGGTATACACTACCCAAGTGACTTGACTGTAACCCTCAGGTATACTCTACCCAGGAGGGCACATAATTGGCGATATTCTATGGTAAAAAAATACTGAATAATACAGATTTTAACGATTATGTTGCAATGAAAAAGCCACAGGTATACACTACCCAAGTGACTTGACTGTAACCCTCAGGTATACTCTACCCAGGAGGGCACATAATTGGCGATATTCTATGGTAAAAAAATACTGAATAATACATATTTTAACGATTATGTTGCAATGAAAAAGCCACAGGTATACACTACCCAAGTGACTTGACTGTGACCCTCAGGTATATTCTACCCAGGAGGGCACATAATTGGCGATATTCTATGGTAAAAAATACTGAATAATACAGATTTTAACGATTATGTTGTAATGAAAAAGTCACAGGTATACACTACCTGAGAACGAAAGCCACATTACATTTATACTTGTCGCATACGTCTTCTAAAATGTGAAGCAATTCTCCTCCCGCGCTTATTTTGCCAAGTTTTAGCTTCTTATGCTTAGGCGACTTGGCCTTTGGAGATTTGTCTAGGCCGCAAGTGGGAATGGATGATACCGATGATGGGATCAAGCTGCTAAGTCGGATCTTGAGTTGGCTGATATTTTCCTTGGCGTCAGCGAACTCCTGGACAAGTTTCGCCGGCCACGGCGAAATGGGCGCCATGTTCGCGGGGAAGGGCAGTGATTGCACAGTGAACATTGATCGCAGCACCAATTCTTTTCAACGCATCTGTTGTCAGATAGCTGTCCTCTCCCAATTCCTTTCTTGTAAGCAGTCCTCCGCAAAGTCTACGGGTGGAAACTACTAAAACTCTGCGAGAGTTGTAGTTCGGCATTTTGGACCAAAACAGATCGGAACTCTTCCATTGTCCATTCGCTGTACGCAAATCACAAAGATCAATCTGTTGCAGCTCATGCTCATTATTAAACGGAACGTGATTTCACCAATTTTTTTGATATCTTGGGCCGAATAACTGTTCGTTAACGGTACCAATCGAGAAGCGAGCTGTACACTAGGACTAACATTGTCGGTAGCTTTCATTCGAACTGAATATATAAATCCGAACCCGCGCTCATGAGGTCAAAACTAGGAATTTGATCCATAACAGTGGTTAATGATTATATAAATAACGGGGGGTGAAAACTCTAAGAAGAGCTGTTTCGGGAGATTCCGTGAACCGGGAGCCTTGGTTTATTTTCCGAGAATTTATAAGGCGCTCCTCAAATTTACAGCAAACAATCTCGGACATTGTTTTGTTTCTTGACGTCTGAATGAAGTTCCGCGTTCAGTGGCAGCTAGTTTCAATCGTTCAACAACTATTGTGGTTCAGTATCAGCCGTGTAATTCTTTCTTTCAAAACAACATTGTTAATACTTACGGATTAAACACCCAATGTGTTTGACTAAAGGAGCGGTTTCTTTTCATGCACATATTATCCATCATCGCGAAATCTACTCTGAAAATTTAATCCAATTAATATACGGTCCAAAATTTTAGGGCTTGCGGCTCCTCGTGTTGCACATTGACTCTAGTCTGTATCTTGACTGGTGTCTCATTAGGGTTGTTTGTGGCCTGACATTCATACGTTCCATTCTGTTCTCTCCTGATGTTTACGATGCTCAGCGTTGAACTTCCCAGTCCATGACTCTTTTCTTCCTTGTTACTACCAACTAGTATCCTTACCCACGTGATGTTAGGTAATGGGATACCACTGGCTGAACATATGATGCTCAGCGTGAGTTTCTCAGCTATGTCCTGTGTTGATGGTGCACTGGTAGTGAACTGGGGTCGGCCTTTAAAATATAACATTTACTTAGCATAAAAAGTTGAAGACAAAATATGGAAACTCATTAATTCTAGAACAAAATAAGGTTTCAAAATGCCACTTAAGATGAGGTCAATAGCCTGCGCCTTAGCCAATCCGAGACTACGAGTTTGCCGACAGCCGGTGACTCACTGGTTATGCTAAATATGTATAGCCTACTCAGGAATTGTTCCAATTCTGCTTCTTAAATTCATACATTTATGTTAATCAAAACCATATAAATCAGTCGTTATACGTGTCAGGCCTAAAACACCAAGTCTCAAGAAACTGCTCCTGAAAGTCCTTAAATACATTTCCTCATAGTGCGCGATGCATGCATGTATTATGCACATAGCCTCTCCAGCTAACGTTGGAGTAATTTGGGTTAAGTCTTTGGGCACTTTCGGCATTTACAAATTCATACAACAATTAATGATTCAAACGATATTTAGGCTGTATATAGTAGGGGAAAGAGGCAAGATTTGTAACGGGCTGTAACCTTTTTCTCTAAAGTTATAGCTACGTTCGTTTATATTTTCTTACTCGCATCAGTTGCTCAGTAGTATCATCGTGATGAAGCTCGTATTATAACCATTTATCGTAGAATAAGAGAGATGAGAAACTCCGCCACATTTTTATGAGATTAGAACTGATATTAAATTAAGAAAAAAACCTTTTTGGAGGTTTCATATAACCGATAAAATATAATTTGCATTTCCTCCGATTTCTTTCGGCTATGTTTTTCTGGAAGGAAAGAACAAAACGCTGGCGCCCAAGGTATTCCGCCATAAAAAAACATTCTAACCATTGGCCTGTAGTATTGATCACATAAGATGTACTCACTCGTAACGATGAGTTCTGCTTTCTCCTCTATTTGATTAGACGCACTTCTTAGCCACAGGATACAGCTGTATATTCCACTATCAGTCGTGGTAACATTTGAGATCACCAGAGTTGCTGTGGACTCCTTAGACACTCGTGTTCGATATTCAGCAGGATATCTGGTCGACACTATCCACTTCCAGGAGTTAAAAAAGTCATCTGCCATGAGATCAACCTTGCTATTATTCGGATAATACTTGTACCAAATCGGCGACAGGTCAGTAAACTCTGTGTTCCTATTATCTACGGTGTAATCCCAATCAAGTGTAGCAGTCGTCCCACTTGAAACGTACAACAGTTTGGAGGGAACCTTGGTAAAAGTAGCTGTTCCCTCTAAATTTAAATTTTACATGTTATATAAAATGCACACAGTACTTGAAAATAAAACACATTGCATTTTATCGGACCTGAAACAACAATAAAGGCCGGCTGATCAAAGTTAGATCGAATTGGAATTTGGCGTGTTGGTTAATTTGTGTGGAGGGAGGAAAACCTGAAACCCCGGAAAAAATTACTCGGAGCAAGGGTGAGATACCAACTAACTAATAACTAGTCAACATGTTTATGTACTGATCCGGCTGGACCTTATAGTATAGCGGTATCAATTCTCAAGACTTTAAAGGTTTTAATCTCAAAACCTCTTGAATTCATAACAATAATAATAATAATACTTTAATATGCATAGGTAAAGTACTTATCCAATTGGTATTGTTATATATTAAGAAATGTAGCAGTGATAGAAGTAATTGTAATTTGATGCGCTTACATGAGAGTAGGAAACTATATGGCCGAACCATATTAAAAATATATATATTTATATAACTGTTCTTGAAGGGTTTTTGTTTACTCTATTCAACTTTTCTTTCTCATTGGGCTCATTTGCTGATTGTTTAAAAATTGCTCGTGTAATTCCTGTCTTTAAGAAAGGGTCTAGAACTCTTAGTGCAAATTATAGGCCAATAGGCTTAATATCCATATTCAATAAGATTTTTGAAAAAATAAGAATAATTGACTTTTTAGATAAGAATAGTATAATATCAGATTGCCAATTTGATTTTCATTCAAACAACTCTACACTACATGCGGCTATCATGTTGATAATTGACAGAATCCAAAAAGGTATTGAAAATGGCCAATTTTCCTGTGGGATATTCCTCGACTTCAGCAAAGCATCGACCTGCACTGTTAACCACCAAATTCTCATTCAAAAAATCAATCATTATGGGATAAGAGGGTTACTTAATAAGTGTTTTTGCTCATATTAATCTAAATGAAAACGATTTGTGTCTATTGGCAATACTACATCAGCATATAAACAGGTAACTTATGGAGTCCCACAGACTCAGGCATTGGGCCATTACTATTTCTCTTGTATATAAATGATTTTAGTGGCAGCTCTAATGTATTCAATTTTCACTTATTTACTCATGATTCTAATTTGTTTCTAGCTGACAAGAATATATCTACTATAGAGCGCATTGCAAACCATGAGCTAATAAAAGTTAAACATTGGCTTAATGCAAATAAACTATCCTTAAATATCGATAAATCATATTACGTCATCTTTCATCCTCCTCAAAAAAAGGTTCCATCATCTATTAAATTATCTATAAATAATAATGAGCTATCTCATAACCCAGTATTAAGTATCTTGGTGTTCTGGACGATGCTAACTTGAATTGGAAATGTCATGGCTAACGAAGTCTCTGGAAAAGTCTCTAAGGGTATAGGCATCTTATCAAAGTTAAGACATTTTGTTCCTCTTAATTATAATGTCTTATATCATGACTTTCTCTAATTTTGATGCCCATACAAATTCTCTATTTAAGAAATTAGACAATTTAAAATTCCCTGATTTAATCTATTTGCATACTGCCTTATTCACATATAAGTTGAATAATAATAATCTTCCACCTGACTTCACCAATTTCTTCGTAACTATCAATGCAATAAAGTTCATAGTTAAAACACTAGATTTCATGGCCTTCAAGTCCTTTTATTATATTCCAAATATCCACACTAATTAAGGAAAATTTAGTCTGCGCTACTGTGGTCCAAATTAATGAAATTCTCTTCCTGAAAAGATCAAAATCAATACCTCTATTAAATGCTTCGAATCTTCTCTTATAGTCGCAAACTTCTAGCAAATACTACTCTCCCTACCTTGATTATCTTTCTTATATACTTTATAATAATCAGTGTTCTTTTTCTTCCGGATACATTCTAATGGCAGCACTTTAATAGTGCTTCTATATGATTATCTAGATTTATTTATATTTACATATATTGTATTATAGAATACCAATTTGTGTGTGTTTTGCCTTCTTCCGCTTTTCTTTTTCGACCATAATAAAACGTATTTAATCACGTGTCTTAGGGTATCTGGCTCGTTTAGTTTTCCTAAGCTATTCCAGGTACCCTAGCACTCTCTCTTCTCGACATCTTTGTTTATGTTATATATTGTAAAAATGAGTGTAAATAAATATATTTGTTATTTGTTGTTGTGAAGGTGATAGAATACGGTGGAACCCCATCATAACAAAGTACCATGCAAGAGACCGAATTAAAGAACATTTGTTTTTTCTGAGTTTGCTTTTATGAAACAACTACGACACAGGCCTCTAATGAAACTTATTGTCTACCAGAAAAAAATGGAATTTCAATACAAAAAAAAGAGTGCAATCTGCGTGAATAGAAAAGCGTGAGGTATATTTATCCCTGTGTCAATGCACGTAAAATGTGCTTTAACCTAACCTACCACTATACGTTGTCTAATTCCCACAGCCACGCTATTTCACAATCGTCTAGGCTGCTGTTTGGCTCTTCTTTATTGTTTCGCTCATTTGTTTTTGGATTGGACTACCTGTGACTGTGAAAATAAGGAAGGAGGGGGGGGGGGGGGGGGGGGGGGGGGGGGGGGGGGGGGGGGGGGGGTAATGGGAGGAGAAAGAAAGAAAAGTCTGCACCGAAGCCTTTTTATGGAGATTCTTGAGTTCTTCCACGCATGCAGCTTTCCCTTCTATTTCTCGTTTTCTTAACAGCATACCACTCAGGTACTCCAAAATATCAAACTTTCCCGAAAAAGTAACACTGGCCCAGAAGAGCCGCTAGCAAGCTAACGTTCGTCAAGCTAAATTTATGCACGTTTCACAAACGCAGCTATCTGCGTCCTACATTAAATGTTATGAATTGCACTAAAACGATTCAGTTTAAAATTTATATTAGCATTTTACCCCTCTCGCTACCTCAAACTAACTGACGCGTCCATCTTGTAAAATTATATACCAAACGTTCTTTGTTGTTTGTCTATGAAGTCAGAAATTAAAAGGACCAGTTACCATCAAAAAAGGTTTGTACCTTAAAATTGGTTTTGAGTTCCCTGTGGCTACGAATTGAATAGTCCAGTTTCATATTCGAAAATTACCTCTGAATGCAATGACTACAGACGCATGTACTCAGGCTTAGCCTCATTCTGAAGTTAAACATTCTTAAATACCAGCGAGAAGGTGCAAAACGCGAAACTACAACAACAAGCAGAGTTGTGAATAGCCCACCTTCTCGCTGGTATTTATGAATGTTCAACTTCAGAACGAGGCTAACCCTGCGTACATGCATCTGTAGTCATTGCATTCAGCGGTAATTTTCGAATACGAAACTGGAGTATTACTGAGAATCTTTGATATGGAGTTAGATTTCACTTCTGGGATGGAGCTTTAGCGACGTTGTGCTCTAAATCTACTCAAGAAATAAAGATGAGTGATGTGTGGTGTTTTTTTTACGGGAAAAGTGATCAATTTAGCGACGTTAGCTGCGAAGGTTGGTTTCCAACAAAGTTTTGGTATTAAGTCCCACAACATTAATTTTGGTTTTCCCGCTCAGTCTGGCAGAAAACAACCCATCACGTTGTACGTTCGGGAGTCACGGAGGCAACCAGAAGTCAGTTACTAATCGTGCACGTTGATTGACTTTGACGTTACGGATGTGATGTCATCAAAACGTGCCAAAGAAAGGAACATCTGATTTCCAGTTACCGTTGCTCAAAGATCCAGAGGTGTTTCGTATGGTGTCGTATTGCCAAGAACGGTCTTACAGGCGTAATCTGATATATGCCATCGATTAAACTTGGGTAGAACATTTAGATAAGTTACGCCTAAGGAAATTTAACTGATTCTGTTACCATCTTAGATATCTATGCAATGTGTTTTTATTCTAACCTAGATTACTTGATAGGCGTATATTACTAAACAAGATTGCTCACTTACTGACTGCATTACCGATCCTAAGGTATGATAATTGTAGACAATTTCTCAATGAATTCTAGATAGTCGATCTAAGAATATTTAGTAGGTTTAAATGAGATTTACCAAGTCCATGGCCAACTTGTCAACTGGGACTTAGATCAAAATTTGGTTGAGCATCTTCTACCACCAGAGTTTGCTGATCCGCTATGAAGTAGGCAGTCATCGGTAAATATAACTTAATGTTAGATGACGTTCCTTCCCCGATATCATTAACATATAACAAGTACATCAGAGGTCCCAACACTGAGCCTTCATAATGAGGTACTCCTGACGCTTACATTTGCTTACCGATTCACAAATTCAGACTCCCCATCCACAACCACTCTCTGACAGCGCTGATCGGAGTCAACTAAGTTCTAATCCAGCATCGTAGTTGGCTTGGAAGACCATAAGAATGTATATTACGTTATTAACTTTCCTTTTGTATTGTATTTGCTACTAAGGTACAAATAAACTTCTTGTTGTTGTAAAAATATGGCGGACGACAACAGCAAAAGATATCAGAATAGATGGATTAAGTCTCTGGAAATCACTGGTTCAGACGCAATTCACACCGTAACGCCAGTATAAACGCTTGCTCACATATGATGGTTAAAAGAAAAGTGATTTGTGTGTATTCTTATTCCGGAATAATTAAGGTCAATTTCAACCGTACCAGTTGTTCTAACGCCTTCGTGAAGTACCGTGTACACTCAGTCATACTAAAGACAACAATCAACTAATACATACATGTGCAGTCGTCCTTAATTATTATTTCAACCAGTTGTTTGTATTAAAATCATTCTAACGCATTAATTCGTTAAGTACGAGGCACATTCAGTCATACTAATAAAGACAACAATCATCTAATACACACACGTACTTACCATTCTGAACAGGAAGTAAAAGAAATATCGCTACAGCACGGAGAGATGCAACGCTTTTAAAGCAAATAAAATCGCCATGCATCTCAGAAGTACTTTGTTATGTAATTAGTGCAATGAACTTGCAACAAATTTCTTTCCTAGGTAGCAAAATGATCGAATTCCTTTCTTAAAGGGATACCCGAGTGAAAAACACATTGGGGCTCAAAAGAATCTTCAACATGTTCTTTGTTCAGAAAATGTATTAAAATTTGAACAAAGGTTTTTAGTATTAAGAACGAGCACCTTAAAGTTGGCCCCACGAAGACATGGGCGCCGCCATCTTTGTTTGCATTTACGGAAGTGACGTCACTTCGTCCCACCAGCGTTCTCACTCTCTCACTTATTAGGTGTTTTTAGGATGATAAACGCCTTAACTGTACCTCACATACATTGTAGTTCTTATACTTATTCAGAAGTCACTCGAGTCTTTTAAGCCATGTTGTTTTGCTGTTATTAAATGGCAGTTACGAGACCTGGTTGTTCGTCTGATAATTTCTCGCCTTCCCAATGCTTTTCTTCCTCCTCCCAGTCTTCTGAACTTTTCTCATAATGTCGTCTTCATCATAATTCCGGTTTCTGTAAGAATTCCTCTGCAATCTCGATGAAAATATATCCACTTTAATTCCGAGCGTGTGAAAATCATACAAAGACAAGTAGCCGCGATACGCTGGTGGGACGAAGTGACGTCACTTCCGTAAATGCAAACAAAGATGGCGGCGCCCATGTCTTCGCGGGGCCAACTTTGAGGTGCTCGTTCTTAATACTAAAAACGTTTGATCAAATTTTAATACATTTTCTGAACAAAGAACATGTTGAAGATTCTTTTGAGCCCCAATGTGTTTTTCACTCGGGTATCCCTTTAAAATCGTCCCTTCAACACGATTCTGTAAACAAATTTCAAATTAACATTTTGAATAATTGGCGTTTGTAACTATCGGAACAAAGGGTTAAAAGTTCAGTTGATACGGTCACACAATACTATTTCATTTGTTTGAGCTGACCCATGTTAAAAAAGGGCTCGGTTAAACGAAAACCTTTTGCCGGTTTACTTGAAACTATGTACAGGAACGGGTTCTAAAACACGTTAATTTTATGTGTCTCAAAAATACAGGAAACGGTACTTAATCTGACGCACTACAGTACACACTGCAGTCTAGATTCTAGTCCGGCCCAGTCCTCGTGTGTTGGTATACCGGGGGTGCTTACCATTTAACCAAAAATCCCGGTAATTTCGGTTGGAAAGCAAATTGTACAGTTAATTTTCGGAAATTTCGGTTGGAAATTGTGGACTACGTTCTGAGGTAGTCCTTTCGTCCCAGTTGGTACGAACCAACCGAAATAGCCCTTACCATTTGACCATTTCTCTCGATTTCTGTCTGGCGCTAAACATTTTCGCGCGCGTTTCTCAAGTTGAATTCCAACATGGCGGAACCACAGGTATTTCAGTGCAGTTTGTGCACTTTACAGCCTTGCAATTACAGGAACTACTCGAGCCTGGTTGCCAATATACCTCTGGTAAGTTGAATTATGTATTTGTTAACCTGCTTTCAATTTTTTTTGAGAGATGAAGTCTGAATCAACCGAAGGCAAATCGGAAGTAAACACTAAATAAAACATCGCGGTGAATTTCAAGCTTCCCGCCAACTCAAATTTAATTGTTTTAAGCTTGTTTTATTTTTCATAGGACTTAATTCTTATTATTTGACAACAACATTTGGCATCAATGCGATTTAAGTTTCTCCTCATATGAATGCACTTAAAACAGAAAACACTGATAAATTATTCGTCGTCGGTAAGGACGTTATCCATCTCAAAATCTTCACTAAACATTTAGTGCTATCATCAAGTTCGCATCCGCCATATAGAAATCAAATGGTAAGAGCTATTCTTTCCGGTAGGTCGGTCAATTGGTAATCTGCTTACCATTATCCATCGGGCACCCCAACCGGATTTTTTCGTCAAATGGTAAGCACCCCGGTAGTTCTTCATTGTAAATGAGAATGGCGGACACTGAAATGTGAGGTTGATAGGAATACTCCGTCTTGGAGATAAGGTGCTAAGAATTCGAAAGTGCAATATAAACATAATATACCACTCAGAAATGCCGGAAGCAGGCTAATTTTTTTGTATTCTACACCTATTACGATATTATATTATAAATGCAATTCCTCTACCTTTCAGAACACGTTCTTCTGACCTTGAAGACAGCACAAGGTGTTGTCTACGCTGTAGAGAATTGCTAATAGCGCACTTTCGATATATGCTTCACTTGTCATGCACAAAGGTTTACTAATAATATTAATTCAAAAGGTTTCAACATGGGAGTGCGGGATTAATTGGAGTCTCAAGTTGAAACTTTTGTGCGTGACGAGTGACGCATAGATCGAACATAGGGTCCCTAAGGGCAACTCGCGGATGGTCAGTGAGCTATTTTGACATATACTAAAAATCACGTGACTGATCATTTACTTTTTTACTTACTTGCTCACTTATTTAATACTTACTCACTCACTCACTTACTTATTCTTCTTTCTCACCCCCTCTTCGTTAAGTTATCATTATCTATTTGTAATTTGTTAATATTAAAGACTACGGCCCGCCTAGATTAGTTAATGCTACTGTGGGCCAGTCTATCATTTTCCAAATGGACAATAATAAAATGTGAACTGTGAATCGAAAAATAAAATATTGGGTACCGAGAGAACCTTATCCAGTGACTGAACTAGTGAACTTTGAAAGGCAAATTTGCTTTGAGCTAGAACTGAATCACAGATAAAAACATTGTTTTCAAAAAGTACAAATAAATTGTTACGGATTATTATTCTGTGAAATAAATACTGCATTCATCTGGAACACAAGAAGCCTCGATAAATTTATAGAAATGTTGCTCTTTCGACTTATATTGGTTATATGTTTGAGTTTTAGAAGTAATTTACAAAATTCGCGGCCGTGTTGTATCTGAGATATCCGGTTCGGATCTGTATCTATACTGTACAACACGGCTGCGAATTTTGTAAATAGTACATAGGGTGCAAGAGCTTTAATTAATCCTCTTCCATCCTCCACTTTATTTTAATTTTATGAAAGTACTATTGTACTTTACTATTGTGTGTGGAATAAACGACTGCAGAGGTATGTGAATATATTACGTTATTTCAGTTCATTTTCTCATTCGAGAATTCCGAATACAGAACTTCGAATTCAGGGAAACTCACAATTGACTTGAAATACTGCTTATAAACTGGCCGAAATTCAGCACTTTTGTTTTATAGGAAGTGAAAATTTAGTCGACTTAATCAAATAATTGAAAACGTGGCGACAGATATTATACAGCCCGATTTAAGACCAGACGGGAATCCTAATTAAATGCGAATACATCCCAATATATATGTACACCATTCAATCTCTAGGTAACAATAAATGTTCAGGATTCATTAGCAACATTTGTACAAGATTCGCTACTCATGTAGTAGTGAAGTCAACCGACCGTCAATTTATGAAGAATATCCAAATTAAAAAGGACACTAGTTATACAAACTTAACTACCAAATATGTACCCTAAACATGAACCTCAATGTTTCCCCAGCGTGGATAAATAAATATGAGCTACCACCATACGAGTATATGTATCCCGATCTAAAACACAACTTCTATAATGTCGAGTGCTTTGAAATAGAATACCAAGAAAGACAGACACAGCAGAGAAATTTTACAGCAGTTAATTATAAGTCATTTCGGAATATTTACCTTAGAAAACGGCATATCTACAACATGACCAAATCCTTTTGAAAGCATCGACGCATCTTCTCCGATAACAATTTGTTCTTCACAGTCAAACCGACTACAAACCGCCGTCAATACATCTTCTTCAGCATGACCAAATCCTTTCGAAACTTTGGACGAGTACCACAAACGTCCGTCAATATATCTTCTGAAAATCAAACGTCATTCAGAAAGGTCAACGCCATGCTCGATCCATAGGTTAACGCCACGCTAACCGCCTAACCCCAATAACCCATTCTGCACATGCGTGCATCCACGAGTTAAGAACGTATGAAGAGGCTAGGAACAAGAAACAAAGTGATGAGCGTTGACCGATTCCTTCGCCCTCTAAGAAAAAAACAAAACTACAACTGCGACCTGTCTGAGAGGGCAAATAACTTATCAATAAGGAGTAGTATATAAAGTAGGAGTTCTGGTGCAGCACCTACGTTTTCTTATTGCAACCCCGCCCGATGGCCCCCTTCCCCCAAAACGTATTTGTTAAACTTTGTTGTCCCAAATCCCAACTTATTATCTCCGGGGTACCATAGATGTTGTACCCATTTGTTGTCCCATTCAAACAGCAATTAGAGAAATGCTATTATAAGGTATATACCACACGATGGCTGAGATAATAACTTGTAGTTGGTTGATGCGAGGGAAGGACACGAAATGCGTAAGGAAGTGTTCTAAGATATCAGAGTACTGTGCTCAGCACAACTTTCCGATTCAAAGAGGGAGCTCACCATTCACCCCATGTTCGAAGTGTGGCCGCGGCTGTCGTACGAGTTACGGACTTTGTACGAAGTGTGGTGAACCACAACGCCGTCTCATTCGCGAGGCGAAATACCGCGAGACAATATGCCGAACTAAAGATTGTTTTTCAAAGGTGCTAGCTGAATTGAAGAACCACAAGGTATTTCTAGAGGCTTAGAAATCACGATACGAAAGAAAAAAGAAAGAAAGAGAAACCGACACCATGTCTCTCTTCCTTTTTTTAATTTTTTTTTTTTTTTTTATATTAGATAATAGATAGACCTATAGTATACACCAATAGTATGAATGACCCACTTAGCTTACTTGGCGGTTCCAGTCTACGTATGTTTTATATCAATCCCCCTGAAACGTGCTCAGAATGTCTATGCCCAACGAAAGTGATAGGAACTGAATTCATATGTCCCACCTGTGGCCTTGTTTCCGAGGCTGAATTAAGCGAAGGACCGATTAACGTTGCTACTAGGTTGCGTATAGTAGGTCCTGATAGCTTTCAATATCAAAGCGATCTCGATCGTGCGAGCCTAACAGATAACCAAGAATTTCAAAGACGCACAGCTATGAGAGAACTACAGGCATACAACGCTGCTTATAAACAAAACCACAACCTCTCGTTTCCCACAAATGTATTAGAAATCGTAGCAGACGCATTCATCCAATCGAAGAAAGTTTGTGTCAAGCGTAGTCATGCTAAGAGAACTATTTTAGCTGCTCTACTTTACCACGCATGTATACAATCTGGGTTCATTCGCTCTAAAAATGAGGTTGCTAATTTCATGCAACTCGACAACCGGCGTATCTATAGCGGCAACGACTTTATACACTCGCTACATGCAGACGGTAAAATCGATATTGACTTAAACACCGATCGAATAGCTCCTCATATAGCAACAACCTTCGCTAAACTCGACCTACATGAAGAACATCTCCAACAAATAGTCTACGAGGTTGTTAACACAGCAATCAAAGACCATATCGGCCTACACTCCCGACTTCACACCAAAGTTGTTGGAGCAAGCTACGAGGTGCTACGCCGTTCAGGATCTCGTATATCTCTTATTGACGTTGTTAAACTATGTGGTACACATAAGAGTTCAATCGTACGTTTTATCGATGAGTTGATTGCTTACAATTCCCACTTTGAGCCCATCTATACAAAACACGGTCTAACTAGTGATAGAGTTTAATTAAAAGAAATAAGATACATAAGAAGAAAAAAAAACAATAAAGAAAATAAGCAAAACTGGTGTCACCAGAATCTCTCTAGGAACCTTTCACCTTTTCCTTCCTTCACCATTTTTTTCGTTCCCAGAGAGGTTTTTGCTTATTTGCCGGGCCCGGCTTTGACTGTATTCATTCTACTGTATTCATTCTACTGTTATTTGGATCATGTACTAACAGGTTGAGGCACAACCGGCACTCCTTGGAACTCTATATGAGTATCCGTAAGCTCTACCCAAGCACCCGACCCAGTGTTGACATTATAACCACATTTACTACTACTTCTACCACATCGGCAGACGCGCTAAGATTTGTGAGGGGCTGGAGGCTTTTTACCCCCCACAAACCGATCTACCACATATAGCCCCCGCAGGATTCGAACCCTGAGCTGAAAGGGCCTCCATTTTCCTTCCAGCCCAGCGCAGAACCGTGAGGCTATATGTGCTAGACGATGACGTAGGTGCAAAATATCCTACTTATGTTTTAAGCAGCTGTAATATGCTAATTAGCGGCGCCCACGCGGTCTCGAAATTTACATACGAACCAAAACAACACGGTAATTTATACGATTTTGCTCTTAGTGAAGTTAAAATAAAATCCACGCTGGTTTCTTTCATAGGAGATATCGATTTTTATCCCACTAGACTGCCAAGTTTTTCTCGCATTTCCTTTCGCAGCTCGGTTCGAATTTGTTCCATATTTTTTTCACCACCAGTGGGCATCGAAGTCTCTCGGCGAATTTCAGACCTCATAATCTCGTATTTATCTGCTCCAGCGAGGATGAGACTGTATTCAGAGTCAGATATATTTTCATCGCGTAGGGCTTTTGATATTAGATCACGAATCGTATTGATTTTCGCTTTAGCCAACATAGCGGTTTTCTCATGTTTAGAAACTTTGATTCCGAGCCTTTTAGTCCCCACAGTTGTAGAGGCTGAAATTAATCCACAGAGTCCACCGATAACACCAAGTGGTAGACCAATCACTATTCCAATCCCCGTTAGAGCGACTGCCAATCCAGAACTTGATAAGAGTACAGATAGACCTCCTGTTACCACAGCGACACCATGGACAATTCCTTGTGCGCGGGCATATTTCTTACGCACACCTTCATAGTGTTTTTCTTGAGTTTCGATATCTGAAAGCGTATCTCGGACTGTTTGCAACCGAAAATTCTTTCCAGTGTCGCTAGCAAACGATGGATAGATATTTGGTGCCGTTGGAATTGTTTGAATCGAATCACTTGCCATTATATATACGTATGGCTATGCTATAACTTACTCAATCTTCAATACATAGCTTATAGGTCGACCACGGAAGTTTACCACATTTCCTTTCTCGTCGCGAATCGTCAGGCGAAGGCTGTTTCTCATCGACCCTAGAGCTCGGGCTGTTAGTGGTAGTAGTGAAGCATATGTTGATTTTGCGAATCTTCCACCGCGGATCTCTAAGCTAGCTAAGACTTGCGATCGTTTTCCATCTAGAAGTGAGAAGCCGGAATCCACCACATCGCAGTGGACATACGCCGTATGGATATCTGGTAGCACCAGACCGAAGTTACCTATTATGGTTATAGCGGGGGAGTTCTCAAACCCATCTATATTGATACCAAACATTTTACAGATATTTAAGCTAAATATGATCGATTTCTTGACCTGTAGGGTCCAAGCCCCAGTTGATAAGGTTTGCACGAATTTTACGATGTTAGCATCGATTGCGGGTTTGAAGGCTTGTTTAATGCTTGTTATATCGTAGTTCCCTGCTGACACATCATGTGGGAACATAATACCACTGTCGCCGGCATCCCACTTGAAATAAGCATTATTTTCTAGATTCCACCAACTGTTCTCGAAAGTGATCTCATTTAGCGAAATATTCTGTATAAGAATAGGGTTGTCGAAGTAGACCGTATGGTCAGCCGAGGTGGTGGTGACATTTAAGATCACCATTTTATATTGAAGGTATAAACTTTATATGTCATACTTGCAATAGCTTCAATAGTTACGATGCCTCTAGTTTTACCAGACGAAGATGATGATCTATCTGCTGAGGACATGGCGGAGATTGCCAGGGGTGGCCCAAGGCTTTCGAAAGCTGAGCAGACAGCCCTCCTTACCGATGAAAACGCCAGGATTGCCAAACTGAATGCCGATTTATTGACAAAGTTCAAGAAAAAATACCCACAAGCAGATTTTCACCAGTTTTATGCCTCTACAGACATAGATGGTCCAGGCAAATATTCAACGAGTATCTCATTTCGAGACGGTGATTCTAGCTACGATGTTTACGGTGATGATGTCTCCAAGCTACCTGCGGCCATTCAAAAACGCGTCAATGATGCACTGCGTGGTATGCAGGGAGGTTTCCCAGCTGCCCTGGCGTGGGCCCAAGGTGTGAAATATCCTGTTCCAGCAACGCCCTTTACCGAAGCAGCCCCCGATATCAATCTAAAGACTTTAAAGATATATGCCACCCCCGGAGAATCATTCGAAGTAGGTGTTAGGGATATATTCAAAGAGACCGCTGTGACACATAAAACAGCAAAGGAGTCTAGGAAATGGCTGGCAGCTCCTGATTTCAGCTATTGGCCTCAACAACTCAACCTAGCAACGTGGTGTGCAACTGCTGGCTGTGGAGTGTCGCTGGTTGACCCTTCGTTTAAGACATATCCGCCAATCGTCCAAGGGTTCTATCGATTCCACACTTATTTCACAATACGAAGAATTCTACATGAACTTGGCGGCTCCCATGGAGTTCCTCTACCTGGTGACTCTGTTTTCGAGCAACTTGATAACCTCTACGACAAAGCGGCTCTTGAGAGCTTGTGCATCGAATTTGGTTTGCCGCGAACACCAGACTTCCGATGGAAAGGAGGTCGGAATCACGGACTAGGAGATATATATAGGTACTTAGTTAATAAAGGAACTATTCGCAATGCTGATTATTACCATAATAAAGAAAGTCTGGATTGGCCAAACGATAAGGGGTATAAGTTTCCAGATGAAGGGAGGAAATGGCATATTTCATACATCAAGAATTCTCATGCAGAGAAGCAGTACGATAGGTTCATCCCTAAGCTGAGTCATGGATTGACAAAGGCTGGGTTAGGTAGGTTGAATCGCTCAGTCGAGGCTTTCGCATATTGCATTCTAGGCGCCCAAGCCAACATGCGCTCATCCATCATCAGTATAAGTGGAGGTGCTATGAATACTCAACTCGAGTTCAAAATCCTGCTCGAAGAATCAATCCTTGAAAACGATTTAACAAAAAGCGTAGCAAATTATCAGTTGGCTATTCAGGAAACAAAAAAGAGGCTCGATCTAGCGGTAGCTTTAGGGGTGTGGTTATTGCCAAGCGATCTGGTGATCAACATCAACAGTGTTGTAGGCTATAATAACGAACTCCAGAGGGCCACAAAAGATATGCAGCTTGGTGCGAATGATCATGTAAATACGGAGAACGAAAAATCGCCCCCACCACCTTTGCTAGGCCCTAACCAAAAGAAACATCTTCAACCTGTTACAACGCCTCCACACATACAAAAGCCACTGGCTCCTGTAGTGCCTCAGGCACAGCAACAACCCCAACACGAAACCAATCTAGCTGTGGTATCTATTGTTGCAGCTGGTGCTGCATGGTGGATGTTTTGTTAGCGTTTCTTGTATTGCTCTACTACGAACACTACTACAGCCACTATCAACAACCAAACATTCTTTGCCACAAATCCTAAGACCTCACCTGCAGCGCGAAACAAGAAGCTAGCAATTGCCCCAACTATCCCAGGTAGAATATTTCCTACCTTTTCCCCCATTGCCTTTAACCCCTTTTCTAGTGCATCAAAACCTTTTCCAACCCCCTTAGCTAGACTAGCCAGGCCCTTTGACATCATAGCAGCTGAGACGCCAATTGTAATGCCTAACGCAGTAAGCGTGCTAAACACTGTTACCCCATGCTTCTTGAAAATAGCTTTAACCCTATCCCGCAGGGACATACGCTCTTCTATGTCATCGAGCTCTTGCTCGTTTTCTTGAATCTCTTTTTCGTCAACGTCTATGTGTTCCTGAGCTGCAGCTTTTTCCGCATCGGTTGAATCGATATCTTTTATGACGGCCTCAGATACTTTCTGTTTCTGTTTGAGGACTTCGATCTTACCTTCTTTTGTTTTTATGACCTTTTCACTTGAAGGGCCTAGGGCTGTTTTTTATGGTCTTTGGTAGTTTATCGTTGAGGACCACCTCCTTTGCGGTTTTGAAGAGGAGGTGAGGCTTGGCATTCTTCTGGTTGAGTTTTACCCAGACATTGTCATACTCATCTACACGAGCTGTGAATTTATCGAACTTGACTTTTGGGAACCTACTTTGTATCTTTTCCCCTGCCCTTTCTGTCTGCTTTTCCATAAGTTTTAAGGCGACCTCCGCGGGGGAAGGCGTATGGCCTTCAATGAATGATGTCTCATCCGTACCATCGTTATACTCAGCACCAGGTTCGTCTGGATTCATCGTTTTCATAGGGATCCATTCAGCAGGGTCCTTACCACTGGCGCCAGGCCCAAATATGTCGTCCATGTAGTCATCATCATCATAATCTTCTCCACCGTCTGTAATAAGTGGAGTATCTTCGGTCGTATCATCCACATCATAATCACCCATGTTGAACATACCTACCTATCTTGCTATATTCAATATGATATCGTCGAAGCTAGTTCCTGCACAAACACGAAGAGCGCCCCTTGGACTCAAAGCTAGACGCATCCTATATAGGAGCACTTTCGCACCATCATCTGCTAACCCAGGAGAGACCCTCTATGTTGCGGTTCCAAAACTAGGAGAAAACATCGTACTAGTCCCAGGTAGCTTCGCACTCTTGGCAGATATTGCATTGTCTGGTGGAGAAGCCAACAATCGCGTGGTGGTCAATGTCGGACGATGTTTAGTCTCTCATCGTAGATGTAGATTTGGAACAGAGGTAATAGAAGACCTTGCCCGACCAGATCTTCTACAGACATATTCCGATCTCTATCTTCCTACTCCAGAGCGAGAAGCTCGGATCCAACAAGGTATTCAAACTGAGAATATGAACAAGCTCCGATCGAAGTCTGGTGACAAGAGCACATCAGATGCTGCAGACAACGCGCTCCTGAGTACATATGGTTCAAAGTATCGAATCCCATTAGATGTTGACATTCTGACACAACATGGAGCTCTGTATCCCCACGCCCTCCACGACATTATTTCGTTTGATTTGGTTCTAGCACCCGTGATCGATATAGTGGTTGGAACGGATTCAACTAAGATAGGCACATACAAGCTAAACAACATACAGCTGGAGTATGAGGTCATCGAGGATGAAAAATTAGCCAGAAAAGCAGAGCACGCATATTCTACAGGCACGGCCTTCCTTTTCAACCACGCTTTACACTCCACGACTGTCCCTATTAACAAGGCAACAGACACTTTGGTGGCTAAGAACCTCACAGTCCCACGGAGATCCTTCACTGGACTACTTCTACTCTTTGTGACACCACACACCGGGGGGGCCAGGGACAGCGAGGCATTCTCCAATCCAGGCATCACTAAGGTGGAGGTAGATGTTAATGGAATTCCAAATTTCTTCTTTCCAGATGGCATACTACCACCATATTTCTGTGAGGCTGCCAAGGGATGGGTTGGTACGTCAGTAGATGTCGATCCGAAAATGACGCCTATGACACCCGCCAGGTTCTACAACAACAAATTTGCCGTCTTGGTTGATTGTCGCACAGCAAAGGATTCAGTTGTCCATGGTGATGGCTTGGCACAAATAGGTGGTGGAAAAGACATTGACATCCGAGTGCACAGGAGTGGAGGTACTGGAACTGTTAACATGCACATCTTCGTTCTGTCAGATGCTCAGATCAACATATTGAATGGAACTATGAGTAGTTTTACATACTGATGGATTCCCTGGTAGAACACATCCCATTCAACTCACTCATAGTAGGACCCACAAATTGCGGAAAAACAGCATTTCTCATAGAGCAACTTCGTGGTCCATTTCGCGGTAAGTTTGACTATATCGTACTAATTTGCCCAACTTATGCCCACAACAAAACCTATCGAGGATTTGCCCATCGAGACCCTCGTTTCTTTGTTATGTCACCTCCACAGGATGCTATCAATAACGCACTAGAGGTTTGTACCACATTTTGGAAAGGGACCAATACCCTACTCATCCTAGACGATTGTGCTGCCTCAAAGGACGTAAAAAGAAGAACTGACAAGCTCGTGGAATTGGCCTTTTCTGCTCGTGACATAGGTATTTCTGTTTGGGTGCTCACCCAACAACTCACGAGTATCTGCAAACCCATCCGCGAAAACGTAGCTATAGTAGTGGCCTTTCATACTGCATCAGCTCAAGATGCTAAGGTTCTATTTGATGACTACGGTGGGGGGTTGGGGTTGGATGAGAAAAAGATGTTGCAATTAGAGCTCCGGATAAATAAGTTTACTCGTATATGCTTTTGCTTACGTCATCCCTTCGAAGTAGTGTTAGAGCTGCCTGCACCAAACAGTATACTGTAGTATATACCATGAACGATAAAGAAATCTTAGAACTATTAGGTGAGGATGTAACAGGTCCTCCGGCTCGGGAGGAGGCAATCTTAACCGATAAAACGGCACCAGATCAAAGGGAAGAACTTTCTATTTTGGCTGTGACGGGTACCACAAAGGAATATCTAGAGGAAAAGTTATCTCTAGGAGATATTACTAGACTAACTGAGCAAGATGTAGAACGACTACATAGAAGGTACCAGGCCGTTCGAGCTTAGCAAATAACAGGGAGTCTAGTCGATGGTGTGATGACTCTAGCTACTCGTGTAGTTACACACCTAGTTACTATAGATGATCAACAAGCACTTCTTAAGGAATTACAAGAAGACCACCTACTTCGCAACGAGATCGGTGCTGAGGTTGGTAGGTTGTCTCTTAAAGCAGGACGTTTTGTTGCTCTAGCTAGTGCTATGCTACACGTAGCTGGTCACACAGTTATTCCTAGTAGCGAAGCTACAACATCTACACATCGACCTATTGAAGACATACAACTAACTGACATACCTCAAACATCTACAACGCAATAATATGGAGGAACCGACAGATCGGATAACTGTAAATCCTTGCAACAAGATGGATCGGATAACTGCGCCTAGGGAAAAAGATCCAACAAAAGTAGCTGCTGGAAAAACATTGGCAGCAAACAATCGACGAGCTAGAGAAGCACTTGCCCGCGAGTTGGCGCGTGAATGCGAAGTGGTACAAGAGAGGTAGCTAAACCCGAACCCGGCTTTTTCGATAACATGTCTACTAACAATACACTTGCAGTTATTGGCATAGGTTTGGCGTTGATAGGGCTATACTATCAATACAACAACAACGCGAAACGTGCCGATAGCTGTTGTAACTATTCACCTACACAGAGCTATACCAAACCCCCAGCAACCACGCTACCGCATGCTACTGAACGACACACAGCACCCCCAGCGAGTTTGTTGCCGGATATGGAGTAGATGCTACACCATTTGAAGACTAGAACTAAAGGCTATATATGTTATGCAAAATGGTAGAGGATAAGTCGACGTTGATGACTACAATACAGGACGCTGCTATATTAACTGGACTCGCTGCCGGTATTGGGTTCGTATCTAAAAAACTAACCAAAGAGCCCATGCTTAGTGATCCGTCATCGACGATCATAAACTACGTGAAGTGGACAGCTGTGTTGGCTGGTAGCATAGACCCATTCGAAAAATGGCGTCCAATTTAATTAACTATTGTTTAGTACTGACTAGCCTCGCTTACACGTTCAAAAGCTTTTGTGTGTACTGACTAGCCTCGTGTTCACGTTACCAGGTAAATACTGCGCATGTCCAGTCAGCGGTAGAAATCACGAGAAAAGCTCTAAATGCCCCTAAATGGTTTCATTTTGTTTAAAAACTCGATACATCGCAAAAAGACCGGGGGTTAAAGACCCAGGGTCGACCATCACGCATAGCGCGCCTCACACTTCCGAGCTGCCATTTTGTGAGAGTCGAAAAGTCCAATCAGTTTAGAGCGAAGTGAGAAATCCGTTTCCATCGCCTGTTTTCCTTCCTCTAACTTTCGAATAACGTTCATTTTTACTTTCTTTATTTATAACTTAACATTTTTACAGCTATTTTTACCCAAAAAATGGTTAGATCAGTATTATTTTGAGTGAACCGTCTTGCGTTCTGGTGCGAGATAAGATCCGGCATTTCAGTCAAGAATAGAAAGTCCGCGTTTACCAGGCAATGCTCGATACATAATACTTCGGTCGTCTGTATTTTAACTCTGGAACATAAGGAAGGACAATCTTGGCAACTAGCGTATTCGCAGAGTATATTTCTTCAAGCTCCCCGAAGAAGAATTATTCAAATCAAACCAGGTCCAAGCCCAAGGACAAGGTGAGAAATGACTTGGAGTCAATTTGTTTTGCGTAAAATAATCCATATCCATAGTTGGGTGAAATAAGCTTACCTTGGGCTTGGGTTATTTACAGTGAAAAGGTCCTATTTGCTCGTTTTATTTCAGGCATAGACGAAGAGCAAGGTGAGGACAATAAATCGAGACACCATTTCGACTATGATTATGAAGTCGCAGATGAATAGGAATTTGAAGGTAAAGAATGGTCGTAACAATTAATTTCAATAGTATGATGTTGAAATGTGCACCGAAAAGAATGGCATTTGAGCAAGTAAAAATGTGTTATGAATTTGATGACCTACCAAGAATATTAAAGTACAATATTTTTATTGGACAACATGCTATATTGAATTCAAGGGAAACCAATTTGCTACCACAACCTGCAATTGCAGTTATCTTTATAAGCATCCCACTTCTACTGTAAGCTTTCCAGGCTTATACTTATTCTTCCCCCTTGTAAACTAGTTTCCTCAACATTCCATGCCCCCTCTAATAATGATTTGTTCTGCAGAACTTTGTCTAAAACTAAACTTTATATTTCATGGCTACAGGTACCCCTACATTGTATTTCATGAAAATTATCCTTGCTGCTGTTGATCACAACATACATCTCTTCTGTAAGCCTGTGGAGACCAAGTCTGGACACGGGAAGTTTTCAAAAAGAACCCAGAAGTACCATGCAGAAGTGGAGGAGGAGAAAATATATACATACATGTATGCCTACTTCTCCTACATGACTGCTCAAATGCTGTAAGAATGGAAACAGTTTGAGGGCAATTTCTCTCGGCAGTCTGATGAAGATAACTTCAACTCAAAGGACATTGCTCCAACAATAGACTGATTTATGTACTGATCAAATCGAAACATTGCCTAAAATGACAGTGGTATCAGGCATTTGAACAACATATTTTAACAACCCAACAATTCAAATGCCAGGGGAGAGGGAAAGATATGTTGATGTTTCAATTTGATCAGTACATTACATGTTGCTTGTACATTTGTTGTCCCAATTCAAATCATGCGACAGCTCGCTAGGGATTTAGTGCTTTGTCTTCCAATCAGAGAAATTTATACATTTCCAATTTGGATACAGAAAAACAAGAAAACATTACTGAAGGGACAATATTCAGGTAATCTGAATTGGGACAACAAATTAAATGTACTTGCTAAATCGGTCAATTGGAAGTTGTCTGGGTGGTGGTAGTCTTGCAAAATACTGTTGCTGGTGACTGACATTTTGATTACCCAGCTGATGGTCAGCCTTATATTATTAGAAGAGAAGTACCATGTGAATGTTCTGATATGCTTTTTTCAAACTTTTTCAACAGAGGACGGTAAAGATTAAAGTGGATTACAAAAGCTTATTTTAGGAACTTAAAAGTAGTATTTTTCATTCACTCGAACTTTGCCAAATATAACTGGCATACTACTAGTTATGTTGTCTTTCATCATGAGAAAGTTCATTATTAGGGGGTTGATGGAGCCCCTTGAATCAAAGATGTGTTGTTTACCTGGGGGACCTAGTTTCTTATAAGTTGTATCCCTAACTTTGACTACCTCAGTGACTGATTTGAAGTCAAAATGTTTGTTGGAAAACTCGATTATAAACAAGGGAAATGCCTGTTCTTTTAGTGAACAATAGGTCTATCAATGTTGCAACAACCACTTTGTAAAAATCCAAGATGAAGAAAAATAAAGCTTTTTTTCTTGAAATTACAAGTAACAAGGTTCCTTCAATACATGTTGGCTAAATTAGAGGACTAATAGAGTACTTGGGTAATTTTAAAATAAGTAAAAACAAGATGGCAAAGAAATATTTCATACTTTTTTGGCAGAAATAATACTTGGCATAGAAGTACTTGGCTGTAAGCTAACCACTAACTATTTCCACTTTGCATACCAACTAGACATGACCTAGTTTGGGCTCTAGATTTCAGTTTTCTTTGATTATTACTGTATTTGTTGAAGTGAGACCCTGGGTGTTTCAAGTTGCAAAATTGCATTTACCCATATGTCGATCAAACGAGTCTTGTCTCATACAAAGCTTTAACCAGGCTTAATTATCTTTTGATTGATGGTCAGCTAAATACATTTTTTCTAACTTCCAAGGTATCCATTCATTGAAAACAGTAATAAGAGCTAATGAATAATAATTATTATACAGACCAATATGTCATGATTTGCTAAATTCTATAATACTTCAGAGGATGAAGCACATTAGCCTCTCCCCCATTCATTTTTGGGGCATCGCACATTCTCACCCCACAACGCCTGCTTGTCTGTGATGGACATTACTTTCTCAATGTTTGACCAATCAGAATTAGCTTTCCACAAAGTCAGTTGACCTTCACCTTGGCCACAAGATTGTACAACAAAAAGAAAATGGCTACCCTTGGAAGCATTTAGGAATGGCAGCATGTACTTCATTCAAGATCACAAGTTAAAATAAATTATTCTTATTCCCAGGGGTGTAGGCAGGATTTTTCCAGGGGGGTCCCAACACAAATGTTGGACTGAGGTGCTTATCTCTAAGGGCATGTTATTAATAATTATTATTATTCAATAATTTAACAAAGGCGGATCAAGGGCATCCCCTTGCTATACCCCTGATTCCTATGCAAAATACAATTAATACTTTTTGAAACGGAAATAGTATCAGTTTTGTTGGAAACATCACATGCTGATGTATCGCTTCAATAGTGAATTAATTGCACTCATGATTCAATGCGAAAGGCTTTACTGGATGGCAAACAAACTTGAAAATGCTGTTTTAAAAACCCAACAATATTATGGTTGGAGGTGGAAAATAGCATTTACAAACTGGTTTTGCTAATAAAACCAGTACTACCAATCTCGTACAAGTGCCTTTAAAATATATGAATATTTTTTGCCACCCTGTCAGGGCAACCAAGTGATTGGCCCATAACACTAGCTTTGAAGGAAACTACATAACACAATGACAATTGAGAAAGGAATGTCAGACGAGCAGGCATTTGTGGGGTGAGAATGCAGGGAAGACAGAAACACCATTGTCTTTAAAAATATGTTTGGTAGTCACTGGTCTAAGTGCATTTGACTACACATATTGTCAACAGAACTACAAATAATTCCACATTCTTGCTATTTATTCAAAGTGGCCAAGGTGAACCATTATTTTCTAGAAGAAACAGGTGCACAAACAATGTTCCTTGATTTGTGTAATTTTATTTTACCACAAACTACATGTACTCTGTAACAACATTTGAGTGTTCTCTAGCTTTATGCCTTCTACAAAAAGGCATATTACATAATGGTTTTCCAGCTTTTTCGATGGCCAGCTATGTAAAAGCCATAAGTTATCACTGTTCCAACTGAGATTGTAATAAATTGATGTGGCTACCTAAATAGTTTATTTTAAATACTACTTTAATATACCATTTCCAGTAAGGAATCTGTTAATGGCAAATAACAAATACATAAATTTTATTGTGAGGAAGATCTGTCGATAAACCTACACAAACCTCCTATGCATATGCTCTTTTGGCTCGTCATGCATTCCTTCCAATGATTTTGGAAGCCTTACTTTGATTGGTCAGTCTCTGGGAATGGAATGTGTTGCTCATTTCAGCAGACATTCTTGGGGGACTTCTGGGTGTGTATTACATGTACACTGTAGGTAGGTACAAGCAGTAGGCACCTATGATTGCAGCTGAGTAAAATGCTTGTACTTATGCTTATAAATTATTGTGAGTGATACTGAACCAGTGGCCAATTTGGTAAAACTTTTACACAGTATTTTACAAGTCTGTCCATTGCCAGCTATGTACAAATACATGTGTAAAAGCTTTACTGAATTGATCCCAGGCCATATTGTATAGTTGTAAGGCTCAAACTAGCCGGCCAAAAAACCATGCACCGTCGTCTGGTACAGGACATTGGATTCAGTCATCCTGACTGAAGTAGCCTACATGTAGCCATTTACCCACCCTCGATAAAGTCTGGAGGGAACTCCCAACTGATGGTGGGTAAGAGGCTATAACTGAACATGCAGATATGACGTGTCTATCCTCTGCCAATCTTTCCATACCTCCACAGGGCAAATTATTTATATGCAGCTTTCCTAAAACTTTCCATTGTGAAATTAAACTCATCTACACATGTCGCACCTTGCTTTGATACAGACCTCTAGGATATATCTGTCTAAACACATGTTTCTACAAGCTGTATATGCAGTAACACAGGTTACCCTCTTGTCTCCTGTTCGTCTGGCATGGGCCGACACATTAAATTTATACCAGTATAGACGATTTCCTGCAGGTGGTCCCCAGCCTTTTCCAGGTATTCCAACTAGCTGTTTTGTGAAGTAAATTAGGCTGCCTCTACTCGTGCTTAAAAGGTTGATCGATAGCTTGTCTTTTTTTCTCCATGTCCAGGCTTGAAACAAAGTACTTTTCATTGTTTTTGGAAGGTGTTCATGGCAAAATTGTGCATGCTTTTCCGTTGAAAATGAGCAATCAAAACTTATAGATTTTCATGTGATTGTGCTACGAAGGGATCCAAGTTGGGTTGAAACTGGTATTAAATACGATTCCTGAAAATTATACGTATTTTTAATACATTTATTTCACCCTGAGAAATTTGAACTCGTAATCGTATGGGCCCCATCTTGCACCGCTGCAGGTTGAATGTTATCGGCTATTTCTTCGTTCTGTTAAACCGAAATATAAATAACATATATCAATTGTATCATTGAGACAATCTCAAACAACATTACAGTCAGCTAATCCAAGTCAATTTACAGCTTACCTTGTTTTATCGCAACCACCTATAGGTCGTGAGACTTCACGTCGGCTTTCGCATTTCGCGGCATTTTCAGGAACCCTTGCCTCTTCTCCTTGTGTACTGACCTTTGCATGTGCATTTTACTCGGTTTAAATCGGCATCCGCGATGACCTGACTGAGATTAATAAATCGAGTAATGTTGTTATCCTGTTTATAATAGCAGTTTCACAGATAAGTACGCGTATCGAAGTCGAAGATCACAAACTTCCTTTAGTTCTTCGTTGATTTGAATATCCACAATTAACGAGCCATACGCATTTCTTCTCCCTTCTTGCTACACTGAACCAATAGATGAATTGGAATCCCTTGTGGAACCATTTGTTCTTTAAAAGCTTCGTGCCAACGACTGAACGAAACACACGATTGCGTACGACGAAGAACAAGCGCAGTTCAGTTCACTCGAAACAACAGAAGCCTCGTCTTGGTGCCGATCAAAACAAAAACAGAGGCGCGCAAAGCATCATGGTCGACCCTGGGTCTTTAAGGGGGAAACCTTTAGAGTTAAGTATTAGTTTAGTCAGCAAGCGAATTGAATTAGGGACTAGTTCATGGTAAGCACTTAAAAATCGAAGCTTGTGCTTTTCTGCAACAATGCTTTGAAGTCCAAATTTCGAGTGAAAATTCAACCAAAATGATGCGCGTGAGCGTGATTCACGCATGCGCAAGCGTTCAGTTTGCAGACCTGTCCTGAAAGATGTTTACCAGATTGCACACTATATTTATAGCCATTACATTTGAATTTAAAAACATTTTGACGAGATTTTTAGTTTTCTTCGCTGCGAACCTTCTAACAATTTCATCTTTTCTAAACACTTTCGGCTTTTCTTCCGGGATCTGTGACTGATTCTCTCGTGGTTTAAAGATATTTCTCTCCTGGATACCAGATGTTCTGATAACTCTTCACGCTTTTCGAGGTTTTAATGGCGCTAATAAATGCTCATGTGCCAGACAAATAAACCTCTGGCAGCAGGGGTAAGATAATTTAAAATAAATTAAGCACGAAAATGCACAACATTTTAATTCAAAGCCTTGCGTTGTGCCTCGGTCATCAGTACGAAAGCAATAAATCACACATTTTATGTGCTTACAGGCAAAACTATGCATTATGTTGGAGGACACTCGTATAAGAAATATATAAGCACTGGTATAATCAACTAAAGTCGATTAAGTTATGCTAACCGCCGTGGTAAGCGAGTAGCAACTTCGAGCGCTAGCCCTTCGTCAGAGCAAAAGAGGGAATTGTGGGTGGGGAGCTGGTTTATAAAGTGTTGAGTGCATGATTACCGCCGAGGAAACATGTACTTGGATCAATTAGGATCAAAGGAAGTTGCGCCAATAATATAAATGCTAATGGCTGTAACAGGAACAATAAAGAGTGTTGATGAATAAACTAACGAAACACGCTGATATGAGTGAATTCGTGAATTCTGAAATTATATGAACTCAAAGCGTTCATTAATACCGTGAGGTGCTAAAGTACCTGAAAATAAAGTTCTGTTCTTTGTGTTTACGGGTGTCGGTAGTACCTTGATGAAGAGAAATGCCGCATACAGTGATGTGATTAATACAATGGCCAGGAAGGGTAAAGTAGCGAACTACAGGTTTGGAGAGATCTCGGCTAGCGCTCGAAACGTCAGCTGCTACTCGCTTCCTACGGTGATTAGCATACTTTAATCGACTTTAATTGATTATACCCGTGTTTATCTTTCCCGCCGACGCAAAACAACACCAGTTTTTACAGTAACTAGTTACCCATCGTAAGAAATATATAGTTACCTTAAAAACTGGACCCTGAAAGCGAAATAGGGCTCAAACTCGGATCCAGTACGTTAAGCTTTCCGAATGTGGTACCTATAGCTACCAACATCCCTCGTGCGTTACGTCTCAAATAAATACATACACATATGAGGTTAGGTGAATAGAAAGAGCTTGGCTCTTTTAACAAGAACAGTTACATGTATATATGGCAAGCACCAGGACAGTAATGTTGAAAGAACTGTCACTGAGGAGCAGAGATCGAAAGCTACGTATTCTTCTTGTTCTCTCAGCTTCAACGGCGCCATAGACCCATTGCATAAATGGCGTCCAATTTAAATAGGTATTGTCCTGGCCTGGGGACTCTAGCCTCGTGTTAATGTTGCTACACAAAATCGTTTTCACATGAATGCGAGACTAAAGATTGCTAGACAATGTGATTCAATTGCATGCCATTTATGCAATTCTCTGTGAGTGCGCGGTGCAAGCTCTATTTCTTTATTCGAGTTCACGAAAAGACTACAACCTTTTCGAAAAACAGAAATAATAATGCCATCTACATTTGTCTAAAATGTCCTTAGATTTAGATGATGTTACCAGGATTTACAGTGCATTATGTTATGATCTAACTCATACTAAGTTTTGATTGTAACTTTACAACAAATATTCAAAGAGAGTGTTCATGATCCTAAATGATTTGTATATCGATCATCAAGCAGAAAACTTAGAAAATCGCCATAGGGTTTCCTTGGTGTATTTTTCCTTCTCATTGCATCAAAATGATTATTGGTATATTTTGTGATTGATTATAGTTTAAACTTCACTATAAGTATGTAGCTTTTCGTATGTGGAAGGAAGAGTCTTCGTTTTGAGAGGTTCGTACACATTTGGGTCAGGAGATGAGGCTTCTGATTGGTTGTCGACATTATGCCTTGTTCCAGAATAAAGAGGGAAGGAAGTCGGGTTGAGTTCAGTTGATGAAGATATTTTCGTGGTTGGACTCAATGCCTGATGATGACTTTGTACTGGAAGAGAAAGTTAAGCAGCATAACCACTAGAATTTGGACAGGACACGTCAGGGTCGGCAATAGAATGTCCCTTGTCCATGCTCCCAGAATATACTCGGGTGAAAGGACGACCAACGGGTTCGTAGTCGTCATTGTTTGTTGTTGAGACTAGAGGAGGAGCACTGTTTCGTGATGAATGAGTGTTGGCCATTTCAATTGCATCCTGTAAATTGAACACGGAATAACAGACGATAATACTTAGTATATGTTGGTCGTGCATTAAACGTTTTGCCCTGTCGCAATATATACAATTCAGGAAGTGATTACACTATGAAGCTTGATACTTAACATCGAAACATTCCTCCTTGAATGGCTCAGTGTGATACCAGAGGAGTTGGCATGTTTTGCTTTTATTCTTTTAAATCTTTAAAATAGTTAACGCTTTTTACATGGTTTTGAATATTGAGAATATAAACATAAAAGTTAGCATACCCGGTATAATTTTGAAATGATAATCGAATCCATTTGTAAAATAATAATAATAATGGCCATATTTATATAGCGCCATATCACCACTGTTCCATGGCGCAATACTGACATCCTGTCAGTGAAGTTACAGACTGCCTTATATACGGCGCTGTAATCTGCTGTAGTGGGTGACAATCCCCGGCTATTTTTCGAGTAAAAGCAAAGTAAAGCAACTTTATTTAATGTCGATAAACTCGTGACAGTCTGGTGATGCTGATAAACTTAAAGTGCATATAAGCCCTGGCCAGTTATGCTTTTCTTTGACAGCTTAGACCTTAAAAGGTTGGAAAACAATTCCATTTTTTTTAAATAAAAATGTTTTCATAATTTGTTTAGGGACTAAACTTCCAAATGTAGAATAATTTCCGCGCACGTACGGAGACTGGGTCGAGAATAAAACGTGACGTCATCAACAGAACTCTTCTCTTAGCGGGTATAAAGCGTTGGCTTATTTGCAAAATAATTGAATAGATAACCGAGAACGATGATAATATCGCGCTAAACGTTTTGGAGAGCTTTATTCGGCAAGCTTTTAATGCAATGGCGCATCGAGCATGTTCTGTTGATGACGTCAAAACTAGACCCAGTGCCAATTTTGTAAAGCGCTCTCGTGCGCTTGATTTTCGTCCACAGGCAACCCAAGACACGTTTTTGGGCAACTTTGAACGGCCAATACACCATGACAAATAAATCAAATCAACTTTTTATTCCGGAATCCTTTGTCCATGGCCTCTATGCTCTTCGTAAGAAATATAATTGGCCAGGGCTTATATACACTTTAAGGCCGACGTGGGACCTACGATTTGATGTCCTTATCCAAGAAGACGTGAAGGTCTAACCATTTGCAGTTCGAACACAAAGACAGCACCTTCTACTCAGTTATTTTAAGACCCTGAGTGTCGTTCCGGCCGAGGCTTGTACCCGCGACCTCCCGCGTGACAGACCGGAGCTTAACCACTGAGGTAACCGGGAGGCAGAGTAGCACAGCGAGCTCTTTAATGTACGTCCCCTTCAAATACTGATTAGAAATAGAACCTACTTATAACATGCCATCTGATAGTATAGTAACAAGAATATAACTTACATCGTAAATTGGATTGTCTGCTTCAGCATCCGCAGATGTGCTAGACAGAGAAAAACAATTGTCTTCAGAATTTCGGAAATTATTTTCTGTCGAATGATCTATATATTGCATTGGAATTATATATCAAATTTCGTATCTTCGACGCAAAATATACCATTTGGGAAACCACGATGATTTTAATATTTAAAAAGTAACAAGGAATAAATGAACTAATGTAAATATACTTAATATTCATAAAAGCAAAATATACTGATATGACAATATGATCATTGTATCTTTAACTTCAAAGCTAGATATTATTTCTAGAATAAAAATGCATGTCAAAATAAGGAACGAGAATAAAATTTACGTACAATTACACCTGATATATGATCGCCAACAGTAGGAATACTATCACAAGGGATGATTTATGACGTCATTTATACCTGGTTAATGCAGTTGAAGAGTAAAACATATATGATGAACCTTTTTTTTTAGAAACATTTTCTTTCAGTATTCCTATCCCTCAGTATTCACTATCATCATAGCTATATACTAATTAAGAAATAGAAAACATTTCCCGTGTTTCTATAGAGTTATAGAAACACGAGTGGGAGTTTGGGAGAACGAGAAATGGAAATGGGAACACGAGCCCGAAGGGCGAGTGTTTCCACAGCTATTTCGAGTTCTTCCAAACTTCCACAAGTGTTTCTATAACAGGGGAACATATTTTCTATTTCCTTTATAAAATAACCCACAGAAAATAAGTACAACAAAGGAAAATCAAAACTGAGCGCGCTCAACTTTCTATGTTTCTATCTGTTTCTATAGAGTTTTATAATATAACCCAGATAGTACGAGCGCTCTGATTGGCTTATAGACTCAAACATTTAGGGTCTATTGTGCCGGTAAACACATAGAAATCGGCACGCCTGCTTGCGTTATGTCGTAGTTATGTCATAAAAGCAATAGACCACATATTTCAATGTGTTTACTGGCGAAATAAAGCACTTGGGATGTTGGGAGAACACTTAAAATGCTTGAAAATCACGCGCCTTCGGCTTGTGATTTTCAAGCATTTCTTGTGTTCTCCCAACGTCCCAACATGTAAATAGTACATTTCTACTTCAATGCTCCTTGTCAATTTCGCGTTGCAAATTCAGGGTAGGCCAGGGGTTTTGTGTATACTGGTATCCAAGCCTTTTTAAACTTAGCATATGGTATTTACATTGAAATACGGGTATTTAATAAATGAAATGTTGGGATTTTCTGGTATAAAGTATACGGCAAGATTTTGACTTGTGATTAGAATGTCACAATTTATGGTATTTGGATATTGTGAGGAATTTTTAAAAGGTATTTTGGTATATCACTACCCCTTCCCCTCCCCCCTGGCCGAGACTGCACATTCTGATGATAGCACAGGCATAAAAAACCTAGCATCAAAATATCCTCTGTTGTACTGGCCATTTGTTAGTTACTATGGTTCATGTAAGTATCACATATCTTCAAGCTGTGGATGCTTACATGTATATGAAACTACAAAGACCTATACGAGAAAAAAAGGAAAACTGTTGTCTATATTATCTCTACTAAATTAAGTGCTAAAAGTTAAAGCTTCAAGTATCATCATCTTCACATGGTCATTGCAATTCTATAAAAAAAAAATATAATGATAGGCACGTTGTATCAGTTTATCTGTGAGTAACAGGTCTAGTTATATTACAGGTTTGTGTGGTATATCCATTTGCAAACTTACCTTTTACTTAATTATATATATAGTGCAATTAACTTGCAACAAATTTCTTTCCTAGGGAGCAAAATGATCGAATTCCTTTCTTCAAATCGTCCCTTCGACACGATTCTGTAAACAAATTTCAAATTATCATTTTGAATAATTGCGAACAAAGGATTAAAAGTTCAGTTGATACGGTCACACAATAGTGTTTCATTTGTTTAAGCTGACCCGTGTTAAAATAGGGCTCAGTGAAACGAAAACCCTTTGCCGGTTTACTTGAAAATATGTACACGCACGGGTTATAAAACACGTTAATTTTATGTGTCTCAAAATACAGGGAACTGTACTTAATCTGATGCACTACAGTACACACTGCAGTCTAGATTCTAGTCCGGCCCAGTCTTCGTGTGTTGGTACCGGTACTTCTTCAGTGTAAATGAGAATGGCGGACACTAAAATGTGAGGTTGATAGGAATACTCCGTCTTGGAGATAAGGTGTTAAGAATTCGAAAGTACGACATAAAAACACTCAGAAATGCCGGAAGCAGGCTAGTTTTTTGGTAAACGTACACGATATTATAAATGCAATTCCTCTACCTTTCAGAACACGTGCTTCTGCCCACAAAACGTGAACCTTGAAGACAGCACAAGGTGTTGTCTACGCTGTAGAGAATTGCTAATAGCCCACTTTCGATATATACTGCACTTGTCATGTACAAAGGTTTAATAATAATAATAATAATTAAAAAAGGTTTCAACATAGGAGTGCGGGATTACTGAAATTTAATATATTTTCTGAAAAACAAGAAAGACAGACACAACAGAGAAATTTCAGAGCAGTTAATTATAAGTCATTTCGGAATATTTACCTTAGAAAGCGGCATATCTACAACGAATCCTTTCGAAACCTTGGACGCGTACCACAAACGTCCGTCAATATATCTTCGGAAAATGAAACGTCATTCAGAAAAGTCAACGCCATGCTCGACCACAGGTTAACGCCACGCTAACCCAAATAACTCGTTCTGCACATGCGTGCATCCACGAGTTAATAACGTATGACGAGGAACAAGAAACAAAATGATGAGCATTGATTCCCTCGCCCTCTAAACAGAAAAAAAACTAAAACTGCCTTTGGTAACCTGTCTGAGAGAGCAAATTGTTACGAAAGTGTTTTGTACTTTAGGGTACAACTTCTGTTTTGGGGTGGATTAGCTGTGGTAGAACTTACTCGACTTGGCTGGGCTCGTAAACAACCCTGCGCGAAGTACGGGACTTCACACAAGAGACACGAAGTATTCTTGACTTGTACTGTAATTTATTGTCGTCGTTCAGTTCACACTGAACGGCCTCTCAGTGAATGACCAACACAGTGGAACCTCAGTGGTCTCCCCACTGGTCCACTCAGTGGCCTCCGATTTACAATTGATTCTAGCTTCTATTTATACTAACAGCTTAATTATTTACAACATTGTCATTACAGGTGAAATAACACATACTGTTAATAACTAATAAGTTGGAATCAAACGCCGTTACAATAATAAGCGAATTATAGCACGATTTGTAATATATATGTAATTATTATGAGGATAACGTAATGTAGAAGGGGAATCATTGGTTTGTCCTACACATATAAATTATAGAGTAAGGATTGTGTAATGGTTACACTAACTAAATTTCAGCCGGTGGGTACTTGTAAAAGCTGGGGAGGGAGTTTAGGACCGACACTAAGGACGCCTGCAAAAGAGGCTAGTCGCGTGCGCGTCTCCCCAGTTTTCCGCCGAAAATAAAAGAAAACAGAGGCAATCACCCATGTTTCTAATTTTAAGTGCGTACACGTATTTACGTTTAATGTTTCGCGGGGAAAAAAGAAAACTACTTAAATTAACTAAGCCTAAAACTTTAACAGGTTGTAGTTTTCTTAATTTGTAATTCACTGTAAGTTTACTAAGTCATACAATTATTTACTATAAAAGTTTAAGACCTCGGAAAGTTGTATTTGAAGTGCAGAGCCTTCGTTCTTTCGGCCAGCGGAGCATAACGTTATGCCGCGGTGTGGCGTGGAACTAAAAGTCAGAGCTATAACTCCGACCGGTTGACTCCAAACTGTCGCAACGGAAAAATGACAAAATTGCGCAGTTTTAAACATTTTACAACTCTTGCCGTGTTATCATGGTATGTATTGTTAGTTAGGATCAGTGGTTTTCAGTTTTCCTTGTGGTTTTCAGTTTTGGCAGGTGAAAAAGAGCTATTACTTTGAAAAGTGATAGTATACGTGTTAACTGCCCGACTATATCGCAGAGATCGGAGTCAGTAGTTTCAATTGATTGGGACATGAAATAATATATTTTACTTGAAGCGTATGTTAACGTTTTAAGAGCGCTTATATTGGGCTCATGCCACAGAAAAAGAAGAAGACGAAGAAAAAGAAGAAGAGGCGGAGGAGGAAAAGACAGATGATGATGAAGAAGGGGGAGATGAAGAAGAAGAAGATGATGATGATGATCTTGATGATCTTGATGATGACGATGATGAAGATGATGATGAAAAGAAGGAGGAGGGGAAAGAAGACGACGAGATGGGAGTAGATGAAGAGAAGAAAGAAGGAGGAGAGAAGAAGAAGAGAAGGAGAAAGAAGAAGAATATGAGGAGGAGAACGAAGGAGTAAGAAGGGGAAAAGAATAGGCGGAAGCAAATGAACTAGAAGGGACAGGACATGAAGAGGGGATGCAAGAAGAAACAATGGAACATATCAGTGAATCTGAACTGGAACGGAGAGATTATAAGAGGAAGAAGAAGAGGGAACAAAGCAGTAAGAGGAAGAAAAATTTTAAGAGGAAAGACGAACAAAGGAAAACATGGAAATAACGTGCTAGGGATCTGCGTAAAAGCTTAAGAAAGATTGTGGTGCATGCTGCATTAAACTTATTTCGTACATTTCTTTTAATTAACTTCTGTCAAATCTGGTAATGAGCTGCTTTTAATAACACAAATGAGATATGTACAATCACGTCACGAGTGGGGTATGTATGGAATACTACCATACGTCCATAACCAGAAGTATCGATCTGTCATCCTACTGATATAGTTATGATCTGTTTTATCAGTGGAATCTATTTTTTAGAAAACGATTATCGCTTAATCTACAGCCAAGCGTAATGCACCTTATTGCCCCAGCAACTTTGATTATTCCAAATCATAATTCTAATAAGAGAACTAATTTATATTTCAAGATAAGCATGGCTACCATTGTTTTATACCAACGAAAGTAGTTTGGGCGCCGTTCTAAAAATAGATTATACCTTAAACTGATGGGCCGCGTTCCCAGTGCATAACTATTTTATCCCATGCCAGTAGAACTTACTGAAAGTGTAGATTTCCTCATTCATTCTTCACTAAGGGCTGGTTCTCATATAATCGTCCCGATCGCTTGAACTTTTGTTCGGTGTGAATCGAAGCCTAAATTAATATGCAGCACAAAAGAATCAAGCGATCGGGACGATTATATGAGAACCAGCCTTTAGGCAAGTAAACAAATTCAGTTAGACTGATTAAACTGAGCCGAGGAAGCTAAACGATCGCAGGATTCTTTTGTTCGGTGTGAATCGAAGCGTAAATTTATACTCCAGCGATCGCTGCGATCATATGGAAACCAGGCTTATCACATACATACTGAGATTTACGAATGGAATCAGTCATGCGAAAACCCACTTCACAATTTTCCTTAGCCAATCAGAATCGCGAAACTATTTTTTCACACGTGCGAAAAGCGTTTCATCCAATCAGAAAACACATGCCAAAACATATCGGGATTTTCAAACTGGACTTGAGATCGGAGGCGCCACTTTCATTCACTACAAAAGTTGGATGTTTTGACTTTTCTTTTAAATAATGTAATATTGATCTGTAAACAGACAACTAACGATGTTAAAACTTCCAAGTCAATTGAGGAGTATATTATCGACCAAGAACACAAAATCGCAAGAGCAAAAACAGACGTAAAGTTACTTAAAGAGACAAAGAAGAAGCGAAATTCTACCGAAAGAACTCAACAGATATTGAGATAATCTATGTGAAATCATTCTTAGTGTCAAAAGAAAATATACGGCGAAGATTATGAGCTTTCAATCCTTCGTGGAGTGATTTCAACTTCCATAGACCACCGACATTAGTAGTATGCGTACTGGCGGTACTGGGCCACCTCCTTATATAAGCCCCCATATCCCCCAGCTAAGAACCACCACACGCAATTCGCTTCCCCATATAAGCTCCCATAGTCCCACGGATGGCCCCACCCACCTAATTAGATCTAATTAGAGGTATGTATATATGATGTATACCTAAGGTGCCGAATTATAAATATGGCCAACATATTATGCCTCCCCATAGAAATCTTGACTAAGATCGTAGAGTATGCCGGTCCTAGATCGTTTGCAAGCATCACTTCGACTTCAAAATACCTGGGTGATGCGGCATCTCTAGCGCGATACAAAAACGTAGACCATAAGTTCCGTATACGAGTACTATCGTTTGGTTTGAAGTCTGCTTGCAACGATAACGAGCGGGACAATTTGGTTAGGATCTTCGGTATTTCCGCAAACGATGCATGCAGCGATAATTTTGCACTACTCGTGGCCAGTAGATATGGCCATCTTGATGTCGTTAAATGGCTAGCTAATCTCTTCCAGCCCATCCTCTATGATGGATTCGCTGTCGATGCTATACTAGAGGCCAGTAGATATGGCCATATTGACGTCGTTAAATGGCTAGCTAATCGCTTCCAGCCCATCCTCTATGTTGGATTAGTTGTCGATGTTATACTAGAGGCCAGTGGATACGGCCGCCTCAATGTCGTTAAATGGCTAGCTAATCGCTTCCAGCCCACCATAGAGAACGGATGCGTTGTTGATGCTATACTATATGCCTGCATAGGTGGTCATAAGAGCGTCGCCAAATGGTTAGCTAATCGCTTCCAGCCCACCATAGAGGATGACTGCACCTTCTATGTTCTATTAAGCACCAGCCGTCTTGATATCGTTAAATGGCTCGTTGAGCGTTTTCAGCCCACCATAGAGGATGAATACTTAGATTATATACTGCTCGACGCCTATGAAAATGGGTATTACAATAACGCTAAGTGGCTCGTTGAGCATTTTTTGACCCAACCACAGAGTATGAATACTTGCGAAGAGGGGTCTGTAGGTATGATTACTGAACCAAAATTTAAAAACTAATTTCGTATTTAACCAAAACGGCTAATTCGTGAGAATGACAGCCACCAATACATACCCATTCAAGAATTTAGTTTAAAACCATAAGAAGAAAACATCTTAATAGATAAAAAAATCCAAAGCAAAACTGGTGTCACCAGAATTTCTCTAGAAACCTTTCACCTTTTTCCTTCCTTCGCCATTTTTTCGTTCCTAGAGAGGTTTTTGCTTATTTGCCGGGCCCGGCTTTTTGACTGTATTCGTTCTACTGTATTCGTCCTACTGTTATTTGGATCCTGTTCTAACTGGTTGAGGCACAACCGGCACCCGTAAGAACTCTATTCGAGATCCCGTAAGCTTCACCCAAGCACCCGACCCAGTATTGACACTACCACTACTGTAATTAATTATAGTTTCGCTATTACTTCTGACACATTACAGACGCGCTACGACTTGTGTAATGTGGTGGAGCTTTTTCAATCACACAAGCCGATCTACCACATATGGCCCGCAGGATTCGAACCCCAGGAATGTGATCGGCTCCACCTTTTCGGTCACACACCCAGCGCAGAACCGTGAGGCCATATGTGCTAGACGAAATATTCGATGGAAAAATATCCTACTTATGTTTTAAGCACCTGCCGTATGCTAATTAGGAGAGCGTACTCTCACCCACGCTATGTCTCGAAATTTACATACGAACCAAAACAACACGGTAATTTATACGAACTAAGTGCAGCTGCTTTTAGCGAAGTTAAAATAAAATCCATGCTGGTTTCTTTCGTAGGAGATATGGCCTCGCGCACGATGTTGGTGATCACCTTTTCACATTTTACAGTCTAACGCTAGATTTAGTGTCATAATTTCACTATGCTTTAATGTTGAAGCTTGATTTTTCACAGGAAGATGATGTAGTTAATGTGCACCAAGAGGAGTGAAAATCGTTTTCTGAAGTTTCGAAACGATTTTTTAAATCACTTTTTTTCTATAGCACACCACTTAATTTTAGCTGTTTTTGACCTATTTTTCATGCCGATAGAAAAACTTAGAAGTCACTCACCTTCGAAACGAGCCCCAACATCCGGCAAAAGGTTATACATTTGTGATGCACATTAACTATAGTTTCATTTGCACTTCGTGTTTTTTGTGGTTTGTTGATGGTTTTACATGCACAATCCATTTTATAGCGTTAGACTGCCATTTTAAATGCACAAAATTTCCAGTTTCGCGTATCGTGCCCTCGGGGCTCGATGTTCGGATCGAGCATAGAGGCACGATTATCGAGCCTTCAAAGTTCTAGATCGGGCCTTTTACGTTAGGCTCGATGAGGGCACCATTAGGGCTCTATAAAGGCACGATACTATTCAGGCAAAGGCTCGACGAAGGCACGATCCAAAGCTCGATGAAGGCACGATGCCAGGCTCATAACATTTTGCATGATGTCACTACATACCCTGGGTTCCAGAGGTTAAATGTTTTTCCTTTTGTTGGTCAAATCGGTGAGCGCCTTCCGTGCGCTCACCGAATTTACCGACAAAAGGCAAAACATTTAACTTCTGCAATCCAGGGTAGTCACTACACTGAGTTCATTGCACATACCAACTCGGCTCAACTTAATTTAAGCTATGATTTTCAGGCGAGACTACAAGAATGGCTTTTCTAAAGTGAGAGAAATACCAAAAAACACCCAAAATGCATAATAGAACTCAAGTTGAAGCAGTCAGGTTTTAAACTGCGAGCCATACTATTAAAAACTGTAAGCTTTGAGTATATAGTTTCGAAGAAAGAAATGTTGCTCAGATTGACCATACGTACATGTACATCTATATCAGCCAAGGAATTAGTTCCTATTTTCATTTCTTTCTTATGTACAAATATATAGTTTCTTCATTTTGGATGCACCATTTGACAAGTATACTTGAGAAATTTTTGATGAAGTAAAATATGGCAAAGATTCGAGTGGTGCAATGTATTGTTTTTAAGAGAGTAATTCACTCTGTGTAACCGAAATCAGTTTCTAGAATAATCGGGTTTTTTCAACTGATCCGCTTAATCTTTACAATCCTATATCAGGACATTGAAATGGTATAATAAATGATCTCTTTATTATATGGCAGCTTCGTGGGCAGGCAAGACTCCAAGGGGACTCTGAATGCTGCAATCTGAATGGTTGCTCAGCGGGCAAAATTGTTCATCTTGACCACTCAAGATTTTCCTAATTCCTTCACAACCATTCGTAAACAAATGGCGATAAAACCCATACATTTTGAAAGAAAAAACGAAACTAAACAACTTGTCACATGAAGGCAAATACTAATTTAAAGTATATTTCTGATTTCCGGTTTTCGGCTAAAATTCAACTTTATAGAGCAAACTAAAGAAGCTTTCCGACTCTCGCAAGTTCGATGAAAATGACTGCAGCAAAACCGAATGAATAGAACGGTAGAAGCTGGATTAGTGGATAAATAACTTTTTATATGTAGCTGTCAAATTAAATACACAAAAGCTGAAATTGCTGTACATGCAGACTTCCAAAAACACAATGAAAAGTTCAGCTACCTCAACGCTTCTAAAATCGCAGTACAAACAAATTATTCCGGCAACACGCGTAAACTAACTTATAATTAGCACACAGTTTCATCAAAGAAATCAGATTGTTTTATTACATATGGGTTGAGAAATTCAGCATTCACATTTGGTAACTGGCATATAACACGAGAGTGTTTACTAGTTAGTACTTACAAGTTTGTTCGTATTCTTCTACAGCTCATTTTGTGAAGTTTTTCAGCTTATCGTATCGCCACTCAACTCTAGTGATTTCAACGTGCCTGTTTTCAACTTTCAAATCTTCCACAAATATGCACATGTTTGTCTCCAGATAATGCCATTCGGGTTCTTCGTAAAGTTGTCATTGAAACTCAGTGCATCTGAAGTGAAGTACAGGTCAGTTTTCATCCATAAAAAGTATTTTTGATGTCGAAAAAAAAAACTGTTGTGAACACCACGAGTTCAACTTCAAGTAAAACTCGTCGGATCTCGGTCTAATTTTAGCTTAATTTCTATTCGCTGTTCAGTTTACCGCGAAGTGGGTTCCTGGCCGGCGCGTCAAAAAGTGTGTTTTTAGCACTATTTTCGCCATGTAATAAAAACCTTATTAACCAAGCTTTTCCAAATTCGTTAAAACCCATACATTTTGAAAGAAACTAAACAACTTGCAGCAAAAACGAATGAATTGATGCCAGGCTCGATGTAGGCACGATCTAAAGCGCGATGCAGGCACGATGCCAGGCTCGATGCCAGGCTCGATGAAGGCACGATCCAAAATCATTCCAGGCTCGATCTAGGCTCCATGAAGGCACGATAGATGCACGATGAAAGGAATGCAGGCTCGATATTCGAGCATCGTGCATCAGCCATCGTGCATCGAGCGTTCCAGGAAGGCTCGATGCACGATGTATAACGCACGATGTACGTTGTGATGTTTTTGTTACGCGAGTGATCACTAACACCGTGCGCGAGGCCATATTGATTCTTATCCCACTAGACTGCCAAGTTTTGCTCTCATCTCCTTTCGGATCTCGGAGCGAAGTTCTTTTACGCTATTTCAAGCTTAAGCGTTTCGTATTTCGATTTCTCGCCAATAACGTATCCCGATTCCCGTAAACGATATACCTAACGCTGAAGCAGATAGGGCACCACTCAGGCTACCTGTGACCACAGCAATACCATGAACAATACTACGAGCTCGGGCATATTTTTTACGAACGACTTCATAGTGCTTTGCCTGATGTTCGAGATCGGCAAGCGTATCACATACTTTCTGCAGTCGAAAGTTATCAGTTTCAGATGAACGTAGATTGGGATAGATCGGTGCCGTTGGAATTGTTTGAATCGAATCGCTTGCCATTTATATATATATATACGTATGATTTACTCAAGCTTCAATACGAAACCTTCAAGTTTGATTGTCATCATATATATGTATACATACGATCTACTTGATCTTCAATAAGTAGTGAGTGGGTCGAGTGTGGGAGTCTACTATATTTCCTTTCTCATCTCGAGCAGTCAGGCGAATTCCGTTTCTCATTGTTCCTAGAGCTCTAATAGGTATTGGGGGTTTATAGTATAGGTTATTTCGTTAAACTTGCCGACTCGTGTTTTAAATCTAGCTAGGACATCCGAGGGCTTCCCCTCTAGAAGCGAGAAACTGGAATCCACCACATCGCAGTGGACATAGAGTGTGTAGGCATCTTTGATCACTATTTTGTATTTTCCCACTTTTAGTGATACGTTTCCTTCCACATCTTCGTTTCCTTCAACACTCAATAGTTCACAGAGATTTTTACTGAACTTGATTGGTTTCTTTACCTCTAGGATCCAATACTTTCTAGTTTTTATGTCTATAAATTTCACAATGCCAGCATCGATTGCAGGGGCGAAGGGGGACATGATTAAGTTATATTATAAAGCCCTGGTTCGATTTCGTATGGGAATCCCACACCACCGGTTTCCCACTGGAACGAAGCCTTCTCTGCTAGATTCCACCAACCGTTCTTTAAAGTGATCGCAAGTAGTGAAATATTCTGGATAAGAAGAGGTTCTTGAAAGTAGACCATCTGGTCAGACGTAGGACAGGTGACATTTAAGATCACCATAGTTATAACAGTATTAAAGGCAGACGTTTACTTCAATACTATTCGATATAAGCCGAAAGCTTCAATAGACATGGCAGATAAGGCTTGGAAGCAGTTCATGTATTTATTTCCAAAGGCTAGGCTCGGGTGGTTCTCCTCATTCGTTGGCCAGAATGGTGTGGGAAATATATATTTAAATTTCAGTGCGGTATCTTACCAGGTGTTCACAGAGGCAGGCCCTACAACGCGGACAGGAGGAGGTGAGCTAATAGACTTAGGTTTGCAAGTAGGCGGGGCACTCGACGTAGCCCTTGGTACCAAAACAGTTTATGAGGGGGTACTATTCGCGCGGGAGCATAAGGGTCTTTCCAAACACGATCAGATAGAAGCCGAAGAAAGTAGAAGGGTCGCAACACTGAATGCCGATCTGTGGATAAAGTTCAAGAAAAAATACCCACATGCAGATGTTCACCTGTTTCATGCCGCCACAGATGCAGATGGTCGGGGCAAACATTCGACGAGTATCGTATTTCGATATGGAGATTCTAGATATATGGTTTATGGCGATGACGTCATCAAACTACCTGCTACCATTCAAAAACGCATTGACATCGCACTACACAAGACGGTTGTGCCCGCACTACACGAGGTGGTTGGGGTTTTCCCACTCCCCTTCAGAAGGATGGATTTTAAGTATCCAGTTCCAGCAGTTTCCTGGGCACACGTCACTAAAGACATAGCTCCTTTCCTACAAACTCTAAAGATTTATGTAGCAAGGGATCAGTTCTTCACGTTGGAACCAAAAAATATTTTTCAAGAGCTGGGGCTTGATCTTCAAAATAAAATACAATCCAAAAATCCAGGACATGCCATACGAGATATGCTTGATAATGCTACAGATAGAATAGAAAAAAACAACAAGTGGAACGATGCTAAGCCAATGAAACTTTGGCAACAACAGCTATATTTTGCCGTTTGGTGTGCAACAGCAGGCTGTGGAGTGTCGTTTGATGGTCATCTTTCGGATGACGCACCAATCATTGACAACGTTAGGAGCTTTTACCGCTTCCATGTGTACTACACAATCAGGCGATTACTGTTTGAATTGGGAGTACCACTCCCCAGGGAAACCGCATTTAATAAGTATGACAACAGTCCATGGAATTATGCTTTATATGACAGGCTCAGGAGAGAGTTTGGAGTCATTACGATTGATTTTGCCAACCATCGAAACGATATGAACGAGAAGCATTACAATTGGTTCGTTCCAAAGCAGGGAGAGGGATTAACAAAGGCTGGGCTAGCTCGAATCAGCACATCTATAATGGCTTACATACATTGTGTCCTAGGACCACAGTTTTTAGCACGCAGCCCAATGTCCATCAAAGTCCAAAAAGCTTGTGGTGAGACATTGGAAAGAGTCATCACGGAATCGGATGCCAATAGTCTAGTGCGATATCAAAAAGACCTTAATGACACAAATGTCCGTCTCGATCTAGCAGTGGCCAAGGGGTGTCTGTTAATACCCAGCCGCATGATTATAAACACGGAGATTATCCTGGGTTATAACAACAAACTGCAAGGGGCAACCACGCCCAGCATCGGTTTCGGGATCAACGAGCATATCAATCTCGATACGAAAGCTCCACCACCACCACCTATGGATGGCCCAGCACCGAAGGTGAAACCACCAAAGACATCTAAACCTACCGCAGCAGCAGAGCACTCACCAAAGGCGGAACCGCGAAAGGAGCCCAAAACGACGCCAAAGGAGCCTACCTCGCGGTACCGAGTGACGAGCCACGAAACTAACATGGCAATTGTGGCTATTACAACCGCCGGAGCCTCGTGGATTATATTTCGTTAGCGCCGTCCCGACTTATACTGCTCTACTACGAAGATGACTGCGGCCACAATGAGTAGCCAGGCATTCTTGGCAAGGAAGCCAACGACTTCATCTGCGGTCCGGAATATGAAACTAGCAATAGTACCTATCATTCCGGGTAGTATTTGTCCCAACTTCTTTCCAAGATCCTTCAACGCCCCACCAACTCCCTTAGCGACGGCAGCTAAGCCTTTTGTCAATATACTAACTACGGTACCAATTACGGCACCCGCAACAGCTAACACTCCAATCACTGTAAATCCATGCTTTTTGAAGATAGCTTTTATGCGGTCGCGCAACGACATACGATCTTTGATGGCATCGATTTCTTGATTGAGATCCTGTATCTGATCCTCTAGTGCTATTACTTCATTTTGTGCTGCTTCGTATTCCGATGTGCCCTTCTTTAGGGGCTCAATAGCTTTTAGTTTCTCGGCTTTTTGTTGCTCTATTTTATCGACCTGGTCTTCATATTTACTAATCACCTCTTCCGCAGGGGGCCCCAGGCTCTCTCTAATCGTTTTTGGAAAATTTGGGCTTTCGAAGTTATCCAGGAGGTGGTATATGGAACCCTTATCAGTTAGTCTTACCCAAACCCTATCACCCTCGTCCAGCATAACAGTGAACTTAACCTTCTTTAGGTCGACTTCTGGAAACTCATCATGGAGCTTGCCCCAGGCCTCTTCAAACCGTTCTTCCCTTTTGGCTAACTCTACTTCCGCGGCGCTTGGCCCTGCAGAATCTTGATCAACCAATTCGATATACTCAATTTGGCTGTATAGGCCCGATAGCCCCATATCTTATCGCGTACGAATTTTGATGCATTACCAAAAACACGCTTAGTTCTCTTCCACCAATTCTCTTGTGACTCGTTATCACGCGGTTGAAGCGACTCCCATTCTTCCTTAGGAAGATTATACACATCGGCTCTACCTTCTTCGGTTGTAGGATCAAAGTCTACTCCATGTTCCACTTCCATATTGAACGTTTATATGTTATATACTATTAGTATCAACTATATATTCAACAGTGGTTCGTGGAAATATACTATTAGTATCAACTATATATTCAACAGTGGAACGAACATGTTATCATCGAATCTCCAACCAGACCATGCTCCTAGAGAAGGTATATCTCTCAAAGCCAGCCGTGTGTTCCATCGCGTAACTTTCACCCCATCAACGACAAACCCAGGGGAAACTTTGATCGTAGAGGTTCCCGCGATAGGCGAAAATCGGCTCCTAGTACCTGGTAGTCTAGCACTTCTTGCCAATATCACTCTATCTGGTGGTCACGCAAACAACCGCTTGGTGGCCAATGTTGGACGCTGCCTAGTCTCAAAGCGAGTCGTAAGAATGGGCACTACTGTCTTAGAAGATTGTGGTCGACCTGATCTACTGCAGGTATATAGCGATCTCTACCTCTCTGCCTTAGAACGAGAGAATCGCATAGAGCAGGGTATTCAATCCGACAATGTTAACAAACTTCGCTCGAATTCTGGTGATAAAGGCACATCAGATGCAGCTGACAATGCAACACTTGCCGCATATGGTAGCGCGTATAAGATACCTATCGATCATGATATAATTACCACTCACGGTGCCCTTTATCCGCATGCCATTCGAGAGAAGTTGTCGTTCCTTTTGACAATGGCACCAGCCACAGACGTCATAGTCGGATCTGACACCACAAAAGTAGGGACATATAAACTTTCGAACATTGAGCTTGAATATGAAGACATCGAAAGTCTCGAGCTTGCTGTACAAGCCAAGGAAGCCTACGACAGCGGCAAAGCCTTCCTGTACAACCACGCTGAGTACTTCAAAACAGTCTCAGTCAACCAAGCAACTGACACACTTATATCTGAAAGCGTGAACACCCTTCGTCGCTCTTTCACTGGTATTCTTCTTCTCTTTGTGGATCCGCACGCGGCAGGTGCCCGAGATAGTGAGAAGTTTGTAAATCCAGGTATCACAAAGGTTGAGGTGCATGTCAACGGCATTCCCAATGCTCTCTATTCTTTTGGGATGCTACCAAGGGATTTATGGAATTCGGCAAAGAATTGGTTTTGTGGATTGTCGTCTCGACAAGATGTTACAGCTATGACACATAAGAAGTTCTTCGAGAACAAGTTTGCTATACTCATAGATTGCCGCACTTCTCAAAACAGCACAACTCATGGAGATGGTCTGGCCCAAGTAGGTACGGGTGCAAATATTCGCTTGCGGATTCATCGTACGGGCGGTACGGGGCTTATTAATATGCATATATTCGTACTTTCCGACGCACAGGCAACTATTGAACAGGGGATGCTGCAAAATGTTTATAACTGATGGTTACGTCGGCATGGATACATTAACAGTACAAATTCCTTTTAACGCATTGATAATCGGCCCCACGAACTGTGGAAAGACTCAGTTCATAGTCGATCAGTTGCGAGGCCCATTTCGTTTTAAGTTCGAGTATATCGTGTTGATTTGTCCCACCTACGCTCACAATAAGACTTACGAAGGTTTCGGCGATGGAGATCCCCGCTTTGTTGCCCTAGCGCCTTCTCAGAATGATATTGATGCCACCCTGGGTGACTGTGCATGATTTTTCGAAGGAACGAATACGCTTATTATCCTTGATGATTGTGCGGCAAGCAAGGATGTTAAGGGAAGGACCAATAAGATATCAGAATTAGCTTTTTCTGCACGCCACTGCGGTATTTCAATTTGGACATCGGCACAAACGCAAAAAAAGTATATGCAAGAACTTTCGTGAAAACTGTGCAATCGTCGTGGCATTTCGCATCGCAAGTGCACCGGGATTAAAGGATTTATTTGATGACTACGGTTCTGGCATATCCTTGGATGACAAAAAGATATTCGTTTCAGAACTTGAGACTAAGTTCGCTCATATACGTTTCTGTTTGCGACATCCATTTTCCATAGTGTTAGAGATACCTTCACCTATAGTATGTCACGGTACATTAGTTACTTCGTTAGTTACTTCGTAACGAGATGGACGATGAATTAATGAATATACTAACTGAACCCTACAAAACAGATGTGGCTGCTTGTGACCCAGAGGTCGCCATGGATACGAGCTGCTCCACGGGCGCGGAAGCGCTGGCTGACCATCGGGAAGCCCTCGCTATTTTAGCCACGACTGGTACGACAAAGGAATATCTAGGGAAAGCGTACTCTCTAGGAGATATCCATAGATTATCTGAGAAAGACATAGAGCTACTATATAGAAGGTATCATGCCGTTGTGGAGCAACAAATAACAGGCTGTTTAATCGATAATACGATGGTCCTAGCTACTAGTGTAATTGCTCACTTTTTACCTATAGATTCCCAACAAGCCCTACTAAAGGCCTTTAAAGAAGATCGCATAATTCTTTGGTGGGCTTGTTGTCTTTTAAAGCAGGTCGCTTCGTAGCCCTAGCTAGTGCTATGGTCCATGTAGTTAACCACATAGAAGTTAATCCCCCGCCGAATACGACGAGGCCGAATACGACAAGTTTGTCATCATCTTCTGAAGAATCAATCGAAGACAAACAAATTGAAGTTACATCACCCGACAACATACATTAGTTACTTCGTTAGTTACTTCGTTAGTTACTTCGTAACAAAATGGAAGCTCCGCCGAATACGGCGCCGAACGACCTCATCACGAAAGAACCCGCCTTTCCAGGGGGTGGAGCACCAAAAAAAGAAAACAAATCCAAAACGCGTCGCCGCCGGTAAAGCCATCGCAGAAAGAAGAAGACTAACTAAAGCCGACCTCGCGAATGCCGCTACTCCGACTGCGGCGAGTGACGATCCAAACTCATCGTATTCGGCGGCTAACAACATATCAACTAATACGACCCTCGCTGCAGTCGGAGTAAGCATAGCAGCGGTAGGTCTGTACTATCAGTATATGCGTTATAAGCGGGACAGCAGAGATGCAAATAGGGCTACTGAAGAAATCGCCACACATCCCAAGATAGGCCGGGCTGACCTTAAAATTCAAGGTATGATGTAGCATTTGAAGCCGTACTATTTGAAGCCATACTATAGTCTATGTATTATCGATGCCGTTAAAATGGTCGAGAACGAACTTATGAAAAGAATCACAGACGCGGTTTTATTGGTTGGACTTGCGGCAGGTATTGGTTGGGTGGGAAAAAAAGTCGTTAAGGAGCCTCTGACTAACGATCCTTCATCTAGCATTTTGAACTACGCGAAGTGGGTAGGTGTGTTGTCTGGTAGCCTTGCTATTAAGAAATACCTCGAAGATAAGGACTATTGGCCACCAAAATAGCGGCATGGCATCATTGGTAGTGATGGCAATCGCTTTCGCTGTAGCAAGTACTGCTGCGAGCTACGGTGGCAAATACATCGAGAAAGCAATCAAAGGACCGGATGGCGATGATGGAATCGCTGCAGAGGCAGAAAGGCATGATAGAGCCCAAGAGAAACTCAACGCCGATACGGATGCCTATGAAAGGCGACGAGAAGAAATAGCTGCCTGGGTCAAGGGGAAAGAAAAAACACAGTACTATAACGATAAGGGCCTATCTAATGACGATCGAGCTCGCAACTTGTTCTATAAAGTCCACATGAGGCTACACCCCCTGAAAAAGCCTCATTTATCTGATTATTATCGACCATCTAATTCGAGGAAAACTGCTGAATTGGTGGCCGTAGGTGGTGGCATGTTTGCGACTGGATACGTCGTCACTCGATTTTTATAAAAATTACTGGATCAACTACTACGTAATTACTAGATTACTAAACTTACTACTAGGTAACTACTAGATTACTAGGTAATTTTTCTATTTGAAGATTGGTGTATACGTAACATAGCGGGCTTGATGGATGCTAAACTTGCGAATATCTTCTACGGCCCTATGGGCTATTGGAAAGGTCACGCTGCAATTGGCAAACTATCAGTGGCGGCAAAGGTATCAGAAGACGTAGCTAAGAGTTGGTTGGAGAAACAAGCTATGTGGCAAATATACTTACCACCACCACGATATATCCCACGACCACATTGGACTGTATCGAAACCTAATGAAGTTCATCAAGCTGATTTAATCTTCCTACCTCACGATCGACCTGGGCGTGGAAGGAAACTATATAAGTATGCTTTGGTGGTGATTGATGTGGCTTCTCGATATAAAGAGGCCGAGCCTTTAGCTTCAAATGATAGCAGTGAAGTTGCTGCGGCATTCGAACGAATCTATAAGCGTAGTCCACTAGAATGGCCAAAAACGTTGCAAGTAGATCCTGGTAGAGAATTCATGGGACGTATGTCTGAAACCTTAGAACTACGTGGGACGAAAGTTCAACGAGGTGAAGCTGGTAATCATAGGGCACAAAGTTTTGTCGAACGAGCAAATAGAACGCTAGCTGAGAGATTGTTTGGATATCAATATGCTCAAGAAATGGTGTTTGCTTCAGAAGGATCGGAAGGATCGGATGCGCGTAGTAGAGAATGGGTATCTAGGCTTCCTGAGGTTATCAAGGCCATGAACAACGAAGTTACTCGGTTGACTGGAAAGGAGCCTTCGAATGCCATCGCAGGAACGGTTGGTTCCCAACAGGCACATCAAGTTAGCATAAAAACTCCTACATATTCTCGAACTGTTGGATTGAGTGAAAAGCGACTACCATTCGACGTTTTAGTTCGATATCTCTATGCATCTGGAGAGTTGGAAGGTGGAACCAAGCGAGCGACCGATCCTGTATGGAGTTTACAGACATATATCATTTCACGTAGTGCTATATCTCCTAACCAACCAGTTCTGTACTACTTGGATTCTATCCACACTTCGCAAGAAGGGGCAACCGTTTCGAAGAAACAACCAAAGCGTGGATTCGTGCGTGAAGAACTGCAAGTGGTGCCTAGGGATACAGAATTACCTCCGAATGGAATTCCTCGATGAAATCATCCTCTGGAAGGATATCTTTATGCCCATAGGCTAGTGTGTGTATGCCGTTTTCGTAAATCCAACGTTTTGTGTCCAGGGGCGAAAGGGAGATTTTATTAACCCGCAGACCATACATCTGATGTCTAATGCTTCGCAGCATATTCATCCCATGCCTGAATGTCTTTCTATCGAAGAGAGACTCCTTATACTGCTCATGTCGCATGTGCTTCTTCACAACATACTTCCGTACTCCCTTAGCCTTGCGAATCTCCTTGGCGTCTGCACATACGATTGAATACATCTTAGGTCGAAGTCCAACGTACTCTACGATGGCAACACCTGCACACTCATCCTTCATCTTTCCAAGAACCTTTTTGTTGGTAGTGTTGTGCAGTGGGTGCTCTTTCGGGTAATCGCTGGTATCATATAGGTCTGCATTTGGAGCCATGTCTTTGTATACGTCTTCTGTCTGGATCTCAAGCAACAGTGAGTCTGTGTCTGTATATAGCAGTTCACATCGATTGCCATATTGGGTCTTAAGTTCATTGTAGTAAAAGTCATACATCAAGTGTTTGGATAGGTCTAGGATGCTCATACCAACGTAAACGGGGCGGTTCAACATGAGGCTGCTTTTATTCATGTGTAGTGCTACAAAGTCATCGTTGAAGATATTCGATCTAGCAAATGTTGGACTTGATATCAGCCGCCGAAGCTTGTCCTCCTCTCTTGCACGCACCAGCTTCACATCCACGCGCTTACGCAAATTCTCCATTGTCTTACCAAATACTGAGTTGTTCATCAGTTTGTAGAGGTCTTTCTCGAAATTGCTTGTAGCCAGTTTACGAAGGTCCGTATTCATACGTATATATGGTTCCATCCAGGGGCTTTGGTAAAATCGTAGTGCTCGGTGCACCTTTTTCAATTTCATGCCAAGAGACAGATATATCTGTAGATTCCTATAGTGTAGGACGTAGCATTCTTTGTCGCGTAAGTTTGGCACGAGCTTTTCTACTTCGATTGGAGATGCTCTTTCACCTAGTAGTCCACATTGGTACTTTGACATCCATCTTTTCTGGACTTTCATACGCTCTGGGGCTAGTGGATACGTGTTGTGAGTATTGTGCAGTTCTGTAGGATACTCAAGATCGACCTCAAGGATGTAGCCGAATTGTGTGTGTGGTGGTTCTTTCAATTCCTGGATGTTGTTTTCCAGTTCCTGAACATCGTTTACCCACTCAAATCCTCCTGTTTGTAGCGCTTGGCTCATAGCCCATCCATATAGGTTGTTTGCATCCAGATACTGTATGTACGTAGTTGGCTTGGTTGGGTCGTACTCCATTGTCCCCGTTGTCCCGGCGACCTCTGGGTCACAAGCATATGGATTGTTGGCCTTTGCATAGCGTCGACTGACTATCGAAATGCCACCTCGCATCCCTTTCTCGATGAAAAGCTGCATATCGTAGTCTGTGAGCAGCTCAAGCTCTACACCAGTCTTCTTTAACAATGCGTCCCACGATAGACCGGGGCTCGTATAGTAGTGAGCTGGGTCTAAGCCATAATTTTGCATACATGTCGCACGGAAACCCTCAAACACATCTGCTAGTAGAAGTACATCGGTTCTAAGATATAGGTCGTGATAGTCTCCCATAGTTTGACACCCAAATACTTCCCAAACCTTCTGCGCATGGACGTAGTCCTCATCTGAGATTCCTTCGTCAGAAAGCTTGCTATAAAAAGCATCACGTGGTGGTAGCTCGTCCTGAAACCGCTCCCAACTGTCCATATATTCGTATGGGTAGACGCCTTTGCGTAGAAGAAAACCACGCCTACGTTCGTTTTGCTCGTATCTGGCCGTGATTTGGAATCCTTCCGGGTCTTTAGCAGCTACTAACCGATCAAGAGAGGATAGCAAAAACTGAGCACTGTCAATGAATCGCAGTCTCCCTAGGGAGAAGGAAATGTACTTCTCTGTGTTATTAGGTATGCAATTTATCTGCCCCTCTACTTTGGAAATACTCTGCATCAAGAGATGAGAGTCGTAGCCCCGCAAATTGTGAAAGACTACTGGTATTATGGTCTTCTTTGGGTCTATCCGCAGGAGTAGATTACAGGCATTGTGTGCTGCCCCCTGTACTTTCCAGTAATATGGCAGTGATCACGAACCGAATCCCCACTGAGAGATTTCTGACAAATGTGACAAATGGTTGCGCCGCGGTGGGCTATACTGTCCTCTGGAGTCATGTATAGGGCTTTACACTTAGATAGAGCTGCCTTTACTTTCTGTTCTTCTTGTTGTATTGCCTCCAGGAACATTTCCACAGCATTGGCCCCTCTATAAACGACTGGAGTCTCTGTGTGGCCATCGCATCTCACCACAATGTAGCCGAATCCGCAGGCCTCGTGTAGTTGAGTTTTCTGGGTGTTGCTTTGCAACTTCGTTGCCGGATGCAGCTCTGCTGCCGGATCAAGCTCTGGTGCTTCGATCTTAGTAGTCAGAGCCTCGAAATCTGCATAGATGACGTAGGGAACTTTCATCTGTTTGTGCCAGTTTTGGAAGGACAGCTTGTTCTTACCCTCTTCAGGCATTTCCACTCTCACTGCTGTTTGTCCTATACCTTTGCATTCTGGAATGTGTTTTCGAGGAGATCTCCTCGGCAGTATCCATGTAAACCTTCGAGCTGACCTTCGAGCTGAGCGGTCATGCTTGATAGTTGCTCCGTAAAACTGTTCTAAAGTTACTTAACTTCACTTAATCTAATGAAATCAAATGACCACTAACAACAAAACACTCCGAAAGGAGAACGAAGCTTTAAAGAACGAAGTTGAAGAATTAAGGAAGAGATTACAACACCTCGAAACACAGTTTTCAGATAAGACGGATAATGGACATCGAGACTCTGCTGAAGTTGAAGTCCTAACGCCTGAAAAAGCAAAATCCGTACAGTTTCTCAGTGACCAGTACGATGATTTGGCTCAATTCAAGATTCTAGCGATTAAAGAACTGAAGGATATGAACACAAAGATCAACAAAATGTCGAGGAGATGTGAAGAAATAGCCGAGTGCATGGACGCCATGGAGGCCTACAGCTACCAGTTTAACGTTAAAATAGTTGGCATGCCTCTAATGGCGGAGAGAGAAAATACAGAAATGACTGCCAACCTCTGCCTCCAGCTTTTTTCGACTCTTGGTGTAAAAGATGTGTCTCTACAGGACATAGACACGGCTCATCGTGTACGAGCTCGCAATGCCTCTTCCCGACCGGACGCTATAATCTGCAAATTTGTTCGGCGACTGGCCAAAGACAAAGTTATGGGAGCGAGGAAAGAAGTATCCAAACTGCGGGCTGAGCATCTTGGGCTTGCCCCCGATATCGATGTCGGACATGTGAGAATTTACGATCACTTAACTCCGCGCTTACAATCCCTGTTGTACGATGCGAAGCGGTTCCAAGCTTCTAGTAATTACAAGTTTTGCTGGGCGAAGAACGGTCAGGTCTTTCTTCGGAAAACTGACAACTCCCCAGTTATCAAGCTCAAACATGCTGATGACCTCGCCAAGCTTGCTGATGATGACTCTCAGTAAAGATAAGTATCAAACTGGACAGTACGATGTTAGTTATAATAGCTGACTTTATTTTGTACCACCGTAAAGTTCAAAGTACGTGAAAATAGTAGAATTATTAGTAAGTCTTTGTTCCGCGAATTACCCTATTACGGAGTTAATATCATTCAACATCATGGTCAATTTAATAATAATATAAATACCAAACTACCTACAAAAAAGTATTTGGACAAATTATCTACCATTTACGACTTAGACCTATTTAGTCTAAATACGAACTCTGACATAAACCCAGACTGTAATTCGCCTTTTTTACAGATTCGAAGTAATTATTTCTCACCACATAGTTTTTCTCAACTTAAAAATACTAAAGACTTCTCGGATTCTTGCCTTTCACTTCTGCACAACAACGTAAGGAGCTTAAAACGAAATCTTGATGATTTTCAAAATCACTTATTACAGGAACTAGATAACCATTTTAGCATAATCGGCGTAACCGAGACCAGAATAACAAACAAATCTCTTTTAGACTTCAACCTAAACATTCCTGGATATAATTTTGAATATGTTCCGACACCTCTGTCTGCTGGGGGAGTTGGAATGTATATTGATAACAGTCTAAGTTACAGAGTAATTGAAAAGAGTTCTAATGAGGCGTTTCAGGCTCTTTGGGTTGAAATTGAATTTTCAGACAAAGCAAACATCATTTGCGGTGTTATTTATAGGCAGCACAACTCTCCAGAGAGTTTCCAAAATTACTTTGATACGACCCTTGAGAAATTGAATGCCTCCAACAACAGACCAACCTACATACTCGCTGACTTCAACATAAACCTCCTTCGTTTTGAAACTTGTAAATATGCCCACAATTTCTTACTCTCTTTGCAAAGCTACGGATTCATTCCGACCATCGATAAGCCTACTAGAGTATATAACAATTCGGCAACACTTATTGACAATATTTTAATGAACGACGTAAATAACATGGTAATCAGCGGGAACATTGTGTCAGATATCAGTGACCATTATTCTCAATTTTGTATAGTCCCATATTGTAAACATAAATTAACCGGTAAGGCATTGCAAAACAAATATCGCGATTTCTCTCATTTTTCTCCGACCAGATTCAATAATGATCTTGTGGAAATTAACTTCGAAAAGCTATGTGAAAACGCAGGTAACAACGTAGATAAAATGTTTTCGACTCTTTATAACAAAACCAATAAAATAATTAATAAACACGCGCCTCTGAAACCAGTATCTAAACGTAAACATAAACAATTACTAAAACCATGGATAACAAAGGGTATACTTAGATCGATAAAAATTAAAAATAAGCTATTATACTTAGGCGATGAAGTCAAATATAAGTTATATAGAAATAAAATTTCCTTACTTACTAGAATAAGCAAAAAGCAATATTATCATGATTTCTTTTCCAGTAATTTAAATAATATGAAAAAAACATGGGAAGGGATTAACTGTTTGATAAATAAAAAAGGCAAGAATAGACGCACGATTACGGCGATAAAAAGGCCTAACAATGGTGGAATAACCAAAGATCCAACCGAGATTCCTGAGGTGCTCAACAGCTATTTTGCTTCAGTTGGAAATAATCTCGCGTCTACGCTGCCGCCCTCTAAACGCGATTTTCGAGAATACTTAAGCGGTCCGACACCAACTAACTCTTTTCTATTTGATTCGGTTACCCCTAAAGAAATAGAATTTGAAATAGACTCGTTGCCACTTAACAAAGCCCATGGATTATATTCCTTTCCAACGCGGATTTTGAAATGTGCCAAGAGTATTTTATCTGTACCATTTTTTCAAAAATAATGAACCTCTCAATAGAAACAGAAACATATCCTCATAAATTAAAACACTCAAAAATTATACCCATACATAAAAGTAACGAGGAAGTCGAACCGGGAAACTACAGGCCTATTTCCCTTCTTTCTAATATTAATAGAATTTTTGAAAAGTTAATGTATAATAGACTCAAAATATTTATTGAAAAGAATAACATACTACATTCAACGCAATATGGGTTTCGTGAGAAACATTCCACACAACACGCTTTACTAGACATAGTCAATAAAATACAAACAAACATAGATAAAAAAATATTTTCATGTGGTGTTTTCATAGACCTTCAGAAAGCGTTTGACACTGTCAATCACACAATACTATTAAGTAAACTGAACCATTACGGAATAAGGGGTATCATCAATAACTGGTTTCGTTCATATATCATAGGACGATCACAAACTACTCGGATAAACCATAATATATCAACTAAACAACAAACATTATGTGGTGTTCCACAAGGTTCCGTATTAGGTCCTTTGTTGTTTCTTATTTATATTAACGATATCCACAACTCCTCTGATAAGTTCAATTTTTTTCTTTTTGCTGACGATACCAACCTACTTTATGCTGACAAAAACTTGAAATCTCTTGAGAACGTTGTTAATAAAGAACTGACGCATGTTTCTGACTGGTTACTTGCAAACAAGTTAACATTAAATATTAAAAAATCAAATTTTGTCATATTCCACCCGTATCAAAAGAGACTAGACCATAATCCTAACATTAAAGTCTTTGATCATAAATCTGGCCATCCTATACCGCTTGAACAAAAGAACTACATAAAATACCTTGGTGTTCTAATAGATTCTAATCTTTCTTGGAAGACACACATAGACTATATTACTTTAAAAATTAGTAGAACGATAGGTATAATCTCTAGATTAAGGCATTTTGTCCCTCTCTCCACTCTTCTGAATATTTACCGTTCACTTATTTATCCTTACATATCCTATGGTTTAGCAATCTGGGGTCAGGCAGCCCAAACACACCTCAATAAAATCCTACAACGACATATGTATTTTGCGACAAATAGAGAACATGCTATACCATTATTTTTAGCCTCTAATATCCTTCCAATTAATATGTTATATTATAAAACAATTTCAGTCCTAATGTATGAAATTAACAATAACGCTGCTCCTCCTAACATAATAAATTTATTTAACCGTGTAAGCTCCGTACATTCCTATAATACTAGATCATCAACAACAGGAAAATTCTATTTGAAATATTCAAGAACTAAACATCAAAGTGAATCCTTCTCTCGGATTGGTGTAAAAATATGGAATGGGATTCCTGATCACTTGCGGAGAAAACAGTCTAAAACATTATTTAAGGCAAATATCCAAAGAACTCTTTTACAAGTTTTGAAACAGGAGGAGACCTATGTTGATGTCACGGTATTAATTGAAAAAGTTTCTAAAACGTCCTTAACGTCATGATCATTATAAAAACAAAACTAAAACAATAACAACAAAAAATCTTCCTATTTATTTATTTATATATATATTGTTACTTATTTATTCATAGTTATTGTAAAATTTGTATAGTTATCACAAAATATCTTCCACGTAAATAAGAACTATTATAGCACTACCCGCCTCGATTAGCTAAGCTATCTGCGGGTGTGTTAAGAAATATGTATTTATAGATACTTGTTAATAAACTTGAAACTTGAAACTTGAAACATCTCTCGCAAAAGTGTTTTCGGTGCTCGTGCTTGCTCTGATCATAGAGAAGGCGATAGTGATAGTGATACTTTCCGTACTTCTCTATGAGTAGCAGGTTAATTCGGTGTGTGTCCCCACATTGCTTGCTAATCCTGTAGACTACCACCACCCCTTTCTCCCATCCAAAAACGTTGATTGCAAGGTTGTTTTGCTTCTCAACTCTACAAATCTGTGATATAGGTGTTGGTGCATCGATTCCTGTAAAGTCGAGACCGTCCTCTATAGGATACTTAGATGGTCTGTATGCATGTCCTCCGTGGAGAACTGGAAACAGGCTGATCGTAGTGCCCATCGTAGACAATTATCGTCTTTGTTTTGGACATTAACAACGGCCTTCTTGTTTTGGACTTCTTTAGGTAGTGGAATGTATGAGCCGCCTCGTAGTGGTTGATATCGTGCGATGTCTAGCCAAAGCAGAACTACTCGGTCTACCACCCACCCCGATCCTATATGTGTCCATTTCTCCAGGGTCTCTTGGATCACAGGAAAAGACTTGTCTAGCGCGGAATTGATTTCGTGGACTTGCAATACGGCCTCCTGCTTGTGGCGAAGTATTGCATCGATGAATTCTTCACTACCATCGAGTTTGTACTTTAGTAGCTGTACTCTCAAGGCTAGCTGGAACTTCACCCCTTTTAGATCGACAATCTCTTCCTCTAGCTTTTCGTGGATTATATGACGTACACCATCTAAGAAGGCCATTGGGTCGGCACCAAATTCGTGGCCCTCTGGAACATCCATCTGCCAGCCTCGTAAGAACTTACCAATGACCCACTTAGTGTGTTTGAATACTAGTGGGGAATTCTGAGCAGCCATGTTTCAGTTTCGAATCTGTAACAGCTCTCGCAATACTTCTACGAACTGCCGCCTTGCTGCCTTTTCCTTCTTGAATAGTTCTAGCCGTAGAAGCCCAGAGCCGCACCCAGCGCAAGTATAGAACATCCGCGACAAGGTATTGGAATTCGCCTTCCCTGCCTTATTTTATATAAATGGGTCTTACAATATGTACCTATGCACGACTTGCTGCAGAATTCTTGCTCTCCAACCTTTTACCAGCTGCATAAATTCTCACCACGCATGTTTCTATGATTCGGCACCTTAGGTATACATCATATATACATACCTCTAATTAGATCTAATTAGGTGGGTGGGGCCATCCGTGGGACTATGGGAGCTTATATGGGGAAGCGAATTGCGTGTGGTGGTTCTTAGCTGGGGGATAATGGGGGCTTATATAAGGAGGTGGCCCAGTACCGCCAGTACGCATACTACTACATTTGAAAAATCGTAAATATTCTGTGAGCAGAGAAAACCTACAAGCCGTGGAGATGTCTGGAAACTGACTCGTAGCAAACAACTTGGAAAAAGCAGGTATACTAATCTATTGACGATGTAAACTTGTAAACTTTATTTGTTGAATCAAAGACAGTTTCACATTGATGTTGAAAACTATTTCAAGGCTAATGTCAGTTTAGAAAGTAAGTTTGATTGTATCGAGCATAAATTTTAGTCTACGTTGAGTCGGATACGAAATGCAAAACAAAAACATTGAAAGCTACAAATGTACGTGTTCAATGACAAGACCTAAATAAAACCCGTTTCAAATTGGAGAACAATCTCAGTATGTATATAATAAACAAATTACAAGATGGAAAGTGCTTTTGTATGGTATTTACACACTTGTTTGTTTTCACAAAACTCACTCGCTCGTACCTCGCTCGTTCGTTTTGTGAAAACAAACTCGTGCGTAAATACCATACGTTGGAGTACAGTAATTATAATGAAATACAATGTATACAGTACGGACATGTTATCTCATATTTATTATTTATGAAATCTTGGAAGCGCGCACAAGCAACATTTTCGATAACTCAAAAGTGTATTATTTTAGAAGAAAGGTACAAGTTCAAGCGACCAGAGCTTTGAAAAAGGAATAAGAGACGTAACGAGTGATGAAAAAAAAAAAAAATCTCAGGTTGTAAAAAAATGTCTCAGCAATTCAATGGAATGAAAGAAAGTCAGTTTCATTTTCATTAAATATACATATGGATAATAATCAGATAACTTTCGTTTCAGTGTCTGCTTTGTGTTCGAAAAATTGGGTCTTTCCCTTTGTATTTTGTATTTCCGAAATATAGTATTTGAATGACATATTAAATAAAGTACTTGAAAATCATACCAATAAATGGGTTTATCTTTTAATATATGTTTGAGCCGATCGGAGCTCAATATTTCTATGAAATACATACTAGTTATGTATTGCTTTCGAGTGGTATTATACACGAGTCTTTAGGCGAGTGTGTTACAAAGATAAACCAGAGTCTATTAGGGAAGAGGTCAAAACAATGGATTTCGAATGGGACCCAATTTTGTCAGGGTAATACCCCCTACCCCTTTTTTCGAGGGTGATTTTCTCGCGTTGTAAAATAGGGATACCTGATTTTATTGCAGATTCACGTTTTTCTCTGCCTGTAGAAACTAGAAATATAGTTACTTCTTTAATAAGTATTTTATTCAAGAAGATATTTGTGGTCAAAAATCTAGATTTTGCCAAAATAGGTGGTGGGTTCCGGGTACAAACCCCCTTCCGTCAAAATTGGGTCCCGCCAGAGTACCATTGTTTTGTCCTCTTCCCTTACCAGGAGCATCCATCTCCCATACCAGGTCTGTGAGTCAGCGTATGACCGGATTGAGCTATATTTAGAACAGATCTCATGGGAGTTCTCATGCCTTCACTTTGAGAATCCAATCGAACTATAGTCATGACAATACAGTGTTAGTACTTCACCTAAAAGAACAATAGATCATTCTCAATTGAGATAATTACGGTAAGCTTGGACGGAACGCAGTGGAGTCGGAAAGCAGTTACCCAGGAAACATTCTAAAAATAGCTCAATGCGGTCATATGCTGACTCACGGTATATATGGACGCTCCTGGATAAACCAAGTCACGAGTGGGATGTTCACATCGGCTATTTTCTCTCGCGCATGATTTGTCGAATGCGTCGCATAAACCGATATTTTTCCTTCACCAAACGAAAAATATCGGCGAATACACCTGTGAGAGTAAGCGCGCGTCAAAGAAAATATTTGAAGGATGATATTTAACAATTAGACAAGCAGCCCAAATGGGCTACGAGTCGCCGAATGGGCTATTTAACTCGTAGCTCATGAGGGCGAGAGGTCTAATTGTTTTAGTATAAACTAACTAGTCGTACAGTAGAAAATAATAGAAAGAAACAAATTGCAATTGAAGTTGAAAAAATGTTATTATTTCTTGAAAATGCGTCTGTTGTTTTTTCTCTATCATGGGCTATCACAAATAGACCTATAGTAGGGTAGCCAATCAGAATGCAGGATTTGTAATAGTCTAGTAGTTGCTTAATACTAATAGGGCTTATAACCTAGCAAATATTTTCTCGCGCGATTTTCTCGTTGAGTGCGTCATGTGCTCGATCTTTCCTCCGCGAGACGGAAATAGCGAAAGCTCCCCTGTGATCGTATAAGCGCGCGTCGAAGAAAATATTTGATGGATGATAACAATAAGAACTTAACTGTTCTCTTCTCGGATCAAATAATGTCCGTGGACGAAACATCATGGCAAATTTCGACACCACCAATAGGTTATTGTTAATATACCACGAGAACATTGCATAATTTTTGCTTTTTTATACCATAACGCATACCGCATAACTTGACACGCAAAAATGTCACCTTAATGAAAATAATATCTTCGACGCGCTGCATCACTATTTTTGGAGAGAAAACAACCGTAACGAACGCACATGGCGGGGGAAGAACCCGCCTGATTGGCTGTATCTAGCCTGCTAGTGGGTTACCTGCGGCACGGGGTCCAAATAGGGCGAGGAGAAAGGGGGCGCGCCACAGGTAGCCCAAACTGAAAAATTTAAAAAGCCCCCATAAGAGCCTACCATGAAATACAAACTTCCTGTCCCTCCACAATCGTATTTCCGGATGGACTCCCTGAATCCTGTTTCATCCTCCCCCGAATCCCACTCCTTCCCACGTTTTCCCCACGTTTTATGAAATCGAGACACGTTTTGAACATCGAGACTCGTTTTGAGAAATCGCGGAGACTCGTTCTGAACATGGAGACACGTTTTCAAGATCAAGACTCGTTTTCAAGATCGAGACACGTTTGGATCCACACGTTTTGAACATCGAGACACGTTTTGAGAAATCGAGACACGTTTCATAAAAAACGTGACTCGTTTAATATAAACCTTGAGAGATATAATAAACGAGTCTCGTTCTTACGATAAGAGACGTGTTTACCAGGAACCTTGAGTGATCCAAGAAAAGCTTCAAGTTTAGCCATACTTATAGTTGCTTCTTTGGTGGGTTTTGGAAAAGCTTTTTCTTTCATATTATTTATTTCTTCGTGAGAAACATCAGTAACTATGCGAGCGGCCATTTTGGTAAATGCTTTGTATGTTATATTCACCTCCAGGCGCTCTGCAGGTGAATATAGCGACATATGACGTAATTCTCTACCAATCAGAGCACGGAAATCTCTATATTCACTGATGAAATTATACTATATATATATATATACAGTCAATTGCATAAACGTTGTCCTACAATATAGTACAATATACACATACCATCTGTAAGTACAAATCATATTTAATGCCAATAAAATATACATGACATTATGGGATGTCTTCAAAAATATATTTTTCAATAGGCCTTACCCAAGAGGCATCTGAATAATGCATTTCTAGCGGAATTGCACATTGCAAAATATATATTAATTGGCATATATTGGCATACATTAGGTATTTCATCTACAAATATATATTATAGATGTATTTCCCATTGTGCGATCACGTCTGAAATGCATTCCTCAGATACCTCTTGGGTCAGGCCTATTGAAACATATATTTTTGAAGACATCCCGTAATGTCATGTATATTTTATTGGCATTGAATATGATTAATTTTGTACTTACAGATGCTTGTAGTGTATTATCGCTGACCAAATGTACAGAAGAGGGGAACCGCGTACGGGGCAATAAAGATGGTGATTTAGTTCAATCTGAGTCTGAGTTTAATCTGGGTTCATCAGTGTTTATGATTGGATAAACACAATTGGCGACGAGGATCTAATTAAACATCAAAGGAATATTCTGTAGCGACGATGAAGCTGACAAATACAGAAATCGGAGGAATTCGAGCATTTGATGTCAACAGGGATCCGAATAGCGTGGCGATAGAATGGAAGCGATGGCTTCGCAGTTTCCAGCTATATGCTGACGGAAAAGGCCGAATTATCACCCCAGATGAAGATGATAATAAGATTCAGCGAAGAGCCTTACTTTTGCACAGTGCTGGGCCAGATGTACAGGACATTTTTGATGTCTTGCCAGAAACTGGAGGTCCAAAGGAATATGCGAAAGCGGAGAAAGCTCTCAATGATTATTTTATAACACAGGTGAACGTACCATACGAGCGACATCAGTTTAAAGAGATGAGTCACGCTGATGAGGAGACTGTCTTGTAATTATGAAGGACAGATGGAAGATCAAATCAGAGATCAGATAATTTCCAAGTGCCGCTCGAACGAGTTACGCCGGAAATTGCTAGAGAAAGGTCAAACACTGACACTAAAGCAATTACATGTACAAGACACTGCAAGAACCTTTGAAGCTGTTAAGAGGCAGTCAAAGAGCATGAGCACCACTTCTGAACAGGTACATGTAAATAAAGTAAATGGAAAACCAACTTCTACTGCAGCCAAAGGGAAGAAAGACAGGTCAACATTATAAACGAAAGGAAATTGGTGAATGCTATAGATGTGGGCGACAGGGGCATTTTGCAAAAGACCCCAAATGTCCAGCAAAAGATAAAACATGTAACGAGTGTCACCAGACTGGACATTTTGCAGCAGTATGCAAAACAAAGAAAGTCCAAGGGAAGGATACCAGCTGGGGAGTTAGTTACAGGCTGTCCCATGAAGAAAGAGAAAGGGATGAATATGCATTCACAATATCTGGAAAGCTAGAGGAAGGGAAAGTTGAGGTTGAAATAAGAGGCTTATCAGTGAAGATGATTGTTGACTCTGGAGCTTAAGTGTCAACATTATTGACAAAGCATTGTGGGAGAAGTTAAACAATAAGCAGATCAACTGTGCTTCAAGGAAATCTGATAAGAAATTGTATGCATACGGAAGCAGTGATCCTCTTGAAGTGTTAGGGAGTTTCCCAGCAGTGGCTAATATTGGAAACAATGGAATTCAAGCTGAGTTTATTGTTGTTAATGGAAAAGGGGAACCACACAATTAGGAGTGCTTAAGCTGGGTGTTGATGTGCTGAGTTTCAAGGGTGAAAGAAAGATCATGGAGGAGTACAAAGAAGTCTTTGAAGGTGTTGGTAAGCTTAAAGACTATCAGATTAAGTTGCATGTAGACCCAAATGTGACCCCTGTGGCACAATCAGCGAGGCGCATACGGTTTAGTCTCAGGGACAAAGTGAAACAAAAGATTGATGAACTAATAGAGTTGGACATAATAGAACCTGTTGAAGGACCTACATGTACACCATGGGTGAGTCCAGTAGTTGTTGTCCCCAAAGCTAATGATCCGCTTATGTGTTGACATGAGTCGAGCAAATGAAGCTATTGTGAGAGAAAGACATCCAATACCAACGGTACAGTATTTAGCAAACTTGATTTAAAGTGGGGTTACCACCAAATTGAATTAGAACCAGCTTCACGTGGCATTACAACCTTCGTAACCCACTGTGGGTTGTACAGATACAAACACTTAATGTTTGGCATAAATGCTGCCCCTGAAATCTACTAGCATGTGATTCAGCAGACACTGCAAAATTGTGAGGGTGCAGCCAACATATCGGATGACATCATCATTCATGCTTTCTGGAACGAGTCATACAAAGTCTAAAGGAAAAGAACTTGACATTGGAAAAGTGTCAGTTGTACATACATGACCCAATTGAAGTTCACGGGGTTCTTAATTACTGTCAGACAGAGGTATTGGACCCACAGAGGAAAAGGTTAAAGCATTAGTCAAAGTTAGACAGCCAGAAAGTGCATCAGATGTCAGAAGTTTTCTGGGATTAGCGAATTACAATGCACGATCCATTTCAGGTTTCTCAACATAAGAACCGTTGCGCCAACTCACGAAGAAGGGTGTACCATTTGAGTTTGGCAAAGAGCAGGAGGAATCCTTTGAGGAACTGAAGAGAAGATTACCATGTGCTGAGACATTGGGTTACTTTAACAAAGACGTGAAGACCCGAGTCATCAACGACGCAAGTCCAGTGGGCTTGGGTGCAATTTTGGCACAAGAACAACAAAGAGCTCGAGAATACAGTATAATCAGCTATGCCAGCAGGAATTTCACAGACGTCGAGAGAAATTTATTTCTCTTGTAATGGACAAGGAATGCAATGAATTGGTAGTGCAAAGAGAAATAAGTTCCTATGTGGACGAAAGGGCCTGGAGGGTCAGTGTTATGATAATTAGAGTTATATATACTATCAGACGGAAAAGGAAGCGCTTGCCAATGTATGGGCATGTGAACATTTCAATGTCTACCTATATGGTCTTGAGTTTGAGCTGTGTATGGACCACAAACCGCTCGAGACAATATACTCGCCTAAGTCTAAGCCTTGTGCAAGGATTGAGCGCTGGGTGCTGAGATTACAGCAATACACGTTTAAGGTCAAATACATTCCAGGAAAGCAAAACATTGCTGATTTCCTGTCACGCCTGACGCAGATAAACGAGGAAGGTCCATCATCACAAGAGAGGGCAGCTGAGGAATATGTGAGATTTGTAGCAGTCACAGCCACACCCAAAGCAATGACAACACGTGAGGTAGAAGAAGCGTCGGCAGAAGATGTAGGACAGGACAGTGGAGAGATACTCAATGCAAATAGTAATTATACCAGCGAGTAGCTCATTTTAAGAGGTACAATAATTGTTATTCCCCATAAGCTGAGACCTCGAGTCTTGACATTGGCCCACGAGGGACACCTTGGTATTGTCAGCATGAAACCACGGTGCATGGGCACAAACGACCATAAAAACGGCATCAGTCCTATATTTTAAAAAGTTTTCAATGCAGACGATTGAATTTTGGTAGAAGGATGTAGAATCGAAAAAGGAATATAACCTGATTTTTTAAGCTATGTTACTACCATCGTGACGTCACAATGACGTCATTTATCAATTTGTAATACGTTTCTTGCAAATGTTCATTAGCTCTAAAAACGAAATGTCGTATATTGTTAAAATCTACTCGTGATGAGAATGAAGGAATCGAAAACCCGATGTCGATTGGTTAAGGAAATCAAAAGTTATGAAAGTTTGAATTTTGTCCATTTTCCCGCCATAATTTGGCGGGAAATAAACACCACAAAAGCGTTTATGAAAACATCGCTTCATTCAATTTTTAGAGTTGTAAATATTGTTGCATGACATTTTGTCCAATCATAAAACACGTTGGTGGCTAAAATCGTATGTTTTTTGAATTTTGATTTTTTGTCCATAACCGGCTTAAAATTGAAGTCATATTTTCGGCAACGTCATTATGACGTCATACTTTTTTTATATATGCCCTTAGAAAAAAATCCTTTGAGTGATTTTCGAGTTTTAGTGATGAAATGCGCTAGTCTGGCACTCAAAACCCACATTCTTTTCTTTTCTTGATTTTTTAACAATAGGCAGCTTTATTTAGGTATGACACCTGACGTCACTAAATATGACGTCATAGCAACAGTCATTCCTCTATAACTTTTCCTATAATAGTCGTAGAACGTTCAAATTTGCGCCAAAGGAATGTGTGTCATGAAGGCTCTTTGATGGTGTAGTCTGTTTGTAACATCTATTAAAGGGGGAATTTTACCAAAAAAGGAGGCATCACTTATGACGTCACAACAACGTCATCATACTAACATAAAACACCTAAAATATGTAGTTTCATTTTGTTAACAAGTCACCAACATTTCTTCAAATTGAGACTATAAGTAAAGAAATGGTGTTAATTTTAATTATTTGTCCACGCTCACTGATGCCGATTTTGACGTACTTTATGCCCGACGTGAACAGGGGCTGAGATCAAAGGTATGGTATGAGGAGCCCATCTATACAAAACATGGTCTAACTAGCGATAGAGTAATTGCTCGGTTGTAATGTGAAAGTGTTCGAAATAAAATACATAAGAATAAAAAAGCAAAACAGGTGTCACCAGAAACTCTCTAGGAACCACTTCAGTCCACCTTTTCCTTCCTTCGCCATTTTCGTTCCTAGAGAGGTTTTTGCTTATTTGCCGGGCCCGGCTTTACTGTATCTGTTCTACTGTATTCGTTCTACTGTATTTGTTCTACTGTATTTAGGATCCTAGGCCTGTCCTAACTGTCCTTGGAACTCTATATGGGTATCTGTAAGCTCTACCCAAGTTCCCGACCCAGGATTGACATTATTCCTACTGTAATTATTCAACTTCTGCCACAACGGCGACAGACGACTTGTGTTTGGCTGGGAGCTTTTTACCCAACACAAGCCGATCTACGACATGTGGCCCGCCGAGGTTCGAACACCAGACTCGTGAATGGGTCCTATTTCAATCACAAGTCCAGTGCTTAACCCGTTGGGCCACATGTGCTAGACAGTGACGTAGGTGCGAAAAATTGTATTTATGTCTTTCACAGCTGGCCGACAGAAATTTACATACGAACCAGACGTAGGAATTAATTTATACGAAGATCTTTGTAAAGTTGAAATAAAATCCACGCTCGCTTCTCTCGTATGAAATATCAATTATTATCCCACGAGGCTGCCTAGTTTTGGTCTCATCTCCTTTCGAATCTCCAAGCGAAGTTCTTCGACGTTTTTTAACCCCCCTTCTCGCCTGTTCTTTTGTCGTATTTCTAGCTTAAGCGCCTCGTATTTCCCTTTCTCACCAATAACGCCTCCAAACTCGGCTTCTGAAATGTTGCCGTCGGCTAGAGAAACTTTGACTTCCACGGAATTAGCCTTAGCCCTTGCCAACATAACAGTCTTTTCGTGCTTCGAAACGTGAACCCCAAGTTTCTTACTGGCAACAGCCGTCAAAGCGGAAACGACAGCACAAAGAAATCCAAGCGATCCAAGAGAGATACAATTGGTAGTCCTACTCCAGTTAATGACATACCCAACGCAGAGGCGGATAAAACACCACTCAGGCTACCTGTGGCCACAGCAACCCCATGAACAATACCACGCGCTCGAGCATATTTTTGCGAACAACTTCGTAATGCTTTGCCTGCTGTTCGAGCTCGGCAAGCGTATCGCAGACTTTCTGCAGTCGAAAGCTCTCTCCAGACAAACCAGTTTTAGATGAACGTAGCTGGGGATAGATCGGCGCCGTTGGAATTGGTTGAATTGAATCGCTTGCCATCATATGTATATGCCTTAGCTTACTCAATCTTCAATACGTAGCTAATAGGTCTACCACGGAAGTCTATGATATTTCCTTTCTCATCACGAACCGTCAGGCGAAGGCTGTTTATCATTGTCCCTAAGGCTCGGACAGTTAGTGGAGATATCGAATAAGAGGTTATTTTTCCAAAACCATTATTGGAAACAGCGTGGCTAGATAGGACTTGCGTTCGCTTCCCCTCGAGAAGTGAAAATCTAGAATCCACCACATCGCAGTGAACATACGCTATGTAGATATCTTGTAGCGCCAGTTCGTGTGTACCCACTTTGATCGTCATATCATCTTCACCAAGTTTATCACCTTCGACACCTAGTAGTGCCCAGAGATTTCTACTGAATTGGATTTTGGTCTTAACCTCTAGGCTCCAAGACCCCAAGTGTAAGAATTTCACGATACCAGCATCTATTGCGGGTTTTAAGTATTGTTGAATCCTTACCATATTGTGGTGCCCTTTAGCGATAATGTATGGGAACCCTACCCCCGGGGTAGCCCACCAGAACGAAGCCTGTTTTTCTAGGTTATGCCAACTGTTCTCAAGAGTGATCTCAACTAGCGAAATGTTGTGGATACAAAGAGGTTGTTCAAAGTAAACCGTATGGTCAGCCGAGGTGGTGGTGACATTTAAGATAACCATTGTGGAACTGCGCTTTTCGATAGTATTAGAGGCAAGCCACTATTATATATAAGTCGAAAGCTTCAATATGACAGAGGTGTGGCAACAGTTCAAGTATCTATTTCCTGAGGCCGTACTTGGTTGGTTTGAACCCACTTCTGGTAATGTCAATTTCAATGATCGTGGGATGTCACACCGGGTGTTCACAGAGGCAGGCTCCCTTACGCAGGTGGGAGGAGGTAAGTTAATGGGCTGGCTTGGGCGCACAGGCAAGGCGCTTGACCTAGCCCTTGGTACCAAAACAGTTTATGAGGGGATACTATTCGCGCGGAAGCACAGAGGTCTTTCCAAACACGATTGGAGAGAAGAAAATAAAAAGGTTGCAACACTAAATTCCGATCTGTTGGTGAAGTTCAAGAAAAGATACCCACATGCAGATTTTCACCGGTTTTATGCTTCTACAGACGTAGATGGCCCAGGCAAAATCTCAACAAGTATCGTATTTCGAGATGGGGATTCTAGCTATGTGGTTTACGGCGATGATGTCTCCAAGCTACCTGCTACCATTCAAAAACGTATCGACGATGTGCTGTGGGATGTGCAGGGAGGTTTCCCATCTACCTTGACGCTAGACCCAAGTGTGAAATATCCTGTTAAAGCAGCCCCCGATACCAAAGCAGCACAAGATATCGATCTCACCAACCTATGGATATACGCCACACCTACAAAAAAGTTCAAAGCAGGTGTCCCGAACATATTCAAAGAGACTGTTGTGACACATAAAACAGCAAAAGAGTCTCACGCATGGTTATCGGGTCCGGATTTCAAATATTGGCCTCAACAGTTAAATTTCGCAACGTGGTGTGCAACTTCTGGATGTGGAGTGTCATTGTTCGACCCTACTTTCAAAACATATCCACCCGTTGTTCGAGGGTTCCTACGATTTCACACATATTTCACAATACGAAGAATTCTGCGTGAACTTGGTGGTACTCATGGAATACCTCTACCTGGTGACTCTACTTTCAAGCAATGTGATAACCTCTACAGCAAAGCAGCTCTGGAGAAATTATGCATCGAGTTTGGTTTATCTCGAACGCCAGACTTCCGATGGCACGGGGGTAGGAATAACGGGCTAGGAGATATATTCCTTTTATACCCAGGGCCGACGGGCTACGTAAACGTCCATAAAGCCCGAAGCTACGACAAAGGGGCAGCCACATGGCCCAATGTCGGTAATTTGTTTGCAGACGAGGGAGGTAAGGAGGAAAAGGGCGATCTGGTATCCTTTATTCGTAACGATGAACACGAAGGGAAACAATACAATTGGTTTACGCCACCAATCGGAAAGGGTTTGACAGATGCTGGATTGGGTAGGTTGAATCGATCGGCCGAGGCTTTCGGATATTGCGTTCTAGTTGCTCAAAACGACTTGAATGGATCCATCATAGTTGAACACAACGTCAGAGAAAGGTTTAAGAAATTGGTCGAAGCCGCTATCCTTGAAAACGATTTAGTGACGAGCTATGATAACTATAAGGTAGCCGTACTATACTTACATAAGAGGCTCGATCTAGCAATAGCTGTGGGGGTGCGGTTACTACCAAGCAATCTGGTGTACTACCTCGGCAAGAAGGATGGTTATAAAAATCCAATCTCGACGGCCACGAAAGATATGGTGTTAGGTGTGAATGGCGTCAATGAGGAGGTTGAGGTTAACGATTCCAAATCAAAATCTATGGAAGGACCCACCCAAAAGAAACGGTTACCACACAGCGTAAAGCAACGAGTTCCACCTCCCACACGTAGCGAGAAAGACCCCCATAGTACAACTGCAGTAGAGCACTTACCAAATACTACTCCACAACACGAGATCAATCTAGCAGTGGTATCTATTGCTGCAGCTTGATCTGCGTGGTTGTCATTTCGCTAACGTCGTTTGTATTGCTCTATTACGAACACGACTACAGCCACAATTAACAACCAAGCATTATTTGCTAGGAATCCCACAGCTTCGCCAGCCATGCTAACTATGAAGCTTGCAATTGGTCCAATCATCCCAGGTAGAATCTCTCCAAGCTTTTTTCCTATTGCTTTTAACGATTTGCCAACAGCTTTGGCAGCATCTTTAATAGTGTCAGGCAAGCTCTTTAGTAGGGCGGGAATTCCCTTCGTTAGATTGGAAACTATTACGCCAATCACGGTACCTACTACGGCCAGTATGCTAGTTATACCAACCCCTTACTTCTTGAAAATAGCTTTGACCCTATCGCGAAGAGGCAAAAGTTTTAGTAGGGCTTCTTCTCTGCGTTCTAGGACTGCCATTTCCTCACGGATAGTGGCTATCTCATTCTTGGCTGATTCTCTCTGAGCCTCGGTTGACCTAGGGTCTTGAAGTATGCCTTCTTTATGTTTGAGCCGCTTCTCAAGCTGTTGCTGAGCTTGGACGACTTCCTGATATGCCTCTTTCAACGTAGGCCCTAGAACCCTTTTGAGGTCCTTCCCCATCTTCTTATATCTCTCACCCTCCAAGATAGTGTTCCCGGACAGCATCGACCAGAATCTGTTTTGCTTTTTCTGATAGGCCTTGGTTGAAGATGAACCCTCGATGTTTAACTTCCGGAGCGAGGATTTCCTCCAAGAGGTCATCATCGCTAAACGAGGTTTCCTGAGTCTTCGGCTTAGCACCTTCTTCGTTATAGTCACGGAAGGTTTTCATGCGGAACCTTTCGCCTGGCTCATTATTTGGAACATCTGGAAACATTAATTTCCATGCCTCTTTGTCAACACCATTCTCATCCTTATAGCCTTCACCTGCTTCAGCTCCACCAGGTCTTTCCTCGGTTTTGTCAACCTCTCCCTCACCAGACATATTGAACTTAACTATATATCTTGCTATATTCAATATGATATCGTCGAAGTTAGTTCCAGCACAAACACGTAGAGAGCCCCTTGGACTCAAAGCTCGACGTATCCTATATAGACGCACGTTTGCACCATCATCTGCCAACCTAGGAGAGATACTCTATGTCGCGGTTCCAAAACTAGGAGAAAACATCGTTCTAGTCCCAGGTAGCTTTGCACTATTAGCTGACATTGCATTGTCTGGGAGACTCAACACCAATCGCGTGGTGGCCAATGTCGGACGATGCTTAGTCTCTCATCGTAGGTGTAGATTTGGACCAGAGGTAATAGAAAACCTTGCCAGACCCGATCTCCTACAGACATATTCCGATCTCTATCTTCCTACTCCAGTGCGAGAAGCTCGGATTCAACAAGGTATCCAATCAGAGAATATGAACAAGCTTCGCTCGAAGACTCACGGTGCAACCTCTTCGGGTGACGAACCTACTCTCTTGACTGCTTATGTTTCGAGGTATCGAATCCCACTGGACGTTGACATTCTGACACAACATGGAACTCTGTATCCCCACGCCCTCAGCGACATTATTTCGTTTGATTTGGGTCTAGCACCCGCTGTCGATATAGTGGTGGGAACGGATGTGACCAAGATAGGCACATACAAGCTTAACAACATACAGCTGGAGTATGAGGTCATCGAGGACGAAAAACTCGCCAGACAAGCAGAGCACGCATATGCCACAGGCGCTGCCTTTCTGTTCGAGTACGCTTTACACTCCGCGACTGTACCTATTAACCAGGCATCAGACACTTTGGTGGCTCATCACCTCACGGCCCCACGGAGATCCTTTACTGGACTACTTTTACTCTTTGTGGCACCACACACCACAGGTGCCCGGGACAGCGAGGCATTCTCCAATCCAGGCATCACTAAGGTGGAGGTAGATGTCAATGGAACTCCAAATTTCTTCTTTCCAGATGGTATGCTACCACCAGATTTCTGGGAGGTCGCCAAGGGTTGGTTTGGCACATCAATCGATGTTGATCCGCAAATGACACCTATGACACCCCACAAGTTCTACAACAACAAATTTGCCATCTTGGTTGATTGTCGCACAGCAAAGGATGCAGTTGTTCATGGTGATGGTTTGGCACAAACAGGTGGTGGGAAAGACATCGACCTTCGTGTACACCGGAGTGGAGGAAGTGGAACCGTTAACATGCACATCTTCGTTCTGTCAGATGCTCAGATCAATATATTGAATGGATCTCTGAGTAGTTTTACATATTAACAATGGACGCACTGGTAGGACACATCCCATTCAACGCACTCATAGTAGGACCCACGAATTGTGGGAAAACAGCATTTCTAGTGGAGCAGCTTCGTGGACCATTTCGTGGTAAGTTCGACTACATAGTATTAGTGTGCCCCCCGTACGCGCACAACAAAACCTATCGTGGATTTGCCAATCGAGATCCACACTTCTATGCTGTATCTCCACCACAGGATGCTATCAATGCCGCATTACATATCTGCGCTACCTTTTGGGCAGGTACTAATACGTTATTGATTCTAGATGATTGTGCCGCCTCAAAAGATGTCAAGAAACGAACTGACATGCTCGTGGATTTGGCATTCTCTGCTCGACATATAGGCTCTCTATTTGGGTGCTATCCCAACAATTAACAAGCATATGCAAACCTTTCCGCGAAAACGCAGCTGTTGTAGTTGCCTTTCATACCGCATCGGCTATAGATGGAAAAAGGCTATTCGAGGACTATGGAGGCTCGCAAGAAGGTAGTGAGTTACAAGCAGTGCTTCTGTCCCACAAGTTTGCTCGCATATACTTTTGTTTACGACATCCTTTTGCAGTAGTGTTAGAGATACCCGCACCTATAGCATATTATCATGGATGATAAAGAAATAATTGTCCTACTAGATTGTGAGGACGTAACAGGCCCACCACCCAAAACAGAGGACGTAGACTACCTGAAAAAGACTACCTGAAAAAGAAGTAGATAGTTTATATAGAAGGTATCAGGCCGTTCTAGCTCAGCACATAACAGGAAGCTTAGTCGATGGTGTGATGCGTCTAGCTACCCGTTTAGTTGCCTACCTAGTCCCCATAGATTCTCAAGAAGCACTGATCAAAGATCTACAAGAAGACCATCTAGTCCGAAACGAGATCAGTGCTGCGACTGGCTTGTTATCACGTAAAGCAGGTCGCTTTGTAGCGCTAGCTAGCGTCTTGTTCCATGTATCTGGTCACATAGTCATTCCTGGTACCTCTGCTATCACACATATTGAACCTTCACATATACCTACTATATCGAAGCAAGATGGAGGAAACGGATCAGATAACTGCAGATCCTCCGAAGACTGTGCCTGAGAAAAAAGAAAAAGATCCAAGGCGTGTTGCTGCTGGAAAAGCACTAGCAGAAAGCAACAAACGTGCCAGAGAGGCTCAAAAGCGGGAGTTGGCACGTGAAAGCGAATTATCTAAAGAACCCGATGTGGAGGAAGCTGGCCAAAAAACGTGTCTACCAATACTACTCTAGCAGCTATTGGCGTAGTTGCTTCGTTGGTGGGGTTGTACTATCAATATAGAAGATACAAAGACGACGCCCCTACCAATGCCAGTACGATACGACCCGCTAGTCCGGTAGAGACTACGAAGGTAGCATTGCCGGACATGGAGTAGAACGATAGAAGATTTGAAGACTAGGAAACCATAGGTTATATGTCGCGCCATAGTAGGATGGTAGAGAATAAATTGATGAAAACGGTAACTGATGCCGCTATAGTTACTGGGCTCGCTACAGGCATTGGTTGGATGGCAAGAAAGGTCGTTAAGGAACCTATGCTCAATGACCCTTCTGCTTCCTTAGTGAATTACGTGAAGTGGACGGCTGTGTTGGCTGGTAGCATAGCTGCCAAGCAATATCTCGAGGACCAAAAGTACATACCAGCTGATTTGTGAGACCCATGGCATTAGCAGCACTTGGAATGGCCATTTTCGGAGCCGTTATGAATGCGGCGGCATTCACTGGTGGTGGGGTGATTGCTAATCTCCTTTATGGGAAAAATGAAAGAGCCGATATAGAACGAGAGAGACACGATAGGGCCCTCGAGAAAAACGAAGCCGACATGATGGCTCGTAATAAGGTACGTCAAAGATTATACGACCATGCTCAAAAACAGGAAGGCATGGAGCGTGATGCTTACGAGATGCAAAACGGCACCAACCGCGGTTTCGTGCGATCCGATAAGTTACGCCAGGAACTGAAACGACTCAAAGCAATGAAAGAACCTCGTTTATCTGACTACTATCGACCCTCAAGCGAACAGAAGATGGGCGAGTTGATCTTTGTTGGAGGTGGAACGCTAGGTGATGGCTATGTTGCTAGTCGCTTTTGTACGTTTGGTGAGGTTCGGCGAGGGTACTAGATTACTGCTAGATATAGATATAGCATAAAAGTTGGTTTTTCTGCATCCATTTTAAGCTATATATACGTATACATAGCAGAGGCAACTTTCGACGAAAATGGAAACCGTACGAGTTAACGTAGGGGTTAAAGGAAGTGGAAACGTCGTCACCACTAACGCTTTACGGGCCCTCGAATCTCCTATTTCATATTGTACCCTTTCGCTTATAAGCGAGGTAGATACAGAAGCAAAGTTTACAGACATAGAGTGGGATGGCGCTATGACATTCTACTTAACGAATCTAGAATTTAAAAGCTTTGAGACGGATAAATTCTCCACAATTCATAAAGTGGCGATTTGCCCGGAGAAACCACCTAAACCACTAAGCAAGTGCGCGAATGTATTCCCCGCGTATACGGCTCTCTTCCCCAATGGGTATGAGGGGCCCAGCTTCGGTTTAGTAATAGGGTAAGACATCATTCTAGCCCAACATTCCAAACATGGCGGGGAGGACGTAGTAAACGGGCATGTGGCGATTTCCCCCGGATCCACCTCTGTTCCGGCATAGGTCGCTTGCTGTCGGAAAAAAAGAATAAGAACTCGTTGGCTCTCAACCAGTCTTTATTCTTTTTTCTGCTTGTTGAAGTTTAGAGTGTATAGATATGGTACAATGGAAGCTAAACTAAGTTTACGATACTACAGTCCTCAGGGCTACTGGAAAGGCCACGCCGCAATTGGTAAGCTAGCAGTGGCAGCAAAGGTATCGGAAGACGCAGCTAAGAGTTGGTTAGAGAAACAAGCACTATGGCAGATATACCTACCGCCACCACGATATATACCACGACCACATTGGACCGTATCGAAACCAAACGAGGTTCACCAAGCTGATTTGATCTGTCTACCTCATGATAGACCTGGACGTGGACGAAAGCTCTATAAATATGCTTTAGTGGCTGAGCCTTTAGCATCGAAAGATAGTGGCGAAGTTGCTGTAGCCTTTGAATGAATCTACCAGCGTAGTCCATTAACATGGCCAAAAACGTTTCAAGTCGATCCTGGTAGAGAATTCATGGGACATATGTCTGGAACCTTAGAAAGACATGGTACGAAAGTCCAACGAGGTGAGGTTGGTAACTATAGGGCGCAAGGCTTTGTTGAGCGAGCGAATAGAACGCTAGCTGAGAGGTTGTTTGGATATCAATATGCACAGGAGATGGTGTTTGCTTCAGAAGGATCAGATGCACGTAGTAGAGAATGGGTGGTTCGGCTTCCAGAGGTTATCAAAGCCATGAATAATGAGGTGACTCGACTTACTGGTAAAGAGCCTTCGAACACCATATTAGCACAGGAAGTGAACATCGAAGCTCCTACGTATTCGCGGACTGTTGGATTAGAAGAAAAGCGTTTGCCGTTCGATGTTCTAGTTCGATATCTCTACGCGCCAGGAGAGTTGGAAGGTGGAGCTAAGCGAGCAACTGATCCTGTGTGGAGTTTACAGACATATGTTATTTTACGTAGTGTGATATCTTCGAACCAACCAGTTCTGTACTATTTGGTAAAGGATGCACCAAAGCGAGGGTTTGTGCGTGAAGAGCTACAAGTTGTGCCATCAGATACTGAACTACCTCCAAAGGGGACTCTAGGATAGCAGCTCATAGATGAGATCATCAACGTTTCTTCCTCTGGAATGGTGTTTTTGTGCCCATAGGCTAGTGTATCGATCCCGCTTGCTGAAATCCATCGCTTGGAGTCAAACGGTGAGAGAGATCCCTTATTCATATGCATACCATACATCTTGTGACCTTCGCTTCTAAGCATATGCATTCCGTGGTGGAATACTTTCTTATCTAGTAAGCACTCTTCGTATTGCTCAGGACGAATACGATGTTTCACAACTGCCTTCTTGGTGCCTTTAGCTTTCCGAATCTCACCACCATCTACTTTCAATATCGAGTAGAGCTTTGATCGTAGTCCAACATATTCGACTATGGGAATACCTCCACATTCGTCTTTCATTTTACCAAGTACTTTCTTGTTGTCAATACTATACAACGGATGGTCTTTGCTATAGTTGCTAGTATCATATAGATGTTTGTTGATGTCCATGTCTGCATAGATGTCCTCAGTTTCAATGTGTAGTAGGAGACTGTCGGTGTCTGTGTAGAGTAGATTACAGCGTTGTCCATACTGCTTCTTGAGCTCGTTGTAGTAGAAGACATACATCAGATGTTTTGAGAGGTCTAGAATTGACATGCCAACATATACCGGACGGTTCAGCAGTAGCTTGCTTTTGTAGTTGTGTACAGCGGCTAGATCATCATCAAAGATTGTGGAGCGAGCATAGCTAGGTTTATTCAAGAGACGCTGTAGTCTGATTCCTTCTGAGGAGCGCACTAGTTTGATATATACACGCTTACGTAGATTCTCCAATGTTTTGCCGAAAACGGAGTTGTTCATCAACTTGTAGAGGTCTTGCTCAAAGGTGCTCTTCGCTTGTTTTCGTAGCTCTGTATTCATTCGTGTGTATGGCTCCATCCATGGGGATTGGTCGAATCGTAGTGCTCTGTGGATCTTTTTCAAACGCATACCTAGAGATAAGTATAGTTGCAGGTTGCGGTAGTGAAGCACATATCGTTCTTTATAGCGAAGGTTAGGCACAAGCTTTTCCGCTTTCAAAGATCCATTGCCTTCGTAGAGTTTCTCAAACAGATCGGTTTGATACTCTGATAACCAAGCACGATCCACTTGCATTCTTTCGGGAGCTAGCGGATAGCTGTTGTGTGCGTCTTGAAGTTCTCGAGGATATTCGAGGTCAACTTCGAGGATGTAACCTTTATCTTAATTGCTTGCGTGCTGGGTAATTTATTCTTCTGTTGGTATACACCACTCAAACCCTCCTGTTGGTAGATATTGACTCATAGCCCAGCCATAGAGATTGTTAGAATCGAGGTAGACTATATGGCAATTTGGCTTTTTAGGATTGAAATCGGGCATGTTTGGGTTGTTTGCTTTGGCATAACGCTGAGACACCATAGCTATCCCACCACGTAGACCTTTCTCAACAAATAGATGCATGTCATAGTCGGTTAATAGTTCAAGCTCCACGCCAGTCTTTAACAATGCATCCCATGAGAGTCCTGGACTAGTATAGTAGTGGGCAGGGTCCAAGCCATAGTTTTGCATGCATGTCGTGCGAAAGGTCTCAAACACATCTGCTAGAAGAAGTACATCGGTTTGGAGGTAAAGGTCGTGGTAGTCTCCAACGTTTCACAACCGAATACCTTCCAAACTTCTAGTGCGTGTTCGTAGTCCTCGTCGGATATATCCTCTAGGTACAGCTTACTATAGAATGCTTCTTTCTGTGGAAGAGAAGTCTCTGCGAATCTCTCCCAAGAGTGCATGTACTCGTATGGGTAGGCGCCCTTGCGCCCAAGAAGGTGTGCATTCAGGGGTGTATGTGTAACGGTTATCGGGAGGCGAGACGGGTCGAGTTGCTTTATGCTCCCTTCTCCACACTTTGGGCAAGTCCCCACTAGCTCCCAAGTCTCGTTAATGACAACCAGCTCGGTCTTATTACATCGTTTACATTTGTCTGCAGCTGCCTCTATAGTACTACAAACCGTTTGTCGAGAGAGGATAGTAGGAATTGTGCGCTATCGATGAACCGTAGGTTGCCAAGTGAGAATGAAATATATTTCTCCATATTGTTTGGGATGCAAGAGATATCGCCCTCTGTCTTGGAGATGGATTGCATCAATAGGTGAGAATCATATCCACGCAAGTTGTGGAATACAACTGGAATGGTAGGTGAGCTACGCAATGTGAGGTTACAGACTCTATGTGCGGCACTTCGAAACTCACCTGTGATGTGGCAATGATCACGTACTCTATCGCTACCAACCAAGGGCTTCTGGCAGATATGACAAATCGTTGCTCTATTATAAACCCTCTGGTCTTTCTGCGACATACATAGAGGCTTGGCCTCTTGGGCTTTGATCTTCGCCTCTTCCTCTTGTATACATAGTAGAAAGCGTTCGATCGTGTCTGTACCTCTATATTGTACAGGCGGTTCGCTATGACCATCTGAACGTACAACGATGTAGGAAAATCCACAGGGAATATGTTCTTCTGTTTTCAGTGTGTTGCTCTTTTCAGGGTCTTGGGCAGGTCCTTCGATCTTAGTAGTTAAAGCCTCAAGGTCTGCATAGATAACGTAGGGAACTTGGAGCTGTTTGTGGATATTCTGAAATGAGACTATGTTGTTCTCATTGGTAGGCATTTCGATGCGAATGGCTCTGTCATTGACACCGTTGCACTCTGGAATGTGCTTTTCTAGGAGAGATTCAGTAGTGTATCCATGTAGACATCGTTCGCAAAAGTGCTGCCTATGGCCATGTTTTGTCTGATCAGATAGGAGGCGGTTGAAGTCCTTGATCCAACAGTAGTGTTGCAAACCACTCTCTGGGTGCTCTATAAGCAAGAGGTTAACGCGTGTTGAGAAAGTCTCCTTTGAGATGTGATGTACAACCAAACACTTTTCCTTCGGATCCCAACCATATACGTTAATAGAGATCTTGTTTTGCTTCTCTACGCGTTTTATTTGTGAGATGAGCGTTGGCGAGTCCACCCCATCAAAGTTCAACCCATCGTCTTCTCGGTACTTCGATGTCCTCTGGGTCTTTTGCAGCTGGAAACAGTGCTGCGCGTAGCGACCAACGTAAGCAGCGGTCGTCGTTGTTTTTCACATTGATCACGGCTTTCTTATTCGCGACTTCTGTAGGAAGTGGTAAATACGAACCTCCGCGGAGTGGTTGATATCGAGCAATGTTCAACCATAGAATGTTGACTCTATCTATAACCCAGTTCGATCCTCGACTGATCCACTTCTCAATGTAGTTGTTGATCTGAGCATGTGCTTCTACTATTACCCCACGGATCTCAGCACTGTTGGTCAAGACGGTTTGCGAGCTCCGAAAGGTAGCTATCTCATATACTGAACCCTCAGGTTTGTCAAGCCGGAGTGTGATATTGAAAGCTAGCTGAAACTTAATACTTTTAAGGTCTTGGAGCTCTTCCTCGAGCTTTTCGGTAGTCACACCGGCGAGGAAAGCAGCTGGGTCTGCTCCTAGAGGATTACCATCTGGAACATCCATCTTACATCCGCGTAAATAATCCCCAATGCCGGGTGCTCGGCCGAATGTTAGTATATGTTCAGCCATAGTATAATACCTTGTAGCGGCCCTCCTCTAATTGGGCGTCAAAATACAATAAGTGGACTATAGTAGTATATAATATGGTGGTTCTGGTGCAGCACCTTTGTTTTTTATTGTGTGTCACGTTTGATGGCCCCCGAACTCAAACGTATTTGTTGGACTTTGTTGACCGTTTATTGTACCTAATTACAACATCTATGGTACCCCGGAGATAATAAGTTGGGATTGGGTACAATAGACGGTCGACAAAGTCCCAAAAATACGTTGGGAGAGGGGGTCATAAAACGTGACATGCAACAAAAAACGGAGGTGCCGCGCCAGGATCGGCATATTATATACTACTAAAGTAAACGAGTTGTCTACACCATTCTCAGCAGAGCCATATGAAGTAGTAAGCAAAGAAGGTAACAGCATAGTTGTTGAGTCTCCTCAAGGAGTACGGTGTAAGAGAAACTTGACACATGTGAAGAAGTACTTAGTACCTACGACAGATGTGGCGAATGGCGAAAACGGTTTAAGTGCAGCTTGTAACCAGAAAGAAACGGGAGAGGTGAATGGCAACACACAGGAGATGAAAGTTGCAACCACTCAGAGGGAAGATGACACTGGACAAACAATTCCTACACCTAGTCTAGTCTCTACTCCGGTCGTGAGACCAACTCGCGCGAGAACTGTGAGACCTCTGTGAGAACTACGAGAACTGTGCCAAAGAGATATGAGGACTTTGTCATGGATGGCCTTGTTTAAAATAACCTTTTGCTATTAAGTAGTTCAGTTATATTATAGCCCAATAGTGGACGCTTTATAGACGTTAGTTTCATATACATGTGCATGTATTCACAAGTATATTGCTAGTGTTACTTTTGTAAGGTTGCATGCTATTACAAAGAAAAGGAGAGATGTAGTGTATTACCGCTGACCAAATGTACAGAAGAGGGGAACCGCGTACGGGGCAATAAAGATGGTGATTTAGTTCAATCTGAGTTCGAGTTTAATCTGGGTTCATCAGTGTTTATGATTGGGATAAACGCTACAATGCTATGTATATATTATAGGACAACATTGCTGCACTTGACTGTATATATATATATACATATATATATACACCCGATCAAAAAAAAGATGACACTCCAGAATATATATATCCCCATATGTGTCTTTGTTGTTACCTGGGAAAGCAATACCATAGGGATCGGTACGAGTACAATGCGCAAACAATCGCTTCGTTTAGTGCCTAAATACCTCACAATCTTTCTTAGCGCCAGAGGGTTTGAAGTTTACAAACATTAGAAATAAAGGAAAGTTAAAGTTTTTATAGCGCAGCATTTTTTCACATTGTTTGATCTTCTCTTGGGACTTTAAACAAATTTAATGAAGTACCAGTTCGCTTAGAAAAACTTTGCCTTAAGAATGGTTTTTAGAAAATAATTGCGATGCCAAATCATTAGGGGGTTTAGTCACTCACGTGCTCGGAACACTTGAAAAGCATAATTCGACCTAAACAAAACGCGGCCGCCAATCTCGTCAAGTGCAGGAATTACCGTGCTGATAAAAAAAAAATTGCTCATCTTATGGGTTCAAAAAATATTAGCAGACTTCGAAACATTACTGTTTGATAATCCAAATTAATTTCTACAGTAGTTTATTCAGTAGAGCACGCGCGGTTGTGTGAAATGTTTGCCTTCCTTCGCTTCAGTTGGATAGAACGTGATCGAGATTCAATTTTTTTAACATCCAAATAATTTCATTTTTTCTCGAAAAAATATGTTCTTGTGGATGTCTTATATCCGAGAGTTTCCGGCGATACCACTGTTACAAAAGCAACATGATTTCTTTCTCATCTGAACATAATGTTGGATCAGTTCTCTTTTAAAAAGTACTGAATTGTAGAACTAGAGGCTGAAGTGAAATCGATCATCGCTCACCGGTCTGAGCAAAATTCAAGCAAAACTACGTCATTTTTTGAGTTAAGTAGCTAAAATAGGATCTAATATTGCTACTTCGGTAGTTTCCAGTGAACAAAAAAGAAATTTCGCTATAAAACTTTAACTCAAAATAAATGTCTCAGTCGCGTGCTTTACCGAGGAACTGTTTTAGACGGCTTCCTTAGTTATTAAACTGGCGTCTTTAGACCTATAACACGCGCGGAATTTTCATTCTTTCGGACGATTATTTCTTCATCTGACAAGAATCGCGGCCGCTTTTTGTTTACGTTGGTCATGTCACCCAAAGGTTTTCTTTTTAAAGTTTGAAGTAAGCAACACATTTTTCTTTCACAGATCTATCATATCTGCGATTCTGAGCAGTTTATTTTAGTGATTTCTTAATATAAGAGGCAAAATTGTTTGTAATTAATACGGAGTATTGAGAATTTTCAAGCGTCCCGATTAAGAAACGAAATTGCATTCTACCATTTTGTGATTTTCAATTTATATCTCATGCAGGATTTATTTAACCGATTTTGCTACAATAAAAAGGAAACTTCTCGGGAAAGTAAGGGCAATTCGAACAACACTTGTTTGATTTTGAAATATTATTTTGAAAGCCAAAATTATCTTTTATATTGTATCGATTCGGCCCCAACTAGACACATAGCCAGGGACCTAAACATTTCGCAACCACGGCATTATTTCTTATAGGTGTTTAAACCACAAAAGAAAACCAACAATGAAAATAAATGCCGCACTCTAAACTTTCCTTTGTTTCTAACGTTTGAACGGTTGTTGATTTCAAATCCCACTGGCGCTAAGAAAAATTGTTAGGCATTTAGGCACTAAACAAAGCGATTGTTTGCGCATTGTACTCGTACCGATCCCTATGGTATTGCTTTCTCAGGAAAAACAAACACACACATGGGGATATATATATATAATCTGGAGTGTCATCTTTTTTTTGATCGGGTGTATATATATATATATATATATATATATGGATATCGATGTGAATGTTCTAGAGCTGTACATAAACGTCTACTCACTCGTAACAATGAGTTCTGCTTTCTCCTCTTTTTGATTAGGGACTGCACTTCTTAGCCACAGGATACAGCTGTATATTCCACTATCAGTAGTGGCTTTTCCGATACGAGCAGAGCGAGTTCTGCCAATACGAGCGGAGCGAGTTCTGAAACCGATCCGAGCGAAGCGAGGGGCGAGAAGAAACAAGCGCCTGCTGCCATCTTACGGAAATTTGAATTCTGCCCTTTTCCGCATGGATTAACATGTTTATTTAACACGACAATGCTTTGCAAATAGGACAATGCCGAAGCGCTAATTCCTGTCTTACTCGACTTCCACGGCAAACAGTTGGAAAATAAGGCTTTTACCTGTTGGTAAAACCGCCAAAATATCTCGCCTAGAAAGTACAAATGTAGACTATTCACTGCCTGCTTTGTTCTTCTAAATACTTTCCTGGATTAACGCTCAACCGCTCGATCCCTTCTCTCTTGTCGCCGCCATTTCAGTCAGTTCGCAGGAGGAATGTGCGACATTTCGTGACACATGACAGCTAATTGACCAATCATTATTTTACGTACAGAATCTGTACGGGAAATGAAAATGTATAAGGATGGCTGCAGGCCCTCCTTCTTCTCTCTTGTGCCAGTCTCCTTTTTCCATTTTCACGCGGACAAACCTTTGCGTTGAAATAACACTGAGGGCCTGTTTCTCAGGCTACATTTGAGATCACCAGAGTTGCTGTGGACTCCTTACTCACTCGTGTTCTGTATTCAGCAGGACATCTGGTAGATACTTTCCACTTCCAGGAGTTAAATATGTCATCTGCCATGAGATCAACTTTGCTATTATTCAGATAATACTTGTACCAAATCGGCGACAAGTCATTAAACTCTGTGTTCCTGTTATCTACGGTGTAATGCCATTCAAACCTCGCAGTCGTCCCACTTGAAACGTACAACGGTTTGGAGGGAACCTTGGTAAAAGTAGCTGCTCCTGCGTTTTAGAAATCGACATTTAAACATACTATATCTTTAAGTACTGTTTAATAAACGGGCAGCAGTGTTTTAGACCTGATAAAACACGTGCTGCGAGTTTTTTAAACGGCTTAAAAAACGTCTAGATTTATAGAGTCATGTAATTCAGTTATTTTGGCGATACGACCTATTTCGGCGGAGAAAATCCAAGTTAAAGTTTATGTAAATTAGGATGAAATCTTTATCACATTTAAAGATCGCTTCCCGCTCGGTGCTTTCCTTTGTTTTTGCTTCATGAATTATTCATGAGTTTTTTAAGTAATTATATAGCTAAGAACTTAGCAAAAAACAATAGGATGCGGCAATATAATGGACATATCCTCACATACGATAATCGGGTATATGTGAGGTCTGAGGATATGCCCATTTATATTGCCGCAACCAGCAGCAGGGAATTCTGTCTACGCATGCGCTAGAACTTATCCGTGCGGGTTTCCTGTGTGGTTGTGCAGGGAAATAAGACAACTATGGCAGCGTGCTTCGTACGATTTTGTTTCCTTTTTTCTCTACCTGCATTTTACTCAATTTTTTCAACACGATTTTTTCCTGAGAGTACTTGTAGAGTTTGTTGTCGGAGGTGTGAAAAAGATGTTTTTAAATATACTCGAAATTGAGGTTCAATTTAAATTTCTATCCGAGCTGCTTCGGTACCGAGGAGAGCCCTGCTAAATTGGTATCATATATTGCCAAAAAAATGTAACAAAACATCAGGATACCGGCTTTTTATTATATAATTTTTTTTCCTCATGTCCCTTTTAATAACAGCTTGTAAGTGCTGAACAGAAAATAGTTGAAAGACCACTAAAAAGGAGTCATAGGTTTACCGTTTAGCCGTGCACAGCCAGAAAGGGTAAACCTCAAAAAGAGAAAGCAGAATAAACACTTTTTGGCTACATTTAAGAGGAAGAAATGGGGAGGTTATTCCTAATTCTACCAATCAAAACCCTGTCTGAAAACTAAATAAAATGGAGTTGTATAGCTTATGTGAGGGCTCTTTAATATTATAAAAAGAAATATATTCTGTTAGACACAGATGGACAAAAGAACAGACTATTAAACATGACATGCAGTTTAATATGAGATTAGGCAATCTTTATTTATAATATCTAGTACATGTACATAGAGTAATAATTCTACAGGCTTCTTCCTAGCCTGTTTACAACCTACCCCACATACTTCAAGATTATACTCCTTAACTAACACAACTTCTACATTTGTATTTTGTCTAAGCTAGGTGTGAGGATTAAGGGCAATAGTGGGAAAGAATTCCCCAATTTATGACCCTGACTATAGTTCAAGGAATTTTGTAACTCTGCAGGGCTGTCAATATTTTTGACCACATTCTATAAATTCATCGGGTAGAATCCCATTGTTTTAGGCGACATTTATTCGCGTTCGTGAGATATGAATAATTATGATACGCCTTATTAGATATTCAGCAAAGCGCTTGTGATTGGCTGCTAGAGAATCCTTATGGGAATACCTCATTCCCATACTTGCTCTTGGGTCTGTCAATCACTGTCATTGGACTAACTGAAAAAGATATTTCAATAGACCTTGGGTAAATAGGTAAACCCGGTTACAGTAAAAGATCACCGCAAAATCAATTTGCCGTGGTTACTTGGGTTATAAGTTTTGTCGCGCGAAGTTTCCAAACCTATTTCGTTTGCGTTCGAGGTTTGACTCATGTCAACATTAAAATGAAGTATAATGTCTGCATTTAGAGCTTATTCGAAAAGCCTAAGTCAAATTCAGCAAGCTTTATTTTAGTGCCATATTTGTGAAACTAGTTAAATAAAAGTGAAGCTCGGCATTGTTCGCACGAGATATCCAAGCGAAAGATTTCAAACTCTATACAAGCTATAAAAGTTTTTTAAACTCTCTATTAAGTTTATTAAACACGAAAAGTCATGATCACTCACTTTGAGAGCGCACCATAAAAATGTGTGGAAACAGTTCTGTAATTGTGTAGCTTTAAAATCAAAATACGAGTTGGTTCAGATCACTTTACTAAACATAAAATAACGATCATATTCAGAAGTTCGCATCACTGACCTAAAGGTTTGGAAACAGATTATTGTACTTTTGTAGCTTTAAAATAAGATATAATTGAAGCTTATCTGACCACTAGAAGTCTAGATATCAGTAAAAGAATCGCAACCAGAGTTCAATCAGTAAAGCCGAAAATTATTTTTCGGAATAGTTCGCTTCTTAGCCTGCGTCGCATCCGAACTAAACCCCGGTTAAGTCCGTCTGCGAAACAGCGACAGAAAGCTTGTTCTAGACCCCCAACGAAGTACCAGGATATATGTAGTCGATTCTGATTGGCTTTTCCTAATGCTCATTCTTACACGTCTTCTGACTGGCCATTCAACTGTCACCAGCCTGTCACCAGTGCGACTGACGGCTAATTTACATATCAAAATGTTTCGGCTTTTATACACGTCGAGAAGAGCAATGATATTTGTACAATATCAGTTTGAAATCGTGAACAAGAACAGTTGACCGGAGTTGAGTTCGGATGTGGCACATACTAGATATTTCCAAGCTGCATGGGAGTTTTCTTTGTGTGTTCCTCGAACGAGCATTTCGTCGTGACAGATTCTATTTAATGTGTTCGGCAAGTTTCCTTTCATGTCGCACTAAACCACGCGCAGCCTATTACGTTACATTACTTCAAAACCTGACCCGAAATTGAAATAAACCTAACCTTTTCCGATAGTAAAACACAGGGAAACGACGACAGAGCTCGTCCACGTGCAAACGAACAGTTTCAACCGAGCGGTCTCTGACGTGACATGATCTGCCATCATAACAATCTTTGAGGCTGGTGACAGTTGAATGGCCAGTCAGAAGTCGTGTAAGAATGAGCATTAGTAAAAGCCAATCAGAACGCGTACTGAAATCCAGGTACGCTGCTGGGGGTCACGGAACAAGCAAACCGTCGCTGGTTCGCAGACGACAATAACCAGGTTTTGTTCGGATGAAACGCAGGCAATTCGCTTCTAGGCCACACATAATCGTGGGAAAGGTCTCGTTTTAAAGCTTAAGACAAAAACAATCCGTTTGTTTAATCGCTTGTGATGCGCTCTTGATTTCTGAACTTGTTTTCTTCGTTTAAGTTTTGTCATTTCACAAAGCGCGTTGGTTTTATACCAAAGGTAAAGTGCCGCTTAACTATAATACTGATCAGAAGCTGGTCCTCAATAAAGCAGAAGATTCATTTTCGGATAACTCTGATTCTAGGCCACACATAACCGTGGGAAAGGTCTCGTTTTAAAGTTTAAGACAAAAAACAATCCGTCTGTTTAATCGCTTGTGATGCGCTCTTGATTTGTGATCTTGTTTTCTTCGTTTAGGTTTTGTCATTTCACAAAGCGCGTTGGTTTTATACCAAAGGCAAAGTGCCTCTTAACTATAATACTGATCAGAAGCTGGTCCTCAGTAAAGCAGAAGATTCATTTTCGGATAACTCTGATTCTAGGCCACACATAACCGTGGGAAAGGTCTCGTTTTAAAGCTTAAGACATAAACAATCCGTCTGTTTAATTGCTTGTGATGCGCTCTTGATTTGTGAACTTGTTTTCTTCGTCTAGGTTTTGTCATTTCACAAAGCGCGTTGGTTTTTATACCAAAGGCAAAGTGCCGCTTAACTATAATACTGATCAGAAGCTGGTCCTCAGTAAAGCCGAAGATTCATTTTCGGATAACTCTGATTCTAGGCCACACATAACCGTGGGAAAGGTCTCGTTTTAAAGTTTAAGACAAAAAACAATCCGTCCGTTTAATCGCTTGTGATGCGCTCTTGATTTGTGATCTTGTTTTCTTCGTTTAGGTTTTGTCATTTCACAAAGCGCGTTGGTTTTATACCAAAGGCAAAGTGCCGCTTAACTATAATACTGATCAGAAGCTGGTCCTCAGTAAAGCAGAAGATTCATTTTCGGATAACTCTGATTCTAGGCCACACATAACCGTGGGAAAGGTCTCGTTTTAAAGCTTAAGACATAAACAATCCGTCTGTTTAATTGCTTGTGATGCGCTCTTGATTTGTGAACTTGTTTTCTTCGTCTAGGTTTTGTCATTTCACAAAGCGCGTTGTTTTTTATACCAAAGGCAAAGTGCCGCTTAACTATAATACTGATCAGAAGCTGGTCCTCAGTAAAGCCGAAGATTCATTTTCGGATAACTCTGATTCTAGGCCACACATAAATGTGGGAAAGGTCTCGTTTTAAAGCTTAAGACAAAAACAATCCGTAGCCCAGAGAAGTCAAGCTTTTTTTCAACGTAGCGGTCACTTTATCAGCGTCGCTTACGAAAGACCTCCATTTCCAGATGGCCTCACCATTTATCTGCAGGTAGTGCAGATCAGAGCTTCCGATCAAAGGAACGGATATATGAATAAGTCCATGCAGGGTCGATTGGGGGTTCTACGAGCTCTGAAAAGAGCTCCCAATCGACTTGCTGGACTCGCGAAGATGACGGCATTGTTTATAGGTATAACTCTAATTCAAGTGAAAAACAGAAATGAACTAAGGTAGCGATTAGCCTGTGTATGTATATCACCTAAACAAAGGCTTGGCGTCTATTACCATTTGAATTAGCTTTGATTACATAGTTGGTTAAAACAACAGATTTCCCACGCGTAGCCTCGCACTGAGTAGTTTCAGAACGAGTTCAAGGATTAAACATGGCGCCGTGTGATAAAAGCTAAATGATAAAGTGTCCGAGCAGACAGATAGACAGACAATCTTTATTTATCCACGGTTTAAAAACATCAGTTGTACACGAAATATGTACCATTGCAATAGTAAAATATATACATTAAAAATTAAAAATGTAATAATGCATTAAAACTGTTTTACATGTTTGCCGTGTGGGAGTCCGATTTAGCACACAGGGTATCAATTTCCCTTTTGAAGTGCTTTATATGTTTAGACACTCTTAGGTCATGTGGGAGATTATTTCATAGCCGTAGCCGAAGCTACGTTTTAGGTAGTTATAGTCCTCGGTTTAGGTATAAATAATTTACTTTCAGAATCTCTTAGATCATAGTTACTATTACGAGTTGTAAAGAGATCCTGAAGGTAACCTGGGGTGAGCTTATGCATGGTTTTGTATATCGCCATTGCTTTTCGTTTTTTTCGATGTGTAGATACGTTGTCCCAGCCAAGCATATCAATCAGTAAACTTGAACTCGTGTCATAGCTTGATCGAGTAATTACTCTGGCTGCCCGGTTTTGCAGTTTTTGCAGTTCATCATTTAACTGTTGACTTAAGCCATCCCAAACTGAGCCACAGTAAACAAAATGCGGCTCAATCAGGGCTTTATATATTTTTACTGCAGTATCTCTGCATATGAAAGGCCTTGCACGCTTAAGTGCGCCAATGCCAGAGGAGATCTTTTTTTGATATTTCGTCTATATGCTTCCGCCAGGACAATGTATCATCTTTATAAACCCCCAGAGATTTGGTGAAGTTCACTTTTTTTTTTCTTTACCCTCTATACGAACGTCGATGGTATACAGTCGCTTTGAGTTTGTAGTTTTTGGCGAGACCCAATAACCATAAACTCAGTTTTAGTGATGTTGAGACTTAGCTTATTTGCTTTGAGCCAGATATTTACATTTTTTAGTTCCGCATTGATTTTTGTTTCAAGATCTCTCTGGCTTGAGGCGGCAAAACTAATATTAGTATCATCGGCGTACATTCTTGGTAATCCCTCGTTTAGGCAGTTTGGCAGGTCATCAATATAAATCAAAAAGAGTAATGGTCCAATTATCGAACCCTTGCGGGACTCCACAAGTTATCGGACTTTCACTAGACATGTGGCCGTTCACATTACATTTTTGACTTCTATTTGATAGATAAGAGTCAAACCATGCCAGGGCAATTCGGTCAATTCCATATTTCGCTAGTTTTTGCATTATATTTTGGTGATTAATAGTGTCAAAGGCCTTTTTTAAATCGATAAATATTACACCATTAAGGAAATTTTTGTCAATATTTACACACCAATTATTAGTGGCTTCAAGCAGAGCAGTGAGAGTGCTGTGGAGTGACCGGAAGCCTGACTGGCAATTCGCTAGTAGGTTGTTGTTGTTAAGATATTTGTATAATTGGTCGTAGATAATTTTTTCGAATATTTTAGCAACAATTGGTATCACGGATATCGGTCGGTAGTTGTTAAGATCTGATTTAGTACCTTTCTTAAAAACGGGTGATACCCTAGCCAGCTTCCAGTCAGTAGGAAAGATTCCAGATACTATCGATTCATAAAAAATACACGTGAAAGACGGTGCGACAATGTCAGCGGCGATGGATTTTTATCCAATCCCGTTGCTTTCCTACAGTTTATTTTGTTTAATAGTTTGCGGACGTTGTGAATTTCGATTTGTTGGAAAGAGAATGCCCTATCAGTGGTTTTTAGATAGGTAAGAGGGTCAACGTCTATTCCAGGGATCTCGCGCGCTAGGTCCTCGCCAATGTGGGTGAAATGCCGGTTAAAAACCTCAGCAATGTCAGCAGAAGAACTGAGAGTTTGGTCTCCTATTTTGATTTCAGAGACATTGGTTGATTTGCTTGCACGGATTCGATCAACTTATAAACTATCAGAAATTCGACTGCAAAGTCGCTTTTAGTGCGTGTTTATTTTCTAATGCAGCTCCAATGGCCATGCATTTATCTTTGTTCACTCCTTCCGCACAGATAATAACTTTCAAAGCCCGGCGCTACCCTAACATAGTTAACCGACTCATCAGACTTGTTTTGTTTAAATTTTCACAAGTGCCTAACCCAATTTCTCTTTTCACTGCCGTCCTTTGTTTCGGTATCTTCTGTTATAACCCAGGAGGCGGAGCTAGTGTAGGATTGCCCGCGGGAGTTCTGAAAGTTAATAAGTATGCAAGCATCGAAGGCGATTTGGCTGATGCAAAAACATTCAAGTTTCATGGTAGAAATATTTATACGATTTCGATAAGAAGACACTCGATAACAGATGAATAATCAAATAATCTTTTCCCGGTGTTACAAATTTTGGATACTTAAGATTTCCCGAGAAAATAAGTGTTGAATAGCTAATGAAAACACTTTCCATTTCTTGTTTTAGTTTTTGTTTTAACTAAAAATCGACAATATTTTCGGCATATAGCCGAGTTTTGGCCAGTTTTCTTTGTAATTTGGTATGTGCGTTTGAATCAAGCGCGTGAAACCGTGTCACGTGACCCAGAAAATGTCGCCGGATGCTATATATGACTAGTGAATGACACTCAGTTATATATGACCGTATTACTTGAACAAGAAAGGGAACAGTGTCCATTATTTATAAATTGTGTTATTCAGTGCCACAATCAACTCTGCAAAATAAAGTAAATGAATTAGGGGAGGTAGTAACGAATGTGATTATACATTGAAGTAATCATGCAAATATTGACAATGGACAAGATAATAGGTGGATAATAGTACACCCACAGCTTCACTCATTAAACTCTGCACTTCTGAAGGGTCAACATTAGTAATTTGTACTCTGATATCATGAGATTTTGTGACCAAAAATGACACAAAATTAGTTTGAAAGACTTGTAAATATGAATGGTACTTTAAAATACTCGGTAGTTTAAATTGAGGCAAGTCATGTTAGAACAAAGTTACAGTACATCAGTAAACGTATGTGCAAAATCGACACCTTTATAAATTTTCCTGTACAAACAGTCATATTTGCAAATTATGGCAGAATATTAATGCATTCACAAATTTAACAAGTTAACGATAAATAGATGAGGTACTATTCTTCTAAGAAAACTGAAGCAGTACTAATAATAAATATATAAACTTCGGGTTCCTTGCCAACACGACTTCAATCGAAGCGCTTATCAATTTAAGCAATTTTTAAAGACAAAACCTTATAACTAAAATTTATTTTGAAGCATATAGAGTGCACTCATATAGTTTCATTCTGGTGGGTTCGGCTAGATTTCGAGATAAATGCTCTACCGTTTTCTATCCCGTTTCTCGAACAAGCACGTAAAAAAAGCAAAACGTTCAATTAGAAATACACTCCAAAAAAATATTTCGATTTCAAAGATTTATACTGGACTTGAATGACTGATTCTCTGGAACAGAAATTATAAAACAACAGGCACCCGTGTGGTGTTTTCAAGTTGTGTCCGTATCCTCGATGAAGTAAACCAGGTCGCAAGTTAAATTTTGTGTGGCAATGAAATATTAATAATACGACTTGATCATACGTGCGGCAATTTTGAGAGAGTTGAATTTCTCTGAAATGTGAAGAATAAAGTTGAAATGATAAGAAAATGTCAATAATATTTTGGTGGGTCCGGCTAGATTTTTAGCTACATGAAGATGAACGTTTTTGGTTTAGTGGAGACTTCACATTCGGCTGTATAAAGTTAACCTTTACAAACTTCACATATTTCAGGATAAACTTATGTTGAAAAAAAATTAGTAGCCACATTTTATATCTCCTGCATATAAACTCCAAACTTTTACTTACCGTTTATCTTGACGTTGACCACCAAGCTCAGAAACAGCAATCCTGTCAGGCAGACAACTTCCAGTTCGCGCCAAATTCAATTACTTGTGATAGGACGTCCAATTGAGTGCAGTTTACTATTAAAATTCGAAAGAATCACTCAAAAATCAACTTTTAAGAAAGGAAAAATATCAACAGAGGTAACAAGTTGATCGGGAAATTTCTCGTACTTAATTGTTTGATTTCTGACTGATTTTTACTTCTAAACAAAGGCGTTTCCTTTTCCAGATCCCACGGCTGACACGAGGGAAAATCCTGATTTTTCCGACGCTTCGGTCAATTTTCCTCCAAAGAGAGTCCTTGCGCATGCTGACTTTCTAAGTATCTGGAACATACTAGAAAATAGGTACAAAAACTTGAAAAGGCATTTTTGAGCGGACAGAGTCTTGTAAAAGCTAAATTTTCATTCAGCTCTGTCCGAACACTCCTTTTTCGTTAACATGTGGAAACGCCCGCGATATATTATTTTGCTCAGCACCAGCAGAATTCCCTGCTGCTGCCGCAACCCACACAGCGGTCAAACGTCTGCGCGTGCGTATTACGGTCACTCTGGTGGGCGGCCGCGCGAATTTCCCGCGCAAAATTTACCTTAAAACATATTACAGTGAACTTCTACCCCAAAAAGTTATGAAAAATACGTGAAAGTTAAGCTTTTTATTTCCACAGTCGACGGGAAATTGAACAAACTTCAAACTGTGAGTTTACGAATTTTTTTCGTAATTTACCAAAATCTTTCTCAAGGTTTGAAACGGGTGTGTGAACAGTGACGGCCGTCGGCTCGCTTTGATTTGTTTTGGAATATGTTGTTGTTGCAAGACTTTTGACGCATGCGCAGACGTTTGACCGCTGTGTGGCCGCAACCTATTTGGCTATTAATTGTCTTCTTGAATATCAACACAGAAGTACAACATCATACACCTTTAGACTTCTTAAACGATCAAATCTCAAGAAAACATTCTTCCAAATTAAACACATCTGACATCAAAGCAATACGTTTTCCTATAATCAGAACATCTAAAAGTGTTTTCAAAGACGAATTCGCTCTATTGTTAGTACTTCCCGGCCTTCTTGTTACTTTGGCCATGTTGTCTCGAAAATCGACCTTGTTCCCGACTCAGGCGCGCCTTAAAGAGCCCTGGGAAACTCAAAGATGGCGTCTATAGCCTCGTTCCCGAGTTCACATCACGCCCCAAACCAAACTAGTACTGGCACAGGCAGCCCAAGCTAATGATTTTTACAAGGAATGTATGGGAATTTTTAGAAAAAATCTAAAACTGTACTAAAATGATCAATAAAGTCATAAAATCTTACCTGTGTGTTGTGAAGTTGTTCCTATTCATCACTGATGTGTTTATTTCTGGTTTGAGGCATTTCTGGGCTTTCTTTTTCCTCCCTTATATAAATATTAAGAAGACAGGAAACACGAGCCGCCATTAGTCCACGTGGCGACTCTTCGAGGCCTCGTAATTCTTCGAAAATCCCAAACTTTCACCATTTTACCTCCAGAAACCCTTTCTTACATTCTTCTAGCACTCATTTAATCGATCCATCGCTTATTTCCTCGCTTTCTAAGTACTCAAATTCGACGGTTTCTGCAGCCAACCTAGTATGTAACGATCCGGGGTACCGTCAACTTGACCTTTTTTCATGGGCTGCCTGTGCTAGTTGAACCACAGGCCAGCCTGTGGTTGAACGTGGCTTTTCTTCGGAAACAGTGACGAACGATTGCCGAAGGAATCCAACACCTCCGTGTTTTTTTCGAGGAGATTTGGAGAGCGAAGTCATAAATTGTGCTCAATCGACCAATCGCTGAACGGTGAAATATGCATGGCAGACCCACGAACTTTTCCAGCAAACAATAGGTGAAGTAAATGGCAAATAGAAATGTAGTCGATTTCTTGATTTAGTTTTCTTCAAAAGCTGTTTCAAATGTAAAATAACCAAAAACGGAACTGACCAAGGTAAGTTGTACCAGTGAGAATTTGTTATAGACGATTCTGTTGAACTGACTGCAATATGAGAGTGAAAAAATACGTCCGTGTAGCGGCTAGAATATGGTGTGACAAATAGGTCAGTGAGAACTTGTATTAACCCTTATCTTTCCTGGAGCCTAACAGATGAGCAAAGAGCAGTTAGAACTGCCGAAGCAGGACGTATTAGGGACTTTAAGAGGCCGTCGACATATTCGAAATGCCCCGCTTAACGCACAACGGACGTTAAGGTCAGACCCCCTCCCCCCCTCCCCCTTAACATCCACCCATTGTTTTATGCTTTTTTTAGGTCAGGAAAAACAGTAATGAAATACACGGGAGTTCACTTATAAACAAAGTATAAAACAAGCTTAAAGCTTTAATAGCTGCAACTGTACAGTCAGTCAGTACCTCGAATCCCCGTACGAGCTCATTTCGGATCTTGACTAAAATATCCATTCGGACACGACTATAAAACTGAGTTTCACTTACCTGGAGGTTTGAGGTATTTCATGATACTTCTAATCAAAAGACCTTGTTGAAATTTCCGGAAAATTCAACAGAAATTGCGTTCTAATGTAGATCTAGCTGACTAGAAACGTTTGATTAAAAAGTGTACTTCTATATATTAATGAAAAAGTGTTTGTTCTAAATGCCCCACACTAACGTCCATGCTCTTACCCCCTCCCCCCCTAAACGTCCGTTGTGCGTTACGCGGGGCATTTCGAATATGTCGACGGCCCCTAAGCAACCAGCCGACGGCGACGGCAATGACGACGGGACGTAGAAAAGTGCCTTTCTCACGAAATTTGGTGTCTACTATTTCCCTTGTTCGCCTTGAATTGTTTTGCACAACCAGATTTTCGAAAAATATGACCGAGTATAGAGTTCCGTTCACGCCGAACGAAAAACGGATTGATTTACTTTATACGTTCGCGTTCTCTTTAAAACGTACAATTTGGGGTTTTCACGTTGTGATTTTGCAGAGAACGGTGGAAATGTAGGCGACTGTGTGCATTTTCACGTGCAGCTATTGTATTTTGTAATTAAGGCTATTGTTTTATGCCGTCGTCGAAGACGTTGCCGTCGTGTTTCGCTTAAAGTCTCTATTCGCGCCAGTCCCTTTCAATGCGAGTATAAATAAGAACACCACTAGCGAACAGGCGCAGTTCATGTCAGATGCGATTCAGCTAGCTCCGCAATCTGTTCTCCACGACCATGGCTCAATTACAAGTCCCATGTGCAACCCAAGGCGGTGCAGTCGAAGAACAGCGTCTTCTTTTGGATAGAGTCGTTGCTGCACAAGAACTCCTGCCTCCGTCCCTCTTCCTGACCCTAATCCTCCTGACCAGCCGCCAGCTCAGCTTCAGGTTTTAATCTTTATTTCGTATTTATTCCCTTATTTCTCTTCGCTTTCCCCCTCGGTTCCCTGCCTTTTTCTGCTTCCCTTTCCCTTCCAGTTCGGTTTTGTGTGCACGTTGGGCTTAGCAGCCAGTTATAGTTAATTTGTACGTGCTTGGCCTCACAAATACGGATTTGTGTAGTTGCTGGATAATTCTCTTTCTCTCCCTGTACGGTTTTGTATATGCACGTTGGGCTGAGTAGCCAGGGCTGAGCAGCCAGTTATAGTTTTTTTTGTACGTGCTTGGCCTCACAAATACGGATTTGTGCAGTTGCTGGATAATTCCCTTTCTCTCCCTGTACGTTTTTTTATGCACGTTGGGCTGAGTAGCCAGGGCTGAGCAGCCAGGGCTGAGCAGCCAGTTAGTATAGTTAATTTGTACGTGCTTGGCCTCACAAATACAGATTTGTGCAGTTGCTGGATAATTCCCTTTCTCTCCCTGTACGGTTTTGTATGCACGTTGGGCTGAGTAGCCAGAGCTGAGCAGCCAGTTATAGTTAATTTGTACGTGCTTGGCCTCGCAAATACGGATTTGTGCTTGTATAGCCAGTTATAGTTGTTTTATATGCGTTTTGTTGCCTTCAGTGGATTGTTATGGGTTTCTATAACCAGATTTCGTTCGTTCTACGCGGGTCATCTAGTGCGTGTTTTTCCTGTTTGAAAACACGGATTTGAGTAATGGCTTAATTATTTAATTTACCCGCGGTCGGTCCCGGTGCCTTGCTTATTGCGCGCTTCTATAGCCGTTTCTAGTTGATTGTTATTTGGTACTCTCAGTCTTATGCGTTTGATGCAAATTGATCCAGACGTGCCCTCCTTGTGGTTAGCACCAGGTTTTGGACTGGTATATATATATTTATATTTCGTTTCTGCACGGCATCTACAGGTTTTGTAGTTGTTTATCGCACTTTCATGGTTTCACTGACATTGTGCATTTGGGACTCGCATTTTATTCAGTTGTCATCTGGCGAAGGATACTTGTTTAGGCCATGGTTTGTTTGTTTTTTGAAGCATTTTCTGCCCTCATATTCCTTATTTGTTTATGTTATTTTATGCGTTGTACGATTGCCTGGCTTTCAGTTATCCGTTTTTAGTTGTTTAGCCCTTTTATTGCCATACCTGTCATATTTGTTTGCATGGTCTAATTATCTGCTTCCCCTTGTCCGTTACGTTGGCTTTTAGCTCTTTCATTATAGTGATATTGTTTGCCTCAGTTGTTTACTCGGTCGGCTCCATTGTTCCTTTCTGCTCCGTTACCCCCTTTATCTCCGCCCTATGGCAGCCTGAACCCTACTAATTCCCTAGTCGGATTACTGACGCTCAGGCTGTCATCCCATGGGTCCTCCCGCACGTTTAGGCGGTATAGCATTCATTTATTATATTTTCCATTCCCCAATAGCCCTTTCTGAGTTACTGGTTTGTTTCATTTCTGACCCACGTGATGGCAGCTCAGTTGCACAAGTATTTATACTTTTGTCTACTATTTCTATTTTATACGCTTGGTTTGGACATCTCTAATGGCTACCTGTTCCAGCCGACTACACCACAAGGGAGGGTAGTCAACAGTCATCTCACGGGTTCCGCTATGCAATCTCGGTTGCGATTGTATTTGAAAGAAGCGGGAGTCGACGAAGGTGAAACTTTGTACAGTTTCAGAGCTGGCGCAGCTATCACAACTAACCTTATCAGGGAGTCAGCTAGCCGACACAATGAGTCATGTCCAACTGCCTCTTAATATTTAAGCTCGCTCAAGTGCTGCGTCCTGGAGGCCCCTCTGAATTATTAATTGTCGGTTGATGATTCCCTCACTCGTTCGTCCACTTCCTGCTACTCAGATTTTAACAATTTAAGGCACTTCCCTTCGCGACCCCCTCTTTAGTTAAGTTTGGGGGTTGTGTTTGTGTCTAGGTTAGGGCTTAGGTAATCGAGGGGTCAGCTTATTAAGTATGGGTGTATCGCTGAGGGTTTGGGGTTTAGACCCTATAAATTGCATTCCCTTGTCGCGGTCGCCTTTTCCCATTCTTATCTGATGAGCGTGAAAGGGAGTGTCGCGAATAGTATGCTATTCGCGCCAGTCCCTTTCAATGCGAGTATAAATAAAAACACCACTAGCGAACAGGCGCAGTTCATGTCAGATGCGATTCAGCCTCCCGCAGTGGTAAACATGCCTCATAGCGGCCTTCCACTTCACGCTCTCTCTCTCTCTCTGCGGCTGTGTTCATGTTTCCCTCCCCTCCCCTCCCTATTTCTTTGCCACTTCCAATCCGTTTGAACACGGTCGCCTTTTCCCATTCTTATTTTATGAGCGTGAAATGGAGTGTCGCGAATAGTATGCTATTAATTTCCTGTTGATCGAGTAAACGAAATCGTAACGCGTCTGAAAAGCCTTGGACGAAATGTTGTAGTGGTGTGTTCTAGTGGCATTTCCGCTACTGTATTTGACGATTCAATGAAAAGTAAAACTGTCCATTCCCATTACGCTCTTCTAATGGCTGATATGCCTTCTCTTCTGCATATTTCACCGTTCAGCGATTGGTCGATTGAGCACAATGACTTCGCTCTCCAAATCTCCTCGAAAAAAACACGGAGGTGTTGGATTCCTTCGGCACTCGTTCGTCACTGCTTCCGAAGAAAAGCCACGTTCAACCACAGGCTGGCCTGTGGTTCAACTAGCACAGGCAGCCCATGAAAAAAGGTCAAGTTGACAGTACCCCGTTCGTTACATGCTATAGGTTGGCTGCAGAAACCGTCGAATTTGAGTACTTAGAAAGCGAGGAAATAAGCGATGGATCGATTAAATGAGTGCTAGAGGAATGTAAGAAAGGGTTTCTGGAGGTAAAATGGTGAAAGTTTGGGTCGCCAGGTGGACTAAAGGTCGGTACACACGAAGGGACAAGTCCCTGGCCCCTCGTCTGAACTAGGAAAAATATTGTCGCTGGGACAAAATTTTGTCCCCGGGACTTGTCCCTTCAAATCAAACTGGTTTGAATTGAGGGGACAAGTCCCTGGGACAAAATGACAAGTTTTTTCCTAGCTCACACGAGGGGACTTGTCCCTGGGACTTGTCCCTTCGTGTGTACGCAACAAGGGATTTGTCCCCGGGACTTGTCCCTGGGACTTGTCCCTTCGTGTGTACGGACCTTAATGGAGGGGAGGGAAAAAAAGCCCAGAAGTGCCTCAAACCAGAAATAAACACATCAGTAATGAAGAGGAACAACTTCACAACACACAGGTAAGATTTTATGACTTTATTGATCATTTTAGTACAGTTTTAGATTTTTTCTAAAAATTCCCATACATTCCTTGTAAAAATCATTAGCTTGGGCTGCCTGTGGTACTGGCAACGCAGCGGCAAACGAAGGACTATTCTTTGCAGTGCTAGGAAACGATATTCTGAAGTGATGAAGAGTCTTAAATCTGTTCTCTTTCTTTTAAACGCTTTTCAAATTGGGATGATCAGTGAAACAGGTAAGGCAGAACAGGTTATAATATTTATAAAGGCGGAAGGATTGGTTCTTTCTCGATGTAAGAAACCCGAATGTTCCCAACATTTCCCAGTCTAATTTGTAAGACTCCCCAAAGTTTCTATCTCGTTATTAAAGAGACTAATCCTAGATCGATATTCCTCTTTGCCAGAGACTCTAAGGAGAGCACAGGTAGTCCAACCTCGATGTTTATTCCTCTAGGACACCACAGGTTAAGTCCAACTCCAGCATTTACTCATGGAGGACACTGAAAATAAGACTCCTCGTTTCCATGCCACCTCATGCAATTGGTGTCTGCCATTTTGTACAAATACACATAATAGCAAAGGCTTTGCTTATTGGGAGTTATCTCAAGCAATATTCTAAAAGAAAAATACTGATTAAAGATCTGATACGTACGTTTTAGGACTACATTTTTATTAGGGGATAATTTTACTTGTTTTACATAATCATGTAGTGATAAAACACACAATTTGAATTTAAATATAATACAGTGGGCAAAACTCTCTTATACTAAAATTTCATGGATATTCAAATGTGTGCATTATGACTTACCAGTTTAACACCTTTAAAAACAACAGATGCATGCTGCAAATCTATGACACCATCTAGATTTATAGGCATATATGTCTCTCCGTTTGAGTTTCTTGCTTTTCTCAATTCGAAAAGTATAGTACAGTAGTAATATAATTAATTGCTCCAGATCTGTCTTTGACTTAGTAACCAGGCTTTACTTGGTTCCAGATCCCATAACATCCAGGTGATGGTAAATGAAACATTTCATTGGGATCAGCCTGTAGCTAACAGCCAACCACAACTATTGATACACTGAACATTTGTTCTCAGTTCGATTACAAGTACTTTAGCCGGGTCATGACTTTGTTGGATCAGCCCTATGGCTGTTTCAGGCCTTTAAAAATTCAGTGTAAAACCCAGCCTTTTATGGCTTATTGAGAAACACTCACTTTTATTCAGATGGTGGACAGCAAAGAGTAATTTGCTGCTTAAATTCTGAAACCTTGTAAAACATGGTTGACATACCTCAGGAAAATTGACTTAAATTTGCCACAGTTAACTTTTTCTTGCCATACAACGAGTTCTGAAAATGCTGCATAATTTCCAAAGTTTTGTCACAACCTATCAGAAGCCCTGTTTAGATTTCTATTTAATGCTCAGTAAAGTTATTTGCCCGTAGAACCGAGGTGGTACTTGAGTAAAATAATAGTGATGTGCGAACATCTTAGATCGCCAAATCACGTGACAAAATACTCATTTGATCATGTGATCCAGCCTTTACCAGGGTCTTCTCTGGAGATGCCGCCATCTTAGATCTGACCGAGAAGACACTGGGGACGAGGTTGGCTGTCCTAGAGGAATAAACATTGAGGTTGGACTACCTGAGCTGTCCTAGAGGAATAAATATTGAGGCTGGACTATCTGTGCTGTCTTTAAGTGTCCTGGACTGCCTGTACTGTCCTAGTGCCCAAGAGGAATATACATTGAGGTTGGACTACCTGTGCTGTCTTAGCTCTGCTAGAAGAATACACATTGACGTTGGACTACCTGTGCTGTACATTTAGGTTGGACTACCTGTACTGTCCTAGTGTCGTAGCTGTCCTAGAGCAATAAACATTGAGGTTGGGCTACTTGTGCTGTCCTTAGAGTCTCTGGCAAAGGGTCAATTGATCTAAGAATAGTCTCTTTAATAACAACATAGAAACTTTGGGGGAGTCTTGCAAATTAGGCTGGGAAGTGTTTGGATAATTAATTCGAGAAAGAACCAGCTACATGTAGTTGCATTGATTGTGAATCATATGTAGATCTGGCAATTCCACATCTTGCGGACATTACATTCAGAGACCAAAAATCAGATTACAAATGCTTCCCAAACTTAATTTTAAATAGCTGTGCTACTTACATTTGTGCATAGCACACCTTGTGGGTGGGCCTCTCTATTTTCAAAAAAAAAAAAAAAAAATTCAGCTCATTATGCAGTAGTCAAAGTAAACCCCCAACCCAGGACTGGGTGGGGATTAGTGGGGAATTTGAAAAATGGGGGAGACAAATAGAGGAAAATGCCCCACCTATTGAAGCAATCGTGGACAGCAAATTGGCAGGCAAATGCCCTACCCCTGGGGACTCGTTTAATAAAAAACCTCATTAATTAACCTAACAATTAAGCTGTTCAAACATTTAATTAATAATCTAACATAAGCATGACCTATATGGCACATCATCATTTGAATCATATGCTTAAAGACAGATTGGGCAAATCCACTCCCTTTTGGAGGTGGAGGGAGGTTGACACATGCCCAAAGGAACCATGTATTAACAGCACATCCTGTAAATAAGAACAATGATTTAAAAGGATGTTTATAAATACAAACATCCCTGGTTAAAAGCCTTGTAAGATCCTCAAGGATCTTACAGGATAGGCACAGGACTGACTTTTTAGAGGACCTTGCTAACTTCTGAATATTGGTACATTGGTTCTTGAAAAGCTGCAGTTCTAAGGAACTGTTTAAAAATCACAATTAGTATACTTGATGAATGTAATGATGATTCTCTTTCTATAATAATTTCTGAGTAATTCATTTCAGATTTAGATTATTGTAAATAATATACATACAAGCATATTTATACAGTTAAAAATCCTATGCATAAAACAAAGCATTTTGAATTACTTATTTTCACATGAAAAAGCCCACCTTTTTCAATTTAATAGCTGGTTGATATCCCTGCAAACAACTAACTTTCTTCTATCACAATCTCATACCTTCAGTGGTCTCATAATCTTAGCATTTAAGTCCTGTAATACAAGATTGAAAATGTTGCCAAATCCGTTTGACCAACGCACTAAAGTTGACATTTAATTTATAAATTAAAAGTATCTATAGATATATTTGACAATGTGTTTGTGCTAATTACAGCTTTTCTACCTAATTTATAGATCTTAAGTTTTATAATGCTGATTGACATGTTTTGTTGTATTGATAGACTGTTTTAAAAACATTGACTGTTATAAAACTGACATTTCTGAAAATGTGAAAGTTTAAAAACATCTGAGAACAAGCTGAAATATTGTCTGCACAAACTAAATATCATGCACAAAAAGCCAAATGTATAGAACACATCTCCATTTAAAAATGTACTTTATAAAATGACTTCTTCAGGCTAGGAAGGTTTCCATGTATCAGCCTTAAAAGCGTTTTTCAAGCCATGCATAATCCTTCGTGGCCTCAACCAGGTGGAAATCTTATTAAGATCTTAATAAGATTCTTATTAAGATCTTAATAAGATTCTTATTAAGATCTTATTAGAATCTTATTAAGAATCTTATAAGATCTTATAAGATCTTATAAGATTCTTAACAAGATCTTATAAGATTCTTATAAGATCTTATAAGATTCTTAATAAGATCTTATAAGATCTTATGTGATTCTTAATAAGATCTTATAAGATTCTTAATAAGATCTTATAAGATTCTTAATAGGATCTTATACGATTCTTAATAAGAATCTTATAAGATCTTATAAGAATCTTATAAGATCTTATTAAGAATCTTATAAGATCTTGTATGAATCTTAGTAAGATCTTACTGTGCAATCTTATTAGTATAAATGTTATAGTGCCAAATAAACTACATGCTGCCATTATACTTACATGTAGTTGTCTCCACCTACTCATTAGTAGCTTTTCTCACAGGCATGTTGAGGGACTTACATGTAGGACGATATCTGGGTCTCCCTACTTGGGAGTAACCACTTGTAAACTAAGTACCAGGAATGTTGACCGTCAATAGGCCCTTGCAGCTAACAAATCACATGGTTGTACTGGAGAGCAAAAAAATATCTGACTTATTTATTCAAAGGCCTTGTACAAGATTGGTAGTGTTATTAGCAAAACCTGTTTGTAAATGCTATTTTCCACATCCAATCGATTGTCGATCTTTCTAAAACTGCGTTTTTTAAAGATAGCTTGCTCTCCAATCCAGCATCCATGGCAATGCCTTTCCCATTGGGGATCAAGAGCTCAATTCATTTGTTAATGAAGTATTATATTATATCAGCATGTGACTGTTAGCTGCAAAGACCCTATTTTACATAAAACCAGCAACATTTTCCAGCATTTTAAAGCAGTTTATTCTATTGTTTTGTATCCAACTTGGGTACAATATTTAATAATACAATGAATAATACAATGATTAATCCCATTAAGTGTGAATCCTTAAAAAGCTAATTGGCAATTTTATTGAAATCATATTGTGGCAGTTCTTGAATGTTTTCAATTTGACAATCTGGGTAAAATCAAGTCTAGTAAAACATGGCATTACTATAATATAACAGCTACATGTACAGTTGTATATGATGTCAAGGAGTCACCAGTGATATATACATGTATATACATGTATTGTCAAACTCATTACGGTAATAGTATTCATGAAGAAAAAACAGGAAATTAATGTGTAATACAAAATGTATGTCATCTGTAAGAGCCAGACAGTATTGCTCAAAATAAGCCACAGTATTGGCTAATCCAATATTTATTTATACAAAACACCCTAACTTTTAGAACGAGCAATGGATCATTGTTTGATAAGTCATAGATACAGAATTTGTGTCCATGTTTTATCGGATTTCTGGCTCGAGTTAGTATATCCAATAAACATTGCTACATGTACTCATTCTGTATCTATTACATACATTGTCTGCTCATAAATCTTCTGCAGTTTTCTCCCTTTTTGCAAGGCTTTCAATACAGTTACCAGCCAGCCAAACAGAGTGCACAATTTCAGTGGATCTCGGACTGCAAAATATATTAGCCATTTCGGTAACAAAAAAAGGACTGGGACAGAGTATGTAAATATTTTTGAATTACAAAATAAACCCCACCACAAGAAAGATTATATACATCAAAATTAGTGTGTTGAGTGAGTTTGGGGACGTTTGGATCAATATCAACGAGGTGGTGAGCTTTCAAAAATCAGAAAAATAAGAGAGCTTGCACCTAGCCATGAATATTGCACAACAAAACATGTTTCATCATGTTAACCATTAATATTTTGCCCGCCTACTTGTGAAATTGTGGTGCCAGTCTCACCAGGATTCATAGCATTGTTGCCACAGACTTTTTGTCTATGTTTAATTTAATTTAAAGGTTTTATTCACAATGAACAAGAGTTCTGAATCTAAAAGCCATAAAAGAATAGAAGAAATATTGGCAGATAATTGATAATTTCGACCTGACTTATTAACTGCACACATTTTTTTTTCTCAGCACAAATTGTTATGAGAACCAACTGGCCTGAGTACACACACGGTCCCAGTCTTTATCAGTTTAAGAAATGGCTAATAGCAGAAAAAATATTTATCTGGCTCATAAGTATAAATTTAATTTAATTTAATGCTACACACTGAGGTTTTTAGGGCAGACTAAGTCCTTATTTTGGTAGGGAGAGCATTCCTTAATTAAGGAGCAGCCATGGAGAACACTTGTTTTCATAAATACAAAAATCTTCAAAACATGGCTATTTTTTTGGCATCAACAATATAAAATGGGGGGTAATTTTTTCTTACATGTTATTGACTTGACTTGGATTTTAAAATGTGGGCAGTCAACATGGCAGTATACAAAGTGTGGAATTGCATGTGTTGCTCCGGCTATGAGTGCGAGGGGGGGGGGGGGGGGGGGGGGGTAATTTTTTCTTTTTTTTTCTTTCAGTGGGGGTAAGAATTCAAAATATTTTTTTTAATCCACCACCACAGAGTTTTGAACAGGCTAGGCAGTAGGTACATGCCACAAAATAGATTTTTTTAAATATTAAAATTGGCACGTACATGTAACTGCAGGTATGTATGATTAATTAGAAGATATAAAAATGTAAAAAGTATTTTAGTTTAGATATGCACTGGTAGGTATGTAATACAGTATGCTATAAAATTTATTTTTATTTCTAAATATTGGTACATAACTAATATGACTGTCGTTAGAATATAATTTATGTAAAAGGTATTTCAGTTTAGGTATGCAGTGGTAAGTTAATGTAAAACTAGGTAGCTCAAAGACATTCTTACCAATTGGCATATATAGGTATGTAGGTGGTTATATATAAACAAAGGTATGTATCATATGTATTTTTTGACATACCTGTTGGCAGCATATGTGTATTTATCATTAAAGGAACAGTTTATATTATAGCAGTGATTATATACTTGTCACATACCAAATACGTGTATACTTTCAGTTTGGTATGGGATATGCAGAAATGGATAAGAATTAAATCATCAAATTAATTTAGATGTATTATTTGGTCTTAAATTAAGCTAGCTCATATTATACATGTATTATATTGGAAACCTTAATTAATATTCTGTTTCTTACATTTATAAGAATAGGTAAGAACTTAATATATGGACCCTTTGCACGTTACGTCACAGCCGCCATGTTGGTGTACAGTTGACAATAGATTCTTCATTAGCTTCTTTTGTTCTGTACACCAACATGGCCGCCATGCCCTTTGTCATTTCAATTTCTGGGGATTGAGTGCAAACCATCTATAGGAACTCCATTAAGATATCTAATGTTAAGATTTCATATACTAAGATCATATTAAGATCTTATTAAGATCTTGTTAAGTTCGATGTAAGATCTTATTGATATTTCATATTTATTTAAGATCTTATTAAGATTCTTATAAGAATCAATCTTAAATGATCTTATTAAGATCTTAATAAGATCTTATAAGATCTTAATACTTAACCCTTAAAGAGCAAATATTAAGATTTGAGTAAGAAAATATATTAAGATCTTATTAAGATCTGAAATCTTAATAAGATCTTATTAAGATCTGAAATCTTAATAAGATCTGATTAAGATCTGAAATCTTAATAAGATCTTAGTAAGATCTTAGTCTTTTTGGGAATCTTATAAGAATCTTATAAGATCTTATAAGATCTTTTAAGATCTTATAAGATCTTAATAAGATTTCCACCTGGGCGAATATTTACCTTTAAAAATGCATGAACCAGCAAGGCGTTTACGTTCTAGTATCGCTCCTCTAACAACTATTCCCCTAATTAAGGGAACTTTCCAGAACTCTGCAGCGAGTTTGTTTAATGAAATGCCCGCAAATATAAGATCATATAGAGATAAACATCATTTTCATCGGCAGGTCAAACTCTTTTTAATGAACAGGGCAAAAGAGAGAATTTCTCTGCGCCAATAGTTAATGGGTGATAGTTTAATGTATATAATGGTTGACAGTTAATGTAATTAATAGTTAACATAGTTTATATTATTGTTTTTTAATGTCCATTATAGTTGATGTAAATAGTGTAGCAACTTACTTAATTTCTATTATTACCATTAGTTTTTCCTTTCACGGATGTATAGCTACTCTGTAGACAGGCTGTGAATAAACCATTATTATTATTATTATTATTATTATTAGAGTTGTTTGTGATCACTGCCTCTTCTCTTCACAGAATCCTTGTAGGATCTGCAAGGATCTTTAAAAATCCCCGAAGATCCTTCAAAGATCTTTAAAAGGAAGGATCTTACAAAGATCTTTCAAAGATCTATTAAGGACCTCTAAAATATCTTATACCATCAATATTTTATTAAGGATATTTGAAGGATCCTGTAAAGAACTTGCAAAGATCCTTCAATGTTTTCTTGTAAAGATCTTTACAGGATCCTTAAAAGACCCTTGGAGGTTCTTTAAAGATCCTTTAAGGTTCCTTCAAAGATCTTATAAAGAAGACAATCAAGTATCCCTTGAAGTTCTTTACAGGAACCTTTAAGGATCATTAAAGGCTCTTTTGAGGATCTTGCCTCCACTCCTTTAAAGGATCCTGCTAGGATCTTCTAAAGTTCCTGTAAAATCCTAAAAGGATCTTTCAAGGATCTTGAAAAGATCTTACGAGGAAAAAGTCAAGGATCCTTGCAAGTTCTTTACAAGATCCTATACCTTACCAAAATTTTAGTATGGGTATAATATATGGGTTTATTGTGGGCCATATATGGCCTGCGTATGGGCATTGTATGGGTTGGTGGAATAGGTTTATGGATATTAAACATGGGCAATAATTTTCTTCCTGTTTTAAATATGGGTTTTGTGGGATAACAATGAAACCACTATCCAAATATGGGAAATATATGGGCCACTGCTATCCCATATAATTACCATATATTTCAGTGACCCATATAATACCCACATGTTATTTAATGTGGGAAATATATGGGTAACTGCTATCCCATATTTCAGTGACCCATATAATACCCACATAATGTGATTTATTGTGGGAAATATAAGGGCAACTTCTATCCCATGTAATTACCATATATATATCAGTGACTCATATAATACCCACATAATGTGATTTAATGTGGGAAATATACAGGTAACTGATGTCCCATATAATTACCATATATTTCAGTGACCCATAATACCCACATATAATAGGGTTAATGTGGAAAATATAATTATATGGGCATGCAACTTCTATCCCATACTGTATATCTCAGTCATGCATATAATACCCACTTAATGTGGTTTAATGGTGGGAATATATGGGCAATTCAAGTGCATTATTCTCCAGCTTTCTCTAAAACTGAACACAATAACCAGTTGGAATATGAGCTTTCATTTGGTAGGATTAAAGCTTCCCATACTGCAGATTTATCTTCCACATTATGCAAATTAGGTTGTGGCCATTATCAATAATGTGACCTAATAATTATGTCATCTTAATAATACCTCATGCAAACATGCATATAAGTATATAGTCATATTAACATCCCAATCAGTGATATAGAGTAAAAACTGTTGAATCAATTTACAAAATTATGCATAGCTGAAACATTGTCAACAATAAAAATATTGTTACATTAATGTAGGCCATGTGGGGTTATAGTAGGTGCCCATGAATCCCCCTGCCTGACAAGTGTATAAAGAAAGACTTTTCTTGAAGGCAAAATATAGGTGAAAATATTTCCAAAATGCAAGAAATACCATTTCAGAAAACATCAGTTTGTAAAATTTCCAGTGGAGCATACTCCCAGATCTCCCTTGAGAAATTGGTGCTTGCAAATTAATTATTTCTTTTGGAAGCTATGGTGAATCCCCCTCTCAAAATCCTATATCATTCCCTGAACATATCGTGCCACACTGTTTGGCTACAAATGTTGCAGCAAGTATTATGCCATGTTGAATGTTGAAAGGAACAAGACAGTTGTATGGTGTTGCATGCAGAAAGAGATCTACTTATAGGTAGGTCTATTATTATTTATTTCCTCGTGAGAAACATTGGTAAATATGCCAGCGGCCATTTTGGTAAATGCCTTGTATATTATATTCACCTCCATGCAGGCACTCTGCAGGTGAATGTATAGTGATGTATGACGTAATTATCAACCACAATTTCAGAGCATGGGAATCTCTATTCACTGATGAAATTATACTAAATACATATATTACACAGCAAAAAACTTCCATTCATCACTCATCCAATCTTCAGAGATGAGTAGTTCTCACCTCGGACTAGATTTCATGTATGAGTAAAATTTACCACATTACAATTTATTAGTCTCAATTTTCTTCAAGCTATGTAAGTATCTCTCAGTATGATGAAATAACTGCAAGCAATTTTAACATGTTTCTATTTTTAACTTTGCAGTAAATATTTAAATGTTACCTTAGTATATATCTAAGCCCCTGCTCACTGGACAGAGGTGGATACATGACGTCTTGATTCGTGGAATAAAATTATTGTAGCCTAAATTTAAATAATAAAAATGTTGACTGTAATAATTATATAGGCCTGGGATTACATATTTAAGAAATTTCCCCTTCACAGGCATCACCTTTTGGGGATTTCAAAAGATCCTCTCCTGCTAGAATACTATATTTTTTGTGTGTAAGCTAAAGTGGTATGGTTCATAACTGTTCAAAAATTCTCAAGTGCTCGCTTTGAATTTCATGGGATAATTAACATAAAACAATGCCAGATGGAGCCTGAAATGTTTGCATAGCATGGTGACAACTTGTGGCTTGATTGTTTGACCGTGAGTAGTGACGAAGTAAACAAATGCAGTGCTGAACTGGCCATGGAAAGGTAATAATTACGCAAAGAAATATTATACAAACAAGAGCCCATCTGGGCTTTCACTCGGGCCACATGAGATTGAAGATGAAATACACTTTCATTTGACATCCTTTTAGTAATAACCGAAGGGAATAATTATTAGCTGAATTTAGCAGTCTTTAGGAGTGGCCGGTAGCGCGGTGACATTCATTCTCTGCTCCCCTATTATATATATATATATATATGTTATTTGATATTTTTGTTTTTCTCGTGTATGTAAATTAAAGAAGTTGACCTCTACTTATTCATGTAACGCACGCTTACAATTTAGTCTGCTGTTCTCCAGGTTCAGAGTACTAATAGATGAGTGTCTCAAATGTATGTTTATATTTGTCCCATATTATAAGTTGTATCCTGTCCACCTATGATGGAGCTATCGCTATATTTCTCTACTGTTCATTCTACCCTGCGGCTCTCTATCGCAGCTCGCGTCCATATTGGTATTTATTAACTGAAATACCTGTTGGTTATCTATATTTAAAAGCTTTTACCCTCCTTCCCAAAACTGCAGTCTGCTCATTATATTACAGAACTATAAAGGGAACTGTTGGAAGCCAGTTTAATTTCTCGAACCAAAACCTCGGCCGTGAGAGGATTCTTGTTCAAGTTTACCTTGAGAGTTGAATATTGCTTCGCTCATCATAAATTATTCTGTGTGAGTGTTTATTTCTCCGGGGTATTTCTGGCTTCGTTTTGGCGAGCGTAGGCCTACAGATCACGGTGTTTGCGCTGGTATGTATTATGACCGAGAGTAAAATGAAATGTGGCATAAAACCTACGAAAGATACCTCAAACAAGAATACCGTCCGATGGCAAAATCTATCAGCGCCACGAGGTCAACAAATCGACAAAGAAATGCAGATATAAACACGCAATGATTTCAACCTCACCGTACCTTAATTCATGACCTGACAAGACACTGTTCAGTTTCACTTTCCCTCTCAGCTTTGCTCTTGAGTTGTAGTTGAGTTTGGCTTTGTTAAAGTTTCGTATGGTATTGTGCAGTATTTTTGAGTATACCAATCCACAGAGATTCAAATAACAAAGCCGTAGCGAAAGAGAAGCTAATAAACGAGAAATATTTTGCCCTCCTAGAAAAACACAACATCTTGCCATTTCTATCGAAGAAGCCTTGGTTTCAGCAGCAAAGCAACACGCTAAATTCCAATTCGATATGTGTGGATTAGCTGGATCCTGGCTTTTGAGTCCTTCAGTTCCGGCGTCGTGTCGTATATAAAATCACTGGCCATCTGGTTAAAAAACGCGGCCCTTCGGCTCCGACAAGAGCGCCAGTTGAAATATCCTGAGCCTGTTGGAAGGCTTTCGCACGGTGAAGTTAAATAAAACATTAAACTGCTTATATTTGAGAGATTGAGAGAAATTTCCTCGCGGGTCGACCATCTTGATTTACTCTATTAAATTTTGTAAAGAAATTAACCTGGGTAGTGTCACGTGACCAGCACAGTGCAATCTGATTGGTGGTGAACTTGAAATGTAATACATGGGAACAAAGAAAAAATAACCGCATGAGTCAAAAGGCCAAATTTTGTTGCATGAAACAAAACAAAAACCGCTTGCATTTTAAGACTCGGTGCTGCCACAGGCAGCCCGAATAACAATACTTATTTTACCTCGATGTATGGGGCTTATGAGGCTCCTAGTGTAAGAGCTGTCAACCGAAATACTAATAATAAACAATACTACAATTCCAGTAGTATAAACTGCAAAAATCCTAGCCACGTAAGCGTTCATCAAATAAATTTCTAAGGTTATATTTACCCTCTATATGATATGACTTTAACGAGTCCTTGCTCCAAAATCCTATCCTCTTCGAGGTTTTCTTGACAAGCATTTAGGTGCTGAATAAACAAGCTTGGATCAAAAAACTTTCTCAAAGCGATATGATACCCAACCTCGTGACCAGGGTCTTCTCGGTCAGATCCAAGTTGGCGGCTACTCCGAGAGAAGACCCTGGTAAACGCTGAATCACGTGACCAAAAATCTCCAGAAATCCTGGTGATTTTAATCACGTGATGTGGGCATCCAATATGGCGGCCAAGCTAAATATGGAAATGTAACACGTGCCTACAAACCATAGGCATCCCAATCCGGAGTGAGCGAGATGCGATTAACGGTATTTCCACGCGGCGAACGACGAAGTGAAAACAGGTCTACTAAACAGTTCGAAATGGAGTTTACTTGGATAATGAAACAGTGGAAGGGTATCACAAAGCTACCAGGATGTATCTAAGCTAGAAGAGAATCCTAAAAAGCCGTTCATTTTCTGTTAGCGTTGAAGCGAAGAGATCGATAGCACAAGTAGTATATAAGAAGGGGGTTCTGGCACAGCCAGTAGCTGCTACCACAAATCCTGGCGCAGCCCTCCTGGCACATGCCTGGCACAGGCCTGGCGCAGTCCAATGGGCGTCCGTCTACACAAAAGCACGCGCGGAGAGGGCTGCGATAGAGCCCGAAAACTTGGTAGCACTACTCGAAGGTGCTACTATAGCGCATTTTTGGGTGGAGGGCTACAGCATTTTCGGCTACCATTTTTGGGGGTACTGACGCATCCATTTGGAGGACGACCCACCCCCAACATGCAGACCACCATAGACAAATGCAACCCATAGACGAATGCAATCCATAGCAGGGGCACACAAGCACGCAGACCACCATAGACAAACGCAAACAAACGAGGCTCCGCGTAGAAAGGATGTTGGGGGCAAAAAGCCATCTACGGCGCGGGGCATTTGGTTAGAAAGGTTTTTGGGGCAAAAAGCCATCTACGTCGCGGAACGTTTGGGTAGAAAGGTTTTTTGGGGCAAAAAGCTGTCTACCTCTCGGGGCGTTTGGGTAGAAAGTTTTTTTTGGGAGGGGAGAGACAGGGACTAGGGGGTTTTACAGAAACCTGGCTGGCGCCCGGCTACTATAGCGCATTTTTGGGTGGAGGGCTACAGCATTTTCGGCTACCATTTTTGGGGGTACTTCCTGATCCATTTGGACGACGACCCACCCCCAACATGAAGACCACCATAGACAAATGCAACCCATAGACAAACGCAACCCATAGCAGGGGTACGCAGACCACCATAGACAAATGCAACCCATAGACGAACGCAACCCATAGCAGGGGCACACAAGCACGCAGACCACAATAGACAGACGCAACCCATAGACAAACGCAACCCATAGACAAATGCAACCCATAGCAGGGGCACACAACCACGCAGACCACCATAGACAAACGCAACCCATATAGACAAACGCAACCCATAGACAAGCGCCGACATGCCAACGCAACACACCTGTGCGACGTGCTCGCGCCAGTTCCAGAGAAAAGCCGAGCTAGACCGCCACGCGAAAAGACGAACCCCATGTCATCCGCCAACACACACATGCCCCGACTGCGAGAAAGGCTATGCGAGCTACCAAACTTTGTGGCGACACGGCAAAACATGCCAGCCCACCCGATCCCCTAGCCCAGATACCAGAGCGCCAGGCGGCGACACGCCCACCAACGAAACTGGCGGGGCCCTGCCCAACAAAGAAGCCCGAGAGGAGCTGCTGCCAGGGCCGAGCGACACCCACGCCAATATAGAAGGAGAGCTGCGGAAAGCCCGGGCCGAAAACAAACATCTGCAGGCTACCCCGGAGAAAAGGCAGAAACGACACGAAGCAACTACAGCCCGCCTTTCCGAGCTAGAGAAATTTTTTTTTTTGGGCCCCAGGTCAGATCAGTGAGCAACTTTACCATGAGGCCTTGCGCGCCCAATCCAAGATGGCGGACCAAGATGGCGGACTTGGGGAAAGGAAATTGTTCTCGGGGTGGTACTAGTAAAATTTTGACAACTGTGATGACGTAATTCAAGAAACCACGTAATATTGCCATAATAAAGGAGGAGTGGGTCAGTGCAGTAAGAAATAATACACAGTGGGTGGCTGGCGGCAACATAATAGTTCACGGAAGATTACGAATTCGGCACCGGCTTTTGCACGGATCGTGGGATTTTTAGTATTCTTACTAACCTGGATTTTTCTAAATGGAGCCGAATAAGGGTTTGAAAAATCTCGGAAACTGTCCCGAAAGGCCTACGTAGGAAAGATCCACACAACTCAAACCACTCAATAGCATATGCAACAATGGAGGAGGGCGCGAAGGGGCGCCCAGGGGTGGGCAAGCCATTGGAAAACCATGTGATTTAAAGTGGTAAGCTGTAGTGCTAAGTGTGCACGCCCTACGAGGGAAAGAGAAAGAATCTCTGACCCAAGTGGGACTCGAACCCAACGACCTCCAGGTTACATGTCTGGCGCTCTACCAACTGAGCTATCAAGTCAGATGAGAGCAATCGTGGGTATTGGTGCGTTTTATGGGGTCACGGCGATTATATATGTATATGTAGTTATGATATGAAATCATGTTTGCCGCGTAGCACTAGTAAGTGTAAAGAATGTGATTTAAAGTGGTAAGCTGTAGTGCTAAGCTAAGTGGTAAGCTGTAGTGCTAAGCTGTTCCATTGGAAAACCAGCCGGACTTCCAGGGGCGTCCAGATAGCCGAGGGCGGTGGCCCACTGGATAGCCATACGATGCCCTTTGGCATGCACAAGGACGCAGGGTGGGGGGCTATCCACGTGCTGCAAAGTCGCGGGCGCGGGCGTGGCAGGGAGATCGGGCGCGGCCTGTATGTTGGCAGTTGCTACGCAACACGGATGTCCTCGGGCGCGGCCAGTATGTTGGCGAAGCGTGGCGGATGGCCTCGGGCGCGGCCAATATGCTGGCAGCCGCTACGCAACACGGATGGCCTCGGGCGCGGCCAGTATGTTGGCAGTTGCTACGCAACACGGATGGCCTCGGGCGCGGCGAATTGGATGCGTTTGCGTTCTTGGTATACGCTCGACAATGGAGCTAGTCCGCAGAAGAGGAGCTGTTCCAAAAGCAGCAAGACGCATACGACAACGGCCCCGAGAAGTTGGAATGGGATTCTTTCGAAGACCTACAGCACGCGGCCACTCTAGAGACCAGCGCTACAATACTGGGGCACATCGGCAAAGACACGGCCGGAAAATGGTTGGCGTGGGGGCGCGGAGAGGTCTACGCCGTGAGATATCGTGGGGGCGTGTTGTTCTACCTCCCCGGCGGGACTGTGGTGGTCTAGTCCGCGCTACGCAACACGCGGTGCAGCTGCGATGGAGGCCAGGCGGTCCTTCTTCTCTTGCGGCGTCGTTCGGGCGGATGGCCTCGGGCGCGGCTAGTATGTTGGCGAAGCGTGGTGGATGGCATCGGGCGCGGCCAGTATGTTGGCATTTGCTACGCAAAACGCATGGCCTCGAGCGCGGCCAGTATGTTGGCAGTTGCTACGCACACGGATGGCCTCGGGCGCGGCCAGTATGTTGGCAGTTGCTACGCACAGGGATGGCCTCGAGCGCGGCCAGTATGTCGGCAGTTGCTACGCAACACGGATGGCCTCGAGCGCGGCCACTATGTTGGCAGTTGCTACGCACACGGATGGCCTCGGGCGCGGCCAGTATGTTGGCAGTTGCTGCGCAACACGGTTGGCCTCGGGCGCGGCGAATTGGGTGCGTTCTATGTGTACGCTCGACAATGGAGCTAGTCCGCAGAAGAGGTAGCGCGCCGCGTTTCCCGTTCGAGCTGTTCCAAAATCAACAAGGTGCATAGGACAACAGCCCCTGGCAGAAATGGGACTCTCTCGAAAACCTACAGCATGCAGCAAGCTGTGTTTCTTGGAACGCTGGCGCGACCATACTGGGGCACATCGGCAAAGACACGGCCGAAAAATGGTTGGCGTGGGTACACGGAGAGCTCTACGCCGTGGGTTATTGCGGGGGCGTGTTGTTCTGCGTCCCCGGCGGGACCGTGGTGGTCTAGTCCAATCTCGCCCGAGGCGCCGCTGCGATGGAGGCCTGGCGGTCCTTCTTCTTTTGCGGCGTCGTTCGCTCCGCAACCAGGTGGCAGAGCATGGGGGCGCGCGTCTTTGGCAACGCCTCGATACCGCGAAGGATTTCGTCCTCTTTCTCGAGGAAGTGGCCGTAGGTCGGCGTATCCACGTCCGTCGTGGGCTCTGCGTCCTCGTTGGCGGGAACCAGGAAGAGGAGGGTGCGGGGCGCTCCGCGGAAGGTAGTCGAGGCGTAGCGCCGGCAGATGTATTCGCCGGGTGGCAGGTCGATCGCCTTTGTGCTGTCCTTGGGCTTAGGAGCAGGGGTCTCCAGTAGTGTATCACGCTGTGCGGCTTCTTGCTGCTTTTGCAAGCAAAGCCTGTAGGACTGCCAGGCGTTGGGGGTATGGGGCGGCAACAACGTGGATCGGGTTCCAGGACACCGTGCGCCCGTCCCTCGACCGGAGGACCCTGACCGGAAGCCCCGCAAGCTTGCCGGCACCCACCGGAGGAAGCCAGAATGTTGTCCTCCCGTATTTGTCCGTATCCGACTCGAAGACGTCGGCGCACCCGTCGAGCACTCTTTCTATGCCAAGCCTCGTTGTCGTTGTCCGCGCTGCGCAACGCAACTCTCGGCTTCGTGTTCGCCCGCGCGACCCGTCTGTATCCGAGGACCACCCATTTGTGACCGCTGAACAGGTCGGCTACTTTGCCTGTTTGGCCGCGCAGGGTTTCTTCGACCTCGGCGCGTGTCTGCCGCGACTTGTCCGCGTATCGATTGTTTGCATCCACCAGCTTGGCCAGGCGTTCCAGCTCTTCGGCGCGGCGTCGCTGCTCTTCTTCGCGTTGCTCTCGTTCTGCCTCCAGTCGAGCCGAAGCACGCCGTCGCCAATCCTCGGCGAACACCGCGTCCCGGATTTCTTGGAGACGCTTCTCGCGGTTCCTGGTCGAGAGCGTAGACACCTCGCGGCCTCTAGCGATTTCGGGAACCTCTTGGAGGCGGAAGGCGGAAGTATCTTTGCCCACCGTCTGGCACTTGGCTGTCCGCCAGACCCAGGAGACCGTGGCTGTGGCTGGCAAGAGCGTCGAAGGTTCGGGGCCATTTGGGTGGAGCTGGGTCGGTCTCTAGCTGGCGGCCAAGATTGTGGTTGCATCGGCGTCTTTGGTGTAGCATCGGAGGGGGCCCAGCTCTACTCCTTCTTCGTTCGTTGCCATAATGTCGACCCGGAAGAAAGGGCAAGCCCGAAAGCCGAAGTCTGCGGCGGCCCACTCTACGGCCCTTTCCCAAGTCACCTCGTCGTCTACTTTCGCTTTGGTGGGCCGGACCCGGACGCCCGAGATCCTGCCCTTGGTCGTGTGCGCATACCAGGCGACGAATATCTGCCCTTGCGGCCGGTCGGCCTGGACGAGACACCGGTCGAGGCTGGCGGCCAGGTTCTCCCACTGCTTGGGGGGCGGCTGGACCACGAACAAGCCTTCTTCTTCCGGCAGGTCTGTGGGCGAAACCAGGGCCAAAGCCTCTTCCACTACCTCGGCAGCAGTGTCGGGCGAGAGTTTCCGCCCGCGGCAGGCATACAGAGAGACCTCGATACGGGAACATCCGCGGGCCTGGACGTGTGGGTGGAAGAACGTGCGGCGCAAGTGCTGGTTCGGGCAGTCCGCATAGTCGGCCAAGTGTCCGCCAATGGGCTCGCGGACCTCGCCCGCCTCGAAGTTCGACACGACCTTGTTGTAGAGCTTCGTGCGGGCCGTGTAGCCGGCTTCGCTCGTGCGCAATCAGGTACAGACGTGCTTCCCCACGCTGTCGTGGGGGTATCGTCGCGCATGGCGGCAGCTAGGTCGCCTTGCTCGCGGAACCCTTCGAACGCACAAACGTGCTCCACTAGCGTCTCTCGGTCGAGGACCCCAGAGAAGTCTCGCGTGTAGTCGATGGAGTAGAGACCGTAGCCATGGGCCAGAAGCTGGCGTTCGAAGGCTGACAGAGAGGCTTGGAGCTCGTCCATAGGAATCTCGGACACGGCCACCTTTGCCACAAAGAGGCCAGCCGGCTCAACCCCGGGGTATATCTCTTGCCAATTCCTCCGCGCCCTGTTGTTGGTGTCGAACTCGATCGGGGCGACTGTCTCCCGGATGGCACTACCTTCGGTGTTCTCTTGGGTTGCGAGGGTGTGGACAATGTTGGTCTGTATGAGGCCACGGCTGGTACCGTCGGGGGCCTTCCCCATGCTCCCGGGCACGGCGGTGGATATCCGCGCGACTATGTTTTTTTGCGGCGCTGTCCTCCCCTGTGGTACAAGAGAGGCGCCAGTTCAGATCAATAAGCAACTTTACCATGAGGCCTTGCGCGCCCAATCCAAGATGGCGGACAAAGATGGCGGACTTGGGGAAAGGAAATTGTTCTCGGGGTGGTGCTAGTAAAATTTTGACAACTGCGTTGACGTAATTCAAGAAACCACGTGATGTTGCCATAATAAAGGGAGGAGTGGGTCAGTAAGAAATAATACGCAGTGGGTGGCTGGCGGCGTTTCATTTTCACGGAAGATTACGAATTCGGCACCGGCTTTTGTGCGGGATCGTGGGATTTTCAGTATTCTTTAATACTATTAAACCTGGATTTTTCTAACCGCCGGAGCCGAATAAGGGTTTGAAAAATCTCGACAACTCTTGTTTCCTGAACGGTGATCACGAAAGTATAAAGTGCAATTCAGTACTTGCTCGTAAGCCGTTTATACCTTTGAGACATTTTTGCGTTGTTTCCGGACATATATTAGAAAAGCTGCAAGTTGATGAAAGGTGAGAATTTTAAGTTTCCTTATTAAAAATTGTAAGACCTTTAATTGTAATCTTTAATTACTTATGATTCTTTTCCCGATTGTGCAAAGCGATTATTCTCTTCAGATGGATCAATAGGATCTTCTCAAATATGAAAGGTAATAAATACCCTAATTATAAGTGGTAAAACAAAGTGAATGTTAAAAAACAGTATATTTTATAAACATTTTGTCGTAATTTCATAAGAAAATATTATTTTTAATTTGTATATTAAATATAATTTATATAATTTTAAAAAGTATAGCACCCCCCCCCCCCCCCCCCCCCTTAGTTCTTATAATTTTATTTTACTTTTCCAATACTTTATGCAGAGTTATATTTAAAAAAATCATATATATGTACTATGTATACATTGTTACATTTGTACCTGGTAGAGAAAGAGTAAGGGTATTTTGATTGTAATTTTGGGTGACTTTAACAATTGCACTTAATCATAACCCTACCCTATCCCTTCCTAGGTATTCTGATTTGTTTCAGTTCAACCCCTTTCCTAAGTCTCATATTTCTTTACTGAGTAACAATATAATTACAGTAAATATAATAAAATGTACTTACTTTAATTATTAACCAACACAGGCTTGAACTGAAACATTATTTTGTGCCAGCCAACAAGAGGATGTAGTCATGACCTCATGACCTCCTTCATAAATAAGCTACCCCTTGGAGCTTTTGAACTTTTCTAGTTGTGATATTGGAATTTGAAGTACATGTAAAAGGTAAATTAGGTGGATTAAAGAAATAAAAAAACCTAGCTGTAATACTGTAATATTGTAATTGTCAGAAAACATATTAACTATTAAAACACAGTATTTTTCAAGTGTCAGTAGTAGACCTGTGAGTCATGCATGTATATTGCCCATTTATATATCATATTATAATATACTGAGCACACACTTACATGCATTTTAAATTTAAAAGTTGTGTTAAATAATAATGATCAATTATATACTCTGATAACACTATTATTAATTTATTAAAGCTTAATTGACTAATTAATCGGAAGGTTGTGCACTAGCTGTTTATTGTAGAAAAAACCTTTAAACACAGCCAAAAAATTATTGTAAATGTGAGTGTTTCATAAGCGAATAAAAATGCATGTACAAGCATAATTCTGAGCTAGCTTTTATATAACAACTAGTGTGCTAGTATATATATAATTTTATGTAAATGGCAACAATTACAAATAATTGGTATAGCCTTAATTCACACTGCTTCTAAACACTTGAAAAATATTGTGTTAGGTTTTCTGATAAAACGTACAATAATTATTGTAACAAAATTGGAACCCAAGAATTACAGGGTTCTTTTTATTCCTTTAGGCTGTATTCATAATATGTATACCTGACAGGGGGAGGGGGGCAGGTGATTTTTAAGGGAATCCCAATTTGTTTTAACAGGCTTTTATAGAAGGGGGAATCTTAAAATTTATTTATGAAAGGTTGCAATTGGGTGGATTAATGTAAATTTTTTAAATGTTTGTCAAACAAAGACCTATGTATATATACACTTAAAATGGTAGGTGCACAGAATGGCTAATTAATGCACTAAATAGAGCTAGCTTAAGAAATGCAGGAGAATGCACTTGCAATAATCTAAAATCTAAAAACCTTCCCAGTCCCCCCCCCCCCCCCCCCCAGAACACTTTTTCTTAAGGTTGCATGCAGCTAGGAATGCCTGATGTAAAGAATTAATGATGTTTTATATCAATTAAAGGACAATATATTCTTGTGTAGTTTTGGAATACCATGCAGCAACAAATACTTTTTTACAGACACCAAAGTAGTGGTAGTTAATAACAGTTAATTTTATGGTTTATTCTTAGCTTTTCTACATATTGTAGTATTAAACCGAGTTTCACGGCCCGAAATGACAGTTCTGTAAAATTATGCTTGTTAAATAATGCTAGTTTGCATAATTATGGAAATGGACTAGGGAGAGGGCTAGGGGCGGCGGTGTATTAAATTTTTGAAAGGATGGAGGGGGGTTGCTAAAATTATTTAAATAAGCAGTTTATTCTGGGGGGAGTCATAAAAATATGACGTAATCTGAATAAATAACCTGCCCCCCTGTATGTGGTATAGTCATAATCAATGCAGCCTTTAATTTACTTCCAATATTATCACAACTGAAAAGTTCAAAAGCTCCATGGGATAGCTAATTATATTTATAAAGGAAGGCATGAAATCATGTACATTCTCTTGTTGGCCTGAGGCACAAATAATGGGTTCAAGCCTGCATGTATTGGATAATAAAGAAGTACATTTTGTTGTATTTATTGCAAATATTGTTACTGTAAAGAAATACTAGACTTCAACTCTAAGGAAAGGGGTGGAAATGAAACAAATCAGTATAACCTAGGAAAGGGTAGTCTTTATAAACATATAACCTGCATAACCCTACTTTCCCTCCCCCACCCTCATAAAGAATACCAAAACCATACACAAAATATATTAATAATTCTGTAAAATTCACAAGTACCCCACCTCCAATATTTTGATTGAAAATGGTTGGATAACCCATAATTTCCCTGAAGAAATTTAAATTATAAATTAGTACCTTTCTCTGACCTGGTACAAATTAATGTAAGAAATACATACATATATATGAATGTTGTTTTATAACTCTGCACAATGTATTGGCAAAGTAAATACGGATGGGTGAAACTAATTGGGGGGGTTCTGCGAGTGCAAAACAAAGGACTTTTTATTATAATATAATTTACAAATTAAAAATAATATATTTTATTACGGATATCACGACAATTTTTTTTATAAAATATACTTTGTTCCTGTTGGGGATTCTATCATTCTTCCGAAGTCGGGTGTGTCTTCCCTTTATAAATTGAGCTACCTGCGGTCCCAAAAATATTTTTTAGCGTGCGAAAAAGTCTCGCCAAGTTCGCGTAAATCATAAAGTCGTGAAAGGCGAACACGAAAGAGTAATGCGCGTTGATCGTTGTGCCTTGCATAAGGAAATTTGTTTATTTTACATTAGCACTTAGGGGTATTTATTACCTTTCAGAAGATCCCCTTGTCATCTCTCTGAATATATACCGAGATATATATAATCGCTTCGCACAACCAACAAAATTATAAAAACAAAGCCTAATGTTTTTGTATAATTTTTAATTAGGAAACTTAAAATTTTCAACTTTTCCGGATTGATGACATGTCCGGAAACTACGCAAAAATGTCTGAACAAGTACTGAATTGCACTGTTCAGGAAACAAGAGTTGTCGAGATTTTTCAAACCCTTATTCGGCTCCAGCGGTTAGAAAAATCCGTTTAATAGTATTAAAGAATACTGAAAATCCCACGATCCCGCACAAAAGCTGGTGCCGAATTCGTAATCTTCCGTGAAAATGAAACGCCGCCAGCCACCCACTGCGTATTATTTCTTACTGACCCACTCCTCCCTTTATTATGGCAACATCACGTGGTTTCTTGAATTACGTCAACGCAGTTGTCAAAATTTTACTAGCACCACCCCGAGAACAATTTCCTTTCCCCAAGTCCGCCATCTTTGTCCGCCATCTTGGATTGGGCGCGCAAGGCCTCATGGTAAAGTTGCTTATTGATCTGAACTGGGGCCCAAAAAAAAAATTTGCCCGCCACGGGCTACGCAGTCTTCGCGGCGCAGGTAGCCGAATACGTATACGTCGTCGACGAATGTTGGAAGCCCTTCGAGAGGGCGCAGGTGGGTGCGGCCCAGGTTGCCGGCCACATAGTCGACCCGGGCGATGTCTGGCACGAGATTGCTTTCGTGCGTGTTCTCTAGGAGAAGGTGGGCGGCCACGGCTTTCTCGGCTAGCAGACCCATGCTTTGGAAAGTTGCTTGTACTGCCATCGTGGTAGCTCAAGCGTGCTGGGTGTAGCTTCGGTAGTTCCGTATGTCTTGGGCTCCTATTTGGTCAAATGGAAGTTTTTGACAACCCGAATAGGTCGAAAGAGCGGATCTACTTTTTCTTCCTGCCTGCTTTGCGTGTTTTTCCCGCACTACGTTTCTGCTTTGGAAGTTCTTCTTCGGCCAGCAGCTCTCCTTTGCTACGCATAGCTGTTGCTGTGCATTGGCCACGCTCTGCAATTCATCCCGGGCCTGTTTTGCTTCGGCTCGTGCTTCCTCTGCGTCGTCCCGGGCTTGTTTTGCTTCGGCTCGTGTTTGCTCTACTTCGGCTTGGGCCTCTTGGAGGGCAGCCGCGGTGTTTCCGTCCGCTTCGGCCTTCCACCCTTGGAGTTTTCGAATTGTCGCATACTGCAGGTCCGCGAGATTGTTGTATTCGGCTTCTAGCTCGAGAATTCTGACCGTATCTGCCTCGTGCCGTTGCTGGCTTTTCTCCAGGGTCGCCCGCATCTGGTCGGCTTTGGCTCGGGCTTTCCGCAGCTCTTCCGCTTTTCGGGTGCTTTTGTTGTCGCGGTCGGTTTCGGTGCAGGCCTCGGTTGGTGGGTCGCTACATTTTTGGGTCTTGGTTGGTGGGTCGCTACATACACAGTAATAGGCACATGCACGCGTTGGCGCTTTTGGTTTCGTGGGCGCTTGGGTGGGTGGGCGCGTCGGCGCTTGGTTGGCCGTCTTCGGCTTGGGCCTCTTGGAGGGCGGCTGCGGTGGCTTTGTCTACCCTGTCCGCCTCGGCCTTCCACCCTTGGAGTTTTCGTGTTTTCGGCCTCTAGCTCGGCAAGGCGAGCTGTAGCTGCTTCGTGTCGTCGCTGCCTTTTCTCCGGCGGCGCCTGCAGAAGTTTGTTTTCGGCCCGGGCTTTCCGCAGCTCTCCTGCTATATTGGCGTGGGTGTCGCTCGGCCCTGGCAGCGGCTCCTCTCGGGCGTCTTTGTTGGGCAGGGCCCCGCCGGTTTCGTTGGTGGGCGTGTCGCCGCCTAGCGCTCTGGTATCTGGGCTAGGGGATCGGGTGGGCTGGCATGTTTTGCCGTGTCGCCACAAAGTTTGGTAGCTCGCATAGCCTTTCCCGCAGTCGGGGCATGTGTGTGTTGGCGGCTGGCATGGGGTTCGTCTTTTCGCGTGGCGGTCTAGCTTGTGTGCCCCTGCTATGGATTGCGTTCGTCTATGGGTTGAATTTGTTTATGGTGGTCTGCGTGCCCCTGCTATGGGTTGCGTTTGTCTATGGATTGCATTTGTCTATGGTGGTCTGCATGTTGGGGGTGGGTCGTTATCCAAATGGATCCTGAAGTACCCCCAAAAATGGTAGCCGAAAATGCTGTAGCCCTCCACCCAAAAATGCGCTATAGTAGCCGGGCGCCAGCCAGGTGTCTGGGAAACCCCCTTGTCCCTGTCTCCCCCCTCCACCAAAAACCTTTCTACCCAAACGCCCCGCGACGTAGACGGGTTTTTCCCCAAAAAAACCTTTCTACCCAAACGTCCCGCGACGTAGATGGCTTTTTGCCCAAAAAACCTTTCTACCCAAACGCCACGCGACGTAGATGGCTTGATGCCCCAAAAAACGTTTCTACGTGGAGCCTCGTTTGCTTGTGTTTGTCTATGGTAGTCTGCGTGCCCCTGCTATGGGTGGCGTTTGTCTATGGATTGCATTTGGCTATGGGTTGTATTTGTCTATGGTGGTCTGAATGTTGGGGATGGGTCGTCCTCCAAATGGATCTGGAAGTACCCCCAAAAATGGTAGCCGAAAATGCTGTTGCCCTCGACCCAAAAATGCGCTATAGTAGCACCTTCGAGTAGAGCTGTCAAGTTTTCGGGCTCTATCGCAGCCCTCCCCGCGCGTGCTTTTGTGTAGACGGACGCCCGTTGGACTGCGCCAGGACTGCGCCAGAACCCCACTGCGCCAGGCCTGTGCCAGGCATGTGCCAGGAGGGCTGCGCCAGGGCTGCGCCAGGACTGCGCCAGGACTGCGCCAGGGCTGCGCCAGGAGGACTGCGCCAGGATTTGTGGTAGCAGCTACTGGATGTGCCAAGACCCCCCTCTTATATACTACTGCACATGTTCAGATTTAACGGCTTCTCCTGGCTTTCTCACTGTTGAAACTTACCAGAAAACTACCCATGCAGTAATGCACTTCATCTATTGCTCTACCTACACGTGTTTTAAGGTTATTAAAATCATTTTATTGATACAATTTGAGCAATCGAATCTATATACAAATTCATCTCTCTAGACTCAGTCCGTTTGGCCAATAAAAAGCATCGTTAGAACAACCCTTGTGTTATAATCGAAGAGCCAATCAGAATACGTGACAGTTCAGCGTTTACCAGGGTCTTCTCTCGGAGTAGCCGCCATATTGGATCTGACCGAGAAGACCCTGGTCACGAGGTTGATATGATACCAAGGAAAATGACCGCCATAGTGTTTTTTTTGCTGATCGTGGCCCTATGTCACGTGACTATAATACGTGCTCTTATTTGTGCTTATTACAAAGGCAGGAAAACAAACCAGTTTGCTTTTTGTTCAATGTGGGAGGTGCAAAGAGACATTTTCTGTGTTGAATGAGCTTTTCCCCAGCAGAGGGTTCCAAAGGATCACTCCAACCCACTGTAAATGTACAAGTCCACTTACAGTAATCATTTAACTTGAATAACCGTGTTTTTTCTGTATGGTTTTCTTCTTTATACTTTCATTATGCTGCTATTACACAGACCTCGAAAACAAACACAGGCTGGTAGTGGTAGGCAAATTTTCCGCTAGCAGGGTAAAGGTTTGAGTATTAAGAAACAAATGCCAGGAATGAAATGGTTGTTTGCAAGGGAGCCTACACAAAACATCTTAGGAAAATTGCACCTCGAAAACCAAACACAGGCTCGTTCGCGGATTTTGAAATCGGTGCAAGAATCCCGGTGCAAACATGGCGCGAAATACAGTGTTTGTATGGGAATTCAATGCCAAATAAAATACGTAAAATCGAATTTCTGAAATATTCATCAGATACAAACTTATTATAATTATTGAAGAAGTAAACAATTATGTAAAACTGATTTTTTTTTTAACTACATGTAGACTAGTGAGCAGCACTCCAATAACTTTGACTTTTCATCTAGCTTCAGCACTGACTTTGTACACATAAGGGAGTTTACTAACTAAAGCTACCTGTAGAATTTATGTAGAATTTATGTAGACTTTTCTAATTACTACAAGTACATGTAACGGGAAATTCCGAAAGAGAATACCCTGTAAAGATATGGTGTGCATGTACAGGAACTGGGCTGTTTACAGAAAGACAAAGCTGAGCTGCTATGTGTAATAGGAAAGGCTTTTTGTGCCACAGTTTTTAGTGGTAAAATTAATACACAATATATTTCACTCCATAATATAAGTTCAGTTTTTCTAATGAGAATTATCCAACACTGTCTTTTACATGTAGGCACTGTTCTGTTTGCAATCAGTAATACATTTGTTGTTGTGAGTGACTATAGTAGTTTCATAAATGTGGTCTTTACATCTAGTCAAAGGGTTATTTTTATCCTGGCTCAGATAATCTCTCTTCTACCTATCAATGGACATTACCTCTTTCTTTGGGGTAACAGAATGGGAAGCTGTAACTTAGGGTGCATTTGATTGACCGTATTCCGGAATAAGAATACACAGAATGATCACTACAAATCGCTCACATCTGGATTTCGTAGCCACTGGAATATTAAATTGATCCTGAATGTCATATCTCGGTTAGCATTTGTAGCTTACAGTGTAAAATGTGCCTGAACCAGTGACATGTTCCATAAAGGATATTTAAAGATCCTTGAGGACCCTAAGAAGATCTTAAAGGATCCTTGAAGTTATTTGAGAAAACTTTAAAGATCATCAAAGATCCTAGCAGGATCTTTAAAGATCTTTGAGGATCCTGAACAAGATCCTGGTAGGATCTTTAAAAATCTTTGAGGATCCTCAAAGATCCATAAATGATATTTAAAGATCATTAAAGGATCTTCAAAGTTCCTTTAAGATCCTACTAGGATCTTTGAAATCTTTAAGGATCTGCAAACAGGATCCTTAAGGATCTTATATAGAATCCTATTAAAGATCCTATTTAAGATCTTTAAAGATCCAAGCAGGATCCTCCAAAGATTTTCACCAAGGTCATGCCATATTTAGGCCAATCAGGGCTTTGATTGTAAATTTGATATATTCTAGGTTTGGAATCATGTTATGACTTAATTATCCAATCAGTTTACCCATTTATTTAGTAATTTGATATGATCAAGGCATGCCATTTACCAACCAATAGGATATCTTCTTGGAGCTCCGGTTTTAATTGAAACTTGTTGACTGACTACTCTATCTCATTTCCTGTTTTAACAAAACCTCAAATATTTGATTTCAAAAGACTAGCTTATCAAACTTGAAAACCTTTACAGTCACATAACATCTCTTCACTAATCTGTCAAGAATTTAACTAATCTAGAATGCAAATATTTGAGCATGGGCTATCATTATTTATGAACCTGAGTTAAACTGCATGAACTTGATTCTGTAGTTAATCTTAATTCAAAAGTGTGATCACTTGAAACTTGTCTTTATTAATTCCACTGAAAAAAAAACTATTTTGGCCTTGTCTTGTCCTGTGAAAACAGCCGCCTCTATTCGCGGGCCGAACGGAGCCCCACGAGAGACGTCTGTGATTCGAGCCGAAAGATTCCATACTGATGACGTAAAATCACAAATTCACTGCACGGAAATGAGGCAGAACAAACACAGCTCCAACCATGCTCTGAAAACTGAACGAATTCTACTAGAATATAACTCCTGAAACCGAAATAACCCCAGCAATTGACAAAAGACAGTCTCGTGAACAATTATCATACAGGATAAGCTCTAAAAGTGATTATCCATTGCGCGAGACCCAATAAACCGAACAGTTTACTTACGCGCTAGAAACTGAATGCAATTGCCGTCATTACGACAGAAATTCTATGCACCAAGCTCTGAAAATCAAACGAAATCTCTTAGAATGTAACTCCTTAAGCCAAAACTGGGTCCCGTTCAACTATGAAGAGGATACCCTTGTGAACAATTGTCATACGTTTGCAGCTATGAAAATGATTTTCACTGCGCGAGAGCCGATAGACCGTACAGTTTACAAAAGCCCTCGAAAGGCTTATTATAATCGCGGAAGCGAAACGAAACAAAATAGAAAAGTGATAATCAACGAAATAAAAATGAATTCATGGGAAATGAGTCTTCAGGACATCTCCAAATGGTTATGTTATTGTTTCTGAAGACAGAGTTCAGTCCCGGGTTACTTGAGCTCAGTAGTCTGGTTCGATATCACTTTTTACATCCACAAAGTCTTTGTAGGTTCCCTAGCCTCAAATAACTTCTGCTTTTTTAACACTAAGTGATAATCAACTAAATAAAACTCAAAGCACCACACAAGCGCACAGTTTACAAAGCAGAGGGACTTTGCCATAGACGCAATACCTCTGAGGATATCAAAAACAGACCATTTGCAGCTTTTATCGGCATTTATGTGCCTTTTGCAGCTTGGCATTCACGTGATTGTACAGGATTGTACTGGATGGTAAAAAAATATTTAACTTCATTTATTTAGAAGCTTTGTACAAGATCGGTATTGTTATTAGCAAAACCTGTTTGTAAATGCTATTTTTCACCTCCAATCGATTGTCGATCTTTCTAAAACAGCGTTTTTAAAAATGGCTTGCTATCCAGCATCCATGGCAACGCCTTTCCCATGGGGATAACGAGCTCATTCATTCGTTAACGAAGTATTATATTAGCACGTGACTGTTAGCTGCAAAAGGCCTATTGACCATATTTATTGTAATAATATTAATGGTGCAGGCACAATGACAAGCGGTGTCAGTCCCGCACATTAAATTGTTTCATTATTCTCAGCACTCGACAACAGCATTACCATTCTTCCAACAAGTAAGTAGAAAGAATTTAAGAGTGTTTGATATTCACTTGTCTTCATTCCATTTCAGTGTTTGGTGGCATTGTGGGAGATAATCAGATCATGGCTATTGTGAACACAACAGCAACATTGCAGTGGAACACGACAGGAAACAATCGCATCCTTGCAGTTGTCTGGGGTATTAGCCGACCTGATAAATCTGATATTGCTAAGATGTTAATTACAGGGGATATATTGAGAGGAGTCACTTCCGATTGGAATGCCTCTGACCCTGTTTACCAAGGAAGACTGTACTTTGTGGGAAGCTGGAGTGCAGGTCATGCCTGGTTTGAGATACGAGAGCTGACAAAGAATGATAGTAATATCTACATGGCAAAAATAAGAGAAGAAGGAGCTGCTGATTATGACCTTAGTACAACAGAGTTGGTTGTCAATGGTAAGACATAATTTACTTGGTATATATGAGCTTGGTAACCTTTGGTAGATTGAGCAATCTGATTGGTTCACTTTCATGGGATTATCCATTGCACCTCTTATTAAATGTGCGAGGTTCATACGAATGTGCATGTAAGTTATGGATAGTGTACATGCATGGGCCTTAAAAAGGGGAAAACAAGTGAGAATCCATAACCTAATTAAGTATGTTTCTGCATGAGCAAAGATCAAGTTTAATAAGATGATCATTTACAGTCTAAAGTGAATTTTTAAGCCTTCGAAGAGAGAAAAGAAACACAGCTAAGCTTGAATTCAGAGTCGGATCGAAAGTTTGCAAGTTTGGACCAATCAAATCGCTGAACAGTGGACGTTATGCGATCAATCAGATCGCTGTAGCTTGACAAACACACACACATATCATAAGCTTAGATCGCACACCACTAGCTTATAATTAACAGATCGAAGGAAACATGGAGAAGCTTGTTTTGGAATCTGCTGTTCGTGGATATCACGTCTACAAGGATATCTGGACTCCAAACATTGGAGAGAATCTTGATGCTGAAAATGAAATAGGAAATGAAGTTGATAGATTTGCTGTCGGGGTCCTTAAAGCTGGAGAAACAGTTGGCCATCTCCCTCGTGAGTATTCTAAAGTAGCGTGGTATTTTCTCGTTCGTGGTGGAAAGATCTCGATCGAAGTTACCGGCAAGCAGCGACATTGCAGAAAACTTTGTGGAGGAATGGAAATACCATGTCTTGTAACGTTTAGCTGTTCAAGGAAAGCGACTGTGAACCACATGAAATACCTTTTAACGGGGATGGTTTAGTTAAACCACATAACACAATCGGCTCTTTTAAGAGCCACCAAATTTGCAAAAGCAATGACCAATGCTTCTAGTTTAGTTTTAATAAAGGTTTAGTGGTATCCACCTACAGTGGAGTTTAAACAAATGGTAATTTATGCGAATGTTTGATACCTTTTCTAGGTGTTCCCGTAGATAAGCCGCACCCCCGATTATGAACGAAAATTTTGGGTGAAAAGGTGTGGCTTATCTACGGGTGTTTACAGTACATAGTTTACATAACAAAATTACTAGTGTGCGGTTTGAAGGGAGAAGAGCACAGCTACTTAGATAGAGCAAAAGCTAATCGAGCTAAGTAGCTGGGCCATGCCGGAATAATTGATACAGTAGCACTCATAGATTGGATGGAAATAAAATACAAAAAGAACAATACTAATACACACAAAGCGTATCTATAATAAACGTACCAAAAAAGCATTATACGTACACAAAAGATGGAAGTGGGCATACGTTTAAGTACATCAATATGTCAGTCTATTAAGTAATTGTTTACCTTCCATTCTCTATTAAGTAGCATTGTTTAAACTTAAAATTGTATAATGTTCACACAGCATATTGTTTTAGTTCAATCTGTCAATGTTCACACAGCAAAGTCATTAAGATATGCTGGTGCTTGTCTAACTCGAGAAGGTCTGTCATAGGCCTTTGCAGCTTGTAGTGTAGGGCATCCTGTACCAGTGTGTTAGACAGATTTTCCCCTCGGACACAATACTACTTCTCTTGCTCCAAAGGCACAGACAGTTTGAAGCAACAAAGTATTTGCTATATATATATATATATATATATATACACCCGATCAAAAAAAAGATGACACTCCAGATTATATATATATATCCCCATGCGTGTGTTTGTTTTTCCTGAGAAAGCAGTACCATAGGGATCGGTACGAGGACAATGCGCAAACAATCGCTTTGTTTAGTGCCTAAATGCCTAACAATTTTTCTTAGCGCCAGTGGGACTTGAAATCAATAACCGTTCAAACGTTATAAACAAAGGAAAGTTTAAGTGTTTATAGTGCAGCATTTATTTTCATTGTTTGCTTTTCTTTTGGGGTTTAAAGACCTATAAGAAATAATGCCGTGGTTGCGAAATGTTTAGGTCCCTGGCTATGTGTCTAGTTGGGGCCGAATCGATACAATATAAAAGATAATTTTGGCTTTCAAAATAATATTTCAAAATCCGAAAGAATGAAAAATCCGCGCGTGTTATCGGCCAAAAGACACCAGTTTAATAACTAAGGAAGCCGTCTAAAGCAGTTTCCTCGGTAAAGCACGCGACTGAGACATTTATTTTGAGTTAAAGTTTCATAGCGAAATTTCTGCCACCTTTGTCCACTGGAAACTACCGAAGTAGCAATATTAGATCCTATTTTAGCTACTTAACCCAAACAATTACGTAGTTTTGCTTGAATTCTAGCGCGGAAATTAAATTTTGCTCAGACCGGTGAGCGATGATCGATTTCACTTCAGCCTCTAGTTCTACAATTCAGTACTTTTTAAAAGAGAACTGATCCAACATTATGTTCAGATGAGAAAGAAATCATGTTGCTTTTGTAACAGTGGTATCGCCGGAAACTCTTGGATATAAGACATCCACAAGAACATATTTTTCGAGAAAAAATGAAATTATTTGGATGTTAATTTTTTTTTATCTCGATCACGTTCTATCCAACTGAAGCGACTCAAGGCAAACATTTCAACATGACCTTTAAAAAAATGGTAGAAATTTCAATACACAACCGCGCGTGCTCTACTGAATAAACTACTGTAGAAATTTATTTTGATTATCAAACAGTAATGTTTCGAAGTCTGCTAATATTTTTTATTTTTTACCCGCACGGTAATTCCTGCACTTGACGAGATTGGCGGCCGCGTTTTGTTTAGGTCGAATTATGCTCAGTTGAAAAATGGTTAACTGAATTAATGTGAGTATACTATGGGGTTTTGATGCTTTTCAAGCGTTCTGAGCACGTGACTAAACCCCCTAATGATTTGGCATCGCAATTCTTTTCTAAAAACCATTAAGGCAAAGTTTTTCTAAGCGAACTGGTACTTCATTAAATTTGTTTAAAGCCCCAAGAGAAGATCAAACAATGTGAAAAAATGCTGCGCTATAAAAACTTTAACTTTCCTTTATTTCTAATGTTTGTAAACTTCAAACTCTCTGGCGCTAAGAAAGATTGTTAGGTACTTAGGCACTAAACGAAGCGATTGTTTGCGCATTGTACTCGTACAGATCCCTATGGTATTGTTTTCCCAGGTAACAACAAAGACACAAATGGGGATATATATACTCTGGAGTGTCATCTTTTTTTTGATCGGGTGTATATATATATATCTAGCATGTTTTCACAAAAGGGGGTCTTAGGTTCTAGGGCTCCTTTTGTGAAAACAGCGTAGATCTTGTGTGCCTTTAGCTTTAAAAGCCAGTAACTCGTGTTTCTGCCGTTTTCTTGAAAGCGCAAATGATCTGTAGGTATTTTATGGGGGTGGTGTGGGGTGAGGAGTAGTTCAAAATTTTTCTCGAAAAACCTACTTTGCCTGACGTATGGCGCAACGATTTGCTTAGTGAAAGATGTACATTTTCCACTAGGTCTGAGAAAAAAAGATGAAAACGTTGAAAAGTGAGTTACTGGCTTTTAAAGCCAACAAGTACGCATTAATTTACTTGTGTAACCTAAATTTCGAAGTGGCGCCATGTCTCGACCTTTTAATGGATTTCGATGCACTATACGGCAATACAACGTTCTCGTCCTGTAGATGAAGTTTAATGGATGGAATTTTGCCGTATTTTGAGTAGAAATGCCAGAAAATGTGTTTTTTTCTAACCTAACCTTAATCTCTCAAAAGTTACTTGTGTAACCTAAATTTCAAAGTGGCGCCATTTCTCGACCTTTTAATGGATTTCGATGCACTATACGGCAATACAACGTTCTCGTCCTGTAGATCAAGTTTAATTAATGGAATTTTCCTGTATTTTCAGTAAAAAAAACTAGAGAATGGCCTTTTTCTAACCTAACCCTAACCTCTAGCTCTCAAATAAAGAAATTATGGGATAAATCTCACACAAGTAAATTATGGGATAGAAAGGCCAGAAAAGTCTTAAACTGTCATTTGCCGTTTCAAGAAAACAGCAAAAACACGAGTTACTGGCTTTTAAAGCTAAAGGCACACAAGATCTAGCATGTTTTCACAAAAGGGGGTCTTAGGTTCTAGGGCTCCTTTTGTGAAAACAGCGTAGATATATATATATATATATACATGTATATATATCTAACTTGATTTTTCAAAAGGTGGACTGCATCACACTGGATTTATCAGACATTTCAGACTAGCTCCCAGGCTCCTGGAAAACTCAGTAAAAATGCTGGTTAAGGACCGTAGGTGCCTATGCACCTACTCTTGGATAGTGGGGTGAAAGCTTAATGACATAATATATTATGGCCTTATAGCTCTAAGACAGGGCTAATGCATGCATATGGCTCTAATTAATGGCAGACGTCCTGATTGGATGTGGCCCTAATGGCATGTACATAAATTAAGCAGTGTCCCAGAAATAATGATTCATGAGACCACCTTTTGAAAAATCATGTTAGATATTGAACACAAATGAGTATATTTTATATACCGCATATTACCTGGCCCATACATTAATTGTTTGTACCTGCTACAGATGTCCAGTCCTCGATTGGCAGATTTCCAAGCATTATCTAACTTGATTTTTCAAAAGGAGGACTGCATCACACTGGATTTATCAGACATTTCAGACTAGCTCCCAGGCTCCTGGAAAACTCAGTAAAAATGCTGGTTAAGGACCGTAGGTGCCTATGCACCTACTCTGCACTTGGTGCACCACTTGGCCCATGCGATCCTGTATATATATTCCCCCCACCCCTCCTCCTGACCCCACTCCTGTATAGTGGGGTGAAAGCTTAATGACATAATATATTATGGCCTTATAGCTCTAAGACAGGGCTAATGCATGCATATGGCTCTAATTAATGGCAGACGTCCTGATTGGATGTGGCCCTAATGGCATGTACATAAATTAAGCAGTGTCCCAGAAATAATGATTCATGAGACCACCTTTTGAAAAATCATGTTAGATATTGAACACAAATGTGTATATTTTATATACCGCATATTACCTGGCCCATACATTAATTGTTTGTACCTGCTACAGATGTCCAGTCCTCGATTGGCAGATTTCCAAGCATTATCTAACTTGAGTTTTCAAAAGGTGGACTGCATCACACTGGATTTATCAGACATTTCAGACTAGCTCCCAGGCTCCTGGAAAACTCAGTAAAAATGCTGGTTAAGGACCGTAGGTGCCTATGCACCTACTCTGCACTTGGTGCACCACTTGGCCCATGCGATCCTGTATATATATTCCCCCCACCCCTCCTCCTGACCCCACTCTTGGATAGTGGGGTGAAAGATTAATGACATAATATATTATGGCCTTATAGCTCTAAGACAGGGCTAATGCATGCATATGGCTCTAATTAATGGCAGACGTCCTGATTGGATGTGGCCCTAATGGCATGTACATAAATTAAGCAGTGTCCCAGAAATAATGATTCATGAGACCACCTTTTGAAAAATCATGTTAGATATTGAACACAAATGAGTATATTTTATATACCGCATATTACCTGGCCCATACATTAATTGTTTGTACCTGCTACAGATGTCCAGTCCTCGATTAGCAGATTTCCAAGCATTATCTAACTTGATTTTTCAAAAGGTGGACTGCATCACACTGGATTTATCAGACATTTCAGACTAGCTCCCAGGCTCCTGGAAAACTCAGTAAAAATGCTGGTTAAGGACCGTAGGTGCCTATGCACCTACTCTGCACTTGGTGCACCACTTGGCCCATGCGATCCTGTATATATATTCCCCCCACCCCTCCTCCTGACCCCACTCCTGGATAGTGGGGTGAAAGCTTAATGACATAATATATTATGGCCTTATAGCTCTAAGACAGGGCTAATGCATGCATATGGCTCTAATTAATGGCAGACGTCCTGATTGGATGTGGCCCTAATGGCATGTACATAAATTAAGCAGTGTCCCAGAAATAATGATTCATGAGACCACCTTTTGAAAAATCATGTTAGATATTGAACACAAATGAGTATATTTTATATACCGCATATTACCTGGCCCATACATTAATTGTTTGTACCTGCTACAGATGTCCAGTCCTCGATTGGCAGATTTCCAAGCATTATCTAACTTGATTTTTCAAAAGGTGGACTGCATCACACTGGATATATCAGACATTTCAGACTAGCTCCCAGGCTCCTGGAAAACTCAGTAAAAATGCTGGTTAAGGACCGTAGGTGCCTATGCACCTACTCTGCACTTGGTGCACCACTTGGCCCATGCGATCCTGTATATATATTCCCCCCACCCCTCCTCCTGACCCCACTCCTGGATAGTGGGGTGAAAGCTTAATGACATAATATATTATGGCCTTATAGCTCTAAGACAGGGCTAATGCATGCATATGGCTCTAATTAATGGCAGACGTCCTGATTGGATGTGGCCCTAATGGCATGTACATAAATTAAGCAGTGTCCCAGAAATAATGATTCATGAGACCACCTTTTGAAAAATCATGTTAGATATTGAACACAAATGAGTATATTTTATATACCGCATATTACCTGGCCCATACATTAATTGTTTGTACCTGCTACAGATGTCCAGTCCTCGATTGGCAGATTTCCAAGCATTATCTAACTTGATTTTTCAAAAGGTGGACTGCATCACACTAGATTTATCAGACATTTCAGACTAGCTCCCAGGCTCCTGGAAAACTCAGTAAAAATGCTGGTTAAGGACCGTAGGTGCCTATGCACCTACTCTGCACTTGGTGCACCACTTGGCCCATGCGATCCTGTATATATATTCCCCCCACCCCTCCTCCTGACCCCACTCCTGGATAGTGGGGTGAAAGCTTAATGACATAATATATTAATTATGGCCTTATAGCTCTAAGACAGGGCTAATGCATGCATATGGCTCTAATTAATGGCAGACGTCCTGATTGGATGTGGCCCTAATGGCATGTACATAAATTAAGCAGTGTCCCAGAAATAATGATTCATGAGACCACCTTTTGAAAAATCATGTTAGATATTGAACACAAATGAGTATATTTTATATACCGCATATTACCTGGCCCATACATTAATTGTTTGTACCTGCTACAGATGTCCAGTCCTCGATTGGCAGATTTCCAAGCATTATCTAACTTGATTTTTCAAAAGGTGGTAAACGTGGTAGATGACCAACTGTTTTGTCGCTGTTTAGTACTTTAACAGTAAATTTGTCAAACTGATTTTCCATCTCTCTATGAGCAATCAGTAATCTCCCCAATAGATGACTTCCAGATGTCCTTGTAGATGTGATAACCACGTACAGCACAAGAAAAGGCAAACTTCTCACTGTGCTCCATGTTTTGATTTTGTTCTGTGCACACATGGCAGCATTCTAGTGTCGAGTTTTCTCTCTTCCAATAAAATGCGTGGTTACTAAGCTTTGATGAACACGACTGCGAGCAAGTTTTTGTTGACTACATTTAGCTAACAATCTACCTTCGACGAAAAGGTACCGTCAAACAAATGCTATGGAAAGTTCTATACACGTCTTTCATAAGTTTTACTTCCGGTCACGAAAACGAGGCTCCAGGTGGTTTGAAATCCAAGATGGCGGACAACTGCTCAGTCTCAGCTAGAAAGTACATTGTACCTCCGAAAAGGACTCGAAAAGTGTGTTATTTAGTAGATCGTAACTGAATTTGGCTTTAGAATCACTGTGTTTATGTTCATGTATAGTCTACCGTATATTAACTGATGATTTGCATGAAAAAGTCCAAGTTTTGGGCAAAATACCGAAAGAGCACAGATGAAACTTTTAAACTATTAACTTTTGTTGAAAATCTCCACAGATCAGTACCACAAAAAGCACACGCCGTATGAAATACTGCATTGCTGTGTACACTATGTACTGGAATAACTCTTGAGACGTGATTTGTAGTTAAGCCGACCCAAAACTGAGAAAGAGTATGGCTGATACGGTTGCTTGAAATATGACTAACTTGTATGTTTGTTCTGAGTTAACGTATAACTTTGAGAAAAGTGGGGGTTTCTTGGTGTTACAGATCACCACATAATTATGTAACACAAAGCAAACTATTGTCTTCTAAAGCAAAACAATACCCTGAAATACAAAGAACCCTATCCCCAGAAACAATAAATCAAACAATGAATCTGCTTCACCAAGAAGCACCCAGAAAAGTGATATTTGAAGTATGCGGGCATCAGGCGTCGTATTAGGCAGAGGCATTCCCGGAAAAAAATTGTTCCCTTGGTGTCAACGTACTCAAGAGAAGAGAAATCTTCAAGCATAATTCTGGCTCTTGGAAACAATTATAGCTACAGCTACCAGAATGAAGAAAAGACTGTTGATGATATTCAATCAATGGGCATCAGTCAAACGATGAAAATACAGATTCAACCGACCACTATTGAAAAACCTGCTCGTTTTTCTTCTTCAAGGAAATAAAAAATAATATTAGTTTCTACACAGGATTCTCATCTTCTAAAATATTTCAGGTCTAGTATGATTTTTTATAATGTTTGAGAGAAGGGAGAAATATCATTTACTGAAATAAATGTTTAATTGAGGCTAACAGTAATATGGGAAGGGAATACCACTTATAAACAGTGGCTATACAAGCAATTCAGGTCAATAAAAATATGAAAACATTAAGTACTAAATAAATAGTAACAAAAATATTAAAACTATTAACTGGTAAATAGGTGTTAACTAAGTGGTGGTTGAAGGTGATATTAAAAGTAGTCCGCATGAAATTGGGGGAATCATAAGATGAGTGATAATGTGTGTATGGATAGCAGAGTTTTAGCCCAGAAGGTTTGGGGTAAGGTGAAGCAAAATCAGAAATGAGAAAACACTAAAAAAAAAGGAAAATTACGAGTAATGAATGCATATATTTTTCGAGTGAGAGCTGCTAAATAAACAATAACTGATATAACAATGTGGTGGCCTGATGATATGAGTGAAGGAAGTGGGGGAAGTTGCTTGGGGAAAGGAGGGCATTGCATGGTACCCCTGCTCCATCTCCCCTTATTTGACTGGCTAAAACCTTAGATAGGGTGAGCTAATATAGCACACGGAGCATGCAGGGATAGGGGAATAGGAACCACTACTAATTACAATCAGTTTGTGCTAAGCTTTTTATATATTATCAAATTATCAATAATTGCACAAAATAATATTCTGTACAAAACGTATTAGTGTTAGAAATTTGAATTATCTTCAAAATTAAGCCCAAGCAGTGTCCAAAAGCCTTTGCTAGATATATTCTAACTACAAATAAACTTATTTTAATGGTATATGAATAATAAAATCAATACCGTATGCTGTTACACAATAATGTAAGTGATACAGAGTCAGGGAATATACATTGAAGGGTATAGAGTATGAATTGTATACAATGTGAAAAAAGGGTATGAAAAAATAGAATTTACCATATAAAGGGTAGGGATACGGGAAGGAAAACATGCTATCATTCTTTATTAATGTAAAAGTTCTGTTCAGAATTTAAGCGAAAACGGCTTTGGGGAACTATGAACGGATAAACCATATTCTAACTGGAACTATGTCTGGATGGTTATCCAGTATAATGGCTGCTGTTTCGGTATACTTGTTGCCTGCATCTTACCAGTTGACTCCTGTTTTTCCAATGTTTATTTTCTGTTAGGTGAACAGTAGTTACATTTCCTATCGATAGCACTTCGCTTGCTGTATTAAATAGCAAAAGAGATTAGATATCATGACATGAGCTTATTAAACAGCCTATCAGAAATAAACTAAAATTTACTTTGCACCTCATAAATCACTTTGCCACAATTTTAGACCACAATACTAATTTACTTTAGCCAGAAGATATTTCCGACTCCTTTAATTTAGCTTAGATATCTTCGACGGAAAGATGCCCCTGAAATAATTAATATCTTCAGGAACACCCAACGGTAAAACTTCATAAAAACAAACATTCTGATGTTTTTATAACAAATCAGATGTATTTAAACATATTTAAGGGAATTGTCTTTCAGCTGGCAGACGAACAGCTGTTCTGCAGCGCCAGCCAGCCTAAAGTTCATGAAGAATTTCTAAATTTCCCAGCTGAAATATTTAAGTGCAGAATTTGCCAGCAGCAAAAATATTTTTTTGAATATATTCCCAGCTGAAATATTTAAGTGCAGAATTTGCCAGCAGCAAAACATTTTTTTACATATATTCCCAGCTGAAAAATACAAGTGAAGAATATGCCAGCTAATAAAAATGCACGATATCTATTCCAATACTGGTATGATCAATTAAAAGTCAATTAAGCTATACTAACGGCCGTGAGCCACGAGTAGCAGCTGACGTTTCAAGCGTTTAAGCACAAGCAACATACGCAGACTCAGTGACTGATCATTAGCGGCGCTTGTTCTACTCACTGATGTGATCACTGAGTCTCCGTATGTTACTTGTGCTGATGTCGCTAGTGTGAACCAGCCGGTCGTAACACTTAGCTGCTACTATACTTTTAGCTGATTGTATCAGTATTTATCTCCCATCAACGCAGATCAGTTTCATTTTAGTATGACCAGGGCGGTACATACCCCTCCCCTGGGGACTTGTAGAGACCGAAAACTGTTTTTAAATGATTTCTATATCTCAACACCTTTCAACATTTTAAACCTGTTTCAAGATCGGCTCCAACACTAAATATTGTTCCGATGTTGAAACGGTTTGTACAGGGCTTAACTGAAATATAGAACGCTATATTTTTATTTTAAGAATAAAAACCTGAGCTAACCTGCAGAATTCGGTATTTTTAAAAACCTGTGAAACAACAGGTACGTGCAGAATTTGCCAGCTGAGAAATATCGCTCTGTTATATTATTATTATGTAATTATATCGGACTGCAGAATTTACCAGCTGACAAATATCGCTCCGTTATATTATTATTTAGTATCAGACTAAAGAATTTGCCAGCCAAGAAATTCCAAAGTGCAGAATTTGCCAGCCGAGTGGCCCAGAAGAACAGTTATTTTGCAGAACAGTTCGTTGGGTGTTCCTGTATCTTCCCCTGTAAGCTGCAAACGTTTTTTAGATTTGCAACCTGTCGGGTGTTCATTGTTCGGAAATGACTGATGACTTGATCAAGTAGAAAAGTACTTTTTTGTGCGCTAAACAATATACTACACATGGACATAAATACAGTGATTCTAAAACCAAACACAGGTATGATTTACTGTATAACATACTTTTGGGAGTATTTTCGGAGGTACTTTCTAGCTGAGACTGTGCAGTTGTCCGCCATCTTGAATTTCAAACCACCTGGAGCCTCGTTTTCGTAACCGGAAGTAAAACTTATGAAAGGCGTGTATTGTGTATGTGTAGGCAAGTAGACATGAAGTTTAAACACTTTCAGATTTAAAATCATGGGTAAACCTACGGAGTAATCTCGTTAAAAGTTCGACGGGGCAAAGAAGGTGATGCAGATTTCTAATCTTGATTTTCCTTTCAATTTTTTTCTCTCCAAAATTTGAGCTTCTAAACTCGGGGTGCAGCTTATCTGTGAGTGCGGCTTATCTGCCAGTGTTTACGGTATTCATAGCTGACTGTAGTAGAAATGTCAATCCCCTAAAAGTCTTGCATAAATTGTCTTCGAATTCTAAATCTCATCAGTTGCCCGTGACATATCAACACTTGTCTGAGTCAGCTTGATGTCCGATTTGGGGTAATTAACAAGTGATAAGGAGTTTTAAGTTTAGACCATCCTATAATTATCTTGTAAAGTATTTTAAACTGTATCCAAATAATATACACATGGTACATGTAGTTTATTTTTTTTAGTTTCATCTTTTGAATAGCAAATATTAAACTCAAACATTGATAGCCATTTGTAACAACAGTATTATTTAAGTATCGCTTTTCAACCATTATTTATCTTTATACTTCCTGGAGGCACTTTTATTCGCTTATAATCTGGGATTTTGATCGGTCTCATTTTGACTGTTAGCTATGGTAAGCACTCCTTAAAGTGCACCTAACCCCTTTTGCAATTTTTATACATATGAATCTTTGAAAGGTTTTGAGTACTTCTGTGAAGAAATGTTTGGCTTTCATAGAATACTCTATGTTCTATGCTTGTTTGAAATGGTGAAAAATTGACCTTTCCCGACTCGATTATGCCCGTGTAAGAAAAAGCGTGGGTCGATTCTTATAGGTTATACCATGGCATTTCGGGGTATTAGTGATTTAAATTGCCCCGAGAGCCGAGGGAAGATTTGTAAAAGTCCCGAGGCCGCTTCGTTATACCATGATCGCCGAGGAACGGAACAAATCTCTGAGAAGTTTAGTTTTCTCTGCCGAAACTAAAGACGTCGCAGTCGAGTTGCTTTCGAAAACGTTTTGTTTAATGCTTGACTGAGCGCCATTGATTAAACGATCCTGGCTTCCCCTGGGGAAAAGCGTGTTGTTTTTGAGAAGAATAACACTAAAATACAATGTAATTATGCGGTTGACTAAATATTCGAAGAGCATGAATGGATTTTAATTACGTCACGTTTATGGTTTTAAGTATCCCACATGGAAGAAGCGGGTTTGAGAAATTAAGAGAAGAATATGCAGATTGAAATACGTGATCCCACATGGATTACGTTGAAGGTTATGATGAAGACAGGTCAGTTTGGATTCAGTATTTTTCATCCGGGAGCGCAGGGCTAGTTGTGCCAGAGGGGAGCAGGAGTTCATGCTTTTGACCTTCTCACTTCCAGCCTGCATTCTCTTCTAATTTTCCCTCATTACGCATGCAGGGGAAATTTAGAAATATGCATTGTCTCGAAATTTCCCGGCGGGAAATTTCGAAACAATGCATATTTCTAAATATCCCTGCCATCAGGGAAAATTAGTGGTTTAAATGTGCCTCGGAGAACAAAAGAATCCGAGGCTACCATGGTATAATTGATCTTATGGCACCTCATTAATGCATTATTCTCCATGGCGCCTTTCTATCACAACAACATCGATATAAAGAGTTATTACATGGAAAGTTGTGTAATACGGCTGGGTATTTTTACGAGTCAGTTTAATTTTTTGAGCCTGAAAGGCGTTGACGAGTAAAAATTCCCAGCCGTATTACACAGCTTTTCGTGTAATAAATTGTTTATTATACGACAGCTAACACAAACAAAAAGGTTTGTTTTGGCTTACCTTACTGCTCTGTTTGACAACAAATCTCGAGAGAAGAAACCTCAGCCTCAGTTGAAGTCAAATGTCGGGGGCAGGCGCGTATTGAAAACGTTTTTTCCGCACTAAAAGCTGATTGGCTGTTACTCAAACAGCCCCATTTCGATTGGCTCGTGCGCTTACAAAACCTTTTAAGTGTGGAATAAACCTGTGCAAAGCGGTTTGTGACCCGTGTAATACGGTCTCATATTTGCACTCGTTTTAGCCCGTATTTGCACTGGAAAACGCCAAGTCGTATAATAAATAGAGAATATACACAGTCTGTGAGTTGTTAGTAAAGAAAACAGTTATTTTAGACAAAATGCTAAATATTTATTCAAATTATTGCAAAGTGGAATGAATTATGGTGAATTTAAAGGCCCAGTACGGACCTTGATGCTTTGCGCGCTTAGACGCTGGCCGCCATCTTTTGTCACAGTCGAAAATTGCACTCTTTACAACCGCTCTATGCAATCCACTTCCATCGGCCGTTTTTCTAATCTGACTTTCGGTATATTTATTTTCACATGTTGCCAAATTGTAAGGCATCATTTCTGTAGCATTTTAAAGACATTTTGGTCGTAATGCAGGTGAAATTTATGTTGCGAACAATGCGATGTATGTTTATGGGGAAGGCATCATGGCGGAACCGTCGCTAGGAAGACCACGTTAGCCTGGTTCTGTTCGGAAAATAAGACTTTGTTCTTCTGTATTTTACGGCCGGAACGAGAGGAAGCCACATATGGGTATTGCAGGAAAAAGAATCAGTGTTTTTGCGTTGTGTAATGCCACTGTCATCAACGGTAAGCAGTCTTCAGTGATACTATAAATTGGTGAGTTATTCACCGCAAGATATATCGATTCCACTGGCATGGCTGGAGTGGTCAAAGAGGAAAGGAATCATTTTACTATCATGACAAGTTTCAAGTCGATGCTGGAGAAGCGCAATGGATTTTATAAGCCGTAGTTTTTGATGGGCCGAAGGGCATGATTTGGGAGTTTGCATTGTCTGTGAATATTTATGTGAACCCACAACAAACAGTCTGAACAACTACATTGGCCTCTTGTTCAAACTGATTACTGTGCCAGTAAAACAGCTGATCAAGGTATCCAATGTCCCATGCCTGATGAAGAAATGAGAGTATTTTCCCTGTCGTCACCAGATACTAATCCTGATTTAGACACCACCATGGAGCTTTTTGAGGGGAGTTCAAGTAGTCAAGGATCAGCTAAAGAAGAGTGTCAGGATCCTACATTTGAGGCGAGTTCACATGAAAGCCAATTCACATCCCAGTAATCATGTTCTCAGCCTTTGCAAGACCAGGAAACATTTCTGGTTTATGAAGAAAGTATTTTCGAACTTTTAAAATGTTGCCCTAAGTGTGGTGGTATAGTGTTACCTGAAAGTGTAAAGAGAAAATCACAAGAGGGATCACAGTTAACTATTGAAGTGAGCTGTTTGAATGGATGCCAGTACCAGTGGAGTTCACAACCAAAAATGCTTGCTGTCAAAGGACTTGGCAACCTTTTACTTGCAGCAGCTGTTACGCTAAGTGGAATGGAGTTTATGAAATTTAAGCAGTTCTGTTATCTTCTGAACTTGCAGACAATAAGTGAAGACCCTTTCCATACTTTGAGAAAAGACTTTGTAATTCCAGAAATTAATAGTGCTTGCAAAACAGAGCAGAGTAGTTCTATTGAGGAGGCAAAGGGTAGAGGAGTGCCTGTGATGCTTGCAGGAGATGGCGTTCAGACTCTCCTGGCCATAATGCCAAATATGGCACTTATACTATAATAGACACTGCCAATGACAAAATACTTGACTTTGAAGTGGTTCAAGTTAGTGAAGTGAAGAATTCAAATGCTATGGAGAAAGAAGGTTTCATCAGAACAATTAATCGCATTGAAACTGATCATACAGTCCCAGTACAAGGAATATCTACTGATGGCCACCTCCAAATAAAAAAATACATGCGAGAGGAAAAGCCAGATAAGGACCATGAAGTAGACCCATGGCACATTATAAAGGGGGTTGGCAAAAAAACTCAATGCTGCATCTAAGGAAAACAATTGTGGCGCCTTAAGCGAGTGGGGCCAATCAATAAAAAAACACTTTTGGTGGTCAGTTCAAACATGTAATGAGAGTCCTGAAATTCTAAGTGAGAAGTGGACCTCCCTAATCCACCATGTTGCCAACCGACATGAATGGGCTGGTACAAAGCACTATAAAACATGTCCACATGGTCCACTCCCACAAGAAGTGGCACGTAAAAAGAAATGGCTAAAACCTGGCTCACCTGCACACAAGAGGCTAGTCAAGCTTGTAAAGGACACTAGGCTGTTAAACAACCTCAAACAATGCACAAAGTGTGTTACTACAAGCATGCTAGAAGTTTATCACTCCCTCTACCTCAAGTATTTGCCGAAGAAGCAGCACTTTTCCTATGCAATGATGGTTGCTGGAACACAGCTTGCTGCTTTGGACCACAACAATAATGCAGGCAGGAGCCAGGTAGTGTAAATATTAAAATATTTTTTCTGAAACTGTCACTGTTAATTAATACAAAGGAAAATACATATTAAAAAAAAAATAGTTCAAACACTGTACTGCAGTAAAAGTCTGAAATAAGACTGAGACTTGTTCTCATCGAGATTGTAAAGCAAAGGATTTAATTGAATAGCTTCTAATTTTATATTTGATTTGATTTTATATTCATTCCTTCACATTTCTTTCACACTAGTTAGAGAATTAAGTTTACATTATGAAAACCAACCTCAATTCCAATTGGATCTGGAATTCGTTGATACTTATAACAGGGACGTAGGCACATAATTTTTTGTGGGGGCCTAAAATGGCAATTGAGTTGTAGAGAATGCTCAAACTGTAGTGTTGTTAAATGCATGGTTTATTTTATCACTGGCAATGGCATGCACAAATCCCTGTATAAACATGATTTATTGTAGCAGTATTATATTGTGTGTCTATCTGTATGTCTCTCTCTGTATGTTAAAAACAAACCTATGCAAATATGTATTACAAAATATGCAAATTTATATTTTTGGCAGATTCACAGAGAAAAACAGACATTATTCAGACACACTCACTACAGACTGGATTGCATAAATCCTTATTCTATGTTACATTATTAGGCTACCATACAAGAAGGAGAAGTATAGCCGGGAGTAAAATGATACCACCTCCCCCCGAGCCGCCGCCGAGTGTATATCCGCGAGGTAGCGACTCGTATATGTCGAGCACATAGGACACGGCGTACATGGAGAATTGGGTCAATTCCTTATGCAGGCAAACGAGCCGCGGCGTACATGGAGAATTGGGGCAATTCTGTATGTAGGTAAACGGGCCGCAGCGTACATGGAGAATTGGGGCAATTCTGAATGTAGGCAAACGGGCCGCAGCCCGACGCTATATTAGAGGTTCGTATACGTGACGTATTAGCCACAATGGAGAGACGCACTTGTGGATGGCTAATGCTTGGAAAGACTACACACTGTACGAGGAGCGCAAAGACGCAGTACTGCAGGCAGCACAATTTCCAAATACGGGTAGGGGGCAGCATACCCGCCCCCTGTAATAAGTGTGGCCGAGGATGTCTTACGAGCCACGGGATTTGTGGGCAGTGCGGGCGAGCCCGGCGTCAGCGCTTCCACATCGAAAAACAAAAGACTAAGAAGCACTTCGCGAGTGTGTTGCAGGAATTGGAGACGACGCTCCAAACGGTCAATTAGAGAAAGGTGGGGTATTAGTTAGAGGCACGAGGTAGAAGGACTCAGATTTAGAGAGAGGTGCGGTATTAAACAAAAGTGAAAGATGCCCACCGCCCGAGATCTACGCATACAAGCAAAGCAGTATGGCCTTCGAGGGACATCGAGGCTCAACAAATTCGGTCTCAGCCGGGCAATAGCCGAGGCCCGGGCCCCGGAGTGGGCAAAGAGGGTCAAACGGGAAGCACAAACGGGGAGGTTGCCGGCCCTTCGGGATGCCGTTGAGAACCCCCACAAGAGAGGGCAGCGCCGTAGAGAGCTCCGGCGCCTGGACGAGGAGACCCACGTCACGCTCCGAGCAGCTGCCTATGCCAAGCGGATCGAGAAGAACCCCAAATAACGGATAGCCGCCCTACGGAGGTTCGCTAACCGCGCTCGGTAGAGCGTCCGAACGCGATTCGGGAGGCTAGTGAGGCAAATCGCCGAAGAGGGGTCCCACATCATCGACGAGCTCGACAGGGAACGGGAAGGTGCAGACAAAGGGCGGCGGTTTGTCAAGTGGACCTTCTTCAAGGGGGTCGGAAGCGATCTCACAGACCGTATCATGGAAAAGCTAGAGGAAAAGGTCCAGACCGCCTTCTACCTACGCTACTCCTACACATATCGTATCAAAAACGTGGAAGACGGCACAGTAATCCTCTTCCATAAGAATCCCACCGGGAGTCCCTGGATCCGCGCGCTAGAAGAATCGGAGGATTGGATGGAGGGGGTGCCGCCTCCAGAAACAGCGCGAAAATGGCTGACGGTTCGAGAGGACCTGCGGTTAAACATAGACGGTATCGAACGCCCAGACACGAAATGGGCCTTCATACGCTTCATATCCGTAGAGGTCAAAGTCGTACTCGGCCACGAGCCTTTGATGGGCACAGGCCCCTGCCCGAGTGGTTACGCCACAAGCAGGGAATGTACGCTCTCGACACCTACAACGACAATCTATGTCTCTTTCGGTGCCTCGCTGTACACAACCGGGGGCGCGCAGAGGTACCGGTGCACAACCCAGGCCAGGCAACACGCTGCGACATTCTATGACCGCAAAACCACGACCCCAGATGTCCCCAAGACCTCCCTCGACGAGTTCCGAGCTCTCCTCTTGCGAGAAGGTCATCGTTGGGAAGAAGGCAAATCAGACTATGTTCCTGATTACGCCCGACTATAACTACCTAGGCCCCAGCACCAGCTACGACAAGTGGGTCAAAGCCTATGGCTGCCAGCAGGAGAAGTCCTGGTTCCCCTACGAATGGTTCGACTCCCCAGACAAGCTAGACCATCCCTACCTTCCCGACTACCCAGAGTGGTATTCCAAGCTCAAGGGGGGCTAACCACTCGAGCTCAGTGAGTGGAGGGCTTGTAAGCGCCTCTTTCGTGAGAAGAAAATGAAGACCTTCGCTGACTGGCTTCGCCATTACAACGATCTCGACGTAGCCCCCTTCGTGGAGGCCCTCGTCAAGATGCGGGGCTTCTACACAGAGCGTGGGGTCGACATCTTCAAGGACGCGGTCTCACTACCGGGGGTCTCGCTGCAATATCTTCTACGCGGGACGCTGAGAGGCCCTTACCAGCCAGTTCTACACGCCCCCGGGGAAGAGGCCTACGCCATGCTCAAGGCCAGCATCACCGGAGGACCGAGCATCGTATTCACCCGCTATCACCAAGCCGGAGCAACGAAGACACGCTCGCACCAATACCCCGACGCGCGGCTCTATTAGCGCGTCCTCGGCTACGATGCGAACGCGCTCTACCTCCACGATGGGGATGGATATGCCTTGCGAAAAGGAACAGGTCCACCACTATCGCCACCCAAAAGAAGACTCCTCCAACTTCACGAAGAGAGTCCAGAACGGGTTCTGGTTTGGTTATGCCGAGGTCGACATAGAGGTCCCACGCCACCTCTGGCCGAAGTTCAAGGAGATGGCCCCCCTCTTCTACAACGAGGAGGTGCCCGAGGCGGCGGTGCCCCCCGAAATGTGGACCTACCTCACAACCACCGGGCGCAAGCGGACGCCGGGACAGTAAAACCTGGTAGGGGCGTACAGCGCCTTCCAGGGAGACGGTGCTGATAGCGAAATACAACGAGTCGGTGTCCATCTGAATGAGTTCGAAGTCTCGCCTGTCGAGGAACCTATCGAGGAAATCGTGATAGAACTCGAGAATACGGCCGTATACGGCCGTGACCACCAGCCCATGCTCGAGATACCACCGGAGGAGGGGGGCGTACAGTAGTATCTTCTGTGCTGACAGAGCCCCTACCGTCACAGCTCAAGCAACATGCGGGCCGCGTCTATCAGGGTGTGTGCAAGGGGGGCAGGGAAATTGTGTCGCTTGGCGGTATAGCCGACCTCAAGCATTGTGCAGCATAACTCTTCCGCCAACCCCATAGCTAAGTATATTTCACAGTTTCAGAAAAAAAAAGCAAAGCTACAACCACCGGCTGGCTGCGTAGCCAAGGGCAAGCATCCCGCCGCCGACATAGACCAGCTCACCTGTTTTTTTTGGGCGTTTGAGGGGCGATAGTAGACGGAGAATTGGGGCTCCTTCAAAGCGATGCGGTGTAACCCCACGTGTGCCGTGTTGTATAGCTCGAGAGCGCGGTCCCTATTTTCCAAGTCCTCTTCGGCGTGGCGCTGAAGACGAGATTGCTCGGCAGCCCAGTCGGCCAGCTTCTCGCGGTTTTCTTGGAATGTCGCCCAATCAGCTTCATATTTTTCGAGGGCCAAATCGTGGCGCTTTTTCTCAGCTGCGAGCGCATCGGGGCCCTTTCCGGAGACCGCACGGGCCAGGTAGCTACCGCCCACAAAAGCCGTAGCGTTCAGAAGGGCCCCTCCTATCATCATTGCAATGGTGGCCATCGCAGTACCTACAGGTTCATAGGGATGAGCTTTTTGTCCTCAAGGTATTCCTTAGCCGCTATGCTTCCGGCCAACACGCCAGTCCACTTCACGTAGTTTAGTATGCTGGTCGAGGGGTCGCTAGTCATGGGCTCCTTCACAACCTTCTTCGCAATCCAGTCAGAATGGAGGCGTCGAGCACGGTGTTTATGAGCTTGCTTTCCGACATAGCTATGTACATACGAGAAACGGGTCAAACTTCAATTGAGTAATCGGCTCCATAGGGCCTTGTCGTTGCGAGAGCGACTGTACCTCCGACACTGCTGCAGCCTCGCGGTGGGTGGCGGCGCTCGGAGGGCTATCGACTGTTCCCTGGGCGCACCTGAAGCCACAATCCCCCCACGGACAGTCCTACGCCGATTGCGGACAGGAGCATCGTGGTGGACAGACCTTCGAACAGGTCTGCAAGGTCGCTCTCGCAACCCTTGCGAGGCGCCCTGACAGTTTCCAAGGCGGCAGCAGACATGCGCTCAAGCGCAGCGGCTTCTTCACTTTTGTGGGCGGGAGCCTCCTCACTTTCGCGAGCCTCCGCCTCCGCCCTTGCGTGAGCCACCCTTCCGCAAGCAAGGTCCACCGCCCTTTCGCGAGCAACGGCCTCTCGGACGCATCTGTTTGTCACCGTTAGTGCCTTCCATGCGGCTACTGCGGCGAGTCCATTCAGAATGGCAACGTCGAGTGTGGCTTCACGAACTTGCTTTTCCATCATAGCTACACACACATATGTTGGGCGTAGCCCTTTGCAGCTCGTTGTTATACCCCGCAATCCTCTCTGTGTTGATTATGAGGTTAGCTGGCATGAGCCACACCCCAGGGGCCACGGCTAAGTTCAGCTGTACTTTGGCCTCTTGTATGGCTAACTGGTAGTTGGAGATGCTTTTTGCGGGGTCGTTTTCTTAGATGGTCACCTCAAGCATTTTGCGAAACTCGAGTTGTGTGTTCAGAGCGCCCCCGCTGTTACCTGCGATAGATGAGCGCATGTTGGCTTGAGCCCCCAGAACGGTATATACGAAGGCCTCGACTGCACGATTTAGTCTGTCCAACCCCGGCCTCGTAAGACCCTTCCTAATTGGTGGTGCGAACCAATCGAATTGCCTTCCTTCGGATGCGTCATTCCGAATGAAGGCCAACAGATTGCCATCCGTCCTAACCCCGCCCTGGTCTGCGAATAAGTTACTCTCGTGGCGGGTCCAGGTGTTTGCTTCGGTGTCGTACCCCCTGATTACGTGCTCGTTTCTAGGACCCTCCCCTGGGTAGCTGACGAATATATCCGCTAACCCGTTATTCCGGCCCCCCTTCCACCGAAAGTCTGGTGTGCGTGGCAAACCGAACTCGATGCACAAAGTCTCCAAAGCTGCTTTACTGTAGTAGTTATCAAGTTGCGTGAAGGCAGAGTCGCCAGGGAGGGGTACTGCCGTTGCGCCTCCAAGTTCACGCAGAACCCGTCGTATCGTAAAATAGACGTGAAATCGAAGGAAACCCTGAACCACAGGGGGGTACGTCTCGAATAAAGGGTCGGTTAGCGACACCCCACAGCCCGCAGTCGCACACCATACCGCGAGGTTGAGTTGTTGAGGCCAATAGCCGTATGATGGGGCCGACAACCATTTCCAGGCCTCCTTCGCCGTTTTGTGCGTTACGACGGTCTCCTTAAAGATGTCCCGGACGCCTGCTTCGAATGATTCCACGGGTGTGACGTATATCCGCAAAGACTTGAGATTGGTGTCTTGCGCTGGGCTTCCAAAGAGGATTGCTGGAACGGGGTATTTCACACTTAGGGACCATGTCATGGTCTAGGGGAAACCTCCACCCATCCCTTGTAGCGCACTCTTGGCCTCAACCGGCTGCTCGTAGCCGGCGTCGTCGCCGTAAACCAAATAGCCATCATCCCCGTCTCGAAACACGATGCTCGTTGAGTATTTTCCTGGACCGTCGATGTCCGTGGATACATAGAATCGAGCAAGGGCAGCATGAGGGTAGCGCTTCTTAAACTTTGACCAAAAGATCGGCATTTAACCGCTTCACTGTGCCCTGGCTCATATTTTTGACTTAGGTAAAGCTACTCTCAACTGGATGTTTAATATATCAATATGGTCGTGCGTAATATTGCATGCACCCTGTGTACCTCCCCGAACCCTTGGCAATATGGCGTGTGATTTCAGAACGAGTGGCGTTGTATTGAAGCGAGGGAGATGGCTTTAATACTTCAAAATGGTGGTCTTAAATAACATCTGTACCTCATCCGACCATACGATCTACTTCGATCGAGAATATTTCGCTAGTCGAGGCCATTCTCGAGGACAGTTGGTGGAATCTGGCCGAAACGGCGACTTTCTGGTGGTTTTCGGAGGGAGGAAATAACGAACCTGAGGCGAGAAACTCGCACAGCATTACTGCAGGGCATCATGATATGGCAAGCATTCAACCATACTTCAAACCCGCAATTGATGCTGGCGTCGTGGAATTCGTGCAAACCTTACCGAAGAAGGCTTGGACCCTAGAGGTCAAGAAACCGCTCCGGTTCAGTAGGAATCTCTGCACACTGCTGTGCATTAAAGGCAATGAAGAGGGGAGGGGCGTATCGCTCAAAGTGGGTAACCATGCCCTGGTGCTCAATGATATGCACACAGTGTATGTCCACTGCGACGTGGTGGATTCCGGCTTCTCACTTCTCGAGGGAAAGCCATCGAAAGTCCTGGCTAGCTTAGAGGTTCCAGGTGAAAGGTTCGCGAAAGCAACATATTTTCCACCAAACCCCCTAGCTGTCCGAACCCTAGAGGGGGTAATGCTGCACAGCCTTCGCCTGATAGTTCGTGATGAGAAAGGCAACATCGTAGACTTCCACGGTCGACCTCTACGTTTCGTGTTGAAACTAGGAAACAACCCGGTGGAGTAAAAAGCGATATTTCTTTCGAAACGACGCCAGTGGCTCGGTGGGCCGGTGGGTGTATTGAAGCTTGACCTTGCTTGGGCATAGACCAACCAATGGCAAGCGATTCGATTTATGCTAGCGCGGGGCCAGAGATGGCTGAGAGCTTTCGACTGCAGAAAGTCTGTGATACGCTCGCCGAGCTCGAACAGCAGGCGAAGCACTACGAGGTCGTTCGCAAAAAGTACGCCCGAGTCCGTGGTATTGTTCATGGGGTTGCTGTGGCCACAGGTAGCCTGAGTGGCGTTTTATCCGCTTCCGCTCTGGGCACATCATTTACAGGCGTCGGACTTCCGGTCGGCATCTCTCTAGGAGCGGTTGGGTTTCTTTGTGCCATCGTTTCGGCTTCGATGGCTGTTGCCAGTAAGAAACTTGGGGACCGTGTTTCGAAGCACGCAAAGACTGTTATGTTGGCCCGGGCTAAGGCTAATTCCGTGGAGGCTAAAATTTCAAAAGCGCTAACCGACGGCAGCAGCCGAGTTTTCAAGCATTATTGGCGAGAAAGAGAAATACGAAGCGCTTAAACTCGAAATCCGACAGAAAAACAGGCGAGAAGGGAGGATAAAAAACGTCGAAGAACTTCGCTCCGAGATCCGTAAGGAGATGCGGGCAAAGCTAGGCAGTCTCGTCGCCTAAAAATCAATATTTTCTATGAGGGAAGCGAGCAAGGTAGTTGCTTTCACTTCGCGAAGAGCTTCGTATAAATAGCCGTCTACTTCGTATGCAAATTTCTGTCTCGTCACCCCAGCCGCGTGTCACAGGCGATTGCATCAGCACGGCGCAGACATAAATAGAATTTTCGCTCCAAATCTTTCGTCTGCCTCAGTGGCGCAGTGTTTAGTGTGTCAGTCTTGTGTTCTAAAGGGGAGCCGTTCACAAGTCTGGGTTCGAACCGCTATCTACTGAGTCAGGCCGGTTGGTATGAAATAAAAAGCTCCCCGTTTCAAACCAACCGTAAGCGCTTCTGCTGATGTGGCAGAACGTTCGGGGCGCCCGCCCAGCGCGCCAATGGGTATCCTCCAGACTCCCCTCCTCGGCTCGCTCCTACTACTGGCGGCGCTCCACCAATTGGCCATTGTTAATCTACGCCGCGGCGTCTGGCTGCGGCCCGTTTGCCTACATTCAGAATTTCTCCAATTCTCCATGTAAGCTGCGGCCCGTTTACCTACATACGGAATTGACCCAATTCTCCATGTACGCCGTGCCCTATGTGCTCGACATATACGGGTCGCTACCTCGTGGATATACACTCGGCGGCGGCTCGTATGGGTCCCTTTTCGAGGGGAGTGAGGGGCTCGTTGGTCCCGGCGGGGCGCCCAGGAGGAGGTGGTATCATTTTACTCCCGGCTATACTACTGAAGGAGACTATAAAGGAGAAGCAATGTACAAAGTTGCATGGTCCAAAGTGTCCAGGTATTTCACTGCACAGCCTGTCCTGGAAAGAAAAGAGTATGGCTACCTTAATGCATCATAACAAAGGTTGTTGCCAGAGCTGAGGAAGGAAACAGGCAGTCTTATCCCATCTATGAAGCAGCACCTCAACAACTTTCTGTTTTGCTAATTGTTTTAAGGGGGAGGAAGGTTAATAATCCATATGGCAGACTGCATGTACACTTTCACAATGTTGTGGAGCTGGAGAGAAGTAGTGCAGGGGAAGGATTTATTATTTTTTAGACATGCTTGACATATGACATATGTAAATGAGTATATGCCCCAGTTGTTAAAAGAGTGGATAACACTATCCCGTATCCAGTGGATAAAAGTAGTGTTGGGGATAACTGGACCAGGTTATTATGGGGACCAAATCGATATGCAAATTCTGAAACAAAGTTTCAATAAAGATCAATTTCTTCATTTGAGTTTATAAAAATAAACGTTTTTATTTCTTTTCATGGGATAACTTTGGTAATATGTCTATTTTATTCCCATGCAAGGTCCACCTCATTTCTATGTTGGCTTTCTTCAGAGTCTATACCCAGTGTAAGTTCCATCTTCTGAAGGAAATGTAGCCCGTATTTTCGGATTTTCTACGGATTTTCTTCCCTAGAAGCCCATGTGTCCACCAAGTGAATTGTCTATATGCAGCATATCTGAGTGAACTGAAATAAAAACAACAACAGCATTTATTTGTTAGTTTAATTGTGCTTATACTTAATGTGCTATACAACAAAAACAAGATCACATTTTAGTGATATCAGTAAACCTGTGAAATAACGGCTAAATAATGTGGATCAAATTTGGGAAGTTTATTTAAACTATTTAAATATGTTGAAATTGAGTGAAGTACAGGCTGCAAAAAAGTAGTTTACACAAAATAGTGCACCGATGTACATGGTCATAAAGTTAAACTTTAACAGTTCCCAGGTTTATTGATTTCACTTTAGTTTCCTTCAAGATACTGTTCTTACTCATTTTGAACATTTGCAGGCCTTGGAAGAGCTGTACTTTCCCTATCGTGTAGGGAAACAAGTGCTGTCCACAGCACATCTCGACATAGACACACAGTCTCAAAGCTTTGTTCACTTGTTATGCAGCCATCTGCATCATAAATTACGAGAACTACATGTAAAGAAGCATGAATATATGCTTGAAAAACAAAAGAAAACACTAGCTTTTTATGGATTGATCAGCAATTAGAAGGTTAGAATGATGAACTATCAGCTTAATTGCGTTACACTCGCTGCCGTCACGAACTTGTGTTATTCTTGTGTAGAACACACTTATACATTTCAAAATAATCTGCTTTGAGGAAAAAAACACTTGACAGTTACCTGAAGTGAACCTATGTTCGAGGCCCCCGTCTCCTTGCAGCATATGCAGATATCTAAAGTTTCCATGACGGCACAGTTACTACATTTACACCATCGCCGAGTGCTTTGAAGCCGCCATCTTGGATCTTCATCAGCTTCATCTCCAACCTCCTCGACTCCAAAATCCTCACTATTTCCCCCTCCTAATCATCAGAACCACTCTGAGGCTCTTCTCCATCTCCATACTCCGGTTCAAGAAGAAAAGGAACTGCCATTTCTTCCAACTTTATTCAAAAGCCGCTTTGCAATTTTCGTGTTCACGTAGTCGTACAATACTGAGAGTGAGATACTCTGACAACTAACTGACGTCATCGGAAATATTGCGCAATACACGGCGTGAACTTTAAAACATTCCTACGTGCTTGCATTGCAACAGAAAAAAAATTATATTGCGATTTCAGTGTTCAGGGCAGTCTAAATATTATTTTGAGACCATATGTGTTTTGTACTCGGGTGTCCCTTTAACGGTTGAAGTGTGACCAATGGATTCCAACCATACTTTTACCCAGTGTAGATGTGAGTTTGTAAAAGCAAAAATGCTAAGTTAATTCTGATGTCGAATTTGTAGTTGTTTTCCAAGACGACATCAACAGTTTATTTCTTTAATTAAAAGTGCATGCGCTATTCGAAATTCTCCTATCAGTGCTCGCGAAATGTCAAGCCAATCAGCAGCCGAATCCCACAAGTCTGTACCCAGTGTTCATTTGACGCCATCTTGGATTAGGCAAACAAAAACCCATGGGAACGAGTTTGAGCCATCGCCTTTTCCGTTAACATTAAATTATGCATGTGCAACTCATCTGCACATGCTGTTTTTATTTTTTTGTAATTATGCATCTGCACGCATGCATTACATTTTCCGTTACATACAGCACAGTATACAATTCAACTGCATGTGCACGATTTATTTTCGTAATTTAATTTCCATTACATATATGCAGGTGCATCTCTTCGTATTTGACTATTGGGAGCTCTGCTCGTTAAGGCTTGCCTATATAATTATGAATTACTCTTCTACAAATATATGGAATCACTTTCTTCTGATTGGTGAAACGTGCAAGCATGACTATAAAAGTGTTAATGGGCTGTCAAACAAAATATAAACCAAAATAAACCGACTTCTTTGCCTCTCTTAGTAAAACCTCAGACGAGTTTGCCAAAGTGCCTTTCGGGTACAAAGCTTGCTGATCGCTGAACAAACGAATATTGATGAAACATCACAATTATGCATCCCCAATGATCTGGAATCCTTGAGCTTAGATCTTAGATTACATAGGTAAGATAAAAATAATTACTACCCGTCAGTAAACTTAGCAAGAAAGAGCTACAGTTAAATCATAATTTACTCGAATTTATGAACTCTAAATCAATACTCGTGTATATCATTCTATAACAAGCAAATGTTTTATCTTATTTTATGTATTTTTATGAACGCAAATGAAGTTAATTTAAGTCAACTTTCGGAGAAATCACAGAGAGTGGGAATCTTGCAGGTAATTTGAAAACTCAACAAATGCAAAAAAATAAATATGATGGCTTAATTGAAAGAGCACATGAAAATAAGCAACATTGCCGAATTTTAGGGGACATATATATATATACAGAGAAATGTATGGTCAGAGTAAAATTGTTACATTAATAGCTTGTAACTTTGTCTGTACAGTCTGTATTTAAAATATATCTTCTCAAAACTTTGCACAGTTGATTTGTTATTTAATCTACTGGGTAGTTTTATTATAAGTAATACCATGACAAGAGGGAAATTAGTGATTAAATTTCCCCGCAAGCTGAGGGAGAGTTTGTGGAAGTCCCGAGGCCGCTTCAGCCGAGGGACTTTTACAAACTCTCTCGAGGCTTGAGGGGAAATATAATCACTAATTTCCCGAATTGTCATGGTAAAACTTTGTAATACTCTGATCGCCGAGGAACGGAACAAATCTCTGAGAAGTTTAGTTTTCTCTGCCTAAACTAAAGACGTCACAGCTGAGTTGCTTTCGAAAACGTTTTAATGCTCGATTTAATGACCTTGGCTTCCCGTGGGGACAAGTGTGTTGTTTTTGAGAAGAATAGCAGTAAAACGCAATGTAATTATGTGCTTGACTAAATATGTAAAGGTCATGCGTATATGGTTTAAGTATCCCACATGGAAGAAGCAGGTTTGAGAAATAAGAGAAGAACGTGCAGATTGAAATACGTGATCCCACATGGATTACGTTGAACGTTATGATGAAGCCAGGTCAGGTTTCACCCGGGAGCGCAGGGCTAGTCGTGCCAGAGGGCAGCAAAAGTTGATGCGTTTCACCCTCTCATGTCCAACCTGCATTGCTCTTGCAGGGAAATTTCCCTGTTGAAGACAATGCATATTTCTAAATTTCCCTTGCATTTGTAATGAGCCGGGGAATTTAGAGATTAAATGTGCGTGAACAAACAAAGGAATCCGAGGCGCTCATGGTATTATAATAAAAATGCTCAAGCGTGCATTAATTATAAGTAAAATTATTATACATTTACATGTATGTGTGGTAATTGTACGGTGTACATGTACAGTACATTGTAAGCAACTTCCTCAAGAATGAACTCTTTTACTTTTTACAGGACCTGCAACTTCCTCTGCTGCTGCTCCACCAGTTACAGGTACAATGTACAGGTCAAATTGTATCACTTTTTTTAGGTCTCGATAAAGGTTCAATGTGTCATGAATTTCTGAAAAACGCTCTTGCAGCGTCGTAATTAAAACCAAATAGGTGTACTACATGTATATACAGTTTTAAAGATCTTGAATTGAAGACAGTATATATTTAACCGTTTTTGAACAAAAGTTTAAAGTGGAGATGTTGTATAGTTTTCAATAGGGACTTTAAGCAACCAGGACGGCGACGGCAATGACGACAGGACGTAGAAAAGTGTTTTCTCCCGAAATTTGGTGTCTACTATTTCCCTTGTTCGCCTTGAATTGTTTTTCACAACCAGATTTACGAAAAATATGACGAATATAGAGTTCCGTTCAGGCCGAACGAAAAACGGATTGATTTACTTTCTTACGTTCGCGTTCTCGTTAAAACATACGATTTGGGGTTTTCACGTTGTGTTTTTGCAGAGAAATGTAGGCGACTGCGTGCATTTTCACGTGTGGCTATCGTATTTTGTAATTAAGGCTATTGTTTTATGCCATCGTCATAGACGTTGCCGTCGTAGTTGCTTAAAGTCCCTAATGCGAAATGATACAGTCCGCCAGAAGGAGTTCAGCCCTTCAGGCTTCAAAACTATTTTTTTCTTAATTAGCCCTTTCGAATCCCAACTAAATTGTCTAAAATACTGTGTCGGGGACAGATTTTATCCCATTTTAAAGTTGAAAAAGTAGTTTTTCATCCCATTTTGATACAAACCAGGCCATAAAACCTGAACGAAAAATAAGTTAAAAAATCCTCAACACCCTATTTGAGAAATGGTTGTTTTCTATGACTCGTGAAAAATTTAGGAAAATTGGACAAACGCAAAAAGGCTGGATTTTAACAAAGTTCACCCGGAAGCGCAGGGCTAGTCGTGCCAGAGGGCAGCAAGAGTTGATGCGTTTTACCCTCTCATGTCCAACCTGCATTGCTCTTGCAGGGAAATTTCCCTGTTGAAGACAAAGCATATTTCTAAATTTCCCTTGCATTTGTAATGAGCCGGGGAATTTAGAGATTAAATATGCGTGAACAAACAAAGGAATCCGAGGCGCTCATGGTATTATAATAAAAATGCTCAAGCGTGCATTAATTATAAGTAAAATTATTATACATCTACTTGTATGTGTGGTAATGTACAGTACATTGTAAGCAACTTGCTCAACAATGAACTCTTTTACTTTTTACAGGACCTGCAACTTCCTCTGCTGCTGCTCCACCAGTTACAGGTACAATGTACAGGTCAAATTGTATCACTTTTTTTAGGTCTCGATAAAGGTTCAATGTGTCATGAATTTCTGAAAAACGCTCTTGCAGCGTCGTAATTAAAACCAAATAGGTGTACTACATGTATATACAGTTTTAAAGATCTTGAATTGAAGACAGTATATATTTAACCGTTTTTGAACAAAAGTTTAAAGTGTAGATGTTGTATAGTTTTCAATAGGGACTTTATGCAACCAGGACGGCGACGGCAATGACGACAGGACGTAGAAAAGTGTTTTCTCCCGAAATTTGGTGTCTACTATTTCCCTTGTTCGCCTTGAATTGTTTTTCACAACCAGATTTACGAAAAATATGACGAATATAGAGTTCCGTTCAGGCCGAACGAAAAACGGATTGATTTACTTTCTTACGTTCGCGTTCTCGTTAAAACATACGATTTGGGGTTTTCACGTTGTATTTTTGCAGAGAAATGTAGGCGACTGCGTGCATTTTCACGTGTGGCTATCGTATTTTGTAATTAAGGCTATTGTTTTATGCCATCGTCATAGACGTTGCCGTCGTAGTTGCTTAAAGTCCCTAATGCGAAATGATACAGTCCGCCAGAAGGAGTTCAGCCCTTCAGGCTTCAAAACTATTTTTTTCTTAATTAGCCCTTTCGAATCCCAACTAAATTGTCTAAAATACTGTGTCGGGGACATATTTTATCCCATTTCAAAGTTGAAAAAGTAGTTTTTCATCCCATTTTGATACAAACCAGGCCATAAAACCTGAACGAAAAATAAGTTAAAAATTCCTCAACACCCTATTTGAGAAATGGTTGTTTTCTATGACTCGTGAAAAATTTAGGAAAATTGGACAAAACGCAAAAAGGCTGGACTTTAACAAAGTTCTGTTTTTGGCCGAAAAGAAGAGCCGAGAAACAGCCAGATAAAGTTTTTCGATTTGTTTCATAGTTGACTAAGAAGTCCCACCTCTAAGGGTAATCTCAGTAACATTAGCCAATCAGAGGGATTCATTTTGTGTGCAGTCTCGGCGGATTGACATTCCCACTCTTATCCAAAAAATTGCCCATCAAAAGTTACCATAATATAGTACTACTACTCATTAAATCCACTATCTGCACTTACATTATATACTAGTTAAATCGTTCTGTTTTCTTTTTCTTAAATTATATAGTTTTGTACAATCACCTTTTCTCTCAGCAATCTAGTTAAATATGTATTTAGTCGAATATTATCACTACCCACCTCAATTAGCCATTGCTACTCGCAGGTTAGTGCTACCTTAAAATCATATTAGGAGTGAAAATAAAAAAAATGAAGTTGAATCAGACGAGCTGCAGAACAGAGAATGCTGTACAGTTTACCGATGCTCGATTCTTCTACAGAAACTAGTGTCGATTCCAGTTTAATTTCAAGAAGCCACAGTTTTAGGAGAACAGAAAAATGGCACCATAGTAAGCAAACAATTAGTATCAGGCAGGGAAAACCATTGAAGCGCTACTCAATCCACACCATGTACACGGTAGACTGTTTCACGTTTATGTCATTCTAATTTCATCGCGCTAAAACAAAACCGACAAACCTTGCTTCCTGTAGCCTGCAGAACAGGCGCTTTGAGAAGGGACACCAGAAAGTAGGTCTGGCGAGCGAAGCGAGTTCGTTGTGATGCCTTCTCTCCCGTGCCAGTCTCCTTTTTCCATTTTCACGCGGCCAAATTATTTTATCACTTCCTTTGCATTGAAATAACACTGAGGGCCTGTTTCGCAGGCTATGCTTCCTGCATTGAATTCTCATTTTTTTGGTCGATTGATAACAAAAGTGTGTTGCTTGATTCTTTGTGGACTTTCGGTCTTCAGTGATTCTAACTTCTTGGAGTATAAATCCCTCCAGCCATTGTTTGTCCTAAGAACTTTACATCCGCTGCCAAGGTTACTCACAAACTAAATTATTACAAACTAAATTGTGCTGCTTTTCTTTTTTCTTCTTTTTTGAATACAGCACCAAGAACGATCTACTTTTACACTTGGGCATTGCATTAACGTAGAAATCTTTACGAACGAAAAGTAGCGCAGAAAATCACAGGATAGCGAGAATGAAATAACATGCTCAGTGAATGGCAGCAGCTGTCAATCATTTTTCGCGCCTTTTTAGCAGGAAATCAGAAAGTTGCATTTTCAAGGCTTAAGGTATCAGGAGCCCTTCATGCAATCATTTTTGCGAAAAAAGATATTGTTATTTGATAATGTTCAAAGTGAATTCTACAGTTTAGTGAAAATCCAAGCGTTGTATTTTCAACGAGAAATTACGCCGAAAAGAAATATGGCCGGGAAAGCAGGCTGTTATCGGCTTATTAGCTCAGCGGTTAGCTCAGTGGTTAAGCTCCAGTCTGTTGCGCGGGAGGTCGCGGGTTCAAACCCCGGCCGGACCAACACTCAGGGTCTTAAAATAACTGAGTAGAAGGTGTTGCCTTTGTGAAACAACTGCAAATGGTTAGACCTCACGTCTTCTCGGATAAGGACGTAAATTGTAGGTCTCCCGTCGGCCTCAAGTTTATCAGTCTCACTTGACTGTTACGAGTTACCGACGTTAAATAAAGTTGCTTTACTTTTACTTTACTTTACTTGTGAACAGTGCTCATGGAAACCGCGAAAAAAACATGTGACGCTTTTGTAAACGCTCACTTGTCTAGCCTGTGGCTAGCCGTTGAGTTGCAAAGATTCATTTACGTTTCACACAAATCATATCTAAAATATACTTTTATAGTATATATGTAGCTCAATTCGTGATTTGAAGAGGAATAATTGAGGTATAGGGCCACTTGGTAAAATACCAGGTATTTAAGGTTAAAATACCTCATGTTATCGTAACGTGATGAGTTCCGAGTTTGATTTAAAATGCCATATAGAATGCCGTTTAAGTTAAAATGCCACATACAATGCCATATAAGTTATTAATAATGCCATATATAAGTTAGAATGGCATATAAGTTAAAACGCCATATAGAATATCACTTGGCAAATCATTTGGGGATATGATGTCACTTGGCAGATACTGACCGATGTGATATCACTTGGCAGCAGGAATACTGCGGGATGTGACGTCACTTGTCAGCGGGATTTCTCCGGGATTTAATCTGGCTTTGCTGTATTTTCGGCCGAAAGCGTAATATACAGTCGTTTAGCGAAGCACTTTAGAATGCCACACATAAATCATGTATTTAACTTCACTTTTTTTAAAACGTTTATTTCTTTAAATTAGCGTATTTGATTCCCGCTTGGCTCTTGCTCTTAGGCGTGAGTCACAACGTTTTGAACATTCTACGATCCTGTTTTCTTTAAAAAGAAAAGCGATAAACAAAAAGTACTTCTAGCTTGGTCGTGGATTTTAACAGAGTAATCGACCGTACCGTATTGACTCTTGCCCAACTCCGAACGACGGCCGTTGAACTAGAACTGGAACTACCTTGATTTGTTGTCACTATATTCAAATGGTTAGTTTTGTAAAACGCTCTTGTATAGCTGGTGTGACAAGTATACCCTTATATCAGGGAATGTAAGTACATAACAAGTTTCAAATTATCGAGTTCCGAAAATGCTAAACCACACTGTTGAGATTTTAAGTGCTCTATTTTTCATTTAAAAAGTGCATTTCAGTTCGTCTTTAAATAATTATTCTTACTAACAAGAATTAAGACGGTGGCGACAAGACTTTCAATTTTATTATGAAATAATGTCGTTAAAATGCCATCGTTCCTTTTTCCATTATCCTTTAAGAGGAAGGTAAACTTGCTCCTCGTCTCTGCATAGTTTTATCATCTCCCTTCCGCCTCAGGCAAAATAACGTTAGATATCATGTTGTTAGTTTCTCCCTTTTATAATGAACATCCTTCGCGAAATCGAATTGTGGCAGAATATTAGGTATGGACAACAATTCACGATTGTTTTTTTTTTTGGGGGGGGGGGGGGGGAACGCCGGACGGGCTATGCTGTGGAACGTTCATTCATCAATATTTTTTTGTGGTTAATGGGGCGGGTGCCAAATTAAAACCTACATGCATCAGCGAAACCTGTTCACTAAGAGACACGCTTTGCTTTTAGTAATGGTGATAGCGAAACAAAACAAAAAACGCATTTCATACTTCTTATTAACCAGGTGTGAGATCTGTACCGTAAGTTATGGATCGAGTTGGTACCATTAAAAAAAGGGAAGAAACGATGATCCATAAATTACGGTACGAACCGAGTAAACAAGGTTAATAAGATGTTATGTGACGTCTTCTTCACTAAACCAGCTTTGTAGATCATAGACCAATCATAGCTCGCGAAGTTATTAAGCCATATAACAATAGTGTTAGGAACCACGCACCAACCCTATGCGTGACTATACAGCACAGTATTTCTAAATAGTAGGAAATTACTTCACAGGCTTAACAATAACTAGACTTCAGACCAAGAACGAAAGGTTAGCAGTATGTATTCATCATATCAGGAAACGATTAATCTATGATATTTTGCTGGATCACGACTTTCACAAACCTACGCGGACTAAGGCCCCATCCACACGTAAACGCAACCTTTTGAAAACGCAACTTTTAATTAAAAAGCAACAAAAGTTTGCCGTCCACACGGTCGTATTCTTCCTTACACAAAGGAGCGTTTTCGATAAGTTGCGTTTTCGATGAAAACGATGGCGTATCCATGTGGATGTTTTGAACATGTGGTTTCCATTCTGCGTGCGATTATATCCATATAAAAAGATAAAGTAAATGTTTACGTGTTAGTATCAACATGGTGAAAAAAATAGGTACCCAATGGGTACGTGTGTCTACTGTATGATTTTAATAAAAAGTACACTCTGCGCTATATGATGAGTGAAATATATATTAAAACTGGGCTTGAATTGGGAATGATCAATAATATTATTACATTAATATGCAATGAATATGCCACAAGTTTTATTGCAATATCATTTTAATGATAATGTTACAATGCTACAGTATTTGTGAGCGACATCATTAATTTTGTGGGACATTTGAATACATTGTTCATAAAGTCAATGACAATATTAACTGTAACGAACTTGTTGCTGTTAGGTGGCCATGGTACTGTGCAGAGCACTGTAATTGCTGTATGCTAGCTTTGTGAGTAAAGCTAACTATGCTTTTCAGATATCTCTTTGAGAGAAGATATTGTTGGTACAGTAGAGGTGGAAAGGTCTTTGTGTTGAAATGGCAGTGATGCAGTTGCTGTAATTGAAGTGGTGTTAGTTGTAACTACCCGTATATCCTTTTGACCATCCTTGGTGCTGTTTCTGTATTTTGATATTTTGACAGGTGATTTCTATTGTTCGTGATGATAGACACTATCTCTCTTGTTTGGATTGAAGCAGACAGCTTTAACTACATTTTGTTCAGAAGTTTGTAGATGTGCAGTGAAGTATGTAACTTGTATATTGCTGATTTTTTTTCACTGGTGAAACATTATGCACTTAGCATAAGATGCCTTTGTCATTATTTGCCATAACTGTGGTAGAGAGAGGGAAAATAATTTTATAATACCATAAAATCCTGGTTATAAGCCCTGGGCTTCTACAAGTTCGTAAGGGGTTTTAGGGGGCTTATAACCGGGGGTGCTTATAACTGGGATTTTACGGTATTGTAATTAACTAGAATAACATATATATGGAAGTAGTAATCAAAAAAAATTTGAGAGTGGATATTTCGTATGTTATTTTTTAATGATTTGTTATTAGAGAGGATGCTATCCTAATGATTATTTTAACTGATGTTAAAACACAACTAGAGTCTATTGTTGTTCTGCTCTCCCATCTCCCCCTCTCAGCTGCTGTTGTGCCTTGCATTGACATATTAGTCAAATATGTCATCCACGAATTCTCAGTATTACTTTCAATGAAGTGTTCAGGGTTATCCCTTCAATATTGAATACCTGCACCTCTCTAGGTGATGGTTAGGATCACCATACATCTGGTGTGAAACAGCTCTGGAAAAACAATTACCTCCAACATCTAGGTCTCAATCCAAGTTGATGTAATCTAAATTGTAATATTACACTGGAACTTAATACTACAGCTGTATTTTGATTACTACTATTTTGAATACTACTATCTTGAATACATGTAGGACCTGGATTTAATTCAATATCACCAGAGGTCAAGAGCTCCACCTTTGATATGATACGCAATATCTTTCACTTGTGAATGTACACTGAGCTGAATTTGTTAATTTGTAGTAGTCGAATAAACAGGACTTAATATGTTCTGGTGTGCTTACCTGTCTGCTTTAAAAACATTTTAACTCACATTCAAAAAAATACTAAAAAAGCAGTCGTTTCTGTGTACATAAAGTTACATACTACCATAACTTTTATATAATCGATAGCGAAGTCATTTAGAAGTCGATTTCCTGAGAATATATTTCAGTTTTTGTCTAGCGCGTTTTCTTCTTCTTCGTGGATCTGTCTTTTTACTTTCGAGTGTCCTACATTACTGCACGTATAGATTATATTGGCTTTGCCCATAAAATATATACATGTATAAACTAACCACAGCTTTCGCTCGCTTAAATTATGAAAGGTGTGTTCAGTTCACCTTCGGTGACAGAACTTCTGTTTTAATCCCTCAAGGGGCTGTTTCATTCCCTGAAAGCGCTCAATAATTCCTTTAACGGGCTTTGTTATTTCCCAAAGTTGCAAAGAGGCTCATTTGTTCCCTTAATGGGGGACAGAAACATTGTTATTTACACTTGCCAACTAACTAATAACTTGCCGTCTCCAACTCCAAGTACACGAGGCCGTCACTCTCACTTTGATATTCAATTTCAACATCGACCTAGAACTTGAAAGTACCTTTGAAAACCTTTCATTTGACCGGTTACACACACTCTGCGAAAGCTGTAGCTAATCAAGTTTGTAAATCTTAGGAAATTCATGATAAAATAAGAATATTACTCACCACTAATGCTCTCTAGCTCCCCCAAACTCCAAAGCGACCAACGAACTCGCGACCTCGTGAATACGTAACCATCGGCATATAGTCGTCCTCTTCATTTGCAATTTTTTGATTGGATATTGTCGCTAAATGAAGATTCCGAATAATCACGAACGCCATCGACACATTTAATTGTTCCGAATAAAACTTCACGACCACTTATCGACAATGTTAACACACATCTTACGCGCGTCATCGGACACGATAACATAGTGTCTACAGCTTCTTAAGAAGCAGTAGACACAAAAACTTTGACAGGGTCTATTTGAAGCAAACAAACAAAGTAGAATGAGTTGTTCTTATACTCCCGTTTGATAATCTCTCTATAATCAGGCTTCTCGATGTCTTTAGTTTCGTCCATAAGAGTGCGAGCGTACGCCGATCTTATATGAAAACCCTTTTCTCCACATGCGCTAAAGCTCAGCGGGCCTTCCATATTTAGCCTACACATGCCACTCGTTTGATTCCTCTTGATGTTTTAACACTGGATGGGAAAGCACATTTAAACAGATCACCAAGCATTAATGAATTGAGGCAACATATGTTTTATTTTATCACTTATAGTACTTCATCAATTCCATACTCATATTTGTAACAATGTTGGCACAAAACCAGCAACAATCCGCCGTATACCGAGAAAGATGGCGGCTGTACATTTGCCCTTGCGAACCTAACACAGTAAAACACACGTAGAAACCCTCTAGTCTTTTCAATGACAGTGTATTGGCAACAGCATTTGTACTGGCTTGTTTCTAAGATTGAAAACCTTTCTACCGCCATGGCAAGAAGAACCCCGATGTCAAGGAGAATCCCGATGTCAAGGAGAACCCCGATGTCAAGGAGAACCCCGATGTCAAGGAGAACCCCGATGTCAAGGAGAACCCCGATGTCAAGGAGAACCCCGATGTCAAGGAGAACCCCGATGTCAAGGAGAACCCCGATGTCAAGGAGAACCCCGATGTCAAGGAGAACCCCGATGTCAAGGAGAACCCCGATGTCAAGGAGAACCCCGATGTCAAGGAGAACCCCGATGTCAAGGAGAACCCCGATGTCAAGGAGAACCCCGATGTCAAGGAGAACCCCGATGTCAAGGAGAACCCCGATGGCAAGGAGAGCCCCGATGGCAAGGAGAACCCTGAAAGCCACAGACAACAACACTGGACCAGCACAGCTTCTTGACGGACCTGAACTGATAACAAAATATAAAAAATATTAATCATCTGACCAATTTTTAGTCACACACCTACGTGGAAATGTTCTCACTAATCTCGTTTGATTGAACCTATTCCAACATTGGAATAGATTGGAATAGAAACATCAAGTAATTTTGAAATCAAGGTGTTTAAATATTCAATATCACGAGTACTATCGCTTCATACAATGGATACGGGAAACGTTTTTATACTGAAGTAGTTCGCTTTCAATTGCCATTAACAACTGGAATATAAACTTGATACTTTTATATATGTTAGCAATGTAATGGCATGAATAACCCAGATTAGTCCCAATGCTCATTATAATATATGTCAACGATTGTTGTCAGTGAAGGATGTTCTATCGAGAACGGGCTCGTTAAACCGGTGCAAGTTATACCCGGGTTGCAGTTCATTACTTTTTTTCAAAAACAAACAAAATATAATGTCCTCTCTTCCTCTCCTTTATCCACTTGTTTCTTTAATCAACATCAACATCCTGTTCCTCTGGCGAGTTCTCCCCCTCACTGTCTACGTCAGCTTCGCTAACACTATCATCAGAAGAGCTGTCGGAGCTACTACTATCATCATCGTCGTCGTCGATATCCTGATTTGTTTCTATTGTATTTTCGCTATATTCATCTGGAAAAAGGTGTAAATAAACTTTGTCAATAACAGTTTTTCGAGCATTTGTGAAAATCCTACTTGATGCCTCGTTGCTTAGAATTCGAAAGTTTATCATTTTGGCAATATATGGAGCATTAGGGCGCCAAAGGGATGTCGCAGTAACTCAACATCAATGTCCGTTTCGATTATGGTTAAAGAGTGAGGGTATTTAGGGTGTATTCAGAATGTTTTGGTTGTAAAAGAAATCCTACCAGCAGACATTAGCTACAACCTTCGCCATTGAAGTACGGACCGCCCGACAAAATAAGGCTATTCATAACACTGAACGAACTCCTCCGACACATCGCGGGCATTTTTTATGACTTCACTTGTCCCCCCTCCCCCTTCACAATGTTGGGATAGGAAGGCAACATTTCAGTCTGCTCGAAAACCAACATTGAAATGGGGGAGGGGGGTTGTGTTAAAAATAGCCGGAAATTACTGAAGCAGTCCGACTTAAATGGCAAGGGTTGTCAGAGCGAACGGCACCCACGTCCAGGGCATTTAATTAGCTTCAGTAGATTGTGCCAGCTTTTTTGAACCACGTTTGTTTCGAAATGGACACCAAATGAAATTCTTAATATGACCATACGTACAGTGACGTCATGACTATGTGACGTCATAAAAGTAGGGGGGAGGGGTGGTGTGCATATGAAAAAAATATGAGAATTACAGCTTTAAAAAATAAAAGTTTAAAATTAAATACATTTTTACTAAATTTATTAATACCGACACATATTTACAATTTCAAAGCCATAATAGCTTGTGAATATTCATTTATTGAAGCCGTGCATGGGCCAAAATTTGAAACGGCTAACGAACTTTTGATCACGACTCATATCAGCTGTGTTAATAATGGCGGAAGCTCGAGGGCCGAATTCAGCGAACAATATATCTAGTGACCTATAGTAGTCCGACAATGAGAAATTTCCCAACAGAGAAAGCTTTTCCCAAGCCGTTATCGAAGGATGGGAGCAAAAGAACAACAAGGTTATTCAATGGGTGGTTTCTTTAGAGGTTCACGCAGAGCTTGAAGTGTCAAATCTGGAAACGAATCGCTACCACTATCACATGGCTCTGAAGTTAAAGACGAAATCAGGGTGGTTGAATGTAAAAAGATATCTATCGTAGGCGAAAACAATTAATAAAATGCAAAAGCAACAGTTGTAACGGACTCACGGCTGTACTCTTAGCGCGCGTGACAGTAGCTGGAAGTGATCATCTCTACAATTCTCCGCTCATTTCTCCAACACAAAACGATGATTTTTGCCTGTAATTGCAAGCCTCAGCCAAGAAAACTTGCTCTATAGTATGAGTTTCGGATGCTGAACACGATGAACTGAGTACTTTGTGTGATACAGGCTTTCAACATAGAGTTTGCTCATTTCTCCCCTCATTGCAAATAAAACTCCATCTAAAATTTGAATTTATTAACCGTTACAACGGAGAAATGTTCAAACCAGCATTTCGGCGCATCCTATGTACTTCTAGAACGCTTTATATGACACAACTTAAACAGTATATATGTTATGAAAACGTTTTAACGGTATAAGTGCATGGAAATACGTCTAAATAAGTGACTTTGCATGGAGAAATGGAGAGGAGAAATGCCAATGGAAAACAACAGCTTATGCTGTTGTGTGACTGCTGCCGTGACACGGCTGAAATGCAGGGCCGAACAGAAAAAAAGCCCAACAAGTGTAGCAATTAAGTTCTGAAACGGATTAACATTATATATACTGTGTTATTTGTTATATATTAGACAGTTTAGAGTTGGTTATGAATATATTGATAAGAGCAGCCTTGATCGGCCGAGTCCGAGAACAGTTTTACACTACGCTCAGTGGGTAACGTAACGGTTACAGTTACCACGAATAAATCGGCAGTGACTGAGTTCTCAGCTGGATATGCAACCGTTGTTGCCCTTTTCCATCTCTAGTACCTGGTCCTATGTCCCTTCTGTTCTACAACAGTCTGCAATCTTTTTGGCATGCTTTCAATAGCGTTGTCAACGAACTGTAGTGGGATATTATTCAGATGCCGGGATACACGAGCTTTGCATTGCTCGAACGACTCGCGCGTAATTTTCTGTTGGATAGCGTCTTTCTCTAAAGTTGAAACAGTTCTCTATCGGATTGAGATCAGCACTGCGAGGCGAAATCCAGTGGAATTCTGCTGCTATACTGAGTAGCTATATATAGATTGAGGGGCTTTGTGAAACACGCATGCTTCTAGACTAATGAAACATTTGAACATTTGATGAAACGCAAATGCTACACCGGAATTAATACTGAAAACAGTAGAAATGGATACATCTACAGCATAAACGAAACCCCTTTCTCCACTTTTTTTAGCATTGAGTGTGATCACTGAACCTAATTGTGCGAAAACAATTAAGTAAAATATTTGGATACGCCCTCGGATATTTTTTTACCCGGGGTATCGGGCTTTTTCATCAAATTTGCATTGACAAGCGCATCCGTATTCCCACCAAGTGCTTACTACCCCCTCTCGTTTTGAGCTGTTTTCGTTAAATTCCCTGGACGTTATTAACAATTATACCATGTGAGCTACCTAAAATCTTGCCTCAGACAACCTTCGCCATTTAAGTACGGACCGCCCGACAAAATAAGGCTATTCAGAACACTGAACGCACTCTTCCGACACATCGCGGGCATTTTTTATGACTTCGCTTGTCCCCCCTCCCCCTTCACAATGTTGGGATAGGAAGGCAACATTTCAGTCTGCTCGAAAACCAACATTGAAATGGGGGAGGGGGGTTGTGTTAAAAATAGCCGGAAATTACTGAAGCGGTCCGACTTAAATGGCAAGGGTTGTCAGAGCGAACGGCACCCACGTCCAGGGCATTTAATTAGCTTCAGTAGATTGTGCCAGCTTTTTTGAACCACGTTTGTTTCGAAATGGACACCAAATGAAATTCTTAATATGACCATACGTACAGTGACGTCATGACTATGTGACGTCATAAAAGTAGGGGGGAAGGGTGGTGTGCATATGAAAAAAAAATGAGAATTACAGCTTTAAAAAATAAAAGTTTAAAATTAAATACATTTTTACTAAATTTATTAATACCGATACATATTTACAATTTCAAAGCCATAATAGCTTGTGAATATTCATTTATTGAAGCCGTGCATGGGCCAAAATTTGAAACGGCTAACGAACTTTTGATCACGACTCATATCAGCTGTGTTAATAATGGCGGAAGCTCGAGGGCCGAATTCAGCGAACAATATATCTAGTGACCTATAGTAGTCCGACACTGAGAAATTTCCCAACAGAGAAAGCTTTTCCCAAGCCGTTATCGAAGGATGGGAGCAAAAGAACAACAAGGTTATTCAATGGGTGGTTTCTTTAGAGGTTCACGCAGAGCTTGAAGTGTCAAATCTGGAAACGAATCGCTACCACTATCACATGGCTCTGAAGTTAAAGACGAAATCAGGGTGGTTGAATGTAAAAAGATATCTATCGTAGGCGAAAACAATTAATAAAATGCAAAAGCAACAGTTGTAACGGACTCACGGCTGTACTCTTAGCGCGCGTGACAGTAGCTGGAAGTGATCATCTCTACAATTCTCCGCTCATTTCTCCAACACAAAACGATGATTTTTGCCTGTAATTGCAAGCCTCAGCCAAGAAAACTTGCTCTATAGTATGAGTTTCGGATGCTGAACACGATGAACTGAGTACTTTGTGTGATATGAAAACGTTTTAACGGTATAAGTGCATGGAAATACGTCTAAATAAGTTACTTTGCATGGAGAAATGGAGGAGAAATGCCAATGGAAAACAACAGCTTATGCTGTTGTGTGACTGCTGCCGTGACACGGCTGAAATGCAGGGCCGAACAGAAAAAAAGCCCAACAAGTGTAGCAATTAAGTTCTGGAACGGATTAACATTATATATACTGTGTTATTTGTTATATATTAGACAGTTTAGAGTTGGTTATGAATATATTGATAAGAGCAGCCTTGATCGGCCGAGTCCGAGAACAGTTTTACACTACGCTCAGTGGGTAACGTAACGGTTACAGTTACCACGAATAAATCGGCAGTGACTGAGTTCTCAGCTGGATATGCAACCGTTGTTGCCCTTTTCCATCTCTAGTACCTGGTCCTATATCCCTTCTGTTCTACAACAGTCTGCAATCTTTTTGGCATGCTTTCAATAGCGTTGTCAACGAACTGTAGTGGGATATTATTCAGATGCCGGGATACACGAGCTTTGCATTGCTCGAACGACTCGCGCGTAATTTTCTGTTGGATAGCGTCTTTCTCTAAAGTTGAAACAGTTCTCTATCGGATTGAGATCAGCACTGCGAGGCGAAATCCAGTGGAATTCTGCTGCTATACTGAGTAGCTATATATAGATTGAGGGGCTTTGTGAAACACGCATGCTTCTAGACTAATGAAACATTTGAACATTTGATGAAACGCAAATGCTACACCGGAATTAATACTGAAAACAGTAGAAATGGATACATCTACAGCATAAACGAAACCCCTTTCTCCACTTTTTTTAGCATTGAGTGTGATCACTGAACCTAATTGTGCGAAAACAATTAAGTAAAATATTTGGATACGCCCTCGGATATTTTTTTACCCGGGGTATCGGGCTTTTTCATCAAATTTGCATTGACAAGCGCATCCGTATTCCCACCAAGTGCTTACTACCCCCTCTCGTTTTGAGCTGTTTTCGTTAAATTCCCTGGACGTTATTAACAATTATACCATGTGAGCTACCTAAAATCTTGCCTCAGACAACCTTCGCCATTTAAGTACGGAGCGCCCGACAAAATAAGGCTATTCAGAACACTGAACGCACTCTTCCGACACATCGCGGGCATTTTTTATGACTTCGCTTGTCCTCCCTCCCCCTTCACAATGTTGGGATAGGAAGGCAACATTTCAGTCTGCTCGAAAACCAACATTGAAATGGGGGAGGGGGGTTGTGTTAAAAATAGCCGGAAATTGCTGAAGCTGCCCGACTTAAATGGCAAGGGTTGTATGTGCGTATTACCGAATAGCGATGTGACTGTACGTGGGTACTTCTGCAAAGAAATATTTTTAATGACCACAATATCAGACTAATCAGACTAATCAAAACATTGCTCACCTGTAACGATTCATGGGCACACACGGGGTCACAGATAGTAACGCAATCGGCTGCTTTTGCAGCTTCACGTGGCATTTACACAGGTAACCCGAAAAAACTAAGACGATAACAGAATTTGTTTTTAATTGTAAATGTTGGTTAATTAAATGATGAAACACTTGCTAGTGTACTCGAGTTCGCTCGTGTTGAGTTCTAGATGAGATCCTCATAGTATTTTGATGCAATTTGTTTTGGGCTGGTACCGCACTGATACACAGGTAACCCGAAACAACTAAGACGATAAAACAATTATTATTATTTTTTATTATAATATTTTTTGTTAATTAAATTATGAACCGCTGTGCACTCGTGTTCACTCGTGTTTTGACTCGTGGAGTTTTAGATCAGATGATCATAGTATTTGGATCCTAGTATTTTTGGGCTACTTGTGTTATCCTATGGTAGCCTGGCTTACTTGAAGTCGCTCGTGTTCTACTTGTGTTCACTCGTGTTCTAACTCGTGTGGAGTTTTATATGAGATCGACTGCGTGTGCGTACTTTCGCAACTGATTGTGCGTTGGTATATGAGATCATCCGCGTTACAAAAGATACGCCGGAGTTCAAGCTGCATGCAGCTTCTTGTTTCTTTAATGTTGTTAATTAGTTAGCTGTAGTTGTAGGATAATTTGTATTGCTGACAGTTATTTATTTGTCCATTTTATTGTTGCATGCAGCCTTATGTATTTGTTAAGCGCTGTTGGGCACTTATTCTCTGTGGAAACAGCGCTATATAAATAAATATTATTATTATTATTTCTACTCTGAGCTCTTACTGCAGCATGTGGTCTGCTCTAACTGCTACAACTGCGGCAGAAAATTATAGTCTAGCGATCGTCATCTGCTTGAGTGGAGCCAACCTGGACCTCCCTACCAGAAAAACGCAGTAGATCCTTCCTTCTCAAACTCATTAAGTTCAGTTCATGAGCTTTTTAGTCAATCAGAGGACTGCATTTGGTCAGGTGGATGAGTTTGGAAACCCAATGAAACACCAGTTGAAAATCACAAGTGTTTCAACTGATTTTCATCCCTAGTGGTGAAACTGTTCTTAATCATCATGAACCACTAACTACTTATATACTGATAAACTACAAGTAAGGAGTGAAGAAGTAAAGAAACGACATAGAAAGGAAATGTGTGCTTCCACTGGAGTTCGAACCTCGACCCTTCCAACTGCTTGTACTAACTCTTCACCACTACACTACTGGTACGCTAGTTGAAATCACTGCTAGCAAAAGAGAATAATAAGCCATATACCGAACGGTAAACAATACTTGCTAATGATGTTCGAAAAGAAGCGCATGAGAAGTAATTTCAAACACTCATCGTTCGTGTTTCATTAGGGGATCCAAATATTTCGAAAACAATAAAACCCTCGACTATGCGGTTTCAATTGATTTCTCAATATTTGGATCCCCTGATGAAACACTACAATTCTTGTTTGAAATAGTACTTCATCATTGACCAAGCGGAGGTATGACACTGATCCATATGCCAACTGGGAAGCATCTGCGAAATGATGCAGTTGACGGTCAATCACTCTACCAAAGTCCCGTGGAACCACACAGCGCTCTACCTTGAACTTCTCTAGCATTGGAAGGTCTTCTTGCCACTTCAACTAGCGACGTTGGTTCTCTGGATCCAAGAGGTCATACCAGTTCCTCTTGGATTTACACTCTGATTGGAAGATCAACTTAGCAACTAGCACAAACGGACACACAAATCCTAAGGGTCATACACGGAACTAACTATGCTTATCAGACATCTCCTTGTACACTCCCGCTGGTTCAACCTGATCTTGAGCCCAAACTGATCTGTTCAGTGTCCCAGCATACCCCCAGTGCCCCCTCTACGAGTAATGAGCTGTGATCCAGGTCCTTCACTTCCTTCACTCGTTTCTCATGAGGGATTGCTTCTATCACCTTACGACTGTTGCTGATCCAGTTAGTCCTCCCATCAGCAACAGCTCACACAACTTTTCCACAATACGTATGGCCTCCTCCTCGGTATTCACAGCCTTGAGACAATCATCAGCATCAACGTTCTGTTGAACTGTTCTGATAGTTTCTGCGTCAAATTCGTCACAATGGGCTTAAGGATATGCTTGTTAACGAGGAACACAACGACTGAGATAAATTGATTCCTCAGGTTCATTTAGAATACAGAACTGCAGTTCACTCATCTACACGTTTAACACCTCACTTCTTGATGTTTGGAAGAGAAGCCCGGTTGCCTGTAGATTTGTTGGTTGAGAAGAGCAACGAAGACGAAGATGCTTCATCTCTTCTGAAATTTGTCCAAGACCTGGAAGATTGATTTATAAACTGTACGCATTAGCTTGAAAGAACCAAAGCTGCTACGAAACGATACAAGGATTACTACGATGCACGCTCATCCGGAGATTAGTACAAGGTAGGGAATCTTGTGCTGAGACATTTACCCACAAGCAATGGAGTCTGTCGGTTAACAAACATAATTATTGAGGGTGCCTTACGAAGTCTTGAAAATGATATCAGATGCTGTGTATCGAATACGTGACATTAAGATGTGGAAACATGTGGTTGTGCATTTCGACAACCAACTGATTTTAACGGAAAGCAATGACAACGTACATGTATATGCTTGCGACTCAACTATCGTAACCACATTTAAACTAGGTGCGCAATCTCCTAAACTGTAACGTTTATCTAACACTGGATTAGAAAATTTACCCAATGTCTAGCCCTTAATCCTGGGATATATATATTTAGTTTAATCGGCTATTCGGAAACCAGGGCCAGAGCATTGGCAAACTTCAAAGGACTCCCAGAACATAGACATGGAACCCTTGGACGTTAAAAACCTCAAATAAACTTAAATCATAGCAATCTGAGTAAGTGGTCAGCCGACCACTTACTCACCCTTTTTTTACGAGGCAGATTGCTCGCTTTAGCCTTCACATTACTTGGCATTATCAGTGTAGTTTATCTGCCTTTAGTATGACAAAACAACCACCTAGCTCTCGTCGCTTCACTCTAGCTCACTTTCCCCCATTCTCAAGAGGTTCAGTTATCTGAAACTATCAGAATATTCCAGCAAAACTCAACATAATATTTAGGATTTTAGGTTTTATTCTGTTTTAATTACCACTCGAAGGTAGACGGAGAACCATAGCCCTGCTATGGAGGTCTCCAAGAACCTACAATTTATCGGACGTCCTTATCCGAGAAGACGTAGAGGTCTAACCATTTGTAGTTTGTTCACAAAGACAGCACTTTCTATTCAGTTATTTTAAGATCCTGAGTATTAATTGGTCCAGCTGGGGTTTGAACCCTCTGCTTCCTCCACAACAGACCTGTGCTTAACCACTGATTTACTGGGAGGCAGATATCCAACAAATGTTCTCCTTCAGGAGCTTCATTAGATGCTAAATCTATTCCTAGCTTTTTACAAAACATTTCATATTTGTCTTGTTTCTTTCAGGTATTATATATACAACCAATGAGGGGCCAATTGCCATCCCAAAACCAAGTAAGTATAGTATATTTGACTGCTTTGTGGTGACAAGGAAATGTTAAAGTGGTTTAGGACCCAAAAGTGTTATTGGTGCTATTGGCACTTCTTTGAGCTATTACTTATATATCAGAATATCCTTGATTTTTTTAAATATTTCATTGTACACGAATACTAGATTTTCTGCCTACATCGACTACAAAGTAATCCCCTCTTTTGCATGTTTTTAAAGAGCATTACATGTAGGGTTTTGGGTTTCCAGTGGTTAATAAAAGTTAAGGGGCATTTGCAGGTTCTCACATATATGTACATTCTACTATGTTCTGGAATACGGTCAGTCGAATGGTCCCTTGTCAAATTTCTTAAATAAAATCGATTTTCGTTTTCTCTTTGTGTTTACACTCGTGTATAAATTATTCATCCACTGTTGGATCTAACTTACGATATTAGTAGCAGACATATAAAGTAAAGTGAAATAATTACTACTCAAATTCTAATTACTAAATTATGATATTGAAGATCAGCCACACGTATGGGATGGTCGAATTGAAAAAAAAAAATGGAAACATGACCAGCATACTCACAGCATAGATTTAGTACATTTTTGTATGGTAATTTTCAAGAAAATATTACATATCCATTGCTACTGCGATTAAATTACGTTTTTCCTGCTTTCTTCAGCTTGAAAAGTAAAGGTACTAAATACTTACCAATTCAAATCTTAAGTCAGAATTCCTAGGGGAAGGTTGATTATTTTAGCCGTAAGTCAGACCTCAGACTGACTGCTATTACACGGATTAGAAACGAGCAATCTTTCGTTTGGCGGTCTTTTCATGATGTCATCTAAGCAACAGCTACTCGACACAATGACTACAATCTCTCTAGACATTCCTATATAAAAATGACATCGACGTTCCTTCTGCATACTAAAGTAGCCGCATTTATTTGTTTGTGTTGCTTAGATGACGTCATCTAATTCTAAACCAAGTATAATGGCGGACAGAAATTATGACTTCCCTTTAGTTAGGAATTTTGATGTAAGGTTTTAAATGGTGAGTATTTAGTACTTTTACTTTCTGAAGCTGAAGAAAGCAGGAAAAGTGAAATTTGATCGCAGTAGCACTTTATGGGAGGGAACGTTAACTGTTTGTAGCCAGTTAAGATACACCAATCGAACACTGATTCCATATTGTGAGCAACACCATCCTTTAACTTTTCGTTCACGTATCAGCTCCAGCCCCAAGTGCCTGTGGTGGTGGCTGTTTTGGATCATCATCATCATTATTGTTGCTTGCTGCTATTCTAACCGGGTAAGTTTTTTTGAAAGCTCAAATACATGAACAGAAAAATCTTGCCACCCTTCTCTGATATTCTTTCAACAGAAAATATTGATGAGAAGGCCTTCAGTCCAATTTGTTTTATGAAGTTGTTCAAGTACTTAATGCTGGAAAATTACGAATCGTAACGGTCAAGCTTGTTAATTCTCTCCCAATTTGTTGCTTTAAAAAGTGATTTTAATAAATACTTACATAGCACTGTGAGATACTATTTTTAATAGTTTTAATGTAAAATAGTAACAGTCACTAATATTATTGAAAAACATGCTCCTCTTAAAAAAAATAAGTAAAAGACAGATTAAATTGAATTCCAAACCTTGGATTACACCTGCAATCAAAGTGTCAATCCAGATTAAAAATAAGTTATTCAAAAAATATTTTAAAACTAAAAGTCCATACGACACTTTCAAATGTAAATTATACAGGAATAAACTGAATAAATTACTCAAAGTCAGTAAAGAAAGTTAGTACAATAATTATTTCACAAACAATAATAGCAATATTAAAGCAATTTGGAGAGGTATCAAGGAACTAATTACACTCAAACCTAGCAGACTGTGCCAGGGCGTCTTTTCCTGAGCTGAGGGGATTCTCGTAGAGCTTGTAGCGACAACCAAGGTTGGATCTTAACGTACTTTTTATTACTGGTCTCAATGTCTGGCGAGATACAAAAGTATTGATTGGCCATGACGAATCATGGAGCCATGACTTCTGCTTTCTTCGACTATCTTCTCTATGTTACAAGATATTCGTTCTGTATTTATGTCATTTACAAACAATGGTCTCTGTGGTAGACAGATGTCCTTGGCCAGAATAGGTCTCAAGCTATACAGCTGTCTTTACATGAACTCCTATTGTACGTAGGTTGTGGCTTGATCAAAGCAGAACTGACCTTGAAAGAAACTGTTCCAGCCGATCGACAACGTAAATAAGATATGTCAAAGGTGAAACTAGAAATCAAATATCATAGTTTGAGCGTAAAACATTATACGAGTCTTTAGATATGTTCCATAGAAATCCAACTTGAAGTTGGTGACTAATTTGCATTGACGGAAAGCTCAATGGATTTGGTACCTTTCAAAGTACTGAACTGTAATTATAAATACTCAAATCTTATTGGATTGTTGTCGAGATCGCTTGGTACCGATAGAATTAAGATATAATCAAAATTAACTAGTTCCTTGTAATTAAAATAGGTTATTGAAAATGAGTTATATTCAATGTTGTCAATGGATCGAAAACGACCTTAGTAAATACAGGCTCGTGCCCAACCGAGATTAACGAAAGAACGATTTAATTAAAGTAACTCAGCTTTGGATGCTTCGGGCCTGGGCTAAACTAGAACTTGTTAATTTATTATATGTTTCTCCTAAAGTAGAATGTTATCTAAAATCGTAAGATCCTTTTTCTTAACATACGTCCTTCCTCAGATTCGAGCTCCGCGAGAAAGGAAGTAGTAACTATATTTTTATATATATAACATGTAACCCATAAGAGGATAAATCTATTTAGCTGTTGCGAAATAGTAAAATGTTGGACTGTGTGTTGATTAGAGATTAAATACTTATCATAAATGTGAATAATATAATAGCTAAAATTGAAATTTTGGATAACACAAGCAAGTGTAAGGTGAAAGTAGTAAAAGGAGAAATAAATACCTTCATGTTCTTGCGTGATCCTAAATTCCATGCATGGTTGAATAATAATAGATAATTGAATAAATGGGTAATAGTAAATACTGTTAAATATTGAAATAGTAATACTGAATAATACTTATAGATAATGTTTGTTTGAAATATCAGTTCATTGTGGATTTTAAAAAAACCTCAGTCCTTGTAAATCGTAATCTTCGTTTCAGTTAGGTTTAGTGAGATGATTAAAACTGAATGTTCGCTGTTCACTCAAACGTTTGCAGGTGCATCATCGTCCAAAGGTGTGTTGCAATCAATACAGAGTTAGTGCAATGACTGGATATTTTCTGGTTCCATTGTAAGAAGTTTCTCCTTCTTAACAGAGAACGGCACACACGTAACACTCGGTACAGTAAACTTAACTTAGTTTGTCCTAAGTTTACTCGCAAGACTGAAGGTGGTCGTACTTTTACAGTAACAACTTGCCAATTATGGAACAGTTTATCTTTAGAAATTAGAAATAGTAACTCTTATGCTACATTTAGAAGCCATTATTGGAACGTTTTATTTAAGGAACAGCAGTTTTTAAATCATTTTTTAGTTTAAGTGTGACCATTTTTATTCGATTTTATCAACTTTTTATCATGTACTATTTTATCGTTAGGGTTTCAATTTGAATTTTAAACAATTGTTTTGCTTATCGTAATTATATATTTTTAACGTTTTTCATCTATGATCCATGTATTTATACTATTAATATTTTATTATAATAACTATATTTATATAATTTTATTAGCTATAGAGGGCCACAGGTTTGTTAGTTTTTAACTATTTTGTGCTACCCTCATGAAAAATTAGCTTTATTATTATTATTATTATTATTATAACACCAATCGTCAGGCAGCTTTGTATCAGTAGAATAGCATGCGGACGAAATCAATATAATGGTGTTGATCATCATGTAGTTATTACTGTGGTTTGGTTTCAAAGACACGTCATCTGAGGTCGATAGCCATGGTACATCACGCTTGGCTGAGTGGCGTGTAAATATTGGCATGGTGACGGTAAGGGAAGTGGGACATTGTACAAGTCCTATTTCCATTGTTGCCATAGTCATATTGCATGGTACATGTATATTATACAGTATATTAGTTAGGTGTCAGAGACAATGTTCCATTGCGCAGTTTGAGCGTTTGGCTTTTGGTCGACAAATAATAGCGGTTACCATGATGAAGTAGTGGTTCTAGGTGTGCACATGTAGTTGGCTTGTGGTTGTGTGAGAAATCAATCTTGGATCCAGGGGACCAAGGTAAACCAAGTCACTCAATATTTTTTTCTAGTTTTTGTACATTTGTTGGACAGACAAGTGTGCCATAATAACACCTAGTTAGAGCGTCAGCTTTAACAATAGTTTAAGTACTCTATTGTGCAAATTGAATTCCTATTCAAAAGTAGCATAACTAAAATATTCAGATTGATTTGTCTACCAGCGCGATGTTTATGTTCTGTCACTGGATTTATAAGTAACGGGTACACGTTTGTATTGTTTTTATTTGGCGGATAATGCGGAGAGTAAAAATCTAGGTAAATTGTTCTAGCCAATTAATTCCTTATCTTGAAAACGAGAAACTTGATTAACGGTATTTTGAATTTCAAAAAGACGTAAGATTGACGAAAACACACAAAAAAGGACTTTAGAAAACATTTCTAAAGTTGAATTGTAATGACATTGTGCATCTTTTGCAAAACAATTATTTATTTACTTCTAAGGTGGTACTTAAAATTCTCGTGTTATCAGAAAGCTGATTAACATAAGTGGTTATTTAACACTATATTGATGAGTTTGGTATTTTCAAAAATTATTACTTGCGGTCAAGGATTACGAACTAACACTAATATGGTCGATAATAAACAATCGGGTTACCCGTGCTAATCTAAATCATCATCAGTATAAAATGCAAGTGAGGCGTGAAATGATTATTCAATAAAAGTGGCAAGAGCATTGTTATTACAGGATTACCTGTAAAGAAAAGAAATGGCTAAGTTGTTTAATTAAGTAATCTCTGTATCAGCAGAGTTAAATTGGTGCTCTATGTAGAAAATTGACTCTGGGCGAGATGGCAAAATTAAAATTTCCGACGCGTGGTCAGTACATTGTTTAACCTGGCTAGGATTAATTGTATTGTACGTCTTAGCGGGTGGTATATCAAGAGTACGGTTCTTTAAATCAATTATCGCCTGATAATGTTCTAAAAATCTTTTCCGAGAATGACATCGTATAAAACTTTGTCAGCTACATAGACTAAGAAAGGATATACTCTGTTATCAATAGTGAATGGAACTAAAATTTGTCCTAAAACAGGAATATTTTGTCCACTGACCGACCGGAGCATATTTAAAGTGGAAACTTCCGGTGGGTGTTTACTTAGTTCGGGAATTTTCTGCCATGTGTCTTTACCAATAACTGTAACAGCTGCGCCTCTATCTACCAAAAAGGTTAATTGAAAATTACCTAACCTATCGAACCTGATATTGTAAGATTGCTTGTCGTATTCTGAAAACCTATTGTACTTATGTGTCCCTTCGTATCTGTAATCTGGGGCTCTTGAACACCCGTATTATATAATATCATCATCATGAGTAATGTTACTGAACTCTGAAATTTCACTAATGTAATTGGCCTTAAAATCTATCACTTCTTGTGGACTATCTGTAGTCGTAAAATTCGTATCTTCATATATAATGTAATTGGCCTGAATATCTTTGTTTCCTGGTAACTTATTCGTATTCCTTAAATTTGGGATTTCTACGGTTTCTGATTCCGTAACTATTGCTGGATCGTTTTCTACGACAGCTAAACATGGTTTCTGAATATTCGCTTCTTGAGTACATTTTGTCATTGTATTACTATTGGGACTATCTAGGTCTATATCACTGCGACTTGTGGCGGATTGATTTGAATTTTCAATAACGTCGACATTCCGTGAATGAGGAATTTGTTGATTCTGTTCGACTTTAATAATGGACTTGCAATGGTCATAACTATTGGTTGGCGCATGAATATTAGGCGCTTGGGTTTGTCCGAAGACATTATGAAACATGGTAAACATCGATTGAGTTGATAGTTTCTTTCTCCCTTGTGGAAGTGGATTAAATATCACGTTCATTGTGGCTAGGACAGGTGGGCAACTATGTACTTTGACGTGGCTAAAACTATCTGGTATTGACAAAACGTTATGTTCTATGGTTGTCGTATTGTTACAGGCGAATGGTTCTATTGTCGAATGAATTTGAATTTCATTTGTGGCTGCAATTTACTTCTCAGATATGCTATCAGTAGTCGGTGAATTATGGGTGGCTTGTGAAATTGCTTCATTTGACTCGTGTTGGTTACTGCTTTGTGGTAAAATTACTTGTTCTAGCTGAACTACAGAGTGGTCATTAGTGGAAACAGATTGTTCGTCTTGTGAGTGGTTCTCTTGGTGATTATTTTATTTAATGATATTTCGTTCAAACTATGAATTGGCTCTTCTTCATGTTGGGTTGAATTTATGGGTTGAAAATGTTCTAGATCGTAATGATCCGGATCACTGTTCGGGAAAAACAGTGTCACTGAGCGAAAAATGTATTTGGTCTGAAGTAAAGTCTTTGTTTAAGAAACGAGCCGGAATATTTAATTCCGTACTTTCACGAAAAACCGGAGCACTCCTTTGTAAAGTGTTAATTACGGTCAAGTGATTGTTATCGATAATCTCGACATTAGTGTTCACAGCTGGTTTCCTATTCATTTGAATTTCGTGTGCTTTGGTAAAGTGTTTCGTTGTTTGATTTTGGTTATCTCTCTCTTCTGAGTTTGTTGGTCCGAATAAAGTGTTTACATTAAAAGCAATTGGGGCTTTCGTAGCTTCCCGGCGCTCGACAACCCTTCTTAGTTTAAAGGTTGATTTTGCCGTTGTGAGGAATGGACCGGAAAACTACGGTTTTGATTACCGTTTGGTTGGCTTTGTTGGATGCGGAAATCATTAGAATAACGGGAAGCCCGACAATTTCTGTAGCGGTGCCCAACCTTCTTACAGTTGAAGCAAATTATCTGCCTATCGGTTGAGCGTGTAGTTCTACCGAAATCTCCCCTACGTTTAAAATATGCCCTGTCCCTAGGACGAAAATTATAGTCGTTGTCGCGATTACTGGAAATATGCCTTAGTTCCTCGCGGATGATTTGGCGTATGTTAGAAGTGTCGCGAGAGTTGTCTTGTTGATAACGATGAAAGTTAGGGTTAAAGCTTGATTTAGGGGATTGATAGAATTGTTGTGGGGCTTCATAAGCGGCTACTGAACCTACAGAATGTGGAAGTAATTGTTCGGTCTTTAGCCGTTGGATAAAACCCTTGTAATGCCAGAATATCAGCCTTAGTTACTGCTGACGCGGTTTGGGCAACTATGGTGGCTTTAAGTTTAGCGGTGTTCTCTGCTTCTTCTAAAGTATTAGGTTGTTGTAGAATCACATAATGTTTTATCTCAGGCTGTAGCCCTTGAATGAAATAATGGATTCGTTCGCTCACGGGAATGCCTAGGCGTTGGCATCGCTTCTTAATATCCGATGTGTAATCGTTTAGAGATTCGAGTTTGCCTTGTTTGCGATCGCCAAGTTCTTGTCTTAGAACCCAATTTGTTGCGGGCGAGGTAAATTGCTTGAGGAAGATTGCCCTAAGTTCTTCAAAGGAAGCAATTTTGTCTTTTTATAAAGAACTGTACCAAATTTGCGCGTTTCCAACTAAGGACAAAGGAAAACCTTTAAATACTTTATCTGGCTTCCAGCGGCAGAAATCGGCATACACACTGAACTGTTCTAAGAAAGTTAGGGGGTCTTGTCCATGTCCTTTAAAAACGGGGCCCTAGCGAGTTCTGGATTTCCATTTGAAAACGTGTGGGTTTCCAACAAAGAATCCTGCATTGCGGCAATTTGGGCGTTTTGGCTGAGTGTTTCCTTAGATAAGTTATCTGCCATACCGGCAAAAGATTTATCAATCAGTTCGCACAATTTGGCACTAAAGGTTTTGAAATCTTCTGTTGAAGCCATGGTCTTAATATGTTCGCTAGATTGATTACAGTGTGGTGGGGAGGTTATGGTTAAAGGTGAAGTTACATTTGGGCTTAAATCTACCGTTTGGCCTAATTGTTTGGATTTTGGTGTGGTCTTCGCTGAACAATGAGTACACGTTTTGTGAGGTTTGCTGCTAGAAATACTAGCGGTTTTCGTTTTCCCACTACGTAAAAACAGTTTGAAACTCAAGATAACCGTTTAGAGAAAATGTAAAATACGCTTATGAGAATGACAGACTAAGAACAACAAAATATCATTTAGCAGCACAAGTAGGAGCAGAAAATCTAGGCTAAATAACCAACTATTGTAGCGACGTTATAGTTATTGGAAAAAATGGTACTTAGTTAAGCTGACGGCCAGTAGTAGAAATATAAGGCACACATAAAAAGAAAATAGAGAGCGGTTGGCTACCTGGTTGTTGAAGAGTAGAGTTGCTTGATCAATTCGTCTTTCGTTGGGATCGAAACCACGGATTCTCTCACCAGTTGTCAGGGAGTCTTTTCCTGAGCTGAGTGGATTCTCGTAGAGCTTGTAGCGACAACCAAGGTTGGATCTTAACGTACTTTTTATTACTGGTCTCAATGTCTGGCGAGTTACAAAAGTATTGACTGGCCATGACGAATAATGGAGCCATGACTTCTGCTTCCTTCGACTATCTTCTCTATGTTACAAGATATTCGTTCTGTATTTATGTCATTTACAAACAATGGTCTCTGTGGTAGACAGATGTCCTTGGCCAGAATAGGTCTCAAGCTATACAGCTGTCTTTACATGAACTCCTATTGTACGTAGGTTGTGGCTTGATCAAAGCAAAACTGACCTTGAAAGAAACTGTTCCAGCCGATCGACAACGTAAATAAGATATGTCAAAGGTGAAACTAGAAATCAAATATCATAGTTTGAGCGTAAAACATTATACGAGTCTTTAGATATGTTCCATAGAAATCCAACTTGAAGTTGGTGACTAATTTGCATTGACGGAAAGCTCAATGGATTTGGTAACTTTCAAAGTACTGAACTGTAATTATAAATACTCAAATGTTATTGGCTTGTTGTCGAGATCGCTTGGTACCGATAGCTTAAGATATAATCAAACTTAACTAGTTCCTTGTAATTAAAGTAGGTTATTGAAAATGAGTTATATTCAATGTTGTCAATGGATCGAAAACGATACAGGCTCGTGACCAACCGAGATTAACAAAAGAACGTTTTAATTAAAGTAACTCAGCTTTGGATGCGTCGAGCCTGGGCTAAACTAGAACTTGTTAATTTATTATATGTTTCTCCTAAAGTAGAATTTTGTCTAAAATCGTAAGATCCTTTTTCTTAACAACTGTGTGCACCCTCTAAATTAACTATTGGTGATTCTGATATCAGAGATGTCCATGACATTGCCAATGCTCTAAATGACTATTTATCCACTGTTGGCAATAATTTGGCAAGCTTAATTCCTCCTGTGTCTAAGTCTCCATTGGATTACATGAATCCTTCCCAGTCTAATAGCTTTTTCCTCTACCCTGTTACATCTGATGAAATTGAACAAGTATACCTACTAAATTATTAAAAATTCTTAGCAGAAGCCTATCTAAACCACTGGAAATACTTTTCAATTGCTCCTTCTCTACTGGTGTTGCCCAAACATTTTAAAATAGCACGGGTAATTTCTGTTTTTAAAAAGAATTCTCAAACTTGTGTCTGCAATTACCATCCTATTTCTTTACTCTCAATTTTTAATAGACTGTTAGAGAAACTAATGTACGAAAGACTTATAATAATAATAATAATAATAATAATAATAATATTTTGACAGGAAAGCTCCACTCACAATTTGTGATTTTCAGGGAGGTCCTGTATTAAAAATATATATTTCACTAATATATGGAAAACAGAAAAGATAAATGGTTGAAATAAAATAGAAATAGAACAAGGATTATTATGAAATTAAGTTATGTGCCAGTAAGATTTAAAAATTGATAATGTAGTTGATTGTATAACTTCAGAGTCTAAAGAGTTCCAGTCTAATAGTGCATGGTAGGTAAACTTCTGTTGTCCCCAATTCCAATTCTTATCAATTACATAGAAAAAAAGAAAATTTATAGGAAGGACAGTGTACCGTTGAGTGCTTAGACCTGAAACCGTTCTATGTAAGATTCGCCATTATATCTTACCCCCCAAGTTATCATTCAATTATATTATTACTTGATATACCCTCATTTAACTTACGGATTATCTGTGTGTGACAACACATATACTTCTACCCTGAATCCTTTAACAATCCTACAGAACAGAGTTGTGCGAATTATAACTTTTTCAAAATATGATGAACATTCAAGCCCTTTATTCAAACAATTAGATATTTTGAAACTGAATGATCTCATTTTTTTATACAATGCACTATTCATGCATGATTTAAAAAAAATAAACTTCCTTCTTCTTTTCATAGTTTTTTCAAACATAAGAAACGTACACAATTACAACACCAGGCTAGCCTCCAGAAACACCTATTATATTAATTCAGTTAGGACAAACTATGGTAAATTTGGCCTTCGGTTTCAAGGCCCTAAGACCTGGAACTCTATTGATGATGACCTAACAAATCAGAACAAATTAATCTTCAAAAACAAATCAAAATAAGTATAATTAATTACTATTAGACTGTTTCTTAAACGCTTTCCCCCTTATTAGTTTTTTTTTTTCAGAAAAGCCTTGTGTAAATGTAATTGTGTGTATTTCACTGACTAGTACCTTTTTTGTTTCGTTTTTGTATGTGTGCGCCAAAAATCGTTTTGATCCATTATTATTTACTACATATTTGAATGGTTATCGGACTCGTTTGGCATAAGCTATTTCCGTTAACCTGTACCATAATTTTAGTATTTTAGTATCTTATCCGTGCTGGTGCAAATAAATATATTGTTGTTGTAGATATTCCTATTGATTATTCATTCGTTTCTACCATTAAAGTGTATAATGTGAGCCCAATTTGTTTTATCATTAAAATCGGTTCTACCTCAAGTAAATAGTTGGATAGTAAAATATTTCTTATGTATTATACAAAACCTTGCTGGTAAAGATAAAATAATGACCTTTTATAAACACATATGTTATATTTGAAGCTTATATCAGTGATTTTACCAAATATTTTGTCTAAATCAGAAGTAAGTTTCAATCACAAGGAGAATGACATGACTGTAAAGTCCCTATTTGACATCACACAACACTCAAATTAAAAAATATTTTACTCTTCAACTATTTACTTGACGTAGAATATATTTTAATGATAACAAATTATTCAACTATTTCCATTACTAAATATTCCGCGAAATGCGAGCGTGCGTTAAGCCAAACACCTAGATCTCCCGGGAACGTCTTGTCATGCTTTCTCAACATTACCACGTTCATTTAGAGGCATATTTAAGGCCTCTTACCCTAATTCAGGGCTTTTAGACGAATTCGCCAACGCGGCAACAGAGTTTTTCTTTTCTGTTTTGTTCTCGTCGCCGAAGCCCAACTCAGTACTCAATTTCCAAGTTCAACTTTACCGTTATGGCTGCGCCCCAAGAACCCCCGGCCCAAGAGTTAGCGGCTTTACAGCAAGATAATGCAGACAACGCAGCAGCAGCAGCTCCAAATGTCCAAGAACCTGAACAACGGGCAGCAGAAAACCAACAGAACCAGGTAACATTTCTTTATCCGTTGTATCTCCGTCGTCCCGGACTTTTGGGGTCCCTAGTCGTTCGCCTGCCTTCATAAAGTTTTATCCATGCCTCATGTTGCCCTCGTAGTTTCGTACTCCCCGTATTATTTCGCTGTTCTACTACTTGCACTAGTTTTGGGCCACTCTGGTCGACATTTTAGCAGCCATGTCTCGTCCCACGTGTTATTTGCGTCTATCGTTTCGCCGTTTTGTTCCACACATGCCTTTGGTCAGTAACCTACGCATTCATAGTTAGTAATTTTTTTTAGGTTAAATTAGCGTTTTCAATTTATATTATTTTATATTATTTTTATCATTATTAATTATGTATCATTATTTGTTTACTACACTGAAAAGTCCCCGTGGGGATGTGTTCAATAAAGTTGTATTGTATTGTATTATTTTATCGGCTAAGTCCACTGTGTTTTGCTATAGTAGCCGTGGGTCGGCAAGGGAGCTGTAGGTCAGCAAATACTTGGGGTCGGCAAAAAGCCCTATATCGGATTGTTATGCTAGAAAGAGGCGTGGTCGAGGTCTCGGTTATTAACCATCATCACTTTGCGTTGTACTCCTTTCTATTGTCAATAAAGTGTGAACTTTGTTCTGATTGGGTATTTGCCTGTCTACTTTCATCCATACTCCCCTGCACATGTTGTTAACATCGGATTGCGTTAACAGGCACCTTTCGATTTCCCTCCGCTACCGTGTGTCCCCACCCTTCTGCCTCGCTGTGACCAGAAGGGTAATCTAAACCAACATCCTATACCTGCCTTCGGGCGGGTTTCCTGGTCCGGCTTGGCTGGGGTCCATCCCTGCGATGCGCTTAGTTTATTCTTTTCTTCTCATGCGCCCTCTTTCGTTCGTTTCTAGATTTCAGGCGCAGACTTTTCCAAGTTTTGCGTTCACCATGAAAAATCGTAACTCTCCAAGTATAACTGGTGCAATTGGGAAGGCAAACCCCCCAGCTGGGTCGGACCGCTCCCTTCTGTCGACATGGTGTCCAGAGTTCGCGCTTTCGCCTCTCCGCTCATGCTCAGTTTCCGCGACCCTAAGTCATTCGTTGCCGGAAACCTCAGTACATGCGCCTCACAGTGGCACTCAATTTTGTGCGATTACCTCAAAATGGAAGAAATTGTCGTATATTACGGACGGTGTAGACGTCTTCAAGTTATTACTCCTTTCTGGGGCTCTTTCCGAGGGAAATGGTATTGTAGTGACATCCCGCCTAAGGCCATTTTCACCAACGTCATCTTGTGGTCCATTCTCCGACTTTGTCTCGAAGACCATCATGGACAGGGTAACCAACGGTTCTCTCCACATCGTGGGAAAGGTCGGTTCCTGTGCACTTCCTCACCTGGTTCTCCCCATCACCATCGAACCGTGCAAACCAAGAATGTGTCACGATGAGCGCTTCCTTAACCGCTGGATCAAAGACTGCCCTTTCAGTCTAGACTACATCACTGACCTTATACTTTATGTCGACCAGGCTCACTTTCAAACCACCTTTGACGACAAAAGCGGCTACGACCATTTCCGGCTACACCCCGACAGTTTCACGTTTTTTGGACTCGAGTGGCAAGTGTGGCACTTATACCACGCTCCCATTTGGCTGGAATGCTAGCGCTTTCATATATCACAGCATCGGCTTGGGAGCCACCAACTTCATTAGGTCTCAGGGCGTGCCGTGTTCCCAATATATAGACGACCGCCACGTCGATCAGTTATGCCTCCCGTCCAGCCATGGGCAGTCCGCGTTCTCTCCTCACCAACTGGCACACATGGCAGCTTTCATCGCATGCTCCATGCTCATCTCGTTGGGATACTTCATCAGTTTGTCCAAGAGCTGTTTAGAACCCACCACGTCCATCCGCTTTCTAGGATACATTTGCGACTCCCAACGACAGGCCTTCATTTTGCCAGAAGACAAGCGCAGGAAATCTGCCACTTTAAGATATTCCATCCTTAAGAACCAATACTCCAGTTTCGTATTCGAAAATTACCGCTGAATGCAAGGACAACAGACGCATGTGCTCAGGCCTAGCCTCATTCTGAAGTTAAACATTCATAAATACCAGCGAGAAGGTGCAAAATGCGAAACTACAACAATACACAGAGTTGTGAATAGTCCACCTTCTCGCTGGTATTTATGAATGTTTAACTTCAGAATGAGGCTAGGCCTGAGCACATGCGTCTGTTGTCCTTGAATTCAGCGGTAATTTTCGAATACGAAACTGGAGTATTGTGCCTACCAAGCCATCTCGAAAGCCAGTCGTTCCGGCTCAGTCAAAATCCACATGTCAGACCAGCTTCGGCAAGAGATTTCCCATTGACGCTTTCTCGACACATGGCCGGGATGTCTCCCCTGGAGGACGGAGTTCCACCTCCAAGTTCAGCTGTATTCCGACGCGTCTAACACAGGCTGGGGTGGTTGTCTACTTCGAGACGGCAAGCCATCGCTCTAAACCTGTGGTTATTGGGACGAAAGTGAACGTGGTCTCGCCATCTCCACCAAGGAAATGCTTGCTCTACTCCGCGTTCTCGAAAGCTTCCCAAACGAGTGTCACAACGCGTGCCTAGACGTGCTGACGGACAGCGAAGTGCTCATCGCCAGCTGGGAGAGACAAGTGTCTAGATGCCCCGCCACGTCAGCTATTCTCAAGAATCTCTTCGAGCTGTGTGCGTCAAAGAACGTGGCTCTAGCACTCCAGTTCGTCTCATTGAAAAACAACCTCCCGTACGGCCCTTCTCGCATGCTCTCCGATTTGGACACCACTTTGAGCCCAAATGCGTGGAGACAGGTGGAACGAGCTTTTGGCCCCCACTCCATGGATCTGATGGCGCTGCCTTTGAACGTCATGCCCGACGGTTCGGGTCGCCCTCTTCGCTTCTTCTCCCCAGTACCTTGCAAAGAAGCATCGGGAACTAACGTGTTCGGCCAAACTATATCTCCGTCAGGTGAGAGCCACAAGTTTATAAGTGTTGTCACTTTTAATTAAAGTCATTACTTACTTACTGACTTACTTGATTACTAGAAAATGCTTACGTTTTCCCGCCATTTGTACTGGTGGGCCCGCTGATGAGATTCCTGCTCTCCCAAGATTGCGCATTCACAATGGTTGTGCCAACACCGCGGCAAAACGACTGCGCATGCGTCACTTTTCGTCTCGTGGCTTGAAACAAGATGGCGGCCAGGATGGAGGCTGAAAGTTCGTTTCTGCGTTAATTAAGTCCTGGCACTCACTCCAGCGACTGGGTTCGAGAGGCAAGGCGTACGGACGCGTGCTATAAACGCTCTCGATATTTTTTCTCCACGAGAAGAAATTTATAGAGTTATACGAAACCTATCCTTGTGTGAAATATGTCTTTAAATATATCAGCTAAGTCGACTATTTCTCCGAAAGAAAAGTCGTCTTTTAGTCGAAGAAAAAGGGACGAACTTAGCAGCAGCGACTCAGCGAGCTCACCTATATTGTCAAGAGATGTGAAATTTCAAAGAATAGAGTCTAATGGCGGAGCTACAGAAGAAGTGTTCGAGGTGGTCAAGGGTTCAGCAGAGGGAAACTTTGAGTATATATGGAGTGTCTTAAAGGATATTAAAAGTAATACCGACCGGTTGTTGGAGGATAACAAGGTGATGAAAACGGAATTGAAGACGATGAAAACGGAGTTTCAAGACTTAAAGAATTCTTTAGAGTTTTATATTGCTGAAGTGGATTCACTCAAGAACGATAATTCCACGCTGAAGCAGACGGTCAAGGCGTTGGAAAATGAAGCGAGAGAGTTTAAGCAAGATTTGAAGGAAGTTACTGACGACCTCGACGATACCGCCGATAAACTGGAAAATTTAGAGCAATATACAAGGAAATTTAATCTCGAATTTCATGGTATCCCTGAGGGACGCGAATCAACTGAACGCCTTATTTTAAAGATTGCTGAAGCAGTGGAAGTGGACCTCACGGAAGACGATATTGACATTTCTCATCGAATGTCCGTTAGGATAAAGGCAAAGAAGCGTCCTGGATACGTAGGAGTAGAGGAGCAACCAAGACCAATTATTGCTAGGTTCAGTAATTACAAGGCTAAGCAGAAAATGTATCGAGCAAGACGCGAATTAAGGAAGTATGGCCACGGTGAAATCTTTCCAGATGCTGGTCCTTTATTCATTAATGAAAACCTAACAGCAGTTAAAAGGAAGCTCTTCAAAGATGCAAGAAAATTTAAGTCAGATAATAAACTCCAGGGGTGTTGGACCATCGATGGAAACGTTTTCATGCGGAAAACCGAGGAGTCGCGCCCTATCAAGATCAAGGATATTGAAGATTTAGATAAGTTACTGTAACTTATTTAATAGTAATACCAATAAGTTTAAATGTTTATTTACTCTATTAGCTATTTACGAAAGTTTAATTTTAAATTTGCAGTAAGATTCAGAATTAATTCTCGCTGTGAGATAATTGTCCATCTATTTCACCAGTCAGGTTCAATTTACATGATTTTAGATAATTGCATAAATGTGCATGTTGGTATGTGTTTGTTTAGTTTTTTTATTTTCTTTCTGTTTGTTTACTCAAGCCAAATTTACCATCTTTATATTTTGATCTTTAGGTTTTCCTGTATAAATGGATGAATTTGATTTTTCTTTACTATCTTTAAATGTTCGGGGTTTGAGAGAATATACAAAGTTTAGAAAAAATTTAAATTGGATTACGAAACACAAGGGTGAGAAAGGAATCACGTTTTTACAAGAAACACATAGTACTAACGATGTATCAGTTGAATGGTCCAATAGAACAAGAGCAAAGTTAGTGATGGCCCACGGGACTTCGAAAAGTAGGGGCACTGCGATTGTTTTTGGAGCAAAATTGGATTATAAAATATCCCAAGAAATATTAGATGCAGGAGGGAGATATGTGATAGTATTGTGTGAAATTCAAGGTTCTAATTTTTTATTAGTTAACTCGTATGCTCCCAATGTGGAAAAAAATCAAGTTGAATTTTTTAATGAGATCTTGATTAGAATTAACGAAATTGAGTACCCAGTTGAAACTAATATTATCTGGGGAGGTGATTTCAACTTCTGTTTTGATTTAGACCTTGAATCATCCGGCGGTAATCCAATTCCTAAGGTAAAGTCCATCGAGACAATGGAAACAATCATGCTTGAACTAGATTTATGTGACATATGGAGAATTCGGAATCCCGCTTTGAAAAGGTTCACATGGAGGGGTAAAGGACAAGGTACACGTAGTAGCAGCCAACGTATACATCGTAGATTAGATTATTTTCTAGTTTCAAATGAATTGCAACCTTCTATTGATAACTGTGATGTAATTCCAGCCCCTAATACAGATCATTCGGCCATTACTTTAAAATTATTAAAAGTTAAAGAGGGTAAAAGGGGTCCCTCGTTTTGGAAATTTAATAATTCATTGATAGAAAACAAAGAATATATAAAAGAATTGAAATTGGTAATAAATGATTTGAAGAAGGCTTTGAATGAAGAGGGCATCTTTGATCCACAGTTACGGTGGGAACTGATTAAATATGAGGTACGTAACTTTACAATTAAGTTTTCTAAACATCTGGCTAAACAAAAACGGAGCGTATACAGTAATATTGAGAACAAAATCACTCAGATTGAGAATACGGAAGGTTGGGAAAATGATGAAAGTAAATTAACGGAACATGACAAGCTAACAAAGGAGTTAGAAGAGTTAAGTAACTATGTAATCGACGGTGTTATAGTACGATCCAAGGCAACCTGGCATGAATTAGGAGAAAAAAATACTAGATATTTCTTGACACTAGAAAAAAGAAACAAATCTAAAACACATGTTAGGAAACTCGTTGACGCTGATAACAATGAAATTGTACAGCCACGTGAAGTACTTAAAGAAATCAGGAAGCACTTTAGTCAACAGTTTAAATTCAAATCAGGGAAGACAGAGTCTGAGTGTCTAGAATTTCTTAGTAAAATTAATATTCCCAAATTGTCAGAGGAAGAAAGAATGGCATGTGAAGGGAGGATGACTGTTAATGAATGTTTTAATAGTCTTAAGGCAATGGGGTCCTCCAAAACACCAGGAAACGATGGTTTAACAAAAGAATTTTATTTAAGTATATGGCATGATATCAAGGAAGATTTGGTCAACTGCTTAAATGATAGTTTAAAAAAAGGTTCATTAACAACTTCACAGAAACAAATAATAATTACATTATTGGAAAAGCCAGGTAAAGATAATAGATTCATAGATTCATGGCGTCCAATTAGTTTAATAAATGTGGATGTTAAAATATGTAGTAAGGTTCTTAGTAAGAGGTTATCTCGTATCCTTCCTGGTATAATTCATCATGACCAGACAGCTTTTGTTAAAGGGCGAGTAATAGATGAACCAATTAGAATAATTGAGGATATAATGTTTTACGCAAAGAAAAATTGTCTCCCCTTGATCATGTTTGCAGCAGATTTTGAAAAAGCCTTTGATTCGATAGAGCATCCTTTTATATTTGCAGTTTTGAAAAGTTATGGTTTTGGTGAGGGATTTATAAAATGGATACAAGTTCTTTTAGAGGATAATCAAGCGTGTGTTTCAAATAATGGTACAGCTACTGACTTGTTCGCAATTAAAAGAGGTACAAAACAGGGAGATCCTATCTCTCCATATATCTTTATTTTAGTTTTAGAAATAATGGCTTTGATGATAAGAAATTGTAAAGAAATACAGGGAGTGGAATTAGAAGGTAATGTTCGGAAGTTTGTAATATTTGCAGATGATACAACTTTCTTTTTAAGAAATACTACCTCGCTAGAGAAAACGTTAGAAATGTTAGATCTATTTAGAGTGTTTTCATCTTTAAAGATAAATGTAAAAAAATCGGAAATAGGATGGATAGGGAAAGAAATTGTGGAAGAGGGAAAGTTTAAGGATTTTAAATGGGTAGATTTTGAGAAACAAGGAGTTAAAATATTAGGTATTTATTTTACTTACAACAAGGTATTACATTATAACAATAATTTCCAGCGTATATTAACTAACTTAAGAACAATTTTATCTATGTGGCGGAGTAGACCCTTAACATTATATGGTAGAATTCAGGTAGTTCGTTCATTAGCAATATCCAAGTTATTATACATATGTTCGAAAATAGATGTGAAAGATGAGTTTATCAAATTAGTTGATTGTGAATTGAAAAATTTTATATGGAATGGTAAAAAACCTAAAATAAAGCATCAAACGTTGATAGGCGACTATGAATTAGGGGGTTTAAAAGCACCTGATTTTGAATCAATTGTTAAAGCGAATCGTCTAAAATGGGCTACAGCGCTGTTAAGTATAAAACAAGAGGCATGGAAATTCTTGCCCTTAATGTTTTTAAATCAAATTGGGGGTATATTAGCAATAGATCAAAATTTTGAAAAAGAACGAATTCCAAAGTATCTCCCTGATTTTTACAAAAGTGTATTAAGATGTTGGGCGGAGTTTGCTAGGGTAGAAGTAATAGATATTTCTGATATTTTGCAACAATCTTTATGGAATAATAGATATATTAAAATTGATAATAAATCAGTCTTTTTTAAGACTTTTTCGCAACTCAATATTAATAGAATAGTAGACCTATTGAATGAATCTGGTGAATTTAAATGGGAAATGGTAGAGAGGAAAGGCCTCCAAGCCAAGGATTTCTTTCATTGGGCAGGTTTAGTACACTCCATACCAAGAAAATGGAAAGAAGTAGTCAAAAATATAGGTATAATAGAGGGTACTATAGATATAGGAAAAAAATACTTAAAACTTGGGCAAAAGTCGTTTGATATAGAAAATGTTGAGAACTCAAAAGAAATTTACAAATGTTTAATTGGTGCGAAGTTTAAGTCACCTACCTCCCAAATAAATATTATAAATCGATTAAAGCCTGAGAGCCCATTAAGTTGGGAAGAGATTTATAGGCGTATATATTCAACAACGATTGATTCTTATTCACGATATTTTCAATATAGAATTTTGAACAACTGCCTTTATCTTAATTTCGATTTATTTCGTTTTAAATTAATTGAGTGTTCACGTTGCTCTTTTTGTTTAATTAACCAAGAAACAATAGATCATTTATTTGTAGAATGTATAGAGGCCAAAAATTTATATTTTGAATTACGAACTTGGTTAGGAAAGCACGATATAAATCTACCACCATCGAATCTTGTAAATATCATATTAGGGGTAAACGAACAGCCACAAAACTTTATTATCTTAATGTATAAATTAGCTTTATATAAAGCAAGAGAGAAAAGAAAAATCCCTACATTAGCTCTATTTATAAACTCTTTAGTGTATTTTGAGAAAATTGAATCCAACGTAGCAAAATCAAGGAACAAAACCCTGGAACACCTTAAGAAATGGGAAAAACTGTTAATTGCAATTAGACATTTTTCTGAATAGGAATAGCTGGCTTAGAGTATTTTCTTTTCTCTTTTTTTTCTTTTTTTTTTCCTTTGTCTCTTTGTCGTATAAATTTTGTGTAATGTAATTTAGTAATTAGAAATGTTTACAATAAAAAAAAAGTTTTAAAAAAAAAAAAAAAAAAAAAAAAAAAAGTCCTGGCACTCACTCCTGGCAAATAAAATTCTAAAGACCTCTGTGGCACTTGAAGTTTGGGAGCCACGGATCTGCGCAAGTGGTGGATAGATTGATCGTGTGTTCCAGGTGAACAGAACGAGGTGACAGAACCAAGTACGATGTCATTCTCGACAAAGTCAAGAACCTTAACAAGAACCCCCGAAGAATCTTACAAAAGTTACAGTTACTTTGAGTAAATATACAGTTGACTGCCTCTGGCATGGCATGCAGTAGTGAGTGGAGTACGAGTTTTCAATTGGTGTGCATCACGGTTTAAAAGATTGCCAAGAAAAGCGTAAAACATTAATATATGAATGCATTTTTTTACCAAAGTGTGGCTTGCGAAAGCTGAGGTGAAAGAAACCATTTGAAACACTATAATGATCCAACATGAATAGGCTGATTTTTGTAGAGAAGTAGCTTTGTGGTTGTTGGTTTACTTGTGAATTACCATTTCAAGCTATAATGATTGATAGTGGGCAGGATCTTTACTGTTACTATTTTGATGAAATATGTCATTCAGAGGCCTTCACCTCAAAACCTTACATTTTATTGGATCCCATTTGGATTGCACTGACAAAGAATTCCATGGTTTAGGGTTAGGGTTTGTATTGTTTCAGGGTTAGGCATTGTTTGGATAGCCAGTACTATTCCAGGTTCCGAGGAGGTGAAGGCTACCTCATATTACCCTCATCAAATGTGTCAAGTTATAGGGGGAGGATTTTGGTGTATATATATATATATATATATATATATATATATATATATATAACCGATAGAAGGCATAGGTCACAAGATAGGTGAGCACTATATAACACAGACTGAGTCCACGTCTCCGTAGTGCAGTGGTTAAGCCATCTACTTTCTATGCTGTGTATTGAGGGTTTGAGTCCCAGTAGGTGCCCATAATAGTTTTTTCTCTTGTCTTTTCTTGTTTACTTGTGAGCTCTAATCATCAATTAGCTCTAAAGCATAGGTTTACTGACCAGTCACAATTTTTCAAAATATCGGTTAAAGTGCACCTAACCCCTTTTGCAATGTTTATACATATGAATCTTTGAAAGGTTTTAAGTACTTCTGTGAAGAAAGTTGTGGCTTACATAGAATACTCTATGTTCTAGGCTTGTTTGAAATTGTGAAAATTTGACCTGTCCTGACCCATGACCGCGTAAGAAAAAGACTGGGTCGATTCTTGATCTTACGTCATATAATTCATAATTCCACTATGCAATAATTTGAATAAATATTAAGCATTTTTTTCTAAAGAACTGTTTTCTTTACTAACAACAAACAGACTGTGTATATTCTCTATATATCGATGTTGTGATAGAAAGGCGGCATGGAGATTAATGCATTAATGAGGTGACGTAAGATCCAGAATCGACCCAGGCTTTTTCTTACGCGTTCATAGGTCAGGAAAGGTAAAATTTTCACCATTTCAAACAAGCATAAAACATAGAGTATTCTATGTAAGCCAAAACTTTCTTCACAGAAGTACTCGAAACCTTTCAAAGATTCATATCTATAAACATTTCCAAAGGGGTTAGGTGCACTTTAAGCTTTTGTATTTTCTCTAAGTTTATCGGATTATCAGTTCCCCATAAAAAAAAACTGACACAGAAATGACCCCCCTATATACAATGTAGATCATGACTGGTATAACCCTCATTATCTGTTGCTCTGGATGAGGGATTGATATGCAGATGGTGAAAGAAGGGTAATGCACAGCATAGTCGGTGTTCTCACCAGAATTTTGTAGGTTGGGATCCAAGCTAGCCCTCTAGTATATTTTTGTTAGTGCACCATTTCAAAAACAAATGCGAGAATCCCGCAGTGGCATGGTCTGGTGTGAACACTGCATAGTCCAGGCCTGCAGCCAGACCAAAATGATGCACTAAGATGAAAATGGTGACCAAACCAAAGAAAATATTGACAGGAAAACACCAAAACGATGCTTGTAACTTGTGGAAGGTCATTGCTTTGTAACTCTTGCAACCTCATTGGACAGGTGAAGTACTGAAATGCCATTGAACTCCTCGACTTCAAACGATTTGATAAAAAAAAATTACCTCTGCCTCATACTGGCTATGGGCCTGTAATAAATCTAAAGCCCTGCACCCCTCCTCCCAGGACATAGCAGGAATTATTAAAGGAGAACTGTACTCTAAAATTAGCCTATTTTTAAAGAACCTATTTTTTTTGTTGTATTGCATTTTGTAATTTAAAGAAAGGTCCTTGAATATCAACAAATTGTGAGTTTTGACTTCAAACACTGCTGGCAGCACAATTAATGTATATGTGTCAGTGGATATTTCATGACGTATACAAGTACAAGGAAGAGTTGCCCTCCAGCCTCGTAAACTCTGTTAATTTTAGAGATTTCATTTTTTCTGGCTTCAACTTGAAAGATATGGGGATGAAACTTGCACAAGTTACTATTTTTGGCTAATGTTCTTTCCAATTTTGGCATCCATTTTGAGAGCAGCAGTACCATATACTTGATTGAAAATACACAATGCTTTATCTAAATTTTTGACTTTTTTCCAGTTCTTTCTAAACTTATCTTCCTTGTATGCTACATTATAACACTAACATCCCAATTCTATGCCGCAGAGCTGGAGCCCAAATTTCCTCCAAAATTATTATTTTTAAATAAAGTGCAACATAACTTGATTACCTGGTAGATGTAATGACAGTCTACAGAAATGGGGCCAACAGACACCTCAACTTGCCAAAAAACCCTGGTGACTTCAATGACTGCTATTAGCTCTCCCCAGGCCCCTTTTTAGTGTATGAGAACCTCTTTCACAAGCTCGGCCAACAAGAAAGCTGTCATGAAACCGTGGTAACCAGTCTGTTTTCTCACATGGTTGATTAGTTCCTGTAAAAACTAGTGTTGATCTGTGTCCATGGGGAAGATAAAACACTGCCATAATCAACTGAATGACGATTAAGGTATCAGTGGGAAGTGAGTAGCAGCTGACATTTCAAATGCTTGCCCTTTGTCAGAACAAAAGAGGGAATTGTGGGTGTGGAAATCGTTTATCAAGTGTTGAGTGCAGGATTACCACTGAGGAAGCATGTACTCGGATGAAGGATCAAAGGAAATTTCCCCATCCAATATAGAAATACTAATAGGTGTAGTAATCAAAAATCCTGATCAATGCTGATTTTAAAACTTTAATTATGTATTTTCTCACATAACTGTAAGTATGGGTGACAAACAACAGCTCTTTTTCACACAATATACAACACATGACTAATACGAATAGCAGGCAATTCATATGAAATAGAACAATAATTATTATATTTTTATCCTTGTTATTAATATTAACTTCGTACAATCTTACTATTAATAATCCTGTACTTCCATATCATGTTTCATACAATTCAGTTGTTCACATTGTTCATCATATATGACCATACTAAACAATTTATTAGCATTGTTTACATATTTAATAAAATAAGTATGAATTCAGGTGCTGCTTGCAATAGGTTATATTACAGTTGCATCTCTGAATAGCAGTTTCAGCGGTATTGACCCAAATGCCTCACATGAATGATGGTTTCAATGGTGCTTCACAAGAGACCTGTGATAATCATGGTCCTAAATGTGCTTCATTATTACATGTATCGAAGTGAGGCAATCGGGTCAATACTGCTGAAACTGCTATTTGTTGACGCAACTAATAATAATATTATCAGCTATTGCTAATACACAAGCACATTACTAGTATGTCAAAATGTGGTTGCCTGTATATATGCTAGTTCTCACCTGTTGGGTACGTGTTCTCTTTTGGTATTGGCTTACATTTGTATTTAATAAAGGGGTGGTTAAAAAATGTCAGAAGTTGCTTTGAAGAGTGACAGACCACCAAGTTCCTGGTCTGTACCCACACTGTCAAACTTAGAATGTGAACTTCCAACTAGTATGAACTAAATACTGGAAGAGTGCTAGCTATAACTTGCCTATGCATAGTGTAGGTGCACAAGACAGTGTAACTGAAATAACTAAATAAAATTATATATATATCTAATTTAGATATTAATTATGGTGCTGGTGAATCTCTATAAATAAGAGCAGGTGGGTTTCAGAAAGAGCTAGTAATAATATTATTGAATCCGAGTTTAATACCCTGCTAGACAGAGATTTCGAGTGTTAGCCCTTTGTTGATTTTAATTGTTCTCTGCATAATCGTTTGGCATGGCAAACACAAGAACTAATGGGGAGCTGAACGTCTCTGATGAGTTCTTTAGTCAAGGAATACAGTTTACCTTGGCATTCTCTTGCTTAACGATGATCCAGTGTTCGTTTATGTCTTTCCCATTCACAGCATTCGCAAGACTCGCGGTTTTCTAATACATACTAGCAAAGCAGCAAGACTCCATAACTCGTAAGCACAACTTCGCTCGTGATTTTCAACACGGGTGCAAGCACGAAAGCATGGGGTGCAAAAGACAGGAGATAGAATGAACAATAAACTCCTTATGTTGAACTTTTGAGATTTAACTTTCACTTCTCCACCTTAACGTTTTCAAAATACCAGGCCGGAAACGTTTGTTGTTGACAAAACTAAATGGTTTCAACAGGGAAGAGTGCAGGATAGGAAGTTGGAGGCCGCGCGTGCACAATGCGTTTTGCCGCGGTGTCGGTTGTGCCCGACCTATGTCCCGGGATGTACTGGTGGCTAGTCCTCGAGCGAACAGCTGTGACGTCGCAAAGGGCCGCAAAGGGGACCCCACTGTTCTTTTGTCCCCGTGGAAGTCTGGTCCAGTTTCATGAGAGCCCCGGCCTCTGTTGTGGAAATTGTGGGTGTTCCGGATCCCCGGGGGCCGCTAGATAGTGCACGAGTCATTTTGGCGTGTTAGCCTGTCTTTTGAAGCGTTGTTTTCTGTCTAAATTAAAGCATTTTTGATCTATTTATGCGTGTTGTTTGATTTTTGCGATAACTTCGCGTTTTTCCGTTCCCCAGCCATTCGTCGAGACGCCCGGAATCTGGTGTCCGGCCGTCCGCTGCCCGGATTGTGCCTATCCGAACGACTCTTGTTTCTCTTTCTGCCAGCGATGCGGCTACAGGCACAGACAGTTAAGTGCAGAGTCTACCCCACCAACGGTCCATGTGGACCTTGGCCATTTAGACGAGCGTCTAGACAGCCTAACCACGGCTCTCGAAAATAAACCTTACAAAAAAAACAAAAAAATAGCCTCCAGAAAGAATTAGAGAGTTTCCTAGCCTCGCTTCCAGGGTCTAAAAACCTTCTGTCTGCTGCCCCCAAGGATATTACCCACTTCTTCGTTTGGAAAGATAAAGGAGGGAGGACCAAGGTGCACTCGCCTTCTTGCGGTCACTTTGGGTCGTCCAAAGGCAAAACCCTTCCTATATGCCGCTGTCCCTCTCGTTTGGCCGCCGGGACAGTTGACAGCTTGATAGGGAAGCTGCGTGCCATTTTCGTCGAGGTTGGACGCGGAGAAAATTGGAACAACCTCCTGGGCGTGGGTAATCCCGCGGCGCACTCGAGCATCAAATCATACCTGAAGTTGTTTCGGGAGGAGCAAGTCCAAGCCCGGGTTAGCCCTAAACAGCCAGCGCCACTATTCTTTGACAAGCTTCTAATACTGTGCCCCCATCTTCGAAGATCAGTGTTTGCAGGTGGCGTTTCCTCCACACAGCGTTACATATCGGCAAGGGATTTGGCATTTTTCTGTCTTGAGTTCTATTCCGGAGACAGAGCGTCCGATCTTGGCCGGGTACTTACCAAGGAAGTGGATCGCCTTCCCAATGTTAAGGGTTTGCTCTTTCAAAAGCCAAGTCAAAAGTCAAAACTTTATTTAGACACGGTGATCTATCAGGTTAACTATACAAAAATAGTAAAGGATATAAAATATCACAATTTAAAAAATTATTCTAGCGCTAATTATAATGCCTAAAACTACTGATATGTACGTGTATAAAATATACAATGTAATAGAACGAAAAATTCCTGTTTTACAAAGATGCCGTGTTTGTTGTGAAATTGAAACCTCGTATTTGAGCCTTGAAATTTATCAGCGATTGCGCTTGTCTTATTTGCACAGGTAAGTTATTCCACAAAGCTGCTCCGCTGTAACTATAGCTCTTTTTGCCATAGTTAGTATGAGGCAGTGGAAGTATTTTCTGAATTCCTTAGGTTATACTTTGGGTTATTCCAATGATATTTTGTTGTAAGGTAATCCGGAGTTTCATTGTGCAAGGTTTTATAAACCATAATTGATTTAGCAATTTCCCGCTGATGGCTTAACCTTTCCCAATTGAGGGTTTGGAAAAGTTCATCCGCGTGGCTATCATAAGTGGTTATGATACGTGCAGCGCGATTTTGGAGTTTTTGAAGTTTTTCTGAAAGACCTTTACTACAATTTCCCCAGACAACATTGCAATAATCGAAGTGAGGTTGGATCAGGCCTTGAAATACAGTGAGTAGCGTTTCACGTGGGACGAAACTGCAAAAGCGCTTAATTGCACTGATACCCGAAGCAATTTTCTGAGAAATCATTTTAATGTGACTTTCCCAGTTCAGATTCTGATCTATGACAACCCCAAGAGACTTGGCAGACGACACCTGTTTAATAGGGAAATCATCAATGTCAAAACTGGGATATCATTACACGTTTGGCAAAACGCTGAGAGGGGGTAATTCGAACACTTTCATGGTTAAGAGATGCCAGAACGCCGTCATCTGCCCAGTTAGTAACCTAGATCTCTACGTGCGTTTATGCGACCTGATGAAAATCAATCTTCGTGACGGTTATCTGTTCCGTTCCCTTAATAGTAGAGGAGAGGTGTCAGCTTCGCCCTTTGTGGGCTCTGCGGTAGCCAATAGGCTAGCGCGACATCTGAGCGATGCGGGCATTAACAGCGGCGAGACAATGCACAGCTTTCGTAGTGGGTGCTCCATCACGTTATCTCTGTTTGGGGTATCCCCTGATGACGTCGCCAGACACGTTGGTTGGAGATCGCTGGAATCGTGGAACCACTACTACCAACTAACAAAGTGCTGGGTATGGATCGCGTAGCCTCGACGTTGGCCGACAGTACATCAGCCTCCTCGCCGAACACCGAACCAGACGCAGCGGTTGCGGGAAATAACTTTTCTACTCAGAACAGTTTAGACGGCTTATCAGCCGCCTTTCCTTAAACGCTTGGTTATTTGTTTACCCACGAGCTTATAAGAAATTGGTGCTTAACTTATTTTGGTTTTGAGTTTTGGGAGAAGTCTCTTTTCTTTGCATACAATTTCCGATTATATGCACCTTTATTGTGTATGTTCGGTGTATGAGCAACCAAAGCGAATAAAGCAAAGATCAAATCTCATTTCTCCCATAACTTAACCACGCCGAGCCTTAAGCGGACGCATCTAGGAGTGAAAAAGGTTTACTATTTACTTGATGTAGAATCGATTTTAATGATAACAAAGTATTCAACTATTTACTTGATGTAGAATCGATTTTAATGATAACAAACTATTCAACTATTTACTTGATGTAGAATCGATTTTAATGATTAACAAATTGGGCTCATGTGCAAGTATTATGCCTAAAACATTAAAAACAAATACTGTACTATTGTGTTTGTTTCTCACAAAAAGGTATTAATCTTGCAAATTTTGTAACATTTCTGGCAGTTAATCCCTAATTTTGGTTACTTTTCATGGATCATGTGACGTCATAAGATGAATCAACTCACTCCCTAGGGAAAACTACTACAATAGAATCCCGTAGGATTTCATTGCGATATCACAAGTTGAATCAATCCCGCAGTTCGGGTAGCGTTTATTCTAGTTTAATTTCTGCTCCTGCCTCTTAAAGAAAGCTAAGTTAGACAACTGAAGTTATCAGAAATAGAATTTGCGGCAAAAGAGTTAATGTTGTTTTATGGTGCTACTTGCACTTTAATGTGTCTCTGATTTAATAAAGGCGATGTCACAGTCTCCAGACATTGAATTGACAGCTGTATTGTGTGACATCCAATCAAAATCAACAGTTACACAGTTGTAGTTTTGCACAGTATATCTACAACCAAGACAAACAGCACTGAGTAAAGAATGGTATCTATATTTCATTACTTGCTTGTATTTTTTGCTGTGTTTCCAGTGTATAGCTAGTCGTAAACAGTCCGAATTTGACCAAAGTGATATACTTCTTCGTTATGCACTTTTGACATACAATAATTCTCCAAATGGCACCATTTTTTTTATTTCTACCTGTTTAATAACACAGTTCTCTGCTGTAAAAAAATAAAACATTCTATGGAAGATTTCCTGTCTTAAAGTTTGGAAACGTAACACATGCATTTGACGCTAGAAAGTTCAGTAGGAAGTACGTAAAGTTACTAGTGGCTGTTTACTAGTTTGCACTTTCGGCTGTTGTGCATTGGAAACTTACTTTCACAGATTAATATGTATGTCGATTGGTCAGAAGGATATCGTGTTTAAGATGCTATGGTCCGTTCGGCATCAGGATTTTTTTAAATGGTAGTTTTCGTACAGTATTGCAAGCATGTTGTAGCGCGAGTTCAGTAGTCACAAATGTCCGTAAAACTAATAGCACGTTCATTATTATCAGTTTGCTCTATGTGTTCTCGTGTATTCAATAATTACTTCTGGAGCTTCATATGTATGTCGATTTGTCACGAGGATCTCCTCTTTCAGTTTTCCGGGTTAGTTTGGACATTAGGAATTTATTCGCGAAGATTTCGTACACTTTAGCGAGCAATTATGTCGAAACCAGATAAGTTCGCTTGTCACAGAAGTGGGTAAAGCGACTAGCGGTTTCGTAGTGTTTGTTCTCGGAATTTTCATGCTAAGGATAATACCTTTTTTGAGCTTCGTACGAATGTCTATTGGTCACAAGACTATCTTCTTTCGGATCCCCAAGTTATTTTCGACATTAGGGATGTATTCTTGGAGATTTCGTACAATTTAGCGACTGTGTGTCGAAAGTAGCCACGAAAGGTTTCAGTTATCTAACTTTTCGTACAGTCTTTGCACTCCGGTCGGTTCATACACCCTCGTTTCTATGCCGTAGCTATATATTTCTTCATATTGCTGTTGGAAACTGCCATATCATTTATAATATGACTTGAAAAGTTGCCATGTGTTTCGTGAACTCTACTGGCCATCCAAATCCTCTTCGTTCTGGTTGGAATATATGCCAAAAAGCTTCCAATTTCTTGCGTTTTTCGTCTGCTGTTTTCAGAGTACTCAGTGGCGGTCTTCCCCGCCGGTAAGCAGCACTTATGCTTTTTTGTTTTAGTTGTGTTGCAGTCCACAACGACTAATTTTTAATAAAGAAATAACTAAAACTTATTTAAGCTCATGTTACATTTCCATAAATGACCAAAGGAGGCTAGGATGAGTTCAAAAAGAACACTGATGGAAGTCGATTTAAAAATCGATATTTCACCGCTCTGAGAATTTCGTTCCGGGCTAGAACATAATTAAAAAATCATCAGATTGTCACACATGCGCAGTACCGTGACATAGCACCTTTAAGCTCCGCTGGTATGGTTCCGTGCTCCCATGAATCTGAAATCCTTGTACAATTACATGTAACAACAGTAGTATATACAATGGGGGTTCTAATTCACATCCTTATTTAAGCCTTTTTTCTCCCATCGTATATCCCTACTCCGCGAAAAAATCGTTGAAATTTGTTCCTTATATAAGCCCCCTTATTCCCCCCAAGTAAGAACCATTACACCGCCTGCTGCCCCCATTATCCCCCGCTAAGGACCACCACCCACAAATTTTATTATTCAAATTCGCTTCCCCATATAAGCCCCCCGCGGCTGCGTAGTAGCTCCCACAGATGGCCCACCTACCTCAGAAAATTTATAATTTTTCAATTAGAGATATGTAATCTTAATGCATATCTGCCTTCATTTTTTTTTTTTTTTCCGACGTGTGAGAAACTTTCTATTCATAGACTTTCGTGACTATATTAAAATAATTCCGACGCGGGCGATCACTCAAACAAAAATTTAACAACTCATTTCCTATTTAACCATACATTTATTATGCACTATTCGATACCGGTAAAATAGGCACCCCGCTCGCTATAAAAAGCACTTCTTTCCCATTTCTGGTCACGATATAGATAGAAAAAATTCGAACTAGACCATATGATTTTAGTTCTAAGAAGAAAAAATCAAAACAAAGAAAAAGACCAAAAGCAAAACTGGACGTCTCCAGAACCTCTCTAGGAACCACTTTCTCCTTTTTCCTTACTTCTCCTTTTCGTTCCTAGAGAGGTTTTTGCTTATTACCGGGCCCGGCTTACTGTATTCGGTCTACTGTATTTGGTCTACTGTATTTGGTCCACTGTATTCGGTCTACTGTATTCGGTCTACTGTATTCGGTCTACTGTATTTGGTCCTATCTGGTTGAGGCACAACCGGCACCCGTGGGTCCCCTTTAAGATCCCTTGAGCTTCACCCATGCACCCGACCCAGGATTGACACTGTTTGTACTGTATTTGTTCGGCTTACTTTAACTTCTGCCACATCGGCAGACGCGCTACGATTTGTGAGGGGCTGGAGGCTTTTTACCCCCCACAAACCGATCTACCATGTATAGTCCCCAGACGGATTCGAACTCTGAACTGAAAGGGCCTCCATTTTCCTTCCAGTCCAGCGCTGAACCGCGAGGGCTATACATGCTAGACAGTGACGTAGGCGAAAAATATCCTACTTATGTCTTAAGTAATTGTCGTATGTTAATTAGCGCCGCCTACGCTATGTCTCGAAATTTTTATACGAACCGCTTAGAAAAGCGTAAATATCGCCCACGCTCACTTTTCTCATATGAGATGTCAATTCTTATCCCAATTTTGCTATCATTTCTCCTAGCATTTTTTGCTTGACTTCGCCTCGAATTTGTTCCACCCTTTTTTCACTCATTCGGCTTAAATTAGCCGAAGTTTTGTGACGAATTTCAATCTTCATAGTTTCGTATTTATCTACCTCAGCGAGGATTAGGTTGTATTCGACGTCAGATATATTTTCATCGCGAAGGGCCTTTGATACTAGATCGCGAATCGTATTAATTTTCGCTTTAGCTAACATAGCGGTTTTCTCGTGTTTAGAAACTTTTTTTCCGATCTTTTTAGCCCCAACGGTTGTAGCTGCTGAAATCATCCCACAGACCCCACCAATAACACCGAATGGTAGGCCTATTATTATACCAAAACCAGTTAGAGCTACTGCTAGTCCTGAACCCGATAATAATACAGATAGACCTCCTGCTACCACAGCGACACCATGGACAATTCCTTGTGCGCGGGCATATTTCTTACGCACACCCTCATAGTGTTTTTCTTGAGTTTCGATATCTGAAAGAGTATCTCGGACTGTTTGCAACCGAAAATTAGCCCCGCCAGCCAGCCGCGGATAAAGTTCTGGCGCTGTTGGAACTTCTTTAATCGAATCACTTGCCATTATGTTGTATCTTCGCTATATCATAACTTACTCAATCTTCAATACGTATCTTCGCTATATCATAACTTACTCAATCTTCAATACGTATCGTATAGGTCGACCACGGAAGTCTATAATGTTTCCTTTTTCGTCTTTAATTGTCAGGCGAAGGCTGTTTCGTCTTGTCCCTAGAGCTTTAACGACTAGGGGGCTTGATATAGAGTAAGTCGTTGCACCAAAGCCATGGGTTTCCATATTAAATATACTTAGGACTTCTGAGGGCTTTCCCCCAAGAAGTGAGAAGAGAGAATCCACCACGTCACAGTAGATATACATATAGTGAATATCTTGTGGCACCAGGGGGTATTTTCCCACATTGATAGTCACATAGCCTGTCGAACCCCCACCTACTTTGATACCAAGCAAATCGCAGATATTCTTAGTTAACTGGATTGGTTTCTTAACATCTAAAATATAGTATTTCCTAAATGTGTGGTTTATGAATTCCAATAAACCAGCATCAACCGCGGGTTCGAATTGGGTCATCAAGCTTCCTATACTATAATGTCCCGCCTTAATTTCGTGTGGAAACATCACACCATCGACACCCCACTTAAAGCTTCCTTTATTAGTTAGGTTCCACCAACTGTTCTCAAGAGTGATCTCGATTAGAGAAATATTATGGATGTAAATAGGTTCTTGAAAGTAGACCGTATGATCAGACGAGGTAGTGGTGACATTTAAGATTACCATGTTAAAGCCTGAAGTTTACTTCGATATGATATTAACATACGTTCTTTACTTCACGATATTAACATATGTCGTAACTTTAATACGTATCAATATCAAACAGATTAGTCAAGTGTATGAATCGAACGGATTGATTGGCCCGGCGCCAAGGATAAGAAACCATGCCTAGTCTCCAAGCGAGAGTTCATTTCGACGGTGATTGGGGTGACTATATCGCACCTCGCAATGCAAAGGCTTTAGCGGCCTTTAAGAAAAAATATCCTCACGCGGACTTCGATAAGTTCTCAGCTAGGACAACGGCATCCGACATACATGATGAGTCTACATACGAGACTAGAATCATGTTTTACGATGGAGGGCAGCATTGGAATATGAGTGGTCTCATACCAGTAGATGTCAGAAATCGTCTACACGAAGCGTTACGCGTGACAACGCAAAAACATGCGGTGGCCGCATTCGGCAGGGGTTTTCCACTTCCATTCAGAAGGACTGATTTTAAGTATCCAGTTCCAGCAGTTCCCTGGGCACACGTCGCTAAGGACATATACCCTATCATAAAAACGCTAAAGATCTACGTAGCAAAGGATCAGCTATTTACATATGAGCCGCGACATATTTTTCAAGATCTGGGGCTCGATCTTAGTGAAAAACAATCGAAAGGTCCTATCGAGATGGTGATTAAGATTGCTAAAAGAGAGGTAAAAGAGAAAAAGTGGTTCGATGTTGAACCAATGAAACTTTGGCAGCACCAATTATGTTTTGCCGTTTGGTGTGCTACGGCAGGCTGTGGCGTATCATTCGATGACCATCTTTCAGATGATGCGCCAATCATCGACAATATTCGGAGCTTTTATCGATTTCACGTATACTATACGATCAGGCGAATACTATTCGAATTGGAAGTACCACTCCCCAGAGAAATCATATTCAATAAGTTCAACAACGTTCCATGGAATTACGTCATATATGACAAGATCAGAAGAGAGTTCGGTGCTTATGAAATCAACTTTGCCACACGTCGAAATGATATGAACGAGAAGCACTACAATTGGTTCGTTCCACAGAATGGGAAAGGATTGACAAAGGCCGGGATAGTCCGAATTAATGCGTCAATAATGGTATATTTGTTTTGTGTCCTATCATCCCAGGCTTCAACCGGCTCACCAATCGTAGGATCGAAGTCCCCAGCCGCCCAAAATAAATTCGATACGATGTTTGAAGATGCCATCATAGAATCGGCTTCAGACACTCTAGCCCAATACCAAGAATCTATTAAGGATATTAGTTCTCGTCTAGATCTAGCAGTTGCGAAGGATTGTCTGTTAATACCCAGCCATATGATTATCTTTAAGGGCGCTACGTACGTAAACAGCCTACGAACGGCAAATAAACCTGGTATCAGTTTAGGAATAAACGATGACATCAATCTTAACGAAAAATCTCCACCACCAGCCCCTATGAAAGGCTCGAAACAAAAGGCACCTAAACCTGCTACAGGCAGCGGAGCCACGACTACTACGACTGCTACGACTGCTACGATTGATACGACTGATACCTCTAAGTCACACAGTCGACAAAGTCGCGGCGCATCACCAACGAGTCACGAAACCAATTTAGCAATCGTGGGTATCGTGGCCGGCGTAGCCTCATGGATGATATTTCGTTAGCGCTGACGTTTCGACGATTTATATTGCTCTACTAGGAATATGACCACAGCTACAATGAGTAGCCAGGCATTCTTTGCAAGGAAGCCGAAAACTTCTCCAGCGGTACGGAATATGAAACTCGCAATAGCGCCTATCGCCGCAGGTAGCACGTTAGCCAACTTTTTTCCAAGATCCTTCAAAGCCTCACCAACTCCCTTAGCAACGGAAGCCAAGCCTTTTGTCAATATACTAACGACAGCACCAATTACGGCACCAGCGACAGCTAACACTCCAATCACCGTAAATCCATGTTTCTTGAAGATGGTTTTTATGCGGTCTCGTAACGACATACGATCTTTGATGGCTTCTATTTCTTTCTCAATCTCCTGTTTCTGATCCTCTAGTGCTACTACTTTATTCTTTGCCACTTCATATTCTGGAGTTCCCTTAGTTAATAAATCCATCTTTTTTATTTCCTTGGCCTTTTGTTTATCTTTTTCGGTGGCCATATCCTCTTTCATACTAATCTCCTTTTCCGCAGTAGGTCCAAGAGCGTCTTTAAGCGTTTTCGGTAATACATTGGGAGTGTCTACGGCGTCCGACAGTAAGTATGATCCAGCATTTTTACGATTGAGTTTTATCACGACCCTATCATAGTCATCCAAACTAGCAGTGAACTTCGTTAGATCTGCTTTTGGAAACTTTATAGTTATTTGGTCCTGTGCATTTTCAGTCCGTCTTTCCAGTCTTTCAAGTGGCGTTTCCGCAGTACTACTGCCTGCCGTAAACTGCGTTTCCGCATCATCACCTTGATTGACTAATTCTATATACTCAGCTGAACTGGTTCCCCAGTTACTACGATTTTTCCATAACCTATCGCGTATGCTTTTCGTCGTATTTTTGAAGCTATGCTTAGCTCTATTCCACCAATCCATTTCTGCCTCGCCATCATCAGGTCTAATCTCCGCCCATTCTTCGGCAGTAAGATCATTCACATCGGCTCTACCTTCTTCAGATATAGGATCGAAGTCTAGACTTTCTTCCATATTGAACACTTGATATGTGATATACTATTAGTATTGGCGATATATTCAATTGTGAAACAAACATGATATCAACGAAGCTCCATCCTGACTATTCTCCTAGAGAAGGTAGATCTCTTAAAGCCAGTCGTGTGTTCCATCGTGTAACTTTCGCTCCTTCATCAGCCAATCCGGGGGAAACTTTAATTGTTAATGTTCCTACGTTAGGCGAAAATAGACTTCTAGTACCTGGTAGTCTAGCCCTTAGTGCCAATATCACTCTATCCGGGGGTCATGCCGACAACTATTTGGTGGCCAATGTTGGACGTTGCATAGTCTCAAAGCGAGTCGTATGGATGGGAACTACTAGATTAGAAGATCTAAGTCGACCCGATCTACTACAGGTATATAGCGATCTATACCTATCTGATGTAGAACGAGAGAATAGCGTAGAGCGGGGCATTCAATCTGCTAATGTGAACAAACTTCGTTCAAAGGCCAGTAACGCATCTACGTCTAATGCGGCTGATAATGCGACACTAGCGGCATACGGTAGCGTATATAAGATACCTATTGATCATGAAGTTATCACAACCCATGGCGTCTTTTATCCACATGCGATTCGAGATAAGATGTCATTTCATTTGACACTGGCACCGGCCATAGACGTCATAGTCGGATCCGACAGTACGAAAGTAGGAACGTACAAACTATCGAACACTGAACTAGAATATGAAGTCATCGAAAGTCTCGATCTTGCGTCGCAGGCCAATAGTACCTACGCCAGCGGTAAAGCATTTCTGTATAACCATTATGAGTACTTCAAAACCGTCTCGATCGATCTAGGAACCGACACACTCGTATCTGAAAGCATAAACGTACTTCGTCTCTCTCTCAATGGCATTCTTCTTCTATTTGTGGATCCTCATGTGGCAGGCACTAGAGATAGTGAGAAATTCGTAAATCCAGGAATCACCAAGGTCGAGGTACACGTCAATGGCATTCCTAACGCTCTATATTCTTTTGGGATGCTACCAAAGGATTTATGGAAGTCAGCGAAGAATTGGTTTGTCCCGCGTTTCGGAGAGGCTGCCGCCGCTACATCCATGACGCATAAGAAGTTCTTTGAGAACAAGTTTGCCGCACTCATCGATTGTCGCACCTCGCAAACCAGTATAGTTCATGGAGATGGTTTAGCCCAACAAGATGCTGGAGCATCCATTCGCCTTAGGATTCATCGCAGTGGAGGCTCAGGTAAGGTGAACATGCACATCTTCGTGCTTTCTGATGCGCAAGCAACTATTGAACAAGGAATGCTACAAAATGTTTATCACTAACGTATTCGTTAATGTACTCATTAACATGTACTCATTAACATGTACTAATTAACATGGACACATTAACAGAACAAATTCCCTTTAACGCACTCATAATTGGCCCCACAAACTGCGGAAAGACTCAGTTCATAGTTGATCAATTGAGAGGTCCATTTCGTTTTAAGTTTGAATATATCGTATTGATTTGTCCCACCTATGCTAACAATAAAACCTATAAAGGCGTTGGTAAGGGAGATCCTCGTTTCATTGTCCTAGCGCCTTCTCAGAACGATATTGATGCAACCCTAGGTGACTGTGCATGTTTTTTCGAAGGAACAAATACACTTATTATCCTTGATGATTGTGCGGCAAGCAAGGATGTTAAGGGAAGGACCAATAAGATATCCGATTTAGCTTTTTCTGCACGCCACATTGGTATTTCGATTTGGGCCTCATCACAAACACAAAAGAGTATATGTAAGAACTTTCGCGAGAATTGCGCAATCGTTGTGGCATTTCGCATCGCAAGCGCACCGGGATTGAAGGATCTATTCGATGACTACGGCGCTAGCATATCCTTAGATGATAAGAAGCTATTCATTTCAGAACTTGAGACTAAGTTCGCACATATATGTTTCTGTTTGCGACATCCCTTTTCCACACTATTAGAGATACCTTCACCTATGGTATGTCACAATACGTTGAAGTAAGATGGATAAAGATTTGAATGATGAATTAATGAACATACTAGCTGAATCCGGCGAAATAGATGTGACAGGTCCTCCACCAAGGGCCGAATGCGGCTACAGCAGTAGCGGCAGCAAAGCTTCCATCGTAGCTACCTGCAAAAATTGTCATGGCTTCGAAACGAACCTACACTGCGCTACCACCGATGAAGATCGTAGCATAGAAATCAGCGAACATAGGGAAGCTCTTTCTATTCTAGCCGTGACTGGTACGACAAAAGAATATCTAGGGAAGAATTTTTCTCTTGGAGACATTTCTAAGTTACCTGATAAAGACATAGAACGCCTATATCGTAGATACCAAGCCGTCTTAGCGAAGCAAATAAATGACTGCTTAGTGGATAGAGCACTAAGTCTAGCAACTTGTGTAGTCGCATATGTGAGGCCTCTAGATTCTCGACAACAACGAAGGCTGTTGAAAGCTCTAAAGAAAGACCGCTTAGTCCGAAACGAGATATCTGCACTGGCTGGCCGATTGGCCTACAAAGCAGGTCCACTTGTAGCACTAACTAGTGCCCTTTGTCACGTTGTTAATCATTCTATGCCCACTAAACAGGACTCCGAGGCGCAAGTATTGCCGAGCGAAGATGAAGTTGATGAAGTACTTGAGGTATATTCAAATTTAAAAGAATCTTAAATGTAATTAACGTATTGAAGTTACCTCAACTACTAAGTAATTACTCTTAACAAGATGGAAATTGATACCCATTCCGAAGATCGAAATGATCCCATCACGAAAGAACCAGTAAAGCCCCCACCAAATCCAAAACGAGTCGCTGCAGGCAAACTCATAGCGCAAAGAAGGAAAGAAAATATCGCCAATGTGGCGGCAACGCGGGCGCAGGTAGACAGTCATACCGATAAGCCAAGTTCGATATCAACTAATACCACACTTGCTGTAATTGGGGTAAGCATAGCACTTGTGGGTTTGTACTATCAGTATAAGCAATACAAACAAACGCAACGAGTTAACCACAGCTCCACCGAAGCCACAGACAGCTCAGCTGCCGCTACCAAAGAAACCCCAAAAGGTCGTAACCTAAAAACTCAAGGCATGATATAGCATTTGAAGCCACGCCGTAGACATATATTATCGGCGATGTAAACGTTGTTCCAATAAGATGGTTAGCGAACTTATGAACACAATACAGGAAGCTACTATATTGACTGGACTTGCGGCAGGTATCGGTTGGGTCGGAAAAAAAGCAATCAAAGAGCCTTTGACTAACGATCCTTCATCTAGTATTTTGAACTTCGTGAAGTGGATAGCGGTTCTATCTGGTGGCCTTGCAGCTAAGAAATACCTAAAGGACAAAGGGTATTGGAAGCCTGTTGAGTAACGGGGGCGACTCTACCTCGAGTTCGAAGCTATGGGAACGATAGTAGTTATGGCGGTTTCTTTTGCCGTAGCAAGTGGTGCTGCTAGTATTGCCACATACGAAATAGAAAAAGCAATTAGCGGGCCTAATGCTACTACCGCAGAGATGTTAAGACATGATAAGGCCCAGGAGAAGGCAAATGCCGCTATAGCAACCTATAAGAAAGATCTAGAAAAACGACTAGAAGCACAAGCCACCTGGAACCACTGGAAAGAAAATAACGCACACGTTGGACTTAAAGATAGAATCGATGCAATGCGAAAACTCGATATATATCACATATTGCAAATGAAACTGGAAGAGCCTAAACTCTCAGATTATCGACCATCTAATTCGAGGAAAACTGCCGAATTGGTGGCCTTAGGTGGTAGTGTATTCGCGACTGGATACGTTGCCACTCGATTCTTATAAGAATTGGTTATAGCTATGCTTTTAAAAAACGAGCTTTTTTACGTTTAACGTAATTACTAGATCACTTACTAGATTACTAGAGTATTACTAGGTAATTACTCCGCATAAAATGCGACTAATAGGTAGTAACTTTTCTGCTTATTGAAGCTTAGAATGCACACATATGTATGTACATATTAATGGACACTAAATTAAGTTTACGATACTATAGTCCGGAGGGTTATTGGAAAGGACTAGCAGCTATTAAACATCTTGCCAATTCGACAAACATATCTGAAGATGTGACTCGGATGTGGCTAGAAAAACAAGCTATATGGCAGATCTATTTACCACCCCCCAAATACGTTCCACGACCTAAATTCAATGTATCTACACCAAATGAGGTCCATCAAGCCGATTTGATATTTCTACCTCACGATCGACCTGGACGTGGAAGAAAGCTATATAAGTATGCGCTGACGATCGTGGATGTAGCATCCAGATACAAAGAAGCCGAACCATTAGCCACTAAAGAATCTAAAGAAGTTGCTGCGGCATTCGAACGAATATATAAGCGAAGTCCACTAACATGGCCAAAACTTTTACAAGTCGATCCAGGGCGTGAATTTATGGGTGCAATGTCTTCGCTACTAGATAAACATGAAGTTTCTGTACGTCGTGGTCGTGTGGATATTCACCGGGATCAAGCAATCGTCGAACGATTTAATCGTACTTTAGCTGAGAGATTGTTTGGATACCAATATGCTCAGGAGATGGTACTTACTTCACAGGGAAAGGATGATAGATCTGTCGAATGGGTGTCTCGTCTACCTGCGGTCGTAAAAGCTTTAAACAACGAATCTACGCGTTTGACAGGAAAACAACCATCCATAGCAATTACCAAAAACGAAATCGAATCGAACCCAGCAGAACCCGTGCCGGTTCGGGACGAACGGATACGTCTAGTTGGGCTCAAAGAGGAAAGACTTCCATTCGATGTCAGTGTTCGATATCTATACGCTCCTGGTGAGCTAGAAGGTGGACGAAAGCGTGCTACCGATCCTATATGGAGTTTGAAAACGTATAGCATTTCGCGTAGTATGGTTTCTTCGGGTCAGCCAGTCCTATATTATTTGTATGCTCCGCAGGTTTCGAATGTTGCTCCGCAACTGCCAACGCGTGGATTCGTGCGTGAAGAGCTACAAGTCGTACCACTTGATACCGAACTACCTCCGAATGGGATCCTAAGCTAGTTCGTCTTGGAGCAAACAGATATCTTTATGGCCATGGGCTAATGTATCGATTCCATTTTCAGAAATCCAACGTTTTGTGTCCAGTGGTGAAAGGGAGATTTTATTGACTCGCATACCATAGATCTTATGTCCAATGCTTCGCAGCATATTCATTCCATGTCTGAAGGTCTTCCTATCGAAAAGAGACTCCTTATACTGCTCGTGGCGCATGTGCTTCTTCACAACATACTTCCGTACTCCTTTAGCCTTGCGAATCTCCTTAGTGTCTGCACATACGATCGAATACATCTTAGGTCGAAGTCCAACGTACTCTACGATGGCAACACCTGCACACTCATCCTTCATCTTTCCAAAAACCTTTTTATTGGTAGTGTCATATAGTGGATGGTTTTTTGGGTAATCACTTGTATCGTATAGGTCTGCATTTTTGGCCATGTCGTCGTAGACGTCTTCAGTCTGGATCTCAAGCAATAGAGAATCTGTGTCTGTGTATAGCAGTTCGCATTTATTACCATATTGTAGCTTAAGTTGGTTGTAATAGAAATCATACATCAGGTGTTTAGATAGGTCTAGGATGCTCATACCAACGTAAACTGGGCGGTTAAGCATGAGCCTGCTTTTATGCATGTGTAGTGCTACAAGGCCATCATCAAAGATATTTGATCTAGCAAATGTTGGGCTTGATATCAGCCGCCGAAGCTTGTCCTCCTCTCTTGCACGCACCAGCTTAACATCCACGCGCTTACGCAGATTCTCCATTGTCTTACCAAACACTGAGTTGTTCATCAGTTTGTAGAGGTCTTTCTCGAAATTGCTTGTAGCCAGTTTACGAAGGTCTGTATTCATACGTATATATGGCTCCATCCAAGGACTTTGGTCAAATCGTAGTGCTCGGTGCACCTTTTTCAATTTCATACCAAGAGAAAGATATAATTGTAGATTTCTATAGTGTAGGACGTAGCGTTCTTTGTCGAATAGATTGGGCACAAGCTTTTCAACTTCGATTGGGAATACTTTTTCACCTAGTAGTCCGCATTGGTACTCTGACATCCATTTTTTCTGGACTTTCATACGCTCTGGGGCTAGTGGATACGCGTTGTGAGCGTCGTGGAGTCCTAGAGGATACTCAAGGTCGACCTCAAGGATATAACCTTTATCCGCTTGTATGTTTACATACGACGCGATGTCGAGGTCGATAGTCTGTAGCTTTTCTACGTCGCACCACTCAAATCCTCCGGTTGGTAGCGCTTGGCTCATAGCCCATCCGTATAGGTTGTTCGCATCCAGATACTGTATGTACGTAGTGGGCTTGATTGGGTCGTATTCTGCCGCATATGGATTGTTGGCCTTTGCATGGCGTCGACTGACCATCGAAATGCCGCCTCGCATCCCTTTCTCGATGAAAAGATGCATATCGTAGTCTGTGAGCAGCTCAAGCTCTACACCAGTCTTCTTTCGCAATGCATCCCACGATAGACCAGGGCTCGTATAGTAGTGAGCTGGGTCCAATCCATAATTTTGCATACATGTCGCTCGAAAGCCTTCAAACACATCTGCGAGTAAAAGTACATCGGTTCTAAGATATAGGTCGTGGTAGTCTCCCATAGTTTGACAATCGAATGCAGCCCAAACCTTCTGTGCGTGAGTATAGTCCTCATCTGAGATTCCTTCATCAGAAAGCTTGCTATAAAAAGCATCGCGCGGCGGTAGCTCATCCTGAAACCGCTCCCAACTGTCCATGTATTCGTATGGGTAGACGCCCTTGCGTAGAAGAAGCCCGCGCTTATGTTCGTCTTGCTCGTATCTGGCTATGATTTGGAATCCTTCCGGGTTTTTAGCCGATACTAGCTGAGCAAGAGAGGATAGCAAAAACTGAACGCTGTCGATGAATCGCAGTTTCCCTAGGGAGAATGAAATGTACTTCTCCATGTTATTTGGTATGCAATTTATCTGCCCCTCTACTTTGGAAATAGACTGCATTAAGAGATGAGAATCGTATCCCCGCAAATTATGGAAGACTACTGGTATTATGGTCTTCTTTGGGTCTATCCGCAGGAGTAGATTACAGGCATTGTGTGCTGCTCCACGATACTTTCCAGTGATATGGCAGTGATCGCGAACTGAATCCCCATTAAGAGATTTCTGACAGATGTGGCAAATTGTTGCACTTCGGTGGGCTATGCTGTCCTCTGGAGTCATGCATAGGGCTTTACGTCTAGATAGAGCCGCTTCAACTTTTTGTTCTTCTCGTTGTATTGCCTCCAGGAACATTTCTGTAGCATTGGGCCCTCTATAGACGACTGGAGTCTCTGTATGGCCATCACATCTCACCACGATGTAGCCGAATCCGCAAGCCTCATGTAGTTGAGTTTTCTGGGTGTTGCTGCGCAGTTCTGGTGCCAGCTCTGCTGCCGGCTCTGGTTCTTCGATCTTAGTGGTCAATGCCTCAAAATCGGCGTAAATGACGTAGGGAACCTTCATCTGTTTGTACCAGTTCTGGAAGGATAGCTTGTTCTTACCCTCTTCAGGCATCTCAACTCTCACTGCTGTCTGTCCTATACCTTTACATTCTGGAATGTGTTTTTCGAGGAGATCTTTTCGGCAGTATCCATGTAAACACCTCTCGCAGAAGTGCTTCCTTTCGCGGTGTTTGCTCTGATCGTAGAGAAGTCGATTCAAATCCTTGATCCAAGTATAGTGATACTTTCCGGATTTCTCTATTAGCAATAGGTTGATGCGTTGGATGTCCCCACATTGCTTGCTAATCCTATAGACAATCACACCTTTCTCCCATCCGAAGACATTGATCGCAAGGTTGTTTTGCTTCTCAACTCTGCAAATCTGTGATATGGGTGTTGGTGCATCGATTCCTGTAAAGTCTAGGCCATCGTCTATAGGATACTTAGATGGTCTTTGGGTATTAATCTCGACTGGAAAGAGCGCTGATCGTAGTGTCCATCGTAGGCAGTTATCATCCTTATTTTGAACATTAATCACAGCCCTCTTGTTTTGGACTTCTTTAGGAAGTGAAATGTATGAGCCTCCTCGTAGTGGTTGGTATCGCGCTATGTCGAGCCAAAGCAGAACTACTCGGTCTACCACCCATCCTGAGCCTCTATGCGTCCATTTCTCTAGGGTCTCTTGGATCGCAGGGAAAGACTTATCTAGCGCGGAATTGATTTCATGGACTTGTAAAACGGCCTCCTGCTTGTGGCGAAGTATTGCGTCGATGGATTCTTCACTACCATCGAGTTTGTACTTTAGTAGCTGTACTCTCAAGGCTAGCTGGAACTTTACCCCCTTTAGATCGACAATCTCTTCCTCTATCTTTTCGTGGATCGTATGGCGGACACCATCTAAGAAGGCCATTGGGTCGGCACCGAATTCGTGACCCTCTGGAACGTCCATCTGCCAGCCTCGTAAGAACTTACCAATAACCCATTTAGTGCGTTCGAATACTAGTGGAGAATTCTGAGCAGCCATGTTTCACACGTATCTCTAGATAGGTTTTCGAATCCGTAAAAGCTCTTGCAGTACTTCTAAGAACTGCCGCCCTGCTGCCTTTTCCTTCCTTATTAGTTCTAACCGTATTGATATAGAGCCGCACTCAACACAAGTATAGAAAGTGCTCTGAGTTCCCTTTCCGCACCCGCGACAAGGTCTTGGAATAGGCCTTCCCTGCCTTATTTTATATAAATGGGTCCTACAATATGTGCCTATGCACGACTTGTCACAGAAGGCTTGCTCTCCGACCTTTAACCAACTACATAAATTCTCGCCGCGCATGTTTCTTTCATACAATTCTGCGTAGGTATTTCAGATATACATTAGATATACGTATCTCTAATTGAAAAATTATAATTTTTCTGAGGTAGGTGGGCCATCTGTGGGAGCTACTACGCAGCCGCGGGGGGCTTATATGGGGAAGCGAATTTGAATAATAAAATTTGTGGGTGGTGGTCCTTAGCGGGGTATAATGGGGGCAGCAGGCGGTGTAATGGTTCTTACTTGGGGGGAATAAGGGGGCTTATATAAGGAACAAATTTCAACGATTTTTTCGCGGAGTAGGGATATACGATGGGAGAAAAAAGGCTTAAATAAGGATGTGAATTAGAACCCCCATTGTATATACTACTAACAACTAAGAACTAAGCTAATTTAGATCATAAAAGAGTTCATAGTGCAGTGTTCGTGATTGACACCTGTCATGACTAAAAAGTGATTGGTCCAGTTAAATTCTAACAGTAACAAATGTATATTAATTTTGTCACTGCATAACTTAAATGGGGCACTGCAAGTGCCCATAACCAAGAGCGTCCATATCTCATATATTGATGCTACGGCGTTTTCACAAGTTGGGCTATTTTTAGATTATTTTTGCCGCCAATTAGTGGGTTACACCCGTGGCGCAACAAAAGATGCCTCATTAGCTTCTTTTGTTATACCAACAACACGTCTGCTACGCTTTTGTGATTTTATTCCCTTAGGAATGATTGCAACCCAATAATAGCGGGAAACCGTTCTAAAAATAACCTAACTTGTGAAAATGCCGTAGCATAGATGTAGTATGGGAGATTCTCGCTCTTGGTTATGGGCTCTTGGGCACTGTCAACCCACAAATGACGAATGACAAAATACAAAAATAACTACTCATATTAGCAGAGTATCATGTTTTCCAGGGATAGTGAAGAAAGTCAGAGACTATTTTGATGAAGGATAGCATGATTCGAATGTATGAAAAGTACTGCTTTAGGGAAACATTTAGAGCAACTTGAAATCGGTTCACTGTACCCGAAATCAAGTTTCTAGAATGAGATTTTGTAATTCAATTTAATCTTTGCCAATCTTTATCGAAACGGTCTTAAAAGCATGTCAGGACATTCACATGCTATTTTTCTTATACGTCAGGGTGTTATTTTTGTAGTTTTGCTTTAAAGAAACTTTAAAGTTCATATAGGTTGACGTAGCCCCTTTAAATGTAAGAAAATAATGGGAAACCACACTTTTGTCATGAATAATAATAACAAAAAATATATGATCGATATATATATTGCAAGCTGTTCCCTTGCAAGATTATTTTTCACAGTCTTGACAAATGTTTACTTGTTTCTTTTAATTGTACAGAGTAAAGCCTGCATTTCACGAGCGATACAAGAACAAGAAATATCTGCCAAGTGAAAACAAACCGTGAAATATTCATTAGTTACTAGTCCTGTTCCAGCAGCTTCCGCCATCTTGTTTTTGCATGACAATGCGCGGTTTACGCGAGAGGGGCCTAGAACGAGTGTTTTGATTGGCCAAACAGTTTAGCTGTCAACTACTCCATTTTCACGAACACATCGCGAACGCAAGCATTAGCGGAAAAGGAAAAATGTTTATCATTGTACTAGCGCTTCTGTCGAGTCTGTTTTCACTGTGAAATAAGAACTCTTCTCCATGTATCGCTCGTGAAACCCAGGTTGAGAAAACTCTTGGAATTCGAGCATCTGGTGCAGTACGAACCCTGGAAACACATGGCTTTTGTAATGTGTGGCTTCATGAATGTCAAATGTGGTCCTACTATTCTTTTGACCTAAATATAACTCTGAAACGCAACCTACCCTCCGAAAACCCAAAATTTGAGAAAAGAAGATGTGAACACGGACACGACATTTGAACTGAAAATACCTTTCCATGGCTGAACCGTTGTATGTTGTGTATGTTGCCGTCGTTGTGTCTTGAAGTCCTAATTTAAATTCACATCACGAAGAGTACAAGAGTAGCAAGTAAACAGATTATTTCGGCCGAGAAAATTGGAGCAAAAGTTTATGGAAATCAGGATCGGACGGAATCTGTATCAGATTTACACGTCACTTAACGCACATTGATTTCCTTTTTTCATGAATTATTAATGAGTTTGATAAGTATAATTTATGTGCGAATACTGTTACCTGGGGACACTTAGACAATGAGAAAAAAATCGTATTACAGAAGAAAAACAGCATGCTAACTTAGAAATCCTTAGAAATCCACACGAGTTTCTTTATTGAAAAGACTATAGTGCACTAAATTCACAGATACCTACGGTACGAATGTTAAATAGGTATCGGAATTCTGCACGATATTATTCCAGTAGCGTCCTGTTGTTTATGCACCATATCACCTATTAATCATATTATGCTATAAATGTGCTTGCTTCGCTAAAAGCTTTCTCTTCAGCTCCACTGATATAAGTTTTAAACTTATATCAATTGCTTGATGTTTCTCTAATCGATTGCATATTCTTTTTTATTTTTAATGTTGGCAGTACGGTCATTTATCCCAAAACTGTAGAAGAACCCGGACTTTGGACGTGCCCTCCCAGGTCCCATCCGTGCCTGGCCCGAGTTCTCAAACCCGCACCAATTCAAGTTGACTGTTGAACGATTTGCAGCCTTTAAACCTGTCGTACGGTGCACCTTTGGAAATAGATAAGGACAATTTTAATTTATTTGCTATTACGTATCAGCTCATCGCCAGAAATTCGAGACATTGAGGCCTGATAGTATATAGATGGTAGACATAGCATATATGTTACATTGGGACACTATAACGCAGGATACATAAAGTACCAACTCGTAATTGGGTAACACCGCTCACCAAAATTTTATTGCAGACTCATCTCTTTTGGTCCGTTTAGGACCTACTTTCCAAAAGGACAAATTAGCTTGAATAATTACTGGCTGTTTAAACAAACACACTGCAGTTTCTAGAGTACAGAACAAGGTTTCCAAAGCTGCCAGATTTGTTGGAGTTGGTCACTTGTGGTCAGAGTTATGGCAGTCTCAAGACGAGCAATATTACGGGTTTTAGCGTGCAAATATGAAGTCTGAGGTTTCTTGTCGAAAAGCTGAATTTTCAAGAAGGAAAATGAATCATCGAAAATGGACTTTGGGACATCAGAAGGGAAGCATACGGTAGGTCTTGTTTATGTTTTCAACTCTTCGCGCACATTTTTTGCTAAGGTTGTAGATTTGCAGCAGATACGTTTTATAAACTGTTATCTGCATGTTTTTACTGGAAATCGTTTGATGTCCACTGTAAATAAACGCGAATGTTTATGCTTCCTCTAAAATCAAAGAAATGAATCATCAAAGTTTACTACTTGGCTTTGAAAATATCAAAACTGAATTGATAATATCTGTAGAAATAATGCCTCGATCGCACATTTTTACGATTGTACCGTATTTCATGAGAAATAAGGAAAATGTTTAGGATCCCATACATTTCTCTGTAAATTTTCACGACCCATTTCACACAGTGAACAGGGATCAATATGTATTGCACAATAACCATGTCTCGAATTTCTGGCGATGTAGAGAAGTCCCCGTCTTCAGACTCTGTCAAAAGCATATTAAGACACGCTAAAGAATTTTGGGCAAGCACTTTAGATGCCCCAGCTTTCGTTAAGGCCATTGTTTCTACCGGTTACTCTCTCCCTTTTCACGAAATTCCTTCAATTTGTTATTTAAAGAATAACAGATCAGCCCTCAGAAACTCTGATTTTGTTGTTCAAGCCATATCGGAGCTGCTTCGGAACCGCTGCGTCGCAGAGCATGATGAACCTCGTCATTGCGTCAACCCCTTGACAGTGGCGTCAGGAAAGAAACTCAGGCTAGTTTTAGATCTCAGGCACGTAAACAAATTTCTGGTTGTACCAAAATTTCAGTACGAAGATCTTCGTTCCCTCGCTCAGATATTCCAGCGGAACGATTGGTTTTTCACGTGGGATCTAAAATCAGGCTACCATCACGTTGACATTAATGCACTGCACCAGAAATTTCTCGGTTTTGCTTGGAATTTCAACGGAACCACGAGATATTTTTTCGTTTACGGTGTTACCTTTTGGTCTCAGTACGGCTTGTTACTGTTTTACAAAATTATTGCGACCTTTGGTATGCCGTTGGCGTAGTATGGGACATTCGTCTTTAGTTTACCTAGACGACGATGCCGCTGGCATCGTCCAAAAGAAGGATCTTACCAACGCTGGCTTTGTGGTCAACGAAGCGAAGAGTAGGTGGGAACCGTCCCAGACCGGAGAGTGGTTAGGTTTTCTCATCAATACCATAGAGATGATATTTCAAGTCCCTCAGAGAAAGATTGACAAAGGAAAGCAATTACTAAATTCCATCCTGTGAACGGGATCCGCAACATACAGGGAGTTGGCTAGAATCGCGGGTTTTCTTATTTCGTTATCCTTAGCAGTAGGTCCAATATCCAGGCTTTTTACCAGGCACATGTATTACGTTGTTCAGTCACGTTCATCTTGGGATTTAACTTTTGTCCTAACCCCCCAGCTCAAAGATGAATTAAGATTTTGGCTGCAGAATTTGCAGTTTTTAACGGTTACAGTATTAAGCCTAACGCTCTAGTGGCAAAGGTAATTCTATATTCAGACGCTAGCGACGCGGGTTCGGCGGTTATTCAGTTGAAATGGACGATGCCCCAGTCAGAGCTATGTGGTCAGATGATCTTGAAGCTGTTCAGAGTTCTACCTATCGTGAGCTTAAAGCTATCTATTTCATTATTACTGTTGCATGGCTGCAGTATTTGCAACATAAAACAGTGAAGGTTTTCTGTGACAATCTTAGCGCCTGGAGAATCATTGCTAACGGTAGTACTAAACCGTATTTACAAACCATAGCAGTTGACATGTTTTCCTTATGTTTACAGCACGATTTTCAAATTGAAGCCCAGTGGTTACCTCGAGAGCATAATGATATAGCTGACAATTATCCCGCTTTGTCGATAAAGACGATTGGTCAATCAATCCAGCGGTGTTTAAGTTCCTGAATCGTTTATGGGGTCCCCATACAGTAGACATATTCGCATCTTATTACAACAATCAGGTTCCAAGGTATAATTCTAATTAGTATATACCACACCAGTGAATATCACTTTTCGCGCGCTCTGATTGCCTACTCAAACAGTGAATATGACTGATTTGTAGCTTGGAGACAAAATGGCTTCCCGGTTTGCTGCCGTCTCGGAGGAAGAAATTTTGGCTATTAACGAAGCAGCTGTACCCACGAACACAAAAAAAGCAACGAGATTCGGTTTAGCCGTGTTCACAGGTAGGTTTTTACATTTCCCTACAACTTTACTAAAGAAAACATTTACAAAATGTTGTTTACAAATGTTGCGTTACGCGAAAACATTGAAAGTTAGTTTTGAAATGTTTTGCAGAATGGTTCCAACTACAACAAGATTTTACAACTCCTTTTGAAGAAATATCACCGTCACAACTAAATAAGTGTCTTCAAAAGTTTTATTTGTCGGCAAGAAAACGCGACGGGAATTTTTACAACAAGACATCGCTTACCTCGATTCGTGCAGCGTTGGATCGTTACTTAAGAAGTCCTCCACTAAGTAAACCTTTTTCCATTGTTGGAGACAGCCAGTTTACCGAAGCCAATAAAACTCTCAGTATTTTTTTGAAAACCCTCATGCAGCAGGAATGGCAATATTGCTCCAACTGTACACAAACAACCATTGACGAAGGAAATCGTTGCGAAGCTGTACGAGGAAGGCGAGCTCATCGAGATTGACACACTCCAGCCACACAAATTACAGCAAACGACATGGTTTTTCATGTCATTGTCTCTCGGCAAGAGAGGAAGAGAAAACCAGCAGATGACGAAGAAAAACATGCTTGTTTTGAGAAAAACGCCGAATGGTGAAAAATATATTGAAATGAGCAGAGAGCCTGGAGCCGTGTTAATTGTCAACAAAAAACCACCAAGGAGGTCTAGAAGACAAAGAAGACGCCTCTAACGGGAAAATCTTTGAGAACCTGGCTCCAAATGCTGCCCCAGTCCAACTAATCGAGAAATATCTTTCCCACCTGAATCCTGAATGCAGCAGTCTCTTTCAAAGACCAAGAAGTGCCAGCAAATCTTTCAATCCTGTGAACGATTCAGTTTGGTTTGGCTCGAGTCCTCTCGGCCACAATACGCTCGAAAATATGTTACGCGGCATGACTTCAAGAGCTGGAATAAAGCCGAACTTAAAGTGCCTATAACCCCAAAAAAATATTTTTTTTGAATTGAAACTTGAAACCATTATTTAGAACTTAAGGCAAACATAGGAGGCTAAAACTCAACAGTATTTTTTTACGGCGTTTCAAAGTGGAGAACCAGAACATGTGGCCGTCAGTTTTCAATTCCCTTTGGGAGCCTGGAGACCAGTGGCCTGTGACGTGTATGTAGTCAGGCGTTCGTTCAATCCCATACAAACGTCTCTTATTTCTGCGACTCTTGCAAGCTCACCACATGATAAATATCCAATGAAATATCACCAAACTTGGTAAATTTACTAATTTCGTTGTGCTCTTTCTTGTGATGGAGTTTATTTCCTATTGATTAGACTATAATAGGACGTTTTTCCTTTTTGAATTCTTTTTCTTATTCAGATTTTCCAACTCCTTTGAGAATACCAAGACAATAGTCTAAATTAAAGGAACAAAAGAAACCGTGCAAAGGATTCTGGTAGTTGTAGTAAAAATGCGCCCGATTGACGTCATAATTCCAGGCCCTCACCAAGACTCGCGCTGACTTCCAACTGGAAACAGGAAGCCCAAAACGGATGTTTTCGCTAACTTTGACGCCAGTAAAATCGTCGAAGTTTAGTTTTTTCACTTTTATTTTTTCGAATTCTTTGTCAGGGCGCTATACAGAATAGACGTCAAAAATATTTTTGGGGGGGTTATTGGCACTTTAACAAATCACTCCATCAGAGCGACTACAGTAACAGTTTTGTCTGCTGCAAACATCGAAAGTCGACATATTAAGGCAATTGCCGATCACCAGAGCGAAGCAAGTATCGAGAGTTACCGTGACACCCAGACGTTTCATCAGTTCAAAAACATGTCCCACGAGCTTGCCGACATCTTCGATTCTGGTTCCCATACTGATCACCAAAGTGTTGTGGTTCCTCAAACGACTGCTGTTACAACCTCCACTCAAATACCACCAGCAGCATCGATTACAACCACATCGATAAAAACTTAGATTATGAGGCCCACACAAACAATCTTTGTAAGCAAATATCTAAACGACTGGGACTTCTCCGTCACATAAGCCCTTATTTAAAGCAAAGGCAGAGGGAGATATATTATAATGGACTTATAAAGCCAACGCTAATGTTTGGAAGCGCTATTTGGTCTGGCAGTAATAATTCGAACCTAACTAGGATTCTAAAACTCCAAAAAAGAGCTGCCAGGATAATTCTCAAAGCTGATCGAACTGCCTCATCTGTTACTCTTTTTAATAATTTGAATTGGCTGCCATTCTCGAATGAATCACTAATTAGAAGAAATACTCTAGCCTATAAACGTATAAACGTAAATGATTCCACACCAGCTTATATTAAATCGCTGCTACTAAGAAACACTGACATACACGATAGAAATACACGTTTCTCAAAGTTGAACTTATCATGCCCTCCTTTCAAACGTATTACAGAGGGAGGAAGAACATTCACAGTAAGAACTATAAAGGACTGGAATTCCATTGACACCGAAATTAGAAAGAGTTCATCTGTAAATAGTTTTAAACGTAATCTCCGCAAACATTTTTTAACTCGCCAGAAAGCAACTTTACAATTTTAATCTTACAATTTTTATCTTATCATTAAGTCGATCTGTCTAAAATAATAACACACATTCTCGATTTTTTAACGTTTTTATCATTTTTAGATTTATAAGTAGTTCTTAGCATCGTATCATAGTATTTATTATTGTCATTGATCCTGGTTTCGTACATAGTACTGTAGAATTCACATTGTAAATATGTTTTATTATTTTGAGGGCCACGAATGTATCAGTTTTATCTACTGTCAAGTGCTTACCCTCGTTAAATAAAGCCTATTGTATTGTATTGTATTGTACAGCTGGAAATTTGTCCTTTGATGGCCAGCATCTTGTTCATGGCTTGGTTCCTGGCGGCACGTTTCACAACTGCAATTAACTTCAATTTAAATCTTCCAGGTAGCAACAGCCAGCAAAACCTGTGAAGAATGAGGAACTGAACTTCCCCTTTTTGGTCCATCAGTAAAGATACTAGATACTGGAAAAAAACAGTAATTTTCACCTCGAGATCCACGCCTGGATTGATTGAACACATGAGACACATTGACATTTGTGATTCTTTGATCACCTGATGTTGTCATGTGACTTTTCTCGCGCCGTTAAGTTCCAGATCTCGATCTCGCGCGCGAAGTACGCGTCTATTTACCTCTTACTTGGAAATGCATTCTTGAACTTTCTGACAGAAAATAAAATAACTATTTCGTGCTGGCAATAATTCAATGGTGTGGTATATACTAAAACAATTATTCACCTCCACTTCGGTGAATAATTGTTGAATATACCATGCCTAATTCAGAGGCCGCAGATGCCTTAGCTCTAACCAGCGTTTACTCCATCTAAGTCAGTCTTAAGTACCATTAGCAGCAGATTATTTTCTTTTCCTATATTTAGTTAGTTTCTGTATTCTTCTTTGTAAATGTAAATGTATGAGTATAAATAAAAGCTTGATTGATAGGCCCTTTGCAGCTAACACATCACGTGGTTGTACTGGAGAGCAAAAAATATCTGACTTCATTTATTTAAATGCATTATACAAGATCGGTATTGCTATTAGCAAAACCTATTTGTAAATGCTATTTTCCACCTCCAATCGATTGTCGATCTTTCTAAAACAGCGATTTAAAAAAATATCTTGCTCTCCAGTTTTCATGGCAACGTCTTTCCCATGGGGATCACGAGCACAATTCATTCGTTAATGAAGTATTATATCAGCACGTGACTGTTAGCTGCAAAGGGCCTATTGATTAAGGTTGGCATGACGAGAATAACTGGATCTGTCCTCCCCCTAGTCTCATTATAGCTTCAGTCAAGCATCTAGAGTCCGTGTAAAGGGAACGGAACTATTATTATTCCCCAATGGCCATGAGCGTTATTTTGGCCTTTCCTTTGTTCCGGTACCGGTGTAAGCAAGTTTGCTTATTTTGTAAAGGATTACCGTGTTCTTCCTAGGATCTCCGATCTCATCATCCCCGGTCCAGGCCAAATTAAGATTTACAAGAGGAAACAGTCTGTTTTTACCGGTTGCCCCCACTTCAATATGCTGGCCCTCAGAATAGAGTTTCGCCACTGAAGTACGAAACCGTTTGATTTATTACTAGTTTTTACATTAACATTATTATTATTGTTTTCATGTATTTTGCTTTCATGCAATTTTTATTGGGTCATTGCTAGTTTGATGGATTCCTTTATTATTACATTTACTACAATGTTATTTCCAGGGAGTTATTTTAACTCCAAAAAGGAAGTTCTAAAAAAAGGTACAGAACAGCCCTATTTTTTGGAGACATTTCAACTCCAGTATTTTTAACATGGAGTTGATTTAACTCTTGCAGGAGAGTCAATATGACTCTTCTATTGGAGTATAATTCACTCTCTTTTGGGAGTTACATTAACCCTAAAATGGAGTACGTAAAATAGGTACAATACTACTCCCTTTTTGGGGTTGTTTCAACTCCAGCATTTTAAACTCCTCCAGAGAGTTGAATCAGCTCACCTATAAGGGGTGGAATTAACTCTTGATGTGGAGTAATAACATTTTACTTACTCTATGCAAAACAATTGATGTAATTACATTCATATTTTATTGTTCTTTTAAGATATTTACACTTCAATTTATATAAATGTTTATATGTTTTCTACATGAATGACTTCCAGCACTTTGTATGAATAAAACAGCAAGTAGGAACAATAAAACATTGGACTGAAAAAAACTAATAGAATCTTTACACTCATTGTATCCTTACACCATGATCAAGAAGTGTTTCAAGTATTATTATATCTGGATCATGCAATCTGCTAAAAATAGACATAACTTACATTTACGCACCCAGCATTTATTCGAGATGAAAATGTTTATTGGAAACCTAGCCTTATTAAAATGAAGCATTGTCAATATACCCTTTTATATGAACCAGTTTCATTTCTACTGCTTACTTCCCAATAATATTATAGACAGAGGAAGAATAGTCTCCTTCGCAGCCGGTCCTAGGGTCGTCACACAAGCACTAGCCCCACTAAAGACTGCTTACACCAGCCAGACATTCCATTCCTGATTGTTTATATAAGCCATTCAAGACCGTTATAACATGACATGAGTTGAACAGCCATGGTTTGCTTATATCGACACTTTCAAGCTCAGCAGTAGTGTCAAAACGAACAATTTCTTCTAAACTCTGCTTTCTTGAGAAAAACTAAGAACAGAATACATACAAAACTATTTCACCCAATTTCATATAAAATTATAGCCTCTATATTTGATTTCCTGGATTTCCCATCGGAAAGTTCTAGCACGAGAGGTTTTTTGATTCTGAGAACTGAATTCTGATTGGCCATGAGGTTGGAATGGTGTAAGCAGCCGTTAGTGGGGCTAGCATTAGTGGGGCTCTAAAAATGGCTTCGAAGGAGACTATGGAAAGAAGTGACCAACTAAATTATGTTCCTGGTTTTCAAAGGCCTACAAAAATGAGTGGTAAAGAAAATATAAAAAAAAGTGTTCATGTTTAAAAAATACTGTACGAGTCCCAAATAAATGGCAGGTTCAAATAAATGCCAGGGTCCAGTTGTTCAAAGGGTGAACAACTTTATCCAGTGGATAAGTACATGTATTAACCAAAGTAGCTTATTTTATCCACTGGATAACAATTTATTCGGACAACTGGACCCTGGTCCAGAGTCAAATTTTCTGAATAAATGCCAGGGGCTTATATTTGAGAAAATACAACTTACATTTTAGTCATGTAACCTCTGCAGTAAGTAAGTAACTCTGTATTTTCTGAAACAAATACCCAGGCTTTATTTCAAATTTAGCCATAATAATAATATGATAATAAATCCTCACTGGCTCAGGGAACCAGTAAAATTAAATATTAATTTCACACATGTTTTTGAAAGTTAATACAAAATTTCCCAAGTCATGCAGTGATCAGAGCAATTGTATCAACTTTGAAAACACAAGTGAAATTAATCCTTAAAGGGAATCTTGGCTGAAAAACAATGTTTGCTCTCAAATGATTGTTATACATGCCTACGTGTACCATAAGTCTGTTTCTGTGTTTGTCTCCAATAAATTGTACACTAGATGTCATTTATGCACCGATTTTCCTGTCGATAACACTCATTTGAATTTTCTGTGTTGCCCCAATTGTCAGAAAACAATAGTGGCAACACTGTGACAGCATGATCCAAGTTGGCAGGGTGCAGGATATTCAAATGAGTTTTATCAACAGGAAAATTGGTGCATAAATGGCATCTACATGTAGTGTACAACTTGCTGGAGACAGACAGCAATGTATTTAGGCATCTACAAACACACACTTGAGAACAAACATTGTTTTTCGGCCAAGGTTAACTTTAACAATTATTTTATGCTATTACTTGTTTAAAGGGATACCCGAGTGAAAAACACATTTGGGCTCAAAAAGCATCTTTTAGATGTACTTTGTTCAGAAAATGTATTCAAATTTGATCAAACTTTTTCAGAGTTGAGAACGAGCCCTTCAAAGTTGGCCCTGTGAAGACCTGGGTGCCACCATCTTGTTGACATTAATTCCTATGACGTTTATTACGTCACTTCGTCCCACCAGAATCTTGCGATGAACTTGTACTAGTGACTTTGTTTCTTTGTATAATTTTCACATGCTCGGAATTAGAATAGATTTTCATCGATATGGCAGAGCAATTTCGTACTAGCACAAAAATATGATGAAGACAATATTGTGAGAAGTTCAGAAGACTGGGAGGATGAAGAAAAGCATGTGGAAGGTGAGAATATCAGACAAACAACAAAAGGCGACTACCGAGCTAGTGCAAAACTGGTGTTGTGCTATGATGTAAAGATTTGCTGTGTGTTTTTGTATGGAACTTGTCAGCCTTAAACACAAGATTAAAAACAGATTTTGACAATATTGATATCGGAATAGCAATCGAAACTTGTTTAATTTGACCCAGAGAGATAATCAGGGTGTAGCAACCCAGGCACCAAAAGCCTGGTAAAAAGCTTGGTAAGCCCGCTATAACCAGGCTTTCAGTGCTTTGAACCGGGCTTACCTCAAAAGCCTGGCAAGGAAAAAGTTCGGAAAGCCCGGAAATTCCTACCTTTCCCGGAAAGGTCGGTACATGAAATCCAGAATAGCTTGGTAAACCCGGAATCATGTTTTAGGTACCAAGTTTAGTCCTGGCTTTTCTGGAAAGGCTGGTATGAAAAAGCCTGGAAAAGCCTGGAAAGCTTGGCATCTGATTCAATAAGCTGTGAATTCCAAGCTTTTCTGGAAAGGCTGGTATGAAAAGCCTGGAAAAAGCCAGGAAAGCTTGGCATTTTATTCAATAAGCCTTGAATTCCAAGCTTTCCTGGACTATGGCAGGAGTGAATAACAAAAATCAAGAAAAGCTTGGAAGAATGGCTTAACTGCAATGAAAACTACAAAATTAACCATTAGTTGTCTGATTTTATGATAAGAACCTTTAATAATAATATTATTTTATTGTTTGTCAGGCCTAATTATTGAAATATGAATGGATAATTATATTAAATTGCAATGTTCAATCACTATTAGATTACTTAAATGTAAGAGCTTTAAATTGTTAAATATTTAGCGAAAACTACATGTATTATGCATCAGTTACATACCATTAAATATTTTGAGACTGTTGACTGAGAAACCATAATTTATTAACAACAAGAGAGCTTCAAATATCACTCAGTCACTCTTACACACATAAAGGTTTCAGAAATGACAGATATATACAATTTGGAAAACAGTGTCTCAGGTTATAATAAACAACTGGTTTGGAGATCTCCAGTTACAAATTAAGCACAATTTAAGATTTTCTTGTAATATGTGTTGCTACATGTACATGTACATTTAAATTGTTTCACAAACTTTCCTAACCCTAACTTCGGGGCTCAGCTGATTTGATGTTTACCAAAACAGAATTAGAAAGTTGTAGTGTGCGAAGCCGCCACACCAATAAAGCTGTGGAGTAGTGTGAGCCCCTAGACCCTGCCAAGTTGGGTTGGATGGCAAGTAAGTTAATTCTGCTAATCTGGGTAATAAATAATTATTCTTGTCTTTGGGGTTGATAAGTTCTGGCATTTAATTGAAAGTGCCTAGTGAAACTTAGATAAGCTAATGTTATGTGGATATTTTTGGTTTCCTTGTAGAAAAAAATATCAAGAAATACACACAGGCAAACGACTCCAAGATTGTGGCCACTCTTGGTGACTTCTTGAAAAACAACAGGAAGCATGCCTTGAAGCATTTTAGAACCTACTGTTGCAAATAAGCTCTTCCTTTCAGGGCTTGGAATTACTGGGAATTACTAGGAATTAGGTTTATGAGGGTGTAAAAGCTTGGAATAGTTTGGAGTTCCTAGGAATTCCTAACTGAATTCCATCTTGGCTTAAGCTATTTTGTGAAGGTGTTATTTTCTAGGCTTGGAATTCCTGAGAGTTCCTTGGAATTAATGAAGGTTTTCTAGTTTCTTAAGTCAGTCACATTGAATTTAGAAGTGTTCAACTTCACTAATATAAAGTCTTCCAGTGCCCTGCAAGACAGAGATTCCTAAATCCCTTAGCTTCCTCTAGGCAATTAATTTTAGAGTAAAGTTATAAGGAATTACTTCAATTGTTACCAATTGACTAAGATCATGCACTCACGTATTTCTAGATACTTTATTAGAAAGCTAACATTACAGGGAATATTAAGATCGTTTTCATGAGAAATGTTAAAACTTATACATGTAATTATTATTGTAAACTTGTTGTCATAATTTGTTGACTGACTGCTACAGAAGAAAAGCTTAATATCACAATATTTTCCTGGTTATTTTTACTATTACTCACCGATTTGACCTTCCCAGTGTTTAAATGAAGCAAAGTATTTGTCCAAATCTTTGAAAATGTGTTGTTGTTATAAAGAAATTTGAACAGAACTTAAAAGACACAGACACAGATTTCGGCCTTGCCAAAGTCTCTGCCAAGTTTCCACTTTAACCGAGTAAAGACTAGAACCAAGTTGATCCATATTTCGTAATAGCTTGCACCTGATTGGCTGGAGGAGTTGTAAGGCCTCCAGGGATTGGCTGAAGTTTAATTAGGCGCCATTAGGTGAGGTGAGACTTGTTCATTTCACTGTGTTCACTCGTGCGTTTGTTAGAGGTTTTACAGCTCTCTCAAAAGGTAAATTCAACAGTATTTCACGAAAGAGAATGCTTAGATGGAAAGATTATAATAACTACTGCCAACTGTGAGGTAATATCAGGGCATATCAGTTCTAGATGAGATGAATTCCTGGAGAAATCTTTGTAAAAGGTGAGCATGTTTTACTTTTATTAAATCCGTTAAATGACACTGAAAGTTCTGTCAGACACGCATTTCACACAAAACAATTAAGTTTACGGTTTTTCTAGTAGTTCAGTTCGCTAATTTGTCATTTAATTGTGCATTTTAAAGTAATGTTCTCGAATAGTCGTCATTTCAAGAAACTATTCTTTAAAGCTTATGAAGATGTGGTACATGCATTCAATTAGGTCCCCGTGTTACGGTTTTGTTTATATTACTTACTGATCAGACCATGAGTTGCTCTCAATAAATTAAACTTGAAAACTTTGCAGTGAGAACTTCTCAATCTGTAGAGCTTTAAGTGCATACATGCATATTTTGGGCTATGAATTGAAGGATTAATGTGAGCTTTAATCACAGTCTCTGCTAGTATAAGTGTAGAGCACGATTTGAATAATTATTTTGTTTGTATATTGCATACATGTATGTGTAGTGAGATATTACTCCTAAATATATTAGCTCATTTATCCTAAGCATTGGTCAATGTGTTTAAATCAGCGATCAAGGCATTGAGCAACAATTTCTACTTTGAAAAACCCATTCCAAAAGTAATTTAACCAGTTAATTATTAACAATTTATTGGACAAGATTCGAAGCACAAGGGATTCCTTTGTAATTTCCGGTTGTCACGCCACACCGACATGTAACATCCTTTATCTAATGAAGTTGTAATTCTAATTTTATTGATTATATTTATATTTTTAGGCCTTCAAGTTGCAGATCAGAAGCTTTTCAAATCTAAAAACTCTCAAAGAAAGCTGAACACTGGAAAAAGTCCACTGCCAATTACAGGGTACCTACAAAAAATAATGTAGTGAGTGAAATCACAATCAGTCTTGTTAATACATGTAACTCTGTATAAAATTAGACTGCACAGCCTTTATAAGTTTAATGATTAAACTAAAAGATGGAATGGCAAGAAATAAGTGTTGACTCATTATTGATATCTGTTAGTTTACTGCCAGACCCTAACCTCTTATTCTTACCCTTTGGTAATTGGCAAAATTCTACCTTTTAACGTTTTTAGATTCAAAGTTAAGTACATGTACATACAACAAATTCCTAGGAATTCCTACATATTCCAAGCAAAATTCCCAGATATTCCAAGCAAAATTCCTAGGAATTCTCAGATATTCCAAGAAATTCATATAAATTCCCAGATATTCCTTGAATCCAAAGGTTTGCTGGCCTGTAGTTATTGATCTTAAGAATTCCTAGGAATTCCTAGCAATTTTATTCCCAGCTATTCCAAACTCAACCAAAGCTTGGAATTCCTAGGAATTCCATGTTACAATTGCCGTGAAAATTGACACCTCTATTCCTAAGAATTCCTAGGAATTCCTAGGAATTCTAAGCTTTATTTTGCAGGGTAATTATGTTGCCAAGACTGTATATAGTTATGAAATGTAAGTAAACAGTTATGCCATTGTGAAAAGCAATGGTATAAATTCAATTATTTCATCCATTTATTATATCGAATTTTGGAGAATTAAGAAAAATGTTTTTTTTTTTAAGATGGACTGACAGCTGATTCTGCGAGTTTAATACTGCTGTGTTTTATTTACAATCTATATGTATAATAATTATAATGTCAGTGCACATACATGTATGTTTATAAATATTTTGATACAAAGTTTATTGTCAAAATCATTATCATTAAAAATCAATAACTGATTCCACTGAGTTTAATGATTTGACTAATTTAAAGCTTATAGGTCCATTGTGAAAAAATAATCCTTATATTTTAGTGACTGGACTGACAAACACATCACACTTCGTGGACTTGAAAGGAGCTATAGATTTTTTCCAGGCAACAAGAGATTTATGTGATCTCAGCTTACCGTAAGCACTGGGAATTTTTGTTTGTTATAAAAGTTTAATTTATTAGTACCATTATTTTTAATTGGTTGATTCCAGAATTTCCAGGCTTTAATCCTGGAATTTAACAAGGCTTACCCTGGAATTTCCAGGCTTACCCCATAATTTAACTGGGTTTACCCCGGAATTTCTGGGCTTACCCCGGATTTTAACCGGGCTTACCCCAGAATTTTCGGGCTTACCCTGGAATTTCTGAGCTTTCCCTGGAATTTCCAAACTAACCCAAGAATTCTGGGGTTACCCCGGAATTTAGGTGGGCTAACACCACATTTGCCTTTACCAAGCTTTCTGGGCTTTCCGTGGTTACCCCAGAATATTCCTCATTGGGTAAACCCGGTGAAAGCCCGGAATGTTTACCAGGTAACCTCGGTATCTTAACCAAGCTTTAACCCCGGAAAACAACGGAATTTCCGGGCTTTTGGTACCTGGGAAGCCACAATTTTTAATTTTGTTTACCTACAAATGTAACTGATGTGCTGTAAACAGCACATGCCAAGTTCCACCACAAACATGCTGGGCTTGATCATGCCAATGCTTATTTTTGCAATAAAATAATTGCTCTGAGTGTCTCATTCTTGTGTCATTGCCTATATTCTGTTATGTTGGACTAGTTATGATCGTTTTTTACAGGGAGGTTTTAACTTTTCAGGTGTTTCGTTTCAGTTGCACAAAGCCATGCAGTCAGTACAGATCGAACCGGATAACTCATAAATTATATAGCTCCAATAATACATAATTTTCGAAAGCAATATCAATATTGTTAAAATCTACCTTGCGTTTAAGGCTGACAAGTTCGGGTCAAGTGTAGTTTAAGACTCCAATTGAACATTATTTTCCAATTGAGAATCACTAGAAAATCAAACATTTTAGAACAACAAAATCCCCAAATGTTGACAGCTAGGGGATGGCAAGTTCCATACAAAAACACACAGCGAATCTATACATCGTAGCACAACACCAGTGTAGCACTAGCTCGGTAGTTGCCTTTTGTCGTTCATCTGATATTCTCACCTTCCACATGCTTTTCTTCATCCTCCCAGTCGTCTGAACTTCTCTCACAATATCGCCTTTATCATATTTTTGTTCTAGTACGAAATTGCTCTGCCATATCAATGAAAATCTACTCTAATTTCCAAAATTATACAAGGAAAACAAGTCGTTACAAGTTACATGTAATCACAAGACTCTGGTAGGACGAAGTGACGTAAAAAACGTCATAGGAATTAATGTTAACAAGATGGCAGTGCCCAGGTCTTCGCAGTGCCAACTTTGAGGGGGTCGTTCTCAACTCTGAAAAAGTTTGATCAAATTTGAATACATTTTCTGAACAAAGTACATCTGAAAGATGCTTTTGAGCCCAAATGTGTTTTTCACTTGGGTATCCCTTAAAGAAATGATCTGTGTAAAAAGTATGATAAATTCCATTGTTCTGTAGTATTGAGCCTCCCTCACATGGAATTTGTCTTTGTTTTAAACTACAAAAACACTGGGTGATAGTTATGAATATTCTGAAATAAAAGTAGTAGTAAGTCTTAGTTTCATGCTAAATTTATGGACAAATTCTCTTCCAATTACATGTAATACTAGGAACAGCCAAAAACAACAGCTACGAAACAGGACAGACGCGATTGACAACATTCCAAACCGCAGTGGAAAGCCTAGTTTATGTTTTTATAAGTCTTATCTGTGGTCTTCTCCCATGTGTACTCAACTAACCAGCAATCTTATTCAATGCTACATGTACATGTAAGTTCTTTCCATACTGTACATGTATGCCTACCAGTCCTGATCTATCTTCGCTTTTCTGGCATACACATATTCTGAAAAAAGGAAGAGTGCAACTGTTAGCAGTGCTCTAGCCACTTAATTTACATTATTTTGATAAATAAATATTTTTTATTAATTTATTTTCGAGTTGTTTGTGTTGCCACTGGAAGCCCCACTAACAAAAATCCTAATTCTAAAGATTACACTGGTATCTTAGTCATGAAATGACCTGAAGATAAACATTTTTTTATAAATAAATAAATAATTACTAGCAAACAACTGATAGACAAATGTAAACAATTATGCAATATTAAGCCTCAACATACAGATTACAGTATTTATATAGTCTCTATATACAAGTACATGTAGCTATTATAAATCAGGACTGAACATGAAGCCAAGAATATTTTAATGAATGCTGGCCAATTGAAGTTCTCAAAGGAGTCCAGCTTACACAAATGCAGTCTTCAACATTTACCAGTTCATCCAAAAACACATACCATGCGAAAAACTACAGAGGTGCATGTTGACAGATAAAAATTACCTTGAATTCACTGCTGCACAATCAATGAAAGACCGTTGGAACCATTTGTCTGAATCTCAAAAAATTGACATATTCCTCTACGGATCGGACAGTACATGTATGACTCTTGACGAAAATAAATGTTTATTTCTGAGCGTTCAGTGCTATATCAAACAATATGTGTTTTGTCAAAAACTACTAAATGTCTTATTATATTGGTTCTAACTGCCTTATCATACTTTTCTTTATGTTTGTCACTATTGTCACTGCTATTGTTAGTTTTTCTCCTGATTATGTAACCGTTAGCCCTCCTATATCACTCCTATTTAGGTAAATTGTAAATCGTGTGAGCCCCCTAGATGAGCAGCCTGATCTTGGAGTTAATGCCGGAGTCTATATACCGTATTCACTCACGGATAAGCCACACCTTTTTACCTGAAATCTTCGTTTAAAATTGGGGGTGCAGCTTATCTGCAAGAACATCTACCGAACATAAGGTCCGGAAATTTCCATAAATTAACATTTAAAAGAAATACTAAGCAACACTGATAAATACTACACCAAACCAAAATAAAGTAAGCACTGGCCATTGCTTTTGCAAGTTTGATGGCTCCTAACAGATCCATTTATGTTGTGAATATTTGTTCCTCTGCAAGCGATTAAATACCACGCTAAATGGCACAATGTTTCTTTGCAGCTTTGCACTTTAACAGCAATTTTTTTGAACAGATCTTCCACCTCTCTTTGAGTAAGATGTTTTTCTCCAATAGATGGCTTCCGGATATCCTTTTAGGCATGATAGCAACAGACAGCTGATGAAAAAGCAAACTACTCCATGTTGTTTTGACTTCGTTCAGCGAAAGCAAAACTTTTAGTGTCCAGTTCTCTCTCTTCCAATAGGTGCCTGGTTACTAAGCTACAGAACGTGAGCACGTTGTTGGCTTCTTTGACATGTAAAATTTGATCTAATAGGTGACCTGAATGAACAGATCCTGGTAAACAAACAGGAAGTTTATACTATTTCAGAGCAATAGGCCTTTTGCAACAGACGGTCACGTGACTAGTTGGCCCATAGCAACGCCATACTCAGGGTTGCAAGCTAACCAGCTCTCCCTTGACAACCAACAGAACTTGACTGACCCGTGGTATCATAGCTGGACTTCGAAGCGTTTTTCCGTCTTACTTACTAAATTCATCTCGAAATAAGTCATATGCAGAACAAAAGTAAAGGTTTTTCTATACTTTTGATCCGGTATTTTGTCAAATATGCTGCGCAAAATAGAGTTTGGACGCTCAAACGAACTCACCTCGAATCTCAGGCATGGCAAACATGGCGGCCGCTAAACACAACTTAGTGAACTCTTTCAATTGCTTGTTATAATGCTAGTGAATAATCGGTCAAACACAATAAGCTTTTGCTCAGGACTCAAAAGAATATTGGGATGAATACTCTTTACTCTAGGCGCTCGTACATGTACTTAAAAAAATCCTGTGTTTAACTTTAATTAAGCTACGAAAATATTCATAAATGTTTTTGTATTATTTAAATGTTCGTTTCCTTTGCCTTAACTTAGAAAAGGACAGGCTATGGCTTAAGTTACATGTACTTGAGATGCAGAAATTATCTTAGAATATTATTTTAGTTTGATACTGAATCTGTGGGTGTTACATGTCCACTTTGTTTGAAGCAAAGAAAAATATCAGGACTTTGGTAAGTTTTATATATCCCTACTTAGTCATTGGAGAGAACATAGTTAATAGAGTGGAATATATGGTTATGAAACCCGGCAGACTTCAAAGGGGCTAAGAAACGCGCTGCGATTTATGTTGGAAGGGGGCAAGACAAAAGAGTGTGCAGGGTCATAGTTCATTAGCGTCCCCTGAACGACTGAACTCACACATTTCTATTGGCCGATTGACTAACACATTGGAATTTCTATTGTGCTTTGTGCAGGGTCACGGTTGAAAAAAGCTAACAAAGACATAACAAAGAAGGTCGCTGGGTTTCATAACCATTCCACTCTATTAACTATGGAGAGAATGTTATATATATTGTTTCTTATTTTGCTATTAGCCAGTAACAGGCATACATTATTAACTACTCGCTATACAATTTTAATATTATTAAAGGAACACAGTCAATTAATCCAAACTGATGATAAACATTCTCATGACTAAAGACAAAAATATTACCCTGCAAGCAGAGGTTTCTCATCTCTCTGCCAGGCAGAGAGATGAGAAACCTCTGCTCGCAGGGTACAAAAATACCTACTCAGATTACCAAAGTATGCAGTGTACTAGCCGAGAAAATTTGAGACAATTTTGATAAAGGATGGCAAAGATTTGAGTGGATGAAAAATACTGCTTTTAAGAGAAATTTAGAGCAACTTGAAATATGTTCACTGTAACCGAAATCAAGTTTATAGAGGCCCGGTTAATTATTAGGGGGAGGAGGGGTGCTGTTATCCCTTATCCCTATATTTTCAGGATAGTTAATCACTTATACCTGAGATGCAGATGGCTGTTATCGATTATCCTTTATCCCGATGGACTTTGGTTATCCCTTATCCCTACTATTTTCTGGTTTGTTATCCCTTATCCCATGTAGTCATTATTTTGCTAGTTATCCCTCTTTATAGAATTAGCTTTTGTAATCCACTTTGTCATCCTTTATTGAAATTTTTTGAAAACCATATCAGGGCATTCACATAGTATTACTCTTCGAATTCAGGGTGTTATTTTTGTAGTTTTGTTTTAAAGAAACTTGAAGATTCAATTCCAATGACAGCTAGTGCCCCTTTGACATCCACTAGACCATGTAAAATATATATATTAGATTAATAAACACTATCAGACCCTAATTCCTTAATTTTTTGGTTTTATATGCCTTGCTTCTTCCTGGGGATACTCCCATACATGTATATATAGACTATACCGGGATGATCCACTGGACAGGGTATGGTTTTTAGAGTTTCTGGTCTTAGATGGGGTATCCATTTTCACATTGACAGATCTTGAACAGGGTATGGTATTTATAACTTTTGACATGACATTTATCTGATATAAACATCATACTCATTACCAGATATCGATTTGTAATCAGTTTATCCCTGACCTCTAAATAAAACAGTCGACTTTATAGACACTTCTTGTGGATTCTTGTCGTATTTTCGTCTTATTGAAGGATATAAAATTTTAACACTTTGTCTTGAACAAGGTATGGAAATTTGAGGTTTTTTGTCTTAAACAGGGTAAGGGTTTCAGAGCGCCAGCGGCACACCATTACCCAACTTTGGGTAGAGTACACCCCCCACCCCCTCCCCGCGCCCTGACTGAATGAAGTATAATGATTGATATCCAGATTAACGATGCCTAATTTGCACTTAAATAAAAACACCAAGTCTAAGTATTCCAGCCAGTTAATTAAGCTTAATTAATTTAATAATTAGATTAAATTAAATAAATTAAATTCTTAAGTTCTTCATCATTTTCTAGCATGTCACTTTTTGAAACATTACAGTTGATGTTTGCTGCAGAAAGCTTACAAGTAGTCCGTGAGCCGAGGGCCAGGTCGGTATCATCCGAGGTGAATAAGGCTCATGTTATTTTTCTGAAAGGTTAGGTCACCTCAAGTGAGAAAATGCCTGATAGCATTCCATCAGTGGCAGCTTTAAGAAGTTATGGGGATATTTAAAAATGGCCGCCATCTTGAACCGGAAGTGAAATGCTTCTTATACTAAAATGCTTGGAATATGTTGATATTCGCTGAGTATGTAATACATGTTTGATTTGGTGAGCTAAAATGAGAAAAGGCCTGATAGCATTAAATAAGTGGCAGCTTTCGGAAGTTATGGGGATATTTAAAAATGGCAGCAATCTTGAACCGGAAGTGAAATGTTTCTTATACTAAAATGCTTCTAATATGTTAGTTTTAAGTTGACATTTACAAAGTGTGTAGCATATGATATTCTTAGTTAGATTAAATATTTGTTAATTGTGTTTGTTAATAAATACGCGAACATTTAATCTGACCTGTATCGCAAACCGGAAGTAGTTCCAGCTAAACCGGAAGTAGTCCACTATATCCCACAAAACCTCTAGAGAGCGAATGTATAGCACGGAAGTATTTCCAGTACCAGTATTAGTTCAATCTCTTTTAATTTTCTATGAAAATATGATAATATCGTATTTAATATTTAAAACTGGGGTAGTCTATTAAAGTGTATATGAAATGAAATTTGTTTTTTTAGTTTTTCTATCGTTCATTATCTCCTAAACATCAAAGCAAAAGAAAATTGCGCAGAAAAAAATTATAAAGCTGAGATTTCGCTTCGCAAAGTTGTCATACATGCACTGGAAATATGGTCAGGAGACTGGGGCGAGTCAAGCTCGTGATGACGTAGAAACCGTGACACACTTGATATATTCGCAGAGACGTAAACAAGCTCGATAAACCTGCGAACCGTCCTTGCATTGCTCTTCGTTGCAAAACTAAAGTAAGATGTCAGAAAGCGAGCAAAATTATCTTCATCTTCGAGTTCAGATTGTGAAAGCCACGATTTTGATGAAGTGGAAGTTAGGGCGAACGGATTTCAACCGTACGAAGATGAGCCGCTTGCGGGCTCGAGCGATGGGGAAGACGACGACGAAAATTGTCTCTGGCGGTGTTGTGCTCTAGATTCGAGGGCCAAGTCGCGGTAATCAGTGGATCACTACAGGAAGCCTTTGTATCGGAATCCTCCGCTCTTCGGGAGCAACTACAGAATGCAGGGCCACTTTTAAAGCCCCGTCATATTCATATTGAGCTCGTTTGCTCGTGGCCCTGTATTATATTCTGTAGTTTAGCCTCCCCAACTCGTTTTCGTCAACGTATTAAAATGTGACAAAGCACGAAAACTTCCAGGTTCGCAGCAATGACAAATTCACGTAGGTCCTCTTTTGAAACTGAGACCGAAATGGTAGAGGGTACCGTCGTCGTGCACGTCGGTCTGAAAACGAGTAAGTGATTTTTTTATATTCATGTTTAATTGGAAATGACAGTACTCTATACAATACGTATTTGTGACTAGTCTTCCCTTTGTCCCTCCCTGGGGTTGAAAATGGGTAGGATTTTTTTTAGTTTCAGGGCTTGGTTTTTAGAAGGTGTGTATGAGAATTTGAGAAAATGCATTATTAATGAACCAACTTCGAAAGATCACTTGAAAAGCCCTAAATAGGCTTACAGTTAAATTGTGCAAAATTATCCATTTAGCTCAGGTGTATTTACACTCGTTCTTAATGAATGATCTGGAAATGGGTAGGATTTTTTTAAATTTTAGGGTTAGGTTTTTAGGTTTGTATGAGAATTTGAGAAAATGCATTATTAATGAACCCAGTGCATGTGGTGGGGTATTCTGCAATTGCTCCAATATGGCATATTGTACATGCCTTGCCATACTGCACAATAGGTGGGGATATTACCAGGCAATAGTGGGGAAATACCAGGGTTTTGCATAGTTTCTTACACCGACCCTCAAGCATTTACCACATATTTGAGGAAGTTGTCTGGGGTAGGGGCAGGGGAATTACTGCACATATGCACGTGACAAAGCAAAGCACTCTAGCTACTGGAAGTCAAGGCAAATCCGGCACTCTTTTAGAGGCTTGGAGATGAAAATGTAAAGCATATCGACGGACAGGTTTATTGGATTCCTGCCAAATAATAAGCAGAGTAGGTGAGTCGTGAAAACAATGAGTCGTAAAAATCATGTTTACGATTACGACTTGCATGATGTCAATATGTTATGAGTCCTAAAAGTAACTTCATCCTTGCAGAGTAATGAAATATACAGAATAAGTACATGTACCTAAGTTAGATATACAAATGTGGCTCCACCTTTTGCACAAACAAATAAATAATGAAATACAAATAACAGCATTACTATTATAGCAACTATTCTAAGGGAAAGCCTACATTAAACTTTATTCTTGTAGCTTCCTATGAGCTGTTGCATACAGATGGCTAATCTGCTGAATTTGTGGCTATATGGGCTGGGACAATACCAGGCCATTGCCAGCCAGCTTTGTTTATGACATACGGCAGAGGTTTAATACACCCCATCACCAGGCAAGCAGTTACCAGCCAGCAGAAGCAAGGGCACGATAGTGTTGGTGTATTAATTCATAATGTCCACAATAGCTAACTTTATGCATTGCTGCATATAAGTTATTCAATGAAACTTCTATCAACATAAATGCATCAGTCAATGTCACTTATTAGCATTTCAAAGAGAGGTACTAAGTTAAAATGGAAATTATATACATGTATATAAAGTGTATATATATATAATAGAGAGTTTGCACAATGCCAAGTGGTAATTGCTTTTTGCAATAATGGTAAATGATCTTGTTAACGATTGGAGGCTTAGAGCAAAGTTTGTGGACGATCTAACTTTATTAGAGGTAATACCTAGGAACTCACCATCAGTAATGTGTTATATTGCATCGGATGTTCAAGAATTTGCTAGCAATAACAACATGCAGCTTAATCCGAAAAAGTGCAAGGAGATGCGTGTTAGCTTTCTTCATTACAATAGCTGCGAACTTCAGCCCATTGCCATCGGCGGCACATATATCAAGGAAGTGACGTCATTCAAGCTACTCGGAGTGTTCATTTCTAATGATCTCTCATGGGCTGACCACTGCGGGTACGTGGTGAAGAGGGCTAACAGGCGCCTCTACGCAATTAGACAACTTAAGAAATGTCGTGTTCCACCAGTAGACCTGGTCAGCATCTACTGCTCTCTAGTGCGTTCTATTCTAGAATACGCCTGTGTCGTGTTCGCCAACCTTCCTAAATACTTATCACAAGATCTTGAAAGGGTACAGAGGCGCGCTTTAGCAATCATATTCCCTTCCCTGCCATATGCAAGCGCGATGGCTAAGGCTGGGATCACCACCCTAGAGGAGCGCAGGGATATGGCATGCGCCAAGTTTATAAGAAAAATCACTCCTGGAAACCCCCTGTATCCTCTTATACATTCTCGGATCACCGGACAGTCTTCTCACTATAATATGAGACCAAAAGCGCATACCACTATGGCGACAAAAACCGACCGCTTTGGCGGTTTTGTCAGCGCAAAATACGCGTCCAGAGCGCCCACCAACTAGTTCTCGGTTATATCTCATAATATAGATACGTATATCTATTAGTATTATTCATTATACAGTAACTTACTAGGAAGTTGTCTGTTCGTTAGTATATATGTATAGTTGACCTACACTGTAATTCAGCCACTGGCTGCGAGAGTGATTAATAAACGAATTATTATTATTATTATTATTATTATTATAATAATGTGCATGATAGATCCTTAGCCTCTCTTGGGTGTAGAAAAACAAAATGCTTGTAAGTTGTATCCACTGTTACTCGCTATAAGGATGTGCCATGCATACAATTGTGCCTCCGTTAATTGAATTCTAAGCATGCCTGATACCCCTGGGAATTTCACTATTTATAATATTTCTTGCAAATGTTCCACTGTCGAACTTACAAAGCCTTACTCAAGTACTGTAAAAAAAGTGTTAAAATAAACAAAATCCCCAGGACTGGTTGGTTGGTTGACCAATGCCCCACCCTTTCCCGGATAGGGGGGATTGGGCACACTTGGAATTGATATACATTAGTGGTGGTGTGTGCTTTACAACTGAGGCTTTCTTTGGTCTGGCTGTTAGACAATATGACTTGCTAAGATTATAGTGATATCACTCTACCAGTTGTAAAAGGCTAATATAATACAATTTATTATTTACAACTTTGCTTTTTGAGTGGGGGATGGTCAGTTATATGGTCAGTAACTATTCACAAGAACTTTTAGGGTGTCCCTTTTTTGGGCTGTCCACATTTGCTGCACACAGGAGCCTTTCGTTTTTGGGTAGTTTTGTTTGTGGCTGTTGTCACAGTAGACTGGATGTCAGCTAGCTTGTAAAGCATCTTGTTCTTCGGCTGTTAGACATATACAAAACATGTTGACTTATACAGTAAAATACAACATCTTAATTGCCCATCTTAGAAAAATATACAATAAATTATTGTTGTATCTACATGTACATACACCTAGCTAGGTGCATGTAGATTTTAACTTATGTATTTTCAAGTACCAGCTATTTAATAATAAACATTATTTGGAGAATTATTTCCTTGGGAATCCTGATCACTTTCTTCATCATCCTCTGCTATCGGTTTAGGCAGGAGAGTACCCTGGTTCCAGAGGTTTTCTAGAAAGAACAGCCGCGGAGAAAGAGCCGTTCTCTCTCTAGAAAACCTCTGGCTCTGGAGAGCTTAGTGCAATGTTTACATTTTGCCTCATTAGCATAAATCAAAAAAACTTCAAGAATCAAATTAAACTTAAAGATACAAACAAACAGACTCCACAAATCGAAAGAGAATGCCACACTTAGTAATCACTGAAACTTTGAGAGTAATATATTTAATCTTTTCGGATAAATTAGCTTATCAAAACAGTAGAGTATTAAAATTTACAAAGATTATTGTAAAAGTAGTACTGTACGTACAATACCCTTTTTATTACATAATTTCGCACATCCAATATTCAAAAGGAAATAACCTTTACTTCCGTACTGCGTACGTTAGTTTACAATCTATTTCAAACAAAAATAAAGATGCTTTGGGCGATGTGCACTGTTTTACAAAGGACATTAGACTTAGAGGGACATTAGAAATGGACTTACTTGTTTTCGCTGCGAGCACTCGGCGGCGGAGAGGACACATCGCGACTAGAACGGCATCCTTGGTCGGAACTGCTCCCCTGATCAATTTTTTTTCAACTGCGGAAGTTGTTTCGTAGTATCTGACGGACCAGAGAAAATGATCGACCTGTGCTCGCAGTTGTAGCAGCTCTGCTCAAAGTCAAAGTGAGCCGAACAGAGTTCTTTGATGGGGCAAAACCCTTCCTGTGTTTATGAACAAAACGCGCCACTGCTGTTTCACAGCTTCTTCCTTTCGGAAGTAGTACATAGATATGCCTTCCGTATAGCTGTTGTTCTTACAACCGATCTTGTTAGGGCCACCAGCCACACAATAATCGCCGCCGTTCTTTAGCTTTCTCTTATTCTTACACTGGTAGCCATGTTTCGCTTTCCGCTGTGTCACGGTTACTACGTCACAGGCCCTGTAATTGGATCGTATGGCCGCGCGGGAAATGTACCATTTTTGAAGCGTTCTGATCGAACTTCTAGGCGAAAAAAATACGCCATGAAATCGCAACAGGTAAACGAGACCCAAAAATTCGGACTTTTGAAGACTTAATTTAGGATATTAGGAGTTAATATTTTTCATTTCATATACACTTTAACCTCTTTGATTGTTCTTGTGACTTGGCTTAAAAGCTTGTAAATGAGAACATCTGTGAACGAATTTATATGATTAAAGTTTCTGCCTTGAAACATTCATCAAGATTCGTGCTTATAAAGTCTCTTGACATCCATGACGAAAGTTCACCACCAAGCGCTAATAATCACTATCGCTATCATCATCATCATCATCATCATCTGTGTCATCAGAAAACTCCTCGTTCTCGGTACCACTATCTTCATCATCACATGTGCAGGGACGATTCTCGCACTCTTGAAGTTTGCACATTTCAGTGCACTTTAAACCGTTCGAAATACAAACACATGTGGGATCCACGCACTTCCTAGCACAATTGCAAGCGAGCAGTTCCAGTATTGCTTCAGGTGCAGGTTTTCCATCCATCCAGTCGAAAGCAAACTTCGGCACTCATTTCTCGTCTTCCATTTTCCACCCTCTACCGACTGGGCTTGGTACTTGCGGATCCTGCTCCAAGCAGCGTTTCCAAATTCCGGCCTGGTAGTTTGCTCGTTGAACATGCTTTACCAGACAGTCTCTGCATGGAGGAAGCTGCATGGTGGCTTTCTATCTCACCTCTCTTTGAACAAAAGAGCTGGCACCTGAGATTGTTCACTTTTGTGGTTTTTGTCTTGCTAGAATAGAGAAGGCACGTATACGTCTCCAACTTGTCAATTAGACGTGGCGTGACATCCTACTGCTCTCCAAGCTCATCAACAGCTTCACGGCAATCCCTGTTGTTCTTGGTGAGTTTCAGTGCTTGCGATTTCTCCTTTCCTGCAAATGCACTCACCGAATCGCAACCAGTAAATGCATGCATTCCGATGAGTGCTTTGCAGACATCGCGTCCAACAGATGCAGCAACCTTACGACATCGACTACTTTGGTGCGCGTGCGTGATCCTGTCTTCACCAGCAGAGGGATATTTATCTGCTCCACAAACGCCAAGGCCATAACGAGAACATCTGTGTCGTGTGCGCATATCAGCACCGAGCTGTAACCTTCCTTGGCAGCATGGGATGCATGTAGTATCAGACGACCATCTGCTTCTTCTTGGCGACACATCAGGGACGGGACTTCCTCAAAGGTCTGTGGCGCAATCTTGTAACATGTTTCGCCGATGTTGGTATAAAGCAACTGGCTTCAAGCTTTCTTGTGCTGGTATAATTCTTCCACTCATTGACAAGAAACTTGATGAGGCTTTTTGGTGAAAGTTCCTTTACTGACGCACGATCTGCGAACTTGTGATGCTGCGCAGCTGATGTCCCGATTCTTCACCTCTCAATAGGCGTTCGCTGTTCTTGATTGAAAGTTTGTTGTACGTGACAAAAACAATATCTATCCTCTTGCTCTGCGCTCCCTCTCTCAAGGTCATAGCTAGGATATTTGCAGCAACGTCCCCAAATGTCAATTGATCTCCTTTGATCTTCTGGACAAGTGCCATTTCATCGATGACAGCAGCAGTATTCTCCGGGACTCTATCAGTGGCCTGGACATCCTTCTCAAGTAATGAGGCTAGAGCAGTCTTATTGGTCTTTCGAAGAAGGCCATCTGGTGAGGACAGCGCCCACGGCAATGGCCCCAGAGGATGGGCCAAGATCGTATCCATCTGCAAGTTTCTTGCCTGAGCCATCACTATGATACGAGCAAACGACCTATCTGCCTTTAGAATTAGAGATCGTCCGCTTGTCGTCACTTGCTTCTTCTTGCTCATGTCGGTGAACGTCTTTAGCTTGTTGGTCTTGATAGGGTCATGGAACTTCTTAACGTGAGGAGTCTTCTTCAGTCTCTCCTCCTTGAAGGTTACATAACACTTCTCTCCGATCGCGTACACATTCCTTAGATCAGTGGCAATCTCTTGAGGTGCTTCCTTTGCCGTGGAAATGCTTAAGATAGAATGTTCACCTGCAAAGGGGTTTACCTATCCTTCAAGAAGTTCGACCACCATTGAAACAGCTTGCTCATCTTTCGTTATTCTGGATCTTTGGAGCTCCGTATGTTGAGACTCTGTGTTTCTGTGCTGTACCATCTGTCTAAGCTTTTTCAAGAAAGCACTTTGGTACTCTGCAGTTAAGTAATAACGCTGGATGGTTGCTGCTTTCAGACTGAATCCAGTGCTACTACCGGAGGTCTGCGTATCTTTGTTGACTGTCACCTCTGTCGTCTGATCAACAGGGATTGTTAAGCCTGAAGGCTGAAGTGACGTTAGAAAACCGCCCGCGTCCAACAATGAAAAGAGATTCTTCCGCGCTTCACTGCTTTCTTGACGAGTGTCACGTGAATATTATTAAATAATTTAAAATTTATTTCGATTTTTTTTCTCCCATCCTTTGTATAACCCTTAGACGCCACAGTAATTCCTAAATCAGACACACACACAAAGATATCATAGTTCCATTTTTCTATTTATTCCGCAAAGTATGCCTTATGAAATGGGGGGGGGGGGGGGTGCACAAAACACCCTGCCCTGCCCTATAGCTGCCACCAATACACTGCTATCAGGCATTTCTGAACTCCCCAATGACTGCTCTTTTCAAAATACAATACGAGCCTTATTCACCTCGGATGATACCGATAGGCCAAATTTTGGGGTTTGGCTCACGGACTATCACGGTTCAACATGCAACTTGCTGACCGTTTGAGTACATTCCACTGGTGAAAATTGAACTACTGAAGATGGTTCTTTCTGTTGTTGGTCTCTCTTCTCGGCTAACATCGGGCAGCGAATCCAAACATGTTGGGCTGAGAGTAAGATGTACAGTTGAACGACTTGGAAGGAAAGTGCCGTGTATTTTGTTGAATAAAGGTGAATAAAGTAAACTTCACGAATGAGTTTATAAATACACGATAATCTAATACTCCGACTACTGCATTTGGCCAGGTTTTACACTCTTTGAAATCACACAAAGTCAACGGCATTTCAGAATACGAAAACTCAATATGATTTTCCTATCACCCGATGCACGCAAGTCTTTGAGCTATCCTCCCCCTTATCATCAAGAGACGCCGCCATCTTGGGCCCATTTTTGCGATTTTTGGGCACAGCTTGAAGAATTCTGCTAGGCGTTCTGAACTTGATGACCGCGACGTCACCAACCAGTACAAACCACAGGGATCCCACTAGCCCATCAGAAACAAATTACCATCCAGAACGCCTTGGGACTAGGCTTGTTTAATACATGTTACCAGGATTCAAACCCATGAAAAATATGAAGACAAATCAAAACTTTTACTGTTCTATGGTGATTATGACATTTCAAACTTTTCGAAAGTCTTCCAATTTCATATCGTTTAACCAACTAAGAAAATATATTGATCGTGAAGGTTATACTGGAGCGCAACCTCGTAATAACAAAGTACCATGCGAGACCGAATAGACCAGTTCGCGGTTAATAGGCGCTTTGCAGCTAACAGTCACGTGCTGATATAATACTTCGTTAAGGAATGAATTGAGCTCGTGATCCCATGGGAAAGGTATTGCCATGGATGCTGTAGGGAAAGCTATCTTTAAAAACGTTGTTTTAGAAAGATCGACAATCGATTGGAGGTTGAAAATAGCATTTAGAAACAGGTTTTTCTAATAACACTACCGATCCCGTGCAAGTCTCTTTAAATAAATGAACTCAGATGTGTTTTGCCCTCCTGTACAACCACGTGATTTGTAGCTGCAAAGGGACTATTCAGACATTTGGTAAGGGGTGCAAACATGGCGCGAACTGACAGTGTTTGTATGGGAATCCGATGCCAAATAATTTCCGTAAAATCGAATTTCTGAAATATTCACTGTCTGCAAACTTAAGATACCAGGTAAAAGATTAACTGATCAAAATTGGAGGGATCTTCCTGTGCTGGGAAGCGTGCAATCGTATTTTCAGTTTGCCATACATTTGTCTGTAACAGCGAGTCAAAGTCCACGGCAAAATCGGAGTACAGACAAAATACGACTGCACGCTTCCCAGCACAAACCTTCTGAATTTTAAGTTCCATGCAATTACTGAACATTGGAACCTATTTTGTTCAACCACATATACTTAAGCCTACAAGAATTACTGATCACTCTGCAACATTAATAGATAACATATTTTTTAAATTCAGCTGAACATCTCACTGCAAGTGGTAATATTTTATATGACATCTCAGATCATCTCCCCAACTTTCTAATTATGAACAAATTTTGTACATTTCCCTCCAAATTGAAGTTCTTTAAGAGGGACTATACAAATTTTGACCAGAGTCAATTTGTAAATGACATTTCTGCTATTGATTGGAACTCTATAGTTTTTCTCAAAGTGCCGATGTGGATGACATGTTTGACTGTTTCTATTTAAATTTAAATATATTTGTTGGCAAACACGTTCCTCTTAAACAGCTCTCAAAAAGAGAAATTTGGATTAGTTGTAAATCCTGGATTACCAAGGGTCTCAGAACTTCAATTAAACTAAAAAAACAAGCTTTATGTGAAGTTTATGAAGACCAAACTTAAATATTTTGAAACTAAGTTTAAAGTTTATCGAAATAGATTAAGTAAACTGGTTAAAGTTAGTAAAACAAAGTATGACAATGATTATTTCCTTGAAAATGAAAACAATATCAAGAACATCTGGAAAGGTATTAAGCAAATAATAACCCTTAAGCCACAAAAAGCTAATTTGCCAACCAAACTTGTGATAGGTGATTCCGTCCTAACTGATACAAAATGTATTGCAAATGCATTTAATGATTTATTTTCTAGTATTGGGAACAATTTGGCTAGATCCATACCAGAAGTAACAAATGTATCTCCATTAGATTATCTTCCTGTTCCTCCAACATCAAGTTGTTATCTATTCTCTGTCACTTCAAGTGAAATAGAAGAAGAGATATCAAATCTTAAATTTAGAAAAGCTACTGGTCCTTTTAGCATACATGAATGGCATTATTGAAACTGTTAAAACATGTTGTATATAAACCATTAGAGATATTATTTAATTACTCTTTTTCACAAGGTAAAGTCCCTAGTAATTTAAAAATTGCCCGTGTAATCCCTGTTCACAAGAAAGAATCTCTGACTTCATTTGATAATTATCGCCCAATTTCCCTTCTTTCAGTTTTTAACAGACTTCTTGAAAAATTAATGTATAACAGATTAATTACTTATTTTGATAAATTGAATATTCTGTGTGAAAATCAGTTTGGTTTTTGGAAAAACCACCCTACAATCCATGCCTTAATTCTTATAGCTGATAAGATTCAGAAAGCAATAGAAGAAGCAAATTACGCCTGTGGGATATTTCTTGACCTTAGTAAGGCCTTTGATACGGTCAATCATTCTATCTTGCTGAAAAAACCTGAAGCCTATTGCAAAGGAATGGTTTGCCTCATAGTTAAATAATAGGAAGCAATTCGTGTCAATTGGTAGTAGGGGAGGATGAAGAAAGAAAGGTCTGCACCGAAGCCTTTTTATGGGGATTCTTGAGTTCGTCCACGAATGCCGCTTTCCCTTCTCTTTCTCATTTTCTTAACAGCGTACCACAGGTATAATGATAAAGTGTCCGAAGACTACTGCAATGCTGATCAAATACAACGCTTGTCGAGGTTTATACGATATTTCGGCTGGCCAGTACCAGCCTTCTTCAGGTTTATTTTACAGTGGAGGTCACAAATGGATGCAAGGCTTATATAAATTGTTAATTACGTAACTATGAGCGGGAATTACAAAATCGATGACATATGTTTTATACAATAGTAACACATAAAAGGAAATTACGAAATAGATTTGAAAAGATAGTACAGATAGAGTAACAGCCGACAATAAAGGTCAAACGGTGAAATTACATTTCATCACGTCTATTCATTCCGAGTGGTTCGAGGGTTTTAGCTTTATAGATGATATGATTCACGTGCTTTTCTCACGGAATCGCGTTATTTAGTAGACACGTTTTCACTTCGTCGTAACGCCGCGTGGAAATACGGTTATGGCACCTCATGACTCCGGATTGGGATACCTATGGTTTGTATCACGTGATGGCATCTTTCCATATTTAGCGGTATGGCCGCTATCTTAGATGTTATTTCATCGATGCTGTGTATTTAGTTATTCAGGGAAACGATAGGCGACTCCGTGTGTATGAAAAATGCTTCAAAAATATATTAGCAATGGGTTGAAATTAGTAACCTAGATACGTATGGCGTTCCAAGCAGTCTAACTAATCAATTCAGTCATCCAAATTAACGAGACAATGAATAAACGAGAATGACAAATGATATTCTAAAACAAATACCTTGGCAAGCAATGCGCTTTTTTTTTTGCAGGAAACAGTCACGTGGTGATATATCACTTCAATAATTCATGAGGCAAAACAAAGGAAAATAATAAAACATCAGTGTCTTTAATTTAATTCTACTAGAGATTTCGTCTTGATTTACATAAACATTTGCTTTAATTTTCTCGGCCAAAATAAGTCGTATCTCCAAAATAACTGAAAACATTACTCTCTACATCTAGACGTTTGATAAGTCGCGTCCGATCTTTATGGGATTTACAAATTCGCGCTTTCAGCTCGTAAATCCCATAAAGATCGTCCGCTCATACTTTATCTAGTACTTATCAAACTCATTAATAATTCATGAAGCAAAAACAAAGGAAATCACCGACCGATAGGTGATCTTTCAATCTGATACAGATTTCATCCTGATTTGTAAAAACATTAACTTTGGCTTTGATTTTCTCGGCCAAAATAAGTCGTATCGCCAAAATAACTGAAAACATGATTCTTTTCATCTAGACGTTTGATAAGTGCGGTGAAGAATTTCAGCTTGCTTTCAGCTCGAATTTGTAAATCGGATAAAGATCGGCCACTAATTCTGTATCTATTACTTAGATAGTACGGGCGTTCTTATTGGCTGATAGCCATGTTTTTTCATTAGCCTGTGCAAACATGGAAATGACGTCACACCGTAAGACAAGCCCGCTTTTTTTGCGATTTGGATTTGGGCGACTTCACACTCAACGTTTGTACTGCTGTTTCCAGTTCTATACTACTCCATTTACTCAGTACTAAGTACTGTACTACTTCTAGCGGAACATCACTTCGAAAGTGTGTGTGAGTCAAGTTTTTCATTGCCTTTCTCGTCATCGTTTAAAACAACACTTGGAAAAAGTTACTATTCATTTAATTCTGCCAAAGTACGTGCCTCACTAATTGAAGCTATCTTGCACTAAAAACCTGCCACCCCCTGTCTCTTGATTTCTAAATCTCCGTACCTTAATTAACAGTAAGTAGATGTTCTCTCGATACGATATTAAAACTCACACAGTCGCCGGATGTGCGTCAAACTGTTTATGAGCCTGTGAATCGTGCATTAATTGGCAAATGCAAAGGAACAAAGAAAATGTTAAAGAGTAAAAGGCGTCTTGATGTTTGCCCGAGGAAACTGATTTGCTGTTCTTAGGGTAAACATAAGCTATAACAAAATGCACGGCTGATTAATATATGGTTTCGGAAGAATAGATCTCATTAAAACCAAATCTAAACCGTATTTTCGCTCCCCACGGCGGTTAGCATACCTTAATCGACTTTAGTTGATCATACCAGTGTTTATCTTCCCCGCCGACGCAGATCAACACTAGATTTTACAGGAACTAGTCACCCATCCTATAATCATCCGTCCATCTTGTTTTAGTACTGATTCGTATAATTTTGATGATTATATCCCATCCAAGGTGATCCGGTACTTCGTCCTTGCATTTTAGTAGTCTACATTTAAACTTAACCTATATGAACAAAGTACGTAACGAAGATAAGTAACCACCACTTTACGAGACACAGTAGAATCTCACCAACTTAAACATGTCCAGAAAAGTCGAATGAAAATGGGCAGGGTTTAATATTCTAATTATTGCTGTGCCATTCATTCTCATGATTTTATTACGTAGCTGACTGGTTCACACGGATATGTGATACAATTTTCTGAATTAATCAAAAATGGCGACTCGAGCTTGAGCGAGACGGGAGAAAAATTCAAAGTTGCCGCGGACTCCCATAAACCATCACTTCCCCCTCGGTACAAGTCCCAATTGAAAAATAAACAACAAGGAACGCCTGCTAAATAATTTTACAAGATGGCCGACTCGTTGAAGCAGCGAAGGGGAAGGAAATGCTATAGTTTTACCCAATCTGTGGCTAGTAATGAGACTCTACTGGCAAGTCCTTTGAACCTTCATTATTACACAAACTGGATTTGCAAAACCGAGCCGATTGAAGTACACAAAGTGTTGGAATTAGGGTAAAATCACGAAGCAATATTCGAACTTTCAAAAGGAATCGAAGGTGAGGATAGGAACGCTCGATAAGTATTGCAAACGAAGTTATAATTTAAGCTGTTGAGGTCTTTCGTCATACTACTCCTTAAAATGGCGACTTGATTCTCAGTGCAGCGCGATATCTCCCAAAAACGACCCGATATTCAACGCTAAGTTGCCGTTTTTGTCTTCAAAGCAAAGCTTATTAGTGTGTTGTTCTATATGGAACCAATGTAAGTTGGGGTTTTTATTGTGCTTAGAAATATCAGAACATGAACATTTTAGCACCACACATTTACTGTAATGTTGAGAACGTCCCAGAGGGCAAAATTTTCTAAGTATCATGCTTCAACTGCGCATGTCCATTCGATTTTTCTGGCCATGACGCTCGCCTGTCGCCTAGGGAAAAACGTGGTCGACTTGTGGCAAGTCTATTTACATTTAGACTGAGTTCGAAGTTTCTATGGGCTGATAGGTGACGGGAAACGTACGGCTTCGAGTCAACTATCAGCCATATAAACATGGCCTTATTTGCTAGTTTTAAGAACATCAAATTTTCAATGGAAACTATCAGCCGATAGTTCCGAGACAAACACACCCTATTTGTCGTTATTGTTCATCACAAAATTGTCTTCCACTCTCAGCGGGCACTATTATACAAATAGACTGTGTCCGTCGAGGAACTATCGCCTGATAGTTGCCCGCGGAATATTGATGTTCTTAAAACAAATAGAAGCCCGAGAACGAAGTTCGAGGGCTTATATGCTAGTTTTAAGAACATCAAATTTCCAAGGGAAACTATCAGCCGATAGTTCCGAGACAAACACAGTCTATTTGTCGTTATTGTTCATCACAAAATTGTCTTCTGCTCTCAGCAGGCACTATCGCCTGATAGTTTGGCGCGCGCTCATTGGCTGAAAGCGATCACGTGACGTGATAGTTGTCGTCCGCGGAAGCAAACTATCAGGCGATAGTGCCCGCTGAGCACGAAAGGCAATTTTGTGTTGAACAATAACGCAAATAGACTGTGTCTGTCTCGGAACTATCGGCTGATAGTTTCCCTTGGAAATTTGATGTTCTTAAAACTAGCATATAAGCCCTCGAACTTCGTTCTCGGGCTTATATTTGTTTTAAGAACATCAAATTTCCGCGAGCAACTATCAGCCGATAGTTCCTCGACGGACACAGTCTATTTGTATAATAGTGCCCGCTGAGAGTGGTAGACCATTTTGTGATGAACAATAACGACAAATAGACTGTGTTTGTCTCGGAACTATCGGCTGATAGTTTCCCTTGGAAATTTGATGTTCTTAAAACTAGCATATAAGCTCTCGAACTTCGTTCTCGGGCTTCTATTTGTTTTAAGAACATCCAATTTCCGCGAGCAACTATCAGCGATAGTTCCTCGACGGACACAGTCTATTTGTATAATACGATAGGTCCTGTAAAAACTAGTGTTGGTCTGCGTCGGCGGGGAAGATAAACACTGGTATGTAATCAACTAAAGTCGATTGAGGTATGCTAACCGCCGTGGAAAGCGAGTAGCAGCTGACGTTTCGACCGTTAGCTCTTCGTCAGAGCAAAAAAGGTTTTTCATCCGCGGACGACAACTATCACGTGACGTGATCGGTTTTAGGCATTGAGAGCGCGTCAAAATTTTGTGGTGAACTATAATACCGAATAGGTAGTGAGTAGCTTAGCCAATCAAATTGCAGGATTCGTGATAGAATACTAGTTGGTTTCTACTAAAACGCATTAGCTCCAAGTGTATCTCAAGTCGACCCGTGGAGTCTTTCCTTACTCAGTTGGCGAACAGTTTCTCTCATATATTTTTTTCAGTTGAGAAAATACACTTAGGTTTTATTAAAAAGTGACTATTTGACACTTATTTGACAATAATGTTTTAACCTATGAAGGACATTTCTATATTAGCTAAAGCTCGAAATATTAACGGTCTAACAAACCCGAAGGTTGAGACCTGATTGGCAAAGTAAGCCATTTCATTGTGCAAGGACGTGACAGTTTCATCAGTTCAAATCCACTGAAACTGCGTTTTGAGAAAGCTTTTAATATTAAAATGTTTCACATGTTGAATTGTTGTCAAATAGTTCTGAGTTTTTCAAAAGATGTAATTCAAAGCTATTCAAAAACTGAGATAAAATAATATTCTTCAAGATTTGTTAGATTCTGATGTTTCAATGATGTGGATGATTTAAACAATATCACATTTAGTTCGTACTTTTCAGCATTCCTTGCCGCTGGACTGCCTAGCACTTAGCTGGACTATCACTTAAAGAATTTGAACGTTGTTTAATCCTTTTCACTCACTAAAGCGGCCAGAATCGACCAATATGAAGCATGTAACTGAAAAAAAAAATTGCATCCCATCTAGACATGCTGGGAATATGATGTTGCGATATTATTTCAAGGGATGAATTACTTAAAAGCTAGAACTATAACAGGAAGTCTACAGGAGCGATCGGTACTTCGCACATGAAATCAAAAGCAAATACAACATCAGCATTCATTTACTATACAGTACCTTCTTTATAATCTCTCAAACCACCAGATTGTTTTGCACAAAACATGTCAATTTCCTACACCCTTGCACCTCCAATTACTAGCCTGAATTTCAGCCGTCTTATACATTATCTCCTCTGGTTCATTCCTCCCGAGAGAGATGTCTGAATTCATTCGACGACAATGCCGTCCGTAACGTCACTTCCCCAAAATCGCAGTAGTGATTTTGATTGGTTCATATTTTATAATTTCGCATAATTATCATAAGTAACTCATCAGAGAAGACGGCAGGATTCACTTGGACTCGCGATGGTTGATCGTTGAGTTTCAGTGGAGTTCTTGTATTTGGCAAAGACCTTGAATTCGTAAGGAAAACATCTGCATGGAAATGAAGTGTCCTGTAAAATAACCGGCCGACTGTCCTGGAAACATGTACATATATTTTTCGCAAGTGTGTTTTGTGTCTGTGTTTCGAGTTGGCTCAACACGTGATAGGGTCAACATTTCAGATTCGACATCGCTCGGGACACTTAATTTATTTACAAACCTTAACACAGTGAAAACAAGATGGGGGAAACCAGGGAAAGAGTCCCATCTCTCAAATATATGTAAAAAGCTTAATGTTTCATATAACTTCATTCGTTGTAAAGCCTTCCAACAGGCTGAGGATATTTCAACTGGCGCAATTGTCGGAGACGTTTTTTTTTATCCAGACGGCCAGAGATTTATTCGACACGCGAGTGAAGTTTTTCGATGGTAATGGCAAGATGTTGAGTTTTTCTAGGAGGACTTTGGATGGAAATTTATCACAATTTACGAAATGATTAGGGATTAGCTGGCGCTAAATGCACGTGCCCTGACGTGATGAAATAATTTGAACCGACATTTGTAAGTAAAACACACAAAAAACTTATGTGTAATAATATTCGTTTCTGTTAAAAGTAATGCCATCAAATATAATAATAGTAGTAAATGGTCCGATTCTTCAGTTTTCCAGGCCAGCGTCCGCGCTTTCACTCGGCGGTCACTTCATGACATGAGTAAGAATTCGGGATCGGAACGACCCCAGTGATCGTTATAAATGTCAGCCTCCTTCAAGATGTAGAAAATGAACTCTAGCACTAATATTTGTAAAGTCACCACTCTACTCGAAAATAAAACTGCATGCAAATCTAGATAGATGACTTTATTTCACATTTAGAACGACACACCCTAAATATTCACAAGGGATAGCTATTAGCTATACAACAATAGCACCTGTAATAAAGACTTTATTTTATGAGGGTGAGCACTGTGCTTGGACAGTGAAGTTAGAAATAATATTATCAGTCCTTGAATCCTTTTGAAAAGCATTATTGATTTCTAAAAATGTTGAAAAGTATGGGTTGGTAAACCCTGCTAAAAATAATTGTTTTTTTCTAAAATACAAAAAAACACATCTCAATTAATATTGTAATATGTTTGAGCAAGTTAAGTTCAGAAATAGTGTTATGTGAAATTGATTTATTATAATTACTGGGAGCAGGAGACAGTCATGTGCTGGTATCATACTTTGCGAGGGGGAGGGACATTGGGATTTGCGGTGTGGGTCAGTTTTTAGTGCGGTATTTAGGTGAATTAAATCCTATATTGCGGTATTGCGGTGATCTCAAATCCTGCGGTGTGCGTTGTTTGTGCTTTCAAACCTGCGGTGTTCGGTGAAACGTGTCTTTTCAAAGTCAAATCAATGTAAATCACGGGACTCTTAAAATAATTATTGCGTCATTGCGGTGTCGGTATGTTGTCAACGTTACATGCGGTGATGCGGTGTTTTAGGATATGTCCCCCTCCTGTTTCCTTTCCATTTGCCAGGCCATTTGCCCACAGCTGCTGGTGAACTAGCCGATCGCTCGCTCGCAAGGCCAGCGATTATAATTTTTAATTACAAAACTAATTAAAATTGAGGACTTCCAATTCCCTTTTCAAAGGTACACACTATATACACGCTATCCGAAAAAAAAAACGGGGGAAAAAGAACTAAAAAGAAATGGCTACAGCACGAGGTATTCCCAGGTGCTCACCCATCCAGTTACTAACCTCGCCCGATCGGGCTTAACTTTGGTGATCGGATGAGACTGCAGAGAGGCCACAGGGAACCCAACTAGGTCGGTCAGCAGGTGCATCATGACAATTACACATGAAGAAAACGTTTGCTGTTTTATTATTTTCTCCAACATTTCGGCAAAGCTGCTTTCTAACGATATCATTTGGCCCGAGTTAGAATAGAATAGAATAGTAACTTTATTTAGACACGGTAGTTTTAACAGTAACTAAGACTGGTTTACATAAAAGCCGTGTGTAAAAATCTGTACATAAACATTAAATGATATTACATTTCATTAAAATCTGCTAAAAACGCCAGAGTCAGTTCTTTTAGCGTTCGTGTACGATATATTATACTATAGTAATTGTAATTGTAAGAGAGTAAATTATAAGGCGTCAAAGAAGCAGGGAGGTAGACCATTTAGCTTAGTTTTAAATGTATTTAACGATTTGCTAGTCCTCAGGTCTTCTGTTAAATTATTCCAAATATGTGCTCCTCTGTAGCCGAATCGCTTTTTACCATAATTCGTTTTGGGGAGGGACAGTTGGAATTTTGATGATGAACCTCTTGTGTTATATGGTGTATGAACCCTATTAAATGTGTGTATTAAATACCCAGGCGCTTGGTTATTATAGATCTTAAACATTTCTATTGCTAAAAGTTTGCGCCTGCGTATTATTAATCTGTCCCAACCCAGTTCGTGAAGTATTGGGCCAGAGCTAGAATCGAAACTAGACTGTGTTATTATTCTAGCAGCCCTATTTTGGAGTTTTTGGAGTTTATTTGCGAGTTCAGTACCCAGGCTCTCCCAAACTATGCTGCAATAATCAAATTTAGGTTGAATAAATGAGTGGTACATAGTCTTGAGGGAGGACATGGGCACGTAGGGCCGTACGCGCTTGAGAGCTCCAATAGAAGATGATAATTGCTTAGAGATCTTCTCAATGTGTTTTGACCATGTCAATGTTTCATCTATGTGCACCCCTAAGTACTTAACGAACGCTATTTTAGGGATGCTTTCGCCTCCAATTACAAGATTTGGACATGCCACATGAGATAATCTCTGGCGAGAGCCTACTAATAATAACTCTGTTTTTGTAGCATTCAGACTCAACTTGTTTGCTTTCAGCCACTCATAAATATGTTGTAAGTCTGTATTCAATTTAGATTCAATGTCATCACATGATGAACCTGCCATTGTAAGACAAGTATCATCTGCGTACATTTGAGTGTCTGAGAATTTTAAGCAATCAGGAAGGTCATTTATATATATCAGGAACAACAAGGGTCCCAAAATTGTTCCTTGAGGGACGCCACAGGAGAGTACCCCAAAGTCTGACATTTCACCGTTGACCACACACCTTTGCTTTCGTTCTTTGAGATACGATCTAAACCACGCAATACTTGGAGAAGTCAAGCCGTAACTTTCTAGTTTTTGAAGCAAAACATTGTGGTCAACGGTGTCAAAAGCTTTTTTCAGGTCTACAAAAACAGTTGCATTAATCAGACCTTTGTCAATGTTTAACGACCATTTGTCCGTAGTGCCAGCCTCGTGCCAGCCTCGTGTTCTTTTTGTCCTTCTCACGACGTGGTTGGATATTGTGACATCACTGCTTCGGTTCACAACAAGTACCTCGAGAAAGCGAAATCGAGAGGTCTATGAAATAAACGTGTGTCAAAGTTATATGCGGTGATGCGGTGTTTTCGGATTCTTTTTGCGGTGTTGTGGTATTGAGAGCCCCTCCCCCCCCCCCCCCCCAATGTCCCCCTCCTTTGTTAACAAATGAATTGAGCTTGTGCTCTCCATTCTCCATGGGAAAGATGTTGTCATGGATGCTGGTGGAAAGCTATCTTTAAAACGTTGTTTAACAAAGATCGACAATGGATTGGAGGTGGAAAATAGCAATTTCAAACAGGTTTTGCAAATAACACTACATATCTCGTACAAGTGCCTTTAAATATACGAATTAAGATTTGTTTGCCATCTAGTACAACCACGTGATTGCATTCCTGCAAACTGTCCATTAAATTATCACGAGCATCAGTAGTGAATCAATTATCTGGCTCCCCTAGCACAAACCATGACAAAAATATGCTTGAACTACATGTATTCACCTATAATATTCCTTGCTGGCCCGAGTTAAGGCCTCATCGATTATTTGTTTACACTCGCAGTGGTATTTAAGACTGTCGATCGATACTCTCTTCAATGAATTGTTCTTTCCTGTGAAAGGGTCTTTGTATTTCTTCGTAAATTCGCCATTATCCTTCCATGCTTTTCTGCTGCATGATTTACAAAGGTAATATCTCTTCCTGTCTCGAACCGAACGGCAAATCGAGAGACTTTATATACTAGCAAACAGAAGACAGATCACTGTTCAGTGATTGACTCCAAATGTTATAACGATTTGTTGCTCCAAAAAGGTTTTCACAAAATACATTTAAGAGGCACTTGAGAAGCAAATGGTGCAGATAAGTATATATAGGGCCTTCATTTCTCAAGGCAACGATCTGACTTTCGATTCCTATCTTTACAGCTGTCATGCATGGCAATTATTTGCATGACTGTAAAATTTTAATCCGCTTTGACGTCACTGGACGGCATTAATATTGTTTTTAATCCGCTTTTATGTCAATGGACGGCAAAACGATTCAGAGGTCTCTCTCGAGAGGAACGAATCATAGGAGACAGCTGAAATTCAGGCTACTCCAATTGCATGCTGGATATAAATGGACAAAAAATCGACAGGGCCGGGATACTTCTGTATGGTTCTTTAATGTCTTTTTTCCCTACAACCAAGAAAGGTGATTTTGATCCAAGTTGAGGCCTTAATTAAACCGACAAAAACACAACCTGGTAGAGAGATCACCAACAGCAGATCGAGATTCGAGAATTTCAATGAAGAATATTTTGATGTGTGTCAAAGGAGAAACATAACAGAAAATCCCAGTGAAATACCCTCACAAAGCTTACTAAAAGCAAACCAAATAGTTGTCAGTTGTCAGTCTTCGCCAGACTTTATGATATCTTCTGGCTCGCTTGCAGTGGCTTATTCGACCAAAATGAGAGCAGTTTTCATTCCGAATCCTGCAGAAGACAGAGAAGAAGGGTCACGAGTCATCGCTATTGCCGTAGAATTCTCCCGAATGGCATTGTGGTGAAAGCTTGAGCTCTTGGCTGAAGGGCAGCAGTACGTACTAACTAACCAGGGCTAAGTCAGACTTGAACTGATAGTAGAGGTTTGAGTTAGCACTCTGGATAAATTCACCAAAATGAGCTCAAATACGTCCAGGAGTGAAAGACTAAAATTAGTCAAAGACAGAGATCAGTAAAATAAAAGCAGTACAGTATGTTGCCTAGTACTATAGTATCCGACCAGTTTGTCGAACAAAAATGTGAAATTTATTCCAGAGACCAATAAAAGCCGGTTATATTGTAAATAAAAATCGACTTGCGCGGACCAGAGACAACTATACACCGGCCGCGCGTCAGTGACGGCCGGTTATACCTTGTAAATATCATGCCGACATGTCTCGATTAGCAGAAATTCTAGGATTTTTATATTTGTAGTTGAATCTAGTTAGGTCTCAGAAAATAAGAAGTTGTTTAATTACTCATACGATAGACTTTTGAACAATATGTGTTCAACTGGCCGCGGAAACTGGCAGCAGTAAAGGCGAAATCTGAGTGCAGACTGATACATGACTCCTATTAGTAAATATTAATTCAATTCTAGCTGGTATTGATGGGCAGCAGTTCCGATAAATGAAGTTTGTATAATATACGAATAGAATGTCCTGCTAAATTGATATTACTTATTAAATGCGAAATTAGCAAGAATGAAACCACCGTAGTTGATCTACGGTAGTTTCACAGCGCAGTGAATTGTGTAATTTTTCTCCTTTTAACTTTTACTCACCTGAATATTTGAGTCTGTCTTAAACTATTAGGCCGCCTAAACTACCAATCGATAGCTTAAGTGTTCGGATTCTATTCGGAATACTTCGTTAACTGATTCGGCTATATTTAATAATCCCCATGTAAAAATTGAAGCCAAACGATACCGGTACTGGATACTACAGGGCAACATGCTCTATACATACTCTTGCATGGCTTCTTGAATAACCCCTGAATAACACTGAATGAAGACCAACACAAACAGCATTGAAACGTAGACGAGCGAGCAACTGTGAAAATAGAACATCCAGGCGATGAAAGTAAAGCAATAAACGACACTTACCAGTAGGCGGAAGTATCCACGATATTGTAATCCAACTCACAATAAATGTGGATAGTATTCTATAATAGTCAGCATCCATTACTGGTCAATTCTTTGGGAAAATCTTTTAATCAGAATGGTTGGTCCTTTCTACGTTAAATACTCTCATTTGCTCCAAACGTACTCTTATATCCGGCAGAAGTGGCGCTCTCAGCATTTCGAAGACCTGAATAAATCAACGGATCTTCGCAATGAACAAAGCTTAAGGTCAAACTACCTGTCAATATATCATTCTATTCTGCGAATGTAGAATCGCCCTTGGTCACACAATCGTCGTTCTAAACGAAGTTGAAGTGTCAGTTTGTTTCTAGGACATGATCAGTATATTACTGAACAATGTTTGTAAACAGAGGGGCGTGCAGGGGGTTTCTCGTGACGTGTGATCGGACGTTATTTTCCGTGATGCGTGATTAAAAAAAAATATTCGTGATGCGTGGCCAACGGATTTCGTGTGACGCGTGAGGAAGCCAAATAAACATCCTTTATTTTGTTTTCACGTGATTTTTCTCCGAGACCTCCAAATACTCCGAAACTGACGGAAGCACTCCTCAATTTACAAAAACGATTTTTCTTATCACTATTTTGTATTTTGAGGGAAATACTACATTGTAGCTCTCCCTGAAAGTTCCTGCGGCTTATATACGATCTTATTCGCGTTACTTGCTTATTTTCGTGATTCGGGAAAATGAATTTCTTCTATTAGTGGCGTGATTCGTTATATATACTTATTGTTCATGCCACGCTGAGACCCCACCCACCCCAATGTACTCCCCTCTAAATAGTTCTTCTCCAACAATTAATAACAAACATATCCTGTACCAGAGGATCCATTTCATCTCTACCTACTAAACATAGGGCCCCTAAGGGCAACTCTCGGCCGGATGGTCAGCGAGGTATTTTGGCATATACTAAAAATCACGTGACCGATCATTTATTTATTTACTTATTTACTTACGACATATATTATACAGCCCGATTTAAGATCAGACCGGGATCTTAATGAAATGCGAAACACATAACAATATATACGCACACCATTCAATTTCTAGGTAACAATAAATGTTCAGGATTCATTAGCAACATTTGTACAAGATTCGCTACTCATGTATTAGTGAGGTCAACCGATCGTAAGTTATGCAGAATATTCAAATTCAAAAGGACACTGGTTATTCAAACTTAACTAGAAAATATCTAGCCTACATGAACCTCAATGTTTCCTCAGCGTGGATAAATAAATATGAGATATGAGCTACCACCAAATTACGAGTATATCACTGTACCCCGATCTAAAACACAACTTCTATAATGTCGAGTGCTTTGAATTAGAATACCAAGAAAGACAGACACAACAGAGAAATTTCGCAGCAGTTAATTATAAGTCAGTTTCGGAATATTTACCTTAGAAAGCGGCATATCTACAACATGACCAAATCCTTTCGAAACCTTCAAGGTCCAACGTCCAGTGGACGCGTACCACAAACGTCCGTCAATAAATCTTCTGAAAATCAAACGTCATTCAGAAAAGTCAACGCCATGCTCGATCCATAGGTCGCTAACCACCTAACCCCAATAACTTATTCTGCACATGCGTGCATCCACGAGGCTAAGACCAAGAAACAAAGTGATGAGCGTTGACTGATTTCCTCGTCCTCTAAGAAAAAAACTAAAACTACAACTGCGACCTGTCTGAGAGGACAAATAACTTATCAATTAGGGAATTTTAATTTTGACAGAAATGCTTTCATAAAGCAACGCCGTTTAGTTACGTGATCGAATTAAATAATTTCCAGGTAGCTTTACCCCTTTTCGTCTTACATCACAAGTTATGGACTTTTGCTTACACCCATTTGATTTATAGAGCTATCATGTTAAAATTATGTGTACATGTTTGGTCTTTATTTCCTATTTTAGTTAGCGATTTACGTGTTGGTGTTTTCATATATTTTAAAATGAATAACAAAGACTACTTTAAAGCAGTGTATACGGGTTGCTTGACAATTTACACCCACATTCCGGTCATTTCAGTTGGAATGTAAATGTACACATTCCTTCGATTCGTCCCATGGAAAATTCCCGAAATTAAGGCCGGTGATCAGTGTAGTCTTTAGAGGTAGTCCAAAATTCCCAACCGGTACGATCGACCGCGAAGTTTGTGTTCCATTTACCAGTTTTACCAGTCTCCCCAGTTTCCCGCCGAAACTAAAAGAAAACAGACGCAACACCCCTGTTTGTAATTTTAAGTACGTACGCGTATTTACGTCAGTTTAATGTTTCGCGAAAAACAAGAAAACTACTATGCCTAAGACTTTAACAGGTTGAAGTTTACTAAGTTATAAAACTATTTACAAAAACGTTTAAGACCTCGGAAAGTTATATTTGAAGTGCAGAGCCTTCGTTCTTTTGGCCAGCGGAGCATAACGTTATGCCGTGGTGTGGCGTGGAACTGATATGTACACAGGTAGACCGCAAATGATCTGGAAGTCACCTAGACGGTTTGTGTATAAAATGGAACACGTTCAGTTGACGTTCCCAAACCCAATTTCCCGATTGCAATATTCGGTTCCATTTACACGAATTCAGACCGACCAGACTGCCGATGTAATTAGTAAACAACCAAGATCAAATATCTATTGGGAGATGACAGGTCTGGTAAATACTGCGGATGTCCAATCAGCGGTAGAAATCGCTCTAAATGCTCCGATATATATGGTTTAGTTCTATTTAAAAACTAGACACATCGCAAAAACACCGGGGGTTAAGCGGGGAAACCTCAAGAGTTAAGTATTAGTTTAGTCAGCAAGCGAATTAAATTAGGGACTAGTTCATGGTAAGTACTTAAAAATCGAAGTTCGTACTTTTCTGTAACAATGCTTTGAAGTCCAAATTTCGAGTGAAAATTCAACCAAAATGATGCGCGCGAGCGTGATTCGCGCATGGGCATGCGTTCAGTTTTCAGACCTGTCCTGGAAGATGTATAGCAGATTGCGCACTAGCCATTACATTTGCATTTAAAAACATTTTGACGAGATTTTTAGTTTTCTTTGCTGCGAACCTGCTAACAATTTCATCTTTTCTAAACACTCTCGGCTTTTCTTCCGGGCTCTGTGACTGATTCTCTCGTGGTCTAAAGAGATTTATATCCTGGATACCAGATGTTCCGATAACTCTTCACGCTTTTCGAGGTTTTAATGGATATAATAGATGTTCATGTGCCAGATAAATAAAACTCTGGCAGCAGGGGTAAGATAACTTAAAATAAATTAAACAAGAAAATGCACAACATTTTAATTCAAAGCCTTGCGTTGTGCCTCGGTCATCAGTACGAAAGCAATAAATCACACATTTTATGTGCTTACAGGCAAAACAACGCATGATGTTGGAGGACACTCGTATAAGAAATATATAAACATTGGTATAATCAACTAAAGTCGATTAAGGTATGCTAACCTCCGTCGTTAGCGAGTAGCAGCTTCGAGCGCGAGCCCTTCGTCAGAGCAAAATAGGGAATTGTGGGTGGGGAGACGGTTTATAAAGTGTTGAGTGCATGATTACCGCTGAGGAAACATGCACTCGGATCAATTAGGATCAAAGGAAATTGCGCCAATAATAGAAATGCTAATAGCTGTAACAAGAACAATAATTGTGTTGATGAGTGTTGATGAATAAACTAACGAAACATGCTGATCTGAGTGAATTCGTGATTATACCATGGTAGCCTCGGATTATTTTGTTCTCCAAGGCACATTTAAACCACTAATTCTCAATGATGGGAGGGATATTTAGAAATATGCGCTTCTGGGTGAAAAACACTGAATCCAAACTGACCGGTCTTCATTATACCCGTCAACGTAATCCATGTGAGATGAGCTATTTTAATTTGCATTTTTCAAGCCCGCTTCTTCCATGTGGGATACTTAAAACCATAAACGTGCATGCTCTTTGAATATTTAGTCAACCGCATGATTACATTGTATTTTATGTTATTCTTCTCAAAAACAACACGCTTGTCCCCAAGGGAAGCCAGGGTCGTTCAAACAATGGCGCTCGGTCAAGTTAATAGAGTGGAATGGTTATGAAACCCGGCAAACTTCAAAGGGGCTAACAATGGCGCTGCGATTTATGTTGGAAGGGGGCAAGACAAAAGATTGTGCAGCGTCATAGTTCATTAGCGTCCCCTGAACGACTGAACTCACACGTTTCTATTGGCTGATTGATTAACCCATTGGAATTTCTATTGTGTTTTGTGCAGGGTAGTGGTTGAAAAAAGCTAACAAAGACTTATAACAAAGAAGGTCGCTGGTTTTCATAACCATTCCACTCTATTAACTATGGTCAAACATTAAACAAAACTCAACTGCGACATATTTAGTTTCGGCAGAGAAAACTAAACTTCTCAGAGATTTGTTCCGTTCCTCGGCGATCATGGTATAACAAACGTATACCATGGCATTTCAAGCCTCGGGAAGATTTGTAAGCTCGAGGGGCAATTTAAATCACTAATACCCCGAAATGCCATGGTATAACTAATAATTATTTGTGTTTACGGGTATCGGTAATACTTTGATGAAGAGAAATGCCGCATACAGTGATGTGATTAATACAATGGCCAGGAAGGTTAAAGTGGCGAGCTACAGGTTTGGAGAGATCTCGGCTAGCGCTCGAAACGTCAGCTGCTACTCGCTTCCTACGGTGGTTAGCATACCTTAATCGACTTTAGTTGATTATACCCGTGTTTATCTTCCCCGCCGACCCAGACCAACACTAGTTTTTACAGTAACTAGTAACCGATCGTAAGAAACGGGACCCTGAAAGCGAAATAGGGCTCAAACTTGGATCCAGTACGTTAAGCTTTCCGAATGTGCTACCTATAGCTATCAACATTCCTCGTACGTTACGTCTAAAATAAACACATAGAGATTACATAATGAGATGTGCTGGCGTATAGTATTTACGCACGAGTTTGTTCTCACAAAACGAACGAGCTCGTACCTCGCTCGATCGTTTTGTGAAAACAAACACCTCAGTCTGTAAATACCATACAAAAACACTTTCCATCTTGTAATTTGTTTATTATATACATACTGAGATTTTTCTCCAATATCAAACAGGTTTTATTTAGGTCTTGTCATTGAACACGTACATTTGTAGCTTTCAATTTTTTGTTTTGCATTTCGTATCCGACTCAACGTAGAATAAAATTTATGCTCGATACAATCAATATGGAAAGAAAATCTTACTTTCTAAACTGACATCAACCTTGAAATAGTTTTCAACATCAATATGAAACTGTCTTTGATTCAACAAATAAAGTTTACAAGTTTACATCATCAATAGATTAGTGTACCTGCTTTTTCCAAGTTGTTTGCTACGAGTTTCCAGACATCTCCACGGCTTGTAGGTTTTCTCTGCTCACAGAATATTTACAAATATCGATGGTCTATGGAAGTTGAAATCACTCCACGAAGGATTGAAAGCTCGTAATCTTCGCCGTATTTTCTTTTGACACTAAGAATGATTTCACATAGATTATCTCAATATCAGTTGAATTCTTTCGGTAGAATTTCGCTTCTTCTTTGTCTCTTTAAGTAACTTCACGTCTGTTTATCTAAGTTCTTGCTCTTGTGATTTTGTTTTCTTGGTCGATAATATACTCCTCAATTGACTTGGAAGTTTTAAAATCGTTAGGGGGCAGTTTACAGATCAATATTACATTATTTAAAAAAAAGTTAAAACCTCCAACTTTCGTAGTGAATGAAAGTGGCGCCTCCTATATGTTTTGGCAGGTGTTTTCTGATTGGAGGAAGCGCTTTTCGTACGTGTGAAAAATTCGTTTCGCGATTCTGATTGGCTAAGGAAAATTGTGAAGTGGGTTTTCGCATGTTGAATGATTCCATTCGTAAATCTCAGTATGTATGTAATAAATAAAAATATGAGGTTAAGTGAATAGAAAGAGCAAGGCTCTTTTAACAAGAACAGTTATACATGGCAAGCACTAGGACAGTAATGTTGAGATCGAAAGCTTCGCTTCCCTCTTGTTCTCTCAGCTTCACCGGCGCCATAGACCCATTGCATAAATGGCGTCCCATTTAAATAGGTATTGTGCTGGAGACTCTAGCCTCGTGTTCATGTTGGTACACAAAAGCATTTTCACATGAATGCGGGACTAAAGATTGCTAGACAATATGATTACAATTGCATGCCATTTATGCAATTCTCTGTGAGTGCGCGGTGCAAGCTCTATTTCTTTATTCGAGTTCACGAAAAGACTACAACCTTTTCGAAAAACAGAAATGATAACAACATCTACATTTGTCTAAAATGTCCTTCTATTTAGATGATGTAACCGGGATTTACAGTGCATTATGTTATGATCTAATTCATACTAAGTTTTGATTGTAACTTTACAACAAATATTCAAAGAGAGTGTTCATGATCCTAAATGATTTGTATATCGATCATCAACCAGAAAACCTAGAAAATCGCCATAGGGTTTCATTGGTGTATTTTCCCTTCTCACTGCATCAAAATGATTATTGATATATTTTGTGATTGATTATAGTTTATACTTGACTATAAGTATGTAGCTTTTCGTATGTGGAAGGAAGAGTCTTCGTTTTGAGAGGTTCGTACACATGTGGGTCAGGAGATGAGGCTTCTGATTGGTTGTCGACATTATGCCTAGTTCCAGAATAAAGAGGGAAGGAAGTCGGGTTGCGTTCAGTTGATGAATATATTTTCGTGGTTGGACTCAGTGCCTGATAATGACTTTGTACTGGAAGAGAAAGTGAAGCAGCATAACCACTAGAATTTGGACAGGACATGTCAGGGTCGGCAATAGAATGTCCCTCGTCCATGCTCCCAGAATATACTCGGGTGGAAGGACGACCAACGGGTTCGTAGTCGTCATTGTTTGTTGTTGAGACTAGAGGAGGAGCACTGTTTCGTGATGAATGAGTGTTGGCCATTTCAATTGCATCCTGTAAATTGAACACGGAATAACATACGATAATACTTAGTATATGTTGGTCGTGCATTAAACGGTTTGCCCTGTCGCAATATATATACAATTAAGGAAGTGATTACACTATGAAGCTTGATACTTAACATCGAAACATTCCTTCTTGAATGGCTCAGTGTGATACCAGAGGAGCTGGCATGCTTTGCTTTTATTCTTTTAAATCTTTAAAATAGTTAACGCTTTTTACATGGTTTTGAATATTGAGAATATAAACATAAAAGTTAGCATACCCGGTATAATTTTGAAATGACAATGGAATCCATTTGTAAATCAATTATGAGCTTAAAATAATAATAATGGCCATATTTATATAGCGCCATATCACCACAGTTCCATGGCGCTTTACTGATAATCCTGTCAGTGAAGTTACAGACTGCTTATATACGAGCTGCTATACCGGGTGACAATCCCCTGCTCTTTTTCGAGTAAAAGCAAAGTAAAGCAACTTTATTAAATGTCGATAAACTCGTGACAATCTGGTGAGGCTGATAAACTTGAGGCCGACGTGGGACATACGATTTTATGTCCTTATCCAAGAAGACGTGAAGGTCTAACCATTTGCAGTTCGAACACAAAGGCAGCACCTTCTAGTCAGTTATTTTAAGACCCTGAGTGTTGATCCGGCCGGGGTTTAACCCGCGACCTCCCGCACGACAGACCGAAGCTTAACCACTGAGCTAACCGGGAGGGACTGGAGCTTAACCACTGAGCTAACCGGGAGGCAGAGTAGCACATCAAGCTCTTTAATTTACGTCCCCTTCAAATACTGGTTAGCAATAGAACCTACTTATAATCATAGTTAATAGAGTGGAATGGTTAGGAAACCCGGCAAACTTCAAAAGGGCTAACAAAGGCGCTGCGATTAAGGTTGGAAGGGGTAAGACAAAAGATTGTGCACGATCATAGTTCATTAGCGTTCCCTGAACGACTGAACTCACACGTTTCTATTGGCTGATTGATTAACATGTTGGAATTTCTATTGTGTTTTGTGCACGGTGGTGGTTGAAAAAAGCTAACAAAGACATATAACAAAGAAGGTCCCTGAGTTTCCTAACCATTCCACTCTGTTAACTACGTTATAACATACCATCTGATAGTGAAGTAACGAGAATATTACTTACATCGTATATTGGATTGTCTGCTTCAGCATCCGTAGATATGCTATACAGAGAAAAACAATTGTCTTCAGAATTTCGGAAATTATTTTCTGTCGAATGGTCTATATATTGCATTGGAATTTAATATCAAATTTTGTATCTTCGACGCAAAATATATCATTTGGCAAACCACGATGATTTTAATAGTTAAAAAGTAACAATGAATAAGTGAACTAATGTAATGATGCTTATTCATAAAATCAAAATATACTGATATGACAATATGATCATTGTATCTTTAATTTCAAAGCTAAATATTAATTCTAGAATAAAAATGCATGTCAAAATAAGCAATGAAAATAAAATTTACGTAAAATTATATATATATGATCGCCAACAGTAGGAATACTAGGGATGATTTATGACGTCATTTATACCTGGTTAATGCAGTTGAAGAGTAAAATATATATGATGAAGCATTTTTTGAGTAACACTTTCTTTCAGTATTCCAATCCCTCAGTAGTCACTATCATCATAGCTATATACTAAATTGAATTTAGATTCAACATGTAAATAGTACATTTTTTCTTCAGTGCTCCTTGTCGATTTTGCGTTGCACATTCAGGGTAGGTCTGGGGTTTTGTGTATACTGTATCCAAGGCTTTTTAAATTTAGCATACGGTATTTTACATTGAAATATTGCTATTTAATAAATGAAATTTTGGGATTTTCTGGTATAAAGTATACGGCAAGATTTTCACTTATGATTAGAATGTCACAATTTAAGGTATTTGTGTATTGTGAGGAATTTTTTTAATGTATTTTGGTATATCACTACTCCCTCCCCCCCCCCCCCCCCCCCGGCCGAGACTGCACATTCTGATGATAGCACAGGCTTTAAAAAACCTAGCATCAAAATATGCTCTCTTGTATTGGCCATTTTTTTAGTTACTATGGTTCATTTAAGTATCACATATCTTCAAGATGTGGATGTTTATATGAAACCACATAGACCTATACGAGAAAAAAAGGAAAACTGTTGTCTATATTATCTCTACTAAATTAAGTGCTAAAAGTTAAAGCTTCAAGTATCATCATCTTTCTTCACATGGTCATTACAATTCTATATATTTTTAAAATTATAATGATATTTTAAATTGTAATGATATTCACGTTGTATCATTTTAGTTTATCTGTGAGTAACAGGCCTAGTTATATTACAGGTTTGTGGTATATCCATTTGCAAACTTACCTTTTACTTTCTTTTAGTTTGTTTTCTGTTAAGAAAGAAGAACAATATTTAAACATTAATTACTGACATGAATTACTGGTATAAAAATGACGAGGAGGTATTTTAAAACAATTAAAGAACACCTTAACATAGTTTATTTTTAAATATCTGACGAAAATAAGTAATATTTTATAAAAGACATTGCGAAACGGTGTTAGTCAGCATAAAATACAGATTAACCTACACTTTGTGTAAACTATACATGCTTCAATTCTATATACTCGTTTAACCATCAACTATTTCCTCTCTCTTGATTGGTGAAATTGCGTCACGTGACCTGATAGACGACGCATATCAGCGAATACACCTGTGAGCGTAGCGCGCGCAAGGCTCCCTTAAAAGACATTTGTATAAGGATTATAAAGACGAGCAGAATAGTAATATTTGTTGTAGTATTACCGCTGTTCTGTAACTGATGAGCGACCACTCTATGAAACCAACACGAGGCCGTCCGTTGCACGTAGTGCCGACAGCGCGGACAAGGCACGAAGTTCCGAGAGAGTAAACAGTGCGCTGTCGGTATGGCTTCGTGTATCGGGCGCTCATAATACAGTACAGCGGTAATACTACATCGAAACAAGATGGCGGGGACTTCAACGGAATCACTCGGCATTGATGCACGCATGTCACTATTCTGCTCCCTGTTTAAGATATAACTAGGATATAGACAGATATAAGGTTAACTTCCTACTGTCGACCTGGCATTTGTGCCCTTATACATATTGTGTACGATTTACCATTGTTTTGTAAAGACAATAACCTTCTTTTGGCTTTGAAATATGCAGTGATTTTTGTCCTTGGACATTTATCTGTTCCTCGAAACTCACAGTTCCCTCGAGCTCCGTTCTCGGGAACTGTTCACTTCTCGGAAGAGATATATCGGCGGACAAATATTAGTGCATATTTCAACGCCACGAGTTTATTTATACGAATAAATCTACGAATCTATGTCATCTAAATCTCTGTCTGCAACATAGTTTTCACAAACCGTTTAATGGGTGTGGGGCACGTGTCCTCCATATGTAAAGCAGTAACAAAACGATAACAACAACAAGCACTGCGATGATCGTCACACATACGGCGATAATGGCTGCGCCTGAAAAGTTTAAATAAACAAAACTGCTAAATGAACACCACACAAAACCACAATTTCTTTGCTTTCGAAAGAATCAACAAACATAGCAAATACGTGTATGAATGTTTACCTAAAATGAGTTTTAATCAAAAGATGAATATTGCATCTGACAAAACAATGGTAGTACAGAGGTGTATTAAGGATACGAAAAGTTATAAGAATTGAAACGAGGATTAGAATGTATTCAGACAAGCATCTCGACGCCCATTAGGTTATCGTCAAGATTAATACTCACAATCGCAGGGAGAGACTTGTTCTGCATATTTTTCGATTGGTTCTTAAAAAGGAGATAATAGATTTTACAGTTCATAGAAAATACAGAAAAGGGAGGGGAAATTGAAATTAACGTGAGGAAATACGATCAACATAACTAAGGACAAATTATGAGTTGTTGGACTTACAAGGTCTAATAGCAACATAATTTATTATATATTTTTTTATCTCGCTGTGCGCAGCATTTTGGGCATAATTATTGACTTCCAGGTAATTGGTGCAGTAATATCAAAACATGTTTGTAACGCTGATGAGTAATATTTGTATAGAAGCGACTTGAACTGATTGGTAACGCTAGAATTAGGCAGATTGTTCCATAGCTTGGTAAAACGGTTGAAATAACTATTTTAGTGCGACATTTTTGTACAAGAAGATCTAGTAGTGAGCTGTTGCGCGTAACTCTGTTTACTGGTCTTAGGTTAATGTAGTCAGTCATACGAATGGAATAGTGGCCGGTGCAAAATTCAGGTATATTATCTCATGCCAATAGGAAAGCGGCAAACGATTTAGATTCAAGAGGCGCTCGCGATAACTAAGTTCACGCTTCCCATAATTCAAAATGTGTTTCGTGGAGCGTTGTTGAAGACTCTCGACCTTTAAAGGTTACAACGAGCCTGTGGCACCCGCACTTCCACACAATTTGAATTCAATTAATAGCACACCTTGATTTTTTGTAGGAACAACCTTTGTAGCAGGGTTTCCATAACCAACAATATTCCTGGCGTACACCTTCACCACGTACTCAGTGTTCTTGTTCAGTCCTGAGATGACAACTGAAGTACCCGTGATTCGCTCTCGTGTTGTGCTGACCTCCACCTTGTAGTCAATAACAAATCTTCCATCATTATTAACAGGACGGGTCCACCTGACAATTAGAGATGAAGCTTTGACGTCGGTATCTGTCATCGTGATCACTGGCGATCCTGGTGGAACTAAATTACATACGAGCACTATCAGATGATGATAATAAGAGAGATAGCAAGAACATTAATAGTTATTATAATAATCAACAACAATTCCCCTGGAAAGGTTTTTTCTGCGCGCGTCACGCTAAAGCATAGCAAAGTTACAGCTCTCTTGAATTGAAAACCATCCGATTGCGGGATATCAAATTGATTTGCGTAATTACTTGATTGGCATGTACACGCTGTGAACGGGAAGCTAAAAAGAGATCAAATATATAAATCTCAGTCGTAGTTATACAAAATATAAACCTAAATTTAATGTAGTATTTTTACTGGCTAAACTTAATGTAGTCTTTTAGGGGCTAACTTGTTGCGCACTACTAAGGTAATGTGTTTAACGACTGTTGCACACTACCCGGTTCATTATGTGTTTGGACATTATTGCACATGCACTTCTCGGATAATGTGCTTGGACATCACTGCACACTACCAGGCTGATGTGTTTGGCAGTTATTGCACACTACCAGGCTAATATGTTTGACAGTTATTGCACACTACCCGGGTAATGTGGTTGGACATTATTACCGATACCACAAGGTTAATGTGTTTGGGAATTGTTGTACAGTTTCAGCCTAATGTGTTTAGTGGTTCTTATGTACTTGTTCAAGAAATCAAAAGTAAATTTGCCTCAATTTAAGGAAATGTTTACTAAACGATGTGTTAAAATATGCGTAAAACAGTGAAAAGGGGAGACTATACGTACACCACTGGGTGACATTAATGAAATATTCATCATGTCCAACGGTGTTTACTGCACGAAATTTGTACCGGCCATAGTCTCCACTGTCTTGTGTTGTTCGCACTGTTACTTTACTTCCTCCAGTGATAGAAGTAACACCTGTAGTAATCTGTGTTCCAGTAGGTTTGTACCACGTGATCTGAGGTGTTGGGTTACCGTCAGCCATACATTGTAGTGTCATGTCATTACCATTCCACGAGAACGCGGTAGTGTTGGAGGAACCCACGTCAATCTTTGGCTTGTCTGAAATGAAAACGATATAGGAACGGCAAATGAAATATCACGACAAAAGATGCTTCTGTAGAAATTTGACTAGGAAATCGAAATATGTCATGACAACAGCCAGAACGGCTGAATGTGTCTTAAAAATTCGAAAAGTGCAAGTAAACATTCAATTATGAAAAAGTATGCTTCTACTGGAAATGACATCACATATTCAAACCGCGTTCTTATGCAAATAAGTATAGCACTGTTGAGCAGTGAATTCGAGCTTTGTTACGTGCTCTGCCTCCCTTTCTACCGCTTTGCAAACGTATATCGTCTTTTCGTCTTAGTGGTCGTTAATAGCATAGGAATTGGTCGTGAAGCGCATTCAGGTCAGTCTTTTTGGGGTAACCAAATTAGTTATTGGAGACGTTATAATAATATATTTGCTTTAGTTAGATAAATCATTTCCTTAGAATTAGACTGATTATAATGCAACTTAACATATAAGTGCTAGGAACCAACCAATCTTGATACGAGCTTCTTAATCTATTTGCGGAATTACCGCAACTACTACGAGCAGCAAGCACATTAATACACTGACACCTTTTTAATGGCTTGTAGGCAAGTACATTTTTTTAGGATCAGGACTTGTGCGTTACAGCCTATATAGTTTTATTCAAGGCTTATCATTGTTCATAATTATATATCGGTGAGAACATTTCCCCCATAAACTTACAGTTTACAGTGACTCGTATGTGTGCTGCACCATGCCCCATCTCATTACTAGCTGTACACGTGTATAGATTCACTAATATAAACACATGTGGTTCATAAAGAGAGACAAGAGAGACAAGCCTCGTAGGGGACTTTGAGTCCTATTGTTTGTTTCCTGTGGCGTTTTGCCGAAATGTTGTAAAGAAAAAAACTTACAGTTTATACTGACTCGTATCTGTAGTGCACCATGCCTCATCCCATTACTAGCTGTACACGTGTATAGATTCACTGATATAAACACATTTGGTTCATAAACTTACAGTTTACAGTGACTCGTATCTGTACTGCACCAAGCCCCATCTCATTACTAGACGTACACGTGTATGGATTCACTAATATAAATACATGTGGTTCATAAACTTACAGTTTACAGTGACTCGTATCTGTACTGCACCAAGCCCCATCTCATTACTAGCTGTACACGTGTATAGATTCACTGATATAAACACACTCGTCCATAAACTTACAGTTTACAGTGACTCGTATATGTGCTGCACCTTGCCCCATCTCATTACTAGCTGTACACATGTATAGATTAACTACTGAATATAAACATATGTGGTTCATAAACTTACAGTTTACAGTGACTCGTATATGTGCTGCACCATGCCCCATCTCATTACTAGCTGTGCACGTGTATGTTCCTGCATCTGATCTGTTCACTGACGAGATGCTGTACACATTTCCTGTACTGGGAGGTTTTATTGTTCCAGGTGATTTGGACCACATGATGGTGGGTGGTGGATATCCATCTACTGTACACGTCAAACTAAGAACATCCGACTCATCGACAGTTTTGTCACGTGCCTTGTTCAAAATAGAAGGTAGGTCTGTCGGGAAAACAAAACAGATTAGTTACATTGAGATGCATGGAAAGATTAGCTCAAAAGTATTTGTTTTTCGGTGTTAAATTTGTAGGGAATAGATACAAAATGAGTGGCCGTGCTTTATGGGATTGACGAACTCGAGCTGAAAGCACGGCCACGAATTCTTTATCGGACTTATCAAATGTCTAGATGTATAGAGTCATGTGTTCAGTTATTTTGGCGATACGACTTATTTTGGCCGAGAAAATCGAAGGAAACTTTTATGTAAATCAGGACGAAATCTCTAGCATATTTAAAGACCACTTATCGCTCAGTGATTTCCTTTTTTTTACTTCATGAATTATTAATTAGTTTAATAACAGTGTATCATGTTCGAGCTCACAAACTCAATACTCGGTACTCAATTGACGAGGATTACTAATGTTAAGTTTTAATTTAATTATTTATTGGTATAATGATTTGACTTTGAATTGATTAAATTATCTTAAGACTAAATCAAGCATAAGAACGAACACTACTGCATTAGGGTAGGCGGAATCATAGAATAGAAACTTTATTTAGACACGGTAGTTTTAACAGTAACTAAGTCTGGTTTACATAAAAGCTGTGTGTAAAAATCTATACATCAATATTAAGTGATGTCAGTAGTTACATGCTATTAAAATCTGCTAAAAACGCCAAAGTCGGTTCTTTTTGCGTTCGTGTACGATATATAAAACTATAGTATTGTAACAGAATACATTATAAGGTGTCAAAGCAGGAGGGAGGTAGACCATTTAGCTTAGTTTTAATTGTATTTAACGATTTGCTGGACCTCAGGCCTTCCGGAAAATTATTCCAAATATGTGCTCCTCTGTAGCCGAATCGTTTTTTACCATAATTCGTTTTGGGGAGGGACAGTTGGAATTGTGATGATGAACCACTTGTGATATATGGTGTATTCCCAGGCGCTTGGTTATTATAGATCTTGATCATTTCTTTGCCAAAATTTTGCGCCTGCGTATTAGTAATCTGTCCCAACGCAGTTCGTGAAGTATTGGGCCAGAGCTAGAATCGAAACTAGACTGTGTTATTATTCTAGCGGCCCTATTTTTGGAGTTTTTTTTGGAGTTTATTTGCGAGTTCAGTACCCAAACCATGCTGCAATAATCAAATTTAGGTTGAATAAATGAGTGGTACATTAAGTCTTGAGGGAGCACATGGGCACGTAGGGCCGTACGCGCTTGAGAGCTCCAATAGAAGATGATAATTGCTTAGAGATCCTCTCAATGTGTTTTGACCATGTCAATGTTTCATCTATGTGCATCCCTAATTACTTAGCGAACGCTATTTTAGGGATGCTTTCGCCTCCAATTACAAGGTTTGGACATGCCACACGAGAGGATCTCTGGCGAGAGCACACTAATAAAAACTCTGTTTTTGTAGCATTTAGACTCAACCAAAGGAGGATATTCATGTCTTCCCATGATGCTCTGCTCGCTCTGTTCTTCGACTCGTGACAAAAAGTAAACATGGCGGTCGATGGAGAGCCCACTCCACGCACATTTTTGTCGTGGCTTTCAAGGACATAGAGTTAACTGTGGTACGTATTAACATACAGAGTATTTGTTCACATATTTTATGACGTGACTGTAATAATTTTAAGGGGCACATGTTTCCTCGAAACCTGTTCTGACACGTTAGTGGGAAGGGTCTTCACGCTTCAAGTGGCTTTTCGTGACGGGCTAATTGAAGTGGTGTGCAGGGAATTGCTTTTATCTAATCTATTATTGGAGTTTTTAACATTACATATTAACAGAAATACCATTTAAATCCTTCATGTCACGTAAACTGCGAAGAAACCCTAAGAAACCCACGTTTTATTGACCCGTGAGCACGAACAAAATGATGAAAATGCCTTGTTTCTAATGAAACTTGTGTAAAGAATGCAAAGGTATCCCAGCTCGTTGTTACACATTCATGAAGTATTATTTGGCTAATCCAACGTTTATTTCAAATCGAAGGATCATAAAGATTGCCAAACCATAGGCGACAATATAGAACCGAGTGCTTCGTCTTTTCAAATGCCAATAATTAAGAGTTTAAATTTTCGTTTTGTGAACATTTTCCGTACGTTTTAGATATTTCCTGTATTACTGAGCTGGTAAGGTTACTAATGTGTGTATGTCCTGTTTAGGAAAAAAAGCCTGCAAAAACCAGAGGAGAAGCAAGTTCTACGAGTAAAAAGAGACCAGAAAAATGTTGATTTATTCAAGTTAAAAAATCAAAATTAATGAATAAACATATCACCGATGTATTTCTGGGGATTTCCGATTTATAAGACCATAATTTTCATGTATTGGTCCCTTTTGTTGTGTACCCAGGCCCAACCTTTAGTAAATGGCAATTAGTAAACATAAGTTTTTCTTTCATCTTTACCAACTTGCTTGTCACCTCATGTATGCAGACATTTTTTCATATTTTGAAATTGCCATTGACCACTGATCATAGGAGTGTTCACTGGCATGCCAATTCACTAAAATTCTTTCATTGGGTGGTGGGCGGAAAAATAAAACAAATGTGCTGACGTCATACTTGCATATTGGAAACTAATTAAGTGCTTGGGTAAGCAGACGTTACTTTTTTCTTCGAATGTATGGGTGAAAAAATAGGTCAACATAGCAGGCTACTTGTCACCATCATCATGTAATATTTCATGTGCACCTTGAATGATTAGTATACAACTGCCAAGTCTAAAGCTCTACTAATAAAGCTATTACTATAGCTGTGATTGCAAGACTGGTAATACTTTCTTACATTGCTCAGATAATTTTGCTCAAGATTCTCTGGTTTTCGTTCCTCCCTTCTGTTTCGAATTGCAATTACCTGGGGGTACTTATGTGATAAATGGGAGGTATGTTCAAACCCTGACCCTGTTGGACCCCAAAAGGGAGCTCCAAAACACTGATTGCCCTACTTTCTGTGACCCTGATAGCTCAAATTGACCTGCACATATATGCTATGTCCTAAACAGTACCCCCCTCCCCCCCAAGGGCAATTTAATAGAGTCCTGACTTAGATGTAGACTGCTTGCTGAAGAACTGGCACAACATCTACATTCATTACTGGGCAATGCTTATGCATCAAATCCAGCTATGTTGCAGGTGCTTTGTAACTACACAAGCTTGCTTTTTTCCCACAAAATCTGTAATCTATTAATTTGTACTGTCCATTCTAGCAATAACTTTCAGTAGAACTTCCATACAAGTTTTAATTTCCAATTTGTTAATTTATTGAGACCCTCCTGAAGTAGCATTCATGCTTTAACATGTACAAATGTATATACTAGTTCAACACACCAATAATATTTAAAAAAAATAAAATGGAGATCTAGATCATACAATAATATTAGTAATTATTTCATGAATTGGGAATGCATGTGGTGCATAGTTGTGGTGCTCTGTGCTCCAGCCTTAGTTTTGCTAGTCATTTTTACTTTATCTAGGTAGGGAAAGAGTGTTCAAAGAGTTTCAATTGGTCATAACATTCAGATTTAATTAATTATTTAAGTGCCATAAATCATATTGTAAATAGGATATCAGGCATGCAGAGATACTGAATTTATTTCTTGAGTGTTTGGCTTGATAACTCACGGAGTGAGCACAGTACATGTAATTATATAAATGAATGCTATTTATCACAATGAGAATTCTGTATCTCCAAGCAGCCATACGTAAAGTGTGTTGAAAACCATGTTCTGCATGTTAGGAACAAATGAGAACTCAAACGAATTATGGCACAATGCTTTATTTTCAAATTGGTGGACATTTATTTGAAAGTTTCCAAATACTAACAATACCGATGCATGCAATGCACACTGGTTGAGAGAGATCGCCTTCATATTGTCTATTGACTGTATTGTCAAAGTCATGTGCTTCACATCGAGGTAACAAGAAGTTGAATCAGACAAAATATGTTTTGTTCTGTGAAGTGATCTCTCTGCCGTACGCAAGAAACTAAAAATATTTTTAAATGAAGCTACTAGTAATTTAGTTCTCTGTTGGAGGCTCAGCTCGAATAACCGTTAACTCTACATACGGTCCTCTACGCTACACATCAGTGGTAGCTGGTTCTTGAATAGAAAGGTAGACGCTTCGTTCAAAGTCCTTATAGTTATAGCTTTAATAATCGACTGTACCGTGCTGTCACTTCTGGAAAACACTGATCGAAACGGCTGACATCACTGGAGATAAAACACAAGAAAACTAGGGTTAAATGTTTAAATAATGTCTGTAGATCACAACAGTAACAAAGCAATCATACGTAAGGTGTGGATTTACTAAGGAAACGAATAATACAGCACTTTATACCTTAATATGCCGTGACACTAGTCCTGCATGTGTTCTCAAACTCAAACTCAAATTCTCGTCAAAATAAAGCTTCGCGGGGGGCAAAACGGTTGATAATATGTTTTGCTTGCAATGCATGATGGGAAGACATGAATATCCTCCTTTGACTCAACCTGAGTATTTTAAGCAATCAGGAAGGTCATTTATATAGATTAGGAACAACAAAGGTCCCAAAATTGTCCTCAGAAGGATGCCACATGCGGTGAGGACCCCATAGTCTGACATTTCACCGTTGACCACACACCTTTGCTTTCGTTCGCTGAGATACGATCTAAACCACGCAATATTTGGGGCAGTCAAGCCGTAACTTTCTAGTTTTTGAAGCAAAACAGTGTGGTCAACGGTATCAACAGCTTTTTTCAGGTCTACAAAAACAGTTGCATTAATCAGACCTTTGTCAATATTCAGTCACCATTTGTCCGTGGCATGGAGCAAAGCGTTCACTGTTGAGAGTAACCAGATTGAAACCAGATTGACAATTAGTTGATATATAAACCGTTATTTTTCAAATAGGTATATAGAGCTGGTCATAGATGATCCTCTCAAATATCTTAGCTATAGCTGAAAATACGGATATTGGCCGATAATTGTTTGTAGCAGACCGCGTCCCGCTTTTATATACGGGACTTACTTTTGCATGTTTCCACTCACATGGGAAGATCCCTGTGAAAAAGACCACTTTCGATATATGCTTCACAAATGATTCAATGCGAGGCTCAGGGACACAATTGCGTAGTGAATCGTAATAACAAAATACATTAAATGTATTCTTTTGTTATTACGATTCACTGCACAATTTTGTCCCTGAGCCTCGCATTGAATCGTTTGGGAAGGCATATATCGAAAGTGGTCTATTAACACATTGAACATCGCAAACTGTATCGGCGCCTATTTTCAAAATTTTACACTGTATATTATCTAATCCGGTTTCCTTTGAGGCAGATAGATTTGTTTAATGTTTCACAACAACATTTCTGGTTGCGTGCCGCAAAGAAAATGAGGTTTTGCACTGGGGGAAATACTTACAATAGTATGCCTTTGTTTGACCTGCTAAATTGTTTACTTCGTTTCTTAAGGGGGAATTACATTAGAATTTGTAGGGAAAGGGTTAAGAATGGAGGAATGAAGAGGAAAAAAGAAATTAGTACACACCTAATTACTTGACTATCCACTCGAGAGCACATCAAGTTGATAGCAGACAAATTTGGTGTCCATCTATTAATTATTAACCCAAACCCTCAATTTTTAATTCTTCATAACACCTTCTTTTTCCTATTTACTCAAAACAAATCAAATCGCCCTCCCCCAAATTTTTGCTTATCAAAGCCACGAAATAACATACAATCCAATGAGAAATAGCGTAAAAACTACGCAAACGTGGCAAACAAGTGCATTCAACTGTAATCCCATTAACTTTTTGTATTGCGACCAGTCGTTAGAATCATTAGTTCTAACAGCAACTTTCTTTTGATGGTCCCGTTATCGCATAACTACTACATTTACATTTTATTATTGTTCATTCGGAAAATATGTACATGATAGACGGCCTGCAGGTAGCATTAACTAATCTAGGCGGGCCATAGTCTTTAAAATTGACAAATTACAAATAAGTATCATAACTTAACTAAGAGAGAGAGATTTGTAGGGGGAGAGAAAGAAGGATAAATAAATAAATAAATAAATAAATAAATAAATAAATAAATAAATAAATAAATAAATAAATAAATAAATAAATAAATAAATAAATAAATAAATAAATAAATAAATAAATAAATAAATAAATAAATAAATAAATAAATAAATAAATAAATAAATAAATAAATAAATAAATAAATAAATAAATAAATAAATAAATAAATAAATAAATAAATAAATAAATAAATAAATAAATAAATAAATAAATAAATAAATAAATAAATAAATAAATAAATAAATAAATAAATAAATAAATAAATAAATAAATAAATAAATAAATAAATAAATAAATTTGTAAATAAATAAATAAATAAATAAATTTGTAAATAAATAAGTAAATAAATAAATTTGTAAATAAATTTGTAAATAAATAAATTTGTAAATAAATTTGTAAATAAATTTGTAAATAAATTTGTAAATAAATTTGTAAATAAATTTGTAAATAAATTTGTAAATAAATTTGTAAATAAATTTGTAAATAAATTTGTAAATAAATTTGTAAATAAATTTGTAAATAAATTTGTAAATAAATTTGTAAATAAATTTGTAAATAAATTTGTAAATAAATTTGTAAATAAATTTGTAAATAAATTTGTAAATAAATTTGTAAATAAATTTGTAAATAAATTTGTAAATAAATTTGTAAATAAATTTGTAAATAAATTTGTAAATAAATTTGTAAATAAATTTGTAAATAAATTTGTAAATAAATTTGTAAATAAATTTGTAAATAAATTTGTAAATAAATTTGTAAATAAATTTGTAAATAAATTTGTAAATAAATTTGTAAATAAATTTGTAAATAAATTTGTAAATAAATTTGTAAATAAATTTGTAAATAAATTTGTAAATAAATTTGTAAATAAATTTGTAAATAAATTTGTAAATAAATTTGTAAATAAATTTGTAAATAAATTTGTAAATAAATTTGTAAATAAATTTGTAAATAAATTTGTAAATAAATTTGTAAATAAATTTGTAAATAAATTTGTAAATAAATTTGTAAATAAATTTGTAAATAAATTTGTAAATAAATTTGTAAATAAATTTGTAAATAAATTTGTAAATAAATTTGTAAATAAATTTGTAAATAAATTTGTAAATAAATTTGTAAATAAATTTGTAAATAAATTTGTAAATAAATTTGTAAATAAATTTGTAAATAAATTTGTAAATAAATTTGTAAATAAATAAATAAATAAATTTGTAAATAAATAAATAAATAAATTTGTAAATAAATAAATGAATTTGTAAATAAATGAATTTGTAAATAAATGAATTCGAGAAATTGATTATATACATGAAGCGAATTGTAATAATTATGTACTTGTATTTTTTATGCTTAAATGATTTGATCTTTGAAATAATAATGAGTGTGTCAATATAAGCATCTTCTTTCTTAAGAAAGTATTTTGTGAAATTCTCTTTTGAATGCCTTTTTGATAGTTGTCTAAAATCGCATGGTATCTCATTCCATCGCATGGTATCTCATTTCAAAAACTTTGATTGACCCATGGGGATTTATTTTGACTCGCTACTCTAGTACGCATTGCGGGTGCATGTTTGTCTACTACCTTTAGAAAATCATGTTTTCATTGTGGATTCAACGTCATTTTCATAGTTTTGCAATATAAACCATGGGGCTTTTCCAGCCTAGTCCCTAGGCCTTCTGGCTTGGTATTTTGTCTGGGTGGGTTAATGGGATCCTGTGGTTTGCTATGACTTGTGACGTCACTGCTCACTGTTACCAGTTGGTAGGTGACGTCACTACAAACCACAGGGATACCATTAACCCATTCAGACAAAATACCAATCCAGATGGCCTAGCGACTAGGCTGGGGCTTTTCTAAGTCTGCCTTAAACTTGTCGGGGTCAACGTTTTTCTTTGGTCGGTAGCTAATGAACCTATGACCGACTATAGAAGGAATTGAGATTTTGCGGTAAGCATAAACTAAGTCATGATCGCTTATGCCAAGACGCATGATACCGGAACAAACCACTTTTTGGGGACTGTTTGTGAGAATAATATCGAGAAGAGTACTTGTTGTCGGCTTGTTTATCAGTTGAGACAACTGATAAACATCATAAAGTTGATTTAACGCTATGGTATGCCGATCAAGTGGGGTAGCCAACAAGTCGCAGTTTACGTCACCTAAAATAAAAAGGAATTGCGAGTTGCTAATTGCAGTTGCAGTTGCGAGTTGCTATTTGCGAGTTGCTAGTTGCGAGTTACTAGTTGCGAATCCAAAATCCTAACCCTACATTTAAAAATACCCTAACCGTCAACAGCGGGTGCTCACTCATTTAGCTCACTGAATTTATGGTGTTTAGAGCTAGACACTAATATGAGTTTTTATATAGGGTTAAATCAGGGGGGGAGGGGGGGGGGGGGTACTCCCAGATATGGGCTATACGGGTATGGTCTTTGAGCTGCCGAGGTCTGGGATAGGGTATCTTTGTTACGGTTTTGGTCTGGGAAAGGATATGGATTTTGATATACTTGTCGTTGACGCCATGCTTAGCGCTCTATCGACTCATATTAAAACAAAACAACGGCTTTCGTAATGTAATTGAGTATGAATCTATGGTTTGGGTCTGGGATAGGGTATAGATGTGTTGCTTCAAGTCTGGGATAGGGTATGGTAAACGGCATTTTTAGGTCTGGGATAGGGTCAGGGTTTTGAGGTCTCCGCGGCACACCTTTACCCAAAAATCTTCTGAGTATAACACCAAGCGCTTGGTCAGCCATAAATACTCGGAGCTCTTCAATGTGTTTGGTTAGACTAGTTATGTTTAGTGAGGCCATTCTAAAGCCCCTAGTTTTAGGGAGCCAGACTACTGCTGTCTGTCTGTCTGCTAGAGGTTTCTGCATCAGGTGTATTTATATATAGCGTAATTATCGGTACCCCCTAATTCGTTGACTGAATCTCAGTTTGAATTAAAGTATTTAATGAAGTTCTTTGCTAACTCCTTGGTTCCGTCGGAGTTTAAATGAATACGGCTAGTATTTAGAGAGAATGTTCGATGTCCGAATGATCTATGAACTGCCATTCATTTTGGCTCAAGACATAGACAAAGCGTTAATGCATTTTCAGTGATGTGCATCTGACGAAGTTTAAATATGTCTCAGTACTTACATTTCACAATAACAAATGCAGCTGCTGTTACTTCGTGTTTTCTTCCTCCATAAACATTTATTGCTGTGCAGACGTATTTACCAGCATCAGACTTGACTGCAGTAGGGATTGTTAGTGTGTATGCGGATGATGATGTGGGTAAGGGACGACCAGCGTTTGACCAGGCAATGGTAGATGGAGGATTACCACTTGCTCTACACGTGAGGGTTACCGTGCCACCCTGGTTCACTGTTACATTCTGTGGTTTACTGGTGATAGCTGGCGCATCTGTGATATGAAACAACTTTTCAACTCCTACTGACCAGCTACCATTTTAAAACAACAATTAACGCATCAGAGTTGAGATGCACCAATGGTTTGTTGCGTAATCATGACAATTGTTGTTTTACTGTGTCAGTACTATTAGTAAATCGCATTTAATTTGTTGTTTGAAACGGCTTTTGCAATGTTCTACTTCGTAGCACCCTTCCACTAAATGCGTTTAGACCCCAGAACCAGGTAGTTCCTCAAGTACATATTACCTTACTAATGGCTTTTCTTGATACAAATGTTAATAAAAATGCGCTCTGAGCAGACCTTTTTCTTACGGTAACCACTACGTTGTTAAACATAATGAGACCATGCGGACTAATTAATCACTCTTTCCACCTAGAAACAAGTTCCCTTTGAAATAAATTCTAATCAGATAAAACGAAAGGACGAAAAATACATGTAGGTCATTCTTATGGGAAACATTTGTTTTCGTCTAAAGTCACGCTCGACTGGTTTCAGTTTGAGAACAGCACGAAACGCATTAAGACGGAAAACATATTTCCTCAGCAAATCGCTAAGTACTAAACAATAGTACAATGATGTAACCCTAAATCATCTATATTTTCGTTTATATATTAAAAAGTTGGTTTACTCACATTGCACATTGACTCTAGTCTGTATCTTGACTGGTGTCTCATTAGGGTTGTTTGTGGCCTGACATTCATACGTTCCATTCTGTTCTCTGCTGATGTTTACGATGCTCAGCGTTGAACTTCCCAGTCCATGACTCTTTTCTTCCTTATTACTACCAACTATCCTTACCCACGTGATGTTAGGTAATGGGATACCACTTGCTGAACATATGATGCTCAGCGTGAGTTTCTCAGCTATGTCCTGTGTTGATGGTGCACTGGTAGTGAACTGGGGCCGGCCTTTAAAAGATAACATTTACTTAGCATAAAAAGTTGAAGACAAAATATGGAAACTCATTAATTCTAGAACAAAATAATGTTTCAAAATGCCACTTAAGATGAGGTCAATAGCCTGCGCCTTAGCCAATCCGAGACTACGAGTTTGCCGATAGCCGGTGAGTCACTGGTTATGCTAAATATGTATAGCCTACTCAGGAATTGTTCCAATTTTGCTTCTTAAATTCATACCTTTATGTTAATCAAAACCATATGAATCAGTCGTTATACGTGTCAGGCCTAAAACACCAAGTCTCAAGAAACTGCTCCTGAAAGTCCTTAAATACATTTCCTCATAGTGCGCGATGCATGCATGTATTATGCACATAGCCTCTCCAGCTAACGTTGGAGTAATTTGGGTTAAGTCTAATTGGGCTCTTTCGGCATTTAAGTTTTTTATGCGTACTTTTAAGTACCTTGTGTACGTTTGAACGTCTTCGATGTTAGAGTATTTAACGTACCTTTTTATCGAGTTTATATCTGATTTAAGCGTTAAAAACCTATTGGTAGTTCTTAGCGATTAAATTAGGAACTATTTTCTTTTCTCCCTTCGAAACAACGTTTACAAATTCATACGACAATTAATGATTCAAACGATATTTAGGCTATATATAGTAGGGGAAAGAGCCAAGATTTGTAACGGGCTGTAACCTTTTTCTCGAAAGTTATAGCTACGTACGTTTATATTTTCTTACTCGCATCAGTTGCTCAGTAGTATCATCGTGATGAAGCTCGTATTATAACCATTTATCGTAGAATAAGAGAGATGAGAAACTCCGCCACATTTTTCTGAGATTAGAACTGATTTTAAATTAAGTAAAAAACCTTTTTGGAGGTTTCGTATAACCGATAAAATATAATTTGCATTTCCTCCGATTTCTTTCCTATGTTTTTCAGGAAGGAAAGAACAAAACGCTGGCGCCTAAGGTATTCCGCCATAAAAAAACATTCTAACCCTTGGCCTGTAATATTGATCACATAAGATGTACTCACTCGTAACGATGAGTTCTGCTTTCTCCTCCATTCGATTAGGCGCACTTCTTAGCCACAGGATACAGCTGTATATTCCACTATCAGTCGTGGTAACATTTGAGATCACCAGAATTGCTGTGGACTCCTTAGACACTCGTGTTCGATATTCAGCAGGACATCTGGTCGACACTATCCACTTCCAGGAGTTAAATAAGTCATCTGCCATGAGATCAACCTTGCTATTATTCGGATAATACTTGTACCAAATCGGCGACAGGTCAGTAAACTCTGTGTTCCTATTATCTACGGTGTAATCCCAATCAAGTCTAGCAGTCGTCCCACTTGAAACGTACAACGGTTTGGAGGGAACCTTGATAAAAGTAGCTGTTCCCTCTAAATTTAAATTTTACATGTTATATAAAATGCACACAGTACTTGAAAATAAAACACATTGCATTTTAACGGACCTGAAACAACCATAAAGGCCGGCTGATCAAAGTTAGATCGAATTGGAATTTGGCGTGTTGGGTAATTTGTGTGGAGGGAGGAAAACCTGAAAACCCGGAAAAAATTACTCGGAGCAAGGGTGAGATACCAACGAACTTAACTAGTCATCATGTTTAAGTACTGATCCGGCCAAGAACTGTAGTGGAACCATTGTTCTGCGGCAATGAGCCTCCCTCACATACGATTTCGCTTGAATATGCCTCAAGTACTACAGTCCAAACTACATCTCGAACATTTTTTTAAAAGGCTATTAGCTCTTTTTTTCTGTGAAAACTCCACCATCCAGCCAATCGGAAATGGAGAAAACAAAAGATCTCAAATTTGAGAAATTTCCCCACGTACGATATTCTTCGAAATTAATCATAGTTACTTTGATCAAAAATAAATTCAAACCTCCAGAATTATCGAACGAAAATGCGTTATTTCGATGGGTTTCTATTGAATTTATCAGTATCAACCAATGAAATTACGAGAAAGAATAATAGAAAATTAACACCAGTTCCTATCCGGATCAATATCTAATACACGTTATCGGGATTCGAACCCATGAACAAGATGAAGACAAATGAAAAAGAATTAGTGTTCTACGGTGATTATGACATTTCAAACTTATCGAAAGTCCTCTCATTTCATATCGTTTACTAAGAAAATGCATTGATCATTTTATTTTGAAATTATACTTCAAAATAAAGAGGTACTAACTGACCCTAAAAGCATACTAGCCAGTTCACTTAATGACTACTTTGCTAACATAGGTACACACCTTGAAAATTATATTCCAACAACTAACAAGTTACCAATTAGATATCTCAAATATTCTACACGAAACAGTGTGTTTCTTTACCCATCACTTCCAAAGAAATTGAGTTAGAAATTGAACAGTTGTCCATCAATAAAGCAACTGGAGCTTATAGTATAGCGGTATCAATTCTCAAGACTTTAAAGGTTTTAATCTCAAAACCTCTTGAATTCATAACAATAATAATAATAATAATACTTTAATATGCATAGGTAAAGTACTTATCTATGTTACAATTGGTATTGTGATATATTAAGAAATGTAGCAGTGATAGAAGTAATTGTAATTTGATGCGCTTACATGAGAGTAGGAAACTATATGGCCGAACCATATTAAAAAAATATATATTTATATAACTGTTCTTGAAGGGTTCTGTGTTTACTCTATTCAACTTTTCTTTCTCATTGGGCTCATTTCCTGATTGTTTAAAAATTGCTCATGTAATTCCTGTCTTTAAGAAAGGGTCTAGAACTCTTAGTGCAAATTATAGGCCAATAGGCTTAATATCCATATTCAATAAGATTTTAGAAAAACTCCCGTATAAAAGAATAATTGACTTTTTAGATAAGCATAATACAATATCAGATTGCCAATTTGATTTTCGTACAAACCACTCTACACTACATGCGGCTATCATATCGATAATTAACAGAATCCAAAAAGCTATTGAAAATGGCCAATTTTCCTGTGGGATATTCCTTGACTTCAGCAAAGCATTTGACCGGCACTGTTAACCACCAAATTCTCATGCAAAAACCCATAAGAGGGTTACTTAATAAGTGTTTTTGCTCATATTTATCTAAATGAAATAAATTTGTGTCTATTGGCAATACTACTGATAATCTTCGATCTTTAACAACTATCACTGATTTTAAGAGAGAAATCCGTAAATACAATCTAATCTAATTTTACAGTAATGTCTATTTGTTAATAATTTCTAGGTTTCATTGTAAATATTTTTAGTATTAGTAATATAACAATAGTATTAGTATTAGTAACAGTAGTTTTCTCGAAGATATTAGCATGTATTTGCTACTCTGAAAATTCGAGTTGAAATAAAGTTTATGTATGTATGTATGTACTACATCAGCATATAAACAGGTAACTTATGGAGTCCCACATGGCTTAGGCCTTGGGCCATTACTATTCAATTTTCACTTATTTGCTCATGATTCTAATTTGTTTCTAGCTGACAAGAATATATCTACTATAGAGCGCATTGCAAACCATGAGCTAATAAAAGTTAAACATTGGCTTAATACAAATAAACTATCCTTAAATATCGTTAAATCATATTACGTCATCTTTCATCCTCCTCAAAAAAAGGTTCCATCATCTATTAAATTATCTATAAATAATAATGAGCTATCTCATAACCCAGTATTAAGTTTCTTGGTGTTCTGAACGATGCTAACTTGAATTGGATCGGAAATCTCACGGCTAACGAAGTCTCTGGAAAAGTCTCTAAGGGTATAGGCATCTTATCAAAGTTAAGACATTTTGTTCCTCTTAATTATAATGTCTTATATCATGACTTTCTCTAATTTTGATGCCCATACAAATCCTCTATTAAAGAAATTAGACAATTTAAAATTCCCTGATTTAATCTATTTGCATACTGCCTTATTCACATATAAGTTGAATAACAATAATACTCCACCTGACTTCACCAATTTCTTCGTAACTATCAATGCAATAAAGTTCATAGTTAAAACACTAGATTGCATGGCCTTCAAGTCCTTTTATTATATTCCAAATATCCACACTAATTAAGGAAAATTTAGTCTGCGCTACTGTGGTCCAAATTTATGAAATTCTCTTCCTGAAAAGATCAAAATCAATACCTCTATGAAATGCTTCGAATCTTCTCTTATAGTCGCAAACTTCTAGCAAAATACTATTATCCCTACCTTGGTTATCTTTATTATTACTTTATAATAATCAGTGTTCTTTTTCTTCCGGATACATTCTAATGGCAGCACTTTAATAGTGCTTCTATATGATTATCTAGATTTATTTATATTTACATATATTGTATTATAGAATACAAATTTGTGTGTGTTTTGCCTTCTTCCGCTTTTCTTTTTCGACCATAATAAAATGTATTTCATCACGTGTCTTAGGGTATCTGGCTCGTTTAGTTTTCCTAAAGCTATTCCAGGTACCCTAGAACTCTCTCTTCTCGACATCTTTGTTTATGTTATATATTGTAAAAATGAGTGTAAATAAATATATTTGTTATTTGTTGTTGTGAAGGTGATAGAATACGGTGGAACCCCTCATAACAAAGTACCATGCAAGAGACTGAATTAAAGAACATATTCATTCTTTCTGAGTTTGCTTTTATGAAACAACTACGACACAGGCCTCTAATGAAACTTATTGTCTACCAGAAAATAACTCGAATTTCAATACAAAAAAAGAGTGCGATCTGCGTGAATAGAAAAGCGTGAGGTATATTTATCCCTGTGTCGATGCACGTAAAATGTGCTTTAACCTAACCTACCACTATACGTTGTCTAATTCCCACAGCCACGCTTTTTCACAATCGTCTAGGCTGCTGTTTGGCTCTTCTTTATTGTTTCGCTCATTTGTTTTTGGATTGGACTACCTGTGACTGTGAAAATAAGGAAGGAGGGGGGAGGGGGGTAATGGGAGGAGAAAGAAAGAAAAGTCTGTACCGAAGCCTTTTTATGGAGATTCTTGAGTTCTTCCACGCATGCAGCTTTCCCTTCTATTTCTCGTTTTCTTAACAGCATACCACTCAGGTACTCCAAAATATCAAACTTTCCCGAAAAAAATAACACTGGCCCAGAAGAGCCGCTAGCAAGCTAACGTTCGTCAAGCTAAATTTATGCACGTTTCACGAACGCAGCTATCTGCGTCCTACCTTAAATGTTATGAATTGCACTAAAACGATTCAGTTTAAAATTGATATTAGCATTTTCCCCCTCTCGCTACCTCAAACTGACGCGTCCATCTTGTAAAATTATATACCAAACGTTCTTTGTTGTTTGTCTATGAAGTCAGAAATTAAAAGGACCAGTTACCATCAAAAAAGGTTTGTACCTTAAAATTGGTTTTGAGTTCCCTGTGGCTACGAATTGAATAGTCCAGTTTCATATTCGAAAATTACCTCTGAATGCAATGACTACAGACGCATATACGTAGGGTTAGCCTCGTTCTGAAGTTGAACATTCGTAAATACCAGCGAGAAGGTGGGCTATTCACAGCTCTGCTTGTTGTTGTAGTTTCGCGTTTTGCACCTTCTCGCTGGTATTTAATAATGTTTAACTTCAGAATGAGTCTAACCATGCGTACATGCGTCTGTAGTCATTGCATTCAGCGGTAATTTTCGAATACGAAACTGGACTATTACTGAGAATCTTTGATATGGAGTTAGATTTCACTTCTGGAATGGAGCTCAGTCTGAGGAGGCAACCAGAAGTCAGTTACTAATCGTGCACGTTGATTGACTTTGACGTTACGGATGTGATGTCATCAAAACGTGCCAAAGAAAGGAACATCTGATTTCCAGTTACCGTTGCCCAAAGATCCAGAGGTGTTTCGTATGGTGTCGTATTGCCAAGAACGGTCTTACAGGCGTAATCTGATATATGCCATCGATTAAACTTGGGTAGAACATTTAGATAAGTTACGCCTAAGGAAATTTAACTGATTCTGTTACCATCTTAGATATCTCTGCAATGTGTTTTTAGTCTAACCTAGATTACTTGATTGGCGTATATTACTAAACAAGATTGCTCACTTACTGACTGCATTACCGATCCTAAGGTATGATAATTGTAGACAATTTCTCAATGAATTCTAGATAGTCGATCTAAGAATATTTAGTAGGTTTAAATGACATTTACCAAGTCCATGGCCAACTTGTCAACTGGGACTTAGATCAAAATTTGGTTGAGCATCTTCTACCACCAGAGTTTGCTGATCCGCTATGAAGTAGGCAGTCATCGGTAAATATAACTTAATGTTAAATGACGTTCCTTCCCCGATATCATTAACATATAACAAGTACATCAGAGGTCCCAACACTGAGCCTTCATAATGAGGTACTCCTGACGCTTACATTTGCTTACATGCACAAATTCAGACTCCCCATCCACAACCACTCTCTGACAGCGCTGATCGGAGTCAACTAAGTTCTAATCCAGCATCGTAGTTGGCTTGGAAGACCATAAGAATGTATATTACGTTATTAACTTTCCTTTTGTATTGTATTTGCTACTAAGGTACAAATAAACTTCTTGTTGTTGTAAAAATATGGCGGACGACAACAGCAAAAGATATCAGAATAGATGGATTAAGTCTCTGGAAATCACTGGTTCAGACACAATTCACACCGTAACGCCAGTATAAACGCTTGCTCACATATGATGGTTAAAAGAGAAGTGATTTGTGTGTATTCTTATTCCGGAATAATTAAGGTCAATTTCAACCGTACCAGTTGTTCTAACGCCTTCGTGAAGTACCTTGTAGACTCAGTCATACTAAAGACAACAATCAACTAATACATACATGTGCAGTCGTCCTTAATTATTATTTCAACCAGTTGTTTGTATTAAAATCATTCTAACGCATTAATTCGTTAAGTACGAGGCACATTCAGTCATACTAATAAAGACAACAATCATCTAATACACACACGTACTTACCATTCTGAACAGGAAGTAAAAGAAATATCGCTACAGCACGGAGAGATGCAACGCTTTTAAAGCGAATAAAATCGCCATGCATCTCACAAGTACTTCGTTATGTAATTAGTGCAATGAACTTGCAACAAATTTCTTTCCTAGGTAGCAAAATGATCGAATTCCTTTCTTAAAATCGTCCCTTCAACACGATTCTGTAAACAAATTTCAAATTAACATTTTGAATAATTGGCGTTTGTAACTATCGGAACAAAGGGTTAAAAGTTCAGTTGATACGGTCACACAATACTGTTTCATTCGTTTGAGCTGACCCATTTTAAAAAAGGGCTCAGTTAAACGAAAACCTTTTGCCGGTTTACTTGAAACTATGTACAGGAACGGGTTCTAAAACACTTAATTTTATGTGTCTCAAAAATACAGGAAACGGTACTTAATCTGACGCACTACAGTACACACTGCAGTCTAGATTCTAGTCCCGCCCAGTCCTCGTGTGTTGGTATACCGGGGGTGCTTACCATTTAACCAAAAATCCCGGTAATTTAGGTTGGAAAGCAAATTGTACAGTTAATTTTCGGAAATTTCGGTTGGAAATTGTGGACTACGTTCTGAGGTAGTCCTTTCGTCCCAGTTGGTACGAACCAACCGAAATAGCCCTTACCATTTGACCATTTCTCTCGATTCCTGTCTGGCGCTAAACATTTTCGCGCGCGTTTCTCAAGTTGAATTCCAACATGGCGGAACCACAGGTATTTCAGTGCAGTTTGTGCACTTTACAGCCTTGCAATTACAGGAACTACTCGAGCCTGGTTGCCAATATACCTCTGGTAAGTTGAATTATGTGTTTGTTAACCTGCTTTCAACTTTTTTTGAGAGATGAAGTCTGAATCAACCGAAGGCAAATCGGAGGTAAACACTAAATAAAACATCGCGGTGAATTTCAAGCTTCCCGCCAACTCAAATGTAATTGTTTTAAGCTTGTTTTATTTTTCATAGGACCTAATTCTTATTATTTGACAACAACATTTGGCATCAATGCGATTTAAGTTTCTCCTCATATGAATGCACTTAAAACAGAAAACACTGATAAATTATTCGTCGTCGGTAAGGACGTTATCCATCTCAAAATCTTCACTAAACATTTAGTGCTATCATCAAGTTCGCATCCGCCATATAGAAATCAAATGGTAAGAGCTATTCTTTCCGGTAGGTCGGTCAATTGGTAATCTGCTTACCATTATCCATCGGGCACCCCAACCGGATTTTTTCGTCAAATGGTAAGCACCCCGGTACTTCTTCATTGTAAATGAGAATGGCGGACACTGAAATGTGAGGTTGATAGGAATACTCCGTCTTGGAGATAAGGTGCTAAGAATTCGAAAGTGCAATATAAACATAATATACCACTTAGAAATGCCGGAAGCAGGCTAATTTTTTGGTATTCTACACCTATTACGATATTATATTATAAATGCAATTCCTCTACCTTTCAGAACACGTTCTTCTGACCTTGAAGACAGCACAAGGTGTTGTCTACGCTGTAGAGAATTGCTAATAGCGCACTTTCGATATATGCTTCACTTGTCATGCACAAAGGTTTACTAATAATATTAATTCAAAAGGTTTCAACATGGGAGTGCGGGATTAATTAAATTTAATATATTTTCTGAAAAAAATATTAAATTTAATTTACGCTGGAGTCTCAAGTTGAAACTTTTGTGTGTGAAGAGTGACGCATAGATCAAACATACGGCCCCTAGGGGCAACTCGCGGATGGTCAGTGAGATATTTTGACATATACTAAAACTCACGTGACTGATCATTTACTTATTTACTTTTTTACTTACTTGCTCACTTATTTAATATTTACTCACTCACTCACTTACTTATTCTTCTTTCTCACCCCCTCTTCGTTAAGTTATCATTATCTATTTGTAATTTGTTAATATTAAAGACTGCGGCCCGCCTAGATTAGTTAATGCTACTGTGGGCCAGTCTATCATTTTCCAAATGAACAATAATAAAATGTGAAATGTGAATCGAAAAATAAAATATTGGGTACCGAGATAACCTTATCCAGTGACTGAACTAGTGAACTTTGAAAGGCAAATTTGCTTTGAGCTAGAACTGAATCACAGATAAAAACATTGTTTTCAAAAAGTACAAATAAATTGTTACGGATTATTATTCTGTGAAATAAATACTGCACTCATCTGGAACACAAGAAGCCTCGATACATTTATAGAAATGTTGCTCTTTTAAAACTCTATTTTGGTTATATTGCGTTTCATTAATTATGTTTAAGAAGTAATTTACAAAATTCGCGGCCGTGTTGTATCAGAGATATCCGGCTCGGATCTGTATCTACTGTACAACACGGCTGCGAATTTTGTAAATAGTACATAGGGTGCAAGAGCTTTAATTAATCCTCTTCCATCCACTTTATTTTATGAATGTACTATTGTACTTTACCATTGTGTGTGGAATAAACGACTGGAGAGATATGTGAATATATTACGTTATTTCAGTTCATTTTCTCATTCAAGAATTCCGAATACAGAACTTCGAAGTCAGGGAACTCACAATTGACTTAAAACGCTGCTTATAAACAGGCCGAAATTCAGCACTTTTGTTTTATAGGAAGTGAAATTTAGTCGACGTAATCAAATAATTGAAAACGTGGCGACAGATATTATACAGCCCGATTTAAGACCAGACCGGGCCGGATTCTAATGAAATGCGAAATACATCCCAATATATACGCACACCATTCAATTTCTAGGTAACAATAAATGTTCAGGATTCGCATCAACATTTGTACAAGATTCGCTACTCATGTAGTAGTGAAGTCAACCGACCGTCAATTTATGCAGAATATCCAAATTAAAAAGGACACTGGTAAAACAAACTTAACTAGAAAATATGTAGCCTACTTGAACCTCAATGTTTTCCCAGCGTGGATAAATAAATATGAGCTACCACCATAAGAGTGTATGTATCCTGATCTAAAACACAACTTCTATAATGTCGAGTGCTTTGAATTAGAATACCAAGAAAGACAACATGACAAATCCTTTCGAAAGCATCGACGCATCTTCTCCGATAACAGTTTGTTCTTCACAGTCAAACCGACTACAAACGGCCGTCAATACATCTTTTACAGCATGACCAAATCCTTTCGAAACTTTGGACGAGTACCACAAACGTCCATCAATATATCTTCTGAAAATCAAATCAGTGTCATTCAGAAAAGTCAACGCCATGCTCGACCCATAGGTCGCTAACCACCTGACCCCAATAACTTATTCTGCACATGCGTGCAACCACGAGTTAAAAACGTATGGAGAGGCTAGGAACAAGAAACAAAGTGATGAGCGTTGACTGATTCCCTTGCCCTCTGAGAAAAAAACTACAACTGCGACCTGTCTGAGAGGACAAATAACTTATCAATAAGGGCATTTTATTTTCGACAGAAATGCCTTTACTGAAAGCAACGCCGTTTAGTTTCGTGATCTAATTAAATAAATTCCAGGTAGCTTTACCCCTTTTCATCTTACATCACAAGTTATGGACTTTTGCTTACACCCATTTGATTTATAGAGCTATCATGTTATAATTTTGTGTAAAGTATTGGTGATTTCATATATTTTATAATGAATAACAATAACTACTTTAAAGCCGTGTATACGGGTTGTTTGGCAATTTAAACCAAATTCTGTTCATTTTAGTTGGAATGTAAATGTACACATTCCTCAGTTCGTTTCGTCCCATGGAAAATTTCTGAAATTAAGGCCGCGGTGATATATAGTCTTTAGAGGTAGTCCAAAATTCCCAACCGGTACGATCGACCGCGAAGTTTGTGTTCCATTTACGCCACGTACTAGTTCCAGGCCTTACGCTGAGATTCTGCGGCCGCAGCAAAATGTCACGCACATGCGCTTTTGACGAGCCGGTCGCGTGCGCGTCTCCCCAATTTCCCGCCGAAACTAAAAGAAAACAGAGGCAACACCCCTGTTTCTAATTTTAAGTACGTACGCGTATTTACGTTTAATGTTTCGCGAAAAACAAGAAAACGACTAAGCCTAAGACTTTAACAGGTTGAAGTTTACTAAGTTAATTTTTTTTTACTAAAACGTTTAAGACCTCGGAACTTATATTTGAAGTGCAGAGCCTTCGTTCTTTTGGCCAGCGGAGCATAACGTTATGTCGCGGTGCACACAGCTCTCAAACGTCTGCGCGTGCGTATTACGGTCAGTCTGGTGGGTGGCCGCGCGAATTTCCCGCGCAAAATTTACCGTAAAACATATTACAACAACCCAAACTCGTTGCATGGCACTACCCAACACACGCTATGACGTAGCTAGCGTCTAATACGCATGCTCACATCTTATTACCGGTAGAGTGGCAACCATGTACAGCTGTTTCGTCCTTGTTAGGACTCATCAGCATGGCATAGCCCCCAAGACCGTCAGCCTCACTTTAATTAGATCATAGGCCTCAGAATCTGATTACTCTAGCGGCGAGCTCGAAAGCTGCTTTAAACCCCAGCCACCACGCTACACGTGTGGGAGCTAGAGATGTGAACAAGCGCTATAGAAATGTGGATCTCTCTGAAGAGGATCTGGTAGTGCAAAATGGAAATGGCACGGCCAAATCCGAAATTATAAACCAAACTCGTTTTAAAAAAAATTCGGCTTGTGAACTTCTACCCCCAAAAGTTAAGAAAAGTACGTAAAAGTTAAGCTTTATATTTTCGCAGTCGACGGGAAATTGAACAAACTTCAAGCTGTGAGTTTACCCAAAAAAAATGTAATTTACGAAAAAAGTTATTAAGGTTTGAAAACGGGTGTGTGAACAGTGACGCCGCCGGCTCGCTTTGAATTTGTTTTGGAATATGTTGTTGTTGCAAGACTTTTGACGCATGCGCAGACGTTTGACCGCTGTGTAGTCGCGGTGTGGCGTGGAACTGATATGTACACAGGTAGCCCGCAAATGATCTGGAAGTCACCTAGAAGGTTTGTGTATAAAATGGAACACGTTCAGTTAACGTTCCCAAACCGAATTTCTCGATTGAAATATTCGGTTCCATTTACACGAACTGAGACCGAACAGACCTACCATGTAAGTAGTAAACAACCACGATCAAATATCTATTGGGAGATGACATGTACAGGTCTGCAAAATGTCGCGCATGTCCAATCAGCGGTAGAAATCGCGAAAACAGCTCTAAATGCTCCTAAATGGTTTCTTTCTGTTTAAAATCTCGACACATCGCATAAAGACCGGGGTTTAAGGGGAAAACCTCAAGAGTTAAGTATTGGTTACTCTTTTAACTTATACGTCGCTGATCTCCAATCCCATTTAAGTGCTAAGTGTCGCCAGTATGCCGACGATACGACGCTTTAAATTCACTGCAAACCATAAAATAAACCACTGGCAGCAGGGGTAAGATAATTTAAAAAAAGTAAGCACGAAAATGCACAACATTTTAATTCAAAGCCTTGGGTCATTGTACGAAAGCAATCAATTACACGTTTTATGTGCTTACTGGCAAAACAACGCATGTTGTTGGAGGACACTCGTGTAAGAAATATATAAACACTGGTATAATTAACTAAAGTCGATTAAGGTATGCTAACCGTCGTGGCAAGCGAGTAACAGCTTCGAGCACTAGCCCTTCGTCAGAGCAAAAGAGGGAATTGTGGGTGGGGAGACGGTTCATAAAGTGTCGAGTGCATGATTACCGGTGAGGAAACATGTGCTCGGATCAATTGGGATCAAAGGAAGTTGCGCCAATAATAGAAATACCAATAGCTGTAACAGGAACAATACAGAGTGTTGGTGAATAAACTAATGAAACCTGCCGATCTAAGTGTGAGTGAATACGTGAATTCTGAAATTATATGAACTAAAAGCGTTCATTAATACCGTGAGGTGCCAAAGTGCCTAATTTGAATCTTTGTGGTTACAGGTGTCGGTAGTACCTTGATGAAGAGAAATGCAGCATACAGTGATGTGATTAATACAATGGCCAGGAAGGTTAAAGTGGCGAACTACAGGTTTGGAGAGATCTCGGCTAGCGCTCGAAACGTCAGCTGCTACTCGCTTCCTACGGTGGTTAGCATACCTTAATCGACTTTAGTTGATTATACCCGTGTTTATCTTCTCCGCCGACGCAGCCAACACTAGTTTTTACAGTAACTAGTTACCCATCGTAAGAAATATATAGCTACCTTCAAAACTGGACCCTGAAATCAAAATAGCTAGGCTCAAACTCGGATCGAGTACGTTAAGCTTTCCGAATGTGCTATAACCAACATTCCTTGTGCGTTACGTCTCAAATAAACACATAAAAATATGAGGTTAGGTGAATAGAAAGAGCTTGGCTCTTTTAACAAGAACAGTTATATATGGCATCTACATTTGTCTAAAATGTCCTTAGATTTAGATGAAATAACCAGGATTTAAAGTGCATTATGTTATGATCTAACTCATACTAAGTTTTGATTGTAACTTTACAACAAATATTCAAAGAGAGTGTTCATGATCCTAAATGATTTGTATATCGATCATCAAGCAGAAAACTTCGCCATAGGGTTTCCTTGGTGTATTTTCCCTTCTCACTGCATCAAAATGATTATTGGACATGCAGTTATATTTTGTGATTGATTATTAATAGCTTAAACTTGACTATAAGTATGTAGCTTTTCGTATGTGGAAGGAAGATTCTTCGTTTTGAGAGGTTCGTACACATTTGGGTCAGGAGATGAGGCTTCTGATTGGTTGTCGACATTATGTCTTTTTCCAGAATAAAGAGGGAAGGAAGTCGGGTTGCGTTCAGTTGATGAAGATATTTTCGTCGTTGGACTCAATGCCTGATAATGACTTTGTACTGGAAGAGAAAGTGAAGTAGCATAACCACTAGAATTTGGACAGGACACGTCAGGGTCGGCAATAGAATGTCCCTTGTCCATGCTCCCAGAATATACTCGGGTGGAAGGACAACCAACGGGTTCGTAGTCGTCATTGTTTGTTGTTGAGACTAGAGGAGGAGCACTGTTTCGTGATGAATGAGTGTTGGCCATTTCAATTGCATCCTGTAAATTGAATACGGAATAACAGACGATAATACTTAGTATATGTTGGTTGTGCATTAAACGTTTTGCCCTGTCCCAATATATACAATTAAGGAAGTGATTACACTATGAAGCTTGATACTTAACATCGAAACATTCCTCCTTGAATGGCTGTGATACCAGAGGAGCTGGCATGTTTTGCTTTCTTTTACATCTTTAAAATAGTTAACGCTATTTACATGGTTTTGAATATTGAGAATGTAAACATAAAAGTTAGCGTACCCGGTATAATTTTGAAATGACAATCGAAACCATTTGTAAATCAATTATGAGCTTATAATAATAATAATAATAATAATAATAATAATAATAATAATAATAATAATAATAATAATAATGGCCATATTTATATAGCGCCATATCACCACAGTTCCATGGCGCTTTACTGATAATCCTGTCAGTGAAGTTACAGACTGCTTATATACGAGCTGCTATACCGGGTGACAATCCCCTGCTCTTTTTCGAGTAAAAGCAAAGTAAAGCAACTGTATTTAATGTCGATAAACTCGTGACAGTCTGGTGAGGCTGATAAACTTGAGGCTGACGTGGGACCTACGATCTTTTGTCCTTATCCAAGAAGACGTGAAGGTCTAACCATTTGCAGTTCGAACACAAAGACAGCACCTTCTACTCAGTTATTTTAAGACCCTGAGTGTTGATCCGGCCGGGGTTTAACCCGCGACCTCCCGCACGACAGACCGGAGCTTAACCACTGAGCTGACCGGGAGGGACTGGAGCTTAACCACTGAGCTAACCGGGAGGGACTGGAGTGTAACCACTGAGCTAACCGGGAGGGACTGGAGCTTAACCACTGAGCTAACCCAATGCATTCTCCCCGTTGAATTCACAACTATCCTTAAATGGCAAACACGCTTGGAATAATGATAAACGTTAATTCTACGACAAATCCTAACCCGAACCACAAACCAAACCCGAACCACAAACCAAACCCTGGCCATCGGACGAGTTCACGGGTAAACGACCGGTTCTCACTCACCTAGAGCTAGGTGACACAGGTAAACAAGAAGAGAAGGTAAAGAGAGGAAAAATGTTTTTTGAGCGCTCCTGCTCCGACTCGAACTCGTAACCGTTTGCGTGTACTGCAGTGTAGTGCAGGCGTCATCACTACTACACTAAGCCGGTCTACCGCCGTTCGGAATGTAACAAATGTTTATCTTTATCCTTGACTGGTTTTCAGAATGTCATTAGAATTACGATTATCATTATTTCAAGCGTGTTTTCCATTTAAGGATAGTTGTGAATTCAACGGGGAGGATGTGTTGGCTAACCGGGAGTCGGAGTAGCACAGCAAGCTCTTTAATTTACGTCCCCTTCAAATACTGATTAGAAGTAGAACCTACTTATAACATACCATAGTAAAGTAACAAGAATATTACTTACATCGTAAATTGGATTGTCTGCTTCAGCATCCGCAGATGTGCTATACAGAGAAAAACAATTGTCTTTAGAATTTTGGATTTTTTTTTCTGTCGAATGGTCTATATATTGCATTGGAAGTTAATATATAGTTTCGTATCTTCGACGCAAAATATACCATTTGGCAAACCACGATGATTTTTTTAATAATTAAAAAGGAATAAATGAACTAATATAATTATACTTATTCATAAAAGCAAAATATACTGATATGACAATATGATCATTGCATCTTTAACTTCAAAGCTAAATATTATTTCTAGAATAAAAATGCATGTCAAAATAAGCAATGAGAATAAAATTTACGTAAAATTACACCTGATATATATGATATATGATCGCCAACAGTAGGAATACTATCACAAGGGATGATTTATGACGTCATTTATACCTGGTTAATGCAGTTGAAGAATATACTAAATTGAATTTAGATTCAACATGTAAATAGTACATCTCTTCTTCAATGCTCCTTGTCAATTTTGCGTTGCACATTCAGGGTAGGTCAGGGGTTTTGTGTATACTGTATCCAAGGCTTTTAAAATTCAGCATACGGTATTTTACATTGAAATATTGAATTTTTTGGGGATTTTCTGGTATAAAGTATACGGCAAGATTTTGACTTATGATTAGAATGTCACAATTTATGGTATTTGGGTATTGTGAGGAATTTAAAAAATGTATTTTGGTATATCACTACCCCCTAGCTCCCCTCCCCCCTGGCCGAGACGGCACATTCTGATGATAGCACATGCTTTAAAAAACCTAGCATCAAAATATCCTCTGTTGTACTGGCCATTGTTTTTAGTTACTATGGTTCATTTAAGTATCACATATCTTCAAGCTGTGGATGTTTATATTAAACCACATAGACCTATACGAGAAAAAAGGAAAACTGTTATCTATATTATCTCTACTAAATTAAGTGCTAAAAGTTAAAGCTTCAAGTATCATCATCGTTCTTCACCGACATGGTCATCGCAATTCTATAATGTTTTTAAAATTATAATGATATTTTAAATTGTAATGATAGGCACGTTGTATCATTTTAGTTTATCTGTAAGTAACAGGTCTAGTTATATTACAGGTTTGTGCTATATCCATTTGCAAACTTACATTTTACTTTCTTTTAGTTTGTTTTCTGTTAAGAAAGAAGAAAAATACTTAAACATGAATTACTGACATGAATTACTGGTATAAAAATGACGAGGAGGTATTTTATAACAATTAAAGAAAACCTAAACGTAGTTTATTTTTGAAACTCAGATTAACCTACACTTTGTGTAAACTATACATGCTTAAATTCTATATACTCGTTTAACCCATCAACTATTTCCTCTCTCTTGATTGGTGGAATTGCGTCACGTGACCTGATAACTGCTCTTCACCAGACGACCAGACGACGCAAATCAGCGAATACACCTGTGAGCGTAGCGCGCGCAAGGTTCCCTTAAAAGACATTTGAAGGATTAAGAAGACGAGCAGAATAGTAATATCTGTTGTAGTATATAACCGCTGTTCTGTAACTGATGAGCGACCACTCTACGAAACCAACACGAAGCCGTCCGTTGCACGTAGTGCCGACAGCGCGGACAAGGCACGAAGTTCCGAGAGAGAGAGAGAGAGGGAGAGAGAGAGTAAACATGGCTTCGTGTAACGGGCGCTCATAATACAGTACAGCGGTAATACTACATCGAAATAAGATGGCGGGGACTTCAAAGGAACCACTCGGCGTTGATGCACGCATGTTACTATTCTGCTCCCTGTTTAGGATATAACTAGGATATAGGCAGATATAAGGTTAACTCCCTACTATCAGTCGACCTGGCATTTGTGCCCTTATACATATTGTGTACGATTTACCATTGTTTTGTAAAGACAATAACCTTCTTTTGGCTTTGAAATATGCAGTGATTTTTGTCCTTGGACATTTATCTGTTCCTCGAAACTCACAGTTCCCTCGTAGTCCAGGCATTTTATGGTTGGACCTGAGACTAATTGCAAAAGAAGCTTTCTCATCACCAACCAGTAAGAATTAGCCTCTAAATTAACATACTAAAAGTCCCAAACGATCCAAGCACGGGAACACCTCGAAATCGGGCCCACTGCTAACTCGCTCTCTGCTGCAACATGAAAACGAGGCTCTAAACCGGAAGTTGCTTTTATTGCGCTATTTTGTGCCAGAAGTCGAACCATTTTGCTCAAAACTAAGAAAATGTTCTTCATACACGCCTACAGAGCTTTCATCTAGTAAAAAAAGATAAGACAAAACACAAAAGCAATAAATCTTTCAATTAAAACTCCAGGTTCTTACTTTCGCTTGTGGCACGAAAGTTCTACACCAAGAAGCTAAACACTAATGACATTACCGCTCAAGGTATACTCTTCCCGTGCGTATACAAAAATAAATCTGACAGTTAATATCTCATGTTCTTACTTTCGGTTTCACCAGCAGTAATAACATCACCCACAGCGGAATGAGAGCTGAACACCCTGGCTTGGTCTTTGAAGTACGGGGTATTGAGGAATTTCTTCAGGGCAGTCGCCTTACCTATTCCGTACAGGCAAGAAATGGGATGTTTCTGCAAACATCCTCACCCACCTGTTCTTTCACTTTCTTCATGTTGTAGACGCGCACGCCCTTCGTGTTTGCCTTTGGCTCCGGCTTGAAGTAGAGGTCACAGCCATCTTCGCGGGTATAATAGCACAAGAGCACTAGCACAAGAACCGTGGTCTTTCCTCGGGCAAACTCCACAGCTGTTCTCACTATAAGAAGATCGGCGTCGATCTTGGCGTGATGGTTCGTACAGTTAGCCTTCTGGAGTGCCTGGCTCAGCATGTTTATAAAGCGTTCCTTATTCTTTGGATTAGAAAGGAAGTCATCCTTCTTAAGCGTGACTTTCATGCTTTCTGAAAAGGCACGGTTCCCCCAACTTTTCCTGATGCGCGCCTCTGCTGCATCATATTCCTTAGTAGACATCTCTTCATACCCGTCAAATACAATGATCCGATCCATATTTCCTAGACAGGTAAGTGCAATACAAATCGCACACATATTGGTATGTTACAGATCCTCGCGGAAACGGGATTCGGTGGAAAAGAGCCCCGCCATCTAAAACATACTGAACATCTTCTCGTTGTATCTTGGCCGCAGGCAACAGCTTCGTCCATAGGGCATATGCAAGGGCTGGTTTTTGTGGCTGCCTCAGCGTCAACAGGGAATCAAACAGCAGTTGGGTAGCTGCACAGCTCGTAGCAGAATAGCGCTTCAAGGTCTGAGTTGTTTTGCAAGCGATGATAAGTCGCTGAAACATCAGTTGCTGGTTTACTTGAACGTTGTCATTGTCAATCTTGACAGAGGACTTCGAAGCAAGAGCGACAGCCTGTGCACTGCGCTTGAATGTGTACTCAACCGCAGACTTTCCATTCAGCAACGATAATATCTTCTCCCCATTGGCTCTGGCCGCATCCACATTCACAGCACTGTCATGCAGGTGGTGAGCGTATCCTTCATATCGCGCGCCTGCCTTGTTTTTGTCATGTCCTTGTTTTGCTCACCTGAGTTAAATTGCTCGCCCGTCAGTTCTTTCATGGCGAGCATGGATAACAGCCAGATGAGTCGTTGTTGCTCCGTCAAGCCCCTTCCTTAGGTGAAACCCCACTGGTCTTCAGGCTCCTGATCAGCACCTGCTCAATCATGAAATCTGTCGACAAGCCCGCCCAAAAGCTATCACTTCTCCTCGCCACGTGAAGGCCACCAATGAAGTCGCGGTAGACATTCTGATGATCTCTCTGAAGATCAGTTATTGACTGCAGGTATAACCGAGTGCACTTTACGTGCAGGTAATATGGCCTGACGCAGCGAGATATGGCAGCATTCTCGACAGCGCTTCAAGGTGGAACTCCCAGTTGGCTGTACGCTCGGCTCTGTTGAAGGAGCGCAGTATGTCCACTATTTCCATTTACTGCAGCAACAGCATTGCTATGAGGAGATACTGCCTGTTGTGGATGCATTCTCGAATGTACTTGAGGACCTTCTTTTCTGTCAACTTCGCAAACAACGCACGAAAATTCACAGACTTTCAGTTTTAGTATAGTGTTGAAAAGTTTCTGTGTTTCATAAATGCATAATTGTGGTTCTTTCCCAAATGTTTCAAGCCTTGAAGTGTTCTATCTTGGCTTGGCAGTGTAATCAAAGCGGGTCAACTAGTTCAATCCCGCAAATCTTCACCGAAAATTTATACTGCCTATTAACTACAATGTATAAAGCTAAATAAAAAAGATGTACGAATCTACTGTGAGCATTTACTGTACATAATTTGGAAGTACTTGGACTTAGACCTCTCAAGCCATGTTGCTTGTACAACCACCCAACAGTGAAACGCGTCGAAATGAAATGAACTCATCAGAGTCGTGAACAACAAAGGTGCCAGTGTGTTTCTGTCTGACTGATGCGAGTCATTCGCCTATATCACGGTTTTTCAAGTAGTCGATTTCTTTGAATTCTAAAAAAGCCGTTTATACTGCTGTAAAAACACCTCAAAACTAGACAAATCCCCAAATATAAGGGTTATACGATGTTTAGGAGCGAAGATATAAGACCACGAATTCGGAATTTGTTTAGACATTTGTATGACCAACGGGCAACGTTGCATGTCCGCCATACAAACATCTGTAAAAAAATCGCGAGTTTGGCGACCTGTAACTTTGCTCCCAAACATCGTATAACCGCTTTGGTAGAGAGCCAAGAAAATGATTACTTGTAAAATGAGTCCGCCAAGCTGTTTACAATTGTTTTGATTTTCTAACCCTAACATAAAGCATTTAAATCATATCAATCGCCCAAAAATAACAAAAACACATGCGGCTAGCATATCTTAGTGAAATAAAAATAAACACTTCGGGATACTAGTGTACGACCAGCCGGGACGACCAGCTGGTCTGGGGAGTGAAATATATTTCTATTCGTTGTTTTTAGATATCAAGATCAAGTTATCATACCCTGTAAAATTCCAAACACTATTAGAACGGATAACAAAAAATATAGCAGGTGTTCTGGGTAAATAAACCTTCAGAAAAGCTTAGCCGGCCTTCCAACTTAATCAGGGCATTTTATGTGGGATTATCTCACAAAAATGCGAAATATCCATGAAAATAATGCTTTTGACAATATACATAATGTAATTTAAGGAATGGTTAAAGTTTTGCACCTGTTTGATAGATCTGACCCTTTATATGCGTTTTTAGAAAATATTCTTCATCCAGCCTCGTTTCCATGTTGCGCTATTTTGGGGTTTTAATAAAAGCCGTTTTTTAAGCAACTTCCCCTACTGGGACTTTCTGGGACTTTTGATATGTTGTAGAGGACATGTTTCTGAGTAAAAAAACTGTTGAAATACCTTCTTTTGCAATTAGTCACAGGTTGACCGATTTTTTCCATAAAATGCCTGGACTATCGAGCTCCGTTCTCGGGAACTGTTCGCTTCTCGGAAGAGATATATCGGCAGACAAATATTAGTGCATATTTCAACGCCATGAGATTATATTGATACGAATTAATCTACGAATCTTGTCATCTAAATCTATGTCTGCAACATAGTTTTCACAAACCGTTTAATGGGCGTGGGGCGCGTGTCCTCCATATGTAAAGCAGTAACAGAACGATAACAACAACAAGCACTGCGATTATGGTCACACATACGGCGATAATGGCTGCGCCTGAAAAGTTTAAATCAACAAAATACTAAATGAACACACAAAACCGCAATTTCTTTGATTTCGAACGAATCAACAAACATAGGAAATACGTGTATGAATGTTTACCTAAAATTAACCTGAATTGCAGCCGTCTCCTCTGGTTCGTTCCTCCCGAGAGAGGAGACGGCTGAAATTCAGGCTAACCTAAAATGAGTTTTAATCAAAAGATGAATATTGCATCTGACAAAACAATGGCAGTTACAGAGGTGTATTAAGGATACGAAAAGTAATAAGAAACACTGAAACGAGGATTAAATGTATTCAGACAAGCATCTCGACGCCCAATAAGTTATCGTCAAGATTAATACTCACAATCGCAGGGAGAGACTTGTTCTGCATATTTTTCGATTGGTTCTTAAAAAGGAGATAATAGATTTTACAGTTCATAGAAAATACAGGAAAGGGAGGGGATAACAATAGTATATTTAGACCCGATTCACACGTCGAACTTGGTGCGCCGAATGCAATTGAGACAACAATAATTAGGTGGCTTCTTTTTATCCGCGCATGAAAAGTTCGACGTTTGTATAGGGCCTTAGAATCTTATTTAATATCCTTTATTAATCACCTATCCTTTCTAAATATTCAAAATTCTCTGTAAACAAGACAAACTTCATAGTTTGAACGAAAAAAGAACAATCAAAGAATAATAATTTGGTGATACCATTATACATGCATACGATTAACTATAAAAAGATAAACTGAGGGAGCGTTGGAACAAGGAGCTCAGGCAAGGTACCTCAAGCCAGGGGCTGTTTAAATCGACGAACATATATTTTTTAAATTAATCTGAATGATGTGTAGTTAAGAGAAGAATAGAAATTACTTTAACCTGAAAGTGCTGCTGCGAATTATCTATAGGTAATAAGTTAGAACGAATGCACGAATTAAGGATTATATGTAACTTTAAAGAAATGTTTTAATAACTGAATTATCGCAAACGCTTAAATACCTTCTGTAACGGCAGGTACCACAACCTTAATAATCGTTGCCTTAGTTTCATCCTTTACACTCTCTCCATACTTGTTGGATGCTGTAACTTGGAACTTGTACGTTCTTCCGGGTTTAAGGCCTTCTACTGTGTAATGTAGTGTAAGGGGGTCTGTAGTATGTATCTTGAACCACTGGTCTGATGACTCGTTATCATTGTAGATAACCTTATTATAAATTGTGTATCGCTGGATAGTACCTCCATTGTCATCGGGTTTCTCCCACTCTAAATTAACTGATAACATTGTTGTTTGTGTGTTGAGAGATTTAATGGTTGGCAACTCAGGAGGACCTACAGAACAACATATTTATTGTTTGATTGCGTGTATTAAAATGGAGTAGATTGGATGAGCATGACTTGTTTCATACTTACTTGGCGCTTTTATTCTTATTAAAAACATACATACTATCTATTGCATATGGAACTGATTGTACATCAAACCAGCCGTAATTAAGAGAAAGTTAAGTAAACAACATTTGTTAAAAAAACTCTGTTAGCCTAGTATTCTTTCCCATTTCTAAAATAACTCTAAAACAGTCTGATACTATTGCTGTTATTGTTTTTGCTATTAATTAATTAATTTATTTATTTGTATAGGAAATCATATGGCCTCGAGTGCAATTCGGGATAAATTTGAACTCGTAAGTTTTTAAAGAGTGCTCTTTGTTAATATTTAGTGCTGTCAAATGAATTTACATGGTTAGACGTGTTTTTCCCGTAACCACAGCACAGCACAGCACAGCACAGTAAGTTTTAAGGATTCGGAAATGTTCGGAAACACAACTTTTCGGAAAATCATCGGGAAAAAAATCCTTTACCAAAACATGACTGTGAACAACTGTGTGTACTTCGATTTCATTCTCGAGCTTTTGTTTTCGATTTATAGATTGTCAAATAACTGATTTTGAGTGCAATTACAACCAAACTGTGCAATTTGGGATAAATTGCACTGCTCTCAGCCAATCAAAATCGATGAGAAATTTTATTGAGTTTATGACTAATTTATTTACGATGCTTTCATCATGAATCAGAGAAAAGAAAAAATACATTATGAGGGACGACACAACAGAGCGTCGCTCTAAATTAAGTGCGCCCTTATTTTGATTAATGAAAATACGAACAAATATTGAGTGATATAAATTAAGTGCATACATAAAATTAACTTAATATATGTTCATTAATATTTGAAGGTCAATCGAAATCGAAATGAACGTGAGGAAATACGATCAACGTAACTAAGAACAACTTATGAGTTGTTGGTCTTACAAGGTCTGATAGCTAGATAATTTATTAGAATTGTTTTTATCTCGCTGTGCGCAGCATTTTGGACATATTGACTTCAGGCAATTGGTGCATTGACATCAAAAGATGTTTGTAACGCTGATGAGTAATATTTGTATAGAAGCGACTTGAACTGATTGGCAGCGCTAGAATTACGAATAGAATTAGGCAGATTGTTCCCTAGCTTGGTAATACGGTTGAAATAACTAGTTGAAATAACTATTTTAGTGCGACATTTTTGTACAAGAAGATGTAGTGGTGAGCTGTTGCGTGTAACTCTGTTTACTGGTCTAAGTCTAATGTAGTCTGATACGAATGGAATAGTGGCCTGTCCAACACTTAAAGTAACAATTTAGGTATTTTATCTCATGCCAATAGGAAAGCGGCAAAAGATTTAGATTCAGGAGGCGCTCAGGATAACTAAGTTCATGCTTCCCATAATTCAAAATGTATTTCGTGGAGCGCCGTTGAAGAGTCCGGCTCGACCTTTTAAAGATTACAAATAGCCTGTGGCACTTCCACTTCCACACAATTGGAATGCAATTAATAGCACACCTTGATTGTTTGTAGGAACAACCTTTGTAGCAGGGTGCCTATAACCAACAACATTCCTGGCGTACACCTTCACCACGTACTCAGTGTTCTTGTTCAGTCCTGAGATGACAACTGAAGTACCCGTGATTCCCTCTCGTGTTGTGCTGACCTCCACCTTGTAGTCAATAACAGCACTTCCACCATTATCAACAGGACGGATCCACCTGACAATTAGAGATGACGCTTTGACGTCGGTATCTGTCATCGTGATCACTGGCGATCCTGGTGGAACTAAATTACATACGAGCACTATCAGATGATGATAATGTAGAGAAATAGCAATAACAATAATACTTATTATAATACTTATTATAATAATCAACAACATTTCCCCTGGAAAGGTTTTTCTGCGCGCGTCATTCTAAAGCATAGCAAAGTTATAGCTCTCTGGAATTGAAAACCATCCGATTGCGGGATATCCAATTGATTTGCATAATTACTTGATTGGCATGTACAGGCTGTGAACGGGAAACTAAAAAGAGATCAAATATATAAATCTCAGTCGCAGTTGTACAAATGATAAACCTAAATTTAATGTAGTATTTTTACTGGCTAAACTTAATGTAGTATTTTAGGGGCTAACTTGTTGCGCACTACCAAGGTAATGTGTCTAACAACTGTTGCGCACTACCCGGTCCATTATGTTTTATTTTTATTTTTTTTATTTAAACATATATATTCTTTGTGTTTGCTCTAGGAGCAGGAGCTCATCTAGGGAGCTTACACAACATTTATTTACAAATAATTACTTGAAACGAAAGGAGGAACTAAGCTACATCAAGAGACCATCACCTGAGAGAACCGATCCCCCATACTAGCCTCTCTCCCCATGTAGTCCAGTCATTCTATGAAAAAAAGGGGTCAACCTGCCACTAATTGCAACAGAAGGTTTCTCAACGGTTTCTAGCTCAGAAAGTATTCCTTTATAACATATCAAAAGTCCTAAGAAATCCTAGTTGCGAAAAGCGTTCAAAATTAAGAGTTTTTATGACGACTTGGCGAGCGATATTTTACGGCATGAAAACGAGGCTCGCGGGGATTTTTAACTCGGGAGAATTTTGATCTAATTTATATGGATATTTATGTTATTCCACAACACCTGGAGATGTCAAGTTTGTTACACTGTCTCGCGGCAAGATGTTTGTGTACTTTTCCCACGCTCACTATCGAGTTGGAAACTAGACATACATATGCAGCTCAACATTTCTCTGCAGTCGGACGCAAGTTTACAGGTAAGCTTTGATTATTTAATTCTACATAAAACACTTTAAGCTATTAGATTTATTTTAGATAGCCGTGATTTCTTTTCTGTCAAGCGAGAGAATATCTCACCATTGGTAATTTATTCATTTATACGTGCTAACTTACGTCGGTAGCAAGTGTTCAGAAGTCAATGAACAAAGATTGTGCTAGCTGATGAAATTGTTAATTACGCTTGAATAGTCTTTGCTCAGTTGCAAACGGAATAGCAGTCATGCTAAAGCAAATTTATCACAGTGGCTTTTTTGGATCTCTTAGAATGATTTTTTTCGTAGCGCGCTTCTAAAGAGTGTTTGACATTTCTTTGAACAAGTAAGTAATTTGAGATGTTTTTATTTTATCACACTCTAACCCTTTAAGAATTGACCAGCTGTACATTTTGTTTTACCATATAAAGTACGTGTTTTGCTTTAAACAGCTCAGTCCATTATAAAAATATCGCAGAAACTTAAGATAGTACCGACCGATCCTCCAGGAGTTGTTTATAATTGTGTTTATCACGATGTGTGGCAATGCATTAAAAGTGTAGTCTCCGCTTATTGAATTAGCGATAAGAATCTTTTGGGCGGGTATGCTCGTCTGCTTTTCCTTTTACGAGTTTAAGATCGAAGTCGATACCATTATTAGAAAACATGAAAACCTTGATTAAATTTCACCAGCCCGCCCTGGGCGCGTTCACGAGTAACTTCACTGACAAGGTACACTGAAAACTTTATTTTACAGCGCCAGCCAAGGTAGCCCTCAAATGGATGATGCCGCTTGTGTTATATGTAAAGAGCGATTTGAGGATTCCAATTTGAAGAGCACAGTAGTACTAACGGAAAGGGGTAGCAAGGGAATAAATTATGCTAGCACAGAGCGAGGTGATGACATTGTAGTTGTTTCAGGGCAAAAAGTTCACACAGAATGCCGCCGATTTTATTGCAAAGAGCAAAACATTGTACGTGCAAAAAGGGAGCGCAACACGCCCCAAATCCCACAAAGGCGAAACTCACTAGTGCGAACCGTGGAAAAGTCCTTCAGCTTTGGAACTGATTGTATGTATTGTGGAACGGAAGCGCGTTCGATTGAGAATCATAGAAAGTTGAAAGACGGGGTTTTCGACGTCACAACATTAGAAACCAAGGATGAAGTGCTCCGAGTTTGCGAGCAGAGACGAGACACGTGGTCTGAGGTTGTCCAAGCTAGAATACTTCATGTTCATGACCTACCTGCTGCAGATGCAATCTATCACCAAAGCTGCAGTGTCAACTTCCGTACTGGGAAGCAAATCCCACAGGCTTATGTTGGAGAAGAAACCGCTAACAAGAAAACAAAAACAGGTCGGCCGCAAAACATGGAAAAGTGTGATGCGTTCCTTGCAGTTGCAAACTACTTGAAAGCAAACGATGAAGAACAACTTCTCACTATTGGCGATCTCTGTACGAAAATGGAAGAGTACCTTGACGGCTCTGAAAGCTCGGCATACGGACGTACTCCGGCATGAAAGACAAGCTCAAGAAGCATTTTGATAACCAAATAATCATCACTGAAGTAAACGGTAGGCCAAATATCGTTATTATGAAGACCACGGCCGATGCTATACTACAGGATTTTCACGCTGAATCCTTCGATAAAGACCCCGAAGCGGAAAAGAGGAGCATTATCCAGACCGCGGCTAAACTCATCAAGCAAGACATCAAAGGAGTAACAATATCAGGGGTGACCTACCCGGACGTCGATGCCGATGTTAACCAACATGTCTCGTTCATGCCTAAATCTCTACAAGTGTTTCTTCAGAACGTTTTCGCGGGAAAACATCATTTTAAGCTAGCATCAATTGGCCAGGCTGTTATGCAGGCGGCACGCCCTCGAGCCCTTATAGCGCCACTTCAGATTGGATTAGCCGTTCAACTCCACCATTGCTTTGCCTCGCGGTTTTTGATAGACTCCCTAAATAGTCATGGATTTTGTTCATCATACACTGAAGTTCAAAAGTTCAGCAAAAATGCTGCAGTAGAGCGATCCACCGACATTCCTTCCTTCAATGGAGAATTTGTACAGTATTCAGCAGATAATGTGGACCATAACATTAGAACGCTAGATGGAAGAAACACGTTCCATGGAATGGGCATGATAGCGGCCGTGACGCCTGGAACGAAGAACGTCAATTACGTACCGCGGAATTATGTTGATGCGAAAGAAATATCTGCAGCAGGACATATTCAGATAGTGCAACCAGTCGAGCCAGACGTCCTTTAGAAATCAGATACAATGACATAGCAGTGAAGAAAGTAACAGACCCATCTATGAATCTGGACGTCATGTGGAAGATGTCGTTGTTATTTGATGATGAGGCGCGCACGGGCTGGTCTGGCATGATGCAGACAGTTCTTGACGGTATCCACCAAGGAAAGTCATCTGTTTTCTTTCTCCCCATGATAGACATGAGCGCAAGTGACATTACGTGCATTTATTCCACACTGAAGTTCTTAGCAGATCACGCACAGAAACACAACGTCAGTACCCCGATTGTCACGTTCGACCAGCCACTGTGGTGGAAGGCCTTCAACTTGATCCAGACAGAGCCTGAAGGGAGCGCCATTTCAAATATGATTGCTAGGCTTGGAGGGCTTCATGACCTGATGAGTTTCCTAGGCGCCATTGGCAAGCTTATGGGAGAATCCGGCCTGAGGGAGCTACTGGAGCTTGTTTACGCTTCAAATGCCGTAGACCACATTCTCACTGGGAAGGCCATTGCACGCGCAATTCGAGCCCATCTACTCGTAGATGCAGCCTTGAACGCTGTACTGTACGCTGAAGCTCTTGAAGTGACTGTGCCGCAGCTCGAAGTTAAAGGTATTGAGTAACAGCTTTAAAAATAAAAAATAGATATGGGATGAAATAAAAAACGGTTTTTTTTCTTTAACTACTAGCGTTCTTTTTATTAGAAACTGAAGAACACGACCAAGTCGTTGCTGATGCGGTCCTTCCAGATAACGATCTTCACAGTAAGTTTTTACAAAAACATAAAATAATGCAATCATTTCCCATCGGAATGATATAGAACGCAAAGTTTCAAGCCTTCCCTGTTGATTTTGGCCAGAACCTAGGAAAAAAAATGGATCTCCGATTTCGAAACTAATGTTTGTGCATCTACTTTAAACTACAGGTGACCCCCATAGCGCGCAGCCACCGCCCCTACCCCCGCCAATTCCTGATGGTTCCACGGCTGTTCCTGATCATTCTAGTAGACATCCCGGAGAAGGATCGAGCTGTAAGTTGTTCAATAAATTATATTCAAACATACATACGTTTTTAATCTATTGATTATCAGAAAACTTATTTTGTGTCGTTTCAATTCCCAGTAAACCCCGAAACTGGCGATGATCTACTTGAAAAGGCCCGATTACTGTTTAAGCAGCTGTTGGAAAAGGAAAAAACCTGGGAAGAGGTCAACGCGGAAGACGTATGGGAGCCCATTCGAGCTCGTGTCCAAGCTACCCAAGAAACCCTAAGAGAGCGAAGTCGCACATCTGCCTTATGGCTGCAGTACATGGAGATGATAAATATTATAAGAACATTCATAAAAGCCGAGCGTACTGCCAACTGGGAACTTCATTTACAAGCCATGTCTCAAATGCTACCGTACCTTGCTGCAGCAGGACACAATCTCTATGTCAAGAGCGTGAGCATATACTTGCAGTTCATGAGCAAGCTCGAGCATGATAACCCAGAAGTCTACCGGAAATTCATGGCTGGGTTGCATGTGGTCAGACGCAGCGATCGATATTGGGCGGGACTGTCCACAGACCTCATCATTGAACAGGTTCTTATGAGAACTCTGAAGACAAGTGGCGGCTTGACAAGAGGCAAGGGAATGACGGAACAGCAGCGTCTGACTTGGTTACTCGCCATGCCCACATGCGCTGATGTAAATGACGTGATGCAAGAACTCACGGGAGTCAACTTCAACTCAAGCGAGCAAAACAAGGATATGTCCCCAAGCAGAAGAGCCCGTGATGTGAAAGACACGACAACCATTCTAAGAGCACTACACGATCGGAGCCCCTTTTCCCCGGATCCACATTTAAGGAACACGATGAATGGAGTAAATGGAGACAGTTCCGTGAATGTTGACAACTCAAAAGAGATTGGAGAGAAGATCCTTGCATCTATGACTGGCCGTACACCATCAGAGTACACTTTTAGAAAAGTTGATCAGGCTATTACCCTAGCAGCGAAGTCTTCTATCAAGATTGATGGTGAGCGAGTAGAGGTGGACCCACAGTTACTGTTTCAGCGGTTAATCTTGGCATCCAGCACTAGCGAAGAGCTGTCGATGGTATTTCGTTACGAACTGAGCAGCTACCCAACATCATTATTCGACTCTTCCCTGATGCTACGCCAGGCCAATAAGCCAGCTCTAGCCGATGCTATCTGGTCCAGTCTCTCCCAACTTGTTACAGCAGAGAAAGCCCCAAGTGACCCTGGATTGCAATTTGTATTAGACGGAGGCGCGCTTCTTCACAGAGTACTCTGGCCTAATCCCGGTTCAGCGACCTTCAGTGAAGTCTGCGCTAGATATTGTGATTATGTCACAAAAAAGTATGGAAAGGCAATCGTTGTCTTTGACGGATACACCACCAGCATGTCAACGAAGCAGATGACGCAGCAGAGAAGAACATCAGGAAAGGTTGCGCCAGCTGTGACGTTTACTGAGGACATGCAAGTCACCATGAGAAAGGATGTGTTCTTATCAAATTCTAAGAACAAGCAGAGGTTTCTATATATGCTTAGTAGGTTTCTACGACAGCGCCAGTGTGAGACGCATCATGCAGATGGCGACGCGGACTTGCTGATTGTGAAGACGGCTGTCGAGTCTGCGAGGACCAACACCACCGTACTTGTCGGGGACGACACAGACCTGCTAATCCTTTTACTCTTCTACGGCGAACTAGAATCTCATGACCTGTTTTTCATCCCCGAGCCGAAGAGCAATTCTATTCGTCGGCGCGTCTGGAATATTAAGAAGACACAAGACCAGCTAGGCAGACACGTCTGTGAGAACATCCTTTACATACACGCGGTTCTCGGATGTGATACCACCTCTCGCATTCACGGGATAGGAAAAGGAAAGATCTTAAGAAAGTTTGAGACATCCTCTCATCTGAAGGAGCACGCTCAATCGTTCCAAGGATCATCAACAAGCAAAGATGAAATTGCGACAGCTGGGGAAAGTACTCTTGTGCTGCTCTACAACGGAAAGCCAGGGCAACGACTTGATGATCTGCGATATCAGCGTTACCAAGAAAAGTTGGCGACGAAAACAACCAAGATAGAGCCCAACAGTCTCCCACCAACATCCGCTGCAGCCAGGTACCACAGTTTCCGCGTCTACGCACAAGTCCAACAATGGAGGGGGGCAGAGGTCAACATAGAAGAGTGGGGTTGGGAGTCAAACGACGGCCAGGTGATCCCTGTGATGACGGATTTACCGCCAGCACCAGAGAGCCTTTTACGCATAGTGCGATGCAACTGCTCTACTGGATGTGGCACGATGCGATGCTCCTGTCGCAAGCACAGTATAGAATGTTCGCCGGCGTGTGGACAGTGCAAAGGTTCTGGATGCCAAAACTCTTCTGTCGTTACCCCAGAAAGCGACGACAGTGACGAAGAATAAATACATTCTAGTGCCTTCAGCCCCGAAAGTACTGCGACGTCCATACCCGTGTTGTCGACATCACCCATCAGCTTCATTTACCGATACCGATAGGAGTATATTATAGTTGTTTACTGGCTTTTGCCGTTTTTCCAGTTATGATGATGTAAGCGCATTGATCACTGGCTGAGTGACGCGTTTTGTATATAAATACTCCACGTACTAGAACCCACAAGTAATGGTTCTTCGTGCATGTGTAGTTATGCCTTTGGCATGATATGAAAGCTTATGTAATTCATCATGACCATTAAAAAAAAATATAAAATACACATTGAATACAACTCATACCACTAGGTGTACTTTAGTGATATTTCCGTTGGAAATGTAGCATTTACATGTTGGAATACGGTTATAACACACGAAAATAGATTGAGCAATTAGTTAATGCTATCCCAGATATATATCCGCGAAATTCCGATCATCATTGATCATTTAACGAGCGAAATAAGGCAACTTCAGGTTTCAGCCTCGTTTTCATGTTGCAGGAGAGCGTGCGTATCAATTATCCTAATTTTGAGGGCTTTTCGCAACTCCGATTCGTTAGGACTTTTTATATGTTGTTCATGACAGTCTATTAGACCATTTTCCAAAGAAAAACCTTCTGTTGCAATTAGTGGCAGGTCAAACCACAGAATGACTGGACTAATGATAGTCTGCGCCGATTTATTTTTAGCTTGCATAAATTAGTTGGACTATTTTTACCACTCTATCCGATTCGTTGTGGGTGTCACGTGTCCGAATGGACCGGGGGGCGGCGAGAGCAGAAGAATACATTCAGTGTTTTACTCAGTCACCAAAGCATTCACAATTTTCTACTTTTATGACAGTTATTCTACAGATTCATATTGATTACGGTGTTGAAAAAGCATGTCCGATTATTTACGATATTATAGGTTCTATTTCTAATTTCTTTAGAGAATTTTAAGCGTCTATTTACGATAATTCCAAACTCAGTCTGTCAGTGTTTCAGATTAACTGGATTTGTAATTTCGCAAAATTGTGGTCAAAAGTCGATGCGTGCTTGCTTGCTATAAACTGAACGTTTCTAAAATTATTAGCCTGATGAAAGAGCAAATAATCCAGTCAGTTCCCTAGGTATGTTATCTAGCTATACATGAATATGAACTACAGGGAACGAGTATTTATAAGGTAAGCGACATTTCAATAACAACGATACGGGATTGTTAATTTATTCTAATTTTTGGAAGACTTTCCATGCTCGTTCCGGCTACAAACTGAACGGAATAGGGCTTCATTTCCTTTGATAGTTTCACGAAATTCAGGTCACTCCAGTTTCTTTTCACGGCTTCCAGGTCACATCCGAATTTCTTACGGGTCTGGCTTAATACAGCCTACAGTTTCCCAGTCAAATCCAAACGGCAATACTTTTAACGGGTTTTCAAATTACACTCCGTAGCTTATATTAAATTCAAAGTTCATTTTATCGAGTCTTCGAGTCAGATCAGGTCAGATCCGTCCTCTACCCGTCCGGGTAGTACGTTTAGGGAGCAACACATAATTCAGAGCCAGTTTTGACACTTCGCATCCATCGCCCCTCTTTCTTTTTTGAAATCAAAGTTGAATTCATGAGATGGAGCGATGAAAATCCGTGAGGAGCTGGAACCGAATCTTAAAATAGCATGGTGCCGTCCACTCAGCCAAAAACAGATTGGCGCAGACAATCATAGGGTACGAGATCAGTTCTCTTAGGTGATGATCTCTTGGCTACATACATACATGATCATTACAAGACTTAAATTGAAACAACACAAAAAGATTAATAAGCTAGAAAATGACAAAACAGAAGGCGAATTGCAAGGACAAATCAGAAAAAACGATTTGACCCATTAGAAATATTTGAACTTCCTTAAAAAAAAAACATTTTTTTGTGCTAGTGATAGGCTGGAGTCTCCAAACAGTAAAGTTCTTAACTTAAATTTGTCCATGCAAGTTTGCCAATTACTAATAATAAGTGCAACAGAGGTAAGGAGTTTGGATCGTTGGGCAGCATACATGGGACAGTAAAAGAAAAAATGCATTGATTTTCATTGGAAAATCCACAAAAACAACATGGAGAGGAGATGCAGTTTCTTATAAATAAGTTGAAATTCAATTGCGAGTTTTTCATTCTTAGACGGGTATGCACAATTGAGGCAAATCTAGAAATAGAAAAGTTATACAATGTATTATACTGCAAACATAAGAAATAAGCCTACGCCAGAAAAGCTGGTTCGAAGGCAGTAATCTTTCACTTCCAGAAATTATTAAGTTAACGTACTGGTGGGCTGTTGGTATGGATCAACAACAGATCACACAACAGTTATCTCTTGCTAGCAATACGGCAGTTGATTGGGATATGTTCTGCAGAGAAGTTTGTGAGACTGTACTAATGCTGGAAAATGAAATCATTGGAGGTCCCGAAAAAGAAATACAAATCGATGAGACCAAAGTAGGTAAAAGAAAGTACCACAAAGGACACTTCATTGAAGGCCAGTGGATATTTGGAGGAATACAGTCGAATTCCCGAAAATCGTTTCTCTTCCCTGTAGAGCGAAGAGATAAAGATATACCCTTGAGAAATTGATACAAAAATGGATCAAACCACACACCACAATCATTTCGGACGGATGGGCAGCTTATTGCGATTTGGAACGGCTTGGTTATCAGCACAAGGTCATCAATCATAGCCAGGAGTTTGTAACTGAAGATGGTTATCACACTAATAAAATAGAAGGGCATTGGCGGCAATTGAAAGTTTCCTTGCCGACACACGGTATAGGAAGAAAGACGACTATCCTTCCTACCTAGCTGAATTTCAGTGGCGTTACAAACGAGAGTGAGAAAATTATTTGACAAGCAATGACAACAAATCATATTTCTACATTTACTCAATTTTATTCAAGCGATCTTTAGAGTGGAGGGGTTATTCTGACGAGCTCCAAAGGAGAGGAATCGCTCACTTAATTAATTCATGAAATGACAATATAAACTAACTAAAATCTTACCCTGAAAAATAAGAAAAACCTAACCGGTCAGTAAACAAGATCATACCCACCTAGAGCTAGGGTTCTCAAGAAAAACTTCTCAAGAAAATGGTGATGTAAAAAAAAATGGAGAGACTTTCTGGAACTCGAACCCCGCTCCCGCCTACTCGTAAGGCAAACGTCGCAACCACTACACTAAACAACCATCGTCGCTCAATTGCTGTCAAACCACTGCTAATTTAAGTTAGTTTATATGGTCATTTCATGAATTAATTAAGTGAGTGATTCCTCTCCTCAGGAACTCTAGAGATTCTGCAACTAAGCCGTGAAAAATGTCCATAAAAATATTCTGAGTGATACGTACACATATCTTGTTATTAGTCTTACGTATAAATAATGTAATTTCTATTCAAACTGAAACTGAAAAAAATCCCGATGTACAATTATACCGAGTGATACGTCTGATACGCGTATCTTGATACTGCATGGTAACACACATCTGGGAGGGGGTATTCTGCAGTTGTGCCCCCGTTTATAAAAGAAGCAGAAACGTAAACTTACCTCATGTTGCACCTGTACGTAAGAATAAGGTAAGAATAGTACTGATAATATAAAGGACATAAAAGAGAGACGCATAATAAAGAACACTAAATTAATACCTATAAGTAGAGAAAACAAGTATGAAAAAATAACATCAGAAAACAGATTAAAGTTTGGATGTTTAACACGTTCATAGATATTAAGTTCAGGTGTAATACGGGGCAGAAGGAAACTATTTAAAGTCTGGTGTAACATATCTTCCATGCTTTTGATACGAACAATTTTTTGATCAGCCAATTTGATGAGAATCTTTCCATCGCTGGTCCAGACCTTGAGGTCGGGTTGTTCTTTGCGAATTGTGTCGAAGAGCTTTATTTTGTTTGCTGCTGTTAAATCTTCATTAACATATAGCCTTTTTCCCCGCAAATTTCTCTTTCCTTTCATTATACGAGCTTTATGTTCGTATGACATAAGCTTAACGATCATAGGTCTGGGTTGATCTTCCCGTGGCCTGCCGACACGATGGGCTCTATCAATATGTTATTTTTCAATGGAACACTTTAAATCTTGATCACAGAAAGCTAGTACCTCCGAGATACCATAAATTATAACATTGTACCTCCTCGAATATTGTTCATTCTCATTTGCTTGTGCTTTGACTTCGGCTAATTCTTGAGACAGATATCCGATTTGAGTTTTCAACAACAACAACAACAACAATTTATTTAATACCACCCAAATAACTGGATACAAAGTGAATGAAATATTGCAGTAGTTGGGTATTGGCTACCTAGAATAACTATAAGAGAGCTAATCTAGCTAGGTAGCTAACGTTTATATATATTAAATTATGGAAATAGTCGTATCACACACACACACAAAATAAAAAAATAGAAATAAAAAACAGGAGCAAGGAAAAATGCAACAATCAACGGGAGGAGGAGATTTAGTCGAAATTCAGTTCAATAAGAATCAATAAAACTTTTCTTAATTACACCTTTAAATTTGTTCAAACGGAGACTCTTGAAAGATTCTTGTGTGTCATTCCAAATGACAGCACCTTTAAAACGTAAATTAAATTTCCCATAGTTTGTTCTAGCAGATGGAATGCAATAAGTTAATCTTGAAGCTAGCCTGGTTTTGTACCTGTGCCTTGAAGATATATGTGTAAAAAAATTATCAAAGACAGAGGGCAGCGAATTAAAGTGAAACTTATACATAAATATGCAGTTTAAATAGTAGATGACGTCAAGAAATTTTAGAATATTTAAAACTTTGAAAAGAGGAGAGGAATGATCTTGAAATTTAGAGAAAGTTATAATTCTTACAGCTTTTTTCTGTAGTATAATAAGTGGTTTTAAAGTTGAGTCATATGTATTTCCCCAGATAATAATACCATAAGTAAGGAAAGGATAGACTAAGGAATAATATAGCTGAGTTAAAATTTCTATAGAGACAAAGTGACGTTGCTTTGAAATAATTCCAACACCTCTTGAGGTTTTCTTAATTAATTGATAAACATGTTCTTTCCAGTTAAGATTTGCATCAATAATAATTCCAAGATATTTGATATTCTGCTTCTGAGTAAATGTTTTTTTGTTTATTTCCAGAAAAATTGTTTTGGAACATTTCTTTTGATGTGGATGGAAAATAACAAAATTGGATTTATCTATATTTGGAGACAATTTGTTTGCACATAACCAAGTGTGAACATTTTTCAGTTCAGCATTAACACTCAATTCAAGTGAATCTAAGGATTCATCTGAAATGAGCAAATTTGAGTCGTCAGCAAACAAGTGGAAATCAAATAACTTGAAACAACGGTTAAAATCATTTATGTAGAGGAGGAACAGAAGGGGGCCAAGCACTGAACCTGAGGGACACCACAAGAAATTGGAGTATATGATGATGTGGAGTTACCTATTGATACAAATTGTTGTCTATTTGATAAGTAAGAGGTAAACCAATCTAGAGGAACTCCACGGATACCATATCTCTGCAATTTATATAGAAGAATATTATGATCAACAGTGTCAAATGCCTTACTAAGGTCTAAAAAAATGCCACAGGAGTATTGACCACCTTCAATAGCTCGTTGAATTTTGTCAGTTATAAGGAGTAAAGCGTGTTCAGTAGAATGATTAGCACGGAAACCAAACTGCTCTGAATAAATAACTTTAAACTTAGTAAGGAAATTCATAAACCTATTATACATTTGTTTTCTTCTAGAATTTGGTTGAAAATAGGAAGAAGAGATATTGGTCTATAGTTAGAAAGGCCTAAGTGGGAACCAGAATTAAAAACTCGGATAACTCTGGCAATTTTAAATGAATTGGGGACAGTGCCGGAGAAAAATGAAAGGTTGTAAAGTATCTCTAAGGGTTAATTAACCGCTTCTTTAACAGCTTCGTCGACAGCTTCTTTGACGGCTTTCGAAACCTGCGTTTTTATCGTTTCCTTCATGAAATTCTGGAAAGTTTCTGAAGCAAGATAGTACTCGAACTGTTTCGACAAGGCATCATGTATTGTGGCGTGAAAAGCTTCTGATGTAAAGTAGCCTTCCAGTTCTCTTCTTGTCTCTGTTTCTCTTCTAGTTCTGCGGGACACTTCGGCGGTGGCAGTAGTCGTGGCGGCCATTTTGTCTATGAAATAGCTGATCCAGCCACTTTACAACGCTGCAATTACTTAACGGTAAATCACGTTATATCGATTAACTCGTCAGATACAATATGCCATCAATACAACTGAATCCGAGGTCAAAGTAGATTACACATAAGTAGTCAGGTAATGGAATGGATGGCGGAGAGAAGCAAAACACGTCCTTCCTCCTCAGAGAGCAGCAGAACACATTATGTGTTTGGACATTATTGCACATCCACTTCTCGGGTAATGTGTTTGGAGATTACTGCACACAACCAGGCTGATGTGTTTGGCAGTTATTGCACACTACCAGGCTAATATGTTTGACACGGTTATTGCACACTACCAGGCTAATATGTTTGGCAGTTACTGCACACTACCCAGGTAATATGTTTGGCAGTTATTGCACACTACCAGGCTAATATGTTTGGCAGTTATTGCACACTACCAGGCTAATATGTTTGACAGTTATTGCACACTACCAGGCTAATGTATTTGGCAGTTATTGCACACTACCCAGGTAATATGTTTGGCAGTTATTGCACACTACCAGGCTAATATGTTTGACAGTTATTGCACACTACCCGGGTAATGTGTTTGGACATTATTACCGATACCACAAGGTTAATGTGTTTGGGCATTGTTGTACAGTTTCAGCCTAATGTGTTTAGTGGTTCTTACGTACTTGTTCAAGAAATCAAAAGTAAATTTGCCTCAATTTAAGGAAATGTTTTGTAAACGATGTGTTAAAATATGCGTAAAACAGTGAAAAGGCGCGACTATACGTACACCACTGGGTGACATTAATGAAATATTCATCATGTCCAACGGTGTTTACTGCACGACATTTGTACTGGCCATAGTCTCCACTGTCCTGTGTTGTTCGCACTGTTACTTTACTTCCTCCAGTGATATAAGTAACACCTGTAGTAATCTGTTCTCCAGTAGGTTTGTACCACGTGATCTGAGGTGTTGGGTTACCGTCAGCCATACATTGTAGTGTCATGTCATTACTATTCCACGAGAACGCTGTAGTGTTGCAGGAACCCACGTCAATCTTTGGCTTGTCTGAAATGAAAACGATATAGGAACGGTAAATGAAATATCACGACACAAGATGCTTCTGTAGAAATTTTACTAGGAGATCGAAATATGTCATGACAACAGTCAGGATGGCTGAATATGTGTCTTAAAATTCAAGTGCAAGTAAACATTCAATTCTGTAAAAGTATGATTCTACTGGAAATGACATCGCGTACCCAAACCGCGTTCTTATGCAAATAAGTACAGTGCTGTTGAGCAGTGATTTCGAGCTTTGTTACGTGCTCTGTCTCCCTTTCTACTGCTTTGCAAACATATATCATCTTTTCGTCTTAGTGGTCGTTAATAGCATGCGAATTGGTCGTGAAGCGCATTCAGGTCAGTCATTTTTGGGTAACCAAATTAGTTATTGGAGACGTTATAATAAGATATTTGCTTTAGTTAGATAAATCATTTCTTTAGAATTAGACTGATTAGAATTCAACTGAACATGTAGGTGCTAGGAACCAACCAATCTTGCTACGAGCTTCTTAAACTATTTGTGGAATTACCGCAACTACTATTAGCAGCAAGCACATTAATGCACTGACACCTTTTTAACATAAAAATAAATATCAAAGAATGGATTGGAGGTAGTGACGTTACAGCGCGTATAATTTTATCCAAGGATTGTCATTGTTCATAATTATACAATATAGACACATGTGGTTCATAAACTTACGTGTACTGTTTACAGTGACTCGTATCTGTACTGTACCATGCCCCATCTCATTACTAGCTGTACACGTGTATAGATTCACTAATATAAACACATGTGGTTCATAAACTTACAGTTTACAGTGACTCGTATATGTACTGCACCATGCCCCATCTCATTACTAGCTGTACATGTGTATAGATTCACTAATATAAACACACGTGGTTCATATACTTACAGTTTAGTGACTTGTATCTGTGCTGTACCATGCCCCATCTCATTACTAGCTGTACACATGTATATATTCACTAATATAAACACATGTGGTTCATAAACTTACAGTTTACAGTGACTTGTATGTGTTCTGTACCATAACCCATCTCATTATTAGCTGTACATGTGTATGTTCCAACATCTGATCTGTTCACTGACGAGATGCTGTACACATTTCCTGTACTGGGGGGTTTTATTGTTCCTGGCGGTGATTTGGACCACGTGATGGTGGGTGGAGGATATCCATCTACTGTACACGTCAAACTAAGAACAGCCGACTCATTGACAGTTTGGTTTGGTGACTTGCTCAAAATAGAAGGTGAGTCTATCGGGAAAACAAACATATTTGCGTTAAGTTATATATTTAAAGTGCAAGTAGCGCCATAAAACAACATAAACTCGTTTTGCCCAAAATTCTATTTCTGATATACTTCAGTTGGATGTGTAACTTAGTTTTCTTTCAGAGGCAGGAGCGGAAATTAAACTAGAATAAACGCTACCCGAATTGCGGGATTGATTCATCTTGTGGTGTCACAATGAAAACCTTGGGATTTTATTGTAGTAGTTTTCTCTAGGGAGGGAGTTGATTCATCTTATGACGTCACAGGATCCACGAAAAGTAACCAAAATCAGGGATTAAATGCCAGAACTGTTACAAAATTTGTAAGATTAATACCTTCTTGTAAGAAACAAACACAATAGTACAATATAATTGTTTTACTTTTTGACATGATACTTGCCCTTTAAAGGGGCATGGTCATCGGTTTATACGCATGTGCAGTAGAGACGAGATAGTTGAATTTTCCGTGGGCCACGGGAAATTCAACTTATCCGCCATCAATGCGAGCGTGGTATAATCTGGTCCAATTTAACAGCTTGTTTGGGCCATCAGTCCTCCAAACTTCGTACAGTATTTTAGATGTATATATTTATTAGTTCTATAGCCTTTTTTTGTTTGATTTGCGAAAATGAGCTAGAAAATTTCGATAAAAAACACGAAGTCAGCGTGGCGTGAACTAACGGTATCAGTTGTACTAGTTCGATTTATCGGATGTCATGCACTTGAAAACAATTTTTATCACTTCAAATAAATGTCGATTGGTCACATGGCTATCCTGTGTGAGCTGCTGTAGTTATTTGGAATCAGGGAATGTTTGAACGATGCATTTCGTACACTTTTGCAAGCATAGTGTAGAGCGCTGTTTACTCGTAACGCAGTCTGTGAATTAATAACGAGCTTACTTAAGTTCGATCTATCGGTTTTCAACTCCAAAACAATTTTGATAGCTTCAAGCGAAATTCGATTGCTCAGAAGACTATCCTGTGTGAGCTGCTGTGGTTATTTGGGCATCAGGAAATTTTTAAACGGGAGTTTGCCTACCGTTTTGGAAGCATACTGTACATCGCGCAGAATTTTATTGTTCTCGGCGACATGTACTTACGGCCGATAGGTTGAAAGTGAGGACGGAATAATTATAACATTGCTAATTAATTCTAAGGGAGATCGATTGTGATTGGATTTTGACAAATCGGTTTGGGAATACTCTACTCCCACTTCACATGAAGCACATGTCAATTAAATACCAGACTTGAAAAGATGAGACAAACGTTCTTGAGACTTGGACCACAAATATGGAATTCTTTGACTCCATCTATACGTACCTTACCAAAACGTACTTTTAAAACAGAATTGAAACACAGACTTTTTGATATTTTATTAAAAGCTGACGACTATCTTGAAGTCTCCCAGATAATTAATGAATGTAAATAATATATTTTTCCTTGAAAATATGTCATATAAGTAAATTAAATTATTGCTATGTTATCATTTAACAACACTATTTTTACTGGATATGTGTATAATATAGTCACGCTCTTTCTCTTTCCTTTTCCTTCTCTACTTATACGTCACAGTCAGATCTGTGCTATAATTGATCAATTAATTCCATTTGTAATATAATCACCTTTTTCTTCCCCCGCCTCGATTAGTTTAACTATTTGCGGAAGGAAGTTTCTTGTAATCTATAATAGCGTCTCCTAATTGGAATAAATTATTGTCTATTGTCTATTGTCAAATTACTGTCAACTGCTCGCTTCATGGGAATACTGGACTCCCAAAGCTCGTTAAAGAAGGTCATCACACTAACTAATGTTGTTATATCAGAAGCCCATTTGTCATTACCACCCCTGAAGTTCAAAAGCAAAGCCTTTCGTCTGTTCATAGTTAATAGAGTGGAATGGTTAGGAAACTCAGGGACCTTCTTTGTTAGCTTTTTTCGACCACTACCGTGCACAAAACACAATAGAAATTCCAACATGTTAGTCAATCAGCCAATAGAAACGTGTGAGTTCAGTCGTTCAGGGAACGCTAATGAACTATGATCGTGCACAATCTTTTGTCTTACCCCCTTCCAACCTAAATCGCAGCGCCTTTGTTAGCCCTTTTGAAGTTTGCCGGATTTCCTAACCATTCCACTCTATTAACTATGGTCTGTTCGATCTTGTTATTTCCTTGGTGGACCAATTACACAGATACAGACTTAAAACTTATCAATTCAATGTTTAAGATACCTTGTCTTTGTAAAAGTTTTGGGTTAAATCCATGATTCGAATCGCCTTAGTTTATCTCTGAGAAATTAAAGAATCGTGTTGGTTTCCTTTTTTTTTTTAAGAATCGTATAAAACGGAGAAAGTTAAACTTTGAGATCGCCGTTGCGATGTTTTTAGCTTTTAAATACTTCTAGAGCATGTACGTACATGAGCAACGTCTCAACCTGAAGTTTGAATTATTCTGAATACAACGTTTTGACGCGCTAATTTATAGTTTTTATTTGATGCTCTCTAAGATTTATTTTGTCGTGTTTACCTTTACTCAGCTTTAGATTGAATGGACTTTACCGCGAACTCCGCCGGGGAGATTTTTTAGCGTTTAAGTACTTGTAGAGCACGTACGAACATGAGCAACGTCTCAATTCGAAGCTTGGATTATTCTGAATACAACGTTATGATTTGCTTTTGATGCGCTAAGTTTATAGTTTTTATTTAATGCTTTCTAAGATTTGTTTTGTCGCGTTTGCTTTAGATTGAATGCACTTTGCCGCCAACTCCGCCGGGGAGATCTTTTTAGCGTTTAAGTACTTCTATAGCACGTATACGTACGAACATGAGAAACGTCTCAATGTGAAGCGTTAATTATTCTGAATACAACGTTATGATTTACTTTTGACGCGCTCAATTTATAGATTTTATTTGATGCTCACTAAGATTTGTTTTGTCGCGGTTGCCTTTTACTCAGCTTTACTTTGACAGTACTTTGCCGCCAACTCGGCTGGGTGATATTTTTAACTTTTAAATACTTCTAGAGCACGTACGAACATGAGCAACGTCTCAATTTGAAGCTTGAATTATTCTGAATACAACGTTATGATTTGCTTTTGACGCGCTAGATGAATGACCAGTCAGTTCCAAATGCATCAGTGAGATATTAACATATCGTCTGTAGGAGGCGGAGCCTACAACTGAAGGAGGCGGAGGCTACAACTGAAGGAGGCGGAGGCAGACTAACTGAAGCGTAGAAGCGCGCATATTCAAATGAGGATTTCAGCAGCCATCTTTGAAAGATTTCATGAAGGTGAAATTAAACCTTCAAAACATATTACTAATCATGGTCGGTTGGCGCTGAAACTTGACATAAAGACCTTCAGGATATGTTCATGATTTTGCGCCCTTTTGGTTTTTAGAAGAGGTTTTTATTTGTTCGTAAATCGCTCTCGCATATCTCTAGTAGTAAATTTCCCCTTTAAAACACACGAAAACCCCTGAGGTTCCGTGTCATTTTCATACTCGTAAAATATGTGTTAGGTGAAATATTTTGGCGGGATGTTGCGCCCTTTTGTTTTTTTTGTAGCGATTTTCTTTCCTGTTGAAAAGAAAACAAACCTTAAGCCACTATCGCCATTTTGTACTGTTTCCTTTGTAAATTGGCCGTCCTATTCAAATTAATTTTCGAATTTGGCGGCGTACCGTAATTTTTAAGACCCGGATGTGTAGCGCCATTCTGCCCGATGAGCGCGCTCGACCATAGAATGTTTATTTGCAATACCCTGCGAGCAGAGGTTTCTCATCTCTTTGCCTTTCCTGTCGCCGAAAGAAACCTCTGACACGAAATGATTGCTTTTCACGTTGAGCATGCGCCACGGTATCTGGATTGCCATTGTCCGAAAAAAAAACGAGACGGTAAACATTGTAGATTCATTGTATGTATATTTCAAATTGTCCATTTCCTATTGTTATAAACGGCAGTGGAGAAAGTAAAATTAATGTCCTTCGAAGGTATAAATCAAAGCTTTCTTTAGAATAAATTAAGGTATATTTATTGAACGGTAATTTCAAGGTCTTCTGTGCAGTTCAGTTAAAGTAAGAAGAAGACAAAGCCGGAGTTTGAAGCTCGTTCGTATCAATCGTCGGCAAACAACAAACGCGTGACGACATAAATAACGGCTGCGAAGGATACTGTGGGCTCTTGCAAAACCAGCGAAGATCACCAAAAAGTCATGCCCGAGTGATATCAAACAGGTAAAACCGGTTTGGTAACTGGTTTATCACGTGGTTTACCTCCAAGATTTTGGAGGTTGCAAGTGCGCATGTTCAACGGGAAAAGCAATCGTTTCGTGGCAGAGGTTTCTTTCGGCGACAGGAAAGGCAAAGAGATGAGAAACCTCTGCTCGCAGGGTAATTTGCAACGGAAGTCTGTTTATAACTAACGAGCTTGTTTGTACTAGTTCGATCTATCGGTTTTTATGGACTCCAAAAACAATTTTGATAGCTTCAAATGAATGTAGATAGTGCTCAGAAGACTATCCTGTGTGAGCTGCTGTGGTTATTTGGACTTCAGGGAATTTTTAAACGGGAGTTTTCCTACAGTTTTGGAAGCATTGTGTAGTGCTTGACACTACAAACTACAATGTTTACTTGTGAAGAAAATCCTTTGAACTTTAAATACTAGCGTGTTTGTACACTAGTTCGAACTATCGGCTTTTATGGACTGGAAACTTATTTTACAGCTTCATGTGTATGTCGGTTGATCAGAAGACTTTGTGTTCTTTGTGTTCCTGTGGTTTGTTTGGCACCAGAAAGTATTTTTAATGTACTTTTTGGTCGATTTTCGTGCAGTGTTTGGACATAATTCGCCGATATCAGATTTTATTCAAAATTATCCAAATCAAGCATGTTCAACATTCTAAGAACAGAACTTAATTTGTCTAAATGTTATAATATCCAACTCAACTTCTTCCTTCGTCGACTCTGTAGCCATTGTTACAACGTGGTTCCCTAATACAGGGCCGTCAGCCTTCAAAATGCTACTACAAATCCTCCCCTTTGCGACCATCTCACGTACGCTCGCTCAACCGGGAAGATTTTTGATATGCTAATTAGTACTTTCTGCACGACTACTGCGCATGACTACCAGGTGACCATGCCCCTTTAAGTACATCAAGATCTTGATGCACATTTTTAGATACCGGCAACAAACTTGAAGCCCAGTCTCTGGTGTAAGATGAAATATATACCTATATGTTTAATGTGTGCCAATTGCATGAAAAGCATGTAGTAATTAGGATAGATAGGAATATGTACATGTGCAATCAGTTACATTGAGATTGACAGATTGGCTATCTATTCTCAAAGCTATTTCTTTTTCGGTGTTAAATTTGAATATGTAGCAGTGTACTTTCTTCGAGTTGAAAGACTGATTCATTTGACATCATTATTGTTATTGTTTCATAAATATAAATGAATTATTAATAATAGTAATAATTTGGTTAACTGGAACAAAATAAAATGAAGCTAGCTGATTATGATTAGCGATATAGTTTAACAAAACACTGCTACTGTATAGGTGTTAAAATCAATCTTTATCATTTTCAGTGATGTGTATATCTGACAAAGTTTAAATACTTCTCAATACTTACACTTTACAATGACAAATCCAGCTGCTGTTACTTTGTGTTTTATTTGTCCAATAACATTTATTGCTGTGCAGACGTATTTACCAGCATCAGACTTGACTGCATGAGGAATTGTGAGTTTGATACTGCTAGTTGTTGATCCTGGTTTAATGTTACCACCAGTTTTAGACCAGGAAATGGCAGGTGGAGGATTACCAGTTGCTCTACATGTTAGGGTTACCGCGTCACCCTGGGACACTGTTACATTCTGTGGTGTACTGGTCATAACTGGTGGATCTGTGGTGTGAAAAAATAGTGTCCTAAGTTATTAGTCCTCTTACCTATTGCCAACTCTTCCCTCTTAACTATGATTGTCGCGTAAAGGTATCGCATACAAATGGTGTTGTACATCCTGGAAATTGTAGTTTGCGTGCACTATTAGTATATCACGTTTCGTGTGTAACGGTTTTTCCAATTAATATATTACTTTGTATCACGCTTTCACTGTGTTGTCCAAATCAGGTTTGGAAGGATATGTTCGATGGTCTCACTGTGTCAAAACATAGGGACTCGTGGAATCATATGTGGGTTATACGGTACATGAACCAATCTGTGCACATTGTCCTTTTATTAGGATTGACAGTCTGATAAACAGTGCATTACGAACCAAATACATTTTAGTTGGATTGAGTCAAAATAGTTTTTTGCTTAAAATACTTTAGAAGCAGTCAATGTACCATATTTTTCTTAAAGACCCTGGTAAACATCAATGCCGCTGTTGCAGAAAATTTGGTCCCACCCCCCTCCCCCATCCATGACAGTTATATTACAGGTTTTTCTTTCCGCAATTTATTTTTTACACTCAAAATCCGGAGCCCATCAAAACACATACAACGCATCCGCAACGAATACAAAAAAACTAGTACTGGAGAGTAAATCATGTTGTTTCAAGAATAAAATATTGGACATATCGACATAGAGAAACAAAATTGGAAAGAAATGTCTGGTATGCCATTTAATTTGAAAATCTACTTCAGTCTTGTAGCGGGATAAGCAAAATGTTACAAGAAGCGGCATGTAGCGGCCACAATAAAAGAACAAAATTACGGGAGCCATAAGTAAAGCAGGTGAATGGAGGCAATTTTTTGTAAGAAAAGTTGTGTGTGTCGTAGCTTTAGGCCGCGAATTCTAACATGCAACAATAAACGTTATTCATCTCTCTCATGTTGGGCTTAATTCCACAACTCTACATCTACATCCGGGATCCTATATCTCTTCTTGTATCTATATCCCACGATGAAATACACCACATATCCCCTTAACTTACTACAAATTTGCTGCCAGAAGTTTGATACCAACCCTAACCCTAACCCAAACAAAACCCTTACCCTAAACCCCCAAAAAGCCCTAACCAGAAAAGATGTTCCCAGGTAAACAAAACGTTCTTACTCACATAGGGCTAGGGTTCACAGGTAAATACTAGCCAAAATTATAAACAACAGAAACACAAACCCTAACCTAACCCAATCCATAAAACAACCCTAACCACTAGCTCAGTCCCAAAAAATATTGCCCCAGTTAAAAAAAAGATTTGCCCCAGTTCAAATATATTTGCCACAGTTCTCAAATATATTCTCCCGGTTCAAAACAAGCTGAACCAGTGATCAGAATTGCCATGCAACATATACACCGATTACTATATCTTTCATATACAGCCGCATCCCACATGCTTAAGAGTTTTCACCCATCTTATATTATCAATGCTTTAACACATATTCCCCTTGCATATTATCAATGCTTTAACACATATTCCCCTTGCATATTGCATATTATCAAACTTTAACACATATTCCCCTTGCATTTTAATGTATATGCCCCTCGACTTATTCCCTCATGCATCTCCTAGTACTTAGAACGTAACTTAACTGACCTACGTTTTACCTACAGAGAAGAAAATATAACAGAATTTATTACGATCCGGTATCGAACTCGAACCCTCGATCTCTTGGTTTCTGGAGCTCTGTCCTATCCACTACACTACAATCTTCCATTTGTTGAAAAAATCACTGAAGACAAAAAAAATATAATACGAAGCCTTGTGAACAGTAATTTATGCAACTATGCACTAGGTAAACAATGATCCTAATGATTTATGAAAAGAGATATTGTTATTGCGTAGCACGCCACTGTGAAAATAAGCATTATATTGGCCTACCGCTCGGGGATGTGCACGAGAGCGGAACCCGAGGTGAATAAATCCCAGACCCCCTCTCTCCAGGCCAATATACTTTGTTCCATTTTTTATCTATGATCCATTTATCTATTTGGGCAAAATGGCGGCCGGTCACGCCGGTAGAGTGCTCCTCAGGTTATGTTGTATTTTATAGCTAGTCCTGCTGTGTAGCGAGCTAAAACAACATCAGAATGCTCTAGAATCTACAACAACTCGATTCTATCTGGCAACAAGACTGTCTGCACCTCCTGTGTTCGGAGCTAGAACATATCGCTCTGAATCCGGCGTTTGCCAGTCACGACGGCCATGTTTTGATTCCAAGATTATTCGCGCTGTGCAAGCAGTGCGAAGTGGCTCTGTGTTTACTTTATCTAGCAGGTGACCTTGAATTAAACCCTGGGCCTCCTGTAAGGAACTTGTGTGGCATTTGTATGAAGACAATCAGGAGGAATCAAGCGTTCGCTGAGTGCTCGACCTGTCTGAAGCCAATCCACCTCAAGTGCTTCGGTCCTGACCTGGAATCTGTCAAGTCGTGCAGTCTCTGTGCCGCTCATCCGACGAGTGATATGGACAATCTCGATGATAGCCTTTTCTTACCGCAGAAGCTAAAGGACATTCCGAAGATTAAGGGATTTAATTAAGATCATCCACCAAAATATCAGGAGTTTGTCCGGTAGGATTGATGAACTGCGTCTCATTGTCTCCGAATTGCAATCAGGATTCCATTTATTAACATTCTCTGAAACTTTGGCGCATGAGGAAATTACAGATTCGGAGCTCAAGATCCATGGCTACCAACGTTTGGTGGTGGCCTCGCAGTTTACGCCAGAAATGATGTGAAAGTTATGCGTAGGCTTGACCTCGAATCATCAACTATCGAGGGGCTTTGGATTGAGGTGTGCCCGCCAAAATCTCGTAGTTTCTAGTTGGGACGTTCTACAGGCCACCTGCGTCCTTGAACCACGCAGTGAAAGACTTTATGACAATATTTGAAAACAATCTACAGCGTGCTACAGCTAAGGACAAGGAGGTGATTATCGCAGCCGACCTAAACTGTGATTTGATGGCAAAACGAACCACAGCGGCAGAATGTAAACAACTCAAAGTGCTACTGAGATCTGAGAACCTGACTCAGCTTATAGACCAACCTACTTGCATTACTCAAGAGTCTAAAACGCTTCTGGATGTCATCATTACGAACTCGCCCCACAACATTAGGGAGTCCGGGGTACTAAGCTTAAGCTTGAGTGATCATGAGATGATTTATTGCATCCGGAAATTGAACTGGATGAAAGCTCCACCGGAGGTAAACGTTTTCAGAAATTATGCAAAATACGACCCGGTCAAGTTCTGTGATGACCTTAGAAGTGTTGATTGGGATGGTAATGAGGATTCCTCTGGGACGACTAATGAGAACAATGTATATGTTGACGAACTCTGAACGTCTTCATTCCTCACGGTGGCTGATCGTCACGGTGGCTGATCGTCACGCCCCGCGTATTCAGAAGCGAGTGCGCGGATTAGATAATTGCCCGTGGATGACAAGCCAGATAAAGCGTGACATTCGTCAACGTGAATACCTCGTAAGGAAGGCGCGAAAATCAAACAATGACGAGGACTTGGCTTAGTTACCGGTCTGCACGAAATCGCGTGTCAAATACAGTCAGGAAGACAAAGCAAACATACAATAAGAGGTTGATTGAGAACCATCAAGGTGACGCCTTTCTGGAGGACAATGAAAAAGATTCTCCTCAGGGAAAAGAAGTCGGCCTCGGCCAGAAATATTCATATTGACGGCAAGCATTGCACCGATGACAAAAGGATCGCAAATGGCTTCAATGCATTTTTTGCTTCAGCCGTCGCGCGCCTCAAGCAGACTTTTGGAAGTTATTCTTCTATTAGTGGAAAAAGCGTCACTCGTACGGTAAATCGATCAATACCGAATTTCAAATTTGAAATGGTGGACGAGTCTATTACTGCAAATGTGCTCCACAATTTGAAAGCAAGCAAGGCAAGTGGACTTGACAACATATCACCGCGTCTGATGAAAGACGCTGCTGAGGTTATTACCAAGCCGCTGACTCGAATCATCACTGCATCGCTGTCGCAGGGAGTTGTGCCGCAGGAGTGGAAGTGCGCAAGGGTAACGCCCCTTTTCAAGAAGGGAGTGGCTACGGATATGGAAAATTATCGTCCTATTTCGGTTTTACCCGTCGCGTCCAAAGTGCTGGAGAGGGTTGTCCACCACCAACTATACAGCTACTTAAACGAACATAAGCTGCTCAATCCGTACCAGTGTGGTTTTAGGAGAAACTACTCCGCTGAATTTGCCACTATAGTATTCTCAGACTTCATCAGGCGTGGCATGGTCCAAGGTCTTCTCACGGGGGCGGTGCTGATAGACCTACGCAAAGCGTTTGACTCCGTTGATCACGATACCTTGGTTAGCAGGTTAGAGTCTTATGGATTTAAAAACACTGAGTTAGACTGGTTCCAAAGCTATTTAATCGAACGTAAACAAGTTGTAAGCTTTGGTAAAGAGATCTCTGATCCTTCTCCTATTACTTCTGGAGTCCTTCAGGGTCAATACTTGACCCATTGCTTTTTGTATTGTTTGTGAATGATCTGCCTTTGGCTCTTAGGCGATGTCAAATTCTTATGTATGCGGATGATACAGTTATGTATATTACCGGTAGCAATGCTCAAAACACTCTTACTAAAGAATTGGCCTTAGTCAATCAGTGGCTGCGAGATAATTGTCTTTTCATTCATAAGGGTAAAACAGAATGTATTTTATTTGGCACAGGTCCTAGGCTAGCAAGTGCTAGTAACTTTTCTGTATCTATTGATGGTCAGGATCTTAAACGTCTCCCTGAGTATAAGTATCTTGGAGTCCCTTACGTGGAATGCGCATGTAAAATATCTGCTCAGTAAAGTTGGGAAGAGAATAGGTATGCTCGGCCGAACTAGGAAGAACATCAGTATGCACACAGCCAGTACCATCTACAAGTCGTTTGTTCTCCCTATTCTTGATTACTGTGATGCTGTATGGAACCGCTGTGGGAGTGTGAATACAGATAAGTTAGAGAAGTTACAGAGGCGCGCAGCACGCATCGTTATGCGGATGTACAGCAGTGATGAAGCGCTAGAGTATCTAGGTTACAGAACATTAGAACATGCATAGACGCGAGGGGCATGTATTAAAGATAGTCAATAAATGTTTAAACAAGTGCTGCCCACAATTTCTAGTAGATTATTTTAAGTATAATAGGGACGTAATATGTAGGACGACAAGGCAGAGCGACCACCTCAGACTGCCGTCAATAAGACTGGAATGTACTAACAGGGCATTTTATTACCATCGTTGTCTAGATTTTAATCGAAATATATAACTTAGTTTTATCGTATTATTATAATAGTAGATTTAGTTTTATATTTATTCTTATACTTTTATACCTTTTATAGTGAGCCATATATTTTTATTATATATCATTATTAGTAAATTAGGGCCTCTAGTGATATTAGTTTTTTACATCTGTAAATACTGGTATCTGTATACTGTTTAAATAAAGGTATATATCTATCTATCTTCCTCATCCAACCTCATTGTTCTCTCTCTGCGCTATATCAACGATTGCAACCAGCGCACTTTAACTTTATTATTATTACATCCACAGAACTTGTTGACTTGCTGCACTATTATTAATATCACTTTGCTGCCAGAATTTCATCTACCGGTAACTCAACGGGAAAATCAAAGTCGTAATTGGCTTTACATTAAGATAAGTTAAGGAGAATATGGAAATAGAAACCAGCGTATGTAGTGTGACTTGAACCATTCAACCTTATGAACACGCCCGACTTGTAGTCCGCTCCTCTACCCACTACACTACAGACATGTTTGTTGAAATGTGGAAGAGAAAATAACAATGGAAACCTTGGGATCAATAATTGTTATTGAACAAAATTTCCGGTAAACAATACTTCCCAATGGTTTTATTGTACAGCAATTCCCACCTGAAATGCATATGATAGATAATAATTATGTTTGTGATATTTTGAGAAAGCTTGTATTCCGTCCGCACTGCGGAATCGGGGTTTAATATTTGTCCGCCAGATTTGGTAATTTGTGTGATATTTTCAAAAAGCTTATATTCGGGGTATCGCCTAGAATCACTGGACATACATATCGAGATGCACATCTTATTAACTAAATCAGTGACACTTCAAGCTCATTACCGCGGGAGATTCTAATACAGAGAATATGGCCGAAACTACCGCGTCAGGTAGCTTCGCAATACTTACTCTTGTGACCGCTTTACATTCGAAGTGCGAGCTTTTTGTTTACAGGTTTCGAGCCAATAAATTCAGCTCTAGTTTTGGTCAATAACTTGAAATAAAACCACATCGCAAGCCCTCTGAATATCATGCCATGGACCTTTTGCAGGAATGTTAGCCTGCGTTGCGGCTCTGGATTATCGAGGGAAAAAAGAGGGGGGAGGGGGTGGGGAGGATAGGAGAGAGCCGGCAAGCCATGGTTATTTTGGTACCACCCACTAATTAAAATGTATAAAATTAGTAAGTCATTCGACCGATTTATGCAATCATCATGCGGCGGAAGTGATATCTGTCAAACTGGAATCTCAAGGCATCTCAACTCGAGCGTAAAATTCAAAACAAACAAAAATACGAACTTGGAGAATGTCAGCTGAAACTCCGAAAAAACATGTGAAGACTTAATTCTAGCTGGTGCCTGCAAAAGTATTGGTCTTCATATTCCGAAATCTGCTGCTCTATCAGAGCGAGTCTGTCGTTCCTGTGGAACGACAACCCGGCTCTCATTTTCGACGTCTTTAACACTTAGTGAATGCTTGGAATATCCTACTTTTTCCAAACCCAGTTGGGATTACAGAACAGCTAGAACATCTCTTCCAGACAAAATATCTCTAATAGCTTTGCTCCTGTTCTTTCTTTAAATTCATCCCTGAGGGAAGTCTCGATATATTTGTCGGTTCTTGCTCTTATTGCATGCCATGCATGAATGAAATTTAATGATTTCTGTCAATCACGCATTTTAGCCAACAGCAATGCGCGGCCTTCTGAGGCCGAGATTGATCAAAATAACCATGGGTTGTCGGCAGGCTCTCTCTTCCTCTCTTCCCCACCCCTTCCCCCCTCTCTTAATTTATATCTTAATTTATATATTTAAATTAAAGGCACTTGTAAGAGATCGATAGTGTTATTAGCAAAACAGGTTTATAAATGCTATTGTCCATCTCCAATCGATAGTCGATCTTTCTAAAACCGCATTTTTAAAGGAGCTGTGTCACGATGGGAGACACGCCTTCGTGTTCTGGGCCGGAACACAATTATTTTCAGTGATTTTCATATAAACAGACGACCCTAGCACACGTGTGGGAAAGTTGAAATCAGGGTAAATATGCAAAATTACTGGTATTCAAGGAAAATATTGCATATCCTTTCAATCAAGCATTAAGGGAGGGGACTTTAACTGTTTGTTACCAATTAACAGCCATCAATCGAGCCATGACAAAGCGCCTTTAAAGATAGCTTGCCCTCCAGCATCTATGGCAACGCCTTTCCCATGGGGTCACGAGCTCAATTCATTCGTTAAATGAATTTTCTCGCGTTTTGTCAAATAAGCGAGAAAATATGCTCTCGTTGATATGTGACTACCAAGGGAATTGGTAGTGTATTTAAGGGCTGATTGTATGTTGGTTCATTCTCTTGGTGTTCATTTCTGGAGGCGAACCTCAACTTAACTTAGGATACTCAGAGTTACAAGCCTTCTCACATTCATGGGTGACCCTGAAGTTGGAGCCGTTGGTATTTCTCCGGAGATTCGAGCCCTTCTGGACAATCAAAGAGATTCCATATTGGCTGCCGTCAACCTTCAAATTCAGGGTCTTCAAAGTAATCTTTTACAAGCAGTAGTATAGTCGGGATTAAAATGATACCACTTTTTCTTGCACAAGAAAACTCAAAAAGTTGTAATGTTATGGACGCCTTATAGGTCAAAATTATACCACTTTTTTCTTGCACAAGGGGCGTCATGAATCAAGATGGAAGAACAGATTCATGACGCCCCTTGTGCAAGAAAAAAGTGGTATAATTTTGATCTATAAGGCGTCCATACCATTACAACTTTTTAAGTTTTCTTGCACAACAAAAAGTTGTATCATTTTAATCCCGACTATACTACTAGGGGTAACTAAGGGTCATTCAAAGTGTCACTAGACATTCTTGTACATAAAATCCAACTTGAGAATCCTATTAGAGATATGATTACATATAGTTATATCGATCTCTTCCACTATGGATAATATATCGTGCCTCCCAATGGAAATTCTGACTAAGATCGTAGAGCATGCAGGTCCTACGTCATTCGCAAGTATCGCAAGGACATCGAAACGCCTAAACGATGCCGCATCTCTCGCGCGCTACGAGAACACGGACAAGGAGTTCCGTAGAAAAGTACTCACCCTAGGTCTCAAGTCCACCCACGACGACGACGATCGAGACAATTTGGCAAGGACTTTCTGTATTTCTGCGGAATACGTCGATGATAGCTTTCCTCTTCTCTACGCCAGTGAATATGGTAATTTTAAGGTTGTTAAGTGGCTCATTAATCACTTATGGTTCGATAAAATGGATGAATACACCAATCATGTTCTATGCGCTGCCTTTAAGTATGGTCATCTTGGTATCGCTAAGTGGCTCACTAAGCACTTCCAGTTCACCAAAGAGGATGAAGCCGTCGAGTTTGCTATATTAGATGCCAGTATGAATGGTCATCTTAACGTCATTAAGTGGCTCATTCGACGTTTTCAGATAACCATAGAGTACGAATGCATTGATCTTGCTATACAATACGCCTGTACCAATGGTCATCTTGATACCGCTAAATGGTTCGTTAAGTGGCAGCACTCCCAGCTCACAGAGGACGAAAGGGTTCTACTACGCAACTACATAAATGCTCACGCTGCCATGTAGGAAGCCAAAGTGTCACTAGATATTCGCGCACCTAAGAAATCCAAACTTGAGTATCTGTTAAAGGAATGATTATTATACTGTATATTACCACCGAATGGTATTAGTATATATTCTTTATTCCACGATATTAGCATTCGTTGTCATCTTAGTACGCATTAACACCATACAGATCGAACATGTCGAAGAAGGACTCGAACGTAGACACCGCAATAACTTGTGATTGGTTGATGAGAGGGAAGGACTCGAAATGCCCAAAGAGGATTTCGAAGACAACGAAGTTCTGTTCCCAGCACAACTACCAAATCGCAAAAGGCTGTGCCCCATATGTACCATGCTCGAAGTGCGGTAAAGGATGTCGTACTGATTACGAGCTTTGCTCAGGATGCGACCGTCTCACCAGCAAGGTGAAGTGTTCCGGTGTCTATATAAAACGCGCTAAGAAGTCCAGCAAGACGCTAGAGGGTCCAAGAAAGGAGGAACTTGCAGAGCCAAACATGGTGGAACCGGAGGTAGCATTGTCCGCAGAACCAAGAGTGGTGGAACCAGAGGAAGGTCTCGGAGAGTCTCTCAACCATGCGCTCAACGAGGTGTTGGCTGCCTTGAGGAGCGAGAAGGACGCTTAGGAATAGCCACGAAAAAAAAAAAAAGAAGAATGAAGAAGGTAGTTGCGTGACCCTCTTCATACTTTTTTTCCTTTTTTTTTTTTTCTATTGAACGTACGACATCTATAGTCGTATCATGGACGAGCTAGTCAGATTGTTTGGTCCTGGAATTTGTAGAAGCCTGAATATCGAACCACAAGTGGAACATATTAACACCAGTGAAACATGTCCTGATTGTCTCTGCCCCTTTGAAATACAAGGAACGGAATTCGTATGTCCCACCTGTGGTCTTGTTTCCGAGACCGAACCATGTGAAGAAACGAAGGTCAACATCATTACTACTCGACTGCGTATAGTAGGTCCGGACGGATCTCAGTATCAAAGTGATCTAGACCGCGCAAAACCAAAGCAAAGCGATAACACGGAACTGCAACGACGAACGCTCCTACAAGAACTACGAGCATACAACACTATTTACAAACAAAGTTATGACCTATCGTTCCCTATGAACACATTAGGAATCGTAGCCGACGCATTCACCCAAGTAATGAAAGTTTGTCTCAAGCGTAGCGATGCTAAGAAAAATATTTTAGCTGCTCTACTCTACCATGCATGCATACAATGTGGGTTCGTCCGATCTAGAGGTGAGGTTGCTCGCTTCATGCAACTAAACGACGGAAGCATCTGTAGCGGAGAGGTCTTTATACGTTCTCTGTGTGACGACGATAAGATTGATGTAGACTTGGATGCCGAGCGCATAGTTCCTCACATTGCAACGACTTTCCTACAACTCGATCCTCAAGGAGTACCTAGGGACGTTCAACAAATAGTCCACGAGGTCGTTACTACGGCAATGGAAAATAATATAGGCCCCAAATCAATACTTAAGACGAAAGTCGTTGGAGCAAGTTACGAGGTGCTACGTCGCTTAGGATCGGCTATGTCTCTTAAGGATGTCGTTAAACGATGTGACATATTTGGAAATGCGGTCAAGCGTTTTGTCAAGGAGTTGTCTTCTTACCATTCCCACTTCGAACCAATCTACGCTAGGCATGGGCTAACTAGCAGTAGGACTTGGCAAAGTGAAAGTGAGAACCATGTTCGTTCCTTTCATAGGAAACGTTGATTCTTACATTCCAAGTTTTTCTCGCATTTCCTTTTGCACTTCTTGCTTGAGTTCGGCTCGAACCCGATCCGTGCTTTTTTCACCTATGGAAGCCTTGCGACGAATTTCAGACCTCATGATCTCATACTTATTCGCTTCGTTCAGGATGAGACTGTATTCAGAGTCGGATATGTTTTCATCACGTAGTGCCTTCGATACTAGATCACGAATCGTATTGATTTTCGCCTTTGCCAACATAGTTGTCTTTTCATGCTTAGAAACCTTCATTCCTAACTTCTTAGCTCCAAGGGTTGTAGATGCTGAAATTAATCCACATAGCCCACCAATAACTCCAAGTGGTAGACCAATCACTATTCCAACCCCAGTCAACGCTGCGCCCAATCCAGATCCAGATAAGATCACAGATATACCTCCAGTTGCCACTGCGATGCCATGAACTATTCCTTGAGAACGTGCATATTTCTTGCGCACACCTTCGTAGTGCCTTTCTTGAACTTCTATGTCCGAAAGCGTGTCTCGGATCGTTTGCAGTCTAAAGTTCTTTCCAGTGTCACTAACAATCAGTGGATAGATACTTGGTGCTGATGGAAACGGTTGAATCGAGTCGCCTTCCATTGTACGTTATACATATAACTTACTCAAGCTTCAACACGTACAGTATGGGTCGACCACGGAAGTCTATCAGATTGCCTTTCTCATCGAGAATTGTCAGACGAAGACTGCTTTGTATCGTACCTAGAGCTTTGACATCTAGAGGTTGTAGTGAGGCATACGTCGTTTTCACAAATCTATCACCTCGGATATGTATTCTACTTAGGACTTTAGATTGCTTTCCATCTTGAATCGAGAATCTGGAATCCACCACGTCGCAGCAGATATACGCTATGTCGATTTCATCTTGGATGGACACTTCGTACGAACCTACTTTTAGTCGCTTAGCAATCCCATCTTTATTAATACCCATCAGTTTGCAGAGGTTTCCACTAAGTAGGATCGATTGCTTGACTTCTAGGTTCCAAGCCCTCCTATGATGGGGTTTCTCGATTTTTATGATGTCAGCACCAACTGCAGGCGCAAAGAATTGTAGAAGGCTCGCCATAGTGTGGTTTCCCTTAGGAACGTCGTACGGAAACCCTATGCCTTCGGTAGACCACCAGAAGGTAGCATTCTCTGCTAGGTTCCACCAACTATTCTCAATAGTGACCTCGACTAGTGAAACGTTCTGTATGAGAATAGGGTTGTCGAAGTAGACAGTATGGTCGGCCAATGTTGTGGTGATATATAAGAGAACCATCTTATATGTTGAAGGTATAACTATATATACGTATAGCTTCAACATGAGGAGGTCCGGAGGTCTTTTCAGTTACCACTACGAAGGGAAAGACGAAGAGGAAGAGTTCCCAACACCGAATGCTAATATACGGTCAAAGGCTGAGAATCAAGCTAGGAGAGAGAATCAAGCTCGGATAGATAGAGAAGATGTGAAAAGTAGAGAGGTCGCAACATTGAATGCAGATCTATTAGCGAAGTTCAAGAAGAAATACCCACATGCAGATCTTCACAAGTTCTATGCCTCTACGGAAGTGAACGGTCCAGACAAATATTCGACGAGTATTTGGTTTCGAGATGGAGATTCTAGCTATGTGGTTTACGGCAATGACATCTCGAAGTTACCTACTACGATTCAAAAGCGCATCGATAATGCGTTGTGGGATGTGCATAAAGGTTTCCCATCTACGTTGACCCTAGATAGGAGTGCGAAATATCCTATTACAGCAGTTCCTTCTACTGGACCGGCACAAGATATCGATCTCACTAATCTATGGATATATGGCACCCCAACGGATAGGTTCAAAGCAGGCGTTCCAAATATATTCAAGGAGACCGTCGTAAAGCATACGACATCAAATGAGTCCTACCATTGGTTACATGGTCCGGATTTCAAATACTGGCCTCAACAATTGAATTTCGCAACGTGGTGTGCGACTTCTGGATGTGGAGTGTCATTGCTTGATCCTATTTTCAAAACGTATCCACCAGTCGTTCAGGGGTTCCTACGATTCCATGTTTATTTCACGATACGAAGAATTCTACGTGAACTTGGTGGTACTCATGGAGTTCCTTTACCTGGCAACCCTGCTTTCAAGCAAATGGATAACCCCTATAACAAATCAGCTCTTGAGAAATTGTGCATCGAATTTGGTATATCTCGAACACCAGATTTCCGATGGCACGGAGGTAGGAATAATGGACTAGGAGATATATTCCTTTTGTACCCGGGTCCGACAGGATACGTAAACGTCCATGGAGTCCGAAGCTATGACAAAGGTGCAACCACATGGCCTCAGAAATATAATTTATTTGCAGACCAAGGAGGTAAGGAGGATCAGGGCGATCTTGTGGCCTTCATTAGGAACGATGAACATGAAGGAAAGCAATACAATTGGTTTACACCACCAATCGGAAAGGGTTTGACAGATGTTGGATTAGGTAGATTGGATAGATCTGTCGAGGCTTTTGGATATTGCATGCTTGGTGCTCAAGCCGACTTGAACGAATCCATCATAGATATAGATAGCCATAACGTCAAGGAAAAGTTCAAGACCTTAGTCGAAGGCGCTATTCTCGAAAACGATTTAGTAGTGAGCTACACAAACTATCTTACTGCTGTAACGAGGACACATAAGAGGCTCGATCTAGCAATAGCTCCAGGTGTGCGATTATTGCCAAGCAATCTAGTGTACTATCTTGGTGAGAAAGATGGCTATAGGAATCCAATCCCGAAAGCTACGAAAGATATGGTGCTAGGCACTAACGACATCAATGCAGAAGGCAAAGTACATCCACCTCTTCCTATGGAAGGACCACCAGATAAGAAATTGGTGCAGCCTCTCGAGAAACAAGTTCCTGTACCAAAGGCAAAGGCAAAGGCAAAGGCAAAGGCTGTCTCACAACATGAGATTAATCTCGCAGTGACATCCATTGCTGCAGCTGGAATCGCATGGACGTTGTTTCGTTAACGGCGTTTGTATTGCTCCACTACGAAGACCACTGCTGCTACGATTAACAACCAAAGGTTGTTTGCTAAGACTCCAACAACGTCAGCAGCCATACTGAATATGAAACTCACAATTGGCCCAATCATCTTAGGTAGAATCTCCTCTAACTTTTTACCCATTGCTTTTAAGCCTTTGACAGTTGTTTTGGCAGCTGCTTTGGCAGCATCTCCAAATCCCGGTACTATCACGGAAACTGTCTTTGTCAGATTGGAAACTATTACGCCGATCACAGTACTTACCGCAGCTACCACGCTAATTATACTGACCCCATACTTCTTAAAGATGATTCTTATACGATCCCTAAGTGACATCCGTTCTACTATAGCTTCTTCTATTTGTTCTAGGACTGCTTGCTCCTCCTGATCGGTCTTTATTTCATTAGTAGCGTTTTCTTTCTGAGTTTCGGTAGACGTAGGGTCTTTGAGTATTCCTACATTCCGTTCGATCCTCTCACTCAATTGATTTTCAGCTACTATGACTTGATTTACCATTTCTTCCCTCGAAGGTCCTAAGACTCTTTTGAGACCTTTGCCCATCTTCTTATATAACCCACCTTTCGTGGTGGTCATAGGAATAGCTTTTTCTTTACTTCCATACTCGTGGATAAAGACTCTACCATCAGACATAGTTGCAATCTCAAGCGTGCCTCGAATTCCCACATCGTGGTATTTTTCCCAGACAATCTCGAACATATTCTGTCTCGCATTTTCCGATAAACCCTGTTTGAAGACTACGCCTCGCTCGGTATACTTTGGGATTCTCTCTTCCTCCAACCTCTCCAGGATTCTTTCATTTCTAGAAACGTTCGAGTCTTTCGAGTCGAAGAGTTCGTCGAAGTACTCGTCATCTTCTCTAGAAAACGAGGTTTCCTGATTCTTTGGTCTAGCACCTTCTTTGCCGTAGTCGCGTCTGGTTTTCATTGGGACCATTTCTCCTGGCTCTTCTGGAAATGTTGCATCCCACTCCTCATCCACATTGATAGTATCACCTTCATCGTAGTCTCCACCTCCTTCAGCTTCACCAGGTCTTTCCTCTGGGGTATCAACGTCCATGTTAAACATATCTACATATATAGTTATATTCAACATGATCTCATTAACGTTGGATCCCACACAAGCACGAAGAGAGCCTCATGCACTCAAGGCTCCGCGAGACTTGTATAGGAAAACTTTCACTCGATCATCTGCCAATCCAGGTGAGACTCTATACGTAGAAGTCCCAAAGCTAGCAGAAGATGTAGTACTAGTACCTGGTAGCTTAGCGCTATTGGGTGACATCGTACTATCTGGTGGACATGTGAATAACAGAGTCGTTTCGAACGTTGGACGCTGCTTGGTCATGCGTAGAATCTGTAGGATGGGAGCTGAAACAGTAGAAGACCTTGTCAGGCCAGACCTCCTACAAACATACTCCGATGTATACCTATCTACGCAGGAGAGAGAGTCTAGAATACAACAAGGCATTCAATCAGAGAACTTGAATAAGCTACGATCGAAAGCTGGTGACGCAAGTACTTCGTCTGCTGCAGACAACGCGCTCCTAGCTGCATGTGGTTCTAAGTATAGGATTCCATTAGATGTTGACATTCTGACACAACATGGAGTTCTATATCCACATGCCTTAGAAAATACGATTACATTCGAGTTGACTCTAGCGTCTGCCAACGAGATCGTAATTGGATCGGATACGACGAAGATAGGTACGTACCAACTTACCAACATCCAACTAGAATACGAAGCAATCAGGAACGAAACGCTGGCTAGTAGTGCACTTCACAAATACGAAACAGGTGCTGCACTCCTATACAACTACGCTGTTCACTTCAAGACAGTAGATATCGCTAAAACATCCGATACTTTGATATCTCAAAACGTCAATGTTCCACGACGATCCTTTGCTGGACTACTTCTACTATTCATAGATCCACCTACCATTGGCACGCGAGATAGTGAAGCATTCTCGAATCCAGATATCTTGAAGGTAGAAGTAGATGTCAACGGGATTCCCAACAGACTCTTTCCAAGTGGCATGCTTCCTCTAGATTTCTGGGAGGCTGCAAAAGGCTGGTTTGGTACACCCAATACTTCCAAGACTCCAAAGAAGTTCTTTGAAAATAGATTCGCTATCCTAATCGATTGTCGCACAGCAAAAGATTCCACCGTTCATGGTGATGGCTTGGCACAAACCGGCAGTGGAAAGGACATCGACATTCGCATACATAGAACTGCTAAGGGAAGTGGAAATGTGAAAATGCACATCTATGTCCTTGCGGATGCTCAGGTCACGATATTGAACAGATCTCTGCAGAGTATATTATACTGATGGATTCTCTCGTAGAGCACATACCTTTCAACGCACTCATAGTCGGTCCAACGAATTGTGGGAAGACTGCGTTTCTCATAGAACAACTTCGTGGATCATTTCGTGGTAAGTTCGATTACATAGTACTGATTTGTCCTACGTATGCCCACAACAAAACTTATCGTGGATTCGCAAATAGAGATCCTCGTTTCTTCGTCATGTCACCACCGCAGGATGCCATCGATGCTACTTTGAGTATTTGCACAACATTTTGGTCAGGTACCAATACTCTATTGATTCTCGATGATTGCGCCGCATCGAAGGACGTCAAGAAACGAACTGACAAGCTAGTGGACTTAGCCTTTTCTGCACGACATATAGGGCTTTCCGTTTGGGTGCTGTCCCAACAACTAACGAGCATATGTAAACCCTTCCGCGAGAACGTAGCTATCGTAGTAGCATTTCATACAGCATCGGCCGTAGATGGTAAAAGGATATTTGAGGATTATGGAGGCTCGCAAGAATGCAAAGAGTTACGAATGATACTTGGATCCCATAAGTTCGCTCGCATGTGCTTCTGTCTCCGCCATCCTTTCGAGGTAGTGTTAGAGCTCCCAGCACCTACAACATATTATCATGGATGAATACATGAATGAACTGATTGATGAGTGCGCTATTACTTGCCCTCCAGTCGTGTTGGAACATCCAACCAAATTGGAGGGTGTCGAAGATTGTCGGGAAGCACTTGCAATCTTAGCTGCAATGGGTACGACGAAAGAATATCTAGGACAGAATTTCTCAATAGTAGATATATCTAAGCTAGCTGAGAAGGACGTAAAACGTTTGCATAGTAGGTACCAGGCCGTAGTAGCAAAGCAAATAACGGGATGCTTAGTAAATGGAGCACTACGTCTAGCTACCCGCGCAGTCGCATACGTAGTTCCAATAGATGACAAACAAGAACTGCTTAAGGACCTACGAGAAGACCACCTAGTTCGCAACGAGATATCCGCTGTGGCCGGCCTATTATCACTCAAAGCAGGTCGATTAGTGGCTCTAGCTAGTGCCTTGTTCCACGTAGTTGATCACATAGTCGTTCCTACAACACCTGTTGAACCTCTACAGGTAACTACTATACCGAATCAAGATGGAAGAAGCGGACCAGATAACTGCGAATCCTCCGACGACTGCACCAACTAAGGTAAAAAACCCAAAGCGCGTTGCAGCCGGAAAGGCACTAGCATTAAGCAACAAGCTCGCTAGAGAAGCTCAGAAGAGAGAGTCGACGCGTGAAAGCGAACCACGCAAAGAAGAGAAAGGTCAGTTCGAAAACCTGACTATCCTCGCAGTCATCGGTACTGGCGCTACATTGTTTGGCACGTACTTTGCGTACAAGAAGTATGTAGATGGTAACACGCGAGCTGGCACTGTTAGCACGACACAACCTGCAGCTCCGGCAAAGCCAACGGCACTAGACATGGAGTAACACTTAAAGACTCGAGACCGTAGTAGTATATATCTAGATGGAGAAGGAATTGATGAAGACGGCAACCGATGCAGCTAAAATCGTTGGACTCGCTTCTGGTATTGGGTGGATCGTAAAAAAGACTACCAAGGAATCCATACTTAGCGATCCTTCTTCTTCCCTAGTGAATTACGCAAAGTGGACTGCCGTGATAATTGGTAGCTTATACGCGAAACAATATCTTGAGAAACAACTTGAGAAACCTAAATCTTGAGAAACAAAAGATCATACCGTAATGGCGACGTTAGCAGCTATTGGAATGTCTATTTTCGGCGCTGTTTTGAATGCGACGGCATTTACTGGTGGTGGCATACTAGCTAGAATGCTTGGAAAGGGTAGTGATGTAAATGCAGAACGAGAGAGACACGATAGGGCCACCGAAAAGCTAGCACGTGAAATAAAAGCGTATAGAATCAAACGTCAAAGATTATATGACTATGCACAAGAGCAGGAAGGTCTTGAACGCAAAGCACACAACGCTCAAAGAGATACCAACGAAGCCTTCAGGCAATCCGACAAGTTACGTAAAGAGCTAAAACGGTTCAAAGAGATGAAAGAACCCCGCTTATCTGACTACTACAAACCCTCAAACAATCAGAAGACTGGTGAGTTGCTCTACGTTGGTGGTGGAATGCTAGGCGTTGGATACGCTATTAGTAAATGGCTATAGAAACGTACTAGGTACTACTACTAAGCTACTACTAAGCTACTACTAAGCTACTAGTAAGCTACTACTAAGTTACTTAAGCTACTACTAAGCTACTAGTAAGCTACTAGTAAGCTACTAGTAAGCTACTACTAAGCTACTACTAAGCTACTACTAAGCTACTACTAAGCTACTACTAAGTTACTAGTAAGTTACTACTAGCTACTAGTAAGCTACTTAAGCTACTACTAAGCTACTACTAAGCTACTACTAAGCTACTACTAAGCTACTTAAGCTACTACTAAGCTACTACTAAGCTACTACTAAGCTACTACTAAGCTACTTAAGCTACTACTAAGCTACTACTAAGCTACTACTAGGTTACTACTAAAAAAAAAACGGAAAAAATGAGGCCTGGTTCTCATTCCTTCCTTTTTTTTTTTTTTCATCTGTTGAAGGTTAGAACGTATAGATGTATGATGGATTCTAAACTTGCGAATATCTTCTATGGGCCTATGGGCTATTGGAAAGGTCACTCTGCAATCGGTAAGCTATCGGTAGCAGCGAAAGCATCAGAAGACGTGGCTAGGAGTTGGTTGGAAAAGCAATCTATGTGGCAAATATATCTACCACCACCGAAACACATTCCACGACCACATTGGACTGTATCGAAACCAAATGAAGTCCACCAAGCTGATTTGATATTTCTACCACACGATCGACCTGGGCGTGGACGAAAGCTATACAAGTACGCCTTGGTAGTAATCGACGTAGCTTCTCGATACAAAGAAGCCGAACCTTTGGCATCTAAAGATGGTGGTGAAGTTGCTGCATTCGAACGAATCTATAAACGTAGTCCACTCGAATGGCCAAAGACGTTGCAAGTAGATCCTGGTAGAGAATTCATGGGACGTATGTCTGAAACTCTAGAACTACATGGTACGAAAGTTCAACGAGGTGAGGCTGGTAATCATAGAGCGCAAGGCTTCGTCGAACGAGCGAATAGAACACTAGCTGAGAGATTGTTTGGATATCAATATGCACAAGAGATGGTACTTACTTCGGAAGGATCAGATGAGCGTAGTAGAGAATGGGTACTTCGTTTACCAATGGTTATCAAAGCCATGAACAGTGAGGTGACTCGACTTACAGGAAAGGAGCCTTCAAATTCTGTAGTGACGCAACAAGTAGATCTGAAGACTCCTACGTATTCGCGCACCGTTGGATTGAGAGAAGAGCGTCTACCATTCGACGTTCTAGTTCGATATCTTTACGCACCAGGAGAATTGGAAGGAGGTGAAAAACGTAGAGCTACTGATCCCGTGTGGAGTTTGCAGATATACACCATTTCGCGAAGTGTAGTATCTTCGGGACAGCCTGTGCTTTACTACCTTGCGAAGGAGAAGGATGCACCCAAACGTGGATTCGTTCGTGAAGAGCTACAAGTAGTTCCTAGGGATACAGAACTACCACCAAAAGGAATTCTGTTTGTACCCAAGCGCTAGACAGCGTACTCTATTGGCTCGGTGTGGATTCCATCGGGAAGAACGCGTCTTTTGTCGTAGTAAGCCGATAGCCCAAGCTTCCGTTGTTCGTAGGTTGTTATACCTTCTGGCAATAGTCGGAAGCCTCGGTTCTTCGCTATGTCGATACTACCCTGGAGGGCTGCTTTGAATCGATCCCACGAAATGTCGTTGTGCCGCCTAGACATACCTTTAGCGGAATACTTCTTGCTGCCACCCGTATCGACGTAGTAGGCTTTCGAGCATAGGGCAATGGCGCGCTGTCCTTCGAATTCGAGTTTGAAGAGTCCTGGCGTACGACTACTCCATTCGTCCCAAGCTAGCCATTCCTTCCTATTGGCTTCGAAATCCTCACGTAGTTCCGGTCTTACAACCTCATCGAGGCTATTTCCAGAGATGGCAATGTACGCACTATCCGTGTCCATCTGTATGTACTCGAAGTCCTTGCGATCGATGTACTTGTCGAGGAAGTCGTAGTAGAACTCAAGCATACGCAGCTTTGCGAGCTGGTACACAGCGATACCTACTTGGAAAGGGCGTTTGATTCGGATCTGGTCCTTCCTACTCTCGAGTTCGTATGCCTCACCAATCTCTTTCAGGTCTTCGAACCAAACGCTTCGCAATGCCTTGTCCACAACCTTCTCATCTTTCGTATAGGTGACCTTCGTTTGGCGTCCCAAGTCTTCGAGCAACTTTCCATAGGCGCTGTTTCCTAGCAGCTTGAACACATCTGCCAGCAAAGCCTCACCTTTGTCTTCATCTCCCATACGACGTGCCTCGGTGACTTGGTCCACGAACCATCCGAAGATTTCTTTGGGTTCGTAATCTATCGTGCGGTAGACAGCAGTGATCACTGCGCCATGATCTACATACCAAAGTAGAAGAGGAGCATAGAGTAGCAACTTCTTTCCAGAGAGACTCCCAACTAGCTTCGTTTCCTCGCTGAGCTTTCTACCTGTCTTCTCAAGGTAGGCCAACATTTGTGGAGGAATTGCTTCCTTGGGGATTTTCTTGTTGTAGAAGAAGGGTGGCATCTCCTCAAATTCCTTCCACAATTTCTTTGGTATCTCGATGTCTACTTCTGCATATCCAAACCACGTTCCACCAAGTAGACATTCAACGAATCCTTCGGTGGCTGGACCTGGATCGTCATAGTGTACAACCTTTTCTTTTCCACAAGGCATTTCGAATTCCATGGTAGAAAGATATAGGGCGTTGGCATCGTATCCAAGAATCTTACGACAAATCTTAGTTCCTCCCTGATGACTACGAATCTTAGTTTTTCCCGCTTCGTGGAGTCTGGTGAACACTATGCTTGGACCTCCCACGACAGCGTCTTTCAGCATGTGGTAGGCTTCCTTACTTGGAGCGTACATCTCAGCTCCCCTTTCTACACTACCTCGAAGCAGGAACTGTAGTGAGACTCCTGGGATGGACACTGCGTCTTTCAGCATGTCTACTCCTTTCTCATGATAGAAATCTCGCATCTTTTCGAGTGCCTCTAGGAATGGAACTACATCTAGGTTGTTGTAGTATCGTAGCCAGTCTGCAAAGGTCTTCATTCCTTTGTCGAGAAAGGTGCGCTTGCAGTCTTCGAACTCTTCCCTAGATAGTAGGTGTTCTCTTTTCAACTTCGAACCCCACTCTGGATAGTCTGGTAATCCAATGTGATCCAACTTGTCGGGAGAGTCGAACCACTCATATGGGAAGAAACTCTTTTGCAACTCACAGCCATAGGCAGCAACCCAACGTTCATAAGAAGTTCCAGGTCCAAGGTAGTTGATCACATCAAGGAAACGGAAATCTGGGGTCAATAGGAACATAGTGGAATTGGCTTTCTTTGCTACCAGGATCTTTGAACAGGTGTCGGCAATGATTCCTACGAAGTGCTCCCTGATCAGATTAAGATCGTACCTGCCAGAGTTGAATCCCACTACTGGAACTTGACCGATCCATTCGTCGATCTTAGCTTGTTGTTTCTTTGGTAAGGTGTCGAAGGAGAATTTGGGCTTATCGAGCTGGTACCATCTTGCTATGGCTACTTGGATTGTCTCTGCTCTTTGCTGGAGTTCTTCGACGAAGGCTTCGATGAGTTCTTTTGGATTGCGTCGACAGATGTGGGTTGGCTTTCGATTGTACGTGTCGGCAATTGATACTGATATTGGAACGTGGACGTTTTCGATGGTCAGGTGGTCTGTTGGTTGTCTTCCTTTTGTCGTGTCGAGATAGGCTTCGAAATCGTAAACTATGAAGTGTGGGTAGACAGTTTGTGTTGGTGTGGGGACCGGTTTGTTTTTCTTCTTTGTGGAGCAGCCCCAAGCTTCCACTACTGTATAACCAGCTCCTTGTAGCTTTGCCGTTCTTTCACAGGTCTTGAGATAGAGCCTCCCTTCCCTAGGGAAGCATTTCGGGCAGCCATGGAAATAGCATCCATGAAATTGGAAGATGGTTTTCGAAAGAGGTTCGTAGCCGTCGACCGGCGCTCCTTCGATCCAATGCTCTCCACCATGCCCACAAGCTGCATGATGAATGTGTTGCCCAATCCTTTCGGTTTCGCGTTCCAACCAGCATAGAGCGACTTTGCTGGCTGTGCTCTCTGGCCAGAAGGCTTTTTCGTATGCCGACTGGGGTACTGTGATTACTTTTCCGGGGCAAACAATCTTCGTTTCTCCACGACTGCAACGATCTGCATGGCGTTGAAGGTGGCAAGCCTGTGTGAACCGTTGCTTACAGTCATTACATACGTAGATGTGCCCTAGCTTGTTGATGTTCTTGATATAGAAGGCATGTCCTTCGTATATCCCAATCGTCATCGTATGCTTGTAGTGAGCTGCATGTCGCATCAGATGCCAAGCGCCATCCTCCGTGGGTTCATACACCCGAATGCCGATTCTAAAGTGCAACTCGACTTCCTCCAGCTGGTCTAAGGAAGTTCTGGGAACGTCTTGTGTGAGCGCTGTCAGGCGATAGAAGGCCTGGGCAAGTTTTCGAGCTTTGACGCAACACCTATCTAATCTTGCTCCTTCATGCATGGCAAGGCAGCGCCAAAGACATAGGTTGTCGCCATATCGATCAAGGGCAAACATTCCTTTTTTCTGGCGAAGCCATTGGGGCAGTGGACCTGTTCCCAACAGAAGCTGACGATCGATCACAACTTTTACATCTACGTAGATCCAACGAACGAAGGCCCATTGGGTATTTGGTCGATTGATGTTGTCGGGATTCAAACGAGCTGTCTCCTTGCTATTGATCCACTCTTCTGCATCTTCTAGGATGTTCACCCATGGAGAGCCTGGGACAGTCTTGGAGAATAGAATCACGCGTCCGTCATTGACATTGCGAATGCGATAGGTGTAGCTGTATCGTAGGTAGAAGCTGGTGTTTACCTTTGCAACTAGCTTTTCCATGATCCTAGGGGTCAAATCTCCTGCCACACCTTGGAAGAAGCGCCATCGAATAGTACGGCGACCTATCTCCACTCCCTCGAGCATTCCATCTCTCTCCTCTAGAATGGCACCTGCCTCTCGAGCTAGACTCCGTGGAAGTGGTTCACTACGTGGTCTCACCATTCTTCCTTCGATATAACTATACGTTAGGATAGCTTTAACAGATACTCCAAATTTGGATTTTTATGTGTAAGGATGTTGAGGGGCGATATATCTCTCTTTGGTATAACTATGTGTTAGGATAGCTTTAACAGATACTCGAGTTTTGGATTTTTATGTGTAAGGATGTTGCGGCGATATAACTATATGTAATCATATCTCTAATAGGATTATCAAGTTGGATTTTATGTACAAGAATGTCTAGTGACACTTTGAATGACCCTTAGTTACCCCTAGTAGTATAGTCGGGATTAAAATGATACAACTTTTTGTTGTGCAAGAAAACTTAAAAAGTTGTAATGGTATGGACGCCTTATAGGTCAAAATTATACCACTTTTTTCTTGCACAAGGGGCGTCATGAATCTGTTCTTCCATCTTGATTCATGACGCCCCTTGTGCAAGAAAAAAGTGGTATAATTTTGACCTATAAGGCGTCCATAACATTACAACTTTTTGAGTTTTCTTGTGCAAGAAAAAGTGGTATCATTTTAATCCCGACTATACTACTCAAGCTCAATCAGAATTGGCTTCTCAGATAGTCTTAGAAGTTCAGCCGGAGAGCTATTTGTTCAAGAAGAAAGGAAACGAACAACAATTTCAGTTTAATCGCAAGGTTTCCAACAAGAGTGCCGTAGGCTTAAAAGCCTTGGACCATGGAAATATCGACAAAGCGAAGGAATCGAAGAGCTAAAAGAAGGTATTGTTTTGATTAACAATAGGCAAAAGGTAATAAAATTAGCGGATAAATCGGAGTTTAGCTGGGCTACAGTGCAAAAATATGTTCGGGATGAATTGGCTGACAACGATGCCGATGCCAAGCAAATCAAAAAAGCAGAAAAGAGAGCTGCCGATAAGATTAGGGTCCTTCAAGAGAAAAAGAGGAAGACTAGACAAACACCCTCTACACTCCCTTCAGCGTCCAGCTAGTTCGGAACTGGTAGTAGGTTTCGCTCTTTCGGCCCTTATCAGCTCAGTAATTATCAGTTTCGTTCCCAAGGTCGTCGGTTTCCCGGTAATTTCAACAGAGAATTTGATATGTGCTTTAGATGCGGGAGAAGAGGTCACTGGGCCAATTCCTGTCCTTCCAGAGACAAGTCAAATTCTTCTGGACCAAAATCTTAATCAGGTCGTAGATCCTTTTGAATTAGAACAAGGTTCTGACACTTCGAGTTTTGTTCAAGGTAATTTACGTGCGAACATTTCATTCTGGCGTGATGTAGTGCAAGCTTCTCATTTTGTTCTTGATATCAAAGAAAACGGCTATAAGTTAATTTTTCTAGAATCGCCGTCTCCTTATTCCATTGAAAATAGCCGGGTCTTCTGCGCTTCGTCAAGAGACTTTTGTTCAGGGAGCTATCCTGGAGTTACTTGATCGTGGTTGTATCAGAGGAGTGAATTCTTATTACCGAATTTTGCAACCCGTTAAACGTTGTAAAACAGTATTAAGAAAAACTGCGACTCATCTTGGATTTATCGTATCTTAACAATTTGATTGCAAAGAAGTCTCTTGGTGTTCATTTTCAACTTATTTAACTTACATTGTTATTTTATTTTATTTATTTTATTATTGATGCATTCCTTTCTTCATTTATTATTCTATTTTAGCAGTACGTTGGTAATATTTCTTCGCTGGAACAGTCAACCTTTAAACATTTGGTGAAGGGCAAAGTTTTGCATTACTGTTGAAGACTTACTTTTTCATATGTATTTTGCATTTATTATATTTTATACGTTCCGGCACGCAGAGCAGGAATTTTCTGTCTGATTAGTAGGGGACGATCTGTGCCCGTGCGATTAAGGGACCATCTGTGCCCGTGCGATTAAGGGACCATATGTGCCCGTGCGTTTAAGGGACCATCTGTGCCCGTGCGTTTAAGGGACCATCTGTGCCCGTGCGTTTAAGGGACGATCTGTGCCCGTGCGTTTAAGGGACTATCTGTGCCCGTGTTTTGAAGAGATAATTGTATTTTTTTGTGGCGTTAAGGTTTGATTTAAAAAAAAAACATTCAGGTTCATTTGACTGTTAGCTGCTTTTGTTTTTTCCAGATGTTTTTCAGTCGCAGATGTGGTCAGAGTTGTCTGCCGCTGTACCTGAGCATTTGCAGTCCATAAGTCACCGAGTTAAGGAGACAGTTCTTGCATCTAAGGCAGATGGTACCGTTCGAACGTATTTAGCAGGCTTCAAACGCTGGAAATGATGGGCTTCATCCAATCGTGCATGCCACCATCCGGCTAACCCCTTTCAAGTTGCTGTTTATCTTCCGCAGTGCCTAATCCAAGATGCGAATTCTCCATCGCCAATCCTCAATGCGGTCTACAGCATCGATTGGGCACAACAGCTTGCCGGTTTATCTAAAGTGTCTGATCATCCTTTGGTTTCTTCCATGATAAGTGCCTCTCGGAGGATCTTGGGAAAACCAAAATCCAGAAAAGAACCTATTACAGCGGAGATATTAAAGAATCTCGTTTCCTCCAAGACAAAATATATTAAGTGTTCTTTGTCACACAGAAGGACCATGGCGCTGTGTCTTATTGCTTATGAGGGATTTCTTCGTTTCAGCGAATTATGCCAGATACGAGCTTGCGACGTTAAGTTCTTTCCATCTTATTTGTCTATTTTTATGGAATCGTCTAAGACAGACCAACTTCGTGAAGGGGCTTGGATATCCATTGCAAGATCAGGTCAAGTCACCTGCCCGGTAAGGGCGCTAGAGCAGTACATCGTCGCCGCGGGAATTGATATGGAGGAGGACTTACCTCTATTCCGTGCTCTTGCACCTCCATACTCAACGTCTAAAGTTCGACGTCAAGGTATCAGCTATACCAGGACCAGAGAACTCGTCAAGGATGCGTTTAAAGAAATTACTGACGTCTCTAAAATCAGTCTTCATAGCCTTAGATCGGGTGGGGCATCTGCTGCTGCTAATGCGGGAATCGCAGATAGACTCTTCAAACGACATGGTCGTTGGTCAAGCGAGAATGCTAAAGACGGATATATTAAGGACAATCTAGATTCTATGCTTTCTGTTACAAGAGCATTAGGAATTTAATAGACCGAGCCCAGCAGGACAGGGGGTACGATCCATATAGGGCTGGGATGTTTCCCCTTTTCCAGTCACAATGAGCGTGATGGAGTTTTTTCATCCTATGGATGCTCGTTTCGTATTCCCTTATCATCAATGTATTAGGTTTAGCTTAGGTTTCTTTTAATGAGTTCACTTATAATGTGATAAATATACTGTATTTAATCTTGTTCAGATTAAATGGGTTGTGCGGCCTCCAGTGAGCACCCAACAAACACCAAGTTCGTTTATGTTTTCATTGTTTGGCGCACACTCAGGTAGTTTGTAGGAACTAGTAACGAGAGCGAAGTATTATATCAGCACTTAACTGTTTCTGCATAAGGCATATTTCGATCCAATCTTGTGGGGAAAATGGCTAACAAGGGGAAATTAGTGATTCAAACGTCTTTTTTTTCTCGAGATGCAAGTTATATACGGCTTCTGCTAGCCCTTGAAATGAATTTTAATATGATTTTTAACGTTTGAAATTGGTCGAAAAAAAGTCACATCGGCGCATCAAAAAACTACAGAATCGTTCATTTAGCGTAATTTTTGTACAGACCAGTTTACGGTTCATGCGCAGTTGTTCAAGTCTTTTGTTTCAACGGCGGGCCATCATTGTCTAACATCTGGTGGCCCGCCAAATAAACAAAGGATTTGTACAACTGCGCATAATCCGTAAACTGGTCTAATAATTAGTTAGGTCAACGAGAAACACCTGTCGGTCTTGAGCGCGTTATTTAAATGTCAATTCCGGGATATCGGTTGCCCTAGAAACAGTGAGAAAGAAATCTAGTTGATTTTCTGGGACGGCTCACATTTAGATCGAAATCGCCACCGTGCAAAGGGTGTAAACATGTCAAGCAACATTAATAAAGCATTCAACTCATGAAAGTACGCGTGAAACGAGCTGAACCTTTCGCCGTGTGATGCGGGCCGATTCTCGACTAAGTTTATTTTGTAGTTCGTCTGTTCATAGCATCCTGTTCACACACAAAAAAAACGACAGAGTTTAATAAAACATTCAACTTCTGAAAGTGTGAAACGAGCAGAGCCTTTCGCCGTGAAGCGGGTAGATTCTGAGACTCGAGTAAGTTTATTTTGTAGTTAGTCTGCCGGCCAAACCGACGATCAATACGTTTAAACGAACCAAAATAAATTAAGCGTTTGAATCAAACATGTTATAAATTGGAGGTGCTTAGTAGGAGACTCGATCACTTGAAGATAGTTGAAGTCTGCGGCAGATACTTACATTGCACGTTGACAGAGGTCTGTATCTTGATTGGAGTATTGTTAACATCATTTGTAGCTTGGCATTCATATGTTCCATTCTGTTCCCTCTTAATCTTTAACACAATCAGTGTAGCACTCCCTATTCCCTGTTTCTTTTCGATCTTGATACCACCTGCTATCTGTACCCACGTGACGTTGGGTAATGGACGACCACTGGCTGAACATGTGATAGTCAGGTCCTGACCCTCAGCTATGGTATATGTACTAGCCAGTGGAGTAGTGAACACTGGAGCAACTAGAAACAGAAGTAGCAGAAAAGAGTAAACATTTGATCACATAATATTAATATTAATTCCTCCTAGATTTTATTAGACATTCGAAACTTTTGGCCTGCAAATTAGGACTCGGTCTCTTCTTCAATTTTCTTTCTCGTGTTCATTTTCCCCTTTGATAAATAATATAATCATCTGTGTAATAACCTAATCATCTGTGTTCAGTTCAGTACTCGACTAGCAGCCCGCAGCCGGCTATGACATGATTTATTATATTCTTTGATCTACAACGACGTTAATTAATGAAGCAAAGAAAACGTTGGAACTTAAAAACATCTTTGGTGTGAATTGAGTTATTAATTTTCTTAAAGGCTTGAAAAAAGCACCATTGAGTTCTACACAGCAGTCAGGGGCGTAGCCAGCCATTTTCTTCTCTTTAAGCCCCGAAGGTACAAGCCAAACGAGCGCTGAATGCACGACCTCCTAGCAGGGAAATGTTTGAAATTTACAAGGTTAGCTCTGAAACGCCATTTCCCGCAGCGTTTTCGATGCAATATTTCCCCGACAATCGACCTAAATCAAGAGCAGAAATTACAAATGGATAAAATCTGACCGTTATACAATCTGAAAGTTATACAAAAACAGAACATATTCACTGCTACAGCAAAAAAAAATCACCAAAATTCCTGTTAGCCACGCCGCTGGCAGTTCCGTTCTTTGACATTTCCAAGACTTAACTTCCGAGATCTTTACGGGTTTAAAATAAAACAGGTTTCTGTTGTTTATTTTCTAGAAGCAAGACAAACATACTTAGTTTTCTACAGTCAACGTATAAACACTTTTGCCACAGTTGGACGAGTTGACCAATGAGAAGAAAGTGAAAAAATATTATCGACGTCCACCAAAACACGACTTCGTCGAGACGACATTCTACAAGCGTACGTCAGTAACTCAGAATCGCTGTAATCGTCAAATAAAAAAATAATTTCTTACTTTCTCAGAAAATGTGTATTGTAAAATATACAGTTAAAATTTCAATAACAAATATACAGTCAACCACCCAGATCTTGTATCAGAACAGCCGCCAGGATATGGCTATAGCCATACATGATGGACATCCTGTTTGATATGGTATTTTCGTTTCTGGTAAAGGTTGTTGAATGCCGGCAGAAATAGCAAAAAACCGAATTGGATAGAACATTATAATCATCTAAGAAGTAGAATAAAATCGCAACCTCTAACTATTAACGCTGCCTTTTTCTTCACGTTGAAGTCTTGTGATCCTTGTTCTCTAATCTTCACCATGTATACATTGTCGTCGTTAACTATCACTCTCTTCATCTCAAACCAAGCATGACCTGTGTTCAAGTCTCCATAGAAATACAGTCTTCCTTGGTACACAGGGTCTGTAGTATTCTTGTATGAAGTGACCCCTGAGATTATGTCTCCTGACATTAACGCCAACGATACAGAAATATCATCTGTGGTCTCATCGTATACACCAAACTGAAGTCCAAGGAAGCGTGTACTAGTTGTTGTGTTCAACATGAACCTGGCATCTTCACCAATGTATCTCTCAAGCTGAACAGGTCCCGTGACGTCACATAACACTGAAAACAAATTAGGAAAGAGGATTAAATACCGTTTGTAAGAAAATGTTAAATCAATGAAACAAAACACTCTTTTTGACAATCACCAGTTTGACTTGATCAATACAAACATCGTAATTAGTATGCGAAATCAGAGAAATAGCGTGAGCCGATTGATCGGCTAGAACTCCTTTTGATTATGAATTTACAGATATGATCAAAATTGATGTATGCTTGAAGTCAATAATCGTATTACAGTTCCATCTATTGAGTAGTTCACAAACTATTTTTCCAGCAATTAAGTGATAACCACTGCACCATTACATTTTGTCTTACATGGGATTGCACGCGGAGACCGACGTTCAAGTTTCACGACTGCGAATCACATTCACATATCTTGCTTCTTAACCCATAATAATCCTTTGCTTTGATACCTGGCACCCCTCCAAAAACAGATGTTGTTACAGTTGTAAGAAATAAATCTGACCTGTTACTTACATGGATCATACGGTAGTTTTATTTTATGGTTTGTTATTTTAAAATAAAATGTTAATTGCCGCTACTAAAATGCGGTACTATAGTAGATGTAGTTCAAATAATTGTCATGTACACTGTAGTTGTATTGTATTTGTATTTTGTCTTTGAAAAGCCTTTTTAAGGAAAGGTGAATAAAAGTATGGCGGTATGTATGTATGTCGGCCATGCATGCCGATTTTCCAGAATGACTGTGATCGTGATACTTGTCGGGTGAAGTCCGGGAGGACAGCAAACGTTTGCTGGGAAGCTAACGAAATTGTCGAGAATGGGGAGACTCGGACTTTTACCGGGAAACTAGAAACAGTATCAGGACATTGCACGCACACAATTTTTCAAAAGGTGTTTTATACTTGCCTTTGGTTTGAAATGGAATATACGATGGACGAGAAGGGCCACTTCCGACTTCCAACTTCCGACTTCTGAGTTTTAACAAAAAAAAACGACTTCTGAGTTCCGACTTCCGACTTCTGAGTTCCGACTAAAATTTTGTCTTAAATTTCAGTACATTTTTCATATTACGCCTGGAGCAAGTTTACTTTGTCTGACTTTCGGGCTTAAAGCTCAAAAATTCCTGTAAATGCCCTTGGTATATTGGGACACTTATGCGGTATCGTTTTGGGGAAACATGACACTGCTCAAACAAGCTTTCTTTGAGTTGTCACATCCCGTGTAGTCAGATCGTACTCATCATCGTGATCTCTGATGTAGCTGAGAAATGTATCGAATTCAACATACTACAAGTAATCGATATGTCGTCAGCAGTGTAGTATACGTACTTGTTAAAGAGGATTTCGTAGGTACACTACGGAGCAAGACATAAAGACAAAATATACTTTTAAAACTAGGACAGCGTTATATGCACAAGGCGAGCGTGATAGAGTAGATTTCGTATGAGTACGAGTGGGGAAAACTACGGCATGTCCGTAACCGTGTTGTGCTGTAACTCTGTCAGGATTGGAAACAATTTCAACGTCACTCGGCGGCATGCCGTTCGCCGGTAACCGTGCTGTAGTTTGTCCCACTCGTACCGGCATACGAAATCTACTCTATCACGCTCGCCTTGTGCATATAACGCTGTCCTAGTTTTAAAAGTATATTTTGACTTTATGTCTTGCTCCGTAGTGTACCTGGCCTAGCTGCAATCTAAATGATGCTGATGAAACCAGCTCGGGCTGTCATGAATTTGATAACCCTCTCCGGCTACAAGTACACTTAAAAAAAACTCGCAGCTATAGTTTAATAGACCACCAAATCACAATGTTCTATAGACAACGATCAGGGTTAGATTTTTTGCTCTGACGAAGGGCTAGCTACACTTTAGCTATAGTGCTTAAAACGTCAGCTGCTACCTGATCCTCACGGCGGTTAACATACCTTAATCGACTTTTAGTTGATTATGAATACCAATGTACAACTAAGATAAAGTGTACATACCTGAGTCCTACCCGTGTACAACTAATATATACCCCAGGATATATACATGTACTTACCATTCTGAACCGGAAGCAGAAGAAATATCGCTACAACCCGGAGATGTGCAACGTTTTTAAAGCGAATAAAATTGTCATACATCTCAGAAGTTACTTTGTTGCGAATTTAGTACACTTTACTGGCAACAAATGTCTTTCCTAGAAAGCGAAAGACCGAATTCCTCTCCGTTCATGTCGTCCCTTCGACTCGATTCTGTAAACAGATTTCAGATTAACATTTTGAATAATTGCCACTTGTAACTAGAACGAAAGGTTAAAAGTTCAGTTGATACCGTACGTCACACAAGTGTGTTTCATTTGTCTGATTAGTGATTTCAGCTCAAGACTTTCGGATGCGAACTGACTATCAGCGGCAGCATTTTGACGCAGCCATAGAATAAAAAATTCCATACTTTCTCTAGGGTCCACAGGTAGTCCAAGCTTTTAATATGGTTCGATCTTGAATTTGTATTGGTTTCTTATCGTCATAAAAATAAAAGGAATAAAGTATTTATGGCAGCTTGGAAATACGGTTTTATCTTCTCTTGGTGAATTTGTCGTAAGACACCCATTTGATGCGTTCACTATTTGTGTACACTCGAAGATAAAAATCATATCTCCGCTCGGTCATGTAACGATCTAATCATTTCGTCTTATACTTTTTGGAGAACGGACGGCTTTTTAAAAATATTCCTAAAGACATTTATCACAATAAGTCAGACATTTTTTACAATCCTGCTTTAGACACCCTTTTTGTTTTTTTTGTAAGTTTTATTTTGGGTGTCCTGTGGTGGGCGGTCCGGCAAGGACTGGTATAGCCCATCCCAATCATCTTAAAACAGGTAGCACAATATATGCATACAAAAAGAAATGCCAAGAGAGCTGCTAGCCTCTAGCCTCCTTTGCAGACGTTTTTAGTTTCGGTCCCATTCTCCCTACAAACGTCTGCAAAGGAGGCTAGAGAGCTGCTTGCGGGTTGTGTTTTGGTGAATCAGTTGCTCTACGTATACCCTCCAAGACTTACGTTTACTCACAAAAGTTAATAAAACCTCGAAGACACAGATACCTCTCCTCACGATAGCTGCATTTATCTAACATGCATAGAGCTGCGCATGACAATCAGCTATTAAGAGCTGCGTTGAAAACAGGCTTTGTACTTCTGGATCTACGGTATAAAATTAAGAAACATTAGACTATGAGCGCTAAGCTCTAGGAGAGTCAGTACGTGACGCCATAAGATGAATCAACTCCCTCCCAAGAGGAAACTACTCACAATAAAATGCTGTAGCTTTCAATTGTGACATCACAAGATGAATCAATCCCGCAATTCGGGTAACTTTTATTTAGTTGAATTGCTGCTCCAGTCTCTCGAAGAAAACTAATTTAGACAACTGAAGCACTTAGAAATAGAATTTGGGTCTACTTGCACTTTAACGGCTTCTGAGCATATCTTCGAAACTTTTAACTCTCGTTTGACTAACGGATTGGTGATGACTTAATTAAGTCATCAGCGATATGCTCAGAAGCCGTTAAAGTGCTAGTTAGCACGACGTGAAATTTCTCATACGGATGTGGATCCACTATCCCATCTAAATCCTACCAGCCACTCGTTTTCTTTTCAGAAAATTGAAATTTCAAATGTTATCAAATTAATAAGTAAAATCGATGGAAAGAAGGCAACGGGCGTATAGATAAAATCCCGTCAAGGCTCCTAAAAATGGCTGGAAATGTCATTGTTCCCTCTTTAACAACAATTTTCAACAAATCAATATCAGTGGGCATTTTTCCTGGTGAATGGAAATTAGCTACTAGGGTCTCACCAGTTTTTAGAAAGGGAAACATGTTGGACCTAAACAACTACCGCCCCATATCAGTACTTTCCTTAATTGCAAAAATATTCGAAAAAACTTATACACGAACAGTCATATCACTATCTTAATGAAAATAGTCTGCTAACAAATAGCCAATCTGGATTTCGATCACTACACAGCACTCTTACTTCAATGCTTGATGCTACAAATGATTGGTATGTTAACACAGATAAGAGCTTTTTCAATGGTGCGATTTTTATCGACCTAAAGTAAGCCTTTGATACGATTGACCATAAAATCATTAGCCAAAAGTTAGCCAAATACGGATTCGACCGAAACTCACTAAATTGGTTCGACTCATATACTGATCTAAAAAAATGGTCAATAAAGCAAACGTTAACATCTGACTGAGGGCCAATAAGCTCAGTCTAATACCAGCGAGAAAGTGGGCTATTCACAACTCTGTGTATTGTTGTAGTTTCGCGTTTTGCACCTTCTCGTTGGTATTTATGAATGTTTAACTTCAGAATGAGACTAACCCTGCGTACATGCGTCTGTAGTCATTGCATTCAGCGGTAATTTTCGAATACGAAACTGGACTATTGCGATATCGACATACGTATTGAGGTAAAATAAATAAATAAAGTTGACTACACCAAATCCCTTGGAATAAATATAGATGAGACACTGCCCTGGACTAAGCACATTGATACGATCTCGAAAAAGATATATTCAGGTATCGGCGCCCTAAAACGTGTCAAACCATTCACTAGTGAGGGCACAGCAGTCAAAATATACAAAGCCTTAATCAAACCTCGCCTTGAATATTGGTAGTGCTGTTTGGGACTGGACGGTCAAAATCTGAATGGCAAGGAGGATTGGAAGGCCTTACCACGAACCTTTGCGTAGCAACTATATTATCAATTTTCCCGGTCACGTGAGCAATTCATTCTGCGTTGAATTTCGTGGAGATCGAACCTCAGCAGCACAAATTTTCACAAAGCATCTCAAAACCAAAGTTTTTCCTGGGATTTTGACGCAAGTTTAGGCTAACTTTGACTTCCCCGTATTTCTGGCCATTATTTTACAATGAAAGCCTAAGAAAAATGGGAAAATATGCAGTGAATTGTTTGCCGACGACACTACTATACTCACTTCTGGCCACTCTATCTCCACTGTCAGTTCTCAATTGAATGAAGTCGCCTTAGCTGTATCTTCATGGACAAGGCAAATCAAAATGGCACTCAACATATCTAAGACCAAGACTCTACTTGTAACCTCCTCTCAGAAATTCCGTACGCTGCCTTGCTCTAAATTAAATGTGGTAGTCGACGGTAATAGTATCGAGCAGGTCGACCACGCCAAAATACTAGGCGTCACTTTAGACAGTTTCATGTTATGGGAACACCACGTCGACAACATCTGCGCCATCATCAGCAGTAGACTGTCTCTTCTCCATCGCATTAAGCCTTTCCTCACCTATGAATGTGCATTGCGCTTCTATAATTCATGCATCCATAACCATTTCATCTATTGTTCTGCTGCTTGGGGCAACTGCTCCCACCTCCACATGCTGCGGCTTCTTCGCCTTCAAAAACGCGCTGCCCGCATACTCTTGGATGCCGACTTCCGTCAACCCTCTGTTCATCTGTTCTCTCAGCTTAAGTGGATTCCGATCACCGACCTAATTAAATGTAGGAAACTTCTACTTCTCTTCAGAACATTTCTTAATCCTGATGCACCTACAAGTTTTAAGAACATGTTCAATTTCCTCTCTACTACTCGTAGAGCTTCTGGCCGCTGCACCAGAGCCAGCATGCATAACCTCGCCGTACCTTACCCTCGCAGTAATTCTGGCAAGCGCACTCTGGCTTATAGCGCTGCTATTCTTTTCAATTCCTTGGATCCTGACTTCAAGCAGCTTGCAACATCTACTACTACGCTCTCTTCTAATACTCTGTCTACCAGGCTGGCTTCTCTTAAGTATAAGCTTCGTAACGTTTTTCTTCCGCACATCTCCTCTGTTAACCATCTAGAGGAGCTCCTCTGCTATAACTGTCGCTCCTTGCTTCACTGCTGCTGCATTTCTGGCGCCGCGTCCAGGGCATAGCCCCTTCCATTGCGCAGTGTTCTAGTAAGTATATTTTGTTTTTGATTTTATTTCATATTAATTCTCTTTACATTGATTCCAATTACTCATTATATCTTGTAATGTCGTAGCCCGTGCGTTAATTTTTTCCCATACTTCCTTTCCTTTCCATTACGTTTTATTTGTAACATAGAGGGCCGCATGTTAGATAACTATGTAAGGTTAATGTGTCTTCCCTCTGTAAATAAAGAATATTGTATTGTATTGTATTGCATTGTGATTTGAGTGAAAAGTTTTCAATTTTAGTTCGCGCTGCGCGCTGACGCAATCTGATCACGCCATTTTCGAACAACGAGCGTGCGCTCAAAGCTGCTTTTGTACGAGCGCGCGACTGAATAGACCAAAGTATTACATATTTCCCCCTTTATTTTTATAATTGTTTTTAAGTAAAATGATTAACAAAGAATCGTCTGGTTTTTTGGTATAATTAACAACAAATACCACTCGTACTTTTCGCGAAATGCTTCACGAATGATTGGCGTGAGTACTGATAGCCAGTGAGCGCGACATTTCGTGAATGGTATCGAAATACCGTAAACTATACGCATTTTCAGCGGCTTTTGGAGCTGTTTGCACAAATTAGACACTTAATTTATTTATGTCACTGCTCATGCTAATTTCCAGGTAAGGTTAGTCCTCCAAAAGGTCTGTAGTTAACTTCTTTCAGGGTAAGATTTATGACATGAGTTCGCGGGAAATATTTCCCTAACGACTTCTCGAGAAAAGTGTCCGATAAATATGCTTAGATTGTGTGAAAAGTTCAAAAATTGAAGATGCCTTTAGCGAGTAATAAAGTTAGAAAGTTGAATCCATCTCTAGTTTCTAGAGTTAAAAAACTTCAAGGAAAAAATTAGTTGAAAATGACAAAACTCGTGGGAAACTTCATGTTTGTTGCCTTCTTTACAAATTCTCAAGCTCAAGTGTTAATGGCCAGGCCTCCCAATCCTCCTTGCTAAGTAGAAAGCTCCAAAAACTCCAAAATCGTGCAGCTAGGACAATATCAAATTCTAGCTATAGCTCGAATCTGTTACTTAATATTATGCTTGGTGGGATAAACTTTCTGTTCCAAGGAAGATTTTAAAAGATGATGTAATTATAAAAGATCTTAGGAAAATAGCTAATGAATTTAATAGTTTTTTTTCTAATGTTGGTAATAACTTGGCACATAAGATTCCACATGTAAACAAATATTTTAAAGATTACTTAACTTCTCCACAAGCATCAAGTTTTTTTATTTATCCAACTACCACTGTTGAAATTGAAAACATAATTTCTGACCTCAAACTTGGTAAAGGAAATGGCCCTTTTAGTATTCCTGTTGCCATACTGAAGCTATTGAAATTCCTGATTTCCAAGGCTCTTGAAATTTTATATAATTTTTCTTTTATTACTGGCTCTGTTCCTGATAGTTTTAAAGTTGCTCGAGTAATCCCAGTTTAAAAAAAAAAGATCTACACATGTTTCTAACTAATTATCGACCTATATCACTCCTATCAATCTTTAATGGAATTCTAGAGAAATTAATGTATGAGATTATTGAATTACCTAAACAAGTTATCTATTATTTATCAGCGTCAATTTGGGCAAACCATTCAACAATTCATGCCTTACTCCTTATAACTGATAAAATTCAAAGGGCAGTTGAAGAGGGAACGTGTTGTTGTGGCATTTTTCTTGACTTAAGTAAAGCGTTTGATACGGTCAATCATAAAATATTACTTGGAAAATTAGATCACTATGGAATACGTGGAAATGCCAAAAACTGGTTCACTTCATATTTAACTAACATATGTCAGTTTGTCTCTATTGGGAGCATAACATCTAACCAGTGTCTAGTTTCATGTGGTGTTCCACGTCGTTCGGTCCTAGGTCCTCTCCTTTTTCTTCTTTATATTAATGATTTTAGTAACTGCTCAAGCCTTTTTGACTTCCATCTTTTTGCGGATGATTCTAACTTATTCCTCGCTGATAAGAACTTAAACACATTAGAAACCAATTTAAATAAGGAATTAACAAAAGTACACACATGGTTATCGGCGAATCAATTATCACTGAATATTGACAAATCTAATTTTGTACTCTTCCACCCATCTCAAAAGAAAGTCAGTCATCAAATTAGTCTCAAAGTTATGAATAAATAAATATCCAATATCCAAAAAGAATATATAAAATATATTGGGGTGATAATATCCATGAGATTTGTAAAAAGATATCGAGAGGTATTGGAATTCTCTCTAAAATAAGGCATTATGTTCCCAGGAACATCTTAATTCAATTATATTATTCTATCCTTATATGATTTATAGCCTAGTAGTTTGGGGTAATACATATGAAAGCAATCTAAAACCTATAATTACTTTGCAGAAAAAAGCTGTAAGAATAATGACCTTCTCTAAGTTTGATGATCATTCTATCCCATTGTTCAAGAAACTAGGCATCCTCAAATGTATTGAATTAATCTATCTTCAAAACTCAATTTTCCTCTATCAGTTCTACCATAATTTCCTTCCACCAGACTTCAATACCTTTTTTCAGACTATATCCTCCAAACATCATTACTGTAGTATTGGGCTCCCTGTATGTATGTACATGTATTTCCGGGCTACCTGTGTAGCCTCGTTGTCGTGCCCGGGTTCAACATGACGTCCATTAAAGTTAGTTGATGTTACATATGAATCCTTGTGAATCCTCGACTATATAGATATATCGAATCTTGCATGGTGTCAGAAGAGTGGGATAAAGCAGTAAAGAAGGACTGAGAGAGGTTATGCTCCGCACTAGACGTACCATACACTGGCAATCCGTAAGTTATATTAGGTAAAACTATACTGGAGTCTGGGCTAAGCAGTAAGGACGAAGAAAGTCTGGTAAATACTCTCGTGTATTCGATGGGTGATAAGGCCGACGACATTATCTCCACATTCAATCTGCCAGCAGAGGAGTCTCGAAATTACGCGAGAGTCAAAGACAAGTTCGATAAACATTTCGTCAAACGAAGAAACATAATCTTCGAGCGTGCGAAGTTTAATCGAAGAAAACAAGAGGCTGGAGAGTCAGTTGACTCGTTTCTAACTGATCTCTATAGTCTTGCAGAACACTGCAATTACGGATCCCTACATGGAGAACTGATACGAGACCGTATCGTAGGGGGTTTACTCAATTAAAAACTATCAGAAAAACTACAACTTGACCCTGAACTGACGTTGGAAAAAGCTGTATGTTCTGCTAGACAGAGGGAATCAGTGCATAAACAACAGGCAGTAGTACGAGGGACAGAAGACCACACTAAAACAGCAAATATAGATGCCCTGCGTAAACGGAGCACACCCTCCAGCCAGAAATCCCAAAAGAGGAAGCAAGGAGAGAAAAAGTGTGGCAGATGCGTGAAAACTCCCTCGTGAAAAATGCCCTGCAAAAGAGTCAACCTGCCACAAATGTGGAAAAAAGGGACATTACCAGGCTGTATGCAGGTCTGGTAAAGTGGATGCAGTCCAACAAGATGATGATTCATACCTTGGAACAGTCTACATAGATGAACTGGCAGCGGTTGACCCATGAAAGGTCAAGCTAATGGTAAACGGAACTGAAGTAGAGTTCAAACTCGATACGGGTGCTGATGTAACAGTTATCCCAGAGAAAATTCACAAGAAAGTGAACAGCCATCTCCACAAAACTAACAAGACACTCACAGGACCAGGTCAGCAGATTCTAAACGTGCGCGGGTTATTCCTGGCTAAGATCAAATCAGGCAAGAAAGAGACTGAACAGGAGGTATATGTTGTTCATGGTCTAAAGTTCCCACTGCTGGGAAGACCTGCCATAGAGGAATTTAAATTAGTGTCAGTAGTCCAGTCTGTTGAGAGAGACCCTGAGGGAATATACAAGGCTTTCCCTATGCTTTTCAGAGGTTTAGGGAAACTGGAAGGCGAATATTGCATAGAGTTGACTGAAGATGCAAAACCATATGCTGTGTCAGCCCCCCGAAGAGTACCCCTACCCTTGATGAGTAAAGTGGAGGAAGAGCTAGCCAGGATGGAGACACAAGGCGTTATCTTGCGGGTCACTCAACCCACAGATTGGTGCGCACCCATGGTAGTTGTCCCTAAATCCAATGGACAGGTGCGTATATGTGTTGACTTAACTAAGCTAAATGACTGTGTTCGGAGAGAGCGCCAAATACTACTATCCGTGGAACATACCCTTGCACAGATGGGTGGTGGAAAAATATTTTCCAAACTTGACGCTAATTCAGGTTTTTACCAAATCGAGCTCTCAAAGGACACATCCTTGCTGACCACATTCATCACACCATTCGGGATGTTTTGTTTCAACCGACTCCCATTTGATATTACCTCAGCCCCGGAACATTTCCAGAGACGAATGTTCACAATCCTGGAAGGGCTGGAAGGAGTTCTATATTATATGTATGATGGATGATGTGCTAGTGCATGGCAAAGACCAGGAACAACATGATGAACGACTGTTTGCAGTGCTGGAGAGGATCCTGAGGACTGGAATCACCTTCGTCGGGCCCAGAGGCCACTCACCCCGTAGTTCAGACTCGCTTTGCCAGAACGCCCATTGTTCATACTACTATATGCGGGGTTGCATCATATTTCGAGCTTCGGCGGTCCAACCGGCCAATGATTTTTACTCAACATGATACACCATTTAAACAAATAGCCCCACTAAGATATATGACCCATAGGAGATGGAGTGCGAAAAGTGTGGAAGAGCGTTCCAGAGGAGTTGGAACCTGAAACGCCACCGAGAGAACCGCAAGACCCCGTGTGTTAGGGCCCCAAAGCGCTTTTCATGTGAGAATTGTGGCGGAGAGCTAAGCTGCTACTTTGCTTTGTGGAGACATAAGAAGAACAACTGCCCTACCTACCACACTAAACCCATCGTTAACGAAAACTAAGCACACATACGCATTTACTCAATATTATATATACCCATTTAAACATTAGCTTCACTATAATATACAGCCCAATATGGAACACCTCACATTGAAGCGAACCCCTCGGACTATCGGTAAGTATCTACGTGGGTGGCAGATGGACGTTCCCGTGGGCCACGAACTAGGTGTTGACCCAAGGGCCTTTCTAGAAGGCACGCGCCACGAGATTCATCAGAAATTGGTGGAAGAAATCGACGACCTACATGGCGTGAAGTTTCAACTTGCCCTAAAGGTGATGCTCAGGAAGGACCATCCAGACGGTAGCAATGAGTCTACTGACCCTACGATGCGCCATAAACAGGAGGTTGTCATGCAGACCAACGAGATTCATGAGGCCTTAGACAGAGCCATCCCAACGATTCTAGAGCATCTCGAGAAGTGGACGAATAGAGGCTCTGGATGGGTTGTCGACCACATCATCCTGCTCTGGCTAAACATCGCTCTCTACCAACCTCTGAGAGGCGGATCCTTCATCGAACTACCTACGGAAGTTGCAAAGAAGAAAGCCGTGATCAATGTAAAAAACAACGACGACAACTGCTTTCGTTGGATACTACGCTCAGCAATGTTTCCAGTTGCGAAAAACCCACAGAGGACATCGAAGTATCAAGAAGACGATGGGTTGAACTTAGATTGGCTTAGCTTACCAACACCAATCTCACAAATAACGCGCGTGGAGAAGCAACTCGACCTCGCAATCAACGTTTTTGGATGGGAGAAAGGTGCGGTGGTAGTCTACAGGATTAGCAAGCAACCTGGGGATGTCCGTTGCATCAACATGCTGCTCATGGAGAAGTCCGGAAAGTACCATTATACCTGGATCAAGGACTTGAACCGCCTCCTCTACAATCACAGCAAACACCACGGTAGGAAACACTTTTGCGAGCGATGCCTACATGGGTACTGCCGAGAAGACCTCCTTGAAGCCCACAAGCCCGAGTGCCAAGGTATAGGGGGAACCGCCGTGAGAGTGGAAATGCCTAAAGAGGGTGAAAACAAACTCTCCTTCCAAAATCACCACAGACAGCTATCAGCTCCGTATGTTATCTATGCTGACTTTGAGGCTTTGACCACAAAGATCGCAGGACCAGAGTTGGATCCCACAAAGAGCAACACTCAGAACACACAACATCATGTGGCTTGTGGCTTTGGCTACGTCGTGGTGCGATGCGATGGTCATACAGAGCCTCCAGTCGTTTACAGAGGTCTGGATGCCGCAGAACGGTTCCTGGAGGCAATGCAACGAGAAGAATCGAAAATCAAGGTAGTTTTGGCGACCCCCAAAGCAATATATATGACTCCCCAGGATGAGTTGACCCACAATACGGCCACAATCTGCCATGTGTGTGAGAAGCCACACTACAAGGCCTCAGTCCGCGACCATTGTCACATCACAGCCAAGTACAGAGGCGCAGCCCACAATGCTTGTAACCTCAAGCTGCGGTTGTGCCCCAAAACCACAATCATTCCAGTCGTATTCCACAACTTGCGGGGTTACGACGCGCATCTAATAATGCAGGCTATTTCCAAGATGAAGGGGCAGATCACGTGTATCCCTAATAACACGGAGAAGTACATATCGTTCTCCTTAGACCAGCTGCGATTCATCGACAGCGCTCAATTCCTCTTGGCATCCCTAGACAAGCTGGTGTCAGCCAACCAGCCAGAAGCCTTCCAGATTACTGCTCAGTATGAGCCTAGTGTAGAGCGGCAATGCCTACTCTTGCGAAAAGGCATCTACCCGTATGAGTATATGGATAGCTGGAATCGGTTTGCAGATGCACTCCCACCACAAGCCGACTTCTACAGCAAGCTATCGGATGAAGGCATTTCCGAGGAGGACTATGCCCACGCTCAAAAGGTCTGGAGCGCCTTTGGCTGTAAAGATATGGGAGACTACCACGACCTATATCTCCGAACTGATGTGCTTCTTCTGGCAGACGTCTTTGAGACCTTTCGGAAGACGTGCCTACATCAGTACGGCTTAGACCCTGCACACTACTACACCAGCCCTGGCCTCTCTTGGGATGCGCTCTTGAAGACTACAGGCCTAGTGTGGAGCACGAGCTGCTTGTGGACTACGACCAGCATCTCTTCATAGAGAAAGGTCTTCGCGGAGGCATATCTATGGTATCCAAGAGACATGCCAAGGCCAACAATCCTCTGGTTGAGTGCTATGACCAATCCAAGCCCACAACATATATCCAGTACCTCGATGCCAACAACCTATATGGATGGGCGATGAGTCAGCCACTACCAACAGGAGGCTTCGAATGGGTAGAGGACCTTCGAGAACTCACCAATACCATAGTAGACTATCCATCTGACAGCCCCAAAGGCTACATACTAGAAGTGGATCTCGAATACCCACAAGAACTCCACAACACGCACAATGCCTATCCGCTAGCACCAGAGCGCATGAAGATCCCAAAGGAGTGTATGTCCGAATATCAGTGCAACCTCAAAGGTACGTCGATAGAGGTTGAAAAGTTGGTGCCGAACCTCCGCGATAAAGAGCGATACGTACTCCACTACCGCAATCTACAGCTTTACCTATCCCTAGGCATGCATCTCAAGAAGATTCACAGAGCACTACGATTTGACCAAAGTCCATGGATGGAGCCTTATATCCGAAAAAACACTGAGCTCCGGAAAAATGCAACTAGTGACTTCGAAAAGGACCTGTACAAGTTGATGAACAACAGCGTTTTTGGCAAAACCATGGAGAACTTAAGCAAGCGCGTAAATGTCAATCTAGTGCGTGCCAGCGAAGAGGATAAACTTAGATGCCTGATTGCCAGCCCAACCTTCGCACGGGCAAACATCTTCGATGATGATCTGGCAGCCCTGCATATGCATAAGAGTCGACTGACTTTGAACCGCCCAGTCTACGTGGGGATGAGCATTCTTGACCTCTCGAAGCATCTGATGTACGACTTCTACTACAACCAACTGCTTGGGCAGTACGGAGACCGATGCCAGCTAATCTATACAGATACAGACAGTTTACTCCTTGAGATCCAGACAGACGATGTGTATGCCGACATGGCTACCCACGAAGATCTCTATGACACATCTGACTACCCTAAGGAGCATCCACTACATAGCACAGCGAACAAGAAAGTCCTTGGAAAGATGAAGGACGAGTGTGCCGGGCGCCCAATCGCTGAGTACGTAGGCCTTCGACCGAAGATGTATTCTATCCTAGAGGCCGGTGGGAAAAACATAAAAAAGGCTAAAGGCATCCGCAAGATAGTTGTAAAGAAGCATATCCGCCACGAGCAGTACAAAGAGTCGCTATTTGCTAAGAAAACCTTCCGGCATGGGATGGATGTACTACGCTCGGAAGGCCACCACATCTATGGGCAGCACATTAATAAGGTATCCCTTTCACCATTCGACTCCAAGCGTTGGATCTATAGTAATGGAATCGATACATTAGCCTATGGACACAAAAACTTAGACATGGATGACTTTATTTACGAGCTGCTATCCTAGGTTTGGTTGGCACGAACAGAATACCTCTTGGTGGTAGTTCCGTATCTGGTGGAACGACTTGTAGCTCTTCACGAACGAATCCACGTTTGGGTGCGTCCTTCTCCCCTTCTTGCTTCGCGAGGTAGTACAGCACAGGCTGTCCCGAAGATACTACACTTCGCAAAATAACGTATATCTGTAAACTCCACACGGGATCAGTAGCTCTACGTTTTTCGCCCCCTTCCAATTCTCCTGGTGCGTAGAGATATCGAACTAGAACGTCGAATGGTAGGCGCTCTTCTCTCAATCCAACAGTGCGCGAATATGTAGGAGTCTTTAGGTCTACTTGCTGCGTCACTACAGAATTCGAAGGCTCTTTTCCTGTAAGTCGAGTCACCTCACTGTTCAGGGCTTTGATAACCATTGGTAAACGAACTACCCATTCTCTACTACGCGCATCCGAACCTTCCGAAGTAAGTACCATCTCTTGTGCATATTGATATCCAAACAATCTCTCAGCTAATGTTCTATTTGCTCGTTCGACGAAGCCTTGCGCTCTATGATTACCAGCCTCGCCTCGTTGAACTTTTGTACCATGTAGTTCTAGCGTTTCCGACATACGCCCCATGAATTCTCTACCAGGGTCTACTTGCAACGTCTTTGGCCATTCGCGTGGACTACGTTTGTAGATTCGTTCGAATGCAGCAGCAACTTCACCACTATCTTTAGATGTTAAAGGTTCGGCTTCTTTGTATCGAGAAGCTACATCGATTACTACTAAAGCGTACTTATATAACTTTCGTCCCCGCCCAGGTCGATCGTGTGGTAAGAATATCAAATCAGCTTGGTGGACTTCGTTTGGTTTCGATACAGTCCAATGAGGCCGTGGAATGCGTTTTGGTGGTGGTGGTAGATATATTTGCCATATAGATTGCTTTTCCAACCAACTCCTAGCTACGTCTTCTGATACTTTTGCTGCTACTGATAGCTTGTCAATTGCAGCGTGACCTTTCCAATAGTCCATAGGACCATAGAACACATTCGCAAGTTTAGCATCCATTATATATCTATGTATTCTAACCTTCAACAGATGAAAAAAAAAGGGTAAAAACTCTCGTCGAGCGCAAGAATTCTCGTTTTTAAAAAGCGTATCACTAACGTATAGTAGCCTAGTAGTATCTAGTACGTATCTAGTAGCCTAGTAGTTGCCTAGTAGTTGCTTAATAGTTGCCTAGTAGTAGTTTCTAGTACGTTTCTAGTGCGTATCTAGTACGTATCTAGTACATATCTAGTACGTTCCTAGTACGTTTTCTAGTACGCTTCTAGTACGTTTCTAGTACGCATCTAGTAGTATCTATAACCATCTACTAATAGCATATCCAGCGCCTAGCATTCCACCACCGACATATAGCAACTCACCAGTCTTCTGATTGCCTGAAGGTCGATAGTAGTCAGATAAACGTGGTTCTTTCATTTCTCTTAGTCGCTTCAGCGCCTTACGTAACTTATCCGATTGCACGAAGGCTTTGTTAGTATCTTTTTGAACGTTGTAGGCATCGCGTTCAAGACCTTCCTGATCTTGTGCGAAGTCGTATAATCTTTGACGTTCCATTCTATAGGCCACCATTTCGGATTCTTGCCTTTCAATGGCTCTATCGTGTCTCTCTCGTTCTACATCGACGTCGTCCTTTCCAATCATTCTAGCTAGTATGCCACCACCAGTAAATGCTGATGCATTCAAGATGGCCCCGAAAATAGTCATTGCAATTGCTGCTGCCATCGCGGTACGATCTTTTGCTTCGCGTACGAACTACTAACCACCACAGCGCGGTAAGATCTTTTGCTTCTCGAGATATTGTTTCGCGTATAAACTACCAACCACCACGGCGGTCCACTTTACGTAATTTACTATGGAAGAAGAAGGATCGTTAAGCATAGGTTCCTTGGTAGCCTTCTTCACAATCCACCCAATTCCAGTAGCAAGTCCCACAATCACACATGCGTCAGTTGCCGCCTTCATCAATTCTTTATCCATCTCGACATATAAGTATAGTCTCTAGTCTCTAAGTGTTACTCCATGTCTGGTACGGTTGTCTTCACCGGAGCTGCAGACGGTATCGCGCTAGAGGTTGAGACACGACCGCTGTCGGCTCTATATCTTTTGAATTGATAATACGTCCCAACCAATGCAGCGCCTGTACCGATGACTGCGAGGATAGTGTTGGTAGATACGCTTTCGAACCAACCTTTCTCCACGTCGATTTCTTTGCACGATTCGCTTTCACGTGTCAACTCTCTCTTCTGAGCTTCTCTAGCAAGTTTATTGCTTAACGCTAATGCTTTCCCAGCTGCAACGCGCTTTGGATCTTTTACCTTAGTTGGCGCAGTCGTCGGAGGATTCGCAGTTATTTGATCCGTTTCTTCCATCTTGATTCGGTATAGTAGTTACATGTGGAGGTTCAATAGGTGTGGTAGGAACGACTATGTGATCAGCTACGTGGAACAAGGCACTAGCTAGAGCCACGAATCGACCTGCTTTAACCGATAATAGACCGGCCACAGCAGATATCTCGTTGCGAACTAGGTGGTCTTCTAGTAGGTCCTTAATCAGTTCTTGTTGGTCATCTATTGGAATTACGTATGCGACTGCGCGGGTAGCTAGACGTAGTGCTCCATTTACTAAGCATCCCGTTATTTGCTTTGCTACTACGGCCTGGTATCTACTATGCAAACGTTTTACGTCCTTCTCAGATAGCTTAGATATATCTACTATTGAGAAATTCTGTCCTAGATATTCTTTTGTTGTACCCATTGCAGCTAAGATTGCAAGTGCTTCCCGACAATCTTCGACACCCTCCAATTTGGTTGGACGTTCCAACACGACTGGAGGACAAATAATAGCGCACTCGTCAAGCAGTCCATTCATGTATTCATCCATGATGATATATTATAGGTGCTGGTAGCTCTAATACTACCTCGAAAGGATGGCGTAGACAGAAGCACATGCGAGCGAACTTATGAGATCCAAGTATCGTTCGTAACTCCTTACATTCTTGCGAGCCTCCATAATCCTCAAATATCCTTTTGCCATCTACGGCCGATGCTGTATGAAATGCTACTACGATAGCTACGTTCTCGCGGAAGGGTTTACATATGCTCGTTAATTGTTGGGACAGCACCCAAATAGAAAGCCCTATATGTCGTGCAGAAAATGCTAAGTCTACTAGCTTGTCAGTTCGTTTCTTGACGTCCTTCGATGCGGCGCAATCATCGAGAATTAATAGAGTATTGGTACCTGACCAAAATGTTGCGCAAATATTTAACGTAGCATCGATGGCATCCTGCGGTGGTGACATGACGAAGAAACGAGGATCTCGATTTGCAAATCCACGATAGGTTTTATTGTGGGCATATGTAGGACAAATCAGTACTATGTAATCGAACTTACCACGAAATGATCCACGAAGTTGTTCTATGAGAAACGCAGTCTTCCCACAATTCATTGGACCGACTATGAGTGCGTTGAACGGCACGTGCTCTACGAGAGAATCCATCAGTATGTTAAACTACGTAAATATCCGTTCAATATCATGAGCTGAGCATCTGCGAGAACATAGATGTGCATGTTCACATTTCCACTTCCTCCTGCAGTTATATGTATGCGAATGTCGATCTCTTTTCCACCACCGGTTTGTGCCAATCCATCGCCATGAACAGTGGAATCTTTTGCTGTGCGACAATCGACTAGAATAGCAAATCTATTTCGTAAAACTTCGTTGGAGTCATGGAAGTATCGGACGTACCAAACCACCCTTTCGCAGCCTCCCAGAAATCAGGTGGTAGCATGCCGCTTGGAAAGAATCTGTTGGGAACCCCGTTGACATCTACTTCTATCTTCAAAATATCAGGATTCGAAAATGCTTCGCTATCTCGCGTACCAGCAGTAGGTGGATCTACGAATAGTAGAAGTAGTCCAGAAAACGATCGTCGTGGAACGTTGACGTTCTGAGATATCAAAGCATCGGATGCTTTAGCGATCTTTACTGTCTTGAAGTGAACGGCGTGGTCGTATAGGAATGCAGTACCTATTTCGTATTTGTGAAGTGCGCTACTAGCCAGCGTTTCGTCCTTGATTGCTTCGTATTCTAGTTGGATGTTAGTAAGTTTGTACGTACCTATTTTCGTAGCATCCGATCCAACTACAACATCAATGGCATGTGCTAGAGTCAACTCAAACGAAATAGTATCTTCCAGTACATGTGGATATAGAACTCCATGTTGTGTTAGAATGTCGACATCTAACGGAATCCTATATTTGGAACCATACGCAGCTAGGAGCGCGTTTTCTCCAGCAACCGAAGTACCTGCATCACCAGCTTTCGATCGTAGCTTATTCGTGTTCTCTGATTGGATACCTTGTTGCACTCTCGATTCTCTCTCCTGCGTAGATAGGTATACATCGGAATACGTTTGTAGGAGGTCTGACCTGGCAAGGTCTTCTACTATTTCAGCTCCCATCTTACAGACTCTATGTATGACCAAGCATCGTCCAACGTTTGAAACAACTCTTGTTATTCGCATGTCCACCAGATAATACGACGTCGCCCAATAGCGCTAAGCTACCAGGTACTAGTACTATGCCTTCTCCTAGCGTTGCAACTTCTACGTATAGAGTCTCACCCGGATTGGCAGATGATGGATTGAAAGTTTTCCTATACAAGGTTCGTTGAGCTTTGAGTGCAAGAGGCTCTCTTTGCGCCTTTGCAGGAATCAACTTTGATGATATCATGTTGAATATACATAGATACATAGTTATGTTCAACATGGATGTTGATACCACGGAGGAAAGACCTGGTGGAGCTGAAAGAGGAAAAGACTACGACGATGACGATGACGATACTATCGATGTGGAGGAGTGGAAAGCGACGTTTCCAGAAGAGCCAGGAGAAATGGTCTCAATGAAAACCAGACGCGACTTTACTAAAGAAGGTGCTAGACCAAAGAATCAGGAAACCTCATTTTCTACGAATAATTACATTGATTTGATAATTGGCTCGGAAGACTCGAACGTTTTTAGATATCAAAGAATCCTAGAAAAACTGAAAGATGAGGAGGCTCCTAACTTTGCTGATAGAAAGGTGGTCTTCAAACAAGGCTTATCGGACAACGCCAAACAGATGATGTTCGAGGGTGTTTGGGAACGATACCGCGATGTGGGAATTCGAGGCATACTCGAGGTAGCAACCATGAAGGATGGTAGAATAGCTATCCACGAATACGGAAGTACGAATAAACCTATCCCTTTGTTCACCAAGAAGGGTGAGTTATATACGAGGATGGGAAAAGGTCTCAAAAGAGTTTTAGGGCCTACGTCGGAAGAAGCAGTAGAAGAAGTCATAGTAGCTGAAGACCAATTGAGTGAGAGGATCGAACGAAATGAGGAAATACTCAAAGACCCTACGTCTACTGAAACTCAGAAAGAAAATGCTACTAATGAAATAAGAACCAATCGGGAGGAACAAGCAGTCCTAGAACAAATAGAAGAAGCCATGACAGAACGTATGCCACTTAGGGATCGTATAAGATCTATCTTCAAGAAGTATGGAGTCAGTATAATTAGTGTGGTAGCTGCAGTAAGTACTGTGATCGGCGTAATAGTTTCCAATCTGACAAAGGCAGTTCCCGCGATAGTACCGGGAGTTGGAGATGCTGCCAAAGCAGCCGCTAAAGCAACTGCCAAAGCATTAAAAGCAATAGGTAAAATGTTGGAGGAGATTCTACCTAAGATGATTGGGCCAATTGCGAGTTTCGTATTCAGTATGGCTGCTGACGTTGTTGGAGTCTTAGCAAACAACATTTGGTTGTTAATCGTAGCAGCAGTGGTCTTCGTAGTGGAGCAATACAAACGACGTTAACGAAACAACGTCCATGCGATTCCAGCTGCGGCAATAGATGTCACTGCGAGATTAATCTCATGTTGTGGGATAGCCTTTGGTACAGGAACTCGTTTCTTGTGCGTCTCGTGAGGTGGTATTAATTTCTTATCTGGGGGTCCTTCCATGGGAGGCGGACGTCCTTTGACTTCTGCATTGATGTCGTTAGTACCTAGCATCATATCTTTCGTGGCTTTCGGGTTTGGATTCCTATAGCCATCTTTCTTACCAAGATAGTACACTAGATTGCTTGGCAATAATCGCACGCCTATAGCTATTGCTAGATCGAGCCTCTTATGCGTTGTCGTTATAGCAGTAAGATAGTTTGTGTAGCTCACCACTAAATCGTTTTCGAGAATAGCGCCTTCGACTAAGCTCTTGAACTTTTCTTTGACGTTGAAGCTATCTACGATGGATTCGTTAAGGTCGTTTTGAGCGCCTAGAATACAGTATCCAAAAGCCTCAACAGATCGATTCAATCTACCTAACCCAGCATTCGTCAAACCTCTACCGATTGGTGGCGTAAACCAATTGTATTGTTTACCGTTGTTATTGCTAATGTACGATAAAGGAAACTGATAGTCCGTACGACTCTCCTCAGGAAACTTGAAGTCACCACCAGGCCACTTCGCAGAGTACGAAGTATTATGTGCGTACTTCTCTGTATAGTTCACCATTCTTCCATGAGAGTTTACGTAGACGTCTCCTAAGCCATCCCACCGAAAATCTGGCGTTCGAGATATACCGAATTCGATGCACAATTTCTCAAGGACTGATTTGCTATAGAGGTTGTCGAGTTGCTTGAAAGCACGGTTACCAGGTAGAGGAGCTCCAAGTTCGTGTAGAATTCTTCGTATCGTGAAATATACGTGGAATCGTAGGAACCCTTGGACAACTGGTGGATATGTTTTGAAAGTGGGGTCAAACAACGACACTCCGCATCCAGAAGTTGCACACCACGTTGCAAAATTAAGTTGTTGAGGCCAGTATTTGAAATCCGGACCTGATAACCATCTACGAGACTCATTCGCTGTCGTATGCTTTACAACGATCTCCTTGAATATATTTGGAACGCCTGCTTCGAACTTCTTCGTAGGTGTGATATATATCCATAACTTGGTGAGATCTATATCTTGTGCCGGTTCGGTAAAAGGAACTTCTCGAATAGGATATTTCGCACTCTTATCTAGTGTCAACGTAGATGGGAAACCATCAACCATTCCCTGCAATGCGTCATCGATGCGTTTTTGAGTGACTGCAGGTAACGTCGAGACACCATCGCCGTAAACGACATGATAGCTAAAATCTCCATCTCGAAAGCAAATACTCGTCGAATATTTGCCTGGACCGTTCACTTCCGTAGAGGCATAGAACTTGTGAAGATCTGTATGTGGGTATCGTTTCTCGAATTTCACTAATAGATCTGCATTCAATGTTGCGATCCTATCGTTTTCTTCTATCCAATCGTGTTTGGAAAGACCTTCGTGTTCCCGCGTGAATAGCACGCTCTCGTAAACTGACTTACCACCAAGTGCTATATCGAGAGCCTTACCAGTGCGACCAAGCCACCCCATCAATTTACCACCTCCCGTCTTAGTAGGAGGACCTTCCTCCGTGAACACGCGATGAGACATTCCCCGATCGATGAAATTAACATTATCGGAAGTAGATTCGAACCAACTAAGTACGGCATTAGGAAATAGATACTTGAACTGTTGACATGCATCTGCCATGTTGAAGCTATACGTATATATAGTTATACCTTCAATATATAAGATGGTTCTCTTATATATCACCACAACATTGGCCGACCGTGTCGTCTACTTCGATAAACCTCTTCGTATCAACAATATTACACTACTCGAGGTCACTTTTGAGAACAGTTGGTGGAACCTAACAGAGGCGGGCTCGTTCAGGTGGAATGCCGGTAGTATTATGTTCCCACATGATGTTGCTGTAGGGTCTTACAATTTTAAGAAAATCAAGAGTACCTTAAAGCCTGCAAGTAGTGCTGGTATCGTGGAATTTAAGAGCAATACCCTCCTTAGGACCCACGTTATAATAGTTAAGAAACCAATCAACTTCAATAAAAATTTCTACACACTATTAGGTGTCGAAGGTGGAGAAGAAGAGAATGATGAGTTTCTGCTAAAAGTTGGTAATTACCCTATTAAGATCAAAGATATCTACACAATGTATGTCTATTGCGATGCGGTGGATTCCGGTTTCTCACTTCTAGAGGGAAAACAATCGAAAGTCTTGGCTAGCATAGAGGTCCGAGGTCCTTGGTTTCAAAAAACGACCTATCCTCTAACGAATCCCCAAGCCCTGCAAGCTCTAGGGACAATGCGAAACAGCCTTCGCCTTACAATTCGTGATGAGAAAGGCAATCTGATAGACTTTCATGGTCGACCGATACGATACGTATTGAAGCTTGAGTAAATCATACATATAGATACGATACGTATTGAAGCTTGAGTAGATCATACGTATAGATACGTATTGAAGCTTGAGTAAATCATACATATAGATACAATGGACGGCGATTCGATTCAACCGTTTCCGTCAGCACCAAATATCTATCCACCGATTGCTAGTGACACTGGAAATAATTTTAGACTGCAAACGATCCGAGACACGCTTTCGGACATCGAAGTTCAAGAAAGGCACTAGTGTACTACGAAGGTGTGCGCAAGAAATATGCACGTTCTCAAGGAATAGTTCACGGTATTGCAGTGGTAACGGGAGGTCTATCTGTGATCTTATCTGGATCTGGATTGGGAGTAGCGTTGACTGGGGTTGGAATAGTGATTGGTCTACCACTTGGAGTTATTGGTGGGCTATGTGGATTGATTTCAGCATCTACTACCATTGGAGCTAAGAAGTTAGGAATGAAGGTTTCTAAACATGAAAGGACAACTATGTTGGCAAAGGCGAAAATCAATACGATTCGCGATCTAGTATCGAAAGCCCTACGCGATGCAAATATATCCGACTCCGAATACAGTCTCATCCTGGCTGAAGCAGGTAAATATGAGATTATGAAGTCTGAAATTCGTCGCGAGACTTCCATAGGTGAAAAAAGTCCGGATCAGGTTCGAGCCGTACTCAAGCAAGAAGTGCAAAAGGAAATGCGAGAAAAACTTGGCAGCTTAGTGGGGTAAGAATCGATATTTCCTACGAAAGAAACGAACATGGATCTCATTTTCACTTCGCTAAGTCCTATCGCTAGTTAGCCCATGCTTAGTGTAGATTGGTTCGAAGTGGGAATGATAAGAAAACAACTCCTTGACAAAACGCTTGACCGAATTCCCAAATACGTCACATCGTTTAATGACATCGTTAAGAGACATAGACGATCCTAAACGACGTAGCACCTCGTAACTTGCTCCAACAACTTTCGTCTTGAGTATTGAACTGGTGCCTATATTGTTTTCTATTGCTGTAGTAACAACCTCGTGGACTATTTGTTGAACATCTATAGGTACTCCTTGAGGATCGAGTTTAAGGAAAGTTGTTGCAATGTGAGGAACTATGCGCTCGGCATCCAAGTCTATATCAATCTTATCGTCGTTATACAGAGAACGTATAAAGACATATCCGCTACAGATGCTTTTGTTGTTTAGTTGCAACAGCGAGCAACCTCGCCTCTAGATCGTATAAACCCGCATTGCATGCATGCCTGGTAGAGTATAGCAGCTAAAATAGTTCTCTTAGCATAGCTACGCTTGAGACAAACTTTCTTTACTTGGATAAATACGTCGGCTACGATTCCTAACGTGTTCGTAGGGAACGAGAGGTCGTAATTTTGTTTATAAATAGTGTTGTATGCTTGTAGTTCTCGTAGGATCGTTCGTCGTTGCGATTCTGTGTCGTTGCTTCGCTTAGGACTCAGACGGTTCAGATCGTTTTGGTACCAAGAGCTATCCGGACCTACTATACGCAACCTAGTAGCGACGTGGACCGTCTATTCACATCGTTCAGCCTCGGAAACAAGACCACATGTGGGACATACGAATTCCGTTCCTTGTATTTGCATGGGTGTTGATTCGCTGGTGTTGATTCGCAATTGTGGTTCGATATGCAGGCTTCTACAAATTCCAGAACCAAACAATCTAATGATCTCGTCCATGATATAGCCGTATATACTATAGATGTCATCTGTTCAATTAAAAAATAAATAATAAATAAGAATGAAGAGAAGTCACGCGACAACTTTTCTTCGTTCTTTTTTTTTCGTGGCGATTCCTAATCGTCCTTCTCACGGATCCTCAAGGCAGCCAACGTCTCGTCGAACGCATGTCTGAGAGCCTCGTCGAAACCTTCCTCTGGTTCCAACACTTTTGGATCCGTGGTCAATGCTACGTTGACTAAATCTTTCTCTGGTTCCACCACTTTTGGCTGCATCGGACATTCATCTAACATCTTGTCGAACTTCCTAGCGCGTTTTATATCGGGGTGCTCCTTATTACGAATAAGGCGACGTTGAGGTGCGCCGCATCCTGAGCAAAGCCCGTAACTCGTACGACATCCTTTACCGCACTTCGAGCATGGCACGAATGGGGCGCAGCCTTTCGAAATCTGAAAGTTATGTTGAGCACAGTACTTCGATGTCTTCGAAATCTTCTTTGCGCATTTCGCGTCCTTTCCTCGCAGCAACCAATCACAAGTCGCTATCTCAGTCATTGTGGCGTCTACGTTTAGGTTCTTCAGCTTGTCCAATCTGTATGGTATTAATGTGTACTAAGATGACAACAAACGTTAATATCGTGGAATAAAGAATATATACCAATACCATTTGGTGGCGATATACAGTATACTAACGACTACTCTAATAGGATTCAGCTCGTGCGCGACGAGCCGCATAATCATTTGGCAGGGACTCTCAGAGGTCCCGTCCCCTACGCTAAACCGAAAGTGTTCGGTGCTCCACTTGACCATGTCGAGGTCGTCGTCCCCTTCGATACATCCTAGAAGGTCGTGGAGACATTCGATCTCCGTGATATCGATTCCGAAATGTGCGGTGAGCCACTTGATTACGTCGCGATGACCAAATTGGTTGGCGCAGAGAATTGCGAAGGGCACGCCAATGCCGTCGCCCTCTACGCCGCAGTGAGTGTGTCTAACGAGCCACTTAACGACGTCGAGGTTGCCACGTCCACTAGCACGAGCTAACGCGCCGGAAGCGCGATGACTCCTCTAATAGATCCTCACTTTTGGATTTTTAGAGGTGAGAATATCTAGTGACAATTTGGGCGAAATATGATGCAACCCCGCATATAGTAGTATGAACAATGGGCGTTATGGCAAAGCGAGTCTGAACTACGGGGTGAGTGGCCTCTGGGCCCATGAGGACTAAAGGTCTAATTGTTTTAGTACAAACTAACTAGTCGGACAGTAGAAAATAATAGGAACAAACAAATCGAAGTTGATTTTTTTTTATTATTTCGTGAAAATGCGTGCGGTTTGTGTCTACCATAGGCTATCACAAATAGACCTATAGTAGGGTAGCCAATCAGAATGCAGGATTTGTAATAGTCCACTAGTTGGTTTATACTAAATTATATTATGCTATGCTATGCTATGCTATATTATATTTTATTTTATTATACTAATTCAATTCCTCTACTCTTTCAGAGATAACTTTGACAGACAACATGGTGCAAGACCATTACCTCCCCTACAAGAAGGTGACCTAGTTTGGATCACCGACTACAAGGAAAAAGGCACCGTGGTTAAAAAATCAGACCAACCCAGAAGTTATAAGGTAGCAACCCCAAAGGGAGAAGTTAGGCGTAACCGACGTCACCTCAACCTGCTACCACAGAGTACACCAGAGGTTGAAAGTCCAGCTGAACAGCCAGTAGAAGCCCAGCCATTGTCCAACGCTACTCCTGTGACTAACACACACCCTGTTACAACAAGGAGTGGGCGTGTCATCAAGACACCTGAGAGATTCAAGGAATAAGGAAACTCTTGAACTAACCGTTTATTTCACAGCATGTGTGCATACTGTTGGTATAGTTAGTACAGCCATTTAGACTGGTAGAACTCGTTAACCTATTAGGCTAGAAACACTTTCCATATCAGAAAGGGAGATGTAGTATTGGGCTCCCTGTATGTATGTACATGTTTTTTCCGGGCTATCTGTGTAGCCTCGTTGTCGTGTCCGGGTTCAACATGTCGTCCATTAAAGTTAGTTGATGTTACATATGAATCTTTGTGAATCCTCGACTATATAGATACATCGAATCTTACAGTTACAATACAAGATTGTCTGCAAAATCTTCATTTTTTATCTCCTCCATAAGGACAAACTATGGTAAATTTAATATACGTTTCTTTGGAGCTCAGATTTGGAATACTATAGATGAAAATACTAAAAGCTTAAATAAATATGCCTTCAAAAAGAAAATCAAAAACAACTTCATTAACTCATACTAGTAATTTCAATGTATTTTGCTAAATAACCATCTGCTAGTACAACCACCACCATAGTTTACCCTTTTGAGTGTACTAATTAACTTAGGATTTTAGCTATGCTTATATTTATATCTGTTGACTTAAGTTCCTGATTTATCCTTTGACTTATAATTTTCTCTTTTTCAAATTATTATAATATGACCAATTCTATTATTAATTACTCTAGTTTGTTACCCAGCTAGATTAGCTCGATTATAGTTATTCTTGGTATTAACTATTACCCCATTTCTGTCAATTTATACATGAATCTGCTCTTTACTTTTTTTTGTATGGTAATAAAGTTGTTGTTGTTGAATTGTTGTCAAGAACTAAGCCGAAAGCAAAAATTATGTATAAAACCGTAAACAAGCTTACTCCAGTCTATTTGCAAGAAATATTTTCATCTCGGAATTCTAATTACGATTTAAGAGATCAGTTTTGAGAACAAACTATTACTACCCAAGCCAAAAACTGAGTACCGTATCTAAAACGCAGTTTTAGCTATTCTGGAGCTTTTCTGTGGAACGGGTTCCCGAAAGAACTATAAGAGAGTCAAAGTCTCTTTGCGCATTTTAAGAGGGGCGTTAAAAAGCTGTTTTCATTACCGGACTCCCACACGCAAATACGTAACCAGTTTTTAAATATTTTTTTAGCAAAGTTATGTACATTTTAATTATTGTATGTACTAACTGTACTGATGTTTTACCGTATCTAAATTTAAAAAAAAATGTCTCTCTGTCTGTTTCTTTTATGACACGTGCGTTACTGATAAACTACACATTACAGTCTAGATTCTAGTCCAAATTCGTCTTCATAGAGATAATAATGGACATTTAATAATGGCCATTTATATAGCGCCATATCACCACAGTCTCATGGCGCTTTACAATGTACATATTTCTGACATATTCCGTCAGTGAATGTTTTCGGACTGCTTTTACGGCGCTAATGGCTGCCACGCAGTTTACAATGTTGAGTGTGAGGTAAGTACAATGGCCAGGCTGCTGTACCGGGTGACAATCCCCTTCTCTTTTTAATTTCGAGAAGTACAACAGGTTATTTCACGTCCCCTTCAAATACTGATTAGAAGTAGGAGACAAGGCCAACGGCTTATAAACGTCCCTGCCAAGGACGCGGGATTCGAACCCCCGACCTCCCGCACTCTAGACCATGCTCTATCAACTGAGCTAACCAGCGAGACGGTCTAAAGATAAAGTGCTAAAAATTCGAAATCTCAAAAGCAAAATAAAACCACCCAGAAATGCCATAAGCAGGCTACGTTTTTGGTGAACTACACCTATTATATTATATTATTTAACAATTAGACCCGCAGGTCGAATGGGCTACGAGTCAATAGCTCATGAGGCGCAGCCGAATGGGCTATTTAACTCGTAGCCCATGAGGACTAAAGGTCTAATTGTTTTAGTACAAACTAACTAGTCGGACAGTAGAAAATAATAGGAACAAACAAATCGAAGTTGATTTTTTTTTATTATTTCGTAAAAAAGGCTATCACAAATAGACCTATAGTAGGGTAGCCAATCAGAATGCAGGATTTGTAATAGTCCACTAGTTGGTTTATACTAAATTATATTATGCTATGCTATGCTATATTATATTTTATTTTATTATACTAATTCAATTCCTCTACTCTTTCAGATTAACTGCTGCTCACAAAACGTGACTTGAACACGCTTTGAGTACTACAGTACCGTTCGAAATCTGTATTCTGATTGCACCATTATACTGTAGCTCTATTGTTTTTGTACTGCACGTTGTAAAGGTTAGAGTGTTTTGTATTGTTGGGTAAGCCAATGCTGTGGCTCGTTTCGAGCGGTACAGGTACGCCGCTCAAATCCCGGTGAGGGGGGGGGGGTATTCCCTTACATAAGGTATAAAGGGACGTGCCTCAGGACAGGGTATGGTTTTCGAGCGTCTGGAATAGGGTATATAATCCTCCGGTTTGGTCTGGAACAGGGTATGAAATTTCCGAAATTCGGATGGGAGGTATCGTTTTGGCCTGGAACAGGGTATCAATTTTCTGAAATTCTGAAGGTAGATATCGGTTTCAGTGTGGAATAGGGTATATTTTTACGACTTTTATCATCTGGAATAGGGTCGCAAAAATTAGCAACTTTTGGTCTGGTACAGGATAAGGTTTTGAAGGGCCCATGCAGCGGCACACCCCGACCAAAATTTCCAGGGAGTAGCCCCTCGCCCCCCCCACCCCCCCCCCCCCCCCCACTCCTACCCCCTCCCCACGGGCTCTGAACACTGCTTGAACACAACCTGTGCATGTGTATGGTGCTGTGTGTGTTTAATAAGAGAACTGCTAATAATCCACTGTCGATCTAATATTATGCTTCATTCAGTTCAGTGTCGCGCACAAAGGACTCACTGAACATGAGAGTGCGGGATAAATTAAATTCATTCTATCACCTGAAAAAATACATTAAATTTACCAGATCGAGCCTCAGGTTTAAAATTGTGCGTGACAAGTGAAGCATTATTTCATATCGAAAGTGGAAACGGTAAACAATTATTACTAAAAATATATCTAGAACCTGATATTTATTGCTTACAGCTCATATCGGTTGATGTTTACCTTTCTTCAAATCAACATTTAAGATATATACTTTTGTTTAATGTTCTCGATAATAAGAACTTAGCTATAGAACTCAAGCTAATTAAGGCCTGGGATTTCATGGAAACGAGGCTAAATTACTAAATACAGCAAATACGTTCCAGTTGTTATCAAAAGTGTCAGATTTGCATATTTTGACGAGTTACGTACATTGGTATGGTTCTCGGCTAGTTACTGGGGTCACGTGGTCTTTCATATAACCGTCTGAGATCGTATTTTCAAGGTCGCAATATGCGATGGTAGGGATCATAGACAGGACCCCATTACCCTGAGCGTCCATCTCCCATACTACGTCTGTGATGCAGCGCTTTCACAGACCAAGTTATTTTTAGAATGTACGTGTTTACCGCGAGTTTGGTTCCGCTAGCCAATCACAAGTGTTTGCTTAATTTTAATTCAAATGATTAATGATGTTGCAGCCATGTTGGTTGACCAAACAAGAGAAGCTAACGGGGCATCTTTTGTTAACAACATGCCGCGATGAAAGCAAACAATGAATAATGGAATCGAAAAATAACCCAGTCTGGGAAAACGCTGCATCACGAATATATGATAGATGGACGCTCCGTGTAATGGGGCTCGTGTCATATATAAGTAAAAGCTTAATTAGCTTTCTGTTTTCTCGGTAGACTAACTATTATAAACTTTGGGCAAAATTATGCAAAATATATTGGTCATGTGACTTCAAATTTTGCCTATTATCTCCTTATCCAATAAACATAGTTCACGGGTGCTAAATCGGCATCATAAATTACCCGCAGAGTGTGCCAAATGCATTGAAAGTATCGTGTTTCTTGTCTTCCTCATCACCGCAAATTGAATTAGTATTTTATCACGTGGTTGATCACGTGACATCGTGAAAACTTTAATTCAATATAAAAAAATCAAAGTCCATTAGTTTAATCTTCTGACGAAAAATAAGTTGTATGGCATCCCTGTGCAAATTAAGACAAGTTTTAGTGGTTTTTGTTAGTGGGGGAAAATCTCAGGCCTTAATATAATGACTAAAGGACGCCGCGGAAGGCACAATTTTGTACAGCCAGTTAAAACAACAAACATGGGTGTTTGTAGTCGGTATAATTTGATAATTATATATTGATATACACGCCTGGCAGTTTTAGATACATTTCTAGCCATTTCAGAAGGCCTACATTTCACAATTTCTCGGGCGGAATGGTCCCGAACCCCTCTAGAAATCTCTCGTTCAACTGAGCACCTCCATTCAAAACCCGCGGGCCCATATGCTGATCTTTTCATAGAGGCATTTTCTTCAGCAACGATGTGACATCTGGTCAAGGGTTTGTATCCCTTGCAATACTTCTCAAATCACTTCGTACTCCTCTTGTTTCGGGGAACGAAGCCGAGTTTAGAGAAAATGGGAACATTTTCCCTGATAGATAAGAATTTCCCCTGAGGAAGGCTGTATAGCCGAGATGTCGGGAATTTACGATTAATGTAAGCTCTAGTATTAAGATTTTATATTGTCCACTTCTCTTCTATCTCCCCATTTTTTGTTATTTTTTCTTTACCTTTCAGCACTGATTCATTATTAACGCATGGCATATGAAAATCAGTTCCTTATCAGTGCCAAAAGCTTACATGAAACTGAACTGCTCTCCAAGGCACAGATGAGTCGTTATTCGGTGAAATACATCGTACGTATCGTCATTTGAAGCAATCGCATGGTATACGTGTCAACTCTTTACATTCTCGAAATCCAGCATTTCACAATTTTCCTGAAAATACCTACGTTTTTAGTGTACTGAAGTGCAAGTATGTGCCATGCAGTTATTTTACAAAACAAATATATGTTGCAAAAATGTTCAGTGCTGATAAACGTAGAAATGGTGCCTATATGACCATTACTTTTACATTTAATAAACATTGTATTATTACGTCAACTTACCTCAGCAATTCATTTTACTTTTACTTTGTTCCTGCTATGCAACAATCTAATGACGATATACAGAGTTCGGTAATTTTGACAGTTTTCTTTATCGCGTAGAATTTAGGTAAAACCACTTTTTCACTTCATCCTATTCAAGCGTTATTATAAGTATGCAGCTTTTCATATTGGGAGGGAATGTTCTTAGTTTTAAGAGGCTCGTATGTATTAAATAATGAAGCTTCTGAGTGGATGTTCTGGATATCCTTTGAATTAGAGCCTTGGTTGGGTGAGACCTGTTGACGATCTGCCCTTGGAGGTAATCTGGTGGATGGACTCAGTGGCTGGTAGATGCCTGGTGTTTGCACTGAAGAGGTAGCGGGAACACAGCTAGAAGTCTCACGCGCTTTGCGTGAGTCAGGATTAGCAATTGTATACTCTAGGTCTTTGTTCCTCCAATATTCATCACGGGTAGAGGTACCAACTGGTTCATACTCGTCATTGTTAATTGTTGGTGCTTGTGGTGACAGCGAATGGGCAGCAGTATTTTGTGATGAAAGAGGATGTTCCATTTCAATTGCGTTCTGAAAAAAAAAAGGAAAGCACGTATGCATTTAATATAATATGTAACATAGGAGCATTATGGTCCTTTGGTTAAATAGTAAAATATACGAAAGGTATGAAGAGGAACACAAACGTATATAACTTACATCGTACACGGGATTATCTTCTTCAAGTTTTGAAGACGCTCTAATCATTAAAAAATATGATTAATTGAAAATGTATGATTGCTAAGAACCCCAGAGAAAGAAAGAAATGTACAGATCTGAAGTCATAAACGCTTTATACATAGGTAAAGAATATTTATTATTTATTTCAATGAACATTTCTGGTTAATAGTTCTGTACAATTACAGACGTCCCAGCAAAAGCTATAAACAACGAATACAGGACAGCAGGCAACTCAACACCACTGAAGATATCGAAAACGCAACATACCTCTATCGAAATAGAAGCGAAACAACAGCAAAAAAAACAACAACTACGTATCACATTTTTAATCGTACCTTGTAGCTTCTTTTGATTTTTTACCTGTAAAGCAAATATTTTTTTAAGGCATATTAAAGTTTATCTCATAATGACCACGAACCGAAATCATATTAGCACATGTGAAGTAATACTAGTTATATATATTAACGTCTTAACAATAGATTGGTAGATAAATAGCAGCTGACGATTACACAATAAGACAGTGGCTCCTGTGTCGTGATTACATTGTATATTTAGGCTGCGCGCGCAACCTACATATAATACCTACTCTCAGAGAATCAGAATTGTGAAGGAAATGAATAATAATAAAATTATGGACATGATAATTTCGTTGTGATGCTAAACCCCATCCAGCAATTACTTATTATCACTTCAGATTTAATATCATTCTTTCAGGATGTCACACCAGCTCAGATTAGTGATTCTGTTTATTTTCCTGATGTAATTTCAAAATGGCGGCTGGTTCTCCTGTTGCATGAAAAACTATTGTAGTCGTGAAGAGACAATAGTCCAGAATTACCGCTGGATGCCATGACTACAGGCGCATTTACTCAACGTTAGTATCATTCTGATGTTAAATATTCATAAATACCAGCGAGAAGGTAAGAAGTTCAAATTACAACAATACATAGAGTTGTGAATAACCCATCTTGTCGCTGCTATTTGTGAATATTTAATTAACATGAGAATGAGACTAAACGTCGAGTAAATGCGCCTGTAGTCACCGCATCCAGCGGTAATTATTGAATTGATTAATATCCAGGCATGTGTCAAATCTATTTAATTTACCGATTATTGTTGCGTACTTACCGTTCATAAAGTGGATTCTCCAGATATATACAAGAAGAATTATGTTAACAAGTACCAGAAGTACGATTATAGCCAAACATATAGCGAGTACAGTTGCACCTTGAAGGGAAAAAAAACGTATTTCACAATAAGGTATTGAGCCGCGTGCCCATTTTGATAACAAAACGTTTGCGGTGTATGATATAGATCGTACCATATTTGGTAAGTAATATCACTGATAAATAATGGAATGGAATCACGAGGTTGACATTAACCAGTTTAACTCAAAGCTGTCTACTGTTGTTCTACTGCATGTAAATCATGACGGTCTATCAAATGTTATTAATTTAAAATTCACCTTAGACCAACTACGCCCAGGCTGAAAGCCTGTTGCATGACTATATCGCCATACATTGTACTGAGTATTCTACAAATATAAAGATATCACCTACAGTTGTGTACATGTATGTTAGATTTACGGCTAGATGCAACAGGAAAATATTTTCTCCCTAATTACACCGAGCTCTGCAATTGAGTCACATGTAGTGAAACCAACCAGGTTACAGGATAGAGCGGATTTCATTTGAGTGTCGGAAGTGTTTTGGTTTTGCGTTTACTAAGCTCTCCTATTGGCTGCGAAAGTAAACCAACCAATCAGAATCCAAAGTAAAACCAAACGTAAATTGGTTTTGGTTTTGCTTTGGTTTGGCATTGGCTCACAGGGAAGCCAGTTATGAGTTACTTATGATTACTCGCTGCTATGATTGGCTGGCTGTGGGTAATTTGCGTTTGGTTTCACTACACTCAAATGAAAACCGCTCTATTGGGTTTAGTTAAGTATCTTTTCTAGCTATTAATGCTTACTATAACGCGAGTCTTCCGCTGTTTTAGCGCTGCACTTCGTGGAAGCTGTGAATAAATGAAATCCAAAAGAAGGCATGCATGAAACATTGTTTTGGGTATTAGTCTTTGCATCCTACAGTAAACAATACCGTTAGTAACAGTTCTTCATCACCAGACTACACTGTGATCGACACGTAGACACGGGAAACTAGAGTGTAACTAAATATACTTCGTATGAGTGGGACAAAAATACGGCATGTCAGTAATCTTACCGTAACCGTACTGTAACTTGTTACTGTACCGTAACTCTGTAATTTGATTGGATCAGAAAGACAAAACAATAGGGAAAACATTTCAACGGTACGGCATGCCGTACAGTAACCGTGCCGTAATTCATTGCCGTAACTTGCCCACTCATACGAAATTCACTTTATAGCAGTAAGTAATCGGTACGGTGGTCATGGAGGCTTGGAAAATTGTTAATAATGCTCACTAAAAACATATACATTATGATAATGATAAATCAGCAAATTCAGTCAGGTCCAGAAGACTGTCTACGAGGAGAGAAGAGTAACAATATATAGCATTCAAAGATGGTCAATGCACTATTTACGTAATTAACCTAGGTTTATTTAGTTAGTGGTTATCGCAACATTTATGATCATATTTCTCTCGTTTCAAAACCATGCAGTCTATATATTTCTTGAATACATAGTACCTTCTGTCGAGGTAGTCTTCGCTGTAATAGAGCACGCCCAAACATCACTCTTAACACTCTCTCCACAAACAAACGCTCGAATATACGTCTGATCTATCACTATAAATAGCTATTCAAGGGCGGGAGGGTGAGTCTCTAAAAACCGTGGGTTGCACAATGGCTGCAACGAAACAACTGGTCATGTGACCCATCTTTCCCGCCTTCCAGTTTTCGTGTGCGAGAAACGACTTCTCGCTTCTTTCGTACCTCAGCCAACGAGAAGTAAAATATTTATTGAATACATACCTTCTGTCGAGGTAGTCTTCACCGTAATAGAGCACGCCCAAACATCACTCTTAACACTTTCTCCATACTCATTTGATGCTGTAACAAGGAACTTGTACATCGTTTCAGGCATGATATCTTGTACTGTATACCTTAGTGTTGAAGTGTCTGTAATATTATGAACCATGATCCAGTTTGAAGACTTGTCATACTTATAATAAATCGTATATCTCAGGATACCACCTCCATTATTGTCAGGTGTGTTCCATTCTAACTCAACTGATGTCTCTTCTGTTTCAGAAAGGTGACATGTAACATTTGGTGCTGTAGTAGGACCTAATAAAGATAAGCGAAAAATAAAATTAATATTAAGCATAATAGAAAAGGGGAAAATCTTCTCTTAGAAACCTATAGCTAGTTTTAGCTCCTTCTCTTACGGAATATGTAATATTAATAGAAATAGATCTGCTGATGTATAAGGCATAAAGCTCACGGCTGGATGACCAATAGTAATTCATAAATACAAATAACAACTGAAATATTGTAAGCTGAGGCAGGTAAAACTGCCCGCTTAAAACTCGAAGTGACACTAGCATATACCATAGCTTCAACCATCACCTTAAGCCCTGCGAAACGGTTCTCTGGAAAAAGCAGGGAGCAGAGAGCGAGGGCAAGGCGATGCAAGAAGTATTTGAGTAACGTATTTAACAAACCTTGTTTTTTTGTGGTGATACTCTTTCTGGCTGGATTCCCATAACCAACAACATTCCTGGCGTACACCTTCACCACGTACTCAGTGTTCTTGTTCAGTCCTGAGATGACAACTGAAGTACCCGTGATTCCCTCTCGTGTTTGTTGTGTGTTGACCTCCACCTTGTAGTCAATAACAGGACTTCCACCATTATCAACAGGACTGGTCCACCTGACAGTTATAGATGATGCTTTGATGTCACTCTCTTTGATCGTGATAGTTGGGGGACCAGGAGGAACTGAATTGATAGAGAAATTAGGATTAACAAATAGATAAGGTACAACAAATTTCTTCAATGATTCCAAACAAACTGATAATGCAAAAGGACCATTTGAATATTAAGCAATTATTGGATCTGGTTGAGCATGATAGCAATGCCGAAATATCAAAACCAAGGTCTGTGTTATCAGCTGAATCTATCAGGAATTTTCACGAAGAAATTAACAAAGGAAAACGATAACAATAGCAATATAAGTGCCATGCGGAAGCTGTTTACACCAAATGTAGTGTCGATCGCTCTTTCAATAATGTTAAAAAGTGCATTCAATGCTGTAGTACATTGTGTTGCTGGTAGTTTTACAGCCCATATTTCTCATCACAAGAGAGCATATCACAGACAAGTCACGTCCAATCAACAATACTTACACCACTGAGTGACATTCATGAAATGTTCATCATGTCCAACGCTGTTTTCTGCACGGCATTTATACTGCCCATAATCTCCACTGTCCTGTGTTGTTCGTATTGTAACTTTACCTCCTCCAGAAATGCTGCTAACACGTGTAGTAATCTGGTGTCCAGTAGGTTTGTACCACGTGATCTGAGGTGTTGGGTTACCGTCAGCCATACATTGTAGTGTCATGTCATTACCATTCCACGAGAACGCTGTAGTGTTGGAGGAACCAACGTCAATCTTTGGCTTGTCTGAAATGAAAACGATATAGGAACGGTAAATGAAATATCACGAGACAAGATGCTTCTGTAGAAATAATGTCAAATGTCAAATCAAGATAACTGTATTAGATGCCACGAGCCTGTCAGACCACGTCAGGAAGGCCTCCAGTGCGATGGATGCGAGAAATGGCAGCATAGGAAATGTGACACCGGCATTTCCCAACGCGAATACAGAGAAGCTGTCCAAACAGAACGGAACATAGACTGGCGCTGTGCATTGTGCAGCATAGAAGACACAGTTCGCTCTTGCCCAGCCTGCGAAAAAGCAAACCCGAGCGAACTTGAGCGAACCCTGAAAACTCTGAGCAAAGCGAATGTATATTTAAGTGAACATGAAACCTAGCAAAAGGAACTAATCTTAGGAATATTTTGGAAGGACTATGTAGATGAGAAAGCAAAATGATCACCCACAGAAACGGCTGATAATTATAATATTGTTCGCTTCATTCAGGCCGTGCCGTTCGAGAATTAGGCCAAAGTGGCCGTTCGAGAATTAGGCCAAAGTGGCCGTTCGATAATTAAGCCAAAGTGGGATTTATTTCAATCATAAAAGTGTATATTTTTTTGAAAACCAACTTCTGCAAAATTAAAAGCAAATTACCATCAGAGAATTCGAAGGGGATTCTGTTTCTTAAATCGAACGGCGCGGCGATGATCGGAAGAAAATTAATTAGTCTGAGAAGTAAACACAGCCATTTCAGTTCCCGCGAATGTTTATAATGCTGCTCAATAACAGTTTTCTGACACTATTTTCACCAATGAGAGCACAGTCAAAGCTCACTGCTACACAATGAAGAAATTTAGAGACGTAAAATGGAGAAGTGAATAAATAAAGTATCAAGCCGAAAACGAACCCGGACACACTGGAGATAAGTTCTGGTTGGTACTGTATTATAAAATTCTGCCAATAGCCTATGTAGCTGGCAATGTTAGTAGTTTTTGTGAGAAGACAGGCTGCAGTCGAGGGTATTTTCTGAATGGCCACCATCTTCGCCAAGCTGTATTCTTCCACCCAGAATGCATCACACAGCTTGGCCAAAATGGTGGCCATTTAAAAAAATACCTCTGGCCATGGCCTTGATCTTCTTGCGAAAGCTTCCATTTACACACACCGCCAGCTATGCAGGCTACTCGACTGTGAAGAACACGAGAAATATGCACAAGATTAACAGTGAAATGGATTCCAATCACCATTTCTCGAGCATGCAATACATGCTTAATATTTTGTTATTAAGGAAAGAACATTCCATTTCTTGGCAGAATTTATATAATAATACATGTATACACATTAGCATAACCCAGCTGCCATCTATTGACAAACTCGCCATACTGGGTAGCCAGGTGCCATCTTTGTACGGGTTAGATAATGGCACGAGAGTTCTGTGATTTAGAGTGCTGAGCATTTAAATAGAAAACCACGGGCGTGCTAGCACAAGTGGTTTTCTATCTAAAATGTGAGGCACTCTAAATCACATAGAACTCTCCCGCCATTATCTAACTGTCTTAGAATTTGGTCACATCTACAAGACATTTTTTTCTGAAATTATTGGCAACTACTGTAAGAAACTCTGAACATTTCGAAATAATATACAGGGTCTAGACTAGGGGAGTAATTAGTATTCTCTATATAGAGAATACTAATAAGGCTATTGTTTCATAGCCTTAGGGGTGTACCATTAGAAATCCTGGAAGGGGGTTGGGTGGTGCAAAAAAAAATTGGTGCAAGGCTAAATGTCCCCCCAAAAAATTCCTGCAAGCACTAAGGCACACAAAAAATTCTTCCAAAGGAATTGATGCATTGTTCAAAGAAAGGAGGCAGCAGGGCACTGGATTGGGGGCATCCTGTACCTCTCAAAACGAGCCACAGCATTGGCTTTCCCAACAATACAAAACACCCTAACCTTTATAACGTGCAGTATGAAAACAATAGAGCTACAGTATAATGGGTGCAATCAGAATACAGGTCTCGAGCGGTAGAGTATTACTGCTGGACTGATGCCCTGTGGAGGACCTCCCTCAATGCCGCAAGGCTTTCTCTTATCACATTGCGTGTATGTTTCTCTGTATTAATTTTTAAGGGGTGAGAAATATGTTAGCCTGTGAAAACAGCCGCCTCTGTTCAGGTCAAAGCGAAAATGCATACCCGGAGAGAGGCATCTGAAAGTGCAAAGCCTCGTTGAGTTTGCACTTTTGTGTGTTTGGCCAGAATAGAGGTGGTTATTTCTGCAGGCTGTAAACCGAGCTTTATTAAATTGTAAAAGTTGTAAACTGACTCATCACTTGAATAATTTTATCATGTTTTTATATTACATGTTGCGGTCTATTTTTTAGATAAGTTAGGATTTTTTTATCAGTCATTAGTATAGTAAAGAGTTTTTTTCTATTTTCTATTTTATGTGCTTTTATTAGATTAGTTACATGTAGGTTTTTATAACTTTTTTTAAACTTCAGATTGTTACTATTTTAATTATTGTAATACAATTAGAACAGTTTGGATAAGCGCTATATAAGTGCTAAAGCACAAACTATAGGTTTGTACTGGTTTATACTGCTAGGTTAATGCTAGCTAGCTAGCTAGATCTTGCCGTTGACAGTTTATGAACATCCAGCTTGCCAATAATTATTCACCAATCAATGAGAATAACTAAAGTGAACCCTGTGTCTCAGCTCTACCCAGAAGTCCTTGAAGGCACCAACATGCTAATTATCTGATAATTTCCGGTACTAGATATTTAAAGTCTACTTCCGGTAAGCTACTAAATAGACAGGCTTAATTTGCTTGATTGCTACATTTGTCTATAGGTTGTTTGCCAGTAATTATTTATTTATATTAAGGTTTATCTTCATAAATGTACATGTACCATTTCATGACAATCCTTAGAATTGGGACTTTTGTTTTAATTTCTTAATTAACAAAATAAAATTATATGCTTTCTTTATTACTAAGATATAATTTCTTTGTTAGTGGGGCTTCCATTGGGCACACAAACAACTTGAAAATAAAAAATTATGTAGTTATCTCCCAAAATAAATAACTAGAACACTGCTAACAGCTGCACTCTTCCTCTTTCAGAATACATGTATGCCAGAAAAGCAAAGATAGAACATGATTGGCAGGCATACGTGTACAGTGGGAGAAGACAGTGGGAGAAGACCAACAGATAAGACTTATAAAAACATAAACTAGGCTATTTTAGGTTAATTACTAATGTTCTAAGAAAATACATGTAACTGCCCAGCTATATGGAAGGTATAATTTCTTATAATTATGCTTACAACATTTTCTGGAATATTAATGCAAGGTACAGTATCTGTATGAGCAGGGTAATTTAAAATAAATTCCAGGGGCATTTATTTGAGACCCTGCTTTTTATTCAAGACATGGCCTGGAAGTGATTGTGTCAATATACGTACCAATTTACAATTTATAAGCTGATGAAGGTATTTTTTCTAATTGGGGGCAAAATTGTGTCCTTTTAATTGCTTGATAAACACTTGCAAAACTGTGTTACTCAGAAAGCCAAAGGCACAAGTAATAACTAGTCAAGCAATGTTTCTTGAACAATAAAACTTGTATTCATGTTTTATATTTGACACTAACCTGGTTTTACCATGAGATAGAATGCACAGTACAATTTATTCCACTACATTGTAGTTTGTCAAAAATGTTTGCCCTCTATGTTATTAACAAGTAATCACATGGGTCCTCATAAACTTAAGGATTAATTTCACTTGTGTCTTCAAAGTTGATAAAATTGATCTGACCTAGGAAATTTTGTAAAGTTTGAAAACGTGAAATTAATCCTTCATTTTACTTGGCCCCATGCAATTACCTATTAATATTAGAGAGAAGGAGTGCCAATTTATTATTGCTGGTTCCCTGAGCCAGTGAAGATTTCAGAGGCTGTCAACAAAAAAAAAAGATAAATGTCTAATAAACACTGGGTTGATATTATTATGACTAAATTTTAAATAAGGCATGGGCATTTGTTTGAGAAAATGCAGCATTACTTTTATTACTGCAGATGTTACATGACTAAAATGCATTGCAGTACATGTACAACATAAGTTGTATCACTGGATAATGATTTATCCAGTAGACAAAGCTATCCACCCTTTGAACAACCGGGCCTAAATAAATGCCAGGGCTTATATTTGAGAAAAAACAACTTACATTATACATGTAGTGCAATGAATTTTAGTCATGTAACCTCTGCATTAATTCAAGTATTCTGCATTTTCTCAAACAAATGCCCATGCTTTATTTAAAATTTAGCTATAATAATATTGATGCAGTGTTTATTAGGCATTAATTTTTGTTGTTGTTGAGAGCCTCATTTCCGAAATCCTTTCTGGCTCAGGGAATAAGGAATATAAAAAAATGGGCAATCTTCTCTAATATTTATAAGGTAATCGCATCATGGGAGTCGGTAAAATGAAGAATTAATTTCACCAATTTTTAAACTTTACAAAATTTCCAAGTCATGCAGTGATCAGAGCAATTTTATCATCTTTGAAGACGCAAGTGAAATTAAACCTTATGTTTACGAGGACTCATGCGATTACTTGTTAATAACATAGAGGGCAAACATTTTTGACAAAATAGTGGAATAAATTGTAATGTGCATTCTATCACACCTTTACCACCCTTAGAACAACTGGGCCCTGGCATGTATTTGAACTTGCCCCAGTATTTTTAAACATGTCTTGAACACTTTTTTGTTATTTGCTTGACTTCTTCATTTTTGTAGTCCTTTTGAAAGCAGAAACATATTCTTTCTTCTGTCTATAATTACATGTACATGGAAAGTAAGCAGAAGAAATAAAACTGTTATATCCTGGTTCATGTAAAATGGCATATTGACATGATGCTTAGTAAAAAATATAAGGCTGGGTTTCCAATAAACATTGTGGTCTCAAGTAATTGCTTGGCCCTGTATATTACCGGTATGTCTATACATTCTTTAGTACATGTACAGTACCGTCCGAAAGTTTGTTAATTTTTTGTGTGTGTATAGCACATGTAGTTCTGTGTTTGTAGTATACGTAAATGATTGCATGATCCAGATATAATAGTAATAATACTTGAAACATTTCTTGATCAGTGTGGTGCCCTAGAAAGTGTAAGCTTGGTCAGTAAGGTGTTTGAAATATGGCATTTTTCGAAAAGTAAATGTTTTTTTTTGGAGCACTGATATAAAATCATAAAACTCATTGATGTTGGCATTGTCCTAGCATGTAAAAGCAGCTGTATCTGTGTGCTCAGTCCAAAGGCTTAAGATCCCTCAAAGAAACATCTGTGGGGAGAGTCAAAATTCCATACTGATGACATATTTTTGCCCTGAACCTGGTAAAAATGTGATTGGTCAATCATTGATCCTTTTGTCTTCTGTGCATAATTTTTTTTTTCAACAAACTGCAAGTTCAATCTGCAAAGCAAGTATAGGGAAAGATTGTCTTTGGATATATTTTAACTGTTGTGATGTATTTGTGTTTACTGATGAGACTTGAATGCAAGTTTCGTTCAGTTGTTGTCCGGGTACCACAGAAAGTTTAAAGAGTTTGAAGCAAGTCTTGACTCTTGTGTATGTACAAACTCACACTAATTAATCTTAAACTTCAGATGGATACATTATGGCCAAGATACAAATGAGGGTGTAGCAAGAATAATTATTGATTGGTATAGCAGTCAATGAAATCTGTAATGAAGAGATACAGCTCTTCTCAAATAGTAAAGAGAAGTTAGCCTGGAATTGCATGGTGGTACAGCAAATTGAATGAGTACAAGTTGCATTCAAGTCTCATTGGTAAACACAAATACATCTTTACCGTCACAACAACAGTCAAAAGGAATTGATCTGACTGTTGGTGAGGGATTTAAAGCCAAAAGCAGAGCACAGCTCTTCGACGCGACGTTTAAAAGCATCCAAAGACAATCATTCCCTACATGTACTGTATGCTCGCTTTGCACTCAAAGTTTGTTGGGGGGAAATTATGCACAGAAGCCAAAAGGATCGGTGATCGACCAATCAAATTTTTTGACCAGATTCAGGTCAAATATGTCGTAAATATGGAATTTTGTTGCTCATCCTGCATATGTTTTTGGGGAGGGGGGGGGGGGGGGGGGTTTCGGAGTGAGAACAAAGATGCAGCTGCTTTCGCAGGCTAGTGTTGTCCTTATCATTAGAATTTTTATCTGAATCAAAAGTGTCAGGATCCATAGTTACTTTTTTTCTCTTACACTATATATGTACTAGACGTACAGTGGAACCTCTCTGTGAGACCACCTCTCGTAGGCGACCACCTCTCTTTAGCGACAACTTAACCAAAAGCCAGTTTTGTCTCACAGCCGTCAAATCACTGCATTTAATACCTCTCGTAAATGCCCACCTCTCGTAAGCGACCACTTTTCCAGGTCCCGAGGGTGGTCGCTTACGGGAGGTTCAACTATATTCAGTTTGAATGCATTTTTATAAAACACTCATGTTATTGAGGGTTAAATTACCACAGCTGAGGGAAAAAAAAATTCAAGGTCAGGGAAAAATCAGGGAATTTTGATCATGGCCAAAGAAAACTGGCATTTTGATTATACATGTAAGTCGGGGGAAAACCATCAGTTAAGAGTTGAAATTTTGAACATAGTAGGAAAGGCAGAAAAACACTGTTTTGGGTTGAAATTACAATGCCAAAGTGCATTAATAAAACCTTGGAATGTTATTTCATCATTGTTCATTCTGCTCAGTGTAGTTGCATGGATACCACTGAGGCATACTGCATCTGGTTTCTTTAATTGAATATTTGGTCTGAAAATTTAAGTTGAATCAGGGAACAGTCTAGGAATTGTGATGTCTGACCTCTGTGGCAATCCTGATATGCTTTTCATGCAACACTCGTGAACATCAATTTTGTCAAATTGATTTTCAGGTGGTTTTCAGAAGATTTTAATGTTCTGTTATATGAAACAGATCCAGGTTTGGCCTACATGTATGTGTAGTGCTAGAGAACATTTTGCTTTATTTAGCAGTAGAGTTCTCAATAGCATAGTGAGAAGGATACAATGTATTAATTAAGGTTTCCATAGTATAGAAGTCTTTAGAGTTTTATTTTTTTTAGCAAAATTTTTAGGCATGTTGCAGGAATTATCATTGCATTATTATCATGCTTGGTTAATGTTGTATTTCTATAGTAAGGAATAAAACAATGCAATTTAATTCAAATTCCTTGTCAGTATTCTTTTTAAACCATAAGTTAAAAACAAATATGCAAGTGTTATTTCTAACATACCATAAATTGGTTGTTTTACCATTTGAGATTTTAACCAAAATTAAATTGGTTGAAATAACCATAGAGCAACCACGAAAAATGGTTACCTCAGATTCATTGCTACTACCCATAAACAATTGGTTGGAACTACCAATTGCAACCAATCTTAATTGGTCATAATAACCAATCCACTGTGGGTTGTTTCTACCAATCATGGGTTGTTATAACCAATTGTTTAGTGGTTATTTTTACCAAGTTAAAACTGGTTATATTAACCAACAAATAATTGGTTACAGTAAAAACCCGCGTATAAGAACACCTATTTTGGCGGTTCAGGCTGATTTGGTTCTTATATAAAGGGTTATAATCTGCAAAATCAGCCTGTAAGTGTTCTTAAGTGTTCTTAAAAAAAGTTTCTTAAAATAAGGAACATACTAGGCTACCAATGTAGATGAAATCAATATATATGCACACAATTGTATTTTAATTTAAAAAAAATTGATAAATCAAGGCAACTGTACTGTATTGATGCAACTGTATATTGTGGAGTACTGTACAGCCTGCACTCCAGAACAGACTAAGACCCAAACAAAACCATACAAATTCAAAATGGAACTTTTGGCTGGCCCCCTATCCTAAGTAAACTAGGAGAGCAAAATGTCAGCAGCAAACTTCCTTGTTCTCTATACTAATTAACTGATCCATTCAAATCTGATACATAATCTTCCAAGCCTTGGGGTGAGATCTTGAAATCATCAGAGCCATCTGATGTTATCAGGCAGCCAGTTTTTTCAAATAATCTCTTGAAAAATGTCTGATTACTACACAATTCAGACCATGCTTCGCCAGTCCATTGGGTCATCAAGATCCTACGTTCCCTTGCCGAGAGTTTATCCTGCCATTTGTCTAGATTGTCCTTCTCTTCCAGCCACGTTTCCATGGCAGCACCGATTTCGAGTTTCATCATTCTCCCACATCCTGCATCGATGGGCTGGAGTTTGTCCGTATGATTTTCAGGTAACATATAGACTACTGTATTCAACTCATCTCTGCATGTCCCATGAAACTCTTTACTCTGCTGGAAGCCAACATTGTCGGCAAACAGAACTTTTTCATCGCTGCCTTTTCCAATTCCTGGAATAAGGGTACCCTGGACCCACTGCATATTAATTTCCTTGTCCATCCAAGCATTTTGCTGGAAATAGACATCAACTCGCTTGTCGTACTTTCCCTTCTCTGCAGTGGCCACACGCCCCTTTCCTCTGAAGATAAGGGCTGGCTTCACATTTTGTTCCCCATCAGCCCTGATACAGAGTTGTAGGGTAGCCTGCCGTTTATCTAAGCCAGATGAAGGTTGTGAAACCCACACTTGCTTCGCCCCTAATGTGTCATAGGTTGTCCCTCGCTCATTCACAAATGGGAGAGGAACCTGGTCGACATTGTATCGATTTTTAGGTGTCCATCTCCCATACTTTGGATCAACTTCAGATGACTTGTTTCTCCTCCTCTTTGTCTTCAAGGATTTTCGCAAACCCCTATGAAACTTGAGGATTGTATCCCTTCCATCGTCTGCACACACTTTCTTTTTATTCGTTCTTCTTCTGAGTACTATGTTGTGCCTCCTCTTGAATCGCTGAAACCAATTGCTGCTTCCTTTGAATTTTGCAGCTTGTTCTGTGCCGTAGCATGCCCCGATTTTCTCTTTCATTTTCTTCTTCAGCCAAAGTTTGCTCACCTTGCTTCCAGCTGCTCTGCGTAGCTTGAACTCAGCAACTAAAAGATTGGCAGCCAGAGGGTATTTATCCGCACGTGCCGATGTATTTGCAGTGATCCTCCTCCTTTGTCTCATTGATCTTGAACCCCCGGTGTTCTGCTTCTTCTTGTTAAGACTCAGCTCTGTGAGAATTTTGCTTCTGTTTTTGTCCCATTTAAACACCAGCGATCTGTTGACCCCTTGTTGCTTTGCAACTATGTTGTACTTTTTGGTTGATGATTTCAGCGAGTCCAAAAGGTCAAGTGTTTTCTTTTTGAATTCGACAGTGTATGACTTCCGTGTGTTACTTCCCTTTCGATTGTTGCTGCGACTTTGAACTTTACCTTGGGCAGCACATGCCGATTCACGTGGTACATTCTCAAGGTTTGGACTCTCAGCCAATATCGGAGTGTTGTTATTGACGACAATGGTCGATGTACTGGTAGATTCTGAGCTGTTGCTGTTCGAGTTCTGTTCGGCAATGTTTGGATGTTTGAATTGCACATGGCCGTCCACATACTGTTGACCTTTGAACGATCTGTCACAGTGTTTGCATTTAATGCCGACCAGGTTAACTTCTTTTTCTAATGTTGTTGTTATGTCGTACAGCCTCCCATCTTTCAACTCTACTGATTTTCGTAAACCACAAGAGAATAATGTACGATTCATGTAGATGTCCAAAGTGAGCCTCAAATCTGCTACAAACCCGGAGAACCGCAAAGCTTTCTCGGCTTCGGAACGACTTGGTTGCGTGTTAATTTGGGTTTCTGTGGTCATGGGACCGAGCCATTTTGAAAATTACCCAGAAGACCCTGGGATCGAGGTTGTCAAAGCAGAAATTTGAAGCGTCCATTTTGGATTCTTCGTTCAAAATCTCACCTGCTTTCTTCGCAAATCGAACAAAAATGGCAGATGAATACGAATTTTACATCCAAGCAAGCGTACGTGGGTACCATGCTTATTTTAAAGAATCAACTGTGCATGTTGGGGATATACTGTATTGGACTGCGAGATGGAACCAGAGAATGACCACGACAGATATGCAGTGGCTGTAAATAATAAAGAAGAGAAGATTGTCGGACACGTTCCAATCGAGTTATCCAGGATTTGTTATAAGTTTTTGTCAGAGTATGGACAACTTGAGGCAGAATGTATTGGCAGCCGATTTAACACTGGCCAAGGCAAAGGACTTGAACTTCCTGTTGATTATAGATTTGTTGGAAATGCTCGCTATTTGAGAAAGGTGATCACAAGACTGCAGAAAAAACAGGAGAAAGAAGAGCTAGATTGGAAAATAAGTGGTATACGAAAGTGTGATTAATCTACCAAGTTTTGACAATGTGTATTGGTCATTTGTTAGATGGAAACAAAAACAGTTCAACTGCAAGGTCAGAGTTTACAGACTGTCTCAGGCGCGGATCCAGGATTTTGAAATGGGGGGTGAATTTTGAAATGGGGGGTGAATTTTTGTAATTGTAATGTAATAGAACCAAAGCCTAATATTTGAGGGATAAGAAAAAAAAGAAAGAAGGGGGCTAAGAAAAAGGGGGGTGAAAATTCACCCATTTCACCTCCCCTGGATCCGCGCCTGTGTCTATCAACACTTTCCCCATGTTGTGTTTGCAGCAAATACACATTTTGATTGAATAATAATACTGTAGTACAGCTAGCAGTCATATAGAACACTCCAATTAGGTATACCGTAAAGGAAGAGACTTTGAAGGGAAAAAACATTCAAACATGACAGAACTGCTTGTTTATCATAGGAAATACATTCAACTGTAGCCTTTTTAAAACTTTTAATACAACTTTATACATGCATAATCTCTAAATAGAATAAGCTTTTTCAGGAAATATGTGATCTGAAGTACAGTATGTTTTTAGCAAAAAAATTGATTAAAAACAGTACATATTTTGTTTAATATTTTGTTACATATAATTGGGGTGGAACTATTATGTGTGCAATGAAAAGTAGTGTTGATCTTTGATATTTTTCCATACATGTATAAGAACAACTTTCATTTTTCAGGCTGAATGTGTTCTTATATAAATGGTACTTTATTTCCTAAAATCAGGCCTGGGTGTTCTTAATCCACTTGTTCTTATACGCGGGTTTTTACTGTATTGAAACCATTAAAAATTGGTTACCTCAGATTCACTCTCCTACCAATTTTATTTGGTTGTTTTAACCAGTCTGTTTTTACAGTGTACGTTAAACTCTGAACTGAACAAGGCTCAAAATGCATTGGAAATTTCATTTGACATCATTATTGTTATTTTTTCATAAATATAAATGAATTATTAATAATAATAATAATTTGGTTAACTTAGTGGAACAAATTAAAATGAAGCTAGCTGATTATGATTAGCGATATATTTTAACAAAACGTTGCTGCTGTATATAGGTATTAAAATCAATCTTTATCATTTTCAGTGATGTGTATATCTGACAAAGTTTAAATACTTCTCAATACTTACACTTCACAATAACAAATGCAGCTGTTGTTACTTCGTGTTTTATTTGTCCATTAACATTTATTGCTTTACAGACGTATTTACCAGCATCAGACCTGACTGTATTAGGGATTGTTAGTGTGTATCCAGATGATGATGTGGGTAGACCAGCCTTTGACCAGGTAATGGTAGGTGGTGGATTACCACTTGCTCTACACGTGAGGGTTACCGTGTCACCCTGGTTCACTGTTACATTCTGTGGTGGACTGGTGAAAGCTGGTCCATCTGTGGTGTGAAACAATATTTGTCCTAAGTTATTGTTACTCTTACCTATTGCCAACTCTTCCCTATAACTATGATTGTCGCGTAAAGGTATCGCATACAAATGGTGTTGTACATCCTTGAAATTGTAGTTTGCATGCACTATTATAGTATATCACGTTTCGTGTGTAACGGTTTTCCAATTAATGTATTACTTTGTATCACGCTTTCACTGTGTTGTCTAAATCAGGTTTGGAAGGATATGTTCGATGGTCTCACTGTGTCAAAACATAGGGACTCGTGGAATCATATGTGGGTTATACGGTACATGAACTAATCTCACTGTACACATTGTCCTTTTATTAGGATTGACAGTCTGATAAACAGTGCATTACGAACCAAATACATTTTAGTTGGTTTGAGTCAAAATAGTTTTTGCTTAAAATACTTTCGGGAGCAGTCAATGTACCATATTTTTCTTAAAGACTCTGGTAAACATCAATGCCGCTGTTGCAACAAATTTGGTCCCTATCCCTCCACACCACCCATGACAGTTATATTACACGTTTTTCTTTACCTAATTTATTTTTTACATATGCACTCAAAATACATACAAGGCATCCACAACGAATACAAAGAAAACTAATACTGGGGAGTAAATCATGTTGTTTCAAGAATAAAATATTGGACATATCGACATAGAGAAACATAAAATTGGAAAGAAATGTCCTATACACCGATTCCGAACATGGCGAAAGGACACGGGTGGCCTGGGCCGAGATATCGAAAACGAGGCTAGTCAGTCGTCTGTAAATATTAATTAATTCTTTGCAATCGTGACTTGTCTTCAAACCTATACATATCTCTAGTGTTTCCATCAGTTTATAAAGTGTTTTTATCTATGCCTTCGCACTGTTGTGTACCAGGGTGTACTCAAAGAGGATATCAATCCAATAATGGAGAAAAAGTTTCGTTTTTTAACTTTCCCAAGGCGCCTTTAAAGCGAAAACAGTGGATACACGCCATTCGTCGTGATGAAGGCGAAGAATTTCGCATCAACGAGAAAACCAAAGTTTGTTCTTGTCACTTCAAGTCAACCGATCTTAAACATTCTTTAAATGGACGAATAAATCCTTTGCCAGATGCTGTGCCTTCCAAGTTCAAATGGAAAGACTCTCCAAAGAAACGAAAGCCTCCAAAGGAGCGAATACCTTTGGCTAAATCAGCAACAACAACACAACGAGCCGAGGTTGAAACCACCACTACTGACCCAATTGCCATGGACATCGACGATATTGTCGAAGAAAAATCTGAAGTGACTGTTAGAGAGGAATTGAATGCAGCTCTGAATCATGTAAATGAACTTGAACTACAACTGTCGAATGTTCAGAACGATCTTCATCAGTCACAAATGCGTGTAGAGATGCTTGAGAATGAGAATCGATCTCTACAGGAAAATATTGCCACTCTGACAAGCGAGAATTCTTCAATATCATCGAAGTTATTTAACGTTGATCGTTTCATTCGAGATGAAGATGTATCTTTTTATACTGGCTTTCCGAACCGTGATACTCTTTTAGCAATTTTGGAGTTTCTTGATCCTGGTATTAATTGTGAAAACATTCGTCCTCGTGAAAAGAACAATGCTGAAGTACCAGATGATTTTTATGAAGACGAATACGAACCTCGGGCTAATATAAGAGCACGTCAACGTAAAATTAAGCCTGCAGATCAATTTGTTATTGTCATGTGTCGTCTAAGAAGAGGATTTTCAGTTCAACATCTAGCCCATTTATATGGTGTGTCCCAGTCCACAATCAGCCGGATTTTTATACCCTGGATTAATTTCATGTACCTAAAGCTGGGACAGATATGCATTTGGCCATCACGTGAAGTAATATCAGAAACACTGCCATCAGAATTTAAGGAGAAATATAAAACGACACGAGTCATTATTGACTGTACTGAAGTGCGTTGTGAAATGCCTAGTAGCCTGCTCTTAATTCTGAGCTATTCAGTTCATACAAGAACCATGTTACTTTAAAGGCATTAGTGGGTATTGCACCAAGTGGAGCAATTACCTTTATTAGCCAATTATATACTGGCAGCATTTCTGACCGGGAAATTGTAATCAGAAGTGGCTTCCTGTCAGGCATTTGATGATGAGGACTCTGTGATGGCCGACAAGGGGTTCCAGATTCAAGACCTGTTACCACTAGGAGTATCATTGAACATTCCTCCATTTCTGGGGGGTGACTCTCAAATGTCAGCTGAAGACGTAATCAAGACTCAACAAATTGCAAGCCTTAGAATTCATGTGGAGCGAGCAATCAATAAAATAAAAAACTTTCACATCTGGGACAATGTAATCCCCTTGAGTACATTTGGTGTTGTGAACCAGATGTGGAGTGTGTGTGCTTTCCTGTGTAATACCCATGACCCTCTTATATCTGAGTAAGTAGTTATCTAAATGAATAAATATATACAAAAGATAGTGCTTTAATAATATGACTCTACAGGATAAGGGTTGATGTTTCCATTGAATACATCTGTTTTTTAATTATTTTCAACATGTTAATACTGGTTTATAGAGGTATATATCAATATGTACCAATAATAATATATCAGTTTTGTGCACCAGGATTGTTTTTACACATTGTCAGTAACAATAACAAGTCAAAACTATTTTGGCACATATTTTGTCTGCACAAAAATGATATATTGTTATTGGTATATTATTGATATGAATTCATAAATTATTGATATATACAAGTTTGTATGTTTGCATCAATTGTAAAAAATGCTTACAGTACATCTTTTGAATTACTGGTGCAATAAAAGGATAGTTTCATTGTGACCTTTGAAATTCAGTTGCTGCTTTGGGAAGAAAATGCTGGAAATAATAAGATTTTAGTGTGGTTTTTAAAGTTGACCAGAACTGCTCATCATAAGTAATACGCTCAATGCTCATCCCCTTACAAGTATAAACAACAAAATCACACCATCTAGTACCGGTAATACCTAGCTGCCCCTGAACTTGCTTATAATACATGTGATTGCGCTTAAGTTTTGGTTTACCATTTAACTCTTCCAAGAAAAAGTTACCATCTGAACATGCTTCCAATGGTGTTACCATAAATTTAGTCTGAGGGCACTTAATCTCCACAAGACCAAAATGTTGAGTACAACCCTTGTCAATTACCTTACCATCGGGTGAAGCCCCTAAGTATGACTCCTCTATGCTAACTACTAAACCTGACTTGTAAACAATAATGTTTTTTTTTATAGTGTGCATGTACTTCTGATATTCTCTAAGTGCAACAGACTCATACTTGTTACCGTGTGCAGTATACCTAGAAGTAAAAGGTTTTGGATTTAGTAGGTTGTTTACAAGAGTTTCGTGATTTCTTTTTCGACTGCAAATTAGGCCAAAATTGGAGGCTGTGAATCTGAATTTCCTTTCACTTTTCCATTCTTCACAATCACCCTGTGCTTGTGTTTTCCTTTCAATTTCAGAAACTTTATCTGAATCTACTTGCAGGCTATTCAGCAGGTCAATCTCTTGTTTACTTAGCCCAGGAGGAATTGCAAATTCACCTGCTGGTTCATTAATTGGAAATCTAGGGAATACAAGGAGAGGTGTACTGAAGTTAGAATCCTGCCTTTGAACAGAATCTATGTCTAAAAAAACTTTGAAATTGTCCTCAGTGAAAGAGAGTTGGTAACTTGCAAATGAACCACTGGGACTGTTTCCAAATTTTGTTTCAACATATTGAGTATTTAGAGTACAACTTGGATTCAGCATTTGAACAAGAGCCATTTTTGGATTAATTTTCTGTAGCTGTTCTCTCAGTTTTTGTTCATTTGCTTGTGAGGATTTAGGATTATTTCTAGCTTCATATAGAAGACACTTTACTCCTGGCTCCTTTGAAGAATTGGAAGTATCTTCCAAATTGGTTTTAAAGACCATGATATCCATCACTGCTTTGGGAGAAATACAATCTTCCCTGCCCTTGCGGTGCCACTGTTGTAATTTTGAAGTACAGGTTTGTTTAGGATTCATATCGTCCTCAGCGTCAAGTTCATATCATTCACACTCTTGCACTCATACAAACTGAACTTGCATATTTTCAACATTAATGCCAAAATATGATTGCAGAAACCAACATTTCCAGCAACACAAGTACAGTTGGCGTGAATTACTTCTCCACTCAAAAGACAGAGCTTGATTTTTAAGTGGTGGGGTGGATCGTTTTTTCTGAAACTGTGATGACACAGAGCCTTGAAGTAGAAGAACTTTTGATCACTTGAAGCAATAATTTCTTTTAGATATTCGTCATTTAGGAATGTTGTAGCTTTCCTGATACAAGTTGGAACAGTGTGAGTCGTTGTGTTAGGGTCTATGTTTTTACCAGATCTTGATATATGTGTGTTCATTTCAGCTCGTGTAAAGAAGGGCATTCGTTTGAGGTCTGATGTCCAGCCATCTGCAGGATATGCTGAATTGACAGTCGAGTGAGAGTCTGGTTCTTGATCTCGAGCCTCTCTTCTTTCCTTTCTCTTTGTGTATATCTTGTCGCGATCGGGATCGACAATGTTACCAGCACGGCCAGAATTTATGTACTCCTCGACCCTAAGAATCAAATTGATGATATCTATTCAGCGAAAATCTAAATCTGATAGAGTATATTCGTATAATGCAAAGCGAAAACATTCACAGTATTGCAGTATACGCGAACTCAGAATCCACTAGCACCTGGCTTACGATGTGCAACAGATTTTAAATTAAAATAGTTCCTTTTTTCCCTTCTGTCAGCTCAAGATGAAGTGTTTAGGCGTGAATATTGTATTTGTTGATAAGCGACTTTGAAAGAGACTCAAAATGATACAAATTGCGGCACCACTGAAAGTATAAAGACGAGACGGTTCAGCTGGATGCGCGTCATTTTCGCGAAATCTTGGACTTACCTTTTAACTAATTGTGCCTTTGTTTTAAGGCCTTTTAGCGAATCCCCGCGACATTTTAACCAGAATCGAAGTTCTTCTGCTTTTAATGACGACGGTGCTCTTCCAGCGAGAGAAGATCCCGGTATATCAGCTTCTGTTAGAGACATGTTCGACACGAAAACTTCAAAACAATGTGAGGGAAAAGCCACACTGTATTTGACAGACGACTGACTAGCCTCGTTTTCGATTTCTCGGCCCAGGCCACCCGTGTCCTTCCGCCATGTTCGGAATCGGTGTATATGCCATTTAATTTGAAAATCCACTTCAGTCTTGTAGCGGGATAAGCAAAATATTACAAGAAGCGGAATGTAGCGGCCACAATAAAAGAACAAAATGACGGGAGCCATATATAGGTAAAGCAGGTGAAGGAAGGCAATTTTAGGAAAAAAGGTTCGTAATCCATTAAGCCTTATGTGTGTGGTTAGCTTTAAGACACGAATTTTAACATGCAACAACAAACTTTATTCATCTCTCTCGTGGTGGGCGTAATTCCACAACTTTCCATCTACATCCGGGATCCTATATCTCTACTCGTATCCCACGATCAATACACCACATCTCCACCTAACTTACTACAAATGTGCTGCCAGAAGTTTTATTCCAACCCTAACCCAAACAAACCCTTACCCTAAACCCTCAAAAAGACCTAACCAGAAAAGATGTTCCCAGGTAAACAAAACGTTCTTGCTCACATAGGGCTAGGGTTCACAGTTAAACACTAGCCCTAATTATAAACAACAGAAACCCTAACCTAACCCAAATCATAAAACCAACCCCAACCACTAGCTCAGTCCAGAAAAATATTGCCCCAATTCAAAAATATTTGCCCCAGATCAAAAATATTTCCCACAGTTCAAAATATTTGCCACAGTTCATATATATTTGCCACAGTTCAAAATATTTTCACCCGGTTAAAAACAAGCTGAACCAGTAATCAGAATTACCACGCAATATTTACACCGATTACAATATATTTCATATTCACCCGCATCCCACATGCTTCAGTGTTTTCACTTATCCTATAGTTTTCAGTGAGAACTACGCAGTCTGGCCATTAGCTACACAATAAGACCAAACAGTTGGCCATGCTGCTGATTGCTCAGGTAATATTTTTTTCAATGTTTTTTTTTCGCTAAAAAGGGTCGACGTGGCCAATCACGAGCGATTCGTTTTCAGTACACGAATTTTTATTGCAGATCGTTGCCTGAGAACTTAATTGCATTTAATTATGTAACTGAAATGTATTCTGACCACCCGAGACTTTGGTGTTTATATAATGACTGCCACTTCACATGCAAATGTACGATAGATTACCGTGGTATGTACGGCCTCTTATTTACCACGTTTTGTGCCATCGCAAGGTCAAAATTGCTGTGTATTTAACAAGGCGCTACCCGAGTTAATCCACAACAATTGTGACCATGCGATGACGCAAAACGGCGTGGTAAATAAGAGGACATGCCACGGTAAACTATTGTAAATTTATTTTTCGTAACAAACGAGAAATAGGCAAGCGGAAGAGCCTTAAAAACGATGGAAAGTGCGAGAAACAAATTCTAGCACGCACTATCACGTACGTAATCCGTGGTGCGAGCAATGACGCAATCCGTGGTATGTCCTCCTATTTCCAATGGCAATAAGCCAATTAACTAATTTACGATAGTTTACCGTGGTATGTACGGCCTCTTATTTATCACGTTTTGCGTCAGCGCATGGTCAAAATTATTGCGAATTGTGAATTATTGTGAACAAATTTTGACCATGAGATGACGAAAAACGTAGTAAATAATAAAGAATAGTCTTTATTAATACTCCACATGAGACGTGTGAGTTTACCTGTAATAATGGTATCTTATATATAATAATGTAGAATGGAACTGTGTAAATAATAACTAGTGATGAATAAGTATATTGTAATCTTATATAATAATTCGTGTGTGTGTAACGCTCTTTCCCAGGCTCCCACGATCGATATCCTAATATGGAGGACGCACGCGCGCGTCCAAAAATGGCGCCAAAAAGTGACGGCCACAGGTATCCTGACGAAGACGACAAATCACGCGAAAAGTTGCTCTCTGTCTTGGTCTTGGTTGCATTTGAGGAAATAATGTTTAAAATAAATGAGTTTTCTCAAGTTAAACACTTAGTTGGGCGAGCAAGCAATCGAGTTTACGGGAACCTGTTTTAGGGAAAACCTATCGCCAGGCGAAGCGGTCGAAGCCGTTAAACGACCGAACGAGGTAAGACTAGTTAAACACAATTCAAACACAGTTAGAAATGTTGTCTGTGGAAAAGGTTGTTCATTTTTAACTCGTGGATGCGCGCAAGCGCAGAACACGAGTTATTGGAGTGGGTCAGTGGCTAATTTATTCATATCTAAGTATTTATCTAAGTATTTTATTATTTGTTTGCCACAGTGTACAATAACATAAACAGTATAATTTGTGGGGGGAAAACAGTGACGAGGAAGCCTAAACGAGAAACCGTAAGGCTTATGGAAGTTCAGGCTTCCCCTTACATACGAGATTACAAATAATTAAATAAACATTACAGGAGATGGCGGTTACATATATTAAAGCTAAGATAAACAAGGGAGCTCTGTACATACATTACAGCAAGAGAGTATATAGACAAGGAAGCTGTATTCTAAATGGCAGTATTTAAGTTGTCAATATGACGTTAATAAGAATATTTTTAAGTTTGATTTTAAGCTAGAAGAATTTGTCAACTCATCGTTTAATGAGTTCCAAAGTTGCGGGCCTTGATATTTAATGCAAAATTGTTTGAGTCTAGTTCTACAAAAGTGGGAACGAAGTCTAGAAGCATTTCTGGTATTATAATTATGTAATTGTTTGCCGGAAGTAAACAGACCATTGAAACTAGAAGGAAGTAAATGATTAGAATAAGAGTACATAAAAATGCCAATTTGCAGTGAATTGATTTCAAAGACTTTCAATATCTCTAATTGTTTAAAAATAGGACCAGAGGGAGCATCAAAATGTGTGTTTTCTATTGTCCTTACAACACGTTTTTGTAGGAGCAGTAGTCTACGAAGATTAGTTGGGTAGGTTGAAGCCCAAACTATATTACAGTAATGCAAATATGGATAGATTAAAGAGTAGTATAGTGAAAGCAATGATTTCCTAGGTAAATAAAAACTTGATTTGTATATGATTCCAACTGACTTTGAAATTTTAGTTGTTATATAATTTATATGAGGCTTCCAGGCTAGGTTTTGATCAATTATAACTCCTAAAAACGAGGTTTGTGATACCTGTTTAATTTTAATACCATCAATTAATAGGGGGTCAATTGTGTAATTCGGTCTCTGTCGTGATTTAAATACCATGAAATTTGTCTTTTTTGAGTTTAGTGAAAGTTTATTTGCTTTAAACCAGGTGGAAACTTTAATCATTTCAGTGTTGAGTACGTTAAACAAAGAATTAGGATCTTTATGAGACAAAAAAACGTTCGTATCATCTGCAAATAAAATAAATTTTAATATATTTGAGGCATTTGAAATATCATTTATATACAAAAGAAAGAAAAGTGGTCCAAGTATTGAACCGTGAGGAACGCCACAAGCGATATTTTGGTGAGAGGAACTGCAGTCATTGTATTGTACAAATTGTTTTCTGTTCGTAAAATAGCTTTTTACCCATTCAAGAGCGATTCCACGTATACCATAGTGATAGAGCTTATCAAATAAGATGCGATGGTTAACCGTGTCAAAGGCTTTAGATAAATCAAGAAAAATACCAGCAGTAAATTCTTTTTGGTCTATTGCAGTAGACACATTATCTAGTAATTGTAGAAGCGCAAATTCATCGTTTTATGGTGTGTAGATCGGATACTCTCCGTTGGCTGTCCGCATAGTGTTCGATATTCCGAAGATATATTTACGGATGTTTATGGTACGCGTCCAAGAATTGAAAGATTTGGTCATGCAGGAGAAGATGTATTGACGCTGCCTTCCTAATGCCAGACACTCCAAACCTGGACAGACATATCTCCCTCATATCTAATGGCAGACAGTTAAAACTTGGACAGGTATGGTATTAATTTCCCACGATTCACTTAGTGGTGATGACGTCATCGGTCACGCGATTTTTAGTATATACCAAAATAGCTCACTGACCATCAACGAGTTGCCTTTAGGGGCCCTATGTTTTTTTATCTTACAAATCTATGGTGTGTCGAAGAGCAAGATACATGTATTTTGTCCATGTCTGTTCTCCTTAGTTTCCTGTGTTCTTAGATGTAAAAAACAACTCAACTGTTTCCTCGCCCAACTCTCGTAGGCTCTTCAGACCAGAAACTCACTATGTACAACCAGACATTCAAATAACTTAAATTTTCCTTTTGATTGTTTTTATTCCGTTTTCCTGCTTCGATCAATGCTCTTTCGGCGATAGTATATTTGTTTTCGTCACACGAATTCATGACTCAAGCTGCCTGTGACCGTCAGTTTTGGCACTTTTTCGACAATTCGCTATTATCGCATTTCGGCCATCTTATATTGAAAGCGAGGCTACTGGGTTGTCCCACCAAGCCAGGTTAACGTAGCGCTTACTATTTGCTCTGTTTAAATCTAGCTACGAATTATATATCCACAATACACCCATAGAAAGCACTGAATAACTATCTTAACTCATGGCTTGGTAACACTTTTGATTCCTCAGGCAAAGTCAAATTAACAACAGCCTTTGTAGGCCGATGACTATCTTTTGTATTTAACCGCATCCCACATACTTCAGAGTTTACACTCATCTTATACTTTTTAGTGAGAACTACGCAGGTTGACCATTAGCTACACCATAAGACCAAACAGCTGTCCAGGGCTGCTGATTGCTCAGGTGATTTCTATTTTTTTTGTTTTCGCCAAAAAGGGTCTCCTATTTTTAGAACACCTCCAGACGATCGATGTCAGTTTAAAGACGACGGGTCTTTAAAAAAATGTGTTCAGTCTAAAATGGCTGTCCCCTGTTTAATTTGGAGCAACAGCTGTAACAATGAACTAATCAGACTAATAGAAAAAAGGAAGAAAAATGAACTTACACTGCACGTCAATCGTGGTGGTTGTAGTGACTGGCACTTCATTGGGGTTGTTAGTGGCCTGACACTCGTAATGTCCACTCTGCTGTCTCATGATGTTTGGTATATTTAATGTGATACTTCCTACCCCTTGACTCTTGACAATCTTGTTACCTGCACTAACGACCTGTACCCACGTGATGTTTGGTGTTGGAGGTCCATTAGCTGTACATGGTATGTTAAGATCTTGACCTTCACTTATCATCTTACTCTGTGGTGGTTGATCATTGGCAAATGAAGGACGAACTGAAAGTTAAGTTTACAATACAAGAGATCATTAGAAAAATGTTCTAATCCTGATTCTGGTCGGCATTTCATCGTTCGGGTAGTGCTTTGTTGAAAAGCTAAATCAGTATCGTTGAAATTAAAATAAACATTTGTGTTTATTGTTGAAACAAGAGCCCACTGGTTTTCCCTCGGGCCACTTATATACATCCATGCAGTCAGATACTCTTTAAGGTGAGCATACACTAGGGGACATTTTGCAGGGTCTTGTCGCTGCAAAAATGCTGCAGTGTGCATTACATATGGATCTTGTCGTACACCCATAGTGTACACTGCACCACTTCACGAAAAAAGTTTTTTTTGCAACATGCCGTGGGGACAAAATTTTGTCCCTGCGAAATGATTATTTCGTGAAATGGCGCAGTGCACACTAGGAATGTCACTGCAACATATCTCTGCAGCATGTGCCCACAAAATGCCCCCTAGTGTGTGTCCCACCTTTATGGAGGAAGGGGTACTCCATAAAGAAATTGTTTTCAGTGTCCAAGGGAAGCACCATTAGAAATGTGAAGGGGGGGAGGTGGGACTTCCTCAAGATGCACGTTTTTTTTGGCCCCTTGGTTGTGCAGGGCAGGTTTTTTCATGATATTTTGCGTTGCAGGATTTTTATTTTTTTATTTTGGACTACCCTTCTTCAGATTTCTGATGGTGTGTTTTCAATGAGATTGAAGATGAAATACACTTTCATTTTAAATCCTCTTAGTATAAATAACCAAATGGAAGAGTTATTATCTGAATTTAGCTGTCTTTATTCTTAGGTGTGAATTACAAAAGGATACGTGACCATCCACATATACATAGGAAGAGCCCCCCCTCCCCCCGGGGGTAAATGTGAGCATCGCCTTTTTGAGAGATCACGAGCAATTTCATTTTCTGTGAACTGAAAATTGCGAGCATGCGAGCACATTGATATTTTTATGCGAGCAAACAAATGCAGAGGATCAATTCGACGAGCAGTCCTGAATTTGGAGGGACCATATTTACCAACCCTGGTTATAAACCCACCACAAAACCGGACGGTATAAAACGCAGGTGTGCAGGTGTGCAGGTGTGCAGGTGAAAAGTTTCCAGGAATTTATATCAAGTTAGTTGTACACTTGTACACAACCTACTGGAGTAAACATGACGTCATGGCTTTTGATAGACTGGTGTTGTTTGTTTACTCCAGTAGGTTGTGTACAAGTGTACAACTAACTTGATATAAATTCCTGGAAACTTTTCACCTGCACACCTGCACACCTGCACACCTGCACACCTGCGTTTTATACCGTCCGCCACAAAACTCTCGTATAAGCCCACGGGATATAACCAGGATTTTATGGTATAATATTATTATCTTGTTTTACAACATACTGTTTTGATCTGAAATAAATTGGGAACCTGTCACTTTTGGATGACAGCTGTCTTTTGTTAATCTGTTAATGAGCCAGGAAACTCCTTGCTGATGATGCCATGGCAGGAACTGAACTTTTCACAGTGATATGACTAGAATCACCATGCAGTGCAGAATGTCCCAAGGTATTAATCAGACTTTCTTTTCTGTCAGGTAGCTGTTTACTCAGGCAAACCTCTCACATGCCTTGTGAAGAACTGAAAATATAAAGTTAAAGTAACTTCTGCAAATTTCAGGTTCCATGTAGCTTGAAAGACCGGGAGTTATGTACTGTTTAAAACACGAACAGCAGTGTTTTATCAAGTTTAAAAATTCTAGGGCGAAGCCCGAGAATTTTTAGACTTGATAAAACACGTGCTGTGGGTGTTTAAACGGCTTCAAAAACGCTTTAAGAATGCAATGAAAGAAAGACGCACATCTCAAGGGAATAGTTACTTAATGAACCATTGAACCTTTGTATACACAACGACATGCAAAATATTCGAGTAATCACCGCCTGCAATTACGAACATCTCAAGGGAATGACATGAAGAAATTACCATATGTTGTTTGAAGCGGCGTTTCGCAATGCAAGAAGGACCTGCACTTGAAGGATTTGGTGTCGTGGTTTACCTCGATAAAGTTCAAGATTTGGAAAGCGATGTGACTGATATGACAGCAGACTCTAAATTTTTGACTCCGGCACAAAATATGTAAGTTTAATGCACATTTTTATTATTTTACGGCTTTGAGTTTGGTTTAATAATTGGAACTAAACAGTGGCTCGGTAAACAAGTTGGATAACTTCATTTTACAAATATTATCTGTGTATCTCGGTTGTCTGCTGATATTAGTAAATTTAGTGCAAAATTTATTATCTAGGTACCTAATGTTCCGTGTACTTTTTGCTATCTTTGGGTCTTTATCAGTGAATTCTTAATTAGGATGAAACTTTATATAAAATTTCATGTTCATTAGTATTCTTTATATAAAACTTTCATCCTAATTAGCAATTCAATGAGAAAGCTGAATCATCAATAGAAATTCCATTGTCTCAATCATTGACCCCGTTTCCCTCTGGGACAGAATTCAAATCCCTCCGCGGGCCTTTTAGAATGATGAGATTTTATCAGGTATAAAGGAGCATGCACGTGACTGATTTGCTTCATCTGATTGGACAAAATGCTCATTAATTATTCATGAGTTTTTGAAAGGCATTTAAAAATATATACAAAAAAATGAAAACAAGTAATTGACATCGCTTTATTCTTAAAACATTAAAAGTAAACAAACTGCTAGTTTTGATTACAATGTTAAGTGATTTTTGTTCCGGTATTAAATATATAGATACAAAATTAAAGCTAAAAGAAGTTTGAGCCTAAAGGTTTTCGTGTTAGCCCCCAGCCTGTTAAAGTCTCATTACAAACACTGAAGCAGAGAATGGAAGAAAGGAAGGAATAATAACTGAGTTACGTTACAAGGAATAAGTTCCTCTAAATCCTCCTTTCTTTGCATACTTTAACTATAGTTGACATTATTTCACTTCAGAAAAAGGGACTAAAATGACAGTTACGGAAACAAATATTTTTCCTCAGATTCTAAATTTTCTCACAAAAATGCATATTTCACATAAAATTTAGAGTTTAATGTTTGCACTATCCTCACTTTCTGCCTCCCAACACCTACATTGTAAATTGACCAGAACCAAGCCATTCTGTCCACAAGCACTTCACAGCAAGCTAAATTCATCCATAATGACCACACAGCATGCCGGGAAATCCTACCAAACAGCGACATGGCACTTTCCCCATCTTCATTCTTCAAAATATATACTAAGTCTAAAGCCATTTCGACCTAATAGCTTCATATTGCAATAAATGGCAAGTAAATGTTGTCCAATATTCGAAAAAAGCTATGACAGGTGGCTCCAGAACCCCATTTATAAAGCCCACGCTAAAGTGACAGAAGACGTCCTGGCCCATCAGACTGAATGATGTCCTCCAGCACTCTTTAAATGGTGGAAAAGGCTTAAAAAAAGCCTTAAATTCTGTATTCCCCCAAACAAACTCAGTAATCCTGTACCGCTCGAGACGGCTGTATTATGATTGCACCATTATACTGTAGCTCTATTGTTTTCGTAGTACACGTTCTAAAGGTTAGGGCGTTTTGTATTGTTGGGTAAGCCAATTATGTGGCTCGTTTAGAGCGGTACAGGATAGCCCAACAAACATTCCTCCAGCTCTGTAGCACTGCGACGTTAACATAAGTAGTATAGTCGGCGTCAATTAAATACCACTTTTTCTTGTACAACAAAACTCAAAAGGTTGTGAATGTTATGGACGCCTTGTTTTCTTGCACAAGGGGCGTCATGAAGTGAATTCAGAAATCCACTTCATAACGCCCCTTGTGCAAGAAAAAAGGCGGCCATAACATTCACAACCTTTTGAGTTTTGTTGCACAAGAAAAAGTTGTATTTAATTGACGCCGACTATACTACTATGGGGTAACTAAGGGTCATTCAAAGTGTCACTAGACATTCTTGTACGTAAAATCCAACTTGATAATCCTATTAGAGATATGATTACATATAGTTATATCGACATCGATTGCTTGTACGTAAAATCCAACTTGATAATCCTATTAGAGATATGATTACATATAGTTATATCGATCTCTTCCACTATGGATTATATATCGTGCCTCCCTCTAGAAATTCTGACTAAGATCGTAGAGCATGCAGATCCTTGGTCATTCGCAAGCCTCTCAAGGACATCGAAACGCCTAAACGATGCCGCATCTCTTGCGCGCTACAAAAACGTAGACCAAGTGTTCCGTAAACTAGCACTATGCTTTGGTTTGAGGTCTACTCATAGTGACGACGATCGAGACGAATTGGCTCGAACTTTCGGTATTTCCGCAAGCTCCATTGACGACAGCTTTTCTCTTCTCTACGCCAGCGAATATGGTGATCTTAATGCTGTTAAGTGGCTCATCAAGCACTTACGTTTCGATATGATGGACAGACACACCAATCACGTTCTACGCGCTGCCCTTGAGCATGGTCATCTTGGTATCGCTAAGCGGCTCATTAAGCACTTCCAGTTCACCAAAGAGGATAAGGCCGTCAGTTTTGCTATATTAGGTGCCAGTAGGAATGGTCATCTTAATAACGTTAAGTGGCTCATGCGACGTTTTCAGATAACCCTAGAGTATGAATGCATTGCTCTTGCTATAAAATACGCCTGTAACAATGGTCATCTTGATATCGCTAAATGGTTCGTTAAGTGGCAGTACTCCCAGCTCACAGAGGACGAAAGGGTTGTACTACGCAACTACATGGATGCTCATTCTACCACGTAGGAAGTCAAAGTGTCACTAGATATTCGCGCACCTAAGAAATCCAAACTTGAAGTATATGTTAAAGGAATGATTATTATACTGTATATTACCACTAAATGGTATTAGTATATATTCTTTATTCCACAATACTAGCTTACGTTGTTATCTTAGTACGCATTAACACCATACAGATCGAACATGTCGAAGAAGAACTCAAATGTAGACGCCGCAATAACTTGTGATTGGTTGATGAGAGGGAAGGACTCAAAATGTCCAAAGAAGATTTCGAAGACAACGAAGTTCTGTTCCCAGCATAACTACCAAATCTCAAAAGGCTGTGCCCCATATGTACCATGCTTGAAGTGCGGTAAAGGATGTCGTACTGATTACGAGCTTTGCTCAAGATGCGACCGTCTCACCATCAAGGTGAAGTCTTCCGGTGTCTATATAAGACGCGCTAAGAAGTCCAGCAAGAAGCTAGAGGATCCAAGAAAGGAGGAGCCAAACATGGTGGAACTGGAGGTAGCATTGCCCGCAGAACCAAGAGTGCTGGAACCAGTGGAAGGTCTTGGAGAGTCTCTCAACCATGCGCTCAACGAGGTGTTGGCTGCCTTGAGGAACGAGAAGGACGCTTAGGAATGGCCACGAAAAAAGAAAAAAGGAAGAATGAAGAAGGTCGTTGTGTGGCCCTCTTCATTCTTCCTTTTTTTTTTTTTCTATTGAACGTACGACATCTATAGTTGTATCATGGACGAGCTAGTCAGATTGTTTGGTCCTGGAATTTGTAGAAGCCTGAATATCAAACCACAAGTGGAACGTATTAACACCAGTGAAACATGTTCTGATTGTCTCTGTCCCTTGGAAGTACAAGGAACGGAATTCGTGTGTCCCACATGTGGTCTTGTTTCCGAGGTTGAACCATGTACAGAAACTAAGATCGATATTATTACTACTCGACTGTGTATAGTAGGTCCGGACGGGTTTAAGTATCAAAGTGATCTAGACCGCGCAAAACCAAAGCAAAGCGATGATGACATAGAACTGAAACGACGAACGCTACTACAAGAACTACGAGCATACAACACTATTTACAAACAAAGTTATGATCTATCGTTCCCTATGAACGCGTTAGAAATCGTAGCCGACGCATTCACCCAAGTAATGAAAGTTTGTCTCAAGCGTAGCGATGCTAAGAAAAATATTTTAGCTGCTCTACTCTACCATGCATGCATACAATGTGGATTCGTCCGATCTAAAGGTGAGGTCGCTCGCTTCATGCAACTAAGAAACGAAGGCATCCATAATGGAGAGGTCTTCATACGTTCTCTGTGTGACGACGATAAGATTGATGTAGACTTGGATGCTGAGCGCATAGTTCCTCACATTGCGACGACTTTCCTACAACTAGATCTTGTAGGAGTACCTAGGGACGTTCAACAAATAGTCCACGAGGTCGTTACTAAGGCAATGGAAAACAATATAGGCCCCAAATCAATGCTTAAGACGAAAGTCGTTGGAGCAAGTTACGAGGTGCTACGTCGCTCCGGATCGTCTATGTCTTTTAAGGATGTCGTTAAGCGCTGTGGCATATTTGGAAATGCTGTCAAGCGTTTTGTCAAGGAGTTGTCTTCTTACCATTCCCACTTCGAACCAATCTACACTAAGCATGGGCTAACTAGCAGTAGGACTTGGCAAAGTGAAAGTGAGAGCCATGTTCGTTCCTTTCATAGGAAACGTTGATTCTTACATTCCAAGTTTTTCTCGCATTTCCTTTTGCAGTTCTTGTTTGAGTTCGGCTCGAACCCGATCCGGACTTTTTTCACCTATGGAAGTCTCACGACGAATTTCAGATCTCATGATCTCATACTTATTCGCTTCGTTCAGGATGAGACTGTATTCGGAGTCGGATATGTTTTCATCGCGTAGTGCCTTCGATACTAGATCACGAATCGTATTGATTTTCGCCTTTGCCAACGTAGTTGTTCTTTCATGTTTAGAAACCTTCATTCCTAACTTCTTAGCTCCAAGGGTTGTAGATGCTGAAATTAATCCACATAGTCCACCAATAACTCCAAGTGGTAGACCAATCACTATTCCAACCCCAGTCAACGCTGCGCCCAATCCAGATCCAGATAAGATCACAGATAGACCTCCAGTTGCCACTGCGATTCCATGAACTATTCCTTGAGAACGTGCATATTTCTTGCGCACACCTTCGTAGTGCCTTTCTTGAACTTCTATGTCCGAAAGCGTGTCTCGGATCGTTTGCAGTCTAAAGTTCTTTCCAGTGTCACTAACGATCTGTGGATAGATACTTGGTGCTGATGGAAACGGTTGAATCGAGTCGCCTTCCATTGTAACGTTATACATATAGCTTACTCAAGCTTCAACACGTATCGTATCGGTTGACCACGGAAGTCTATCAGATTGCCTTTCTCATCGAGAATTGTCAGTCGAAGGCTGTTTTGCATTGTCCCTATAGCTTGTAGGACTTGGGGATTCGTTATAGTATAGGTTATCCTTCCAAACCAAAGACCTCGGACCTCTATGCTAGCCAAGACTTTCGATCGTTTTCCCTCTAGAAGTGAGAAACCGGAATCCACCACGTCGCAACGGACATACACTGTGTGGATATCTTTGATCCTAATAGGGTAAGTACCAACTTTTAGCAGGAACTCGTTATTCTCTTCTTCTACACCTTCGACACCTAATAGTGTGTAGAGACTTTTATTGAACTTGATTGGTTTTTTAACTATTATAGCATTGTCCTCCCTAAGGCTGGTATCTCTCTTAAATTCCACGATACCAACCCTACTTGCAGGATTTAAGGCCTTCTTGGCTTTCCTAAAGTTGTAAGACCCTACAGCAACGTCGTGTGGGAACACAATACTATCACCATTCCACCAGAAAGAGCCCACCTCTGTTAGGTTCCACCAAGTGTTCTCGAAAGTGATCTCGAGTAGTGAAATGTTCTGTATAAGAATAGGGTCGTCGAAGTAGACAGTATGGTCAGCCAAGGTTGTGGTGACAATAAGGATCGTCATTATATGTTGAAGGTATAACTATATATACGTATAGCTTCAACACGATGCCGTTCGTACAGAAGAACACTTTTTTGTGGACGGAGTTCAAGAAGAAATATCCACACGCCGACTATTCTCGATTTACCACTAAGGCATCTGAGTTCGATGGGAAGATCTTTTCGTATGTCGTATTCTTAGACAGGGGGGAAGAACGCGTAGCCTATGGTGTGAGTGGCTACCATAACAAGCCCGACGTACAAGCACGTATTGATGTTGCACTAGGTAAGGTCGTCAGCTTCCCACAAGAAGATAAGAAGATTGCAAAACTAAATGCTGATCTATTGGAGAAGTTCAAGAAAAGATATCCACATGCGGATTCCCAGCAGTTTTATGCAGTTACCGACATAGATGGTCCAGGCAAATATTCAACAAGCATTTTATTTCGAGATGGAGATTCTAGCTATGTTGTTTATGGCGATGATTTCTCCAGACTACCTCCGACCAAACAAAAACGTATCGATAACGCGCTAGGAATTGTTGATGGCTTTCCATCTACGTTGACCCTAGATAGGAGTGCGAAATATCCTATTACAGCAGTTCCTTCTACTGAACTGGCACAAGATATTGAGCTCACTAATCTATTGATATATGTCACCCCAAAGAAGAAGTTCAAAGTTGGCGTTCCAAATATATTCAAGGAGACCGTCGTAAAGCATATGACAGCAAATGAGTCCTACCATTGGTTACATGGTCCGGATTTCAAATATTGGCCTCAACAATTGAATTTCGCAACGTGGTGTGCAACTTCTGGATGTGGAGTGACATTGTTCGATCCTATTTTCAAAACGTATCCACCAGTCGTTCAGGGGTTCCTACGATTCCATGTTTATTTCACGATACGAAGAATTCTACGTGAACTTGGTGGTACTCATGGAGTTCCTTTACCTGGTAACTCTCATTTCAAGCAAATGGATAACCTCTATAACAAAGCAGCTCTTGAGAAATTGTGCATTGAATTTGGTATATCTCGAACACCAGACTTCCGATGGCACGGAGGTAGGAATAATGGATTAGGAGATGTATTCCTGTTATACCAGGGATCAACTGGCTACGTAAACGGATATGTAACTGCCCATGGTCGAAGTTACGACAAAATAACCACATGGCCCGCGGTCGCTACTTTGTTTAAAGATGAAGGAGGTAAGGAGGACACTCTGATAGCTTTTATTAGGAACGATGAACACGAAGGGAAACAATACAATTGGTTTACGCCACCAATCGGAAAGGGTTTGACGGATGCTGGATTGGGTAGGTTGAATAGATCTGTCGAGGCTTTTGGACATTGCATACTTGGCGCTCAAGCTGACTTGAACGAATCCATCGTAGATAGCCATAACGTCAAAGAAAAGTTTAAGAGCTTAGTCGAAGCTGCTATTCTCGAAAACGATTTAGTGGTGAGCTACAAAAACTATCTTACTGCTATAACGGCAACACATAAGAGGCTCGATCTAGCGATAGCTATAGGCGTACGATTATTGCCAAGCGATCTAGAGTACTCTCTTAGTGAGAAAGATGGTTATAAGAATCCAATCCCGAAAGCCAAGAAAGATATGTCGCTAGGCACTAACGACATCAATGCAGAAGGCAAAGGACGCTCACCTTCTCTTATGGAAGGATCATCAGATAAGAAATCGTTGCCGCATCTCGAGACGCACAAGAAACAAGTTCCTGTACTAAAGGCTGTCACGCACAAGAAACAAGATCCCGTACAAAAGGCTGCCCCACAACATGAGATCAATCTCGCAGTGACATCCATTGCCGCAGCTGGAATTGCATGGATGTTGTTTCGTTAACGTCGTTTGTATTGCTCTATAGTGATCACCACTATTGCTACGATGAATAACCAAACGTTCTGTGCTAGTACTCCCAGAGCTTTACCAGCCATAGTAAATATGAAACTCGCAATCGATCCAATCATTCCAGGTAGGATCTGTCCAAGTTTCTTTCCCATTTCTTTCAACAACCCCCCAGTCGTTTGCAAGCCCTTCTTTACTGCATCTGCTGCTTTATCAATACCAGTCTTTATTGGTTTCGGTACGGATTTCGACAACAGGGAAACTATCGTACTAACGATAGCGCCAACGGAAGTTACCACTGCAAGAACGGTCATTCCATGCTTTCTGAAAATGTATTTGATCCTTTCACGTAGCGACATACGTTCTAGTAGGGCTTCTTCTTGACGTTCGAGTAATTCTATTTCGTTATGGATGTGTACTTTCTCTTCCTTAGCCGCTTCCTTCTGATCCTCAGTTGACGTTGGGTCTTGAAGTATGCTATCTTCTACTTTGAGATGTTCGGTGGCCTTTTGTTGACCTTGGATGACTTGTTCTTCTCTTTCTGCATTTGTAGGGCCTAAGGCAAATTTGAGATCTTTACCCATACTTTGATATCTTTCACCCTTCACTGTGGTCAAAGGTGTGGGCTTCTCTTTACTTCCAAGTACGTGAAGATAGATCCTACCTAGTTCCTTATTGGCATCCCATATTCCAGTTATCTCAAGGACTCCTCCACGAGTCCCTACATCCGCATAATGTTCCCATACAGTATCAAATAGCATTTGTTTCAGTTCATCCGATGTGCCTGCTTTGAAGACTACGCGGCGATCGCTAAATTTCGGATGTTTGATTCTATCCTCATCCTCCGCAACGAGTTCGTCGAAGTAATCGTTATCTTCTTTAGAAAACGAGGTTTCCCGATTCTTTGGTCGAGCACCTTCCTTGGAGAAGTCGCGTCTAGTTTTCAGGTTGAGTGATTCACTCGGATCCACATTCGTAGAGTCTGACGCCAATTTCCGTGCTTCTTCATTGACAGTATCATCGTTGTCGTAGTCTCTTCCTCTTTCAGCTTCATCAGTTCTTTCATCATACCTACCCTCAGAGGCCATGTTAAACATATCTACATATATAGTTATATTCAACATGATCTCGTTAACGTTGGATCCCACACAAGTACGAAGAGAGCCTCATGCACTCAAGGCTCCGCGAGACTTGTATAGGAAAACTTTCACTCGATCATCTGCCAATCCAGGTGAGACTCTATACGTAGAAGTCCCAAAGCTAGCAGAAGATGTAGTACTAGTACCTGGTAGCTTAGCACTATTGGGCGACATCGTACTATCTGGTGGACATGCGAATAACAGAGTCGTTTCGAACGTTGGACGCTGTTTGGTCATGCGTAGAATCTGTAGGATGGGAGCTGAAACAGTAGAAGACCTTGTCAGGCCAGACCTCCTACAAACATACTCCGATATATACCTATCTACGCAGGAGAGAGAGTCTAGAATACAACAAGGCATTCAATCAGAGAACTTGAATAAGCTACGATCGAAAGCTGGTGACGCAAGTACTTCATCTGCTGCAGACAACGCGCTCCTAACTGCATGTGGTTCTAAGTATAGGATTCCCTTAGATGTTGACATTCTGACACAACATGGAGTTCTATATCCACATGCCTTAGAAAGTACCATTACGTTCGAGTTGACTCTAGCGTCTGCCAACGAGGTTGTAATTGGCTCGGATACTACGAAGATAGGTACGTACCAACTTACCAACATCCAACTAGAATACGAAGCAATCAGGAACGAAACGCTGGCTAGTAGTGCACTTCACAAATATGAAATAGGTGCTGCATTCCTATACAACTACGCTGTTCACTTCAAAACAGTAGATATCGCTAAGACATCCGATACTTTGATATCTCAAAACATCAATGTTCCACGACGATCCTTTGCTGGACTGCTTCTACTATTCATAGATCCACCTACCATTGGCACGCGAGATAGTGAAGCATTCTCGAATCCAGATATTTCAAAGGTAGAAGTAGATGTCAACGGGATTCCCAACAGACTCTTTCCAAGCGGCATGCTTCCCCTAGATTTCTGGGAGGCTGCAAGAGGCTGGTTTGGTACACCCAATACTTCTATGACTCCAAAGAAGTTCTTTGAAAATAGATTCGCTATCCTAATCGATTGTCGCACAGCAAAAGATTCCACCGTTCATGGTGATGGCTTGGCACAAACCGGCAGTGGAAAGGACATCGACATTCGCATACATAGAACTGCTAAGGGAAGTGGAAATGTGAAAATGCACATCTATGTCCTTGCGGATGCTAAGGTCACGATATTGAACAGATCTCTGCAGAGTATATTATACTGATGGATTCTCTCGTAGAGCACATACCTTTCAACGCACTCATAGTCGGTCCGACGAATTGTGGAAAGACTGCGTTTCTCATAGAACAACTTCGTGGATCGTTTCGTGGTAAGTTCGATTACATAGTACTGATTTGTCCTACGTATGCCCACAACAAAACTTATCGTGGATTTGCAAATCGAGATCCTCGTTTCTTCGTCATATCACCACCGCAGGATGCCATCGATGCTACTTTGAGTATTTGCGCAACATTTTGGTCAGGTACCAATACTCTATTGATTCTCGACGATTGCGCCGCATCGAAGGACGTCAAGAAACGAACTGACAAGCTAGTGGACTTAGCCTTTTCTGCACGACATATAGGGATTTCCGTTTGGGTGCTGTCCCAACAACTAACGAGCATATGTAAACCCTTCCGTGAGAACGTAGCTATCATAGTAGCGTTCCATACAGCATCGGCCGTAGATGGTAAAAGGATATTTGAGGATTATGGAGGCTCTCAAGAATGTAAAGAGTTACGAATGATACTTGGATCCCATAAGTTTGCTCGCATGTGCTTCTGTCTCCGCCATCCTTTCGAGGTAGTGTTAGAGCTCCCAGCATCTATAACATATTATGACTGATAAGGAAATACTCGAGATATTCGGTGAGGACGTAACAGGTCCACCACCAACCGATCTAGACGTTACGTCAGACAATCGCGAATCACTTTCGATCTTAGCCGCAACAGGTGTAACGAAAGAATACTTAGGTAAAAACTTTTCCTTAGGAGACATCTCTAGACTTCCTGAGAAAGAAGTAGACAAGTTGCATAGGAGGTATCAGGCCGTTCTAGCTAAGCAAGTAACGAAAGGCTTAGTCGACGGTGTGACACGTCTAGCTACCCGCCTAGTTGCCTACCTAGTACCAATAGATTCTCAAGAAGCCCTGATCAAGGACCTACAAGAAGACCCTCTAGTCCGCAACGAAATCAGTGCTGCGACTGGCCTACTATCGCTCAAAGCAGGTCGCCTTGTAGCTCTAGCTAGCGTCCTATTCCACATATCTGGTCACGTAGTCATTCCTGGTACAACTGTTGAACCTTCACATATATCTACTATACCGAATCAAGATGGAAGAAGTGGACCAGATAACTGCGAATCCTCCGACGACTGCACCAACTAAGATAAAAAACCCAAAGCGCGTCGCAGCTGGAAAAGCACTAGCGTTAAGCAACAAACTCGCTAAAGAAGCTCAAAAGAGAGAGTTGATGCGCGAAAGCGAATCATGTAAAGAAGTCGACGTAGAGAAAGGTCAGTTCGAAAGCCTGACTATCCTCGCAGTCATTGGTACTGGCGCTACATTGTTTGGCACGTACTTTGCGTACAAGAAGTATGTAGATGGCAATAAACGTGTTGCCACCGTTAGCACGACACAACCTGCAGCTCCGGCAAAGCCAACGGCACTAGACATGGAGTAACACTTAAAGACTCGAGATCATAGTAGTATATATCTAGATGGAGAAGGAATTGACGAAGACGGCAACCGATGCAGTCAAAATCGTTGGACTCGCTGCTGGTATTGGGTGGATCGTAAAAAAGACTACCAAGGAATCTATGCTTAGCGATCCTTCTTCTTCCCTAGCGAATTACGCAAAGTGGACTGCCGTGATAATTGGTAGCTTATACGCAAAGGAATATCTCGAGAAACAACTTGAGAAAGAAAGAAAAGCCCAAACCTAAATCTTGAGAAACAAAAGATCATACCATAATGGCGGCAGCAATTGGAATGGCCATTTTCGGGGCTATATTGAATGCAACAGCATTTACTGGTGGTGGCATACTAGCTAGAATGCTTGGAAAGGATGGTGATGTAGATGCAGAACGAGAGAGACATGATAGGGCCATCGAAAAACTAGACCGCGCAATGGCAGCGTATAGAATCAAACGTCAAAGCTTATATGACTATGCACAAGAGCAGGAAGGTCTTGAACGCAAAGCACACAACGATCAAAGAGATACCAACGAAGCCTTAGTGCGATCCGATAAGTTACGTAAGGAGCTAAAACGGCTCAAAGAGCTGAAAGAACCCCGCTTATCTGACTACTACAAACCCTCAAACAATCAGAAGACTGGTGAGTTGCTCTACGTTGGGGGTGGAATGCTAGGCGTTGGATACACTATTAGTAAATGGATATAGATACTACTAAGCTACTAGTAAGTTACCTAAGCTACTAGTAAGTTACCCTAAGCTACTGGTGAGTTGCCCTAAGCTACTAGTAAGCTACTGGTGAGTTGCCCTAAGCTACTAGTAAGTTACCCTAAGCTACTGGTGAGTTGCCCTAAGCTACTAGTAAGCTACTGGTGAGTTGCCCTAAGCTACTAGTAAGCTACTGGTGAGTTGCCCTAAGCTACTAGTAAGCTACTAGTAAGTTACCTAAGCTACTAGTAAGCTACTTAAGCTACTACTAAGCTACTACTAAAAAAAAAGGAAGAATGAAGAGGGTCACGCAACGACTTTCTTTATTCTTCCTTTTTTTTTTCATCTGTTGAAGGTTAGAATGTATAGATGTATGATGGATTCTAAACTTGCGAATATCTTCTATGGGCCTATGGGCTATTGGAAAGGTCACACTGCAATTGGCAAGCTATCGGTAGCAGCGAAAGCATCAGAAGACGTGGCTAGGAGTTGGTTGGAAAAGCAATCTATGTGGCAAATATATCTACCACCACCAAAACACATTCCACGACCACATTGGACTGTATCGAAACCAAATGAAGTCCACCAAGCTGATTTGATATTTCTACCACACGATCGTCCTGGACGTGGAAGGAAACTATATAAGTATGCATTAGTGGTAATCGATGTAGCTTCTCGATACAAAGAAGCCGAACCTTTGGCATCTAAAGATAGTGGTGAAGTTGCTGCGGCATTCGAACGAATCTATAAACGTAGTCCACTAGAATGGCCAAAGACTTTGCAAGTAGATCCTGGTAGAGAATTCATGGGACGTATGTCTGAAACGCTAGAACTACATGGTACGAAAGTTCAACGAGGTGAGGCTGGGAATCATAGAGCGCAAAGTTTTGTTGAAAGAGCAAATAGGACTCTAGCTGAGAGATTATTTGGGTATCAGTATGCACAAGAGATGGTGCTTACTTCGGAAGGATCAGATGAGCGTAGTAGAGAATGGGTAGTTCGTTTACCAATGGTTATCAAAGCCATGAACAGTGAGGTGACTCGGTTGACTGGTAAAGAGCCTTCGAATTCTGTAGTGGCGCAACAAGTAGATCTGAAGACTCCTACGTATTCGCGCACGGTTGGATTGAGAGAAGAGCGTCTACCATTCGACGTCCTAGTTCGATATCTCTATGCACCAGGAGAATTGGAAGGAGGTGAAAAACGTAGAGCTACTGATCCTGTGTGGAGTTTGCAGATATACACCATTTCGCGAAGTGTAGTATCTTCGGGACAGCCTGTGCTTTACTACCTTGCGAAGGAGAAGGACGTCCCCAAACGTGGATTCGTTCGTGAAGAGCTACAAGTCGTTCCTAGGGATACAGAACTACCACCAAAAGGAATTCTGTTTGTACCTAGACGCTAAACAGCGTACTCTATTGGCTCGGTGTGGATTCCATCGGGAAGAACGCGTCTTTTGTCGTAGTAAGCCGATAGCCCCAGCTTCCATTGGTCGTAGGTTACCACACCTTCTGGCAATAGTCGGAAGCCTCGGTTTTCCGCCATGTCGATACTACCCTGGAGGGCTGCTTTGAATCGTTCCCACGAAATGTCGTTGTGCCGTCTAGACATACCTTTAGCGGAATACTTCTTGCTGCCACCTGTATCGACGTAGTAGGCTTTCGAGCATAGGGCAATGGCGCGATGTCCTTCGAATTCGAGTTTGAAGAGTCCTGGTGTACGACTGCTCCATTCGTCCCAAGCTAGCCATTCATTCCTTTCGGCTTCGAAATCTTCTCGCAGTTCCGGTCTTACAACCTCATCGAGGCTATTTCCCGAGATGGCAATGTAGGCACTGTCTGTGTCCATCTGTATATATTCGAAATCATTGCGATCAATGTACTTGTCGATGAAGTCATAGTAGAACTCAAGCATACGCAGCTTTGCGAGCTGGTACACAGCGATACCTACTTGGAAAGGCCGTTTGATTCGGATCTGGTCTTTCCTACTCTCGAGTTCATATGCATCACCAATCTCTTCCAGGTCTTCGAACCAAACACTTCGCAATGCTTTGTCCACAACCTTCTCATCTTTTGTATAGGTGACCTTTGTTTGGCGTCCCAAGTCTTCGAGCAACTTTCCATAGGCGCTGTTTCCTAGCAGCTTGAACACATCTGCCAGCAAAGCCTCACCTTTATCTTCATCTCCCATACGACGTGCCTCAGTGACTTGGTCCACGAACCATCCGAAGATTTCTTTGGGTTCGTAGTCTATCGTGCGGTAGACAGCAGTGATCACTGCGCCATGATCTACATACCAAAGTAGAAGAGGAGCATAGAGTAGCAACTTCTTTCCAGAGAGACTCCCAACTAGCTTCTTTTCCTCGCTGAGCTTTCTACCTGTCTTTGTGAGGTAGGCCAACATTTCTGGAGGGATTGCTTCTTTGGGGATTTTCTTGTTGTAGAAGAAGGGTGGCATCTCCTCAAATTCCTTCCACAATTTCTTTGGTATCTCGATGTCTACTTCTGCATATCCAAACCACGTTCCACCAAGTAGACATTCAACGAATCCTTCGGTGGCTGGACCTGGATCGTCATAGTGCACAACCTTTTCTTTTCCACAAGGCATTTCGAATTCCATGGTAGAAAGATATAGGGCGTTGGCATCGTATCCAAGAATCTTACGACAAGTCTTAGTTTCTCCCTGATGACTACGAATCTTAGTCACTCCTGCTTCGTGGAGTCTGGTGAACACTATGCTTGGACCTCCCACGACAGCGTCTTTCAGCATGCGGTAGGCTTCCTTACTTGGAGCGTACATCTCAGCTCCCCTTTCTACACTACCTCGAAGTAGGAACTGTAGTGAGACTCCTGGAATGGACACTGCGTCTTTCAGCATGTCTACTCCTTTCTCGTGATAGAAATATCGCATCTTTTCGAGTGCCTCTAGGAATGGAACTACATCTAGGTCGTTGTAGTATCGTAGCCAGTCTGCAAAGGTTTCCATTCCTTTGTCGAGAAAGGTGCACTCACAGTCTTCGAACTCTGACATAGATAGTAGATGTTCTCTTTTCAACTTCGAACCCCACTCTGGATAGTCTGGTAATCCAATGTGATCCAACTTGTCTGGAGAATCGAACCACTCATATGGAAAGTAACTCTTTTGCGATTCGCATCCATATGCCTTGATCCAACGTTCATAAGAAGTTCCAGGTCCAAGGTAGTTGATCACATCAAGGAAACGGAAATCTGGGGTCAATAGGAACATAGTGGAATTGGCTTTCTTTGCTACCAGGATCTTTGAACAGGTGTCGGCAATGATTCCTACGAAGTGCTCCCTGATCAGATTGAGATCGTACCTGCCAGAGTTGAATCCCACTACTGGAACTTGGCGGATCCATTCGTCGATCTTCGCTTGTTGTTTCTTTGGTAGGGTGTCAAAAGAGAATTCAGGTGTCTTGGGGCAGAACTGTTCTGCAATGACTTCTTGGATCGCTTTCGCTCTTAGCTGGAGTTCTTCGACAAAGGCTTCGATGAGTTCTTTTGGATTGCGTCGACAGATGTGGGTTGACTTTCGATTGTATGTGTCGGCAATTGATACTGATATGGGAACGTGAACGTTTTCGATGGTCAGGTGGTCCGTTGGTTGTCTTCCTTTTGTAGTGTCGAGATAGGCTTCGAAATCGTAAACTATGAAGTGTGGGTAGACAGTTTGTGTTGGTGTGGGGACTGGTTTGTTTTTCTTCTTTGTGGAGCAGCCCCAAGCTTCCACTACTGTATAACCAGCTCCTTGTAGCTTTGCCGTTCTTTCACAGGTCTTGAGATAGAGCCTCCTTTCCCTAGGGAAGCATTTCGGGCAGCCATGGAAATAGCATCCATGAAATTGAAAGATGGTTTTCGAAATAGGTTCGTAGCCGTCTACCGGCGCTCCTTCTATCCAATGCTCTCCACCATGCCCACAAGCTGCATGATGAATGTGTTGTCCAATCCTTTTGGTTTCGCGTTCCAACCAGCATAAAGCGACTTTGCTGGCTGTGCTCTCTGGCCAGAAGGCTTTTTCGTATGCCGACTGGGGTACTGTGATTACTTTTCCGGGGCAAACGATCTTTGTTTCTCCACGCCTGCAACGATCTGCATGACGGTGAAGGTCTGAGGCTTTCGTGAACCGTTGCTTACAATCGTTACATACGTAGATGTGCCCTAGCTTGTTGATGTTCTTGATGTAGAAGGCATGTCCGTCGTATATCCCAATCGTCATCGTATGCTTGTAGTGAGCTGCATGTCGCGTCAGATGCCAAGCGCCATCCTCCGTAGGTTCGTACACCCGAATACCGATTCCAAAGTGCAACTCGACTTCCTCCAGCTGGTCTAAGGAAGTTCTGGGAACGTCTTGTGTGGGTGCTGTCAGGCGATAGAAGTTCTGGGCAAGTTTTCGAGCTTTGACGCAACACCTATCTACTCTTGCTCCTTCATGCATGGCAAGGCAGCGCCAAAGACATAGGTTGTCGCCATATCGATCAAGGGCAAGCATTCCTTTCTTAAGGCGAAGCCATTGGGGCAGTGGACCTGTTCCCAACAAAAGCTGACGATCGATCACGACTTTGACATCTACGTAGATCCAACGAACGAAGGCCCATTGGGTATTTGGTCGAGTGATGTTGTCGGGATTCAATCGAGCTGTCTCCTTGCTATTGAGCCACTCTTCTGCATCTTCTAGGATGTTCACCCATGGAGAGCCTGGGACAGTCTTGGAGAATAGAATCACGCGTCCGTCATTGACATTTCGAATGCGATAGGTGTAGCTGTATCGCAGGTAAAAGCTGGTGGTTACCTTTGCAACTAACTTTTCCATGATCCTAGGAGTCAAGTCTCCTGCCACACCTTGGAAGAAGCGCCATCGGATAGTACGGCGACCTATCTCCATCCCCTCGAGCATTCCATCTCTCTCCTCTAGAATAGCACCTGCCTCTCGAGCTAGACTCCGTGGAAGTGGTTCACTACGTGGTCTCACCATTCTCCCTTCGATATAACTATGTGTTAGGATAGCTTTAACAGGTACTCGAATTTGGATTTTATGTGTAAGGACGTTGCAGCGATATAATTATATGTAATTATATCTCTAATAGGATTATCAAGTTGGATTTTATGTACAAGCAATCGATGTCGATATAACTATATGTAATCATATCTCTAATAGGATTATCAAGTTGGATTTTACGTACAAGAATGTCTAGTGACACTTTGAATGACCCTTAGTTACCCCATAGTAGTATAGTCGGCGTCAATTAAATACAACTTTTTCTTGTGCAACAAAACTCAAAAGGTTGTGAATGTTATGGCCGCCTTTTTTCTTGCACAAGGGGCGTTATGAAGTGGATTTCTGAATTCACTTTATGACGCCCCTTGTGCAAGAAAACAAGGCGTCCATAACATTCACAACCTTTTGAGTTTTGTTGTACAAGAAAAAGTGGTATTTAATTGACGCCGACTATACTACTACATATCCAAAATGGCGGACAAAAAACTTTGAGCCTCCAGTATTATTGGTCAGATGAAAATTCCATGGTAACAATGGCTATATACATGTTTTAGGGGGAGGGTTCGTTTTAATGTAGAAATAGCTAAAATCAGTTAAAATATCTTAGGAGTGAAAGGGTTAAGCAACACCTCGGGCATGGCATGTGGCCTTTGCCGTTTGTGCTACATTTTTTTTACTGAATGTTTGCATGGAGTGTTGTCAAATAATGCCATTTTTATATTCTGGAAAGGAGAATATTTTTACTATTTATTTATGAATTGAATGCAATCTGCATATGTGGCGTACAAATGGGCGTGGTAAGTCACATGGTGGAATGTATACCAATATGCCATTAAAATAATATAAGATCACCACAACAGAAATATACATATCTAGTGGTTATCACAAATCATTTTGATAAAGTTTAGTATTCGACCACTCCCGATACTTTAATTAGGCCTTGGTTCTTGAAATAGACAACCAACTGAGACAGGTGTATATTTGATTTCTGCTCCTAGCTCTCGTCTGGAAAATAGTTACACACCAAAACTTGCTGCAAAAAAATATTCTCCGAGAACGGCAACCGGAAGTGATAGGAGACGTCATTGAGCCAAATTAGCATTATACCTCGCCGTCCAACTTGCGTCGCGACGGTGAGTTTGGCGGCGTATTAAGAACGTTTTCTTGTTCAATTTTATCATGAAAAACGCATTATTTTCAAAGGAAATCAAGGTTCTGATATCTAATAAGTATTTCGGATTACATTAACGAGTTCTTTAATTTGTAACTTTTTAGTGAGAAAACGAGCAAAACTCGATCATCGACAATGGAGTTTCCCGCCAGTGAAATTTCAGCCAGAGTTCCAAGGAACGTGTAAGAATAACTTTTTTATTCCCTGTTTTTTTTTCCTTACAAAATTTTTGGGCATTAATTATTCAAGGAGCCTTGTATACAAATAATCGAATTTAAGAAATAAATTTACTTCTTATGACATTTTCTCTCTTTCAGTTTGATTTTAGATTGATCATGGAGTGGTCATAAAAGCATGGTACTTTACTGTGCCGAGAGGTCTTATTAAGCGAACCTTATTTTTACAAACCCCGAACAGTAGAGAGGGGAAAGATATGGGAGAAAATAGCCGAGAGACTCAACAGCATCAAAGACCCAAAGTTCAAAGTCACGAAGCGATCGTTCAGAGCATTTCCAGCTTCTGCTTTCGAAATTCAAAACAAAAATGAAGACTGAGGCGTTGGCAAGTGGAGTTGAAGTTGAGGATACCGAAGTAGATAAGGCAATGGAAGAATTTTTTGAGAAATGGGAGGCGGCAGAGAAAGAACAGCTGAATGGAACAGCCAACAAGAAAAGGAAGGCTGAAGCTAACAAAGCGAGGGCCGAAGAAGTAAGGCTTAATAAAAGCTGTTGAAAAACTAAGCGACACAAATAAGAGATTCGATGAAGAGGGTCAGTGTGTTTTGAAACCTAAGAAAACACGAAGAAGCGGAGGGGAAACAGTGGAGTTCTACGAGAAAAAGCTGAAAGGGATTATGAACTGTGACAAGAAGAGATACGGCTGAGACAAAAAGAACAAGAAAATCAAAATAATTTCCAACAGCAACAGTTCGAAATGATGAGAATGATGCAGCAGCAAAATAACGTCATGATGCTTGTCATGTCTATACTTGTTGTAATGGAGAGTAAACACGACACAGAGTGACACACAGTCAAGAGCACATGGTCTCCATCTTTAATCTATCCTATAATACTTAACAAGTATGCATGTCACGCAATACTGTCACGCTAGTCACTACACTCCTCCTCTCCTTCAGATGAGAACAACATCAAATTAACAACAGATCAACATGATCAAACTAAATAACAATGGTTTCTAATGTCAATGTCCTTTACTTCTATGACTTATCTGTTTCTTTAAAGTCGCAGTGTATAAAATGCAAATACATCAGTTCAAATGTTTTCAATAAGTCTTTTGGTGGGTCTTGACACCCTTATTGACCTTCTGACCTACGAGGGGTACAGTCCAGTAGTGCGTTGTCACGTTTACTAGGTTCCACTGTAGGTTCCGTGATTTCTAGTGTGGGGTCTTCATCCACAAGCTCTTCCTGTTGACAGCTGAGGGGTTTGCGTGATTCATCAGTCAGTAGCTTCTTGAAATGGGATGAATTTCGGGTCACTTTCCTACCAGCATTTTCTGCAGTTATCATACTGTGTTTCCTTTCTGTCACTGTAAGTGGCTCAGGGTGGTATGGAGTGGATAACTTCTCACGCTTTGGCTGTTTCACTAAGACAGTGTCTACAACTTGAAGATCACACTCTTTGATGGCTCTTCTGGTGGACTCCGCTTGGCTCTCGATTTTGACTTTCTGTAATTCATCCTTCTCACGCATAGTTACAGGATCATGTATCTCAGCACAGGGCATGGTGACAGGGTCAGGTAGTTTTACTCTGATAGGTCTGCCAAAAAGGACTGTGGCTGGGGCAACTCCAGTAGTACAATGAGGAGTTGCACGATAGTTACGGAGAAACTGGTACATGTCTTGTTTCCAGTCTGTCGATCGAGGTGCGTAGCATTTTGCCAATTGTTTTCATAAAACGCTCAACTTCACCATTAGCTTCAGGCCATAGAGGAGAAACTTTGCGATGCTTGAAGCCAATGTGTTCAGAAAACTGTGCAAATTCATGGCCATTAAATGGAGGGCCATTGTCAGATTTAACTACTTTAGGTACTCCATAAGCAGCAAAGATGCGATCCAACTTAGGGATGACCGCCTTGGCAGAGGTTGAGTGTACAATCTCTAGCTCAGGGAATCTTGAGTAATCATCCACAATTAAAAGGATATCGTGTCCTGATACTTCACAAAAGTCTATGCTCACCTGTTCCCAGGGACCATTGGGTAATGGTGTCATCTTCAGAGGTTCACGAGAGGGCTTGGGTGTAGCCACCTGACAGGGAATGCACTGTTTCACTATAGAATCTGTAAGGGTGTCCATTTTAGGAAACCAAACCTTTGAGTGCAGCAGACTGCGTGTCTTGACCAGACCTTGATGACCTTCGTGAGCCAATTGTACTACTCGTCGCTGTAAGTCATGGGGAATGACCATCCGATTTCCACGAAGTATTATCTTGCCATCTACTGATGTCAGCTCACTACAGATGTTGGCAAAGATTTTGAGAGCACTGATGTCACCATCCTCTGGCTTTAGGTTGTCCCACTGACCAGATGAGATGAGGCGCATGACCGTTTGCAGTGTAACATCCTTTGCTGTCGACTCAATGATCTCTTCTCTACTTAGAGCTTTGGGTGTGGCTTGAGACATAACAAAGTTAACATACTGTTCTGCAGACTCAGCAATAAGATTACAAGTTGTGCCTCCTTGAAGATGTCTTGAGATGTAGTCAGCTGGATTCTGGACACCTCTTGCACACCGAACTTCAAAATCAAATGACTGTAGCTTGAGACGCCAGTTGTCAATCCGGGATGAGGCTTGAGATGTAGGGCGGTTGAAGATGGGTAACAGTGGCTAATTGTGATCAGTTATCACAGTAAAGTGGCTTCCCAGTAAGTACATCCTGAAGTGATGGCAACCCCAGGTAATTGCTAGGGCCTCACGCTCAATTTGAGAGTACCGCCTTTCCACACTTGAAAGAGCTTTGCTAGCATAGATGACTTTACCATCTTGTGTCAGAACAGCACCCAGGCCAATCGGACTGGCATCAACAAGTAAAACTGAGTCCTTACCAGGATCAAAATATGCCATGACTTCATCAGAGGTGAGACTGCTTTTGAGCTTTTCTAAGGCTGCTTGATGTGCATCTTCCCACTTGAATTTTACTCCTTTGTGTGTGAGGTCACGTAGTGGTGCAACAATATCTGCATAGTTGGGTATGAAACGAGACACATAGTTGGCCATGCCAAGTAGGCTACGTACATCACTCACTGAGGTCGGTGCTTCGGCATTCATTCCTTGGTCACTAAAGATCATTCCAAAGAACTCGATGCGAGGCATGTAGAACTTGCACTTAGCTTTCTTCAGGGTCAAATTTAACTCTTTGAAACGATTTAGCACTGCATGTAAGGCTTGATCATGCTCTTCAGTATTCACTCCATGGATAATAATATCGTCACTAATGTTCTTAACATTGGGAATGTCACGAATGGCAGTAGCAATCACATCCTGAAACTTCTATGCAGCAGCATTTATGCCAAAACTAAGGCGTTTGTATCTGAAGAGACCCAGGTGAGTTGAAAAAGTTGTGATATGCCTTGTGTCAGGGTCTTAAGCACAAGCTGATGGTAACCTTGATTTAAATCAAGCTTGTAAACACGGTGGCACCATTCAAATCATGTATCACTTCATCAAGTGTTGGCATTAGGTGTCGCTCCCGGGCTATGGCCTTGTTTGCTTCACGCATATCAACACACAGTCGAACACCACCAAGTTGTTTGGGCTTCGGCACAAGAACAACAGGAGATACCCAGGAGGTAGGACCAACAGCAGGCTCAATGATGTCCTGTTCAAGCAGGGACTCTACACATGCCTCAAGAGATTTTCTCTGATGAAATGGAATTCTTCGGTGAGGTTGATTAACAGGCTTTACACTACTCATCAATGTGCAACTTGATCTCCACATCCTTCATCTTCCCAAGACCACAGAACAGATTAGGATATATTTATGAAATATATTTTCTTCAACGGACACAGCATTTGCAATCTGTAATACTCCAAGCTTAGTATCCAAGAAGAGAGGTTTTAGCATTCACAACAAGAAACTCTGAGTTGGCTGAATTACACTTAGACTCTACTGTAGCTGAAAAATTTCCAAGGACTGGTAATGGCTCAGATGAATTGAAAGCATACACTTTAGTATCACATGGTTTCAGTTTCACATAAAGCATTTTGTGCACATCTGAGGTAACTATATTCACACTGGCTCCAGAGTCCACTAAGAACTTGCAATCATTTCCATTGAGTTTCAGTGTCACAAGAGGAGCACTGACCTTTGCGCTAGATTCCAACACGAAGGTGTATTCATCCTCTGAACTAGAACCAGCATCCACTTGGTTGACTGATTTTGAAGAGTGGCTTTGTCTTCTGTTCCATCTTTGAGGTGTAGAATCTTGACTCTTTTGTGCATTTCGGCAATATTTCGCGTAGTGGCCATACTTATTGCAAGAATTACACCTACAACTTCGAGCAGGACATGCAGTTTTCGGCTCGTGGGGCCAGCTTCCACCACAGTTGAAGCAAGTGCCTGTCTTTTCTTTCTTTTGGAGTGGCTTAGTAATCACAACATTAGCGCTTCCACTGGATTCCATATCCTTTGCTTGTGTTTCTGATAATTCAGCGCGCGAGCTTCAGCGAGTAAGGCTTGCAAAGTCATCGTTGAGTCTTTGAGGGCTTTACGTCGAAGTCGCTGGGACGAAAACGATTGAATTATTTGCGACTTAATCTCCTTGTCGACATCAGAAAATTCACAATTTGCAGCCAGTTGTCTCAGACGAGAGTGGTAGGCATTCATGGTTTCGCCTTCATTCTGAATGGCCCGACGAAACGTGTATATTTCAAACTCCACATTCTTCTTAGGGTCGAAGTACTCGTTGAGTTTTGACTTCGCCGTCGCAAAATCATCACCAGTTTCGGGCAGAGTGTCAAAGATTTCAGACATCTCTTCTCCAGCATAATATAACAGAAGAGCTCTTTGTCGCTTTTTATCCTTAATATCGGTGGCAATGAAGAGATTTTCGAGGCGTTTCAACCACTTTCGCCATCTTTGCGAAATCGCTTCATCGACATGTATGTCGAACGATTCAAAATTTGGAAGTGCTGTAGCCATATGTCACAAAGACTGTATGAAGAATTGTAGACAAGTTATAAACGATCACAGAGAATCACAAAGTATTCCAGAGTATCCTCGTCGCCAATGTAATGGAGAGTAAACACGACACAGAGTGACACACAGTCAAGAGCACACGGTCTCCATATTTAATCTATCCTATAATAATACTTAACAAGTATGCATGTCACGCAATACTGTTACGCTAGTCACTACACTTGTGAACAAGTAGACTATAGATTGTGTGCATGCAATATATTGAACTGTTAATGTTGTTTTCTTATTATAGTTGACGATATTGCATTCAGTTTTATTTAGATGCGACAGGTAATCCTGCCAATTTGACTACTATAGTCAAGGAGCATATCTCAAAATAAGCGTTAAAAACTATTTCGTAGCACCCCCACCACACAAAAGGTTTGACTTCAGATTATGATAGACTGATACCCATAGAACATTTCTAGGCCTGTCGTACTAATAAAATGTGGGGTCAGTGATCTGCTACGACGAGTTTTTTATAGGGCCTAGACGGATGGGGGACTGTCAGACGTACAAAATCAGATAGGCATAACGTAAACAAGAATGAAAATAATCATATCTCTGGAATTATTGATGCTAGCTGTTTGAAACTTGGACAGGTGATTTAACTCCAGTAGCTGACTAGTTCGAGATGTTTTTGAGTATCACATCCGTTACCATGGTTACGGTTGCTGGGGAAAATAAGAAAAAAGCAGTTCTCATCAACAACTGCACCTTAAAGATAAAGTTATGACTTCATAGCTGAAAAATACTTGAAATGCGATTTTGGCATAATTGTAAGATGTTTAAATTTCAAATAAAACACCACCAAACCCTTAACTGTATTAAATCAGAGACAGATAGGAGTTTAGGCATTAATGGGCTGACTATAATTATAGTTAAGACCCTCGCCTTTTCAAATAAATATGAAAAATCACATCTCTGAAACTGGAGAAGCTATGTGTTTGAAATTTCGGGAGGGTTGAGATCTTGGAATGCTTGCTAATTTTGGATGGGATTCATCTCTCGTTTTTGTTTCCACGGAAACGGTTGCTAAGGAAGTAAACACATGAAAATTGTTTCTAGTTAGTCTGCTACGCAATTTTTTGAACATTTTATGACGTCACTTCTATGATCAATACGAGTTCAGACAATGGCAAAATGTGTGCGGTTTATTTTTTTACAACGACGAAGCACTTATAGCTTCAAATGAGTGCGTAATAAACTGCTTTCGAGTCGAAAGAGGCCATTGAAAGTCAAAACGTAAACACTTTTAATTAGCGTTGCCGAGAGAAAGCTTTCTTTGACAAATGGCAATTTGGTTCACCGATTAAACTGCTTTCGAGTCGAAAGAGGCCATTGAAAGTCAAAACGTAAACACTTTTAATTAGCGTTGCCGAGAGAAAGCTTTCTTTGACAAATGGCAATTTGGTTCACCGATTAACTTCTGTAATTGATGGAATGCTTGTGAAATCCTTTCTTGTTTTTTTTCTGGATCAGAAAAGTTATTGTTATATGATTCAAAACTTCTGAGCTCTGAGAGAACTAGTCTAGTCACAAAGTCTGACTACAAATTCGTCGAAACTTTCTCCACTCAAGAGAAAACTCTCATTTTGCCAAATGGCACACTACAAAGAAGTTTGACTCACCGATTAACTTCTCCTAGTGATGAAATGCTTGTGAAATCCTCATTTTCTTGTTTTTGGAAGCGAAGTTAACAACCATTTGAATTAACAAACCTCGCCTTGAAAGCACTTTACATAGCTACCACGGCTTGCGAGTGTCGTCATTTTCATTGTCCGTACTTATATTGCATATAGCGGAGAGCCAATCAGAAAGCGAGAAAATTGGATGTTGTTGTTACAGCACGCTGATACCATACCTTTTCAAATAAAGGATTTACTCTGAAATGCATTGAAAAAAAAAATTAAACTCGAATTCCGCTATCCTCTCTCGGTCCAATCCTATATTTTCATCCCATGATGCACTGCAAGAGGAAAATCAGGATCCGCCATGTTGAAAATTGTGGCAGCCATCTTGAAAATCAAAGGTAAGGAGTACTATTTAATGTGTACATTTATACTTTTCTGAATAAATACATCTGTATTAAGTTTGTCAGTTCATCCATTTGTGTGTAGTGCTTTATTCTGGATCAGCATGCAGGCAGCACACACGACAGGCGTAGAAATGTACTATGGGTATCAGTCTATCATAATCAGAAGTCAAACCTTTTGTGTGGTGGGGCTGCTACGTGGTCGACTTTTTGGGGTTTCTGCTCCTCTACTATTACTGTTGATTGTTAAATTTAGGACATTCAAGATTATACATCTTTACAATATTTCCAATTATTGAGTTTTCTTAGACTATTCACACCTCAGTTTTCACAACATCTATACTTATGTACTTGAATCACAAGAGCGACCATCGGTGCTCTGTTTGTGACTAATTTTAATAAATAACACTGTCCGCAAACTGCGAGTCTCCTGTGAGTGTACATCGGTTACCTCCCTCGTGTACCTCAGTGACAATCTACACGTACATCCTAACTGATAAGGAAGTCGTACGACAGATACTCTTGCGAAGGGTCGAAGGGCACAGTACAAACCACAGGGATCCCATTAACCCAATCAGAAAAAAAACACAGAACACCAGGGACTAGGCTGGTAAATACTATGACCACGTGCACTATGAGAGGACGCAAGTGGGTGTGTACTGTAAGTACGTCGGCTAATTTCTTTGTACCTTATCCTGGATTCCATTCATACTTCCCATTACCCACGCTGTGTTTCAAGTTTCGGGGTGTCTAAATCCCCAATAATCCTATTAGACGATTCTATACACTTTTACGTCAAAGGATAAACCAGATCAAATTGCTGAAACAGGCCATGACCGTCAGTAGATGACAAACAAAACCGGAATACATTTTTCCTCATGGTTTTCCAAATGCTTAGAATTAGATTTTGACTACAAAATGACCAATAATGGTGAGTACATCGGTAGATAGTCATCGATTTAGTTGGAAGCCGGTTGAGATAGAAAACCGGCAAGGCATCCCCGGCCGGCTTCGAATTGAAAGATACTGGACCGGCACTGGGCTGTATTTTTTCTTCATGTATCCAGTCATATTCACCAGGATAACCCGGCTTGGCCGACTATAGTCTGCAATTTTATTTTATTTCTCACACAATGAAGGAATTGTTATTTTTTCATTTAGTTTTCTATCACTGAGTGTGTTATAGATATAAATAGAATAGTTGAAGGGGTAAATACTTTGTTTTTCGTTAGATTAGAGTACTTCAGCCGGAAGGAAATCAATATCAAGTCATTATTTTAAAATTGTTTTTATTGTAACATTTATGAGACAATTTTCTTTTATTCCATTATTTACTGTTCATGATTTCTACGGTTTATCTCTAGCAGTAGCACACTCCGACGAAACATCTGGGTGCCACTGGTCTGACCTAAAGTTACTCCGTACGAAATTTAAAATGTTTACATACAAAAAATACAGTTTATCGATCGCTAGCAGCAGCACGCTCCGACGAAACATCTGGGTGCCACTGGTCTGACCTAAAGTTACAAAAAGTACAGTTTATCGTTAGCAGCAGCAAGCTCCGACGAAACATCTGGGTGCCACTGGTCTGACCTAAAGTTACAAAAAGTACAGTTTATCGCTAGCAGCAGCACGCTCCGACGAAACATCTGGGTGCCACTGGTCTGACCTAAAGTTACAAAAAGTACAGTTTATCGCTAGCAGCAGCACGCTCCGACGAAACATCTGGGTGCCACTGGTCTGACCTAAAGTTACAAAAAGTACAGTTTATCGCTAGCAGCAGCACGCTCCGACGAAACATCTGGGTGCCACTGGTCTGACCTAAAGTTACAAAAAGTACAGTTTATCGCTAGCAGCAGCACGCTCCGACGAAACATCTGGGTGCCACTGGACTGACCTAAAGTTACTCCGTACGCATTTAAAATGTTTACATACAAAAAATACAGTTTATCGCTAGCAGCAGCACGCTCCGACGAAACATCTGGGTGCCACTGGTCTGACCTAAAGTTACAAAAAGTACAGTTTATCGCTAGCAGCAGCACGCTCCGACGAAACATCTGGGTGCCACTGGTCTGACCTAAAGTTACAAAAAGTACAGTTTATCGCTAGCAGCAGCACGCTCCGACGAAACATCTGGGTGCCACTGGTCTGACCTAAAGTTACAAAAAGTACAGTTTATCGCTAGCAGCAGCACGCTCCGACGAAACATCTGGGTGCCACTGGTCTGACCTAAAGTTACAAAAAGTACAGTTTATCGCTAGCAGCAGCACGCTCCGACGAAACATCTGGGTGCCACTGGACTGACCTAAAGTTACTCCGTACGCATTTAAAATGTTTACATACAAAAAATACAGTTTATCGCTAGCAGCAGCACGCTCCGACGAAACATCTGGGTGCCACTGGTCTGACCTAAAGTTACAAAAAGTACAGTTTATCGCTAGCAGCAGCACGCTCCGACGAAACATCTGGGTGCCACTGGTCTGACCTAAAGTTACAAAAAGTACAGTTTATCGCTAGCAGCAGCACGCTCCGACGAAACATCTGGGTGCCACTGGTCTGACCTAAAGTTACAAAAAGTACAGTTTATCGCTAGCAGCAGCACGCTCCGACGAAACATCTGGGTGCCACTGGACTGTGCTAAAGTTACTCCGTACGCATTTAAAATGTTTACATACAAAAATACAGTTTATCGCTAGCAGTAGCACGCTCCGACGAAACGTCTGGGTGCCTGACTGGACTGACCTAAAGTTACTCCGTACGCATTTAAAATGTTTACATACGAAAATACTGGTTAATATTTGAAAAAAAAACTTCGTAAAATAACAAGCATAGTTGGTACCTCAAGGCGTTCCTGACAGAGAGATATTCTGTTTAACAGGATTTTTTACGCGGTTACAATTGCACCAATATTGTGCCCACTTTAGGTTTTATTTAGGTAATACACAGATGAAGAGAATATATGATAAATTTCAGGAAATATTATTAATTTAGAACATGGTAATTGTACAGTATAAAATAATTGTTTTAAAACGAAAACGCCGAATGGCCGCATTACAATACAAAGCTGGGTTAATTGAAGAAAAAACCTGCGTAAAATAACAAGCATGGTTGGTACCTCAAGGCGTTCCTGACAGAGAGATATTCTGTTTAACAGGAGTTTTTACGCAGTTATAATAGCACCACTATTGTGCCCTCTTTAGGTTTTCTTTAGGTAATACCCAGATCAAGAGAATATATGATAAATTTCAGGAAATATTATTAATTTAGAACATGGTAATTGTACAGTATATAATAATTGTTTTAAAACGAAAACGCCGAATGGCCGCATTACAATACAAAGCTGGGTTAATTGAAGAAAAAACCTGCGTAAAATAACAAGCATGGTTGGTACCTCAAGGCGTTCCTGACAGAGAGATATTCTGTTTAACAGGAGTTTTTACGCAGTTATAATAGCACCACTATTGTGCCCTCTTTAGGTTTTCTTTAGGTAATACCCAGATCAAGAGAATATATGATAAATTTCAGGAAATATTATTAATTTAGAAAATGGTAATTGTACAGTATAATAATTATTGTTTTAAAACGGAAACGCCGAATGGCCGCATTACAATACAAAGGGTCTAGTATCCGTACCTAATTAACCCAGCAGGGCCCTTGCACATGCTACGTATTGAATTCAATAAAATACTAAATAACAAATCTTACCTCCGTCTTTCCAAGTTTTGTGATCTGTGAGTTACTCACCGCCTGTCATGTGTTTCCACAATACCCTTTCCGCAGTTTTAAAATTTAGGCCAGCCCAGCCAGGGCCCGCATCATCTCCACATAGTAGAAGAAGGATCTTCAATATATTAAATTCAATATGAAAATGTTTTTTTCTTCACATCCTAGGCTTGAGATAGCTGGGTAACTGATAGCGCACCTCACGTTTACAAAGATCAGTTAGTGTTCTTAAACCATGGCTGTATAGCATTGATTGGCTCATACATATCTTTACCAGAAATGTCTTCTCAGAGAGTAGAGTATCCTGTCTGTATTATGGCAAATATCTTTCGTATTTAGAGATTGTGACGATGACGAGTCGACTGATCTCACTGGTTTCCCGCCAGAATAATTCTTTGTTGAGGTCAAAGGAAAGCACACCGTTTCACAGCCATATCCGAAACAAGTATTTGTCGAAATTGAACGAGACATTTGATGCTGTAGTAGAATTACTCCAATCAGACCAAAGAATGAGACTAAAATTTCATCTTCAGAGGACGACTCTTGTTCTTCATACGGACGGCCATTTTCCAAATTGAATGGAATTACTTTTCCACTTTGGAATTATGTCCACCGGAAAACTCAAAGTGAGCTTGCACGTACCGATTAATCCACAGATTCTGAAGCTGATGATATATCCGTGACCGTCTGCCGCTAGTATCGAGCAGTTGTAAACTACAAACAGTGCGGAAGGGCAAAAGGCCCTTCTTTGGCGCCATGTCTAGAACTGTGATCTCGGGTTGCGAGAACCGGATTATGAATTTTAATAAAATGCATCACACTAAAATGAGTTTGAAATATAAAGACTATCATGACAGCTTTAGTCAGTTTCATTGACAGAACATAACACCTAACCTGACCACAACTTAATTACTTAATCTCGGGTGTACTTACAGTACAAACCCACTTGCGTCCTCTCATCTAACCAGACGATCCTCGCTGGGATTGTGACAGGTTTTTTTATACTTGATACTCTACCTATGAAGTTGACCGCGGACAGATCGAGCAGAAAGTATCGCTGAAACATTTCTGGTTTCGGTCGTTGTTAAATAGTGTCACTCAATTCCATGAATGGGTTACCTTTCACACTCGAATACGAATCTGATCACCGGCGCAAAGTCTACGTACACGTTCAGTTTTTCTAGAATTTTAGCAAAATTTTCCTCTTCAAAGCCTTTTTTCTTTACTTTGTGCTTTTCACGAAACTTTGCTCTCTTGGACCTCCAGACATATCGACTTAACTAAACCAAACAAACGAATATCTGACATAAAGAAACATATTGTAAATAAATCTAAATTACAAACAATTAAAACTCATAGAATCAAACAGAAAACTTGCTTTTTATTCACTTTTTAAACATGACACAAGATGTTCTCCTTGTCTAGAATTTATTAAGAATATGGTCACAGAAGAATGACTGCAAAACTGAGATCTGGAAATCACAAAAACTAAAATACCTGAAGCATTAAGCATTAAGCTGCCTTTCAAATGAAGTAGAAAATTAAATTCATTTTATAAATACATTCAATTGCAAATTATATACGAATATTAGGGTGCGTTCGATTGACCGTATTCCGGAATAAGAATACACAGAATTATCACTACAAATCGCTTATATCGGGAATTTTTAGTCACTAGAACACTAAATGTATCCTGAATATCACACTTCTGCAAACGTTAGTAGCTTATAGTGCAAAATGTGCCTGAACCAGTGATTTCCAGAGATTATTCCATCTATTCTTATTCGATTCCGGAATACGCGGAATTAGAAAGACATTCCATAATGACATTATTTGGTAGTTAAATACAAATACATCATAAATTTAAACATTAATGAAAAAAACCTTATTTCTTTTCAATAACATAGACCCTTTTGTTTTTCCCTGCTAACAGAGGTCTCTCTGTTTTGGTAAAATGGAAAGCGAGGGAGAGAGACCGCCTCTGCCAACATCCGACGCTTTCTTTGATCAACCGCCATCCACAATCATGGACGAGTCAAACCAGTTTTGAAAACAAGTTTTACCGGAAAAGAGATGTACGCATTATCCAAGTTGCATCTCGCTGGTCTAATATTGAGTCCACTGTGTTACCAGTTTTTTGCTCGTCGTGTTGTATACTAATAAACGTGGGACTGCTTTCCTCTCATTGGTCAAACTCCTTAAAGTGCTACTGAAGCGAAATTTCATCATTAAAATTAAGATCTCACTTGAAAGTCCTTTCGAAATGAGGAACAATAGCATTTTCTGTTTGTCAATATCTCATCTCGTTCCAGAGAAATTAAGGTTTTTGGAATATGCAAATTAGATGGTCTGTGACGCCATAAGGTTGACACAGCCATTAAGACAATCACAAAATGAAGAATATATCTGCAAATAGTGGGTAAAAACAATTGAAACTTTGACCATGTGTGGTACTAAGGAAAATACACATCACTGTAAAAATCATGATGTTGCCATGGAAACACTCTTGGCCCCAGGCTCCTTTTACCTTGAACATAAAATTGTAGTTTTTATCTCTGTTACAGAAAATAATTTACTTTAAGCCACTCGCATACAATGCTTACACTGTTCCAAACCTTCTGATATGCCAACAGTAGGAAAAAATTGTTTGGCAAAGGAGAAATTAGGAAAATTGTTTTCTTCATTGAAGGAGCCTGGGGCCTAGAGTGTTACGATGCCAACATCATAATTTGCATAATGACATGTATTTTCCTTCGTGCCATACGTATGAAAAGTGTCAATTGTTTTTACCCACTATTTGAAGAGATATTCTTCATTTTGTGATTTGTCTTCATGGCTGTGTCAACCTTATGACGTCACACTCCATCTAATTTGCATATTCCAAAAACCTTAATATCTCTGGAACGAGATGAGATATTGACAAACAGAAAATGCTATTCTTCTTCATTTCGAAAGGACTTTCAAGTGAAGTCTTAACTTTGATGATGAAATTTCGCTTCACTGAGTCATGACAAATTAATACAGGACAAAAGTGCACGAGGGTTTGCAAATCACTCGACAATCAAACATTTTAGAATGACAAAATCCCCAAATACTGACAGGGAATGCCAAGATCATGAGTCCCTGTACCAAATTAATTAAATTGTATAATATATTTATTGTATAAATTGATGTTCTGAGAGTACCAAACGCATAATTTTCAATGAAGTACCGAAGACTTTCAAAATAGCTTTCGCGCGCGCGAAAACGCATGCATTAACAGTGCAAGAACAGGCGTTAGTTCACGTGAGATAAACACGTCTATTGTTACCAAGCTAAGGAAATTCACGCATGCGTGAATGCCTGACAGAGAAAGCGTCGGATGTCGGCAGAGGTCTCTCTCCATCGCTTTCCATTTAACGAAGACAGAGAGAGATCTGCTAGCAGGGAACTTTTATTTGTAAGAAATAAGGTTACTTCATTTTTGAAACCTATGAACTACGAAAATAGTTGATTTAGTTAAGTTAGTTTCTTTATCTTATATATCTCGTAGTGTTATGGCAAACCATCTAATATGTATATGGATGCTAATAAAGTTGGTTGTTGTTGTTTCATTACAAAACCAGGAAATCAGCAGAATTGGACAAGAAAAACGGCAAACAACTCTATGAGAAGCATATATATATAATTACCAAAAATGCGCCTGTGATCAGCCTCGCTTTCGAGTACGACAGGTAACCCATCCATGGAATTGAGTCAAAATCACACTGTGATTCCCTCGTCAGGTGTCGTACTCGTTGAAGGACTTGCGCTCTGTTAGTATTAATGTTAAACTTATATTTACGATTCGCCACTATTCGAGTTTTCCAAAAACCCGGTTCATGAGTAGTATTTGAAAATAGCAGTTTGTTCTTTTTGTAAAAATACTTTGGTAAAATTTCAACCAAAATGACGCTCACGAGCATGATTTCCCCGGTCAAATGCACGCATGCGCAGCAATCAGAAAAAAATCATGGTTTACTTTTAAGTAAAATAGATTACATCATACCTGTAACAACGAGCTGTACCTTGTCAGTTATACCAACTGAGAACTTGTACTTAATGTTACATCCATATATCCCATTATCAGCCGTGGTCACACTGGAGATGACTAGTGTGGCTGTCAACTCCACAGATACCCGTGATCCATAGCGAGCAGGGTAACTCGCAGCTTTACTTCGTGTTCTGTCAAATTTGTTCTCGTAAATAAGATCCACAGGATTACCACCACTGAATAGTACCCAGAAAGGCGAGAGAGTCGCTAGATCAGCAATCCTGTTATCCACGGTATAGTTCCACACAAACCTGGCGGTGGATCCACTTGATACATACAGCACTCGTGGAGGAAGCTGAGTGAAACGTGCTGCTCCCTCTTAAAGGGGCCGTCTCACCCACAGTGCTTAGCGCGCTCACATAGCATAGCGGCCATTTTCGATGCCATCGAAATCCAGAGTTTTATGGTAGTGGTTTTAATCTTTTCTTCATCTCTGCCATCCTTCCAGCTGTCGTCAAAAAAATCATACTAGGTTGAACCTTTTTTATTGCTCGTCCTATTGAGCCTCTTATTTAAGTGTTTTAAATTATTTGGTCATGCAATTTTAGTTTTATTTCAGGTGGCCGGTAGTTCTCTGATGGATGCCAGTCTCGTTCGTCCTCGGCGAAAGGAAACAATTGTCCGTTTGTGTCCACGATTTCCACCTACAACATGGAGAAGCTATTCTGACCATTAATCTTTATATGTAAAGATATATTAGCGCTTAGTTCGAGTATCTACTATTTTGAGCCGATTTGGGTTTTTGAACACCGTGGCTGGCTTACGCGACTACAATTTCGAACAAAACTCCACTTGAAGAACAGTTTCTTAAAATAATTTTCAGGGCTTTGGCGTTTAACTTGTGGAAACAGGTCTCTCTCTGGTTTCGAAGGGCGGAATTCGGGCTTTTAGACAGTGATTTTACCGAGATTTTCGGATTCACCGGGTTAATCATTTGAAGTTTATATATACTCGCACGAAAGCCGCCGAGACTGCATCATAATAATTTCCTATTCAAGCGAGCTGTTATTCGTTCACTGTTCTCTCTTGAACTGGTTCTCTGGCACCAGCAACGAGATTGCCTGCTAGCAGATGCATGATCTCTCTCTCTCTGCAGGGAAAAATAAAACCGAGGGGAGAAACCTCTCTTTTCATAATTATTAGTATTCTCTGTTTATAGTACTGATGACAGGGTTCGGAAGCGGCGGGTGAGCGGTAAATATTATAGTCAACAAAATATTATTGGCAACGAAACTCCGCTTGGTCAACCCGAAAAGAATTGAGCAATATCCTAAAATCATTTTGAGGGCCTCGGCGTTTAATTTGTGGAAACAGGTCTCTCTCTCTCTGGTTTCGAAGGGCTTTCACACAGTGATTTCGCCGAGATTTTCGGATTCACCGGGATCGATCAAAGTTTATACTAGCACGAAATTTGACACCAGAGCCGCCGTGATAATAATTTCCCATTGAAACGAGCTGTAATTCGTTCACTGTTCTCTCTTGAACTGGTTCTCTGCTACTGCCACCAACGAGATTGCCTGCTAGCAGATATCTCTCTCTGTCTGCAAGTAAAAATAAAACCGAGGAGAGAACCCCCAGAGAAACCTCTCGCTTTCATAATTATTAGTGTTAACCGGAGAGAGTGCTCTCTGTTTAAGCAGTGACGGGTGAGCGGTAAATGTTATAGTACAGCCAAGTACTGCTGTATATAAACACTTTGTTGACTTCACATTCAACTTGTAAGGTACTATTAGTTTCATCAAGGTCATCCATGTTCAAATCAAAATTATCATGTCACCAACATATTAAAGAATACGCTTAGTTCGTGAAGTTCCCGCCGTGAACAAGGGGTCAAAGTCCCGGATATAAACAATAACAAAAGCACGCTAAGCACTGTGGGTGAGACGGCCCCTTTAATACAAGTAAATGAAGTACACAAATGTTATTCGTCTATCTTTCACACACAGAGAAAACAAATTGGGGTCATTCAACGGACAATTAACGACATGTGATTTTCATAGACTGAGACCAGTCGAACACCCGTACCAAGCGTTTTATAATTCTAACGACCCTCAAAGAACAATAATATTGAAAAGAAGGTAATATTAAACTACAGAATTGAAGAAAATTGTGGCTGAAATGTACAGCATGTATGTATGTGTAGACAGACAGACAGACTTTATTCATTAGCTCTGTGCACTACATTGATAGATCAGATGACTGCTAACAAATTTTAAAAGTTGGTGAATGACGGATAGATTGTCCTGTAATCTTAAAAAATATAATATATATATATAGTTATCATTAAATTAGATTACATTATTTTAGCTTACATTATTTTATATATATAGTGGATCGCATGTCCATACAATCATAAACATATTTTGCTGCTACTGTTTTGACTTGTCTCGGGGGATCAATGATTACCGAAAATAGTTATTTTTCTGTCATTTTTCTGCTATCTAATTTCGTTAGAGTTTTTAAGGAGGATAAGAAATCAAAGTGTCGAAGAGTTTGATTGTCAGTTTAATATCAGATCTAAAGTGCGATCCCATTTCTTATTTTAGCTTAACCATTGCCTTCAGTGCTTAATTTTTAAGTTCTTGTTTTGCCACATTAAAGTTGCCGAATGCGCTGAAAGTGAGTCCGAGATATTTGTACATTCGCACATTTTCTAATTGGTCATTTTTATAATAAAAACAATAATTGTTCATTCGTTTTCCGTTATTATTAAAAACAATAGCTTTTGGTTTCTTTATATTAACAGTTAATTGGTTAGTGTCGCAGTACCCTTCAAGGCCTTCCAGTAGACTTTGTAAATCATGTCTATTCATAGATACTAGGACTAAGTCGTCTGCATAGAGTAAGTTGCTCAGTTATATTAGTTCCACTGTATAAACAGCGGATTGGTTCCGGCCAGGGAAATGGTTCCGGCCGGAACTATTTCCCTAGGGTTTTGGTTCCCCTTTGGGGATATGGTTCCGGGGTCATCATATTTCAGGGTTTTGGTTCCGACATATCAAAAGGCTAGCTTTTTCGTTCCGGTCGGAACTAAATCCCTAGGGTTGCAGTGCATGCAGTTCATAACCATTGTGCAAACTGCACATGCAGAACCATACCCACATAAAACAAAATTTAAGATCACCCTTCCTTATTAGCTGTGTGAAGTCATCAGTCACGTGACGTTTAGCAAAATCGTTTATGTCTTGCCTCGGTTTAGCAAAACAACAACCAAACTGCTGTCACATAGTCACAGACACAAAGCAAACATCACCCGTCCCTTTGAGTGGTGTTACGTCATCAGTCACGTGACTTTTAGCAAATCGCTTTATATCTTGCCTCGGTTTAGCAAAACAACAACCAAACTGCTGTCACATAGTCACAGACACAAAGCAAACATCACCCGTCCCTTTGAGTGGTGTTACGTCATCAGTCACGTGACTTTTAGCAAATCGCTTTATATCTTGCCTCGGTTTAGCAAAACAACAACCAAACTGCTGTCACATAGTCACAGACACAAAGCAAACATCACCCGTCCCTTTGAGTGGTGTGACGTCATCAGTCACGTGACTTTTAGCAAAATCGTGTATATATTGCCTCGGTTTAGCAAAACAACAACAAAACTGCTGTGACATAGCCACAGACACAAAACAAACATCACCCGACCCATTGGGTTAGTACGTCAGGGGCGTAGCCAGGGGCAGGTTCCAAGGGTTCCCCCCTTCGTGATTTCCAAAGGGTAAAAAACTCTGTAACATGATGGATCGCCAGACTCGGAATCCCCCCTGGGAAACCCCCTTCTGCGGAACTCTTGGCAACGCCCCTGTACGTATTGGGAATTAGCTAGAATAAACGAAGGCAAGAAAAAGAATTGAAAAGGAAAGCAGTGTTACAAAGACAAATTTATTGAGTAACATTCCATTTGCTCTTAAAAATACCGCAAAGGGCTGAAACAACTAACTCAATTACGTTAAGGCCTGGTTAAGACATTCAAGTGAGGCTAAAACGATAATTTTCACTTTGAGCAGTATCTACCTTAATTACCAACTACACCAAATTATGCAGACTCGCATAACTCGTCCACTTCTTTAGTATAATAAAGTAGGCGTCCCTCAATGGCGAAATTGCAAGCATTCTTTCGGAGCGCTCTCTTCTTTCCGTTTCCGTTTCCGTTCTCAGGTAGTTAACGATGTTCTCATACTGCTCGGCATTCATTCTCGAGGGTGATACCTACGCTAAACGTTTCTCTTTTCTGGTTGGGAATAGCTTAACTCTAGTTCGCGTGTTCGCGTGTATGACTGACTGTCTCACGGACTTCAGTACGCATTCTTTATATTGCAAAAGTTTTAAATTACCTCTGTTTCCGTGAAGTAAAAAAAAGGAAGTTTACTTTAGATCACGGTTTATCACATATCACCTCAACTTTTGCTTCACGCTAACGTTCCAGCAAAAAAGGAGAACACAAGTAAACACTAGCAACATTAACTACTAATTTATTTTTATTTCAGGTAAAAAGTACGTAAGGAAAAATATTTCGGCAATCAAATAAGCAGTCTTGAGCGGAACTTACATGTACGCCCGTTTTGAACGTCGAACTTTAGTCGCGCCGAACTTAGCTAGATCAGAAGGAACCGCTTTACTGCGGCCGGCGTAAGTCTTATCGTTGAGCATAACTTGAATAGCTATTCTCACGTTACACCATGCAATCTCGATATTTACCATCTTAACGATGAACACTATCTTCTGCTATAGTCGTGTCTGTAGATAAAACGTCTTATATGTCTTATAAAACGGCTTATAATAATTATAGCATCGCACCCTTTTCCAGCATGTAAATAAGCCCTCTCCTAGGCCTGGTGAAAACAGGAAGAGCACAGGCTTTGCCGCTCCTACCTAGACCTGTAAATTGCTCCATACATCAAGAAAGCCAGTGACCAGCACACGCCTATCAGCGTTATGTCGTAGTTGTATTTCTCCCAAGCGTTTCGTTTGATAACTATATACAAACTTCTTCAGGGAGTACTGAACTAATAAACTGGCTGAACAGGGCATATAGCAAACGTGCTACGCCGGTAATCTGTGGTTATACATGCGTACGCCTGAGGCAGGAGAGTCCCGTAGATAAATAAATACGCTAAAACAATATTTTTGAGGTTGGATTAACGTTAGTTCAGTACTCCCTGAAAAAGTTTGTAGTAATCAAACGAAACGCGTGGGAGAAATAAAACTTCAACACATCGCTGATACCGCGCGAGTTATACAAATTCATTTTGTCAAAAATCGTTTGCAGAGGCCCTTGTACACTCCTAGTCGCGACGCCAGACGATACTGTGTTTCTGAGTGGCATGGCGTAAAATCAACACTGACAAACATACTGATCACGGCCGCAGATAATATGAATGTTACTGTTAGAAAGCATTGAGAGCAGTCACTCCAGCTGCCGCGGCACATTTCCGTTTACATCTTTGTGCTAATCACAAGCGCTTAACGTTGATTTTAAATTGAATGTTTTCATAGCCTTAGAAGTGAAGTCTCACAATCATATTGAAAATACCAAAATATTTCCGTATTCGCAAAATATTCTTCCTCAAATCAAATTAAAATATCGAAAAAAATCCTGAACATCGGTCTAAAAACGTATCCAGAATGCCCTCCTTTCTGCTAAAGGGACGGGTGATGTTTGTTTTTTGTCCGTGACTTGTTACACTTGTTTGGCTGTTGTTTTGCTAAACCGAGGCAAGATATAAAGCGATTTGCTAAAAGTCACGTGACTGATGACGTCACACCACTCAATGGGTAGGTGATGTTTGCTTTGTGTCTGTGACTATGTCACAGTAGCTTGGTTGTTGTTTTGCTAATCCGAGGCAAGATATAAACGATTTTGCTAAAAGTCATGTGACTGATGACGTCAAACCACTCAAAGGGACGGGTGATGTTTGTTTTGTGTCTGTGACTATGTGACAGCAGTTTGGTTGTTGTTTTGCTAAACCTAGGCAAGATATAAACGATTTTGTTAAAAGTCACGTGACTGATGACGTCACACCACTCAAAGGGACGGGTGATGTTTGTTTTGTGTGTGTGACTATGTGACAGCAGTTTGGTTGTTGTTTTGCTAAACCTAGGCAAGATATAAACGATTTTGCTAAAAAGTCACGTGACTGATGACGTAACACTATCCAAAGGGTCGGGTGATGTTTGTTTTGTGTCGGTGACTATGTCACCTGTTTGGTTGTTGTTTTGCTTAAAAGAAAAGGTAGGAACCAAAACCCCAGAGTGGAACCACATCCCTAGCTGAAATAGGCCTCATTAATGCAAAATCCTAGGAATACGGTTCCGCCCGGAACGAAAACCCTAGGGATTTGGTTCCACCAGGAACCAAATCAGGTAGGAACCAAAACCCTGTTACACCACCAATACATATGGGATCCTTTACTCCTGATTTGTCTGACACTTGAGCCGATCACTGAGGAAAAGATTAAAGAGGGTGGGGCTTAGCATGCAGCCCTGTTTGACTCCAGTGTAACATCTAAACGTTTCTGTGATAACATTATCTATTTTAACTGCTGAATAATCGTCGGAATACATCGAGTGTAATAGTGAGAAAAAATTACCTTCAATACCTGCCTGTTTTATTTTCTCGAAGAGCTTTTCCCTTGGTATACTATCAAATGCTTTTTTTAATCGACAAAGTAAGTAAAAAGCATGTTATTTTTCTTGTTTGGTTTACTTTTAACGTACTTATCGATAAGGCCTTTCAGAACAAAAATTCTATCAACAGTGGAGTGTCGTTTTCTAAACCCAAATTGTTCTTTCTTCAGTATTCCTTTATATGTTAGGTAGTCGTATTATCTCTGGTTTAAAATTGATGTAAATAGTTTACTAAGCGCAGATAAAAGCGTAATGCCTCTGTATTTCTCTATTTAAGATCGGTCACCCTTTTTGTGTATGGGAGCAATGAGGCCTATGCTCCATTCTTGCGGGTAAATTCCGAAGAAAGGATCTTATTGAAGAGAGATGTTAGCGGCTTTTTGAGTTCTTTTTTACCCCATATTAGGATTTCATTTGGGATGATATCGATGCCTGTTGCCTTTTTCTGTTTTAGTTTTTTAATGGTATTCTCGACCTCCTAATTGCCGTTATTTCATAGTCATCTGAGCCCCCCCCCCCCCCCCCCCCCCGGCATACGTGGGGCATTTGCACAGACAGGAGCATCAGTAGTGAACCAATTCTCTGACCACCCTTCCACAAACCATGTATGACACAAAATTATGCTAGAACTCAAGTTAAGGCCTCTTGTTGCACAATAATCGAAACATATTCATCTAAACAGAATCATATTTCAAATTGAATATGATAACATTGAAGAAAGAAGTAAGCGCCACTCACCCACAGTCGGAAGTAAAACCAAAACCTTATCAAAGCTCAGAAATGTGATGATATTATGACAACGTACTGGGTCAAAGTCATCGCGTAAGACATTCCGTTCTGTTGTTTTCAACAATATATCGATATCCAATCAAATCGGAGGTTATTGTCTCGGGCCAGCCAATGGCGTGCCACGTTGGAAATGTTGTCTTTTCTTCTCGCGACAGTGTTTATATAAACTCTGTGGAAGTCTACATTTGCTTCAACGTTTTGAAAACGCTTCAGCGCTTTAACTCTTCAGCGCCTCAACGCTTCAGCGTTTTGAAAAGGGCAGAAACATGCAACTTTGAAGAAATTAAGGACGAAATAAAGAGGAATTATCTTGAATTCGAAAGGGAAAGATCACATACAGTAAGGGCGAAAAGACTTCAGATGTCTCCCGACAAAGGAGACAAATAGCCGAGAACAAAGCGGTTCACTTCAGCCGCGAAATCTCTTCGTTTCAGTAGGAACGATCAGACTCCTAACGCCTCAATATGCTCAACGACTACGTATACCACTTGTACTTCTTTAAGGCCTGCACTGGCCTCATTGAACGTGCCAACTACCAAGACAAGCCCATTTCTTTCGGGGCTAATTGCAATGAGGCCATTCCCGGCCGTCCCTTTATGTAGGACGACATGAATTGCTACCAAATTGTATTCTATTGTATTGTATTGTGTTGCGTTCTATTGTTGTATTGAATTGTATTGTGTTGTATTCTATTGTATTTTTGGTAAAAATTCGTGTCGTCCTACATAAAGGGATTGCCCCATTCCCAATGTTGTCGTCGAGCTAGTCAACTAGGTCACTGGCTGTGTTGTTGTCGACTTTGCTAACTTTCCCGGTTCCTGTCGCCATTTCAACGCCAGCTAATTCCAGGTTTACGAGGCTTGAGTCAGGAGAATCAAGAATCAAGCTTACGCTGGAATACCCGAGTAAAACGTTGACAACAATGCCAGCGACAGAGTCGGAGCTATTATTCACGGTCGCTAACAAAGGCAGCTCTCAAGTGCAAGTCTGATCATGCGGTGTTAGGGTCCAAGGTCCAGCTTTCCAGAAAATGGGAGCGCGAATTTGATTGGTTAATTCGAGGAACGGAATGTCTCACTCGAGTAAGCAGCCGTTAGTGGGCTCCGAGCATTGCGTGACAGAGCTCACGACGGCTGCAAAGGAGACTATAGGAAGAACCTTGTTTTGAGGTTTGTGACTTTGACGTTACGGATATGATGACGTGCCAATGAAAGGAAACTTTGACTTCCGGTTACCGTCCATGCAATCATCATCGAAGATCCCGAGGTGTTTCGTATGGTGTCCGATGTCAACCAACTCCGGTCCCCCTCCCCCTCTACATTAGGCACCCTCAATTAATTTGTGCTATGTTCCTTTTAGTGTAGGGGTTCCATGTAGCAAAAGCATACTCCATGGTGGGTCTTACAAGTGTAATATATATGCCATCAATTAAACCTGGGTAGAACATTTAGATAAGGAGTACGCCTAACGACATTTAACTGATTGGTTCCCCTCTTAGATATATATGCAATGTGCTTATTCCAACTTAGATTACTTGATAGGTGTACACGAGTAAACAAGGATGCTCACTTACTGACTTCAATACTGATCCTAAGATATGATAATTGTAGACAATTTCTGAGTGAAGTCTAGATACTGTAAGAATATTAAAATTAGTAGGGTTAACTTGTCAACTTGGCTAACTTGTCAACAGGAAGATCAAGATCTGCTTGAGCATCTTCGACAGAGTTTGCTGATCTATAAAGTATAGCCAGCCATCGGCAAATAATTTAATGTTAGTTGATGTTCCTTCCATTGTTATTAAGGTAATAATTAATAAGAACATCAGAGGTCCCAACACAGCCTTCCTTGAGGTACTCCTCCCCATCCAAAACCACTCTTTCACAGCGCTGAGACAGCCAATTAAAGGTCTAACCCAGCAATGTAGTTGGCCCGGGAGGCCGTATGAATGTATATTACGTTTATTATCTTTCCTTTTGTATTGCAATTGCTAGGCTACAAATAAACTTGTCGCATGTTGTTGTAAAATGGCGGAAGACAATAACGAAAGATACCAGAATAGATGGATTAAGTCTCTGGAAATCACTGGTTCAGGCACAATTCACACTAACCTACAAACCCTTGCTGACATATGATATTCAGGATACATTTAGTATTCCAGTGGCTAAAAGATAAGTGATTTGTACTCATTCTGTGTATACTTATTCCAGAATACGTTCGATCGAACGCATCCTAAGTTTGGATATTCTGAAATATTCGTCATTAAATATTATTTCAACCAGTTGTTCGTATTCATCATAATTCTAACGCTTTAGTTCGTCAAGTACGAGGCCCATTCAGTCAACTAATAAAGAAAACAATCATCTAATGCACATATGTACTTACCATTCTGAACAGGAAGTAAAATAAATATCGCTACAACACGGAGAGATGCAACGCTTTTAAAGCGAATAAAATCAGCATACATCTCAGAAGGTACTCTGCTACGTAAATATTGCACTTGACTGGCAACAGAATTCATTCGAAAGCGAATGACCGAATTTCTTTCTTCAAATAGTCCCTTCAACACGATTCTGTAAACAGATTTCAAATTAACATTTCGAATAATTGCCATTTGTAACTAGAACATTAAAGGTGAAGGGTTCAGTAGATACCGTCACACAAGTGTGTTTCATTTGTTTTATCCACCCTTGACAAAGAATGAAGATATCGGGCTGAAGGGTGATTTAAGATTTCAGCTTACGACTGCGACATACTCTGAAGGTAACTATCAGCATTTTAAAACAGCAATACGCTGTCGTGAGGCTTCAAAATATTGGTTACGTATTTATTAGTCTCGAGAGTGTGGCGTTAGCAGTCGCGATAGGCGTTATCTGAAATTGTACCGTGTAGTATGACTGACCTTTTTCCGGTTTACTTGAAAATTATGCACACGAACGGCTTATAAAACACGTCTTAGTTAAGTATCTCAAAACTGCATGCAACTACTGATACGTGCGTTACTGATGCACTACATGTACAGTATATATCTAGATTGTAGTCCCAGTCCCCGCGTGTAAGAGGCCGGATAGGAATACCTCTTCTTTAGAGAGCAAAATAAAAACACCCAGGAACGCCGGAAGCAGGCTACGTTTTGGTGAACTGCACCTTAAGATACTATATTTCAAAGGCAATTCCTCTGCTCTTTCAGAATAACTGCTTTTGCACCTTGAAGACAGGATGCGCGTGCGCAAGGTGGTGTCTATGCTATCAGTAGATAACTGCCAATAGCCCACTTTCGATATGCATGCATTACTTGTCTCGCACAAAGATTTCACCATGAGTGCGGGATATATTACTAATCTTAGGAAAGAATCAATGAGCCTCCGGTTGAAAACTTTGTGCATAACTGTCATTATGAATCGAGCTCAGCAATTGGTATAGTTTGGAATTGCGAGATTTTCGATCCGGCTGTTTAGAAAATTTATCCGGCTGTTTAGAAAATTTATTTTCTTTGTTTTGTGCTAAGACTAACAAATAGTTCTTCTGCTCCTTCAAGGATAATAAGCCTGTAATTCTCTCGAAGCTTTTGAGTTACGGTTAAGTTGCCGTACGTGGGAATCCCGGCTACGATGAATTAATGTGTAAAATTTCGCAGTACTCAAGCAGCACGGCCTTTAATTGATACCATCGCTACAAACCGAGAAACCTGCTGTGTCCTTATCAGCATCAAGAGACTGACTACTATGACGGTAAAGATGTTTGTTTCTTCTGTTGGTTGTTTCCAGAACTGTGAGAAGATCTTGGGAACGGCAACCGGTATAAAATTAAACCTTCGAGACAACGTTTTTGTGCAGGCTGCATAAGACTAATATTTGAGAAGAACTGTAAAGCGCCTTCCATTGCTTTTATAAAATCATTTCATTCGAATGTTACAAGATACATTTTAGACTTCAGGAGAAGACGGGTGATGGTGGTTGCAACCCCCTGAACCCACCTCTTGCATCCGCCTCTGGTTAAATATTGATATACACTCTTAAATTTCACATTTTCTCGGGGCGCATGCTCGCTAACACCTAGAAAACTCACGCTCATGCGCTTGCTCAATTGAGCCCGTTCACTCAAAACCCGCGGGCCCATATGATGAGCATTTCATGAGGAATTCAGTCTTCAGCAACGATACGACCTGTGGTTCGCATCCCTTCACAAGTGACTTCGTACTTCTCTTGCTTAGGGGAACGAAGTCGAGTTTAGAGAAAATGGGAAAAGTTTCCCTGATAGTTAGTGCGTAAACACGTACGGCTTACTCTACGTCAAAACATGGTGCGGAGACTGGGTCGAGTTTTATTGTGAAATCCCATCCCATCACGTTGGTTGCAACAGTTTGTTTCCGCTTCCTATTCATTCAGGCGATTTTGTAAAGTTGAAAATATACCAAGCAATTCGAGCGATTCAGGAATAAATGTTTGAATCGATTTCAAGGCTGTTTCGCTATCTTGTGTTGATTGAGATATATGTAAACAACGTGACGTCATTTCGGTCGCGCGATTTGAAGACCATTTTATAGAGAGCAAAGTAGGGCAACTTTCACTGCTTGTAAAATCATCAATTTTTCTCCGACTTTTCAAGCTTTGGAATATCTTTAAAATATTAAATATTACAAATATGCGATTTCTTTTGTTTGCTTCATATATAACCACCTTATTAAGTTTCCTTTTTTACACGGAAAGTGTAGGACGTTTTCAGTATTTGGAAAATTGTAAAATGAGGGACTTCGGGATTGAAAGAGTTCGGGATCAAGGTTGTTGATACGTATTCAATCATGCATTGCTTCAAATGACGATAACGATCAATAATTTAAGTAATCTGATCTGATCACGTCTCATCTGTGGTTTGGAGAGCAGATGTTTCGTTGGTGGCTTTTGTTACTGAAGACATGTTCGACAATCCCGCGACTATCGCTCGCGCTCCTAAAGTCGCCCAGACAAAATATACGCTGGAGAACTTTACTGCAAGGACGAGTGATGGGTCGTTATACGCTATTGCCTTCTGATTGGCCCTCTTTCTTGTGATAAAAAAAGATCCAGTGGCCAATCAGAGTCCAGTCATATATTTAATTCAGTAAAAGTTCACACTTTCGGCGAAGTCCAGTGTTCAAAGACAACCGCCATCAGTTATAGACATACACAAAATAGCAGAGTTGATGTACATGTATTGTTTGGAGATTAATGACGTGGTAGTGAACATCGCTATGTCAAGATTTACACGCTTGAATGCGGATCACGCCTCAGAACTCGGCCTAACAGTAAACCTCTTCAGCGGCTGTTTTGTCTGGGTGACTTTAGGAACGCAGGCAAATCCGCTGAATTTTCGAGCATGCTCTGAAGAGGAACTTATTTTCCACCATGCGTTTAACAATGACTTAATGCTGAATGGTGAAGTAAAATTGGGACGAAAAATGGCGAGATAGAAGAGAAGTGGACAAAATAAAATCTTAGGTCATAAATTAAATATTGATCGTAAATTCCCGACGTCTCAGCTATATACAACCTTCTTCAGGGGAAATTTGTAACTAAATGTTTGTTTTGGAGCTAAAAAAATAAGACCATTAAAGTGCCCCTAAACCCTTTTGCAATTTTTATATATATGAAACTTTGAAAGGCTTTGAGTACTTCTGCGAAGAAATTTGCGGCTTACAGAGAATACTCTATGTTCTTAAAGCTTGTTTGAAATAGTGAAAATGTGACCTCTCCTGACCCATAACCGTGTAAGAAAAAGCCTGGGTCGATTCCTTATCTTATGTCACCTCATTAATGCGTTATTGTCCATGGCGCCTTTCTATCACAACAGCATCGATATATAGCCGGGAATAAACACAGTCTGTGAGTTTTTAGTATAGAAAACAGTTATTTTAGACAAAATGTTAAATATTTATTCAAGTTATTGCAAAGCCGAATGAATTGGATGACGTAAGATCAGGAATCGACCCAGTCTTTTTCTTACCTGGTCATAGGTCAGGAAAGGTCAAATTTTCACCATTTCAAAAAAGCTTTAAGAACATAGAGTTTTCTCTGTAAGCCAAACATTTCTTCGCAGAAGTACTCAAAGCCTTTCAAAGTTTCATATATATAAAAAAATGAAAAAGGGTTTAGGGGCACTTTAATTACGTTACTTCAACGTACGTCAACAAATGATTTTACTTTTACTTTTCTCCTGCTGTTACACGACACTAGGTTTAGTAAAGTGAAATAATTTATAAATTCAGAGGTCAAATGTTGAACGATGATAATTAGCATTTCAACGTAGTGGGAATAATTATGGTATTAATTAAATGTTACCTTATGTTATCAGTTTTGCTTCTCGGTCATATTGGTCACGGCACAGGGTCGCCAAAGATGACATAAATCATATCCGATTAAAAGAAGACCTGCGCGGTTTCTTCTTAATTCTGATTCTCATATATTTGTGATTATTTCTTGTTCACTGTGATTTTGTTCCAAAATCTATATTCTAAAGTTGAAGGTTGTTATGCCGTAACACTACACCATCAGTTAAACGATGATCCGAATGAAAACAACTAACTGTGTTCGGCGCATGTAATCGCATTTAAAAGCAAGTGTTAAATGCGGGAACATGCCTGTAAGGGTATTAATTGCAGAAGGATAATGACAATTGAATGTTCTGATTCTAGAATGTTCGACGATATATTCTTATGGTTAGCATAGCAAAAAGAGTGAGTTTCGTTTCGCCTCCAAAAACAAGTTAAAAAGTATCGGGAAAAAAATGAGTTGTCCTTTACGGAAATATTCCTTAAGTTGGATTTTGTAAGGAACGACGTACAGAAGAAAAGCTGACCTTACATATCTGTTATCGGCTCGTTTTATCGCAGTGACAGTTGAATAGTAACTCTAGTATCAGAACATCTATCCAAACGACAGAACCTTTTATCTGGGTTGATCCCTGTCTGCCAAGACTAAAAGGGTTAACTGATATTTTATCAGAAGATAATGATGTGAGGCCATTAGAGTTAAATTCATAACCACGTACGGACATTTACAAAGTGGGCGGTCTTTAGCATAGGCTTTTTCATAGGCCCCGCCTTGGGGTGCGACCTAACTAAAGACGCGACTCGTTTTTGGACTTTGTTCTAAGATCGCTTCTTTCAGTAACTTTCGGTTAAGACTTAGATTTCTTTACGGTGACTTGTGTGTCAGTGTTCACTCTAGCCCTAGCCTGGTTACCATTGACATTCATAGTTTCGAAGTAAGTTTTATTCTCGTTTTGTCAATCTTTTCATTGTTTACTCTTACACCCTAGTTGCCTTACATCAGAATCTATTAAGACTTTTATCCAATGAGAACCAATCTTAAGATTGATAGCTGTCTGTTAAGTGAAGTGCTGGGAGTATGCCTACATAAAGCAGACATACTCTCTTGCTAGTTAGTTGGGACCTGAACCAGTTGAGGATGTAAATAGCGAAAGAAGTGTAAGAAGGATGTAAGAGAAGAATAAAGAAGGTACAACTCAAAAGCCTGCTCGAGTCATAGAGTACGATTTCCCGGTTCCTGAGAGATAGAGAAGAAATCTATCCCGAAACACTGCTATAACAAAAATATAATGTCGAGATACAGAGTTTGGTAAGTTTGTCAGTTTTTTTTATCGCGTATAAGCTAAAAAACACGTTTTCACTTCATCCTATTCAAGCGTTATTATAAGTATGCAGCTTTTCATATTGGGAGGGAATGTTCTTAGTTTGAAGAGGCTCGTATATATTAAATAATGAAGCTTCTGAGTGGCTGTTCTGGATATCCCTTGAACTGGAGCCTTGGTTGGGTGAGACCTGTTGACGTAATCTGGTGGATGGACTCAGTGGCTGGTAGATACATTGTGGTTGTACTGAAGAGGTAGCGGGAACACAGCTTGCCTCACGCGCTTTGCTTGATTCAGGGTTAGCAATTTTATCCTTTAGGTATTTGTTCCTCCGATATTCACGGGTAGAGGTACCAACTGGTTCATACTCGTCATTGTTAATTGTTGGTGCTTGTGATGACAGCGAATGGGCAGCAATATTGTGTGATGAAAGAGGGTGTTCCATTTCAATTGCGTTCTGAAAAAAATGGTAAGCATATATATGTATTTAATATATGTAACATAGGAGCATCATGGTCCTTTTGCAAAATATATAGCCATGGCCAAATAAATGAAAAATATGAAGAGGAACACAAATGTATATAACCTACATCGTACATGGGTTTATCATCTTCGGGTTTTGAAGACGCTCTAACCGTAAAAAAAACATGATTAATTGAAAATGTGTGCTTGCTAAGAACACCAGAGAAAGAAATGTACACCGACAGATCTGAAGTCATAAACGCTTTTCTAGAACATACTTAGGTAAAGCATATTTATTATTTAGTTAGTGAACATTTCTGGTTATATTAATAGTTCGATCTGCACAACAGACGTCCCAGCAAAAGCTATAAACAACGAATGCAAGACAGCGGACAACTCAACACCACTGAAGATATCGAAAACGAAAACGCAACATGTACCTCTATCGAAATAGAAGCGAAACAAGAAAACAGCAACAAAAAACAACAACTAACTATCAATTGAAATTCTTCATCGTACCTTGTAGCTTGTTTTGATTTGTTTCCTGTAAAGCAAATATGTTTTGGAAAACATTAATGTTTATCTCATAATGGTCACGAACCAAAATCATATTAGTACATGGGAAGTGATAATTGTTTTATTGCTCAATTTTTCTAAACTTCTTAACAATAGATTAGCAGATAAAATAGCAGCTGGCAATTACACAATAAGACGCCGTCAGTGACATGACTACATTGTATATTTAGGCTGCGCGCGCAACCTACATATGATACCTGTAATAATAATAATAATAATTATGGCCATGATAATTTCGTTGTGATGCTAAATCACATCCAGTAATTGCTTCAGTATTTTCACTTCTTCAGATTATTCATTCTTTCAGCTCAGATTAATAATTCTGATTATTTTCCTGATGTAATTTCAAAATGGCGGTTGGTACCGGTTCTCTTGTTGCATGAAATAAAAAGTATTGTTACATAGCCATAAGTTTTCCAGACACAACGCACGCTCTCATTGGCTGATTCAGGGTGACGCAACAATTCATCAATTGTTGCCCGCCACGTGATCACATCGTGACAGAATATGGTGTGATGTGTCGCGCGCGCCACTGGCTAGCTAAAGGCGGGAAATATTTATTTACCAAAATATCTAGATCTTCATCAAAAGCTGACCACTTTTCGTCGTAAGAAAGCATTCAACAAAGAAACAATTTATATCTTTATCAAGCGCAAGAGAGAGAAATTGGTAGCTAAAAAAGGATGCAAGAAAGACATAAAACGATGCTAAAAATGCCGTAGCGACGCTGGCGTTTTGAGTTGAAAAGAAGAGAAGACGACAAACTTCGCTCGTATCAAGTAGTAAAACTTATGTCTATTTAACAAATCACTTAATGACTGTGCCTTCGGGAATCAGTGAGTTTTGTTTCCCCTCGATCCTAGACGCGCAGAGACGTAGTCAAGTTTCGCATTCAAGAATTATCACTGGATGCGATGGGATTGACTACAGACGTATTTACTCAACGTTAATCTCATTCTGATGTTAAATATTCATAAATACCAGTGTCAAAATAGGATATTCATGCACAATACTATGTATCGTTGTAGTTTGAACTACTGTATCTTTTTGCTGGTAGTTGTGAATATTTCAGTTACATCAGAATGAAACTAACATTGAGCAAATACGTCTGTAGTCATCGCATCTTGCGGTAACTATATTGAATGCGAAACGGGTCTATTGATTGATATACTATTTAATGTACCGTATACTATTGCGTACTTACCTTTCATAATGTGGATTCTCCAGATATAAACAAGAAGAATTATATTAACAAGTACAAGGAGTACGATTATAGCCACACATATAGCGAGTACAGCTGCACATGGAAGGGAAAAAAAGTATTTCACAATAAGGTATTGAGCCGCGAGCCCATTTTGATAAACAAACGTTTACGGTGTATGATATTTGGCAAGAATATCACTAAGAAATAACGGAATGAAATTACAAGCCGGTAGACATTAACTAGTTCGACTTAAAGCTGCATGTCTACAGTGTCTACTTCTTAATGTCGCTAATTCTATAGATTGTACTGAGTATTCTACAAATATAAAGATATCACCTACAGTTTTGTATGTAAGGTTTACGGCTAAATGCACTGATCGAGCTCTGCAATTGAGTCACATGTAGTGAAACCTTATTTGTGCTTACTATAACACGAGTATTCCGTTGTTTTAGCGCTGGACGTCGCGGAAGCTGTGAATAAATGAAAAAAAATAAGGTATGTATGAAACATTGTTTTGGGTATTAGTCTTTGCATCCAACAGTAAACAATACCGTTAGTAACAGTTCTTCATCACAAGACTACGCTGTGATCGACACATAGACACGGAAAACTAGAGGGTATTTCGTATGAGTGGGACAAATACGGCATGTCAGTAACGTTACCGTAACTACCATACTATTACTGTACCGTAATTTGATTGGATCAGAAAGACAAAAACAATAGGGAAACCATTTCAACGTTACGACATGCCGTACAGTAACCTCATACGAAACTCACTCTATAGCAGTAAGTCATCGGTACGGTGGTCATGGAGGCTTGGACAATTGTTAGCGCTCACAAAAAAAATATACATTATGATAATGATAAATCAGCAAATTCAGCCAGGTCCAGAAGACTATCTACGGGGAGAGAAGTGTAACTATATACACAGAGGTAGAAAGTATGGATTGACAAGAACAGGACTGTCTATTACGTTGGGAGTCATGGAGAGTACGTACAGAGGAGGCTCTCCATAGCATTTTATATAATACTTTGTGGGAAATAGAAATAATAGTTTGTTGCAAAAAAGCTAAACCATACAATGTCGTCAGTTGCAGGTACAATAGCTACAGGAAATATTTATTTGTTCATATTTAATGAGCAGCAAGCAGATTTTCAGCATATTGAATGTTTCTCTTACAAACAACCCCAAGTAGAAGGAATGAATTTAGGTGTATATATATTAATTATATCGGAGAGGTCCTTACGCAGTAGCGAATGAGACATTCAAAGATGGTCAATGCACTATTTACGTAGTTAACCTATGATTATTTAGTGGTTATCGCAACATTTATGATCATATTTCTCTCGTTTCGAAACCACTGAAACCATGCATGCAGTCTATATTCTCGAACACTATTTTGGATAGTGGACGCCAGCCACAACGCAACCCTTGGTTTATTTCTCAACGAAAACAACTATTCATGTGACCGGCCATCTTTCCCGCCTTTCAGTTCTCGCACCAGGTATGGCCGTGTGCGAGAAATGACTTCTCGCTTCTTTCGTACCACAGCCAGCGAGAAGTATAATATTGCTTGAATACATACCTTCTGTCGAGGTAGTCTTCACTGTAATAGAGCACGCCCAAACATCACTCTTAACACTCTCTCCATACTCATTTGATGCTGTAACAAGCAACTTGTACATCGTTCCAAGCATGAGATCTTGTACTGTATACCTTAGCGTTGAAATGTCTGTAATATTATGAACCATGATCCAGTTTGAAGACTTGTCATTCTTATAATAAATCGTATATCTCAGGATAGCACCTCCATTATTGTCAGGTGTGTTCCATTCTAACTCAACTGATGTCTCTATTGTTTGATAAAGGTGACATGTAACATTTGGTGCTGTAGGAGGACCTAATAAAGATAAGCGAAAAATATAATTAATATTAAGCATAATAGAAAAGTGGAAAATATTCTCTTAGAAACCTATAGCTACTTTTAGCTCATTCTCTTACGGAATATATGTACTATTAATCGACAAGAGGAACTAGATCTGCTGATGTATAAAGCATAAAGCTCACGGCTGGATGATCAACAGTAATTCGTAAATGCAAATAACAACTGAAATATTGTACTGAAGCTGAGGCAGGTAAAACTGCCCGCTCAAAACTCGAAGTGACACTAGCATATCCCATAGTTTCAACCATCACCTTAAGCCCTGCGAAATGGTTCTCTGGAAAAAAAACAGAGAGCGAGGGCAAGGCGATGCAAGAAGTATTTGAGTAACGTATTTAACAAACCTTGTTTTTTGGTGGTGATACTCTTTCTGGCTGGATTCCCATAACCAACAACATTCCTGGCGTACACCTTAACCACGTACTCAGTGTTCCTGTTCAGTCCTGAATTGACAATTGAAGTACCCGTGATTCCCTCTCGTGTTGTGATGACCTCCACCTTGTAGTCAATAACAGGACTTCCACCATTATCAACTGGACTGGTCCACCTGACAGTTATAGATGATGCTTTGATGTCACTCTCTTTGATCATGATAGTTGGGGAACTAGGATGAACAGAATTGATAGAGAAATGAGGATTAACAAATAGATAAGGTACAACAAATTTCTTCAATGATTCAAAAGAAACTGATAATGCATAAGGACCATTTGAATATTAAGCAATTATTGGATCTGGTTGAGCATGATAGCAATGCCGAAATATCAAAACCAAGGTCTGTGTTATCAGCTGAATCTATCAGGAATTTTCACGAAGAAATTATCAAAGGGAAACGATAACAATAGCAATATAAGTGCCATGCGGAAGCTGTTTACACCAAATGTAGTGCCGCTCATTCAATAATGATAAAAGCTCATTAACCCTTTCACTACTAGAGCGGCCAAAAGCGGCCAATATGAAGCATGTACCTGGTAAAAAATATTGCATCAAACCTAGACATACTGGAAATACGATGTTGCGATATTATTTCAAGGGATGAATAACTTCAAAGTCAGAGCTATAACAGGGATCGCTCGACTGTCCCACTTTGGAGAAAAACGCATTTGTTTTGGAGATCATTCTTCGTTTCTTCGATTTTCGCGAATTTTGAGGAGCTGAAAATCAGCTAAAAAAAACCTTCCCATTCGCACTTGAAATCAAAAGCAAACACAAAAAAACCACTCAGTCGTTACAGTACCTTGTTTAATCTTTCCAACCAGCAGGTTTGTTTGCACAAAATACACCTAGCGACTGTGAAGCGTGCTATTCTTAATGCTGCACTTCTCTCCGCCAAGTTTTCCTGCTCCCACCTCCAATTGCATGCTGGGTAATCAAAAAAAAATTCACAAGGGGACCCCCCCTCTGGGACTCCTGTAAGTTTTTTTTATAAGTCTTTTACCCCTACAACCGAGAGCGGTGATTTGGACTCAAGCCGTTGCTTTAAAGTGACAAAAACACATCCTAATAGGTTGAGCAGGGGGAAAAGACAACCAACTGCAGGATTTGAAGGATTTCAGTGAATAATTATTTCATGTGTCTCAAAGCAGAAACACAACAGAAAAATCCTGTGAAACCCCTCACAAGGCCTACTAAAAGCAAACCAAGTACTTTTCAGCCGTCATCAGACTTAATGTTGTCCTCAAGCTCTCTGACAGTGGCTTATTTGTCCAAAATTAGAGCACATTTCATTGGAAACCTAAAGAAGAAACCATACTCACCGCCGCCGAGTCCGTAGAATTCTGCCGAATTGCATCATGTATGGGGAAAGTTTGAGCCCTTGGTTTAAAAAGTCAGCAGTATTTAACTAGCCCAGGCTAGCCAAACTGAAACTGAGGGGGGAGGGTTGAGTTAGCACTCTGCATTTCACCAATTGAGCCCAAATGCGTCCAGGAGTGAAAAGGTTAAATGCTGAAGTAAATTTTGTTGCTGGTAGTTTTACAGCACGTATTTCTAATCACAAGAGAGCATATCACAGACAAGTCACGTTCTATCAACAATACTTACACCACTGAGTGACATTAATGAAATGTTCATCATGTCCAACGCTGTTTTCTGCATGGCATTTATACTGCCCATAATCTCCACTGTCCTGTGTTGTTCGTATTGTAACTTTACCTCCTCCAGAGATGCTGCTAACACGTGTAGTAATCTGTTGTCCAGTAGGTTTGTACCACGTGATCTGAGGTGTTGGGTTACCGTCAGCCATACATTGTAGTGTCATGTCATTACCATTCCACGAGAACGCTGTAGTGTTGGAGGAACCCACGTCAATCTTTGGCTTGTCTGAAATGAAAGATAAAGTTGATACGTAATTATAAGGCGAAATATCGCAGCTTTCCAAGACCTCAAGCGCGCATCATTTGTTTAGAGCATGGAGAAACAACTTTCATTTGTTAAATATCGGACACGGACAAATTGAAGAGAACATTTTAGTCAAATATGTACAGAGACGTGGGAAATTCAGGATTAAATTAAAAGAAAGGCAAACGGTAACAACAACAGTAGAACCATGTATAGACTTCCATTTTCCTGACGTCATCAACCTTTGTTTTACAATAAGCCAATATGAACACGCGTAAGAATTGCAGCGTGAAGTGTAGAACAGTCGTGAAGTGGAGGCCTTTACTAGTTGGATCTATTAGCTTTCATGCACTTGAAAAAAACATTCTACAGCTTCAAACTTCTGTCGATTTCTCAGAATGGTGTCCTGTTTGAGCTGCTGTGGTTCTACCCTGGTTACAGATATTAGCATTTCTATTATTAGCGCAATTTCCTTTGATTCCTTTGCACATCCGTTGTCTTTAGCAGAACCACCTCCGACTAACGCCAGTAGTGGTCTACGAACACTAGGAGATGGTTGCCTCTTTATATTTCAAGTAGATCAGCAGCAATAGTGTTGTTGATCTGATGAGTTTTGGTGTAGCCACGGCTAGATGTAAGCTAGACTTTGAAGAGCACATGGCATTCCAGCCCCTAGAGGAGTAGTATATCCGGAGTCAAAATGATACCCGATTTCCGAGTACGATATTTTTTGCCCCCATGTAGCGTTTATGACACTCCCTTAGAGCTTTGCTCGCTATATTACCCCTTTTTAGGCCCAAAAACAGCTATTTGACACCGAATTGTCTCACAAGGTATGTATTCACCCTCAGTTCCGATATGGGCGGCAGAGTTGTTGCTTTCGGGCATTGTTTATTATATCCGTTGCTGCAGCGTTCCTCCAAGCTATTAGAGACTGGCAGATATATACGAATAGACAGTCTCATGGATAAAGCCACTTGTATCTGGTTGATGCTTGGGAAGGATTACGAGTGTAAAAGAAAGCGATATAATACAGAGTACTGTGCTCAACATAATTATCAGATAAGAGAGGGAAGTAGATCACCAATACCCTGTTCGAAATGTGGGATTGGGTGTCGCACTAGTTATGGACTTTGCTCGAGGTGCGGCCAGAAAACGAGTCAATACCTCAAAGATAAAAAACGTTATACTAAGGTTCGCTTTGCAAAGGTGTTATTGGAATTGAAAAAGAACTACCTCCCAATCGATTAGAGTAGGATATTGAAGCATTTAGAGATAACCATCATATAAGTATTGACAGAGGAAATTGTTGGAAGATATTGACTGTCACGAAGCATTTAGAGCTAACCATCATATAAGTATTGACAGAGGAAATTGTTGGAAGATACGCCCTTTCGCACAACATCTAGCGCTAACCATCATATAAGTATTGACAGAGCAGGGATATGTAGAAGATATCGACTGTCACACAACAATTAGAGACTGTCACTCATATAAGTATTGACAGAGGAAATTGTTGGAAGATACGACCTTTCACACAACAATTAGAGACTGTCACTCATATAAGTATTGACAACGGAAAATGGTTACCCTCCAAGAATTACGCAGGACAGCAAAACAGTTTGGAATTCGAGGTTTCTCTAAGTTACATAAACGCGAACTCGTTCATACGATAGCTTTAGCTTTATCTTATGAAAAAGGGAAGAGGTGGGGCAGACATAACAAACCAGGTAGATTTCCAGTTCTTCAAGGAGGTCTACCCGAGCCACATAAAGTCGCCCAATTTATGCGCGAAAGCAAACAACTTGATGAGGATGCAGGAGCAAGTGTACGTACTAAAACTGTTGCAAGAAAAATGGAAACTAATCCTTTACTTCGTATACCCCATATGCGGCGCATTAGTGATCGAATATTTAGTAAGCGATTTCACCAAAACCCTCGTAGCGAAACACTATCACGCAGCATCATTCGAGAGGCAAATACTATTCTCGATGAGATAGATGGCACACTTGAGAGAGAGGAAAAAGGCAGACGCACGATTCGATGGAGATTTTTCAAAGGTGTAGCGGGAGATTTGACGCATAGGATCATGGAGAAATTGATTGCAAACGTCGAAACTAGTTTCTATCTACGCTATAGCTATGTCTACCGCATTCGCAACATCAGGGATGGGCGTATAATGATGTTTTCCAAGACAGGTTCAGGATCTCCATGGATAAATATTCTAGACGATGCGGCGGGATGGATAAACGACAAGGAGATTGCCAGATTGAATCCCGATAATATAGCGCGACCCGACACTCAGTGGGTATTCGTACGTTGGATCCATGTGGATGTCAAAGTCGTAATCGATCGACAACCTTTGTTGGGTACCGGCCCATTACCACAATGGCTTAGACAGAAAAAAGGGCTGTTTTCCCTCGACAAATACGACGACAATCTATGCCTTTGGCGATGCCTTGCTACATACAAAGGATCTCGTGTAGATAAGTGCAATACCACAGCTCGAAAATTAGCTCAAGAGTTCTATCAATTGGTAGCGCCTATACGAGATACTCCCAAAACTTCGCTAGACCAGTTGGATAAGATCGAATTGCACTTTGGGATAGGTATTTGCGTGTATGAACCTACGAAGGATGGAGCTTGGCATCTGACACGACATGCAGCTCACTACAAACATACGATGACGATTGGCATATATGAGGGACATGCCTTTTATATTAAGAAAATTTGGCAACTCGGAGATCTCTATATCTGTAATGATTGCAAACAACGATTCACGAAAGCCTCAAATCTTCAACGTCATGCAGATCGTTGTAGTCGTGGTGAAACTAAGATAGTTTGTGCAGGTGCAAAAATCATAGCCCCACAATCTGCATTCGAAAAAGCATTCTGGCCAGTGTGTCGTGCGAGTAAGAGATCTCTACGTTGGTTGAAACGCGAATCGGAAAGAATCGAACGACATATTCATCACGCAGCTTGTGGTCATGGTGGAGAACGTTGGATAGAAGGAGCACTCGTAGATGGCTATGAACCTATTTCCAAAACAATCTTTCAATTCCATGGGTGCTACTTTCACGGATGCCCAAAATGCACGAAAGACAAATCATGGGGTAAGAATTTATATCGTAAAACTTGTGCAAGAACATCAAAGCTACGATTGGCCGGATATACAGTGGTGGAGGCTTGGGAATGCCCAACGAAGAATACCAATGAACCAATTCCAACTCCAGTACAAACCGCTTATCCACATGCGATAGTATATGATTTCGAAGCCTATCTCGATACGACGAAAGGAAGACAACCAACAGACCATCTAACCATCGAAAACGTACACGTTCCTATATCAGTATCAATTGCCGACACGTACAATCGAATACCAACCTTTATCTATCGATTCGATCCAAAAGAACTCATAGTTGCCTTTGTCGAAGAACTTCAACGAAGAGCAAAAGTAATCCAAGAAGTTGTCATCGAACAGTTTTGTCCTAATACACCTGAATTCTCTTTCGACACCCTACCAAAAGAACAACAAATGAAAATCAATGAATGGACAAAGCAAGTTCCCGTATTAGGATTCAACTCCGGGCGATATGATTTGAATTTGATCAGAAACTATTTCGTGGAATCTATTGCAGATACATGCAAAAAGGTCCGAGTGGCAAAGAAAGCCAATACCACTATGTTTCTCTTAACCCCAGAATTTCGTTTCCTCGATGTGATGAATTATCTTGGACCAGGTACTTCCTATGAAAGTTGGATCACTGCATATGGATGTGAGTTGCAAAAAAGTTTCTTTCCATACGAGTGGTTTGATTCTCCAGACAAATTGGATCACATCGGATTACCAGATTATCGAGAGTGGGGATCAAAGCTAAAAGGGCAACACCTACTATCTAAGGAAGAGTTCGATGATTGTAAACGTACCTTCTACGATAATGGAATGAAGATATTTGCTGATTGGTTACGATACTATAACAACTTAGATGTAGTTTCAGGATATTTTACTTTAAAGTGATCCTGCCTTCCATCACCTATGGACTGATTATGTGGGGCAGTTGCAACACGACCCTCTTTCAAGATCTTGAGAGGATGCATGTTCGAGCTGCCAAGATCATCCACAGATGTGACTGGGCCACTCCCAGTGCAGACGTCATCAACAAGGCAAGGCACACTGGAATCCGCTGTTCTGGAACCACAAATATAAGCTAGCAACGTTCGTTCACAAATCGCTCAACTCAGAGAAACTCCCAAATAAACTCTTCACACTAAGAAACAATACACACTCTCTAAGAGGCGTTCATAGGCTAGTCATCCCACATCCACGTACAGATGCTATACGCAAGTCAATCACATACAGAGCATCCGTACTGTGGAACTACCTAAATGATCTCCTTAAAGACAAAAAACACTCGACCTTTAAAAAACTTGTCAAAAAGTATATTAACTCCATACCACTGCAACCAAATGTCAGGATCAACACTGATAAGTTCTCATACCACTAATATGTTTTATTTATGCATGCCTAACTTATTCATGTTTACTCGTCCAAGTGTTTACTTATACATTAGACATCCGCCTGTCCATTTGCACAACTACTCGCTTGTTCATCTAATTAAGTTATTAGTCAATTAGTCAGTCTTCCAACCACCCAGTTAGTATCATTCCAATATCTTATAATGCAATAGTCTTTCAATCAAAAACTTGCAATTTACATAATCAATGAGGTTAGCTAGATTTCTTTATCGTTCCTTTTGTATTACCACGGCCACATCAGCTCTGAATGCTGCAGTATCGCCAATACCGTGTTTAAATAAATGCTATTATTATTATTATTATTATTAGTTCCATTCATAGAGGCATTAGAAAAGTGCGCGATTTCTATCACGATAAAGGTATAGATATATTGAAAGATGCAGTATCTATTCCAGGAGTATCACTACAATTTCTACTTCGAGGTAGTGTAGAACGTGGTGCTGAGTTGTATGCCCCAAATGAGGAGGCTTATCATATGCTCAAAAGTGCTATCGTTGGTGGACCAAGTATAGTATTCACTAGACGTCATGAAGCAGGAATAACTAAGATTCGTAGTCATCAGGGTGGAACCAAAAAGTGTCGAAAGATTCTTGGATACGATGCCAATGCCCTATATCTTTCTACTATGGCACTCGATATGCCTTGTGGGAAAGAAAAAGTCGTACACTATAAAGATCCTGATACAGCCGTCAAAGGGTTTATCAAACGTCTACTCGACGGTACGTGGTTTGGATTCGCAGAAGTAGATATCGAGATACCTAAAAGTAAATGGAAGAAATTCGAGGAGATGCCACCCTTCTTCTACAATCGAGAAATTCCAGACAAAGCAATCTCACCAAAGATGATAGATTACCTCAAGAAGACAGATCGAAAAAGACCTAATACTAAAAAGCTAGTTGGTAGTCTATCTGGAAAAAATCTATTACTATATGCACCACTATTGCGTTGGTATCTCGATCATGGGGCAATCATCACCAGCGTCTATCGCACAATAGACTATGAACCCAAAAAAGTATTTGAATGGTTTGTAGATGAAGTCACCGAAGCACGAAGGACAGGAGATGTAGACAAAAGTAAAGCTCTACTTGCAGATGTATTCAAGTTACTTGGAAATAGCGCCTATGGAAAGTTGATCGAAGATTTGGGGCGCCAAACAAATATCACCTATACCAAGGATGAGAAGGTCGTTGACAAAGCTTTGCGTAGTGTTTGGTTTTCAGACTTAGAGGAAATTGGTGATGCATATGAACTCGAGAGTAGAAAGAATCAGATCCAAATCAAACGACCTTTCCAAGTAGGTATCGCCATATGTCAACTCGCCAAGCTTCGTATGCTCGAATTCTACTACGACTTCCTTGACAAGTATATTGCTCGAGAGGATTTCGAATACATACAAATGGATACTGATAGTGCGTACATGGCAATTTCAGGAAATAGCATTGACGAAGTCGTACGATCTGAACTACGTGAGGATTTTGCAATTCATAGGAAAGATTGGTTAACTTGGGATAAATGGAGTAATCGCACACCAGGACTATTCAAACTTGAACTCGAAGGACAACGAGCTATTGCACTATGTTCTAAAGCTTGGTATGTCGATGGAGGCGATACTCGCAAATATTCTACCAAAGGGATGTCGAAGAGGCACAACGATGTTACGTGGGATCGATTCAATGAAGCCTTATGTGGTAGTATCGATAAAGCACAAAATCGAGGATTCCGTTTACTACCGGAAGGTATGGCCACTTATGCACAACATAAACTTGGACTTTCAGCGTACTACGACAAAAGACGAGTACTCCCAGATGGAATCCACACTGAGCCTATAGAATACAGTCTTTGAAATAACTACCTCCACAAACATTTAGAGAGAAGATATAGGTATAGGTATAGCCAATATGATTGGTCACATCGAAACGCTACCACTAGAGATCATATCTAAGATTGTAGAGTTTGCAGGCCCTACATCGTTTGCAAGTATTTCTTCGACATCGAAAAGTTTCTACGAAGCAGCATATATAGCTCGATACGACGGGGTGAATCGAAGTTTTCTAAGACGAATCCTTACACAGGGATTTAGTGCTGCTCGAGATGATGGTAAGCGAGACAACTTAGCTAGTATCTTCAGGATTTCCAAAAAGGATATACACCAGGAAAGAAATATTGCACTACAATTTGCTTGTATAGACGGATATCTATGTACCATCAAATGGCTAATCAAACGTTTTCAACTAACTGCAAAGGATATACGCATCTACGACAATCTCGCACTACAACTTGCTTGCACCTACGGAAACATTGGAATTGCCAAATGGCTCACGAAGAACTTTCAATTCACTATAGAGGATGCACGTGCAAACCAAAATGGCGCTCTACGACAATCTTGCGAAAGTGGTCATCTCAATATCGCCAAGTGGCTAACGAATCATTTCAAATTAACAATCGAGGATGTATCTACTCTAGACAATGATATACTATACCAGGCGTGTGGACGGGGAAATCTCAATATTGTCAAGTGGATTACTATTCGCTTTTATCTTCCCATTGGGCATTCAAGGAATATCTACGCACTTCGATTTGCCTGCAAAGGAGGGCATCTTGATGTTGCTAAGTGGCTAGTGGAACGTTTTCGGATGACTGACGAAGAAGCGAGATTTGGGTATAATAACGCATTACAATTGGCATGCACATCTGGTTATCTTGATGTTGCTAAGTGGCTCACCGAATGCTTTCATTTCACTATAGATGATGTGCGCAGTCGCGATGTGCTATTTTTGACCTGTGATAATGAACATCTTGATGTTGTCAAATGGCTCACAAAACATTTTCAACTCACTATAGTAGACGTACGAGCCTGTTTTAGCAACGCTCAATATAGCGCCAAAAAACACGAACTTATAAGATGGTTCCTTAGACACTTTCAGATCAACGACTAAGAGAACCGCAAATAGATCACGTGACCCGGCACCGAAAAAAAAAAAGATAGAAAACAAAAACGCAAAGCATAGACTCCAATCAATAGGTAGAAAACAAGAAAAAACGCAAAGCATAGACTCCAACCAATAGATAGGAAACAAAACGCAATGCATAGACTCCAACCAATAGATAGAAAACAAAACACAAACGCATAGACTCCAACCAATAGATAGAAAACAAAACGCAATGCATAGACCCCAACCAATAGATAGAAAAACAAAACGCAATACGTAGACTCCAACCAATAGATAGAAAACAAAACACAAACGCATAGACTCCAACCAATAGATAGAAAACAAAACACAAACGCATAGACTCCAACCAATAGATAGAAAACAAAACACAAACGCATAGACTCCAACCAATAGATAGAAAACAAAACGCAAAGCATAGACTCTAACCAATAGATAGAAAACAAAACGCAACGCATAGACTCCAACCAATAGATAGAAAACAAATGCCACCGCAAAAAGATCGAAAACAAATGCCACCGCAAGAAGATAGAAAACAAATGCCACCGCAAGAAGATAGAAAACAAATGGCACCACGAAGATAGAAAACAAATGACACCACAAAAAGATAGAAACAAAGGGCACCACAAAATGGTACCACAAAAAAAAAAAAAAAGAAGATAGAAAACGAATGGTACCAAGGAAAATCGGGAGAAACCATAGGATTTCCAAGGTCGCAGAGCACCTACAATATGTACAAGATCCACCAACAAGATCGCGTCTATGTATATCTGACACAACGACTAGATTCCAACAAGGCCGCAATGAGGTTGCATCTATATACCTCTAGACATTTGGTAGATGTTTGCTAGACGTTTGCTAGACATTTGCTAGACATTCGCTAGATGTTTGCTAGACATTCGCTAGAGATTTGCTAGACATTTGCTAGACGTTCGCTAGATGTTTGCTAGACATTCGCTAGAGGGTTGGTAGATGTTTGCTAGACGTTTGCTAGACATTTGCTAGACGTTCGCTAGATGTTTGCTAGACATTCGCTAGAGGGTTGCTAGACATTTTGCTAGACATTCGCTATCGGTACATAGATGCAACCTCATTGCGGCCTTGTTGGAATCTAGTCGTTGTGTCAGATATACATAGACGCGATCTTGTTGGTGGATCTTGTACATATGTAGGTGCTCTGCGACCTTGGAAATCCTATGGTTTCTCCCGATTTTCCTTGGTACCATTCGTTTTCTATCTTTTTTTTTTTTTTTGTGGTACCATTTTGTGGTGCCCTTTGTTTCTATCTTTTTGTGGTGTCATTTGTTTTCTATCTTCGTGGTGCCATTTGTTTTCTATCTTCTTGCGGTGGCATTTGTTTTCTATCTTCTTGCGGTGGCATTTGTTTTCGATCTTCTTGCGGTGGCATTTGTTTTCTATCTTCTTGCGGTGGCATTTGTTTTCGATCTTTTTGCGGTGGCATTTGTTTTCTATCTATTGGTTGGAGTCTATGCGTTGCGTTTTGTTTTCTATCTATTGGTTAGAGTCTATGCTTTGCGTTTTGTTTTCTATCTATTGGTTGGAGTCTATGCGTTTGTGTTTTGTTTTCTATCTATTGGTTGGAGTCTATGCGTTTGTGTTTTGTTTTCTATCTATTGGTTGGAGTCTACGTATTGCGTTTTGTTTTTCTATCTATTGGTTGGGGTCTATGCATTGCGTTTTGTTTTCTATCTATTGGTTGCAATTGGAGTCTATGCGTTTGTGTTTTGTTTTCTATCTATTGGTTGGAGTCTATGCATTGCGTTTTGTTTCCTATCTATTGGTTGGAGTCTATGCTTTGCGTTTTTTTCTTGTTTTCTACCTATTGGTTGGAGTCTATGCTTTGCGTTTTTGTTTTCTATCTTTTTTTTTTTTCGGTGCCGGATCACGTGATCTATTTGCGGTTCTCTTAGTCGTTGATCTGAAAGTGTCTAAGGAACCATCTTATAAGTTCGTGCTTTTTGGCGCTATATTGAGCGTTGCTAAAACAGGCTCGTACGTCTACTATAGTGAGTTGAAAATGTTTTGTGAGCCATTTGACAACATCAAGATGTTCATTATCACAGGTCAAAAATAGCACATCGCGACTGCGCACATCATCTATAGTGAAATGAAAGCATTCGGTGAGCCACTTAGCAACATCAAGATAACCAGATGTGCATGCCAATTGTAATGCGTTATTATACCCAAATCTCGCTTCTTCGTCAGTCATCCGAAAACGTTCCACTAGCCACTTAGCAACATCAAGATGCCCTCCTTCGCAGGCAAATCGAAGTGCGTAGATATTCCTTGAATGCCCAATGGAAAGATAAAAGCGAATAGTAATCCACTTGACAATATTGAGATTTCCCCGTCCACACGCCTGGTATAGTATACATTGTCTAGAGTAGATACATCCTCGATTGTTAATTTGAAATGATTCGTTAGCCACTTGGCGATATTGAGATGACCACTTTCGCAAGATTGTCGTAGAGCGCCATTTTGGTTTGCACGTGCATCCTCTATAGTGAATTGAAAGTTCTTCGTGAGCCATTTGGCAATTCCAATGTTTCCGTAGGTGCAAGCAAGTTGTAGTGCGAGATTGTCGTAGATGCGTATATCCTTTGCAGTTAGTTGAAAACGTTTGATTAGCCATTTGATGGTACATAGATATCCGTCTATACAAGCAAATTGTAGTGCAATATTTCTTTCCTGGTGTATATCCTTTTTGGAAATCCTGAAGATACTAGCTAAGTTGTCTCGCTTACCATCATCTCGAGCAGCACTAAATCCCTGTGTAAGGATTCGTCTTAGAAAACTTCGATTCACCCCGTCGTATCGAGCTATAGATGCTGCTTCGTAGAAACTTTTCGATGTCGAAGAAATACTTGCAAACGATGTAGGGCCTGCAAACTCTACAATCTTAGATATGATCTCTAGTGGTAGCGTTTCGATGTGACCAATCATATTGGCTATACCTATATCTATATCTTCTCTCTAAATGTTTGTGGAGGTAGTTATTTCAAAGACTGTATTCTATAGGCTCAGTGTGGATTCCATCTGGGAGTACTCGTCTTTTGTCGTAGTACGCTGAAAGTCCAAGTTTATGTTGTGCATAAGTGGCCATACCTTCCGGTAGTAAACGGAATCCTCGATTTTGTGCTTTATCGATACTACCACATAAGGCTTCATTGAATCGATCCCACGTAACATCGTTGTGCCTCTTCGACATCCCTTTGGTAGAATATTTGCGAGTATCGCCTCCATCGACATACCAAGCTTTAGAACATAGTGCAATAGCTCGTTGTCCTTCGAGTTCAAGTTTGAATAGTCCTGGTGTGCGATTACTCCATTTATCCCAAGTTAACCAATCTTTCCTATGAATTGCAAAATCCTCACGTAGTTCAGATCGTACGACTTCGTCAATGCTATTTCCTGAAATTGCCATGTACGCACTATCAGTATCCATTTGTATGTATTCGAAATCCTCTCGAGCAATATACTTGTCAAGGAAGTCGTAGTAGAATTCGAGCATACGAAGCTTGGCGAGTTGATATACAGCGATACCTACTTGGAAAGGTCGTTTGATTTGGATCTGATTCTTTCTACTCTCGAGTTCATATATACATCACCAATTTCCTCTAAGTCTGAAAACCAAACACTACCCAAAGCTTTGTCAACGACCTTCTCATCCTTGGTATAGGTGATATTTGTTTGGCGCCCCAAATCTTCGATCAACTTTCCATAGGCGCTATTTCCAAGTAACTTGAATACATCTGCAAGTAGAGCTTTACTTTTGTCTACATCTCCTGTCCTTCGTGCTTCGGTGACTTCATCTACAAACCATTCAAATACTTTTTTGGGTTCATAGTCTATTGTGCGATAGACGCTGGTGATGATTGCCCCATGATCGAGATACCAACGCAATAGTGGTGCATATAGTAATAGATTTTTTCCAGATAGACTACCAACTAGCTTTTTAGTATTAGGTCTTTTTCGATCTGTCTTCTTGAGGTAATCTATCATCTTTGGTGAGATTGCTTTGTCTGGAATTTCTCGATTGTAGAAGAAGGGTGGCATCTCCTCGAATTTCTTCCATTTACTTTTAGGTATCTCGATATCTACTTCTGCGAATCCAAACCACGTACCGTCGCGTAGACGTTTGATAAACCCTTTGACGGCTGTATCAGGATCTTTATAGTGTACGACTTTTTCTTTCCCACAAGGCATATCGAGTGCCATAGTAGAAAGATATAGGGCATTGGCATCGTATCCAAGAATCTTTCGACACTTTTTGGTTCCACCCTGATGACTACGAATCTTAGTTATTCCTGCTTCATGACGTCTAGTGAATACTATACTTGGTCCACCAACGATAGCACTTTTGAGCATATGATAAGCCTCCTCATTTGGGGCATACAACTCAGCACCACGTTCTACACTACCTCGAAGTAGAAATTGTAGTGATACTCCTGGAATAGATACTGCATCTTTCAATATATCTATACCTTTATCGTGATAGAAATCACGCATATTTTCTAATGCCTCTATGAATGGAACTACATCTAAGTTGTTATAGTATCGTAACCAATCAGCAAATATCTTCATTCCCTTATCGTAGAAGGTACGTTTACAATCATCGAACTCTTCCTTAGATAGTAGGTGTTGCCCTTTTAGCTTTGATCCCCACTCTCGATAATCTGGTAATCCGATGTGATCCAATTTGTCTGGAGAATCAAACCACTCGTATGGAAAGAAACTTTTTTGCAACTCACATCCATATGCAGTGATCCAACTTTCATAGGAAGTACCTGGTCCAAGATAATTCATCACATCGAGGAAACGAAATTATGGGGTTAAGAGAAACATAGTGGTATTGGCTTTCTTTGCCACTCGGACCTTTTTGCATGTATCTGCAATAGATTCCACGAAATAGTTTCTGATCAAATTCAAATCATATCGCCCGGAGTTGAATCCTAATACGGGAACTTGCTTTGTCCATTCATTGATTTTCATTTGTTGTTCTTTTGGTAGGGTGTCGAAAGAGAATTCAGGTGTATTAGGACAAAACTGTTCGATGACAACTTCTTGGATTACTTTTGCTCTTCGTTGAAGTTCTTCGACAAAGGCAACTATGAGTTCTTTTGGATCGAATCGATAGATAAAGGTTGGTATTCGATTGTACGTGTCGGCAATTGATACTGATATAGGAACATGTACGTTTTCGATGGTTAGATGGTCTGTTGGTTGTCTTCCTTTCGTCGTATCGAGATAGGCTTCGAAATCATATACTATCGCATGTGGATAAGCGGTTTGTACTGGAGTTGGAATTGGTTCATTGGTATTCTTCGTTGAGCATTCCCAAGCCTCCACCACTGTATATCCGGCCAATCGTAGCTTTGATGTTCTTGCACAAGTTTTACGATATAAATTCTTACCCCATGATTTGTCTTTCGTGCATTTTGGGCATCCGTGAAAGTAGCACCCATGGAATTGAAAGATTGTTTTGGAAATAGGTTCATAGCCATCTACGAGTGCTCCTTCTATCCAACGTTCTCCACCATGACCACAAGCTGCGTGATGAATATGTCGTTCGATTCTTTCCGATTCGCGTTTCAACCAACGTAGAGATCTCTTACTCGCACGACACACTGGCCAGAATGCTTTTTCGAATGCAGATTGTGGGGCTATGATTTTTGCACCTGCACAAACTATCTTAGTTTCACCACGACTACAACGATCTGCATGACGTTGAAGATTTGAGGCTTTCGTGAATCGTTGTTTGCAATCATTACAGATATAGAGATCTCCGAGTTGCCAAATTTTCTTAATATAAAAGGCATGTCCCTCATATATGCCAATCGTCATCGTATGTTTGTAGTGAGCTGCATGTCGTGTCAGATGCCAAGCTCCATCCTTCGTAGGTTCATACACGCAAATACCTATCCCAAAGTGCAATTCGATCTTATCCAACTGGTCTAGCGAAGTTTTGGGAGTATCTCGTATAGGCGCTACCAATTGATAGAACTCTTGAGCTAATTTTCGAGCTGTGGTATTGCACTTATCTACACGAGATCCTTTGTATGTAGCAAGGCATCGCCAAAGGCATAGATTGTCGTCGTATTTGTCGAGGGAAAACAGCCCTTTTTTCTGTCTAAGCCATTGTGGTAATGGGCCGGTACCCAACAAAGGTTGTCGATCGATTACGACTTTGACATCCACATGGATCCAACGTACGAATACCCACTGAGTGTCGGGTCGCGCTATATTATCGGGATTCAATCTGGCAATCTCCTTGTCGTTTATCCATCCCGCCGCATCGTCTAGAATATTTATCCATGGAGATCCTGAACCTGTCTTGGAAAACATCATTATACGCCCATCCCTGATGTTGCGAATGCGGTAGACATAGCTATAGCGTAGATAGAAACTAGTTTCGACGTTTGCAGTCAATTTCTCCATGATCCTATGCGTCAAATCTCCCGCTACACCTTTGAAAAATCTCCATCGAATCGTGCGTCTGCCTTTTTCCTCTCTCTCAAGTGTGCCATCTATCTCATCGAGAATAGTATTTGCCTCTCGAATGATGCTGCGTGATAGTGGTTCGCTACGAGGGTTTTGGTGAAATCGCTTACTAAATATTCGATCACTAATGCGCCGCATATGGGGTATACGAAGTAAAGGATTAGTTTCCATTTTTCTTGCAACAGTTTTAGTACGTAGACTTGCTCCTGCATCCTCATCAAGTTGTTTGCTTTCGCGCATAAATTGGGCGACTTTATGTGGCTCGGGTAGACCTCCTTGAAGAACTGGAAATCTACCTGTTTTGTTATGTCTGCCCCACCTCTTCCCTTTTTCATAAGATAAAGCTAAAGCTATCGTATGAACGAGTTGGCGTTTATGTAACTTAGAGAAACCTCGAATTCCAAACTGTTTTGCTGTCCTGCGTAATTCTTGGAGGGTAACCATTTTCCGTTGTCAATACTTATATGAGTGACAGTCTCTAATTGTTGTGTGAAAGGTCGTATCTTCCAACAATTTCCTCTGTCAATACTTATATGAGTGACAGTCTCTAATTGTTGTGTGACAGTCGATATCTTCTACATATCCCTGCTCTGTCAATACTTATATGATGGTTAGCGCTAGATGTTGTGCGAAAGGGCGTATCTTCCAACAATTTCCTCTGTCAATACTTATATGATGGTTAGCTCTAAATGCTTCGTGGCAGTCAATATCTTCCAACGATTTTCTCTGTCAATACTTATATGATGGTTATCTCTAAATGCTTCGTGACAGTCAATATCCTACTCTAATCGATTGGGTGGTAGTTCTTTTTCAATTCCAATAACACCTTTGCAAAGCGAACCTTAGTATAACGTTTTTTTATCTTTGAGGTATTGACTCGTTTTCTGGCCGCACCTCGAGCAAAGTCCATAACTAGTGCGACACCCAATCCCACATTTCGAACAGGGTATTGGTGATCTACTTCCCTCTCTTATCTGATAATTATGTTGAGCACAGTACTCTGTATTATATCGCTTTCTTTTACACTCGTAATCCTTCCCAAGCATCAACCAGATACAAGTGGCTTTATCCATGAGACTGTCTATTCGTATATATCTGCCAGTCTCTAATAGCTTGGAGGAACGCTGCAGCAACGGATATAATAAACAATGCCCGAAAGCAACAACTCTGCCGCCCATATCGGAACTGAGGGTGAATACATACCTTGTGAGACAATTCGGTGTCAAATAGCTGTTTTTGGGCCTAAAAAGGGGTAATATAGCGAGCAAAGCTCTAAGGGAGTGTCATAAACGCTACATGGGGGCAAAAAATATCGTACTCGGAAATCGGGTATCATTTTGACTCCGGATATACTACTAGAGGGCTATTAATTAATTTATTAGACTGAGCCCTTTTCCAATACCCTAGCCACACGTGATTACACTTGTAATTATTAACATCGAGGAACAGCATAAAATATTTATTGCCAGGTCAATAATTTCTTTTTTGAACACCTCCAGACGATAGATGTCAGTTTAAAGACGACTGGCCTTTAAAACATGTTTTCAGTCTAAACTGGCTGTCCCCAGTTTAATTTGGAGCAGCAGCTATAACAATGAAATAATAAAAAAAAAGGAAGAAAATGAACTTACGTTGCACATCAATTGTGGTGTTTGTAGAGACTGGCACTTCACTGGGGTTGTTAGTGGCCTGACACTCGTAATGTCCACTCTGATGTCTCTTGATGTTTGGTATGTTTAATGTGATACTTCCTACACCTCGACTCTTGACAATCTTGTTACCTGCACTAACGACCTGTACCCACGTGATGTTTGGTGTTGGAGGTCCACTAGCTGTACATGGTATGTTAAAATCTTGACCTTCACTTATCATCTTACTCTGTGGTGGTTGATCAGTGGCAAATGAAGGACGAACTGAAAGTTAAGTTTACAATTCAACGGAGATGGGCCTTTTGCAGGAATGCAATCACGTGGTTGTATTGGACAGCAAAAAATCTGACTTCATATATTTAAATGCACTTCTACGAGATCGGCAGTGTTATTAGCAAAACTTGTTTGTAAATACTATTTTCCACTTTCAATCGATCGATTGTCGATCTTTCTAAAACAGCGTTTTTCAAGATAGCTTGCTCTTCAGCATCCATGTCAACGCCTTTCCCATGTGGATCACGAGCTTGATTCATTCGTTAACGAAGTATTATAACAGCACGTGACTGTTTCCTGCAAAAGGCCTATTAGAAAATGTAAGAATCCTGAGGGTCCGTGGGTCTTCCGTCGATTTGATTTTGATCATAAATTGAAAATTACAAAATAGGTTTCTTAGTTTGAATGTTTGTTTTTGTTTAATGTACAAAAAATTAAATTAAAAATAGTATGTGAGTATGATTAAAACTTTTGAATTACATTTCAATTTTTGAATTTTTGGAATAATCACAAACAGAATAGGCTACCATTTTCTCGATGCAAGAACCGCGCAGCCATTTTCGATTTTCGTGATTTTCATGGAATCAAAAATTGAATATTGACAAAATTACTCGACCGGGGGGGGGGGGGGGGGGACGGGACCTGACAAAGGTCTGGTTACTTAGTACAAAGATGGCGGCGAATTTAGTGCATATTGCTGGGAGTTTGCATATTTGCCGAGTAGCGCTGGTTAGGGAGAACTAATCTGTTAGATTTTGATTTTTACTTGTCGGTCGATGGACCTGGACGACCGTTGCTAGCTGGAATCTAGTCCATTTCAGGCAGAAAACGAAAGCACTCAGTATAAGAACCTCTCAGACTGCGTCATAAAACTTCCTTTGTTAACAATAAAAAAATTGCGACCGAAGAGGCACTTCTAAATTTTACAAGGAATTTGGGAGCTTCTACTTGAAACAAAAACTACACTGCGCTCAGAGTAAGAAATCGAACCCTAACCCTAACCAAAACCTAACATCTAGACTACGAGTGAATTCGCTTGTTTCCAATAGTTTTTTCACGTATTAATGATACGGTGCATCAATTATAGTATTCAATACACTATAATTGTAATACAACTCACCGAGCCCGCGAGCGCGTGGTCTTCAGGGAATGGTTTCTACACCGAGGTAAATCCCAAATTATTGGTAAGACTCGATAAAAATGTCCAATTCTTTTTAAAACAGTACAGAAAAAAGGGTGTGGGTTGAATTTTATAGTGAGCAATTTGCGATTGCACAACACAGCCTTGCCGACTAGTTTAACAAACACGACTTAGACTGTACTACTCTCCAAAACACTTTATTGACATGGCTTTAATGTGATATTTGAACAAATATCATATAAACCTTAAATTATATAATTAACACAACCGCTCAAAAAACATGCCTTAACATGCTTGAGAAACCTTTGGTGACACCAAGGCTGGAGTTGAGCCAGCTATACTGAAGCATGTTAAGGCATGGTTTTTGAGCAGTGCCAAGAATAGGTCACGTGACCTGTTTTCTATATGTTCGGCTTAACAGGCTATCAGGGTCAATCATTCCGATCTGATCGTTAAAGTCAACCACAAGTGTAATCAGATAAACACAAAATCATTACTTAAAACATACAATGTACCACCCCATTTTTAGTTTACTTTTCAACTTTTTGGGATCACGTGGTTGGTCACGTGATAGACATATACCAAAATTTTATATTAGGACGACTAAAAACGTTAAGATTAGTTATAACCACCATTGTTCTAGGATTTGAGCAAATTCAAGTCACTCTATTCAACAAAATAGCTGTAGCTTCGTTTTCATGTTCAAACCACGCCTTAACATGCTTGAGATATAGTTAGAGGCTTGTACCTCGATAGCATGATAATCCAAATTTATACATATTCATAGAAACAGGGTTTGTATCAGTGCAGGGTTACCTCCATCCTCCATGGCTTGTATCTAGTCAGCATGATAATCACAATCTATCCATATTCATAGAAAGAGGGTTTGTATCAGTGCAGGGTTACCTCCATCCTCCATGGCTTGTATCTAGTTAGCATGATAATCACAATCTATCCATATTCATAGAAAGAGGGTTTGTATCAGTGCAGGGTCAACTCCATCCCCCATGGCTTGTATCTAGTTAGAATGATAATAAAATCTATCCATATTTATAGAAAATTAAGAGGGTTTGTATCAGTGCAGCTAGGGTCAACTCCATCCTCCATGCGAGGCTGAAGCTTGGTTACCTTTCAAGAACTACGAATCGGTCTATTCGGGATGTGTTGATAAGGTCAATTAACGCTCTAGTGCAGCTGTTAATGAATGCTACATCAGTATTATTTTTTAATTGACAGAGAATATAGATATTGGTGTTTTATAATTTACTAAGAACGCTTTATATATAGTTTTATTGTTACTGTTAAAGAAAAGACCATAGCGATGATTTAGATTTTTGGACTATAATATCTTTAGACATAAAAGATTGATTACTAACACGAATCACACATCAACAAATCAAATTAACTTGCAAGCTTGTTTTTGAGAAATAAGTGTCGAGGTTGTATTCTGAGATATATATATAATGCTGTATAGTTGTGGAATTTAATACCAAACGCACTATGAAATTTAGACAGTCACGCTTCTTTTAAAAGAGGAGAATGAAAATTAGATTTTGCCGTTTAACTTCTTAAAAACATTTTAAGAATTTCATAATACAAGTATAGCTTAAATTCTCGGGGTTTGGGGTGGGATTGTTATGGCTGCTAGGAACATTTAACTGATTTACATTTTGCGGACCTGTCATACCTAATTTTTGTCTTCATATTAAAAAAGGCAACATATTATGTGATATGCTGAGTTTTGATCACTAACTTATGAGGGTTGATCCTCAACTCTTGATTTATGAAATAGCCATAGCCATAGAGTGGCATAAGCTACATGGAGGCGGATCAAATTCACACATGTGCAGCGGCAATTTGTAAAAAAAGGTGACACGGGGTATCGTGATTTGTGTGTTTACTTTTAAGTAAAATAGCTTACATCGTACCTGTGACAACGAGCTGCACCTTGTCAGTTATAGGTTGGTAAATACTATGACCACTGCGCTAACCAGACGATCCTCGCTGGGATTGTGAAAAAAAATTATACTTGATACGTTACCTATGAAGTTGACCGCTGACAGAGCAGAAAGTATCGCTGAAACATTTCTGATTTCGGTCGTTGTTAGATAGTGTTCTCCGAGTGTCACTCAATTCCATGGATGGGTTACGTGTCGCAATCGAAAGCGAGGCTGATCACCAGCGCAAAGTTCACAAGTTCAGTTTTTCACTTCGAATATCAGTATAACTTTCACCTTTAAAACCCTCTTTTTTCTTTGTTTTGTGCTTTTCACGAAACTTTCTTCTCTTGAACCTCCAGGCATTACAAACCAGGAAATGAACAGAATTGCACAAGAAAAACGGCAAACAACTCGATGAGAAGCATAATTACCCAAAATGCGCCTGTGATCAACCTCACTTTCGAGGGCGACAGGTAACCATCCATATGGAATTGAGTGACACGAGGAAACGAAAATGACGGATGTTGACACTGTTCAGCGATCACTTGTCAGGTTCGTAGTCGTTGAAGGACTTGCGTTCTGTTAGTATTAATGTTAACTTATATTTACTATTCGCACTAATTCGAGTTTTCCAGAAACCCGGTTCATGACAAATACTTGAAAATAAGATATATTTTTTTGCAAAAATACTTTGGAAAAGTCAAATTCAACCAAAATGACGCTCACGAGCATTATTTCCCCAGTCAAATACACGCATGTGCAGCAATCTGGAAAAAAAGCCATGGGTATCGTGATTTATGTGTTTACTTTTAAGTAAAATAGCTTACATCATACCTGTAACAACGAGCTGCACCTTGTCAGTTATACCAGATGAGAACTTGTACTTAATATTACATCCATATATCCCATTATCAGCCGTGGTCACACTGGAGATGACCAGTGTGGCTGTGGACTCCACAGATACTCGTGATCCATACCGAGCAGGAAATGACGGAGATTTACTTCGTGTTCCGTCAAATTTGTTCTCGTGAATAAGCCCCACATGATTACCTCCACTGAATAGTACCCAGACTGGTGAGAGAGTCGCTAGATCAGCAATCCTGTTATCCACGGTATAGTTCCACACAAACCTGGCGGTTGATCCAATCGATACATAGAGCACTCGTGAAGGAAGCTCAGTGAAACGTGCTGCTCCCTCTTTAATACATGTAAATAAAGTACACAAATGTTATTCGTCTATCTTTCACATAAAGAGAAAAAATATATGTGATTTTCATGGACTGTGGCCAGTCGAACAACGTTCTTATAGTAACACATGGCATCTTTGAATAATTTCTTGTTTTAGTACGCCTTAGAAATATGATCCCAAGAGAAGCCAAGCTCCAACTACTGAGATCAGCAATTTTACCCAATCTTACATATTGCCATATAGTGTGGCACTTCTGTAAAGCGTCGGATGCTAGAAAATTAGAAAGGGTACAAGAGCGAGCATTGCGTGCAGTTTATAATAACAAGACAGCAAAGTATGAATAATTATTAAGTATTGCAGGACTACCTAGTTTAGAAAACAGGCGTTTACAAGACATATTATTTTGATGTACAAGGTTAGAAATTCATTGGCACCTAAGTATGTCTGTGATATATTTTACAAGCAATGTAAGAATTATAACTTGCGTTGTAGTGATTTTAATTTCCAATTCCTAGATTCAATACTATTAAACATGTTTATAACCATAATATTAGATACCTAGGCCCCTATCTCTGGGGAAAAATCACCAACGAGCTTCGTGATAAAACCAGTTTTCAGGCATTTAAGAAAGCTGTGCACGCAATCAACGTAAAAGACATGCTGGATGGAATATGCCGCTGTCATGCATGCGCTTCATAATTATGAGTAATTTTCTTAATTATTATTTTCTGATATTTATATCTCGTTACTATTATCATATTATATATATACATTTTATAACTTGTATTTTTTTTTTTTAAGATATTACAATTATCGATGAAATACCAGTCTGTATATTTCTTTCTAAAAGTGATATCTTTATACGTGAAGATATAAATGATATCTTCGCACGTGAAGATATCACTTTAGAAAATATGACTTGCTTTCAAAGATTTCTAGCCTTTTTAGGAAGACATTGAAACTGGTATTTCATCGATAATGATATATTAAACAAAACATTACATGGCCGCTTGGAGATACAAATTATATCTTCTTTTGTTGATGAAATATCGTACTCGTTCGCTGCGTTCACTCGTAAGATATTTCATCAACACTCGAAGATAAAATCCGTGTATCTCCGCGCGGTAATATCCTCTAAATACGTACTTTATATATCCTATAATATAGTGTATTTTATATAATTATCCTGTAACATAGTGTATACATATTTTATATACCATAATATAGTGTCCCCAATTAACTTTACAGCTAAATACTATTGACACTCAAATAAAGTTCATGTGTATATGTATGTAAGACGATCATAATGTTTCTGACGATCGTATGTAGGATGAAACTGAACTGAACAGCTTGTTCTCTTACAATCGTAGTTCACCTACAAAACTCAAGGTCGAATCACAGGCAGCCCCAGCTAATTATTTTTACAAGGATTGGATGGGAATTTTTAGAAAAATCTGAAACTATACTAAATGGTCAATAAAGTTTTGAAATCTTACCTGTGTGTTGTGATGTTGTTCTTCTTCATCGCTGATGTGTTTATTTTTTATTTGAGGCACTTCTGGAAAAAATCTTCCCCTATTGGAATTTTTTAACAGAATTAAAAGTGCCTCAAATAAAAAAATCAGTCATGAAGAAGAGCAACTTCATGTACACACAGGTAAGATTGACCATTTTAGTACAGTTTCAGATTTTTCTAAAAATGCCCATACAATCCTTGTAAAAATCATTAGCTTGGGCTGCCTGTCATGGGGTAAGCTACTGAATAAATAACATGATAAAACTTGGGAACTGAATACATTTTGTAGTACCAAACACCTTGTCTAAAATAAAACTGAACTTACATGTATATGAGGAGGAGCTTATTTTAACCACTACTTAATAATCGAAACATATTCACCTAAACAGATTCATATTTCAAACTGAATATGATAACATTGATACGGAAGCCCAGGAGTGCCACGGAGCGAAAATTAAAATCGAGTTTCTCGAAAATTAAATTGAGTTTGGAGAAAATATACTTGAGTATTTGAGTTTGGCGAACATTATTTTGCGTCTGGCGAAATTTATTTTGAGTTAAGCGAAATTGAATTTTATTTTGAATTTGGCGAAAATAAAGCTGAATTAGGCGAAAAAAAAGTTGAGTTTAGCCAGAAGTCCATAACCAGAAGTGTCCATCTGGTATTGGGGTAGCGGCCCATCAGTTTACAGAGTAGTCTATTTTTAGAAATGCTAATCTCAAATTTCGCGGGGAAAATCAATGGCGAACATTGGGTCAGATGCGAGAGTCATGGCTCCGGGGGGCACTCATGTACACGACGTAAATGAGATGTGCGGCGGTACCGGATAAAGGTTTGAGCCCAATTTGGCAAACTAAGTCTTGTTTTGAAGCAAATCAACTATCAATTCGGGTAGACTTTCATAAATTTTATTGGAAATTCTGGTTAATAAAAACACCTTCATTACATTTTATTTTGCAAACTGGGTCGGGCTCTGAAGACGATACCTCACATACCTCCCCTTTATTATGCAAGCAGTGCCCCCCCCCCCCCCCCCCCGGTTTGAAGCTCAGTACATACAGGTCGCCAAGCGGTGCTACAAACTACAAAGCTAAGTACGTCTACGGTGGCAAATGTCGTGCTTTTGACGACTAAAATTGAAGATATTGGAATTGTAATGAAACGAAATGTATAGACTGATCATCTGTGCCTCTGCTAATGGATCTTGGGGTGATTGAGAAAGTTAAAAGTGATGTTCAAGTCTTCAAGTGTTGACTAGCGACGAGTATAAAAGTTTGAATTATGACAATGAATGAAAACGGAACCGAAAATTCACATTCATCTGGCCAGGAACAACTGACATTATACCAGGACAAAATTAAATCAAAGTAAGCCAAGTTTACTTTTATTTTTTTATTTAATTGTTTTGTTTTTAATCCATTGAAATCGGCCTTGGAAACTCGGTCGCATATGACCCGTTGCCGTGAGGCAGTTGATTCAAATCTTCTAATAATCTTGTTCACTGGTTGCCTGAAGAAAAAAAACCTTGTTTGTACTAATTTTAAGAACTGGAATTTCATTTACAGCTGCGATAGTTGCGTTCAGTTTTCTAGTTTTCGATTGTAAATTTTATTCTTGGAGATGTATAACAGTTAGTGTCTTTAATAAAACAGCAAAGTGACAACTGTTTCATTATTTGATTGCATGTGCTTGATGAACTGCCTGGAATCAAACTTCGCTTCTTGTTAGTGTTTAATAAGTATACCAGAAATTGACTTTTTCACAGTTTATAGCTATTTTCTTTCAGTTCCAGTCGATTATTAAGCCTTGCCTGGAGATTTGCCGGGCTGTTCTTTTATCTGCCAAAAGCAAATTACTTACAGGATTTTCAAATGTTCACTTGAGCTCAAACTCAAAGTAAACAAACTCGGTGCACTTAATTACTCTTGAGAGAACATGTGATTGTCTTTTTCAGTACATTTCTGAGGTCATATTATAAACAAAAATAGCATGATTTGTATGTGATATTTATCACTTGCTGTATTTATGCCAAATATCACTACAAAAATCTGTGTTTATGAACCAAAAGACAAAACTTAGCTTCGTTCCGTATACATCACAAGTGCTGTAAACACGAAGTCTGAAACGGATGAAACGGGAAAATAAAAGGTTACAAAGGAACCACATGTTCTGGTTTATAATGGTCTTTCCTGAACATGTGGTGCTCACCAGTTCTTGCCTGTTATAAATGAGAAATAGCTGATTATCGAAGAAGTTTCTACACCGCCTAGCAAGTAGCATTCGCTCGCCTTGTCCGTCAAAATTTTGTCGCATATATAATTAACTGTACAATATTACAAACAAAGGAAATCGCTGTATTAGCCAATCAGGTACTGCTGATAAATTTTCGAAGAATATGATTGGCTGCGAGATGGCGGGAAGACCTTTCTATAAATAGACTACTCTGTAAACTGATGGGCCAAACCCTATAGTGGGAGATGGACACTTCTGGTTTGGCGAAAAAAAAGTTGTTTGGCGAAAATTATTTTGACTTTGACGAAAATAAAGCTGAGTTTGGCGAAAATAAAGTTGCTATTTGGCGAAAATAAGGTTGAGTTTGTACTCATAAGCGTCCGTGATCCAAGATGGCGGACTGAGGACAAGGGGCGAGTTATGTTTGCTCTTGCACAAGTCGGTATCAGTTAGTTTTCCCAAAATATTCTCATTTTCGTACATAACAGAACACAGGTACTGAACATCTGTAAAAAATAAATTGGTGGCATTTGGACAAATAGTTTAGGAGAAAATAACGCGACAAAGACAAACTTTCACGGCACGGAAACGAGGCTAAACAAACACAGCTCCAGCCATGCTCTGAAAACTGAAAGAATTATTCTAGAATATCGTTCCTGAAACCAAAATCACCCCAGCAATTGACAAAAGACAGTCTTGGGAACAATTTCCATACGTGATAAGCTATAAAACTAATTGATACCGACTTGTGCAAGAGCAAACAACCCGCTCCTTGTCCTCAGTCCGCCTTCATTGGATCACAGACCGACCCTGTTGCCCGCAAAGGATCATGGACCGGCCCAGGAGGGCCACTGAAAAAAAAAGAGCTTGTCGCTTTTGGGTTTGAAGACGCCAAAACTCAAAATAATTTTCGCCAAACTCAACTTTACTTTCGCCAAACTCAAAATCAAATTCGCTTAACTCAAAATAAATTTCGCCAAACGCAAAATATTTTTCGTCAAACTCGATTTTATTTTCGCTCCTTGGCCCTCCTGGGCTCCCATACATTGAAGTAAGAACTAAGCGCCACCCACCCACAGTCGGAAGTAAAACCAAAACGTTATCCAAGCTCAGAATTGTGATGATAATTACAATGTGCTCAAACTCATCGCTTGTACATTGGTGAGTTGTAACTTGCTAAATTTCATTTGATTACTTTCCTTGGTTTTGTGGAAAATAGAAAATAGACGAATTAGAGCGATCAATATATGCCGGCACAAATTGAAGGTTTGTAATTAATATTCACTGTATGGATAAAGTCAAAGTAACACGTCAGAACAGTAAAACAATTTTCAGTTATTTTTAGTTTTTGAGTTCAGTTATCATGGATTCAGTAAAGCATCCAACAATTCATAATTTTCTACAACACGAATTGTCTCGCTCAACGTGTACCATAATTTTTAGTTTTCCCGCTCAGCCTGGCAGAAAACAACCCATCACACGGTTGTACCTTCGCAAGTCACGGACGGCAACCGGAACTCGTTTGCAGTCTTGCTAGCTCTGTCACGCAACGCTCGGAGCCCACTTACAGCTGCTTTACTCGAGTAAGACTTCCGAGCAAGATATCGATATCCAATCAAATCGAAATCGTGCCACGTTGGAAATGTTGTCTTTTCTTCTCGCGACAGTGTTTATATAAACTCTGGGGAAGTCCGACATTTGCTTCAGCGTTTTGAAAACGCTTCAGCGTTTTGAGCGAAGTCTAGATTCTCTAAGACTATTAAAATTAGTAGGGTTAACTTGTCAACTTGGCTAACTTGTTATAACTTGGAGATCAAGATCTGCTTGAGAATCTTCGACAGAGTTTGTTGATCTATAAAGTATAGCCAGTCATCGGCAAATAATTTAATGTTAGATGATGTTCCTTCCATGTCATTAATGTAATAATTAATAAGAACATCAGAGGTCCCAGCACAGCCTTCCTTGAGGTACTCTGGCTCCCCATCCAAAACGACTCTTTCACAGCGCCGAGATAGCCAATTAAAGTTCTAACCCAGCAATGTAGTTGGCTGAATTGGGAGACATATTAATGTATATTACGTTTATTATCTTTCCTGTTGTATTGCATTTGCTATAGGCTACAAATAAACTTGTTGTTGTTGTAAAATGGCGGACGACAACAACGAAAGATATCAGAATAGATGGATAGCCTCTGGAAATCACTGGTTCAGGCACAATTCACACTAACCTACAAGCCCTTGCTGACATATGATATTCAGGCTGCATTTAGTATTCCAGTGGCTAAAAGATAAGTAATTTAAATTGTAATCATTCTGTATATACTTATTCCGGAATACGTTCAATCGAACGCATCCTAAGTTTGGATATTCTGTGTTCTATTCTTAACTATTATTTCAACCAGTTGTTCGTATTAATCATAATTCTAACGCTTTAGTTTGTCAAGTACGAGGCCCATTCAGTCAGACTAATAAAGAAAACAATCATCTAATGCACATATGTACTTACCATTCTGAACAGGAAGTAAAAGAAATATCGCTACAACACAAAGATGTGCAACGCTTTTAAAGCGAATAAAATCGGCATTCATCTCAGAAGGTACTCTGCTACGTAATTAGTTGACTGGCAACAAAATTCTTTCGAAAGTGAATGACCGAATTCCTGTCTTCAAATAGTCCCTTCGACACGATTCTGTAAACAGATTTCAAATTAACATTTCGAATAATTGCCAAATGTAATTAGAACAAAAGGTGAAAAGTTCAGTTGATACCGTCACGCAAGTGTGTTTCATTTGTTTTATCCACCCTTGACAAAGAATGAAGATATCGGGCTGAAGGGTGATTTAAGATTTCAGCTTTAATACGACTGCGACACCTCTGAAGGTAACTATCAGCATTTTAAAACAGTAATAGGATGTCGTGATGAGGCTTCAAATAATTGGTTACAAATTTATTAGAGGGTCTGAATGGGGGGGTCTACATGTCAGTTGTCAGTTAAATTTTTGGCCATTTGTCAGTTGTCAGTTAGCTCTAGTTAATCATTGCTAGAGAAAATTTACAATGTTTGACCCACAAACACCAAATTTGTCAGTTGTCAGTTATTTTTCGGTTGTCAGTTGTCAGTAAAAAAGTCGTCATTTGTCAGTTATTTTTAAGGCCGTTTGTCAGTAGTCAGTTAACCCCATTCAGACCCTCTTATTAGTGTCGAGAGTGTGGCGTTAGCAGTCGTGATATACGTTAACTAAAATTGTACCGTGTAGTATGACTGACCTTTTTCCGGTTTACTTGAAAATTATGCACACGAACGGCTTATAAAACACGTCTTAAATATCTCAAATATGCAGGTAACTACTGACACGTGCATCACTGATGCACTACACTGTTACATCTAGAGTGCAGTCCCAGTCCTCTCGTTTGGGAAGCCGGATAGGAATACTCCATCTTTATATAGAGAGCAACATAAAAACACCCAGAAACGCCGGAAGCAGGCTACGTTTTGGTGAACTACACCTATTAAGATACCAGGGGCGTAGCCAGCCATTTTTCCCCTTTACGCCTGAAGGTACAAGCCAAACGAGCGGTGAAGGCGCTAGCTCCTAAGGGGTCTGGGACATGCCTCCCCAGGAAATGTTTGAAATTTACAAGCTCTGAAACGTTTCCGCTGCAATGCCGTCTTTAGTAAGGTTGGGGGATCGATTGAATAGTGCAATAGATAGCGTATCACATCGTGCTCACTCAAGGGTTAGAGTTGAATTTCTAATAAAAGTTATACAAAACAGAAAAATTCACTGCTACAGCCAAAACAAAAACGCAAAAATTCCTGTTTGTGGGTTGAGCGAGTCACAGGACTGAGCTAGGAGTTATAGGGGTGCTTCTAGTGTTACGGCTTTTAAGAAGTTGTTAAAAACCTATCTTTTTGGCAAAGCATATCAACTATAGTCTTAACAGTATCATATTACCATTATTTTGCATGACGTCAATAGTTAAATACTGTCAGGAGCCCATTACCAGGAGCGTCCATAGATACTATACCCGTGAGTCAACGTATGACCGGTTTGAGCTATTTTTAGAACATGTTTCCCGGGTAACTGCCTTCTGACGTAATTATCGAGATTAAGAATGATCTATTGTTCTTTGAGGTGATTTTACTAACGCTGCATTGTCCTGACTATGGTTTGATTGGATTCCCAAAGTGTGGGCACATGAACTCCCGTGAGATATGTTCTAAATATAGCTCAATCCGGTCATACGCTGACTCACAGACCTAGTATGGGAGATGGACGCTCCTGGTAATGGGCTCCTGATACTGTATATATATATATATTTTATTAGCATATATAGTAGATTTAGACATTCTATACATACTACTTAGTTAGGATTAGTATATACGTCAGCCTATAGGCATTTGTAATGCGCATGTGAGCATATTCCAATGGAACACGCGCAATATATATATCAGTTAAATTTATTATTACTATTTATTATTATTGTTGCACACCCCTGCCATCTGACTCTGATTATATATTGATATACATGCTTGGCAGTTTTAGATACATTTCTAGCCAGTCAGAAGACTTAAATTTGACATTTTCTCGGGGCGCATGCCCCCGAACACGCGCTTGCTGAATTGAGCCCGTTCACTCAAAACCGTGGGCCCATATGCTGATCATTTCGGAGAGGAATTCATGATCAGTCTTCACCAACGATATGTCCTGTGGTTTGCATCCCTTCACAAGTGACTTCGTACTTCTCTTATTTCCGGGAACGAAGTCGAGTTTAGAGAAAATGGGAAAAGTTTCCCTGATAGATATGAGTTTAGTGCGTAAAAAAACGTACGGCTTTACTCCACGGCAAAACATGGTGCAGTAACTGGGTCGAGTTTTATTGTGAAATCCCATCTAGTGACGTCACGGTGATTGAAACAGTTTGTTTCCGCTTGCTGATTTCTTCTTGTAAAGGTGACAATATATCAAGCAATTCGAGCGATTCAGCCAAATGAATGTTCGAATCGATTTCAAGGCTCTTCCGACATCATTTCCACACTCTGAATCACGTCTTATCTGTGGTTTGGAGAGCAGAAGTTTTTGTTTGCGCGGCTTTTGGCACTGAAGAGGAACTGATTTTACTGAATGACAATGCTGAATGGTGAAGAAAAATTGGGAAGAAAAATGGAGAGATAGAAGAGAAGTGGACAAAACTAGGACTTAAATTGATCGAAATTCCCGACGTCTCGGCTATACAGCCTTCTTCAGGGAAAATTCGTTACCAAATGTTTGTTTTGGAGAATTTTTAAGCTCATGACAGCTAAAAAAATGGGACCATTACTTTACTTCAATTTCCGTCAACAAAGATTTTACTTTTATTGTTTTCCTGCTATAAAAACAACCAGATATCGAGATACCGAGTTTGGTAAGTTTGAAAGTTGTGCCGGATTTATCGCGTATTAGAAGCTAAAACCACTTTTTCACTTCATCCTATTCAAGTGTTATTATAAGTATGCAGCTTTTCATATTGGGAGGGAAGGTTCTTAGTTTTAAGAGGCTCGTATGTATTAAATAATGAAGATTCTGAGTGGCTGTTCTGGATATCCCTTGAATTAGAGCCTTGGTTCGGTGAGACCTGTTGACGATCTGACCTTGGAGGTAATCTGGTGGATGGACTCAGTGGCTGGTAGATGCCTGGTGTTTGCACTGAAGGAGTAGCGGGAACACAGCTAGAAGTCTCACGCGCTTGGCTTGAGTCAGAGTTAGCAATTGTATAGTCTACGTCTTTGTTCCTCCAATATTCACGGGTAGAGGTACCAACTGGTTCATACTCGTCATTGTTAATTGTTGGTGCTTGTGATGACAGCGAAGGAGCAGCAATATTTTGTGATGAAAGAGGGTGATCCATTTCAATTGCGTTCTGAAATAAAAAATGGTAAGCACGTCTCAGGATCTTGCAATGAAGCTATTCTTTAAAAAAGCTATTCTGCAGAGGTATTTACCCTGGGAATTTTTCTGGCATAAAATAGATCCTGGGAGCATTCGAAAAATACATCGCTCGCTCATTGGCGAATTCCGGTTGCAAAACATCAATAGTCCTGGGATCCTTAAAATTTGGAATTTGGAAATTTAATAAGATTTCACAGGGTCGGCTCACAGTTACTTTTGACTCCTGGGAATGCAATAGAAATAATATGCCTCGACTCCTGGGAATGGTAAAAAAGTACGTTTGACTCCTGGGAGCGACTAACATGCCAGGAACATGTTTTGACTTCTGGAAGTTGAGCATGTTGTTTTTTTTAGCATGCAAGGAATATTCCCTGACCCACCCTGGGATTTTTTTTTTTTTTGGCTCGGAAATTTTAACTTTCCTTGGAATCTGTGACTACTTCTTCTGAGTTGGGAAAAAAATCACATAAACCCATTACCAGCTGGGAAAGTGTCTTCGAATATTTTCATCCTGGTTAAACAGAATAACTTTTTATTTGCCAGCGGTTTTTAATATCGTCTAATTTGAAAGAGAACTGTACGAAATGATCACTACTGCAGTTATTCCAGTTGTTTGAACAATTCTCCCATTGCAAGTCTCGACGCCTGTGATGCATTTAATATATGTAACATAGGATCATTATGGTCCTTTGGTAAAATAGTAAAATATACGAAAGGTATGAAGAGGAACATAAACGTATATAACTTACATCGTACATGGAATTATCTTCTTCAGATTTTGAGGAAGCTCTAACCGTAAAAAAACATGATATGATTAATTGAAAATGTATGTCTATTAATTAAGACCCCCAGAGAAAGAAACGGAAAGAAGTGTACAGGTCTGAAATCATAAACGCTTCTCAAGAATATAGTCTAAGAGAAAACATAACATTGCTGCTGAACAGTTCTGCACAACATGATGCTGATTATGGCACGCCATGTGACAATATTGTTCAAAAATATATATTTATGTCTACTAAGAAATATATATCGTAAAGACAAATATATATGGGTTTGTAATATATATATATGGCTATGGCGAAATATATACACTGCTATGGAAAAAATATATATGGTTATGCAAAATTATGAATACGGCTACAGGAAAATATATATATACGGCTATGTAAAATATATATACGCCTATGAAAAAAATATTTATACGGCTATGAAAAAAATATTTATACGGCTATGAAAAAAAAATTATATAGATACGGTTATGAATAATATATATACGGCTACTGTGCCCGCTGTCTTCCATGTCAGCGGGTGGCTAATGAGCTTCCACAAAAGCAAAATGCAGGACAATCTTGAGTCATTTATCGGTCCATGCGATTCCTTCGCTTTTTCGTCAAGCCGAGCGAAACCTCCACAGTGATAATATCAATATATTAGAATATATGGAACGCCGGCTAGATGATTACGTTTGCGTTGTCCAAGCTGTGATCCTTCATTGTGCACAACAAAGCATTAACGAAGACCTGATCGAGCTGTTGCTTCGGGTTCATGATGAAATCAATGCATTGAATGGACGGTTTCAAGAACTCTGTTACATGCGTAGGAACTATTGCTCAGAAATAGGATTCCCGTTTGGTTGCCCGCTTGGTTGGTTCGAGGGTCCGCCATATTGGATTATTCAGGGTTTCCCGCGAAAACCTTGTTGCCATGTGTTTATTTATTAATGACTCCGCTGACATGGAAGACAGCGGGCACAGTAGCCGTATATATATAGTTTTCATAGCCGTATATATATTTTTCATTGCCAAATATATATATTTGTTTCCTGTAGCCGTATTCATAATTTTGCATAACCATATATATTTTTCCATAGCAGTGTATATATTTCGCCATAGCCATATATAGTTTACAAACCCATATATATATTTGTCTTTACGATATATATTTCTTATTAGTATAAACCAACTAGTGGACTATTACAAATCCTGCATTCTGATTGGCTACCCTACTATAGGTCTATTTGTGATAGCCCATGGTAGAGAAAAACCGCACGCATTTTCATGAAATAATAACATTTTTCAACTTCAATTTGTTTCTTTCTATTATTTTCTACTGTCCTACTAGTTAGTTTATACTAAAACAATTAGACCTCTCGCCCTCATGGGATACGAGTTAAATAGCCCATTCGGGCTGCAGGTCTAATTGTTAAGTAGACATAAATATATATTTTTGTACAATATTGTGACATTTGGCGTGCCATACAACATACATCCCAGTAAAAGCTACAAACAACGAATGCAAGACAGCAGGCAACTCAACACCACTGAATACATCGAAAACGCAATATACCTATATCCAAACAGAAGTGAAACAACAACAAAATAACAACTATAAGGACTGATCATTTTTTTAAATCGTACCTTGTAGCTTCCTTTGCCGATTTTTTACCTGTAAAGCAAATATTTTTTTTTGAAGACATCAAAGTTTATCTCATAATGACCACGAACCGAAATCATATTAGTACATGGGAAGTAATAATTGTTTTATTGCTCATTTTCAAAACATTTTAACAATAGATTAGCAGATAAATAGCAGCTGACAATTACACATTAAGATGGTTCAGTCAGTGACTCCTGCGTGCCATAATTATATTGTATATTTAGGCTGCGCGCGCAATCTACATATAATACCTGCTCTCAGAGAATCGAAATTGAAATTGTGACGAAAAAGAAATAATAAAAAAATTATGGCCATGATAATTTCGTTGTGATGCTGAACTCCATGCAGTAATTGCTTATTATGACTTCTTCAGATTTGTCATTCTTTCAGCTCATATTAATGATACTGATTATTTTCATAGGGTTGTAAATAACCCATCTTACCACTGGTATACTTATGAATATTTAACATGCGAAACGGGTCTATTGATTGATATACCGGTACTATTTAATGTACCGATTACTATTGCGTACTTACCATTCATAAAGTGGATTCTCCAGACACAAACAAGAAGAATTATATTAACAAGTACCAGGAGTACGATTATAGCCACACATGTAGCGAGTACAGCTGCATATTGAAGGGAAAAAACGTATTTCACAATCAGTCAACTTGGACCGATAACGCTCAAGCTGAAAGCCTTTTGCCTGACTACGTGCCATGACTATCTTTAGCTTGCTATAAATTGTACTGAATAATCTACAAATATAAAGATAGCACCTACAGTTTTGTATGCAGGTAAGTTTACAGCTAAATTTAGCTGATGCAAAAAGAAAATATTTTCTCCACTAGTTGCACTGAGCTCTGCAATTGAGTCAAATGTAATGAAACCCAACCGGGTTACATGCAGGATCTATTGGGTTTAGTAAAGTATCTTTTCTAGCTATTAATACTTACTATAACACGAGTCTTCCGGTGTTTTAGCGCAGCTGGACGTCGTGGAAGCTGTGAATAAATGAAAACCAAAAGAAGGCATGCATGAAACATTATTTTGGGTATTAATTTTGCATCCTATAGTATTAAGCAATACCGTTAGTAACAGTTCTTCATTACCAGACATTACGCTGTGATCGACATGTAGACATGGGAAACTAGAGTGTATTTCACATGAGTGCACAAAAATACGGCATGACAGTAACCTTACCGTAACCGTAACCGTAACTTGTTACTGTAACGTACCTCTATAATTTGATTGGATCAGAAAGACAAAAACAATAGGGAAACCATTTCAATGTCACAACATGCCGTACAGTAACCGTGCTGTAAGTCATTGCCGTAACTTGCCCACTCATACGAAATTCACTTTATAGCAGTAAGTATTTAAACTAATCGGTACGGTGGTCATGGAGGCTTGGAAAATTGTTAATAATGCTCACTAAAACATATACATTATGATAATGATAAATCAGCAAAATCAGTCAGGTCCAGAAGACTGTCTACGAAGAGAGAAGAGTAACAATATACACAGAGGTCGAAATCATGGATTAACAAGAACAGGAAGTATAACTTTGGGAGTCATGCATGGGGAATACGTAACCGAGGAGGCTCTCCATAGGATTTTATATTAATTTGTGGGAAAGTGAAATAATAGTTTGTTGCATAAAAAGCTCAACCAATACCGTTAGTTGCAGATGGCTTTACGTAGACTGTTCTAGCCTTGGTCTCATCTTTAGCACTCTCTCCGTAAGCATTTATTGCAGTAACTAGAAACCTATACGTCTTTCCCCGTTCAAGCTCGCTTGTAATGTTGTATTGAAGTGTAGAAGGTTCTGTGACATTTTGTAACCTGAACCAAGAGGAACACTGGCAGTATTGGTAAATGACTTTCATGTAAATAGCATATCCCGTAATTTCACCACAGTTGTCATTTGGCTTATTCCAATGCAATGTAATCGGCAGATGGGATGTTTGATTAATGGATTGCTGCAGGATAGGCGGAGGTGGCAGACCTGATGAAAAAGCAGATCATTACAGTGACTGTTGAAAACCCGCAAGTTGAGTGGCGATATAAAGCACATTGCAAAACTTAACAAAAAGATCAAGCTATAGAAGAATACGGAACAAATTTGTAAGTATAAATTAGTAGCACTATTAATTTATAAGCCTATTACCAAATGTGAATGCTCAATTTCTCAAAAAGCTGCTTTCTTTGACGTACCTGACTGTGTTAAGTTTACTCATTTCTGTAATAATTTTCATGTTACCACGTACGATTTTAGCAGCGTAGCCGTAGTGCATGAGGGAGCTGAACTTTTCTTTGTGTTTTTAGAAGTCAAAGCTATTTCAGCTTCTGTGTATTTGACAGCTATATTAAACAATTATTCACCGAAGTGGAGGTGAATAGTTGTGGATATTTACCGAGCCACTTCGGTGAGGTAAATATCCACAACTATTCACCAACACTGAGGTGAATAATTGTTTTAGTATATACCACACTCCAGGTTAATAGCCAGCACCAAATAGTTATTTAATTTTCTGTCAAATGGACAAAAACTCGCGCGATATGATCGCTGCTTTGCTCGGAGGTGAATATGAAATCATATTCACTGTTTGAGTAGCCAATCAGAGCGCGCGAAAAGTGATATTTACTGGTGTGGTATATACTAAAGTTATTTATTTAGAAAACAGTTCATCCTATCTCCACTAATCCAGCTTCGTTCAATTCAGTCGTCGTTGCTGCAGTTGATTTCATCGATTTCTAGAACTTGTGAGAATCGAAAAACTTCGTTACTCGCTCTAAAAAGTTGTGTTTTAGCTGAAAAACGGAAGAGCAGAAATATATTTTAAATTAAGTATCTGTCAGTTCATGTGACAAATTGTTTAGTTTCTTTCAAAATGTATGGGACTTGTCGTTATTTGTTTACAAAGAGTTGTGAGCGAATTTGGAAAATCCAGAGCGGGAAAGATGAAAAAATCCTGCCCGCTGAGCAACCAATCAGATTGCATCATTCAGAGTCATCTTTGCCATATAATAAAGGCCGATGTACAATACTCTCGCTCATGTTGTAAAAACTACTTACATTTTATAGTTAGATATGCAGATTCCTGTGCTGTGTGAGAGCTTCCTCCGTATACATTTATTGCTGTACAAATGTACTTGCCAGCATCTGTTTCATCAACGGACGGGATAGTTAGCGTAGTTCTGCCAGACTTAGACCAGGATATTATTGGGGAGGGATTACCAGCTGCTGTGCACTTAAAGTTGACTTGGTTACCCTGGACAACTGTTATGTTTTGCGGTGGAGTGTTAATAGTCGGTGGATCTAGACAAGGAACACACAGTCCATGATGTATGTACTAAACACTTCGCTATTATGCTCTTGTATATTAAAGACGCTTGTTTGTATTTTTACCATAGGTCACATTGCTTAAACGGGCGAACTGAACTCTAAATCAACTTTAGCTCTATGAATCAATCTATATATGTTAGATTATAAGTAAAGGTTATATACCACTACCGAGATTTATAAGCACTATATCAACCCGAGGCGAAGCCAAGGATTGACATATCGCTTATACACCGAGGTAGAAGGTATATATATAACCGGCGTCTTATATACGTCGGTGGTGAAGTTTCCTAAAAAAATGAATCTCCAGGTTGATAAGTAGGTTATCAACCTGATGAATTTATTAATGAGGTTGATAACCTACTTATTAACTGATAAATCCTATTGTTGGGTTGAAAACGTAGATAAAGACGGGAAGGAAACTGAGCCAACGAGTATATAATTCAATGTATTGTGTCAGTTCCGCTTCGGATAACAGAAAATCTGAAAACCTTCACAACTTCGGCTTAGTACAGACGACTAGAGCCTTGTAATTTGTGACGGATAGAGACCTGGGACAACATAGAAAAAATCATTTGTTCCCGTCATTGGAAAGCTTGACAAACGACTCCTAATTGCGAACCTTTGTCGTTTCTTTTTGCTGGTGGTCTGATTGTTTTTCCTTGGTATGTATACCATACGATATGGGGAATTTTCACTGAATCGAGCCACCACACAATTAAGCTACATTTATCAGCGGAGAATCGGGTGTTTTTTAAACTTGAAAACCTAATTTCTCTCGATAAACACGCAATACAGAAAATGAAAATAGCAGAACTTATTTGTTTCAAATTCATCTTCGTAAAGTAGTTGGGTTGATTTAGGGTTCAGTCCCCCTATAAAAATAATTTCGTCTTTGCGTGCATGTATACGACGAAAGCAACTTCAATCAGACGTTGTATATGCTACTGATGCAACTCGATAAAGCTCTTGGAATGAGCAATAATCCTCTCCTTCAGTGTAGTACTTACAGTTTACTGTGATAATAGTTTGCGCCTTAATCGCGACGTCACTCGGATCATTAGTTGCCCGACACTCGTATGTGCCATTCTGTTCTCTCTTAATGTTTGGGATGCTAAGCACGGCATTTCCTACACCTTGACTTTTGGTTACCACAGTACAACCCACTATATGTACCCACGTGATGTTGGGTGATGGACGACCACTGGCTGAACACGTGATAGCCAGGTGCTGACCCTCAGCTATGTTATCGCTGCTAGCCAGATGAGTTGTGAATACTGGAGCAACTAAAATGCATAATAGATACACGACCACTATTTATACTTGTGTAAGTAGGGTTATTGGAATGAGGTAAAATATGCGTACAAGACACACACTCATCCACAATGAAGAAAACTCGTGCCAGTTCTCCCTTCGCTCTGTTACGCGCAGAGCCGGAGAGACGGGTTATGTTTAGTACTGAGTTTGGCATGGTCTCAGTGTCTTGGATGTAATAGATCAAAAACGAAAGATATAGTGTAGTGTACAAGACGGAGGACGAGCAGCCGGTTGCAAGCGAGGTTCGAGTCACACTCCGGACGTAGATTTTTATTTCCTTCTTTTCCTATCTTCTCGCCATTTCTGTGATGTAACGTACGCTTATTAAAATGTGTCTTGATCAGTGTTTGAACTAATCGGAGCAACCTTGATCTAGCGTTTCATAAGCAACCTTGATCTGGCGTTTCCCTTCTACGCTCTTTACGCCGCTTCGCAGGCTAGCGTTTCATTGGACATCAATATTCATCTGTCATTTGATTCATGATCATTTGTAGATCAAGATGCATCCTCAGATCTTCATGTGGAGTTTCATCGTGCATCAAGGTACATGCACCTGACCAAGATGGGATGACCTGATTTGCTGCTGAACTCATTAATTATTCATGAGTTTGAGAACTATTTTTCAAAAACTTAACTGAACAAAAACAATAGACCAATTTAGCTTTTACATTTGTTGTCCCAAATCAGGTCACCTGACTTTTCACTTGAGTAATGTTTCCTTGTTTTGCTGTGTCCAAAGGGGAAATGAACAAATTCCTCTAATAATTGGAAAACAAAGCACTGAATCCTCTGAAGAGCTATCACATGATATGTAACGTGTTTGTTTAGCCAGACTGTTGTTATAGCGCCCTATAGCGTGTTTACCATATTTGGGCATTCTTTGTGTTACTTATCACGTATAGTGGAATTCGTGTGAAGTCAACCGGTTACTTTTAGGTTGCATATCGAACTAGGTCGAATGAGTTAAACTTATGATCTTCGTACAGTTGTACAATTATAGTAGTTTGTGGATAACTGGCAACGCGACATGGTGTCAGAAGTAGATCGTATACGGGATTCTAAGGTTAGGGAGCGCCTTTTGCGTATCCCAGATCTTACTTTGCAGAACACGGTGGATCTATGTTTGGCGTCAGAATAGTCTCTGGTCAACATCAAGTACATCGATGAGGGTATATCTTCTGAGGCCCTACACCAGTTGAGTGAAGCCAATAAGAAGGAATATAAATTGAAGAGTAGTTATCAAGGCGAGAGTGCTTAACTGAGACTTCTTCTGGAGCTTAAAACGGCTTGGCAGAAACGTGAGAAATACTGTAAATTTTTACGGTTACATGCACGTTTTTGGTAAAAAGTTCTGTCGGGCTTTAGGTAAGACATGTAACTTGTGTGGCAAGCTTGACCATTTTCCCGAATTCCACGACTGACTATGGACGCCCGAAAACTAACCAACATCCACGAAGTAAGTTATGAACAGGATGATTCAGAAGGACAGATATTCACCATGGGTAAAGCCCGGGGGTAAAGCTTCTGTCAATAAAGCAATGATAACCTTGTAATTCGAGAATGGCGAAGAAGAGCAGTTTCAAATTGATACGGGTACAGTGCTGCCGATGCGTGTCTATAAACGAGTAACGGGAGATTACAACCTCAAGAATGGTGTTACTGGTAATAATATATAGTCTATATATAGTCGTCAGTGACTCTTAATCTCGTACTGTTATAAACAATAACCTACTTGTGAAATATACACATATATTATAGGAGTTGCTAGGGAATTAGCGGAAATACATTATTGTTTATTGTTATCTTTTCGTTCTCTGACTACGTTTACACTTTTAAGAGAGTTTAACTAAATGTCGCGTGTCGCGGGTCGCGGGTCGGCTGTCGCGGGTGCGGGTGGAATGTCGCGGGTGCGGGTGGAAGTCGCGGGTTGAAGTCGCGGGTCCCTTTTTTTTCATTTTCTTCAACAATTTTTTTAGGTTATTTGATTTTAATGATTTTATTTTATTTTATTTGCCAATCTGCATAAAGTTGAGTAGCGTTTTTTATTTCGCCTAAAGTTGGTTTGACTACTCGTGTTACCGAAAAATACAGCTCGTGCTTCATTTTAAAGCATTTAAACTGAAGCCATTTAAACCACCGGCTTTAGCTCATCTTTTGTAAAAATATCACTACTGTAAATATTGTCAATGTTTAATAATAAACTGTTATGACTTCTCTGCCAAATCTAATGATCCCCGTTACTGCTATTACATCAATCAGAAAACTATATTATATAGAATGCAATTTGTTGAAAAAGGAAAATTTACTTGGGCCTTTGTTTCCGCAATCCTTCTAACTACAATGCTCACGTGAAAGAGCTCCCTACATTGTTTATAATTATTGTTAGCTATTAATGCTCTGTTCTGTTGCGAGAAACGTGACTAGCACCACAGGAATTGCGTCTTATCCGAATTCCTCATTTTAGAATCTAGCTATATGATCAGTTTCTAACGAGAGCTTTATGCATATTAATGTTTTGAAGACATTGATATTTCTGAAAGTGGACTGCTTAACTAATCTGGACTAAGTAAACGTTATACCACGTGCTACTTCATTGCTACTTGAGATAGCTTGCGATAGCTTCACTCCTGCCTGAAAGAGTTCTTAGAACTTAGAATTAGATTTATTACTCCCTTACGTAGTTTACACTAATACTGGGAGGATCAAATTGCTCCTTAACTTGTTTTTGTTTTTGCAAATACTAAATAAAACAAGTCGAGTATACTTACATCAAACCGATGTTTCTCCAGGTATGTGAAGATAAGTTGCTTCACGCTCTCCCTGTCTAGCCCCAACTGAAATGCTGCAGCCGAAAATAAGCAGTTACCGTCCCCTCGCGGATCACAAGAGACCGCGAAACCTGTGCTTTCCAGTCGTTTGAAGAGTTCGTCCATTTTAACTAAACTTACAAAATGCTAAAATCGCACAGATGACGTCACGACTCAGACAAACACACCACTTTTCTAGTTACAACTTACAAGAATTGACTAGCGCTTCAGGTCGTCGTCTGACTAATCTACCAAAAATGACGGCTTTGCTGTATTGTATTTCGAAAGAGAACCTGATGATTGTACTGTCGAACAGCTTAAACGTTGGCTAAAATACAGAGGATTGAAACAAAGCGACAAACGGCGATCTTATCAAGCAAGTTCCGAGTATGGCGCGAAATTCAGTGTTGGTATGGGAATCCGATGCCAAATAATTTCCGTAAATTCGAATTTCTGAAATATTCACTGTCTGCAAACATACCGTGCAATCGTGTTTTCAGTTTCCGGCCATACGTTTCGGCTGTAACGAGTCAAACTCAAAGTCCGCGGAAAACTATGGAAAACTGAAAACACGATTGCACGCTTCCCAGTACAGATACATCCCTCAAATTTTTATCAGTTAATATTTTACCTCTTAAGTTTGCAGACAGTGAATATTTCAGAAATTCGATTTTACGGAAATTATTTGGCATCGGATTCCTCATATAAACACTGTATTTCGCGCCATGTTTCCCCGGCTCCTATAAGATGGTGAAAATTATCTTGGACTGGCCTATTCGTTGCCGCAAACCACGTTTAATATAGTGAAGCTCTAACTGAATCCCAAACTTATCTTTTCCCATTGAACATCGTTGTAAGACTTCATGGCCTAAACGATGAAAAGTCAGGTTTTCCGTAAGAGATTTATCGGTGAATGGGAATATTGTAGCCAGCAGGTAACTTAATTTTGAAATTCTTTAAAACTCATCGGAGACCAAAGCTAATGTAATGGCTGGAAAATTACCAACTGTGCAAGGTTTTGAACAGATATTTTAGATATAGACTGTACATACAGAGGTTAACGAGCTAATAATTTATAGACGAGAAAGGAAAGGCTGATTCAACGAGTTTTTCCCCCCAATATTTCGAACGGCACGGCCGAAGAGGCTTACAGTGTATCCAATAAACTAGAATCTTTACGAAATAATACATGAATTATGAATTGCACAATCTTATGATGAAACACATATAAACCAATGAAAAGAAGGTGTGACATATAATATGAAACAAAATTAATAAAAAAGTTATAATTTCGCGACATGTTAATTTCGCGAATTTCGCGATTCGCAAAAAATCGCGAAAAATTGATGTCGCGAAAATTAAGTGTCGCGAAAGTTTGCATGCGCGAAAATTAAGTGACCACACATATAAGCTTTAAGTGAAAAATAAGCCCTTTAATAAACGTTCTGAGTCCACTTATTCAATGTCTCCGTCGTCTTCACAATCGGCCAGGTCATCCATCCTTACCTGGTACAGAAGCGCAAGGAACTGAAGCTGAGACAAACACAGAAGGCCATTCTGATCTGGGATGTTTTTAGAGGTCAGAAGACGCAGAGGGTGTCGTCGAAGCTCTCCTCTCTGAACATTGAAGTTGTCTCTGTTCCAGCTAATATGATGCACTTCTTTCAGCCACTTGACTTGACAGTAAATGGGCCGGCAAAGAAATTTTGCAAAGACAAATTTACATCTTGGTATTCAGCAGACGTCCAACGACAAATAGAGAATGGAACAAGGATTGAAGACATAGAAGTTGACCTCAGACTATCAGTACTAAAGCCAGTGCATGCTGCATGGCTTGTTGACCTATACAATTATCTGACCAGCACTGAAGGAAAGGTCTACATTCATAAAGGATGGGAGAAAGCAGGAATCAAGTGCGTTGTTTCTGGCGAGCAATCTCTACCACCAATTGACCCATATCAAGGCATTTACCATTCATGAACCATTTAGTTCCTAAAAATTGAAAAAAAACTGTAAATGGACGTTGAAGTTTCTTGTGGAAGACAGTCTATTTCTATTCATTGTTACCGTTCAGTTACCGTTTTGTTGCAGTTGGAAAAAGGTACAAATAAATACAAAAACTTTTACGTAGTCTCGTTTATTGTTGTCCAATAGTCAAATAGCGAAGGTATTTAATTATTGATTTATCGACAAAATCGCGAAAGTAAAGTGACTCGTTTTTTACCGATTTCCCCAAAACGCGAAAATAAAGTGTCGCGAAATATGACCTTCCTCAAATCGCGAAATTAAAGTGTCGCGAAAAATAAGTGTAATAAGGTACAAGTTAAGTTTCATCACCTTTATTCATACCTAGAGGTTCAAGAGTTTGACCTCTATCGATAAGATACGCTTCTCGCGCTTTGCGTATACTGTCTCGCTGAGAAAAAACAAGTTCTAGTGGAATTAACTGCATATCAGTAGGTAAATGATTATTAGTTAGAAAATGTTCTGAAACGGCAGTGGGTTTGGATTTGTTAGAAGGAGTATCTACTTTATGGCGGTGTTCGTTAAAGCGGTCTTTAAGGCGGCGTTTGGTTTTCCGATATATTGAACATTACGACGTTTACATTGGACCATGTAAATGAGGTTTTTGGAATTACAGTTAATGTGGTGTTTAATAGCTCTTAATTCGCCAGTAGAGTGGAAAGTGTAACTATTTTGGCCATTGTCAATGTATTTACAAGTTAAACAATTAGTGCCACAACGGTAGCCTGAATTTCAGCCGTCTCAGGCTACCACAACGGTGAAATTATAAAAAAAGGCCTAAAAAAATAAATTAAAAACTGCTCTAAAAAAATATTTTTCAACGAAATAAAAAACGCTACTCAACTTTATGCATTAAAATCAAATAACCTGAAAAAAAGTTGAAGAAAATGAAAAAAAAAGGGACCCGCGACTTCAACCCGCGACTTCCACCCGCACCCGCGACATTCCACCCGCACCCGCGACAGCCGACCCGCGACCCGCGACACGCGACATTTAGTTAAACTCCTTTTAAGAGCAAAAGTTTCCGGATTCGTAAATGTTTCCGGATTCACTGCGCTGAACCGATTGTTCGGATTCGTTAGGCGTTTACACTACAACAGTATTTGGATTTGGCCGTTTGCACACTGCACTCGGAATTCAAAACAATCAAGCAACCAGTCATCAACGATATGATCGCGGGCGGAAAAGTATGCGGATTCATCGGAATAACCGTTTACACTACATATTGTTTCAGATTGAAAAGCATTCGAATACAAAGTTTCTAATATTTTTTCTAGATTCAAAATTTTCGGAGATATCACCAAACGGGGATGATTTGGTCCCGGATTCATCATCTTATGTGTAAACGGCAAAACGAATCCGGTATCGAAACGTCCCGGATTCGTGACGAATCCGGAAACTTTTGCTCTAGTGTAAACGTACATTTTCACTCTCTCTATTATCATTACCTTTAACTTTTAACGCTGCTTTTCTCTTCACGTTGTAGACTTGTGACCCTTGTTCCCTAATCTTCACCATGTAAACATTGTCGTCGTTAACTATCACTCTCTTTATATCAAACCAAGCACGGCCTGTATTCAAGTCTCCATAGAAATACAGTCTTCCTCGATACACAGGGTCTGTAGTATTCTTGAGTGAAGTGACCCCTGAGATTATGTCTCCTGACATTAACCCCAACGATAGAGAAATGTCATCACTGGTCTTATCGTATACACCAAACTGAAGTCCAAGGAAGCGTGTACTGGTTGTTGTGTTCCACATGAACCTGGCATCTTCACCAACGTATCTCTCAAGCTGAACAGGACCCATGACGTCACATAGCACTGAAAACAAATTAGGAAATAGGATTAAATACCGTTTGTAAGAAAATGTTAAATCAATGAAACAAACCACTCTTTTTGACAATCAGCAGTTTGACTTGTATCAAATATCGTAATTAATATGCGAAATCCGAGAAATAACGTGAACCGATTGATAGCTAGAACTCCTTTAATTTGATTATGTACTATTAAAATTGATGTATGCTCAATAATCGTATTACAGTTTCATGCATCTATTGAGAATAACTACTGGCACTGCACCACTACATTCCGCCTTGCATGCCGGGATTGCACGCGGAATGGGAGCGGAGACCGATGTTCAAGTTTTCGACTGCGAATCACATTCACATATCATGCTTCTTAACCGATAATAATCCTTTGCTTTGACATATCGCATAGAATCCCATACATAGTCCCCCTTTAGATAACTGGCACACCTCTAAAAACAGATGTTACCGTTCAGTAAGAAATAAATCTGGCCTGTTACTTACATGGATCATACGGTAGTTTTGCTTTATGATTTGTTATTTTAAAATAGAATAGCAAAATAATGCGAGTGTTGCCTAATTTCCCTTCTATTTTTTCATGCCCTAGTACCCCACTGTATAACACCCTCCTCCCTCTAAAGGCCATTGTAGAGTCCATCTCCAGAATGACTGTGATCATACTTGTCGAGTGTAGCCCGGGAGAACAGCAAACGTTTGCTGGGGAAATTGTCGAGAATGGGGAGACTCGGACTTTTACCGGGAAACTATAGAAACAGTATCAGGACATTGCACACAATTTTTCAAAAAGTGTTTTCTACTTGCCTTTGGTTTGAAATGGAATATACGATGGACGAGAAGGGTCACTTCCGACTTTCAACTTCTGAGTTTTAACAAAAAAAGACTTCTGAATTCGAAATCCGACTTCTGAGTTCCGACTAAAATATTTTCTTAAATTTCAGTACATTTTTCATATTACGCCTGGAGCAAGTTTACTTTGTCTGACTTTCGGGCTTAAAGCTCAAAAATGCCTGGGAATGCCCCTGGTATGTTGGGACTATTATGCGGTAACGTTATGGGAAAATATGACACTGCTCAAACAGGCTTTCAAAGCCTCTTTCAAACTCTAGTAGAGTTGTCACATCCCGTGTAGTCAGATAGTACTCATCATCGTGATATCTGATCTCTGATGAGAAATGTATCGCAATTCAACATAAAGTAATCGATATGTCGTCAGCAGTGTACTTGTTAGAGCAGATACGATTTCGTATGAGTGGGACAAACTACGGCATGTCCGTAACCGTGCTGTGCTGAACTCTGTGATTTGATTGGATCAGCAGAATAAAAACAATTTCAACGTCACGGCATGCCGTACGGTAAACCGTGCTGTCAGTTTGTCACACTCATACTCATACGAAATCAGCTCTATCACGCTCTCCTGGTGCACATAACGGTGTCCTAGTTTTAAAAGTATATTTTGTCTTTATGTCTTGCGCCGTAGTGTACCTGCCCCTACCCGCCGTAGTGTACCTGTAGGGTGGTTCTACAAGGTAAAAAGGGTAGGGGTCACCGTCGGAAAATCGCCGATTTCAAACCCTAAAAAAGACGACGATCACCCCTACCAGCCGAATATAGGAAGAACCCCCACCCCGGCACCTGGCCTAGCTGCAATCTCAATGATGCTGATGAAAACAGCTCGGGCTGTCATGAATTTGATAACCCACCGGCTCTACACCTACAAGTACACTTAAACAAAACTTGCAGCTAGTTTAATAGTCTACCAAATCACGATGTTCTAAAGACAACGATCAGGGCTAGCTATGGCCTCGGGGCTATGGGGCTTAAAACGTCAGCTACTACCTGATCCCCACGGCGGCTAGCATTTATGTATACCAATGTACAACTAAAATAAAGTGTACATACCGGAGTCATACCCGTGTATAACTAGTAATATAACCGGGATATATACATGTACTTACCATTTTGAGCCGGAAGCAGAATAAATATCGCTACAACACGGAGAGGTGCAACGCTTTTAAAGTGAATAAAATCGCCATACATCTCAGAAGGTACTTTGCTGCGAATTTAGTACATTTTACTAGCAACAAATGTCTTTCTAAGAGAGCGAAAGGCCGAATTCCTCTCCGTTCATGTCGTCCTTTTGACTCGATTTCAAATTAACATTTTGAATAATTGTCACTTGTAACTAAAACGAAAGGTGAAAAGTTCAGTAGATACCGTCACACAAGTGTGTTTCATTTGTCTCTTCGAAGTCTGATTTGTGATTTCAGCTTAAGACTTTCGGATGCGAACTGACTATCAGCGGCAGCATTTTGACGCCATAGACTAAAAACAGTGCTTCCTCCTTGATCCACAGGTAGCCCAAGCTTTTAATATGGCTCTATCGGTATAAAATGAGTTTGTATTGGTTTCTTATCGTTGTACAAATAAAAGGAATAAAGTATTTATAGCTTGGTGAACAATAAACAGAATATTACATGGCAGCTTGGAAATACGGTTTTATATTCTCATGGTGAATTCACAGGCTTACCATCCTCCAGGTTTAAATGTACCTCAAAAATTGGTTTTGGGTTCCCTGTGGTTACGAATTGAAGATATGGAGTTAGATTTTCACTCCTGGAATGAAAATTTAGCGATACTGTGCTCTAAACATACTCAATAAATATATTTATCATGGGTTACGTAACTAGCGCATATAGTGCGCAAGAATGTAGTGTTGTGTTAGGGAGGAACCAAGGTTCATTAGCGGGACGCTAATATATATAGCAGAACATGCAGTTGATGTTTATTCATTCGCGTCCAACGCTCTTCGCGTCGTGTTCTAAAAAATGCCATCGGATCCTAAACGGCTAGAAGACATGTCATATGAAGGTCCCGCTGCAGAAGAGCTGCCGGAAAACAGAGAAGAACCAATTGACTTCGCAGCCTCATTCCAGCTTTTCAAAACATATCTTGATCAGAAATTGATTGTTCTCAAAGAGGATTTAAAAGACGATGCCTCTTATACTACGGCCTCGATAACTAAGAAACTGAAAGAGTTTTCAGAAGTTACCTTCAAATACGAAGGTAACAAACAACAACACAAATTTAACAGCACTCTAGCGGACCAAGTTTCAGCATCTAAGAAGGCTCTAGAAGGGAAAAAGACTGCCCAAGTAGCCAAATGCCTAGAAGAACTAGAAAAGTTAATCAAGAAGAGGAACAAACTCATTAGGTTGGCTGATAAATCACCCGCCGGCTGGGATTTGGTTAATGAATACCTATCGGATGAGTTAGCTAGCGGTTCAGAGGACGAGAAGAGAATCAAAAAGGCCGAACAAGCAGCCTTAAGAAAGAAGAACCAGAAGCAGCGTGAACGAGCCAAGCCAAACAGGCCATACAACCGTTTTCAGCCCTACACTTTTCCTTCTACGAGTACCAACACATCGGGCAGTTCACCATTCTCCTACCAGTATCTTCCCGGAAGAGCCAATTACAAGGCCCCGTTTCAGCGTTTTGGAGCCCGAAAGGCAGCGCCGTCAGACATCTGTTTTGCCTGTGGTCTCCAAGGGCATTGGAGGGTAGACTGCAGAAGGCAACCTAACTCAGCAAACCCAAGGGCTTCTACTTCTCGACAACCTACTCCTGGAGGTAATCACTGAAACAACGATTGCGAGGTATTAATCAGAACTTTATTACTATGGAACCATTATTAGATACGCTAGATTACTATAGACAAGTTAATGATAGCTTAGAAGTAAGCTATCACTACGAATACGATCTCTTTGAGTACGAGCAAAACGCTCATCCACCTACTTTAAAGGGTAGACTAAAAGCTCATCTCCCCTATTGGGAATCTATTAATACCAACAGCTTCATTATTGATACGATTAGTCACGGTTATCGCATCCCGTTTGTTGATACCCCCGCTCGGACTTATCTAGCTAATAATCAATCTGCATTAGATCAAGCCGAATTTGTTGAGATGGCAATTTTAGAGCTAGTTCAGAACATTGCCGTTCTCGAACTACCTTTCATTCCGCACGTTGTTAATCCCTTATCGGTATCGGTTCAGTCGTCCGGTAAGAAGAGGCTCATTTTAGACCTGCGTCACGTAAATCAATGTGTCTGGAAACAGAAATTCAAGTTTGAAGACTGGCGTGTTTTATTACCGTGTTTTATTTCCAGAGCATCAGACGTTTCTAGGTTTTTCTTGGATCTTCCATGGGGTCACAAAGTATTTTTGCTTTACCGTGCTACCCTTCGGTCTCAGCTCTGCCCCATATATTTTTACCAAAGTTCTAAGACCACTAGTAAAATTTTGGAGATTCAACGGTGTTAAGATAGTTGTTTATCTAGACGACGGGTGTGGCACCGCGGATTCCCTCGACGTTGCTCGTTGCCATTCTCATTTTGTTAAGTGTTCTCTGAGGGACGCGGGGTTCGTAATCAATAGCAGTAAATCCACCTGGGACCCTACTCAGTCTCTAGTTTGGTTGGGTCTTGAATGGAATCTAGTTTCTGGGTTTTTCGTTATTACAAATAGTCGCATTACTAAATTCCTACATGTTATAGATCAACTGCTTAGTACAGCACCGTATGTCACAGCTCGAGATTGTGCGACAGTGACAGGGCACATTATGGCTATGTCCCCTGTGATAGGTAAGCTTACGCGTCTAAAAACCAGACATCTCTATAGAGTTATAGAGTCTAGGTCGTCCTGGAATCACCGTTTTAATATCGGAATCCATAACGATGCATTAGCAGATATTTTTCTGGAAGAGTAATATCGTAGATCTTAACCTGAAGAAAATATGTGATTATAACATTCCTATGGTTTTATCCTATTCGGATGCCAGTAACGTAGCCTGCGGGGCTTTCTTAGTCGGCACCAATGTTATTTGCCATCGTACGTGGAACGAGAATGAGGCGAGACAAAGCTCCACATGGAGAGAACTCACAGCCATTTATTTTTCATTGTTATCTTTCACATCGCTGATAACAGAAGTCCATAAGGTGTCATTCTGACAACCAGGCCGTAATACGTATTATAGAAATAGGGAGTCCAAAACCAGAATTACATGCCATCGCACTTGATATCTTTATGTTCTGTAGAGACAACAGTTTGAGTCCAGAGTGGATTCCACGTGACCTCAATTCCTTTGCTGACGAGATCAGCAAGACGATTGATTATGACGATTGGGCTACCACACCAGAGTTTTTTACGTACCTAGATGCCCTTTGGGGGCCCCATACAATTGACAGATTTGCCAATTCAATCAATTCTCATTTACCGCGGTTTAATTCTCGGTTTTACATGCCCAGCACCGAGACGGTCGATGCTTTCTCTGTTTCTTGGGAGGGGGAGAATAATTGGCTAGTCCCTCCTTTACACTGTGTTATAAGAGTTATACAACACTTAATAGCAAGGCATGCGACTGGGACTCTCGTAGTACCTTACTGGCCCTCTAGTACTTTTTGGCCTTTCCTTTTTCGCGATGCTTATAGTTGTCAACCCTATGTAATTGGTAAAATTGAGTACCCAGGTTCCACAGGGATTTTCGTTCTAGGAAATTTCAAGGGCTCGCTCATTGGGTCCGAAAATTTGACGAGCCCCGTTCTAGCTGTCAGATTACAAGCTTAAAAAACGATGAGTGCATGGTTGAATATCGAAATAGAACGAATTTGCAGTACATGGCCGATTGGCTGATACTCTACATTCATTTGTGTTGATTTATGTTATGGAATAGCCGATTGGCTTTGATACCGGTTAGTTGCAGATTTGCAAACAAGATATCGCTGCCATATGGGCAGAAAATCACAGCCGAGTGGCTCTATTGTTGATAACTACAGTTATTGTCATGAATATTTGAAATTATTCGACATTACCCACTGAGGAGCCGAGTGGCTATCCAGCTGGATAGATTAGCGTTAATCAGATATTGTAAGCCGATCGGCTTATTTTCAATTAATAATCAATTTTTTAAAACGTTGATTAACTGTACCTATACTTATACTAGACAATACAGTAGTTACCTTTGAGCCGATTTTACTGTACCACAGCTAATAATTGGCATTCAAAGGTTTTGGCTGCCAATAAGATGAATGCCTACAAGGCTGCGTGCCTTGCATTTCACATATTTTGAATTGTTTCAGATTTAATTCGGGATCCCCTTCTACAACAGTTTAGCCATGTCCAAGACCCCAGACTTAGAGCTGGTTGACGCTTTACCAGAGGCCCTTATAGAGAGTAAGGCAAAGAACACACAGAAGAAATACCAGAGAGGCTTTGACCATTGGAAAAAGTGGGCTTCACAATTTTCCGAAGTGAGCGTTTTCCCCGCTTCTATTGATTATGTGTCATTGTATTTTCTTAGTTTAATTCAGGCTTCTACCTCATGTAGTGTAATTGATGAGGTCCATTACGGTATTAAATGGGTTCATGAAATAGCTGGGTATGATGATCCATGCAGTTCGTCTGTAGTTCAAACCGTCCTTGAGGCGGCTAGAAGGCTTTTTAAGTGTTCCTGTTAAGAAAAAAGAACCGGTTACACCCGAAATGATTCTATTACTGTTTACGCGTTTCGGCCTTCCTCATCCAGTCTGTCAGACCTGCGTTTGCTTATTCTCTGTGTTCTAGGATACACTGGTTTTTTGCGCTTCAGTGAATTAGTCAATTTACGACGTTGTGACTTTACATTTGAGGAATCCTTTATGAGAGTTTTCATAGAACACAGTAAAACTGATATGTATAGGGACGGTGCTTGGGTAGTGATCGCCCAAACCCACAAAACCACTTGTCCGGTCACCTTATGTCTTAGATACTTTAGTATGGGAGGCTTTGCCCCGGATTCAGAAGAGTACATTTTTCGCCCAATGTCCTATTTCAGCAGAGAAGATTGTTATAAGTTTCGAAACCTCTCCCAGTTATCTTATTCCAGAGCTAGGGAAATTGTTTTAAAAGCGTTTGAGTCGATCGGCCTCGAGAAAAAGGACTACGGGTTACATAGCCTTAGGGCAGGTGGCGCTTCCGCGGCAGCTAACTCGAATATCGGCGACAGATTATTCAAAAGACACGGCCGCTGGAAATCAAAAAACGCCAAAGACTGGTACATAAAAGATAACATTGAATCGCTTTTATCTGTTTCCAGATCATTGGGTATTTATTTTTTATCTTCCCGTTCTTTTTATTCGCACGCGTCACGTGTGGACACACTCCTATATAAGTCTGTTGAGTATTACATGATAAATGCTTTATATTCGGTTGAGCGGGGTAGCGAATTAGAATATAAATATATTTATCATGGGTTACGTAACTAGCGCATATAGTGCGCAAGAATGTTGTGTTAGGGAGGAACCAAGGTTCATTAGCGGGACGCTAATATATATAGCAGAACATGCAGTTGATGTTTATTCATTCGCGTCAAACGCTCTTCGCGTCGTGTTCTAAAAAATTAAATACCCAAAAATACAAAGTATACACTAGGCTGTGCCTAGTTTTTTCATAACATTCTGAAGTAGCATTGTAGGACTACTGCTCTCTGCAGACACTCTGTTCCAACAGGTCACCGTATCCACTATAATTCAACTTTACTTATATATATATATTACAAGTTTATAAAATTGTATTAATCGTAGGCACCGACACACAGTCTCGTGTGGACCACTAGTATATTGAAATATGCATGTAAAATTATGAATATCCTTAACTAGCAAAATAGAACATTGTAATAATTACATCGGTTGTTATTTAGTGAATAAAGAACACGCACGCGTCACGTGTGGACACACTCCTATATAAGTCTGTTGAGTATTACATGATAAATGCTTTATATTCGGTTGAGCGGGGTAGCGAATTAGAATATAAATAAAGATTAGTAGTTATTTGAGTGTTGTATGGTGTTTTTTTACGGGAAAAGTTTTCTATTTAGCGAGTTTAGGCAGGCAACTCGACGGCAAAATTAGGCCCGAAGTCACCGGTGACTCTAACCCCAAATCGAATTCTGGCTAAATTTCCAAACGTTTCGCCAAACGGCTAACGGCATCTGATAGTGCCATGTAGTTTCGCGAGACTGAAAGCGATGCTGAAGAACGTACGCAATAGTTTCCCGTGATGATCAAGCTAGAGATCAGGACCAAAGGAATTTTAAATCAGTCAATCAACGTGTCTATCAAAACAAACGAATGCATTTGAGCTTTCAACTCCACGATCAAGCGGAATGTGTCATTATTGAATACTGCGAATTCACAAGCGAACGGCGCGATTGTTTAATAAGTATATTAGTGTGCTTGCGTACGATATTAGAGATGTGGGGAAGAGCTGGGTTATATGTAATAACAAAAGGTATACGGTGGGTAGAGTTTTGTGAGTTAGTAGTTTGTAGAGCGTCGTTGCGAGTAATATTAGCAGCGCGTTTTATTTGTTTATTAAGGAATGTGCGGTTATAACCTCGTTTGTAAAGCTATGTTATTAATTCATTAGTACGAATTTTAAAAGTTTCGTCGGTAGAACACATGTGTCGAAGACGAAGAGCTAAACTGAAAGGAATGGCTCTTTTAGTGTGAAGGAGATGACAGGAGGTATTGATGTTTATCTATAGGTTTAGTATATAAATCAGTCTCAATGTAGTTGTTATGTAGTGATACGGTAACGTCGAGAAATGGAACGTGAGTTAATGAGTGAGAACTAGTGAATTTAATAGTAGGATGAATATTATTGAGATAATCGATGAATATTTTCAGATGGTCTTCCCCCTCAGTCCAGATCATGAAATTATCGTTGAGATATCTCCATTATAAGGGGCATTAGAGAGAGCGTTAGTTTCAAATTTACCGAGGAATAAGTTAGCGAAAGAAGGAGCCATTCTGGTACCCATGGTTGTGCCATGTACCTGCAGATAATGTTTACCATTAAAAGAAAAATTGTTCATAGCAAGGATCATACGTATTAAGTCACAAAGTGTTTCGGTGGGAATTGTAGGATTACTGTAGTACGAGTGCAAAGAAAATGATTACAAGCATTAATACCTTCGTTATGTGGGTGTTAGTGTATAAAGATGAAACATCAAGAGTAACAAGCATAGCGGTATCAGGTAGTTTACCAAGTTTGAGAAGTTTAATTTGGTAAGGAAATCAGTAGTACGTGTCTTTAATGTGTGAAGGCAGGTTAAAAACCAGTAATGTGATAGTCAACGAATTGGGAGATGCGTTCTGTAGGGTGGCTGTTAGATGAAACTATGGGACGTCCCGGGTTACCAGCTTTATGTATTTTAGGTAGAATGTAGAAGCGTCCTGGTTTAACGTTAGTTTGTATGAGGTACTCTTTAGTTTTATCGTCGATGTAGCAGGCGTTCAACATAGATTACGTTGCACGTAATTCGTTACAAGTTTCTGTATTTTATTAGTCATGTCTTCGTCTTGTTGTTTGTAGAATTTAGTGTCCATAAGTTGTCGATTACATTCGTTAATATACCAGATTTTGTCCATAACTACAGTGCCGGAGCCTTTGTCAGCAGGTTTGATTATTATGTCTTGTTGTTGATTAAGTCGGTGTATGACTTGTCGTTCGTTGTGAGATAAATGTGGTTAGGTTTAGATTGAAGTGGTAATGTCATGTTTAATAGCATCTATAAAGACGTTTAAAGCAGAATCTCTATCTGTAGGAGGGGTCCAAGCGTAGAAGTATTCTGCAAGTCGCAATAACTCATTCTGCACATGCGTGCATCCACGAGTTAAAAACGTATGACGAGGCTAAGAACACGAAACAAAGTGATGAGCGTTGACTGATTCCCTCGCCCTCTAAGAAAAAAACTAACCAAAACTGCGACCTGTCTGAGAAGACAAATAACTTATCAATAAAGGCATTTTATTTTTGACAGAAATGCCTTTATAAAGCACGGCCGTTTAGTTTCGTGATCGAATTTAATAATTTCCAGGTAGCTTTACCCCTTTTCGTTTTACATCACAAGTTATGGACATTTGATTTATAGAGCTATCGTGTTATAATTTTGTGTAAAGGATTTTTGGTCTTTATTTCCTATTTTAGTTAGCAATTTATATTTTGGTGTTTTCATATATTTTATAATGAATAACAAAAACTACATTAAAGCCGTGTATACGGGAAAATTCCCGAAATTAGGGCCGGTGGTATATAGTCTTCAAAGGTAGTCCAAAATTCCCAACCGGTACGATCGACCGCGAAGTTTGTGTTCCATTTACGCCTCGTACTAGTTCCAGGCCGTACGCTGAGATTCTGCGGCCGCAGCAAAATGTCACGCGCATGCGCTTTTGATGAGCCGATCGCGTTTTCCCGCTGAAACTAAAAGAAAACAGAGGCAACACCTCTGTTTCTAATTTTAAGTACGTACGCGTATTTACGTTTAATGTTTCGCGAAAAACTAGAAAACTCCTAAGCCTAAGACTTTAACAGGTTGAAGGTTACTAAGTTAAAACATTATTTACTAAAAAGTTTAAGACCTCGGTAAGTTATATTTGAAGTGCAGAGCCTTCGTTCTTTTGGCCAGCGGAGCATAACGTTATACCGCAGTGCACACAGCGGTCAAACGTCTGCGCATGTGTCAAAAGTCTTGCAACAACAACCTATTCCAAAACAAATTCAAAGCGAGCCGGCGGTCGTCACTGTTCACTGACAAACCCGCTTTCAAACCTTGAGAACTTATTTGGTAAATTACGAAACAATTTGGTAAACTCACAGTTTGAAATTTGTTCAATTTCCCGTCGACTGTGAAAATAAAAAGCTTAACTTTCACGTATTTTTCTTAACTTTTGGGGGTAGAAGTTCGCTGTAATATGTTTTAAGGTAAATTTTGCGCGGGAAATTCGCGCGGCCGCCCACGCGCAGACGTTTGACCGCTGTGTGACCGCAGTGTGGCGTGGAACTGATATGTACACAGGTAGGCCGCAAATGATCTGGAAGTCAACTAGATGGTTTGTGTATAAAATGGAACACGTTCAGTTAACGTTCCCAAACCGCGAATTTCCCGATTGCAATATTCGGTTCCATTTACACGAATTCAGACCGACCAGACTGCCGATGTAATTAGTAAACAGCCACGATCAAATATCTATTGGGAGATGACAGGTCTGGTAAATACTGCGCATGTCCAGTCAGCTGTAGACATCGCGGGAGCAGCTCTAAATGCTCCGAAATGGTTTCGTTCTGTTTAAAAACTCGACACATCGCAAAAAGACAGGGGGTTAAGGGGGAAACCTCAAGAGTTATTAAATAATAGTTTAGTCAGCAAGCGAATTAAATTAGGGACTAGTTCATGGTAAGCACTGGCCAGGAAGGTTAAAGTGGCGAGCTACAGGTTTGGAGAGATCTCGGCTAGCGCTCGAAACGTCAGCTGCTACTCGCTTCCTAAGGTGGTTAGCATACCTTAATCGACTTTTGTTGATTATACCCGTGTTTATCTTTCCGACGCAGACCAACACTAGTTTTTACAGTAACTAGTTACCCATCGTAAGAAATATATAGTTACCTTAAAAACTGGACCGGCCCTGAAAGCGAAATAGGGCTCAAACTCGGGCTTTCCGAATGTGCTACCTATAGCTACCAACATTCCTCGTGCGTTACGTCTCAAATAAACACATACAAATAGAGAGCTTGGCTCTTTTAACAAGAACAGTTATATATGGCAAGCACTAGGACAGTAATGTTGAAAGAACTGTCACCGAGGAGCAGAGATCGAAAGCTTCTCTTCCTTCATGTTCTCTCAGCTTCAACGGCGCCATTCATAAATGGCGTCCAATTTAAATAGGAATTGTCCTGGCCTGGAGACTCTAGCCTCGTGTTCACGTTGCTACACAAATTAAAGCGTCAGTTTCACATGAATGCGAGACTAAAGATTCCTAGACAATGCTTTTCAAATTGCATGCCATTTATACAATTCTCTGAAGTGAGTGCGCGGTGCAAGCTCTATTTCTTTATTCGAGTTCACGAAAAGACTACAACCTTTTCGAAAAACAGAAATAATAATAATATCTACATTTGTCAAAAATGTCCTTAGTTTAGATGATGTAGCCAGGATTTACAGTGCATTATGTTATGATCTAACTTGTCACTTTACAACAAATATTCAAAGAGAGTGTTCATGATCCTAAATGATTTGTATATCGATTATCAAGCAGAAAACTAAGAAAATCACCATAGGGTTTCCTTGGTGTATTTTCCCTTCTCACTGCATCAAAATGATTATTGGTATATTTTGTGATTGATTATAGTTTAAACTTGATTATAGTTTAAACTTGACTATAAATATTTAGATTTTCGTATGTGGAAGGAAGAGTCTTCGTTTTGAGAGGTTCGTACACATTTGGGTCAGGAGATGAGGCTTCTGATTGGTTGTCGACATTATGCTTTGTTCCAGAATAAAGAGGGAAGGAAGTCGCGTTGCGTTCAGTGGATGAAGATATTTTCGTGGTTGGACTCAATGCCTGATAATGACTTTGTACTGGAAGAGAAAGTGAAGCAGCATAACCACTAGAATTTGGACAGGACACGTCAGGGTCGGCAATAGAATGTCCCTTGTCCATGCTCCCAGAATATACTCGGGTGGAAGGACGACCAACGGGTTCGTAGTCGTCATTGTTTGTTGTTGAGACTAGAGGAGGAGCACTGTTTCGTGATGAATGAGTGTTGGCCATTTCAATTGCATCCGCTATAAATGGAACACGGAATAAGAGACGATCATACTTAGTATATGTGGGTCGTGCATGAAACGTTTTGCCCTGTCGCAATATATACAATTAAGGAAGTGATTACACTATGAAGCTTGATACTTAACATCGAAACATTCCTCCTTGAATGGCTGTGATACCAGAGGAGCTGGCATGTTTTGCTTTTATTCTTTTAAATCTTTAAAATAGTTAACGCTTTTTACATGGTTTTGAATATTGAGCATATAAACATAAAAGTTATCATACCCGGTATAATTTTGAAATGACAATCGAATCCATTTGTAAAATAAAAATAACAAGAGCCCATCTGGGCTTTCACTCGGGCCACATGAGATTGAAGATGAAATTACACTTTCATTTGAAATCCTCTAGTAATAACCGAAGGGAAGAATTATTAGCTGAATTTAGCAGTCTTTAGAAGTGGCTGGTAGCGCGGTGACATTCATTCTCTGCTCCCCTAGTATATATATATATGTAATTTAATATTTTTGTTTTACTCGTGTATGTAAATTAAAGAAGTTGACCTCTACTTTAATATTCATGTTCATGTTACGCACGCTTATAGCAGAGCGCGGTAATTACGTCACAAGTCTAGACCCCCCGCCAAGACTCAGACAAACAAACCGCTTTTCTTGTATCAACTTACAAGAATTGACTAGCACTTCAGTTCGTCCTCTGTCTATTCTACCAGAAATGACTGCTTTCCTGGACCATATTTTGAAAGGGAACCTGATGATTATACTGTCGAACAGCTTAAACTTTGGCTGAAATACAGAGGATTGAAACAAAGCGACAAACGTTGATCTTGTCAAGCGAGTTTTGCATCTTCGCTGGCCAACCAACGAGACATGCTTACTATATAGACTGTCAAGTCCTATTTAAACTGTATCCCAAACTCATCTTTTCCCATGCAATATCGTTGTAAGACTTCACCTAAACATTGAAAAGTTACAAAGGTCAGGTTTTCCTGTATTAAGGCAAAAACAAAAGAATGTAGCCGCATGCTGAGTGCAATCATCTTCTTCAATAAAACTCATCGGAGACCAAAGCTGTTATGGCTGGAAGAGCATATACATTAAAACTATGAACTGATAGCATCCTAAAATTCGGCAATCTTGCTTATGTTGGTGTGCTCTTTCAAACCATTATGTTATTGTTTGCATTTATCGAGTTTTCAAATTTAATACCTGCAGCTCCGAAAGAAATTAACTTCATTTGTGCTCAGAAAATAAATCAAAGCATTGTAGATGTAGGCTTTGCTTCCAAAAATTATTTAGAATCCACTGATAAATTCAAGTAAACTTAATGGTTGAACAGTAGTTCCTTCTCATTGTTTACTGGTGGATACATAGTCAGGGTTTCAGTAATTTATAGCCACTTACGTTTCATTGCCAGACCTAGTCTCGTTGTTCTGTGCTTTTAAGGTCTCTTGTACAAACATTTATCCAATGCTGACATTTCTCACTGAATTTGCTGTAAAGGTTTTGGAACAGAAAAGCTCCTCCTGTGAGTGATCAAAAAGGCCGAGAAAAGATGAGAAACCTGATCTACTAGCGGTGTACCGATCGATGCTTCATTCTCCGAGACATATCTCTTTGAGCGCCGGATTCACTCTTACATCTCCCCCAGCAACAATGCTTGGTATAGTCACCATTACTGATATGACTAGGAATCTAACTGAAGCAGCTGAAGGCATTGATTCTTTTTTTTTATCGAAAAAAATACGAATTCGGTCCTAATTTAGTCTGCTGTTCTGCAGGTTCAGAGTACTAATAGATGAGTGTCTCAAATGTATGTTTATATTTGTCCCATATTATAAGTTGTATCCTGTCCACCTATGATGGAGCTATCACTCTATTTCTCTACTGTTCTTTCTACCCTGCGGCTCTTTGATCGCGTCCATATCGGTATTTGTTGGACTAAAGATTATTAACTGAAATGCCCGTTTTGTTTATCTCTATTTAAAAGCTTTTACCCTCCTTCCCAAAACTGCAGTCTGCTCATTCTATTACAGAACTATAAAGGGAACTGTTGGAAGCCTTTAATTTCTCGAACCAAAATCTCGGCCGTGAGAGGAGTCTTGTTTACCGTGAGAGTTGAATAACTGCTTCGGTCATCATATTCTGTGCCGAGTGAGTGTTTATTACCTACGAAACATACCTCAAACAAGAGCGCCAGTTGAAATATCCTGAGCCTGTTTGGGAGTGTTGGAAGGCTTTCACACGAGTGAACTTAAATAAAACATTAAACTGCTTACATTTGAGAGATGGGACTCCAAATTTGAGAGAAAATTCCTCGCGCCGTCGTCCACCATCTTGATTTACTGTATTTAATTATGTAAATAAATTAACCTGGCGATTGTTGCGTGACCAGCACAGTGCAATCTGATTGGTTTGAATTTGACCTTTAACGCATGCGCAGAACCCGTGCGACATGAAATAAAAAAATAAAAAAATAACGACTTGCATTTTTAGACTCGGCGCTGCCACAGGCAGCCCGAGTAATAATGGCCATATTTATATAGCGCCATATCACCACAGATCCATGGTGCAATACTGACATCCTGTCAGTGAAGTTACCGACTGATTATATACGGCGCTGATAGGTGCTGTACCGGGTGACAATCCCCTGCTCTTTTTCGAGTAAGAGCAAAGTAAAGCAACTATATTTAATGTCGATAAACTCGTGACAGTCTGGTGAGGCTGATAAACTTAAGGCCGACGTGTGACCTACGATTTTATGTCCTTATCCAAGAAGACGTGAAGGTCTAACCATTTGCAGGTCTAACCATTTTAAGAGGTCTAACCATTTGCAGGTCTAACCATTTTAAGGTCTAACCATTTTAAGACCCTGAGTGTTGGTTCGGCTGGGGTTTGTACCCGCGACCTCCCGCGTAACAGACCGAAGCTTAAGAGCGGCCGTCTGTAAATATCGCCTAAAGTGTTTAGGATGAAAAAAAATGAAATTCCTCAAACTTTCTCAGAATAATGGCCTGGGTGAGTGAGGCATATAAATATAACTTTTAGTTGAATCTGATTTTTATTTTCGCCAAACGGCGACAAAATCGGTTTTACGGCTCTTAGACCGGTTTTTAGGAGATCGATACCACACATCGATAACGGCTCGCCTAAAAATGAAAATAGAAATTTATAGCAATACTGTGCAGCTAAATACAAAGAAAAGGTAATGATTTCTCTTTTCATGGGTTGTTTATTACAAATTAAATATTTTATCAATTTTTAATTATTGTGTTAATTTTAGACATTTTTGGTACGCAAAATAATGACCAAATTGAGAAGCCAAAATCTCCAATGATACATGACCTGGCGATATTAGAGTATAACCTAGCGAAAGAGCAATGTTTCTTCTTCAAATAGATGCAATAAAATTTTTGGGCAATTAAAACTACGAATTTTCAGGGCACCAAACGCAAGTGGCACTGACGTAAGAATACTCTCTTTTCTCACAGCGTTCGAATGCACAGAATCTAAGATGAACAGAGAAAAAAAAATATTATATCAACTTCTATCAGGTTAAATTTAACACTAAAGAAGCCTGAGTACTTTCAGATAGATTATATATCGGTTTCTACCAATTATGTACAAAATCAGTGGCTTTTAGCGGTATTTTTTGCGATGACATATTGTTGAATCTTTACTCATGCCGGAACGCTGACAACTTTCAATTGATAGACTACCTTTATGAGACTTCTAAGTCAATCCGAATGATCTACAGTTGAACTATTCACTGTTAGGAATGTTAAAAAGTAATTGTAATGGCTTAATATGTACCTTTCATGTGGTTTTGTAGAGAATCGGTAGTATAACTAGAGGTTGTCAAATGCAAGACTGCCGTAGTTCAACTGTCAACAGCTGAGATTGCGTTACACACAGGAAGCCCGCTTTATCAGGAAATATGAACGCGTAATATAACTATATATGGACTTTTGGTTTACGTTCCGATCCGGGAAACTAGTTATATTTTATGTAGAATCTCAGTATCACTGGATTTATTTTTTGTCTTTGAGTTTGGTCGCCAATTGAAATCAAAGTTTCACGTAACCTTATCTCCCTTAGGGGGGAGACAGGAGTACTTATGTTATGTCTCTTGACTCTTTTGGTAGGACCAGTTGGGGAGCCCGACCGATTATTATAATTCGCAACCCAAGTACGGTTCTGAAGCAAAAATGTAGCAATCCGTTAGACTTTTTTCTCAAAATTTTGGAAAAAAAGTGTTTCATAGCTACTTTCCGCACACCTGGTCAGGTTCCGAAGCTGACGCCGGCCGCATAATAATCTCTCGGGAGTTCTAAAATGGCAATTACGTATATTCAATCTTTTCACCCAGTGGCCATCTTGGATCGAATGCGAGAAAATCGTTGTGTTTTTTTTGTAACGCTATAACCTCGCACTGAGGGATATTAGAACGAGTTTAGCCAAGCAAAACCTCGCATTGGATCCAATATGGCCACCGAGTGAAAAAAACGTGAATGCAACCGCGTTATTTATGGTTCGGTTTCCGTGAGTTTACTTTTCGCTTGCCTATCACAAGCGTAATTTTATGATTAATGGTGTTGCAGCCATGGCCATGTAGGTTGACCAAACAAGAGAAGTTAATGTATCTATCAATTCCAAATCTGCCCCCCCCCCCCGGTATACGTGTAGCATTTGGCCGCGCAGTCTGTCCCAGGGTGGGGCATTTTACCAGCAAATAATAGTTGGGGTGGTGAATAGCCCACGTTCGATATATGTTTCACTTATCACGCACAAAGGTTTCAACATGTGTCTCCGGGGTAAATTAAATATATTATATTATTTGAACAAAGAATAAAATTAATTTAATTACCCTGGAGCATCATTATACTGAAACCTTTGTGTGTGACGAGTGGAGCATATATTGAAAGTGGTGTATTGGTGAAAGAGAGTCAAGGTTGCGGATTTTACATCAATATTTATTAGAGATTTGCACTCGTTCCTAAGCCCCACGGTTAGGTATTTGCAAAGCTCTGATTCCCAAAAGTCAAATGCTCCACAAATGGGGGGGGGGGGGGGGGGGGAGAGGAGGAGTGGGCAGGTTTGGAATTGCTAGAGAGATAACGAGTCATACTTTATAAAGCCCGGTTTACCATAGGATCGTTACGATCGCAGTGATAGCAGCGATCATAGATAGCGATCGTAACGATCTACATATGGAAACCGATCTATAGTTCTATCCTGCCGATTGTACAATCCATGGAGCCCGTGGGAGGAGGACTGTGTGGCGGTTATGATTTCCGGGTACGTGTTTTTCACAAAAAGACAGGTTATAGACGACTCGGAATAATAAAACATAAATGCGGGTTCGTTTTCACAATAACTTGGAAAATCGGGTTTTGGAACTATACTTTCTCTGAAAACCGGATCTGGATCGGACCCCATGGCGGCACATACGTACGTACCCGTATTGTGATTAATATATTGTTCACATATCTGACTGATTTCAAGTATTTAGCATAGTGACCGGATTTCGAATTTACCATGGCCAGTTGAGCCACCATATTACATGCATTAAGATCGAAGGTCACATTACTTTGCTATTTTAAAAAGGGACGCTTATTTATGTTTAGACTCTGCCAAAATGGTATAGATAGCAGCAAAGGCTAAATCATCCGATGCGGTCAACAGACATTCTTCTCAGTCTATTATTCTCAGTCTTCTGAGCCTTACACGGATTACTGATTGTGGTCAACTTCATTCTTATGTTGTCCCCTTAAATTATTTTAATTAGAATTCAATAAAAAGGGTACAGCCATGGCCACATAACGGACTCCCATGCTCTATACCAACGCGTATACCGTACAGTTATGGTGTCAGTTATTTCTAGCCAACACAACTACGTTTTTCACACACCTCTACCATTTAATTAATTTTGCAAGTGCTACCCTTCCCCCATCCCGGATATTTCCATGCCTGGTATTAAAACAGCTGATTGATAGTAAACTTGCTGAATTTGATAATCTCTCGCGAACCCAAAAGACTCAATATTGATGGAAACTTGCAAGAATATTGACTTACATTGTAGGTAAGGTACCAAAGAACTTAAACAGATGTCGCATTTATGATTGGTAAATGATAGATGACATACAGTGGCGGATCCAGGGAGTGGGCTCCCCCTTACTTCTGGATATCACTCAGAAATGAATAGCTAAATACATATTTCAATGTATGCTACTCAGACATGAAAAATTATCATAGAAATATCATATGAAACCTGTTACATATTGTAAGTATAGTTCTCTAGTATGACACTATTATTTTGCACCCCCCCCCCCCCCCCCCCCCCTATGACTCGCTTAACCCACCTTATATCACACTTGACACGGTTTTCTTTGTTCTTCATAGGGGTGAAACTCTGGTATAAACCCGTTGAACAATAGACTAATTAAATCGTCAATCTGAGGTTTATAACTGTAAGTTACAGGGAGGTTTATAACTCAGTCAGTTTAAACCTCCTTTCTATTTGAGAAAACCTCGCCAAATGTGATAAGTCAGTTTCATACCTCGAACCTTCGGTTCTAATCCCTAAACATCCCTCGGGCTCGGCCCTCGGGATGTTTAGGGCTTAGAACCTCGGTTCTCGGTATGAAACCGTCTTACTTTTACAAAATCCTGGATCCGTCCCTGAATGAGTTGTCTTCTTCATCAGTAGTGGATGACTCTAGATCGGCTAAAAAAAACGTAAAACAATCCCACAAGCGCTTAGATAGAACGAAGAACAGAATACTAAGTCCTAAGCGCCTTCGGTACATTTTTGCGGTCTTTTTGGGCAGAACTTGAACATAAATCAACATCTCTTTAACATCAAAGTAATATATTCACTGCTGATAAAGACTGAATAGCTACTTCCAGGAAAATACTTCTATACTACTACTAGTACTGCTTGGCACATGATACACTTTTCCTCCTACAGTCGGTGCCTGCATTCTCCAGCGTGTTTAGCGAAACAAATCATACTTTAGACATAAACAGGCCGACCATTACCCGGCTCGTTATCGTTTATTTTTAGATTTTATATATAATGCCATACGTATTGTTTGCTTTCATCGCGAATGTAGGCTGGTTTTCATTTGGTCGTTCGCTGCGATCGCTGTAAAGGTGAGTCGGCTTTAGGGACCGGGCATTATTTAGCGGTAGAGGGGTGGGAGGGGGGGGCTACTAGTTCTGCATTGTGGCTTGCCCCAAAAAATGTGACCTTGCAGTTCTCTGGTCTCACAAAATAATGACCCTCCCCGTAGATAAGCCTATAAATATATTTAACCTATAAAAGAGGAGCATAAAAAAAATGACCCCCCTTAAATGGGAGCATAAAAAATCGTGACCCCCTACAAATCTAGTAGTCCCCCTCCCCCAACGCTAAATAATGTCCGGTCCCTTATAGCGATCGTAGTGGTAACATGGAATCTACTCTCAAGCGGTCATAGCGATTACGATCGCCAGGATAGAATTTATTGTTGTACCCGATAGTTCAGTTCAGTTCCATTTGATAGCAAGATATAATCGCTACGATTGACAAGTACTTTTTTCCAGCGGTCGCTGCGATCGGAGAAACGGGCATATGGGATATAATTTAGCATGGGGAGTGTCATACATTTTCAAACCCCCCAAAATAGAGGGTCGTAAAAAAGGGTTGGCTGTAGGGGGAAGGCAAAATATTTCATACTTATTGGTAGGGTTATATATTTTTAGAATTTTTCATTTCATTCTCCATAACGTATGGTACGGACCTCGTACTCAGATAATGAGAGGTAGATACTTGTGACTTCCGGCACTCTTTTCTTCGACATTTTGGAAAAAGAGTTCTGACAGTCTTATAGCTACTTTCCGCACACCTGGCCGACGCCGCACAAGTACCCTCCATCTCCCAGCCGAATTGTAACATGTCGATTGCCGTCCAATATACAGTTTGAAACTCAAAGACAAAAATAAAAGCCAAATCCAGTTACACTGAGATCCTATATCGAATATAACTAGTTCCCCGGATCGGAACTGATGTAAATCAGAAATCCACAGTTATAAGATTTCTAGCTTCGTAAACACGTTGTTCATTTGTTCCGAAAACGCGGGCTTCCTATGTGTAACGCAATCTCAGCTGTTGACAGTTGAACTACGGCAGACCTGTTTATAAAGCTACCAATTCTCTACGAAACCACATGAAAGGTACATATTAAGCCATTACAATTACTTTTTAACATTCCTAACAGTGAATAGTTCAACTGTAGATCATTCGGATTGACTTAGAAGTCTCATAAAGGTAGTCTATCAATTGAAAGTTGTCAGCGTTCCGGCATGAGTAAAGATTCAACAATATGTCATCGCAAAAATACCGCTAAAAGCCACTGATTTTGTACATAATTGGTAGAAACCGATATATAATCTATCTGAAAGTACTCAGGCTTCTTTAGTGTTAAATTTAACCTGATAGAAGTTGATATAATATTTTTTTTCCTCTGTTCATCTTAGATTCTGTGCATTCGAACGCTGTGAGAAAAGAGAGTATTCTTACGTCAGTGCCACTTGCGTTTGGTGCCCTGAAAATTCGTAGTTTTAATTGCCCAAAAATTTTATTGCATCTATTTGAAGAAGAAACATTGCTCTTTCGCTAGGTTATACTCTAATATCGCCAGGTCATGTATCATTGGAGATTTTGGCTTCTCAATTTGGTTATTATTTTGCGTACCAAAAATGTCTAAAATTAACACAATAATTAAAAATTGATAAAATATTTAATTTGTAATAAACAACCCATGAAAAGAGAAATCATTATCTTTTCTTTGTATTTAGCTGCACAGTATTGCTATAAATTTCTATTTTCATTTTTAGGCGAGCCGTTATCGATGTGTGGTATCGATCTCCTAAAAACCGGTCTAAGAGCCGTAAAACCGATTTTGTCGCCGTTTGGCGAAAATAAAAATCAGATTCAACTAAAAGTTATATTTATATGCCTCACTCACCCAGGCCATTATTCTGAGAAAGTTTGAGGAATTTCATTTTTTTTCATCCTAAACACTTTAGGCGATATTTACAGACGGCCGCTCTTAACCACTGAGCTAACCGGGAGGAACTGGAGCTTAACCACTGAGCTAACCGGGAGGGACTGGAGCTTAAACACTGAGCTAACCGGGAGGCAGAGTAGCACAGCAAGCTCTTTAATTTACGTCCCCTTCAAATACTGATTAGAAATAGAACTTACTTATAGCATACCATCTGATAGTAAAGTAACAAGAATATTACTTACATAGTAAATTGGATTGTCTGCTTCAGCATCCGCAGATGTGCTATACAGAGAAAAACAATTGTCTTCAGAATTTCGGAAATTATTTTCTGTCGAATGGTCTATATATTGCATTGGAATTTAATATCAAATTTTGTATCTTCGACGCAAAATATATCATTTGGCAAACAACGATGATTGTTTAATAATTAAAAAGTACCAACTAATAAATGAACTAATGTAATGATACTTATTCATAAAAGCAAAATATACTGATATGAAAATATGATCATTGTATCTTTAACTTCAAAGCTAAATATTACTGATTTCTAGAATAAAAATGCATGTCAAAATAAGCAATGAGAATAAAATTTACGTAAAATTACACCTGATATATATGATATATGATCGCCAACAGTAGGAATACCATCACAAGGGATGATTTATGACGTCCTTTATACCTGGTTAATGCAGTTGAAGAGTAAAACATATATGATGAAGATTTTTTTGAGTAACATTTTCCGTCAGTATTCCAATCCCTCAGTACTCACTATCATCATATAGTAAATTGAATATACTAAATTGAATTTAGATCACGGCAACATGTAAATAGTACATTTCTTCTTCAATGGTCCTTTTAAATTTTGCGTTGCACATTCACGGTAGGCCAGGGGTTTTGTGTATAATGTATCCAAGGCTTTTAAATTTATTTTAAATATTGCTATTTAATAAATGAAATGTTGGGATTTTCTGGTATAAAGTATAAGGCAAGATTTTGATTAGAATGTCACAATTTATGGTATTTGGGTATTGTGAGGAATTTTTAAAATTTATTTTGGTATATCATGCACTACCCCCTCCCCTTAGCCCTGGCCGAGACTGCACATTCTGATGATAGCACAGGCATAAAACAACCTAGCATCAAAATATCCTCTGTTGTACTGGCCATTTTTTACTGGTTCATTTTGTACTGGTTCATTTTGTACTGGTTCATTTAAGTATCACATATCTTCAAGCTGTGGGTGTTTATATGAAACCACATAGACCTATACGAGAAAAAAAGGAAAACTGTTGTCTATATTATCTCTACTAAATTAACTGCTAAAAGATAAAGTTTTAAGTATCATCATCTTTCTTCACATGGTCATTGCAATTCTATAATTTTTCTAAAATTATAATGATATTTTAAATTATAATGATATTCACTTTAGTTTATCTGTGAGTTACAGGTCTAATTATATTACAGGTTTGTGGTATATCCATTTGCAAACTTACCTTTTACTTTCTTTTAGTTTGTTTTCTGTTAAGAAAGGAGAACAATATTTAAACATTAATTACTGACATGAATTACTGGTATAAAAATGACGAGGAGGTATTTTTATAAAAAATAAAGAACACCTAAACGTAGTTTATTTCTAAATCTCTGACGAAAATAAGTAATATTTTATAAAATACATTGCGAAACGGTGTTAGTCAGCATAAAATACAGATTAACATACACTTTGTGTAAACTATACATGCTTCAATTCTATATACTCGTTTAACCCATCAACTATTTCCTCTCTCTTGATTGGTGGAATTGCGTCACGTGACCTGATAACTGCTCTTCACCAGACGCGGCATATCAGCGAATACACCTGTGAGCGTAGCGCGCAAGGCTCCCTTAAAAGACATATTTGAAGGATTATAAAGACAAGCAGAATAGTAATATTTGTTGTAGTATTACCGTTGTCCTGTAACTGATGAGCGACCACTCTACGAAACCAACACGAGGCCGTCCGTTGCACGTAGTGCCGACAGCGCGGACAAGGCACGAATTTTCGAGAGAGATAAAACATTGCGCTGTCGGTATGGCTTCATGTAACTGGCGCTCATGATACAGTACAGCGGTAATACTACATCGAAACAAGATGGCGGGGACTTCAAAGGAACCGCTCGGCGTTGATGCACACATGTCACTATTCTGCTCCCTGTTTAGGATATAACTAGAATATAGGCAGATATAAGGTTAAAAACTTCCTACTGTCGACCTGGCATTTGTGCCCTTATACATATTGTGAACGATTTACTATTGTTTTGTAAAGACAATAACCTTCTTTTTGCCTTTGAAATATGCAGTGATTTTTGTCCTTGGACATTTATCTGTTCCTCGAAACTCACTGTTCCTCGAAACTCACAGTTCCCTCGAGCTCCGTTCTCAGGAACTGTTCGCTTCTCGGAAGATATATCTCGGCAGACAAATATTAGTGCATATTTCAACGCCACGAGTTTATTGATACGAATAAATCTACGAATCTATGTCATCTAAATCTCTGTCTGCAACGGAGTTTTCACAAACCGTTTAATGGGTGTGGGGCGCGTGTCCTCCATATGTAAAGCAGTAACAGAACGATAACAACAACAAGCACTGCGATGATGGTCACACATACGGCGATAATGACTGCGCCTGAAAAGTTTAAATCAACAAAACTGCTAAATGAACGCACAAAACCGCAATTTCTTTGATTTCGAACGAATCAACAAACATAGGAAATACGTGTATGAATGTTTACCTAAAATGAGTTTTAATCAAAAGATGAATATTGCATCTGACAAAACAATGGTAGTACAGAGGTGTATTAAGGATACGAAAAGTTATAAGAATTGAAACGATCGAGGATTAGAATGTATTCAGAGAAGCATCTCGACGCCCAATAAGTTATCGTCAAGATTAATACTCACAATCGCAGGGAGAGCCGACTTGTTCTGCATATTTTTCGATTGGTTCTTAAAAAGGAGATAATAGATTTTACAGTTCATAGAAAATACAGAAAAGGGAAGGAATAAAACTGAATATTTAGACACGATTCACACGTCGAACTTGATGTAAACAAAAGATAATTAGGTGGCTTCTTTTGATCTAATCAAGTTCGTCGCATGAAAAGTTCGACGTTTGTATAGGACCTTGGAATCTTATTTAATATCCTTTTATTAATAACCTATCCTTCTAAATATTCAAAATTATCTGTAGACAAGACAAACTTAATAGTTTGAACTAAAAAAGAACAATCAAAGAATAATTTGCTGATACCATTATACATACATACGATTACGTTGTCCTGAAAGTGCTGCTGCGAATTAGCTAGGTAAGCTAATAAGTTAGAACGAATGCACGGATTACATGTAACTTTAAAGAAATGTTTTAAAAACTGAATTATCGCAAACGCTGAAATACCTTCTGTAACGGCAGATATCACAACCTTGATAATCGTTGCCTTGGTTTCATCCTTTACACTCTCTCCATACTTGTTGGATGCTGTAACTTGGAACTTGTACGTTCTTCTGGGTTTAAGGCCTTCTACTGTGTAATGTAGTGTAAGGGGGTCTGTAGTGTGGATCTTGATCCACTGATCTGATGACTCGTTATCATTGTAGATAACCTTATTATAAATTGTGTATCGCTGGATAGTACCTCCATTGTCGTCGGGTTTCTCCCACTCTAAATTAACTGATAACATTGTTGTTTGTGTGTTGAGAGATTTAATGGATGGCAACTCAGGAGGACCTACAGAACAACATATTTATTGCTTGATTTTGAGTGGATTGGATGAGCATGACTTGTTTCATACTTACTTGGCGCTTTTATTCTTATTAAAAACATATATAATATCTATAGCATATGGAATATTGTACTCCAAAACAGCCGTAATTAAGAGAAAGTTTAGTAAACAACATTTGTTAAAAAAAGCTCTGTTAACCCAGTATTCTTTCCCATTTCTAAAATAACTCTAAAACCGTCTCATACTATTGCTGTTATTGTTTTTTTATATTAATTAATTAATTTATATATTTTTATAGGAAATCATATGGCCTCAAGTGCAATTGGGGATAAATTTGAACTCGTAAGTTTTCAAAGAGTGCTCTTTGAAAACTCACGAGTTCAAATTTATCCCGAATTTATCCCGAATATTGGATTAATTAAAGCACCGTTTATGAAGTAATGCTACAGCATCTTAAATGTTAATGTTTAGTCAAATAACTGATTTGGAGTGCAATTACAACCAAACAGTGCAATTTTGATAAATTGCACTGCTCTCAGCCAATCAGAATCGACAAGAGACCATCACCTAAGAGAACCGATCCCCCATACTAGCCTCCCTCCCCATGATAGTCTGCGCCGATTTATTTTTAGCTTGCATAAATTAGTTGGACTATTTTTACCACTCTATCCGATTGGTTGTGGGTGTCACGTGTACGAATGGCCCGGCGGGCTGCGAGAGCAGAAGAATGCATTCAGTGTTTTACTCAGTAATCAAAGCATTCACAATTTTCTACTTCACGACAGTTACTCTACAGATTCGTATTGATTACGGTGTTGCAAAAGCATGTCCGATTATTTACGATATTATAGGTTCTATTTCTAATTTCTTTAGCGAATTGTAAGCGTCTGTTTACGATAATTCCAAACTCAGTCAGTCAGTGTTTCAGATTAACTGGATTTATAATTTCGCAAAATTGTGGTCAAAAGTCGATGCGTGCTTGCTTGCTATAAACTGAACGTTTCTAAAATTATTAGCCTGATGAAAGAGCAAATAATCCTGTCAGTTCCCTAGGTATGTTATCTAGCTATACATGAATATGAACTACAGGGAACGAGTATTTATAAGGTAAGCGAAGTTTCAATAACAACGATACGGGATTGTTAATTTATTCAAATGTTTGGAAGACTTTCCATGCTCGCCGATCCGGCTACAAACTGAATGGAATATACGGCTTCATTTCCTTTGATAGTTTCACGAAATTCAGGTCACTCTAGTTTCTTTTCACGGCTTCCAGGTCACATCCGAATTTCGTACTGGTCTGGCTCAATACAACCTACAGTTTCCCAGTCAAATCCAAACGGCAATATTTTTAACGGGTTTTCAAATTACACTCCGTAGCTTATATTAATTAATTAAAAGTTAATTTTCTCCGTGTAGTAAGTTTATGGAGCAACACATAATTCAGAGCCATAATTCAGAGTTTTGAAGCTTCGCATCCATCGCCCCTCTTTCTTTGTTGAAATCAAGGTTGAATTCATGAGATGGAGCGATGAAAATCCGTGAGGAGCCGGAACCGAATCTTAAAATAGCATCGTGACGTCCACTGAGCCAAAAATAGATTGGCGCAGACTATGATTAATTTATTTATGATGCTTTCATCACGAGTCAAAGAAATGAAAAAAATACCTTATGAGGGACGACACAACAGAGCGTGGCTCCAAATTAAGTGCGCCCTTACTTTAATTAATGAAAAGACGAACAAATATTGAGTGATATAAATTAGGTGCACACATAAAATTAACTTAATATATGGTCATTAATATTTGAAGGTCAATCGAAATCGAAATTAACGTGAGGAAATACGATCAACATAACTAAGAACAAATTATGAGTTGTTGGTCTAACAAGGTCTAATATAGCCTGCGTCGCATACTTACCCAGGGTTCAGTTCGGATGCGACGCAGGCTATGTCTAATAGCAACATATTTTTTTATTTTATTTTTTAATCTCGCTGTGCGCAGCATTTTGGGCATATTGACTTCCAGGTCATTGGTGCATTGACATCAAAAGATGTTTGTAATCCTGATGAGTATAATATTTGTATAGAAGCGACTTGAACTGATTGGCAGCGATAGAATTACGGATAGAATTAGGCAGATTGTTCCATAGCTTGGTAATACGGTTGAAAATAACTATTTTAGTGCGACATTTTTGTACAAGAAGATCTAGTAGTGAGCTGTTGCGTGTAACTCTGTTTACTGGTCTTAGTTTAATGTAGTCATTGATACGAATGGAATAGTGGCCGGTGCAACACTTAAAGTACAAATTCAGGTCTATTATCTCATGCCAATAGGAAAGCGGCAAAAGATTTAGATTCAAGAGGCGCTCGCGATAACTAGGTTCATGCTTCCCATATATAATTCAATATGTATTTCGTGGAGCGCCGTTGAAGACTCTCGACCTTTTAAAGGTTTCAACTAGCCTGTAGCACCCGCACTTCCACTTCCACACAATTTGAATGCAATTTAATAGCACACCTTGATTTTTTGTAGGAACAACCTTTGTAGCAGGGTTTCTATAACCAACAACATTCCTGGCGTACACCTTCACCACGTACTCAGTGTTCTTGTTTAGACCTGAGATGACAACTGAAGTAGTCGTGATTCCCTCTCGTGTTGTGCTGACCTCCACCTTGTAGTCAATAACAGGACTTCCACCATTATCAACAGGACGGGTCCACCTGACAATTAGAGATGACGCTTTGACGTCGGTATCTGTCATCGTGATCACTGGCGATCCTGGTGGAACTAAATTACAAACGAGCACTATTAGATGATGATAATAAGAGAAATAGCAAGAACATTAATACTTATTATAATAATCAACAGCAATTCCCCTGGAAAGGTTTTTCTTCGCGCGTCAGGCTAATTAGCATAGCAAAGTTATAGCTCTCAGGAATTGAAAACCATCCGATTGCGGGATATCCAATTGATTTGCGTAATTACTTGATTGGCATGTATACGCTGTGAACGGGAAGCTAAAAAGAGATAAAATATATAAATCTCAGTCGTAGTTATACAAAAGATAAACCTAAATTTAATGTAGTATTTTTACTGGCTAAACTTAATGTAGTATTTATGCACCTTAGTCTTAAACCTCAAAATACCCTGGCATTGCTTGTGCTGAGCTCCGTTTGCTGAGAATACAGCTAATTAAATACACACCGTAGTTTGGCGTATTTGGCCACTGCTGTGGCCGTTTATTGGTCTAATTAATTTACAAACAGATGTATAACGAGATTTACCAAGTTCTCAGCAAAGGTGAGGGCAAAATTCGCATCACGAATAGGTGACAAAAGTGGTGGCACTGGGGAGGAGGCGGGATAAATTTAGCAACGTTCGTGTCCAAGATGGAGGCGGGAAAGGCATAATGTCACGTGATAACCATCCATGTGCCCAAAGGTGACCACCCCTCGTGATAACCGGAAGTTGCCAACACCGGAAGTAACAATAATTCAACTTAACAATCCTAGTTGCATAAAGCTATTTATTTCACCATTTGTGAATTAAATTATTTTTATGCACCTTAGTCTTAAACCTCAAAATACCCTGGCATTGCTTGTGCTGAGCTCCGTTTGCTGAGAATACAGCTAATTAAATACACACCGTAGTTTGGCGTATTTGGCCACTGCTGTGGCCGTTTATTGGTCTAATTAATTTACAAACAGATGTATAACGAGATTTACCAAGTTCTCAGCAAAGGTGAGGGCAAAATTCGCCACAGTCCAGAGTCTGCGACAGGGCAGCCCCACCCAAAGCGAAAGCAATGCCAGGAAATGGAGAACGCAAAGTGCTTTTATTTATAGCACTATTAAACCCAGAGACCCACGTCAAGAGGGTACAATTACCTCAGCCCTTGCATGAGGTTTTTTGTTTCCCCTTCGGTGCTCCAAGGTTGAACGGATCCATTAATCCTTATAACAATGTAGATTAGATTAGAGTCTGTGAAGACAGGGCAAGGTTACCCCAGCCCCTGCGTGAGGCTTTGCCCCACTTCAGTGACCTAGCAATTAAAAAACTGACTTTACCTTAGACTGACTTTAACTAATGCAACATATACCCAGAGAAATGATTTAAGCCCTACACGAGCTAGCTGCAACTTTTCTATTCCAGGGACTGAAGATAAATTAGCATAAATAATTAAAATAATGGCCCTAAGACCAAAGGACCCTAAAATGTTTTGATGGGATGACTGGCCAAGTATTACTGATGAATGGAAACTGGGCCAATACTAACTGTTACAGCATTCCAACAGGGCATACTGGAAATTGCATTGTCAACCTGATGAAAAACCTATTATTATTCTTGTTAAAAGTAATCCGGTTTTAACTTAATATTATCTGGCAGCTGTCCTGATCTAGTTGTTAATTCGCCAATTCTAAGGGGTGAAAAAAGGGGGCAGCAGCACACGTAGCCCCCCAATCATTTTCCTCTGGTAATCTGGGGAGACTGTGTGATCTATTGCAGCTAGTAACCGGTTCTAATAAAGGCAACGTAATGGCCCCGCAAAGCTAATTTCATAAAATCAGTCTTTGATGGGTCAGGCAGCATATATATTAGCCATCCAGTGAACGAAACCTATAACAGATATCCGTAAGACAACCCCGTTGCTGCTGCATAATGTTTGTGGGCCAAATAGGCAATAAACAAAGCCAGCATTTCCGAGGAGATTGGATTTTTTTGATGCCAGCCTTATTGATGTCAAGCTGAAACTGTTTAAACAGTTTCCAAGATTTTTGATCAATGCTTATTGACGAGGGCGATAATGCACTGTCAAATAAAGTAGTTAGGGTAATTCTCAGTTTCCCAGCTGCAAGTGAGGTGGAATGCTGTGCAAGCAATTTGAATCGGGTGACTTGCAAACGAGAGACTGTCAGCTAGAACATTCTTATTTCCGCTTGTGTTTGGCTTTTGAAAAGGATGTTATGGTTTTGACATGTACGTGTAAGTAGCAGTATCCGAAGCAGGACTAAAAAACTCTTGTCTTTCGTAATCTGCATGTTTATTATATATGCACTACCATCTCATTGTCAGAGTAAAATGAAGCTTTCTTATTGGAGAGCAGCTGACTCCACAACCTGAGTAGACAAACTTACAGCCAAGCTTTTTACCCCAATATTTATTAATGGAAGGAGACTGTGTGCAACCTACAACAAAGACCTGGAAGTCGACTGTACTTTTTAAAGGCATCAGACTTCCATTGTCTCAAAAGACTTATCTGATAATTGACAATAAGAGTGTAACCCAAATGAACAATATATTAACCAGAACGAATAGATTGATTCAGAATGTCAGTGTATTTGCTACTGTCCCACTATATGACCATGCATATGTTACTAAGATGAACCTACTGACCCGAACAGCGCCCCTGCTACTGTCCCGTTATACACGTTACTCTACCTCAGAACAGGAACTACAAACGTACTCTATACATACAGTACATGTATATGCTATATGGGAGAACGTCAGGGAGGCCAGAAAAAACCTACATGTATGCAAAACCCTTTGGGATAAAAACATACAATATAGGAAATCTGGGTGGAGCCAAGACGTAACTCCAGTCCCTCCACCAGACAAGTAACTTAATTATTGAGTGTAAGTCCAATGAGAAACATGAAGAAACCCACTTGCATCAACCAGGAGTTCCTCCTGTCGTTCACACACTGACAGTGCAGTAAGACCAAGTTAGTACTGACGGCCGGGCAGACATTGCATGTACAACTGCCTGTGAAACAGCAGGTACCGGTTGCTGACCACCAAATGACCATACAATGGGAGGAGGCATTTGGGAGACCATGTTGATAGTGAGTAGGGAATGCTCATTTTTTCCTCAGTGGACACCAAGGTGCTTCATCCTCACACTTCTTCGTAGTCTAAGGTGTGATAACAGCCGGTTTGCCTGTAACAGTAGCTGGCATTCTAGGAAAAGGAAAACAAAAAACAAAACAAAACGGAGGCCGCCACAACATTCAAATTAACTAATGAACCCCCCAAACAGTACAGAAAGCTTGAGGATGGTGGACCGCTAAGACAGGTTGGAATCTACAAATTAAACCCACAACCCTCCGGCACGGCTGGCATACAAACCATGACATAAAATATATAATGCATGGTGGTAAACAAGACCACAACGGTACTTAACACATGAATGGCACAAGACATGTACTAGGACTGCTTGGCCGCAGGGATCATGCTATACCAAACAAATGCAATATATGTAAGGGTATACATTTAAGTAACCCATAATTACATTGTATGTATGTTGGGTATAAATAACCCAAACCATACAAATGCAATATATGTAATGGTATAAATAACCCATAATTATGTATGTTTGGGTATAAATAACCCAAGAACCATTCCCCTTATGGGGGAGATAAGAATTGACATCGTAAACCGAGCCGGCACAGAAGTGCAGTTATAGGGTTATAAAGCCAATCCGCTTGGTAGATATAAATAAAATATATGCTAATTAACCACAAGCTCGCCGTCACTGTTCAGGAGAATAGAAAATTAAAAGAAAAAGGCAACCACAAGGGATGGCCCTCTAATAAGGCTCAGCATAAAGGCTTAATGATCTTGATACTAAAGGGGCCTACAATTAACAAAACCGAATTTTTTTACATTAATAATGATGCAACAACTGTGCAGTAATAGTAATAACAATACTAACACAGCATGAGCAGCAATAACATATTAAAACCTTGATAATTATTATTAGCCTAATAATGGTGCTGATAAGAATCACAGCACTAGCAATTATAAATAGGAATAATGATGATAAAGAGAATATGATACAATAATAATAATAACAATGATTTAATAATAATAAAGATATAATAATAATAATAACAATTTTATTTTGCAGGATAACTGGTAACAGTTCACACTGACAAATAATGTACTAATCCTGACAGTGTTATACCTGTACTTGTACCTGAAACACAACTATATATCCCAATTATATAACGATCAACAACCAGCATAAACATATAATGAGCAGGGTAGCATGGCTGACAATACAAGCAGTGTTGCCACAAAGTGCTCCATATAATGCTTTACAATAACATGGCCATAATCTGAGTGAATAGGCAAGGTAATTTCAATGCCAATACTGTGCCTGCTACAATGTAGGTGCTACGGGATTAACATCCTTCATCACAGACCATGAAAACACAAACAAAACTAATTAAAACAACACATACCTATTCATACACATATAGACAATGAGTATACAAAACAGGCACAGCCTGTTATAATAATAATGATAATAATAATAGTAATAATAATAACAATAGTAACAATAATAACAATAATAACAAGAGTAATAAGAATGCTAATAATAAGAATATCCATATTATAATAACCCATAACAGCTTACACTGACAAAATAACGACTTACACCGTCTGTGTTATACCCGTAACTGGATAAGAAAACCAGACGACACAATTACATCCACAATAAACACAATTAAATCATCAGGATAGCATGGCTGACATCACAATCACAGTGTTGTCACAAAGTGCTATAATGCTGTAGAATAACAATCTGGAGCACTAACCGTCCTCCAAACTAACAAGCACATAAATAAAGTGGCAAAGCCCAACGGCATTGACACATGAATGGCTCAAACACTACGTGAATGGCCGCAAGGATCGTGCTATAAACCGTACATTTTTCCGGTGCAGTTATGTACAAAAGGTGGCAAAAGCAACCTGTTAAATTAAATGTCGGCCAGCTTAAAAGGCAAAATAAATGTAAACAAGATTTCCGCGGATACCGTTTATACTATACAAAGTTTATAAAGTTAAGTGTATATAATGTGGCTTGTTAGCATAATCGTTTAAGTGAATGCTATCACGGACATAAATGTCAGTTATTGGCTTACGCAGTCAATGGTGCCAAAATTTGGCAAACTCAATTCCCTCTATAGCCTCCTTTAAGGTGATTTTTTAAGGTTTCAACCAACTGGTTGTACTCCTGAAACGGGGTCGGTTTCTCCGAATTGTTTTGCACGCGATTATAAATTGCACGTTCATAATTTATTCAGATCGTCACAGCGTTATGTTTTTCAATTGTTCGACCCCCTTGTGTCGTGAAAACGGACTTCAAACGACTTGCTGAACTCAAGCGATGAACCCAAAACGCTCACTGGACTCCGTCGAGGTAAAAGTAATAAGCCTTCTCACAAAGGAATGGCCAAGAACTAATGATCGTGGCTATTAAAATGTTGTTATTGAGCCATCACCTCGCTTGGGTTAAATTGCTGAAAAGTCCGGTAAAAAGTGTTGACCCTCGTAAATATAGTGCTACATGGACAGACGATTAACAATTTAGAAGGGTACTTAACTTTTAACTCTTTGAAGAAGGTCGATGAAGCAGATTTTTTGTGGTCGAAGTGGACGATAAATTTAGCAACGTTCGTGTCCAAGATGGAGGCGGGAAAGGCATAATGTCACGTGATTACCATCCATGTGCCCAAAGGCACACCGCGGCAAAACGTTACGCGCATGCGTATTTGCTATTTCTTGTCGGCGCGCGGCCGCCCCCAGTTTCCCGCGAAAACTAAGATGAAACAACAGGCACATACCCGTGATTTTAAAATTTCTGCTTAAAAGTACCATTTGTGAACTGTTTTCTCAAAAAATAAGAAAACTACTTAAAAGCTAAGCCTAAGACTTTAACAGGTTGAAGTTTTCTTAATTTGTAATTCACTGTGAGTTTACTAAGTTATAAAATTATTTACTAAAAAAGTTGAAACCCTCGGTAATTTGTATTTGATAGCAGAGCCTTCGTTCTTTTGGCCAGCGGAGCATACCGTTTTGCCGCGGTGTGGCCCAAAGGTGACCACCCCTCGTGATAACCGGAAGTTGCCAACACCGGAAGTAACAATAATTCAACTTAACAATCCTAGTTGCATAAAGCTATTTATTTCACCATTTGTGAATTAAATTATTTTTTAGGGGCTAACTTGTTGCGCACTACCAAGGTGACGTGTCTAACAACTGTTGCGCACTACCCGGTTCATTATGTGTTTGGACATTATTGCACATGTACTTCTCGGGTAATCTGTTTGGACATTACTGCACACTACCAGGCTGATGTGTTTGGCAGTTATTGCACACTACCAGGCTAATATGTTTGGCAGTTATTGCACACTATCAGGCTAATATGTTTGACAGTTATTGCACACTACCTGGGTAATGTGTTTGGACATTATTACCGATACCACAAGGTTAATGTGTTTGGGAATTGTTGTACAGTTTCAGCCTAATGTGTTTAGTCGTTCTTACGTACTTGTTCAAGAAATCAAAAGTAAATTTGCCTCAATTTAAGGAAATGTTTAGTAAACGATGTATTAAAATATCAACTGTTGCGCACTACCCGGTTCATTATTTGTTTGGACATTATTGCACATGTACTTCTCGGGTAATGTGTTTGGACATTACTGCACACTACCAGGCTGATGTGTTTGGCAGTTATTGCACACTACCAGGATAATATGTTTGGCAGTTATTGCACACTACCCAGGTAATGTGTTTGGGAGTTCAGTTGCACACTACCAGGCTAATATGTTTGGCAGTTATTGCACACTACCCGGGTAATGTGTTTGGGAGTTATTGCACACTACCAGGCTAATATGTTTGGCAGTTATTGCACACTACCCAGATAATGTGTTTGGGAGTTATTGCACACTACCAGGCTAATATGTTTGGCAGTTATTGCACACTACCCAGATAATGTGTTTGGGAGTTATTGCACACTACCAGGCTAATATGCTTGGCAGTTATTGCACACTACCCTGATAATGTGTTTGGGAGTTATTGCACACTACCAGGCTAATAAGTTTGGCAGTTATTGCACACTACCCAGGTAATGTGTTTGGGAGTTATTCCACACTACCAGGCTAATATGTTTGTCAGTTATTGCACACTACCCGGGTAATATGTTTGGACATTATTCCACTCCACAAGGTTAATGTGTTTGGGAACTGTTGTACAGTTTCAGCCTATGTGTTTAGTAGTTCTTACGTACTTGTTAAACGAATCAAAAGTAAATTTGCCTCAATTTAAGGAAATATTTTGTAAACGATGTGTTAAAATATGCGTAAAACAGTGAAAAGGCGCGACTATACGTACACCACTGGATGACATTAATGAAATATGCATCATGTCCCGGCAACGGTGTTTACTGCACGACATTTGTACTGGCCATAGTCTCCACTGTCTTGGGTTGTTCGCACTGTAACTTTACCTCCTTCAGAGATGCTGCTAACACCTGTAGTAATCTGTTGTCCAGTAGGTTTGTACCACGTGATCTGAGGTGTTGGGTTACCGTCAGCCATACATTGTAGTGTCATGTCATTACCATTCCACGAGAACGCTGTAGTGTTGGAGGAACTCACGTCAATCTTTGGCTTGTCTGAAATGAAAACGATATAGGAACGGTAAATGAAATATCACGACACAAGATGCTTCTGTATAAATTTGACTAGGAGATCGAAATATGTCATGACAACAGCCAGGACGGCTGAATGTGTCTTAAAAATTCAAAAAGTGCAAGTAAACATTCAATTGTGAAAAAGCCATGATTCTACTGGAAATGACATCGCGTATTCAAACCGCGTTCTTATGCAAATAAGTACAGCGCTGTTGAGCAGTGAATTCGAGCTTTGTTACGTGCTCTGCCTCCCTTTCTACCGCTTTGCAAACATATATCATCTTTTCGTCTTAGTGGTCGTTAATTATAGCATACGAATTTGGTCGTGAAGCGCATTCAGGTCAGTCTTTTTGGGGTAACCAAATTAGTTATTGGAGACGTTATAATAAGATATTTGCTTTAGTTAGATAAATCACTTTCTTAGAATTAGACTGATTAGAATGCAACTTAACATATAGGTGCTAGGAACCAACCGATCTTGATACGAGCTTCTTAAACTATTTGTCGAATTACCGCAACTACTACGAGCGGGTAGCACATTAATACACTGACACCTTTTTAACATAAAAATAATATCAAAGAATGGCTTGGAGGCAGTGCAAATATTGTAGGATTAGGACTTGTGCGTTAAAGCGCATACAGCTTTATTCAAGGATTATCATTGTTCATAATTATACATCGGTGAGAACATTTTCCCCATAAACTTACAGTTTACAGTGATTCGTATCTGTGCTGCACCACGCCCCATGTCATTACTAGCTGTACACGTGTATAGATTCACTAATATAAACACACGTGGTTCATAAACCATAGTTAATAGAGTGGAATGGTTATGAAACCCAGCGACCTTCTTTGTTATATGTCTTTGTTAGCTTTTTTCAACCGTGACCCTGCACAAAACACAATAGAAATTCCAATGTGTTAATCAATCAGCCAATAGAAACGTGTGAGTTCAGTCGTTCAGGGGACGCTAATGAACTATGACCCTGCACAATCTTTTGTCTTGCCCCCTTCCAACATAAATCGTAGCGCCTTTGTTAGCCCATTTGAAGTTTGTCCTTTACCGTGCTCCATATCATTACAAGCTTTACACGTGTATATATTCACTAGTATAAACACACGTGGTTCATAAACTTACAGTTTACAGTGACTCGTATGTGTCCTTTACCGTGTTCCATATCATTACAAGCTGTACACGTGTATATATTCACTAATATAAACACATGTGGTTCATAAACTTACAATTTACAGTGACTCGTATCTGTACTGTACCACGCCCCATCTCATTACTAGCTGTACACGTGTATAGATTCACTATTATAAACACACGTAGTTCATAAACTTACTGTTTACAGTGACTCGTATATGTGCTGCACCACGCCCCATCTCATTACTAGCTGTACACGTGTATGTTCCTGCATCTGATTTGTTCACTGACGAGATGCTGTACACATTTCCTGTATTGGGAGATTTTATTGTTCCTGGTGATTTGGACCACGTGTTGGTGGGTGGTGGATATCCATCTGCTGTACACGTCAAACTAAGTACAGCCGACTCATTGACAGTTTGGTCACGTGTCTTGTTCAAAATAGAAGGCGCATCTATCGGGAAGACAAACATATTTGCGTTAAGTTCAATATTTAAGTACATCAAGATCTTGATGAACATTTTTAGACACCGTCAACAAACTTGAAGCCCAGTCGCTGGTGTAAGATGAAATATATACCTATATGTTTAATGTTTGTCAATTGCATGAAAAGTATGTAGAAATTAGGATAGATAGGAATATGTATATGTGCAATCAGTTACATTGACATTGTCAGATTGGCTATCTACTATTCTCAAAGCTATTTCCTTTTCAGTGTTAAATTTGAATATGTAGCAGTGTACTTTCTTCGAGTTGAAAGACTGATTCATTTGACGTCATTATTGTTAATTGTTCATAAATATGAAGGCATTATTAATAAAAATAATAATAATTTGGTTAACTGGAACAAATTAAAATGAAGCTAGCTGATTATGATTAGCGATATATTTTAATAAAACACTACTACTATATAGGTATTAAAATCAATCTTTATCATTTTCAGTGATAGTTTAAGTACTTCAATATACTTACATTTCACGATAATAAATGCAGCTGCTGTTACTTGATGTTTTCTTCCTTCATAAACATTTATTGCTGTGCAGACGTATTTACCAGCATCATACTTGACTGCAGTAGGGATTGTTAGTGTGTATGCAGAAGATGATGTGTGTAAGGTACCACCAGCCTTTGACCAGGAAATGGTAGGTTCAGGATTACCACTTGCTCTACACGTTATGGTTACCGTGTCATCCTGGGTCACTGTTACATTCTGTGGTGTACTGGTGATAACTGGTGGATCTGTGGTGTGAAACAATATTTGTCCTAAGTTATTGGTACTCTTAACTATTGCCAACTCTTCCCTACAACTATGATTGTCGCGTAAAGGTATCGCATACAAATGTTGTTGTACATCCTGGAAATTGTAGTTTGCGTGCACTATTAGTATTTCAAAAACTCACTAATAATTAATGAGCATTTTGTCCAATCAGATTAAGCAAATCAGTCACGCGCATGCTCCTTTATACCTGATAAAATCTCATCATTCTAAAAAGCCCGCTGAGGGATTTGAATTCTGTCCCAGAGGGAAACGGGGTTAATGATTGAGACAATGGAATTTCTATTGATGTTTCAGCTTTCTCATTGAATTGCTAATTAGGATGAACGTTTTATATAAAGAATACTAATGAACATGAAATTTTATATAAAGTTTCATCCTAATTAAGAATTCACTGATAAAGACCCAAAGAAAGCAAAAAGTACACGGAACATAAGGTACCTAGATAATAACTTTTGCACTAAATTTACTAATATCAGCACTCAACCGAGATACACAGATAATATTATTAAAATGAAGTTATCCAACTACCATTACCTGTTTACCGAGCCACTGTTTAGTTCCAATTATTAAACCAAAACTCAAAGCCGTAAAATAATAAAAACGTGCAATAAACTTACATATTTTGTGCCGGAGTAAAACATTTAGAGGCTGCCGTCATATCAGTCACATCGCCTTCCAAGTCTTGAACTTTATCGAGGTAAACCACGACACCAAATCCTTCAAGTGCAGGTTCTTCTTGCATTGCGAAACGCCGCTTCAAACAACATAGTATGGTAATTTCTTCATGTCATTCCCTTGAGATGTGATTACTCGAATATTTTGCATGGCGTTGTGAATACAAAGGTTCAATGAAGTAACCATTCCCTTGAGATGTGCGTCGTTCTTTTATTGCATTCTTAAAGCGTTTTTGAAGCAGTTTAAAACACTCACAGCACGTGTTTTATCAAGTCTAAAAATTATCGGGCTTCGCCCTCGAATTTTTAAACTTGATAAAACACTGCTGTTCGTGTTTTAAGGGCCCATTGACATATTCCGTTACTACGCAACACCGTTGCTATGCTAGCAGGAGTAGATGAGATTTTTACTTCCGGTTTACGCTAGCCTGAGAGGGGATATGAGTCGGCTGTTTTCTCAGGCTAGTTTTATGCGTGTCCACTGGCCACCCAATAGTTTTAGTATACTTACACATGTTTGTAAGTATTATTCATGGTTTACCTGAAAGGTTTTCATGAATGAATGAAGTAAAGTGTTCAAAAGTCGGAGCAAGACGAGCGGGTATCACTGTGTTAGCGGGCGCCGTACGCTTGCCGTTTACTTTTGTGCTCGGTACAAATTATTAATTATTTTCCTTTCTCTAGGTTCAAGTACAGTTAGGCGCCTTTCGAGTCATTCATGAACGATTCCTTCAAAATTATCAGATTGAGTTTCTTGTAAGTATTATTTTCTTTCACACGATAAACCAAGCTTTTCATTTTCCAGCGACAAAAGCCGAGTGAAATCAGTCAGGAAATCTCAGATGTAGCCGAGCTCTTCCCGCTGTTGTCTTGTTGATAGATTGAAAGAACGTCTTGTAAATAGTATCTATAGTTGTCTAAGATATAGAAGCTGAAATGGCTGCTTCAAGCGAGAACATGCATGGCTTCTAAAAACACGAAGAAATGCACGGCCAATCAAGAAGTCAAGTGATTTTCGACCGGCAGGTTTTCAACTCAAATCTTCCACAAAGACTCTTCCACAAACATGCACTATTTTGACTCCAGATAATGCTTTCGGGTTCCTGGTAAAGTTGTGATTGAACCTTAGTGCAACTAATAAAATACAGGTCAGTTCAGGCATCCTTAAAAAAATATTTTCGATGTCGGAAAACAAACTGTTGTGAATGCCACGATATTCAACAAGTGAAATAAAAGTTGTAGAATCTCGGTCTAATTTTAGCTCGATTTCTATTGGCTCTTCGGTTTGCCGCGAAATGGGTTCCTGGCATGTGCTCCACACGACCGAAGCTCAATTTGCAGACAATCAAGATAGCTCATTGCAGACTGGAGTAATTCAGCCAAGCCCCAAAACTGGCCATTGTTGGAAGAAATAGGAGAAAATGCACATCCTGTTCGACCAATTATTGTAGACTTTACTGCATCAACAGTTTTGCGACTATTTCACGACCACAAAACAGGCACTTTTGCGCATGCGTTAATTCTTCACTTCCGGTTTCTAAAAATCCTAAACATTTAGCGCGCTTTCACTAAACACCAAACTTTTTCCCGTTAAAATGTTGTTGACCACGTCCTCCACAAAATCGAGCATGAATTTTGGAAACCGACAATAAATGCCAAAGTTATGGCTTTTCATTCGCCAAAAATGCTTAATATTGGACTGAAAAGTGTCGTAAAATCTTTATTATTTGTCGTAATGGAAAGCGCATGCTCGGTTTTATGCGCATTAATTCGTGGGTTCGGAAAATATTCATAAATTACTAGTAGTTTAAAAATCCTTGGAGAGTTTAGAAATTTTCTGATTTTGATGACGTCATCATGACGTCACTTAATGACGTCATCAGTCTACGAGACTTTACCCTAGGAGTCACCTTGACAATAATCATTGCCCACTCTTTCATTTTCCGGGTTTTACGAGGCTGCAAACTTTCCCTAGCAACGGCCGATTTAAATATGTCAATGGGCCCTTAAACATTAAACACGTTTGGTGTGTGGGACAGTTTCTCCAATTAATGTATTATTTATAGCACACTTTCACTAAAAACTGACCCACACCGCAACACCGCAAACCCCAATGTCCCCCTCGATAAACAGTGCATTACGAACCAACTACATTTTAGTTGGATTGAGTCAAAATAGTTTTTTTAATAGTTTAGGAGCAATTAATGTACCATATTTTTCTTAAAGACTCTGGTAAACATCAATGCCGTTGTCAGTTGCAGCGGTTATGGTCCCCCGCAGATTTGGTCTCCTCTCCCCCCATGATATTTATATTACACGTTTTTCTTTCCGCAATCCACTAACAATTCTACAAACTGCAATCGAATTGACAGGACATGCACTGAACTTAAATCGACGGTCAGACACACGCAAGGTATTTAATTTTTACAAATGCACTCAAAATGCTATTGTCCATTTCCAAACGATTGTCGATCTTTCTAAAACTGCGTTTTTGAAGATGGCTTGCCATTCAGCATCCATGCATGGCAACGCCTTTCCCATGGGGATCACGAGCTCAATTTATTAGTTAACGAAGTATTATATCAGCACGTGGCTGTTTCCTGCACAAGGCCTATTTAACAAATCTCCATTTACATCCGGGATATACCATATCTCTACTCGTATTCCACGATACAATACACCACCAATGTGTATATGTGCTTGTATAAGACAAGCATTGCCAATTCATACTTATTTTTTAATTGTATTTATATGTCAGATTAGTGTATATTAAAAGTACAAAATATGTCAGATTAGTGTGTATTAAAAGTACATTATATGTATATTATAGTGACAGTGATTTGGTTTGGTTATTTTATTGTATAATTATATGTGTATTAAGATGTAATGTAATCATGGTGATATGATATGATGATTGATATTATAAATATGACAAATATAGCGAATATAGCGATATGATAAAATCATAGTGATATGATGATAGATGATAGATGTAAAATTATAGTGATATGATGATAGATGTAATGATATGTGATGTGTTATATAATAATAATGGCTAATAATGGCCAGTGAAGTAGTGTACTGATTATTTTAATATGGTGATTGATTAATTTGTTAGGTGTGATAAATTATATGGTTAAAGAGGTACAACAAAGCTCAAGGATGGGAAGTACAACAAAGTTAAAGATGAGAAAATAATACAACAAAGCTGAAGACGAGAAGAGAGAAAGGAGTGGTTAGACAACATAATAGAGATTGTTTATATATGACATGGGTGCGACAAGACCATATTGACATCGTTAGACGATTATATGACACGATTAGATGAGGACGTGAAGGCATCGTACTGACATGGTTAGAAGATTAGATGTCCAGATGAGATGATATGATTAGATGAAGACGAGGTGGTGATTAGATGAGGATACCAGTGATGATACTAGTATAGTTGACGACAAATAAGTGAGGCGACTATATACGGTGTGATTGAATAAATAAAATTAACAAGGTGACTATACACAGTGTGTTTGAATAAATACGGTGAGCTCGAACAGTTGTAATAAGAATGAGTATAGAAATTAAACTGATTTTTGGGCATGGAAATAAAACAGTATTGATTACATATTGCATATTCACTGAGCTAGTATTAAGCTTAGAGTTGAGTTCAAAAACAAAAACAGTATTAGTTACGAAATAAAATATAGGAACAAAAAATCATGCAGCTTTAAGCATACAGCTTTAAGCATACCCATAGATGCAACCGCTTGATGATGGACTAAATGATGGACTAATAAAGGAGATGAACTTTTTTCATATGGTTATGTAAAAATAACTGTGGTAATAACCATTTGTGTGTCTTAATAATTTCATTCAGCTGTATTTTTGGTTTATATTAGATATTGTAATATGTTATAAAAGACTATTACTACATATATATTGTATACATTTTATTGCCATTTTATTGCCATTTGAAGAAAATCTTATATAGTCGCAGTACATAGCCTAAGAACCATTGTTATATAATTGTGGTAGTTTTATAACATTTGAAAAGTATTTTTGAAAAATGTATTTGAAAAATGTTTTGAAAAACATTAGAAAATACTATAGTAACTTGTTTGGAATAGAAATTAGAAAGGGCAATATTCGCTGTGATTTTTAATACTTGTGCTTAAGTGTGTTTTTTGTTCTTCGATTTGTTTCAGTCTTAGGTTAATTTCTTTTCTTCTTTTTATTAGTTCATTTTCTTCCTTTTCCAGATTCGTATTTTGTGCACATAGTGCCATCATTCTATTTATCCACGGTCGTTTTCTAGTCGGAGTGCTTAGGGTTGTGTTGTGGGTTGTGTTGATTTTTCCGTCGCACCCATGTCATATATAAACAATCTCTATTATGTTGTCTAACCACTCCATTCTCTCTTCTCATCTTCAGTTTTGTTGTATTTCTCATCTTCAACTTTGTTGTACTTCCCATCCTTGAGCTTTGTTGTACCTCTTTAACCATATAATTTATCACACCTAACAAATTAATCAATCACCATATTAAAATAATCAGTACACTACTTCACTGGCCATTAATAGCCATTATTATTATATAACACATCACATATCATTACATCTATCATCATATCACTATAATTTTACATCTATCATCTATCATCATATCACTATGATTTTATCATATCGCTATATTCGCTATATTTGTCATATTTATAATATCGATCATCATATCATATCACCATGATTACATTACATCTTAATACACATATAATCATACAATAAAATAACCAAACCAAATCACTGTCACTATAATATACATATAATGTACTTTTAATACTTTTAATAAACACTAATCTGACATATTTTGTACATTTAATACATTTAATATACACTAATCTGACATATAAATACAATTAAAAAATAAGTATGAATTGGCAATGCTTGTCTTATACAAGCACATATACACATATCAAAGTCTTATACAAGCACATATACACATACCAACTACAAATGTGCTGACAGAAGTTTGATTCCAACCCAAATCCAAACAAAACCCTTACCCTAAACCCCCCAAAAGCCCTTATAACCAGAAAAGAAGTTCCCAGGTAAACAAAATGTTCTCACCCACTTACATGTAAACGGCAAAATTATAAGCAGAACAAACAGAAACACAAACCCTAAGCTATCCCAACCCATAAAACCAACCCTAACTACTAAAACTCAGTCCAAACAATATTTCCCCAGTTCAAAGATATTTTCCCCAGTTCAAAGATATTTTCCCCAGATCAAAAAATATTTCCACCAGTTCAATTTTTTTTTTCCGGTTCAAAACAATCTGAACCAGTGATCAGAATTGCCACGAAACATATACACCGATTACAATCTTTGCCGCATCCCACATGCTTTATAGTTTTCACTCATCTTATAGTTTTTAGTGAGAATCAGGTTGAGTATTTTAGACTGACTTCTAGAACAAACCAGAAGGGCCAGGTTTCGGTCTTTGTGCCATTAGCAGCTATAGCTTTCGTTCTGCACGTATTGTATTCAGCCGCATCTCACATGGTTCAGAGTTTTCAAACTTCTTATAGTTTTCAGTGAGAACAACACAGTCTGGCCATTACACCATAAGACCAAACAGTTGGCCATGGCTGCTGATTGCTTAGGAAATTTCTTTTTTCAATGTTTTTTTTTCTTTAGAAAGGGTCGACAATCGACATGGCCAATCACGAGCGATTCATTTTCAGTACACGATATTTTCTTGCAGATCGCTACTTCCGCGATATGCTCTACTTGTCATGCACAAATCTACAGCGAGCTTGCCGCTCATAAAGGAATTATCACGCCTAAGCTATCTATCATACTTTACTTCGAAATACAATTTTCCAAATATCTCGCTTAAATTTTTTGAATTATTTTTTTCAGGGAAATAAAGTACAATTAATAAACTTCATAAGGAATGAAAAAAAAATAGGGAGAAAAAAGGCCGCGAAGGTCTACGGTAACCTTAATTTAGCACGGGACCTCGTATTGAAACCTTTGTACTTGACAAGTAAAGTATATCGCGGAAGTGGGCTATTGAATTTCTGTAACTAAAAATGTATTCTGACCACCCGAGACTTTGCTTGGACGATGTCACAGTCAGTTTATAGACTACCACGCCTGCTGCCGACATGTGTTCAGTCCAATATGGCTGTCCTCTGTTGAATTATATTTGGAGCAGGAGCTGTAACAATTAAATAAATAGAAAAAAGGAATACAAAATGAACTTACACTGCACGTCAATCGTGGTGTTTGTAGTGACTGGGACTTCATTAATTGGGGTTGTTAGTGGCCTGACACTCGTAATGTCCACTCTGCTGTCTCTTGATGTTTGGTATGTTTAATGTGATACTTCCTACACCTTGACTCTTGATAATCTTGTTATCTGCACTAACGACCTGTACCCACGTGATGTTTGGTGTTGGAGGTCCACTAGCTGTACAGGATATGTTAAGATCTTGACCTTCACTTATCATCTTACTCTGTGGTGGTTGATCAGTGGCAAATGAAGGACGAAATGAAAGTTAAGTTTACAATACAAGAGAGAATTAGAAAAAATGTTCGAATCCTGATTCTGGTATTTTCATCGTTCCGCAGTAGTGCTTTGTTGGACAGCTAAACTATTGTTGAAGTTGGTAGCTTGCTATGCAGATGTATTTTTTCACTCTCATAAATTCGAAGAAAAAAACGTCTGCTTACCCGAGCGCTTAATTAGTTTTCAATAAGCACACCTCATTGTGTTATGGACAAATCAGATTTTACCTTCCATATCCAGGAAAGTTAAGTAATGTTACATTTGAAAGGAATAATAATTCAGATAATACATTTGCCATTCACCAATCATAGGAAAATGTTCACTGGCGCGCCAATTCACTAAAATTCTAACAATGGCATTGATTGGGCAGAAAAATAAAACAAACCTGCTGTCGTCATGCTTGCATATTGGAAACTAATTAAGTGCTCGGGTAAGCAGACGTTACTTTTTTCTTAGAATTTATGAGTGAAAAATACGTCTGCATAGCAGGCTAAGTCATTGGGTGAACTCGCTTGTTTTTGTCTTCTGATAGAATCACGTTACAAAGTTACAGTATATGACAAAATTACTGTTTCGTTACGGTACAGCTAGATTGTCATGCAGTATTTTTTATACCGTACAAAAGATGAATTCATATTCAAATACCTAAAATCTACAAGAAACTGAAACATGCTTGAAACGAGAGTGCTGAGATTCATTCATGATATTAAAAGTGGTATCAAGAAAACCTTTTTGTTTGGTTTCCGCTTTTTGGAATAATAGCGATTTCCATGTGTGAACATATTTGCATATGCCTTCTGTACCTAGTGGTACTCTATTCACACTGCCACTACAGCCACTCACTTAGCTTCGGAACTATAACGCTCGTGCCAGTGAGAATAGGCCGGGATAACTTTTGTTCAATGCTTGAAGACAGCGAAGACGCAGAAGACGCAAAACTTACTAACAGTGGTTTGATGAAAACTGAGCATAATTATCCAATAGTATGTTGGTCTTTCTTAACATATGAAAATAAATAGTGCCTTATATGTATACATTTCTAAAGTTGAAACTGGGATTAAATACATGGTTCATGTTTTCTTTTAAGCAAAATTAGATTACATGATACCTGTAACAACGAGCTGGAATTTTTCTGTTATACCAGCTGAAGATTGGTACTTACTGTCACATCCATACATTCCATTATCAGTCGTGGTCACACTGGAGATAACTAGTGTGACTGTTGACTCCACATATACCCGTGATCCATAGCGAGCGTGAGGGTAAGATCAAGCTTTACTTCGTGTTCTGTCATATTTGTTCTCCAGAATAAGGTCCACTCGACTACCACCACTGAATAGTACCCAGACTGGTGAGTAATATGCTAGATCAGCAATCCTCTTATCCACGGTATAGTTCCACACAAACCTAGCGGTGGATCCACTCGATACATACAGCACTCGTGGAGGAAGCTGAGTGAAACGTGCTGCTCCCTCTGAGATACAAGTAAATGAAGTACACAAATGTTATTCGTCTATATTTTACAGAAAGAGAAAATATATAGCCTGGTTGATAAATACGGGATTTTCATGGACTGTATACCAGTCGAACAATATTCTTAGTATGTGTTTGTTTACACTATACTACTACTAATAATAATGGTCTTTAATTCATTGATAAAATACATTCATATGTTACAATTTAATCTAATAAAATACGGAATACTAATTATAATCTAAATACAAATACAATTATATTGTGTATACAAATTAAATACTGTTGATACTGATAATAATAATGTTGTAATCATATATTAAATTGAGTAACTAATATAAAATCTAAAAATGCAAGTAAAACTCTAGAATATTATTCCTAACATTTGATCTATTTATTAATATATACAACTATGCTAGCCTGCGAAAGCAACCGCCTGTTGCGCGCTCACCCAACGGGCCCACCCAAACAAGGGAAGCCTGCTGGATGATCACACAAGAAGCGGCCACCCCCGCAGGCTAGAACTATGCATGCGAGGTTACAATAGGTGACAATTAAAGGATTAGACAGCCAAGTTGTACTTAAAAATGAGACGATCAATGAAGCAGTTCTTACAACGCGAGGTATTAACTTTAGGGAGTAGACTATGCTTCTTTCTAAGTTTATATTGAGTAACTTTAGCTTTCGGAAGGAGATCATTCATGGGATGTCAGTAGTTCGAGTTTTCTAACTTTGTTGAATATCTGCTTATCCTGTCTCTCTAACAGACTATATGTACCTTAATATGCTTAGATATATATTTACGTTTGAAACAATGCGATTTACAAAAATACTGAATGGTAGTAAGGTGACCGTGGATTATTTCTCAAGCTTTTTTCAGATTGATAGGCTCCATTACTTGAAGGCTATGCCCGTAATCAAGAAGATGAAGGATCACCTAGCACGATATGGAATCCCTGAGGAAGTAATGGCAGACTGTGGTTCGCAATCACTGGTCATGAATTTGAAACATTCAAGAACGACTATGAGTTCAAGCATACGACAACAAGCCCCCCCCCCCCCTCCCCCCTCCCACCACCAATCAAATGGCATCTCGAAGCGATCCATAGCAAGCACTCGTGAATCACCGTAACACACCACAGGAAGTCCCAACTTGTTGAAACCCAACATCCCAGACAACAAACTAGAGAAGGACTGATAAATTGAGGAAAGTGAAGCAAAAGTATGATCATACTAAGTATATAAGTATGATCAGTATGATCTGCCCGATCTACCAGAGCTTCCGGAGGACCATATTGTCAGGATGCAACCTTTCAGGCTGAACGATAAAACCTGGAAGAAGGCAAATGTTTTGAAACTGATTGGCATCAGGTCCTATGTGATATCATGAGATGGCCAACTATACATCAGGAATAGAAGGCACCTGAAGAAGCCGGCTAAAGCTGATGATAGAACTCAAGATATGAGAAAGAGCTCACAGAGTCTCCAACACGAATGCCTGAAAAAGGACAAAGCCTACTGTACCTGATCGCAATGAGCTTCCAGCAGTGGACAACCAACAAAATGCTGAAGCGGTGTAGCCTACCAGCTCAAGATATGCATAAGGCAACGACCACCAGCACCAAGAAGGAACAACGAATGGTTCAGCAGCCTAAGCATGGATGTAGTGAAACATCTATCAGGACAAGAAGTAGAAGACTGATCAAAGAGCCAATTGCAAGCTATCTGAGAGATTTACGCTCATTCGTGTTCGAATGGAGGATGTTACGATCCCAATCACGTTGTGTGACAGCGTTACTAGCGTTCCATATTAAGAAAGTGAATTTACTGTGACCATTATACCATATTAGGCAGTGACCTTGAATTCATAGTTCTAGTGTAATTTAGCACAGTTGAACTGGAATAAAAGCTTGGAGTTGACTCATAAACTTGTGTCTCGATTTCTTAAAATTCCTCGTATCCAGGTAACCTCGAAGCAACCGGAAACGAGTAGTTAAACTACGATACAAGCTGTTAAACTATTTTTTGAGATAACGAACAGTTCGGCCTTTGGCCAGATCAGAGGCATTTGCTATAAATTACGTATTTGGATCAACGCTTTAGTATGGGATCAAATGCTGGCTTCCTTAAATATATTACTATTTCAAAAGTTTAACATAAATTTACATACCCGTGACCACGAGTTCAACACTGTCAGTTTCTCCACCTCCACTATCATATATAATGTTACATCTATATCTCCATTATCAGCTGTAGACACACCTGAGATCACCAGTGTGTCAGTGGACTCTATAGATACTCGTCCTTTATATCGGTCAGGACAGTCGCGGGAGTAACACCCTGTATTCCAGTATCCCTTTCCTCTATCATAAGTCCCACGAATGTGTTCGAATCGTAAAATTGCCAGACCGGTGAGTACGAGTAGAGGCCGCTCCTGTCATCCACGGTGTAGTTCCATACGAACTTAGCAGTCCCTCCATTAGACACGTAAAGTACTCTTGGGGGACGCTCGATCACATAACGAGCCAGACACTCTTAGCAACCAAACTATCCCCTGGTGATAGGGGACCAATGGTCCCCTGTCACCAGAGGGTGCTCTAGGAAGCAGGAGCATTCCATTTAATTAAGTCCAGCCTCATGTCACCTTAAAGTGCCTACTTTAGCGCCTAGATATTATAATCCGTAGGTGTCAATGTTTGATAAGTAACTACTTTTGCATTTTACCTTTCATCAGTCGACTACCCGTAGTAGTGCACGAAATCTAGTCATTCGTAGCCCGTTTTTCAGTAAGTTTCGATCGAGGTCGACGATTTATCTGGTTTGTCGTATGTGCCTATCCGACTTTCAGCTAATTTCTCAAAATCAACAATACATAATCTTTTTATTATTTCATAAGTCGGGAACGATGTGGAATTTACTTTAATGAGACGAAAATGCGACTTACACGTTTGCCAATTACTGATCGAAACGTCGCAGACTTCGCTTATTATTTATTATTCGGACCCCAAATTATTATCGCGGATACTGAAAATAAAGCGGATGAGATATCGAGATGTGAGAGATGTTACCCTGCCGGGCAGCAGGTTTCTAGTGTCTTGTTGTTTGTAGTCGGTAGCTGCACTTCGCGACCGGTAATTCGTGTCTGGTTGTTTTGATCTGATTTGCGCAAATTTTGCGATGGGTAACGGCTACTCGTAGGTAGGCTAACTATTTTGTTTGGCGTACATATCTTTTCGGCTTGTGTTCAATATCCCGAAGTGCTCAGGCATACTGTGGTGCCATGTACTTCAATCTGGGTAAACCAGCTGGGATACCGAACAACTAAAACATTTTGGGCGTACATCTCTTTTAGGCTTGTGTTCAATATCCCGAAGTGCTCAGGCATAAGTTGTGGTGCCATGGACTTCAACCTGGGTAAACCAGCTGGGATACAGCTGTTCTTTTCAATTGTTTATTAGCCACTGGTAATTCTGTAAGTTGAAATTATTCTGATTTTGGCGTAGCGAGACACCCACACCCCCCCCCCCCCCGGGGGGACTCCCTTATGTGAGGGGTACATGGATGCTCGTCGTACCTTTTAAGGGTCAAAATCAGGAGTTTAATACCACTTAGGGTATCCACGATCAAACACAGACATTTCTATGTATTAAAAGCGGTACCTTTTAGGAGTCGGGTGTCACCGAATGCTAGAGAATGACAGCGCTTTTGAAAACAACAAGGAAGAATGTGCTTGATGATACAACATCAAATAATAGCAATAAAAGGCATCGATAGTTTAAAATGTTGGCATGTTTTTATCGGTACCTTTTAGGGGTCAAAATAATCTTGAGCCACGCCCATTTTAGTACCTCTTAGGGGTCAAATCGAAAATGTCCGACGAGCATCCCTACCCCTTTATATGGGAGTTTCCCCCCCCCCCCCCCCCCCCGGGCACCCACCTTTGCATCGACAATCCTGCAGCCATTCATCCAAATCCCAAAGCCCGTATTTTATATTTGGACACTGTCGGCTAGTGGCGAAGAAATCTACGAAGGGATCGTGCAACCAGGCTGTTTGACAGGAACTTACAAAATTTCACGCCGCAAATTTCCGAATTCAGAAGATGCCAGTGCTGCGGAGAATTTGCCGCTCGATTCAGCGAGAAGAACACGGGCGCAAAGCAAATACGACCATAAGTCGAAGAATGTGATGTAAAGTGGTAAGCTGTAGTGCTAAGTGTGCACGCCCTACGAGGGAAAGAGAAAACATATCTGACCCAAGTGGGACTCGAACCCAACGACCTCCAGGTTGCATGTATTACGCGGCAAACATGATTTCATATCATAACTACATATACATATACATGTATAATCGCCGTGACCCCATAAAACGCACCAATACGATCGCTCTCATCTGACTTGATAGCTCAGTTGGTAGAGCGCCAGACATGCAACCTGGAAGTCGTTGGGTTCGAGTCCCACTTGGGTCAGAGATTTTGTCTCTTTCCCTCGTAGGGCGTGCACACTTAGCACTACAGCTTACCACTTTACATCACATTCTTTACACTTACTAGTGCTACGCGGCAAACATGATTTCATATCATAACTACATATACATAAGTCGAAGCACGAGTCCAGTATGCGAAGCAATCCTTTACATTAATTTCATAATACTGTATTTCCCGCTCATGTCAAAATGCCACTGGCACTGAAGTACAACCCCTGAAATAACGCAGGATCCGCAAGATCGAAGATCCTCAAACGTGTTTTGTGTACAATCCTTTGCTGACGTAATTACCAAAGCGATCAAGCGAAAACCGCAAATCACAATAATAATGATTGATATTTGCCACAATTACGACGTCACTCCATAGCAACCGGCCCGCACGCATTTCCGAACTTCCGATGATCTCTGGCTCGTTATGGGGCTTTTACTCCTATTCAACATAAACACGGAAGTGAATTAATCAATGATATCGTTAATAAACTACCGTAGCCAAATTCTATTATTTTATGTAGGTTATGAACTCCTGACCAAAACCTACATTCTGAAAGCCGGTAGCGGAATTTGATTATTTAATTAGAGAAGAGCAGGGCTGGATTCAAAATCCATTACAGGTTCTGAATTCCATATCGGGTTTTGAAGTAACAGATCGAAAACGAGTTCAAGTGTGTGACCGTGGTATCAAAACACCGAGAAAACAAATGAATATCGAGGGGCGCAGCCCCGAGATGTTTATTGCTTTCGAGGTGTTTTTGACCACGGGCAAACACGCAGAACGAGGTTTTGATATGACTTCTCAAACAATATCTTTATTCATAAATCACTAGGAAGTATTGAATGTTTGCCTGGTATTGATACAAGTATATGTTGTCACTGGTATTTTTTGTTTGACATATCAACAAACGTGCCCGGCAGCCGCCGGTAGTGGACAGGACAGATGACTTGAGTCAGAAGCACTCGTGTGGTTGAAGGTTCGAGACACACAACATACGCGGCTTATTTTTACTTCCATCCGTTTCTTTCACTTCTTTTGAAGCCATACATGTACCTATGATATAATCCTTGTTACTTAGTTAACATTCAAGTGTTATGATCAGTGTTTGAACTTCTGCTCTTAACCCTGGAAAAACATACACACCGTCGCAGACATACTCTATATTCATGGCGAGTATATTGGATATGGGTCAGTCGAACGACACCATATATATAGATCCATTTAGTGCAATGTTTACCATTGCGTATTATTTTTACGGTCGTAAAAATGATTTGAACTACAAACACGGTAGCGATGCAACATATATGCGCCTAAATAACGATACCACAGATAGTGGCTTGAATACACAAATAAATGGTGAATTAATACATCGAGGCTACTGGAGTGGCGTACAACGCAACTAAATGGTGAAACGCATAACTTGCACACCTAAGTGTGTAAATAAATACACGCGCCTCAATGGCGATCGATGCTGTAAACGCATAATTTGCACACCTAAGTGTGTAAATAAATACACGCGCCTCAATGGCGATCGATGCTGTAAACAGTGGCGCGATTAAACACACGGTGAATATATACTTATATATGTAACTAGCAAACAAAAGTCTAATCTCAGAACATGTACACATGAAAATTTAGAGGTAACCGTCTTGAATAGTAATGTAGAGGGGATATTTCAGCTTAGGCCGGTTTCCATATGATCGTCCCGATCGCTTCGATAGCTGGATTCTTTTGTTCGGTGTGAATCGAAGCGTAAATTAATACGCAGAACAAACGAATCCTGCGATCGAAGCGATCGGGACGATCATATCGAAACCGGGCTTTAGAAAACGTATTTTCAGGAACTTGGAATTTCATAGAAATATTGTTCATTAAAAAAATTGGTATAGAGCTGTAGGTATATTTATTGTTTTGTCATTACAAACTACAATCCAATAATAAGATTCCAGGTATGTGAAAAAAGTAAGAGAAAAAAAGAGATCAAGAATATTGAGATTGACAAGGCCATCGTTAGCAATGTAATATGATGCCCTGGAAAATACGTTACAACATTTGTGGATGGGCATTTACAATAACAATTTGACTAGATGCGGAAAAACGTAAGAAGTAGCAAATAGTATAAGTTAGATTATTTATAGGGACAGCAAACAGTTAATACATTAGTATATTTTTTTGAAGAGAGCTGTTTTTAATTTGTCTTTGCTTGTAATATCTTTAATATTTAGTGGAAGGTTGTTCCAGAAAAAAAGAGCCAATAACAGATGGAATTTGTTTTTCTCAAATTCAAACGAGAGTATATTCTGTTATTCTGTATAAACATTAAGAAAGCTAGAGCTTCTAGTTTGATATGAGTGATGTTCATAAGCATAAAAAACGTACTTCGCTTAAAGGCAAGTGTACATCTTTACAACGTCAGGAAATTTTAAAATATTAAAGTGCCTATCACCCTTTTGCAATTTTGATAGCTTATGAACCTCCGAAAGGTTTTGAGTACTTCTGTGAAGAAAGTTTTGGTTTAAAGTGAATACTTTATATTCTACGCTTGTTTGAAATCGTGTAAATGTGACCTTTCCTGACCCATGACCGCGTCAGTAAAAGCCTGGGTCGAAACCTGGGTAGACGTCATCTCATTTATGCATTATTCTCCTTGGCGCCTTTTTATCACAACAACATCGATGCATAGAAAATATACACAGTTTTTCAGTTGTTAGTAAAGAAAAAAGTCATTTTAGTCAACATGTTAAGTATTTCTTCAAATGATTGCAAAGCCGAATTAATTATATGATGTCAAGATGACGTCTACCCAGGTTTCGACCCAGGCTTTTACTTACGCGGTCATGGGTCAGAAAAGGTCACATTTACACGATTTCAAACGAGCGTAGAACATAAAGTATTCACTTTAAACCAAAACTTTCTTCACAGAAGTACTCAAAACTTTTCGGAGGTTCATAAGCTATCAAAATTGGCAAAAGGGTGATAGGCACTTTAAGTTTAGAATAAAAAGGTGTAATATTAATATGCTACCGAATGAGTACATCATTTATAACTTGTAGCTTAATGATACTTGAAAGTGGACTTATGTGGTTATTACTCCAAATTAAACAACCATAAGTTAGGTATGGATAAATCATAGAATAGTACAAATGTATTAGAACAAGGGAGGTTAGATACTTTTTTTAAATATTTTTCTCGCTAATAGATTCGATTTGATTAGACCATGAGAGACAGCAATCTATATAAAAACCTAGATATTTACTAAAATGACAATTTAGAATCGGTTTATTATAAAGAGATTATTGACCTGGCAATAAAAGTTTTATGTTGCCCCTCGATTAACATATCATTTTAACTGCTCGTCACGTGTGGTAGGGATATCAATAGGGGGGTAGTCCATTTCAATGAAATGTTAACCCCATCTTGGCAATGACCTGCACACCACGGCCATGTGCTCTCAGTTGGGGCCTCAGTTCGATGTAATAAGCGACAAGTGGTGGAGCACTATCTTTTTAACGGGTAAGTACAGTGCTATCGTATTTAAAAAAAAAATAGTTTGCATTAATTCGATGTGTTAGGGATTGGTTAGTATATTTTTACGACTGTTTACCATATCTTAACACTTTTGCAAGCGAACGTTTGTACGTTCGACAGTCTTACTTAGATTTGTCCTTACCCATCATGCAACGATGAGCGCGAACCGGTCTATATTACACGATAACTATGCCACATCAATAAAACCACATTTTATATTCAACCGACTCAAGAAAATACACGTGCAGGACACGAAAAGGACCGCACGTGGAGCAATTAATCTTCTTGTTCGGACCAACACCGTCTACATTTTTTAATGTTTTGATAACACATTTCTCGGCAAACTTCCATCACACTGATACTGTGCATCGTGAGACCTCATCGTGAATTGTTTAAATAACAGCTTTCTTTGTCTCTGAGGGAACCTAGTATCGATTGGAAAAAGGTACCTTTAGCAGTTTCACTGTCGTTACGATCTTTTTCTCTTTTTTCCCCACGAGATCCACGAGCAATACAATTTTCTCAGCCGTCGGCCATTTTGGGCTATTTAGTAAGCCAGCGCTCTATTACACAGCGGTTGCTTTCTCTGCGCATATTCATAGTACACTAGATACACGACGCATGATCAGTTAACGAACTACCACGTTTGCGCTTTGCATAAAATCCTGCTTCCGGTTATGGATTATTCCAGAGCTCGGGGCGTTTGGTCACCGCTGGCCGAAAAACGCGTGTGCTCTGGGAACGAGATTGGTGTCACGCCGTTCTATCCATACACGGGCATGCGCAATACATCAAATGGGGACACACGAACTTCCGGTAGCGTCCCACATAGACGACGATCCCAAATCATCTTAAGGTCACTAATAGTACAAATATGTAGGCAAGCCTAAGAGCGGAGCTCCCACTCTGACAGGATGGTTTTCTTGCTGTACTCAACTGGAGGAATCGCAAATTCGAGAAATCACATCGAGAAAACGATGAAAATAAAAGGAAAAATTGGCAGAAGAAAAATGGCAACGCCGTAAAGAAAGAAAAGAAAACCGGAAGTAAAATAGAGAGAACAAATAAGTATGCTTTGCAACTTAAACCTAAGCCACAATTAGGTGATTCAGTTCGGTAGCGCCCTTTTGCCGCTGAACGCTGGAGTAAAATGATAGTAAGGTGATCTATAAAATGTGCTATTGTAAAGAAGGACAGACAAAACGCCGGTCGCTAGGGCAAGTATCAATTCTTCGAATCTTTGCTCTCTTGCTATATCGAAGAGGGAACTCCGAAATAAAGTGTACAGTGTTTTTGAACGTGTTCAAATTAGGATGACTAATTTGGCTCGTGATAGACTGATACTATACTCGTAACGAGTTTGTCGCATTATGTTTTAGACAACAGTAGAGTAATTGCCACACCAATCAAAAAGTGTGCCACTCAAAAGTACATAAATTTCGATATATATACCCTTTTCCTAGTATCCATTTTATATATAGTGTATTTTGCATATGATATCTTCGGAGCTGTTCCTTTGCTCTATGTAGATGTATAGAAAAATGCATGACTTGTATACTGCAACGGCGTGACGTTCTTTTGTCACGCGTAAGGCCAGCAAGGGTAAATTAAAATTGGTTGGGACCTTGGGAAGGTTACGAGAGTGACAGATGAATGCACTCACTGCTTCAAAAGTTATCGCGTGAACAAAAGAACCGTTCAGCACTTTTTCTCAGTATAAGGTCCCTCGTTAATTTAAACGGCATATATTAGACGCAATTAGAAGGTTACTAATGGTATGACGGCGAAAACAAGCGATAGAAGGGACTGACGGCGATGATGGCACCGTACTGGTTTGTTTTCGAAACATCGATCGAAGGATTATTTCCATTTGACGAAATGGATGTGAAGGAGGCCTATCGTGTTTTTCTCACTTATCCGTTAGGTTCTGTCAATAAATCTACGAAATTTGACATCTATTATACTGGAACTCATACTTTACTTTCGAATCTTTCCACAATTAATGTAGATATGGATCAGTAATATAATGAAACTAATCGGCAAAAACTACGTTGTGTTGTCATGATCATTTAGGTAAACGTAATCTGTAAAAAGATATATATAACGGGGCCACATAGAGCACTATAGCAACTACATAACTGAATATATCGTAAAATCATTGAAATAAGAAGTAAACCTGAGCTACACTTACCGCTTGCCGGAAGTATCCATACTATCATCACGAGACACATTATAAACGTACATATTATTTGATAAACAACAGCATCCATTACGTTCTATCCTGTTAAAACTAATGTCGCTGTGATCAGGTTCTTGCTAGTTGAACAACCGCCAAGTATCAAATTGAAATTAAACGTATTCGTTGTAGAAGCAACTTTTCAGTAAACAGAATGAACGAATAACCGAATTAATTGAATGTCTAACTTCTAGTATTAGCAATAAGTTGAAAGGTCAATATTCCTTTCCGTGTGTCTTTGTGACGGTATATTTACACATTGTCACACACTAATGCTCCGGAGAAGAAGGGAACGGCTGAACGGCAAGGAATGTAAACAGGTGTTAATTTTCTCCTTTCTCGTAATTTCATTGGTTGATACTCATACATTCAATAGAAGACCATCGAAGTATGCACTTTCATTAGAACTCTTTTGTACTTTAAATTTATTTTTCTCTTTCCCTCGTAGGGCGTGCACACTTAGCACTACAGTTTACCACTTTACATCACATTCTTTACACTTACTAGTGCTACGCGGCAAAGATGATTTCATATCATAACTACATATACATATATAATCGCCGTGACCCCATAAAACGCACCTATACCCACGATTGCTCTCATCTGACTTGATAGCTCAGTTGGTAGAGCGCCAGACATGTAACCTGGAGGTCGTTGGGTTCGAGTCCCACTTGGGTCAGAGACTTTTTTTTCTCTTTCCCTCGTAGGGCGTGCACACTTAGCACTACAGTTTACTCTAATATGGTAGGCGGGAGGGGGGGGGGGGGGGGAGGCTAATTAAACAACTTTTTGAAAGACAAAATTAAAGTACCAGTAGGCAAACCAATAATTCTGAAAAGACCCCTATGACACTTCAAGGAATCCTAAGGTCCCCCTCCTTCATTTTTTAATGGGAAATTTCCAAACCTTTAAAAAAACCTTTGAAGACTGTTTTTTTATACAACCCCCCCCCCCCCTCTCCCAGCCCTCCCATCCACATTAAATAACAGGTCCTTAAACATTTTTTTTTCTATGGCAGGAGCTTCCATACTTTCATTTGTTCATAGCATCAGGTCCCTGACAATGACAGTACACATAATATCTATTTCATTCAGATCCAGACATGTGCTGAAGAGTCCTCAAAAGAAAGACCTGAAACAGAAACAAAAAATGAATTAGAGCAAAGTAACTGTGACTACTTCAAGGAAGTTCAGATTACATATGGAGGTGACATAGAATGGCTGTACAGGGTTCAGGGGCAGACTCCAAATGGAAGGCACTTTTGCCTATTTTGGGAAATGCAAAAATCGAGGCTCATTGCCGGAAATGTACATTCACCAGTCACACTGCAATAGTATGAAGCTTTTGACAAGAGAGATGGTACCATGTATTGTGCAAGATCATATGAAAATATGGCTAATGACCACACGAAATTTCTGCAAAATGGTGCTAGAAAGGATAGAGTAAAAGAGTCTTCTGGGACTGGGCACAGGAGGGGCAGCTGCCCCCTCCCTTTGCCAACAGGCTAGATATTCTAAACCCTTGTTAATCATGGACTAGTAAGTGTTTAGCTTGTTCTAAAAGTGCACTACTCCAGTTAAAGTAAGACTGTATTAATGACAATTCTCAATTACCTAGTTTGCTTTGTGTCCTGCATTTTTCTTTTTTCATACTTGCTCTGAATATTTATCTGCAGACAATAATTTATTAAGAATAATAAATATATTATAAATTATAAAATCAAGGAATAGGAGAACAAGAGGGTACACAATGTACCATTACACCAAATGTATATACATAATAATAAAAGCCAAAGATCAACATGTATAATATAGTTTTGTGTTCACTTCTCATCTTTGTAAACACCAAGACAAAAGGCAAGAGGAACATGAATTTATTAATTTCTAAGTTTGGCATAGGGGAAACATTGATGCAAAGACACTTTTAATTCCAAATTTTTGCATGAAAAAGTAACACAGTCGAGTCTTACTCCAAAATAATTTGGAGGTTGACAGCTGGAGCTCGAGGTTAATAAGTCCACCCGAAAGGTTGTCTTTTTGAGTTGCTGATGAGTAAATTAATTCTGACTTAGTACTGGGCTTCTGAGTTTCACCTTTCTGCGTATTTGAAATCTGCATGTAAATAAATGCAGACACGAACGGACACAATGTTCGCGCTCGGGTTTTTGATTTCGATTATCAGGCAGTCTCACGGCATGTTTGAACGTAATATGTCGCAGAAAAGTAAAAATACATGTCGAGCAGGCATCCTGTACATGAAATAGTTTGGTTAGAGAGCTGGGGATGGGTATTCAGTCCGAGGTAATAGGAGCACTGCTTGCCTTCGCTAAAACAAGTAAACCTCAAAATCATATATTTATTTCAAACAAACTCTTACAGAAAGTGAAGGAAACCCGAGCACTTTGACCTCGCAAATTCACAAACATACCCTACCTTTACAACATGAATCAATAAAATTAACATCAAATAGACTTACCTTGAGAAAATGCCATCCCACGAAGGTCGATTTTGAGCTTGAAAAAATGCTCCTGAACCGAACAGTAAACACTTTTACGTCCATAAATGCACGTTCTCGCCATCACGAAACTCTTCCCGTCTATCATGGTTTTCGATATCATGTCAAAAGCCTACTATCTCCGCCACGTTTTCTTGGGTTAAATTCCATCGAGAAGAGCAGGATACCATGCAAGTTGGCAAGGTTCAAAGCCTATTGAACTTCATGACAAATTTCGTAAAACCTGAGCCTTTTTAAATAGCTAAATGGCAAAGTAACATCCACCACACAATTAAGAAACTTCTCGTGGCTCGAGCCAGCATTCTCCTTAATTACGAAGTCAGGTCCTCATCTCAATCGGGGGAGAACGGGTGTCAAGATTTGGATCGGAAAACCAATGGCATTTTACGATTTGTGAGTAATGCGCGTTCGGTTTCGAGTTCGATTCTGGCGAAGCACTTCGTTCCCGCGAAGGTGGTTACCCATGATGCAAAGCGATCGAATAGTTGGCGGAAATCTGGCGTTTACAAGCTCGTGCGTAGGGCGTGCACACTTAGCACTACAGTTTACCACTTTACATCACATTCTTTACACTTACTAGTGCTACGCGGCAAAGATGATTTCATATCATAACTACATATACATATATAATCGCCGTGACCCCATAAAACGCACCTATACCCACGATTGCTCTCATCTGCCTTGATAGCTCAGTTGGTAGAGCGCCAGACATGTAACCTGGAGGTCGTTGGGTTTGAGTCCCACTTGGATCAGAATTTTTTTTTTCTCTTTCCCTCGTAGGGCGTGCACACTTAGCACTACAGTTTACCACTTTACATCACATTCTTTACACTTACTAGTGCTACGCGGCAAAGATGATTTCATATCATAACTACATATAACTATAATTTGAACTAATTTGGAGAAATTCGTATGTGGTGAATGTTATCATATTTGTGATTAAAATATATTTTGTTTTCTCCCTTTCCCATTGGCTAGATAGCGTTTTTTTTACGTTTTAACAGTAAAAATAGTCAACAGCACACAGTTTACTACAATTTTCGCTTGTAACATTGACTGTGGACATCTCAGATAGCACTTAAGGCATACTTTTAGCAAACATTTGCGGATATGCTGATTGCGCCGTGTCTGTTGTGCTTCGGTAGTTCTTACGCGAGCCATTACTTAAATGTATATCCAGGATGGTTTCGCAGATTATTCAGTACAATTAAGATAAATGTATGTTAACTTGACAGAATCTATTTATCACTATTTATCCCTATACTACAAAAATCAATCTTTATTTTATATATGCACGAAAATGTTTACATTACATTTATTTGCATTAAAGCCGTGTCACTATAGTTAAATAATTATATAATCATGATATGTAGATAAAAATACTAAATAAAAAAGAAAAATATATAAATGTATGTTCACGTAATGATTACCCAATCCCGCTATTAATTGATGCCACCAAGAAGGTCGGCGGCCTTTAGTTTGTTTCTAAATGAAGGCAGGGACTCGGCATGATGCATTTCTATAGGAAGCTCATTCCAAATTTTTACCCATCATAACTGAAACTCTTAAAAAAAGAGATTTTCTTTTGAGACTGTAGTTTCTCAATTTAAAAGCATCAAAGGTTGTTTTTACTGCACTGGTTCAGCCACTCCTTGACTATGACGAATTGTTCAAGCAAGCAACAGTGAACGACACTCCTGCTGGTGTACGTTGGATCAAACTAGTGATCTAATCGGCTAATCAAATAAAAAAATAGAGAACTAGTTGTATAATACAGCCCACATCTGACTGGCACTCGTCACCTTAGTTCGACAACATTGTGATTGTAATTCGAACTGGAAATGAAATCGTCCGTAAGTTGAACTGTATATGTCGATGACTTTATAGAGACCTATAAGAAAAAGTTAAAATCGTCAAAAGAATAACATACCTCAGAAGATACAGAGAGGCATTCGAATTGATCACGAATTATACCCATAAACAGAACTGAGAATACCGAGAATACCGTATTAAAATTGAATTAGATGTGACTTTGGAAACCGAGCTAGTAGGAACTGTCAAAAGAAGAGCAGGGTTTGTCATGTAAAGCTGTAACTATAAACCGAACTGTCTTAAAACCAGAACTGGAGAGTACAATTATATAAGTTATGACTCTAACAATTCCAACAATAAATAGAATTGGGTGTGGAGATTTATTTACCAAGTTAACACTGTTGCCCTGAAAAAATATGTCGAAAAAGTCAACTTGAAATACCAAAGAAAGAAGACAAGTGTAGGACTGTCAAAAGAAATAAACGCAGACTTTTGTAGTGATATTTGGCATACATACGGCGCCAGTACCGGTCAGCGGTACAAGGTTATGCATGTTACTCGCACCAATTGTTCTAGTTGCTCGGCCATCTTGTTTTTCCCGAGTGTTGTTCTACTGTTGTAACCATACAGGAATAAAGCCGTTTGTTCATCCGGGCCGTGCTTTGGTTCATAGTTAATCACCTCAACTGGCGTGGTGGCAGCTTACGGTCCAACCCAAGTCATAATTTCTGCCGATAGCCGCTCGAAAGCCTACTGAGAAAACTACAGCCAAAACAGCGTAAAATTTCACTGTGATAACACGTCCCAACGTCAAAACTACGTATACAATGGCATCTATCCACAGGGCACCGAAGCAGTGGTGCCTCTCCAAGGTTGAAACCATAAACAGCTTTGAGAACTGGAGGCAAACCTACTATATACCCTATCCTTACACAACAACTTCGCCCCATTCCTAGCCGAGGGAGCTACATGGGAAAAGAAGACCAAAGCCCAGCCACTGAGAGGATTTCAGAACGATGGCGAAGCCGTACCATCCGCAAGGCGCCTCACCGCGCAGCAAAAAGTCAACTTCCTTGAGCTGATGCTATGACAGATCGCCAACTACTGTCCTATTATCTCAAGGAACACCCTAGTGAAAAGTTCTACCTCACTCAAGTTCATCTGGCAAACCATTAGACAACACTTCGGTTTTTAAGTCACAGGCGCTCATTTCATTGACTTCTCTGACATACATCTTGAGGCATATGAGCGTCCTGAGGACCTCTACCAGCGACTAATGGCCTTTGTGGAGGACTCCCTCCTGCGAACCAATAGCCTGAGCCACCATGGCGAGACGATGACAGAAGACGAGGAGCTCACACCCACACTGGAAAACCTAGTGATACTTACATGGCTGAAACTCATCCATCACAACTTGCCCAGACTTGTCAAGCAAAGATATGGAACCGAGCTGAGATCTCGCACCCTTGCATCAATCAAACCAGAAATATCTCAAGCCCTAAATTCCCTCCTGGAAGAAATCCACGCGTCTGACGATGCAAAGATCCTTCGCACAGCCGTCACTACTGAATACCGCTGATCTACTCTGACTGTTAAAGGTCCATACAAGGCTACCCCCAGAAAGTTCCGTCAAGAGAGGGTTTGTCCCCTGTGCAAACAGGCTGGTCGCTCAGAAACAAGACACTTCCTGAGTGAATGCAACTACCTCCCAGACAACGACAGACGATACATCGTCAAAGCAAGATAGTGGACATCCTCGATGACGAGTCGGAAGCAGACGACAACCCACCTACTCGTGACACCGACAATAAAGAATCTTGCCCAGGTGCCGTAGCCTACCGAGTCCAGACCCGACAGTCTCCATATATACCTTATTATAGAAAATTAACGAAGTATTTTATTAACGCGAATTTAAAAAAATGGCGTTAATTAAATGGACCTTAATTTACGTCATCGTTAATTAAAATCACACCATTTTTTAGCATCGCTATTTTAAGGCACCTTTATTATTTATAGACTTCTGAACGAGTTCTGCTGTTGTTTTCTATTGTGAAACGCACAGTTTGTCTTAGATTATTTTGCATAGAGCGGTTTTCATATGACTGTCGTGAGTAATTCGCAATTACCCGTAGCATGGAATTTTTGCTGGAGTTATTTTTTACACTCTTACGAAAAGCGTTAATTAAATGCATGTAAACATTCCTTGACGGAAATTCGCGTTAATTTCAGGACGCATTGATTTAAGTCGCGTACATTTACAGCTTCGTTAATTTTCTATAATAAGGTAGATGCATTTCACGGTCACCACGTTGTCCGTATTACCGTCGACAGCGGCGCAACCGGCAATATGAATCGCCACTCAACCGTGAAACGCATTGGGTCTCATATCGTAGCTAGCGCCCAGTCTGTCCACCAAGCTGACGGCTCCTCACAGCTACAGGTAGTCGGAGAGACACGGATCTCCTTCACCCGAGACCACAAAGAATTCAGGTTTGAGGGCCTCGTCGTGGAAAACCTTGACGTCGAAATACTAGCAAATCACTGAGAAAGTTCTGTACCAACAGGGGCTGGGGGTTCCTCACTAACCAGAACATTAATCCCACCTGCCTAAACCGGAGCGGCCTCCATCTCAACAACAAGGGGGTAAGCCAATTGACCAAAAACTTTAGTGCACACATTGAAGAAAATTGAATTGATCTAGACAATGATCTGAGAACTAATAGTAGCACTATATATCCTTTTGCAAAATCAGCATTAGCTAGCAATGTCAACACTGCAAAAACCCAAAATATTTCGAACATAGAGAGCCTCTCATCAGAGTATGAAACACCTTCAGTAGCTAATGATTCTAGTAGCTCATGTAACCCAACCAATCCAAGCTTGTTGCGACCTAGAAACGACTTACCGAATTTTCAACTCGGAATACCAAAACTAAAGGGTTTTAAAATTGCCGCTTTAAACATAGCAAGTCTAATCAAACATATTGATGAACTCCGCGTTCACATGACCTCAAACTACCCTGATGTGCTAGCCATTAACGAAACTAGACTAGACCAAACTGTAGATTACGCGGAATATCAAATTGATGGCTACTCTACTGTTACTAAGCACCGCGATAGAAGAGGCGGTGGAGTTGCAATCTATTTGAGAAACACAATAAATTTTATTAACAGAACAGACCTACAAGACGACAATCTAGAATTAATATGCGTTGAGATTAGGAAACCTAAAGTAAAACCTTTTCTCATTAGCACTTGGTACAGGCCACCAAACTCCCCCATACAGTTGTTTGACAATTTTGAGGTATTTCTCGATAAGATCGAAACGGAGAATATCGAATCAACTATAATAGGAGATTTTAACTGTAATATTGCATCAGATCCACTTAATCAATGCACTAAAACCCTAGTTGAATTATGCGAATTGTATCAATACCCGCAGCTAATTAACGAACCCACGCGTATTACTCCCAGTACATCTACTACTATTGATCTTTTTTTTACCAATGAACCTGCCAAATACAAATATTGTGGGGTTTCGCATATTGGTATAAGCGATCATAGTGTTGTTTATGCAGCCAGAAAGCTGGTATCACCTAAGAGCACTCCTAGATATGTCGAGTCACGTAACTACAAACATTTTGATTCTGCATTATTCGCACGAGATATCAAACTAGTCCCGTGGAATAAAATTACGTCTACTAATGACCCAAATACCGCATGGGAACTCTGGAAAAACATGTTCTTGGAAATAGTTGACTGGCATGCACCAATCAAACGAAGAAGGATACGAAATTCTTTCGCTCCGTGGCTAACAACTCCATTAAAAGATCTCATGCATACAAGAGACAGACTAAAAAGAACAGCTATTATAACTAACGACGTAGCTAATTGGGATGCGTACAAACAATGCAAAAACCAATTAAACACTGCCATCAAACAAAGTAAAGTATCATATTATGAGGCATACTTCCTAGAAAATCAAGGCAAAATGCGTGAGACTTGGAGAGGAATCAACACTATCCTCTCTAAGAAAAACAAAACAACTGGGCAGCCTATGTCTGTTATGGGAGATAAATCCGAAGTTCTGAACTCAAAAGAAATAAGCAATGTTTTTAACAACCATTTCGTAGAGGTCGGTCCCAAACTGGCGTCCGAAATTCCTAATTCTAATGTAAACTTTGAACAGTATATTGAACGAACAGATTCGGAGTTTGACCTTAAGGAATTTAACATCAACGATATTTATAATCTCATCCAAAAACTACCAACTAATAAGGCTAGTGGACTAGACGACATCCCGGCCAAACTTCTGAAACATTGCGCCTCAACCGGAGCAGAGCCTTTAACACATATCTTCAACTTATCTATCAGGCAGGGCATCCTACCGTCAGACTGGAAAAAAGCCAAAGTCTATCCCATACATAAAGAGGGACCCAAAGCCATCCCTAACAACTATAGACCCATTTCGGTTCTTTCAGTTGTCGTTAAGATTCTAGAAAGAGGCGTTTTTAATCAGTTTTACACATACTTAGTTGAAAACAATCTGTTAAATAAGTTCCAATCGGGCTTCAGACCATTACATTCCACAGTAACTGCCCTCTTGGACCTAACAAATGAATGGTTCTTAAATATTGATAATGGCCTTACAAATGCTATCATATTTTTGGATCTAAAAAAGGCCTTCGATACTATTGACCACTCTATCCTACTATCGAAAATGAAGCTCTACGGAGTAAAATCTAAAACTCTATCCTGGTTCTCGAACTACCTTACCGATCGTATCCAAAGGACACTAGTAAATGGCACTCTGTCTGACCCAAACATAGTCAGTTGTGGAATTCCTCAAGGGGCTATTCTGGGTCCATTACTTTTTTTGCTTTATATTAACGACCTGCCAAATTGCGATTTAATGTCTAATGTCCGTATGTATGCAGACGACACCAACCTTACTTTTGCCTCTAGCAATCAGGAGGAGTTTCTCTCTGCTATGAATAATGATCTAATTAGTGTGCAAGAATGGCTTATCGCCAATAAATTAAGTCTAAATACTACTAAAACTAAATGCATGTTTCTTGGAACGCGCGCCAAACTTGCCCCAATACCTGATGATCCGAACGTAAGCACAAATGGCAGTCAAATCGATAGAGTTAAATCTTATAAATGTCTCGGTGTTCACGTCGATGAGTTTCTTACATGGGAGACTCATATTGACAACATTTCTAAAAAGATTGCCAAGGCACTTGGTATTTTACGAAGACTCAAGCCATTCGTGCCTTATAATCTTTTAATTTCTATCTATAATTCACTGATAGTCTCACATTGTGATTATTGTAGCACTGTCTGGGGAAGTCTGGGTAAAGGCCTTTCTCAGAAACTTCAAAAACTTCAAAACAGAGCTGCTAGAATCATTACAGGCTCTAATTATGACGTTAGATCAAAAGACATCTTAGCCATGCTTAATTGGAAAGACTTAGAAGAACGATGCCACTGCCAATTGGGAAGCGTTATGTACAAAACCATGAATAACCAAGTTCCGCCATATCTAACTGATTTATTTACCAAAACAAACACAATTCATCAGCATAGTTTGCGCCGTTCTCAGAATAGTCTCTTCATTACAAGACCCAACACCGAAGCCCTAAAAAAGAGTTTTTCATACAGAGGGGCATCTCTATGGAACAGTCTACCTAAAGTAGCACAAGAGTCTACAAGTATTAAACAGTTTTCTAAATACTTGTAGCCTCTTTTTTAATTCTACCGCATCATTTTTTAGTATTTAAGAAGCGAACATATTTAAATAGAATATTCTTATTTTTTATTACCTAATTATTATTAATCTTGTCAATATTATTATTGTTATCATTAACTTAGAACTAAACACACGGCTCTCTGGAAGAGCATCTTTGTAATTTTCATGATGAATGAGACTCCGTGTATAAATAAAGAGTATGTAGTATGTATGTATGTAGCAGGTACTCCTTTCATGGAAGCAAATGACGTCGCCGTACGCCCTGCCAAGCGAGAAGTAATTCTCGGTGACGGCACGACATACAAGTACGGGTCCATCAGTGCAGCAAAATCCAGCACAGCTGCACGCCGAGCGTTTGTTCTCCGTGCCCCCACTCCCTCGAAAACCATCTGGCCAGGAGAGTTCCTGGAAATGCAGCTGCCAGACGATGCGAAATCCGACTCCGAGTACGCCATAGAGCCCCGTACCGATGCGCCGAGCGTAAGAAGACTTAAGCCGTCCCAGGTGTGGCCCCAACCGAGTATCGTTTCGAGTGTAGCACGAAAGATACGCATCCCCAACCTGTCTACCGCGCCGCACACACTAAAGCGCAACGAGCCCTTCTGTCAGGTCAGCCCTGTCTTCGAGCCCAAAGAGAATTCCACTGCGAGCCCGACACCCAATCTAATAACATCGCAGCCGAAAACACCTGCCATTCTTCCACCGTACAGATCGACACTAACAAGCTGCTCCCACAGGAAGCCAGAGCCAAATTTCAGTCACTCCTCAAAGAGTATGACGTGGTCTTTGACCCTAACATTAAAGGCTACAACGGCGCGGCAGGACCCTTCAGTGATAAGGTCAACATGGGCTCGGTGGAGCCCCCTCAGCGAAAGGGTCGCCTCCCCCAATACGTTCGTGGTAAACTCTTGGAACTCCAGGAAAAGTTCGAGCAACTGAGGAACTCGGCGTGTTCAAGTGTCCGGAAGATATTAATGTGACTATTGAGTACCTCAATCCATCGTTTCTAGTAAAGAAGCCTAACGGCGGTTTTCGACTTGTCACAGCATTCACGGATGTCGGCCGTTACAGCAAACCGCAGCCCTCGTTAATTTAAGACGTCGACTCGACTTTACGTCACATTGCGCAGTGGAAGCACATAATAGCCACCGATTTAACAAGCGCATTCTACCAAATACCCCTGGCACGTGAGTCAGTGAAGTATTGTGGCATTGCCACACCTTTCAAGGGAGTACGAGTCTACGTGCGTTCTGAAATGGGAATGCCTGGCTCCAATACTGCACTGGAGGAAGTCATGTGCCGTGTCCTTGGCCATTTGCTACAGGAGGGTGTCGTTGCGAAGATCGCAGACGATCTATACTGCGGTGGCAACAATCCCCAGGAAATGCTCCAAAACTGGAAGAAAGTCCTACAGGCTCTCTACAAATGCGATCTCCGTCTGTCTGCGTCCAAAACGGTCATCAACCCCAAATCCACCACCATCCTCGGCTGGACCTGGAGCGCCGGTACACTCACAGCCAGTCCGCATCGTGTGAGCACCCTGACCGCTTGCCCTGAACCAGAAACAGTCGGTCGTATGAGATCCTTTGCCGGCGCATACAAGGTCCTCTCGCGCGTGATCCCAAGATGCTCAGCAAACCTCGTCTCAGTCAACGACGTAACAGCTGGACGCCAGTCCCAAGAAGCCATATCGTGGACTGATGAGCTGCGAAGCTCATTTCACAATGCACAGTGCGCTCTCTCTTCCGCTCGCACAATCACTTTACCCAGACCAGAAGACCAACTGTGGATCGTGACCGACGTCGCAGTCAGAAAACCTGGTATAGGCGCCATCTTGTACGTGATACGCGGAGGCAAATTACACCTAGCTGGCTTTAGCGCAAAGCTACGAGGGTCACGACGACGTGGCAACCATGTGAAGTAGAAGCCCTCTCAATTGCCGCCGCCACTAAACACTTTAGCCCATATATCGTTCAGTCCAACAAGAACGCCTGCATGTGTGCATTCAGATGCGCCCTATGAACGGCCCACTAGCAGTCATCCGTACTGATGCTGCTCCCGGATTCAAGGCCCTAGTTAATAAGAAACTCTTACACCAGCACAGAATCATAATGGAACTGAGACACGTCAAAAACCCCAACAAGAATCCCGTCGCAGAAAGGGCAATCCAAGAGCTAGAAGTTGAACTGCTATGCCAGGACCCATTAGGTGGAGCTGTATCACCTCTCACCTTAGCTACAGCTGTCTTAAACTCGCGCATCCGCTCGCGTGGACTATCGTCTAGAGAAATGTGGACCCAACGAGACCAGTTCCCCAATACTCAGATACCCCTGGGCGACAATAACCTGATAGCCACTCAACACAAGCAACGCCTCACAAACCACCCATATAGTAAGTACTCCAAGGCCCCCCTGGCAAAGAACCGACCTACTCCTGCGATTGAAGTTGGGGACTTAGTGTACCTCCACTCAGACAGGAATAAATCTCGTGCTCGAGACCGATACCTTGTCGTGTCCATAGGCGTACCCCCCATTCTGCAACATCAAGAAGTTCATTGGGTCCCAGTTGCGCAGCTCATCCTACCGTGTGAATTTATCCGAATGCTTCAAAGTTCCATCAGACATGGCCCATACCCAACCTTCCCCAATACTAATTCTCAGAGATGACTCTACAGATGAAGAAGATCTTCAACCAGAGCCACAGTCGCCGCCTCTACCACGCCGCCTCTACCACCCTACTATCAGAAGGCGAAGGACCACGAAAATCCTCTCGCCACCGACACCTGCCTACGCGCTTGGCAGACTACGTCACAGATCTCTGATAGACATTGTGAACTCACACAATAGTAGTGCGATTTAACATTAATATTGCGTTATTAGTTCCAGATAGCTTAGTTATCATTATTACAATGTATGTTCAGTTTCTTAAACATAGTTCTTTAAGACAAAATAAAAGAGGAGTTGCGCCAGTACCGGTCAGTGGTACAAGGTTATGCATGTTACTCGCACCAATTGTTCTAGTTGCTCGGCCATCTTGTTTTTCCTGAGTGTTGTTCTACTGTTGTAACCATACAGGAATAAAGCCGTTTGTTCATTCGGGCCGTCCTTTGGTTCATAGTTAATCACCTCAACTGGCGCGGCGAGTGATACATAGCACGTACAAATCATGCTATTATTTGATTATAATATCACCTAAGATAAAAGAACCGCCCGGCAAAGAGAAAATAACTATAACCCGTGAAAAAAGTCAATTTCTGGTACACTGAACACTACCAAAAAGCCTTCGCTTTTTGCTTTCAGGCAGTTCATCAAACACAATCAAACAATGAAACAGTTGTCGCTTTGCTGTTTTATTAAAGACACTAACTGTTATACATCTCCAAGAATAAACTTTACGATCAAAAACTAGAAAACTGAACGCAACTGTTGCAGCTGGAAATTAAATTCCAGTTCTTAAAATTAGTACAAGCAAGGCTTGTTTCTTCAGGCGACTTGAACAGGATTTGAATCAACTATCTCACGCGGCAACGGGTCACATGCGACGGGCACCGCTTGCGTAATAAAGGTGTTTTTATTAACCAGAATTTCCATGAACTTTATGAAAATCAACCCGAATTGATAGTTGATTTGCTCCAAAACAAGACTCGGTTTGCCAAATTGGGCTCAAACCTGTACCCGGTACCGTTGCACCTCTCATTTACGTTGTGTACATGAGTCTCTCCCCCCCCCCCCCCGAGTCCTAACTTCCGCATCTGACCCAATGTCCGCCATTGTTTTTTCCCGCGAAATTTGAGATTAGCATTTCTAAAAATAGGCTACTCTGTAAACTGGTGGGCCGCTATCCCAATTTTATTTTGGAATTCACGCTTCACGTTTCTTAGTCAACTAAAAAAATATTGTTGGTAGCTACGGTAAATGCTGCAATTTTCATTCGCGCGACCAGTGCAACAATATTTTTTTATGCTCCCATTTGGGGGGGGGGGGTCAATTTTTTATATGCTTCTCTTTTAAAGGGGGGCACATTTTTTTTATTAAGCACACTTACTATGGCTTATTTATACGGGAGTCATTATTTTTTGAGACAAGAGAACTGCAGGGTCACAATTGTTTGGGCAAGTCACAATGCAGATCTAGTAGATCTACGAGGTAGTTTCAAACATGCTCAGAGTAACCACGTTTCAAACATGATTCGCGCAATGAATCATTGAGTGTGAAACTATTAAGTAGTTTTTGAAGTCGTTTCTGCGCCTCAGACTGGAACTAATTGCGCGGACTTTGAAGCCCCGTCCAGTCCTCATTGTCGGCCTTGAAACATTACTGAACGGATTTCAGCCGATTCAATTGCCAAAATGCAAAATTGTTTCTTATTTGAATATGAAAAAGCGGTTAATTGTACACGGAGTTTTATATTACACAACATACTTCAATGATCATTAAAAATTACGAATCACGAATAAAAACCTTGAATTCCCCATGAAAATGGTTAATTATAAAACAAAAGATGACGATTTGTTTTCAACAGAAACACAGTCACCAAAAATGTCTTCAAAGTGTAAATGTGCTGCGCTTTCTTTCGGGAACTGTAAGCCTATAATGATTTTTAAAACATTATTCTTGAGTAAAATCATGAGCTAAGTTGGTTAAGCAATGGCCACTCGTGTGACATGGGGCTATTTAACATTGGTCGTAATGATTAACGCCACGAGGGCTTCGCATTACTCACAATGTTAAATGCCATAGCACACGAGTGGCCAATGATTAACCCTTACTTAGTATTGACCACTTTTGAACGAGGGGACTGGGACCAAGTGTGCAAAAAATAATCTGATAAAAAAGCAAACCCCAAAATACGGAAAATCACATAAAAATTAGTAACTTTACCACATGTTATGACGTTTTGGTGAATATGACGTGATGGCAAGCTTTCATAAATAACTAAAATGAGAGAATAATGTACATGAACGTAAGGGCGTACAAGCATCCTATGTAACCATACATTCTCTCTCATTTTAACAATATTTGAAATACGTCATATGTTTAATATCAAGGCGTATCATGCAAACCAATATTCTTCAAACTTTGTAAATCTACTGATTATTATGTGAAATTTCTTGTAGTGGGGTTCATTTTTGAATCAGAGTACATTTTCACACTCGGTCCCAGTCCTCTGCTCGTTTCCAAAGTAGCCTATTGACCATTGCGAGGGTTAATGTGATTCATTTAAATAGCACATATTTCAAGTTGTGAAAATCTATATGAAACCATTTAGACTTACATATATACAAGGAAGAAATGAAAACTATTGTTTATGTCTTACTCAATTAAGCGCTGAAAGCTAAAACATCAAGTGATATCCTCTTACTTTACGTGGTTATTGCAATTTCCCAAACGTCTTTAATTATGTTGTCTCTTTTTAAGTTATCTGTAATTATTATAATAGGCCTAGTTATATATTGCATGCATGTTTGTGGTATATCCTTTTGCAATAAAATATTATATTAACGTTTAAAACTTACCTTTTTCTTTGTTTTGTTTAGTTTTCTGTTAAAAATGAAGCAGGCTAGAAGTTTTAAACATTAAATGGCACGAAATACTGCTATAAAAATGACAAAGTATTGTAAACTATGAATACCTAAACATCGTTTATTTTTACTCCTTAAAGTGCTAGCAATAGTGACACGATTTTTGAATTTTTCCTCAAAATTTTACATCATCAGGGGGACATGGCCCTTAATGATTTCAGTGGTGGTTTTGGCCCAAAAATATATTTTAGGGTGTATTTTAGAAGGTTGTCTCTCACCACAGGAAACCCGGTTACTTGTTCTCTCAACTGTGATTTTGGTGGCTTGTGACGTCACAACCAGGATTTGGATACTGAAAGTGAAGCGCAGTTAAGCGACGTTTCCTTGACATTTAGTGAACGAGTCTCTAGTTTAGGATTTGATGGTTAAAATCCAATTCGATATTACCCTTTTGTGCCATATTATATATTCTTGTACAAGTCTTATATTTACATAGTTTTCACAAACCGTGAAATGACTGTGCCTTTAAAGTTGAAATAATAAACAAAGCTGTTTATGAACGTCTGACAAAACCAATGCCAGTATACAGAGGAGTGTTAAGAAAACGGATAGGAAAACAAACGATCCGGATTAAAAGTATTTAAGCATTTCGATGCTCAAAATGTTATCGTCAGGATTACTACTCACAATTGCTCTCTTTCTCACCCTCCCCTTCTGATTACCTCATTATAAATAATGTTCTTGACGTCATCCTTTTCCTTTGTAAAAGAGGAGCCAATAATACAGAACTAAAAATAATGCAGAAGTAAGCATATCTGAGTATCCCACTTTTGATAGGTGCTTTTATGTACATAGGTTTCAGTATGAGGCTCTTGGGTAATTTCAATTTTATTATATTCTCCGAGAAATTGAAACCTATGTTCGTGCTAAGTGAAACATTAATTTATCGAAAGTGAGCTATATATTTCCATGCAAAATCTCCTCGATTATTTTCTCCACACGTGTATATTAGTATGTTCTGATTAACTTCCACTCAAGTTGCCTCAATCTATATCAAAATCGTCCATCCAGTGTTTGATCTGTGCTGTGATGTCCCTTCTAGTGAACGAATAGCTGTATTTGGAAGGTCTGAGTGTGATTGAGTGGCAATGTTTCCAGGATTGTTGGAAATTTCAAGCATCGATTCTGGTGAACTTACACTGGACTCAATTATCCTCTTTCTAACTTTATGAACATAATTATTACCTTTGTTGTATCCTTGGGATAATTTGAACTAAAGAGATGTGCTTGAGTTTAAGCGATATTTATAAAATGTGTTATATCGGCTTCTAAAACTCATTAATATTCAAATAGTGCGAGAGCCAATCTGGTTCTATAGATTATACCACGTGATGACCTCTATAAACGACAACACAAAACTCTTAATTATCGAACTTGAACATTTACAGAACTCTTGGTTATTCAACTGGAACACTTATAGAACTGGTGACGTAATGTAGTTCCATATATAGGTGTTCCAGTTTAATAATCAAGAGTTGTGTACGTTTACTAGTTCAGTAGGCACTCGTTATCCCCGTACTCCGCTGAAATATTCATGTTGTGCTGCTGATAGACTGGAGTCTCCAAACAGTAAAGTTCTTAGTTTAAATTTGTCCGTGCAAGTTTGCCAATTAATAACAAGAAGCTGTACGCAGCTTGAACTCCGGCGTATATTTTTTTAACGCGGACGCTCTCGTATTCCTGCGTGTTTGGCATATTATAAACGCACAATCATGCGAAAGTACGCACATAAAGTCCATTCCATCTAACATTTCACACGAGTGAACAAAAGTAGAATACGAGTAAACACGAGTGACTTCAAGTAGGCCAGGATACCCTAGAATAACACAAGTAGTTCACAAATGTTCGGATTCAAATACTATAATGATCTGATCTAAACCTCCATACGAGTCAGAACACGAGTGCACAACGCTTCATAATTTAAATAACAAAAACTATAATAAAATAATAATAATAATTGTTTATCGTCTCAGGTGTTTCGAGTTATCAGTGCGGTAATCTCTTTTTGCATTTCACGGCTACCTGTCTTATATCCTAGGGTACCCAGGATAAGTTATTTCGGGTTACCTGTGTTATCAGTGAGGTTTCTTCTATTTATTTTCTGGTTACCTGTGTTATCCTAGCTTGGCCCAGTTGTATCGGGTTACCTGTGTTTTCAGTAAGGTACCCTTTGTTTGTATTTTTGGGCTACCTGTGTTCATATCGCTATTAGTATGCACACAGCCAGATCACTGTTAGTACACACGCACAATCAGTGGATTTGATCAACAGAATATTGGCAATTCAACTGTAATTCACTGCAATAAATTCAATCCAAGAACTTATTCACTCTGAATTCTATTGATCTTTGGAAAATGTCCAGCTAAAACTATGTCAATAAATGATGAGTGTGAATGAAAAACATCAATTTCTTAGTCATAAAAAACGTGTAATTCCTAATGAGATATTCCTTTTCCGGCTTCTCAAACTCACAGACTGTTAGACGAAACCACTTTAGCTTATAAACACAAACGGTTTGGAATTCAATGTCAGTTAGTTAATTGACCTTTAAAATAATTTATCCAGGTTCTCTAAATTACAGAGATCTTAAAATTAAATATAGCGATAATTAGAACAAAAAGTACATTAACAGACAAATTGAGCGGAATTGAAATCAAAAAGAGTTTATTTACGATTTCGAATGTCGTCACTGTTCGAATGTTGTGCCTTTAAATGCTGTACGAACGTTGTGCGTATCGTTGTGTTACGCATAAATTATATTATAAAAACATTTTTTGTTTTATCGGTCTTAGCCGCATAACGAGCCTCAGTGAACCGGATGTTCAAAAATACTCGAGGTCCGGTTGCTATGGAGTGACGTCATAGGCCTGCTGAATTGCTTTCGTCGTATTTGATTTGCGGTTTTATTATAACAGCGCTTGGTAATTCCTTTATCGGTTTGCGTACACACTCGCCTGTGGTGCGAGGATGCCTGTTTAGTTTTAGAGGCTGGACTTGAACCAAATTTTGACATCATCCCGTTGCATCCGGTTGGAATTTTCTTACAAAGATCGCTAATCCGTCTGTAGTTTGTAGTTCTAAGAACTGATATGTTCTCAATTCGAAGATCTGCGGTATTTCTGTTGAAAATTTAATGTCAAGGAGCTCTTTAGTAGCTAATTTTCCTGAGGACTTCGCCAAAGTTTGAAAATGGCGGGCTTTCTGATCGACGAGTGTTCAAGGATCAAGGAAGTCTTAGCATTGCCTCTACGTTTGGTGTTGTTGCCGCCATATTGCTACAGAAATTGAACTCAAACCCAAGATAATACAGCTGGTTGGTAGATGACATCAATGCACTAAAACTTGGTGGCGATCGACTCGAAACACCAACTGCATCGCCAACGTCAGCAACCGTCCCTGAGGTACGTCATTTAATAATTTATAGTCAATATATAGATCAACAAGAAGACTGAGGAAAACAGAGAGCTCAAAGTTGCTCTCGAAGCTGCCATGCACCAAGTATCATGCCTTCGAGATGAAATTGAGTTCACAAGCGATCTCGTGAGGCCAGCGATGATAAGAGGTAAGCGAATACTTCAATCTTTTTATTAAAATTAATTAAATTGGTTGTGGACACTTACAACTTACATGATTGAAGGTGATTTTTTTTGTCATTGATGCGACTGATTATGATTGTTTTTATTTATTTATTTAGAGGAATACTAACACACCAATCCTTCTCAACAAGAATCAAGTATAAGGCTGTTTGAAAAGTAATGAGAAATGCAATAGACATAAAGCCTTTTCCAGACAGTGGTCCTCAAGGTTATCAAGTCAACCTTTCTGCTGCAGTTGCTTGGGCAGCGAGGGAGACCAAGCTGCATCAGCCTGATAGACATGCCAACTCTAGAAGTCCATCTAAAACTTGATTTGTTGACAAACTTGATTGAATGTGCGATAAAAAAAACTGGGTCTGTGTTCTATATCCTTTCTGGTTCACCCAGGTTGGGAGTCCTGGCATCACCGTATGCCTGAGCGCTTCTGGGATATGGAACAGAACTTTCTATTATTTTTGAAATGTGCGATAAGAAACTGTCTAGCTAAGGTCTGTGTTCTATATCCTTTCTGGTTGACCCAGGTTGAAGTCCTGGCATCACCGTATGCCTTAGCGCTTCTGGGATATGGAACAGAACTTTCTATTATTTTTGAAATGTGCGATGAAAAACTGCCTAGCTAAGGTCTGTGTTCTATATCCTTTCTGGTTCACTCAGGTTGAAGTCCTGGCATCACCGTATGCATGAGCGCTTCCTGGATATGGAACACAAGTTTCTATTATTTTTGAAATGTGCGAGGAAAAATTAGGTCTGTGTTCTATATCCTTTGTGGTTCACCCAGGTTGAAGTCCTGGCATCACCGTATGCCTGAGCGCTTCTGGGATATGGAACAGAACTTTCTATTATTTTTGAAATGTGCGATGAAAAACTAGGTCTGTGTTCTATATCCTTTCTGGTTCACCCAGGTTGAAGTCCTGGCATCACCGTATGCCTGAGCGCTTCTGGGAGTGGAACACAACTTTCTATTATTTTTGAAATGTGCGATGAAAAACTAGGTCTGTGTTCTATATCCTTTCTGGTTCACCCAGGTTGGAGTCCTAGCATCACCGTATGCCTGAGCGCTTCTGGAATATGGAACACAACTTCCTATTATTTTTGAAATGTGCGATGAAAAATTAGGTCTGTGTTCTATATCCTTTCTGGTTCACCCAGGTTGGAGTCCTGGCATAGCCGTATGCCTGAGCGCTTCTGGGATATGGAACACAACTTTTACCTAGTGAGGCAGGCTACCTAAAATAAGACTTGAAATCCCGAGTTCGATTTTACAACAGAATTGATTTTTTTTCAGCGTTGAAGGAGCTCAAAATCTAACTTTTTCGCATCAAATATTCTAAAAATATTACTAATTAGAATATTTCCACACTGCAATGATCACGAGTTGTTTAAAACCGTGGCCGAAGGGAGAGAATCATCGTTGCTTACCCAGTCAATCTCAAGCCAGTTTGGTTGCTCAACCAAAATTCAATGAACAAAGCTATCTTCGTATTCCTTTAAGAATAGGATGTCTGGAGTGACGATTGTAATCTTAGTTAAAACGCACCCAACACTTACGGATTATGACACATAGGCGTGAAGCCCGACACATTCGGTAGATCACCAGCAGGACTTCATTTAGACTGGAATGCTAGGTCTTACTGGGGTCCCCGCAGAGATCGCGGACTTTTAGTCCGCGATCTCTGCGGGATATTGTAGCTAATTTTTGGTTACTAAGAGAGCGCAGCTTGTTATAGTTTCGGGTTGCCTGTCCTCACTATGCATTTTGGTTCTACCTGTGTTGCACTTAGTTATTTCGGATTACCTGTGTTACCCTCTCTTTATAGATCCTGGCTACCTGTGTTATCCTAGCTTGGCTCAGTTGTGCATTGTGTTGGGTTACCTGTGTTTGCACTTTGCATTTTCGGGCTACCTGTGTTTACATCGCTATTGGTATGCAAACAGTCAGATCACCGTTAGAACACACGCACAATCAGTCATAATTTAGGACGATAACTAGTTGCTGAGAGAAATGCTTGAAAATCATAAGCCGAAGACGCATTTCGATCTCCCAACATCCCAAGTCGTGCTTTAATTCGCCAGTGAGAACGTCATAAAAACGTCTGGTCTGTTAATTGCTTTTATGACATGGCTATGATAACGCAGGATTTGAACAACAGAATACTGGCAATTCAAGTGTATAAATGCAATACAATGACATATTCAGACTTTGAATATTATTGAAAATAGATCAAAAACTCGGGGAAATGTCCGGCTAAAACTGTATGAATAAATGTGAAATGAAACATAAATTTCATAGCAAGAAAAAAATTGTAATTCCTAATGAGAAAGCTCTTCGCTTCTCAAATTCACAGACTGTTTTACAAAAACATTTGCGCTTATCAACACAAGAGTTCAGTTGACCTTTCAAATAATTTATTCTTAGGTACGCATACTCTAAATCACAGAGATGTTAAATAAAGCGATAATTAGAAGAAAAAGTACATTAACAGACAAACTGAGAGGAAATTTAATCAAATCAAAAAGAGTTTACTTACAGTACTTACGTAACTGAATCTTTCGTTTTGGATCTTTTGGTAGTGTTGTTGACAGCATCCCACCTTCGTGCACATATACACTGAATCGGAATGAAACTCGAAGCCTACCTCGAACTTAACTTTCAGCTAACCTGTTTCCTTTCATTCCACAATGAATAATAATCTCATAAAGTAAGCCCGTAGCTTTCAATAAATTTGCCAGTGTCTGAATGAAACAGCTAGATCATTTCCAATTTCTCTCACGGGTCACGGCAGAAGACAGTCTCAAGCTACAAAACTCGAATTTTGATCCTCTTCACAGTAACGTAATTTAACGTCTCAGATATTATATATATTTTCTACTTCAGCTAGCGCTGTGCATTTCAAGTACTTTTTCCTCTCTCTTTGCTGGCAGGTCATGCTTCTTGTTCGTGTAGTTGCCCCACTGAGCCGTAACCAGAAAACGAGCACAGCATTTCAGTTGGCATACACTGAAAACATCTGCTTAACTAAGATTTGTAAAAATCTAAGCGGATCATGTAAATATTCCGCTTGACTCAATGAGGGTTTCTGCCGTCAAAGTTCATTTTTGTTTCAGTTTTCCCCACTTAGCAGACATGTATAATGTCTCGAGCTCTAAATCCAGTAGAAAGACTCTGGTTATTCTGTCGTAAAACATGCCTAAGCTGTACAAGACCTGACCCAAATTTAGGTTGTATTGCATAATGGCCCACGATGGAATAGATTTCTGACAATGACTTATTGAAATTGATATCTCCTTGTCTCGCCTAGTCTGAGAGCTTTGAACTTTCTTATCTGAGCGCGCCTGACGAAATCTAACCTTTGATTATAATTCGATACCCGTTGATATCCAAACGTGTTTGGATATTGTATTTCGCTTACGTTTCCAAATGTACATTGGATCTGTCCAGGCAGCGCAGATCGAATGTATTACATTGTTCGTGTATTTTTAGGTCTATAACAGTTCCTTTACGAGAATCATAAGATTAAAAATTAGTTAAAAAGAACTGTAGCGCCTCGAAGTCTCAAGTGTTGCTCATTTCACATTCCCACAGTGGTAATTATACGGTGATGATAGTATGTGATGTAAACAGTGTTAAATAGATCTATAACGTTTAATGCGCATGCCTACTGCTTTATCGCTCGATCACAGCGTCTCCGACCCACATTGTTAGCGGAAAAGGTCTGAACTGATCAACTTTTGTCGCCGATAGAACAAAAAAAAAGAATAAAACAAGAAGCTGCACGCAGCTTGAACTCCGGCGTATTTTTTCTAACGCGGACTATATCGGATACTGCGTGTTTGCCAAATACAACGCACAATCAGATGCGAAAGTACGCACACACAGTTGATCTCATCTAAAACGAGTCAGAACACGAGTGAACAAAAGTAGAACATGAGCGACTTAATGTAAGCCAGGGTACCCTATGATTACACAGGTAGCCCAAAAATACTAGGATCCAAATACTAAGATGATGTGTTCTAAAACTCTACATGAGTCAGGACATGAGTGAACACGGTCCATAATTTAATTAACAATAAAACGTAATAAAGAAATATAATTATAATTGTCTTATCGGGTTACCTGTAGGCCTGAACTGATTGTGCTAGCATAATTTTTGGCACAATTGGAGCAAACTAGCATAATTTTTCAAAGAAGCACTGCTCGAGCATAATTACAATACAATACAATACAATAAAAAAACCTTTATTTGAACACGATTTGTTTAAACGCAGCACAATTGCTGATGTGGTCGTGTATGAAAGAAATACAATTTAAAATGATATATATACATATACAACAGCAGGAGCCCATTACCAGGAGCGTGCATCTTCCCCACTGTGTCTGTACCCCAGCACAGAGGTAGATGAGGCTATTTTTAGCATTGCGTTTCGCGCGAAAAAGAACAAAGGTAGGCTATTCTTAGCCAATCAGATAGCTAACGTCACTTCTCATTATTATTCATTATCATCCTTCTCACTTTCAACGCGGGAATTCGAATTGCTGGTTTTCACTCAATCCCCAGAGATTCAAATGTTGGTGCCCCAACAATAGAAGCTAACGAGGAATCTATTGTTTAAGGGCACCAACATGGCGGCAACCTCTTTTCGCGGGAATTTCGAATCTAAAAATAGTCTCATCTACTCCTGTGCTGGGGACCCAACCCATAACAGAGGAACGCTCCTGGTAATGGGCTCCTTACAACAGGGTATAAACACACACAGGCAGTTCACACATGGTATTTGTACACATATGTACAAATTTCAGAATTAAGAAACGTTTTAGAAAGGATGTATATAATATAACTTTCGCCAATAGAGACAGAGTCGCTGCTCTTGTCCGTAAGGCATCAGACACTATAACCAAGTCAGAAATTTTAAATGTTAAATAATATAAAATGTTACGGATCAAGTGCAGCGTCTCTCTCGCCAATGCTTAATTGCTGGAAAAGCGTAAATTTTAATTTATTTAATAGGTTGTTCTTCTTGAGTTGATGCACAAAAGGATTATGAGAAAGTTATATGATACTTGCAGGTAACTTATTCCAGAGGATCGCTCCCCTGTAAGCTATGGACTTATACATTACATCCGTTTTTGGTGCTGGTAATTCTAATTTATGGCGACCCCTGAGAGCATATGCGCTGATATTGCGCTTTTTAAACATACTGCTGATTTGCTCTGGTACATTCTTATGGTAACTACTGTGGACGAGACATGCTATCTTATACTTGTATGTCCACATAATTGGATGCCATCCTGCATTAGCTAATGCGTCACTGCTGTTCATTGACCAGTCCAGGCCATATACGATTTTTCGCAGCTCTTGCATGTATTTTTTCAAGGCTATCAAAAAGATTGTAGCATAATTTGAAGCATTAAAGCCAAAAGCAATGCTATTATTGCTTTTATAGTGCCTTTCCTAATTATTAGCTGGTATATTTTGCTTAGATTCTAATTTTTTCCAAAGCAAATACCTGAATTTCACTTAACGAGTGTGCGTTAAACGTGAAAAAAGCCGAAAAGCTGTCTTTTGTTCAGAGCGTGGGAACAGTCACGCCTGACTGGTTTCTGTGTCCGTTGGTACTAAAAAGTCTATAAAATGTTGTGTGAACAACTAAAAATGCCGCGCATCAACTAATGCCGGCCGTCTTCGAGAAACGTTTTTTGTGAGCATAATTGTGTAATCTACGAGCATAATTTTTGAACTTTGGCATAATTTGGGCATAATTCGACAAAATTTAGAGCAGTGCTAGCGGCATAATATGCCACTTTTAGGAGCACAATCCGCTCAGGCCTAGTTACCTGTGTTATCAGTGCGGTATCCTATTTTTGTATTTCCGTGCTACCTGTGTTATTCTAACTTGGCTTAGTTGTGTCGAGTTACTTGTGTTTTAAGTAAGGTACCCTCTCTTTGTATTTTCGGGCTACTTGTGTTCACATCGTTATTAGAATGCACACAGCCAGATCACTGATAGTACACACGCACAATCAGTCAAATTGGATTGCACAATCAGATGCGAAAGTACACACGCACAGTCGCATCACGTAGCAGCGCCAGAGTAACAAGAAGCTGCACGCACCTTTAAAGAGGAACTAAAGCCTAAAATAAATTTAATATATATGCAAATATGTATTCGAAATAAATAAATTGTGCTATTTAATTTTTCTACGTTACGCGTCTATGAAGAGAAAAGCTGAAACCGTCCTCGCAGCCTCCGCTCAGACGGCTCGAGTCTTGTTTTTTTGGCTGGATTAATGGCTCCTAATTACCAACCACTGTGTTTTCTTCAATATGGGGAAATTTGCTTTGAATTGAGCCCCCACACAATCTAAATTTATCAGCGGAGAATCGAACTTGAAAACTAACTTGAAACTAATTTTCTCTTCAGAGACGCGCAACACAGACACATATAATAGCAGAACTTATATATTTAGAATACATGTTTGTTTAGATGTTGTGAATACAAGTAGAACACGAGTGAATACGAGTGCACGCAAGTAAAACACGAATCAACACGAGCAACTTCATGTAAGCCAGGGTACCTAGGATTACACAGGTAGCCCAAAAATACTAGGATCCAAATACTAGTAGGATCTGAAATATAACTCCACGATTCAGAACACGAGTGAACAGGAGTACACTAGCGCTTCATGATTTAATTAACACAAAATCAGAATCAGAATAAAATAATAAAAATGGTGTTGTTGGCTTAGTTGTTTCGGGATATCTGTGGTATCAGTGTGTGCCGTGGTTACCTGTGTTGTCCTATTGTTATCAATGCGGTACATTACTATACTCTATGTATTGTCGGGCTATCTGTGTCATCCCATGGGAACGCAATTATCATGATAATAAAATTGTGTTATCGCCTTAGTTGTTCCGGGTTACCTGTGGTATTAGTGCGTGCCGTCTTTGTATTTTCGGGGTACCTGTGTTGTCCTATTGTTATCAATGCAGAACGGTGACCGGTACGGTACTATACTCTATGTATTTTCGGGCTAACTACAATCTAGATTTATCAGCGGACATTCGAACATGAAAACTAATTTTCGCTTCAAAGACGCGCAACACAGAAAAATAAAATAGAACATAATGATGTATTTTGAATACATCTTTGTATAGACGTTGACATTGTTCGAAAGCTGACTCATTTAAAAATATATATATTTGTACGACGAACGTGAACTAACGACAAAATGTGTGAATGCAAGGCGAGACTGCCTTGACTTCCAGTTACTTTGCGTGACCTGGCAAATTAATAAGTTTTCTATTAGTCTTTCACTATGAGAGCGGATGATCTTTCACCAGTCTTGTTCCAGTCTATCTAAAAGGCGTCGAACAAAGCTAGCTTTTACTCCAACTTTATACTAATGCTCTTGATTGGTTATTAGTTTCCTGAAAGAAGTATATATATATAGAGAGACGTAATTTCTAGCAGATTACCCGAGCCCATGAATCAAATTATAGGTGGGATCGGATAATTTACATGTAGGACGATATCGAGGTTCTGAAAACAGCAAAACTATTAATTCGAAAGCACAGTGGGGAAATACGTGTCAGGAAGGCCCACAAGAATATATATCTTGTCTGGAACATTTACGAAGCCTGAAACACTTTCTAAAATACCGTTCTGGATATTCGAGTTTACAAATTTAATACAGTACTGGGTTTCCAGCTAGTGTTTGTTTCGGTTGTTCGTTCCCGATTACATTCGCTCCATTTAATACGCTCTGACTACAAGCTTATATGTTATAAGGTAAGACGAAATACTCTATCGATGTAGATCGTGCTAGTTAACTACAATTGGGTAAAAATCAACAACACAATGTAAGTCAATATACTTCTTCAAATAGGTCCCATTTAGTTTATTTCTTCAACCAGAAAACGAGCACAGCATTTCAGTTGGTATACACTGAAAACATCTGCTTAACTAAGATTTGTAATAATCTTACCGGATCATGTAAATATTCCGCTTGGCTCAACGGAGGGTTTCTGCCGTCAAAGTTCATTTTTTGTTTCAGTTTTCCCCATATTAGCAGACATGTATAATGTCTCGAACTCTCAATCCAGTAGAAAGACTCTGGTTATTCTGTCGTAAAACATGCCTTACCTGTACAAGACCTGACCCAAATTTAGGTTGTATTGCATAATTGCCCACGATGGAATAGATTTCTGACAATGACTCATTGAAATTGATATCTCCTTGTCTCGCCTAGTCTGAGAGCTTTGAACTTTCTTATCTGAGCGCGCCTGACGAAATCTAACCTTTGATTATAATTCGATACCCGTTGATATCCAAACGTGTTTGGATATTGTATTTCGCTTACGTTTCTAAATGTACATTGGATCTGTCCAGGCAGCGCAGATCGAATGTATTACGTTGTTCGTGTATTTTTAGGTCTATAACAGTTCCTTTACGAGAATCATAAGATTAAAAATTAGTTAAAAAGAACTGTAGCGCCTCGAAGTCTCACGTGTTGCTCATTTCACATTCCCACAGTGGTAATTATACGGTGATGATAGTATGTGATGTAAACAGTGTTAAATAGATCTATAACGTTTAATGCGCATGCCTACTGCTTTATCGCTCGATCACAGCGTGTCCGACCCACATTGTTAGCGGAAAAGGTCTGAACTGATCAACTTCTGTCGCCGATAGAACAAAAAAAAAGAATAAAAAAAGACACAGACTGCATTTTAAGACTCCGGCCGCTGCCATAGCAGCGCCGGAGTAATAATTGTTAACTAATCAAAAAGGGTCAGAAAAACCGATGAAAAAAGAAATATAGTGCTTTGACAGAGCACAAGATGAAATATAGAATACAATTTGGATGAGAATTGCTATACCACTGATTGAAGCTTTAGTAAGTAGATAACTGCGGATTTTTATATTTTCTGATCCAGTGAAATCATAAACAACAAATTGCTGAACTTTATTTCGATATATGATAATAATTTTCAGTTAAAGTATATTTGCTGAATCAAACCATAACATAACCGCGAGTGAAACTTTACGTAAACAATTCCGCTTTAGTTACTATTATCAGGACCCATAGCCGGATAGTCTAATTATACGCTTTCACACAAAGAAGTTTAACCAGGTCGAACTAACTCAAATTCAACTAATAATAATAATAAACTTTATTTCCAGAGGATACACGAGTTACCCTAAAAAGAGTAATTTAAGGCGTGGTCCTCGAATAATTATTATTACAATATTTATGTACATTTGTAGAGAAGCGGAAAGGAATTAACGGGAGATCCAAGTACAGTTTACAAAATTTTGAGATTTGCATATTAAGTTGCAGTTCCTTTCTTCCAAATGACTAACTTTATTTTGTTGTTCTAGAAATATTTTTTTCAACTTCCTTTTTGAATAATAATCATCTAAACAGAGGTTGTCAGCAGCCGTTTTTACGGCTTAGTGGTTGTTTGAATACAAATAAGAATCCCAACAAAAGCTTAAAGTACAAATCGAAAGTGATTTGTTCATAGTGCAACATGCTAACGGTCTATAAGAATAAACCTAACGAAAATCAAACAAATATATTACCTTTTCTTGGATGGCATTCGGTTATAACCAAAACCAAGCAAGCAGCATAAGCTCATTGAAAGTTAGACTTAGTTTAACAAGTGTGAAAATAGAACATCCAGGCGATAAAATTAATTAGCGCCACACTTACCAGCTGGCAGAGTACATGGACGGTGCCCCACAATATTGTAATTAAGCTCACAATAATCGTGGATCTTATTCGCCGATTACATTCAGGATCCATTGCTGGTCAGTACCTGGGAAAAAATATTTATAAGAGAGGTGATTCTTCATCGTGAAATACTCTCCTTCAGCACAAAACGTAATCTTATATCTTACAGCAGTGGCGCCTTCAGCATTCCAACGAAATGAATAAAGTAATGGATCCCTCGCAGTTTGACGATTAGGAACATTAATATAAGCTAAAGGTAAACTGTCTTGTCGATATCATATATATGGATGTAGAATCGCACTGGGTCACGCAATCGTCGACTTAAAAAACGAACGCGAATTTTGCTTCCGCAATATATATATGTTTCTCCTTTAAATATTGTTGACTATATACCAGGGCTACGCAATAATGTTTACTCGTTTGTCCATTGGATGGACAGCGGACAGAGCTGAATAACTAGGCCGCATGCGACGTGATGATCATTGTGAAATACAACTTAAGTTTAACCACGTTTATTCGTACCTAGTGCTTAATGAAAATACGAAATGGCCAGAGCTACGAAAGCCCTATAGCACTACGGTTAGCTAAACCTGACATGAGCAGCATTCAAATCTAGAATGCAGCTGTGGAAAGCTGTTTCGTCCTTATTGCAAGGGATTCGTCAGCACAGTGTAGCAAGCAGAATGAACCTCTGGTGCCGACACTTCACCTCAGCCATATAAGCTGCTATAAATTCTAGAAACGAGCTAAGACATCGTCAACTATTCCGGTCATGACGATGCTGCGGTACGTCAGCGGTTTCTACCCTGACTCAGATTCAGTACAAAGAATGTATGGAACGACTTCACAATTTCGCAAATACAAGCGAACATAATATAGAGTCTCATCTTGCCGGACCAACAGTCCATTATATAAGCCAAAGTTATCTGATTGTTGCAAATGTTTTGATAAAATGCTTGTATTATACTTTTCCTTTCCACTTTGCTCTGCTACGAAGAAATCGTCACTCAATCCTTCTTCTGGACGAGCAAAAACACGCTAAATCGTCCAAGGTTGACAAGTTCGTATATCTATACCAATATCGATTACTCAATTTGCCGGACAGGATTCACATAGTAGACCCGGTTCTCGTTCGTAATCCAAACTTATACACTCCGAGCATTAAGATTTCCTTTTCCCGTTCTCTCGAAATGTCGCTACAAACAAAACTAAAATCCAACACGATGCCATCGCCAGAAATAAGTGACATCCAGCAATGGCCAGCGGCTGCACTTTTGAATCCAGCGACCAGAGTTCGACTCCTACACTAGACACACAAATTTTATTTTTACTTCTTTTTCTCCTTTCTGTTTTATTTATACTTTTCCTCTATGTTTACGCTATTAGAGCCGCCTTCAATACTAAAAACATTGTTGTTTACTGGCTCCGACACGGTCATGACCACAATTGGTATCGCAGACTTTTCTCAATAGGTCCGGCTAGGGCCTGTTTTAGAAAAAGAACAATTCATTTGAATAACTGCTGGTCAGTTACAAATACACTGCAGTTTCACAAGGAGAGAAGAAGCTGTCCATAGGTATGTTTTCGTGGCGTTTTAGACGCTCTTGGCCAGAGATATGATGGTCTCAAGACAGTCAATTTTACGGGATTTAGCGTACATAGATGGAGGATTCTGATGGCTCAGTTCTAGATCCTTATATTCAACTGCAAAATATAAATATGAAAGAACTTTGCAGCTACTTTGGAGGATGCTTAATGCGAAGATCGTGTCTTCGTTCGAGAGGTGAGGGGTAGACATTTAGCCAAACAGCGTAAATTCCCACTCAATATCCAAACTATGAACTTGTAGTATGGTGTTTTTTCGCTTATTCGCACTGTAGCTTCTGTAAATTAATTGAAACTTCAATGCCTATACTTCGTTCGTAAAATATAAATACGAATTTCACGAGCAGATTGCTAACTATTAGATAGCTGTATGTACTATAGCCGGATTGTAGAATCATACCCTGCATAGACATTTTGAATTTTGTATGTAGGGAAGTGAGAAATTGTAATTTAGCGATTTCACCCTTAGTTCGCTTGGAATGTTATCAACTCTATTCAGTCACATCTGAGCCGGTGTACCAGCGATTTCGCCCCCCCGTGAATTCCCCCCCCGGGGGGCGAAATCGCTAGTGAATTCGCCCCCCCTTCCTCGCCCCCCTCTAGCGATTTCGCCCCCCCTCCCCTTCAACCTTTTAAAAGGTTATGAATACATGTTTTCATGTATTCAAACAAGCCGGCTATAGATACGGCGCGTACCTTTGATCGGAAATCAACATACAATATTCATCTCGGCAAATATATATACTTCTCTAATTCCTAGATTACAATATCCTCTGGAACCCACATATTAAAACAAGAGACTACAAAGAGAACTATGGCTTGTAATTATATTTACATATTGAAACTCTACCTTTAGTTTTTCTCGCGGAATTTTGGGAGACTCCAGGAGGTTGCTTCTGATTGGAGAATGGGTGTCGAGTCCGGAAAGCCGCTGTAAGTAGGTGTGAATCAGTTGCTGAACTTTAAATGCCGATTTCTCGGCTACAATTTTTCAACGTTTCTGCAGTCTTCAAGTGAATTGATTGCATATAAGAACTTACCGGAAATTTTTGAATTTCGTCCAGTGATTCTACGATAACTAATCTCCAAAAGCCTGTGTGCTTTTTTCCGATTTGTTTTTAGTTTTAAAGATATCGGTCCAAGCGTGATGGCTTGGCAAAAATAATCAATGACTCGACTTTAAACTGCAATAATTAAGAAATAGAAAATAGATATCAAAAATCACACACACGATTTTGGAGATCAATGACCGCTTAACTTGACACAAGTGTAATTACTTCGTAAGTATAAAAACCCGGCGCTGGTAATTCGCGTTTATAAACGTCTTCGACATCGGGTTAAAGTGATTGTAGTTTTAAGTCTAAAGTAATTCCGTATAAAATAACATTTTACTGGTATTCTTCAGTTATCAGCCTTTCCATTGATATATAGGTTCCCATATTTTGTTCGCCGAGCGCCCGTGTAAACGCATTTTTGCGGAAATCACTTTTGAAGGTATCCAGTAACCTTAAACCTGCGAAAATTTCACTTGCGCGAAAACAAAAATAACCCATGATTCCCATCTTACTCAGGAGTGCAATTTTCCTATTTTTCCAAATGTCCAACGTTCTTAATATTTACAACATTGAAAGATTTAAGTATCACATGAGTATTGACGGTGTCAAAAGCCTCCGGTATGTGAACAATAAGTGTATTCACAGGGAAAACCGCTGACGTACCGCAGACTAGTCATGACCCAAATAGTCTGGCTATCCCTTCGTGTTTGCTCGCCATAGCATTGGCATGTAAAGCGGGTTTTTGTATTGGTTATTGGCTGCCTGCCACACGCAACGTGTGACGTAACTGATAACCAATCTCTTCTCTTGGCTCGTTTCTAGAATTAATAGCAGCTGATATGGGCTGAGGTGAAGTGTCACCAGAGTTTCATTGTGCTTGCTACGCTGTGCTGACGAGTCCCAATAAGGACGAAACAGCTTTCCACTGCTGTATTCTAGTTTTGAGCGCTTCTCGTGTCAGGTCTAGCTAACCGTAGTGCTATGTGAAAGAGTTTGCTCGGCTTTTATAGGGCTTTCGTAGCTCTAACCATTTCCTATTTTGATTAATGAACATGTGCAAACATATATTTCTCGTGAAATGTTTCTTCGTTTGCTGACTAGATACCAGGACTGCGCAACAATGTTTACTCGTATTTGATGGCGTAATGTCATTAAGACCAAGGATCCCTCAAGCTAAAGAGAGTATCTAGCTATATACTCTTAGGAATATTCATCTCTGATGACCTGACAAGTCTAATAAGCGCCTTTATCTCCGAGACTTCTTAGAAAGGCTGGGGTCACACAATCTGACATCATTATGATATATTGTAGCTTAATCCGCTCCACGCTGTAGTATGGCTAACCGTATATTATCGTAATATTTTTATGTGTCTGCTGAATACCACTGTAATTTAGTACTTGACTGCGAATGTGGTGAAATAACTATTATTATTATTGAGCATACGCAAACATTTCAATTTCCACTTAGAAAAGTTGAGTACATTGTTTCGTTAACGAGTTGCTAAGAGTAACGACAGGTCACGTGCTCTCTTTTGATCAATAACCCCTTAATGAAATATAGTCAACTTTTCTAATAAAGAGCCGTATCCTTTATAGCAAACACCTATTTTCCTCACTGGTTCTATTAAACTCGCGAACACATCTTTTATTTAGTGATTCCGTGTGCTAAGTCACATGACAGAACACGTGATACGGGTACAAACCACTTAAGGGGTCACTATAATCTATTACCGTAGGAATATGGAAGAATTACTGTACTCGGCTATGCTGAAAAAAAGAAAACATATTTACCCGACATTTAATCCCAGACCTACTTGTTAATATTTTGTAACCACGCCTGTATGACATACCTAAGTTAGCATTCTCTTAAGCTTCAAGTGTGGTGAAATGCGTGGTGGGATTTCAATCGGACATCCCATATAATTTTCACAAGCTCTCTGATTTCTCCCGGGGAATGGGCCTTTTACAGAGATGCAATCACGTGGTTGCAATGGACAGCAAAACAATCTGACTCCATATATTTAAAGGCACTTGTACGCGGTTGATAGTGTTATTAGCAAACCCTCATTGTAGATGCTATTTTCCACCTCCAATCGGATCGTCGATCTTTCTAAAACAGCGTTTAGACGTCTGTTTGCCGTCCAGTAAAGCCTTTCCCAAGTGATATATCAGCATGTGACTGTTTCCTGCAAAAGGCCTATTGTTCTCGAAAAACTCCCGGTTGTGAATGCTCTGGAGCTCAGATAGGGGTCAAAATACATGTTATGTTTCTAGTTTATTGAAGAGACTCAAAAATACAGCAAAATATCTAACATACAGCACCGTTATGAAGCCAGATAAGACTAACTTAATAAATGCATAGGATACGTGCTACATTGTGTACGGTGAACATGTACAATGGCATTTGGGCAAGGTGGCGGAGTGAACATAGGAACGCAATTTACATTATAGTTACAATGTATAATCTATAACACACCCAGACAATGAGGCGCTTTGCATCTGGTGTGTAAACAAGAGTCCGACTATAACCAGGCAAGCCCCTCTTCTTCCTTAGTAACGTTATCCTCAAACATTTAACCATGTATCCAGGTTTGTATACACGCGTTCTCCATTGGGATGCTATCACAGGGATCCCACGTTACTTTTATTCTGAACAGAGCGGTGGATTGCCTCCGAAGAAGGCACTGTTCTGGTTTTTCTTCGTATATGGGCTGAATCCCCTACTTTATCGTATTGTATTTAACGGAGTTGACTTTTATATACTTTCACTGCCTAAGCCTTTGGTTCTATCGGTCATTAAGATAGCGATGTTCAGAGGTGGTTGACAGAGTATACTACGTAATAGAATCATGTCTTTCAGGACTTATCTGCTCGATCTACGTTTCCATACGTGTGAAGTTTATCGTACTCTGATGAAGGTATCGTCCCTCTAAGTGGCTCGTAGTTAGAAGAGCTGGCATCTAACGGTAGCGGTTGATCCTGTTCCGAGTAGATTTGCCATCTGTCATGAAGAGGCTGGTATACCTTACCAGGCTCGTACATTTGGGCATGAGATGTTTGAGTTGATGGATTTAGTTCTTGATAGTGGCTCGGCACTGGATTCGAAGGGTTAGTAGTGGCATTCGCTGAAGGGGCAGAAACTTCATAGGGGATGGGATAGCCAGGGGAAGAATAAGATAAGTCCCGGCCTGTAGTTACCGAGGATGGATGCACAGCATCATATTCCGCTGTATTTCGTGCTTGTGTCTGTGGTGTAGTTGACTCCTGTGCTGTCGTTGAAGAGATATCTTCAAGGGCTATGGGTTCCTATTAAGATATTAAGTGTCAAATTATTAGAGGTAATTAATATTAAAAAAGGTTCATTTAGGGTTAAGATGTAACATGAAGTTCCAGAGACATGTCTCCTGATCAAGACTAGTATCATTTGTCGATTGAATAAAATATTGTGCAGAAGTTGACTTCAGATTGGTTTCTATATATGTAAATATATTCATATGCATTTCATAAGGAGGACATGATTGTTGTTAGATACGCAGTCTACGGACATGAGTTTGTGCCGCCAGACAATTCCCTACTAATTCACGAAATAGCGCAACAGGTGCTTTTACGTTCCCCTCACGTAGATTAGAAGAGGAAGATCGAAGACAAGGCCATCCAACGGCTTTCACGTCCACGATTTCCCACACACAGTTAACCGGGAGCTAACCGTGCGACCAGTCGATCGTAGCTTCTGTTGTCACTCTTTTAGTTTGGCAATCTTATGTCAGCCAAGCTAAGGGTGGTACTAGTTTTAATAAATATACCTCATAGATGAAGTTGCTCTTTTCTATTTCCGATGGTGATCTGAAAATTGAAAGACAGATTATGTTAGGACATTTGTTATTTATTTTCAAATTCCCAAACTAACTTCCCGCACCTAATGAATCTAATGAAATTTTATAGTAAATTGTTTAATCAATTATTATTCCTCACGTTAGAAACAAAATTAAGCCTATGATACACGGTTTAACATCGTGCGTTGATCAACAAGTATTATTATATGTTATGATATTGTTTCATAGTTCTCCTCTATGGTTGCTGCCAATTTGAGTGATCACATGCACGATAACTTCACTTGCGAGATAATATAATTGGTTGATGTCGTTGAACAAGTTGCAACTTGTTGAATAGAATAGAGAACGTCTATTTAAATCAACAATGTTCAACTTGTTGACTCGTTTAAGCATTTGTTGATCAACAGCCGCAACAGTTGTTGGACAACAAATGTTGAACCGCACCTATTATAGGCTTAATATTTATTTCGTTCTTTCGGTTTACTGCAACACCGCCTGGATTCTTTGAACTTCTGCTCTCACAAACAACAGAAACAGCACATGCAACCAAACAAATAAACAACATAAACTGATTTCTCCTAATAAGGAGAGAGTTGTCACGTGCGGTGAACATGTACAGTGGCATTAGGGCAAGGCAGCTTGGTGTCTGTGTAATTTCCATACCTTGTTTTGTTTTCTTGTCTGTTACCTGAGAAGGAAATTAAGATTGAAGATTCATCAGTTATCGTAATTAATTACTTATTTATAAGCAAACACAAGCTTGACGTTTTCAGGGCATGCTGTTTATTTACGCTCCGCATTCCGGCCGAGCGAGCGGAACTCTTCTTTCCTAGGAGTCTAATTCTAGGATAACGCGACTAACGAAACAACGATTTGAGACCAGTGCTAATTCGTATTCCTGTGTATTACTTTTTTAAACTAACAAAGTACCCCGGGGGTGTGGGCGGGGCACTAATATTCATAACATATTTTTATATCTGCAGTGGCACCGGGGCTTGTTAATAGAGTCTAATCAATTGGACAACCGCATCAGAGTTTAAGTAAAGCATACTCATCAATTTTGGAATCATTTTCATCAGAAACCAGGAATTCTAAACTTATTTACATAGTGTGGTATGGTGGGTAATTAAAGGAATCCGTATTAATCCAGAGTAATGCCAAAGGTTGGGAATTTTGTTCCGTTGACCGAATGAATTGGACATGCGGATATGTTGATATATAACCAGTTCTGGTTCCCTTAAGTTTTTAATATATATTATACAAGTGTGTCGACCAGAAAATGCAAATAAAATGTTCAGTTAGTGCAAGCTACGTGTTAATTCATACCAAGCTGAGAATAAAGTCGCCATATTTGGACCAGCAGTAAGACAATAACGAGTACAAGAAGCACTATGATGGTCACACAGACGGCGATGATGGTTTTACCTGAGAAACAAAAACAACGTACGAAAGGTGAGCGTCATGTATTTCATGAATGGCATTGGTAATTGTAAAACACTTACACTACTGAACGATATACCTATCGTTTCTACAGGAGAAAACTATCTAATCTTGCATTTAGAATATGGTCACACCCACTCAGCAAATCAGAGTCCAGCATTTGCTCGCTCTTAATCCCATAGAAACTAAATTAGTATGCTCTAAGTACTTAGAGAATACTAATAAGGAATTCCTTCGTGGGTGTGATCACATTCTAAAAACGCTCGTGTGTTATGGCATTTAGAATGTATTGCATTCATTAAGAAAGCCACTCGGGCTACGCGCTACACATACGCGCTCGTGGCTTTCTTAATGAATGCAAGACATTCTAAATGCCATAAACCACTCGCGTTCATTATCTAACCTATACATAATTTCTGGCGTTTATGTTCAAACCTGCCCTGCGAGCAGAGTCTTCTTTAACTCCCCACGAGAAGCGAGAAGAAAAAAGGCTCTGCTGCATTCATATTGTTTTCGTCCAAGCTTCTGCACTCGAGAAGCTTGTTAAAACAGATTTATCAGCGCGAGGGCATTTTTTGTTTGTTTTAGACCGAGCGAGTCTGGGCAAGAGAAAACCCGATGGCGCATGCTCGATACGAAAACAACACGAATACTGCAGAGCCTCCTTCTCTTCTCGCTTATTGCTGGTTTGCAATCAATCCCCAGAGATTCAGATAACAAAGACGTGGCGGCCATGTTGGATGACAATAACACAAGAATATATTGCCGAGTCTTTTGTTATTGTAATCCAACATGGCAGCCATGACGTCAGTTGCAAACGAAGAATTGTGGGCGGTGAAGAGGGCTCTGCGCACCCGTAACTCTTTCAACAGTATTAAAATCAAACAAATGCAGTCACAATCTTATTTGTGTTCCATTTCCATTGTTACAATTTATTTATTACTCACTAATAAAGGAATGTTACCTACAAGAGCACGTTGATTTACGATTCCTTGCAGTGTTCTTTTCCGTTGGTCCTGAAAGAGCTAGAAGACGCCATAGGTACAGTATTAACAACAAATACATATTATGTTATTGTCAGTTAGTTACATGGTGAAGAACAGCGCGGCCGATCAATGTTGTTGCTGCTCTACGATTGTTCGTTTAGACCCAATTTATTATTTATCAACTCCATTATATTAAACCATAACCAATATTTCCCGTCTGATGTGGTCCCGACTAGATAACTCATTTTTTTAGGACCAACCTACTCAATTGTATTCGTTTATTATTTTGCCATATTGTAATCCTTCCATCTTGTGTGCAATAAATGTTGTTGCTGTTGTTTTCAAATTTAACAAGCTGCACGAAAACTATAAACCGAACCTAGTGCTATTAATTAAGTAACAATTAAGAGAATTGCCTTTCCTGCTTCTAGGGTTTCTGCATCTAATGATATAAGTGAGTTCATATTAATTAGTTATCTATTCACAAGAAACGTTTTTATCTATTCACAAGAAACGTTAAAATTTACAAACAAATTAAAGTCAAGTTTATATACATATAAGGAGCTTGGGGTACCTGTGGTCGAACCCCATAAAGTTTACATTTAACGGCACGGGTACAAGCAATCACTTGGTAGCCATTCTCGAAAGCTCGTAACTATATTTTAAATGTAAAATACTATTATTATAATATGTTCCCCTCTATAATCTTGGGAAGAAATAGAACAGGCTTTTATCAACCGTCTGAAAATCAGGATAAACGGCGAGGAACAATCGAAAGCCACGGGCGGACCTCAAATTAATTATGTACTGGAACCGCCGTCGCGTGGATTACTGGGAAGATTGTCAGCGTTTGGGATTGGATCCGGCTAGGAAGTTCGATCGATTGGCTATTCAGGATTTTTTATGTGAAAGTTTGACGCTTCAAGTAAGCACAGATTTATTTAATAATTCCTGTTAAAACTGACGTTTTAGTTCACAGTTCAACTCATGGGAAACGGATTAAGCGTTATTTTTAAAGGTGAGAGATTCTCCTTCGGTAGGTACGAACTGTTTTAACATCAATTTAGTCAATAGTGCCGATTAATTGTAGAGCTGATATACCTGTGTTTTTCAATGAAGTTTGAACCATGCTATTTTTGTATTGATGAATTCCGGCAAAATGTGACGGATTATTTTCTGGTTAATAATATAGATACAATATAACACTCAATTCTGATTGGCTCAGCATAGACATGTTAATCACTAACAGAAGTGCAAACACAGGTCGATGCAAAGACTAGTTAGTTCGATGCAAAAACTAGCTAATTCGACGCAAAACTGGTAATCATTAGTGCGCAACGTTCAATTAACGATTAATAGTGCTCGTCATGCGGACTCGTGTTATTTTATTAGTATTTTCAAACATCACTCACTATTAATCGTTAATTGAACTTGCACACTAATGATTACCAATACTAATAGTGTGCCATTACAAATTAATAACTACAGAAAGTGAATTTGTATAGAAAAGTAAAAAAGAAGATTAGAAAGATGTTAAACTTAATCAAATCTACTCACTGGTGACTAACGGCTGTGTATTAAGGAATACTATAAAATCAAACAATTTGAGTGCCTGAAACAAATCAACTTCCAAACAATAAATAAACAATAAAGTGGTAGGTAGAAAGTAATATTTCATTTTACCAATTTTTTGCACGGGTTGGCAGATTTCAAGAAAAGCCACAGCAATTAGATTTCTAATGTCAAGCTTTAGCCCGCCTTGTAGTTGATGTTCGTGACATCTAGGCTCGTATACAAATCAGTAAATGTATACGATTGGCTGTAATTCATAACATCTTTTCAACAAAGACGCACACATAATAAAGTTTATAAATTCGTTTTGCTTCGCATTTTGTTCAGTATACATGAACAAAAAAGCGCATATACTTGCCCGTGCTATTCTTGAAAAATGGTTTAAAAGTTTTAAAAGTTTTTTTTATTCGCCTAGAGGCTCATGCACTTATGGAAAATTTTCAAAACATCACTTGTACCATTATTCCCGAATAACACTTGTATTCATGCGATTTCTCTACTAATATAATTAATAATAATGGTGGGAAGATGTCCTACCAGTAGCTGGAGGCGGTGTATTCTCTGAAAATGAAAAAAATAATACAAATATATGGTGAGACACACAGCCAAAGAACGACCTCAGTACTTCTGACGTCATAATTGTTTTTATACCAGCCATATGACTGTTGCCGTGTTGGTGGTCACATCCCATATGGTTTCTAATATTTACGTACGTATACCTTTCAGTTTGATAACTATTTTGTAGACACTTGGACTGAGCAATAGCTATACTCCATGCTGAAAAGGCCTAAAGACGCAGAAATAACTGTCCGTGGTTTCTGGTGTTCTCGTGGTTCTTTTTTGATACTCCACATTATGCATGGACAATTAAAATACTAATAATATACATGCAATGATCTGTGTTCTTCAAGGATCAGTTCTTGGACCTATCTTATTTCTTTTATATATAAATGATATTTGCAATAGTTCCAAAATTCTTGATTTCCATATTTTTGCGGATGATACCAACTTATTCTATGCAGATAAAAGTTTACATAATCTTGAACAGACAATTAACAAACAGTTAAAACTTGTAAACACATGGCTGTGCTCAAACAAGCTCTCATTAAACATCACTAAAACAAATTTTGTTTTATTTCATCCTCACCAGAAAAAAAATTCTTGCCCAGTTAACCTGACCTTAAATAATAAACCCATTAAACAGGTTAAGTCAGTGAAAAATCTAGGAGTACTCATTGATAGTAATCTAAACTGGAAACCCTATGTAAATGAAATATGTAAAAAGGTAAACAGAAGCATTGGCGTTCTTTCTAAATTACGTTATTACCTAAATGTATACATACTTACTAATCTGTATTATTCCCTTATATATCCTTACCTCACCTATGGTTTACTTGTCTGGGGGAATACATATCAGACTTCAACTCGTCCTTTATTTATTCTTCAGAAAAAGGCCCTTCGTATTATCACATTTTCTAAATATGATGCATATTCTACCCCTTTGTTCAAAAAATTGCAAATTTTAAAACTAAACGACTTAGTCCTCTCTCACACTGCTTTATTTATGTATCAATATCACGCAAATACACTCCCAACTGTTTTTAGAGATTTCTTTAAACCTCTCTCTGATATCCATCATTATAACACTCGCCTAGCATCCACTTCTTCTTATTATCTTCCTGCTATTCGAACTAATTATGGTCTATTTAATATTCGTTTTCAAGGTCCAAAAATATGGAATTCACTAGACAAAAACCTTAAATTCTTGACTAAATACAAATTCAAAAATTGTTTGAAAAAAGATCTTATAAGTAAATATTGATAAAATATCTTTTCAATTTGCCTTTTCAATTTCAATTTAAAACATGTATTTTCAGCAGATTGTATTTTATTCGTTGTCCCTGTTATGTTTACGTGTGTCCATTTCTTGTATTTATTATATAACAAATTATGTACATTGTTTTCGTTCTGACCGCCATATAAAATTGCAATCTGAACTTTGTTCCGGTGGCTCAGCTTAGTTTAGCTTTCTAGTTATTCTGAGCCTACCAGTACCAATTATTGAGCTTTTCATTTTTCCAGTAAACCTGTAACTATTATTAATTCCAGTACGAAATAAAATTTGTTGTTGTTGTTGTTGTTGTTGTTGTCGAATTTGATTAACTGAGAGCAGCTATATTTATGCTAAACACCAGTGCCAAATCGTGTAATACCAGTATCGAATCATGTAATACCCGAGTGCTGAATCATGTAATACCTCAGATGTAACAAAATATATTCAACCAGAGTCATGAACTGGATCGACTGGATTGCGCCTTTGTTATGGGCAAATCTAGAGTAGCGCCGCTAAAGCCTGTAACAATACCGAGACTGGAGCTAACCGCCGCTTTGTGTTCAGTACGAATAAGTCAGCAGTTGCGTCAGGAGCTGGAGTGTGATGTCGATCAGGAATTATGTTACCTTGGCAACAACTGTTAGCAATGGCGTGCAGAGCATCGCAACAGAAACAATGCTGGAAGGCAACCTAAGTTACTTCTCTAACTGGTACCGTGCAAAGCGTGCAATAGCCTTGTGTTTGCGTTATATCAGACGGCTCCGAGATCGCGTGAAAGGAAAGCCGTGTTGTGACACTAAAGTGCAAGAGTTAACAGTCGCTGATCTTAGAGAAGCTGAACGCGCAATTATCAGGACAGTACAAGTGAGTTGCTTCAAGACAGAGATAGAATCCCTGAAGAGGCTCGAAGGAGACGTCGATGATAGAAATTGCGCTACTCGGAGGAGAGCTTCTATGAAGACCAGCAGTTCACTTCACAAGCTGGAATTCTACGAGTCGGAGGACGACTAAGACGGGCCAACTTGTCCGAAACAGTTAAGTTTCCCGTGATCCTACCCAGGAAATCCCATGTGACAGGCCTGATAGTCAAGCACTATCACGAGAGCGTGAAGCATCAAGGCAAGGGAATGACCCTCAACGAGGTTCGCTCCAACGGGTTCTGGGTAATTGGCGGTTCGTCGGCCGTTACAACTACCATCTCTTCGTGTGTCACGTGCAAGAAACTACGCGGAGCAGTGCAAGAGCAAAGGATGGCGGACCTCCCTGACGATCGTACAGAGTGCGTGCCACCGTTCACTTATTGCGCAGTAGATTACTTTGGTCCTTTTGTTATCAAGGAAGGGCGAAAGGAGATCAAGCGTTACGGCGCATTGTTCACGTGCATGGCTTCGAGAGCGGTCCATTTAGAAACCGCTAAGTCCTTGGAGACCGACTCATTCATTAATGCGCTCAGGCGGTTTATCTGTCGACGCGGCCCGATTCGTCAGCTAAGAAGTGACCAGGGGACGAACTTCGTGGGCGCTCGCAGAGAACTCGCGGAAGCACTAGCGGAGATGGACCACGCCGTGATCAAGAAAGAGCTATTAAAACATCACTGTGACTGGATCAACTTTAAGATGAACGTTCCTGCAGCAAGTCACATGGGAGGAGTATGGGAGCACCAGATCAGGACCGTGCGAAGTGTGCTCTCCGCTCTCCTACAGGACAACGGCGCGCAGCTTGATGACGAGTCACTCAGGACTCTTATGTGCGAGATGGAGGCGATCGTCAATAGTCGACCCTTGACTGTTGACAACTTAACGGATCCAGAGTCTCCTACTGCGCTAACGCCAAATCATCTACTGACAATGAAGTCCAAGGTGGTGCTGTCGCCGCCGGGCGCCTTCCAGTCAGCGGACATGTACTGCCGCAAGCGCTGGTGTCGAGTACAGCATCTGGCAAACGAATTCTGGACTCTCTGGAGGAAAGAATTCCTCCTGAGTCTTCAACAGCGGCAGAAGTGGACACGCCCTCGCAGGAATCTGATCGTCGGCGATGTCGTCATCATCAAGGATGAGAACGCAGCGCGAAGCTGCTGGAAACTCGCGCGTGTGTCAGCCGTTTATCCAAGCTCGGACGGAAGTGTTCGCAAAGTTCAAGTAGCTCTTGCGGATAGCTGCTTGGACAACAAGGGCAGGCGGACCGGTCCCGTGCGGTACTTGGAGCGGCCGATCCAGAAGCTCGTGCTGCTGATGTCTGCTGAGTAATGAGACCGGGGGAGGTCCCGGCCGAGGAGCTTCGAGATGTATAAGCAATTGAACACTTGATTAGTTAGTTATTTGAACAATGAACATTTGATTAGTGAAATATGAATATTTCAGGGGAGCCATGTAAAGGACTCTAGTTCAAGGCCCCTAATTTGATTAGGTTTGTTTATTTGTTTTTTGTAATCGGACCTTTCAGCGTCACGATGCGCGTATAAAGGCACGAGTTTAGCGTCCTTTTAGCCAGTTGTTTAGTTGGGTTATCGGAGTACCATTGGATTGTTAAAAGTTTGTGCAAGAATGTAACCTCTGGCAAGCGGGACCGATATGTAAGTACTCTTTTTACAATAGGCTTAAGCACATATAATTATTGTTGTACAACCTACGCTAGTCGACGAGTTTTTAATATCATTTATGTGTCCAAAACTGACTCTTGGATCCACGAATGTTACGCAAATTTAGCGACCATTTAAGCTAAAGTACATTATGCTAAAGGATTATCAACGTGAGTTAGCTACGATTATTGATTACGGTTCATGGATTGTATTTTAGCGTTATATATTCTATCAAATGTCATGTACTATTATTGTTAGCCAAACAGTAGTTTTTACGCATGTGATTGCTGGTTGCTCTATTGTATGTATAGTTATTTAGAGATTCGTTATTGTGTTTATTTCAGTTTACGATCACTCGATACTCGATCAGAAAGTCTAGCAATAAATCACCGTAAATCGCCGCATCTGGTTTCCGTGGTTTGCTCGCTACGAACTCTGAAAAGATCCGTAAAATAGTCCCTAATCCCTGCCGCGACACGCCCTGAAGTGCTAGTTTGTTTGCCTAAACTTCTTGACAGTCGCTGCAAGCCACAATCTGCTTTATAAATCTATCACCAATCGTGCTCTCCCATATGCGGCACAGAATCCCATTCTCGAATAGGAAGCTCTGGGCCCAAAGTGCCTCGAATACAGGAGTTGTGGCGGATACATCTGTCCACTTTGGCATAATCTTAATAGAAAGGCATTGCAAGTCAGAGTCCATCAACTGTTGTTCCTTCAGATACTCGGTTTCCACACCGGTTCCAGTTCCACAGTGCTGCACTTGCTGAAGCTACCTAATGGGGGTTCAAGGCAAGTCTTATTAACTTATTCCAGCCCTCCGTCGTCATAGTTGTTTTCTCACGGTTCCTTGGTCTCCCTATTTTCCTCTAAGTCTGTCTGGACTCCTACAGCACACCTTGGAAGCAGTTCTGCTTTTATTCCACGTTTCACACCGTCACTTAAAATGGACAGTGCACGGCCTACAAGATAAAGCTTAAGCATTACTGTGACAGATTCCTTCGCGGTGCACGATCTCGAAATCCAAGGTACTTAGGAATGCAACCCAGGAGATGCTGTCCTTCTAGATCTCTCGTCTTGAGAATAAACTTGAACGGCGCATGATCAGTGCGTACTGTAAATTTGCGGCCCTGGAGATAATGCCGTTACTGCTTAGTAAACTCGAAAACTGTCAGAAGCTCTCGAGATGTGTTGTACAGTAATTCCCTTCAGACTAACCAAGCACTCCTTGAAGGAGATTTAGTGAACAGTTGAGTGCCAAGTTGCTTTCGAAGGACTGAATAGGTTAGTTACATATTGTCCCGTACTTGTTTATCCTCTTCCGGGTACAACATTCATTGTTGATCAGATGCCAGCAACCACTGCATCGGTACTGTGCTCTAGCAGATACAGGATGGGAAGGAGAAGCCAATAACATACTCGAATGTGACACTTTCCAAGTCGGTTACTTTTGAAAATCCTAGTACAAAACGCCTATTAAGTGTGATGATAGACGAAGAAATCTCTTTACCTGTTTTCAATTCATCGGAACTGGTCAGTCTGAAACACGCTATATCTTTTCAGGATCAGTTATGATGACTTTGCATTGTAGGTTACAAAGAGTTCCAAATAGGTTATCTGCTGCTGGAATAGGTTACACTTCTGTGGCTTAATTTTAAAGTGCCACTACGATCAAAGTTTGGGATAGTAGTATTTTTGCATATTTATAAAGTAAAGGTGCTATATTTTTTCCTATCCACACCGTATTTTTCATATGACGACGGGAAGTCTTATTTTGGGGGGTCCGAATCTTGAGTTTTTGTGTCCGCCATTATTAGAACCCGTTCCTGTGGCAGAGCTATGACATACCTAATTTCCAGCCGACGTGACGTCATTTTCTCAACACAACAACACGAGGGGCTATGATTCACGTGAACAGTAGAAAAGAAAATGGTCGAATTTCGTCGTAGTGGCACTTTAAGCCCAGCTGATGCAACTCTCGACTTCACTATACTGCCTCATGTCGCTGTATGTGTTCCTGAAAGGTAGTGGTAAACACCATCACATTATCCAAGAAACACAAACGAATTATATACTGGCTGGAGTACCTCCAGGACAAGTGTCATTAATCTTTCAAATGTGCCTGGTGCATTACTCAAGCCAAATGGCATGAGAACCCAGTGTTTGTTACAAATGCAGCCTTATCTTGTGTTGCTCGTTGGCTCTATTCCTCACCCAGATTAACTGAACTCCGGTTAAACAGTTCTCTCAATGGCTCAGGAAGTCGGTGTTTGGTTTACTTGATCAAGCTCTAACTTTGACTGAACTAAAGTTCACAATTGTTCTCATTTCTATCCTCAGTGAATTCTACTTTTGCTACACAACATACAGGTTTAGCTGCTGCTATCGTCGTATTAGATTGCAAAGTTTGAGGCTTGGATGCAAAGTGGAACATCGCCCTTTGCTACATTTGCTAGAGTCCGGCCGACATCCAGTCCTTTATCCTGCAAATGAGGACTGTTACATGGTTCAATACATGCACGTGATCTAATTCTGGAAGATAAGGTTGCACCTAATTCCTCCTGTTTATCCGTACGGGGATAATGACGTCTGATTTGTCTGTAATAACACTTGAATGAGCGATGAACCATACACGTATAACTAAATGACTGCATGCTTATTTAATAAATACAGTCACTGGTCCCTCCATTAAAATTAGATTTCTAACTATCATGAAGCATGTGTGATACTTTTCTGCTTTTGAGTTATCCTCTGACTGTTCTCCTTGTGCACTGCAAAGCTACAGAGCTGCAGAGCTTTCCAGGCCTAATTCCAGACTTTGTTGTTGCTCTAAATTGCTTACACATTCCCCTGGGCTGTCGGGAATGCCCTCATGCTCTTTCCAAAATTGGCAATTCCTTTTAATGAGCCCGTTCTCTTTACAGTGCCAACATTCCACATCCCTAGTTTTCTCAGTCTTTTGCATGTAAATATGGTCCTGGTCAGCAAGTGGCTGAAGTTGGTGATGTAATTTTAATTATCAAGTTCTTGCAGTGTTGGCTGTTTCTCTCTCTACACATTCCACAGATCTGAGCCTAGGCGTGGATGCATAACTTATTTTACCAATCGGAAAGCCTCGAATTCACATGCGGTTAAAAGGGCTTCATCTAGGTTCCGTGGTTTGTGTCTACGTAATCCCATTCTGTCATCTCTGTTAGATATGGCATCAATAAAAAGCCGTACAGCAAATCTTTCCTGCGCTTGCACATGGAGGTAAATTCTGGTATGCAAGATTAAACATATTTTTTAATATCTGCTGCTACTGCTTTAAAGGTTCACCTTCCTGCTGTAGGCGGTTTAGAGGGTTGGCTTGGTGCAGTTCCACTTATTTCTCAACGCCAAAGCGTAGTTCCAACCTATTTACTAGATTTTTAGTAGTTGTTGCAATCCATGGCCGTAAATGGTGGACATGCACGAACGCGCATTAGGTACACCACTTTGATTAAAAATATGTATGCAATATGGCCGCCACCGATACAGACATCATAGGAGAAATAAATACAAAAGTCAGCATACCTCTGAACCAGGATGTTCTCTCGGAATCTGTTGGAAGACCATAATACCAACAGGCAAGATAAATATTAACTACTTATTAACCGAGAGTGAGGTCTTTATGAGAAAATATCAAACTGAGGCCTTGATGTATTGACCGAGCGATAGCGAGGTTAATAAGTTGTTTATTATATGGCTTTCTTTTGGCGAAAAACAAAGCAAAAAAATCCAACCGGAAGTTGACATTTTACTTCCGTTCAGCGCCCGCTTTGCACTTATGCCAGCAGTAGTTTTCCGAAATGAATTTTCGATCGAACGTAAAAACAGCAACCAAAGACTCACCGATAAAAACGGTTTTATTGCCACAATCATACAAAACATTGGAAGAAGCATTGGTTCTAAAGACAGAGCTGTTTCTTCCAGACAATGTTTCTTTGACAGACGACGAAAATTCTTCAAAGTTTCTAAAAATGTGTCTCTAAAAACTGAACTAGAAATGACACGTGGCACGGTCAAACTTCGACGTTTACTAGTAATCTTCGTCATCATCACTCTCAATCACAAATCGTCGCCTCTTCTGTGGAACTTGAACTATTTTCACCGGCCCATTAAAAATGTGGAACTGACATCCTGAAACACTGCTTATGTTTGCACCGTCGAAAACTGCCTGGCTGTTTGCATCTGGTGCAGCGGGGAAAGCACTTGCATTATTTACAGCGAGGGAATGTGTTGCTGTTTGCTGAATTGATTTCAGCTGCCCTCTGACTCTGTCAGGTGGAGTTATCTGCGGCATTTCAGCTTGGCTAGAAGCTGGAAGAGACTGGTTTGAAGCTGCATTGGATAGCTGTGATCTGCTTAGTATATATACGACATCTGTCGCTGGTGCTGTTCGCTCGCCGATTTGTAAGATTGAAGGCTCTGAATGTTTTTGGCCCGCTTAACTGAGCTACAAAAGTCTCTGGCGTGTTGGCATCTAGCAGCCTTGAAATGCTTGTTTTCCGGACAGAATGGTTGCTAACTTTGGCACCAATTCGCTGGAGGCCTGCACTCTCTGCTGCTTTGCTTAGGAATTTTCCTATTTCATTTTTACCCAGTGAGCCTTCATGTACCACAGGTGGCTGTTTTCACGTCGGTTCCCGTATCTCACGGCCAGGAAAAACGGTGCATCTGGTTTATCCATTTCTGCCGGCCGGTGACTCTTGAAGAGCTTGTAATAGTTCACTGGACATCTGTCCGTATTGGTGGCGTAAATCTTCGGTTGGAAAGGATCGCTGGTGACCGTTTTCTTGGCCCTTGCGTGTCTTCGTCCCGCGTTCATTTAGCCAAACAAGCATTTCGCGGCCATCTTGGACCGGGTCTTGCTGTAGTTCAACGTCGCCCCAGCACAACTTACGGCTTTCATCTCTCGCCCTGAAGCCAAAATGCAGGGACAAATACCACCATATTGTTCTCTGTAGGATATCTGGACCGGAATCGCCAAACTGGCCAGTTTTGAACAGTTTTTCCTCCTCGTCATCGGTGAGTGCACGAGTGGCGTTTGGCTTGTTGCCCTTGCTGGCTATGTTTACCATTTTTTTTCGCTTGGCAGCAAGAACTTTGCGCGACTTCTCAAATTCTTTGTCACGGAGAATATCAAACAGTGAATTTCCATCCGAAAGGAATCTCTGGATACTTCTTTGGAAACCTGACAGGGTGCCGGGCTCGTACTCCTCGCCGTTCACTTTACGGATATCTTTAAAAAACTTGGACAGCAAGTGGTCAAGCTCGTTCGCCTGTAAGTACAGTATTTGTACGTGTCCTTTCTTTATCGAGGCTAGGTATCTCTGGAAGGTGTTTAGATCACTTGCTGTCTTTCTTGCGGTGTTTTGGCTCTTTTGTTCCTTTAAAAATGTTTCAATTTCTTCCTGGCTATCATTTTTCTGGCCGCCGCTAGCTTCGGCTTGGTCAGCATCGAGATTGGCGTTATTTCCTTCCACTTCTACTTCATCTTGATAACTGATAAAACTCACTCTCGGAATGTTCTTCATCGCTCGTTTTACTATCTCACGAAGTTTTGACCCGATTAGAGATATTTCAAGCTACGTTTTGCTCATTTATGTTTATAGGGCATTAACAATATTTCATAATGCCCGTGGGCATTACGGGGGGATCTTCACCGTCCAACAACCAATCACAACGCGCGATTTGACCGGAAGTAGTACTTGCCATATAATAATAGAATTTATCGAGCTGTATTCACCACGGTATTTCAGTGTAAATGTATGTGAGAAATGATACAGTCATAGTATGGAGAAGTAGCGAAAATACCACAACTGAAGCTCAATAAATACCGTTTCGCCCACGAAGTCGTAGACACATGCAAAATGTTTCCTCGGCTTTCTCCTCACGAATAGGTGCTCTTTCACTTAGGCATAAGTTACAGAAAACTTCTGCAGTAAGTATCCACCATGGTATTTTTGGATGTAATTTAATTCTGTTCAAATTTGTTAAGTTTGGTTACGGAAATGAGATCTTGTGCCAACATATGACTGCAAAGGTAAGGAAAAACATTTTTTTTCTCTCGCTCCGTGACCATCTTCGTTTCGAATTTGGCTTTATAACCTTTCCTGGTTTATTCACAGGGAACCCATGCAACGTTCAGGTATAAATAATCCCATAGTCCCGTACCAACTTCCACTTCTTCCTCGAAAATATGCCATATTGGAATTATTGCTACAGAGCCTCGATTTAATGCGATTTCGCTTCTGGCCAATAGCGAGCAAGTATATCTTTCGAATGATTGGCAGGTGGTTTTGCTCATAAATAATAACACCTCCCACTCATGTCCACCATTTCAGGCCGCGTCATCCGACATGCCATGGAGTATTTTCTGCATGTTTCTCGCCACGAAGCGCTGCAGACAAGGAAACTGCTGATTTGTCTGAATCCCAACCATTTACGATAGCACATCTATCGGTAATTTTATCGGCCTTTTGAATCGACGAGGTGTACCAGAAACGCCAGCACAACTTTGTGAATAATGTTTTGATTTTTAGTTGTTTATAGCCGCTGCACGCTCGCTCCGAAAAGGATTTCCCGGTCTAAATTTGGCTGGTTCCATTCCAGTGTAGCTCCGAGTCGAATTCGATTGATCTAGGTTCTCCGTAAATGGCGCCTGACATTATATACAGTACACATGTTCCTAATAATGCACAAAGCAAAACAATACCACGTAAACTTGGAATAAATAACACATGAAGTTCTTACTACACCGTTTGCCACAAGTTCTGGCGTTCCGAATTACCCCTTTCGCTCTATATAAAACCATGATATTCACTCCGGGTGTCTGTGCTTCGTCTTTTAATGACGCCTCTACGAACGTGCTTTACGGCTCGATTATTCGGTATTGGGGTGGGGTACTTACATCTTATTCGAGGGGGTGGGGTCCTATTGCATCATTTAACATGGAAGAATGCTAAAAACGTTCCTGTAAGAAGTGGTTTTCATTGACGATTGTCTTCGAAACAATACAGTTATAATACTATATTCTCAGTCACTTGCCAAATGCCTGCTATGTGCCAATGACTTACCACTTGGATAGAAATGAATGGTATGTGAATCCACAGCTCCTATGCCATTAGCTGCGGTGCAGGTGTAGTTACCAAAGTCACTATCCAACCTTACGGTGAATTTATATAAGCTGGTGTGCTTCACTTCGCTGTAGAGTTCCGTATTTTTAGAGTTGTACCATATGATGGTTGGGGTGGGTACTCCATCAGCCACGCACTTCAGGGTGGAAGTATAATTGAGCCATCCCTCAATTTTATCTGGTGAAGCGTTCTTGTCGATTGTTGGCGGATCTGAAACAAACGAGACATTTTTCTTTATGAAACTGAAGAAGAAACAATATTCGAAGACCGGCACATACAACAATTATAAGCTCAGAAATCTCTAAAACGTGATTGGCTAAGGACAGTGATATTTCAACAAGCAGCTAGGAGTAAATAATGTAACCTGAATCTCATTACTGCATGATAGACAGTATATTTTAACTTGTAATCCAAAATATGTTGTATGACCGGTGTAGATAGATATACGGTGTCGCTACACTTCCGTTTTGGCCAAGACAACTTTTTGAGCCCCTTTTTTGAGGCTGTGATGTATCCAAATATCCAAATAAGGCTCGGAAAGGTAGCCCCCCCCCCAATACTAAAAAAATGGAATTCACGCTACCGTTTTGTTTTTTTGGGCCACCCATTTGTATGTAAATAAGTATCGAAAGGCTATAGTTCTCTTTTAAATGAATTTGTTGGAAAACACCAGCTGTTTTAAGCTTTTTTTCTATGGATATTTTTCGAGTATGTTTTCTATTAGAGATATACCTTCTAATAAAATAATAAGATGGAACTTATTAGTACTTACCTCCTGAGCTTCCAAATATAATTTTGGACTATTCAGTTCGAGCCAATACGGAACTACGCCTGCATTATGGTTGGGAATTCGTGCATAGGGATTTTACGAAGTAGATTTCGAACGGATGACCGTGGGTTTGAATCGATTCCTGTATATCCAAGGGTATTGGCAACTATCTGTGATGATCCATTTGAATTAATACCTAGTCCATTTCGGTACCGTATTTATCTAAAACAATGGAGGTTCGTTTTTGTTATGCGAGAATTAACCAGGGCTTTTGAACGTTAACCCTTAGGATTTACATAAAACAGTGCATTACGAAACAAATACATTTTAGTTGGATTGAGTCAAAATAGTTTTTGCTTAAAATACTTTCGGGAGCAGTCAATGTACCATATTTTTCCTAAAGACTCTGATAAACATCAATGCCGCTGTTGCAGCAGATTTGGTTTCCCTCCCCCCCCCCCCTCTCCCTCCATGACATTTATATTACACGTTTTTCTTTCCGCAATCAACTAAACATCATACAAACTGCAATCGAATTGACATGAAACTGAACTTAAATAGACGGTCAGACACACAGAAGGTATTTTTTTTTACATATGCACTCAAAACACATACAAAGGATCCAAAACGAATACAAAAAAACTAGTACTAGGCAGTAAATCATGTTGTTTCAAGGAAATTTTGTTTGGACATATCAACATAGAGAAACATAAAATTAAAATGGAATGAAATGTCTGGTATGCCATTTAATTTGAAAATCCACTTCAGTCTGGTAGCGAGATAAGCAAAATGTTACAAGAAGCGGTATATAGCGGCCACAATAAAAGAACAAAATGATGGGAGCCATATATAAGTAAAGCAGGTGAAGGGCGGCAATTTTTAGGAAAAAAGGTTCGTAATCCATTATGTGTGTAAGCCTTATGTGTGTGGTTAGCTTTAAGACACGAATTTTAATATGCAATAAGAAACCTTTTTCATCTTTCTCATGGTGGACGTAATTCCACAACTCTCCATCTACATCTGCATGGGATCCTATATCTCTACTCGTATCCCACGATGCAATACACCACATCTCCCCCTAACTTACTACAAATGTGCTGCCAGAAGTTTTATTCCAACCCTAACCCAAACAAAACCCCCAAAAGTTCCCAGGTAAACAAAAAGTTCTTACTCACATAGGGCTAGGGTTCACAGGTAAACACTATACAAAATTATAAACAACAAAAACACAAACACAAACCCTGACCTAACCCAAACCATAAAACCAACCCTAACCACTAGCTCAGTCCAGAAAAATATTGCCCCAATTCAAAAATATTTGCCACAGTTCAAAATATTTTCACCCGGTTAAAAACAAGCTGAACCAGTAATCAGAATTGCCACGCAACATTTACACCGATTACAATATATTTCATATTCAGCCGCATCCCACATGCTTCAGTGTTTTCACTCATCCTATAGTTTTCACTCATCCTATAGTTTTCAGTGAGAACTACGCAGCCTGACCATTAGCTACACTATAAGACCAAACAGTTGGCCATGCTGTTGATTGTTCAGGTAATTTCTTTTTTCAATGATTTTTTTTTCGCCGAAAAGGGTCGACGTGGCCAATAACGAGCGGTCGGTTTGCAGTACACGAAATTTTATTGCAGATCGTTCCCTGAGAACTTAATTGCATTTAATTATGTAACTGAAATGTATTCTGACCACCCGAGACTTTGGTGTTTATATAACGACTGCCACTTCACATGCAAATGTACGATAGATTACCGTGGTATGTACGACCTCTTATTTACCACGTTTTGTGTCATCGCATGGTGAAAATTGTTGTGTATTTCACGAGGCGCTACCCGAGTTAATCCACAACAATTGTGACGATGCGATGACGCAAAACGTGGTAAATAAGAGGACATACCACGGTAAACTATCGTAAATTTATTTTTCGCAACAACAAACGAGAAATAGGCAAGCGGAAGAGCCTTAAAAACGATGGAAAGTGTGAGAAACAATTTCTAGCGCGCTATCACGTACGTAACTCGTGGTGCGAGCAATGACGCAATCCGTGGTATGTCCTCCTATTTCCAATGGCAATAAGCCAATTAACTAATTTACGATAGTTTACCGTGGTATGTACGGCCTCTTATTTGCCACGTTTTGCGACATCGCATGGTCAAAATTGTTGTGGATTTCACAAGGCTCTAGCCGAGTGAATCCACAACAAATTTTGACAATGTGATGACGAAAACCGTAGTAAATAATAAAGAAGTCTTTATTAATACTCCACATCAGACGTGTGAGTTTACATGTAATAATGGTATCTTGTACCAGATAGGATTACTAGCCTATTCAGCCTTAATATCAATCCCAAGCATAGCCTACGTAATAAGAGCACCTTTGTACTACCTCGATTTAATTTAATTTAGAACTGCACTGAGATATAGAGGACCATTGGCTTGGAACACCTTACCAGCCGCGCTAAAACAGGCACCTTCTGTGAATTGTTTCAAACATTATTTAAAACAGAGTAAATATAGGATCATTTTAAACAATATGTCCTTTATGAAAGGTGCCTCTTTAATCTTACATAAGAATTCAAAGTTTATATACTATTGACCAATTTATTATTTATTATTATTGTACATAGTTTTCTCTTATCATTATTGTATATAGGACAGATATAGGTTTCCATTTTTAATGTTAATATATTAGGTATTAGTGTAAAAGAAGTAGGTCCACATCAGCTTTGGCTGCCTATAATTTAACTTGCTGTATACCAAATAAAGTAAGTAAGTAAGTAAGCGGCCGAAGCCGTTAAACGACCGAACGAGGTGAGACTAGTTAAACACAATTCAAACACAGTTAGAAATGTTGTCCGTGGAAAAGGCTGTTCATTTTTAACTCGTGGATGCGCGCAAGCGCAGAACATGAGTTATTAGTGGGTCAGTAGCTAATTTATTCATCGTTTTATGGTGTGTAGATCGGGGACTCTCCGTTGGCTGTCCGCATAGTGTTCGATATTCTGAAGATATATTTACGGATGTTTATGGTACGCGTCCAAGAATTGAAAGATTTGGTCATGCAAGAGATGTATTGGCGGTGCCCTCCTAATGCCAGACACTCCAAACCTGGACAGACATGGTATTGGGTCTTCACAAATCACTTAGTGGTGATGACGTAATGATGACGTCATCAATTATGTGATTTTAAGTACATGCCCATATCTCCCTCATATCTAATGTCAGACAGTTCTAAACTTGGACAGGTATGGTATTAATTTCCCACGATACACTTAGTGGCGATGACGTAACGATGACGTCATCGGTCACGCGATTTTTAGTATATACCAAAATAGCTCACTGACCATCCACGAGTTGCCCTTAGGGGCCCTATGTTTTTTTTATCTTACAACTCTATGGTATGTCGAAGAGCAAGATATTTTGTCCATATATATGTCTGTTCTCCGTAGTTTCCTGTGTTCAGTTAGATGTAAAAACCAACTCAACTGTTTCCTCGCCCAACTCTCGTAGGCTCTTCAGACCAGAAACTCACTATGTACAACCAGACATTCAAATAACTTAAATTTGGCTTTTGATTATTGTTTTTACTCCGTTTTCCTGCTTCGATCAATGCTCTTTCGGCGACAGTATATTTGTTTTCGTCACACGAATTCATGACTCCAGCTGCCTGTGACCGTCAGTTTTGGCACTTTTCGACAATTCGCTATTATCGCATTTCGGCCATCTTGTATTGAAAGCGAGGCTACTGGGTTGTCCCACCAAGCCAGGTTAACGTAGCGCTTACTATTTGCTCCACAATACACTCAGAGAAAGCACTGAATAACTATCTTAACTCATGGCTTGGTAACACTTTTGATTCCTCAGGCAAAGTCAAATTAACAACAGCCTTTGTACGCATCCTACATACTTCAGAGTTTTCACTTCTCTTATAGTTTTTAGTGAGAACTACGCAGGCTGACCATTAGCTACACCATAAGGCCAACAGCTATCCAGAGCTACTGATTGCTCAGGTAATTTATTTATTTTTTCGCCAAAAAGGTTCGACGTGGCAAATCACGAGCTAATCACGAGCGATTCATGCATTTTCAGTACACGATATTTTATTGCAGATCGTTGCGTCAGAACTTAATTGTATTTCTGTTCTGACCACCCGGGTATCCTATTTTTAGAACACCTCCAGACGATCGATGTCAGTTTAAAGACGACTGGCCTTTAAAACGTGTGTTCAGTCTAAAATGGCTGTCGCCTGTTTAATTTGGAGCAACAGCTGTAACAATGAACTAATAGAAAAAAGGAAGAAAAATGAACTTACACTGCACGTCAATCGTGGTGTTTGTAGTGACTGGCACTTCATTGGGGTTGTTAGTGGCCTGACACTCGTAATGTCCACTCTGCTGTCTCTTGATGTTTGGTATATTTAATGTGATACTTCCTAGCCCTTGACTCTTGACAATCTTGTTACCTGCACTAACGACCTGTACCCACGTGATGTTTGGTGTTGGTGGTCCATTAGCTGTACATGGTATGTTAAGATCTTGACCTTCACTTATCATCTTACTCTGTGGCGGTTGATCATTGGCAAATAAAGGACGAACTGAAAGTTAAGTTTACAATACAAGAGATCATTAGAAAAATGTTCGAATCCTGATTCTGGTCGGCATAGTGCTTTGTTGAAAAGCTAAATCAGTATCGTTGAAATTAAAGTAAACATTTGTGTTTATTGTCAGTTGAAACAAGAGCCCACTGGGATTTCACTCGGGCCACTATACATCCATACAGCCAGATACTCTTTAAGGTGAGCACACACTAGGGGACATTTTGCAGCGACATGTTCCTGCAAAATGCTGCAGTGTGCATTACATGTGAGTTTTGTCGCAGGGACATGTTGCACTAGGGGTGTCACTGCAACATATCCCTGCAGCATGTCCCCACAAAATGTCCCCTAGTGTGTGTCCCATCTTTATGGAGGAAGGGGTACTCCCATAAAGAAATTGTTTTCAGTGTCCAAGGGAAGCACCATTAGAAATGTAAAGGGGGGAGGTGGGACTTTCTCAAGATGCACGTTTTTTTAGGCCCCTTTTTCATGATGTTTTGCGTTGCAGGATGTTTTATTTTGGACTACCCTTCTTCAGATTTCTGATGGTGAGTCTCCATTTTAAATCCTCTTAGTATAAATAACCAAAGGGAAGAGTTATTATCTGAATTTAGCTGTCTTCTTAGGTATGAATTACAAAAGGATACGTGACCATCCACATATACATAGGAAGAGCCCCCCTCCCCCCGGGGGTAAATATGAGCATCGCCTTTTTGAGAGATCACGAGCAATTTCATTTTCTGTGAACTGAAAATTCAAGCATGCGAACACATTGATATTTTTATGCGAGCAAATAAATGCAGAGGATCAATTCGGCGAGCAATGCTGAATTTGGAGGGACCATATTTACCAACCCTGGTTATAAACCCATGGGATATAACCAGGATTTTATAGTATAATATGGTATAATATTATTATCTTGTTTTACAACATACTATTTTGATCTGAAATAAATTGGGAACCTGTCACTTTTGGATGACAGCTGTCTTTTGTTAATCTGTTAATAAGCCAGGAAACGCCATTCTGATGATGCAGGAACTGAACTTTTCACAGTGATATGACTAGAAACACCATGCAGTGCAGAATGTCCCAGGGTATTCCTCAGACTTTCTTTTCTGCCAGGTAGCCGTTTACTCAGGCAAACCTCTCACATGCCTTGTGAAGAACTGAAAATATAAAGTTAAAGTAACTTCTGCAAATTTCAGGTTCCATGTAGCTTGAAAGATTGGGAGTTAAAAATATATACCAAAAAATGAAAACAAGTAATTGACATCGTTTTATTCTTAAAACATTAAAAGTAAACAAACTGCTAGTTTTGATTACAATGTTTTTCCGGTATGAAATACATATAAGATACAAAACTAAAGCTAAAAAAGTTTGAGCCTAAAGGTTTTCGTGTTAGCCCCCAGCCTGTTAAAGTCTCATTACAAACACTGCAGCAGAGAATGGAAGAAAGGAAGGAATGCTAGATAACTGAGTTACGTTACAAGGAATATAGACTATGTTTAAGAGAAAAAATAACTGAGAACTACAACTAAGATAGTTGTTTAGAATGTTGTTCTGACAGTAAATAATGTTTTATCTTTTTTGAGAAGGAAAATGTATTGAGGTCGTGATTTATATAGATTTTGTTTGGCTGCGTATCTGGTATTGTAATTGTATACGTTACTGGCATATTGAAAAAAACATTTCAGAAGGGCTTGGAGTAAATATCCTTTGTGCAACAAATGAGTAGTGATTTTAAGGCATGCAAACGATAAATATTATTTACAGTGAGAATGTATAGGATATTAATAGAGGGAGAGCGCTTTCAGTTCAAAAAGTACCAGTCTTACGACCTTATTTTGTTTAGTTTGTATTTGTTGTAAATGTGATTTATAAGCGCTCGATCCCCCAAGCTAGTATTACAAACGTTATATAAGAATTAATAAGGTTGTAGTAAATTTGCTTAAGTTGATGAATAGATACATAGTGCCTTAACTTTAATATAATACCCATATTCCGTGATATTTGATATTTATAAGATATCGAATCATCAAATGAATCATAACGCCTAGATATTTTATGTGATCTTTTCTTTCCAAAGAATGGCACGACCCGTCTTTACTTTGTAATTTGATATCAATGTTTACATCTCTTTTTCTCGATGATTTTATAATCATGATATTGGTTTAGCAAAATGTTTTGATAGTTTGTTCACATCACACCGTTTCATTAAAACGTCAAGGCTTATCAAGTCGCGGGCCGAAGCAAATACATTTGTGTCATCTGCAAATATTCTAAAGGTTAGAACCTCGGAACAATTTGGTAGATTGTTGACATAAATTTAAAATAAAAGATGTCCGAGCGAGCTATCTTGTGCATGGTATACCTCAAATAATTCTTTGTTTCGGGAACTTGGTATTTGCCAATGCAACATACGTAATGTTGCTATCTGTATGTTGTAATGTTGCAGTTTGATGTGCAACGTGAAAGGTCCACACAATGCGATCAGGACGCATAATAACATTCATATTACAATGTAATTATAAATGGTTCTTTAGCGAGGTATTGAAAGAAACTTTACATGTCGTAATAACCAAGGTAACCAAATTTCATCTAAATCCTCAATTCTTTGCATAAGTTAACTATAGTTGACATTATTTCACTTCAGAAAAAGGGACTAAAATGACAGTTACGGAAACAAATATTTCTCCTCAGATTCTAAATTTTCTCATAAAAATGCATATTTCACATAAAATTTAGAGTTTCATGTTTGCACTAACCTCACTTTCTGCCTCCCAACACCTAAATTGACCAGAACCAAGCCATTCTGTCCACAAGCACTTCACAACAAGCTAAATTCATCCATAATGACCGCAAAGCATGCCGGGAAATCCTACCAAACAGCGACATGGCACTTCTCCCATCTTCATTCTTCAAAATATATACTAAGTCTAAAGCCATTTCGACCTAATAGCTTCATATTGCAATAAATGGCAAGTAAATGTCGTCCAATATTCCAAAAAAGCTATGATAGGTGGCTCCAGAACCCCATTTATAAAGCCCACGCTAAAGTGACAGAAGACGTCCTGGCCCATTCTACGAGTATGAAATGAAGCTCGTTCTCCATCACAATAACATTGCACAGACTCGGTTCTTTGAAAAAGTGCTGATTGAAGCTCTCATCAGACTTAATGATGTCCTCCAGCACTCTATAAATGGCGGAAAAGGCTTTAAAAAAGCCTTACATTCTGTATTCCCCCAAACAAACTCAGTAATCCTGTACCGCTCGAGACGGCTGTATTATGATTGCACCCATTATACTGTAGCTCTATTGTCTTCGTACTACACGTTCTAAAGATTAGGGCGTTTTGTATTGTTGGGTAAGCCAATGCTGTGGCTCGTTTCGAGCGGTACAGGATGGCCCAACAAACTTCCCTCCAGCTCCGTAGCACTGCGACGTCAACATATCCAAAATGGCCGACAAAAAACTTTGAGCCCCTAGTATTATTGGTCAGATGAAAATTCCATGGTAACAATGGCTATATACATGTTTTAGGGGGAGGCTTCGTTTTAATGTAGAAATAGCTAAAATCAGTTAAAATCCCTTAGGAGTGAAAGGGTTAAAGCAACACCCCAGGCATGTCATGTGGCCTTTGCCGTTTGTACTACATTTTTTTCACTGAATGGTTACATGGAGTGTTGTCAAATAATGCTATTTTGATGCTGAGTAACATTATATTCTGGAAAGGAGAATATTTTTACTATTTATTTATGAATTGAATGCAATCTGCATATGTGGCGTAAAATGGGCGTGGTAAGTCACATGGTGGAATGTATACCAATATGTCATTAAAATAAGATCACCACAACAGAAATATACATATCTAGTGGTTATCACAAATCATTTTGATAAAGTTTAGTATTCGACCACTCCCGTACTTTAGGCCTTGGTTCTTAAAAATAGACAACCAACTGAGACAGAAGTGCATTTGATTTCTGCTCCTAGCTCCCGTCTGGAAAATAGTTACACACCAAAACTTGCTGCAAAAAAATATTCTCCGAGAACGGCAACCGGAAGTGATAGGAGACGTTATTGAGCCAAATTAGCATTATACCTCGCCGTCCATCTTGCGTCGTGGCGGTGAGTTTGGCGACGTATTGAGAACGTGAGTTTTCTTGGTCAATTTTATCATGAAAAACGCATTATTTTCAAAGGAAATCAAGGTTCTGATATCTAATAAGTATTTCGGATTACATTAACGAGTTCTTTAATTTGTAACTTGTTTAGTCTTTTTAGTGAGAAAACGAGCAAAACTCGATCATCGACAATGGAGTTTCCCGCCAGTGAAATTTCAGCCAGAGTTTCAAGGAACGGGTAAGAATAACTTTTTATTCCCTTTTTTTTTTCTTACGAAATTATTGGGCATTAATCATTCAAGGGAGGTATCTTTTCGATAGCCTTGTATACAAATAATCGAATTCAAGAAAGAAATTTACTTCTTATGACATTTTCTCTCTTTCAATTTGATTTTAGATCGATCATGACTCGAGCGGTTATAAAAGCACCATATTTTACTGTGCCGAGAGGTCTTATTAAGCGAACCTTATAATTACAAACCCTGAACAGTAGAGAGGGGAAAGATATGGGGAAAATAGCCGAGAGACTTAACAGCATCAAAGACCCAAAGTTCAAAGTCAAGAAGCGATCGATCAGAGCATTTCCAGCTTCTGCTTTCGAAATTCAAAACAAAAATGAAGACTGAGGCGTTGGCAAGTGGAGTTGAAGTTGAGGATACCGAGGTCGATAAGGCAATGGAAGAATTTTTTTGAGAAATGGGAGGCGGCGGAGGAAGAACAGCTGAATGAAACAGCCAACAAGAAAAGGAAAGCTGAAGCTGACAAAGCGAGCGCCGAAGAAGAAGGCTAAATAAAAGCTGTTGAAAAACTAAGCGACACAAATAAGAGATTAGATGAAGAGAGTCAGTGTGTTTTGAAACCTAAGAGTTTAGACTATTCACACCTCAGTTTTCACAACATCTATACTTATGTACTTGAATCACAAGAGCGACCATCGGTGCTCTGTTTGTAACTAATATGACCACTGCGCTAACCAGACGATCCTCGCTGGGATTGTGACAAGTTTTTTTATACTTGATACTCTACCTATGAAGTTGACCGCTGACAGATCGAGCAGAAAGTATCGCTGAAACATTTCTGGTTTCGGTCGTTGTTAAATAGTGTTCTCCGAGTGTGTCACTCAATTCCATGAATGGGTTACCTTTCACACTCGAAAACGAGTTTGATGACCAGCGCAAAGTCCACGTACACGGTCAGTTTTTCTCGAATTTTAGCAAAAAAAATCCCTTCAAAACCCTCTTTTTTCTTTGCTTTGTGCTTTTCACGAAACTTTGTTCTCTTGAACCTAGCTCCAGACATATCGACTTAACTAAACCAAACAAACGAATAACTATTAAACATAAAGAAACATATTGTAAATAAATCTAAATTACAACCAATTAAAACTTATAGAATCAGTAGTAATAGGGGTCACTTCGTGGCAACAGCTAGCCTCCTGATTGGCCTAGACAGGGGGCGTGGCCTAAAACGACGCCATTACGCACGCGGTCCTGTCAAAGACGTGTCACTCAGTTGGGGGCGAAAGCCAGGCTTCTGATTGGTCGGAAGTTTCGGGGGGTCCCGCCAGGTTCGGAGGGGGGTTTTTGGAAAGGAGGCCAAAGAGAGGCTCGGGATTGGCTGGCCGGAAAAGACCCCGGGCCGTATAAGAAAGTGAGCCCCTTTGTAAATTTCAGTGTGAACGATGCTCCCTACGTGCTTTTGTGGGTGTTACGCTAAAGCCGCCAAAGTGGGGACGCCAGAGTGTGTTTACAAGTGTGGACAAACAGCGGATTACAAGTCGAAACCCGCAGTGCTGCCGTGCAGCTTTTATTTTACGGAGCAAGACCTTCCTTTGGTGAAAGCGGCCATCCCGATCGGAACTTTATACAATACGTTTCCCAAGTGTGGCCACAATTTGTGGATGAAAGTGGGGGTGAGCCGAAGCGTAAACAATCCGAACCGCGTGTTCTTCACGTGCACGGCGCCGTCGCCCAACCCGAAGTGCGAGTTTCCGCTGGGATTTATGTGGGCCGGCCCCCCGGCAGAACCTATTGGACCCCCACCCCCTAAGAAAGCACAATACTACGCATCGCCATGGACGTCACAGGCCCCCCAAGAAAAACCACCCGTCGCTTGGATCAATCCCAACGCCGCTACGCCTCTTACGGGTCCCCCGTAGAGAGTCTACAGTGTCCCCCGGCGGGGCCCCCGGTGGGGAATGTGTGGAACCCTGCAGAGACGTCCTCCGGACCCCACACTGGTACAACGGTCGAGGGTCCCCCGCCCTCCCCACCCCCTATAGACATCCCGACAACGAGCCGGTCCCCTCAGGCTCGCTACCAGCCCCACGCGATTTATTGTTACTGAACCAAGAAGACCTAGATTTGGGGGACATGCCGGACAACCGAGATTTACCCGCCCTAAAAGCCGAGTGGGCTTTGCACAAAACGCTCTACGTCATGCCTACTTTCATCCACAAATTATGGCCACACTTGGGAAACGTGGTATACGAAACTCCGTTCGGGATAGCCGCTTTCACCAAAGGAATTTCCTACCCCGTAAAATAAAAACTGCACGCAAAGACTTGCGGTTGCGACTTGTTTTTACATCAAATTGTAAATTGTTAAAACTATATACATATTTACATTGGGTCCGTAGGGGCTCCGTAGACTGAGATAGAATGAATTTTTGAATAAATTAACACAAGCAAAAATCAAAACGAGCTAGGGCTCTCTATTTCGTGGGCTATTTTTTTCTTTTTTACAAGGGCGTAAAAAATGAAAGCGAGCAAGAGGCTCTATAGTGGATCCCGTAAACTGAAAAGGGGAGATTTCCATGGAAAAAAATGTTTTAATTGTTGAACATACCATAATGATTTTTATATTTTTCCGTGACTGGTAAATTGATGATTGCGTAGGTCGACAAAAGATGAAACAATATTATACTTCCTTGTCGTAAAAAGAAAGCGTGTCTAATCTTTGTGTCACAATAAAAACACCGAGGCACGTTGCCATTTTGTAATTCCATGGAAACATTGATGATAAAGCAAGAGCTACAGATGGTTTCCCCGCAACAGGACATCGGCGGCAATTGTCTGTTCGGGAGGGTGTTGCACTTTAGGCACTAAAAAAATATATTTTAAATTGTCCACTGAAATCTCCCCCACCCCTCCCAATCCCATCCGTATACACAGGGTGGTGGGGACATCGGCGGTAAATAATACCGGTCCCGCAGTGCATTCGGCAAGGTGTCATGTTACAATGACATAAATTCATATTCGGTTAAGGGCTCAATATTTTGGGCGGCCTTGACCAGGGTAGTTAACGAAAAATTACGGTTGAAATCTAGATGCTGGCCCGAGTTGTTCCAGGATTAATTCGCCGTGATACGGTTATTTAAATAGCGAACGAGAAAAAGAGACGGATTGAATTTCGCTTGATGTTTTCTTTTTCTTTTGTCCAGGATTCTCCGATCTTCACTAAGATCTCATCCGGGAGGTTGAATTGCCGGATTACGACTGCGTGGGAATAAAAGTGATCACAGCTAAAAGTCTGTTTGGAAAATAAACAAAAAAGAAGAACGGAATTAATATTGTTTAGAGGAATTATTTCTTTAGAGGCGCTCTTACTAGAGCGGGGGCCCCGAGAGGACCCCGAGAAAAGCCTATAAAAATTAACCAAATTTTACTTCGCGAAGTGGGGATTTTTGCCAATAAAAGTGAACAGCCTGTTAAGCAGAGACCGAACGCTACACTGTCTTTTAGGGGGAGGGAGAACGACTTACATGGATTGGGTTAAGCTGATCCACACCGAAGACATTCTAGAAAACAAAACAAAAAAGAAAAATTAGTGGTGGCGTTCCAAGACAAAAAAAAAACAATTTTCAGCACACCATCACCTCTCTCGATCTACGGGGCCTGCCGGCAGCCATAGGTGTTTTCTTTTGTTTTCTTGCTTTACTCTGGGCTGTAAAAATAAAAAAAGCGTTTTGAATTTTAAGAGAGAGTTCCATTTCATCTTACCGGGCTGAGTGGTTGGTTTAGCGAACCGTAAAAATCTTACATGACAATCAACAACATCAAGGAAAACTTTATACTTGCTTTAAGTGTATGACTCCAAATTTGCAAAGAATTAAACTGCTGGGCACATAATCAGTTTTTGCATCCTGAAAGCTGTCAGAATGGCTATAAGTATTACTTTACTTAAACAGCCTGATTTCCATTGGCTCATGCACTTATACCTTTCAAGTGTTGATTTTAAAGCCAGAGAAAACCAGTGCATGACCTGTGTAATACACTTGCATATTTGCACTTGTTTTGGTCATTGTTCTCAAAAATGTCAAGTTGTATATACATGTATATAATAAATGTATTAAATAATTAAATCCTTAATGGCCTTGCTTTATGTTTAAGTAGAGTGATGTCACAAGCCTTACATTTTTCCTGTCCCCTGATAGATGGGCCAGTTCAACCATTTCAGCACCAAACTGGCTAAAACTCTTCACAAACTCTGTAAATGAGTTGATGGTCTCAAGCTCTTTAAGTCTATCATCAACCTGAAATGAAAACAAAAATCATGATATCATGCAGGCTAGCCTCCTCTGCAGTCATCTCTAGTTTTTGAACTCAGATTGTGGGCTTCCTATGGCAGGAGAAGAAAAGAGAAGTTGGGGATTGGAGCCCCTCTTATTCTCTTGCCACAGGATTGGATTCAAAGTGAGGGCACGAGAACTCCCGCTGCGAGATATATGTTCTAAATATAGCTCAATCTGGTCACAGACCTAGTGATGGACACTCCTGGTGATGGGCTCCTGGCTTTGGCATGATATCAAAATTGTCAAGACCTTAATTGGTCTGTGGAGTATCATCATCAGCCTTTCAGGCCACCCAATAATATTGGTTAATATTAATATACATAAACTCCATGGTCATTTTATGCTGTGATTAGAAAGTGCATACAAGATACTATTACAGTACAACCATACCAACCAAGGCCCCCAAGCACATTTAAAAACAAATTAGCCAATTATATGCAAGTATTCAAAGAATGAAATGATCACAAAATTAAAAATGGCATAGTGCAGGGTTGTTGGAAATCGTACAGATTCTATTATATATATCGTTCAAATACTCACATGACATGATCGACTAATTTGATTTCAAATTTGCTTTGATGGCAAGGAGATACTGACATATATACAGTTGATCCTCCCGTAAGCGGATACCCTTGGAACCTAGCGTAGCTGTCCGCTTACGGGAGGTGTCTGCTTATGTGAGGTGTCCACTTATGGGAGGTGTCCACTTAAAGGAGATTGACAGTAAGGGATAGGAAATAGCAGTCAACTGTGGAATTGTAAACCACAAGCTTTAAACGGCTATATAGATTCAATCTAAGGCTCATAGCTCAAATATGTTGTCTTTTTAGTAAGCTGACCTTGATTTAGCTAGAATTCAAAGATAAAACTGCATACATTTGAACAAAATTAACTTCAATCTCTTCGGGTGTCTGCTTAAGAGAAGTTAATGTTGGTTATTTTTGCTCATGCGGACCTTGAGATAGGTGCCCGCGTCTGCTTACGAGAGGTGTCTGCTTACAGGAGGTGGCAAATGTAGTGTTTTGTTAGAGAAATGGTCGGGACCGTGGAATTGTGTCTGCTTACAGGAGGTGTCCACTTATGGGACGTGTCCATTAGCAGAGGTTCGACTGTATATACAATGCTGTTTTCTTTAAAACAGAGTTATCAACTTGTCAATCTCAAATTTCAAGGTATCATTTTAATAGCTATTATGTGGGATTAGTTTCAGAATATGGTCCCACTCCACTCAAAATATCACTTGAAAACTGCACTAAGGTCAGGTGTATTTAGACCCCATTTAGACTTGTTGTATGAATGATTTGAGGTCGAAAATGGTTAAGCATTTTAAATTTGGAGTTATGTTTTTAGAAGGTTTGTATGAAAAGTTTGTGAAATGAATTATTAATGAACCATTGTAGGGGGTATTCTGCAATTTAGTCACACTTCTAGAGCCTTTAAACTCCTGAAATATTAAACTCCAACAACCTCATTAACAACCAGATGGTTGAGTAATCCGTTGTAGATCATGGGAATCTTTTTGATTCATTGGGAGAGAGTTAATTAATTAGTTTTGCGTAACATTCGCAACCAGTAAACATGTATATGTAGGAAGTTATTGAAATTTTGATCAAAACCTTGTTTGGTTCATTGAATTACAAAGATAAATACATGAGTCATGAGTATAAACTAAACACTCAATTACATGTACTATATCGATAAAATGGTCTCCCTTTTAGCTTGAAATTATTGCATTTATCATTAAGTAATGTCCCAAAAAAGAGTATATTTGGTAAGTGGGAATAAACATTTTGCCGCAATAATATAAGTAAGATTTAGGGGCCGTCGACATATTCGAAATTCCCCGCTTAACGCACAACGGACGTTTAGGGGGGGGGGGGTAAGGGCATGGACGTTAGTGTGGGGCATTTAGAACAAACACTTTTTCATCAATAGAAGTACACTTTTTAATCAAACGTTTCCAGTCGGCAGGATCTACATTACTCGCCAATCTCCATGCTCCTTTCACCGTAAGGAATCGCTGCTGTTTATCAACCAACACGTGAGCAAACCATTTCTTACATGATGCTTCACACCAGAATTCGTGAACACGGTTTTAACTAATTTGTTTGATTTTTAATTAAAATCCAGACATGTGATTGACGTTTCTGTCTAATTTGTTTGACTTTAATTAAAATTTAGAAATATGATTGACGTTTATGTCAATCAAAAGTCATGATCCTGTTTCTTTTGTTTTTCTGACAAATGAAGGAAAAAGCCAGAATATGGCTTTTTAGCAAGAATTGTGTCAGGCCCTCTTTCCCTTCTTTCCTTAGAGGGGAGGGGTGGTGAAAAGGAAGGAAGAGAGGGACTGATACTCAGGTTATACTCAAAGGCACGGTTAGGATTTTTCTCGCTTCGGCTAACCTCTACTTTCATCCACAAATTATGACCACACTTGGGAAATGTGGTATGAGAAACACCGTCCGGGATAACCGCTTTCACCAAAGGAATGTCCTTGCCCGAAAAATAAAAGCCACACTTGTAATTGATCGTTTGCCCCCACTCGGTACACACAGTCTGGACGGAGGCCGGCTGGGCGCCCTAAATGCCTCGACAAACCCAAGTGTGGTCATAATTTGTGGATGAAAGTAGAGGTTAGCCGAAGCGAGAAAAATCCTAACCGTGTGTTTTTTACGTGTGCCGCGCCAACGCCTAATCCCAAGTGTGAGTTCCCTATTGGATTTATGTGGGCGGGATCCCCCCGCGACTGCTACTGTTGATGGACATCCTCCCCCCAAGAAAGCTCAACTCTACGCTTCGTCATGGACACCACAGGCCCCCCAAAATCCTCCACCCGTCGCTTGGACCAGTCCCACCACCACACCGCCTACGGTTCACCCGCGGAGCACACCGCGGCAAAACGTTACGCGCATGCGTATTTGCTATTTCTTGTCGGCGCGCGGCCGCACCCAGTTTCCCGCGAAAACTGAAATGAAATAACAGGCACATACCCGTGATTTTAAAATTTCTGCTTAAAAGTATCCATTTGTGAACTGTTTTGTCAAAAAATAAGAAAACTACTTCAAAGCTAAGCCTAAGACTTTAATAGATTGAAGTTTTCTTAATTTGTAATTCACCGTGAGTTTACTAAGTTATAAAATTATTTACTAAAAAAGTTGAAACCCTCGGTAATTTGTATTTGACAGCAGAGCCTCCGTTCTTTTCTTTTGGCCAGCGGAGCATACCGTTTTGCCGCGGTGTACCCGCGGAGCCACCGCCGGAGCCCACATCGATACAGCCAGTGACCCCCCTGGCACCCTCCGTATCCCCTACTAGAAATCGGCCGCCTGTCTCGGGCGCCTCTTGGCAAACTTTACGCGTAAAATAAATACTGTCTGTGTCATGGTAAACGATGCGCTAGTCGTTTCAGTTTCATCAAGCAACTCGACAGCGTTAATAAGTTCTGTATCGAAGTCAATGTCGTCGAAAAGTCCTGTTTAGTCCGCGTTGAATTCGTAACAATTCTCATCGACCATTTTTGCTTTGAACTCAGTATACGGTCGTGTACTAAACCGGTCAATACTGGTTTACTAGCGGGTAATACGACAATCTAGTGGGTAATACGCTGGCATATCAGTTCATTTTTGTGACCTAATATGGTAAAATTACGTCATAGTCGTATAATAATCTATACTATAAGTGGTACGACAACGTTCCGAACGTGCGAGCTGGTGTGATTCGAATTCCGGCCACGGATTAAACCGCGACGATACTACCGTTTGCAGGGGAAATGTGGGGACTTTGCTTACGGTATCTTTTTATGGTAATATTTTTAATTGTGGGCTAGCGAGAAAATTGGATGTTGTTGTAAAAAGGTATACATATACATATCAGTGAGGCACATCGCAAATTGATTGGAATGATTCGTGCTTTCAAACAAAGATGGCTCCCTAGCTTATATGCGTTAAATCTCTCAAACTTGGGAGTTGGCTGCTCCTTTATTCTTTAATTCATTGGTTTGTACTTTTTACTTCAAAGAAAAGAATCAGTTGCATCGGCTTCAAGTTAATGATGTTTAGGCCGACTTTGTTGAAAAAAGGCCCCACATTTCGGTATCGCTCGAAACGTACGTCAGCCACGGTATTGGCCGTACCCACCAATACATGCAAAACACCCCAACCTTTAGAACGTGCAGTCGGCCGAAAGACAGGTACTGTATTTCATCCACTCCGAAAAAAAACAAGCCTTTCTCTTCTTTGGTGTTGTATTTTCGTCCGCCGCCGCCATCTTGAAAACCCTTTATATCGTTGTACAGGACGGTTTCTTTGAGAAAATCGGGTCGATTCCATGATAATCGGACAGTACCACAGATTTTTTGAATGGGGTTGATTTATTTTTCGTCATCACGATTCAAATCGGGTGTACAAATACACACTAAGATTTGCGTCCCGATACACTGAGCCGATGAATCGGGCCTGAATCGACCCGCCAAATCGTAGCGTGTATAAAATGGGGCTAAACCATGCCAGTGATTGAGCACAACACACTTCTGAGGAGCTATACCTAGTTTCCTGAACGCTGTATATTCCTTGGCTTGTGGATGGAATAACATTGGACTGTATTTTTGTTTTTAACGTTATCATCAGGATTGTAAAATAACCTTTTGCGATGATGAATATTTTATGATTTCGGGTCTGAAATCAAAACCGGAAGAAATTAAGAAATTATCATTACTGTAAAGTGATACGATAGTTCCAAACATTTATATAAATTATGCACTAGTCAATTGAAACTCCGGCCTCCCGCCCCCCGGGACATAGCGGGGAATGTAACATTTATACAGTGTTACATTTTGACCTTTTCCCCGCCCATCGGGGGACAGTTGGCTGTTACAATACCAGCCCCTATGGCCCCGGCATGTGCTTCAGAATTTTCAATTGGGAGGAGGCATTGAGAAATTGAATATACATATTAAGCTTCAATCTGTTGTTCCATTATTTGAAAAAATTACATTTCGGAAGCACACTTTTTATTACTATATTTTCTTATTGCTATCGTCGACATCGACCCGTTCGCCCCAGTCTTCGTCAAATCTTTGCAAAAACACCGCATGTGATACGCCAAACGCTTGGCTTGCTTGGAACAAAAACTCACTCATAGTGGAATTTCTATCCACAACCACAACTTTCGTACGATCATTGTAATGAAGAAGCACCTGATATGAAAAGTAAATACCTGCATTACAACCGAAGTTCGTGAATAATGGCGACAGATTGAATATGTATGATGATTGTATATTTATAAACTGATCACTACATGAATAATTCATGTCGAAAACGAATTGCTACGGAAATAGAGAGCAAAACATCGGGAAAATACAGTCTCTAAGCATTAATAAACCAAGCGTTTAGGACTAAAAATAGCGATGGGTAAAAAAAGGGATGATTTCAAAGGATGCAACTTGCCTTTTCCAGCGTTGTTGATGCTTGGGCCCAGTCCCACTCTGTCGTGGCTGGCGTTACAACCACCGCTAAAATCCCCGCAAATTTTGCAAATCGTTACATTCCCTGCTCCACCGGAGAAATGCAGCGTTAAATGTGCGTTATTCCACGACCATGTCCCCGTTAATGCCCCGCTATATCCCGGGGGTCGGGGGGCCGGGGTTTCAATTGACTAGTGCATTATAATCTAGCCCAACGGAGTTTCTTAGCTATTACTTTTCCTTCACTGAACTGGTTGAATCATGAATCGTTGGATCATTTATTTTTGAAATTCTCATTTGAGTGTAAATCCGAGAAAGTAAACAAAACAAAAATGAAGAAAAAAGCATTCAATAAACTAGCTTGTGAAGTCTATTTTAATTGCTAAGCAATATTTTCATTTTCCTTTCTACAAGTAAAGAGTTTTAAAATTAAAAGTAGGGTAAAAACAAGGCGCGTAAATATCAAATCACTCACCCATGTAATATTGATTGACAAGCAGTGCCGTTGATTGTTTTTTTGAGCCCGGCGTAAAAGAAATTGTAGATCGGGCGATTGCATTGCACACGGCACTTTGCGCTGGCGCGCATACCGTAGTACAGCGGTAATACTTCAACAAAACAAGATGGCGGGAGCGCGCTGGCGCGCATACCGTAGTACAGCGGTAATACTTCAACAAAACAAGATGGCGGCGAAACAAAGGAGAGCAATTACGTAAAATACTCAGGGAGTACTACTCTGCACCCTGTGCACAAGCAAGATGAAGGAAGTTTAACCTGGTTTCTTCCTCTAACTCGGATATTTCATCTTTATAAGTATGGCAAAATGGGACTCTAAAAATTTGAAATTCGAAGCAAGTCTGTCGAACTGAGACGCTAATTCCTTTGGTTACTCTGACAGAGGTAGGTTTTGTGTTGAACGGAGAGTTTTGACCTTGAGACAGTTGAGTTGGAGGACATTACGTATACTCAAAGCGTGATTTTTCTGTCCAACAATTGTTCATGTCTACAAGATTCATACCCAATCTCATAAAATACTAAAGCATTTTGATGTTGACAGTGTGAATCTAAATTTGCGAAGGTCTCTAAGGTTTTTGGGTTCTCATTTAGATTACAACTCTGGCAAGACAAGTGCTTCAGCAAGTCGGAAGAAAGTCGTTAAAAATGCCGTTATGAAGTTTGTCACTGTCGGGGAACAAATTTCAAGGGAAAATGAAGATGTGGCTGTGGAAATGCAGGAAGCTTGTGAAGAAGCGAGGAAAACCGGGGACGTAATTTCTCGGCTGCCATCGTCTACTCCAACTCCGAGCACGGACGATGGAATTTCTTACGAGAAAACTGGAATGGTCCGAGCAGCCAGAGCACTTCTGTCAGCCGTGACAAGAGTCCTTATTATAGCAGACTCTGATATGATTAAGAGACTACTAGTTGCGGTGAAAAAGGTATGACTATGATATAATTTGTGCTCAAAGAAACCATTTTCAATAATATCATTCTAACAACACTGCCTCAGGTCAGCGTAAAGTTACGGCTATTTACATCGAAATGTATTTAATCTGTGGTGTCAGATAAAGACCCATTTAAAAAAATTCCGTGGTTGCTTTACCTTTACTACATTTGCTGGGCATTTGCTGTTTTGAGCAGCATTAATTTACATGTCAGTGTTTACATTTGTAGTGAGTAAGTACGTATTCCGAGAAATCAACAACCTTAACTTTGTTTATTGTCTGAACGTTCAAAATTGTGGCTAATTTTTGGAAATTATATAATTCTTCTACATCGATAAAATCTGTATCTCTTACTGGGTTTGTAGACTTTAAATGACTACCGTTTTTTGCCGGTATTTAGATTTTAGGAACCGCCGTTTAACTTTGAGAGCGGTATATTTATAATTCCGATCCCTTGAGATTCGGAGTTCATGTACATATTGGAAGAAGAAAGTTTTTGCGTACTTAAAAGTTTTCGTGAATTTCTCAGCAGCTACTCTCGTTATCCGTTTGGCATAAGTTGTACAGCTTCCAACGTTTTTCTTTGCTCAACTCTCAGTGAGATTGACATTCCGACAATTTAGGCTATTTACGGTAGTTGGAAATTTGATATTTCGCGGGAGTACTAAATCTTACTTATATTATTGCGGCAAAATGTTTATTCCCACTTACCAAATATACTCTTTTTTGGGACATTACTTAATGATAAATGCAATAATTTCAAGCTAAAAGGGAGACCATTTTATCGATATAGTACATGTAATTGAGTGTTTAGTTTATACTCATGACTCATGTATTTATCTTTGTAATTCAATGAACCAAACAAGGTTTTGATCAAAATTTCAATAACTTCCTACATATACATGTTTACTGGTTGCGAATGTTACGCAAAACTAATTAATTAACTCTCTCCCAATGAATCAAAAAGATTCCCATGATCTACAACGGATTACTCAACCATCTGGTTGTTAATGAGGTTGTTGGAGTTTAATATTTCAGGAGTTAAAAGGCTCTAGAAGTGTGACTAAATTGCAGAATACCCCCTACAATGGTTCATTAATAATTCATTTCACAAACTTTTCATACAAACCTTCTAAAAACATAACTCCAAATTTAAAATGCTTAACCATTTTCGACCTCAAATCATTCATACAACAAGTCTAAATGGGGTCTAAATACACCTGACCTTAGTGCAGTTTTCAAGTGATATTTTGAGTGGAGTGGGACCATATTCTGAAACTAATCCCACATAATAGCTATTAAAATGATACCTTGAAATTTGAGATTGACAAGTTGATAACTCTGTTTTAAAGAAAACAGCATTGTATATACAGTCGAACCTCTGCTAATGGACACGTCCCATAAGTGGACACCTCCTGTAAGCAGACACAATTCCACGGTCCCGACCATTTCTCTAACAAAACACTACATTTGCCACCTCCTGTAAGCAGACACCTCTCGTAAGCAGACGCGGGCACCTATCTCAAGGTCCGCATGAGCAAAAATAACCAACATTAACTTCTCTTAAGCAGACACCCGAAGAGATTGAAGTTAATTTTGTTCAAATGTATGCAGTTTTATCTTTGAATTCTAGCTAAATCAAGGTCAGCTTAGTAAAAAGACAACATATTTGAGCTATGAGCCTTAGATTGAATCTATATAGCCGTTTAAAGCTTGTGGTTTACAATTCCACAGTTGACTGCTATTTCCTATCCCTTACTGTCAATCTCCTTTAAGTGGACACCTCCCATAAGTGGACACCTCACATAAGCAGACACCTCCCGTAAGCGGACAGCTACGCTAGGTTCCAAGGGTATCCGCTTACGGGAGGATCAACTGTATATATGTCAGTATCTCCTTGCCATCAAAGCAAATTTGAAATCAAATTAGTCGATCATGTCATGTGAGTATTTGAACGATATATATAATAGAATCTGTACGATTTCCAACAACCCTGCACTATGCCATTTTTAATTTTGTGATCATTTCATTCTTTGAATACTTGCATATAATTGGCTAATTTGTTTTTAAATGTGCTTGGGGGCCTTGGTTGGTATGGTTGTACTGTAATAGTATCTTGTATGCACTTTCTAATCACAGCATAAAATGACCATGGAGTTTATGTATATTAATATTAACCAATATTATTGGGTGGCCTGAAAGGCTGATGATGATACTCCACAGACCAATTAAGGTCTTGACAATTTTGATATCATGCCAAAGCCAGGAGCCCATCACCAGGAGTGTCCATCACTAGGTCTGTGACCAGATTGAGCTATATTTAGAACATATATCTCGCAGCGGGAGTTCTCGTGCCCTCACTTTGAATCCAATCCTGTGGCAAGAGAATAAGAGGGGCTCCAATCCCCAACTTCTCTTTTCTTCTCCTGCCATAGGAAGCCCACAATCTGAGTTCAAAAACTAGAGATGACTGCAGAGGAGGCTAGCCTGCATGATATCATGATTTTTGTTTTCATTTCAGGTTGATGATAGACTTAAAGAGCTTGAGACCATCAACTCATTTACAGAGTTTGTGAAGAGTTTTAGCCAGTTTGGTGCTGAAATGGTTGAACTGGCCCATCTATCAGGGGACAGGAAAAATGTAAGGCTTGTGACATCACTCTACTTAAACATAAAGCAAGGCCATTAAGGATTTAATTATTTAATACATTTATTATATACATGTATATACAACTTGACATTTTTGAGAACAATGACCAAAACAAGTGCAAATATGCAAGTGTATTACACAGGTCATGCACTGGTTTTCTCTGGCTTTAAAATCAACACTTGAAAGGTATAAGTGCATGAGCCAATGGAAATCAGGCTGTTTAAGTAAAGTAATACTTATAGCCATTCTGACAGCTTTCAGGATGCAAAAACTGATTATGTGCCCAGCAGTTTAATTCTTTGCAAATTTGGAGTCATACACTTAAAGCAAGTATAAAGTTTTCCTTGATGTTGTTGATTGTCATGTAAGATTTTTACGGTTCGCTAAACCAACCACTCAGCCCGGTAAGATGAAATGGAACTCTCTCTTAAAATTCAAAACGCTTTTTTTATTTTTACAGCCCAGAGTAAAGCAAGAAAACAAAAGAAAACACCTATGGCTGCCGGCAGGCCCCGTAGATCGAGAGAGGTGATGGTGTGCTGAAAATTGTTTTTTTTTTGTCTTGGAACGCCACCACTAATTTTTCTTTTTTGTTTTGTTTTCTAGAATGTCTTCGGTGTGGATCAGCTTAACCCAATCCATGTAAGTCGTTCTCCCTCCCCCTAAAAGACAGTGTAGCGTTCGGTCTCTGCTTAACAGGCTGTTCACTTTTATTGGCAAAAATCCCCACTTCGCGAAGTAAAATTTGGTTAATTTTTATAGGCTTTTCTCGGGGTCCTCTCGGGGCCCCCGCTCTAGTAAGAGCGCCTCTAAAGAAATAATTCCTCTAAACAATATTAATTCCGTTCTTCTTTTTTGTTTATTTTCCAAACAGACTTTTAGCTGTGATCACTTTTATTCCCACGCAGTCGTAATCCGGCAATTCAACCTCCCGGATGAGATCTTAGTGAAGATCGGAGAATCCTGGACAAAAGAAAAAGAAAACATCAAGCGAAATTCAATCCGTCTCTTTTTCTCGTTCGCTATTTAAATAACCGTATCACGGCGAATTAATCCTGGAACAACTCGGGCCAGCATCTAGATTTCAACCGTAATTTTTCGTTAACTACCCTGGTCAAGGCCGCCCAAAATATTGAGCCCTTAACCGAATATGAATTTATGTCATTGTAACATGACACTTTGCCGAATGCACTGCGGGACCGGTATTATTTACCGCCGATGTCCCCACCACCCTGTGTATACGGATGGGATTGGGAGGGGTGGGGGAGATTTCAGTGGACAATTTAAAATATATTTTTTTAGTGCCTAAAGTGCAACACCCTCCCGAACAGACAATTGCCGCCGATGTCCTGTTGCGGGGAAACCATCTGTAGCTCTTGCTTTATCATCAATGTTTCCATGGAATTACAAAATGGCAACGTGCCTCGGTGTTTTTATTGTGACACAAAGATTAGACACGCTTTCTTTTTACGACAAGGAAGTATAATATTGTTTCATCTTTTGTCGACCTACGCAATCATCAATTTACCAGTCACGGAAAAATATAAAAATCATTATGGTATGTTCAACAATTAAAACATTTTTTTCCATGGAAATCTCCCCTTTTCAGTTTACGGGATCCACTATAGAGCCTCTTGCTCGCTTTCATTTTTTACGCCCTTGTAAAAAAGAAAAAAATTGCCCACAAAATAGAGAGCCCTAGCTCGTTTTGATTTTTGCTTGTGTTAATTTATTCAAAAATTCATTCTATCTCAGTCTACGGAGCCCCTACGGACCCAATGTAAATATGTATATAGTTTTAACAATTTACAATTTGATGTAAAAACAAGTCGCAACCGCAAGTCTTGGCGTGCAGTTTTTATTTTACGGGGTAGGAAATTCCTTTGGTGAAAGCGGCTATCCCGAACGGAGTTTCGTATACCACGTTTCCCAAGTGTGGCCATAATTTGTGGATGAAAGTAGGCATGACGTAGAGCGTTTTGTGCAAAGCCCACTCGGCTTTTAGGGCGGGTAAATCTCGGTTGTCCGGCATGTCCCCCAAATCTAGGTCTTCTTGGTTCAGTAACAATAGCTCGCGTGGGGCTGGTAGCGAGCCTGAGGGGACCGGCTCGTTGTCGGGATGTCTATAGGGGGTGGGGAGGGCGGGGGACCCTCGACCGTTGTACCAGTGTGGGGTCCGGAGGACGTCTCTGCAGGGTTCCACACATTCCCCACCGGGGGCCCCGCCGGGGGACACTGTAGACTCTCTACGGGGGACCCGTAAGAGGCGTAGCGGCGTTGGGATTGATCCAAGCGACGGGTGGTTTTTCTTGGGGGGCCTGTGACGTCCATGGCGATGCGTAGTATTGTGCTTTCTTAGGGGGTGGGGGTCCAATAGGTTCTGCCGGGGGGCCGGCCCACATAAATCCCAGCGGAAACTCGCACTTCGGGTTGGGCGACGGCGCCGTGCACGTGAAGAACACGCGGTTCGGATTGTTTACGCTTCGGCTCACCCCCACTTTCATCCACAAATTGTGGCCACACTTGGGAAACGTATTGTATAAAGTTCCGATCGGGATGGCCGCTTTCACCAAAGGAAGGTCTTGCTCCGTAAAATAAAAGCTGCACGGCAGCACTGCGGGTTTCGACTTGTAATCCGCTGTTTGTCCACACTTGTAAACACACTCTGGCGTCCCCACTTTGGCGGCTTTAGCGTAACACCCACAAAAGCACGTAGGGAGCATCGTTCACACTGAAATTTACAAAGGGGCTCACTTTCTTATACGGCCCGGGGTCTTTTCCGGCCAGCCAATCCCGAGCCTCGCTTTGGCCTCCTTTCCAAAAACCCCCCTCCGAACCTGGCGGGACCCCCCGAAACTTCCGACCAATCAGAAGCCTGGCTTTCGCCCCCAACTGAGTGACACGTCTTTGACAGGACCGCGTGCGTAATGGCGTCGTTTTAGGCCACGCCCCCTGTCTAGGCCAATCAGGAGGCTAGCTGTTGCCACGAAGTGACCCCTATTACTACTAGAATCAAACAATACTTGCTTTTTATTCACTTTTTAAACATGATACAAGAGGTTCTCCTTGTCTAGAATTTATTTAAAATGTGGTCACAGAAGAATGACTGCAAAACTAAGATCTGGAAATTACAAAAACTAAAATACCTGAAGCATTAAGAACATGCCAAAGCTGCCTTTCAAATGAAGTAGAAAATGAAATTCATTTTATAAATACATTCAATTGCAAATTATATATACGAATATTAGGGTGCGTTCGATTGACCGTTTTCCGGAATAAGAATACACAGAATTATCACTACAAATCGGGAATTTTTAGTCACTAGAACACTAAATGTATCCTGAATATCACATTTCTGCAAACGTTAGTAGCTTATAGTGCAAAATGTGCCTGAACCAGTGATTTCCAGAGCTTATTCCATCTATTCTTATTCGATTCCGGAATACGGTCAATCGAACGCAACCTAATTAGAAAGACATTCCATAATGACATTATTTGGTAGTAAATACAAATCCTTATTTCTTTTCAATAACATAGACCCTTTTGTTTTTCCCTGCTAACAGAGGTCTCTCTGTCTTGGTAAAATGGAAAGCGAGGGAGAGAGACCGGCTCTGCCGACATCCGACGCTTTCTTTGATCAACCGCCGTCCACAATCATGGACGAGTCAAACCAGTTTCGAAAACAAGTTTTACCGGAAAAGAGATGTACGGCGCATTATCCAAGTTGCATCTCGCTGGTCAAATATTGAGTCCACTGTGTTACCAGTTTTTGCTCGTCGTTTGCATACTAATAAACGTGGGACTGCTTTCCTCTCATTGGTCAAACTCCTTAAGCATGCACGAGGGTTTGCGAATCACTCGACAATCAAACATTTTAGAACGACAAAATCCCCAAATACTGACAGTAACTACCACAAATACACTTATAAACCAAATTTAGGAACATTAGATTATTTCTCAACGGAGCTGTGGGTCAATGAAAGTACGACAATTTTAAAGTACTTTGTATGCGGCCGCCATCTTGGTGTCCCTCACTGGGGCACCAACATGGCGGCCATAAAACGAAAATACATATAAAGCTTAATTTCCCATCAAAATCATTGGGTTTCAATTCAAAAGTCTTTGAATGCAACTTTTAAAGATATATCGAGTTAAAAAATAGAAATTTACACAAACAATTACATGGATTTTTATGATTTCCTGAAAACACGCTGGGTCGACGTCATACAATTCAAAATTTATTTACTCCGGAACAATACACCCCATGAACGTGATTTTTTCTGCGTAGGCTTCTGTTATCGATGTCTAGAATATATACAAAGAACAGCTTTGCATGACTTATAGTTTAGATTTTAATTTTTTGATGCCGTCACATGAAAACCAAGAATTACTAGAAATGGCCCTCAAAAATAGTTGATTTAGTTAAGTTAGTTAATTAAATTATATTTTACTTAGCTATAATTTTCTTTATCTTATATATCTCGTAGTGTTATGGCAATACCATCTAATATGTATATGGGAATGCTAATAAAGTTGGTTGTTGTTGTTTCACTACAAAGCCAGGAAATCAGCAGAATTGGGCAAGAAAAACGGCAAACAACTCGATGAGAAGCATATATGATTACCAAAAATGCGCCTGTGATCAGCCTCGCTTTCGAGTGCGACTGGCAACCCATCCATGGAATTGAGTCAAAATCACACTGTGATTCCCTCGTTAGGTGTCGTACTCGTTGAAGGCGTTCTGTTAGTATTAATATTAACTTATATTTACTATTCGCCACTATTCGAGTTTTCCAAAAACCCGGTTCATGAGTAGTATTTGAAAATAGCAGTTTGTTCTTTTTTGTAAAAATACTTTGGTAAAATTTCAACCAAAATGACGCTCACGAGCATGATTTCCCCGGTCTAATGCACGCATGCGCAGCAATCAGAAAAAAAATCATGATTTACTTTTAAGAAAAATAGATTACATCATACCTGTAACAATGAGCTGCACCTTGTCAGTTATACCAACTGAGAACTTGTACTTAATGTTACATCCATATAGCCCATTATCAGCCGTGGTCACATTGGAGATGACCAGTGTGGCTGTGGACTCCACAGATACCCGTGATCCATACCGAGCAGGGTAACTCGCAGCTTTACTTCGTGTTCTGTCAAATTTGTTCTCGTAAATAAGATCCACAGGATTACCACCACTGAATAGTACCCAGACTGGCGAGAGAGTCGCTAGATCAGCAATCCTGTTATCCACGGTAAAGTCCCACACAAACCTAGCGGTGGATCCAGTCGATACATACAGCACTCGTGGAGGAAGCTCAGTGAAACGTGCTGCTCCCTCTGAGATACAAGTAAATGAAGTACACAAATGTTATTCGTCTATCTTTCACACAAAGAGAAAACAAATTGGGGTAATTTAACGGACAATTAACGACATGTGATTTTCATAGACTGTGACCAGTCGAACACCCGTACCAAGTGTTTTATAATTCTAACGACCCTCAAGTAACAATAATATTGAAAAGAAGGTAATATTAAACTACAGAATTGAAGAAAATTGTGGCTGAAATGTACAGCATGTATGTATGTGTAGACAGACAGACATAATTTATTCATTAGCTCTTTGCACTACATTGATACATCAGATGACTGCTAACAAATTTAAAAAGTTGGTGAATGACGGATAGATTGTTCTGTAATCTTAAAAAATATAATATATATATATATAGTTATCATTAAATTAGCTTACATTATTTTATAGTGGATCGCATGTCCATACAATCATAAACATATTTTGCTGCTACTGTTTTGACTTGTCTCGGGGGATCAATGATTACCGAAAATAGTTATTTTTCTGTCATTTTTCTGCTATCTAATTTCGTTAGAGTTTTTAAGGAGGATAAGAAATCAAAGTGTCGAAGAGTTTGATTGTCAGTTTAATATCAGATCTAAAGTGCGATCCCATTTCTTATTTTAGTTTAAACATTACCTTCAGTGCTTATTTTTTAAGTTCTTGTTTTGCCACATTAAAGTTGCCGAATGTGCTGAACGTGAGTCCGAGATATTTCTACATTCGCACATTTTCTAATTGGTCGTTTTTATAATAAAAACAATAATTGTTCATTCGTTTCCCGTTATTATTAAAAACAATAGCTTTTGGTTTCTTTATATTAACAGTTAATTGGTTAGTGTCGCAGTACCCTTCAAGGCCTTCCAGTAGACTTTGTAAATCATGTTTATTCATAGATACTAGGACTAAGTCGTCTGCGTAGAGTAAGTTGCTTATATTAGTTCCACCAATACATATGGGATCCTTTACTCCTGATTTGTCTAACACTTGAGCCGATCACTGAGGAAAAGATTAAAGAGGGTGGGGCTTAGCATGCAGCCCTGTTTGACTCCAGTGTAACATCTAAACTTTTCTGTGAAAACATTATCTATTTTAACTGCTGAATAATCGTCGGAATACATCGAGTGTAATAGTGAGAAAAAAATTACTTTCAATACCTGCCTGTTTTATTTTCTCGAAGAGCTTTTCCCTTGGTATACTATCAAATGCTTTTTTTTTTATCGACAAAGTAAGTAAAAAGCATGTTATTTTTCTTGTTTGGTTTACTTTTAACGTACTTATCGATAAGGCCATTCAGAACAAAAATGCTATCAACAGTGGAGTGTCGTTTTCTAAACCCAAATTGTTCTTTCTTCAGTATTCCTTTATATGTTAGGTAGTCGTATTATCTCTGGTTTAAAATTGATGTAAATAGTTTACTAAGCGCAGATAAAAGCGTAATGCCTCTGTATTTCTCTATTTCTGATCGGTCACCCTTTTGTGTATGGGAGTAATGAGTAGGCCCGAGCGGATTGTGCTCCTAAAAGTGGCATATTATGCCGCTAGCACTGCTCCAAATTTTGTCGAATTATGCCCAAATTATGCCAAAGTTCAAAAATTATGCTCGAAGATTACACAATTATGCTCACAAAAAACGTTTTTCGAAGACGGCCGGCATTGTTGACGCCCCAGACATGTCCTAGACTTTTTAGAAGCAACGGACACAGAAACCAATCAGACGTGATTGTTCCCACGTTCTGAACAAAATACGGCTTTTTGGCTTTTTTCACGTTTAACGCACACTCGTTAAGTGAAATTCAGGTATTTGCTTTGGGAAAAATAGAATCTAAGCAAAATATACCAGCTAATAATTAGGAAAGGCACTATAAAAGCAGTAATAGCATTGCTTTTGGCTTTTAATGCTTCAAATTATGCTACAATCTGGTAATTATGCTCGAGCAGTGCTTCTTTGAAAAATTATGCTCGCTTGCTCAATTATGCCAAAAATTATGCTAGCACAATCCGCTCAGGCCTAGTAATGAGGCCTATGCTCCATTCTTGCGGGTAAATTCCGAAGGATCTTATTGAAGAGAGATGTTAGCGGCTTTTTGAGTTCTTTTTTACCACATATTAGGATTTCATTTGGGATGCTATCGATGCCTGTTGCCTTTTTCTGTTTTAGTTTTTTAATGGTATTCTCGACCTCCTTTGCCGTTATTTCATAGTCATCTGAGCCCCCCCCCCCCCCCCCCCCCCCCGGCATTTGGGGCATTTGCACAGACAGGAGAATCAGTAGTGAACCTTATTTAAACCTTTTTCAAAGTTCTCACTCGACAAAGCTTAAAGGGGAATTATGCCGTTGAAGTTTCTTTTCCCTGAAACTTTTCTCGGCTTTCTTTATTTTCCCGGGGCTCTTCCCTGTTTAACTTCCGTTTAATACTTACTTGCATTTGTGTTTTTAGTGTGGGTCTGTACAATGTGCGAGGCATGCGAGCCAGCGATGCGAGCCATGCAAAAATATATAATTAATCAAAAACAAAATTTAGCCAGACAAATTAAAGTTCAATCGATTATTTCCAGTACTGATGATGAAACACTCATACAAATCATTATTCAGTTGACCGGGAATAGGGAAAGTGTGTGTCGAAATGTTAAAGGAAAAAAAAATGGCGGTGAAAATTAAAGACATGATCTGTCGCAGTGTGGAAATTTCGAAGATCGGCTGAGCCAAGTCCAAGAGAATTTGACTTTCTTTCCGATTAACGATAAAAAGCAAGCATTTTTGACGACCTTTCGGAATCAGTATTCTCCATATACAGAACCGATCGAGATGAACAGACCGAAACAAACAGAACAGAGATGAACAGACTGATGGTTTTAATACGGACATGAATTAGCCTGCGTAACATGAATCGAATTAGTGCAGAACTGAATAAACTACTTTTCGGATTGCAAAAACAATTTATCGAACTGCAAATGACGTGAACAAACTAGTAGGATAAAGAAGAAAAGTATTAAACCGAAAAAAAATGACAGAACAAGAAAAACGAGCGAAACTGAACTCTGAGAGGAAATTATAAAATTGGCCGGACCCCTGTGGGAACATCAACAAAGGGTGACTTTCATTCAGAAAGGTGATTTCGATTCTCGCTGGAAAATCGATGGAAACAACGGTTGTCACGGTTTTAGTTTAGAAGTCGCATGTGTGTTACAGAACTGTTGACGTTTCATGGGTTTAGCGCTATGGATTCGGGAACGCACTGACATACAGCTATGTCGATTGAATTGTAGAGCGGCCATATCGAATGTATATTGGAACAAGAGCCCACTGGGCTTTCACTCGGGCCACTATATATTCATCAGGAGACATTTTGCATCTCCCACCTTTATGAAGGAATGGGTACTCCCATAAAGAAATTGTTTTCAGTGTCCAAGGGAAGCACATTAGAAATGTGGGGGGGGGGGGGGGGGGGGGGGGATTTCCTCAAGATGCACATTTTGTTCGTCGCTGGAAGCGGATCAGAGAAACTAAGTAATAGATTGAACTGAATTGTGATTGTAATCGAAATATTGTAAATTATAATTAGAAAGGACTTAGCTGTGAGGGTAAAGAGAACAAAATAAAACTTACAGCGAGGTATACGCTGGTATAAAAATAAAAACGTTTCATTTTTCTAGGGATCCAGTAGCAGGGGTCCACGTTTCGTCGACTGACTCTGGTTCCTGTATACGGAAAATTTGATTTTTTCCACCTCAAAAAGCATTTACCATTGCAGGAACTCTAATCTCAATTTTCTTACTTTTTCTTGCAACTCGCATTTTTCAACTTGCAACTCGCATTTTTCAACTCGCAACTCGCATTTTTCAACTCGCATCAAATCCATTCTCCAAGTTGACTGACAACCAGTAAGCAAAGCACACACTGGCGGAAGCTGAATACTTACCTTCTCACATTCATTTGCAACGAAAACCCCAAAACCCTAGCCCTGAAAACAAATGGTAATTCGAGCCACCGACATAAAATCCTCGGCTGAACTGATGATGAGCCAACAGCTAACAGGTATAAAATATCAATAGAAAAGCTTTTTGGAACAGTTGGTTACATCGGTACAACGTGTCGTGTGAATGGGATTGGTGCCTGTACCAAGCATTTTGGCCAAGTGTCTACACCCCTAAATTTGGACCGCGGACCCAAACGTTTTCGGCACGACACCTATTTTTGTCGTGTACATATGAACATTTCTGGGTCGGCGGACCCATATTATCTCGGTCCGCCTGGTTGGAGAGCCGTCCTTGAGAATTATAGCATAAGTCTACAATAATTATTACCTTAAATAAAGCTTTCCAAACATAACGAAGGTATATCGGTTAATAAGAGCTTTATTATATGGCCATTTTGAAATCTAAAATAAAAGGTAAAGGCAGGGAAATGTTTTTTTATTTGCATTGCTACAGCGCGCGTGTAACACTCAAATGGCTTCTCCAGTACTTTTACTGAATACAAGAAACTACGCTTGGGATTTTCAAAACGATCGATAGTATCGTTGTTTTAGGGATGAAATCTAACAAGAGGAAAGCCTATAAAGCAAAAAGGTGTTCAAAAGTGAACAGTGTTCATTTAAAATGAGATAAATCAAACATCTTTCATCACTAAGGGGCCGTCGACATATTCGAAATGCCCCGCTTAACGCACAACGGACGTTAAGGTCAGACCCCCTCCCCCCCTCCCCCTTAACGTCCACCCATTGTTTTATGCTTTTTTTAGGTCAGGAAAACCGTAATGAAATACACGGGAGTTCACTTATAAACAAAGTATAAAACAAGCTTAAAGCTTTAATAGCTGCAACTGTACAGTCAGTCAGTACCTCAAATTCCCGTACGAGCTCATTTCGGATCTTGACTAAAATACCCATTCGGACACGACTATAAAACTGAGTGTTTCATTTACCTGGAGGTTTGAGGTATTTCATGATACTTCTAATCAAAAGACCTTGTTGAAATTTCCGGGAAATTCAACAGAAATTTCGCTCTAATGTAGATCTAGCTGACTAGAAACGTCTAATTAAAAAGTGTACTTCTATTGATGAAAAAGTGTTTGTTCTAAATGCCCCACACTAACGTCCATGCCCTTACCCCCTCCCCCCCTAAACGTCCGTTGTGCGTTAAGCGGGGCATTTCGAATATGTCGACGGCCCCTAAAGCGGCGCGGCAATATGTTAATTCAAACCGGCCGTATTTTCTCAATTAAAAGTAGCGTCCAGACTGGGAATCCACCAGATCTATCAACTACTACATGAGGGTCTACATGTCAGTTGTCAGTTAAAATTTTGGCCATTTATCAGTTGTCAGTTAGTCCTAGTTTTAAAATCATTACTAGAGAAAATGTACAATGTAACAAATTTGTCAGTTATTTTTCGGTTGTCAGTAAAAAAATCGTCATTTGTCAGTTCTCAGTTATTTTTAAGGCCGTTTGTCAGTAGTCAGTTAACCTCATTCAGACCCTCCTACATGCAGCTTTGATAGGAATTCGCAGCAATTGTATGTGAGTATTTTATTTATTTTTTGTATGTGAGATTTTTTTCATGGCTCGCATGTTTTTTATTTGCATGGCTCGCATGGCTCGCATGGCTCACTGGCTCGCATGTTGTCCACACTCCTTCATTTTCCCGCCTCCTACACCCGCGTTCGTGTATTAAATAAGATCGACAGTTTCACACGGTCGCGATAGATAGATTTTCGTTTGAGCAATTCGATGGTTTTGTTTATTTGACGTGCCAGTATTTTAAGTGTGAAATAAAATGGAAGAAAATATCTAAGATCTAAGAGCCTCCTTTGTATGTGATTAAATAATTATAAATTTCTGGGAATCCTGACTTAAGGATCCTGACTAGAGATCTCCTTCCTGCCGCCGTTGTCGGAGCAACTAAGGGAAGAGGTCAAAACAATGGATTTCGAATGGGACCCAATTTTGTCAGGGGAGGTGGTGGGTGGCGGGTAATACCCCCTACCCCTTTATTCGAGGGTGATTTTCTCGCGTTGTAAAATAGGGACACCTGATTTTATTGCAGATTCACGTTTTTCTCTGCCTGTAGAAACTAGAAATATAGTTACTTCTTTAATAAGTATTTTATTCAAGAAGATATTTGTGGTCAAAAATCTAGATTTTGCCAAAATAGGTGGTGGGTTCCGGGTACAACCCCCCTTCCGTCAAAATTGGGTCCCGCCAGAGTACCATTGTTTTGACCTCTTCCCTAACCACAGTTAAGTTTACTACGGTAAACCGGCCGGCAGGTCATACTGCATGAAGATGCCGTTAACTATAGTAAACTTCGTCCAGTGATTAAATTTATCATAATGTTGTCATTCCACCGTTCCGTCGAGCCGTCGAACCGCCAAGCCGTCGAGCCGTCGAGCCGTCGAGCCGTCAAGCCGTCAAGCCGTCGAGCCGCAAATTACACCATCCGGACAACGAGCCGAGAACAAAGCGGTTCACTTCAGCCGCGAAATCTCTTCGTTTCAGTAGGAACGATCAGACTCCTAACGCCTCAATATGCTCAACGACTACGTATACCACTTGTACTTCTTTAAGGCCTGCACTGGCCTCATTGAACGTGCCAACTACCAAGACAAGCGCATTTCTTTCGGGGCTAATTGCAATGAGTCCATTCCCAATGTTGTCGTCGAGCTAGAACTGGGTCACTGGCTGTGTTGTTGTCGACTAGCTTTGCTAACTTTCCCGGTTCCTGTCGCCATTTCAACGCCAGCTAATTCCAGGTTTACAAGGGTTGAGTCAGGAGAATCAAGAATCAAGCTTACGCTGGAATACCCGAGTAAAACGTTGACAACAATGCCAGCGACAGAGTCGGAGCTATCATTCACGGTCGCTAACAAAGGCAGCTCTCAAGTGCAAGTCTGATCATGCGGTGTTAGGGTCCAAGGTCCAGCTTTCCAGAAAATGGGAGCACGAATTTGATTGGTTAATTCGAGGAACGGAATGTCTCACTCGAGTAAGCAGCCGTTAGTGGGCTCCGAGCATTGCGTGACAGAGCTCACGACGGCTGCAAAGGAGACTATAGGAAGACCCTTGTTTTGAGGTTTGTGACTTTGACGTTACGGATATGATGACGTGCCAAAGAAAGGAAACTTTGACTTCCGGTTACCGTCCATGCAATCATCATCGAAGATCCCGAGGTGTTTCGTATGGTGTCCGATGTCAACCAACTCCCGTCCCCCTCCCCCTCTACATTAGGCACCCTCAATTAATTTGTGCTATGTTCCTTTTAGTGTAGGGGTTCCATGTAGCAAAAGCATACTCCATGGTGGGTCTTACAAGTGTAATATATATGCCATCAATTAAACCTGGGTAGAACATTTAGATAAGGAGTACGCCTAACGAAATTAAACTGATTGGTTCCCCTCTTAGATATCTATGCAATGTGCTTATTCTAACTTAGATTACTTGATAGGTGTACACGAGTAAACAAGGATGCTCACTTACTGACTTCAATACTGATCCTAAGATATAATAATTGTAGACAATTTCTGAGTGAAGTCTAGATACTCTAAGAATATTAAAATTAGTAGGGTTAACTTGTCAACTTGGCCAACTTGTCAACAGGAAGATCAAGATCTGCTTGAGCATCTTCGACAGAGTTTGCTGATCTATAAAGTATAGCCATGCAGTCATCGGCAAATAATTTAATGTTAGATGATGTTCCTTCCATTGTCATTAAGGTAATAATTAATAAGAACATCAGAGGTCCCAACAGAGCCTTCCTTGAGGTACTCCTCCCCATCCAAAACCACTCTTTCAATTGCAGCACTGAGACAGCCAATTAAAGTTCTAACCCAGCAATGTAGTTGGCCTGGGAGGCCGTATGAATGTATATTACGTTTATTATCTTTCCTTTTGTATTGCAATTGCTAGGCTACAAATAAACTTGTTGTTGTTGTAAAATGGCGGAAGACAACAACGAAAGATATCAGAATAGATGGATTAAGTCTCTGGAAATCACTGGTTCAGGCACAATTCACACTAACCTACAAACCCTTGCTGACATATGATATTCAGGATACATTTAGTATTCCAGTGGCTAAAAGATAAGTGATTTGTACTCATTCTGTGTATATACTAGCTTATTCCGGAATACGTTCAATCGAACGCATCCTAAGTTTGGATATTCTGTGAAATATTCCGTCCTTAAATATTATTTCAACCAGTTGTTCGTATTAATCATAATTCTAACGCTTTAGTTCGTCAAGTACGAGGCCCATTCATGCAGTCACACTAATAAAGAAAACAATCATCTAATACACATATGTACTTACCATTCTGAACAGGAAGTAAAAGAAATATCGCTACAACACGGAGAGATGCAACGCTTTTAAAGCGAATAAAATCAGCATACATCTCAGAACGGGTATTCTGCTACGTAAATATTGCACTTGACTGGCAACAGAATTCATTCGAAAGCGAATGACCGAATTCCTTTCTTCAAATAGTCCCTTCAACACGATTCTGTAAACAGATTTCAAATTAACATTTTGAATAATTGCCATTTGTAACTAGAACATTAAAGGTGAAGAGTTCAGTAGATACCGTCACACAAGTGTGTTTCATTTGTTTTATCCACCCTTTACAAAGAATGAAGATATCAGGCTGAAAGATGATTTATGATTTCAGCTTACGACTGCGACATACTCTGAAGGTAACTATCAGCATTTTAAAACAGCAATACGCTGTCGTGAGGCTTAAAAATATTGGTTACGGATTTATTAGTCTCGAGCGTGTGGCGTTAGCAGTCGCGATAGGCGTTATCTGAAATTGTACCGTGTAGTATGACTGACCTTTTTCCGGTTTACTTGAAAATTATGCACACGAACGGCTTATAAAACACGTCTTAGTTAATTAAGTATCTCAAAACTGCATGCAACTACTGATACGTGCGTTACTGATGCACTACATGTACAGTATACATCTAGATTGTAGTCCCAGTCCCCGCGTGTAGGAGGCCGGATAGGAATACTTCGTCTATAGAGAGCAAAATAAAAACACCCAGGAACGCCGGAAGCAGGCTACGTTTTGGTGAACTGCACCTTAACTACTATATTTCAAAGGCAATTCCTCTGCTCTTTCAGAATAACTGCTTTTGCACCTTGAAGACAGGATGCGCGTGCGCAAGGTGGTGTCTATGCTATCAGTAGAGAACTGCCAATAGCCCACTTTCGATATGCATGCATTACTTGTCTCGCACAAAGATTTCACCATGAGTACGGGATATATTAATTATCTGAGGAAAGAATCAATGAGACTCCGGTTGAAAACTTTGTGCATAACTGTCATTATGAATCGAGCTCAGCAATTGGTATAGTTTGGAATTGCGAGATTTTCGATCCGGCTGTGAAGAAAATTTATCACTTAATGATTTGTTTCTTTGTTTTGTGCTACGCCTAACAAATAGTTCTTCTGCTCCTTCAAGGATAATAAGCCCGTAATTCTCTCGAAGCTTTTGAGTTACGGTTAAGTTGCCGTACGTGGGAATTGTTTTGTGAAAGTTGTTCTGTTTACCATCCCGGCTACGATGAATTAATGTGTAAAATTTCGCAGTACTCAAGCAGCACGGCCTTTAATTGATACCATCGCTACAAACCGAGAAACCTGTAGCCTGCTTGCAGGCGGTGGAGGGTGTTTTTTCGCGCAGCAAACGGATCATCGAAGCGGCCGCCATATTGGCCGAGCGTGATTGAGACCTGGGATCGAATGACAAATGGAGGGGGGAGGGGGGTGGGGGAGAACAAGCAGATCTGAAAGACCGCCTGCACGAAAGCCCCTGGTTTCTGAGTACAAAAGTTAGATCCCGTCCACCAGCGAACGGGGTATATGATTGGCTGAAACGGTGTCAATCAAAGCTTATCGCGTCAAGTGTTGAAAGCAAGAACTGAAAGTGTAGCCTGCGAAGCGGCGTAACTAGAATAAGAGTTGTGTAGTGAGCTTGCAGTTGATAAAATATGGCGAATAATACAATAAGCTTTGTCTTTTTTGAGGACTAAGGTGAAGTACCCTGGTTGCAGAGGTTTTCTAGAGAGAACAGCCACGGAGAAAGAGCCGCGAAGGCGGCGATCGGCGAACTGCAAGAGGTTTGTTGTCGAGTTCTCTTTTCGCAAGTTCGTAAACCGTAAATATTAGGCTCTGTATATAGCTTCCTCCTGCTCCGTTTTCAAAGTTATCTCCTTCGCCTTAACCCTGGTTCCAGAGGTTTTCTAGAGAGAACACAGCTGCTCGCTTCTTTCTCCGCGGCTGGGTAAAGGTACTTTGAAAACAGAGCAGGAGGAAGCTAGTATACAGAGCCTTTATTTTGTCTTAGAATTTAACAACCTGACCTGAGAATTGTGACCTGTACTTTAAACCTGCCGTTCTGGCTGTGCTTTCGACAGGTTTGGAAAGAGTATGATATTTACGGTAAAGAGAACTTGACAACGAACCGTGATTTAATTCGCCACTGAAAAGTATTGTTGTCGACCAAATTGCAGAGATGCAACCCGGCTATTGACTTCACGGCCGTTGAACTAGGAAATAATCAGAAATCCGCCTCAATACATTCATGCAACGGTCATCCATTTCTTTCGGCAAACATTCACTAAGATGGACTTCGAGTTGTCAGAGAAAGACGATCACAAATTTACCTGTGTACTTTGCACTCGTAGTTTGTTTGTCTACGAGTTCTTCAATATCGAGTTCCAGTCAAAACATTGTCTCCATCGGAGTTTTCTTTGAAGTTTAGATATTTTTTCGATCCTGTATTTATCTTTATGCGAGCTTAATTCTTTTAAGAAAGGAAGCAGCCGCTTGTGTGGCACCTGACTGCGGTGCTGGCGGCTTTGTGAAGCAGCTTGTATTAAATGTATGTATTTCGGAGGATTTGCAAACTCTTTGAGCCGAGACTGATGGGGCGAACGCAACAAGCTAAAACCGAACTGTCTACATATATATCTAAAGTGGTACTGTCGCAGTCCTTTCCATGGAGAACTTTGAACAAAAATAGCTGGTTTTATTGAAATTTCCGTATCTGAGAACCAATTGACAATTTTACTAGCATTTTGCATTGCATTTGACAGCGAGCGAAGTTTGTTTTGAATATTGCACGCATTTCAATCAAACCAAATCAAAATTGGCAGGCTGTCACACGTCGACTCCTATTGGTCAATTAAGAATGGGTTACAAGTTAACGGAAATCATGTGCGTGGTGGGCGTAATTCAGAAACCAGGGGCTTTCGTGCAGGCGGTCTTTCAGATCTGCTTGTTCTCCCCCACCCCCCACCCCCCTCCATTTGTCATTCGATCCCAGGTCTCAATCACGCTCGGCCAATATGGCGGCCGCTTCGATGATCCGTTTGCTGCGGGAAAAAAACACCCTCCACCGCCTGCAAGCAGGCTAAGAAACCTGCTGTGTCCTTATCAGCATCAGGGGACTGACTACTATGACGGTAAAGATGTTTGTTTCTCCCGTTGTTTGTTTCCAGAACTGTGAGGAGATCTTGGGAGCGGCAACCGGTATAAAATTAAACCTTCGAGACAACGTTTTTGTGCAGGCTACATAAGACTAATATTTGAGAAGAACTGTAAAGCGCCTTCCATTGCTTTTATAAAATCCATTTTATTCGAATGTTACAAGATACATTTTAGACTTGTAAAAATAAAGCAATGTCAAATAGTCTGTCTTTTAGATACCAAATCGTTAATCAGTGGTCATTGGTTGGGGGGGGGGGGGGGGGATGTGATTGAGCGTATCTCGGGGAGTGGGTCAGTGGGGTTGTAAAAAATATTTTCAATGTGGAGACTCTGAAATGCTAGTTACAGTGATCTCCAGGAGAAGACGGGTGGCGGTGGTTACAACTCCCTGACCCACCTCTTGCATCCGCCTCTGGTTAAATATTGATATGCACTCTTGTCAATTTTAGAAGACATTTTCTCGGGGCGCATGCACCCCAACCCCTCTAGAAAACTTACGCTCATGCGCTTGCTCAATTGAGCCCGTCCACTCAAAACCCGCGGGCCCATATGCTAATCATTTCATGAGGAATTTAGTCTTCAGCAACAATATGACCTGTAGTTTGCATCCCTTCACAAGTGACTTCGTACTTCTCTTGTTTGGGGGAACGAAGTCGAGTTTAGAGAAAATGGGAAAAGTTTCCCTGGTAGTTAGTGCGTAAAAACGTACGGCTTACTCTTCGTCAAAACATGGTGCGGAGACTGGGTCGAGTTTTATTGTGAAATCCCATCCCGTCACGTTGGTTGCAACAGTTTGTTTCCGCTTCCTGATTTCTCTTCATTCAGGCGATTTTGTAAATTTGACAATATACCAAGCAATTCGAGCGATTAAGGATTGAATGTTTGAATCGATTTCAAGGCTTTTTCGCCATCTTGTGTTGGTTGAGATATATGTAACCAACGTGACGTCATTTCGGCCGCGCGATTTGAAGACCATTTTATAGAGAGCAAAGTAGGGCAACTTTCACGGCTTGTAAAATCATAAATTTTTCTCCGACTTTTCAAGTTTTGGAATATCTTTAAAATACTAAATATTACAAATATGCGATTTCTTTTGTTTGCTTCATATATAAGCACTTTATTAAGTTTCCTTTTTTACACCGAAAGTGCAGGACGTTTTCAGTATTTGGAAAATTGTAAAATGTTGGACTTCGGAATTGAAAGAGTTCGGGATCAAGGTTGTTGATACGTATTCAATCATGCATTGCTTCAAATGACGATAACGATCAATAACTTAAGTACTTTGATCTGAATCACGTCTCATCTGTGGTTTGGAGAGCAGATGTTTCGTTGGTGGCTTTGGTTACTGAAGACATGTTCGACAATCCCGCGACTATTGCTCGCGCTCCTAAAGTCGCCCAGACAAAAGATACTCTGGAGAAATTTACTGCAAGGACGAGTGATGGGTCGTCATACGCTTTTGCCTTCTGATTGGCCCTCTTTCTTGTGGTAAAAAAAGATCCAGTGGCCAATCAGAGTCCAGTCATATATTTAATTCAGTAAAAGTTCACACTTTCGGCGAAGTCAAGTGTTCAAAGACAACCGCCATCAGTATGTCTATAAATCGCATCACAAATAGCAGAGTTGATGTACATGTATTGTTTGGAAGACATGAAGTCCTGGCAAGTATCTTTATTTTTATTTACAACATATGGGCGTAACGCCACAGGAAACAAACAATAGGACTCAAAGTCCCCTACGAGGCTTGTCTCCACAACGAGGCTTGTCTCCGCCTTAATTTGCTTCTTTCCTTGGTTTGAAACAAACTTTCGAAATTAAAACGGATCGATTATCTGGCGATCTGTTTATCTTGTCGTGTCTGCTTTTAAAAGCGATATTTCGTGTTGATAAACATTACAATTGCTATGCTAATGTACCAACCATGGTTTGTGTCAGGAACCAACAGATCTCTGGTTGGACATTAATGACATGGCAGTGAACATCGCTATGTCAAGATTTACACGCTTGAATGCGGATCACGCCACAGAACTCGTCCTAACAGTAAACTTCTCAAGCGGCTGTTTTGTCTAGATGACTTTAGGAACGCAGGCAAATCCGCTGGTTTTTCGAGCATGCTCTGAAGAGGAACTAATTTTCCACCATGCGTTTAACAATGACTTAATGCTGAATGGTGAAGAAACATTGGGACGAAAAATGGGGAGATAGAAGAGAAGTGGACAAAATAAAATCTGAGGACATAAATTAAAAATTGATCGTAAATTCCCGACGTCTCAGCTATATATACCGGCAACCTACTTCAGGGGAAATTCGTAACTAAATGTTTGTTTTGGATAACTTTTAAGTTCATTTCAGCTAAATAATAGGACCATTACGTTACTTCAACTTACGTCAACAAATGATTTTACTTTTCTCCTGCTATAACAAAAATATAATGTCGAGATACAGAGTTTGGTAAGTTTGTCAGTTTTTTTTTCGCGTAAAAGCTAAAACCACGTTTTCATTTCATCCTACTCAAGCGTTATTATAAGTATGCAGCTCTTCATATTGGGAGGGAAGGTTCTTAGTTTTAAGAGGCTCGTATGTATTAAATAATGAAGCTTCTGATTGGCTCTTCTGGATATCCCTTGAACTGGAGCCTTGATTAGGTGAGACCTGTTGACGATTTTTCCATGGAGGTAATCTGGTGGATGGAGTCAGTGGCTGGTAGATGCCTGGTGTTTGCACTGAAGGAGTAGCGGGAATACAGATAGAAGTCTTACGTGATTTGCTTGAGTCAGGGTTAGCAATTGTATACTCTAGGTCTTTGTTCCTCCAATATTCACGGGTAGAGGTACCAACTGGTTCATACTCGTCATTGTTAATTGTTGGTGCTTGTGATGACAGCGAAGGGGCAGCAATATTTTGTGATGAAAGAGGGTGTTTCATTTCAATTGCGTTCTGAAAAAAATGGTAAGCATATATATGCATTTAATATATGTAACATAGGATCATTATGGTCCTTTTGCAAAATATATAGCCATGGCCAAATAAATGAAAAATATGAAGAGGAACACAAACGTATATAACTTACATCGTACATGGGATTATCTTCTTCAGGTTTTGAAGACGCTCTAACCGTAAAAAAACACATGATTAATTGAAAAGTTGTGCTTGCTAAGAACACCAGAGAAAGAAAGAGGGAAAGAAATGTACACTGACAGATCTGAAGTCATAAACGCTTTTCTAGAACATACTTAGGTAAAGCATATTTATTATTTATTTTAGTGAACATTTCTGGTTATATTAATAGTTCTGCACAACAGACGTCCCAGCAAAAGCTATAAACAACGAATGCAAGACAGCGGACAACTCAACACCACTGAAGATATCGAAAACGAAACATGTACCTCTATCGAAATAGAAGCGAAACAAGAAAACAGCAACAAAAAACAACAACTAACTATCAAACGAAATTCTTCATCGTACCTTGTAGCTTCCTTTGATTTTTTTCCTGTAAAGCAAATATGTTTTGGAAAACATTAATGTTTATCTCATAATGGTCACGAACCAAAATCATATTAGTACATGGGAAGTGATAATTTTATTGCTCAATTTATCTAAACTTCTTAACAATAGATTGTCAGATAAAATAGCAGCTGACAATTTACACAATAAGACGCCGTCAGTGACAAGACTACATTGTATATTTGGGCTGCGCGCGCAACCTACATATGATACCTGTTCTCAGCTAGAGAATCAGAATTGAAATTGTGACAAAAATGAATAATAATAATAATTATGGCCATGATAATTTCGTTGTGATGCTAAATCACATCCAGTAATTGCTTCAGTATTATCACTTCTTCAGATTTATCATTCTTTCAGCTCAGATTAATGATTCTGATTATTTTCCTGATGTAATTTCAAAATGGCGGTTGGTACCGGTTCTCCTGTTGCATGAAATAATAAGTATTGTTACATAGCCATAGGTTTTCCACACACAACGCACGCTCTCATTGGCTGATTAGTCAAGTTTCGCATTCAAGAATTACCGCTGGATGCGATGGGATTGACTACAGACGCATTTACTCAATGTTAATCTCATTCTGATGTTAAATATTCATAAATACCAGTGTCAAAATGCACAACACTATGTATCATGGTAGTTTGAACTGCTGCAGCTTTTTGCTGGTAGTTGTGAATATTTCAGTTACATCAGAATGAGACTAACGTCGAGTAAATGCGTCTGTAGTCATCGCATCCAGCGGTAACTATTGAATGCGAAACGGGACTATTGATTGATATACTATTTAATGCACCGTATACTTTTGCGTACTTACCTTTCATAAAGTGGATTCTCCAGATATAAACAAGAAGAATTATATTAACAAGTACAAGGAGTACGATTATAGCCACACATATAGCGAGTACAGCTGCACATGGAAGGGAAAAAACGTATTTCACAATAAGGTATTGAGCCGCGAGCCCATTTTGATAAACAAACGTTTACGGTGTATGATATTTGGCAATAATATCACTAAGAAATAACGGAATGAAATTACAAGCCGGTAGACATTAACTAGTTCAACTTAAAGCTGCATGTCTACAGTGTCTACTTCTTAATGTCGCTAATTCTATAGATTGTACTGAGTATTATACAAATATAAAGATATCACCTACAGTTTTGTATGTAAGGTTTACGGCTAAATGCACTGATCGAGCTCTGCAATTGAGTCACATGTAGTGAAACCTTATTTGTGCTTACTATAACACGAGTCTTCCGTTGTTTTAGCGCTGGACGTCGCGGAAGCTGTGAATAAATGAAAAAAAAATAAGGCATGCATGAAACATTGTTTTGGGTATTAGTCTTTGCATCCAACAGTAAACAATACCGTTAGTAACAGTTCTTCATCACAAGACTACGCTGTGATCGACACATAGACACGGAAAACTAGAGGGTATTTCGTATGAGTGGGACAAATACGGCATGTCAGTAACGTTACCGTAACTACCATACTATTACTGTACCGTAATTTGATTGGATCAGAAAGACAAAAACAATAGGGACACCATTTCAACGTTACGACATGCCGTACAGTAACCTCATACGAAATTCACTCTTTAGCAGTACAAGTAAGTCATGGGTACGGTGGTCATGGAGGCTTGGAGAATTGTTAGCGCTCACAAAAAATTATATACATTATGATAATGATAAATCAGCAAATTCAGCCAGGTCCAGAAGACTATCTACGGGGAGAGAAGTGTAACTATATACACAGAGGTAGAAAGTATGGATTGACAAGAACAGGACTGTCTATAACGTTGGGAGTCATGGAGAGTACGTACAGAGGAGGCTCTCCATAGCATTTTATATAATACCTTGTGGGAAATAGAAATAATAGTTTGTTGCAAAAAAGCTAAACCATACAATGTCGTCAGTTGCAGGTACAATAGCTACAGGAAATATTTATTTGTTCATATTTAATGAGCGGCAAGCAGATTTTCAGCATATTGAATGTTTCTCTTACAAACAACCCCAAGTAGAAGGAATGAATTTAGGTGTATATATATTAATTATATCGGGGAGGTCCTTACGCAGTAGCGAATGAGACATTCAAAGATGGTCAATGCACTATTTACGTAGTTAACCTATGATTATTTAGTGGTTATCGCAACATTTATGATCATATTTCTCTCGTTTCGAAACCACTGAAACCATGCATGCAGTCTATATTTCTCAACGAAAACAACTATTCATGTGACCGGCCATCTTTCCCGCCTTTCAGTTCTCGCACCAGGTATGGCCGTGTGCGAGAAATGACTTCTCGCTTCTTTCGTACCACAGCCAGCGAGAAGTATAATATTGCTTGAATGCATACCTTCTGTCGAGGTAGTCTTCACTGTAATAGAGCACGCCCAAACATCACTCTTAACACTCTCTCCATACTCATTTGATGCTGTAACAAGCAACTTGTACATCGTTCCAAGCATGAGATCTTGTACTGTATACCTTAGCGTTGAAATGTCTGTAATATTATGAACCATGATCCAGTTTGAAGACTTGTCATTCTTATAATAAATCGTATATCTCAGGATAGCACCTCCATTATTGTCAGGTGTGTTCCATTCTAATTCAACTGATGTCTCTATTGTTTGAGAAAGGTGACATGTAACATTTGGTGCTGTAGGAGGACCTAATAAAGATAAGCGAAAAATAAAATTAATATTAAGCATAATAGAAAAGTGGAAAATATTCTCTTAGAAACCTATAGCTACTTTTAGCTCATTCTCTTACGGAATATATGTACTATTAATCGACAAGAGGAACTAGATCTGCTGATGTATAAAGCATAAAGCTCACGGCTGGATGATCAATAGTAATTCGTAAATGCAAATAACAACTGAAATATTGTACTGAGAAGCTGATCGAGGCAGGTAAAACTGCCCGCTCAAAACTCGAAGTGACACTAGCATATCCCATAGTTTCAACCATCACCTTAAGCCCTGCGAAATGGTTCTCTGAAAAAAAAACAGAGAGCGAGGGCAAGGCGATGCAAAAAGTATTTGAGTAACGTATTTAACAAACCTTGTTTTTTGGTGGTGATACTCTTTCTGGCTGGATTCCCATAACCAACAACATTCCTGGCGTACACCTTCTCCACGTATTCAGTGTTCTTGTTCAGTCCTGAGATGACAACTGAAGTACCCGTGATTCCCTCTCGTGTTGTGATGACCTCCACCTTGTAGTCAATAACAGGACTTCCACCATTATCAACAGGACGGATCCACCTGACAGTTATAGATGATGCTTTGGTGTCACGCTCTTTGATCGTGATAGTTGGGGGAGCAGGAGGAACTGAATTGGTAGAGAAATGAAGATTAACAAATAGATAAGGCACAACAAATTTCTTCAATGATTCAAAAGAAACTGCATAAGAACCATTTGAATATTAAGCAATTATTGGATCTGGTTGAGCATGATAGCAATGCCGAAATATCAAAACTAAGGTCTGTGTTATCAGCTGAATCTATCAGGAATTTTCACGAAGAAATTATCAAAGGGAAACGATAACAATACCAATATAAGTGTCATGCGGAAGCTGTTTACACCAAATGTAGTGTCGCTCATTCAATAATGATAAAAGCGCATTCAATGCTGAAGTACATTTTGTTGCTGGTAGTTTTACATCCCGTATTTCTCATCACAAGAGAGCATATCACAGACAAGTCACGTTCTATCAACAATACTTACACCACTGAGTGACATTAATGAAATGTTCATCATGTCCAACGCTGTTTTCTGCACGGCATTTATACTGCCCATAATTCCCACTGTCCTGTGTTGTTCGTATTGTAACTTTACCTCCTCCAGAGATGTTGCTAACACCTGTGGTAATCTGCGTTCGAGTAGGTTTGTACCACATGATGTGAGGTGTTGGGTTACCGTTAGCCATACATTGTAGTGTCATATCATTGCCATTCCACGAGAACGCTGTAGTGTTGGAGGAACTCACGTCAATCTTTGGCTTGTCTGAAATGAAAGATAAAGTTGATACGTAATTATAAGGCGAAATATCGCAGCTTTCCAAGACCTCAAGCGCGCATCATTTGTTTAGAGCATGGAGAAACAACTTTCATTTGTTAAATATCGGACACGGACAAACTGAAGAGAACATTTAGTCAAATACGTACAGGATTAAATTAAAGAAAGGCAAACGGTAACAACAACAGTAGAACCATGTATAAACTTCCATTTTCCTGACGTCATCGACCTTTGTTTTACAATAAGCCAATATGAACACGCGTAAGAATTGCAGCGTGAAGTGTAGAACAGTCCGGCGTGAAGTGGAGGCCTTTATTAGTTGGATCTATTAGCTTTCATGCACTGGAAAAAAAAACATTCTACAGCTTCAAACGTCTGTCGATTTCTCAGAATGGTGTCCTGTTTGAGCTGCTGTAGTTCTACCCTGGTTACAGATACTAGAATTTCTATTATTAGAGCAATTTCCTTTGATTCCAATTGATCCGTGTACATGTTTCCTCAGCGGTAATCATGCATTCAAGACTTTGCTTGGCGCAATTTCCTTTGATCCAATTGATCCGAGTACATGTTTCCTCAGCGGTAATCATGCACTAAACACTTTATAAACCGTCTCCCCACCCACAATTCCCTCTTTTACTCTGACGAAGGGTTAGTGCTCGAAACGTCAGCTGCTACTCGCTTCCCAAGGCGGACTTTAGTTGATTATACCGTTGTTTACCCTCAGCTAGCGCTATTGTTCCCAACATTATTCGTGTGTCACGCCTTACTTTATCGAGTATATTGTTGCTTCTGAATCTGTTAATTTTATTTATTTCTTGAGCATATTGGATTTTTTTAACCAATTCCAAGCTGGTTTTCCTCCTGGTGACTCGACAGTGATGTCAAGGTATGAGGTATTAGACAGAGGTGATGCGAAATAAGGGCAGTTTTCTTGGATATTTCCAAAGCATTTGATAAGGTTTGGCATGCAAGGTTATTATCCAAATTGAAATAATTAGGAATTGAAAGTAACTTATTCAAATGGTTTGAAAGTTATTTAAACGACAGAATGCAACGTGTTGTTATCGAAGGGAGTAGTTCTTCATGGAAAGGATTCAAGGCCGGTGTGCCTCACGGGTCTGTCCTTGGCCCGCTGCTATTTTTATTAATGACATTCATTTCGATATCAATAGCCATTGCTTTTTATTCGCGGACGATACGCTTTTACTCGAAGAGGTCATTACACCAGAAATATCTGCTGAAATGTTAAATGACGATTTAAGTGCTATTTCTTCGTGGTCAAATAAATGGTTGGTAACAATGAATGCGTCAAAGACTAAAACCATGGTATTTTCCCTTAAAAGAGATAAAGCACAGCATCCTGTTTTAAAATTGTCTGATAAAGTAATTAATGAAGTTAGTACCCATGATCTGAGCACCTAAGATTAACACTTTCTAATAACATGTCATGAGAGCCCATATTCTTCAGTTACGCCAAAAGGTATCCAGAAGGTTCTCTATAAGATACTTGTCGGCAGACAGTGTGTCTTGAACGTTGCCTCCATACACTTTGTCGCGCGCTGCACATCCGTTTTCTTTAGCAGAACCACCTCCGACTAACGCCAGTAGTGGTCTACGAATACTAGGAGATGGTTGCCTCTTTATATTTCAAGTAGGTCAGCAGCAATGGCAGTGTTGTTGATCTGATGAGTTTTGGTGTAGCCACGGCTAGATGTAAGCTAGACTTCGAAGAGCACATGGCATTCCAGCCCATAGAGGGCTGTTAATTAATTTATTAGACTGAGCCCTTTTCCAATACCCTAGCCACACGTTATTACACTTGTAATTATTAACATCGAGGAACAGCATAAAATCTTTATTGCCAGGTCAATAATTTCTTTTTTGAACACCTCCAGACGATAGATATCAGTTTAAAGACGACTGGCCTTTAAAACATGTTTTCAGTCTAAACTGGCTGTCCCCAGTTTAATTTGGAGCAGCAGCTATAACAATGAAATAATAGAAAAAAAGGAAGAAAATGAACTTACATTGCACAACAATTGTGGTGTTTGTAGAGACTGGCACTTCATTGGGGTTGTTAGTGGCCTGACACTCGTAATGTCCACTCTACTGTCTTTTGATGTTTGGTATATTTAATGTGATTCTTCCTACCCCTTGACTCTTGACAATCTTGTTACCTGCACTAACGAACTGTACCCACGTGATGTTTGGTGTTGGAGGCCCACTAGCCGTACATGGTATGTTAAGATCTTGACCTTCACTTATCATCTTATGCTGAGGTGGTTGATCAGTGGCAAATGAAGGACGAACTGAAAGTTAAGTTTACAATTCAACGGAGAATGGGCCTTTTGCAGGAATGCAATCACGTGGTTGTATTGGACAGCAAAAAATCTGCCTTAATATATTTAAATGCACTTGTACGAGATCGGCAGTGTTATTAGCAAAACCTGTTTGTAAATACTATTTTCCACTTTCAATCGATCGATTGTCGATTTTTCTTAAACAGCGTTTTTCAAGATAGCTTGCTCTCCAGCATCCATGGCAACGCCTTTCCCATGTGGATCACGAGCTTGATTCATTCGTTAACGAAGTATTATAACAGCACGTGACTGTTTCCTGTAAAAGGCCTATTAGAAAATGTAAGAATCCTGAGGGTCCGTGGGTCTTCCGTCGATTTGATTTTGATCATAAATTGAAAATTACAAAATAGGTTTCTTAGTTTGAATGTTTGGTTTTGTTTAATGTACAAAAAATTAAATTAAAAATAGTATGTGAGTATGATTAAAACTTTTGAATTACATTTCAATTTTTGAATTTTTGGAATAATCACAAACAGAATAGGCTACCATTTTCTCGATGCAAGAACCGCGCAGCCATTTTCGATTTTCGTGATTTTCATGGAATCAAAAATTGAATATTGACAAAATTACTCGACCGGGGGGGGGGGGGGGGGGACGGGACCTGACAAAGGTCTGGTTACTTAGTACAAAGATGGCGGCGAATTTAGTGCATATTGCTGGGAGTTTGCATATTTGCCGAGTAGTGCTGGTTAGGGAGAACTAATCTGTTAGATTTTGATTTTTACTTGTCGGTCGATGGACCTGGACGACCGTTGCTAGCTGGAATCTAGTCCATTTCAGGCAGTAAACGAAAGCACTCAGTATAAGAACCTCTCAGACTGCGTCATAAAACTTCCTTTGTTAACAATAAAAAAATTGCGACCGAAGAGGCACTTCTAAATTTTACAGGGAATTTGGGAGCTTCTACTTGAAACAAAAACTACACTGCGCTCAGAGTAAGAAATCGAACCCTAACCCTAACCAAAACCTAACATCTAGACTACGAGTGAATTCGCTTGTTTCCAATAGTTTTTTCACGTATTAATGATACGGTGCATCAATTATAGTATTCAATACACTATAATTGTAATACAACTCACCGAGCCCGCGAGCGCGTGGTCTTCAGGGAATGGTTTCTACACCGAGGTAAATCCCAAATTATTGGTAAGACTCGATAAAAATGTCCAATTCTTTTTAAAACAGTACAGAAAGAAGGGTGTGGGTTGAATTTTATAGTGAGAAATTTGTGATTGCACAACACAGTCCTTGCCGTCTAGTTTAACAAACACGACTTAGACTGTACTACTCTCCAAAACACTTTATTGACATGGCTTTAATGTGATATTTGAACAAATATCATATAAACCTTAAATTATATAATTAACACAACCGCTCAAAAAACATGCCTTAACATGCTTGAGAAACCTTTGGTGACACCGAGGCTGGAGTTGAACCAGCTATACTGAAGCATGTTAAGGCATGGTTTTTGAGCAGTGCCAAGAATAGATCACGTGACCTGTTTTCTATATGTTCGGCTTAACAGGCTATCAGGGTCAACCATTCCGATCTGATCGTTAAAGTCAACCACAAGTGTAATCAGATAAACACAAAATCATTACTTAAAACATACAATGTACCACCCCATTTTTAGTTTACTTTTCAACTTTTTGGGATCACGTGGTTGGTCACGTGATAGACATTTACCAAAATTTTATATTAGGACGACTAAAAACGTTAAGATTAGTTATAACCACCATTGTTCTAGGATTTGAGCAAATTCAAGTCACTCTATTCAACAAAATAGCTGTAGCTTCGTTTTCATGTTCAAACCACGCCTTAACATGCTTGAGATATAGTTAGAGGCTTGTACCTCGATAGCATGATAATCCAAATTTATACATATTCGTAGAAACAGGGTTTGTATCAGTGCAGGGTTACCTCCATCCTCCATGGCTTGTATCTAGTTAGCATGATAATCACAATCTATCCATATTCATAGAAAGAGGGTTTGTATCAGTGCAGGGTTACCTCCATCCTCCATGGCTTGTATCTAGTTAGCATGATAATCACAATCTATCCATATTCATAGAAAGAGGGTTTGTACCAGTGCAGGGTCACCTCCATCCTCCATGGCTTGTATCTAGTTAGCATGATAATCACAATCTATCCATATTCATAGAAAGAGGGTTTGTATCAGTACAGTGTCAACTCCATCCTCCATGGCTCAGTTGTATCTAGTTAGCATGATAATCAAATCTATCCATATTCATAGAAAGAGGGCTTGTATCAGTACAGTGTCAACTCCATCCTCCATGGCTTGTATCTAGTTAGCATGATAATCACAATCTATCCATATTCATAGAAAGAGGGTTTGTATCAGTGCAGGGTCAACTCCATCCCACATGGCTTGTTTCTAGTTAGAATGATAATCAAATCTATCCATATTCATAGAAAGAGGGTTTGTATCAGTGCAGCTAGGGTCAGCTCCATCCTCCATGCGAGGCTGAGGCTTGGTTACCTTTCAAGAACTACGAATCGGTCTATTCGGGATGTGTTGATAAGGTCAATTAACGCTCTAGTGCAGCTGTTAATGAATGCTACATCAGTATTATTTTTTAATTGACAGAGAATATAGATATTGGTGTTATATAATTTACTAAGAACGCTTTATATATAGTTTTATTGTTACTGTTAAAGAAAAGACCATAGCGATGATTTAGATTTTTGGACTATAATATCTTTAGACATAAAAGATTGATTACTAACACGAATCACACATCAACAAATCAAATTAACTTGCAAGCTTGTTTTTGAGAAATAAGTGTCGAGGTTGTATTCTGAGATATATATATAATGCTGCATAGTTGTGGAATTTAATACCAAACGCACTATGAAATTTAGACAGTCACGCTTCTTTTAAAAGAGGAGAATGAAAATTAGATTTTGCCTTTTAACTTCTTAAAAACATTTTAAGAATTTCATAATACAAGTATAGCTTAAATTCTCGGGGTTTGGGGTGGGATTGTTATGGCTGCTAGGAACATTTAACTGATTTACATTTTGCGGACCTGTCATACCTAATTTTTGTCTTCATATTAAAAAAGGCAACATATTATGTGATATGCTGAGTTTTGATCACTAACTTATGAGGGTTGATCCTCAACTCTTGATTTATGAAATAGCCATAGCCATAGAGTGGCATAAGCTACATGGAGGCGGATCAAATTCACACATGTGCAGCGGCAATTTGTAAAAAAAGGTGACACGGGGTATCGTGATTTGTGTGTTTACTTTTAAGTAAAATAGCTTACATCGTACCTGTGACAACGAGCTGCACCTTGTCAGTTATAGGTTGGTAAATACTATGACCACTGCGCTAACCAGACGATCCTCGCTGGGATTGTGAAAAAAAAAATATTTATACTTGATATGTTACCTATGAAGTTGACCGCTGACAGAGCAGAAAGTATCGCTGAAACATTTCTGGTTTCGGTCGTTGTTAGATAGTGTTCTCCGAGTGTCACTCAATTCCATGGATGGGTTACGTGTCGCAATCGAAAGCGAGGCTGATCACCAGCGCAAAGTTCACAAGTTCAGTTTTTCACTTCGAATATCAGTATAACTTTCACCTTTAAAACCCTCTTTTTTCTTTGCTTTGTGCTTTTCACGAAACTTTCTTCTCTTGAACCTCCAGGCATTACAAACCAGGAAATGAACAGAATTGCACAAGAAAAACGGCAAACAACTCGATGAGAAGCATAATTACCCAAAATGCGCCTGTGATCAGCCTCACTTTCGAGGGCGACAGGTAACCATCCATATGGAATTGAGTGACACGAGGAAACGAAAATGACGGATGTTGACACTGTTCAGCGATCACTTGTCAGGTTCGTAGTCGTTGAAGGACTTGCGTTCTGTTAGTATTAATGTTAACTTATATTTACTATTCGCACTAATTCGAGTTTTCCAGAAACCCGGTTCATGACAAATACTTGAAAATAAGATATATTTTGTTTGCAAAAATACTTTGGAAAAGTCAAATTCAACCAAAATGACGCTCACGAGCATGATTTCCCCAGTCAAATACACGCATGTGCAGCAATCTGGAAAAAAAGCCATGGTTATCGAGATTTATGTGTTTACTTTTAAGTAAAATAGCTTACATCATACCTGTAACAACGAGCTGCACCTTGTCAGTTATACCAGATGAGAACTTGTACTTAATATTACATCCATATATCCCATTATCAGCCGTGGTCACACTGGAGATGACCAGTGTGGCTGTGGACTCCACAGATACTCGTGATCCATACCGAGCAGGAAAAGACGGAGATTTACTTCGTGTTCCGTCAAATTTGTTCTCGTGAATAAGCCCCACAGGATTACCTCCACTGAATAGTACCCAGACTGGTGAGAGAGTCGCTAGATCAGCAATCCTGTTATCCACGGTATAGTTCCACACAAACCTGGCGGTTGATCCACTCGATACATAGAGCACTCGTGAAACGTGCTGCTCCCTCTTTAATACATGTAAATAAAGTACACAAATGTTATTCGTCTATCTTTCACATAAAGAGAAAACATATATGTGATTTTCATGGACTGTGGCCAGTCGAACAACGGTCTTATAGTAACACATGGCATCTTTGAATAATTTCTTGTTTTAGTACGCCTTAGAAATATGATCCCTAGAGAAGCCAAGCTCCAACTACTGAGATCAGCAATTTTACCCAATCTTACATATTGCCATATAGTGTGGCACTTCTGTAAAGCGTCGGATGCTAGAAAATTAGAAAGGGTACAAGAGCGAGCATTGCGTGCAGTCTATAATAAAAAGACAGCAAAGTATGAATAATTATTAAGTATTGCAGGACTACCTAGTTTAGAAAACAGGCGTTTACAAGACATATTATTTTGATGCACAAGGTTAGAAATTCATTGGCACCTAAGTATGTCTGTGGTATATTTTACAAGCAATGTAAGAATTATAACTTGCGTTGTAGTGATTTTAATTTCCAATTCCTAGATTCAATACTATTAAACATGTTTATAACCATAATATTAGATACCTAGGCCCCTATCTCTGGGGAAAAATCACCAACGAGCTTCGTGATAAAACCAGTCTTCAGGCATTTAAGAAAGCTGTGCACGCAATCAACGTAAAAGACATGCTGGATGGAATATGCCGCTGTCATGCATGCGCTTCATAATTATGAGTAATTTTCTTAATTATTATTTTCTGATATTTATATCTCGTTACTATTATCATATTATATATATATATACATTTTACAACTTGTAATATATATTTTTAAGATATTATAATTATCGATGAAATACCAGTGTATATATCTCTTTCTAAAAAGTGATATCTTTATACGTGAAGATATCACTTTAGAAAATATGACTTGCTTTCAAAGATTTCTAGCCTTTTTAGGAAGAGATTGAAACTGGTATTTCATCGATAATGATATATTAAACAAAACATTACATGGCCGCTTGGAGATACAAATTATATCTTCTCTTGTTGATGCAATATCTTACTCGTTCGCTGCGTTCACTCGTAAGATATTTCATCAACACTCGAAGATAAAATCCGTATATCTCCGCGCGGTAATATCCTCTAAATAGGTACTTTATATATCCTATAATATAGTGTATTTTATATAAGTATCCTGTAACATAGTGTATACATATTTTATATACCATAATATAGTGTCCCCAATTAACTTTACAGCTAAATACTATTGACACTCAAATAAAGTTCATGTGTGTATGTATGTAAGACGATAATGTTTCTGACGATCGTATGTAGGATGAAACTGAACTGAACAGCTTGTTCTCTTATAATCGTAGTTCATCTACAAAAATCAAGGTCGAATCACAGGCAGCCCCAGCTAATTATTTTTACAAGGATTGGATGGTAATTTTTAGAAAAATCTGAAACTATACTAAATGGTCAATAAAGTTTTGAAATCTTACCTGTGTGTTGTGATGTTGTTCTTCTTCATCGCTGATGTGTTTATTTTTTATTTGAGGCACTTCTGGAAAAAATCTTCCCCTATTGGATTTTTTTTAACAGAATTAAAAGTGCCTCAAATAAAAAAATCAGTCATGAAGAAGAGCAACTTCATGTACACACAGGTAAGATTGACCATTTTAGTACAGTTTCAGATTTTTCTAAAAATGCCCATACAATCCTTGTAAAAATCATTAGCTTGGGCTGCCTGTCAATGGGTAATTAGCTACTGAATAAATAACATGATAAAACTTGGGAACAGAATACATTTTGTAGTACCAAACACCTTCTCTCAAATAAAACTGAACTTACATGTATATGAGGAGTAGCTTATTTTAACCACTACTTTAATAATAATCGAAACATATTCACCTAAACAAATTCATATTTCAAACTGAATATGATAACATTGATACGGAAGCCCAGGAGTGCCACGGAGCGAAAATTAAAATTGAGTTTCTCGAAAATTAAATTGAGTTTGGAGAAAATATACTTGAGTATTTGAGTTTGGCGAAATTGAATTTTATTTTGAATTTGGCGGAAAAAAAAGCTGAATTAGGCGGAAAAAAGTTGAGTTTGGCGAAAAAAAAGAGTTGAGTTTGGTGAAAATAAAGTTGAGTTTGGCGAAAATTATTTTGACTTTGGCGAAAATAAAGCTGAGTTTCGCGAAAATAAAGTTGCTATTTGGCGAAAATAAGGTTGAGTTTGTACTCATAAGCGTCCGTGATCCAAGATGGCGGACTGAGGACAATAGTCCATGGGCCAGACCAGATTTTCTTACCACTTCGAGGGACAAATTGTGACTGGTATCATTTTGAAGAGTACTCGAAGGTGTTTTGTAATTTTGATGATAGCAATTTTGAATGGGCAGCTTTATGGTATATTTTTTATTTAAAAAAAGTAAAAAATGGCACCCCAGCATGAAAACGAGGCTATCAGGAAGAATGCCTGAAAAAAACAATGATAATTTTTCAACGCCATCTAAAAGAAACACAAAGAGAAAACACCTTTTCTGTTAACCTAAATTCATTTATTTTTCAAAAAGACCATTTTTACATTGTTTTACTACAAAATTACCTTCACCAAAATTTGCAATGCGTTATGGGTAATCCAAGATAGCGGACAATCTCTCGGGTATGTTTTCAATTGTGTTTGTCGGGTTTTTATATCGGATTTTCGATATTTTAATAAAAAATATACAAAATATATTCCTACCCAAAGGTTTATGAGTTATCGGAAGTGTCTTTCAAATAAATTGAGCAGTAAATGGATGTTTTTAGTAAGGGACTGTGCAATAATTAGCAGGAGGGGGTTTTAGAAATGGGAAAGAGATGGTTAAAGATAAGGCTTCATCCTCCTCCCCCCCCCCCCCCTACTTAATAGAAGGGAAATTAACTATCACTCCCCCTCATACCTAAAATAAATAAGACCCAAACCACCCCTTAAGAAGACTTACAGGGCTTCATGTGGTTTCAACAGTGGATTTGCTTGATATTTTCATCGGAAACGAACAATTAATACTTCATAGCTATATTCTTCACTTATCCAGATTCTAACTGATTCACCTGGAGTGGAAGTCCTTGCTATATTCACCTCTCTAATTAACTGACAAAGCTTGCTTGAGAGACCTGCTGAGCTGCAACTGCTTTATTAGAGAAGCTGCAGAGTCAGTTCAGGAGTTCTTAAAATGAACAATATATAACTCCAGAACTGTATTCAAGTAGCTGAATGAGAACACTCAACAAAAATATGTATCATGGACTCCTCTGTGTCACTCTCATGACCACTCTTAAATTTTGCTTGCTTGCAATACCTGCTGTGTAGTTTTGTTAACCATGTCTTTCAGGACATTAGAATATTAGAATTGGGCTGAAATGGTCACATAACTTCGACGTATATATCATAAATATCATAATGGTTGATTTGCTGTGCAGATAGGGAAAGGTAACCCTTTTGGAAAAATACCTGTAGACCAAGCATGCGAGGAAACGGTAAATACACGCAAACCCCGGGGCACTAAAGCCGGGATTTAGCCTAAAGCCCAAGGCTCTCAGCAAATAATAGTAGCGCAATATAGAAGCATTTTCATGAGGAATTTAAAGGATATGCTTCATTTGAACAAATCAAGCTGTCAGCACGATGATCTCCAGAAGAGCCGGATCTCCAGAGTTGAAGCAGATGTGCAGTCATTACTGTCAACGTTGGATAGCTGGATAAATCCATTTGAAATCGAACAGCAAGATCTTGTTTGCTTATCCACAGGCAGGGTGGCCACCGTACAGATTGAACGTGATCTACTTCAGGCCAAATATATTGGCGAAAGAGCGTACCGTTCCTTTAGCAAGCAAATGCTAGAGTCGAAGGTAAAATTTCACGACAAGATGACAAAAGGCAAAGCCTTAAGACCTTCAATGACCTTAAAAAGAAAGTGGAACTCCGACGGGGAACTGCCAAGGAAGTCATACTGAAGGCAGACAGCATTGTTTGCGCAAATGATCGTAATCGCTGAAACGAGAAAGCTCAGTGCTCTCTCACCCGCTGGGGCCTCTTCCCTGCATGGCATTGGCCTCTGCCGATGGTTCTCTAAAGAAGACTAACATGCAAGTCTACACTAGCGAAAGAACTCCAGAAGGATGTCCCAGCAGTTGAAGCTATGCCACAACCATCGGCATGCATCATTGGCGGCATGGTCATGGTCCAAAGGCTCAAAGGGGACCAGAAGACGTTTTCTGAAATGGCAGATGCATTGATGGCTATGGTCTTGCAAGGAGCAACAAGTAACCGGATAGATGTTGTCTTTGATGTTTATCGAGAGACATTGATCAAGAATATGGAAAGAGAGAAGAGAGGAGGTGAGACAGAAACGAGTACAGAAATATACAACCAGATAATAGAGTACAGCAATGGAGGAAGTTTTTTTATCAAACCCTCAAAATAAGAAGCAATTCGTTAAATTTGTCACCGATCGGGAAGAATGGCAGAATGAGAGGTTCAGATGAAGGCTAGTAGGAAAAACGCTTTACACCGCGACCGAGGAAAATTACGTTGAGATTTCACCAGACGGTGTCGTTACCCTCAGGGAAGATCTTAAGTATACGCAAGAGGAAGCGGACACCAGACTTCTGCTTCACGCCTCTCATGTAGCAAGTAATGGCTACAGCGCCGTTGTGATATCATCAGAAGATAACCGATTTTTGTCCCGGGGGGGGGGGTTCTTCCTATATTTGGCTTGTAGGGGTGATCGTCGTATTTTTTAGGGTTTGATATCGGCGATCCGGTATTTTTTAGGGGTTGGTCAAGCGAAATCCATTTTTAGAGTGATTTTTAGACCATGAGGCATATTTTAAGGTGGGAAATGTTTCACGGTTTGGTATTTTTTAGGGTATTTTTCGAGTTTTCCGACGGTCACCCCTACCCTTTTTACCTTGAAGAACCCCCCCTCCCCGGAGTGTTTGTACTCTGTCTTGCTTTCAAGTGCTTTGTTCCATCTACTATGTATTTGAAATGTGGTACACAGACTCGTACAAGGTACATCAACATTACAACTGTTGTCCAACCTCATGGTTCGGAGCTATGTATATGTCTTCCGGGATTGCATGTTTTCACTGGGTGTGATAGTTTTCCTTTTCCAGAAAAGGCACTGACGCTAACTGCATTAAAGCTGGTGGAGCGAAATCCTGATGAGCTATTCACGAGGCTTCAAGAGTTCACCTGTATGATGTACTCCTCACACCCGGGGACCAAGGATGTTAACGAGCTGCGCTATCGAACCAGTTTCCACCATGCGAGGACACTCTGCGAAAGCATTCCGCTAGATCGAACTATCAGATAGCAATATGGCGCAGAAGTCTTCAGGGCTGTCCTCAGGTCCCTTCGCCTGTTGGATCTGGATAGAGTCTAGAGGATGGCAAGTTAACCATTAACTGGATGAGTGGGGAACTGGCACCCAAGGCTGTACTTGAGCTCCTATTCTGCCAATGCAAGAGAATCTGCAAATTGCCGAGCTGTACCTGTCTTGCCCACGGTCTGCAGTGCACTGACTTGTCGGTAAGCTACAAGACTGTACAAACCGGCGTGAGCCTGAACCTACCGAGGATTCACTTACAGATGACTCTGACGACGTAGATTAAGATGTATAATATACATGTATAATATAACACATTCCGTTGTATAAGTGTTATTATTTCAGTGATAGAGTTATCGACAGTTACTGTAAAATACTAAATAGAAAGGTCAAAAAAGTACCAGTTATTTAGGAGTTATTATATTGTGCAATTATACAACGCGTTGCCATGGAAACCAAACGAAAACATCCGTTTGCCATTCTAAGTCTTTCGTTATCATTCTTGATGTAACTGGCACCTTTCAAATGCATATTCGTACTAAGAGGTACACAAAACAACATTTTGTTGTAAATTTTAATAATGGGATATTTTTGGTACTGATGACGTCAGTTCATCAAGTAATTAAAGCTTTAAAGTTGCTCTTTCAACGTTGCTATTATATGTCAAATGAAGGAGAGGGATGGAGTTAAAAAAATGTATGATAGCACTTGGCCCTTAGAGTAGTAAGGAATGAATATTAAATACATCTTATCACATTTGCTGGGAAAGTCATTGATTTTATGTGTTGTGTTTAATTTTAACGAGCAGTTGCCATGGAAACCAAGCAATATTAGTATTTTGTTATTTGATTTTTCTTATATTATCTTATTGTAGCTATTTAGCATGTTTAAAAAGACGATAAGCTCAAAATATGCAGAATAGTAGTGTCTTCATCAGTCGATCTGGTTCATTTCTTATGACAGTGATGACGTCACTTAATCACGTGATTTTAGCATTAAAGCTGCTCATTTGACATTGCTATCATATACCAAAATGAAGTAGAGGAGTGGATGTTTTCAAAAATGTATGATAGCCTTTGTCCCTCTGAGTGGTAAGAAATTCCAATATTTTGGGTCTTGGCCCATGGACTACAAGGAGCGAGTTATGTTTGCTCTTGCACAAGTCGGTATCAGTTAGTTTTCCCAAAATATTCTCATTTTCGTACATAACAGAACACAGGTACTGAACATCTGTAAAAAATAAATTGGTGGCATTTGGACAAATAGTTTAGGAGAAAATAACGCGACAAATACAAACTTTCACGGCACGGAAACGAGGCTAAACAAATGCTCTGAAAACTGAAAGAATTATTCTAGAATATCGTTCCTGAAACCGAAATCACCCCAGCAATTGACAAAAGACAGTCTTGGGAACAATTTCCATAGGTGATAAGCTATAAAACTAATTGATACCGACTTGTGCAAGAGCAAACAACCCGCTCCTTGTCCTCAGTCCGCCTTCATTGGATCACGGACCGGCCCTGTTGCCCGCAAAGGATCATGGACCGGCCCAGGAGAACCACTGAAAAAAAAAATAAGTTTGTCGCTTTTGGGTTTGAAGACGCCAAAACTCAAAATAAATTTCGCCAAACTCAACTTTACTTTCGTCAAACTCAACTTTATTTTCGCCCCTTGGCCCTCCTGGGCTCCCATACATTGAAGTAAGAACTAAGCGCCACTCACCCACAGTCGGAAGTAACACCAAAACTTTATCCAAGCTCAGAATTGTTATGATAATTACAATGTGCTCAAACTCATCGCTTGTACATTGGTGAGTTGTAACTTGTTAAATTTCATTTGATTACTTTCCTTGGTTTTGTGGAAAATAGAAAATAGACGAATTAGAGCGATCAATATATGCCGGCACAAATTGAAGGTTTGTAATTAATATTCACTGTATGGATAAGGTCAAAGTAACACGTCAGAACAGTAAAACAATTTTGACTTTATTTTTAGTTTTTGAGTTCAGTTCTCATGGAGGTTAGATTATAGAATACCCCGCAACTTCGAAAGATCACTTGAAAACTGTGCTAAACTATGCTAAATTCTCCATTATAGTGCAGGTGTATGTAGGGTCGTTCTATGAATGATTTGGAGTCGAAAATGGTTAGGTTTTTTTTTTATTTCAGGGTTAGGTTTTTAGAAGGTTTGTATGAAAATTTGAGAAAATGAATTATTAATGATCCAAGTTGCGAGGTATTCTATAATTGCTCCTAATTTTTAGTTTTCCCGCTCAGCCTGGCAGAAAACAACCCATCACACGTTGTACGTTCGCAAGTCACGGACGGCAACCGGAACTCGTTGCTGCTTTACTCGAGTAAGACTTCCGAGCAAGATATCGATATCCAATCAAATCGAAATCGTGCCACGTTGGAAATGTTGTCTTTTCTTCTCGCGACAGTGTTTATATAAACTCTGGGGAAGTCCGACATTTGCTTCAGCGTTTTGAAAACGCTTCAGCGCTTAATTTAACGCTTCAGCGTTTTGAGTGAAGTCTAGATTCTCTAAGACTATTAAAATTAGTAGGGTTAACTTGTCAACTTGGCTAACTTGTTATAACTGGGAGATCAAGATCTGCTTGAGAATCTTCGACAGAGTTTGTTGATCTATAAAGTATAGCCAGTCATCGGCAAATAATTTAATGTTAGATGATGTTCCTTCCATGTCATTAATGTAATAATTAATAAGAACATCAGAGGTCCCAACACAGCCTTCCTTGAGGTGCTCCCGGCCATCCAAAACTACTCTTTCACAGCGCTGAGACAGCCAATTAAAGTTCTAACCCAGCAATGTAGTTGGCTGAATTGGGAGACCACATGAATGTATATTACGTTTATTATCTTTCCTGTTGTATTGCATTTGCTATAGCTAGCTACAAATAAACTTGTTGTTGTTGTAAAATGGCGGACGACAACAATGAAAGATATCAGAATAGATGGATAGTCTCTGGAAATCACTGGTTCAGGCACAATTCACACTAACCTACAAGCCTTTGCTGACATATGATATTCAGGCTGCATTTAGTATTCCAGTGGCTAAAAGATAAGTAATTTAAATTGTAATCATTCTGTGTATACTTATTCCGGAATACGTTCGATCGAACGCATCCTAAGTTTGGATATTCTGTGTTCTATTCTTAACTATTATTTCAACCAGTTGTTCGTATTAATCATAGTTTGTCAAGTACGAGGCCCATTCAGTCAGACTAATAAAGAAAACAATCATCTAATTCACATATGTACTTACCATTCTGAACAGGAAGTAAAAGAAATATCGCTACAACACAAAGATGTGCAACGCTTTTAAAGCGAATAAAATCGGCATACATCTCAGAAGGTACTCTAGCTGCTACGTAATTAGTTGACTGGCAACAAAATTATTTCGAAAGCGAATGACCGAATTCCTGTCTTCAAATAGTCCCTTCGACACGATTCTGTAAACAGATTTGAAATTAACATTTCGAATAATTACCAAATGTATAACTAGAACAAAAGGTGAAAAGTTCAGTTGATACCGTCACACAAGTGTGTTTCATTTGTTTTATCCACCCTTGACGAAGAATGAAGATATCGGGCTGAAGGGTGATTTAAGATTTCAGCTTTAATACGACTGCGACACATCTGAAGGTAACTATCAGCATTTTAAAACAGTAATAGGATGTCGTGATGAGGCTTCAAAAAATTGGTTACGAATTTATTAGTGTCGAGAGTGTGGCGTTAGCAGTCGTGATATACGTTAACTAAAATTGTACCGTGTAGTATGACTGACCTTTTTCCGGTTTACTTGAAAATTATGCACACGAACGGCTTATAAAACACGTCTTAAGTATCTCAAATATGCAGGTAACTACTGACACGTGCATCACTGATGCACTACACTGTCACATCTAGAGTGTAGTTCCAGTCCTCTCGTTTGGGATGCCGGATAGGAATACTCCATCTTTATATAGAGAGCAACATAAAAACACCCAGAAACGCCGGAAGCAAGCTACGTTTTGATGAACTACACCTATTAAGATACCAGGGGCGTAGCCAGCCATTGTTTCCCTTTACGCCCGAAGGTAGAAACCAAACGAGCGGTGAAGGCGCTAGCTCCTAAGGGGTCTGGGACATGCCCCCCCAGGAAATGTTTGAAATTTACAAGCTCTGAAACGTTTCCGCTGCAATGTCTTTAGTAAGGTTGGGGGGTCGATTGAATAGTGCAATATATAGCGTATTCGCCGTGCTCACTCAAGGGATAGAGTTGAATTTCTAATAAAAGTTATACAAAACAGAAAAATTCACTGCTACAGCCAAAACAAAAACGCAAAAATTCCTGTTTGTGGGTTGAGCGAGTCACAGGACTGAGCTAGGGGGCGGGGTTGCAAAAAGTTTTTATAAAAAATCTAGAGACTCTGAAATGCCATTTACAGTGATTTCCAGGAGTTATAGGGGTGCATGCTTCTAGTGTTACGGCTTTTAAGAAGTTGTTAAAAACCTATCTTTTTGGCAAAGCATATCGACTATAGTCTTAACAGTATCGTATTACCATTGTTTTGCAAGACGTCGATAGTTATATACTGTCAGGAGCCCATTACCAGGAGCGTCCATATGTACTATACCCGTGAGTCAACGTATGACCGGTTTGAGCTATTTTTAGAACATGTTTCCCGGGTAACTGCCTTGTGACTCTGCTGCGATCGTGCATATGCTTGCCGTAATTATCGAGATTAAGAATGATCTATTGTTCTTTGAGGTGATTTTACTAACGCTGCATTGTCCTGACTATGGTTTGATTGGATTCCCAAAGTGTGGGCACATGAACTCCCGTGAGATATGTTCTAAATATAGCTCAATCCGGTCATACGCTGACTCACAGACCTAGTATGGGAGATGGACGCTCCTGGTAATGGGCTCCTGATACTGTATATATTCATTTTTTTATTAGCATATATAGTAGATTTAGACATTCTATACATACTACTTAGTTAGGATTAGTATATACGTCAGCCTATAGGCATTTGTAATGCGCATGTGTGCATATTCCAATGGAACACGCGCAATATATATATCAGTTAAATTTATTATTACTATTTATTATTATTGTTGCACACCCATGCCATCTGACTCTGATTATATATTGATATACATGCTTGGCAGTTTTAGATACATTTCTAGCCAGTCAGAAGACTTAAATTTGACATTTTCTCGGGGCGCATGCTCCCGAACACGCGCTTGCTGAATTGAGCCCGTTCACTCAAAACCGTGGGCCCATATGCTGATCATTTCGGAGAGGAATTCATGATCAGTCTTCACCAACGATATGTCCTGTGGTTTGCATCCCTTCACAAGTGACTTCGTACTTCTCTTATTTCCGGGAACGAAGTCGAGTTTAGAGAAAATGGGAAAAGTTTCCCTGATAGATATGAGTTTAGTGCGTAAAAAACGTACGGCTTTACTCCACGTCAAAACATGGTGCAGTAACTGGGTCGAGTTTTATTGTGAAATCCCATCTAGTGACGTCACGGTAATTGAAACAGTTTGTTTCCGCTTGCTGATTTCTTCTTGTAAAGGTGACAATATATCAAGCAATTCGAGCGATTCAGAAATGAATGTTCGAATCAATTTCAAGGCTCTTCCGACATCATTTCCACACTCTGAATCACGTCTCATCTGTGGTTTGGAGAGCAGAAGTTTTTTGTTTGCGCGGCTTTTGGCACTGAAGAGGAACTGATTTTACTGAATGACAATGCTGAATGGTCAAGAAAAATTGGGAAGAAAAATGGAGAGATAGAAGAGAAGTGGACAAAACTAGGACTTAAATTGATCGTAAATTCCCGACGTCTCGGCTATACAGCCTTCTTCAGGGAAAATTCGTTACCAAATCTTTGTTTTGGAGAATTTTTAAGCTCATGACAGCTAAAAAAATGGGACCATTACTTTACTTCAATTTCCGTCAACAAAGATTTTACTTTTATTGTTTTTCCTGCTATAAAAACAACCAAATGTCGAGATACCGAGTTTGGTAAGTTTGAAAGTTGTGTTTTATCACGTAGAAGCTAAAACTACTTTTTCACTTCATCCTATTCAAGTGTTATTATAAGTATGCAGCTTTTCATATTGGGAGGGAAGGTTCTTAGTTTTAAGAGGCTCGTATGTATTAAATAATGAAGCTTCTGAGTGGCTGTTCTGGATGTCCCTTGAATTAGAGCCTTGGTTGGGTGAGGCCTGTTGACGATCTGACCTTGGAGGTAATCTGGTGGATGGACTCAGTGGCTGGTAGATGCCTGGTGTTTGCACTGAAGGAGTAGCGGGAACACAGCTAGAAGTCTCACGCGCTTTGCTTGACTCAGGATTAGCAATTGTATACTCTAGGTCTTTGTTCCTCCAATATTCACGGGTAGAGGTACCAACTGGTTCATACTCGTCATTGTTAATTGTTGGTGCTTGTGATGACAGCGAATGGGCAGCAATATTTTGTGATGAAAGAGGATGTTCCATTTCAATTGCGTTCTGAAAAAAAATGGTAAGCACGTATGCATTTAATATATGTAACATAGGATCATTATGGTCCTTTGGTAACATAGTCAAATATACGAAAAATATGAAGAGGAACACAAACGTATATAACTTACATCGTACACGGGATTATCTTCGTCAAGTTTTGAAGACGCTCTAATCATTAAAAAATATGATTAATTGAAAGTGTATGATTGCTAAGAACCCCAGAGAAAGCCGGAAAGAAATGTACAAATCTGAAGTCATAAACGCTTTTCTAGAATATACTTATAGGTAAAGAATATTTATTTTTTATTTTAATGAACATTTCTGGTTAATAGTTCTGCACAACAGACGTCCCAGCAAAAGCTATAAACAACGAATAGAGGACAGCAGGCAACTCAACACCTCTGAAGACATACCACTATCGAAATAGAAGCGAAACAACAAAACAGCAACAAAAAACAACAACTAAGTATCACTTTTAGTCGTACCTTGTAGCTTCTTTTGATTTTTTACCTGTAAAGCAAATATGTAGTAATAATAGTTATATTATATTCATTTTAACAATAGATTGGTAGATAAATAGGAGCTGGCAATTACACAGTAAGACGGTTTAGTGACTCCTGTACCATGATTGTATATTTAGGCTGCGCGCGCAACCTACATATAGAATCAGAATTGTGAAGAAAATGAATAATAAAAAAATTATGGCCATGCTATTTTCGTTGTGATGCTAAACCCCATCCAGTAATTGCTTATTATCACTTCTTCAGATTAAATATCATTCTTTCAGTATGTCACACCAGCTCAGATGAGTGATTCTGTTTATTTTCCTGATGTAATTTCAAAATGGCGGCTGGTTCTCCTGTTGCATGAAAAAGTATTGTAGTCGTGAAGAGACAATAGTCCAGAATTACCGCTGGATGCCATGACTACAGGCGCATTTACTCAACGTTAGTATCATTCTGATGTTAAATTACCAGCGAGAAGGTACATAAGTTCAAACTACAACATAGAGTTGTGAATAACCCATCTTGCCGCTGGTACTCTGAATATTTAATTAACATCAGAATGAGACTAAACGTCGAGTAAATGCGTCTGTAGTCATCGCATCCAGCGGTAATTATTGAATTGATTAATATCCATCTGTCAAATCTATTTAATTTACCGATTAGTGTTGTGTACTTACCATTCATAAAGTTGGTTCTCCAGATATATACAAGAAGAATTATGTTAACAAGTACCAGAAGTACGATCGTAGCCAAACATATAGCGAGTACAGTTGCACCTTGAAGGGAAAAAACGTATTTCACAATAAGGTATTGAGCCGCGAGCCCATTTTGATAAGAAAACGTTTGCGGTGTATGATATAGATCGTACCATATTTGCATGGTAAGTAATATCACTGATAAATAATGGAATGGAATCACGAGGTTGACATTAACCAGTTTAACTCAAAGCTGTCTACTGTTGTTCTACTGCATGTAAATCAAGACGGTCTATCAAATGTTATTAATTTAAAATTCACCCTAGACAAACTACGCCCAGGCTGAAAGCCTGTTGCATGACTATACCGCTATACATTGTACTGAGTATTCTACAAATATAAAGATATCACATACAGTTTTGTACATGTATGTTAGATTTACGGCTAGATGCAACAGGAAAATATTTTCTCTCTAATTACACTGAGCTCTGCAATTGAGTCACATGTAGTGAAACCAACTAGGTTACAGGATATTGGGTTTAGTTAAGTATCTTTTCTAGCTATTAATGCTTACTATAACAGGATAGAGCGGATTTCATTTGAGTGTCGGAAGTGTTTTGGTTTTGCGTTTACTAAGCTCTCCTATTGGCTGAGAAAGTAAACCAACCAATCAGAATCCAAAGTAAAACCAAACGTAAATTGGTTTTGGTTTTGCTTTGGTTTGGCATTGGCTCACAGGGAAGCCAGTTATGAGTTACTTATGATTACTCGCTGCTATGTTTGGCTGGCTGTGGGTAATTTGCGTTTGGTTTCACTGCACTCAAATGAAAACCGCTCTATTGGGTTTAGTTAAGTATCTTTTCTAGCTATTAATGCTTACTATAACACGAGTCTTCCGCTGTTTTAGCGCTGGACGTCGTGGAAGCTGTGAATAAATGAAATCCAAAAGAAGTCATGCATGAAACATTGTTTTGGGTATTAGTCTTTGCATCCTACAGTAAACAATACCGTTAGTAACAGTTCTTCATCGCCAGACTACCCTGTGATCGACACGTAGACACGGGAAACTAGAGTGTAACTATATATACTTCGTATGAGTGGGACAAAAATACGGCATGTCAGTAATATTACCGTGACCGTACTGTAACTTGTTACTGTACCGTAACTCTGTAATTTGATTGGATCAGAAAGACAAAACAATAGGGAAAACATTTCAACGGTACGACATGCCGTACAGTAACCGTGCCGTAATTCATTGCCGTAACTTGCCCACTCATACGAAATTCACTCTATAGCAGTAAGTCATGGGTACGGTGGACAATTGTTAATGCTCACTAAAAATATATACATTTTGATAATGATAAATCAGCAAATTCAGCCAGGATCAGAAGACTATCTACGGGTAGAGAAGAGTAACTATATACACAGAGGTAGAAAGCATGGATTGACAAGAACAGGACTATAACTTTGGGAGTCATGTGGTGTACGTACAGAGGAGGCTCTCCATAGGTTTTTATATTACTTTGTGGGAAGGCGAAACTTAATATTGCAAAACAGCTCAACCATGCAATGTCGTCAGTTGCAGGTACAATATCAATAAGCAGATTTTCAGCTTATTGAATGTTTCTCTTGCAAACAACCCCGTGTAAAATGAATGAATTTAGGTGTACATATTAGTCCTTACGCAGTAGCGAATGAGACGAACGTTAGCATTCAAAGATGGTCAATGCACTATTTACGTAGTTAACCTAGGATTATTTAGTTAGTGGTTATCGCAACATTTATGATCATATTTCTCTCGTTTCAAAACCATGCAGTCAATATATTTCTTGAATACATAGTACCTTCTGTGGAGGTAGTCTTCGCTGTAATAGAGCACGCCCAAACATCACTCTTAACACTCTCTTCGTACTCATTTGATGCTGTAACAAGGAACTTGTACGTCATTCCAGGGATGAGATCTTGTACGGCTGTATACCTTAGTGTTGAAGTGTCTGTAATATTATGAACCATGATCCAGTTTGAAGACTTGTCAACCGACTTATAATAAATCGTATATCTGAGGATATCACCTCCATTATCGTCAGGTGTGTTCCATTCTAACGCAACTGGTGTCTCTTCTGTTTCAGAAAGGTGACATGTAACATTAGGTGCTGTAGGAGGACCTAATAAAGATAAGCGAAAAATAAAATCTTCTCTTAGAAACCTATAGCTAGTTTTAGCTCAAGGGGAAATATATCTTCTGATGCATAAGCCATAAACCTACGGCTGGATGACCCATAGTAATTCATAAATGCAAATAACAACTGAAATATTGTAAGCTGAGGCAGGTAAAACTGTCCGCTCAAAACTCGAAGTGACACTAGCATATACCATAGTTTCAACCATCACCTTATGCCCTGCGAACTGGTTCTCTGGATAAAGCAGGGAGCAGAGAGCGAGGGAAAGGCGATGCAAGAAATATTTGAGTAACGTATTTAACAAACCTTGTTTTTTTGTGGTGATAGTCTTTCTGGCTAGATTCCCATAACCAACAACATTCCTAGCGTACACCTTCACCACGTACTCAGTATTCTTGGTCAGTCCTGAGATGACAACTGAAGTACCCGTGATTCCCTCTCGTGTTGTGATGACCTCCACCTTGTAGTCAATAACAGGGCTTTTTCCATTATCAACAGGACTGGTCCACCTGACAGTTATAGATAATGCTTTGATTTCACTCTCTTTGATCGTGATAGTTGGGGGACCAGGAGGAACTGAATTGATAGAGAAATGAGGATTAACAAATAGGTAGGGTACAACAAATTTCTTCAAACAAACTGATAATGCAAAAGGACCATTTGAATATTAAGCAATTATTGGATCTGGTTGAGCATGATAGCAATGCCGGAATATCAAAACCAAGGTCTGTGTTATCAGCTGAATCTATCAGGAATTTTCACGAAGAAATTAACAAAGGCAAACGATAACAATAGCAATGTAAGTGCCATGCGGAAGCTGTTTACAACAAATGTAGTATCGCTCATTGAATAATGTTATAAAGCGCATTCAATGCTGAAGTAAATTTTGTTGCTGGTAGTTTTACAGCCCGTATTTCTCATCACAAGAGAGCATATCACAGACAAGTCACGTCCTATCAACAATACTTACACCACTGAGTGACATTAATGAAATGTTCATCATATCCAACGCTGTTTTCTGCACGGCATTTATACTGCCCATAATTTCCACTGTCCTGTGTTGTTCGTATTGTAACTTTACGTCCTCCAGCGATGCTGCTAACACCTGTAGTAATCTGTGTTCCAGTAGGTTTATACCACGTGATCTGAGGTGTTGGGTTACCGTCAGCCATACATTGTAGTGTCATGTCATTACCATTCCACGAGAACGCTGTAGTGTTGGAGGAACCCACGCCAATCTTTGGCTTGTCTGAAATGAAAGATAAAGTTGATACGTAATTATAAGGCGAAATATCCAGCTTTCCAAGACCCCAAGTGCGCATCATTTGTACAGAGCATGGAGAAACAACTTTCATTTGTTAAATATTGAACAAACTGAAGAGAACATTTTAGTCAAACGTGGAGAGACGTGGTAAATTTCAGGGTTTAGTTTAAAGAAAGGCAAACAGTAACGACAACAACAGAAGAGTCATGCTGAAGTTATTAAGAGAAGGTCGTATTACGTCGGGCATAAAGAACGTCAAAATCGGCATCAGTGAGCGTGGCCAAATAATTACAATTAACACCATTTCTTTACTTATAGTCTGAATTTGAAGAAATGTTGGTGAGTTGTTAACAAAATGAAACTACATATTTTAGGTGTTTTATGTTAGTATGATGACGTTGTTGTGACGTCATAAGTGATGCCTCCTTTTTTGGTGAAATTCCCCCTTTTATAAACGTTACAAACAGACTACACCATCAAAGGGCCTTCATCACACATTCATTTGGCGCAAATTTGAACGTCCTATGACGACTACAGCAAAATGTATAGAGGAATGACTGTTGCTATGACATCATATTTAGTGACGTCACAGAGTCGTACCTAAATAAGGCTGCCTATTGTTAAAAAATCAATAATGTGACTTTTGAGTGCCAGACTAGCACATTTCATCATTAAAACTCGACAATCACTCAAAGATTTTTTCCCCAAGGGAATGTATAAAAAAGTATGACGTTGCCGAAAATATGACTTCGATTTTAAGCCGGTTATGGGCAAAAAAAATCTAAAAACATACGATTTTAGCCACCAACGTGTTTATAATCGGACAAAATGTCATGCAACGGTATTTACAACTCTAAAAGATGAATGAAGCGATATTTTCATAAACGCTTTTGTGTCGTTTATTTCCCGCTAATTTTTTTGCGGGAAAATGGACAAAATTCAAACTTTCATAACTTTTGATTTCCTTATCCAATCGATATCACGAGGAGATTTTAACAATATACGACATTCCGTTTTTAGAGGTAATGAACAGTTATAAGAAACGTATTACAAATGGATAAATGACGTTATTGTGACGTCACAATGGTATTAACATAGCTAAAAAAATCAGGTTACATTCCTTTTACAAGTCTACATCCTTCTACCAAAATTCAATCGTCTGCATTGAAAACATTTTAAAATATAGAACTCATGCCGTTTTTATGGTCGTTTGTGCCCACCGTGTATTGCTGATTGGATAATGTTAACTTGTACATACTACTGATTGGTTAGTTTTGCAGCGCGCATCAATCTGACTCAAACCTACGCGACCAGGACGAGAGGGATTATGGGAATACGACAGCAGATATAAATTCTTAAATCGACAAGTGATGCCCTGTCATCTGTTCTGGCTTACGTGATTTAAAATGCACAAATGTATTCCACCACGCCCCATCTCATTACTAGCTGTACACGTGTATAGATTCAATAATACTGAAACACATGTGGTTCATAAACTTACAGTTTACAGTGACTCGTATCTGTACTGCACCACGTCCAATCTCATTACTAGCTGTACACGTGTATAGATTCACTAATATAAACACATGTGGTTCATAATCTTACAGTTTACAGTGACTCGTATGTGTGCTGCACCATACCCCATCTAATTACTAGCTGTACACGTGTATAGATTCAATAATACTGAAACACATGTGGTTCATAAACTTACAGTTTACAGTGACTCGTATCTGTACTGCACCACGCCCCATCTCATTACTAGCTGTACACGTGTATAGATTCACTAATATAAACACATGTGGTTCATAATCTTACAGTTTACAGTGACTCGTATCTGTGCTGCACCATGCCCCATCTCATTACTAGATGTACACGTGTATAGATTCACTAATATAAATACATGTGGTTCATAAACTTACAGTTTACAGTGATTCGTATCTGTACTGCACAACGCCCCATCTCATTACTAGCTGTACACGTGTATAGATTCACTAATATAAACACATGTGGTTCATAAACCTACAGTTTACAGTGACTCGTATGTGTACTGCACCATGCCCCATCTCATTACTAGCTGTACACGTGTATGTTCCTGCATCTGATCTGTTCACTGAGGAGATGCTGTACACATTTCCTGTATTGGGAGGTTTTATTGTTCCTGGTGATTTGGACCACGTGATGGTGGGTGGTGGATATCCATCTGCTGTACACGTCAAACTAAGTACAGCCGACTCATTGACAGTTTGGTCACGTGTCTTGTTCAAAATTGAAGGCGCATCTATCGGGAAGACAAACATATTTGCGTTAAATTTTATATTTAAGTATATCAAGATCTTGTTGCACATTTTTAGAGACCGGCAACAAACTTGAAGCCCAGTCTCTGGTGTAACATGAAATATATACCTATATGTTTAATGTTTGTCAGTTGCATGAAAAGCATGTAGAAATTAGGATAGATAGAAATATGTATATGTGCAATCAGTTACATTGAGATTGTCAGATTGGCTATCTATTCTCAAAGCTATTTCTTTTTCGGTGTTAAATTTGAATATGTAGCAGTGTAATTTCTTCGAGTTGAAAGACTGATTCATTTGACGTCATTATTGTTATTTTTCATAAATATTAATGAATTATTATTAATAATAATAATTTGGTTAACTGGAACAAATTAAAATGAAGCTAGCTGATTATGATTAGCGATATATTTTAACAAAACACTGCTACTGTATAGGTATTAAAATCAATCTTTATCTTTATCAAAGTTTAAATGCTTCTCAATACTTACACTTCACAATAACAAATGCAGCTGCTGTTACTTGGTGTTTTGTTACTCCATAAACATTTATTGCTGTGCAGATGTATTTACCAGCATCAGACTTGACTGCAGTAGGGACTGTTAGTGTGTATGCAGATGCTGATGTGAGTACGGCACGACCAGCCTTTGACCAGAAAATGGCAGGTGGTGGATTACCACTTGCACTACACGTTATGGTTACCGTGTCACCCTTGTTCACTGTTACATTCTGTAATGGACTGGTGATAGCTGGTGGATCTGTAGCCTGCGTACAGCATCCCCTACTTGAGGGAGAACGGCGATTTCATCGTTTCCGTTTCTCCCCATGTAGGGTCTGCGACTCAGAGCCCAAAACCGTGTCCGTGACGTCACTTCCAAATTTCTGGTAATTAGCTATTTATGCATAACGAAGTCAAAACGAGATGGCGAATGAAATGAGATTTCGAAGTGTAAAGTCTGTCGCAGAGGAAATTTCTCTCCAATTTGGAATCCCATCTCTCCAATGTGAACAGCTTAATGCTTTATGTAACTTTATTCGTGGGAAAGATGTGTTCGTGAGCCTTCCAACATGCTCAGGAAGGTCACTGATATTTTCAACTGGCGGCCCCTTCAAACCAACTCGCGGCCAGGTTCGGGCTTTTTGAAGAAAAATGCATTTGTCATTGAAATCACTCCGCTTGTTGCCCTCATGAAGGATCAAGTGAAGCGCTTACTTGGTCATGGATTTAAGGTGAATATTTGAGCAGGGATTTTAATTGTCTGAACAGAGATAAATAAATGTAATTTACAGTTTCGCTCGGTACGAACCGACTATTATATTCTTGGCAGGGAGAGAGAAACATAGCAGAACTAAACAAATGCTTCATTACTTCGATCCCTGTTATACTCCTATATAAAAACCTCCAAACAACATTGTTAATAAAGACCTCCGTGTAAATCCTTAATGAGGGCAACAAGCGGAGTGATTTCAATGACAAATGCATTTTTCTTCAAAAAGCCCGAACCTGGCCGCGAGTTGGTTTGAAGGGGCCGCCAGTTGAAAATATCAGTGACCTTCCTGAGCATGTTGGAAGGCTCACGAACACATCTTTCCCACGAATAAAGTTACATAAAGCATTAAGCTGTTCACATTGGAGAGATGGGATTCCAAATTGGAGAGAAATTTCCTCTGCGACAGACTTTACACTTCGAAATCTCATTTCATTCGCCATCTCGTTTTGACTTCGTTATGCATAAATAGCTAATTACCAGAAATTTGGAAGTGACGTCACGGACACGGTTTTGGGCTCTGAGTCGCAGACCCTACATGGGGAGAAACGGAAACGATGAAATCGCCGTTCTCCCTCAAGTAGGGGATGCTGTACGCAGGCTAGTGGATCTGTGGAGTGAAAAAATATTTGTCCTAAGTTATTGGTCCTCTTACCTATTGCCAACTCTTCCCTATAACTATGATTGTCGCATAAAGGGATCGCATACAAATGGTGGTGTACATCCTGGAAATTGTAGTTTGCGTGCACTATTAGTATATCACGTTTCGTGTGTAACGGTTTTTCCAATTAATGTATTACTTTGTATCACGCTTTCACTGTGTTGTCCAAATCAGGTTTGGAAGGATATGTTCGATGGTCTCACTGTGTCAAAACATAGGGACTCGTGGAATCATATGTGGGTTATACGGTACATGAACCAATCTGTACACATAGTCCTTTTATTAGGATTGACAGTCTGATAAACAGTGCATTACGAACCAAATACATTTTAGTTGGATTGAGTCAAAATAGTTTTTGCTTAAAATACTTTAGAAGCAGTCAATGTACCATATTTTTCTTAAAGACTCTGGTAAACATCAATGCCGCTGTTGCAGCAAATTTGGTCCCTATGCCCCCTACCCCACCCATGACAGTTATATTACACGCTTTTCTTTCCGCAATTTATTTTTTACATATGCACTCAAAACACATACAAGGCATCCACAACGAATACAAGAAACTAGTACTGGGGAGTAAATCATGTTGTTTAAAGAATAAAATATTGGACATATCGACACAGAGAAACATAAAATTGGAAAGAAAGTCTGGTATGCCATTTAATTTGAAAATCCACTTCAGTCTTGTAGCGGGATAAGCAAAATGTTACAAGAAGCGGCATGTAGCGGCCACAATAAAAGAACAAAATTACGGGAGTCGTAACTAAAGCAGGTGAAGGGGTGAGAGCGGAAAAACGGAGCGCATGCGCACTAGGCACTTTATTAAAAGTGAATTAAGATGGCCGCCGAGCGGGAGGGAATTGTAGCTCTTTTCCAGGAACCTCTCACAGCTCAAGAAATACCACGATTACTTTATTACTTCACACCATGGACTTATATTCTTCAGTGACTTCTCTGAGCCCAAATAACACATAATCCAGTTCACAGAAAGAACGCTACAATTGCTCGTTCAACTCTGTCTTCAAGCAAAACGAACCATTTCGAAATGTTCATATGCGACTGGAAAAACGCCAAAAATAAGAAAACTTGTGAATATATAAGGTTTATACTTCGGTAGAGAACTAAGAAGGTAATGGTTTTCAACATATAAAATACCATATTCGAGATTTTCATACCATTTTTCAAACGAAGCATTTGAAGTTGCAGTACTGTGACTAGACTGTCTACAGCAGAAGAACTAGAAATCCCGGAACGACGATCCGCATAATTTACCAAGGCCTGTAAGTAAATCTACAGAGCTATTATCAGGAAATAGTACAATTTTTCACTTGATTTGGTCAATATGGTATCACATCTGCATTTTGACGAAATAGTTGATCGTTTTAGCAATGTGAAGAATACGATTTTTAATTTGTTTGTAAATGAAGTGTTACATGTTTATATAAACAAGATGTTATAATTGTTCTGTTTTCAGAAAGAACATAGTTGTAATAGAATGCCTTTGGCAGAGTAGTTTTGTGTTAATTTAATTTTGTTCATGTTAGAAGAGGAGCGACACTAATTATATCGTGTGGGACTTGTGTGATTCTGTAAGAGGTGGCTGGTGCCTGCATGTGGACTTTGCCACCCAAGCTTTGTGTTTGCTAGCTTTAAACGAAACAGTACTTCTTGCCGTTTTCCCAGAAAAAAGGACGCTTGCAATGGTATCCATTTCCCTTCCCAGTTCCCTCAGCGTTTACTTGATGTTTTTGAATATATGGACTAAAACAGCAAAGGGGCATGTCTACTGAGAAATGGAGACTCGATTCAAGCACCATAACTTCTCTTGATCTTCATTTTATTCTCCCCAGGCATGCAAGCACAAGCAAAGTGAGACAAATATACATGTGTAGGATAATTGAAAGATTTAAATAGCCTCCTTAGGAAACTACATGTACCTGTATGAGAAAAAAAAGATACATTTTTTTTCATGTATACATTATTTGAGACAATAAACTGTTAAAATTGTAAACCTGTTTTTAATTGTTACACGGTACAACATTGAAGGACTAAAAAGATTTTAAAAAAGTATTTGCTTTAATGTTTTTTTAAAGCAGAATCCTCTATCTTGCCGAGTTTATATCCAACCAATAGGTGACATAACAGTCAGGGTGCAATATAATTTCCCACAAAAGTGAAATCTATATTCTAACAGTTGAAACTGTTTACATGTATCTCTCTTTTTTCATTTGCCTAATGGTTACAAATCTACACAATTTGTACAGGAATCCATAAGCATAATTACATATAATAAAATTAATTGTTAATTTGTTTGAAAAATATGGGGGCTTCCTTTTTTCATGAGCCTCTTCTTGGAGTTAGACAGAAACTACATTATTAGCATAATGCAGAGGTTTCATTAATTTTCAGTGTACCTGGCTTGGACTTTGAAAGTAGATGTGGATTTGCCTTTAGTAATAAATGTATTTTAAAATACAAATATTATAGTATGTGTAGCTAGCTATACATCTATACAGCTATTCCAGGCTAAGTGCAATGTAGATGCATGCTAGTGCTGGAGCTCTGGTTGTAGCCAGGTTATTTTGAAACCCCTGATAGTTAGTGGTCATTTTCTGTATGGCCCCATTTTCTGTGCATCTGTAGTATACTTATTTTATGACTTGTGTCAATAATTTTTAAGTGAATATTATTTTCTAGAATTATGTAAAGGGCTAATCTAAGAAACATATCAACATGGTTTCTCAACTTGATTTTGTATGAATTATGGGAAATAATTTTAAAGGTACTGTGAATTGTGTGTATGTCGTGCTTGTGTTTTATATATTATTTTATGTGAACTTATTTCAGAAGTGAATCATGTATATGTTTGAATTGCTAATGGCATCATTTCAAGGCAGGAAGTGAGTCAGCTTTTTATTGGATAATTTTGAGAGAGGGAAAAAGGGTTAGGTGCCCAGTGAATGAATGTGATAGTTAATCCAGTCTATATAAGCATAATATTAATTAATTTGGGAAAAGAAAGCAACGAGGGGGAAGTATGTTGGAATGAAGCACGTTTCCAATGGCTTCCATTTTATAATAATAACAATCAGACTGTGTAAGTAAAGAAATAATTAATTAATAATTATAGTAATGATATCAGTGCTAAGAATCTCTGCTTATGATCATGCATGTTCATTAATTTATAATTAAGGTTTAAAAAAAAGCTATTGAAAGTGTGCATTCTGTATTACAAACAGACCCCTTTTTTAAGTGGCTAAGTCTGCTATTACCTAAAACTCAGGGATGCTCGGAGATGGTAAACTTTTTTCTGAATTTAAGGTTCAGATGCAAATATGTAATTGATTATAATCATATTTAGTATTATTGAAAGTATTAATATTTTATCAGTCTAAAATTTAACCCTTATGATTTGAATTAACATGAACATGCAAATATGTAAGTGTGAACAGAGATTCTTAGTATTGATATCATTATTATATTAGAACTGTTTTTAATATTAATATTTTTATAATTAAAATTATATCATTAGTCAATTAGTTATTATGTCATGTCTTGCATTTTAAAAAATATGTTCACCAACACATGTGTATCTGATTGTTAATGTTAGTATTATGAATGAAACCTCATTGGAATTAATCTCCCTAGCCATCACAAGTTTCCCTTCCCAAATGCATTATCAAACCCATATAAACTGAATCAAATATTACATTATTTCAATCAACACCTACATGTTACCCTTCTAAACTCAAAATGTGAGTTTCAACATCAACACATACATGATTTACCTCTTAATTAAATTTTATAGAATATATGTGCATATTTTAAGAAAATTATCTAAACTTATTTTTAATATTCACATGTTTCATAGATTTAAAGTACATACTACATACATCTTCTTGTTTTTGGTAGAGAATAAAGATCAAGATAAGTGATGGTGCTTAAGAGTATACATTTTTCAAGTCTTCCATATACTCATTTGTGTATGGGTCCAACTAATTATTTCATTCTTTTCTACAGTAAAAATAAACATTTAAAAAACACTTATAGTCTCAAATAATGATAAAGTATAGATGAAAACTATATAGTTAACATTTGTATTTATATGCTCATAGTTTGCTATATTTGCCTGACTTTGCTTTTGCTTGGGGAGAATAGAGATCAAGAGAAATTATTGTGTTTGCATGAAGTCTGCATTTCTCGACAAGTAATCTGTATAACCAATTTCGGTCCAGATATTCAAAAACAGTAAACAGACACTGAGTCAATTGGGAAGAGAATCAAGTTTACTATTTTACAGGAAAATCAACAAGTCCAGAGGTACTGCTTCTTTGTTTGATCTGCAAAAAATGTGCAAAGGAAACAAAGCTTGGGTGAGAAAGTCCACATGCATGCTCTTCATTTCATACACCAACCATCTCTCTTACAGAACTGCACAGAAGTCCCACACAATATCATTAGTGTCACTCCTGGGCTCTCCTCTTCTAACATGAACAAAATCACATGAACGCAAACCTGCTCTACCAAAGGCATTCGATTACAACTAGGTTTTATTGTTGGCTTTCTGAAAACAGAACAATTATAACATCTTGCTTATAACATGTAACACTTCATTTACAAACAAATTAAAAATCGTTTTCTTTACGTTGGTAAAACAATAAACTATTTCGTTAAAATACGGATGTGATACCATAATAACCAAATCAAGTGAAATGATAAACATGTTCCAGATAATATAGCTCTGTACATTTACTTACAGTCTTTGGTAATGCGGATTGTTGTTCCAGGATTTCTACTGCTGTACTGTAGTGTAGACAGTCTAGACACAACTGTAACTTCAAATGCGTCGTTTGAAAAATGGTATGAAAATCTCGAATATGGTATTTTATATGTTGAAAACCATTACCTTCTTAGTTCTCTACCGAAGTATAAACCTTATATATTCACAAGTTTTCTTATTTTTGGCGTTTTTCCAGTCGCATATGAACATTTCGAAATGGTTCGTTTTGCTTGAAGACAGAGTTGAACGAGCAATTGTAGCGTTCTTTCTGTGAACTGGTTTATGTGTTATTTGGGCTCAGAGAAGTCACTGAAGAATATAAGTCCATGGTGTGAAGTAATAAAGTAATCGTGGTATTTCTTGAGCTGTGAGAGGTCCCTGGAAAAGAGCTACAATTCCCTCCCGCTCGGCGGCCATCTTCATTCACTTTTAATAAAGTGCCTAGTGCGCATGCGCTCCGTTTTTCCGCTCTGTCGGTGAAGGGAGGCAATTTTTAGGGAAAAAAGTTTGTAATCCATTAAGCCTTGTGTGTGTGGTTAGCTTTATGCCGCGAATTCTAACATGCAACAACAAACTTTATATATCTCTCTCATGGTGGGCTTAATTCCACAACTCTCCATCTACATCCGGGATCCTATATCTCTACTCGTATCCCACGATGCAATACACCACATCTCCCCCTAACTTACTACAAATGTGCTAGCAGAAGTTTGATTCCAACCCTAACCCAAACAAAACCCTTACCCTAAAGCCTTACCCTAAGCCCTAACCATAAAAGATGTTCCCAGGTAAACACAAAGTTCTTACTGACATAGGGCTAGGGTTCACAGGTATTAGCCAAAATTATAAACAGAAACACAAACCCTAACCTAACCCAATCCATAAAACCAACACTGGAAAACATTCCATTTTTCCATATTATGTAAATAACATGTAAATTGTTTGTAAATAGACTGTAAATTGAATTTACAAGAAAATTGGACATCTACAAAGTATGTAAAATATGGCTATCTTTGTAAATAGTTTGTAAATTGGCAGAGCACACTTTGTAAATGGTTTGTAAAATAGCAGAGCACAAAGTACAATTTGTAAATTGTTTGTAAATTAGCAGTACACAATTTGTAAATTGTTTGTTAATTAGCAGGGCACAATTTGTAAATTGTTTGTAAATTAGCAGGGCACAATTTGTAAATTGTTTGTAAATTAGCAGGGCACAGTTTGTAAATAGTTTGTAAATTAGCAGCGCAGTTTGTAAATTGTTTGTAAATTAGCAGGGCACAATTTGTAAATTGTTTGTAAATTAGCAGGACACAGTTTGTAAATTGTTTGCAAATTAGCAGTGCACAGTTTGTAAATTATTTGTAAACAAGAGCCCATCTGGGCTTTCACTCGGGCCACATGAGATTGAAGATGAAATACACTTTCATTTGAAATCCTCTTAGTAATAACCAAAGGGAAGAATTATTAGCTGAATTTAGCAGTCTTTAGGGGTGGCCGGTAGCGCGGTGGCTTTCATGCTCTGCTCCCCTAGTATATATGTAATTTAATATTTTTATTTTTCTCGTTTGTTGACCTTTTAATTTAAACACTACTTATTCGTTTAACACACTGCATTTGAGCAGGCATATATTCATTGTTTTGAACCCGAGAATTAACCGTACTACCGTACTTCATGGTCCTTTTCTTTAGTAGTGGGTTGTCGGTCAGGTGATTGTAAACTCTCGTCATTTAGCACAGAAAATGTATTCTGATGAATAGGGATCGGGTTGTCATGTAAGAAAGATGGCTCTTGAACAAACTGATGCGTTGCTAAAGCTTCAGTAGGTTGGGTAGTCTCGGAACACTGAAGACCTTGGTCTTTCATTGTCTTCTTTTTTGTATTCTTGATTTTTTTTTAAAGTTTGAAAGTCGGATCTCAGCTTTATTATATCCGCTTTCAACTCGCCATTTTCAACTTCTAGGTCAATAATTTCGGTCTTGTATATATTATCTTGCTGCACTAATTTGTCTTCCAAATGACTGAGTTTCGTTTCTTGATTCGTGTTTTGATGTGACGAGAGTAAGAATTCATTACGCATATCAGTTAGGTCAACGTCCATGTCACAAATCAAGGTCATTAAATCAGCGAGAGAGTTCTTATTGCGGGATAACAATCCTCGTGAAGAATCTCAAGAATTCCGTCTCTTCCGGTTTGAATTTGACTCATGTGTATGTTGCTTTTGGAATTTCAAGGATATGTTGATCCAAAACTACAGGCTCTTGGGGTTTTTCATTGACTTGTGAACTTGCAGGCTCTGTAACTTGTTTTGTTTTCTTAGTATAACATAAAGTGTTGAACATGTTCTCAAGCATGTTGCGCGTGACCTCTGTTTCTTCATTCATTAAGTTCTCTACTTTCATCTGTAATCTGGGAAACTCAATCTTTGCCCATGCCTTGGCACATAACTATTCCTTCGACAGCTTGTATGTTTCCGCAAGGTCAATATCCTCGCTGGAACGAAATAACTTGATCTCAATACTCTCTGACTGTGTCTCTGCCTCATTTAAGTGGTCGATCCAACTTACGGTAAATTTAAATCTCTGACAGTTTTTAAGAGACTCATAATATTGGTCTTGAAGGGCCTTCACCCAAAATAAGATGTTCTCCTCGGATGTTTTAAATGCAGCACAGCGAGCCGATGGCTTATAGATTCCAATATCTATTTCTTCGAATTTTAGCTTTCCGGATCCTTGCCACTTCACTGGCTTCATGTCGTCGTACGTGTTGTATATAAAATCACTGGCCATCTGGGTAAAAAATGCGCTAATTCGGCTCCGACAATAGCGCCAGTTGAAATATCCTGAGCCGGTTGGAAGGCTTTCGCACGAGTGAAGTTAAATAAAACATTAAACTGCTTACATTTGAGAGATGGGACTCCAAATTAGAGAGAAAGTTCCTCGCGGGTCCTCCGCCATCTTGCTTTACTGTATTAAATTATGTAAATAAATTAACCTGGCGATTGTTGCGTGACCAGCACAGTGCAATCTGATTGGTGGTGAACTTGACCTTTAACGCATGCGCAGAAATTTTGCGATACCCAACAAAAATAAATAAATAAATCAGGGCTTGCATTTTAAGACTCGGTGCTGCCACAGGCAGCCCGAGTAATTAGCAGGGCACATTTTGTAAATAGTTTGTAAATTAGCAGCGGTTTGTAAATTGTTTGTAAATTAACAGGGCACAGTTTGTAAATTAGCAGGGCACAGTTTGTAAATTGGCAGCGCACAGTTTGTAAATTATTTGTAAATTAGCAGCGCACAGTTTGTAAATTGTTTGTAAATTAGCACGGCACAATTATTTATAAATTGTTTGTAATTAGCAGGGCATAATTTGTAAAATGTTTGTAAATAATGAGTATATATCATATTGATGGGGGGTGAAAACGTAAACAGGGAGGGATTGATAAAACTTCCCAGAACATAAATAGAAAAAGAAAGACGTAAACTGTTATTTTAACTACATGTATATTAATTTATTTCTCTGAACAGTATTTGTACTAGCATTTGTACTTACATAATTTCAAAGGTTCCTAATAAACTATAAAGTACAGTGAACTCTCTCTAAGGCAGACACCTATGGGGCCTATTTTGGTGTCCGGCTTAGAGTTCAAAATACAGAGATTAAGTGAGAATGGGTTTTTAGGGAACAACTGCTGTCCACTTAGAGGGAGTTGACTGTATATCGGCAGTCAGCTTGACACTAAGGGTGCTTAACTGGCCAAAAGCCAGTGGTACGTTGTGTTTGGTTAGTAGATTGCTTTCATTCTATGATCTTTTTGGCCAGTAGGAATAACAGCACATCAGAACATTTTGTAGGGAACTTCTAGAATTTACATTATATTATTTCAGTTTGGATTGTCAGGCCTGAAATTTGGCCATTAAGGATTACTACATCACTACAGCTACTAGGGTTGCTGGGTCCCTTTAAAAAACACCCAGTGATACCTACATGTAATTGGCAAAGTAGCAGACGAAGTGCTCTTATTCACATCCCTAAATGTTACCTGTATATATTGTAAAAGCCCAGGGACTTAATTAAGTTTAGGCCTTGAAGAGGGGGGATATTAGAGGGAGGCTTATTTAATAAAAAAAAATAAAAAAAACTGAAGCAAGCTCTTAAATTATATAAATGTTCTACTGTACACCCGTAAATGTTTCAGTTCAAGCATAATCATAAATGTCAAAATCACAGTCAGTACTGTTCAGTACCGCTCACATGAAACTGCACATGGGGAATGTTATGTTAAAGAATAAAATACAGTCCCTAAGGCCACTTTAATTAAATTCCATGTCTTGTTTTTAAAGGGAATCTCGTCTGAAAAACGGTGTTTTCTCTCACATGATTGTTATGCATGCCTAAGCCTGTTTCTGTGCTTGTCTCCTGTATATTGTCATTTATGCACATATTTTCCTGTCGATAAAACTCATTCAAATTTCCTGCATGCTGCCATCTTGGATATCATGACGTCACAGTGTTGCCACTATTGTTACACAACAAAATAGCTATTGTTTTCTGACAATAGAGGCAACACTATGATGTCATAAAATCCAAGATGGCAGCGCACAGGAAATTTAAATGAGTTTTATCGACGGGAAAATCGGTGCAAATATGACGTCTAGTGTAAAATTTACTGGAGACAAACACAGAAACAGACTTAGGCATGCACAACAATCATTTGACAGAAAACATCGTTTTTCAGACGAGATTCCCTTTAAGATTTGTTAGGAGGGGGAGGGGGCTAAATTAAAATAAAATTTCAAAATTATAGTGTTAATATATAGAACTTTAATTCAGGGTAGTCAGTCAATTTAATAAAGAGATGCAGGGCTCAGAAAAGCTGAAATGTCCTTTTACCAGGTTGTCATGATATACATGTACTATAAAATCCTGGTTATAAGCTCTTCTGGTATGATTAAACCCCTGGCTATGGACCTGTCCCACGTGGCGGCCATCTTTCAATAAACCTATTGTTAATGCTTACCCAGCCTCGTTTACCAACATGTTTGAGACTGAGGCTGGATAAGCATTCACAATACTGGTTTATTCCAAGATGGCCACCGCGTGGGATAGACTGGTAACATAAAATCTACATGTAATCAAAGACCTCTACCACAAAACATGGCAGAATTAAAATAATTGCAAACTAGTAAATTATTTAATATTCATTTGGCATTAGATTTCATAGACTCATAGTGCACTGGCTCACTAAAACTGAATACACACAATTTCTAGCTCATGCACTTGATCTGATTGGCATTCGATAGACCTCTTCTTGTTCAAGCACTTGCGAGTCATCAAGTGACATAAAGTTGGGTGCCTATAATGGAAGACAGTTAGATGTTATAATTTATTGAATACGAGGGTGAATGTACATTGTAGCAAGAGTTATTTTCCAAAATTGTATAGTGTTCTATTTCTATTTATAATATAAATTATGGGATCATCCTAAGAACGTGCGATTTGATTGGATGCTCAGCGTGCTTGATTTTGTTATAAATGCACGCTCAAGAAAAAATCAAGCACGCCGAGAATCCAATCAAAACAAAACGTATCGGTGATTGTATTTCGCGAGTTTGCATAGCTAACGGCGATAATTTCATAGACTGGGAAGAAAGCATGTCCGACTTTGAGTTGTTAAGGTGTGCTGAAGAAGAGGAAAATAAAAGTCGCTTCCCAAAACTAAAAGAAAGTGATCGGCGAGAGAATTTAGCATCGGCTTCGTACTCTAAAGCGACCACAAAATGGGATGCTAAAACGTTTGAAGTTGAGAAAAGCAATGCCCACATTCTAATACAGTGTTACTCATTGAGAGCTTGATATAAAAAATGATTGTAATTAGGAAAAATGTGGTTTTTCTAACAGCCTGGTGAGAGAAAAGTGACAACACAACAACAAGATATGAGTCATGACTCACCAATAACTCGACGATACCTGTAATAAGCCTGATTTATGCTGAAACCCGAACAGTGAATTGCGAAGAATACAATGGGATTTCTCTGGTTCCATGTAGAAATTCGTTTGAGAGGTTCCTGAATGTCCCTGAATGAAAAACGGGCAATAAAACTTGCAGAGAACCCAGAACTGGCAGAATTTCAAGAGTAGAGTATCATTCATGTGTATAGCGGCCATGCCAACGAAGAGAGCCTCGAAAGCTACGCAACACGGCCATCAGAGCAGCAGTTACAACACTGTTCCTTGGGATAAAGAAAATATCCTTCTTCCGACCACAGAATCAGTAATCAGTGTCAACTATGCAGTTGTTGTAAAAAATAGTCGGCAATCCTCAACTCACGTGTCCAACTCTACTGCCGCTAATTCGCTAACGCTTTCTCTATGAATGCTTTTCCATCAGGCATTTTCAACGCCTTGCACTATCACAATGTACAGATAAACCTCTCCTGTGCTGACCAGAAATTGTAAAACGAAAGCACTTCGTTTCCTGCAACAGTTTTGACCAGATGACAATATTACAACCCATTTCATTTGCCGGCTCTTTCACCTTTCACTGTCTTTCACTTTTATCGATTGACACGTTCTATTCTTAGCAGATTACTTCATCCAATAAGAAACGAGCTTTCAGATCGTCAATGTCAAGCTGTCACAATTGAACCAATCAGCGACGAAAAAAGTTGTAAACAAGTCAAGTACATTAAAATGGGGTTTTCGCTGTCGTTAGTTTGCTTTTCCAGGTTAGATGTTTACGCGGGTTCTAAAGATAGCTTTATTTATTTCGTCTACATTGAAGTTTATATTATAAAACAAATAAAAGATGGTTCTCCTTGTTATATAACAAAATAATGCACTTTCGAGGTCTTGAAAAGCTGCTAAATGCACTCGCGTTCCGCTCGTGCATCCGCAGTTTTTCAAGACCTCGAGCGTGCATTATTTTGTTTTATAATATAGATACGATAGTACGCGCGCTCTGATTGGGTAAGAAGCCATGTTTTATCAGAGTATATAACATGGTTAGCCGTGTTATATAGTTTTCAACTGGCGGTTTCCTTTCATCGCGCGCGTAAATCTATATTATAAAACAGATAAAGAAGCCTTAAATCCATGTTTTATACTATCATAAAACACTCTGGTCATTTGAGAACACTCTAGAAATGTTGAAAGCACGCGCCTTCGGCTTGTGCTTTAACATTTCTCTCATGTTCTCAAATGCCCATTGTGTTTTATGATAGTATAAAACATGGCTAAGGCTTCTTTATTTGTTAAATATAACAAGGAGAACCATCTTTTATTTGTTAAATACACGTACACTGACAGTTCGAAAAGATTGTAATGTAGTGATGTGAAATATCCCTAAAAAATAAATTTCACATGCACGAAGTGCAATAATATTTCACGATGTCCATGAATTTACAGACGAAAACTCAAAGAACTTAAAATAATGACTGAGGCAGCCCAAGCTCATGTTACGAAAATATAACTTATAAGGGTTTGTACATGTCAAAAGCAGCATCATTGAGCCTGTCCAAATAATTAAAATTAACACCATTTCTTTACTTATAGTCTGAATTTGAAGAAATGTTGGTGAGTTGGTAACAAAATGAAACTACATATTTTAGGTGTTTTATGTTGCTGACGCTGTGGTGACGTCATAAGTGATTCCTCCGTTTTAGGTGAAATGCCCCCTTTAATAACTGTTACAAACAGACTACACCATCAAAGTGCCTTCATGACACACATTCATTTGGCGCATATTTGAACATTCTACGACGATTACAGCCAAAGTTATAGAGGAATTACTGTTGCTATGACGTCATATTTAGTGACGTCAGAAGTCGCATCTAAATAAGGCTGCCTATTGTTAAAAAATCAAGAAGAGAAAATGTGACTTTTGAGTGCCAGACTAATGCATTTCATCAATAAAATTTGAAAATCACTGAAGGCATGTATGAAAAGGTATGACATATTGACATTGCCGAAAATATGACTTAAATGTTAAGCCGGTTATGGTAAAAACAAAATTCTAAAAACATACGATTTTAGCCAATGACATGTTTTATGATTGGACAAAATGTTGCACAACAGTATTTACAACTGTAAAAGATGAATAAAGCGATATTTTCGTAAATACTTTTGCGTTGTTTATTTCCTGCCAAATTTGGCGGTAAAATTGGTAAAATTCAAACGTTTGATTTCCTTAACCAAATCAACATCGTGTTTTCGATTCCTTCATTCTCATCACGAGGATATTTTAACGATATAGGACATTCCGTTTGTAGAGGCAATAAAAACAGTTATAAGAAACATATTACACATGGCTAAGTGACGTCGTTGTGACATAGCTTAAATTATCAGGTTATATTCCTTTTACGATTCTACACCCACCTACATGTACCAAAATTCAATCGTCTGCGTTGAGAACTCATATAGAACTCATGCTGTTTTTATGGTTGGTTGTGCCCACCGTGGTATGGGAAGCTCATATTACGAAATATAAGGGTTTGATGGGAACGTAACAAACTCTGTTTACTAGCCAGAAATACTGTAAATTTTTCGAATAAAAATAACTTACCGTGCGCGCTGCTACGTCTTAATAATAATAATAATGATTTATTAGCAATACATCCACTAGGTGGCTCTTCGTTTGCTAAGAGCTAAATAAAATTACAACTTTAAGAGGAAAAAAGAATTGTGATACTAATTATACTAAAAATTCTTATTAACAATACTATGATATAAAATGTCTCATAAGTTACGAACTCTTAATATTAAGTATAAACATGGCATAAAGGATTATTAGTGTTAATTGGCATAAAAAGTACTATAAGATATTGATAATTAAGCTATGCGTGATTTCGCTTTACCTAATAAGACATTCCTAATTGCCTTCAGTGACAAATGCACTATAACCTGTGATACGTCTACACCTTCTGAGAGGCTATTAAATGTGCGCGCGGCTATCTGTTGAAAGCAAAAGCAAAAAAAAAAAAAATTCCAGAAAAAATGTGTTTAAAAAAATTATTCTTCCTGTTACCTAAAAAATATATATATATATTGCCAGCTGAAGATTGGTGTGTCATATTTTTTTTATTATCACAGTACAGCAGCATTCCTCCATAATTATCAGAGTAATATGCAAATATTAAATATATGCTTAATATCTTTGCTCAAATTGACCTGCATTAGCCATATTGCCTATTTGAGGCATGCAAGCAATACATTTTAATACTAAACAAAATACAGATCTTTAAACCAACCTTGCCAGCTGAAGATTGGTGTGTCATATTTTTTTGTATTATCACAGTACAGCAGCATTCATCATCATCATCATCATCATCCTCCATAATTATCAGAGTAATATGCAAATATTAAATATATGCTTAATATCTTTGCTCAAATTGATCTGCATTAGCCATATTGCCTATTTGAGGCATGCAATCAATACATTTTAATACTAAACAAAATACAGATCTTTAAACCAACCTTGAATATTAAACAGGTTTCAATGACGAGATCCTATGTATCAACTACTATGATACTTGGTATTTTAACATTTCAAATGCTATTCTTTTTGATACAGTTTGTTATATGTTTTTTATATTGACTGTTCCTGTAATTCAGTTCTCAACTGCAAGAGGTCCAATATTAAAACACGTATTATTATTGTTACATTATTGTTTTTTCATCACAAACAAAATTGATATGCTGCAAAAAAAATCACCTTAAAAAAAAAATATTCCCAGCGATCAAATGAAAAAAAAATATTATTCCACTTAAAGTGGCCAAAAAAAAATTTTTATTTCATCTTCGAAACTCCCCCCCCCCCCCCCCCCCCATCACTTTTCTAATGGTCCGTCCCTAATTAGAGTGTAATAGTATGTAATACGCTACTATCTATTTCACGGGTTAAGTAAAATCACTCTATGGCTAAAGTTCTATAACACGATGACAATGTCATTGTTACATGCTTTTTAGAAGTGACATGTTACATGTCTTGTGTCATGTTTCTCTCCTCGTCGGATGGATTAAAACTGATTTCAGCAGTTCTCCGGATAAAAAACCCGGCTGAAATCCACCCAACAATGAGAGAAACACGACACAATACATCACAGTGCCAAGGTAAGTCCTTTTTATTCAAAAAAAGGAACAGCATTTATGGCTAGAAAACGGAGTTCGTTACGTTCCCATATAAATCCTTATATTTCGTTGTATTTCATTACATAAATGGTATTGTCTAAAATATAAACAACATAACTAAAAGAAGCTAAACTAACTTTGAGAACAATTTCTAATATTACAATGATTTCTTATTTCAAAGGCTTCAAAAATATAGTGAGCCATGAGTCATGAGCTTGGCCTTGGATCGCCTGTGACTGAATTTGTTTGAATTGCAATGTATAAACCCGTGAAATTTCACTTCTAAAAGGCAATATACCCTTTTGCTGTATAAATGAAATTTCTGTTTTACAAATATCACTGACAGTCTTTATAAAAGTGAGACATTTCACTCTCTTCAGTTTTCGAACAGTAGTTGGATCCTTCGCTAAAAGATTTACACTTATGGATTTGGTCATTAAATGGATAAGGTAAAGGCTTTCAAATAATGAAGACCTAGCCTGAAATTCAGCCGTCTCCTCTGTTCGTTCCTCCCGACAGAGACGTGTCGTGCTCTATTGGGAGGAACGAACCAGTCAAGACCATGTGATATGATCGAAATTATCCGTTTGAAAACAACAGCTGAACTAAAAGTATGATAACCTAGCGCGACATCCCTTTTCTCGTTACAATCCACAACAATTGAAAGATCACATCTTACCTTTAAGTTTTCTTATCTCACATGTGTTTTGAAAACCCTTTGCTCAGTGTGGAAGCCATATTATACAAGAGATTAGAAATTATCTCCGCTACGCAGTATAGGAGATAATGGCTTTCTACGCGTTAGCCAATGGCATTCACTTGCTCATTAGTCTATTTTGGTTGACTAATGAGCCGTGTCATATGCCTTTAAATATTGTGAAATGTGTTCATTTGTCACTCTCGCTCCAGTACGACCTGACCAGGCTTCAACTTAATTTTTATTGTATTTATTTTTTAAGGTATACTTATTGTGATTTTGGTCTTATTTTTCAGTGTTGGGAACACGGGCATATAGCAGCGAACTGCACACGTAAATTTAACCAAGAAAACCAACAGCGCAAACTGGACTAGAAGTGGACGTGGAACAGGCTCATGATTATTACGACCAGATGAGTCAAGATATTGAATCAGATTTGTCTATTTATGATGTGAACAAGTGTTTCGAATTCTCTGTTGTAGAACCAAGCGTTAAGGGTGGATTAATTAAATCCTTAGATTTTTGGGAAAGCACCTTAGATGCCCCTCCCTTTGTCCTAGACTTTATTAAGAAGGGTTATGGTCTTCCTTTCCGAGAATTTCCTCCTCCTTGTTACTTGCAGAACAATCGATCTGCATTACGCAATCGAGACTTTGTCCAAGAGGCGATCCAAGAGTTGCTAGATAAACATTGTATTCTCGAATTGGAGTCTTCGCCCTATTGCGTAATCCCCTCACTGTTGCTGAAGGCAAAAAGCTTAGACTTGTTATAGATCTTAGACATGTCAACGAGTACCTTGTCAAGCCTAAATTCCATTATGAAGGTCTTCCTGCCTTAGCTCAAGTCTTCGAACAAGGGTTTTGGTTCTTTACATGGGACTTAAAATCAGGACACCATCACGTAGATATGCTTCCCCATCACCAGAGTTATTTGGGATTTGTTTGGCATTTCTCAGGATCGATGCGATATTTTCCCTTTACAGTCCTTCCGTTTGGCCTCAGCACTGCCTGTTTTTGCTTTACCAAGTTACTACGCCCTTTAGTTACAAGATGGCGTCTCATGTCCCATAACTGTTTTGTTTACTTGGATGACGGTATATCCGGACATAGAGATTATATTTCTGATGGAGCTGCGGGATTAATTCAGAAATCCGATTTAACTTCGGCCGGTTTTACGGTGAATGGAAGCAAATCTCATTGGGAGCCAATGCAAATTGGGGAATGGCTGGGGTTTGTCATTAACACTATTCAACACACTTTTCAGATCCCGCTTAAGAAACTTGATAAACTTAAGGCTTCTCTGCAGTCCTTAATCCAGGACGGTTCTTCCTCTTAAAGAGATCTAGCTAGCATCGCTGGCGTTATCATATCTTTATCATTAGCACTAGGTCCTATAGCTCGCCTTTTTACCAGGCAAATGCACTTCACAATTCAGTAAGGACCTTGAGGCTGGGACTCGGTAATTACGTTTCAAGAAGCTTTACTGCAAGATCTTAAGTTTTGGTTACAACATATGGAAGCTTTTAACGGCTTTTCTATCAGGCCTAGTTTTAGTGCCACTTCAGTAATTTACTCTGATGCCAGTGCGTTTGCATACGGTGGTTGTCTGACATCCTGTCCGCGGTATGTTTAACGAAGAAGAGATCAACACGAGCTCTACCTACCGCGAGCGTAAGGCAGTCTATTACGTTCTCAAAGCATACTCCATAAAGCTTTCTCATCAAAATGTAAAAGTTTTTGTTGATAACTTTGGTGCTTCCCGTATTTTACAAGTTGGCAGTCCAAAACCACACTTGCAGAGTATTGCAGTCCAAACGCTAGGCTAGTGTTTACAGTACAACATTTCACTCAATGTTCAGTAGCTCCCGCGTGAAGAAAACCTCAAAGCTGACTTACTCAGTAGGTTTGTAGACAAGGATGACTGGAGTATTAATCCCGTCGTTTTTCAGTTTTTGGACGTCAAATGGGGGCCTCATTCCATTGACCGTTTCTCCGCGCACTATAACGCCCAAGTTGTACGATTTAACTCCAGATATTGTTCTCCGGGGTGCGAGGCAATTGATGCCTTGGCTCAAGATTGGAGCTATGATAATAATTGGATTTGCCCCCCAGTTTGCCTCATTCTTCCATCAGTCCGGCACCTGGGCACTTGTCATGGAATAGGTACCTTGGTCGTCCCGGAATGGCCGTCTGCATATTTTTGGCCTTTTCTTCATGGAAGTCCGTCCAAATTTGTCCCCTTTGTTAAGGAGGTTATAACTTGCCTACGTTTGCTAATTTGATTATAGAGGGCCCCGGTCAAAAGGAAGCCATCTGTTTTTTCAGGTTGCCCATCATTCAATATGTTGGCTCTTCGACTTGATTTTCACTCTCATATATCGCATCTAATTTATGGTAAATTTCTACTTATATATAATATCTGATTTTTGGAGACTGTGGGCAATAGTTTGGTTATGCTACTCCTTCCATCTAGTTAAGATAAACCGCATTTAACGGACCTTCCATTTAAGAAGAAGTGCAGGCTCGGTAATTATCCACGGCTCGGTAAATATCGGTAAATATCCACTACTATTCACCTCCACTTCTGTGAATAATTGTTAAATAACACATGGTTAAATTATGAAGCATGTGCTCTATAAGAATAACTATTAAATCATGAACATTTTGACTTTGTTAATCAAAGCCTATTGTACATGTAGTTGTTGACCTAGCTGTTTTATTACTACTGCATGTGTAGGATTGTGTGGGATTGCTGTAATTACCTAGTATCCTATCGTTCCATACAGGATTCTAGTTGACTTATAGTTAGTACTCTGTATCATTAATTTTGATACAGAATACTAATAGGGCTTATTAGTATTCTGTATCATTGATACAGTATACTAATAGGCTAACTAGAATTTTGTATGGGTTTACAGTGTATCTACGTGACCCGAATGCTGGGTCTGGATTGGCTAGTACCCTTATGAATTATTAATGAATATTATATAATTATATAAATGTTATCACATACACTTACTGTACATGTGCATGACCTGACTTCAGAAGAAAGTAATTTGGTGAGTTGTAGAGGCAAGACTGATTCAATACATTGTAGTACTGGTAGGTCACATTAAGTGTACTGGACACTCTTAATTAAAAATATTACTGATATTAGAGATACATGTAGTTGCAAATCAGTTTATCAAAAAACATTATTACTCGGGCTGCCTGTGGCAGCACCGAGTCTTAAAATGCAAGTCGTTATTTTTTTTTTTGTTGGGTGTCGCAAAATTTCTGCGCATGCGTTAAAGGTCAAATTCACACCAATCAGATTGCACTGTGCTGATCACGCAACAATCGCCAGGTTAATTTATTTACATAATATAATACAGTAAAACAAGATGGCGGAGGACCCGCGAGGAACTTTCTCTCTAATTTGGAGTCTCATCTCTCAAATGTAAGCCAGTTTAATGTTTTATTTAACTTCACCCGTGCGAAAGCCTTCCAACAGGCTCAGGATATTTCAACTGGCGCTATTGTCGGAGCCGAAGGACCGCGTTTTTTACCCAGATGGCCAGTGATTTTATTATACGACACGTACGATGACCTGAAGCCAGTGTAGGGGCCAGGATCCGGAAAGCTAAAATTCGAAGAAATACTTATTGCATGGAATCTATAAGCCATCGGCTCGCTGTGCTGCATTTAAAACATCCGAGGAGAACATCTTATTTTGGGTGAAGGCACTTCAAGACCAATATTATGAGTCTCTTAAAAACTGTCAGAGATTTAAATTTACCGTAAGTTGGATCAGAGAGTATTGAGATCAAGTTATTTCGTTCCAGCGAGAATATTGACCTAGCGGAAACGGTACAAGCTGTCGAAGGATTTTACTTATAATCATCCACGTCTACTTAACAACAGGAATAGTTATGTGCCAAGGCATGGGCAAAGATAGAGTTTCCCAGATTACAGAAGAAAGTAGAGAACTTAATGAACGACGAAACAGAGGTCACGCGCGACATGCTTGATAACATGAACATGTTCAACACTTTATGTTATACTAAGAAAACAAAACAAATTACAGAGCCTGCAAGTTCACAAGTCAATGAAAAACCCCAAGAGCCTGTAGTTTTGGATCAACATATCCTTGAAACTCCAAAAGCAACATACACATGAGTCAAATTCAAACCGGAAGAGACGGAATTCTTTAGATTCTTCACGAGGATAAAAATATTTATTAGCCCGCAATAAGAACTCTCTCGCTGCTTTAACGACCTTGATTTGTAACATGGAGGCTGACCTAACTGATATGGGTAACGAATTCTTACTCTCGTCACATCAAAACACGAATCAAGAAACCAAACTCAGTCATTTGGAAGACAAATTAGTGCAGCAAGATAATGTATACAAGACCGAAATCAAGATGCTGTCATCTCGAATATATTATTGACCTAGAAGTTGAAAATGGCGAGTTGAAAGCGGATATAACTTAAAGCTGAGATCCGACTTTCAAACTTAAAAAAAAAATCAAGAATACAAAAAAGAAGACAATGTTCCGAGACTACCCAACCTACTGAAGCTTATCAGTTTGTTCAAGAGCCATATTTCTTACATGACAACCCGATCCCTATTCATCAGATGATACATTTTCTGTGCTAAATGACGAGAGTTTACAATCACCTGACCGACAACCCACTACTAAAGAAAGGGACCATGAAGTACGGTAGTACGGTTAATTCTCGGGTTCAAAACAATGAATATATGCCTGCTCAAATGCAGTGTGTTAAACGAATAAGTAGTGTTTAAATTAAAAGGTCAACATACGAGAAAAAGAAAACTATTAAATTACATATATACTAGAGGAGCAGAGAATGAAAGTCACCGCGCTACAGGCCACTCCTAAAGACTGCTAAATTCAGCTAATAATTCTTCCCTTTGGTTAATATTAGAGGATTAAGAGGATTTCAAATGAAAGTGGATTTCAAATGAAAGTGTATTTCATCTTCAATCTAATGTGGCCCGAGTGAAAGCCCAGATGGGCTCTTGTTAATATTATAAGACATAAACACTATGGCCTCAGGGCCCACACATGGAGCTTCCAGGAGCTCATAACAAAGGTAAGTTTTCAATAGGGAATATAGGGGGAGGGAATTAAGGGTGCATGCAGTTCATTTTTTTCTCTGTATGTTAACTAGCTTTAATTGCTTCATGTCCGATAGCATAATATATTTACATGCCCACATTTTTATTTTTTGCAGGCATAATTATTCTCACATGTTGTACTAATCCCTGTGAGGTTGCCCTAGTGAACTCCTTTAGTGTTCTCCAATAAAGCTGATTCAGTCCAGAAAAATAACCAGCCTGCAGATTACATATGTCAACAAGCCACACAATATTACCAGGTTAGCCATATTGCCTCAGGATCCACATATGGAGCTTCCAGGAGCTCATAAGAAAGGTAGGTTTGCAATAGGGAATGAAGGGAGAGGGAGGGTTATATTTTCTGTGTGTTAACAAGCTTTGCCTGTCAAAAACCAGTAATATATTTACACCCATATTTTTATATTTTCAGGCATAATAATCATTCCCACTGTTGCACTTCCCTGTGAGGTTGGCCTAGTGGACTCTTGTAGTGTTCTCCAAAAAGCTGATTCAGTCCAGAAAAATGTCCATACAAGGAACATCTTATTACCAGTTAACCATAGAACTTTATACCAATGCACTGGAAGCCAATGTTGCTCTAAATGTTGAACATCACAGGACAACTGTTACATATACATCTATATCAATGCTATAATGTCTCCAGTCTTCACCAAGATTCTGGAAATGAAAGCACATATTTGGAGATGGTACATCTATGCAGTTGAAAGTGGAAGCAGTTGCTATTTACAGCTAAATAACTGTTACGGGAATTGTACCCACCGTTGTACTTCCCTCTATCAGGCTGTAGGCCTAATGAACTTCAAATATGATTCAGCTAGTCCAGAAAAATTACCATCAAGGCACAATTATATATTACCAGTTAGCACAGAAATTTATACCAGTTCATTGGGAGCAAAGCTGCATGCAGTTGACAATGGAAGTAGTTGGTAATTGACAGCTAAATAACTGTTTCCAATGCAATGACATGGAAGGGATGAATCTCTGAATGGAAAGGACCCAGGTAAAATTGCAACACAAAAATTGTGTCTGACAGCTCACTCAGTACTCTAGGAAAACCATTCACCTGCTTCAACAACACCTGAATTTATGATCATCAACATCCTGAAAGAAGAACTATTATTGAAGTTTATAGACATGATAAAATGTAACTGCAGAACTCTTATAAATAGAACCAAATAGATGTATACAGAGTTTTAAGGTGGTTACTGATTAGAAGATGTTTTCTAATCAAACTCAGTCAGCATACTAATTTTGATGTGATCATTTGTATGCTGGTATTTTTAAATTCGATTAAATGATATTTCACATACTCAGACCCAATCCTTTTTTCGTTTATAACATTGCTTATATATGTGGCATCAGCTTAGTCCCACGTATTGCATCTGGCTGATTTTTTTTCTGATTGTGTTAACAGATCCCAGTGGTTTGTACTGATTTGTGCCATCACGGCTCATCACAAACCAGTATAAATCACAATGATCTCATCAACCCAATCACAAAAATTACCAAGCCAGAAATGCCTGGGACTAGACTGATATGGCCCGAGTGCAGGCTGCGTACAGCCTCTTGTTCAACTTTGATTTTAGCTGATTTATACAAAATTAAACTTAACCCAACTTTTATGCAAAGGTACAAATACCCTTTTAATTACGTTCTTATTCGTACCTGAGAATTCCCATTGCACCCATGCCATTGTATGTTTCATCGTTTCCTCGTCTGAGTTCACTGCAGTTCAACTGGACTGGGACACTGCTCAGGAACTGCATGTAACCGTGTTGTTTCGGTGATTTTACAGCTCTGACGAGTTCACTGTTGCAAGGAAGTTTGAATTGTCTCTCGGCCAAATTCTCTGTCTACTGCTATGGTTTTTAGCATTATCAAACTCTATTTCTTTAATAACAATTTTCAGGATTCCTCGAGAATCGAAGGTAAGTGCAGCATTGTCAATTTCGCTCAGAAAAGTACGTCGATTACGACGTTACAATCGCTTTCAGTGTACCTGCACCGCGCAAATTTACATACAAATTTAGCCACTTCTGATCGGGAACACAAGTTCTCGAAGTCTGCAGTATTTGGAATACGAAAGAACACTAAATTATTTGATTCAGTACCTCAAAACCATGATAAACAAGTGAGAGCATGTATGTATCAAATAAGTACGTCGAATGATTTCCGTCATTGCCCTATATATGCACGCGCGTATTCATTCTTTGAAACCCATTCTTTGACCGCTTTTTGTGGTTGGCCATGCCAGCCAGTTTGAATATTTTCCAGTCGTTGTACATGTATCTCGATCGCCCTTTCCCCATGGCCAAAGGTTTTTTTTCTTTGCTTTTAATAGGTTTTCTAATTACTTGGCAGTATGTATATGTTGTGGTTGAAATATTACCTCTGGTACAAATATATTTGAACCAGTACAGATTTTTTGAACCAGTACAAATTTTTTGAACCAGTACCATTTTTTTGAACCAGTACAATTTTTTTGAACCAGTACAAATTTTTTGAACCAGTTAAAATTTTATTTACAAGTGTGAACTTGTAGTTTGGGGTAAGGTTTATGATAGGCTTTCCATGTAAGAAAATAGTATAGTAAGTTCTACAGAAGTAGTTTGGAATAAAAATACCTTTATACCTTGTTTGTGTTCATCTTTTATTTTATAGCTGGAATGTACTGGTAACACAGTTACTTTGCGCAGTGATGTATTTTAATATGAATATATATAAACAGTTACAGCATTTCTTTGAGTCGGGGTGGCGCATGGTGCCATATTATCTCGCTCTTGCTCTGAGGGTTTTTCTCCGGCTTACTTGATCCATCCACAACAGCTAACATGCTAAATTCCAATTTGATCTGTGGATTAGTCAGAAGTATGTTGTTTGCGTACTCGCATTTTCTTCTACTTCGAGTACTTCTAGTCAGAGTTTTTTATTCCATTTGGTAAGCTGAGTCTAACAAGTACGAGAGGTTACTTCAAGATCATTTACAGTCGTTTAATACTTTAAGATATTCTTTATTAGCTCTTTCGTAGAAGTCTTCTTCCAGATACAATGGTAGTCAGTTGATTCACTTTTCTTTTGCTTTTTTTTAGCTCAGCCGCAGTTGTGATTACTCTGTAAAAGTCGGCTCGGTTGACACAGTTTGTTTCTTTCGGCAAACGATTTCACACGGGCGTAGAGGGAGGTTGAGTTTGCGAGTTTTTCTTGAGAACCCTAGCTCTAGGTGGGTAAGATCTTGTTTACTGACCGGTTAGGGTTTTTTTATGGTTCAGGGTAGGGTTTTAGTTAGTTTAAAATTCCCAGCATAATTTTCCCCACAAGTAGCCCAAGCTGAAATTCGCTGTAACATGGCACAGACATAGTTAAGGAACACAAGAAGACACTGTATAGGTTTTTGTCGAGTTTTATTCAAGATTTACGTTGTACATGGAAAACTAAAAAATTCCATACAAATGCTGTTAAATATTATACAGATCCCAAGCTTGGGCTACCTGTGAATTTTCCGTGTAATTATGTCTGTGACACCGCGAACTCAACCTCCCTCTACACCCGGGGGAAATCGTAGAGGGAAGGGATGGTTGACAAAAAAAATTTGTAGGGGAGGGGTGGGTGGAATTTATTTTTTTATTTTTAAACTCCACCCAAAAAAACCAAAACCCTTTTTTTTTACGAATCCCCAAAAATTAAAAAATCCCTTTTTAGAATCTTGAAAAAATGAACCAGTTCAAAAAAATGGTACTGGTTCAAAAAAATGGTACTGGTTCAAAAAATTTGTACTGGTTCAAAAAATCTGTACTGGTTCAAATATATTTGTACCAGAGGTAATATTTCAACCACAACATATACACGAAAGTGACTATATTCTTGTATGTCGTTGTTTTCTTGTAGGGCCAGGAAAAGAAGCAATAGGGAAGGAGTGGAGGTTAAAGACCCTGTGTCCGAGCCCATGGTGCTTTGCGCCAATGTTATGATTAGTTTGTTTATCAACGGCCGCATAAATTAAACACTGGTATGTAATCAACTAAAGTCGATTGAGGTATGCTAACCGCCGTGGAAAGCGAGTAGCAGCTGACGTTTCGAGCGCTAGCCCTTGCTCTGACGAAGGGCTAGCGCTCGAAACGTCAGCTGCTACTCGCTTTCCACGGCGGTTAGCATACCTCAATCGACTTTAGTTGATTACATACCAGTGTTTATCTTCCCCGCCGACGCAGACCAAAACTAGTTTTTACAGGAACTAGTTGCCTATCGCATAAATTAAAGGCCAGCTTTTAGGCGAACTAAAATGCTCTCGATTGTTTATAAGTTTCATAAAAGAAGTACACATACACTTTGGATAACGAATTTCATAATTTCTACCGGATTAAAAACCCAATCGAGCTCACGAATTTCCCCCGGATGCTTCGAATATGGTTTGAACAGTACTCTGTAGGAAGCCAGTTGTTCTGACTTTAGATTCTAATTCGATTTACGAGTGCGACTTTTCACAACTCTACAAGCAAACACATACTCTTGTTACCTTGTTTTCATGTCTCCAGTAATGCTTAGCTGTATTTGAAGATCTCTACTTTCCTTGCGAATGATATATTTTGAGTGCAAAATGAAATGTCGTACTCGCCCTCGAGTCAAACTCACAGCGAAGTAACAGCTGAACTCGGCAGATTGGACTTTGACCCGCGATCGTAGTTTTGGTAGCAAGACTTTCTGGACATACTGGAGGATGAAAAAAAAAGGTTAAGGACATTGCTTTCTCTGCTAATAAAAATGCAAAACATATACAGATACAGATAATTCGTAACACCTCAGTGGAGCTTAGCCGTGCGAAATTATAATTACGAATGCTCTTGATACCAGAAGTGGTTGCTTTCCAACGAATCCCGCCGGTCCCTTAGTGCAGCAAATTCGCGGGAAACTCACGTATAGTAGTCCTTTTTTTAACCACAAGTGTTCTCTTGTTGACCTAGAGAAAGTAAAATGTGGAATGCTGAAGGATTATTTGTCGAGTCACTTTCGCCTCGCTGTCTCGGTCCTTTCTCCGGCATTCCTGTCTACTCGCCACTCTAGACCGGGTTCGAAGAAATATTCGAACTAAAGTTTCATTTAAAAAAGTATATATACAAATGTTAAGATAAAAGAAAGTCAGTTAAGCATATATACCTATGAATAATTACACGATGGCCCAAACTAGGGATGGATTTCGAAAGATTCGGGAGTCACATAACAACAACAACGATCTTTCTGATTTTCGTAGCCTGCGAAAATGATTTGCGCGCGCAAAGTACCATGGGCTCGGACACAGGGTCTTTAAGAAGTCCTAACAAAGGAGATGTGCAGCTGAGTGAAAATTGTAAAAACCTTAATTTAATTGACCTGATTGCAGAATACCTCAGTTCACTTGAAAGTGACTAAGACTTAATTGGTATTGTTTTTTTAGGGCAAGGGGAGCTAAAAACCAGATGAGATTTGACAAGGGTTTGTTTGGTCCTGAATACACTACAAGAATGTTGGCTAGGATTGCTGCATACATGTAGATCCAGTTATATCCAAAGATTACATTACAACGAGGATTTTTTAATTTTAGAGGCCTGAGACCACATTTTCTTATGGGCGCCATTATCTCTTCAACATAACCCAATTTTGTAAGTCTAGTGTGATCTAATTATAACATGCATCCAGGGGAGCCAGGGTGGTGCAGTGGTAAGCACTAAGCTATGCTTCTCATGTTTATGATCCGGGGAATTCTAGTTCGTGGCTGAGTTTGTTGGAATCTCACCCTTGCTCCAAGGGTTTTTCTTCGTTTTTCCTCCGTCCAAAAAAACACATGCTAAATTCCAATTCTGACTCTGGTTAATAGCCTAGTCCTGGCTTTGATCAGCCCATATGGTAGTTGCAGGTCCCATTAAAATAATTACCCAAACATTGGTTGTGAGGAGGGGTCGAGGCGGTAGCGATAATCAGAATGTTATGGTATAAGGATGTAAGGTTCATTGTTTTTTGGCATATGGGACACTTCGAAAATGAATAATGAATTAGCTATAGTGTAGTGTCTGGGTATTCTGCAATCTCTGCTACCAACAGGTATAGTTCCTTGTGTAGTATATTTGTACTGTCAATTGAAAGATAGCAAATCACAAAAAAATGTAAATATTGCTATTAAATTATTATCTTTTGAGTTTCCAATTTTGTACTTTAAAAAAAATAAACAAGATTGAACTTTTATGAAATGTTATATTGTACGTGTTTTCATGTATTCTCCATGCAATACAATATATACATGTAGCTTATATACTGTTTCATGTTTTGGCATGTAGTAATTATTTAAACTCGTAAACATAAAATATATATGCTGTACATGTATTGTTTATAATAGATACTACATGTACTGTACTACATGTATCACAAAATGTTACATGTATGCTTGTGTGGCAGTTACTTTATAGTATATTACATACATATATGTATGCAGTCCTCGTCAATTTAAATTGCTACATTGACAATGTATTTGCTTTCTATATTAATAAATTAGCTAGCAGCTAGCTAGGAACTATCTGATTTATAGTTTTAGTGCTACCTGATTCCTATAGTTTAGTGCTGTATGACTGATTCCTACATGTAGTTTAGTGATATCTTATCCCTAGTTTAGTGCTATCTGATTCCTCCTTTAATGCTATATCTAATTTCTAGTTTAATGCTATCTAATTTATAGTTTAATGCTATCTGATTCCTAGTTTAATGCTATCTGATTTCTAGTTTAATAATGCTATATTATCCCTAGTTTAGTGCTATCTAATTTCTAGTTAAATGCTATCTAATATCTAGTTAAATGCTATCTGATCTCTAGTTAAATGCTATCTGATCTCTAGTTGAATGCTATCTAATATCTAGTTAAATGCTATCTAATATCTAGTTAAATGCTATCTAATGTCTAGTTAAATGCTATCTATTTTCTAGCTCAATGCTATCTGTTTTCTAGTTTTATTCTAACTAATTCCTAACTAAAAGCTATATTTTCCCCTATCTAAAAACTATCTTTTTTCGGATAGTATGTGGATAGGCTATCTGAATGGTTCCAAATAGATAGGTATGGATAGGGTATAGATAGGAAAAAGATAGAAATTAGATAGCTAAAATTACTAGATAGTTATTAGCTAGTATATAGATAGGAAAAAGATAGGAAAAGGTTAGTCATTAGATAGTGATAATAACTAGTTTTCAGATAGGAAAAAGATAGTGTTCATTTCTGTGAGGGAAGCATTCGTGTTGAAGATTGGCCATAGTGAAATATTATACGAGAAATGCGAAACTGCGAGTGAGTGTTGTTCAGTGAGCGGAAAAATCGAAATGTTTTTCTTAAGGTGTGGCTATGTATCAGCCAATCATACAGCACCAGCATATTAGTATATGATAGCCTGCGATCGAGGACTGAGAGACTTCTTTTTTTCGAGTAATGTGAGTTTAGAGAGAGAGAGCAAACAATCATTTCATTAATCTAAACTAAAAAACCCAATCTTAGTGAGTGATTTACGATCTAAGGAAATTGTACGGAGGGAATTTCCGAAATTAGAACATCGTGAATTTCAGACAAACAACGGCGGAATAAGTGGAATAGGCGTACTAAGCATTCGAATATCGTTAATTTCAGACAAACACCGGCGGAATAAGAGGAATAGGCGTACTAAGCATTCGAACTTCGTGAATTTGAGACAAACACAGGTGAAATAAGACGAATAGGCTTACTAAGCATTTGAACATCGTGAATTTCAGACAAATACCGGCGGAATAAGAGGAATAGGCGTACTAAGCATTCGAACATATATTGTGAATTTTACACAAACACCGGCGGAATAAGAGGAATAGGTGTGTACATGGATGTACCTGCCGTGGAGCCAGTCAATCCGGGATTAAAATATTTCCCGCATTTAAAAAAAATCATTCGTAGCATACCTGACAAAGCCATAATCTGACCTGAATCTGACCTGATTTACTTACTTATAGCATGAATGAGATCTAACACAAACATAACACGATTTTTGTTCTGAAATTTAAGGCTTGTGAAGGAAGCCTTTAAAAGTTTACGCCTGAATCCGGCCTGAAATATGGCCTGAATTAAGCCTAACAAGACGATGTCATCCAAGAGGGAGGAGGCCTGAAAAGTAACCAAACGCAAGCCAGGTACGCCGTCAGTGTTTATAAGATAAAAGAAGTATATTTATTTCCCGAATGTAAAATCCCTTGTCCACTAGTAGTCAGTCGCCCTTCCATAAGATCTTCTACATATTATGTTATGCTTTCTTTTTTCTTTGAAATCTGTGCTGTACATCGTCAGGCATATCCGTGCAAATTTCTTCCTCCGCGCTAATATACTGATCGAGATTCTAAACTGTCTGTCGATATATCCTTGCCTCAGTTATAATTTATCAAGAGATCGGGCCGCTTTGTCGATTTCCTGTAACTCGCTGCCAAAGCTTTCTATTTACAGGTACAAATTATCTAGCCTCTTCCCTGGAGCCATCAGGTTGTGAGGTCAAGTTTATGTGTGAACGCCTTCACCTTTTTCTCTCGGCCATTTTACTTTTGTACAGTTTTTTTGCTACATTTGTCGCAGTATGTATAAAGCTTTATGATGAGGTTCACTTGCGTGCACTGTTATTTTCAAGGAGTTATTTTAACTCCAAAAGAGTTATTCTGTACCATTTTTTTTGTACAGAATAACTATTTTGGAGTTAAAATAACTCCTTGAAAATAACAGTGTGGCGAGGTTGAATTGCGTGCAGTTATGTACGTACATGATGTTTAGATACCGTAAAACAATAAAAGAGTTATATTACTGAATGACATGCATGACATTAAAAGGTATCATAATTCCCCCGTTTTGCGATCGCGTGAGATGTAAGAGTTAAATACCGAGAGCCGAGGCATTCAGCCTTATACACCCCGAGGGATGTATATGGCTGAATGCAGAGGTTCGAGGTATTTAACTGACTTATTTCATTGCTTATTCGATAACCTTTATTTCACTAACATTCCAGTGAATTTCAGAAGACCTGATTAGAGCCTTTATATAGCTAATTAGATATTCAAGGTATTTATATCACATAAAGACCTCCATTTTAAAGCCTTGACTATCTAATGAGCAATATATTTAAATTCATTAGGATGTTAGTGAAATAAAGGTTATTTATTGGTTAGGTTTTCGAGCACACAGATGTGTATTAGTTTACAAACTTATGAACAGTCAAATTGACTTTGATTTTAATATTTTATTAAATAAAGATGTACATAATCATAACACTAGGCAGAGGAACAATGCCCATCTTAAACAAGCAAGAACAAACTGGGGAAAGCATTGTTTTACCTATCAGGCTTTGGACGAGTGGAATTCCCTCCCATCCGAAATACGAGATTCGAACTCATTAGCCAATTTTAAAGCGCATTTAACTTTTTAACTTTTTAAGTTTCTTATTGTATCTACATTTTTATCAATTTTTACTAATCATTGTTATTAATTAGTTGTAACTATCCTATCTAAACTTTATTTTACTTTATTAGTTATGTTACGCAGGGCCCCATTGAAAAACTCCTCGGAGATATGGGCACCCTGTCTAAACATAGTTATTATTATTATTATTATGTTATCGAATAACAATAGAAAATGTGTCAAAAATGAAATAAGGTTACTTTATATTGTTACTTTGGCTCATGAGTTCTACTAAGACCACTATATCCCATATCCCCTCACTTTCTTTGTCCTATATACTCCCCTTGAATATTATCAATGCTTTAACACATATTCCCCCTGCATATTATCAATGCTTTAACACATATTCCCCTTGCATATTATCAATGCTTTAACACATACTCCCCTTGCAATCAATGCTTTAACACATATTCCCCTTGCATATTATCAATGCTTTAACACATATCCCCCTCGTATATTATCAATGCTTTAACACATACTCCCCTTGCATATTATCACTGAATGCTTTAACACATATTCCCCTTGCATATTATCAATGCTTTAACACATACTCCCCTTGCATATTATCAATGCTTTAACACATATTCCCCTTGCATATTATCAATGCTTTAACACATATTCCCCTTGAATATTATCAATGCTTTAACACATATTCCCCTTGCATATTGCATATTATCAAACTTTAACACATATTCCCCTTGCATTTTAATGTATATGCCCCTCGACTTATTCCCTCATGCATCTCCTAGTACTTAGAACGTAACTTAACTGACCTACGTTTTACCTACAGAGAAGAAAATATAACAGAATTTATTACGATCCGGTATCGAACTCGAACCCTCGATCTCTTGGTTTCTGGAGCTCTGTCCTATCCACTACACTACAATCTTCCATTGGTTGAAAAAATCAAGACAAAAAAACAACAATACGAAACCTTGTGAACAGTAATTTTATGCAACTATGCACTTGGCAAACAATGATCCTAATGATTTATGAAAAGAGATATTGTTATTGCGTAGCACGAGAAAACCTCGCCATTGTGAAAATAAGCATTATATTGGCCTACCGCTTGGGGATGCGCACGAGAGCGGAACCCGAGGTGAATAAATCTCATACCCCTCTCTCCAGGCCAATATACTTTGTTCCATTTATCTATGATCCATTTATCTATTTGGGCAAAATGGCGGCCGGTCACGCCGGTAGAGTGCTCCTCAGATTATGTTGTGTTTTATAGCTAGTCCTGCTGTGTAGAGGACTAAAACAACATCAGAATGCTCTAGAATGTACAACAACTCGATTCTATCTGGCAACAAGACTGTCTGCACCTCCTGTGTTCGGAGCTAGAACATATCGCTCTGAATCCGGCGTTTGCCAGTCACGACGGCCATGTTTGATTCCAAGATTATTCGCGCTGTGCAAGCAGTGCGAAGTGGCTCTGTGTTTACTTTATCTAGCAGGTGACCTTGAATTAAACCCTGGGCCTCCTGTAAGGAACTTGTGTGGCATTTGTATGAAGACAATCAGGAGGAATCAAGCGTTCGCTGAGTGCTCGGCCTGTCTGAAGCCAATCCACCACAAGTGCTTCGGTCCTGACCTGGAATCTGTCAATTCGTGCAGTCTCTGTGCCGCTCATCCGACGAGTGATAGGGACAATCTCGATGATAGCCTTTTTTTACCGCAGAAGCTAAAGGACATTCCGAAGATTAAGGGATTTAAGATCATCCACCAAAATATCAGGAGTTTGTCCGGTAGGATTGATGAACTGCGTCTCATTGTCTCCGAATTGCAATCAGGATTCCATTTATTAACATTCTCTGAAACTTTGGCGCATGAGGAAATTACAGATTCGGAGCTCAAGATCCATGGCTACCAACTTTTCCGTCGTGACAGGGGAAATAAAGGTGGTGGCCTCGCAGTTTACGCCAGAAATGATGTGAAAGTTATGCGTAGACTTGACCTCGAATCATCAACTATCGAGGGGCTTTGGATTGAGGTGTGCCCGCCAAAATCTCGTAGTTTCTAGTTGGAACGTTCTACAGGCCACCTGCGTCCTCGAACCACGCAGTGAAAGACTTTATGAAAATATTTGAAAACAATCTACAGCGTGCTACAGCTAAGGACAAGGAGGTGATTATCGCAGCCGACCTAAACTGTGATTTGATGGCAAAACGAACCACAGCGGCAGAATGTAAACAACTAAAAGTGCTACTGAGATCTGATAACCTGACTCAGCTTATAGACCAACCTACTCGCATTACTCAAGAGTCTAAAACGCTTCTGGATGTCATCATTACGAACTCGCCCCACAACATTAGGGAGTCCGGGGTGCTAAGCTTAAGCTTGAGTGATCATGAGATGATTTATTGCATCCGAAAATTGAACTGGATGAAAGCTCCACCGGAGGTAAAAGTTTTCAGGAATTATGCAAAATACGACCCGGTCAAGTTCTGTGATGACCTTAGAAGTGTTGAATGGGATGGTAATGAGGATTCCTCTGGGACGACTAATGAGCACAATGTATATGTTGACGAACTCTGAACGTCTTCATTCCTCACGGTGGCTGATCGTCACGCCCCGCGTATTCAGAAGCGAGTGCGCGGATTAGATAATTGCCCGTGGATGACTGGCCAGATAAAGCCTGACATTCATCAACGTGAATACCTCGTAAGGAAGGCGCGAAAATCAAACAATGACGAGGACTTGGCTTGCTTACCGGTCTGCACGAAATCGCGTGTCAAATACAGTCAGGAAGACAAAGCAAACATACAATAAGAGGTTGATTGAGAACCATCAAGGTAACGTCCTTTCTGGAAGACAATGAAAAAGATTCTCCCAGGGGAAAAGAAGTCGGCCTCGGCCAGAAATATTCATATTGACGGCAAGCATTGCACCGATGACAAAAGGATCGCAAATGGCTTCAATTCATTTTTTGCTTCAGCCGTCGCGCGCCTCAAGCAGACTTTTGGAAGTTATTCTTCTATTAGTGGAAAAAGCGTCACTCATACGGTAAATCGATCAATACCGAATTTCAAATTTGAAATGGTGGACGAGTCTATTACTGCAAATGTGCTCCACAATTTGAAAGCAAGCAAGGCAAGTGGACTTGACAACATGTCACCGCGTCTGATGAAAGACGCTACTGAGGTTATTACCAACTGCTGACTCGAATCATCAATGCGTCGCTGTCGCAGGGAGTTGTGCCGCAGGAGTGGAAGTGCGCAAGGGTAACGCCCCTTTTCAAGAAGGGAGTGACTACGGATATGGACAATTATCGTCCTATTTCGGTTTTACCCGTCGCGTCCAAAGTGCTGGAGAGGGTTGTCCACCACCAACTATACAGCTTCTTAAACGAACATAAGCTGCTTAATCCGTACCAGTGTGGTTTTAGGAGAAACTACGCCGCTGAATTTGCCACTATAGTATTCTCAGACTTCATCAGGCGTGGCATGGTCCAATGTCTTCTCACGGGGGCGGTGCTGATAGACCTACGCAAAGCGTTTGACTCCGTTGATCACGATACCTTGGTTAGCAGGTTAGAGTCTTACGGATTTAAAAACACTGAGTTAGACTGGTTCCAAAGCTATTTAATCGATCGTAAACAAGTTGTAAGCTTCGGTAAAGAGATCTCTGATCCTTGTCCTATTACTTCTGGAGTCCTTCAGCGGTCAATACTTGACCCATTGCTTTTTGTATTGTTTGTGAATGATCTGCCTTTGGCTCTTAGGCGATGTCAAATTCTTATGTATGCGGATGATACAGTTATGTATATTACCGGTAGCAATGCTCAGGAAATAGCAAACACTCTTACTAAAGAATTTGCCTTAGTCAATCAGTGGCTGCGAGATAATATTCTTTTCATTCATAAGGGTAAAACAGAATGTATTTTATTTGGCACAGGTCCTAGGCTAGCAAGTGCTAGTAACTTTTCTGTATCTATTGATGGTCAGGATATTAAACGTCTCCCTGAGTATAAGTATCTTGGAGTAATTTTGGATGAGTCCCTTACGTGGAATGCGCATGTAAAATATCTGCTCAGTAAAGTTGGGAAGAGAATAGGTATGCTCGGCCGAACTAGGAAGAACATCAGTATGCACACAGCCAGTACCATCTACAAGTCGTTTGTTCTCCCTATTCTTGATTACTGTGATACTGTATGGAACCGCTGTGGGAGTGTGAATACAGATAAGTTAGAGAAGTTACAGAGGCGCGCATGCAGCACGCATCGTTATGCGGATGAACAGCAGTGATGAAGCGCTAGAGTATCTAGGTTACAGAACATTAGAACGTAGACGCGAGGGACATGTATTAAAGTTAGTCAAGAAATGTTTAAACAAGTGCTGCCCACAATTTCTAGTAGATTATTTTAAGTATAATAGGGACGTAATATGTAGGACGACAAGGCAGAGCGACCACCTCAGACTGCCGTCAATAAGACTGGAATGTACTAACAGGGCATTTTATTACCATGGTTGTCTAGATTTTAATCGAAATATATAACTTAGTTTTATCGTAGTATAGCTTAGAGTAATTTTGATTGAGTTTTATATTTATTCTTATACTTTTATAGTGAGCCATATATTTTTATTATATATCATTATTAGTAAATTACGGCCTCTAGTGATATCAGTTTTTTACATCTGTAAATACTGAAAGAGTAACCCTGTTTAAATAAAGGTATCTATCTATCTATCTTCCTCGTCCAACCTCATTGTTCTCTCTCTGCGCTATATCAACGATTGCAACCAGCGCACTTTAACTTTATTATTATTACATCCAGAACTTGTTGACTTGCTGCACTATTATTAATATCACTTTGCTGCCAGAATTTCATCTACCGCTAACTCAACGGGAAAATCAAAGTCATAATTGGCTTTACATTAAGATAAGTTAAGGAGAATATGGAAATAAAAACCAGCGTATCGAGTGTGACTTGAACCATTCAACCTTATGAACACGCCCGACTTGTAGTCCGCTCCTCTACCCACTACACTACAGACATGTTTGTTGAAATGTGGAAGAGAAAATAACAATGGAAACCTTGGGATCAATAAAGGCTGGTTCTCATATGATCGCTGACGATCGCTAGCGATCGCCGGATCGTCCAAATTACTCAACCGGAGGATCGCTTGCGATCGCTGGCGATCGCTGCCATTTGTTCACATATAATCGCTGGCAAGTTTACGCGCCAGTGCGTGTGAGTCAGATGGACTGTCAAGTTCCCGATTCCCAGATTTGAAACTGACGCTTTGTGCTCGATGTGCACAGCAAGCCAGTCTAGATTCATAAACTCAACTGGCATGGGAACAGAATCTCTTCCTGAACCCAACGGAATGTTCTTGAAACCTCCGTTTGAGGTATCTTCCATACACAGTCCTGATATTTTTTTTCTCTACAGCAGCCGGTGTAATGTTGAAGTTTTCACTGATTTTCGTCTGATATTCACTGATATTCAACTTCGTGTACTTGTCTTTATATTCTCTGCTGTATTTGTTATAAAGGCATTCGTATTTGCGCAGCTCTTCCATAAATTCTTCCGTACTGCAGCCCGCCATGTTCAAAGCTGAGTGAACAAGTGAATGCAGGAGCGATAACAACACAACGACGAACCGTTGCCATGGCGTTGAAGTTTGGATCTAGGAAACATTGCATTGTGGGATGCCACAGGATCGCTCGATCGCCGAGAAGTGTTCTCATATAATCGCCGACGATCGCTGACGATCGCTAACGATCGCCAACGATCGCTGGAGTAGAACCTTGCTCTACTCCAGCGATCGTCAGCGATCGCGATCGCTGACGATCGCTGGATCGCTAGAAGTGTTCACATATGATCGCTGACGATCGCTGGTCAAATTTTGGACGATCCGGCGATCGCCAGCGATCGTCAGCGATCATATGAGAACCAGCCTTAACTGTTATTCAACAAAATTTCCGGTAAACAATACTTCCCAATGGTTTTATTGTACAGCAATTTCCACCTGAAATGCATATGATAGATAATAATTATGAGCATATGTTCATGTTTCTGATATTTTGAGAAAGCTTGTATTCCGCACTGTGGAATCGGGGTTTAATTTTTGTCCGCCAGATTTGGTAATTTGTGTGATATTTTCAAAAAGCTTATATTCGGGGTATCGCCTAGAATCACTGGACATACATATCGATATCCACATCTCATTAACTAAATCAGTGACACTTCAAGCTCATTACCGCGGGAGTTTCTAATACAGAGAATATGGCCGAATCTACCGTGTCAAGTAGCTTCGCAATACTTACTCTTGTGACCGCTTTACATTCGAAGTGCGAGCTTTTTGTTTACAGGTTTCGAACCAATACATTCAGCTCTAGTTTTGGTCAATAACTTGAAATAAAACCACATCGCGAGCCCTCTGAATATCATGCAATGGACCTCAGTTTGCAGGAATGTTAGCCTGCGTTGCGGCTCTGGATTATCGAGGAAAAACAGAGGGGGGAGGGGGTGGGAAGGAGAGGAGAGAGCCGGCAAGCCATGGTTATTTTGGTATCCACCCACTAATTAAAATGCATAAAATTAGTAAGTCATTCGACCGATTCATGCAATCATCATGCGGCGGAAGTGATATCTGTCAAACTGTGGAATCTCAAGGTATCTCAACTCGAGCGTAAAATTCAAAACAACAAAAAATACGAACTTGGAGAATGTCAGCTGAAACTCCGAAAAAACATGTGAAGACTTAATTCTAGCTGGTATTGGTCTTCATATTCCGAAATCTGCTGCTCTATCATAGCGAGTCTGTCGTTCCTGTGGAAGGAAGATTCGAAATGCAGTAGAGAACTACACCTTTGTTCGAGAAAGTTTGCAGGATAAAGATAACTAGATAAAGAAAACTCGTTGCCGCTAAATATAAAGTCGCCTCCAAATCAGAAAAGAACACTGCCGACCACAACAACACCGGAACGAAGTTCTGCCAAAAGAAGCGCTAAAAACCATCCACGCAGCGTTACGAAATTATCAAAGCAGCTCGTATTTTCGGAAGCACAAGCCTGTTCCTCGAACAAACCGGTTCATGTTTCAACCGTGTGCGATTCGTCGACGACAATTGTGGAGTTTCGATGCAGGGTTCTTCAGCTCATCGCGAAATTCGCTCTCATTTTACTTCTTCTGCAGAACTAAACATCAATTTGAAGTTGCACTTCTGTCAGTTCCTCGAGTTTTAGGTCTCAAAGTTCGGCAGCAGGATAACCTAAGGAACTTAACTGGTTCAATTGATCTTTCAAAGTACTAGCAAAAGGAGCAATAACTGACCAAAACGACAACCCGGCTATCATTTTCGACGTCTTTAACACTAGTGAGTGCTTGGAATATCCTACTTTTTCCAAACCCAGTTGGGATTACTGAACAGCTAGAACATCTCTTCCAGACAAAAGATCTCTAATAGCTTTGCTCCCATTCTTTCTTTAAATTCATCCCTGAGGGAAGTCTCGATATATTTGTCGGTTCCTGCTCTTATCGCATGCCATGCATGAATTAAATTTAATGATTTCTGTCATTCACGCATTTTAGCCAACAGCAATACGCGGCCTTCTGAGGCCGAGAGTTATCAAAATAACCATGGCTTGTCGGCAGGCTCTCTCTTCCTCTCTTCCTCTCTTCCCCATCCCTTCCCCCCTCTCTTTTTTTCTCGCTCTAATCTCCCTTATCTCCGCTCGCTGCGCTCCGATACTCCAGAGCCGCAACGCAGGCTACAGGAATGTAATCACGTGGTTGTAATGGAGGACAAGATAATCTTAATTTATATATTTAAAGGCACTTGTAAGAGATCGATAGTGTTATTAGCAAAACAGGTTTATAAATGCTATTGTCCACCTCCAATCGATAGTCGATCTTTCTAAAACCGCATTTTTAAATGAGCTGTGTCACGGTGGGAGACACGCCTTTATGTTCCGGGCCGGAACAAAATTATTTTCAGTGATTTGCATATAAACAGACGACCCTAGCACACGTGTGGGAAAGTTGAAAACAGGGTAAATATGCAAAAATACTGCTATTCAAGGAATATATTGCATATCCTTACAATCAAGCATTAAGGGAGGGGACTTTAACTGTTTGTTACCAATTAACAGCCATCAATCGAGCCATGACAAAGCGCCTTTAAAGATAGCTTGCCTTCCAGCATCCATGGCAACGCCTTTCCCATGGGGTCACGAGCTCAATTCATTCGTTAACGAAGTATTATATCAGCACTTAACTGTTTCCTGCATAAGGCATATTTCGATCCAATCTTGTGGGGAAAATGGCTAACAAGGAGAAATTAGTGATTCAAACGTCTTTTTTCTCGAGATGCAAGTTAGATACGGCTTCTGCTAGCCCTTGAAATGCATTTTAAAACGATTTTTAACGTTTGAAATTGGTCGGAAAAAAGTCACATCAGCGCATCAAAAAACTACAGAATCGTTCATTTAGCGTAATTTTTGTACAGACCAGTTTACGGTTCATGCGCAGTTGTTCAAGTCTTTTGTTTCAACGGCGGGCCATCATTGACTAACATCTGTCGGCCCGCCAAATAAACAAAGGATTTGTACAACTGCGCATAATCCGTAAACTGGTCTAATAATTAGTTAGGTCAACGAGAAACACCTGTCGGTCTTGAGCGCGTTATTTAAATGTGAATTCCGGGACATCGGTTGCCCTAGAAACAGTGAGAAAGAAATCGAGTTGATTTTCTGGGACGGCTCCCATTTAGATCGAAATCGCCACCGTGCAAAGGGTGTAAACATGTCAAGCAACATTAATAAAACATTCAACTCATGAAAGTACGCGTGAAACGAGCAGAACCTTTCGCCGTGCGATGCGGGCCGATTCTCGACTAAGTTTATTTTGTAGTTCGTCTGTTCATAGCATCCTGTTCACACACAAACGGCAGAGTTTAATAAAACATTCAACTTCTGAAAGTGTGAAACGAGCAGAGCCTTTCGCCGTGAAGCGGGTAGATTCTGAGGCTCGAGTAAGTTTATTTTGTAGTTAGTCTGCCGGCCAAACGACGATCAATGCGTTTAAACGAACCGTAAGAAATTAAGCGTTTGAATCAAACATGTTATAAATTGGAGGTGCTTAATAGGAGACTCGATCACTTGAAGATAGTTGAAGTCTGCGACATATACTTACATTGCACGTTGACAAAAGTCTGTATCTTGATTGGAGTCTTGTTATCATCATTTGAAGCTTGGCATTCATATGTTCCATTCTGTTCCCTCTTAATCTTTAACACAATCAGTGTAGCACTCCCTATTCCCTGTTTCTTTTCGATCTTGATACCACCTGCTATCTGTACCCATGTGATGTTGGGTACTGGACGACCACTGGCTGAACATGTGATAGTCATGTCCTGACCCTCAGCTATGTTATAACTACTAGCCAGTGGAGTTGTGAACACTGGAGCAACTATAGAAATAGAAGTAGCAGAAAAGAGTAAACAGATTTGATTACAGAATATTAATATTAATTCCTCCTAGATTTTATTAGACATTCGAAACTTAGGACTCGGTCTTTTCTTCAATTTTCTTTCTCGTGTTCATTTTCCCCTTTTATAAATAATATAATCATCTGTGTGATAACCTAATCATCTGTGTTCAGTTCAGTACTCGACTAGCAGCCCGCAGCCGGCTATGACATGATTTATTATATTCTTTGATCTATAACGCGTTTCACTGCTACCATTAGAGGGAGCCCCGACTGTTGAAACAAATCGCTTTTAAAATGTTGTTAACATAGCGCATATTGATTTTTTTATCAAAAAAGCCGAGGTTATTTTGAGCTTTGTAGTTTCGCTGCCCGCCATTTTAGACTCTGTGATAACTTTGTGAGGACATTAAAGCGATTCTGTCATTTTTTGTCTCATTTTAATTTGGTGGACGTTAATTAATGAAGCAAAGAAAACGTTGGAACTTAAAAACATTTTTGGTGCGAATTGAGTTATTCAAATTTTTAAGGGCTTGAAAAAAGCACCATTGAGTTCTACACAGCAGTCAGGGGCGTAGCCAGCCATTTTCTTCTCTTTAAGCCCCGAAGGTACAGGCCAAACGAGTGCTGAATGCACGACCTCCTAGGGGAGAAATGTTTGAAATTTACAAGCTCTGAAACGCCATTTCCAGCGTTTTCGATGCAATATTTCCTCGACAATCGACCTAAATCAAGAGCAGAAATTACAAATGGATAAAATCTGACCGTTATACAATCTGAAAGTTATACAAAAACAGAATATATTCACTGCTACAGCAAAACAAATCACCAAAATTCCTGTTAGCTATGCCACTGGCAGTTCCGTTCTTTGATATTTCCAAGACTTAACTTCCGAGATCTTTACGGGTTTAAAATAAAATCGGTTTCTGTTGTTTATTTTCTAGAATCAATACAAACATACTTAGTTTTCTACAGTCAACGTATAAACACTTTTGCCACAGTTGGACGAGTTGACCAATGAGAAGAAAGTGAAATAATATTATCGACGTCCACCAAAACACGACTTCGTCGAGACGACATTCTACACTGAAGCGTACGTCAGAATCGCTGTAATCGTCAAATAAAAAAATACGTTTCTTACTTTCTGAGAAAATGTGTATTGTAAACTATACAGTTAAAAGTTCAATAACAAATATCCAGTCAACCACCCAGATCTTGTATCAGAACAGCCGTCAGGATATGGCTATAGCCATACATGATGGACACCTGTTTGATATGGTATTTTCGTTTAAAGGTTGTTGAATGCCGGCAGCAATAGCAAAAAACCGAATTGGATAGAACATTATAATCATCTAAGAAGTAGAATAAAATCGCAACCTCTAACTCTCAATGTTGCCTTTCTCTTCACGTTGTAGCCTTGCGATCCTTGTTCTCTAATCTTCACCATGTATACATTGCCGTCGTTAACTGTCACTCTCTTTATCTCAAACCAAGCATGGCCTGTATTTAAGTCTCCATAGAAATACAGTCTTCCTTGATACACAGGATCTGTAGTGTTCTTGAGTGAAGCAACCCCTGAGACTATGTCTCCTGTCATTAACCCCAACGATACAGAAATATCATCTGTGGTCTTATCGTATACACCAAACTGAAGTCCAAGGAAGCGTGTACTCGTTGTTGTGTTCCACATGAACCTGGCATCTTCACCAACGTATCTCTCAAGCTGAACAGGTCCCGTGACGTCACATAACACTGAAAACAAATTAGGAAATAGGATTGAATACGGTTCGTAAGAAAATGTTAAATCAATGAAACAAACCACTCTTTTTGACAATCAGCAGTACAAATATCGTAATTAATATGCGAAATCCGAGAAATAACGTGAGCCGATTGATAGCTGGAACTCCTTTTGATTATGAATTTACAAGTAGTATCAAAATTGATGTATGCTTGTAGTCAATAATCGTATTACAGTTTCATGTATCTATTGAGAAGTTCACAAACTATTTTCCCAGCAAGTGATAACTACTGGCACTGCGGAGACCGATGTTCAAGTTTTCGACTGCGAATCACATTCACATATCTTGCTTCTTAACCCATAATAATCCTTTGCTTTGACATATCGCGTAGAATTCCATATATAATCCCCTTTAGATAATCCCCTTTAGATAACTGGCACACCTCTAAAAACATATGTTGTTACCGTTGTAAGAAATAAATCTGCCCTGTTACTTACATGGATCATACGGTAGTTTTGCTTTATGATTTGTTATTTTAAAATACAATAGCAAAATAATGCGAATCTTGCCTAATTTTCCTTCTATTTTTTCATGCCCTAATACCCCAGTGTATAACACCCTCCTCCCTCTAAAGGGCCATTGTGATGGTGGAGTCCATCTCCAGATCGAATGACTGTGATCATACTTGTCGAGTGTAGCCCCGGAGAACAGCAAACGTTTGCTGGGAAGATAACGAAATTGTCGAGAATGGGGAGACTCGGACTTTTACCGGGAAACTAGAAACAGTATCAGGACATTGCACACAATTTTTCAAAAGTTGTTTTCTACTTGCCTTTGGTTTGAAATGGAATATACGATGGACAAGAAGGGCCACTTCTGACTTCCAACTTCTGAGTTTTAACAAAAAAAGGACTTCTGAAATCCGACTTCCGACTTCAGAGTTCCGACTAAAATATTTTCTTAAATTTCAGTACATTTTCCATATTACGCCTGGAGCAAGTTTACTTTGTCTGAATTTCGGGCTTAAAGCTCAAAAATGCCTGGGAATGCCCCTGGTATATTGGGACTATTATGCGGTATCGTTATGGGGAAATATGACACTGCTCAAACAGGCTTTCAAAGCCTCTTTCAAACTCTAGTAGAATTGTCACATCCCATGTAGTCAGATCGTACTCATCATCGCGATCTCTGATGTAGCTGAGAAATGTATCGCAATTCAACATAAAGTAATCGATACTGGTCGTCAGCAGTGTACTTGTTAGAGCAGATTTCGTATGAGTGGGACAAACTACGGCATGTCCGTAACCGTGCTGTGCTGTAACTCTGTGATTTGATTGGATCAGCAGAACAAAAACAATTTCAACGTCACGGCATGCCGTACGGTAACCGTGATGTCAGTTTGTCACACTCATACTCATACGAAATCAGCTCTGTCACGTTCTCCTGGTGCACATAACGGTGTCCTAGTTTTAAAAGTATATTTTGTCTTTCTGTCTTGCGCCGTAGTGTACCTGCCCCTACCCGCCGTAGTGTACCTGTAGGGGGGTTCTACAAGGTAAAAAGGGTAGGGGTCACCGTCGGAAAATCGCCGATTTCAAACCCTAAAAAAGACGGCGATCACCCCTACCAGCCGAATATAGGAAGAACCCCCACCCCGGCACCTGGCCTAGCTGCAATCACGCTCGCCTGGTGCACATAATTAACGCTGTCCTAGTTTTAAATTAAAGTATATTTTGTCTTTTAATTATATTCATTTTGAAATCATTGGTGTTTCCTGCAATTTGATTGGTTAAAAGCAGCAGTGATTTCAGCCTAAATTGCATCATTTTGTGTCTGTTATTGCATCCTTTTGCTGAACCAATCAAAAAGCAGAATTTGAGAAGCCATTTCACAGCGTAGGGATTACGTGATCGCTCGCGCACGCTCTTAGATTTTAATTGCCTTCTTCAAAGCTCTACCCACTTGACCTTTCTAGCCGTTTGTTGTTGTAAAAAAAACAAATTTACGAACGTTTTTCGTTTGTTAAAATTTCAAAATGAATATAATTAAGTGGTAAAAGAACTGAGTGGAGTGCAATTTTGGTCTGAAATCATACTCTTGATTACAAATTGCACTCCCGCTTCGCGGTCGTGCAATTTTGTAATCACTCGTATGATTTCAGACCAAATTGCACTCCACTCAGTTCTATTACCATTATATGTCTTGCGCTGTAGTATACCTGGCCTAGCTGCAATCTAAATGATGCTGATGAAAACAGCTCGGGCTGTCATGAATTTGATAACCCTCTACGCCTACAAGTACACTTAAAAGAAACTTGCAGCTAGTTTAATAATCTACCAAATCACGATGTTTTAAAGACAACGATCAGGGCTAGCTATGGCCTCGGGGCTATGGTGCTTAAAACGTCAGCTGCTACCTGATCCCACGGCGGTTAGCATACCTTAATCGACTTTTAGTTGATAATGTATACCATGTACAACTAAAATAAAGTGTACATACCAGCTGAGTCATACCCGTGTACAACTAGTAATATAACCGGGATATATAAATGTACTTACCATTTTGAGCCGGAAGCAGAAGAAATATCGCTACAACACGGAGAGGTGCAACGCTTTTAAAGCGAATAAAATCTTCATACATCTCAGAAGTTACTTTGCTGCGAATTTAGTACACTTTACTGGCAACAAATGTCTTTCTGAGAGAGCGAAAGGCCGAATTCCTCTCCGTTCATGTCGTCCCTTTGACTGGATTCTGTAAACAGATTTCAAATTAACATTTTGAATAATTGTCACTTGTAACTAGAACGAAAGGTTAAAAGTTCAGTAGATACCGTCACACAAGTGCGTTTCATTTGTCTCTTCGAAGTCTGATTTGCGATTTCAGCTTAAGACTTTCGGATGCGAACTGACTATCAGCGGCAGCATACGGTTTTATATTCTCATGGTGAATTCACAGGCTTACCATCCTCCAGGTTTGTACCTCAAAATTGGTTTTGGGTTCCCTGTGGTTACGAATTGAAAGATTATGGAGTTAGATTTACACTCCTGGAATGAAAATTTAGCGATACTGTGCTCTAAACATACTCAAGAAATAAATATTAGTAGTTATTTGAGTGTTGTATGGTGTTTTTTACGGGAAAGTTTTCTATTTAGCGAGTTTAGGCAGGCAACTCGACGGCAAAATTAGGTCCGAAGTCACCGGTGACCCTAATCTGGCTAAATTTCCAAACGTTTCGCCAAACGGCTAACGGCATCTCATAGTGCCATGTAGTTTCGCGAGACTGAAAACGATGCTGAAGAACGTACGCAATAGTTTCTCGTGATGATCAAGCTAGAGATCAGGACCAAAGGAATTTTAAATCAGTCAATCAACGCGTCGATCAAAACAAACGAATGCATTTGTGCTTTCAACTCCACGATCAAGCCGAATGTGTCATTGTTGAACACTGCGAATTCACTGAGAGAACAGCGCGATTGTTTTTAAATAAGTATATTAGTGTGCTTGCGTACGATATTAGAGATGTGGGAAGAGCTGGGTTATATGTAATAACAAAAGGTATACGGTGGGTAGAGTTTTGTGAGTTAGTAGTTTGTAGCACGGTCAGTGGGCACAAACGACCATAAAAACGGCATGAGTTATATATTTAAAAAAGTTTTCAACGCAGACGATTGAATTTTGGTAGGTTGGTGTAGAATCGTAAAAGGAATATAACCTGATACTTTAAGCTATGTTAGTACTATTATGACGTCACAATGACGTCATTTGCCCATTTGTAATACGTTTCTTATAACTGTTCATTACCTCTAAAAACGGAATGTCGTATATTGTTAAAATCTCCTCGTGATGAGAATGAAGGAAACGAAAACCCGATCTCGATTGGTTAAGGAAATCAAAAGTTATGAAAGTTTGAATTTTGCTAATTTTCCCGCCAAAATATGGCGGGAAATAAACAACACAAAAGCATTTATGAAAATATCGCTTCATTCATCTTTCAGAGTTTTAAATACTGTTGCATGACATTTTGTCCAGCCATAAAATACGTTGGTTGATTTTTTTTTGTCCATAACCGGCTTAAAATGGAAGTCATATTTTCGACAACGTCATTATGACGTCATATTATTTTATACATGCCCTTAGAAAAAAGCCTTTGAGTGATTTTCTAGTTTTAATGATGAAATGTACTAGTTTGGCAAACAAAAGTCACATTGTTTTCTTTTGTTGATTTTTTTAACAATAGGCAGCCTTATTTAGGACTTAGGGTTGTCCACAAGTTGCTCGGCAACTTTTGGGCAACTTTTCCGATTTCGAGCAACTTTTTTACTTGAAAGCAACTTTGAGCAACTTTTTCACTTTAAGGCAACTTTGAGCAACTATTTCGTTTCTTTTACTTTGTTTTTACATTTACATGAATTCAAGCCGATCAACGGGTCGAATAAGAGCAGAGAATTATGTTTTTTTTTACTGATTTGTATACACTTTGTGAAGAAATGGTCTACCTGTGGTAAATGTAGGTCAGCGGTTGTCCTTGGAAAATGTAAAACAAAATGGCCGACAAAGGTACATGCTCGAGTGATTCTGATTCTGATTCTGAACAAAGCCCGTTGACAATAGCTGCAAATGCAGGCTATTTGTACACGAAATGATGGAAAGTAAAATAATAATTGTTAAAGCTAACTCAATTCTATGCTATGAAATCATCAAATTGATTGTGCACATGAACTTTTTTGAGAGCATTTTTTAGCAACTTTTAGATTTTTGAGCAACTTTTGAGCAACTTTTTGATTTTTCGAGCAACTTTTGAGCAACTTTTTGAGAAATTATGAGCAACTTTTTGGACTTTTAGGAGCAACTTGTGGACAACCCTAATTTCAATTATTTGGTCACGTTTATTGATGCCGTTTTTGACGTTCTTTGTGTCCGCCGTGTAGAGCGTCGTTGCGAGTAATATTAGCAGCGCGTTTTATTTGTTTATTAAGGAATGTGCGGTTATAACGTCGTTTGTAAAGCTATGTTATTAATTCATTAGTACGAATTTTAAAAGTTTCGTCGGTAGAACACATGCGTCGAAGACGAAGAGCTAAACTGAAAGGAATGGCTCTTTTAGTGTGAAGGGGATGACAGGATGATTTAAGGAGGTGTTGATGTTTATCTGTAGGTTTAGTATATAAATCAGTCTCAATGTAGTTGTTATGTAGTGATACGGTAACGTCGAGAAATGGAATGTGAGTTAATGCGTGAGAACTAGTGAATTTAATAGTAGGATGAATATTATTGAGATAATCGATGAATATTTTCAGATGGTCTTCCCCCTCAGTCCAGATCATGAAATTATCGTCGAGATATCTCCACCAAGTGTGAGGTTTATAAGGGGCATTAGAGAGAGCGTTAGTTTCAAATTTACCGAGGAATAAGTTAGCGAAAGAAGGAGCCATTCTGGTACCCATGGCTGTGCCATGTACCTGCAGATAATGTTTACCATTAAAAGAAAAATTATTCAAAGTATAAGGATCATACGTATTAAGTCACAAAGTGTTTCGGTGGGAATGGTAGGATTAGTACTGAGAGCGAAGAAAATTATTACAAGCATTAATACCTTCGTTATGTGGGATGTTAGTGTATAAACTAAGATGAAACGTCAAGAGTAACAAGCATAGCGGTATCAGGTAGTTTACCAAGTTTGAGAAGTTTGGTAAGGAAATCAGTGGTGTCTTTAATGTGTGAAGGCAGGTTAAAAACCAGTAAGGATTTAATGTGATAGTCAACGAATTGGTAGATGCGTTCTGTAGGGTGGCTGTTAGATGAAACTATGGGACGTCCCGGGTTATTACCAGCTTTATGTATTTTAGGTAGAATGTAGAAGCGTCCTGGTTTAACGTTAGTTTGTATGAGGTACTGTTTAGTTTATCGTCGATGTAGCAGGCGTTCAACATACGTTGCACGTAAGTCGTTACACGTTTCAGGTTTTTATTAGTCATGTCTTCGTCTTGTTGTTTGTAGAATTTAGTGTCACTAAGTTGTCGATTACGTTCGTTAATATACCAGATTTTGTCCATAACTACAGTGCCGGAGCCTTTGTCAGCAGGTTTGATTATTATGTCTTGTTGTTGATTAAGTCGGTGTATGACTTGTCGTTCGTTGTGAGATAAATTATCAGAAATGTGGTTAGGTTTAGAAGTGGTAATGTCATGTTTAATAGCATCTATAAAGGCGTTTAAAGCAGAATCTCTATCTGTAGGAGGGGTCCAAATGCTTTTGTTATGGAAAGGATTATGCTGAGTAGGATTAGCGCCAGTATTAGGATCGTAGAAGTATTCTGCAAGTCGCAATAACTCATTCTGCACATGCGTGCATCCACGAGTTAAAAACGTATGACGAGGCTAAGAACAAGAAACAAAGTGATGAGCGTTGACTGATTCCCTCGCCCTCTAAGAGAAAAACTAACCAAAACTGCGACCTGTCTGAGAGGACAAATAATTTATCAATAAGGGCATTTTATTTTTGACAGAAATGCCTTTATAAAGCACGGCCGTTTAGTTTCGTGATCGAATTTAATAATTTCCAGGTAGCTTTACCCCTTTTCGTCTTACATCACAAGTTATGGACATTTGCTTACACCCATTTGATTTATAGAGCTATCATGTTATTTCCTATTTTAGTTAGCAATTTACATTTTGGTGTTTTCATATATTTTATAATGAATAACAAAAACTACTTTAAAGCCGTGTATACGGGTTGTTTGACAATTTACACCCACATTCCGGTCTTTTGAGTTGGAATGTAAATGTACACATTCCTTCGATTCGTCCCATGGAAAATTCCCGAAATTAAGGCCGGTGCACATATATAGTCTTCAGAGGTAGTCCAAAATTCCCAACCGCTACGATCGACCGCGAAGTTTGTGTTCCATTTACGCCACGTACTAGTTCCAGGCCACACGCTGAGATTCTGCGGCCGCAGCAAAATGTCACGCGCATGCGCTTTCGAAGAGCCGGTTGCGTTCGCGTCTCCCCAATTTACCGCCGAAACTAAAAGAACGTACGCGTATTTACGTTTAATGCTTCTCGAAAAACAAGAAAACTACTAAACTTAAGACTTTTACAGGTTGAAATTTACTAAGTTATAAAATTATTTACTAAAAAGAAAGTTATATTTGAAGTGCAGAGCCTTCGTTCTTTTGGCCAGCGGAGCATAACGTTGTTATGCCGCGGTGCACACAGCGGTCAAACGTCTGCGCATGCGTCAAAAGTCTTGCAACAACAACATATTCCCAAACAAATTCAAAGCGAGCTGGCGGCCGTCACTGATCACACACCCGTTTTCAAACCTTGAGAACTTTTTTGGTAAATTACGAAACAATTTGGTAAACTCACAGTTTGAAGTTTGTTCAATTTCCCGTCGACTGTGAAAATAAAAAGCTTAACTTTCACGTATTTTTCTTAACTTTTGGGGGTAGAAGTTCACTGTAATAGGTTTTAAGGTAAATTTGCGCGGGAAGACTGACCGTAATACGCACGCGCAGACGTTTGACTGCTGTGTGGCCGCGGTGTGGCGTGGAACTAATATGTACACAGGTAGACCGCAAATGATCTGGAAGTCACCTAGACGGTTTGTGTATAAAATGGAACACGTTCAGTTAACGTTCTCAAACCGAATTTCCCGATTGCAATATTCGGTTCCATTTACACGAAATCAGACCGACCAGACTACCGATGTAATTAGTAAACAGCCACGATCAAATATCTATTGGGAGATGACAGGTCTGGTAAATACTGCGCATGTCCAGTCAACGGTAGAAATCGCGGGAGCAGCTCTAAATGCTCCGATATGGTTTCGCTCTATTTAAAAACTCGACACATCGCAGAAAGACTGTGGGTTAAGGGGGGAACCTCAAGAGTTAAGCATTAGTTTAGTCAGCAAGCGAATTCAATTAGGGACTAGTTCATGGTAAGCACTTAAAAATCGAAGCTTGTGCTTTTCTGCAACAATGCTTTGAAGTCCAAATTTCGAGTGAAAATTCAACCCAAATGATGCGCGCGAGCGTGATTCACGCATGCGCAAGCGTTCAGTTTGCAGACCTGTCCTGAAGATATCTACCAGATTGCACACTAGCCATTAAATTTGCATTTAAAAACATTTTGACGAGATTTTTAGTTTTCTTCGCTACTAACCTGCTAACAATTTCATCTTTTCTAAACACTCTCGGCTTTTCTTCCGGGCTCTGTGACTGATTCTCTCGTGGTTTAAAGAGATTTCTATCCTGGATACCAGATGTTCTGATAACTCTTCACGCTTTTCGAGGTTTTAATGGCGCTAATAAATGCTCATGTGCCAGACAAATAAACCTCTGGCAGCAGGGGTAAGATAATTAAAAATAAATTAAGCACGAAAATGCACAACATTTTAATTCAAAGCCTTGCGTTGTGCCTCGGTCATCAGTACGAAAGCAATAAATCACACGTTTTATGTGCTTACTGGCAAAACAATGCATTATGTTGTAGGACACTCGTATAAGAAATATATAAACACTGGTATAATCAACTAAAGTCGATTAAGGTATGTTAACCTCCGTGGTAAGCGAGTAGCAGCTTCGAGCGCTAGCCCTTCGTCAGAGCAAAAGAGGGAATTGTGGGTGGGGAGCTGGTTTATAAAGTGTTGAGTGCATACATAGATACATACATACATATCTTTAATATAAGTTCCCAGAAGGGCTTTTCAACATATATTTACAAATGAATTAAAATAAGTTAAACTAGGAGAAACTATAAATTTGTTATAATACTTATCGATAAAATTGCGTAAAAACTATATAAGATCTAAAAACTATCCAAAATCTATCTAAGATTAAAAACTATTACATTGAATTCAGTCGTAATAAGAAGCTAATAATTTAGACTTAAGAGACCTCTTAAATTCAGGAACTGAAGTTGACGCTTTAAGTGTGCTGTCTAAGGCATTCCAGATTTTAACACCCCTGTAACTAAAGGACCTCTGACCGGATGCCGAGTTACATTTAGGAATGTTAAGGTCGCCGCAATTTCGAGTATTGCGCTGGTGTATACTGGATCTCTTGCAAAACGTATCCGATAAGTAGGATGGCGAAAGCCCATTTAAGCATTTAAAGGTCAATAAAGTGTCTCTGAGATTAACAGTTTCTTTAACCGGTAGCCATTGAAGGTGGCGCAATATAGGTGTGATATGGTCAAATTTGCCTGCGCCAATTATTATTCTGGCTGAGAAATTCTGCACAAGTTGCAGTTTTTTGAAGTTTTATCGGAGGTATTACCCAAACCGATGAACAATAAAATAGTTTGCTTAGAACAAGGGCATTAACAATCGTATTTAGAGTTTCGGAATTGAATAGGTGTTTTACTCTGTTGATTTGACACAAACTCGCCATACACGATGAGACAAGTTTTGTGACATGGGCATCATAAGTTAGATTAGTGTCAATAATCACGCCTAAGTCTTTAGCTGAAGATACTGGAGTTAAATGCTTTCCTAAGAGTTCTACATGTGCATGATTACCGATGAGGAAACATGTACTCGGATCAATTAGGATCAAAGGAAGTTGCGCCAATAATAGAAATGCTAATAGCTGTAACAGCAACCGCCAATAAAGAGTGTTGATGAATAAACTAACGAAACATGCTGATCTGAGTGAATTCTGAAATTATATGAACTAAAAGCGTTCATACCTTGAGGTGCCAAAGTGCCTGAAAATAAAGTTATGTTCTTTGTGTTTACGGGTGTCAGTAGTACCTTGATGAAGAGAAATGCGCATACAGTGATGTGATTAATACAATGGCCAGGAAGGTTAAAGTGGCGAGCTACAGGTGTGGAGAGATCTCGGCTAGCGCTGGAAACGTCAGCTGCTACTCGCTTCCTACGGTGGTTAGCATACCTTAATCGACTTTAGTTGATTATACCCGTGTTTATCTTTCCCGCCGATGCAAACCAACACTAGTTTTTACAGTAACTAGTTACCCATCATAAGAAATATATAGTTACCTTAAAAACTGGACCCTGAAAGCGAAATAGGGCTCAAACTCGGATCGAGTACGTTAAGCTTTCCGAATGTGCTACCTATAGCTACCAACATTCCTCGTGCGTTACGTCTCAAATAAACACATACAAATATGAGGTTAAGTGAATAGAAAGAGCAAGGCACAAGAACAGTTATACATGGCAAGCACTAGGACAGTAATGTTGAGATCGAAAGCTTCGCTTCCTTCTTGTTCTCTTAGCTTCACCGGCGCCATAGACCCATTGCATAAATGGCGTCCAATTTCAATAGGTATCGTCCTGGAGACTTTAGCCTCGTGTTCATGTTGCCACACAAAAGTATTTTCACATGAATGCGAGACTAAAGATTCCTAGACAATGTGATTCAAATTGCATGCCATTTATGCAATTCTCTGTGTGTGTGCGGTGCAAGCTCGATCTATTTCTTTATTCGAGGTCACGAAAAGACTATAACCTTTTCGAAAAACAGAAATGATAATAACATCTACATTTGTCTAAAATGTCCTTACATTTAGATGATGTAACCAGGATTTACAGTGCATTATGTTATTATCTAACTCATACCAAGTTTTGATTGTAAATTTAGAACAAATATTCAAAGAGAGTGTTCATGATCCTAAATGATTTGTATATCGATCATCAACCAGAAAACCTAGAAAATCGCCATAGGGTTTCCTTGGTGTATTTTCCCTTCTCACTGCATCAAAATGATTATTAGTATATTTTGTGATTGATTATAGTTTAAACTTGACTATATGTATGTATCTTTTCGTATGTGGAAGGAAGAGTCTTCGTTTTGAGAGGTTCGTACACATTTGGGTCAGGAGATGAGGCTTCTGATTGGTTGTCGACATTATGCCTTGTTCCAGAATAAAGAGGGAAGGAAGTCGGGTTGCGTTCAGTTGATGAAGACATTTTCGTAGTTGGACTCAATGCCTGATAATGACTTTGTACTGGAAGAGAAAGTGAAGCAGCATAACCACTAGAATTTGGATAGGACACGTCAGGGTCGGCAATAGAATGTCCCTTGTCCATGCTCCCAGAATATACTCGGGTGGAAGGACGACCAACGGGTTCGTAGTCGTCATTGTTTGTTGTTGAGACTAGAGGAGGAGCACTGTTTCGTGATGTATGAGTGTTGGCCATTTCAATTGCATCCTGTAAATTGAACACGGAATAACAGACGATAATACTTAGTATATGTTGGTCGTGCATTAAACGTTTTGCCCTGTCGCAATATATACAATTAAGGAAGTGATTACACTATGAAGCTTGATATTTAACATCGAAATATTCCTCCTTGAATGGCTGTGATACCAGAGGAGCTGGGATGTTTTACTTTTATTCTTTTAAATCTTTAAAATAGTTAACGCTTTTTACATGGTTTTGAATATTGAGAATATAAACATAAAAGTTAGCATACCGGGTATAATTTTGAAATGACAATCGAAGCCATTTGTACATCAATTATGAACTAATAATAATAATAACAACAATAATAATGGCCATATTTATATAGCGCCATATCACCACTGACAGTTCCATGCCGCTTTACTGACATCCTGTCAGTGAAGTTACAGACTGCTTATATACAGCGCTGATAGCTGCTTTACCGGGTGACAATCCCCTGCTCTTTTTCGAGTAAAAGCAAAGTAAAGCAACTTTATTTAATGTTGATAAACTCGTGACAGTCTGGTGAGGCTGATAAACTTAAGGCCGACGTGGGACCTACGATTTTATGTCCTTATCCAAGAAGACGTGAAGGTCTAACCATTTGCAGTTCGAACACAAAGGCAGCACCTTCTACTCGGTTAGTTTAAGACCCTGAGTCCTGATCCGGCCGGGATTTGTACCCACGACCTCCCACTCGACAGACCGGAGCTTAACCACTGAGCTAACCGGGAGGGACTGGAGCTTAACCACTGGGCTAACCGGGAGGCAGAGTAGCACAGCAAGCTCTTTAATTTACGTCCCCTTCAAATACTGATTAAGAATAGAACCTACTTATAACATACCAGAGTAAAGTAACAAGAATATTACTTACATCGTAAATTGGATTTTCTGCATCAGCATCCGCAGATGTGCTAGACAGAGAAAAACAATTGTCTTCAGAATTTCGGAAATTATTTTCTGTCGAATGGTCTATATATTGCATTGGAATTTAATATCAAATTTCGTATCTTCGAAGCAAAATATATCATTTGGCAAACCACGATGATTTTTTAATAATTAAAAAGTACCAAGGAATAAATGAACTAATGTAATGCCAAGCAAAATATAGTGATATGACAATATGATCATTGTATCTTTAACTGCAAAGCTAAATATTATTTCTAGAATAAAAATGCATGTCAAAATAAGCAATGAGAATAAAATTTACGTAAAATTACACCTGATATATATGATATATGATCGCCAACAGTAGGAATACTATCACAAGGGATGATTTATGACGTCATTTATACCTGGTTAATGCAGTTGAAGAGTAAAACATATATGATGAAGCATTTTATTGAGTAACACTTTCTTTCAGTATTCCAATCCCTCAGTAGTCACTATCATCATAGCTATGTACTAAATTGAATTTAGATAGTACATTTCTTCTTCGATGCTCCTTGTCAATTTTGCGTTGCACATTCACGGTAGGCCAGGGGTTTTGTGTATATTGTATCCAATGCTTTTTAAATTCATTTTAAATATTGCTATTTAATAAATGAAATTTTGGGATTTTCTGGTATAACGAATATGGCAAGATTTTAGCTTATGATTATAATGTCACAATTTATGGTATTTGGGTATTGTGAGGAATTTTTAAAAGGTATTTTGGTATATCACTACCCCCCTCCCCTCCCCCTCTGGCCGAGACTGCACACTCTGATGATAGCACAGGCATAAAAAAACCTATATACGAGAAAAAAGGAAAGCTGTTATCTATATTATCTCTACTAAGTAAGTGCTAAAAGTTAAAGCTTCAAGTATCATCATCTTTCTTCACATGGTCATTGCAATTCTATAATAAAAAATATATATATAATGATATTTTAAATTGTAATGATAGGCACGTTGTATCATTTTAGTTTATCTGTGAGTAACAGGTCTAGTTATATTACAGGTTTGTGGTATATCCATTATAATGATATGCACGTTGTATCATTTTAGTTTATCTGTGAGTTACAGGTCTAGTTATATTACAGGTTTGTGGTATATCCATTATAATGATATGCACGTTGTATCATTTTAGTTTATCTGTGAGTTACAGGTCTAGTTATATTACACGTTTGTGGTATATCCATTATAATGATATGCACGTTGTATCATTTTAGTTTATCTGTGAGTAACAGGTCTAGTTATATTACAGGTTTGTGGTATATGCATTATAATGATATGCACGTTGTATCATTTTAGTTTATCTGTGAGTAACAGGTCTAGTTATATTACAGGTTTGTGGTATATCCATTATAATGATATGCACGTTGTATCATTTTAGTTTATCTGTGAGTTACAGGTCTAGTTATATTACAGGTTTGTGGTAAATCCATTATAATGATATGCACGTTGTATCATTTTAGTTTATCTGTGAGTTACAGGTCTAGTTATATTACAGGTTTGTGGTATATCCATTATAATGATATGCACGTTGTATCATTTTAGTTTATCTGTGAGTTACAGGTCTAGTTATATTACAGGTTTGTGGTATATCCATTATAATGATATGCACGTTGTATCATTTTAGTTTATCTGTGAGTTACAGGTCTACCCTTATGAAATTCAAGTATACTACAAGTATACTTGAACTAACCTAAAAAGTGTGCTTTCCTGACAAACAAAAAGTATACTTATATGATACTTTTTTGCACCAGAAGTTGGAACACATCAAAGTATACTTTTTCACAGAGAAAGTATACTTTGATGTGTTCCAACTTCTGGTGCAAAAAAGTATCATATAAGTATACTTTTTGTTTGTCGGGAAAGCACACTTTTTAGGTTAGTTCAAGTATACTTTAAGTACACTTCCATCAATATAATCTTGTTATGGATTTCTTCTCAGCGAAAAGTATACTTAAAGTATACTTTCATCAATAATTGTCTAAATAATGGTTTTCCCAAGGAAAAGACATCAGTTATTTTCATACTCAAACAAATTTAAACTGGTCAACTTAATTGTCAAATTAAAAAAAAAAAATTTTAAATATCTCGATCTCTACATTCAACATTCTTAACAACATTTGATGAAAAAAAAGCTGTGTTGCTTGTCAGTTTACTTGAATATATAAAAAAAACACCACTGAGACAGGTCACCACTGTAAGCTAGGAGTAGAAAGTGAATTGGCATCAGCAGTGCCGGGCAAAGAGCAAAATGAGCCAAACTCTCTGATAAACGGCATGTCCCTCAGCTAGCTACTGCAATTCCTGTATTTTTCTTTGTTTTATTATTTTCTCTTATTCCTTTTCCTCAGTTCCTTTTTCATTCTTTTTTTGGCCAAGGCTTGTTTTCTTTCTGCATCTTTTTCATCGTTGTTATTTTTTGTCGGTCGCATTCCTTTTTTTTGTTTATCTACTTCTTCTTCTTTTGTCAGCCACTGGGTTTTGTCCAGGTGATGGTATCTTGGTTTTATTCAGAGTGTGCAGATCTTTATGAAGCCTCATAACAGCACATTAATTTTCTAATAGTGCTTCCCTAATGGCTGCTTGCATGTAGTTTCCGTTTTTGTTAGGCTGTGAATGGAACGGGTTTTAAGGTAGATTTTTGTTAGTACTTGATATCGAAAATTCATAAGATTTTTTTTTGCAGAAAGATATATATTAATGCAATTCAATTCCCATTGATGTTTTCCCCTGTGATTAATTGAAGGGGCAGCAATTACATACAAAAAACATATTTTTTGTTCCAGAGCTAGATCTAGAAATTGGAGTTACCATATCAAATTTTAAGTCATCTATATCCACTAACGTAATATCAGAACATCAGATTCCAAGCTTGTCTATATTTTATTCCATACATGTTAAGTACATGTAGAACCTAATTTCAATTAAAAACTTTTTTTCTCAACATGATTTTATCCCACCTACAATTTTGAAAAGTATACTTTTAATGTCCTTTTTATTTACGATTCTGCTTGCATGTTCCTGATGAGTCTGCTCTTATATGATGGTTGAAGTATACTTTTTGAAATGTTGGTAAAAAGTACACTTCAGGTCTAGTCTCATGATATGCACGTTATTTTGTATCATTTTAGTTTATCTGTGAGTAACAGGTCTAGTTATATTACAGGTTTGTGGTATATCCATTATAATGATATGCACGTTGTATCATTTTAGTTTATCTGTGAGTAACAGGTCTAGTTATATTACAGGTTTGTGGTATATCCATTATAATGATATGCACGTTGTATCATTTTAGTTTATCTGTGAGTAACAGGTCTAGTTATATTACAGGTTTGTGGTAAATCCATTATAATGATATGCACGTTGTATCATTTTAGTTTATCTGTGAGTAACAGGTCTAGTTATATTACAGGTTTGTGGTAAATCCATTAAAATGATATGCACGTTGTATCATTTTAGTTTATCTGTGAGTTACAGGTCTAGTTATATTACAGGTTTGTGGTATATCCATTATAATGATATGCACGTTGTATCATTTTAGTTTATCTGTGAGTTACAGGTCTAGTTATATTACAGGTTTGTGGTATATCCATTATAATGATATGCACGTTGTATCATTTTAGTTTATCTGTGAGTAACAGGTCTAGTTATATTACAGGTTTGTGGTAAATCCATTATAATGATATGCACGTTGTATCATTTTAGTTTATCTGTGAGTTACAGGTCTAGTTATATTACAGGTTTGTGGTATATCCATTATAACGATATGCACGTTGTATCATTTTAGTTTATCTGTGAGTAACAGGTCTAGTTATATTACAGGTTTGTGGTAAATCCATTATAATGATATGCACGTTGTATCATTTTAGTTTATCTGTGAGTTACAGGTCTAGTTATATTACAGGTTTGTGGTATATCCATTATAATGATATGCACGTTGTATCATTTTAGTTTATCTGTGAGTTACAGGTCTAGTTATATTACAGGTTTGTGGTATATCCATTATAATGATATGCACGTTGTATCATTTTAGTTTATCTGTGAGTAACAGGTCTAGTTATATTACAGGTTTGTGGTATATCCATTATAATGATATGCACGTTGTATCATTTTAGTTTATCTGTGAGTTACAGGTCTAGTTATATTACAGGTTTGTGGTATATCCATTATAATGATATGCACGTTGTATCATTTTAGTTTATCTGTGAGTTACAGGTCTAGTTATATTACAGGTTTGTGGTATATCCATTATAATGATATGCACGTTGTATCATTTTAGTTTATCTGTGAGTTATAGGTCTAGTTATATTACAGGTTTGTGGTAAATCCATTATAATGATATGCACGTTGTATCATTTTAGTTTATCTGTGAGTAACAGGTCTAGTTATATTACAGGTTTGTGGTAAATCCATTATAATGATATGCACGTTGTATCATTTTAGTTTATCTGTGAGTTACAGGTCTAGTTATATTACAGGTTTGTGGTATATCCATTATAATGATATGCACGTTGTATCATTTTAGTTTATCTGTGAGTTACAGGTCTAGTTATATTACAGGTTTGTGGTATATCCATTATAATGATATGCACGTTGTATCATTTTAGTTTATCTGTGAGTAACAGGTCTAGTTATATTACAGGTTTGTGGTATATCCATTATAATGATATGCACGTTGTATCATTTTAGTTTATCTGTGAGTTACAGGTCTAGTTATATTACAGGTTTGTGGTATATCCATTATAATGATATGCACGTTGTATCATTTTAGTTTATCTGTGAGTTACAGGTCTAGTTATATTACAGGTTTGTGGTATATCCATTATAATGATATGCACGTTGTATCATTTTAGTTTATCTGTGAGTTATAGGTCTAGTTATATTACAGGTTTGTGGTAAATCCATTATAATGATATGCACGTTGTATCATTTTAGTTTATCTGTGAGTTACAGGTCTAGTTATATTACAGGTTTGTGGTATATCCATTATAATGATATGCACGTTGTATCATTTTAGTTTATCTGTGAGTAACAGGTCTAGTTATATTACAGGTTTGTGGTATATCCATTATAATGATATGCACGTTGTATCATTTTAGTTTATCTGTGAGTTACAGGTCTAGTTATATTACAGGTTTGTGGTATATCCATTATAATGATATGCACGTTGTATCATTTTAGTTTATCTGTGAGTTATAGGTCTAGTTATATTACAGGTTTGTGGTAAATCCATTATAATGATATGCACGTTGTATCATTTTAGTTTATCTGTGAGTTACATGTCTAGTTATATTACAGGTTTGTGGTATATCCATTTGCAAACTTACCTTTTACTTTCTTTTAGTTTGTTTTCTGTTAAGAAATAAGAAAAATATATAAACATTAATTACTCACATGAATTACTGGTATAAAAATGACGAGGTTCAAGTTCATTTTATTCACACTCATTTTTTAGATAATTATGTACATTTAGAACAGCCATAAAAAAAAGAAAGAAAACAAATTGTAAGTTATAAAGATTTGGTAGGAGGAGAGTGTGTAGTGGCCTAAGGACCAGAGCTTTCGAGTTGCCCACTACAATGTTGAAATTGATGATGGAAGGAAGGTGCTTTGCTTACATGTATATGGCTTAGGTGTAGATTTAAGAAAATAAAGAAAGAAAGGAAGGAGTAAAAAAAAAGAATTTGATAATAATTTACAAGTAAAGTAGAATTACATATTTAAAGATTAACAGATAAATGTTAAACTACAGATATTACGTATACAATAACATCAGTATTTTGAAAAATACAGGAGAATACAGGTGACTATGACTGGCTGCCAAGGAGGTATATTGATATTATATATTATATTGTATATTATATTGATTTTTAAAACTATTATGAGGCAAGCATTCAATCTCGAGTGGTATTTTTTCCCATATGTTTGCTGACAGAGCTCTAAATCTTGTAAGGCCATAATTTGTTCTGGAGGCTGGTCTGTGTAGGTTTTGTTTAGCAGCATATCTAGTATATTTTATATAGATTTTTAAAACTATTATGAGGCAAGCATTTAATCTCGAGTGGTATTTTTTCCCATATTTTTGATTTTGTTGAGTTTAAAAATTGAATAATAATCAGAGCTAGGTGTAGACGAGGAGGTATTTTAAAACAAATAAAGAACACCTTAACGTAGTTTATTTTTAAATCTCTGACGAAAATAAGTAATCTTTTATAAAAGACATTGCGAAACGGTGTTAGTCAGCATAAAATACAGATTAACATACACTTTGTGTAAACTATACATGCTTCAATTCTATATACTCGTTTAACCCATCAACTATTTCCTCTCTCTTGATTGGTGGAATTGCGTCACATGACCTGATAGACGACGCATATCAGCGAATACACCTGTGAGCGTAGCGCGCGCAAGGCTCCTTTAAAAGACATGTTTGAAGGGCTAGGATTATAAAGCCGAGCAGAATAGTAATATTTGTTGTAGTATTACCGCTGTTCTGTAACTGATGACCGACCACTCTACGAAACCAACACGAGGCCGTCCGTTGCACGTAGTGCCGACAGCGCGGACAAGGCACGAAGTGCCGAGAGAGAGAGTAAACATTGCGCTGTCGGTATGGCTTCGTGTAACGGGCGCTCATAATACAGTACAGCGGTAATACTACATCGAAACAAGATGGCGGGGACTTCAAAGGAACCGCTCGGCGTTGATGCACGCATGTCACTATTCTGCTCCCTGTTTAGGATATAACTAGAATATAGGCAGATATAAGGTTAACTTCCTACTGTCGACCTGGTATTTGTGTACGATTTACCATTGTTTAGTAAAGACAATAACCTTCTTTTGGCTTTGTAATATGCAGCGATTTTTGTCCTTGGACATTTATCTGTTCCTCGAAACTCACAGTTCCCTCGAGCTCCGTTCTCGGGAACGTTTCGCTTCTCGGAAGATATATCTCGGCAGACAAATATTTAACAATTATTCACCGAAGTGGAGGTGAATAGTGGTGGATATTTACCGAGCCGCTTTTTTAGTATATACCACACTCCGGGTGAATAGCCAGCACCAAATAGGTATTTTATTTTCTGTCAAATGGACAAAAACTCGCGAGAGATGATCGCTGCTTTGATCAGAGGTGAATATGAAATCATATTCACTGTTTGAGTAGCCAATCAGAGCGCGCGAAAAGTGATATTCACTGGTGTGGTATATACTAATAGTGCATATTTCAACGCCATGTACGAGTTTATTGATACGAATAAATCTACGAATCTATGTCATCTAAATCTATGTCTGCAACATAGTTTTCACAAACCGTTTAATGGGCGTGGGGCGCGTTTCCTCCATATGTAAAGCAGTAACAGAACAATAACAACAACAAGCACTCCGATGATGGTTACACATACGGCGATAATGACTGCGCCTGAAAAGTTTAAATCAACAAAACTGCTAAATGAACACACAAAACCGCAATTTCTTTGATTTGGAACGTATCAAAAAACATAGGACATACGTGTATGAATGTTTATCTAAAATGAGTTTTAATCGGCAAAAGATGAATATTGCATCTGACAAAACAATGGTAGTACAGAGGTGTATTAAGGAAACGAAAAGTTATAAGAATTGAAACGAGGATTAGAATATATTCAGACAAGCATTTCGACGCCCAATAAGTTATCGTTAAGATTAATACTCACAATCGCAGGGAAAGACTTGTTCTGCATATTTTTCGATTGGTTCTTAAAAAGGAGATAATAGATTTTACAGTTCATAGAAAATACAGAAAAGGGAGGGGATAAAACAGAATATTTAGACACGATTCAAACGTCGAACTTGATGCGCCGAATGCAATTGAAACAAAAGATAATTAGGTGGCTTATTTTGATCTAATCAGGTTCGGCCCATGAAAAGTTCGACGTTTGTATAGGACCTTAGAATCTTATTTAATATCCTTTTATTAATCACCTATTCTTCTAAATATTCAAAATTCTCTGTAGACAAGACAAACTTCATAGTTTTAACGAAAAAAGTACAATCAAAGAATAATTTTCTGATACATCCATACGATTAACTATAAAAATATAAACTGAGGGAGCGTTGGAACAAGGACCCCCGGCAAGGTACCTCAAACCAGGGGCTAATGTTTAATCACATATCGACGAACATATATTTTTTAATTAATCTGAATGATGTGTATTTAAGAGAATAATAGAAATTACTTTGTCCTGAAAGTGCTGCTGCGAATTAGCTAGGGAAGCTAATAAGTTAGAACGAATGCACGAATTAAGGATTACATGTAACTTTAAAGAAATGTTTTAAAAACTGAATTATCGCAAACGCTCAAATACCTTCTGTAACGGCAGGTATCACGACCTTAATAATCGTTGCCTTAGTTTCATCCTTTACACTCTCTCCATACTTGTTGGATGCTGTAACCTGGAACTTGTACGTTCTTCCGGGTTTAAGGCCTTCTACTGTGTAATGTAGTGTAAGGGGGTCTGTAGTATGGATCTTGATCCACTGATCTGATGACTTGTTATCATTGTAGATAACCTTATTATAAATAGTGTACCGCTGGATAGTACCTCCATTGTTGCCTGGTTTCTCCCACTCTAAATTAACTGATAACATTGTTGTTTGTGTGTTGAGAGATTTAATGGTTGGCAACTCAGGAGGACTACAGAACAACATATTCATTGTTTGATTGCGTGTATTAAAATGGAGTGGATTGGATGAGCATGATCGACTTGTTTCGTACTTACTTGGCGCTGTTATTCTTATTAAAAACATACATAATATCTATTGCATATGGAATACTGTACTCCAAAACAGCCGTAATCAAGATAAAGTTTAGTAAACAACATTTGTTAGCCTAGTATTCTTTCCCATTTCTAAAATAACTCTAAAACCGTTTGATACTATTGCTGTTATTGTTTTTGATATTAATTAATTAATTAATTTATTTATTTGTATAGGAAATCATATGGCCTCGAGTGCAATTCGGGATAAATTTGAACTCGTAAGTTTTCAAAGAGTGCTCTTTGAAAACTCACGAGTTCGAATTTATCCCGATTTGCACGAGAATACCATATGATTTCATTTTAATCATATACTCTACGAATTTCCTCGAATCTTCGGACGATCTTCGGAAATATTGGATCAATTAAAGCACCGTTTATGAAGTAATGCTACATCATCTGAAATGTTAATGTTTAGTACTGTCAAATGAATTTACATGGTTAGACGTGTTTTTTCCGTAACCACAGCGCAGCACAGTCAGTTTTAAGCATTCGGAAATGTTCGAAAACACTTCGTAAATTTTCGGAAAATCGTCGGGAAATAAATCCTTTACCAAAACATGACTCTGAACAACTGTGTGTACTTCGATTTCATTCTGGAGCTTTTGTTTTCGATTCATAGCTTGTCAAATAACTGATTTGGAGTGCAATTACAACCAAACAGTGCAATTTGGGATAAATAAATAAACTTGGATAAATTGCACTGCTCTCAGCCAATCAGAATCGATGAGAAATGTTGTTGAGTATGTGATTAATTTATTTACGATGCTTTCATCATGAATCAAAGAAAAAAAAATACATTATGAGGGACGACACAACAGAGCGTCGCTCTAAATTAAGTGCGCCCTTACGTTAATTAATGAAAATACGAACAAATATTGAGTGATATAAATTAGGTGCACACACAAAATTAACTTAATATATGTTCAGTAATATTTGAAGGTCAATCGAAATGGAAATTAACGCGAGGAAATACGATCAACATAACTAAGAACAAATTATGAGTTGTTGGTCTTACAAGGTCTAATAGCAAGATAATTTATTATCTTTTTTTAATCTCGCTGTGCGCATCATTTTGGGCATTTCGACTTCCAGGTAATTGGTGCATTGACATCAAAACATGTTTGTAACGCTGATGAGTATAATATTTGTATTTATTATACGACTTGGCGTTTTCGAGTGCAAATACGGGCTAAAACGAGTGCAAATATGAGACCGTATTATACGGGTCACAAACAGGTTTGCACAGGTTTATTCAACACTTAAAAGGTTTTGTAAGCGCGCGAGCCAATCGAAATGGGGCTGTTTGAGTAACAGCCAATCAGCTTTCAGCGCGGGAAAACAATTTTTAGTGCGCGGTCGCCCCTGACATTTGACTTCAACTGAGGCTGAGAGGTTTCTTCTCTCGAGATTTCTTCTCTCAAGATTTTCTTCAAACAGAGCCGTAAGGTAAGCCAAAACAAACTCTTTGTGTTCGTATTTAAAGATTAACAGATAAATGTTAAACTACAGATATTACGTATACAATAACATCAGTATTTTGAAAAATACAGGAGAATACAGGTGACTATGACTGGCTGCCAAGGAGGTATATTGATATTATATATTATATTGTATATTATATTGATTTTTAAAACTATTATGAGGCAAGCATTCAATCTCGAGTGGTATTTTTTCCCATATGTTTGCTGACAGAGCTCTAAATCTTGTAAGGCCATAATTTGTTCTGGAGGCTGGTCTGTGTAGGTTTTGTTTAGCAGCATATCTAATATATTTTATATAGATTTTTAAAACTATTATGAGGCAAGCATTTAATCTCGAGTGGTATTTTTTCCCATATTTTTGATTTTGTTGAGTTTAAAAATTGAATAATAATCAGAGCTAGGTGTAGACGAGGAGGTATTTTAAAACAAATAAAGAACACCTTAACGTAGTTTATTTTTAAATCTCTGACGAAAATAAGTAATCTTTTATAAAAGACATTGCGAAACGGTGTTAGTCAGCATAAAATACAGATTAACATACACTTTGTGTAAACTATACATGCTTCAATTCTATATACTCGTTTAACCCATCAACTATTTCCTCTCTCTTGATTGGTGGAATTGCGTCACATGACCTGATAGACGACGCATATCAGCGAATACACCTGTGAGCGTAGCGCGCGCAAGGCTCCTTTAAAAGACATGTTTGAAGGGCTAGGATTATAAAGCCGAGCAGAATAGTAATATTTGTTGTAGTATTACCGCTGTTCTGTAACTGATGACCGACCACTCTACGAAACCAACACGAGGCCGTCCGTTGCACGTAGTGCCGACAGCGCGGACAAGGCACGAAGTGCCGAGAGAGAGAGTAAACATTGCGCTGTCGGTATGGCTTCGTGTAATGGGCGCTCATAATACAGTACAGCGGTAATACTACATCGAAACAAGATGGCGGGGACTTCAAAGGAACCGCTCGGCGTTGATGCACGCATGTCACTATTCTGCTCCCTGTTTAGGATATAACTAGAATATAGGCAGATATAAGGTTAACTTCCTACTGTCGACCTGGTATTTGTGTACGATTTACCATTGTTTAGTAAAGACAATAACCTTCTTTTGGCTTTGTAATATGCAGCGATTTTTGTCCTTGGACATTTATCTGTTCCTCGAAACTCACAGTTCCCTCGAGCTCCGTTCTCGGGAACGTTTCGCTTCTCGGAAGATATATCTCGGCAGACAAATATTTAACAATTATTCACCGAAGTGGAGGTGAATAGTGGTGGATATTTACCGAGCCGCTTTTTTAGTATATACCACACTCCGGGTGAATAGCCAGCACCAAATAGGTATTTTATTTTCTGTCAAATGGACAAAAACTCGCGAGAGATGATCGCTGCTTTGATCAGAGGTGAATATGAAATCATATTCACTGTTTGAGTAGCCAATCAGAGCGCGCGAAAAGTGATATTCACTGGTGTGGTATATACTAATAGTGCATATTTCAACGCCATGTACGAGTTTATTGATACGAATAAATCTACGAATCTATGTCATCTAAATCTATGGCTGCAACATAGTTTTCACAAACCGTTTAATGGGCGTGGGGCGCGTTTCCTCCATATGTAAAGCAGTAACAGAACAATAACAACAACAAGCACTCCGATGATGGTTACACATACGGCGATAATGACTGCGCCTGAAAAGTTTAAATCAACAAAACTGCTAAATGAACACACAAAACCGCAATTTCTTTGATTTGGAACGTATCAAAAAACATAGGACATACGTGTATGAATGTTTATCTAAAATGAGTTTTAATCGGCAAAAGATGAATATTGCATCTGACAAAACAATGGTAGTACAGAGGTGTATTAAGGAAACGAAAAGTTATAAGAATTGAAACGAGGATTAGAATATATTCAGACAAGCATTTCGACGCCCAATAAGTTATCGTTAAGATTAATACTCACAATCGCAGGGAAAGACTTGTTCTGCATATTTTTCGATTGGTTCTTAAAAAGGAGATAATAGATTTTACAGTTCATAGAAAATACAGAAAAGGGAGGGGATAAAACAGAATATTTAGACACGATTCAAACGTCGAACTTGATGCGCCGAATGCAATTGAAACAAAAGATAATTAGGTGGCTTATTTTGATCTAATCAGGTTCGGCCCATGAAAAGTTCGACGTTTGTATAGGACCTTAGAATCTTATTTAATATCCTTTTATTAATCACCTATTCTTCTAAATATTCAAAATTCTCTGTAGACAAGACAAACTTCATAGTTTTAACGAAAAAAGTACAATCAAAGAATAATTTTCTGATACATCCATACGATTAACTATAAAAATATAAACTGAGGGAGCGTTGGAACAAGGACCCCCGGCAAGGTACCTCAAACCAGGGGCTAATGTTTAATCACATATCGACGAACATATATTTTTTAATTAATCTGAATGATGTGTATTTAAGAGAATAATAGAAATTACTTTGTCCTGAAAGTGCTGCTGCGAATTAGCTAGGGAAGCTAATAAGTTAGAACGAATGCACGAATTAAGGATTACATGTAACTTTAAAGAAATGTTTTAAAAACTGAATTATCGCAAACGCTCAAATACCTTCTGTAACGGCAGGTATCACGACCTTAATAATCGTTGCCTTAGTTTCATCCTTTACACTCTCTCCATACTTGTTGGATGCTGTAACCTGGAACTTGTACGTTCTTCCGGGTTTAAGGCCTTCTACTGTGTAATGTAGTGTAAGGGGGTCTGTAGTATGGATCTTGATCCACTGATCTGATGACTTGTTATCATTGTAGATAACCTTATTATAAATAGTGTACCGCTGGATAGTACCTCCATTGTTGCCTGGTTTCTCCCACTCTAAATTAACTGATAACATTGTTGTTTGTGTGTTGAGAGATTTAATGGTTGGCAACTCAGGAGGACTACAGAACAACATATTCATTGTTTGATTGCGTGTATTAAAATGGAGTGGATTGGATGAGCATGATCGACTTGTTTCGTACTTACTTGGCGCTGTTATTCTTATTAAAAACATACATAATATCTATTGCATATGGAATACTGTACTCCAAAACAGCCGTAATCAAGATAAAGTTTAGTAAACAACATTTGTTAGCCTAGTATTCTTTCCCATTTCTAAAATAACTCTAAAACCGTTTGATACTATTGCTGTTATTGTTTTTGATATTAATTAATTAATTAATTTATTTATTTGTATAGGAAATCATATGGCCTCGAGTGCAATTCGGGATAAATTTGAACTCGTAAGTTTTCAAAGAGTGCTCTTTGAAAACTCACGAGTTCGAATTTATCCCGATTTGCACGAGAATACCATATGATTTCATTTTAATCATATACTCTACGAATTTCCTCGAATCTTCGGACGATCTTCGGAAATATTGGATCAATTAAAGCACCGTTTATGAAGTAATGCTACATCATCTGAAATGTTAATGTTTAGTACTGTCAAATGAATTTACATGGTTAGACGTGTTTTTTCCGTAACCACAGCGCAGCACAGTCAGTTTTAAGCATTCGGAAATGTTCGAAAACACTTCGTAAATTTTAGGAAAATCGTCGGGAAATAAATCCTTTACCAAAACATGACTCTGAACAACTGTGTGTACTTCGATTTCATTCTGGAGCTTTTGTTTTCGATTCATAGCTTGTCAAATAACTGATTTGGAGTGCAATTACAACCAAACAGTGCAATTTGGGATAAATAAATAAACTTGGATAAATTGCACTGCTCTCAGCCAATCAGAATCGATGAGAAATGTTGTTGAGTATGTCATTAATTTATTTACGATGCTTTCATCATGAATCAAAGAAAAAAAAAATACATTATGAGGGACGACACAACAGAGCGTCGCTCTAAATTAAGTGCGCCCTTACGTTAATTAATGAAAATACGAACAAATATTGAGTGATATAAATTAGGTGCACACACAAAATTAACTTAATATATGTTCAGTAATATTTGAAGGTCAATCGAAATGGAAATTAACGCGAGGAAATACGATCAACATAACTAAGAACAAATTATGAGTTGTTGGTCTTACAAGGTCTAATAGCAAGATAATTTATTATCTTTTTTTAATCTCGCTGTGCGCATCATTTTGGGCATTTCGACTTCCAGGTAATTGGTGCATTGACATCAAAACATGTTTGTAACGCTGATGAGTATAATATTTGTATTTATTATACGACTTGGCGTTTTCGAGTGCAAATACGGGCTAAAACGAGTGCAAATATGAGACCGTATTATACGGGTCACAAACAGGTTTGCACAGGTTTATTCAACACTTAAAAGGTTTTGTAAGCGCGCGAGCCAATCGAAATGGGGCTGTTTGAGTAACAGCCAATCAGCTTTCAGCGCGGGAAAACAATTTTTAGTGCGCGGTCGCCCCTGACATTTGACTTCAACTGAGGCTGAGAGGTTTCTTCTCTCGAGATTTCTTCTCTCAAGATTTTCTTCAAACAGAGCCGTAAGGTAAGCCAAAACAAACTCTTTGTGTTCGTATTAACTATCGTATAATAAACAATTTATTACACGAAAAGTTCTGTAATGCGGCTGGGAATTTTTACTCGTCAATTTTATTTTTTCTCGCCTTTCAGGCTCGAAAAAATAAAAATGACTGCTAAAAATACCCAGCCGTATTTCACAACTTTCCGTGTAATAACCTCTTTATATGCGACTTGAACTGATTGGCAGCGCTAGAATTACGGATAGAATTAGGGAGATTGTTCCATAGCTTGGTAATATGGTTGAAATAACTAGTTGAAATAACTATTTTAGTGCAACATTTTTGTACAAGAAGATCTAGTGGTGAGCTGTTGCGTGTAACTCTGTTTACTGGCCTTAGTTTAACGTAGTCATTGATACGAATGGAATAGTGGCCTGTGCAACACTTATATATAGTACAAATTCAGGTCTATTATATCATGCCAATATAGGAAAGCGGCAAAATATTTAGATTTAAGAGGCGCTCGCGATAACTAAGTTCATGCTTCCCATAATTCAAAATTTATTTCGTGGAGCGTTGTTGAAGAGTCTCGACCTTTTAAAGGTTACAACTAGCCTGTAGCACCCACACTTCCACTTCCACACAATTTGAATTCAATTAATAGCACACCTTGATTTTTTGTAGGAACAACCTTTGTAGCAGGGTTTCCATAACCAACAACATTCCTGGCGTACACCTTCACCACGTACTCAGTGTTCTTGTTCAGTCCTGAGATGACAACTGAAGTACCTGTGATTCCCTCTCGTGTTGTGATGACCTCCACCTTGTAGTCAATAACAGGGCTTCCACCATCATAAACAGGACGGGTCCACCTGACAATTAGAGATGACGCTTTGACGTCGGTATCTGTCATCGTGATCACTGGCGTTCCTGGTGGAACTAAATTACATACGAGCACTATCAGATTATGATAATAAGAGAAATAGCAAGAACATTAATACTTATTATAATAATCAACAACAATTCCCCTGGAAAGGTTTTTCTGCGCGCGTCAGGCTAAAGCATATTCAAGTTACAGCTCTCTGGTATTGAAAACCATCCGATTGCGGGATATCCAATTGATTTGCGTAATTACTTGATTGGCACGTACACGCTGTGAACGGGAAGCTAAAAAAAGATCAAATATATAAATCTCAGTCGTAGTTATACAAACGATAAACCTAAATTTAATGTAGTATTTTACTGGCTAAACTGAATGTAGTATTTTAGGGGCTAACTTGTTGCGCACTACCAAGGTAATGTGTCTAACAATTGTTGCGCACTACGCGGATCATTATGTGTTTGGACATTATTGCACATGCACTTCTCGGGTAATGTGTTTGGGCATTACTGCACACTACCAGGCTAATATGTTTGACAGTTATCGCACACTACCCGGGTAATGTGTTTGGACATTATTACCGATACCACAAGGTTAATGTGTTTGGGAACTGTTGTACAGTTTCAGCCTAATGTGTTTAGTGGTTATTACGTACTTGTTCAAGAAATCAAAAGGAAATTTGCCTCAATTTAAGGAAATGTTTTGTAAACGATGTGTTAAAATATGCGTAAAACAGTGAAAAGGCGCGACTATACGTACACCACTGGGTGACATTAATGAAATATTCATCATGTCCAACGGTGTTTACTGCACGACATTTGTACCGGCCATAGTCTCCACTGTCTTGTGTTGTTCGCACTGTTACTTTACTTCCTCCAGTGATAGAAGTAACACCTGTAGTAATCTGTGTTCTAGTAGGTTTATACCACGTGATCTGAGGTGTTGGGTTACCGTCAGCCATACATTGTAGTGTCATGTCATTACCATTCCACGAGAACGCTGTAGTGTTGGAGGAACCCACGTCAATATTTGGGTTGTCTGAAATGAAAACGATATAGGAACGGTAAATGAAATATCACGACACAGGATGCTTCTGTAGAAATTTGACAAGGAGATCGAAATATGTCATGACAACAGCCAGGACGGCTGAATGTGTCTTAAAAATTCAAAAAGTGCAAGTAAACATTCAATTATGAAAAAGTATAGACCCATTCGAAAAATGGCGTCCAATTTAATTAACTATTGTTTAGTACTGACTAGCCTCGCTTACACGGTCAAAAGTTTTTGTGTGTACTGACTAGCCTCGTGTTCACGTTACTAGGACAATAGCTTTTTAAATTGGACGCCATTTTTCGAATGGGTCTATGCTTCTACTGGAAATGACATCGCGTATTCAAACCGCGTTCTTATGCAAATAAGTACAGCACTGTTGAGCAGTGAATTTAAGCTTTGTTACGTGCTCTGCCTCCCTTTCTAACGCTTTGCAAACGTATATCGTCTTTTCGTCTTAGTGGTCGTTAATAGCATAGGAATTGGTCGTGAAGCGCATTCAGGTGAGTCTTTTTTGGGTAACCAAATTAGTTATTGGAGACGTTATAATAAGATATTTGCTTTAGTTAGATAAATCATTTCCTTAGAATTAGACTGATTATAATGCAACTTAACATATAAGTGCTAGGAACCAACCAATCTTGATACGAGCTTCTTAAGCTATTTGTAGAATTAGCGCAACTACTACGAGCAGCAAGCACATTAATACACTGACACCTTTTTAACATAAAAGTAAATATCAAAGAATGGCTTGTAGGCAAGTACATTTTTTTAGGATCAGGACTTGTGCGTTACAGCGCATACAGTTTTATTCAAGGATTATCATTGTTCATAATTATACATCGGTGAGAACATTTTCCCCATAAACTTACAGTTTACAGAGACTCGTATGTGTGCTGCACCATGCCCCATCTCATTACTAGCTGTACACGTGTATAGATTCACTAATATAAATACATGTGGTTCATAAAGAGAGACAAGAGAGACAAGCCTCGTAGGGGATTTTGAGTCCTATTGTTTGTTTCCTGTGGCGTTACGCCCAAATGTTGTAAATAACATAAAAAACTTACAGTTTATAGTGACTCGTATCTGTAGTGCACCATGCCCCATCCCATTACTAACTGTACACGTGTATAGATTCACTGATACAAACACATTTGGTTCATAAACTTACAGTTTACAGTGACTCGTATCTGTACTGCACCAAGCCCCATCTCATTACTAGCTGTACACGTGTATAGATTCACTGATATAAACACATGTCGTCCATAAACTTACAGTTTACAGTGACTCGTATATGTGATGCACCATGCCCCATCTCATTACTAGCTGTACACGTGTATGTTCCTGCATCTGATCTGTTCACTGACGAGATGACGTACACATTTCCTGTACTGGGAGGTTTTATTGTTCCAGGTGATTTGGACCACATGATGGTGGGTGGTGGATATCCATCTACTGTACACGTCAAACTAAGAACAGCCGACTCATTGACAGTTTTGTCACGTGTCTTGTTCAAAATAGAAGGTAAGTCTGTCGGGAAAACAAAACAGATTAGTTACATTGAGATGCATGAAGAGATTAGCTCAAAAGTATTCGTTTTTCGGTGTTAAATTTGTAGGTAATATATAGATACAAAATGAGTGGCCGTGCTTTATGGGATTTACAAACTCGAGCTGAAAGCGAGTAACTCCCATAAAGCATGGGCATGAATTGTTATGGACATGAATTGTCATGGGCATGAATTTTCTATCGTACTTATCAAATGTCTAGATGTATAGAGTCATATTTTCAGTTATTTTGCGAATACGACTTATTTTGGCCGAGAAAATCGAAGGAAAATTTTATGTAAATCAGGACGAAATCTCTTGCAGATTTAAAGACCACTTATCGCTCAGTGATTTCCTTTTTTTTGCTTCATGAATTATTAATTAGTTTGATAACAGTGTATCATGTTCGAGCTCACAAACTCAATACTCGGTACTCAATTGACGAGGATTAGTAATGTTAAGTTTTAATTTAATTATTAATTGGTATAATGATTTGACTTTGAATTGATTAAATTCTCTTAAGACTAAATCAAGCATAAGAACGAACACTGCTGCATTACGGTAGGCGGAATAGAATAGAATAGAAACTTTATTTAGACACGGTAGTTTTAACAGTAACTAAGACTGCTTTACATAAAAGCTGTGTGTAAAAATCCATACATCAATATTAAGTGATGTCAGTAGTTACATGCTATTAAAATCTGCTAAAAACGCCAAAGTCGGTTCTTTTTGCGTTCGTGTACGATATATAAAACTCGGTATTGTAACGGAATAAATTATAAGGTGTCAAAGCAGGAGGGAGGTAGACCATTTAGCTTAGTTTTAAGTACTGTTTAAAACAGGAACAGCAGTGTTTTATCAATTTTTAGACTTGATAAAACACGTGCTGTGAGTGTTTTAAACGGCTTCAAAAACGCTTTAAGAATGCAATGAAAGAAAGACGCACATCTCAAGGGAATGGTTACTTAATGAACCATTGAACCTTTGTATTCACAACGCCATGCAAAATATTCGAGTAATCACCGCCTGCAATTACGAACATCTCAAGGGAATGACATGAAGAAATTACCATACTATGTTGTTTGAAGCGGCGTTTCGCAATCGGCAAGAAGAATCTGCACTTGAAGGATTTGGTGTCGTGGTTTACCTCGATAAAGTTCAAGACTTGGAAAGCGATGTGACTGACATGACGGCAGACTCTAATTTTTTGACTCCGGCACAAAATATGTAAGTTTAATGCACGTTTTTATAATTTTACGGCTTTGAGTTTGGTTTAATAATTGGAACTAAACAGTGGCTCGGTAAACAAGTAATGGTAGTTGGATAACTTCATTTTAAAAATAGTATCTGTGTATCTCGGTAGTCTGCTGATATTAGTAAATTTAGTGCAAAATTTATTATCTAGGTACCTTATGTTCCGTGTACTTTTTGCTATCTTTGGGTCTTTATCAGTGAATTCTTAATTAGGATGAAACTTTATATAAAATTTCATGTTCATTAATATTCTTTATATAAAACGTTCATCCTAATTAGCAATTCAGTGAGAAAGCTGAAACATCAATAGAAATTCCATTGTCTCAATCATTAACCCCGTTTCCCTCTGGGACAGAATTCAAATCCCTCCGCGGGCCTTTTAGAATGATGAGATTTTATCAGGTATAAAGGAGCATGCACGTGACTGATTTGCTTCATCTGATTGGACAAAATGCTCATTAATTATTCATGAGTTTTTGAATTGTATTTAACGATTTGCTGGACCTCAGTCCTTCCGGAAAATGATTCCAAATATGTACTCCTCTGTAGCCGAATCGCTTTTTACCATAATTCGTTTTTGGGAGGGACAGTTGGAATTGTGATGATGAACCACTTGTGATATATGGAGTATTCCCAGGCGCTTGGTTATTATAGATCTTGAATATTTCTTTGCCAAAAGTTTGCGCTTGCATATTAGTAATCTGTCCCAACGCAGTTCGTGAAGTATTGGGCCAGAGCTAGAATCGAAACTAGACTGTGTTATTATTCTAGCGGCCCTATTTTGGAGTTTTTGTAGTTTATTTGCGAGTTCAGTACCCAAGCCCTCCCAAACTATGCTGCAATAATCAAATTTAGGTTGAATAAATGAGTGGTACATAGTCTTGAGGGAGGACATGGGCACGTAGGGCCGTACGCGCTTGAGAGCTCCAATAGAAGATGATAATTGCTTAGAGATCCTCTCAATGTGTTTTGACCATGTCAATGTTTCATCTATGTGCATCCCTAAGTACTTAGCGAACGCTATTTTAGGGATGCTTTCGCCTCCGATTACAAGGTTTGGACATGCCACGTGAGAGGATCTCTGGCGAGAGCACACTAATAAAAACTCTGTTTTTGTAGCACGCATTTAGACTCAACCTGTTTGCTCTCAGTCACTCATAAATATGTTGTAGGTCTATATTCAGTTTAGAGTCAATGTCATCACGCGATAAACCTGCCATTGTAAGATACGTATCATCTGCGTACATTTGAGTGTCTGAGTATTTTAAGCAATCAGGAAGGTCATTTATATAGATTAGGAACAACAAACGTCCCAAAATTGTCCTGTGAAGGACGCCACATGCGGTGAGGACCCCATAGTCTGACATTTCACCGTTGACCACACACCTTTGCTTTCGTTCGCTGAGATACGATCTAAACCACGCAATACTTGGGCAGTCAAGCCGTAACTTTCTAGTTTTTGAAGCAAAACAGTGTGGTCAACGGTATCAACAGCTTTTTTCAGGTCTACAAAAACAGTTGCATTAATCAGGCCTTTGTCAATATTTAGTAACCATTTGTCCGTAGTATGGAGCAAAGCGTTCACTGTTGAGAGTAACCAGATTGAAACCAGATTGACAATTAGTTGATAAACCGTGATTTTGCAAATAGGTATAGAGCTGGTCATAGATGATCCTCTCAAATATCTTAGCTATAGCTAAAATTACGGATATTGGCCGATAATTGTTTGTAGCAGACCGCGTCCCGCTTTTATATACGGGACTTACGTTTGCATGTTTCCACTCACATGGGAAGATCCCTGTGAAAAAAACCACTTTCGATATATGCTTCATAAACGATTCAATGCGAGGCTCAGGGACAAAATTGCGCAGTGAATCGTAATAACAAAATAATAAATTAAATGTATTCTTTTGTTATTACGATTCACTGCACAATTTTGTCTCTGAGCCTCGCATTGAATCGTTTGTGAAGCATATATCGAAAGTGGTCTATTGACACATTGAACATAGCAAACAGTATCGGCGCCTATTTTCAAACTTTTACACGGTATATTATCTAATCCGATTGCCTTTGAGGCAGATAGATTTTTTAAATGTTTCACAACAACATTTCTGGTTGCGTGCCGCAAAGAAAATGAGGTTTCGCACTGGGGGAAATACTGAACAAAATCATCAGAAAATCCGTTGCCAGAATTTACCTCAGCTAGACTGGAGCCAATGTTTACAAAGCGTTTGTTGAACGCATTGGCCATTTCAGCTGGTTTTGTAATTTCCTTATTATCAAAATATTTTTTTATGACTCCTTTACCATTTTTGGAATTGCGTCCAGTGACCTCTTTAATAACTCGCCATGTTTCTTTTGATGTCGTGTTGCTATCATTAAGTTTGTTCTTATAATAGTATGCCTTTGTTTGACGTGCTAAATTATTTACTTCGTTTCTTAAGGGGGGATTACATTTGAATTTGTAGGGAAAGGGTTAAGAATGGAGGAATGAAGAGGAAAAAGAAATTAGCACATACCTAATTACTTGACTATCCACTCGAGAGCACATCAAGTTGATAGCAGACAAATTTGGTGTCCATCTATTAATTATTAACCCAAACCCTCAATTTTTAATTCTTCATAAAACCTTCTTTTTCCTATTTACTCAAAACAAATCAAATCGCCCTCCCCCAATTTTTCCTTATCAAAGCCACGAAATAACATACAATCCAATGAGAAATAGCGTAAAAACTACGCAAACGTGGCAAACAAGAGCATTCAACTGTAATCCCCTTAACTTTTTGTAATGCGACCAGTCGTTAGACTGAATCATTAGTTCTAACAGCAACTTGCTTTTGATGGTCCCGTTATCGCATTTTCATTAACAAACACTACTCCATTTACATTTTATTATTGTTCATTCGGAAAATGATAGACTGGCCCGCAGGTAGCATTAACTAATCTAGGCGGGCCGTAGTCTTTAAAATTGACAAATTACAAATAGGTATGATAACTTAACTAATATATATATATATATATATATATATACAGTCAATGCCAAAAAGGTTGTCCAGCAGAACATAATATAATACTTTAATATCCATTGTTTTGGCCTATTGTCTTGGTCTAGACAATAGCCCAAAACAATGGATATTATATATATATATGCAGGGGGAGAGAAAGAAGGATACATAAGTGACTAAGTAAATAAATAAATAAATGAGTGAATTTGAGAAATTGATTATATACACGAAGCGAATTGTAATAATTATGTACTTATATTTTTATGCTTAAATGATTTGATCTTTGAAATAATAATGAGTGTGTATTTTGTGAAATTCTCTTTTGAATGCCTTTTTGATAGTTGTCTAAAATCGCATGGTATCTCATTCCATCGCATGGTATCTCATTTCAGAAACTTTGATTGACCCATGGGGATTTATTTTGACTCGCTAGTCTAGTACGCATTGCGGGTGCATGTTTGTCTACTACCTTTAGAAAATCATGTTTCCATTGTGGATTCAACGTCATTTTCATAGTTTTGCAATAGAAACCATGGGGCTTTTCCAGCCTAGTCCCTAGGCCTTCTGGCTTGGTATTTTGTCTGGGTGGGTTAATGGGATCCCTGTGGTTTGTAATGACTTGTGACGTCACTGCTCACTGTTACCAGTTGGTAGGTGACGTCACTACAAACCCCAGGGATCCCATTAACCCATTCAGACAAAATACCAATCCAGAAGGCCTAGGGACTAGGCTGGGGCTTTTCTAGGTCTGCCTTAAACTTGTCGGGGTCAAAATTTTTCTTTGGCCGGTAGCTAATGAACCTATGACCGACTTTAGAAGGAATTGAGATTTTGCGGTAAGCACAAACTAAGTCATGGTCTCTTATGCCAAGACGCATGACACCGGAACAAACCACTTTTTGGGACTGTTTGTGAGAATAATATCGAGAAGAGTACTTGTTGTCGGCTTGTTTATCAGTTGAGACAACTGATAAACATCACAAAGTTGATTTAACGCTATGGTATGCCGATCAAGTGGGGTAGCCAACAAGTCGCAGTTTACGTCACCTAAAATAAAAAGGAGTGTGGGAAATATGCTAGTCATGAATTGCGAGTTGCTAATTGCAGTTGCAGTTGCGAGTTGCTAGTTGCGAGTTACTAGTTGCGAATCCAAAATCCTAACCCTACATTAAAAAATACCCTAACCGTCAACAACGGGTGCTCACTCATTTAGCTCACTGAATTTATGGTGTTTAGAGCTAGACACTAATATGAGTTTTTAGGGCTAGATAAGGAAGGGGGGGGGGGGGGGGGAAGGGAGGGGGGTACTCCCAGATATGGGCTATACGGGTATGTGCCACGGGTCTGGGATAGGGTATTCTTGTTACGGTTTTGGTCTGGGAAAGGATATGGATTTTGATATACTTGTCGTTGTCGTCGACCACACTACTAACAGCTTAAAATACCATATTAAAACAAAACAACGGCTTTCGTAGTGTAATTGAGTATGAATCTATGGTTTGGGTCTGGGATAGGGTATAGATTTGTTGTTCAAGTCTGGGATAGGGTATGGTAAACGGCATTTTTAGGTCTGGGATAGGGTCAGGGTTTTGAGGTCTCCGCGGCACACCTTTACCCAAAAATCTTCTGAGTAGAACACCAAGCGCTTGGTCAGCCATAAATACTCGGAGCTCTTCAATGTGTTTGGTTAGACTAGTTATGTTTAGTGAGGCCATTCTAAAGCCCCTAGTTTTAGGGAGCCTAGAGGTTTCTGCATCAGGTGTATTTATATATAGCGTAATTATCCGTACCCCCCAATTCGTTGACTGAATCTCAGTTTTAATTAAAGTATTTAATGAAGTTCTTTGCTAACTCCTTGGTTCCGTCGGAGTTTAAATGAATACCGCTAGTATTTAAGGGAGAATGTTCGATGTCCGAATGATCTATGAACTGCCATTCATTTTGGCTGAAGACATAGACAAAGCGTTAATGCATTTTCAGTGATGTGCATCTGATAAAGTTTAAATATGTCTCAGTACTTACATTTCACAATAACAAATGCAGCTGCTGTTACGTAGCGTGTTCTTTCTTCATAAACATTTATTGCTGTGCAGATGTATTTACCAGCATCAGACTTGACTGCAGTAGGGATTGTTAGTGTGTATGCAGATGCTGATGTGGGTAAGGCACGACCAGCCTTTGACCAGGAAATGGTAGGTGGAGGATTACCAGTTGCTCTACACGTGAGGGTTACCGTGCCACCCTGGTTCACTGTTACATTCTGTGGTGGACTGGTGATAGCTGGCGCATCTGTGATATGAAGCAACTTTTCAACTCCTACTGACCAGCTACCATTTTAAAACAACAATTAATGCATCAGAGTTGAGATGCACCAATGGTTTGTTGCGTAATCATGACAATTGTTGTTTGACTGTGTCAGTACTATTAGTAAATCGCAATTAATGTGTTGTTTGAAACGGCTTTTGCAATGTTCTACTTCGTAGCACCCTTCCACTAAATGTGTTTAGACCCCAGAACCAAGTAGTTTCTCAAGTACATATTATCTTACTAATGGCCTAAAATATCAGATACAAATGTTAACAAAAATGCGCAGACCTTTTTCTTACGGTAACCACTACGTTGTTAAACATAATGAGACCATGCGGACTAATTAATCACTCTTCGGCTCCTGCTATAACACGTAGAAGAATTGCTTCCACATAGAAACAAGTTCCCTTTGAAATAGATTCTAATCAGATAAAACGAAAGGAAGAAAAATACATGTAGGTCATTCTTATGGGAAACACTTGTTTTCGTCTAAAGTCACGCTGGACTGGTTTCAGTTTGAGAACAGCACGAAACGCAATTAGACGGAAAACATATTTCCTCAGCAAATCGCTAAGCACTACACAATGGCACAATAATGTAACCCTAAGTCATCTATATTTTCGTTTATGTATGAAAAAGTTGGTTTACTCACATTGCACATTGACTCTAGTCTGTATCTTGACTGGTGTCTCATTAGGGTTGTTTGTAGCCTGACATTCATACGTTCCATTCTGTTCTCTGCTGATGTTTACGATGCTCAGCGTTGAACTTCCCAGTCCATGACTCTTTTCTTCCTCGTTACTACCAACTATCCGTACCCACGTGATGTTAGGTAATGGGATACCACTCGCTGAACATGTGATATTCAGCGTGAGCTTCTCAGCTATGTCCTGTGTTGATGGTAGACTGGTAGTGAACTGGGGTCGGCCTTTAAAAGATAACATTTACTTAGCATAAAAAGTTGAAGACAAAATATGGAAACTCATTAATTCTAGAACAAAATAAGGTTTCAAAATGCCACTTAAGATGAGGTCAATAGCCTGCGCCTTAGCCAATCCGAGACTACGAGTTTGCCGACAGCCGGTGACTCACTGGTTATGCTAAATATGTATAGCCTACTCAGGAATTGTTCCAATTCTGCTTCTTAAATTCATACATTTATGTTAATCAAAACCATATAAATCAGTCGTTATAATACATTTCCTCATAGTGCGCGATGCATGCATGTATTATGCACATGGCCTCTCCAGCTAACGTTGGAGTAATTTGGGTTAAGTCTTTGGGCTCTTTCGGCATTTAAGTTTTTTTATGCGTACTTTTAAGTACCTTGTGTACGTTTGAACGTCTTCGATGTTAGAGTATTTAACGTACCTTTTTATCGAGTTTATATCTGATTTAAGCGTTAAAAACCTATTGGTAGTTCTTAGCGATTAAATTAGGATCTATTTTTTTTTCTCCCTTCGAAACAACGTTTACAAATTCATACGACAATTAATGATTCAAACGATATTTAGGCTATATATAGTAGGGGAAAGAGCCAAGATTTGTAACGGGCTGTAACCTTTTTCTCGAAAGTTATAGCTACGTACGTTTATATTTTCTTACTCGCATCAGTTGCTCAGTAGTATCATCGTGATGAAGCTCGTATTATAACCATTTATCGTAGAATATTAGAGAGATGAGAAACTCCGCCACATTTTTCTGAGATTATAACTGATTTTAAATTAAGTAAAAAACCTTTTTGGAGGTTTCATATAACCGATAAAATATAATTTGCATTTCCTCCGATTTCTTTCCTATGTTTTTCAGGAAGGAAAGAACAAAACGCTGGCGCCTAATGTATTCCGCCATAAAAAAAAACATTCTAACCCTTGGCCTGTAGTATTGATCACATAAGATGTACTCACTCGTAACGATGAGTTCTGCTTTCTCCTCTATTTGATTAGGCGCACTTCTTAGCCACAGGATACAGCTGTATATTCCACTATCAGTCGTGGTAACATTTGAGATCACCAGAGTTGCTGTGGACTCCTTAGACACTCGTGTTCGATATTCAGCAGGACATCTGGTCGACACTATCCACTTCCAGGAGTTAAATAAGTCATCTGCCATGAGATCAACCTTGCTATTAGTCGGATAATACTTGTACCAAATCGGCGACAGGTCAGTAAACTCTGTGTTCCTATTATCTACGGTGTAATCCCAATCAAGTCTAGCAGTCGTCCCACTTGAAACGTACAACGGTTTGGAGGGAACCTTGGTAAAAGTAGCTGTTGCCTCTAAATTTAAATTTTACATGTTATATAAAATGCACACATTACTTGAAAATAAAACACATTGCATTTTAACGGACCTGAAACAACCATAAAGGCCGGCTGATCAAAGTTAGATCGAATTGGAATTTGGCGTGTTGGGTAATTTGTGTGGAGGGAGGAAAACCTGAAAACCCGGAAAAAATTACTCGGAGCAAGGGTGAGATACCAACTAACTAATAACTAGTCAACATGTTTAAGTACTGATCCGGCCAAGAACTGTAGTGGAACCATTGTTCTGCGGCAATGAGCCTCCCTCACATACGATTTTGCTTGAATATGCCTCAAGTACTACAGTCCAAACTACATCTCGAACATTTTTTTAAAAGGCTATTAGCTCTTTTTTTCTGTGAAAACTCCACCATCCAGCCAATCGGAAATGGAGAAAACAAAAGATCTCAAATTTGAGAAATTTCCCCACGTACGATATTCTTCGAAATTAATCATAGTTACTTTGATCAAAAAAAATTCAAACCTCCAGAATTATCGAACGAAAATGCGTTATTTCGATGGGTTTCTATTGAATTTATCAGTATCAACCAATGAAATTACGAGAAAGAATAATAGAAAATTAACACCAGTTCTTATCCGGATCAATATTTAATACATGTTATCGGGATTCGAACCCATGAACAAGATGAAGACAAATGAAAAAGAATTAGTGTTCTACGGTGATTATGACATTTTAAACTTATCGAAAGTCCTCACATTTCATATCGTTTACTAAGAAAATGTATTGATCATTTTATTTTGAAATTATACTTCAAAATAAAGAGGTACTAACTGACCCTAAAAGCATACTAGCCAGTTCACTTAATGACTACTTTGCTAACATAGGTACACACCTTGAAAATTATATTCCAACAACTAACAAGTTACCAATTAGATATCTCAAATATTCTACACGAAACAGTGTGTTTCTTTACCCATGCACTTCCAAAGAAATTGAGTTAGAAATTGAACAGTTGTCCATCAATAAAGCAACTGGACCTTATAGTATAGCGGTATCAATTCTCAAGACTTTAAAGGTTTTAATTTCAAAACCTCTTGAATTCATAACAATAATAATAATAATAATAATAATAATAATACTTTAATATGCATAGGTAAAGTACTTATCTATGTTACAATTGGTATTGTGATATATCAGTTAAGAAATGTAGCAGTGATAGAAGTAATTGTAATTTGATGCGCTTACATGAGAGTAGGAAACTATATGGCCGAACCATATTAAAAAAATATCTATTTATATAACTGTTCTTGAAGGGTTCTGTGTTTACTCTATTCAACTTTTCTTTCTCATTGGGCTCATTTCCTGATTGTTCATGTAATTCCTGTCTTTAAGAAAGGGTCTAGAACTCTTAGTGCAAATTATAGGCCAATAGGATTAATATCCATATTCAATAAAATTTTAGAAAAACTCTTGTATAAAAGAATAATTGACTTTTTAGATAAGAATAGTATAATATCAGATTGCCAATTTGATTTTCGTACAAACCACTCTACACTACATGCGGCTATCATATTGATAATTGACAGAATCCAAAAAGCTATTGAAAATGGCCAATTTTCCTGTGGGATATTCCTTGACTTCAGCAAAGCATTTGACCGGCACTGTTAACCACCAAATTCTCATGCAAAAACTCAATCATTATGGCATAAGAGGGTTACTTAATAAGTGTTTTTGCTCATATTTATCTAAATGAAATAAATTTGTGTCTATTTGCAATACTACATCAGCATATAAACAGGTAACTTATGGAGTCCCACAGCCTCAGGCCTTGGGCCATTACTATTTCTCGTGTATATAAATGATTTTAGTGGCAGCTCTAATGTATTCGATTTTCACTTATTTGCTCATGATTCTAATTTGTTTCTAGCTGACAAGAATATATCTACTATAGAGCGCATTGCAAACCATGAGCTAATAAAAGTTAAACATTGGCTTAATGCAAATAAACTATCCTTAAATATCGATAAATCATATTACGTCATCTTTCATCCTCCTCAAAAAAAGGTTCCATCATCTATTAAATTATCTATAAATAATAATGAGCTATCTCATAACCCAGTATTAAGTATCTTGGTGTTCTGAACGATGCTAACTTGAATTGGAAATGTCACGGCTAACGAAGTCTCTGGAAAAGTCTCTAAGGGTATAGGCATCTTATCAAAGTTAAGACATTTTGTTCCTCTTAATTATAATGTCTTATATCATGACTTTCTCTAATTTTGATGCCCATACAAATCCTCTATTTAAGAAATTAGACAATTTAAAATTCCCTGATTTAATCTATTTGCATACTGCCTTATTCACATATAAGTTGAATAACAATAATCTTCCACCTTCTTCGTAACTATCAATGCAATAAAGTTCATAGTTAAAACACTAGATTTCATGGCCTTCAAGTCCTTTTATTATATTCCAAATATCCACACTAATTAAGGAAAATTTAGTCTGCGCTACTGTGGTCCAAATTTATGAAATTCTCTTCCTGAAAAGATCAAAATCAATACCTCTATTAAATGCTTCGAATCTTCTCTTATAGTCGCAAACTTCTAGCAAATACTACTCTCCCTACCTTGATTATCTTTCTTATATACTTTATAATAATCAGTGTTCTTTTTCTTCCGGATACATTCTAATGGCAGCACTTTAATAGTGCTTCTATATGATTATCTAGATTTATTTATATTTACATATATTGTATTATAGAATACCAATTTGTGTGTGTTTTGCCTTCTTCCGCTTTTCTTTTTCGACCATAATAAAACGTATTTAATCACGTGTCTTAGGGTATCTGGCTCGTTTAGTTTTCCTAAGCTATTCCAGGTACCCTAGCACTCTCTCTTCTCGACATCTTTGTTTATGTTATATATTGTAAAAATGAGTGTAAATAAATATATTTGTTATTTGTTGTTGTGAAGGTGATAGAATACGGTGGAACCCCTCATAACAAAGTACCATGCAAGATACCGAATTAAAGAACATTTTTTTTTTTTCTGAGTTTGCTTTTATGAAACAACTACGACACAGGCCTCTAATGAAACTTATTGTCTACCAGAAAAAACTGGAATTTCAATACAAAAAAAGAGTGCAATCTGCGTGAATAGAAAAGCGTGAGGTAGATTTATCCCTGTGTCAATGCACGTAAAATGTGCTTTAACCTAACCTACCACTATACGTTGTCTAATTCCCACAGCCACGCTTTTTCACAATCGTCTAGGCTGCTGTTTGGCTCTTCTTTATTGTTTCGCTCATTTGTTTTTGGATTGGACTACCTGTGACTGTGAAAATAAGGAAGGAGGGGGGAGGGAGGGAGGGGGGGGGGGGGGGGGGGGGTAATGGGAGGAGAAAGAAAGAAAAGTCTGCACCGAAGCCTTTTTATGGAGATTCTTGAGTTCTTCCACGCATGCAGCTTTCCCTTCTATTTCTCGTTTTCTTAACAGCATACCACAGCACTCAGGTACTCCAAAATATCAAACTTTCCCGAAAAAATAACACTGGCCCAGAAGAGCCGCTAGCAAGCTAACGTTCGTCAAGCTAAATTTATGCACGTTTCACGAACGCAGCTATCTGCGTCCTACTTTAAATGTTATGAATTGCACTAAAACGATTCAGTTTAAAATTTATATTAGCATTTTACCCCTCTCGCTACCTCAAACTAACTGACGCGTCCATCTTGTAAAATTATATACCAAACGTTCTTTGTTGTTTGTCTATGAAGTCAGAAATTAAAAGGACCAGTTACCATCAAAAAAGGTTTGTACCTTAAAATTGGTTTTGAGTTCCCTGTGGCTACGAATTGAATAGTCCAGTTTCATATTCGAAAATTACCTCTGAATGCAATGACTACAGACGCATGTACTCAGGCTTAGCCTCATTCTGAAGTTAAACATTCTTAAATACCAGCGAGAAGGTGCAAAACGCGAAACTACAACAACAAGCAGAGTTGTGAATAGCCCACCTTCTCGCTGGTATTTATGAATGTTCAACTTCAGAACGAGGCTAACCCTGCGTACATGCATCTGTAGTCATTGCATTCAGCGGTAATTTTCGAATACGAAACTGGAGTATTACTGAGAATCTTTGATATGGAGTTAGATTTCACTTCTGGGATGGAGCTTTAGCGACGTTGTGCTCTAAATCTACTCAAGAAATAAAGATGAGTGATGTGTGGTGTTTTTTTTTACGGGAAAAGTGATCAATTTAGCGACGTTAGCTGCGAAGGTTGGTTTCCAACAAAGTTTTGGTATTAAGTCCCACAACATTAATTTTGGTTTTCCCGCTCAGTCTGGCAGAAAACAACCCATCACGTTGTACGTTCGGGAGTCACGGAGGCAACCAGAAGTCAGTTACTAATCGTGCACGTTAATTGACTTTGACGTTACGGATGTGATGTCATCAAAACGTGCCAAAGAAAGGAACATCTGATTTCCAGTTACCGTTGCTCAAAGATCCAGAGGTATTTCGTATGGTGTCGTATTGCCAAGAACGGTCTTACAGGCGTAATCTGATATATGCCATCGATTAAACTTGGGTAGAACATTTAGATAAGTTACGCCTAAGGAAATTTAACTGATTCTGTTACCATCTTAGATATCTCTGCAATGTGTTTTTATTCTAACCTAGATTACTTGATAGGCGTATATTACTAAGCAAGATTGCTCACTTACTGACTGCATTACCGATCCTAAGGTATGATAATTGTAGACAATTTCTCAATGAATTCTAGATAGTCGATCTAAGAATATTTAGTAGGTTTAAATGACATTTACCAAGTCCATGGCCAACTTGTCAACTGGGACTTAGATCAAAATTTGGTTGAGCATCTTCTACCACCAGAGTTTGCTGATCCGCTATGAAGTAGGCAGTCATCGGTAAATATAACTTAATGTTAGATGACGTTCCTTCCCCGATATCATTAACATATAACAAGTACATCAGAGGTCCCAACACTGAGCCTTCATAATGAGGTACTCCTGACGCTTACATGCACAAATTCAGACTCCCCATCCACAACCACTCTCTGACAGCGCTGATCGGAGTCAACTAAGTTCTAATCCAGCATCGTAGTTGGCTTGGAAGACCATAATAATGTATATTACGTTATTAACTTTCCTTTTGTATTGTATTTGCTACTAAGGTACAAATAAACTTCTTGTTGTTGTAAATATATGGCGGACGACAACAGCAAAAGATATCAGAATAGATGGATTAAGTCTCTGGAAATCACTGGTTCAGACACAATTCACACCGTAACGCCAGTATAAACGCTTGCTCACATATGATGGTTAAAAGAGAAGTGATTTGTGTGTATTCTTATTCCGGAATAATTAAGGTCAATTTCAACCGTACCAGTTGTTCTAACGCCTTCGTGAAGTACCGTGTACACTCAGTCATACTAAAGACAACAATCAACTAATACATACATGTGCAGTCGTCCTTAATTATTATTTCAACCAGTTGTTTGTATTAAAATCATTCTAACGCATTAATTCGTTAAGTACGAGGCACATTCAGTCATACTAATAAAGACAACAATCATCTAATACACACACGTACTTACCATTCTGAACAGGAAGTAAAATAAATATCGCTACAGCACGGAGAGATGCAACGCTTTTAAAGCGAATAAAATCGCCATGCATCTCAGAAGTACTTTGTTATGTAATTAGTGCAATGAACTTGCAACAAATTTCTTTCCTAGGTAGCAAAATGATCGAATTCCTTTCTTAAAATCGTCCCTTCAACACGATTCCGTAAACAAATTTCAAATTAACATTTTGAATAATTGGCGTTTGTAACTATCGGAACAAAGGGTTAAAAGTTCAGTTGATACGGTCACACAATACTGTTTCATTTGTTTGAGCTGACCCATGTTAAAAAAGGGCTCGGTTAAACGAAAACCTTTTGCCGGTTTACTTGAAACTATGTACAGGAACGGGTTCTAAAACACGTTAATTTTATGTGTCTCAAAAATACAGGAAACGGTACTTAATCTGACGCACTACAGTACACACTGCAGTCTAAATTCTAGTCCGGCCCAGTACTCGTGTGTTGGTATACCGGGGGTGCTTACCATTTAACCAAAAATCCCGGTAATTTCGGTTGGAAAGCAAATTGTACAGTTAATTTTCGGAAATTTCGGTTGGAAATTGTGGACTACGTTCTGAAGTAGTCCTTTCGTCCCAGTTGGTACGAACCAACCGAAATAGCCCTTACCATTTGACCATTTCTCTCGATTCCTGTCTGGCGCTAAACATTTTCGCGCGCGTTTCTCAAGTTGAATTCCAACATGGCGGAACCACAGGTATTTCAGTGCAGTTTGTGCACTTTACAGCCTTGCAATTACAGGAACTACTCGAGCCTGGTTGCCAATATACCTCTGGTAAGTTGAATTATGTGTTTGTTAAACTGCTTTCAACTTTTTTTGAGAGATGAAGTCTGAATCAACCGAAGGCAAATCGGAGGTAAACACTAAATAAAACATCTCGGTGAATTTCAAGCTTCCCGCCAACTCAAATTTAATTGTTTTAAGCTTGTTTTATTTTTCATAGGACTTAATTCTTATTATTTGACAACAACATTTGGCATCAATGCGATTTAAGTTTCTCCTCATATGAATGCACTTAAAACAGAAAACACTGATAAATTATTCGTCGTCGGTAAGGACGTTATCCATCTCAAAATCTTCACTAAACATTTAGTGCTATCATCAAGTTCGCATCCGCTATTCTTTCCGGTAGGTCGGTCAATTGGTAATCTGCTTACCATTATCCATCGGGCACCCCAACCGGATTTTTTCGTCAAATGGTAAGCACCCCGGTAGTTCTTCATTGTAAATGAGAATGGCGGACACTGAAATGTGAGGTTGATAGGAATACTCCGTCTTGGAGATAAGGTGCTAAGAATTCGAAAGTGCAATATAAACATAATATACCACTCAGAAATGCCGGAAGCAGGCTAATTTTTTGGTATTCTACACCTATTACGATATTATATTATAAATGCAATTCCTCTACCTTTCAGAACACGTTCTTCTGACCTTGAAGACAGCACAAGGTGTTGTCTACGCTGTAGAGAATTGCTAATAGCGCACTTTCGATATATGCTTCACTTGTCATGCACAAAGGTTTACTAATAATATTAATTCAAAAGGTTTCAACATGGGAGTGCGGGATTAATTAAATTTAATATATTTTCTGAAAAAAATATTAAATTTAATTTACGCTGGAGTCTCAAGTTGAAACTTTTGTGCGTGAAGAGTGACGCATAGATCGAACATACGGCCCCTAAGGGCAACTCGTGGATGGTCAGTGAGCTATTTTGACATATACTAAAAATCACGTGACTGATCATTTACTTTTTTACTTACTTACTGACTTATTTAATATACTTACTCACTTACTCATTTACTTATTCTTCTTTCTTGCTCCCTCTTCGTTAAGTTATCATACTTATTTGTAATTTGTTAATTTTAAAGACTATGGCCCGCCTAGATTAGTTAATGCTACCTGCGGGCCAGTCTATCATGTACATATTTCCCAAATGAACAATAATAAAATGTGAAATGTGAAAAAAATATATTGGGTAGCGAGAGAACCTTATCCAGTGACTGAACTAGTGAACTTTGAAAGGCAAATTTGCTTTGAGCTAGAACTGAATCATAGATAAAAACATTGTTTTTAAAAGTACAAATAAATTGTTCCGGATTATTATTCAGTGAAATAAATACTGCACTCATCTGGAACACAAGAAGCCTCGATACATTTATAGAAATGTTGCTCTTTTTAAAGTCTATTTTGGTTATATTGCGTTTCAATAGTTATCAGTTTTAGAAGTAATTTACAAAATTCGCGGCCGTGTTGTATCGGAGATATCCGGCTCGGATCTGTATCTACTGTACAACACGGCTCGGATCTGTATCTACTGTACAACACGGCTCGGATCTGTATCTACTGTACAACACGGCTCGGATCTGTATCTACTGTACAACACGGCTCGGATCTGTATCTACTGTACAACACGGCTGTGAATTTTGTAAATAGTGCATAGGGTGCAAGAGCTTTAATTAATCCTCTTCCATCCACTATATTTTTATTTTATGAATGTACTATTGTACTTTACTATTGCATGTGGAATAAACGACTGGAGAGATATGTGAATATAATACGTTATTTCAGTTCATTTTCTCATTCAAGAATTCCGAATACAGAACTTCGAAGTCAGGGAACTCACAATTGACTTAAAACACTGCTTATAAACTGGCCGAAATTCAGCACTTTTGTTTTATAGGAAGTGAAAATTTAGTCGACGTAATCAAATAATTGAAAACGTGGCGACAGATATTATACAGCCCGATTTAAGACCAGACCGGGATTCTAATGAAATGCGAAATACATCCCAATATATACGCACACCATTCAATTTCTAGGTAACAATAAATGTTCAGGATTCGTTAGCAACATTTGTACAAGATTCGCGGCTACTCATGTAGTAGTGAAGTCAACCGACCGTCAATTTATGCAGAATATCCAAATTAAAAAGGACACTGGTTATACAAACTTAACTAGAAAATATGTAGCCTACTTGAACCTCAATGTTTTCCCAGCGTGGATAAATAAATATGAGCTACCATCATACGAGTATATGTATCCTGATCTAAAACACAACTTCTATAATGTCGAGTGCTTTGAATTAGAATACCAAGAAAGACAACATGACCAAATCCTTTCGAAAGCATCGACGCATCTTCTCCGATAAGAGTTTGTTCTTCACAGTCAAACCGACCACAAACGTCCGTCAATATATCTTCTGAAAATCAAAAGTCATTCAGAAAAGTCAACGCCATGCTCGACCCATAGGTCGCTAACCACCTAACCCCAATAATTCATTCTGCACATGCGTGCATCCACGAGTTAAAAACGTATGGAGAGGCTAGGGACAAGAAACAAAGTGATGAGCGTTGACTGATTCCCTCGCCCTCTAAGAAAAAACGACAACTGCGACCTGTCTGAGAGGACAAATAACTTATCAATAAGGGCATTTTATTTTCGACAGAAATGGCTATACTGAAAGCAACACCGTTTAGTTTCGTGATCGAATTAAATAATTTCCAAGTAGCTTTACCCCTTTTCGTCTTACCGTCACAAGTTATGGACTTTTGCTTACACTGACCCATTTGATTTATAGAGCTATCATATTATAATTTTGTGTAAAGGATTTGTGGTCTTTATTTCCTATTTTAGTTAGCAATTTACATTTTGGTATTTCATATATTTTATAATGAATAACAAAAACTACTTTAAAGCCGTGTATACGGGTTGTTTGACAATTTACACCCACATTCCGGTCATTACTCGGGCTGCCTGTGGCAGCGCCGAGTCTTAAAATGCAAGTGGTTATTTTTTTTAATTTTTTTATTTCATGTCAGACGGCTTCTGCGCATGCGTTAAAGGTCAAATTCCAACCAATCAGATTGCACTATGCTGGTCACGCAAACAAAGGTTAGATTTCCTCAGGCGCGCTCAGATAAGAAAGCTCAAAGCTCTCAGACGAGGCGAGACAAGGAGATATCAATTTCAAATAGTCATTGTCAGAAATCTATTCCATCGTGGGTGGGCAATGATGCAATACAACCTAAATTTGGGTCAGGTCCATGTTTTACGACAGAACAAGAGCCCATCTGGGCTTTCACTCGGGCCACATTAGATTGAAGATGAAATACACTTTCATTTGAAATCCTCTTAATCCTCTAATATTAACCAAAGGGAAGAATTATCAGCTGAATTTAGCAGTCTTTAGGAGTGGCCGGTAGCGCGGTGACTTTCATTCTCTGCTCCCCTAGTACATTTATATATGTAATTTAATAGTTTTCTTGTTCTCGTATGTTGACCTTTTAATTTAAACACTACTTATTCGTTTAACACACTGCATTTGAGCAGGCATATATTCATTGTTTTGAACCCGAGAATTAACCGTACTACCGTACTTCATGGTCCCTTTCTTTAGTAGGGGGTTGTCGGTCAGGTGATTGTAAACTCTCGTCATTTAGCACAGAAAATGTATTCTGATGAATAGGGATCGGGTTGTCATGTAAGAAATATGGCTCTTGAACAAACTGATAAGCTTCAGTAGGTTGGGTAGTCTCGGAACATTGTCTTCTTTTTTTATTCTTGTTTTTTTTTTTTAAGTTTGAAAGTCGTATCGCTTTCAACTCGCCATTTTCAACTTCTAGGTCAATAATATATTCGAGATGACAGCATCTTGATTTCGGTCTTGTATATATTATCTTGCTGCACTAATTTGTCTTCCAAATGACTGAGTTTGGTTTCTTGATTCGTGTTTTGATGTGACGAGAGTAAGAATTCATTACGCATATCAGTTAGGTCAGCCTCCATGTTACAAATCAAGGTCGTTAAAGCAGCGAGATAGTTTAGTTATTGCGGGCTAACAAATTTATCCTCGTGAAGAATCTCAAGAATTCCGTCTCTTCCGGTTTGAATTTGACTCGTGTGTATCTTGCTTTTGGAATTTCAAGGATATGTTGATCCAAAACTACAGGCTCTTGGGGTTTTTCATTGACTTGTGAACTTGCAGGCCCTGTAATTTGTTTTGTTTTCTTAGTATAACATAAAGTGTTGAACATGTTCATGTTCTCAAGCATGTCGCGCGTGACCTCGGTTTCTTCATTCATTAAGTTCTCTACTTTCATCTGTAATCTGGGAAACTCAATCTTTGCCCATGCCTTGGCACATATAAACTATTCCTGTTGTTAAGTAGACGTGGATGATTATAAGTAAAATCCTTCGACAGCTTGTACCGTTTCCGCTAGGTCAATATCCTCGCTGGAACGAAATAACTTGATCTCAATACTCTGATCCAACTTACGGTAAATTTAAATCTCTGACAGTTTTTAAGAGACTCATAATATTGGTCTTGAAGTGCCTTCACCCAAAATAAGATGTTCTCCTCGGATGTTTTAAATGCAGCACAGCGAGCCGATGGCTTATAGATTCCAATATCTATTTCTTCGAATTTTAGCTTTCCGGATCCTGGCCCCAGTTCACTGGCTTCAGGTCGTCGTACGTGTCGAATATCAAATCACTGGCCATCTGGGTAAAAAACGCGGTCCTTCGGCTCCGACAATAGCGCCAGTTGAAATATCCTGAGCCTGTTGGAAGGCTTTCGCACGAGTGAAGTTAAATAAAACTCCAAATTAGAGAGAAAGTTCCTCTCGGGTCTTCCGCCATCTTGCTTTACTGTATTAAATTATGTAAATAAATTAACCTGGCGATTGTTGCGTGACCAGCACAGTGCAATCTGATTGGTGTGAATTTGACCTTTAACGCATGCGTAGAAATTTTGCGACACCCAACAAAAAAAAAAAAAAAGAACGACTTGCATTTTAAGACTCGGTGCTGCCACAGGCAGCCCGAGTAATAACCAGAGTCTTTCTACTGGATTCGGAGAGCTCGAGACATTATACAAGTCTGCTAATATGGGGAAAACTGAAACAAAAAATGAACTTTGACGGCAGAAACCCTCATATTTGAGCCAAGCGGAATATTTACATGATCCGCTAAGATTTTTACAAATCTAATTAGTTAAGCAGATGTACGCAGTGTATGCCAACTGAAATGCTGTGCTCGTTTTGTGGTTACGGCTCAGTGGGGCAACTACCCGAACAAGAAGCATGAACTGCCAGCAAAGAGAGAGGAAAACTGAAAGAGGAAATCCTTGTGAGAAATCGACGTACATATGAAGCTATATACGTTATCATCGACTATATGGGAGTCAAACATCGAGCTGCTATGAAACCGCTTGTGACAGTTTGTTTACGCACTTTCATGACAAACGAACGTTTCTACTTTCGACACAACGGTCGCTAAACTGTACGAAATCTCCAAGGATATATCCCTAATGTCCAAACTAAAGAGAAAAACTGAAAGAGGAAATCATTGTGACCAATCGACATAAATATGAAGCTCCAGAAGTAATTATTGAATACATGAGAACCCATAGAGAAAACCGATAATAATGAACACGGTATTAGTTTCACCGACATTTGTGGCGTAACTGAACTCGCACTACAGCATAGCTTGAAATACTGTACGAAAACTCCCGTTTAAAAATTTCCTGATGCCGAAAGGACCGTAGCATTTAAACAAGATATCCTTCTGACCAATCGACATACATATTAAGCTGTGAAAGTATGTTTCCATTCCATAACAGCCGATAGTGCAAACTAGTAAACTGCCACTAGTAAATTGACCTTGCGAGTACTGAACTTTCTAGCGTCAAATGCATGTGTTACGTTTCCAAACTTTAGGACAAGAAATCTTCCATAGAATGTTCTATTTTATTTACAGCTGAGAACTGTATTATTAAACATAAGAAATAAAACAATGGTGCCATTTGAAGAATTATATCATGTCAAAAGTGCAAACGAAGAAATATATATCTACGGACGCGAGCAGCTCGATCGTTTCACTTTGGTCAAACTCGGACTGTTTACGACTGGAACGGAAAAACAAAAAGTAAAACCTACTAAGTTACTAGGTCTGAACAGTACTAATTTATTAACTAGCTGCGAGTTGCTGACAGATATCTCAAGACTCTAGCTAGCTGCACGATAGTAGTCTGAACATACATACACACATGAATAAGTAGTGTTTTCAATAAAAGATCAACTACTTTAATTTACATACGAGAAAACAAAAATATTAAATTACATACATGTATATATATACTAGGGGAGCAGAGAATGAAAGTCACCGCGCTACCGGCCACTCCTAAAGACTGCTAATAATTCTTCCCTTTGGTTATTACTAAGAGGATTTCAAATGAAAGTGTATTTCATCTTCAATCTCATGTGGCCCGAGTGAAAGCCCAGATGGGCTCTTGTTTCAGTTGGAATGTAAATGTACACATTCCTCAGTTCGATTCGTCCCATGGAAAATTCCTGAAATTAAGGCCGGTGATATATAGTCTTTAGAGGTAGTCCAAAATTCCCAACCGGTACGATCGACCGCGAAGTTTGTGTTCCATTTACGCCACGTACTAGTTCCAGGCCTTACGCTGAGATTCTGCGGCCGCAGCAAAATGTCACGCGCATGCGCTTTTGAAGAGGCGGTTGCGCGCGCGTCTCCCCAATTTCCCGCCGAAACTAAAAGAAAACAGAGGCAACACTCCTGTTTCTAATTTTACGTACGCGTATTTACGTTTAATGTTTCGTGAAAAACAAGAAAACTAGTAAGCCTAAGACTTTAACAGGTTGAAGTTTATTGAGTTTTAAAATTATTTACTAAAAAGTTTAAGACCTCGGAAAGTTATATGTGAAGTGCAGAGCCTTCGTTCTTTTGGCCAGCGGAGCATAACGTTATGCCGCGGTGTACACAGCGGTCAAACGTCTGCGCGTGCGTATTACGGTCAGTCTGGTGGGCGGCCGCGCGAATTTCCCGCGCAAAATTTACCTTAAAACATATTACAGTGAACTTCTACCCCCACAAGTTAAGAAAAATACGTGAAAGTTAAGCTTTTTATTTTCACAGTCGACGGGAAATTGAACAAACTTCAAACTGTGAGTTTACCAAACAGGTGTGTGAACAGTGACGGCCGCCGGCTCGCTTTGAATTTGTTTTGGAATATGTTGTTGTTGCAAGACTTTTGACGCATGTGCAGACGTTTGACCGCTGTGTGGCCGCGGTGTGGCGTGGAACTGATATGTACACAGGTAGGCCGCAAATGATCTGGAAGTCACCTAGACGGTTTGTGTATAAAATGGAACACGTTCAGTTAACGTTCCCAAACCGAATTTCCCGATTGCAATATTCGGTTCCATTTACAGGAATTCAGACCGACCAGACTGTCGATGTAATTAGTAAACAACCACGATCAAATATCTATTGTGAGATGACAGGTCTGGTAAATACTGCGCATGTCCAGTCAGCGGTAAAAATCACGGGAGCAGCTCTAAATGCCCCTAAATGGTTTCATTTTGTTTAAAAACTCGACACATCGCAAAAAGACCGGGATTTAAGGGGAAACCTCAAGAGTTAAGTATTAGTTTAGTCAGAAAGCGAATTGAATTAGGGACTAATTCATGGTAAGCACTTAAAAATCGAAGCTTATGCTTTTCTGTAACAATGCTTTGAAGTCCAAATTTCGAGTGAAAATTCAACCAAAATGATGCGCGCGAGCGTGATTCGCGCCTGCGCATGCGTTCAGTTTGCAGACCTGTCCTGAATGATGTATAGCAGATTGCACACTAGCCATTACATTTGCATTTAAAAACATTTTGACGAGATTTTTAGTTTTCTTTGCTGCGAACCTGCTAACAATTTCATCTTTGCTAAACACTCTCGGCTTTTCTTCCGGGCTCTGTGACTGATTCTCTTGTGGTTTAAAGAGATTTATATCCTGGATACCAGATGTTCCGATAACTCTTCACGCTTTTCGAGGTTTTAATGGATATAATAGATGTTCATGTGCCAGATAAATAAAACTCTGGCAGCAGGGGTAAGATAACTTAAAATAAATTAAACAAGAAAATGCACAACATTTTAATTCAAAGCCTTGCGTTGTGCCTCGGTCATCAGTACGAAAGCAATACATCACACGTTTTATGTGCTTACTGGTAAAACAATTATAACGCATGATGTTGGAGGACACTCGTATAAGAAATATATAAACACTGGTATAATCAACTAAAGTCGATTAAGTTATGCTAACCTCCGTGGTAAGCGAGTAGCAGCTTCGAGCGCGAGCCCTTCGTCAGAGCAAAAGAGAGAATTGTGGGTGGGGAGACGGTTTATAAAGTGTTGAGTGCATGATTACCGCTGAGGAAACATGTACTCGGATCAATTAGGAACAAAGGAAGTTGCGCCAATAATAGAAATGCTAATAGCTGTAACAGGAACAATAATGAGTGTTGATGAATAAACTAACGAAACATGCTGATCTGAGTGAATTCGTGATTATACCATGGTAGCCTCGGATTCTTTTGTTTTCCAAGGCACATTTAAACCACTAATTTTCCCTGATGGCAGGGTATTTAGAAATATGCATTGTCTCGGCGGGAAATTTCGAGACAATGTATATTTCTAAATTTCCCCTGCATGCGTAATGAGGGAAAATTAGAAGAGAATACAGTCTGGGAAGGGAAGGGAAGCCAGTGTCGTTCAAACAATGGCGCTCAGTCAAGTATTAAACAAAACTCAACTGCGACGTATTTAGTTTCGGCAGAGAAAACTAAACTTCTCAGAGATTTGTTCCGTTCCTCGGCGATTATGGTAGAACAAACGTATACCATGGCATTTCGAGCCTCGGGAAGATTTGTAAGCTCGAGGGGCAATTTAAATCACTAATACCCCGAAATGCCATGGTTATAACTAATAATTATTTGTGTTTACGGGTATCGGTAATACCTTGATAAAGAGAAATGCCGCATACAGTGATGTGATTAATACAATGGCCTGGAAGGTTAAAGTGGCGAGCTACAGGTTAGGAGAGATCTCGGCTAGCGCTCGAAACGTCAGCTGCTACTCGCTTCCTACGGTGGTTAGCATACCTTTATCGACTTTCGCTGATTATACCCGTGTTTATCTTCGCCGCCGACCCAAACCAACACTAGTTTTTACAGTAACTAGTTACCCATCGTAAGAAACTGAACCCTGAAAGCGAAATAGGGCTCAAACTTGGATCCAGCTATAGCTACCAACATTCCTCGTGCGTTACGTCTAAAATAAACACACAGAGATTACATAATGGGATGTGCTGGCGTATAGTATTTACGCACGAGTTTGTTCTCACAAAACGAGCGAGCGAGGTACGAGCGAGTAAGTTTTGTGAAAACAAACACCTGTGTAAATACAATACAAAAGCACTTTCCAACTTGTAATTTGTTTATTATATACATACTGAGATTTTTCTCCAATATCAAACAGGTTTTATTAGGTCTTAATTGTCATTGAACACGTACATTTGTAGCTCAGTTTCAATTTTTTGTTTTGCATTTCGTATCCGACTCAACGTAGACTAAAATTTATGCTCGATACAATCAAAATGGAAAGAAAATCTTACTTTCTAAACTGACATCATGCAGCCTTGAAGTAATAGTTCAAAGCCGACAATGAGGACTGGAACTAATTGCGCGGACTTGAAATCCCGTCCAGTCCGAATTGGAGGCTTTGAAATTACATCTCATTGCCATTAATTATTCGGGAGGGATGTTGTTTTTATTTCGGGTACAGGTTGACAATTGATTTTTTTCATCATAATTATAGACTACAAGGGTTGTGATTGTTATTTTGTCACCGTCATTTCAACAAACGGCCTGATAGCGTAGTGGACAAGACAGCGGACTAGTAGTCAAGAGCAGCCATGCGGATGATGGTTCGAGTCACACTCTGGACACCTCCTTCACTTCTCCATGTAAAGTCATACTTATGCTGTAATCCTGGTAGCTTAATTAGGCCGAACACATGCATGAATGATACCCAATGGAACACAGATGAACATAACTAGTGATTTGGATCAAAATTAATTCAGTCCTAGGACTGGAACAAAATTAATTCAGTCCTTGGACTGGAAAAAAATGGTTGAATGTAGTTCTGCGAGTACTTTCCGGGGTTTCAAGGATCGTCATGTGATCGAATTCTGGGCACATGGTTGGTTGGTTACCTCATGAATAATTAATGAGGATGAGATATAGTTTTCAACATCAATATGAAACTGTCTTTGATTCAACAAATAAAGTTTACAAGTTTACATCATCAATAGATTAGTATACCTGCTTTTTAAAAGTTGTTTGCTACGAGTTTCCAGACATCTCCACGGCTTGTAGGTTTTCTCTGCTCACAGAATATTTACAAATGTCGATGGTCTATGGAAGTTGAAATCACTCCACGAAGGATTGAAAGCTCGTAATCTTCGCCGTATTTTCTTTTGACACTAAGAATGATTTCACATAGATTATCTCAATATCTGTTGAGTTCTTTCAGTAGAATTTTTCAGTAGAATTTCTTTGTCTCTTTAAGTAACTTCACGTCTGTTTCTCTTAGTTTTTGCACTTGCGATTTTGATTTCTTGGTCGATAATATACTCCTCAATTGACTTTGAAGTTTTAAAATCGTTAGTTGGTAGTTTACAGATTACATTATTTAAAAAAAAGTTAAAACCTCCAACTTTCGTAGTGAATGAAAGTGGCGCCTCCGATATGTTTTGGCAGGTGTTTTCTGATTGGACGAAACACTTTTCGTACTTGTGAAAAATTCGTTTCGCGATTCTGATTGGCTAAGGAAAATTGTGAAGTGGGTTTTCGCATGAATGATTCCATTCGTAAATCTCAGTATGTATGTAATAAATAAAAATATGAGGTTAGGTGAATAGAAAGAGCTTGGCTCTTTTAACAAGAACAGTTATATATGGCAAGCACTAGGACAGTAATGTTGAATGAACTGTCACTGCCGGAACAGAGATCGAAAGCTTCGCTTCCTTCTTGTTCTCTTAGCTTCACCGGCGCCATAGACCCATTGCATAAATGGCGTCCAATTTAAATAGGTATTGTGCTGGAGACTCTAGCCTCGTGTTCATGTTGGTACACAAAAGCATTTTCACATGAATGCGAGACTAAAGATTGCTAGACAATGTTATTCAAATTGCATGCCATTTATGCAATTCTCTGTGTGTGCGCGGTGCAAGCTCTATTTCTTTATTCGAGTTCACGAAAAGACTACAACCTTTTCGAAAAACAGAAATGATAATAACATCTACATTTGTCTAAAATGTCCTTCTATTTAGATGATGTAACCGGGATTTACAGTGCATTATGTTATGATCTAACTCATACTAAGTTTTGATTGTAACTTTACAACAAATATTCAAAGAGAGCGTTCATGATCCTAAATGATTTGTATATCGATCATCAAGCAGAAAACTTCGCCATAGGGTTTCCTTGTTGTATTTTCCCTTCTCACTGCATCAAAATGATTATTGGTATATTTTGTGATTGATTATAGTTTAAACTTGATTATAAGTATGTAGCTTTTCGTATGTGGAAGGAAGAGCCTTCGTTTTGAGAGGTTCGTACACATTTGGGTCAGGAGATGAGGCTTCTGATTGGTTGTCGACATTATGCCTTGTTCCAGAATAAAGAGGGAAGGAAGTCGGGTTGCGTTCAGTTGAGGTAGATATTTTCGTGGTTGGACTCAATGCCTGATAATGACTTTGTACTGGAAGAGAAAGTGAAGCAGCATAACCACTAGAATTTGGACAGGACACGTCAGGGTCGGCAATAGAATGTCCCTTGTCCATGCTCCCAGAATATACTCGGGTGGAAGGACGACCAACGGGTTCGTAGTCGTCATTGTTTGTTGTTGAGACTAGAGGAGGAGCACTGTTTCGTGATGTATGAGTGTTGGCCATTTCGATTGCATCCTGTAAATTGAACACGGAATAACATACGATAATACTTAGTATATGTTGGTCGTGCATTAAACGTTTTGCCCTGTCGCAATATATACAATTAAGGAAGTGATTACACTATGAAGCTTGTTACTCAACATCGAAACATTCCTCCTTGAATGGCTCAGTGTGATACCAGAGGAGCTGGCATGTTTTGCTTTTATTCTTTTAAATCTTTAAAATAGTTAACGCTTTTTACATGGTTTTGAATATTGAGAATATAAACATAAACGTTAGCATACCCGGTATAATTTTGAAATGACAATCGAATCCATTTGTAAATCAATTATGAGCTTATAGTAATGGCCATATTTATATAGCGCCATATCACCACAGTTCCATAGCACTTTACTGACATCCTGTAAAGGACAATCCCCTGCTCTTTTTCGAGTAAAAGCAAAGTAAAGCAACTTTATTTTATGTCGTGACAGTCTGGTGAGACTGATAAACTTAAGGTCGACGTGTGACCTACGATTTTATGTCCTTATCCAAGAAGACGTGAAGGTCTAACCATTTGCAGTTTGAACACAAAGGCAGCACCTTCTACTCAGTTATTTTAAGATCCTGAGTGTTGATCCGGCCGGTGTTTGTACCCGCGACCTCCCGCTAGACAGACCGAAGCGTAACAACTGAGCTAACCGGGAGGGACTGGAGCTTAATCACTGAGCTAACCGGGAGGGACTGGAGCTTAATCACTGAGCTAACCGGGAGGGACTGTAGCTTAACCACTGAGCTAACGGGGAGTCGGAGTATCACAGCAATCTCTTTAATTTACGTCCCCTTCAAATACTGATTAGAAATAGAAACTACTTATAACATACCATCTGATAGTAAAGTAACAAGAATATTACTTACATCGTAAATTGGATTGTCTGCTTCAGGATCCGCAGATGTGCTATAAAGAGTAAAGCAATTGTCTTCAGAATTTCGGAAATTATTTTCTGTCGAATGGTCTATATATATTGCATTGGAATTTAATATCAAATTTCGTATCTTCGACGCAAAATATATCATTTGGCAAACCACGATGATTTTTTTAATAATTAAAAAGTAACAAAGAATACATGAACGAATGTAATGACACTTATTCATAAATGCAAAATATAGTGATATGACAATATAATCATTGTATCTTTAACTTCAAAGCTAAATATTATTTCTAGAATAAAAATGCATGTCAAAATAAGCAATGAGAATAAAATTTACGCACAATTACACCTGATATATATGATATATGATCGCCAACAGTAGGAATATCATCACAAGGGATGATTTATGACGTCATTTATACCTGGTTAATGCAGTTGAAGAGTAAAACATATATGATGAAGCATTTTTTTGAGTAACATTTTCTTTCAGTATTCCAATCCCTCAGTAGTCACTATCATCATAGCTATATAGTAATTAAGAAATAGAAAACATTTCCCGTGTTTTATCACGAAAATGTAAATTCTCTTAACCACGCAATCAAAACTGAGCGCGGGCTCAACTTTCTATGTTTCTATAGAGTTTCATAATATAACCCAGACAGTACGAGCGCTCTGATTGTCTTATAGACTCAAAAATCTATGGTCTATTGTCCCCGTAAACACATAGAAATCGGCACGCCTGCTTGCGTTATGTCGTAGTTATATCATAAAAGCAATAGACCACATATTTCAATGTGTTTACTGGCGAAATAAAGCACTTGGGATGTTCGGAGAACACTAAAATGCTTGAAAATCACGCGCCTTCGGCTTGTGATTTTCAAGCATTTCTTGTGTTCTCCCAACATCCCAACATGTAAATAGTACATTTCTTCTTCAATGCTCCTTGTCAATTTTGCGTTGCACATTCACGGTAGGCCAGCGGTTTTGTGTATATTGTATCCAAGGCTTTATAAATTTAGCATACGATATTTTACATTGAAATATTGCTATTTAATAAATTAAATTTTGGGATTTTCTGGTATAAAGTATACGGCAAGATTTTGACTTATGATTAGAATGTCACAATTTATGGTATTTGGGTATTGTGAGGAATTTTTTAAAGGTATTTTGGTATATCATTACCCCCTCCCCTCCCTCCTGGCCGAGACTGCACATTCTGATGATAGCACAGGCATAAAAAACCTAGCATCAAAATATCCTCTGTTGTACTGGCCATTTTTTAGTTACTATGGTTCACATATCTTCAAGCTGTGGATGTTTATATGAAACCACATAGACGAGAAAAAAAGGAAAACTGTTATCTATATTATCTCTACTAAATTAAGTGCTAAAAGTTAAAGCTTTAAGTATCATCATCTTTCTTCACATGGTCATTGTAATTCTATATTTTTTTAAATAAATAATGATATTTTAAATTGTAATGATAGGCACGTTGTCTCATTTTAGTTTATCTGTGAGTAACAGGTCTAGTTATATTACAGGTTTGTGGTATATCCATTTGCAAACTTACCTTTTACTTTCTTTTAGTTTGTTTTCTGTTAAGAAAGAAGAAAAATATTTAAACATTAATTACTGACATGAATTACTGGTATAAAAATGACGAGGAGGTATTTTAAAACAATTAAAGAACACCTAAACGTAGTTTATTTTTAAAACTCTGACGAAAATAAGTAATATTTTATAAAATATATTGCGAAACGGTGTTAGTCAGCATAAAATACAGATTAACACACACTTTGTGTCAGCTATACATGCTTAAATTCTATATACTCGTTTAACCCATCAACTATTTCCTCTCTCTTGATTGGTGAAATTGCGTCACGTGACCTGATAACTGCTCTTCACCAGACGACGCATATCAGCGAATACACCTGTGAGCGTAGCGCGCGCAAGATTCCCTTAAAAGACATATAAGGATTATAAAGACGAGCAGAATAGTAATATTTGTTGTTGTATTACGGCTGTTCTGTAACTGATGAGCGACCACTGTACGAATCCAACACGAGGCCGTCCGTTGCACGTAGTGCCGACAGCGCGGACAAGGCACGAAGTTCCGAGAGAGAGAAACATTGCGCTGTCGGTATGGCTTCGTGTAATGGGCGCTCGTAATACAGTACAGCGGTAATACTACATCGAAACAAGATGGCGGGGACTTGAAAGGAACCACCCAGCGTTGATGCGTGCATGTCACTTTTCTGCTCCCTGTGTAATTTATAACTAGGATATAGACAGATATAAGGTTAACACCCTACTCTCGACGTGGCATTTGTGCCCTTATACATATTGTGAACGATTTACCATTGTTTTGTAAAGACAATAACCTTCTTTTTGGCTTTGAAAATGCAGTGATGTGATCTTGTCCTTGAACATTCATCTGTTCCTCGAAACTCACAGTTCCCTCGAGCTCCGTTCTCGGGAGCTGTTTGCTTCTTGGAAGAGATATATCAGCAGACAAATATTAGTGCATATTTCAACGCCATGAGTTTATTGATACGAATAAATCTACGAATCTATGTCATCTAAATCTATGTCTGCAACATAGTTTTCACAAACCGTTTAATGGGCGTGGGGCGCGTGTCCTCCATATGTAAAGCAGTAACAGAACGATAACAACAACAAGCACTGCGATTATGGTCACACATACGGCGATAATGGCTGCGCCTGAAAAGTTCAAATAAACAAAATTGCTAAATGAACACACAAAACCGCAATTTCTTTGATTTCGAACGAATCAACAAACATAGGAAATACGTGTATGAATGTTTACCTAAAATGAGTTTTAATCAAAAGATGAATATTACATCTGAGAAAACAATGGTAGTACAGAGGTGTATTAAGGATACGAAAAGTTATAAGAAAACATTGAAACGAGGATTAGAATGTATTCAGACAAGCATCTCGACGTCCAATAAGTTAAGGTCAAGATTAATACTCACAATCGCAGGGAGAGCCGATTTGTTCTGCATATTTTTCGATTGGTTCTTAAAAAGGAGATAATAGATTTTACAGTTCATAGAAAATACAGATACAGGTGATAAAACAAAATATTTAGACCCGATTCACACGTCGAACTTGATATGCCTGAATGCAATTGAAACAAAAGATAATTAGGTGGCTTCTTTTGATCTAATCAGGTTCGGCGCATGAAAAGTTAGACGTTTGTATAGGGCCTTAGAATCTTATTTAATATCCTTTTATTAATCACCTATCCTTCTAAATATTTAAAATTCTCTGTAGACAAGACAAACTTCATAGTTTGAACGAAAAAAGAACAATCAAAGAATAATTTGCTGATACCACTATACATACATACATACGATTAACTATAAAAAGATAAACTGAGGGAGCGTTGGAACAAGGAGCCCAGGCAAGGTACCTCAAGCCAGGGGCTAATGTTTAACTCTTTGTCGTCCGGCCCTGTAAAAAGGAGACTTTAAAGTCTCCGCACGTCAAAATTCACCCCGCTTCCGGTTTTCATCAGAATTAATTAAAATAAACAGGGTAGTATAATAAGCCAACCACTGATCCTGCTTGTTTGAATTTTCAACCATCCCCTCATGGAGAAAAGCCCATTTGTTTTGGCGATTGTTTCGTTTCTTCGATTTTCACGAATTTCGAGGAGCTGAAAATCGGCTCAAAAAAACCTTCCCATTTGCACTTGAAATCAAGAGCAAACACAAAATAACCACTCAGTCGTTACAGTACCTTGTTTAATCTTTCCAACCAGCAGGTTTGTTTTCACAAAACACACCAAACGACGGTGAACCACGCCGATGTTTACGCTGCATTTCACTCGACCACATTTTCCTGCTCCCACCTCCAATTGCATGCTGGGTAATGGGCAAAAAAATCACAAGGGGTCCCCCCCTCTGGGACTCCGGTAGGATTTTTTTTTATAAGTCTTTTACCCCTACAACCAAGGGCGGTGATTTGTACTCAAGCCGTTGCTTTAAAGTGACAAAAACACACCCTAATAGGTTGAGCAGGGGTAAAAGAATGCCAACTGCAGGATTCCAAGGATTTCATTGAAGAATTTTTTCCTGTGTCTGAAAGCACAAACACAACGGAATAACCCTGTGAAATCCCCTCACAAGGCCTACTAAAAGCAAACCAAGTACTTTTCAGCCATCCTCAGACTTAATGATGTCTTCAAGCTCTCTGACAGTGGCATTTTTCTCCAAAATTAGAGCACATTTCATTGGAAACCCTACCGAAGCAGCCATATATACCTACCTTCGGCCAGTACGTAGAATTCTCCCGAATGGCATTGTGGGGAAAGTTTGAGCCCTTGGCTTAACAAGTCAGCAGTATTTAATTACCCCGAGCTAGCCAAACTGGAACTGAGGGGGGAGGGTTTAGTTAGCACTCAGGATTTCACCAATTCAGCTCACACACGGTCGGACGACAAAGAGTTAATCACATATCAACGAACATATAGTTTTTTACTTACTTGGCGCTTTTATTCTTATTAAAATCATACATAATATCTATTGCATATCATTATGGAATATTGTACTCCAAAACAGCCGTAATTAAGAGAAAGTTTAGTAAACAACATTTGTTAAAAAACTCTGACTGTTAGCCCAGTATTCTTTCACATTTCTAAAATAACTCTAAAACCGTCTGATACTATTGCTGTTATTGTTTTTGATATTTATTAATTTATTTGTATAGGCAATCATATGGCCTCGAGTGCGATTCGGGATAAATTTGAACTCGTAAGTTTTCAAAGAGTGCTCTTTGAAAACTCACGAGTTCGAATTTATCCCGAATTGCACGAGAATACCATATGTTCGGAAACACTTCGTAAATTTTCGGAAAATCATCGGAACAAAATTGCTTTACCAAAACATGACTGTGAACAACTGTGTGTACTTCGATTTCATTCTGGAGCTTTTGTTTTCGATTTATAGATTGTCAAATAACTGATTTGGAGTGCAATTACAACTAAACTGTGCAATTGGGATAAATTGCACTGCTCTCAGCCAATCAGAATCGAGAAATTTTGTTGAGAATATGATTAATTTATTTACGATGCTTTCATCATGAATCAGAGAAAAGAAAAAAATACATTATAAGGGACGACACAACAGAGCGTGGCTCCAAATTAAGTGCGCCCTTACTTTAATTAATTAAAATACGAACAAATATAATATTGAGTGATATAAATTAGGTGCACACATAAAATTAACTGAATATATGTTCATTCATATTTGAAGGTCAATCGAAATCGAAATTAGCGTGAGGAAATACGATCAACATAACTAAGAACAAATTATGAGTTGTTGGTCTTACAAGGTCTAATAGCAACATAATTTATTAGATTTTTTTAAATCTCGCTGTGCGCAGCATTTTGGGCATATTGACTTCCAGGTAATTAGTTCATTGACATCAAAAGATGTTTGTAACACTGATGAGTAATATTTGTATAGAAGCGACTTGAACTGATTGGCAGCGCTAGAATTACGAATAGAATTTGACAGATTGTTCCATAGCTTGGTAATACGGTTGAAATAACTGGTTGAAATAACTATTTTAGTGCGACATTTTTGTACAAGAAGATCTAGTAGTGAGCTGTTGCGTGTAACTCTGTTTACTGGTCTTAGTTTAATGTAGTCATCGATGCGAATGGAATAGTGGCCTGTGCAACACTTAAAGTACAAATTCAGGTATGTTATCTCATGCCAATAGGAAAGCGGCAAACGATTTAGATCCAGGAGGCGCTCACGATAACTAAGTTCATGCTTCCCATAATTCAAAATGTATTTCGTGGAGCGTCGTTGAAGACTCTCGACCTTTTAAAGGTTACAACTAGCCTGTGGCACCCGCACTTCCACACAATTTGAATGCAATTTTGTCTTGTTTTAACCGCTCATCTCTGCTTACATAAAATTTATGTTGGGGCAGAAAAGATTTGTAAAAGGGCAAATTTAATAACCTTTGCGCTTGGCACGTTCAATTAAAAAGCAGTAAAAAAATCACCAAAGAGCATATGCTTGAAACGTTCGCGTAAATCATAGCTTTGCATAGCTTGACGGCAATATTAAAGTTCCGTAAAGAGCACATTTAAGGCTATTTACGCTTGTCGTGTTTGCGTAAATTTTGGATTTACAGTTTTACGTTATAGCAAAGTTCCGTAAATAGCACATTTAAGACTATTTATATACGCTTGTCGCGTTTGCGTAAATTTTGGATTTACATACATTTACGGTTATTGTAAAGTTCTGTAAAGAGCACGTTTACGGTTATTTACGCATAACGTAAACACTGCGCTAAAGGGTATCACTACGCTGTCTTTACGTATCACCGTAAATGCTGCGTAAAGACCGTCTTTACGAAGACGTAAAAATTACGTAAAGAAGTGTAAAGTGTATATTTACGTCGTCTTTACGCTACCATTACGGAGGCGTAAATCCCTCAATTCATGCTGTGATGGCTGCAACGAAAACAGATGGTCATGTGACCCATCTTTCCCGCCTTTCAGTTCTCGCACCAGGTATGGCCGTGTGCGAGAAACGACTTCTCGCTTCTTTCGTACATCAGCCAGCGAGAAGTATAATATTTCTTGAATACATACTTTCTGTCGAGGTAGTCTTCACTGTAATAGAGCACGTCCACGCATCACTCTTAACACTCTCTCCATACTCATTTGATGCTGTAACAAGGAACTTGTACATCGTTCCAGGCATAAGATATTGTACTGTATACCTTAGCGTTGAAGTGTCTGTAATATTATGAACCATGATCCAGTTTGAAGACTTGTCATTCTTATAATAAATCGTATATCTCAGGCTGGCTCCTCCGTTATCGTCAGGTGTGTTCCATTCTAACTCAACTGATGTCTCTTCTGTTTCAGAAAGGTGACATGTAAGAGTTGGTGCTGTAGGAGGACCTAATAACGATAAGCGAAAAATATAATTAATATTAAGAATAATAGAAAAGGGGAAAATCTTCTCTTAGAAACCTATAGCTAGTTTTAGCTCATTCTCTTACGGAATACGTAATATTAATCGACAGGAGGAAATATATCTGCTGATGTATAAGGCAAAAAGCTCACGGCTGGATGACCAACAGTAATTCATAAATGCAAATAATAACTGAAATATTGTAAGCTGAGGCAGGTAAAACTGCCCGCTCAAAACTCGAAGTAACACTAGCATATCCCATAGTTTCAACCTCACCTTACATGTAAGCCCTGCGAAATGGTTCTCTAGAAAAAAAAACAGGGCAGGAAAATGCTAATTAAGAGAGAGTTAGGGCGAGGCAATGCAAGATGTATTTCAGTAACTTATTTAACAAACCTTGTTTTTTGGTAGTGATAGTATTTCTGGCTGGATTACCATAACCAACAACATTCCTGGCGTACACCTTCACCACGTACTCAGTGTTCTTGTTCAATCCTGAGATGACAACTGAAGTACCCGTGATTCCCTCTCGTGTTTGCTGTGTGCTGACCTCCACCTTGTAGTCAATAACAGGACTTCCACCATTATAAACAGGACGAGTCCACCTGACAGTTATAGATGATGCTTTGATGTCACTATCTTTGATCGTGATAATTGGTGGACCAGGAGGAACTGGATTGGTAGAGAAACGAGAAGAGATTAACAAATAGGTAGGGTAAAACAAATTTATTAAATGATTCATACCAAACAAACTGATAATGCAAAAGGACCATTTGAATATTCATTAATTATTGGATCTGGTTGAGCATGACAGTGTGTTATCAGCCAAATCCTCCAGGAACTTTCACGACGAAATTTACAAAGTCAAACGATAACAATAGCAATATAAGTGCCACGAGGAAGCTGTGTACAACAAATGTAGTGTCGCTCATTGTATAATGTTATAAAGCGCATTCAATGCTGAAGTAAGTTTTATTGCTGGTAGTTTTTATAGCCCGCATTTCTCATCACAAGAGAGCATATCACAGACAATTAAGTCACGTACGTACTGTCAACAATACTTACATCGCTGAGTGACATTAATGAAATGTTCATCATGTCCAACGATGTTCATTGCACGACACTTGTAACGGCCATAGTCTCTACTGCCCTGTGTTGTTCGTACTGTAACTTTACTTCCTTTAGAGATGCTGCTAACACGTTTAGTAATCTGTTGTCCAGTAGGTTTATACCACGTGATCTGAGGTGTTGGTTTGCCGTGAGCCATACATTGTAGTGTCATGTCATTACCATTCCACGAGAACGCTGTAGTGTTGGAGGAACCCACTTCAATCACTGGCTTGTCTAAAATTAAAGATAAAGTTGATACATAAGGCGAAATATTGCAGCTTTCCAAGACCTCAAGCGCATATCATTTGTATAGAGCATGAAGAAACATCTTCTGTTTGATAAATATAAAACACGGACAAACTGAAGTGAACATTTAATAAGTTAGTCAAACGTGCAGAGACGTGGGAAATTTCAGGGTTCAATTAAAGGAAAGGCAAATGGTAACGACTACAACAGGTCTTGTTGCTGATTGGATAATGTTAACATGTACATACTACTGATTGGCTAGTTTTGCATCAATTTGACTCAAACCTACGCGACCAGGCCGAAAGAGATTCTGGGATACGACAGCATATCTGAGATCTGTGGTGTCAGTGGGTGTTTCAAGAATTTATGACGTATATACGGAGTACCGTGGGTTCCAGAGGCTCCAAGAAATAAATAGGGAAGAGGCGAGAGAGAGGAGAGAAGAGGAGAGAGAAGTAAAAGAAGAGACTCTGGTGTTATCCGTTGAGAATTTTACTTCCATGCGCTGAGTTTCAAATCCAGAAAACACGTAAAACCGGTTTTACTGGGCCATTGGTAAGCCAATAAATAGTGCCCTTACATCCATCACTCATGATAGCGCCTGGTAATGAGTAGATTGTCCAACCAGAGGCCTTTCTTCTCTTCTCCCCTATTTCTCGCCTCTTCGACTCAGTTTTATTTCTTCGATCCTCTGGCACCCAGGGTATATGGGGAGGAGTAAACCAAAAAAGTGTAACATTATAGGAAAATGTGAAACATTAAAGGAAAATGTTGCACCGCGGTGCTGTAGCACAAATTTGCCCAAAACTATTTGTTTTCATAAATCACGAAACACTGACAATGTTTAGTTATGGGCACACAGTTCTACATTAACAGGATCTACAATACTCACTGGATCTACAAGAGTAAATGATTTTCATTGATAAAATGATAAGGTGCGCCTCTATGCCATGCACTATATGAGAAGAGATATGGGAAGATCATGTATACCTTAGTGCAAGGCATAAAGATGCAGATGCAAATCGCTGACCGTCGCTGAGGGGAGGTGGGTGGGGAGAAACAACTTTACAAAGATCCGTAGGCACCGCACCAATATGCGCTGAAGAGATCTAGAAGGGTGGCAGCGAAACCCGGTCTTTTAAGGTCTAATCTTATCCCCCTGGGACCTACTGCTAACATGAGGCCAATGAGCTAAATACGTACAGCCTGTGCCAAGTAATTTCGGCGCGATAATTATAAATGAAAATACTAACTTACATTGCACGTTGACAGAGGTCTGTATCTTGATTGGAGTCTTGTTATCATCATTTGTAGCTTGGCATTCATATGTTCCGTTCTGTTCCCTCGTAATCCTTAACACAATCAGTGTAGCACTCCCTATTCCCATTTTTTTTTGGATCTTGATACCACCTGCTATCTGTACCCACGTGATGTTGGGTAATGGACGACCACTGGCTGAACATGTGATAGTCAGGTCCTGACCCTCAGCTATGGTATAGGTACTAGCCAGTGGAGTAGTGAACACTGGAGCAACTAAAAATAGAAGTACAAGAAGTACAACAAACTAATGTAGTTCATGTACACAAATTGGATCATCGAATATATTAATCTCTATCAGGGCATCGCTTCCTATAGGCATTATAGCCCTTCACTCCTGGGCCCGGTTCCTGAAAGCCCGATTAGCGCTAATCCTGGATTAACTCTCAACAAAACGTATTAGTTGTCATGGTAATTAACTCTGGATTAGCGCTAATCGGGCTTTCAGGAACCGGGCCCTGAAAATTAAGGCCTTGTTCATTTCATTTAGTTTTTTTGGCTTCTTTCATCCCTTTCCTTAATATAATCATCTCAAATATGCTTTCCGCAGCATCAAGGGGCTTGAGTTATTTTTTCTGTAGTTAAATATTTTAAGGCGCTATAGACAGGAAAAGAACTGACAAGTATAATCATTAGTAATTTAAAATTAAGATAACTGCGGAAGCCTTTCAGTCTCTCTATCCAACCCTTACGAGATGGACGTTTTGTGCGTACATCATAAAATGAATATGAAATAGCCCTTATAATAACGACTATAATGGAGGAGGGCACATTTCGGTCCGTTAAGATTTCAACAATAACAACAATCGATCATTTAGCCATTTATTTATTGAATAATGTTCCGAAATTCGGAGCTCAAATTACAACAGTTACTTTCTACCCAAGACCACTTTTGGCGTATCTTGGGAAAATGTTGGCTCCGAAATTCGGAGCCCAAATTACAACTTTACTTTTGACTGACTCAAGGCCAATTTTGGCGTAACCTAGAAAACTGTTGGCTCCGAAATTCGGAGCCCAAATTACAACAGTTACTTTCTACCCAAGAGCAATTTAAGCGTATCTTGGAAAAATGTTGGCTCCGACATTCGGAGCCCAAATTACAACTGTGTTCAGCAAATGCTGTCCAAACTCGCGGCTAAGCTATTTCTTGATTATTTTCAGCAAGTGCTTAATTAAGTCAATATAAGTCACATATTTAGCTTGTACATTTATTGTCCCAATTCAGATCACGTGACAGCTCTCCAGAGAATTCAGTGCTTTGTTTTCCAATTAGAGAAACTGGTACATTTCCTCTCAAGTGGGATAAAGAAAAACAAGAAAACATTACTCAAGAGAAAAGTCAAGTGACCTGATTTAATTGGGACTCCAGTGTCTCACATGATCTGAATTGGGTAGCAACAGAGTTAACCGATTCCCTCTATCCCCAGGTATTCCTCCAAAATCGCCTGTTTTAGCGAGTTTGGACATCAATATGGGTTCCGAATTCCTCCAAAATCGCCTGTTGTAGCGAATTTAGAAATCAATGTGGGTTCCGAATATCGGGACCGACATTTTCAGGTCCTCCAAAATCGGCTGTAGTCAGAGTTTAGAAATCAATATGGGTTCCAAATTTCGGAACCAACATATTCAGGTTATTCCTCCAAAACCACCTTTTGTAGAGAGTTTAGAAATCAATGTGGGTTCCGAATTACGGAACAAACACTTTCAGATTATTCCTCCAAAATCGCCTGTTGTATAGCGAGTTTAGAAATCAATGTGGATTCCGCTAATATTGTTAGCATTTTCTTATTTCTAAAATAAAAGATGTTTGATGTGATGAAATGAGTGGAGTATGTTTTTCTTTCCTTTGATATTGAGAACTTATTAAACACCTTGTAAGCATTCCGCAGCAAACACATGAACACCGATGTTTCAAAAACTGATGAGCTAGAAAAGGATAAAAAATCTTGAAATTTAGAGGAAAACATTTTGTTTAGAAAAACTGATTTTAGTTGAGAATGCCTTACTATAGACATACCGTAAAATCCCGGTTAAAGCCCCACCGGTTATAAGCCCACCTGCCTGCAACGTAAATGTCCTTCTGGTTATAAGCCCCCCGGTTTTTAGCCCATCTCATGTTTATGCCGTTTATGACCCCATGTTAATATATAATCGGACATAAAGACATTGCTAAAAACCAGACAATGTGGTTACTTGCTTTTCAAGTTTGATTACAAGATATACAGTATACAATCTTTTGAGCAGAAGTTGTTGTTATTTCGTATTTATTTGCTATCATTGGTTGGTAAAATAAAGCGAAGACATTTTCCATAAAATCACTTCCTCTGAAACCCAAACACTTTTTTCCTTCCGGCTATAAGCCCCACCTGTTATAAGCCCAGAGCTTATAACCGGGATTTTACGGTATCATACAGCACTTATTCAAGAGGGTCTGAATGGGGGATTCTACATGTCAGTTGTCAGTTAAAATTTTGGCCAGTTGTCAGTTAGCCCAAATTAATCATTACTAGAGAAAATTTACAATGTTTGACCCACAAAAACCAAATGTGTCAGTTGTTAGTAAAAAAAAGCATCATTTGTCAGTTAATTTTAAGGCCGTTTGTCGGTAGTCAGTTAACCCCATTCAGACCCTCATTCAAGCAAAATCGTATGTGGCGATATGCCGGCCGTACGAAAATAAATGTTTCCGTTGACAGAAATACGACGGAATCGTATGGAAACGTTTAAGTTTCCGTCGCCGTATTCATTAATATCCGTGTACTTAATCATATGTTTAAGTCACGTCTCCACCGTAAACGTCGGAAACGAACAAAGACCGCACTGTTTCCGGGATTAAAATCCTTCACTGAACACCGCTTGTCAAAAAGCATTAGATCCGCCGCACACTGCTGTGTTTTCCAAAACCCGCATTTTGAAATCAACATTAACGAAACACCGCAAGAATATTAGCTGAAATCCGCAAATCCGCAAACCCAGGCCCCATGTCCCCCTCCCTCCGGGGGGGTTACTTACATGAAAAATGGGTATGTATGTGAGGCCAAGAGGCTCAAACCCTGACCCTGTTTGACCCAAAATTCGAGCTCCAAAACCCTGAATGCCCCCTTTGTTTTGGGAAAAAACCCTGATGCCTAAAACATACTGAACTCCGACCCTGACTGCACCCAAATTAAACTCAAATCCTGACCCTGATCTGCCCAAATCAGGTCAAAACCCTGACCCTACCTGCCCAAACTGAGCTCAAAACCCTGACCCACCCCCGCGGCACATACACAATACGTCACAAACAGGGGTACCCCCTCCCCCTCCCTGGCCCACTTCGTGGTAAAAGTGATTTCCCTAGGTAATTTTCCACATGGTCGATTTATCCTGGGTTTCGGATACCAAGGGAATGCGGTTATACACATTTTTCTGTCCCGTGGTGAACTGTTGACCCGTGTTCTAAAGGTGAATGAATTCAACGATTTACACTTACACGAAGCACGAAATCCAGCCATAGGTGAGATCCAAGTGGTGAAATCAACGATCTCAGAGAAATTATACTCGACTACGACCGAAATAGCACACGAAATGAGTACTAGACAAGAACCAGCCTAGTCCCTAGGCCTTCTGGCTGGTAATTTTACTGATGGGTTAAATTAATAGAACGAGACATGCACAGTTCAATATCCGTTGAATCTTCCAGGCCCAAGATTCATTGTTTTTATTAATTAATTAATTTTTAGATAGCAATTTACTATCCTTTCAATCTTTCAGGCGTCCCGCCCAAGGTTCATTGTGTTTTTTTTTTATTAATTAAAGTGCCAATGAAGCTTATTTTTTTATTTTAGATATCAATTCTACATCAAGTGAATAGTAGAATGGTACAATATATCTTGCTATGAATGCTGTGCCGCTGAGTTAAGGAGGTTTTAATATCCAAAATGCTAATTACATGACGTCAGGGGAGGTATCTGAAATCACTTCTTAGTGGTTGTGAATGGGCGTTTCTACTGATATAGGAAAACAAATTTCTAACATCATTTTATTTCAACCATGGGTATAACACTGATAATTTAAAAAATATATTTAATTGTATAATAATTGATGCTTCCCCTGACGTCATGTGATTATCATTTTGGATATTAAAACCTCCTTAACTCAGCGGCACAGCATTCAAAGCAAGATATATTGTACCATTCTACTATTCACTTGATGTAGAATTGATATCTAAAATAAAAAAATAAGCTTCATAGGCACTTTAAGTAATACCATGATCGCCTCGGGTTCCTTTGTTTGTTCACGCACATTTAATCTCTAAATTCCCCGGCTCATTACAAATGCAAGGGAAATTTCCCTTGCAATGTAATGAGGGAAAATTAGAAGATAATGCAGGCTGGACATGAGAGGGTGAAAAGCATCAACTCTTGCTCCCCTCTGGCATGACTAGGCCTGCCCTCTCGGATGAAAAATCAAACAGAAACTGACCTGGCTTCATCACAACCTTCAATGTAATCCATGTGGGACCACATATTTCAATCTGCATGTTCTTCTCTTCATTTCTCAAACCCGCTTCTTCCATGTGGGATACCTAAAACCATATACGCATGACCTTTAAAGTGCATATAAGCCCTGGCCAGTTATCTTTGATATCGATTGTACATGAAGTGGATAGTTCAACGGTAGAATATTTCTTGATTTGGGTGTTGCACCTACGAGATATAAAGGTTTAGATTTCCAATATGCTAATGATGTGATGTCATCACAGACACACTTATAATACAAAAGCGTGCTGGTAGAGATACATTACCTATTTTTAAATTCTAAGTTATATTTGAAGCTTATCAAAGTCATTTTACCCAAAAAAAATTCTAAATTAGAAAATAGCTTAATTCACAAGCACAAAGAAATTCTGCAAATGTCGGTGATGACATCACATCATTAGCATATTGGAAATATAAACCTTTATATCTCGTAGACGCAACACCCAAATCAAGAAATATTCTACCGTTGGACTATCCACTTCATGTACAATCGATATCAAAGATAACTGGCTAGGGCTTATATGCACTTTAAATATTTAGTCAAGCACATAATTACATTGTGTTTTACTGCTATTCTTCTCAAAAACAACACAGTTGTCCCATGGCCATGGGAAGCCAAGGTCATTCAATCAAGCATTCAAACAAGCGGCCTCGGGACTTCCACAAACTCTCCCTCGGCTTGCGGGGAAACGTAATCACTAATTACCCTCTTGTCATGGTATTACTTATAAATAGCGAATACAAGGGGCTCAGTTATGGTCCAACTGTCCACTTCCGGCCGGGAGATTTACCAAGCGAAAAACCCAGCACCGTTCGGGTGCGAAGTAAAAAAGGCAAAAGGAGCTAATCGCAGGCCATTTTTCATGCCACCAGCACCAAACAATATTCTAAATTAAAGGACTTAAAGGCCGAAAGAAAGTGTGGGCAGTGAAAGAGATCAACACGGATATTTTATCGCATCAGCATAGAAATAAAGTTGGAATTTTTGATAAGTATTATCTCGGATCCTACCGCGCACCGTTTTGGTTAAGGAAATCAAGCAGATAGAGAGAAGAGAAGGGCTCGATGCTAAGCACTACGGGAAGCTCAATTTATTGCGTCCTTACGAGACCATCCTGGCTTACCGCATTTATTTAGTGTGTGTTCTGAGCACTCACCGTATCGAATAATTCTTCAGCATTGAAAGTCTCACCATGAGCAAGGCATCGAGCTCTAACCTGGCACTCGACTTCCAAGCTCGTCTAAGTATTTCGAAAGAACTCTGTGGAACAATGATTTATATGTATGAAAAAGGCTTTTTACACAGTGACATTAAAGGTAACAATGTTGTGCTGGAGAAGAGAATCGGGGAGCATCAGTATCACCCAGTGAAAATAGACTTTGGAAAACGTCGTCAAATAGAGAAGGCCCGCTTCGTAAAACCTAAACTGAGAATGTGGAGAAGACCGCTAAACTGTACCCGCACATCGCGCCAGAGGGTACTTACATGAAACATAGGGCGCCTAAGGGCAACTCGTGGATGGTCAGTCAGCTATTTTGGTATTTACTAAAAATCACGTCATCGATGACGTCATCGCCACTAACTGATTGATAGCAACCCACTACCATGTCTGTCCAAATTTGAACTGTCTGGCATTAGATATTAGGGAGATATGGGCATGTACTTAAAATCTCGTGACCGATGACGTCATCATTACGTCATCACCACTAAGTGATTGATAGGGATTCACTGCCATGTCTGTCCAGGTTTGAACCAGCTGGCATTAGAAATGAGGGAGACATGGGCATGTACTTCAAATTACGTGATCTATGACGTCATCGTTACGTCATCACCACTAAGTGATCGATAGGGACCCACTACCATGTCTGTCCAGGTTTGAAATGTCTGGCATTAGATGGGCACCGTCAATATGTCTTCTCCAGCATGACCAAATGCTTTCGGAACTTTGGACGGTCATTCGGAAAGTCAACGGCAAGTGGTCGAGTCACAGAAAAAAAACGACGAATAAATTATCTCGTATTCACCTAAACCCAAAAACTCGTTCTGCGCATACGTGCTTCCACGAGTTAAATTACTATTATATTGTGTGTGTGGAATAAACGACCTATTCATAGCTTGATTTTAATACGTCTAGAACCTTCGCTTGATAATGACTAATTTTGTTGACGCATGCAGTCTAAGTAGTTCTGGAACGCGTTCCAATCTGAAAGAGAATTGTGTGACAAAGTTATTATTTAGTGTAGCTAAATCAAATTGATCTTTACTGAATCGAAATGCCCCGCTGAACTTTGAAATCACATATCGAAGAGGTTAAAACGAGTTTTTATCCGTTCCACATCGGCGCAGAATTGAGTTTTTGGGAATCTAACGCTAGCCAAATGTAACTTGCAGACGACGTTTTATCAAATATAAACAGTGCATGACCCGGGGGTCAACTGGCTGGAAGATCAAAGGAACACATGCTTTTTTAAACAGGCTTATTATTTTTCTCACTGGTATTCTTGAAGGTTCTCTATCACTATTTCTAACTGCAGATTTGTGCCTCCTACTCCTAGATTGATCAGTATTCAAGCCTTTACTAGATAACGATTCAGTGCTCGACAGCTGTTCGCGTTCGACCATCAAATTCAACCTGATTTGACATTTCAGTGATATTTACCGTATCATTTCTCGAACTGATCACATTATTGTTATTCTGTATATTACTAACTAAAGCTTTTCCATTAGCTTTTGTTTGGCTATTGTATGGCTTAAGTTTGTTTAGCTCTGCTTTCCTCACTTTCCAAAATCTTGGCTTTTATTCCCCAGTGAGCAGGGGCGATATCGATGTCAGTTAACATCTCCTAGTCGTTCAACTGAACTTTAAGCTTATATTCACCCTCACGAGTAAAGAGTGCAGCACGTTCTATCTCTAAGCCTAGGGATGTATTATGAACGTGCCATGAGACTCGGGGAGCTTTGTCGCGAAAACATTTCAGTGTAGTCATTACCCCGGGAATTTACCATCTTTATCTCTGTTGCATCCAAAACGTTCCCAAAACTGCCAACACAGTACATTCAAGACATTCAAAAGAAGAGGGTCTCCCAGGGGTTTTTGGGAACAAGGGAACATGCCAAAAAAATCCGTTGCGAACAGGGAACAAAAGGTAATTTTCGTTGGCAACAAGGGAACATTTTTACCCTTGTGAAACAGAACTTGAATTTTCTAGAATATTCTAGAAAAAGCTTAGAAATATTCTAGAATAAAGTTCCAGCTTTTTCTAGAATATTCTAGAATTGAATTCTAGAATATTCTAGAATATTCCAGTTTGTTAAAGTTTTTATGCAAATTAGGCAAGATTAAGCTGGAATTTCTGGAACAGCATGTTCAAGCTTTTCAAGATAATTCTAGCTTTTGGTTTAACATCATTCAAGCTTATTCAGGCTTTTTGGCATTTGATATTCCAGCTTTTTCAAACAAATTCCAGCTATTGGCATGTGATATTCCAGCTTTTTCAAGCAAATTCCAGCTTTTGGCATGTGATATTCCAGCTTTTTCAAGCAAATTCCAGCTTTTGGCATTTGATATTCCAGCTTTTTCAAGCAAATTCCAGCTTTTGGCATGTGATATTCCAGCTTTTTCAAGCAAATTCCTGCTTTTGGCATGTGATATTCCAGCTTTTTCAAGCAAATTTCAGCTTTTGGCGTGTGATATTCCAGCTTTTTCAAGCAAATTCCAGCTTTTGGCATGTGATATTCCAGCTTTTTCAAGCAAATTTCAGCTTTTGGCGTGTGATATTCCAGCTTTTTCAAGCAAATTCCAGCTTTTGGCATGTGATATTCCAGCTTTTTCAAGCAAATTCCAGCTTTTGTCAATGGAATTCCAGCTTTTTCAAGCTTTTAGCACATACTGAATTCCAGCTTTTTCAAGCTTATTCAAGCTTTTATATATACATGTTGCACTAGGACTACATTAATTCCAGCATTTTCACACTAATTCAATTGCAAGCCACATGATGATATTAATCTGTATTATAAATACTTACTTAATTCATTGATGAATGAATTGAACCCTAACCCCATTTGGATGCTGTATGGCAAGCCATTTTCAAAAATGCAGAAAGTTAGACATGCATTCAATAATGGAGGTAAGGAAAACAGCATTTTCAAACAGGTAACGCAACTGATGTTGTACATTGCTAGCTATATTAATATACATGTAGAAAGCAGATTAATTACATGTCAATGTAGCATTAAATTGATGAGGCATACATATATGTAATAATATACTATAAACAGTAACTGCCACACAAACATAACATTGTGTGATACATGTAAGTATATATTAAGTATAAACAATACATGTACACTGTATCTATAGATATTTTAAGCTTACAAGTTTAAATAATAAAATTAATTACTACATGCCGAACGTATGAAACAGCATATAAGCTACATGTATATAATATATAGTATTGCATGGAGAAAAGATGAAAACACAATATAACATTTCATAATAGCTCAATCTTGTTTATTTTTAAAAAGAACAAAATTGGAAACTCAAATTAGATCATTTAAAAGCAATATTTACAATGGGATTTGCTAACTTTCAATTGACAGTACAAATATACTACACAAGGAGCTATAGGTAGCAGAGATTGCAGAATACTCAGACACTAGACTTATATATAGCTAATTCATTTTCGAAGTGTCCCATTAAATGAACCCTGAATCCTTATACCATAAAATTATAATTATCGCCTCCCCTTCTTCTCTGGTTATATAGGCCAATCAATCTGGTGATACACCTCACAGCCACTGTTCGGGTAAAAAATCCCTGATTTTAGCATGTTGCTTTTTTGGACAGAGGAAAACCGGATAACCCGAATAAAAACCCTTGGAGCAAGGGTGAATACCAACAAACTCAACTCACATGTGGTGCCCACGAACTAGAATTGCATCCGGGTCACAAAGGTGAATACCACTGCAACACCCTGGCTCCTCTGGTTGCATGTTATAATTAACAATTAGACCCGCAGCCCGAATGGGCTACGAGTCAATAGCCCATGAGGCGCAGCCGAATGGGCTATTTAACTCGTAGCCCATGAGGGCGAGAGGTCTAATTGTTTTAGTATAAATTAACTAGTCGGACAGTAGAAAATAATAGAAAGAAACAAATTGAAGTTGAAAAAATGGTATTATTTCGTGAAAATGCGTGCGGTTTTTCTCTACCATGGGCTATCACAAATAGACCTATAGTAGGGTAGCCAATCAGAAAGCAGGATTCGTAATAGTCCACTAGTTGGTTTATACTAATAATTATTAGTATAAACCAACTAGTGGACTATTACAAATCCTGCGTTCTGATTGGCTACCCTACTATAGGTCTATTTGTGATAGCCCATGGTAGAGAAAAACTGCATGCATTTTCACGAAATAACAACATTTTTCAACTTAAATTTGTTTCTTTCTATTATTTTCTACTGTCCGACTAGTTAGTTTATACTAAAACAATTAGACCTCTCGCCCTCATGGGCTACGAGTTAAATAGCCCATTCGGCTGCGCCTCATGGGCTATTGACTCGTAGCCCATTCGGGCTGTGGGTCTAATTACTCGGGCCAGGCCTAGGCCTTCGGCCGAGGCACGAGTCAAGTTTCGCAAGTCTTTTATATTTTTTATTTTTTATTTTTTGTGTCGACCCGGAAGTCGCCGCGAACCGCCAAACCAATCCGATTGCACTGTTCACGTGGCGGCCATGTGATATTTTATCGACTTCCGGGGCGGTCAACCAATCAGCTCACGTTTTTTTTTACATTGCCATCGTTACGTCAACTGCAGTCTGCAGGACATGATTTTTTTCTCCCAAGGCCAAGGCCGCTATGAGCAAAACCACTGGATGAGTTGTTGTTGTGGATAATTCGTTCAATCTTTCATCGTTTTTCTTTATTCGGAATTCTGTGCAATTGATTCTCCTACGGATTGTGACAGCAAGTGATTATAACACCCTAAAATTTGTGAGAGCAGTTTCGATGATTGTAATACGCGTGGGTCCCAGCCGAAGATAAAGTCTTAAAGTTAAAGAAAGAAAAGATCCGTGAGTACGGTTTCGTGAGTACAAGTACATAAATATTTAATTTTCCGTAAAGAGAAAGCTCGGAAACATTTTATGGAGGTACCTATGTAGGAGCTTTCGATCTGTAGTGATGTTGCGGGATGAAATGAAAGTAAAATTCTACAAAAAGCACCTACGAGTTTTCAAGTCTCTAAACACCACGGCGGGTGTGTTTTGCAGAATGCAGAATGCAGAACAGCGTCTACGAGTATGCTCAGCGGAAAACCGAACTCTACGGAAAATATTACTATCGAACAAACAGTATGAATGAATTGTGAGATTTATAGCTGGATTATTCAGTCGGTAAGCTTATCACTGTCTTCCTTTGTGGAGGTTGTAATTTTATTCAGTCGGTAAGCTTATCACTGTCTTCCTTTGTGGAGGTTGTAATGGCGTATATTAAACATGACATGTATCTAAAAATGACAAACTTTATACGGCCATCTACAAAGTCAATACGTTTAATATGAACCAAGCCCGGTTACAATTTAAAATTTAAAACCACAGTGTGTTTAGTTTAGATTGAGTTACTTTTGACCTACGCCTGAGCTAGACACAATGGCTTTTTGCAAAATTCCTAACATGCCGTGAAACAGAAAACAGCGTGTATTAAATAAACATCCCGAAAACGGACGCTTACAATTTACCACAATATAAACTATGAATGAAACATCTAACTTCAGAATCAACCGGTAAAGGGCGATTGTGTTAATTTTAGATTCCATAAAGGTATAGTATGACTAAGTGGCGTAATCAAATGAGCTCATTTGCAATTATGGAGGATCAATGATTACCTCTCGCTCGTGTCCGACTCAGCCATTTTGACAGCTAGAGAAGCAGACATGTGTGAGAAATATGACACCTCACCGTGACCATGGTTGTTTACCATTTACACATAAATTCCGGTCGGAAATTCCGGTGTAAATGGTACACGAAATTTCCCAAACTGAATTTCCGATCTGAAAAAAGGTTTACCATTTGTACACAAACCGTTCCAGATGAAAATCGCTCCCCTAGCACAAACCATGTATGACAAAATATGCTAGAACTCTATGTATTAATACCTTGGCCTAGATGGCCCGAGTTCAGGCCACTCGGGGCCTCTTGTTGTTAATTAGATCACACTAGACTTACAAAATTGGGTTATGTTGAACACAAAATGGAACCATTTGTGGTCATGGCCTCTAAAATTAAATAAATCCTACAGTTGTAATGTAATCTTTGGATATAAATGGATCTACATGTATGCAGCAATCCTATAATGTTAAACTTAATCTTGTTCCAGGAACTCAGCCAACATTCTTGTAGAAGTATTCAGGACCAAACAAACCCTTGTAAAATCTCATCTGTTTTTTAGCTCGAACCCCTTGCCTTCAAAAAACAATACCACTTTTAATGTCTTTAGTCACTTTCAAGTGAACTGAGGTCATTCTGCAATCAGGCCAACTAAATTAAGGTTTAATTTTCACTCAGCTGCACTAGTTCTCCTTATCCCTCCAGTTTTAGCTTTCTAGCCCATTCTCTGAAACCCTTTCTCTATATTGGTTTGCCCTACAAGAAAACAACAACATACACGATTAGTCACTTTTATACATGTACATACATACTGCCAAATAATTAGAAAACCTATTAAAAGCAAAGAGCCTTTAGCCATGGGGAAAGGGCGATCGATATACGTGTACAACGACTGGAAAATATTAAAACTGCCTGGCAGATCGACCGTAAAAAGCGGTCAAATAATACAACGGATTTCAATGTTTATATAATTTAATACATTCGACGCACTTATTTGATACATACATGCTCTCACTTGTTTATCATGGTTTTGAGGTACTGAATCAAATAACTTGGTGCTCTTTCGTATTCCAAATACTTCAGACTTCGAGAGACTTCAGAAGTGGCTAAATTTGCGCGGTGCACGTTACACTGAAATCGGTTCTAACGTCGTAATCGACGTACTTTTCTGAGCGAAATTGACAATGCTGCACTTACCTTCGATTCTTGAGGAATCCTGAAGATTGTTATTAAAGAAATAAGAGTTTGATAATGCTAAAAACCATAGCAGTAGACAGAGAATTTGTAACAAACAGTCCAACTTCACGTGTAGAAGACGGTTGACGAGTAATATTATACGTACGTACTTTGAGCGCCAAATTAATTGTAAGCGTGCGTCCCGTGAATCGGATTGGTTACCGAACACGATACCTGGTATTCTCCGCGACGTGATTGGTTGAAAGTATATTATAATACCCGGATATTGTCAAAAGTTAATTCGTAACTTATAAACAAGGTTCGCATCCTCCATAGTCTAACACGTCCCCACGAAGGGAACTACTTCATGTAGCTGCACATAATGTCCCGACACATAGTGTCTCGAAACCATCTCCTTAGTAGCCGAAGTCCCTCCTTTGCGCTCCTTAACTCTCCTTTACCCTCCTTTACGCTCCTTTGCCCTCCTTTACGCTCCTTTGCCCTCCTTTGCCCTCCTTTACGCTCCTTTGCCCTCCTTTACGCTCCTTTGCGCTCCTTTACGCTCCTTAGCCATCCTTTACGCTCCTTAGCCCTCCTTTACGCTCCTTAGTTTTTTTACTATCCATATTTTATTATTATTTTCAGATAGTTATTGGATAGCCTAGTTTTCTACATTGTACTATCATACATGCAGATAGTTTTCGGATAATCTGAAATCTAACTGCAAGAACACAAACCTGGCTAGTTTTTTACTATCCAATTTTTTTATCATTTTCGGATAGTTTTCCAGATAGGCTAGTTTTCTACTACATTAAATGCAGATAGTTTTCGGATAGGTTTGTGTTGATAGTTTTTAGATAGCCTATCTATTAACTATCTTTGTAACATATACAGTGTAGTTATTAATTAGCCAAAAGGTAGTGAAAGTATAACTGTGGACTATATCCGATAAACTGCTCAGATAGTAAAAATAATTATAGCAAATGTGTGCAATTATTTGTGACAACTTAAGCATGTGGATAGGAAATAGATACGACTGTTCATTTTTGTGAAAGTAATCAAGTTTTTCCAAGAATTACCAAAGCTGGAAAAAGCTTGAATTTCTAAATGTAATATCCATTCCAGGTTATTCGAGCTTTTCCATGAATTACCAAAGCTGGAAAAAGCTGGAATTTCTAGAATGTTAAATAGAACCTGTCAGATTCCAGATTATTCAAGCTTTTCCAAGATTACCAAAGCTGGAAAAAGCTGGAATTTCTAGAATGTAATATCCATTCCAGGTTATTCAAGCTTTTTCCAGAAAAACAAAGCTGGAAAAAGCTGGAATTTCTAGAACATGAAAAAGCTTGAATTGCTTTGATGCTCATTTCTTGAACATTCTAGAATAATCCCAGAATATTCTAGAATATTCTAGCATTCAGACTAAAGCTTGAATCCTGTTTCACAAGGGAAGGACCCCGCTGGGAGACCCTCATTAAATTCTGCTTAGCAAAGCCAAACGAGCTTATAAATTTCCGGGCTTCTCTCGTAAATACGACACGCTACCAAATGTCTGTTTTGAACAATATAGTTGTAGCGATAAATTAATTATAAGGTATTTCGGAATAATAATTACCTTTAACAACACGGCCAAATCCTTTCAAGTGCGTCTTTCCGATGAGTCGAAAACTTGGACTCATGCCATAAATTCCGTCAATACATCTTCGGAAAATCGAAGACTATTCGGACAGCCAGCGGAGAGTCCCCGATGTACACAGAAAAAAACGAAGTACACACCATAAAACGATGAATAAATTAGCTAACGATGAATAAACTAGCACTAACCCCAATAACTCGTGTTCTGCGCTTGCACGCATCCACGAGTTAAAAATGGATATGTATGTGAGCCCAAGACTCTGGCTCAAACCCTGACCCTGTTTGACCCAAAATCACAACGGATGTTTACGTCGGTATTCGACTACCCTGGGTTCCAGAGACATCTCGCTGCGCTCGACGTCAGCTTTATATATCGTTTCGCTTTGCTCAACGCGTCCGAGCCTCTGGCATGCAGAGTAGTATTCGACGTATACAAAGACGGAAATTTAAAGAAAATATTTTTTCTGACAAAACCCATTTCCGTATACTTAAACGTGACGGAAATTCGACACGAGGAGATTTACGACTCAATTTCGTAAATTCATGATTTCGCGCTGTGGGCCCATTGCCGCAGCCTATTGTATTTTGCTATAGATGGTTTGCACTCAATCCCCAGAGATTCAAATGGCAAAGGGCATGGCGGCCATGTTATTGTTATTGTTACTGCTATTATTAACTGTACACCAACATGGCGGCTATGACGTAAAGTGTAAAGGGTCCATAGTTCTTAGGCGAATCATTACTTAAGTGTCAATACATATTGTGGCCAGCTTTAATTGTATAATACCTTGTGAGTAAATTAACTTAAGTAAACTAAACTCCCATATTTCTCGCATTGATAGCCACTCAGGTAAGATTGATAATATCATCCAAAGTTATATACGATAGTATGTACAATGACATCTTCAGTTAAAACTTCTATGAAAGATATATAGTCCTTCTAACTAGCGGCTTGGATCATAGCAGCTCTGATACGGCTATACAGTGTATATAGAGCCCGGAGGGGGAGGGGGAGGGGGGGGGGGGGGAGGGAGTACTCCCTAAAAATTAGGATGGTGGTGTGCCGTTGAGCCCTTGAAACCTTTACCCTGTTCCAGGCCAAGAAATAGTATTTTTGTGATCCTGTTCCAGACAAAATGGCAAAAAATGTACCTTGTTCCAGGCAAAAATAGATATCCTGTTCCATACCAGGCTAGCATCTAATATGATACTCGCGAGACGTTGCGCTCCACTCGCCACTCGAATCTTAAACAGATAAACGGACAATGCGTTTGCAGCGACAATGGACCGTGAATAACTCAAACCGTCCTGTGCTCCTTCCAAAATATTACGACCCTGTTCCAGATCAAATGCTGTAGTTTGTCCCAATCATACGAAATCTGCTCTATCAGAAGTCACAGACAGACAGACAGACAGACAGACAGAAGAGGTTTATTGGCACTTTGCAGACATTAATGTTTACATCAGTGTTGAATCCAATAATAATATAAGATGACTAAATAGATGAATACTAAGTCTTGTTGTAGGGTAATATATATGACATTAATTTATTGTGGAAACAGGTGGCAAGTTACTTATAATGTGGGATCTAATTGTAAGGCAATCAGATATGTATTTGGCTGCTCTTCTTGCAATTTTGGTATCTGGCTTAAGTATAAGGGTTAAAATTTGGTCATCATTTGTTTTCTTTAGAGATCTTTTCAATGTATTTTCCAATGAAGCATAGAATTCCTTTCTCGGCACTTGGTAGTATGTGCATCTAATTATAAAGTGCCGTTCATCCTCAACTTCGGCTTTACAAAGAGGACAAAGCCTCTCGTTGGGTGGTTTATATGGGCGCTCATATCTGCCCCTCTCAATTTGTAGCTCATGATTACTTATTCTCAACTTCGTTAGCGCAATTCGATGCTTCACGTTCTTAATATTTAACAGATAATTTTCAAGTTCGTGTTTATATTTGAATGTTCGGTAAAATCTTAATTTGTTACCTTGGTTGTTTTTTCGGTTATTATCGTTGAATAGCTCACTATGCCAATTTTGGATTTGAATATCTACTAGTCTTTGTTTTAAATTATTAATAATTGTGTTTGGGTGTTCGATTTCTTCCTGGAAAAACCATAGTTCACCGAAACCTAGTCGAAACAGATGGTTTTTTACTCTTTGGCACCACATTGTGGGCTTCCCTATCTGTCTCGATTCAGCTACAGCGTCTTGCGCTAATTCAGTGATATTATGATTTTGTTTTTTTAGCCAGTATTTTAGGCTTCTTAGGGTGGAGTCCATGCTTATTGGTAATTTACCTAATTCGGCCCGACAAGCATTATTAGTGGCGGTCCTGCTTACACCCAGTAACCATTTACAGAATTTTAACTGTACACTTTCTATTGGGTCATTGTTTGGTACTTTATCCATACCCCATATTTCACTACCGTAAAGAAGTATGGGTTTGATTAGACTATCGAATAGTTTGAGCGTAAGTTTAACATCAGTCCTAAAATGACAACCCATTGTTTTCCGTAATTTGTAAAGTGCTTTTAATGCGACTTTTTTTAGCTCGATCTTTGCCGTAGTAAAGTTACCATAAGTACTGAAACAGAGGCCTAGATATTTAAATACTCGCATATTTTCTATTGGTTGGTTAGAATAAGTGAAAGCATAATTGTTCATTCTTCTACCTGAGTTGTTGAAAATCATTGCTTTCGTTTTTTCGATATTTACCTCTAATTCGGAGTTGATGGTATATTCTTTAAGCCTACAAAGTAGCTGCTGTAACCCTTTAGCAGACCTGGAAAGTATAACTAAATCGTCCGCGTATGCCAGACAGCTAATTGTCTTATTTTTTAGCTCCACAAAATCTGCCCCTTTTGTTTGATCAAGGAACTCAGGAAGGTCGCTTAAAAATATATTGAAGAGGGTGGGGCTTAGCATGCAGCCTTGTTTTATTCCTATTTCACATGGGAATTCTTCAGTAATTGTATTTCCGACTTTAACCGCGGCAGAGTCGTTTGAGTATATCGATCGTAATATTGAATAGAATTTACCCGTTATTCCAATTTTCCTAACTTTCTCAAAGAGTTTGTCTCTTGGTATGCTATCAAACGCTTTCCTGAAATCTACGAAGCATCCAAAGAGGAGGTTGTTTTTCTTACATGGTTTAGCTTTGACGTATTTTTCAATCAAAGTTGTCAGTATGAACATACTGTCTACCGTACTATGGTGTTTTCTAAAGCCGCCTTGTTCCCGTTTGAGGATCCCTTTGTCTATTAGATAATCATAAAGCCTAGTGTTGAGTATAGAGGTAAATAGTTTACCAAGGGTAGAGAGCAGCGAGATTCCGCGGTAATTGTCAGTAACAGATTTGTCACCTTTTTTGTGAATGGGCACGATGAGCGCTGTACTCCATTCTTGCGGGAACTCGCCGGATTTCAGTATTGCGTTAAATAGTTGCTTTAAGAACGGTGTTAATTGATCTTTGCCATATTTAATTACTTCATTTAGTATATTGTCCTTGCTATTGAAATTGTTTTTCGTTTCGGTTACTATAAACAGAAATAGCATGAAACTGACGACTGACTTGAATAGGAAAGGAAATTCGCCAGGGGGGAGGGGGGGGGGGGGGGGGGGGGGGGGTACCTGATTTGGGCAGATCAGGGTCAGGATTTGAGTTTAATGTGTATGCAGTCAGGGTCGGGGTTCAGTATTTTTCAGGCAGTCAGGGTCCCCCCCCCCCCCCCCCCCCCCCAAAAGGGGGCAATCAGGGTTTCGGAGCTCGGATTTTGGGTCAAACAGGGTCAGGGTTTGAGCCTCTTGGCCTCACATACCTACCCATTTTTCATGTAAGTACTCCCCCCCCTCCCCGGGGAAATTTGGTTTTAAGAATTAGGGCAATACCTCTAACTATTAACGTTGCCTTTCTCTTCACGTTGTAGTTTTGTGATCCTTGTTCTCTAATCTTCACCACATACACATTGTCATCGTTAACTGTCACCCTCTTTATCTCAAACCAAGCTCGACCTGTATTCAAGTCTCCATAGAAATACAGTCTTCCTCGATACACAGTTTCTGTAGTATTCTTGGTTGAAGTGACCCCTGAGACTATGTCCCCTGTTATTAACACCAAAGATTGAGAAATATCATCTGTGGTCTTATCGTATACACCAAACTGAAGTCCAATGAAGCGTGTACTGGTTGTCGTGTTCCACATGAACCTGACATCTTCACCAACGTATCTCTCAAGCTGAACAGGACCCATAACGTCACATAACACTGAAAACATGCAAATTAGGAAATAGGATTAAATACCGTTTGTAAGAAAATGTAAATCAATGAAACAAACCACTCTTTTTGGCAATCAGCAGTTTGACTTGATCAATACAAATATCGTAATTAATATGCGAAATCCGAGAAATAACGTGAGCCGATTGATAGCTAGAACTCCTTTTGATTATGAATTTACAAGTAGTATCAAAATTGATGTATGCTTGTAGTCAATAATCGTATTACAGTTTCATGCATCTATTGAGAAGTTCACAAACTATTTTTCCAGCAAGTAACTGGCACTGCACCACTACATTCCGCCTTGCATGGGATTGCACGCGGAACGGTAGACTTGATCCAAGTCGAACTCGCTGAGTCACTTGGTAAGCGATTACTGGGTCAAAATTAAAAGCGAGTGTGATAATCGAAGCGAGAGGGGGCTAAGAAGGACTTTGAGAAAGTCTAGCGGAACGAGAGCAGAGACAGATGTTCAAGTTTTCGACTGCGAATCACATTCACCTATCTTGCTTCTTAACCCATAATAATCCTTTGCTTTGACATATCGCGTAGAATCCCATATATAATCCCCTTTAGATAACTGGCACACCTCTAAAAACATAATTATGTTGTTACCGACGGTTGTAAGAAATAAATCTGCCCTGTTACTTACAGGGATCATACGGTAGTTTTGCTTTATGATTTGTTATTTTAAAATACAATCATACTATGTATGATCACAGTCATTCTGGAGACGGACTCTACCATCACAATGGGCCTTTAGAGGGAGGAGAGTGTTATACACTGGGGTATTAGGGCATGAAAAATAGAAGGAAAATTAGGCAACACTCGCATTGTTTTGCTATTGTATTTTAAAATAAGAAATCATAAAGCAAAACTACCGTATGATCCATGTAAGTAACAGGGCAGATTTATTTGTCGAGTGTAGCCCGGGAGAACAGCAAACATTTGCTGGGAAGATAACGAAATCGTCGAGAATGGGGAGCCTCGGCCTTTCAGTAGCGGGAGACTAGAAACAGTATCAGGACATTGCACACAATTTTTCAAAAGTTGTTTTCTACTTGCCTTTGGTTTGAAATGGAATATACGATGGACAAGAAGGGCCACTTCCGACTTCCAACTTCTGAGTTTTAACAAAAAAAATGAAATCCGACTTCCGACTTCAGAGTTCCGACTAAAATATTTATTTTTATTTCAGTACATTTTTTCATATTACGCCTGGAGCAAGTTTACTTTGTCTGACTTTCGGGCTTAAAGCTCAAAAATGCCTAGGAATGCCCCTGGTATATTGGGACTATTATGCGGTAACGTTATGGGGAAATATGACACTGCTCAAACAAGCTTTCAAAGCCTCTTTCAAACTCTAGATCGTACTCATCATCGTGATCTCTGATGTAGCTGAGAAATGTATCGCAATTCAACATAAAGTAATCGATATGTCGTCAGCAGTGTACTTGTTAGAGCAGATTTTGTATGAGTGGGACAAACTACGGCATGTCTGTAACCGTGCTGTGCTGAACTCTGTGATTTGATTGGATCAGCAAGACAAAAACAATGGGAAACCATTTCAACGTCACGGCATGCCGTACGGTAACCGTGCTGTCAGTTTGTCACACTCGTACTCATACGAAATCAGCTCTGTCACGCTCTCCTGGTGCACATAACGCTGTCCTAGTTTTAAAAGTATATTTTGTCTTTATGTCATGCGCCGTAGTGGACCTGTCCCCTCCCTCCCACCCCGGGGGGGGGGGGGGGGTTCTTCAAGGTAAAAAGGGTAGGGGTGACCGCCGGAAAACCTCGAAAAATACCCTAAAAAATACCAAACCGTGAAAAATTTCCCACCCTAAAATGTCCTCATGGTCTAAAAATCACCCTGAAAAATGGATTTCGCTTGGACCCCTAAAAATATGAAATCGCCGATTTCAAACCTTTAAAAAGACGACGATCACCCCTACCAGCCGAATATAGGAAGAACCCTCCCCCCCCCCTTTTCCCGGGACCTGGACCTGGCCTAGGCCTAGCTGCAATCAAGTACACTTTTAAAAAAACTCACAGCTAGTTTAATAGACCACCAAATCACAATGTTCTAAAGACAACGAACAGGGTTAGCTTTTTGGTTCTGACGAAGGGCTAGCTACACTTTAGCTATGGTGCTTAAAACGTCAGCTGCTACCTGATCCCCACGGCGGTTAACATACCTTAATCGACTTTTAGTTGATTATGCATACCAATATACAACCAAAATAAAGTATACATACCTGAGTCATACCAGTGTACAACTAATACACGTACTTACCATTCTGAGTCGGAAGCAGAAGAAATATCGCTACAACACGGAGAGGTGCAACGTTTTTAAAGCGAATAAAAGTGTCATACATCTCAGAAGTTACTTTGCTGCGAATTTAGTACACTTTACTGGCAACAAATTTCTTTCTGAGAGAGCGAAAGACCGAATTCCTGTCCGTTCATGTCGTCCCTTCGACTCGATTCTGTAAACAGATTTCAAATTAACATTTTGAATAATTGCCAAATGTAACTAGAACTTAAGGTTAAAAGTTCAGTTGATACCGTCACACAAGTGTGTTTCATTTGTCTCTTCCATTCGAAGTCTGATTTTGTGATTTCAGCTTAAGACTTTCGGATGCGAACTGAATATCAGCGGCAGCATTTTGACGCAGCCATAGACTGAAAAATTGCCGGCTTTCTCTAGGATCCACATGTAGCCCAAGCTTTTAATATGGCTCGATCTTAAATTTGTATTGGTTTCTTATCGTCGTAAAAATAAAAGGAATAAAGTATTTATAGCTTGGTGAACAACAAACAGAATATTACATGGCAGCTTGGAAATACGGTTTTATCTTCTCTTGGTGAATTTGTCGTAAGACACCCATTCGATGCGCTCACTATTTGTGTATTACGGCATTCAACACTCGAAGATAAAAACCATATCTCCGCTCGGTCATATAACGATCTAATTATTACGTCTTATACTTTTTGGCGAACGGACGGCTTTTTAAAAATATTCCTAAAGACATTTATCACAATAAGTCAGACATTTTTTACAATCCTGCTTTAGATACTCTTTTTGGTTTTTTTGTAAGTTTTATTTTGAGTATCCTGTGGTGGGTGGTCAAGGACTGGTATAGCCATCCCAATCATCTTAAAACAGGTAGCACAATATATGCATAAAAAAGAAATACCAAGAGAGCTGCTTGCAGGTTGTGTTTTGGTGAATCAGTTGCTCTACGTATACCCTCCTTAATAAAACCTCGAAGACACAGATACCTCTCCTCACGATAGCTGCATTTATCTAACATACATAGAGCTGCGCATGACAATCAGCTATTGAGAGCTGCGTTGAAAACAGGCTTTGTACTTCTGGATCTACGGTATAAAATTAAGAAACATCTCTTTTTAGCAATTAGACTATGAGCTCTAATTAAAGTCGACTCCTTTTCCATGAGCAATATCTATGCTGCCATTAAAGTGCGACTACGACCCACATTTACTTTTTTAGTATCAATAGGTCAATCAGTATTAGAAATATCCAAATTAGTAAAAAAATATTCCCAAATAAGCAAGTTAAGCTACAAAAATTAAGAGAGTCAGTACTTGACGCCATAAGATGAATCAACTCCCTCCCAAGAGAAAACTACTACAATAAAACCCTTAGCTTTCAATTGTGACATCACAAGATGAATCAATCCCGCAATTCGGGTAACTTTTATTAAGTTGAATTGCTGCTCCAGTCTCTCGAAGAAAACTAATTTAGACAACTGAAGCACTTAGAAATAGAATTTGGGTCTACTTGCACTTTAACGGCTTCTGAGCATATCGCCGAAACTTTTAACTCTCGTTTGACTAACGGATTATTTGGTGATGACTTAATTAAGTCATCACCAATCTGTTAGTGAAATGAGAGTTAAAAGTTTCGGCGATATGCTCAGAAGCCGTTAAAGTGCTAGTTAGCACGCCGTGAAATTTCTCATACGGATGTGGATCCACTATCCCATCTAAATCCTACCAGCCATTCGTTCTCTTTTCAGAAAATAGAAATTTCAAATGTTATCAAATTAATAAGTAAACTCGATGCAAAGAAGGCAACGGGCATATAGATAAAATCCCGTCAAAGCTCCTAAAAATGGCTGGAAATGTCATTGTTCCCTCTTTAACAACAATTTTCAACAAATCAATATCAGTGGGCATTTTTCCTGGTGAATGGAAATTAGCTACTAGGGTCTCACCAGTTTTTAGAAAGGGAAACATGTTGGACCTAAACAACTACCGCCCCATATCAGTACTTTCTTTATTTGCAAAAATATTCGAAAAAACTTATACACGAACAGTTATATCACTATCTCAATGAAAATAATCTGCTAACAAATAGCCAATCTGTATTTCGATCACTACACAGCACTTTTACTGCAATGCTTGATGCTACAAATGATTGGTATATTAACATTGATAAGAGCTTTTTCAATGATTTTTATCGACCTAAAGAAAGCCTTTGATACGATTGACCATAAAATCATTAGCCAAAAATTAGCCAAAGACGGATTCGACTGAAACTCACTAAATTGGTTCGACTCATATACTGATCTAAAAAAAATTGTCAATAAAGAATTAGCAAACCACAGGGCGAAATGAAATGTTTCCGTCAACAGAAATGTGACGGAATTCCATGGAAAAGTGTAAGTTTCCGTTACCGTATTCATTAATATCCGTGATCTTAAACACATGTTTAAGTCAAGATTCCGGTACACCGTACACGTCGGAAACGAACAAAAACCGCACTCTGTTTCCGTCATGCGTTTACGTTGGCATATATTCAAATTTACGAACAAACGTGTACACATGTTCACGGTAATGTATACATTTGTATACATGACGTTTACTTTCAGCTATAGGTGGCTAATTTGTGTTCGTATACTTGAATTTCCGTCATCGTAAACACATGACGTTTTTTTATTTGTGGTCGTATACTTGAATTTCTGTCATCGTAATTTTGAGGTCGTAAACTTGAATTTCTGTCATCGTAAACACGTGTCTTTTTTATGTTTTAAACTGAATTTATTTTGCTCCTTGTATCATCTTGCTAATCATTTTGGAATACCTCCCAATATATTTGAAATATAGCTAGACATTCAACATCAGTAAATACACAAGATTTAGCATAATAATTCATAGTTTATTATATCATCAAAGATTATTATACCATACAACTTAAAACAAATGCTAACATCTAATAACTTTTAGTAGAAATTTACACAATTCGCGATGGCCCACTCGGCCGATAACTGTATAACTTTAGAGCGTAAAACCAAAATGACTCGAAACTTGGCATGCGGATAGTTCAAGAGAAGAGAACATCAAATGAATATGGTTTTTAGAATTTAGTACATGCCAATGTGACATCACTAGGAACGTTCGAATTTTGCGCCAAAATTTACGATTTAAAACTGTTGTTAGCATGGTGTACCTTGTAAGTGAGGATGTCAAGCGAAAACCGAATTTAACTATAATATATAAAACGGGATTAAGTTATAACTGAGTAAAGATGTTCAAATTTAGTCAAAGTTCAGGGTATTTTAAAGTAGAACACGTTAAACTAAATCTGAATGATACAGTGGATCGTAAATGAAAAGCAATTTGTAGATCTGTCAGTTTACAACATGATGTATTATGTTTCACATGACGTCATATCGACGTAAATATACGTTACGTCTAAATGACATCATGAGGTATTAAGCATATAGTCCTAAATCAAATACAAATGTTATACTTGTTCAAATGCAATATCTTTCATATTGCCTTGTTTTCATTACCTTGATAGGTAAATACCCTTAAATATGACTTTATATGGTAATGACAATTAAACTCCTTAAATTCTGGCGCGAGTTTCAAAGCGTATTTTTTCTTAATTATAACTTTAATTATTTTTGTGCAAATCAAATCGAGTTTTCGGTTTGTCTTAATAAAGGCAAATTTCTCGATTAAAAAAAATCCTCTCTTTTCCTTATTGGTAAATGTTTGGCGCGAAATTTGAACATTTACATGTGATATCACATTGTCAAGCACTACAGTCAAACAATCACATTTGATGTTCTCTTGTTTTGAAATATGCTCACGCCAAGTTTCAGAAAGAAAGTTTCAGGACATTTTCTTTTATCTTCAGTATTATCATAGTTAATAGAGTGGAATGGTTAGGAAACTCAGGGACCTTCTTTGTTATAGGTCTTTGTTAGCTTTTTTCAACCTTGAACGTGCACAAAACACAATAGAAATTCCAACATGTTAGTCAATCAGCCAATAGAAACGTGTGAGTTCAGTCGTTCAGGGAACGCTAATTAACTATGATAGTGCACAATCTTTTGTCTTGCCCCCTTCCAACCTCAATCGCAGCGCCTTTGTTAGCCCTTTTGAAGTTTGCCGGGCTTCCTAACCATTCCACTCTATTAACTATGGTATTATGCATATGCTTTCTTTTGTCATTCTATATGATTGGCAAGATATCTACCACTGTTATCCTCTTTTATTAACTTGATTTACAATATAAACGTGGATAACAGGGTAGATATCTTGCCAATCATATAGAATGAGAAAATTAAGAAAGCATATGCATAATACTGAAGATAAAAGAAAATGTCCACGTCTGGCAAATCCTCTATGAATCTGAGCAATTGTTATTATTTCTTCTTTCTTTACCTTTTTCTCTTGAATGAGTTACCTATAGATGAGTCTTAGCTCTTGGAGCACGCAAGACTAAATATATGTTAAAAAATAAATCAGTTTTCAAACACAAAACCTCCGTTGCTGAAGTAATCTATGTAGCTACCTATCATACCATCTTTGACTGCTAAAGATTGCCATACCGATGATTACTTGATGATTTTTTTATTTTGTTCATATTTTGCTAAGTTAGAAATAGCGCAAGGATCACCATCCTCAGTGCAATTGCAAATTGGTTAGTGCGACTTAGCTTCTACTCTTTAGCAGCCCAAGCGGGTATATCTTGTGGCTTTGCGCGAGTTGATTTTTCTTCTGATATAACCACACGTGCAGTGAGCCTTTTTTGCACTGGCGTTAAGTTTTTCCGTATTTGTTCATCGATGGCTTTCTTTATATTGTAGAGTTTCGTCCTCTCCCAGGCCAAGCGGCGGATTTTTCGGGGCTTTGGACCAGGTCCAGGTTCTATATCGTCGTCCGCACAGCTTTCCTCGCTAGACATGCACTGAATACCGAACTTCGATTCGAAAATCCTTTTGGCCTTTTCTCTGTCATTGTCTGACAGCTGTGTGGATGCCAAGGCCTTTCTTCTCCTTGCAAGTTTCTGTGGAGAACGATTGTATATTGTCGTTGTTAAGATTCCATTCACACAAAAATAGCCAACCACATTCATGCATAACGGTAGTTGTAAACTTTTGCAAGCCGGTAAACCGTGATCTTTTCAGTAATTCGAGAGATGCTGTAACTATAATTTTTCATTATTTTACCAAAATTAATATTAGTGCTAGATAACTTCGCACGGTTGTTGTATCCTAATCAAGAGGTTAAATGTAATGCTGCTTTGGAAATGTTTTCCTCTCTAAAATTAGTACAAAAGCAATTTTGTTCAAGCTTATTTGTTTCATTCTTTGTTTGCTTGATTGTTCCTTCATACTTACTCGTTTCATGCGCTGTTGGGAGCGTAGGCTGTTTCTGTGTTCCTGAAACTTTAAGTTCTTTCTCCTTGTGTTGTCATCCCTCTTGGATTTCCAGTACTGGTGAATTGCATCTAAACACAAACATAATTGCCTTTTCAATATATTTGTTTATTTTTGAAGTGATTAATAAATATTACAGGCGTATCACAGTGCTTTTACATTAATTTAAGGTCCAGACGAGCTGAAGGAATATATTTCACACACAAGCGAACAATATGCAGACACACTGGACCGACGCTCTTTAAAAAAGTTTAAATCTTGCCAAAGTCTATCAGTTGTTTCAGAATCCGCGCGAAATTTTAAACGCCAAGGGCGCCCGTCGAATCCAGTAACGGGTACATGAAACGATACGAAACAGCTTCTACTACTCATTGCAAGGAAACGGGAGAACAAAAAGGAAATCAGACTAAGGAAGACAATATCATGTTTTCCACCATTTTATGTTCTCTATAGAAGAGTTTGGGACACTCCTTCAGTCGACAATTTCAAGAAGCTGATGTCGTATGGTGGATTGATTTAAAAAATCAAAAACGTTTCCCCAAACAGCCATGTTGTCTTATCATTTTCAAAAGGTAATGATCTATAAGTAACATGTTCTATACTACATGCTGTGAAAATAATTGAACACCGTTTGGGGAAGGGGGTACGCCACCGTTATCCCACGGCATATGCCACTCCAACTCTAGCTAGATCCCTCAAATTTATTGGAACGCTTATCTAAGTTTAGCAGCGTCACGATGAAATGGAGATATGAAGTAGAGACCGCCGACGGTGAGCGAGAGTATTGTAAGTGTGAATGAACTGCTATAGCGATTCAAATTTAACGAACCTTTTGCTGTCGATTTCTTCCACGTCTCCTTCCCATAAACTCCACGTAACTCCCTTCTTAGTTTACGAGAGGTATGTCTATTAGAATCTGAATAGAAACTAAGAAGGCAATATCAAACAGTTTCGACAAGTACACATATGTATGAAATGCGCGGCTGAGAGAGAGAGTGACTAACTACTCGCTCAAAGACGAAGACAAAAATTAATTCCCCTAATTAATTAAAAATTGTGGCTGAATGTTATAAAGAAAGCGGATGGAAATGTCATTTTGCCTAAATGCTATTCGGCCGCTAAAAGTCGGCCAAACAGCACCGACTAGCTACCCGCTCAAAGACGGATGGCCTGTCGAAGACAAAAATTCATTCCCTTAACATATTAAAAAGCGTGACTGAATGTTATAAAGAAAGCGGATGGAAATGTCATTTTGCCTAAATGCTATTCGGCCGCTCAAAGACGGCTAAACCGCACCGAATAGCTACCCGCTCAAAGACGGATGGCCCGTTGAAGACAAAAATTCATTCCCCTAATATATTAAAAAGCGTGACTGAATGTTATAAAGCGGATGGAAATGTCATTTTGCCTAAATGCTATTCGGCCGCTCAAAGACGGCTAAACCGCACCGACTAGCTACCGGCTCAAAGACGGATGGCCCGTTGAAGACAAAAATTCATTCCCCTAATATCAGTTAAAAAGTGTGACTGAATGTTATAAAGTGGATGGAAATGTCATTTTGCCTAAATGCTATTCGGCCGCTCAAAGACGGCTAAACCGCACCGACTAGCTACCCGCTCAAAGACGGATGGCCCGTTGAAGACAAAAATTCATTCCCTAATATATTAAAAAGCGTGACTGAATGTTATAAAGCGGATGGAAATGTCATTTTGCCTAAATGCTATTCGGCCGCTCAAAGACGGCTAAACCGCACCGACTAGCTACCCGCTCAAAGACGGATGGCCCGTTGAAGACAAAAATTCATTCCCCTAATATATTAAAAAGCGTGACTGAATGTTATAAAGCGGATGGAAATGTCATTTTGCCTAAATGCTATTCGGCCGCTCAAAGACGGATGGCCCGTCGAAGACACAAATTCATTCCCCTAATATATTAAAAAGCGTGACTTAATGTTATAAAGAAAGCGGATGGAAATGTCATTTTGCCTAAATGCTATTCGGCCGCTCAAAGACGGCTAAACCGCACCGACTAGCTACCCGCTCAAAGACGGATGGCCCGTTGAAGACAAAAAATCATTCCCCTAATATATTAAAAAGCGTGACTGAATGTTATAAAGCGGATGGAAATGTCATTTTGCCTAAATGCTATTCGGCCGCTCAAAGACGGCTAAACCGCACCGACTAGCTACCCGCTCAAAGACGGATGGCCCGTTGAAGACAAAAATTCATTCCCCTAATATCAGTTAAAAAGTGTGACTGAATGTTATAAAGTGGATGGAAATGTCATTTTGCCTAAATGCTATTCGGCCGCTCAAAGACGGCTAAACCGCACCGACTAGCTACCCGCTCAAAGACGGATGGCCCGTCGAAGACAAAAATTCATTCCCCTAATATATTAAAAAGCGTGACTTAATGTTATAAAGAAAGCGGATGGAAATGTCATTTTGCCTAAATGCTATTCGGCCGCTCAAAGACGGCTAAACCGCACCGACTAGCTACCCGCTCAAAGACGGATGGCCCGTCGAAGACAAAAATTCATTCCCCTAATATATTAAAAAGCGTGACTGAATGTTATAAAGCAAGCGGATGGAAATGTCATTTTGCCTAAATGCTATTCGGCCGCTCAAAGACGGCTAAACCGCACCGACTAGCTACCCGCTCAAAGACGGATGGCCCGTCGAAGACAAAAATTCATTCCCCTAATATATTAAAAAGTGTGACTGAATGTTATAAAGCGGATGGAAATGTCATTTTGCCTAAATGCTATTCGGCCGCTCAAAGACGGCTAAACCGCACCGACTAGCTACCCGCTCAAAGACGGATGGCCCGTCGAAGACAAAAATTCATTCCCCTAATATATTAAAAAGCGTGACTGAATGTTATAAAGCGGATGGAAATGTCATTTTGCCTAAATGCTATTCGGCCGCTCAAAGACGGCTAAACCGCACCGACTAGCTACCCGCTCAAAGACGGATGGCCCGTTGAAGACAAAAATTAATTCCCCTAATATCAGTTAAAAAGTGTGACTGAATGTTATAAAGCGGATGGAAATGTCATTTTGCCTAAATGCTATTCGGCCGCTCAAAGACGGCTAAACCGCACCGACTAGCTACCCGCTCAAAGACGGATGGCCCGTCGAAGACAAAAATTCATTCCCCTAATATATTAAAAAGCGTGACTTAATGTTATAAAGAAAGCGGATGGAAATGTCATTTTGCCTAAATGCTATTCGGCCGCTCAAAGACGGCTAAACCGCACCGACTAGCTACCCGCTCAAAGACGGATGGCCCGTCGAAGACAAAAATTCATTCCCCTAATATCAGTTAAAAAGTGTGACTGAATGTTATAAAGCGGATGGAAATGTCATTTTGCCTAAATGCTATTCGGCCGCTCAAAGACGGCTAAACCGCACCGACTAGCTACCCGCTCAAAGACGGATGGCCCGTCGAAGACAAAAATTCATTCCCCTAATATATTAAAAAGCGTGACTTAATGTTATAAAGAAAGCGGATGGAAATGTCATTTTGCCTAAATGCTATTCGGCCGCTCAAAGACGGCTAAGCCGCACCGACTAGCTACCCGCTCAAAGACGGATGGCCCGTCGAAGACAAAAATTCATTCCCCTAATATATTAAAAAGCGTGACTGAATGTTATAAAGCGGATGGAAATGTCATTTTGCCTAAATGCTATTCGGCCGCTCAAAGACGGCTAAACCGCACCGACTAGCTACCCGCTCAAAGACGGATGGCCCGTCGAAGACACAAATTCATTCCCCTAATATATTAAAAAGCGTGACTTAATGTTATAAAGAAAGCGGATGGAAATGTCATTTTGCCTAAATGCTATTCGGCCGCTCAAAGACGGCTAAACCGCACCGACTAGCTACCCGCTCAAAGACGGATGGCCCGTCGAAGACAAAAATTCATTCCCCTAATATATTAAAAAGCGTGACTTAATGTTATAAAGAAAGCGGATGGAAATGTCATTTTGCCTAAATGCTATTCGGCCGCTCAAAGACGGCTAAACCGCACCGACTAGCTACCCGCTCAAAGACGGATGGCCCGTTGAAGACAAACAATCATTTCCCTAATAAATTAAAAAAGCGTGACTGAATGTTATAAAGAAAGCGAGGGTTGTCCAATAGTCTGACAAATTTATGCACATCATTGTATTGTATTATATCGACATAACAGTAGTTTAACAATACAATTGAATAGTAGAACGATGCAATACAATAAAATACAAAACAATGCTATGCATAAATGTGTCAGAGTATTGGACAAGTATGGCAACTATTAGGATGTTTGGGTGAATATGAACTGAACGGCAAGCTGTCACAAGTCCGTGCTAAAATATAAAATATATGTATGTTAGGGGAAGGGGGGAGGGGGGTCAAGCGTCTCATATAACCATCTGTACATTCTCTTATTTTTCTCTTATGTTTAACATTTTAAATGTAATAGCAAATATATTTTAGAAACTTGGGAAGCCTATTAATTTTGATGTGATATTTTTTTGGTGGGATTAAGTTTTAATCAGGCTACATTTCGAATTCCACACTCGGTCACAGTCCCTTATTAGTTTCCAAAGTAGCCAATTCGCTTCTCAAGAGGGTCTGAATGGGGTTAACTGACTACTGACAAACGGCCTTAAAAATAACTGAAAAATGAAAAATGACGATATTTTTACTGACAACTGACAACCGAAAAATAACTGACAACTGACAAATTTGGATTTTGTGGGTCAAACTTTGTAAATTTTCTTTAGTAATGATTAACTAGAGCTAACTGACAACTGACAAATGGCCAAAATTTTAACTGACAACTGACATGAAGACCCCCCCCCCCCCCCCCCCCCCCATTCAGACCCTCTCTCAAAGACGGCCAAACTGCACCGATGTTGTTTACATTACCCTTCGTCAAAGTTCCACTTGATAAAGTCATCATGTTGTGACAGTTCATGGTAAACCTTGTGTACGGCTTTCTGTAAAATGAGTTTTAAAATATTTAAAAAAATAGAAGCGAATAAAGTTTTATATTCATGGTTTAGTACTTATTATATGGATGAAAGTGTTTAACAGGAACTAAACGATTCGTAGAAGCCACATCTCACTCGCTGGAGTGTAGACAATGTACAGCCGCTGCACACCCAGTGTGGCTTTGTGCTTTCGCTTTATTCCAAAAATACCATTGCAATATTTGATATCTTATTTAGCTAAATCAGGAGTATATTACATAGGAGTATTCCTCTTCCCACATTATATTGTCACACAACACTGTAGTCGGTAGAGTTATTTTTAGCATAGAGTTTCCCGAGAAGGAACAAATGCCGTCACTTTTAACAAGTCAGGATGCACTGAAAAATTGTAATTAACACGGTTCAAACTGCTAAAAATACTAAAGCGCAAGAGAATAAACGTAATCGCATACCAGAATTTTGCGACTATAAATAGGCACACCATCTACTGAGGGTTGCCAAAAAATCCGTTAGGAACAGGGAACAAACTAAAAATATATCGGGGAACAAGGGAAGATGAATAGAGGTTTTAGGGAACAAGGGAACAAGGGAACAATTTCGATTTTTCTAAATGGAAAAATTGACTGTTTCCCTTGAAAACAAATTGGGGAGACTATCTCTACTGTGTTAGGGGCAAACACAAGGGCACAGGAACACTCTTGTGTAATATACTCCTGGCTAAATACCCCCCAAAATGTTTTTTTGCTTGAATTCTAGCGCGGAAATTGAATTTGCTCAGACCGGTGAGTGACTCTAAGGTAAAAATAACAAGCAATTCGCAGAGTATATCAGTTTGGATTATAATATGAGGATAGATCTGTTTCAAAAAAGGTTGTCCCGGACAATCGACAAACTACAAGCGACATAGCCAGACCGCAATGGATTAGAGTTGTTGCTAAAAGCCTGGTGAATAGAACGATTAATAGGGACCGGTCATTATTTAAGGGGAGAACCGGGTTGGATAAAAATCGTACGGGGTATAATTTTTTTTTCAGGAAACCTACGGGGTATGGGATTTTTTTATAAACTATGTAATGGGATATGGAAAATTCAGGTCAACATTCATACGGGGTTTTGAATTTTTTTGGAAAAATATCCGACGGTACTCCCCTTAAATAATGACCGGTCCCTTAACTTGTACAATTGTTGTCCCAATTGACATCATGTGACAGCCCTACAGAGAAATTTGTACATTTCCTCTCGGGATGCAGAAAAACATTACTCAAGTGAAAAGTCAGGTCAACAAATGTACAAGCTAAATCGGTCTATCTGTTTGGTTTTGGAGTCAAAGGCCTTAACTAAGAAGAATATTAATGTTTTTCGAATTGCACCGTATTCCATTTATACGGATAGTTGTCGCCAGTTATTGCCGCTTACAGAGGTAGATTTTCCCTCCACTCCAGTCCCTAGTTCTACGCTGAGTGACCTTCTTAGAACTAAAGTTACATAAGAAAGTGTTTGCTTTTAGTTTCACAGTGGTGCCACGGGAAAGTCTTGGATAAAAGACATAAACAAAAGCAGCTTTTCCGAGAAAAAAAATGATTATTTTGATGTTCAAAAATTCATATCTCATGTTCCGTACTGACTCAACTCAACCGCTTTCATTACTTTGCTGATATTTTTTCCTTTTTAAAGTAACGAGAATATTCATTTACTTACGAACTAATATTTTTAAATACCAATTTTTGACTAAACCCCTAAAAACATTACACGGTAGTTTGACGATATGAAGTTTATCCTCTCAAGTCCAAAACGTTTCACTCGTAGGCTGTGTTCACTCGTGAAATGTTTGGACTCTCGAGGTAAACTTCATATCTTCACACGCTACCGTGTAATATCGCCGGACCTCTGTGTATTAAAGTACAAAACGTATAAATATAGATATCGAGTGCTAGCAAACCTCTGGCTTCTATTTCTATTACTGTTCGGCTTTGGAAAACGTTTTGTCAGTACATTGTAATCAGAGAACTGATCCACAACAAAATATTCCTTACAAATTATATAATTGATAGATACCGTGATACAAAGCAAATCAACTATCAAAGCAAATCAAATCAACAAAGCAAATCAACTATCAATTTTGAAAGTATTGAAAGGAAGGTTTGTTATCAATCCGTTCGGTGATTAGAATACCACAGTGAAAGGTAATATTAGTTGTGAATCACGCCAGGCCAACCTATGGGGCTTCGAAAAATACAAAATAAATTATGCCAGTGCCTATGTTATTAATAATAATGAAATATATATATTGATGCCATCCATCTATTCCCTAATAAAGGCATTTCATATATACCGTGACTTAACAATAGCTTAATTTTGTTTGTTATCATTTTATCATCTTGACAAGGCATGATGATTCGTCTCTAGCTACCTTGAAAAATATATTAGTACTAGTACTGTTTCTAACCAATTATGTTTCTGTCCTGTTTAGATGAAGTACTTTCCCTACCTTTACAAAATACCGTAGGAAGATGTTAATATCCTACCGTTTAATATCCTGTAACTAAAACATCAAACATTTTTTTATGAAAATAATGCCAGCATTCATAATTGACCCTGGATCACATTACACTGGTCAACATAAATAATGTACCGTCAACTGAAGACTATAGCTAAAGTTCGAGCATGTATATTTGCAATCGTACATAATATTTTTGAATCAAATCGCGATTCGTTAGACTATATAACAAACTAAGCTTTTAAAGTGACTAGTAGTGCAAATTCGCAGTAATCAAGCTAGCTAGCTAACTGGGTATATATAGGCGATAACTGATGGACTAAATGAGCGCCAAAAATGTATCCTACCCGGCCTTGAGATCCTACAACATGGAATCAAATAACGATAATATTAGTTTAATCGACTTACCGAACAAGCAGGGTCTATTTCTTGTTTTCTAGCTCTAGCATTTCTGTTGGCAGATCTCCCGACCGATGCTTCTTTTAGAGTTTTGACATCATCCCTTAAGCTCTGTAGCTCTTTTCTGAGACCTTCCATCTCGCTCTCATCTTCAGTGTCCCGGAGCACTTCAGCTGGCTCAGGTGTTTCTGCAGTCTCCGCTCTGATCCCAATCATATTTAACCGGCCAAAGGCGGAACGAGAGACAAGGGTAACAACGGTATAACATATACTAACTCAGTACTGCATGCAGTCGACACCGGCTTGGCGAAGATAACTGAATTTCCCGCTCTTTTTATCGCATTCAATAATGCGTTAGAGGGTACCACCAATAAATGGTATTTATATCAGTACCCTATTGCGTAAGATTGATAACAAGACTGATAACTCCCCTGGCCCACGCGGACATTCTGGAGATGTTCATTTTTGCAGTGTAGTTGCATAATTATCGAAGCTTAAATTTTAATAAGAATTTATTACAAATATGGAGGTCGCTCGAAAAATAAATCGCTCAAAGGAACAACGCTCAAAACGACGGCGAGCTTTACGACAAAATCAGAGGAAGCGCCGTGCACAGATTGAGGCAGGGATAGAGTTAATGGAGGAAATTACAATCATACATCCAACGGCAAATCCCAATAAGATAGACGACTCCGTTGCGGTACCTATACCGAAAATTGCCAAAACGGATAAAGCCAAGTACTTCGTCGATGCCGACAGTAAGCGAATCGGTTCCTCCTATGCGGGCAAAATGCTGTTAGCAGCAAGGCCAGAACTTGGACACTTAGCCGGCAATTCTAAAAGGAAGCTTTGTTCTATTGATCCAAAACCAATTGCTCACACTAAGAAGAGTAAGAAGTCAATAACTGCGACTTCACCGAAGGAGCTGAACCCCGAGTTATTAGTTGAATGTCAAGATGACGAGTATCGTCTTTTAGGAGAAGGTCGATTTGGGACTGTTAGACTTATGCGTTATAGATCTAGCTTAGTGGCAGTCAAGAAAATGAAATGTGACAAGGACGACAACTTGATTGGGAAAGAAGCGCACGTGCTTTCTACCTTAGGAGATCATCAAGGACTTCCCTATTTTTACGGCTTGTGTGAAAAGGACGGAGCAAAACTGCTGGTAATGGAGTTTTGTGGCACAAAGGATAGTGTTTTGACCCTTAATGAAGCAATACAAACACATGTAATAACAGATGACTGTTGGGCTGACATCGTGTATTTATTGGCACAGGCAATAGATCACATGCATTCGAAGGGATTTCTCCATTGTGATATCAAGGGAGACAATGTCGTTCTAGTTCGACGGAATAATAAATGGAATCCAATCATAATAGACTTTGGGAAGTGTAAGAGAATTACTTCTCTGTCAGCATTGGAACGAGGTTCATGTCAGACAAACGATGGAAATAACGATAGCCATAGATACCACTCTCACATTGCACCAGAGGTGATAAGCGGCAAGAACCACGCATCTGCCCTTTCAGATGCGTACAGTTTTGGAAGGCTAGCTGAACGTATATGTCGCAAGTTTGCGTCATGCAAACTGTACGCAGGCTTTGCAGCACAATGTTGTGCTAATGACACTGAACTTCGATCGTCGATTAAATATTTTCTTGAAAAGTTTGAAACAGTTTAAAGCCGTACATTAGTATTGCAAAACCATTCTAATTTCACCACAAACAACAGTTGCGATATTTACCACTTATCGCATAGTGGTATGCAGTAGCAGATTCAACCTTGAATTTGATACTAGTAAGATTATGTAAACCATTAATTTTAAGGTTTTAATAGTAATAATTATTCTATGAGAGCATTGCGTTTATCACAAGGATACGTTTGATTTTTTTTGTGTACACGTAACGAAATGGTCATTGAGTATAACAAGATATAATCAGTCACATTTTTCACTACTGTGTGTCGGATTGGTAAAAGTTTAAAATTCTGAATAAATACGCAATATCCGCTATAAGTTCTTTATCACCGGCCCCAGAACTCGCGTGATCGTATTAATTGTATCAATTAGAGGTCATGATTCTATCATGAGGGTGTCAAGATTCAAGTTACTAAAAACTTGAATAGAAAGAACCTTTACATCACGAGCCACTTCTTTCAGTGTTTTTTCTTGGCGAAAATGACAGTTCACACAAGCCTTACATAGCGGCAAATGGGAATATATGGGATGGAGGCGCAGGTTATTTCACAAACGAAAAGTATTTAATTACTGATGTGTGCGTGAGAGCCACTTACGAGCCACGGAGTGATCGGTTGACACTTCATATTTTAAAAATAACCTTTGCGTGATCTACTCGCCGGAAGTAGCGTTGGTGGTCGTCAGTCATTCTTTTTCAAACCATCGCGTTTGTCGACTTGCTGCAATGTCTTCGAGGGCTATAAAACGACCAAAACTTTCTAAAGGCCATGCGCTTCAAGCTGACGAAAATATGAGACGTAAATGTGGGCACTGTAAGAAAAATCTTAGCAAACGGCAATTTTGTGAACACAAGAGGAAGTTCTATGATTATGGCAAAGATATATGGCTCAGCGAAGATGACGACTCGCGCGTAAACGTAGTTGCTAATGAGGGAGAGGAATCTGCTACAATCACACAGTTTAAGTGTTTTCACTGTGGAAAACATCTCGGTAGGACGCAGTATTTTGAACATAAGCGACAATTCTACAATGCCAGCACGAAAACGTGGCTGTTGAAGAAACAACCAAACAGGAGTTCCTCGTTTGTGGAGGATTTGCCTGCTAGTTCAAGCTTCTTAATATTTATACATTTTAACGAATTATTTAAAATAATGTGTGACTCTACGCAGTAATTGCCTGGGCATACTCCCGTACTTTACTTTAGATAATTAACTACATTCCATTGGATCTTTATTATAGAACATGACCTTGATGTGCACTCAGCAAATGAGTCATCCGCCAGCGGTGAGTCATTATGAAGTACAGTAGCTTCATACATTTATCATGATTGGGGACGCACCGCTAAGTTTAATAGAGGAAAAGGGCAATTTACTAGACTTCATTTTTAATTACTCTTAACTCGAGAATAACGGAAACATATACACAATGTTTTTGACGTCTAGAGGGTAGTCCATTCAGATAGTAAGTTAAGCAATGGAAGACGCCTCGATCAAACTCGAGTAAACATCGGTATATACTGAATGTTAAGGTGTATTTTTCTGATAACAGAGGTTATCAACAGAGGTTATCTGTTATTAGAGATTGGGAGTTCATGGTTAGAAAAGCGACAGTATGAAATGTAAAACTCGAAGCAGCTATTCAGGAATGAACAGTACAGTATAACTATGCCGACCCACAAGAATGCACGTGACTGCATTTGACTAGTCAAAATACTTCCTACCAAATGTATTATGTTGCTAACTGACGGTCGAGATTAAGATATAAAGGTCCCGAAATTATATTTTTAACTCAGTGAAACACTTAAATGTGTGTTTCTTTAGGGACCGGTCATTAGATATAAAGAGGGGAAGGGAGGGGTTCGGGGGTTCGAAGATAGCTATTTTTGTCAGAACATTTTCTAGACTGATAGACGTTAACAATTGCCATCGCTTCCCCATCTTCAAAACCTCATTTCATCCTTTTTGTAACCCCTTCATGTGCACAATTCATTTCAGTTCCTCACAGTTGAGACTCCAGTTTCTCTTCCACCCCGTCCCCATTCTAATCTTTCATGACCTATCCTTTATATAATGCAAAGGAACCATGACCGTTCTATTGGTGGTTTTCATCGTCATGACACGCGATCGCAAAATTGGTTTACATCGATAAAATCAAATAAAACATATTGGTCCTTGTAGAACTACCAAAAATACACTTATTAACGAAATTTAGGAACATTAGATTATTTCCCAACGGAGCTGTGGGTCAATGAAAGTACGACAATTTTACAGTACTTTGTATGCGGCCGCCGGCTTGTTGTCCCTCTCTGGGGCACCAACATGGCGGCCATAAAACAAAAATACATATAAAGCTTAATTTCCCATCAAAATCATTGGGTTTCACTTCAAAACTCTTTGAATGCAACTTTTAAAGATTTATCGAGTTAAAAACAAAGAAATTGACACAATTACGCCCCTTGCGAAGTAACCTACTAAACGTATGTGTATTTTTACATTCCGAAAAACAGAAAACTTGGATGCATCTGAGGATTCATCGAGTGAGGAGTCAGAAGAGGTTCGTTTAAATGTTTTGCATTTTCCCTGTTCAGTAATTTGGTAAAGTTTTAATACGTACCTCAAGCTCGGTGGTACATGCTTGGTTGCCATGGTTACCTAAAATTAAGGGACGCTGTAAAAATGTTCTTTAACAATTAGAACCTTTGAAGATATATATTCATGGTTAGCAGCCTAGTCCCAAGGCCTTCTGGCTTGTATTTTGTCTGAGTTGGTTAATGGGATCCCTGTGGTTTGTACAGGTAAAAACGGAAGATGGCTCTTGCTGCTGTCGGTCTCTTCTCTCGGCTATCGGGCAGCGAATCCAAACCTGTAAGATGAACGGCTTGGAAGCCAAGTGCCAGGTATTTTGTTGAATAAAAGTGAATAAAGTAAACTTCACGAGTGAGTTTAAAAAATACACGATATTCGATAATTCAACTGACTCCGACTAAATTTTGCCAGGTTTTACCATTTGAAATTACACAAACGTCAAACATTTTAGAATAAGAAAACTCAATGTGATTTTCCTATCACCTGATGCATGTAAGTCTTTGAACTATCTTCCGCCCATTTTTGCTACTTTCTGGGCCCAGCTGGGCGAATTCTGCTAGGCCTTCTAGAATTTGGTAAGCCAAATCACAAATCTGCAGTACAAACCACAGGGAACCCACTAAGAAGAAATACCAGCCAGAAGGCCTTGGGACTAGGCTGTATGGTTAGCACATATTTCTGGTAATCAGACCCATCGGCAACTTTTTATGATGCTTGACCTTGTGTCACGTGACTGTGGGAAACGTTACCATACATACTTCCATTGTTATATCCGTCAGCTAATATGTTAGGTGGACAACCATACAGGGCAGAAATATACTGATAGAGTCTTTGACACACTTAAAGAACGGATATAATTATCGCGGGAAATAAATCGTTATAACCGAGTTAAGGATCACCTTAAATTCCGTCTCCGTGATAACCAAATATTTCGATATTTTAAGAACCATGATACCAACATAGCTGCCAAGTTTAGTTTGCATAAACCAAGCATAGCTTGCTTAACTAACGAGGAATGGTAATAAAACCGTTTCCTGAATATTTGTCTGAAGCCTTAACATGCTTCAGACCGTTTTGTTCTTCGGATTTTCAATTACTAGTCAATCGTAAGTTTAAGTTGTTGCTAGTTATGCACGTGTATGACTCTTCCAACGTACTGGTATGCATGCCGTTGAATAAATTAAAAGTGGCCGAATTGCAAAAAAAAGTTAATATTATTTAGAAATGAATCGAAACCTTAAAAAAAGAACATCGAAAGTAATAATATATATATATATATTTAGGCAAGCCTAAAGACGGAGCGTTCCCAATTTATATCTGAACTGAGTTAACGCTCAGAAAAAACACGATAAATTATATAAAGAAAACAAAGATAAAAACACAAAAATAACTGGTAAAATCAAGGGAAGTCACTGCAAAATGTTTAGAAGTAAAAAAGAGATAACGGAAAATTAAAATAAATAAAGAAAACAATTATCACTATCTACTGGCCAAGCTTTCGATTTCAACAATGCACGCGCAGGTGCAGCACTTTTTCAGGCACGTCGTCGGGTGCGAGGGAAACCGGAAGTCAGCCAAATATTCTCATCCTACAGATATATATCTATGGTCGGTCCGCGCGGGACTCCGCCTTAGGACTTAATTTTGTCAATAGAAACTGAAAAGAAAACGGAGGCCGTTCACGTAGCATGTTTTGCGCGCCCTCTACGACTATATTTTCAACCTTTAGAGGTCACGTGATTTTCAAAAGATTGGAAGAAAACTCGTGCAAAACCGACTTTTCAACTGTGACAAAATAATGTCGGCCATAGCGCGCAAAGCATGAGCTAACGGTCCAAAGGTTATAAATATACATGACTTTAAGTTTCTACCTTCTTTGTTCTAAAGTCTTTATGCGTTAAATACGAATTGAGAAAAATATAAAGCAAATAATTAACTAGGCGCTCATAACAAAATATCAGTCAGCCACTCTCCACCTTCTTTTCATTGGTCTATATGTGTTTCATCATAAGATTGTGCAATTCATAATTCATGTATTATTTCGTAAAGGTTCTAGTTTATTAGATACATTGTAAGCCTCTTTCCCCGAAGAAGATCGGCCGTGCCGATCGAAATATTGGAAGAAAAACTCTCTACCGTTGAATCAGCCTTTCCTTTCTTGTCTAGCCATATACAGTGTATGCAATTTTAATATGCAAATTTTCGATTGTACCTCTAAACCATGAATATTATCTCTTAGAGGAATATAACGATTGGAACTACAAATACAAAAATAGTTACAGCGATTTGAAATTAGAGAGATTTGTATGAGAAAAAAACGTGTAGGCCTTTACAACCTCGCTTTCATGTATTTCCTACATTGAAAATGCCAATAACTCGACAGCAATTTGAAACATTGCTTTCAAACTGTGGTCAATTTAGGTGCGATCTTTCATGTGGTAGCAATAGTTTCCCTGTACACATTCATTTTCCAATTTATGCAAATTAGGTGGCGGCCTTTATGAATGAGGTCTATGAGAGTATCACTTTAACAATTGAAATCGATTCCTTAGGATGAAGGAGAAGACGATGAGTGTGACGAAGACAACACAGGCGATGATAATGAAAGACCGGAACATTGGGAAGGGCTAGCAGAAGAAGAGCTACGTGAAATATTTGACGAAGAAGATATCGAGGGCGCTCAGGCTATCACGGAGCAACAATTACACAGTAACAATAAACAAACAACGCGGATCCTAATAACCTGGCTCCTATATTTCATATTTGTTTGGCAGTATTTTAATCTTATCAGTGATAGATGCATCGAGAGTCTTTTGAAATATCTTAGTGCATTCTTTTTCACTATCGGGGAACAAGTGAGAGGAAACACCGGGTCTGATTTCCTGATTTCTCTCGCAGGACTTATTCCATTAACAATGTATTCACTAAGAGGATTTCTAGGAATAGACCATGACAACTTCGAGAAGTTTGTGGTTTGTGAGAAATGTACAAAGCTTTTTAAACCACAGGATTGTGTTACTGTTATAGATGGTGTTCTTCGAGCCAAGGTTTGTGACAATGTGCTATTTCCATGCTCTTCGAGACGAAAACAATGTGGAGGCCAGCTTGTAAGAAAGGTGGTATTGAGCAATGGAGCAGTTAAATTTTATCCTATTCATACCTATTGTTTCAAAAGTGTTATAAATTCATTAGAAACGTTTTTGAAAAGACCTGGTTTCAAAGAAAAGTGTGAGGAATGGCGTACAAGAAATACTAGCGAGGATACTTATGCAGACGTAATGGACGGAGATGTCTGGAAAACATTCCTTAATTATAAAGGTAGAGACTTTTTGGAACCTGCAGCATTCCTATGGTTTAATGCTTAATTGCGACTGGTTTCAGCCTTTTAAAAGACGAACCGGTTATTCGATCGGGGTTCTATATTTGGCCTTGATGAATCTACCAAGATGTGAGCGTTTTAAGAAAGAAAACATAATTTTGGTTGGGGTAATGCCTGCTTTAAAAAAGGAACCGTCGACGCTAACTCACTTCTTGGGCCCTTTAGTGGATGAGCTTCTTGGATTATGGAAGGGAATCAAAGTTGATGCTTACAAAGCACCGGGAGGCATCAAAATCAGGGCAGCCCTTCTTTGTTGCGCTTCTGACATTCCTGCTGCTCGAAAGTTATGCGGATTTCTTGGACATCAAGCGCGTAAGGGATGTAGTCATTGTTATAAAACATTCCCGGGGAGCTTTGGAGAAAAGAGAGACTATAGCGGATTTGAAGATAGGGATCTTTGGCCACCACGGACAGATGAGCAGCATAGGCGAGATGCAATGAAAACTACTAAATGCAAAAGTAAGACGGCACGAAAGCAAATGGAAAGTCAGCTTGGCTCACGGTATACCATTCTTCTTAGGCTTCCGTATTATGGTAGTGTAACAATGTGTACCATAGACCCCATGCATAATCTTTTTCTTGGCACTGCGAAAAAGTTGTTTCAAGTTTGGATTAAACAATTCACAAAAGAAGACATTGACGAAATTGATAAACGCATTCAAAGCATGAATGCCAGTTCTGATCTCGGTAGATTGCCTAGCAGTATTACCACAAATTTTGGAGGGTTTACTGCTTCTCAGTGGCAAAACTGGATCCTTTATTATTCTATTTATTGTCTAGAAGGAATACTTCCAGAAGCCCATTTAAACTGTTTACAAACATTTGTGATTGCTTGTAGACTTCTTTGCAGGACCTCGATCTCCAAGACGGACCTATTCCTTGCCGATCGAAAGCTTTTCGATTTTGCAGTGAAGTTTGAACGTCTTTATGGAAAAGAAGCTGTTACTCCTAATATTCATCTTCATATGCATTTGAAGCAATGTGTTGAGCGTTATGGCAGTGTATTTGGCTTCTGGTGCTTTAGCTTTGAACGTTATAATGGCTTGTTGGGAAACATTCACACAAACAACAGGTTTATCGAAGCACAGTTAATGAGGAAATTTCTTTGCATGAACTACGCTACGGATCTTCAATTTAGTTTGCCGAAAGAGTACAGTGAACGATTATTTCCCTTCTGCAAGAATCTGCTAGGGGATGCTGCTGTGGAAAATAGTCAAGAGGAAGTTAACTTTGACAGACTTACGAATTTTCAGAAAGTAGTAAAGGGACCAATAGAAAATCTTAGTAATGTGTGGATGGATTTATCTGACGTGATATTTCCAAATAGCTTTGTGCTCTCTTCCTTGGATGATGTTGACTTACTGCTTCTCAAACAGATGTATGGTAAACTGTATCCAATAATTAATATTGAAGAACAGCAAGTAAATAGAACCTTCCGGAAATACAGTACTGTTGTAGTAGCTGGTGAGAGGCTTGGCTCGAGGTTTAAAACACGTCTATCTCTGTATGGGCATATAATGGCATCGTGGACAGACAATGAGGGCTTGATTGACGCCACTTCACGCGCAAGACCTGGGATTGTTCAATATTTCTTTTCCCACACTATCGAGATTAACAGAAAACAGTTTACGCATGCTCTTGCTGCCGTGCAGTGGTACAAAAAGAATGAACGCAGTACCGTTGTCTTTCGTAATCCATTGTCCGTGTGGAAGGCAAAACAATTTGAGAAACCGGGACCAGCAACATTCATACCTGTTCAGAGAATAATGTCAAGGTTTATCTACGGGGTGCATAAAGATGGCGGTGAAGATGTTATCATTGTCTCGCCACTGATTAGGCATATATTTCAGTAAGGCAAAACCCATCCAGGCGCGGATCCAGACCGTTACCACCGTTTAACGGAAAACGGTCAGATTTTGTCCAATTGTGCTCTTGATTTCGGTTGATTGTCGAGGAAATACTGGATCGAAAACGCTGGAAAGAGCGTTTGAGAGCTTGTAAGTTTCAAAATTTCCTTGGGAGCCTCCGAGGAGCTCGCGCCTTCAGCGCTCGTTTGGCTTGTACCTTCGTTTAGGTCGAAAAACAGTTTTTCCCCTGGATCCGCGCCTGCCATCTACAAATCTTGTTTTGCGGCAATTATCACTGGCGAGTCGGATTGTATAGTAACGCACTGATTGTTTCTGTTCCACATAAGGTAAGGCAACCTATTATAGGACAGTTTGTCTTGGACTGCTTGTGGCTGTATAAAAACGATTTTCTCCCGAGAAGACCGACTGGAAAAGTAACGGCTTTTAAACCTATTATCGGACACCTAAAATGAAAATAGGACACCATAAAAAGATTTACCTTTTTTACCTGGATACGATTGGCAAAGGCAATTGTTAGTCACTAAACCCTACTTCTACCGTTTAAAAGCAGCTGAACTGTTCCAAAAAGCGTTTCATTTTAGCTGCTACTTCGCATACCACTTAGGTTTTATGGGGTGCGATGATAGGTTCTCAAAACTTGGTCTTTGGGTACCGGAAATCACAACAAAATCTGGATTGGACATGCTTTTAGGCCGGATACAAGTTGTCGATTATTTCAGGAGGTTATTTTTCGAAAGGAAAGAAGTGAAACGATAAGGTTAGAAGCGATACGAAACGTTCAATCTCATTTGTTTGATTTCGCTAGAAGGAAAACTATTTTCTCAAGAGCTGTCCGTTAATATGTTGGCTTACGCTATAATACATTAGTTGATATTTTGTTATCACATTTACTTTTTTATTTTATGTCCAACAGGAAGTAGCGAGTTTAAACGGATTATGAATTTCGGGTCTCACCCCTGCAGACGATTCATAGACAATTCATAGACAACATAGATAACAATCACAAACTTAATTAGATCTATAGCGAAACCTATGAGTAATAATTTCAGAGTACCTATCTCTTATAAAGCGATCATTTATTCCAAGAGCAGCCAGGCTTGATTATTTCTAATTTTAATATCACTAGGATCATTGTTAGCACCTTAAGCAGTCCTTGTTAACATCAACTAAATACTGTTATTGTTATTCAAATTTAATTCTTAATTTTTATATTGTAGTTAATCAGGTAATTTCAAATTTCTATATTTATAGACTGTAAATCAGTTGTACTTTTTTTTACTTAAGTTGGTAATAAAATATTTAATTGTGGCTTGTATACTGCTCCATACAGCGGGGAAGGGCGCACATTTATGCGGAATGTCTGCAGTAAAAAAAGTACTTTATGAGAACATTATATTGGCGCCATACAACTGAAGTTCTTAGTTACATGGGTATTATTGTTAATTAGTTCATACAAACTTATATCGTTTAGATCGCGTAGTTGAAAGATGTCATTTCGGTCAGTATTTTTCTCTGACTGGCGGTTTTATTCACATACTTTATGTTTGACTGTCTTGAGCATGACAGACCACCCATATACCATAATGTACCAGTCGAACATGTACCGTCCTTACCATTTATACACAATTTTCAACAGATTCACATATGAATACAAACAGCAAAATTGCAACCTATCTATATCGAACATTGACAATCACGCCAATATATATCATAGTTGATCGACATCAAGTGAACGAGGCTATAGTTATTTAAACAAAATGTAGACTTTGATATACATTTAAGTTTCCGTAATTTACTTTAGACGTAATCACAACGGAAATGTATCGTTTAATGTATACGTTAGTATTCGACGTATACACAGACGGAAATTCAAAGAAAAATAGATTTTATGAAAAACCGATTTCCGTATCCGTAAACGTGACGGAAATTTGACTCGACCAGATTTACGACTGAATTTCCGTTTTCGGAAATTCATGATTTCGCGCTGTGAACGTTAACATCTGACTGAGGGCCAATAAGCTCAGTCTAAATGTCGCGTCAGAGGCTGAAAACGCAAGCTAATAGTCCAGTTTCTTATTCGAAAATTACTGCTGAATGCAATGACTACAGACGCATGTACGCAGGGTTAGCCTCATTCTGAAGTTAAACATTCATAAATACCAGCGAGAAAGTGGGCTATTCACAACTCTGTGTATTGTTGTAGTTTCGCGTTGTGCACCTTCTCTTTGGTATTTATGAACGTTTAACTTCAGAATGAGGCTAACCCTGCGTGCATGCGTCTGTAGTCATTGCATTCGGGCGGTAATTTTCGAATATACGTTGCGATATCGACATACGTATTGAGGGAAAATGAATAAATAAAGTTGACTACACTAAATCCCTTGGAATAAATATAGATGAGACACTGCCCTGGACTAAGCACATTGATACGATCTCGAAAAAGATATATTCAGGTATCGGCGCCCTAAAACGTGTCAAACCATTCACTAGTGATGGCACAGCAGTCAAAATATACAAAGCCTTAATCAAACCTCACTTTGAATATTGGTAGTGCTAGCTGTTTGGGACTGGACGGTCAAAATCTAAGTGGCAAGGAGGATTGGAAGGCCTTACCACAAACCTTTGCGTAGCAACTATATTATCAATTTTCCCGGGCACGTGAGCAATTCATTCTGCACAAATTTTCACAAAGCATCTCAAAACCAAAGTTTTTCCTGGAATTTTGACGTATCTTTAGGCTAGCTTTGACTTCCCCGTATTTCTGGCCATTATTTGACAATGGAAGCCTAAGAAAAATGGGAAAATATGCAGAGAATTGCCTGTGATTTGAGTGAAAAGTTTTCAATTTTAGTTCGTGCGCGTTGCTGACGAAATCTGATCACGCCATTTTCGAACAATGAGCGCGCGCTCAAAGCTACTTTCGTACGAGTGCGCGACTGAATAGACCAAAGTATTACTTATTTTCTCCCTTTATTTTTATAATTGTTTTAAGTAAAATGATTAACAAAGTATAATTTTTTGGTATAATTAACAATAAATACCACTCGTACTTTTCGCGAAATGCCCAGTCACGAAAGATCGGCGTGAGTACTGTATATCCAGTGAGCGCGACATTTCGTGAATGGTATCAATAAACAATACGCATTTTCAGCGGCTTTTGGAGCCGTTTACACAAATTAGACACTTAATTTATTTATGTCACTGCTCATGCTAATTTCCAGGTAAGGTTAGTCCTCCAAAAGGTTTGTAGTTAACTTCTTTCAGGGTAAGATTTACGACATGAGTTCGCGGGAAATATTTCCCTAACAACCTCTCGAGAAAAGTGTCCGATAAATATGCTCAGATTGTATGAAAAGTTCAAAAATTGAAGATGTTTAGCGAGTAATAAAGTTAGAAAATATATAATTTCTGACTTTATTGAATCCATCTCTAGTTTCTATAGTTAAAAAACTTTATATAGCGCCATATCACCACAGTCTCATGGCGCTTTACATATTACTGACATAGACCTATCCCGTCAGTGAATGTTTTTGGACTGCTTTTACGGCGCTAATGGCTGCCACGCAGTTTACAATGTTGAGTGTGAGGTAAGTACAATGGCCAGGCTGCTGTACCGGGTGACAATCCACTTCTCTTTTTCGAGTAGTACAACAGGTTCTTTCACGTCCCCTTCAAATACTGATTAGAAGTAGAACGAGACAAGGCCAACGCCTTATAAACGTCCCTGCCCAAGGACGCGGTCGGGATTCGAACCTCCGACCTCCCGCACTCTAGACCGTGCTCTACCAACTGAGCTAACCAGCGAGGCGGTCTAAAGATAAAGTGCTAAGAATTCGAAATCTCAAGAGCAAAATAAAACCACCCAGAAATGCCGCAAGCAGGCTACGTTTTTGGTGAACTACACACCTATTATATTATATTATATGATATCATACTCATTCAATTCCTCTACTCTTTCAGATTAACTGCTGCTCACAAAACGTGACTTGAACACGCTTTGAATACTTCAGTACCGTTCGAAACCTGTATTCTGATTGCACCATTATACTGTAGCTCTATTGTTTTTGTACTGCATGTTCTAAAGTTAGAGTGTTTTGTATTGTTGGGTAAGCCAATGCTGTGGCTTGTTTCGAGCGGTACAGGTACGCCGCTCGAACCCCGGAGAAGGGGGGAGTGGGGGGGGGGGGGGGGGGGTTACTCCCTTACATAAGGTATAAAGGGACGAGCCGCTGGGCAGGGTATGGTTTTCGAGCGTCTGGAATAGGGTATATAATCCTCCGTTTTGGTCTGGAACAGGGTATGAATTTTCCGAAATTCGGAAGGGAGGTATCGTTTTGGCCTGGAACAGGGTATCAATTTTCTGAAATTCTGAAGGTAGATATCGGTTTCAGTCTGGAATAGGGTATATTTTTACGACTTTTATAATCTGGAATAGGGTCGCAAAAATTAGCAACTTTTGGTCTGGTACAGGATAAGGTTTTGAAGGGCCCATGCAGCGGCACACCCCGATCAAAATTTCCAGGGAGTAACCCCCCCACCCCCTCCCCACGGGCTCTGAACACTGCTTGAACACAACCTGTGCATGTGTATGGTGCTGTGTGTGTTTAATAAGAGAACTGCTAATAACCCACTGTCGATCTAATATTATGCTTCATTCAGTTCAGTGTCGCGCACAAAGGACTCACTGAACATGAGAGTGCGGGATAAATTAAATTCATTCTATCACCTGAAAAAATACATTAAATTTACCAGATCGAGCCTCAGGTTTAAACCTGTGCGTGACAAGTGAAGCATTCTTTCATATCGAAAGTGGAAACGGTATAAAACTGTTACTAAAAATATATCTAGAACCTGATATTTATTGCTTATACAGCCCATATCGGCTGATGTTTACCCTTCTTCAAATCAACATTTAATATATATACTTTTGTTTAATGTTCTCGATAATAAGAACTTAGCTATAGAACTGAAGCTAATTAAGGCCTGGGATTTCATGGAAACGAGACTAAATTACTAAATACAGCAAAGACGTTCCAGTTGTTATCAAAAGTGTCATATTTGCATATTTTGACGAGTTACGTACATTGGTATGGTTCTCGGCTAGTTACTGGGGGCACGTGGTCTTTCATATAACCGTCTGATATCGTATTTTCAAGGTCGCAATATACGGTGGTAGGGATCATAGACAGGACCCCATTACCCTGAGCGTCCATCTCCCATACTACGTCTGATGCAGCGTTTTCACAGACAGAGTTATTTTTAGAATGTACGTGTTTACCGCGAGTTTGGTTCCGCTAGCCAATCACAAGCGTTTGCGTTATTTTAATTCAAATGATTAATGATATTGCAGCCATGTTGGTTGACCAAACGGGGCATCTTTTGTTAACAACATTCCGCGATGAAAGCGAACAATGAATAATGGAATCGAAAAATAACCCGGTCTGGGAAAAAGCTGCATCACGAATATATGACAGATGGACGCTCCGGGTAATGGGGCTCGTGTCATATAAGTAAAAGCTTAATTAGCTTTATGTTTTCTCGGTAGACTAACTATTATAAACTTTGGGCAAGATGATGCAAAATATATTGGTCATGTGACTTCAAATTTTGCCTATTATCTCCTTATCCAATAAACATAGTTCACGGGTGCTAAATCGGCATCATAAATTACCCGCAGAGTGTACCAAATGTATTGAAAGTATCGTGTTTCCTGTCTTCCTCATCACCGCAAATTGAATTAGTATTTTATCACGTGGTTGATCACGTGACATCTGTGAAAACTTTAATTCAATATAAAAAATTCAAAGTCCATTAGTTTAATCTTCTGACGAAAAATAAGTTGTATGGCATCCCTGTGCAAATTAAGACAAGTTTTAGTGGTTTTTGGTAGTGGGGGAAAATCTCAGGCCTTAATATAATGACTAAAGGACGCCACGGAAGGCACATTTTTGTACAGCCAGTTAAAACAACAAACATGGGTGTTTGTAGTCGGTATAATTTGATAATTATATATTGATATACACGCTTGGTAGTTTTAGATACATTTCTAGCCATTTCAGAAGGCCTACATTTCACATTTATCGGGTGGAATGCTCCCGAACCCCTCTAGAAAACTCTCGTTCAATTGAGCAACTCCATTCAAAACCCGCGGGCCCATATGCTGATCATTTCATAGAGGCATTTTCTTCAGCAACGATGTGCCCTCTGGTCAAGGGTTTGTATCCCTTGCAATACTTCTCAAATCACTTCGTACTCCTCTTGTTTCGGGGAACGAAGTCGAGTTTAGAGAAAATGGGAACATTTTCCCTGACAGATAAGAATTTCCCCTGAGGAAGGCTGTATAGCCGAGATGTCGGGAATTTACGATTAATGTAAGCTCTAGTATTAAGATTTTATATTGTCCACTTCTCTTCTATCTCCCCATTTTTCGTCCAATTTTTTTCTTTACCTTTCAGCACTATGGCTGATTCATTATTAACGCATGGCATGTGAAAATCAGTTCCTCATCAGTGCCAAAAGTTTACATGAAACTGAACTGCTCTCCAAGTCACAGATAAGTCGTTATTCGGTGAAATACATCGTACGTATCGTCATTTGAAGCAATCGCATGGTATACGTGTCAACCCTTTACATTCTCGAAATCCAGCATTTCACAATTTTCCTGAAAAGACCTAGTACGTATACGTTTTTAGTATAAAAGAAAACGTATTAAAAGAAAGATATTACCACCACTGAAGTGCAAGTATGTGCCATGCATATATTTTGAAAAAAAAAATTTGTTGCAAAAATGTTCAGTGCTGATAAACGTAGAAATGGTGCCTATATGATCATTACTTTACTACATTTAATAAACCTTCTATTTTTACGTCAATTTACGTCAGCAATTCATTTTACTTTTAATTTGTTCCTGCTATGAAACAATCTAATGACGATATACAGAGTTTGGTAATTTTGACAGTTTTCTTTATCGCGTAGAATTTAGGTAAAACCACTTTTTTTCACTTCATCCTATTCAAGCGTTATTATAAGTATTATAAGTATGCAGCTTTTCATATTGGGAGGGAATGTTCGTAGTTTTAAGAGGCTCGTATGTATTAAATAATGAAGCTTCTGAGTGGATGTTCTGGATATCCCTTGAATTAGAGCCTTGGTTCGGTGAGACCTGTTGACGATCTGCCCTTGAAGGTAATCTGGTGGATGGACTCAGTGGCTGGTAGATGCCTGGTGTTTGCACTGAAGAGGTAGCGGCAACACAGATAGAAGTCTCACGCGCTTTGCTTGAGTCAGGATTAGCAATTGTATACTCTAGGTCTTTGTTCCTCCAATATTCACGGGTAGAGGTACCAACTGGTTCATACTCGTCATTGTTAATTGTTGGTGCTTGTGATGACAGCGAAGGGACAGCAATATTTTGTGATGAAAGAGGGTGTTCCATTTCAATTGCGTTCTGAAAAAAAATGGTAAGTACGTATACATTTAATATATATGTAACATAGGATCATTATGGACCTTTGGTAAAATAGTCAAATATACGAAAAATATGAAGAGGAACACAAACGTATATAACTTACATCGTACACGGGATTATCTTCGTCAAGTTTTGAAGACGCTCTAATCACGACAAAATATGATTAATTGAAAATGTATGATTGCTAAGAACCCCAGAGAAAGCCGGAAAGAAATGTACAGATCTGAAGTCATAAACGCTTTTCTAGAATATACTCAGGTAAAGAAAATGTATTATTTATTTCAATGAACATTTCTTGTTAATAGTTCTGCACAATTACAGACGTCCCATCAAAAGCTATAAACAACGAATGCGAGACAGCGGACAACTCAACACCACTGAACATATCGAAAACGTAACATACCTCTATCGAAATAGAAGCGAAACAAGAAAACAGCAACAAAAAACAACAACTAACTATCACATTTTTAATCGTACCTTGTAGCTTCTTCTGATTTTTTACCTGTAAAGGAAATATTTTTTAAGGCATATTAAAGTTTATCTCATAATGACCACGAACCGAAATCATATTAGCACATGGGAAGTAATACTAGTTATATTATTCAATATAACAATAGATTGGTAGATAAATAGCAGCTGGCCATTACACAATAAGACAGTGGCTCCTGTGTCGTGATTACATTGTATATTTAGGCTGCGCGCGCAACCTTCATATAATACCTACTCTCAGAGAATCAGAATTGTGAAGGAAATGAATAATAATAAAATTATGGACATGATAATTTCGTTGTGATTCTAATTAAACCCCATCGAGTAATTGCTTATTATCACTTCTTCAGATTTAATATTCTTTCATGATGTCGCCGGCCAGTTCAGATTAGTGCTTCTGTTTATTTTCCTGATGTCATTTCAAAATGGCGGTTGGTTCTCCTGTTGCATGAAAAAAGTATTGTAGTCGTGAAGAGACAATAGTCAAGAATTACCGCTGGATGCCATGACTACAGGCGCATTTAATCAACGTTAGTATCATTCTGATGTTAAATATTCATAAATACCAGCGAGAAGGTACAGAAGTTCAAACTACAACATTACATAGAGTTGTGAATAACCCATCTTACCGCTGGTATTTATGATTAGTATATACCACACCAGTGAATATCACTTTTCGCGCGCTCTGATTGGCTACTCAAACAGTGAATATGATTTCATATTCACCTCCGAGCAAAGCAGCGATCACCTCGCGCGAGTTTTTGTCCATTTGACAGAAAATAAAATAACTATTTGGTGCTGGCTATTCACCTGCAGTGTGGTATATACTAAAACAATTATTCACCTCGGTGAAGCGGCTCGGTAATTATCCACCACTATTCACCTCCAATTCGGTGAATAATTGTTAAATATTTAATTAACATCAGAATGAGACTAAACGTCGAGTAAATGCGTCTGTAGTCATCGCATCCAGCGGTAATTCTTGAATTGATTAATATCCATGTGTCAAATCTATTTAATGTACCGATTATTGTTGCGTACTTACCATTCATAAAGTGGATTCTCCAGATATATACAAGAAGAATTATATTAACAAGTACCAGAAGTACGATTATAGTCAAACATATAGCGAGTACAGTTGCACCTTGAAGGAAAAAAACGTATTTTAAAATAAGGTATTGAGCCGCGAGCCCATTTTTATAAACAAACGTTTGCGGTGTATGATATAGATCGTACCATATTTGGTAAGTAATATCACTGAGAAATAACGGAATGGAATCACGAGGTTTATATTAACCAATTTAACTCAAAGCTGTCTACTGTTGTTCTACTGTAAATCATGACGGGTTATCAAATATTATTAATTTAAAATTGAGCTTAAACCAACTACGCCAAGGCTGAAAGCCTGTTGCATTACTATACCGCTATACATTGTACTGAGTATTCTACAGGTGGTATAAAGATAGCACCTACAGTTTTGTATGTTAGATTTACGGCTAGATGCAACAGGAAAATATTTTCTCCACTAATTACACTGAGCTCTGCAATTGAGTCACATGTACATGTAGTGAAACCAACCAGGTTACAGGATATTGGGTTTAGTTAAGTATGTTTTCTAGCTATTAAAGCTTACTATAACACGAGTCTTCCGTTGTTTTAGCGCTGGACGTCGTGGAAGCTGTGAATAAATGAAAAAAAAAATAAGGCATTCATGAAACATTGTTTGGGGTATTAGTCTTTGCATCCAACAGTAAACAATACCGTTAGTAACAGTTCTTCATCACCAGACTACGCTGTGATCGACATGTACACACGGGAAACTAGAGTGTAACTATATATATTTCGTATGAGTGGGAACAAATACGGCATGTCAGTAATCTTACCGTAACCGTACTGTAACTTGTTACTGTACCGTAACTATGTAATTTGATTGGATCAGAAAGACAAAAACAATAGGGAAACCATTTCAACGTTACGGCATGTCGTACAGTAACCGTGCCGTAATTCATTGCCGTAACTTGCCCACTCATACGAAATTCACTCTATAGTAGTAAGTCATGGGTACGGTGGTCATTGAGGCTTGGACAATTGTTAATAACGCTCACCTAGGAATATTTAGTTAGTGGTTATCACAACATTTATGATCATATTTCTCTCGTTTCGAAACCATGCAATCTATATATTTCTTGAATACATACCTTCTGTCGAGGTAGTCTTCACTGTAATAATGCACGCCCAAACATCACTCTTAACACTCTCTCCATACTCATTTGATGCTGTAACAAGGAACCTGTACGTCATTACAGGCATTCGATCTTGTACAGTGTACCTTAGTGTTGAAGTGTCTGTAATATTATGAACCATGATCCAGTTTGAAGACTTGTCAACCGACTTATAATAAATCGTATATCTCAGGATAGCACCTCCATTATTGTCGGGTTTGTTCCATTCTAACTCAACTGATGTCTCTTCTGTTTCAGAAAGGTGACATGTAACATTAGGTGCTGTAGGAGGACCTGATAAACACATGGCAAAAATATAATTAATATTAATAGCACCTCGGTTGAAAACAATGCTTGCTCTCAAATGTTCCCTGAAGATGTCTAAATCTATTGCCGAGTTTCTGTCCAGTCAATTGTACACTAGATATCAGTTACAGACCTCCTATCTTAGCATGTGGCTGGGAAACACTGCGGATAAGCCAGCCTACTGCCTTGACAGTGGTGAGATCAACATGGTTGATGGGATCAAATTGCTCGGTGTAACCTTAGATAAAGACCTTAATTTCACAAAGCATGTGGCTGATATCACGCGCAGAGTCAGTTGTCAAACACAGGTCATGCAAAGGCACAAGAGGTTAATCGATACCGACACTAAGGTTAAGTTATACAATGCCTACTTATTACCACATCTAAATTACTGCTCAATAGTATGGCACCACTGCGGGCAGCGCAACTCGAAGAAACTGGAAAAACTTAACGAACGTAGCTTGCGTTTCGTCTATAATGACCGCGACAGTACATATACGCAGTTACTTAAACGCATAGGACATCCATCCTTATATAATATGAGAATACATAATATCTTAACACTTGTATATAAGTCCTTACACAGGCTAGCTCCTGAATATATCAGTAATCTTTTTACCTATAGAACTTGTAGTATTAAGTTACGTGGAGTACACTCCCTTACTATTCCTCATGTTAATACTACTACATATGGTTTGCACTCTGTCTCTTACTATGGCAGTAAGCTATGGAACTCCCTCCCTAACACTATCAGGACACTTCCTACTGTTAGGGCTTTCAGATCTGCTATCAGCGACCTTGAATTAGATACCGACTGCTGTTCTTTCTGTAGATAGTTAATGATAGATTCATATAATCAATGGTATTTTTATTATAGCATTCGATACAAATTGTAAATTATTTTACTCTATTCTATTTTATACATATATTTATTATTGTTATTATTTTCTCTCTCGAAGATATTAGCACTTTGTGCTACCTTAAATTCGAGTCGAAATAAAGGTTATTGTATTGTATTGTTGTTGTATCCATAAAATGTATTTGAGCTTACCGCGATCTGCCATCTTGGATTTTGTGACGTCACAGTGTTGCCCCTATGGCCTATTGTTACACAACGAAAGAGCCATTGTTTTCACCAAGCCTGTGACACTTTTTGTTTTTGTCTGTGTTGTTATTCTCCCCGACGTCTATATAAATCTCTGTGGGTATAGGGAAGATCTTCGTCCGTAGGAAAAATGAATCGTTCACTCAGATTCATCCTCGTTTACTTCATATTGTGACTAACTTATTTGACGCCACCTTTTACTTGTTTTCTGCCAAGTTTGAATCCAAACGAAAACTAAACCAGCTAACAGGGTTGTCAAGGACAGATCCTTTACAAATTCCTCATTACACGAGAGGTGATAATTGTAACACACATGTAAAATCATCTCGTCTTTTCGTGTCTGTTAAGAAACCAAACGTCCTTGTGGTAAAAATCCTCACAATACGTTGGAGTTCGTATAATGAACATGTGTTCTAAGATTTCTAAGATTTGATGTTTGATGTTTTCTCTGGACAGTTCTTATTTTACGAATTTCATCATTTGTTTTGCTAATTTCGTCATTAAACAGCTAGCAAACAAACAATCCGGTGTACCGGGGGGCGATTCAACCTTTTAAAACGTTACGAATACATGCTTTCTTTCTCATTACTACTGTAATGTATTGGACGTGGAGAATAGTAATGCAAAAAGCTATCAGTAATGTGTATAAAGGCATGCAATTCAATTTTATTCTAAAATTCACGCTTCACTTTTCTTCAACAAAATTCGTGTTGGTAGCTACGGTAAACGCTGCAATTTTTACTTAAAGGTTTTGATAACCCGTAAATTCGCCTACTTTGAAAAGACTGCGCCGAAGTGTTTAATACCGACTCGCGTGAAAACATCCTGAATAAACAAGCTAATGAACTAATTAATATCTAAAACGGCGTGAAGTTTTAAAACGTACCTTAGCTTGTAGCGAGTGGAACTCGTATTTTGAAACAACTGCCAAATAGCCTGATGATTTTACATGCATGAAAACCATAATGAAGTTGACGTAATTATCGTGGTATGTAAGTTTTTATAACCCGCGTACTGCTCGCGTCGATCCATCTATTTTGAAATAACTTTGCCGAATAAAGGAGTGTTACCGACTCGCGTGCTTTGTTCTATTTCAATTGAGCTAACGGCGCTTGTTAATTCGATAATTAGATTAGTTCTAACTAGGAAAACCTTTCTGGATAAACAGCTTATTAACTTATGAGAAGATAAAACGGCGGTAAGTTTTGCAATGTTCTAGCAGTGTAATTATCTCAAATTGGGAAAGAATTTGAAATGACTTTCCGAAGAAAAGGAGTGTTACCGACTCGCATATTTTTGTATTCAGTAGTAGTAATAGTAGCTAAAGAGGTCTTACACGTAATTTTATTTAAGAAAAGACTTTAGATTTATAAATAAACACTATTTATTCAGTGCGTTGACATGTACTGCCTCTATTTTCTGAGTCGGGGAGATTTCAATAAGAATTACGAGTACAATGTGGGGGGAGGGGTGGGGGGGGGGGGGGGGGGAGGATTCACTGGGGTTGGGGGATGGGCGAAATCGCTATGAAACCGGTTAAAGTTCGTTAACATTATTTGAGAAAAAAATTACAAAGCATCACCAATATTAATTATTAAATGCTAAGACAGCTGACATAGTTGTGAGTTGCGTCAGGTGAAATTGCCCGCGTAAAAAGTGAAGTAGCGCTAGCACATGTCAGATAGTTTCAAGCATCACCTTAAGCGGCCAGCTAAATGGGTGTCTACAAAAACAGTACAGGAAAATACTTAGAGAGTGAGGGTGAGGTGATACAAGCAGTATTTGAATAAGTCATTTAACAAACCTTGTTTTTTGGTGGTCATATTCTTTGTGGCTGCATCCCCATAACCAACAATGTTCCTGGCGTACACCTTAAGCACGTACTCAGTGTTCTTGTTCAGTCCTGAGATAACAACTGAAGTACCCGTGATTCTCTCTCGTGTTGTGATGACCTCGACCTTGTAGTCAATAATAGAGCTTCCACCATTATCAACAGGACTGGTCCACCTGACAGTTATAGATGATGCTTTGATGTCACTCTCTTTGATTGTGATAGTTGGGGGACCAGGAGGAACTGGATTGGTAGAGAAATGAGAATTGACAATAATATTAACAAATTTCTTCAATGATTCATAGCAAAAGAGCCATTTTAATAGTACATCATTTTAAATTTGTAGATTCTATACTGCTAGTGAGACGAAAATGACAACAGTAAAGTATATTTATGTGCAAAAATCTTAAGTGAACAAATATAGAAAGATAACAAAATCACTTATTAAGCCTAAAAGTTCTCTATGCATCAATTACCATACAAAAGAAAGCACACAAAAAACTCATGTAACTAATAGCAAGTCTCTACATAGGCTCGTAATAGTTAGTTTTAGGCTGTCAAATCAAATTTACATTATGATTGTGTTCATTCCTTTTTTCATTGAAATAATAATTAACTTCGACGTCTCAAAAAGTGAGCATGTCACAGACAAGTCAAGCTTATTTTCTATTGTGATTAGGTATAATGCTAGAGCAGGAAAAGTAGTTTTCATTTGGTACATAAAGTGAGAGTCAGTGCCGATTAATCCCATAAATATTAACAGAATATTTATAATTGTTTTTGAAAGATAGATAACCAGATAGATACAGTGTGTATCTTAGATACACGCATGCGCACACATATGCTATTTCATAAAGGAATGACTTCTGTACACGACGTATTAATAAAATTGTAGAAAGATTCATCAAACAATACTTACACCACTGAGTGACATTAATGAAGTGTTCATCATGTTCAACGCTGTTTACTGCACGGCATTTGTATCTCCCGTAATCCCCTTTGTTATCCGTTGTTTGTACCGTCACTTTACTTCCTCCAGCGATGCTGCTAACACCTGTAGTAATCTCTTGTCGAGTAGGTTTGTACCACGTGATCTGAGGTGTTGGGTTACCGTCAGCCATACATTGTAGTGTCATGTCATTACCATTCCACGAGTACGCTGTAGTGTTGGAAGAACCCATGTCAATCTTTGGCTTGTCTGCAGTGAAAGAAACAACCGATATATAAAACCAAATATATCAAGGTACAGGGTGCCAATGCAGCTGTTTCATCATGAGATCATATGGGTGAACGAACATAAAAAGGGGGCAATTTCCATTGTTACATAGCCATAAGTTTTCCAGATACAACGCATGCTCTCATTCATTGATCCGGGATCACGTGGCAGTCGTCAAAATCCAATGTATCCCGCGCGGGATACGATTCAAATGTATCCCACCACGTGATCGCATCGTGACAGAAGGTGGTCTGATGTGCCATGTGTGCCAATGGCTAGCTAAAGGCGGTAATATGCAAAGCGCCGTGAGACTGTGGTGATATGGCCTTTTTCCTTTTATACATTAGTCGTACATAGTTATATATAGTTCACCATAGTGTATATGGTTACCAAAGTTTCCATAGTGTTTCCTTTCTTTTTTTATAGTAATGTAAAGTTATAGCTATTAGTAATACTCAATAGTATTTTTCTCTTGCCTTTTATACATTAGTTGTACAGTCGTATATAGTTCACCATAGTGTACATGGGTCACCATAGTTTCCATTCTGCTTTTTCTTTTTCTTATGTAATATTTAACAAATAAAGAAGCCTTAGCCATGTTTTATGCAAGGGTTAGAGACTGCTTGCGAGTGCTTTATCGACAAATACAGGCACGCGCTGACTGTACGATGAACGAAAAATAATGAATACTGCATGAGGCCGAAGGCCGAATGCAGTATGAAGACATTTTGAGTTCATCGTACAGTCAGCAAGTGACTGTATTTTGCCGATGAAGCACAAACATAAAGTCTCTAACCCTTTTAATATTCAAACTGAGTGCACTGTCAGCAGTGAATTTTAATTGTAATACCATAGAGGTCAATAACAATTTCATAAAGAAGTCAAATATTTCGCATGAATTAAATCATTCTACGGTAAATATCCACAAAGAAATGTCATTTCAATAGACAATGAATAAAAACAGGACTTTTAAATATCCAACTAAGTAGATAACTTTGCAAAGAATATTTTACTTTGGCGTTCGGTCAGTTTAGTTGACGCCTTGCGAGTATGATTTGTACATTGTACATTTAAAAACGTTTCTCTTGGAGCCATGTATTCAAATATCAAGTATTTAGCCGGCTCAACTCCTAGATAGTCTACTTTCTTTAATAGTTTCTTTCATTCGAAAATAACTAACCTGCAGATTCCAGTGAATTGAAATCTTGCAACCGGCCTCCGTGTGCTCGGCTCTGAATCTGATGCAAACATTTTCCAAATTAAAAAAATCCTAGGTATTAGAACCATCCACTGAATTGTCGCTTCATTGTCTCCTCTTATTGACAGAGTAAGGTCTCGGAAATACAATCCATTTCTTCAGTAAGACTACTAGAGTGTTGTAGAAGCTTTTGTTTTCTCGGACACATGTTGACTTGTTGTACTTTCAGCGCTTGCAAATCAGTCATTTCTAACGAATGATTATGCAAATGTTTGGCTCAAAATATAATGTGAGGCGAATAGTTAACTCGAAAACGTTACTCTTGGAGCCATGTATTCAAATATCAATTATTTAGCCGGCTTAACTCCTAGATAGTTTACTTTCTTTAATAGTTTCTTTCATTCGAAAATAACTAACCTGCAGATTCCAGTGGGGAAGTGAAGTAAAATCTTGACTTGAAACCAGCTTCATTCCATGTGCTCGGCTCCGATGCAAACATTTTTCAAATCAAAAATCCTGGGTTTTCGAACCATCCACTGAATAGAGGCTTTCCAACGTAACAAAGTGAGTTGGAAAGCGTCTTCATTACGGCACGTAGCTATTTCTTTATCACTTAAGTGATAGTTCATTAGTTCTTTTCTTGTACATATGTTTAATATTCATATTTGAGGTATATAAAGACCAATCAGTTTAGAATTCTTTCTCTCGCTTGCTGGAAAGCCACAAGTCAGCCAAACTTTAGTTTTAATGTTTTAAATTATTATTCATCAAGATATAACCATTTTGGCTTTAGCCCTCGGAGCCTTGTACGATTGCATTCGGTCGAGGAGTACGTTTCCAGAAGTTTTTCCACGTAGCAAGACGTGGTTTTTTACGATGGTTTTTCGTACCGGGCAACGTACATTATTTTCTTTAGATATCGATTTTTCGGTATTATTTGATTTAAGCATGTGAAAAGCTATTTATTATCATGTGATTACGTCATTTGATTGTGCAACCATCCGTTTAGGATGATGTGTGGTTATGGAATGTTTTCTCTATTCCTTCATGTCCTGTTAAATCATGTCCTGTTAAATATTATGATTTTGTAATATTAGTACTATGTAATGATTTGTAATACCGTAGTTTCTTAAAGAAACCGTTTGCTGCTGTCCACCAGGCATCCGGCACTGTCACACTCCACTAGTTGTAGTGTTATTATGATTTTGTACGCGTTGGGCGTGTTGCGTAGTATAGGAATGAATTCTCGCTTAATGTTCTCCTCTTATTGACAGAGTAAGGTCTCAGAAATAAAATCCATTTCTTCAGTATAAAGACTGCTAGAGTGTAGTAGAAACGTTTATTGACTCGGACACATGTTGACGAGCGATTATGCAAATGTTCGCCTCAAAATATATATCTTTCAGATCTTTTGTCACATAAGAAACAGAGTTCAATCCTGCCGTTACCTTTCTAGTAATTGTCTACATTTTCACTGTTAAATAGGCGATTGTAATGAGGTTTTGCAAGCCGTCCAAACACGTAACTAAGCGAATGTTCACTCAGTGAGTCAGTCACTGTATCAGGTCTCCCTTTTCCTAGGTAAGAGAGGGTCTGGGTCGGGTGCTGTGGTCACCAATAATGCACGCTCATTAGCCAATCACATGCTTGGATTTTGTACAATGCACGAAATTTGAACATTAAACTAGCATAAAACACGATGGGCATATGAGAACATGAGAGAAATGTTAAAGCACAAGCCGAAGGCGCGTGCTTTCAACATTTCTCAAGTGTTCTCAAATGACCAGAGTATTTTATGATAGCTTAATGTTCAAATTTCGTGCATTGTACAAAATCCAAGCATGTGATTGGCTAATGAGCGTGCATTATTGGTGACCACAGCACTCGACCCAGACCGTCTCTTACCTAGGGAAAGGGAGACCTGATACAGTGACTTGAGTGAGCATTCGCTTAGTTACGTGTTTGGACGGCTTGCAAAACCTCATTGCAATCGCCTATTTAACAGTGAAAATGTAGACAATTACTAGAAAGGTAACGGCAGGATTGAACTCTGTTTCCTGTGTGACAGAAGATATATATTTTGAGGCTAATATTTGCATAATCGCTCGTTGAAAATGGCTGATTTGCGAGTGCTGGAAGTACAACTCAACAAGTCAACATGTGTCCGAGTGAATAAACGTTTCTACTACACTCTAGCAGTCTTACTGAAGAAATGGATTTTATTTCCGAGACCTTACTCTGTCAATAAGAGGAGAACATTAAGCGAGAATTCAGTGGATGGTTCGAAAACCCAGGATTTTTGATTTGAAAAATGTTTGCATCGGAGCCGGGCACAGGGAATGAAGCTGGTTTCAAGTCAAGATTTCACTTCACTGCTCCACTGGAATCTGCAGGTTAGCTATTTACGAATGAAAGAAACTAGTAAAGAAAGTAAACTATCTAGGAGTCAAGCCGGCTAAATACTTGATATTTGAATACATGGCTCCAAGAGAAACGTTTTTAAATGTACAATGTACAAATCATACTCGTAAGGCGTCAACTAAACTGACCGAACGTCAAAGTAAAATATTCTTTGCAAAGTTATCCACTTAGTTGGATATTAAAAGTCCTGTTTTTATTCATTGTCTATTGAAATGACATTTCTTTGTGGAGATATTTACCGTAAAATGATTTAATTCATGCGAAATATTCGACTTCTTTATGAAATGGTTATTGACCTCTATGGTATTACAATTAAAATTCACTGCTGACAGTGCACTCAGTTTGAATATTAAAAGTTTAGAGACTTTGTTTGTGCTTTATCGGCAAAATACAGTCACTTGCTGACTGTACCATGTTATATACTCTGATAAACATGGCTTTTTAAAGAAGCCTTAGCCATGTTCACTTTGGTCAAATTCGGACTGTTTACGACTGGAACAGCAAACAATACAAAGTAATGAAATATATATTCCATTCTTTACTCAATGCTGTTTACCTTGGATGTAGGAAGAATAAAATCCTTGTAAATCTCGCCATATACTGTGCACATATACTGTGCAAAAGTACAATCTGTGAATCACGGCTATCATCGAACAGTGTGGCGTTTCCGGCAATTCATTTTGATTGCTTCTCATTGGATGTTACACAATACAGCTGTCAATTCAATGTCTGGAGACTGTGACATGCGCAGTACCGTGGCACAGCGCCTTGAATTGTTTATTGTTACATAGCCAAAAAAAATCCAGATATAACGTATGCCCTCATTGGTTGATTTATTTAGTCACCTGACAAGAAACAAAAGAAACTTTTTTTCCCGCGCGGGCAACAATTTTGAAAACTATGACATCAGAGGGCAACAATTCCCAATTGTTGCCCACCACGTGATCACATCGTGATAACTGGCTAGCTAAAGGAGGGAAATATTTGTTTACCAAAACGTATAGATCTTCATCAAAAGCTTACCTTTTTCGTCAAAATAATGCGTTTAAAATGGAACCAGCTCCAAAAAAACAATTTACATCTTTATCAAGCGTGAAAGAGAGGGAAATTGGTAGCTAAAACAAGATGCAAGAAAGAAACAAAACGCTACTAAAAATGTCGCAGCGACGCTTGCAGCGTTTTGTGTCGAAAAGAAACTTCCCGAAGCCCCGCTTGTATCAGATAGTAAAACACTTAATGACTATTGATGTTTCCGACCTCAGTCTGGCGTCTCGGTAAACACGAGGGAAACATCGAGATTCTTGGGAAGCAAAACTCACTGGTTTCCCTCGGGGCCAGTCATTAAGTGTATAATATTTAACACATAGAAGATGCATGTGCTTTTAAAAAGTCTTTAAATATGTTAGTGAATGAACAAACGAGGGGATTTAACAGCATTTGAAAGACTTCTAAAGTACATTTATTTATTAACAATATCCTAATTCTTTTATAATAATTATAAAATGTGTACTACGTGAAAAGAAAACAGTTTCAATCAAGCGTGTGGAGCAAACGAGGATACACTGTTGCGAATTCAACATTTGTGAATGTCAGTGTTGTTTCGGAGAGTTAAACGTGGAACAGCGACATATGTTTCGAACGCGGGCAAACGAGGAGGCAGTTTTGGGAGACACTGTAAATGTATTTATCATGGGTTACGTAACCCCGCCATTGGGGTGTACGTGTTGTTTTAGTAACAATACATCATTAGTGGTAATTACTATATAGTCGGATATGCGTAATGAACATTCATTCGAGTCCTACGTCTGCCGCTTCGCCTTCCAAATTTTTTGAGTCAGTACGACGGGTTAGCTTCGACGTTTGCCTTGTTTGAAGATTACTTTGACCAAAATCTGAACGTTTTGATTACTTAAGAAGATTTGTTGAGCAATACTGACTTAATTGCTAAAAAGCCTTAAGAATTACCTGAAGTTTCTTTTGAATATGAAGGCAACAAGAAACTATTCAAATTCCAGTCAATTCCAGTCTTCTGACAAATTAGCAATTAGCTTCCAAAGGTTTGTCTTAGAGACGATTCAACGACATGGTCAAAACTAGTCAGTTGGATGCAAACTTTGATTCTGATATCAAAAACGCGACAAGCTCTTCGGGTTAGCCTATAACTTCGTGCCTGGTTGGGATTTAGTGAACGAATAACTCTAAGATGAATTGACAAGTGATTCAGAAGACGAGGCTGCAACGCAACGCATTCGCAAGGCTGTATGAACCTGAAAAACTATGATTTTCAAGTGGAACCAACGTCAGTATCAGAAAAAGCCGTTAAACAGAGGCCCCAGTACAAGCCTACTGCAACGTCCTACGTACTCCACCCAACTACATCCAAGCTTCAGACCCCTCTTTGGCTCCTTCAGGACCTGAGCAGCAGATCAGAGCAAAGCCAGGTGATATAATTGCTTTTTATGTGGGAAACAGGGTCATTTAGAAGTCTGACTGTATTCCACAGAATAAAACTTCTAATCTCAGTTCATATACAAGTACTCGCTCTAGAACAGGAGGTAATCAAGAGTACCACGGGACCACAGTAATCCAAGTTAAGTAATTGATTGTTTGATTCTAAGTGGTGTCACTATTTAATCCGGCTGAATTTTTTAGGAAAAGGGAGTCAAAATTATTACCAATAGCGTAATTTAGATTATGATAATTAATCTCTTCAAATACGAACAAAACTCAGTTGCCTATACTCAAAGGTAGACTTATTGAAGGCCAAATCATATTATTGGTAGAATATTGTTGTCAGTAATTTTATTATAAATACCAGTAAGTTATCGTATACCAATTATTAGTACACCTTGCCCGGCCATATTTATTGAAAACAAATCTGTTTCACTTTCAGTCTTATAATTTGGTGAGTCGGCTATACTAAAATTAGTTACTGAATAATCACGCTGTTATTGAAGTGCCTTTTGTACATGTTGTGAATCGTCTCACCGTGATTCAATTGGACCATGGTAACCGGATCGGAATGTAAAGAAACAAATATTAAGTTTGAGGTTTCAGCTCATTTCAGTTCCATACAGTATTTTTACTAAGTGTCCGGCTCAGACCGCCTGAGTTTTGGGAGGTTTACCACGTTTAGATATTAGTGTATCTTGGTGACGGATATGTTTTACTGCAATACGGTTTTGGTGCCAATATCATTAATTCGTTAGGGGAACCAGTTTAACTCCGCCTCAGTAACATGCTAGACGAGATTTGAATTGAAATTTTTTCTTGTGGTACCGTTTCTATTACATGTCAGTGAACGTGGTTCCAGTAGGCCGATTGACTATGCTTTTACATTGAGACGGGAGGAGTGCGGTACTAGAGGTCGGGAATTGACGGTAAAAGATCCTTATAGGGACACGAGTTTTCAGATATACAGCCAAGTGGCCGAACATATGTTGCGTTTATTTTCTAAATGTTTTACTGTATACCATGCACTTACAAATTATTGTTAATTTATGCCTTGAAGTGCGTGATATATTCTAATATTCATACAAAGTAAGTGTATTTTGGGTATGTATCTCGGAGGGAATGCCGACTGACTGTTTTTCCACCTTGACTGACTGGGTGAGTTCAGTAGTGCGGAATTGACGCTGCCATAGCAACCAGTATCCTTATCACAGGCATACTAGTTCTTACATATAGCTAGTGGCTGAACACTATTAATATTACTTATTTTCTAAATTTCTGCTTTGTATCGGCACTTACATATGTTATTAATTTATACCTACAAGTGTGGTATATATTTATGTTAATACAAAGTAGTGTTTGTCGGGTGGTAATAAGAGCAATAAACGAAATTTGTCATGCATACCTCATGCAGATTGCCGATTAGCTATGCCGTTTTCACATTGAGATACTAAATTCCATTTCGATCTGTGATTTTAGCCGGGTCCTGGCTGTTTTTCAGGTCCGTTAGTAATTCAGTGGATGAGTTCACTAGGGCGCTGCTTGAGGTCAGTCAATACACGTCAAGGGATCCTTGTTGGGGACAAAGTTTTCTGATATACAGCCCAGAGATCAAACATATGATTTGTTTTATTTTCAAAATTTTCTGCTTTCTTTTACTTACAAATAATATTAATTTCTGTCTTGAAGTATGACATACACACGCGGTTAGTGTATGTTGGGTATGTATCTCGTACAGAATGCCGATTGGCTATATTTTTGCCCTTTGGATTGGGAGAAGGAGATCTTAATTACGATCAGTTCGTTCAATAACTGTATATGTTGACGTTTCGAATGATATCTCTTTGACCGCGAGAGGTCAGTATTCCTTCAGTGGATGATCAGTAGCTTGGAGGAATCTCGAAGCTGCAACATGAGAATTGTATATTGCCGAGTGGCATTGTGACAGCTAGTAGCTTTGAGGAATCTCAGAATTATATTGCCGAGTGGCATTGTTACATCCATGCAAGAGGCTAGGGATGGACATGAACTGATCGGGTGATAACCGAATGGTACATACCCGGGCCGATTAGTTTCTTATTTTGAATTGGTTGTGCGTATTATATATTTTTCTCTTGTTCTTTTAGGTGTTGTTGAAGATCTTTTACCATCGATTCTCCGTTCCGCGCGACATGAACTCAAAGTATTGGTCCCAGATCTTTCAGATTCCAGATAAAGAACGGCTATGGATTGCATAGCCCTAGAGCCGGAGACGCTTCCGCAGCTGCTAACGCTCTCACCGATAATTAAGAAACACGGACGACGGTGATCGGAGGAAGCTAAAGACTGCTACATCAAGGATAACGTTATTCGTTTCCTTGTCATTGGGTATTTAATTTAGTGTTCCCGTTCTTTACGTTCGCACGCGGTTCGTGTGGACACACCCCTATAAGTGGTTGCTTATTACATGATAAATGTTTTATGTTCGGTTGAGCGGGGAGCGAATTAGAACATAATTTACAAATATTACCGCAACAGTGTTTGCTTGTTTGCCCCGGAATTAAGCACTCCACAGGGAGCAGTCAAGCGGACCATCACAAAGGCTGAGTGATAACTGAAAGTGACAAACCAATTCAAGAATGATGCGATGAACAAACGGATGCGATGACTACAGATGCATTTACTCAACATTAGTTTCATCTTAATGTTACATATTCATAAATACAATACAATACATTATCCTATAAATATTATATTTCAGCCAATCAGAGCTTAAACTACTATGAAATACAGGGCGGTATTTCATGGTTTTTCTAGTAAATACAGAGCGGTATTTCATGGCTAGATCAAGGCCAATCAAAATGCAGGAAATTTCGCGCCCTTTCTCTATCAGCCAATAAGAATTAAATATTTTGAATACATGATTAGTCTTCAGACGCGCGCGGTGTTTTCGGGCGAGAAAATTCGCAGTCTATCGTCCGGTAAGTTACTTTGTTTTCGTGATAAATCTTCTCATAAATTTGTTATTTATAGTATAATATGGTTATTTCATTGTTTTCTATGGAATACGGCCAAATCAAACCTAATCAAACCTAATCAAACCTAATCAAACCTAATCAAACCAAGCCAAGTCAAGTCAAGCCAAGCCTAATCAAGCCAAGCCTAATCAAGCCTAGTCAAGCCAAGCCTAGTCAAGCCAAGCCTAATCAAGCCTAGTCAAGCCAAGCCTAATCAAGCCTAGTCAAGCCAAGCCTAGTCAAGCCAAGCCTAATCAAGCCTAGTCAAGCCAAGCCTAGTCAAGCCAAGCCTAGTCAAGCCTAGTCAAGCCAAGCCTAATCAAGCCTAGTCAAGCCAAGCCTAGTCAAGCCAAGCCTAATCAAGCCTAGTCAAGCCAAGCCTAGTCAAGCCAAGCCTAGTCAAGCCTAGTCAAGCCAAGCCTAGTCAAGCCAAGCCTAGTCAAGCCTAATCTAATCTAATCTAATCTAATCTAATCTAATCTAATCTAATCTAATCTAATCTAATGTGTGTAGTGTGTGTAGTGTGTGTAGTGTAGTGTGTGTGTAGTGTGTGGTATAGTGTGTGGTATAGTGTGTGGTATAGTGTGTGGTATAGTGTGTGGTATAGTGTGTGGTATAGTGTGTGGTATAGTGTGTGGTGTAGTGTGTGTGTAGTGTGTGTGTAGTGTGTGGTATAGTGTGTGGTATAGTGTGTGGTATAGTGTGTGGTATAGTGTGTGGTATAGTGTGTGGTATAGTGTGTGGTATAGTGTGTGGTATAGTGTGTGGTATAGTGTGTGGTATAGTGTGTGGTATAGTGTGTGGTATAGTGTGTGGTATAGTGTGTGGTATAGTGTGTGGTATAGTGTGTGGTATAGTGTGTGGTATAGTGTGTGGTATAGTGTGTGGTATAGTGTGTGGTATAGTGTGTGGTATAGTGTGTGGTATAGTGTGTGGTATAGTGTGTGGTATAGTGTGTGGTATAGTGTGTGGTATAGTGTGTGGTATAGTGTGTGGTATAGTGTGTGGTATAGTGTGTGGTATAGTGTGTGGTATAGTGTGTGGTATAGTGTGTGGTATAGTGTGTGGTATAGTGTGTGGTATAGTGGGTGTAGTGGGTGTAGTGGGTGTAGTGGGTGTAGTGGGTGTAGTGGGTGTAGTGGGCGTAGTGGGCGTAGTGTGCGTAGTGTGCGTAGTGTGCGTAGTGTGCGTAGTGTGCGTAGTGTGCGTAGTGTGCGTAGTGTGCGTAGTGTGCGTAGTGTGCGTAGTGTGCGTAGTGTGCGTAGTGTGCGTAGTGTGCGTAGTGTGCGTAGTGTGCGTAGTGTGCGTAGTGTGCGTAGTGTGCGTAGTGTGCGTAGTGTGCGTAGTGTGCGTAGTGTGCGTAGTGTGCGTAGTGTGCGTAGTGTGCGTAGTGTGCGTAGTGTGCGTAGTGTGCGTAGTGTGCGTAGTGTGCGTAGTGTGCGTAGTGTGCGTAGTGTGCGTAGTGTGCGTAGTGTGCGTAGTGTAATGTCATGTCATGTCATGTCATGTCATGTCATGTCATGTCATGTCATGTCATGTCATGTCATGTCATGTAATATACACTCGTTTGCAGAAAGGTTGTCCTACACAAATATCCAGATATCTAATTTATTCAGACATATCTAATGAGATGCATAGTGACTGTGCCAGCTGTTAGCATAATTGTTCAGTTGCAGAGAGATTTGGTGAAACATGCCGAAAGCGTACTCAAAAGATGTACGGTGTGCTGCAATCTCGAATAAGATTTTGTACAGGAAAACAGATGAAGAAATCGCAGGTATACTTTTTTTGTGCCCGAAAAGTGTTCGTCGTTACTGTAATTTGTTCTTTAATACAGGAGACGTATCCCCGTCCGACATTCTACCGAACTTGTTCCTCACGAGGAATATATAGTAGTTAAGGCGGTCTTAGAGACCAGAAATTCAACTAGTGGAAATTGCAGATGTGATAGCTAACTCAACAGGCAACCAATATAGTACATCAACTATTTGCCGAGCTTTACGCCGACTTGGATTTACGCATAAAAAGGTTAGTTAGTTGTTATTGCCGTAACATATATTGTATGCTAGAGAGATAATTAAGAACAAATCTTCACTTTTCTTAGCTTCATCAGGTTTCTGCTAAAAGAAGAGACGACCTGAGAACGACATATTTTGCTGAAATGGCAATTTTTACTCCAGAGGAGCTAGTATTTGTCGATGAAACTGGCTTCGTAAGTACGCTTAATTTATAGTCACCGTGAAATTCCGTCGAGAAATATGTAGCTCACTTTCAAAAGCTTTTCATGACAATATAAATAATACTCGTCGAAGTTTATTTGTGAGGTAAATTTTGCGGGAAAAAACGAGTACTATTGCGGAATAATTATTGTTATTACGCTGAAAATATACAGTAGCTTCTTTTTCTTACAAGGATAACAAGCTATCCAGGGATTATGGGTATAGTCTTCGTGGTCATCACGCATTTAGGACGGGAATGGGGGAGAGGGGACGACGATTATCTGCTATATCAGCTATCAGCATGGATGGTTTAGTCGCTGTAAAGGTGCTACAACACTGAAGGGCAACATGTAGATGCAGAAGCTTTCACCGCTTTTTTGCGAAATAATCTACTTCCAGCTCTCAACCAATATGATGGAGTGCAGAGGAGATATGTTGTCGTGATGGGTAATATTATAGTGAACTTTTTGATTACTTTGTCTTTTCCAAACTGAAGTTTTGTCTAAAGCCCCGGTCAAACGGTCTCAAGGCAACATTCGCTGAAACCAATCAGTTGAAACCTTTGACATGGACTGAAAACATTTTCAAAAACAATAGCAGTTAATTAGAATGTTGAACAAAATGTTAACGTTGAATCGATGTTGAAACCGTTTGACCGAGGCTTAATGGAGCACAACTTATCCCTTTCAGTTCAATTAGTTTATCATGAAAGGGAGCCGGAGTTACAAGAAGCTATACAAGCAGACGATTTGAGATGATTTATTGCTGGCCTTGTAATACATTTACGACATCGGCTAATGTTTTTTCAATCATGTTCATATTATTTAAAAAAAAGAAGCATCCAGTAAGTGCTTTCGGTCGAGTTCCCCAAACTCAATAAGCGCAAAACCTTGGTGTACGCACTTTGCTGAACCGTTGTTGTCATAAAATAAATTACACCACAGTCAGCTAAAGTTTCATGATATTAATGAGGTTAAGGATGCGAACTGGAGTGGACCTTTTTCAGGATGTAATTGGCACCGGAGGGCAAAAGAATATCCGACTGATTTCTTTAAAATCACGAATACGAAATCGGTAGTATAATTAGAAAAACATGTTTGTAAATGCTATTTTCCACCTCCAATTGATTATTAATCTTTCTAAAACTGCGTTTTTGAACATTGTTTGCCGTCCAGTAAAGGGGATCACGAGCGCAATAGTAGGTCCTTTGCAGGGCATGGTCACGTGACCTAGTCAATAAAAAAAATTGGCGAGAACATGGATGCCAGAAAAGGAAAGAGTGACCCACAATTAGTAAACAGTACATGTTTTAGGTTCATATCTTTAAAACTGAAGGAATGGGAATTTTTGAAATCATAAAATTTAACACGAGGCTGGCTAGGAAGCCAACATATTCGATTCTGTAATTTCGCGCATTTGTACGAATGACAGTTATTGACAAATACCAAATAACCGCGTACCTCACCACTCATATTTATACTTTTCTTCTGTTTGGATTTTAGACAATCATCCAATCCACCATGTACCAGAGGTGTCCGAGATTAGCTATGGTTCAGGCTCGTTACTGAGGTACCTCCCGCCATACAGCCCAGACCTTAATCCAATCGAGGAATCGAGGAATCGTATCATCAAGCGAAGCATTTTATTCGACAGAATGATACAGCATTTCACTCCACGCCAAATAAAGCTGCATTTATTATGCATGCCTTTGCAAATATATCACAAAGCAACTGTAACACGTATTTCCACAATTGCGATTATATATTATAATTTCAGTGTCAGTAATCCTTTCTCCGCCGCCCCTTTATCTACTTATCTGTTGATATTTGAAATTACAGGATTTAGAGTGGTAAGGTTGCCTTAGTTACACATTTTTGACGGATTGACGAATAAAATAACAGACGACTCTTCATCAATGTTAATTCGTGGTCAATGAATCAAATCATTACCGTGACTGTTCCCTAACTTGATTTCGTGCAAAATGCCTTTTACAGCAAACTAGGTCAGTTACTGATGGACGAGGGTTTGGCAAAGTTGTCTACTCACGAGTATGCCTTAACAACGTACTTCACGTGTACGTAGATTTCAAAAACCGAATGAGTTTCAGTTACCCTGGGTACCAGAGGTTTATTAGGTCTCTCTCTGCACTTATTTTTTCTGAGAAGCGCGAAGCGACGAGAAAGGGAATAACCTCTGGAGGCGCTGATCCGAACCTCAACCGGCGCCACCAAATGTTATTTCCTTTCACGTCGCTTCGCTTTTCGCTTGAAAAAATAAAATTTCTACAGAGAGAGAGGTGATAAATCTCTGGTATCCAGGATAGGTTTCAGTTTGACAAGAGTTTGTTGAGTTATGCACTCATAGCAATTTAGGACTCTACGTTATTCCGGCGGTCTCAGTTTCACTTCGCGCTCATGATGCAAAAGCCATGTATACAATTGTTCTAGGCAAGGGTAACTTTATTCCTAGGGTAGTGCTAAATCTGTAATCGTAATCTGTACATACGTTTCCCTCTAGTTAGCGATTTAACCCAGGATCCGGTTGTCTAAGCAAGAGTAACTTCATCTCTAGGATAGCACTAGATCTCTAATCGTAATCTGTACATACAGTTTCCCTCTAGTTAGCGATTTAACCCAGGATCCGGTTGTCTAAGCAGGAGTAACTTCATCTCTAGGATAGCACTAGATCTGTAATCGTAATCTGCCAGAAGTTTAAGAAATAAAGTACTCGACTTACAGACTTTACTTTTAGAAGAACATTTTCCTAATATTGCGATAACTGAAACATGGTTGGACGCTGGCTTTATGGACTTTGAATTGGGACTGAAAGACTATTCTATTCACCGTAGGGACAGACAAGATCGAAGGGGTGGCGGTGTTCTCTTAGCAGTCCATAGAAATTTAATTGCTATAAGGAGAAGAGACTTGGAAATTGATGGTACTGAAATTGTAATGGTAGAAGTTTGTCAGAAATCTAAGGGTAGTGTTTTATTTGGAGTTTGTTATAGACCCCCAAATGCCAAAATGGAATACTCTTTAACTCTGCGACAACGCCTGGAGAGAATTGATATGACAAGATTTGCTACTTAGTTGGGGACTTTAATTTTCCATGTATAGACTGGCATACTATATCTCCTACTTCAACGGATGCCCTCACCTTGGATTTTTGTTCCATGCTTAATGATCATTTTTTGGTGCAGTGCAATTACAATCCAACAAGAATTGCAAATATAACTGCAAATATATTGGACTTGATCTTGACTAGAACTCCTGAATTAATTAGCAACATCGAGCGAGGTTCTGCCTGAACACTTCGATTCTGATCATTTACCTGTGGCTTTCGACATCAAAATGCAATCTGGACGTCCTCACAAGTCTGCTCCTAGACAGGTTTATAACTATAAGAAAGCTAATTTCACTGAACTGAATGAATTGTTAAGCTACGTTCCATGGAATTGTGCATTCCTGGAGGAAGATGTGGACATTTGCGCTGATAAAGTCGAAGACCTCTTGCTTGCTGCTGCAGATATGTGCATCCCTTTATTCACAGTGAAAAGAAGGACAAACCCTCCATGGATCAATAAGGAAATTCTGCGTTTGATTAAAAAGAAGAAAAGATTATGGCGCCAATTGAAAGCTCACCCATCTGAAACTCTAAGTCAAAAGTTTAAGGACTTAAGAAGTACAATTAAAAAGTTAATAAGATCAGAGTATCATAAATACTTGCAACACCTCTGATGTCCTCAAGGAAAACCCCAAAAGATTCTGGTCCTTTCATTCCATAAAGACTAAGTCTAAAAGACTTCCAGACATCAGTGCTTATAATGGAATTTATGCAACCAAGCCACAGGAACAAGCTAACTTGTTTAATATTCACTTCCATTCTGTCTTCTGTAAAGAAAGCTCAGGTGTGCCTTCTATCTTGGTGCAGAATTTACAGGATGATCAGCGTGTTAATCACTATACAGACTTTGTGTCATGCAATACAAATGCAGTTCAAAGAATATTACAAAAGCTTGATGCAAACAAGACTTCTGGGGTAGACAAAATTCCAGCTCGCCTGTTGAAGGAGACAGCCCACATGTCTGCCGTTCCACTTACTACACTTTACAATTTGTCATTCAAGCATAGTCCAGTTCCTAAATTATGGAAACATGCCAATGTTACTCCCATTCATAAGGACGGTGATCGAGAGCCAGTTGAACATTACAGAGGCATTTCGCTATTAACCATCACAGGGAAATGTCAAGAGAGAATAATTTACAATGCAATTTACGGGCAAGTCATTGAGTTTATCCACAGTTCCCACCATGGATTCATAAGGGGTAGATCCTGTACAACACAGCTTCTCTTGGTACATCATGACTGGTCTAAAGCCCTTGACAACAGTGGACAAGTTGATGTGGTGTTTATTGATTTTGCTAAGGCCTTAGACCTTGTGAATCACACCATTCTCCTGACTAAGCTATACAAGTACGGAGTTCGTGGTAGCCTATTGGATTGGTGCAGAGACTATCTTACTGACCGTCAGCAGAGAGTCGTGGTAAAAGGGGAAGTTTCTGATTGGCTAACAATTACCTCTGGTGTTCCACAGAGTTCTTTGTTGGGACCACTATTTTTTATAGTTTATATCAATGATTTACCGGGGGTAATTAGTAAGGATAGTTCAATTGCTTTATATGCAGATGATAGCAAATTGTGTAGGATTATTAATACTCCAGAGGATATGTCATCTTTTCAGGGTGACCTGGATAAGATTTCTGACTGGTGTAAGGAGAATAAAATTAAAGTTAACACTAAGAAATGTAAGATCATGAGAATCACTAGGAAAAAGAGTCCTCTCATTAGGGATTATCACATAAATGGTCAAAGTCTGGAAAGTGTACATATATAAGGACTTAGGTTTGTTTACTAGCTCTAATTTATCATGGAATTCACACATAGATTCTATAACTGCCAAGGCTAATAAGATTCTTGGACTGGTGAAAAGAACTTTTATGGATATTAAGGACGTTACTACATTAAGAACACTATATTGTAGTCTCATTAGACCATTACTCGAATATTCATGTGAGACTTGGAATCCACATACACAACGTAATATTAATAGATTAGAGGCAATTCAGAGGAAGGCAACTAAGTTTATCCTAAAGTCTGGTGAAGATTATAATACTAGATTAAGTCAATTAAGTTTACAAAGTCTATCTAATAGGAGATTTACAAGGGATGTAGTATTTTTATATAATTTAATTAATGGGCATTATAACATAGATATTTCTGATAAGCTTTTATTCTGTAAAGATCGTAACGTAGGTTATAATTTAAGAAAAAATGACTCTCTTGACCTTGTCAGTATGTATAGTAGAACTAATAGTTTTAAATATAGCTATTTTATCCGCATTATCAATGAATGGAACAGTCTAACAAATGATATAAAAGAAGCTATTAGTATTTCTAGTTTTAAGCACAAAGTTATGTCATTTCTTAGTAATACTTAGTTTTATATTTAGTATATAAAGTCAACTTTTTGATATATTTTAGAATTTTAGCTAGTTTTATATTATATATTATTTATTTTATGGATTTTTCTCATATTATATTGTAGTTACTGGGGAGCATCCCTTGTATGGTGTCAAGGGCGCTTTTTGGATGTTTCCCTCCACTCTTTATTTAGTGTATATATTATTTGTTTCTTATTTCATTTATGGAGAAAACTGTAATAAATAAAATAAATAAATGTTCCCTCTAGTTAGCGACGTGCTTACCCTTGCTTCGAACAACCAGGCCGTGGTGGTTAGGAACTAATACCGCGTAGGCTGCGGAACGTGATCACGTAATCTTGGCAATCAAAAATGCTGGTACTACTGACATGGGTGCCAGACATTGAAAAAGCGACGCACAATTAGTATTCCATGCAAGTTTCATGTTCATATCTTAAAGACTGAAGTAAGGACATATTCTTGAAGGCTCGATGTGCATGGGGACATGCATGTTAAATTTCAAAAACTGGTATTCATTCGTTTGCACCAATGTTTTTGATTGGTCACTTGATGCAAACAAACAAAACGATACCGTCAATCACGACATTCTCCTCGCTAAATTATGATATTATCACCAATAAACCATGTAAGCTTTGTAATCAATGCATCACCACTATTTAAAATCCTTCAAAAGGATGGCTTTCTTGTCTTGATATTCCTCGTCACTTAAGGCTCCACCTGTTTCAGCTATGTAGTACCTTAAGCTGTGCCAATATTCGAGATCTTTCTTCTGAGGGAACCTTGAAATAATGAGCATGGCATTGGCTTAGTTCGTGCAAATTTTTTTTACAACCCAACTAAGTTGATTGCGCCTGTTTTCTGTCTAATCTTAATAATTTTATGAATAATGTGCATATGTCAGTCACAAAATAAATTACCCAAGCATTTAATCCTGCTTGTCCTCTACATATATGCATCAAGTTTGTGGCTAAAAAATTACAATACCTTAAAGTAGCAGTACTTGATAAACAAGATACGTGTATGTGTGTTTAAAATACGTCTGTAGACGTTCTGCCCCGTTTTAAGGCACTGTTCTGTTTACAAAGGTTTCAGACAGCTCTTACATTCGAGAATGTCAATGTGTATATGATCCCTTTAGCCAATTTTCCCACAATGTTTACAGCATATGTACCGGTAACGACCATCAAGAGCCATGATAAAGCTCAGACGTGTAATTGAAATGCTTACGATTGGTTTTGGGTCCCCCTGGAACTGGCCAAAATAAATTTGATTCGGTCTCGGAAATCTGCCACTCCCTTTCAAGTTGGACAGAAACTGGTAGAATGGGTCGATTCCCAGTTTACGTCACACACTATCGGGAATTTGACGATATTATGCTTTTGTTTTGAGCTAAAATCTTCGGGTCTGGGAAACTTCCTTGGCCGAGCTTGCTGATGTTTTACTGCTGCTGGCCATGGGTGGCTTTATGACCTCTGCAATGGCCTTAGCAGCACTCGCAACAACGTCTCCTATGCTCTCACGCTGTATCTATTTACGAGCTCCGAAGCCAAACATTGGAAGAGTCGGAGGATTTTCCACATCATGTGATCCGATAGCCTAAAAAACGCAATATCGAACCTATTACTATAAAGGCGGATGGTGCACGTACACTACAGTGTAATATGGATGTTAAATAATTAGATTATGTCCCCAAACTCGACAAGCGGATGTCGTACTGAACCAATCAGGCTGTCCTAGCTTCCCTCCCCTTCCCACTGGGACTGATACTCAGGTTACCATAATCAAGATCATCGTTCGGCCTCTAGTTATTCTCTAGTGTCATTGGCTGAAAGTGTACACCGAATTCAAATAAAAGACACTGAAAAAAATCAACACTGAATTTTAACGCCGGACGTACGTGAAACAACCGTAGGGACTAATCTAAGCCAGGACTCAGTTGGCTACAAAAACCAACATACTTATTCCAAGTTTATGCCACTGCATGGATAGGATAGATCCAGTTCACGCCTAAAATGTGATTGACTGGAGGCACCAAATGACTCGGTTTTTGACCAAAATATATTAAACCGACCATGTACAAGCTATCTTGATATCACTTTGGCATTTATGCATGTGATGCTGTGAAGCGTGTTTTTTTTTACCAAAACACTATCCGACCGTAGCCTTTGTACAAGGTAATTCGTTGGCACCAAAATCAATTCAGTTTGTTACAGCTGGCAATAAATATTAAAATAGAGACGGCAGTGCTAGTGAATTGCGTTTGTTATCCTGTAATTAGTACAATTGAAAGATGTTATGAAATGCTGTGGTTTTGGCATACTTCAGTGAACGTGAGAATGTGGCGTAAAATGTGGTATATTTTTAAGACCGCGAATTATTCACATTTTTTTGGAGGAGATTTCAACTTTCATGTTGATAAAGTTAACAATCATGACGCTAATCGATTTCTCCGCCTACTGAAATCGTTTAATCTTGTTCAACACGTTGTGGAACCTAGTACCCACCGTGACGGGCAAATTTTTTTTTTGGGCCCCAGTTGAGATCAATGAACAACTTTACCATGAGGCCTTGCGCGCCCAATCCAAGATGGCGGACAAAGATGGCGGACTTGGGGAAAGGAAATTGTTTTCGGGGTTTTGACAACTGGGTTGACGTAATTCAAGAAACCACGTGATGTTGCCATAATAAAGGGAGGAGTGGGTCAGTAGGAAATAATACGCAGTGGGTGGCTGGCGGTACCCTGCGAGCAGAGGTTTCTCATCTCTTTGCCTTTCCTATCGGCGACAGGAAAGGCAAAGAGATGAGAAACCTCTGCTCGCAGGGTAGGCTGGCGGCAACTTGTAGTTTTCATTTTCGCGGAAGATTACGAATTCGGCACCGGCTTTTGCGCGGGATCGTGGGATTTTCAGTATTCTTTAATACTATTGAACCTGGATTTTTCTAACCGCTGGAGCCGAATAAGGGTTTGAAAAATCTCGACAACTCTTGTTTCCTGAACAGTGCAATTCAGTACTTGTTCAGACATTTTTGCGTAGTTTCCGGACATCAATCGAAAAGTTGAGAATTTTAAGTTTCCTAATTAAAAATTATAAGACCTTGTAAACTTTAACTACTTATGATTCTTTTCCCGATACAAAAACATTAGGCTTTGTTTTTATAATTTTGTTGGTTGTGCGAAGCGATTATATATATCTCGGTATTTACAGAGAGATGACAAGGGGATATTGTCATAAAACTTGAAACTTGAAACTTGAAACTTGATCTTCTCAAATATGAAAGGTAATAAATACCCCTATAATAAAGTGCTAATGTAAAATAAACAAATTTCCTTATGCAAGGCACAACGATCAACGCATTACTCTTTCGTGTTCGCCTTTCACGACTTTATGATTTACGCGAACTTGGCGAGACGTTTTCGCGCGCTAATAAATATTTTCTGGACCGCAAGTAGCTCAATTTATAAAGGGAAGACACACTTCAGGGGCAGATTCCGACTTCGGAAGAATGGTAGAATCCCCAAAAGGAACAAAGAATATTTTATAAAAAAATTGTCGTGATATCATAATAAAATATATTATTTTTAATTTGTAAATTATATTATAATAAAAAGTCCTTTGTTTAGCACTCGCAGAACCCCCCCCCCCCCCTCCAATTAGTTTCGCCCATCCGTATTTACTTTGCCAATACATTGTGCAGAGTTATAAAACAACATTCATATATATGTATGTATGTTACATTTGTATCAGGTCAGAGAAAGGTACTAATTTATAATTTCAATTTCTTCAGGGAAATTATGGGTTATCCAACAATCTTTATTTTTTTTGGTGGTCATTTTCAATCAAAATATTGGAGGTGGGGTACTTGAGAATTTGTGTATGGTTTTGGTATTCTTTATGAGGGTGGGGGAAGGAAAGTAGGGTTATGCAGGTTATATGTTTATAAAGACTATACTCTTTCCTAGGTTATACTGATTTGTTTCATTTCCACCCCTAATTCCTTAGAGTTGAAGTCTACTTTACAGTAACAATATTTGCAATAAATACAACAAAATATACTTCTTTATTATCCAATACATGCAGGCTTGAACCCATTATTTGTGCCTGGCCAACAAGAGAATGTACATGATTTCATGCCTTCCTTTATAAATATTAGCTATCCCATGGTCAGCTTTTGAACTTTTCAGTTGTGATATTGGAAGTAAATTAAAGACTGCATTGATTATGACTATACCACAGGGGGGCAGGTTATTTATTCAGATTACGTCATATTTTTATGACTCCCCCCAGAATAAACTGCTTATTTAAATAATTTTAGCAACCCCCTCCATCCTTTCAAAAATTTAATACACCGCCGTCCCTAGCACTCCCCCCAGGCCATTTCCATATGCAAACTAGCATTATTTAACAAGCATAATTTTACAGAACTGTCATTTTGGGCCGTGAAACTCTGTTTAATACTACAATATGTAGAAAAGCTAAGAATAAACCATAAAATTAACTGTTATTAACTACCACTAATTTGGTGTCTGTAAAAAGTATTTGTTGCTGCATGGTATTCCAAAACTACACAACTACACTATTGTCATTTAATAGATATAAAACATTATCATTAATTCCTTACATCAGGCATTCCTAGCTGCATGCAACCTTAAGAAAAAGTGTTCTGGGGGGGACCGGGAAGGTTTTTAGATTTTAGATTATTGCAAGTGCATTCTCCTGCATTTCTTAAGCTAGCTCTATTTAGTGCATTAATTAGCCATTCTGTGCACGTACCATTTTAAGTGTAAATACGTAGGTCTTTGTTTGACAAACATTAAAAAATTTACATTAATCCACCCAACCTTTCATAAATAAATTTTAAGATTCTCCCTTCTAAAGCCTGTTAAAACAAATTGGGATCCCCTTAAAAATCACCTGCCCCCCTCCCCCTGTCAGGTATACATATTATGAATACAGCCTAAAGGAATAAAAAGAACCCTGTAATTCTTGGGTTCCAATTTTGTTTGTTTTATCAGAAAACCTAACAGTATTTTTCAAGTGTTTAGAAGCAGTATGAATTAAGGCTATACCAATTATTTGTAATTGTTTCCATTTACATAAAATTATATATATACTAGCACACTAATTGTTATATAAAAGCTAGCTCAGAATGCATTTTTAATCGCTTTTGAAACACTCACATTTACAATAATGTTTGGCTGTGATTAAAGGTTTTTTCTACAATAAACAGCTTTTAATAAGTGCACAACCTTCTGATTAATTAGTCAATTAAGCTTTAATAAATAATAGTGTTATCAGAGTATATAATCTATAAATAATAATGCACATGCATGCATGTCAAGACCTCAGGTATACCTGATTTACTTAATGATATTAATTAAGGGAGCAAATACATACTATATACAATTATATATATATAATTAACTAAGGGAAACAAATTAAACTGCTAAATGTATGTAAAATACCACAGGCAGTAATAGGAAATAAAACAACAATTTGATTAATTACCAATGAATTGATCATTATTATTTAACACAACTTTTAAATTTGAAATGCATGTAAGTGTGTGCTCAGGATATTATAATATTATATATAAATGGGCAACATACATGCATGACTGGCCTACTACTAACACTTGAAAAATACTGTGTTTTAATAGTTAATATGTTTTCTGACAATTACAATTTTACAGTATTACAGCTAGGGTTTTTTATTTCTTTAATCCACCTAATTTACCTTTTACATGTACTTCAAATTCCAATATCACAACTAGAAACGTTCAAAAGCTCCAAGGGGTAGCTTATATTTATGAAGGAAGTCATGAGGTCATGACTACATCCTCTTGTTGGCTGGCACAAAATAATGGGTTCAAGCCTGTGTTGGTTAATAATTAAAGTAAGTACATTTTATTATATTTATTGTAATTATATTGTTACTCAGTAAAGCAATATGAGACTTCAACTAAGGAAAGGGGTTGAACTGAAACAAATCAGCATACCTAGGAAGGGATAGGATAGGGTTATGATTAAGTGCAATTGTTAAAGTCACCCAAAATTACAATCAAAATACCCTTACTCTTTCTCTACCAGGTACAAATGTAATATGATTTTTTTTATATAACTCTGCATAAAGTATTGGAAAAGTAATTTTTTTTGATAAGAACTAAGGGAAGGGGGGGGGGGGGGATGCTATACTTTTTTAAATTATATTAATTATATTTAATATACAAATTAAAAATAATATTTTCTTATGAAATTACGACAAATGTTTATAAAATATACTGTGTTCCTTTTTCCTTACGTAGGGAAATTCGTTTTTTTAACATTCACTTTGTTTTACCACTTATAATTAAGGTATTTATTACCTTTCATATTTGAGAAGATCCTATTGATCCCTCTGCAGAGAATAATCGCTTTGCACAATCGGGAAAAGAATCATAAGTAATTAAAGATTACAATTAAAGGTCTTACAATATTTAATAAGGAAACTTAAAATTCTCACCTTTCATCAACTTGCAGCTTTTCGAATAATTATATGTCCGGAAACAACGCAAAAATGTCTTAAAGGTATAAACTCTTACGAGCAAGTACTGAATTGCACTTACTTTCATGATCACCGTTCAGGAAACAAGAGTTGTCGAGATTTTTAAACCCTTATTCGGCTCCGGCGGTTAGAAAAATCCAGGTTTAATAGTATTAAAGAATACTGAAAATCCCACGATCCCGCACGAAAGCCGGTGCCGAATTCGTAATCTTCCGTGAAAATGAAACGCCGCCAGCCACCCACTGCGTATTATTTCTTACTGACCCACTCCTCCCTTTATTATGGCAACATCACGTGGTTTCTTGAATTACGTCAACGCAGTTGTCAAAATTTTACTAGCACCACCCCGAGAACAATTTCCATTCCCCAAGTCCGCCATCTTTGTCCGCCATCTTGGATTGGGCGCGCAAGGCCTCGTGGTAAAGTTGCTCACTGATCTGAACTGGTGCCCAAAAAAAAAATTTGCCCGTGACGGCCATATTCTGGATCTGCTTATTTCTAGAGCGAGTGAGGAGTTTGTTAGTAACTGTCGCCTTCATGGCTCTGTGATATCTGATCATAGTACTGTGCATTGTAATCTTCGTCTTGCCAAACCAATATTTGAGAAAAAGGAGATTTCTTATCGCAAGGTGCGTTCTATTGACTATACCACTTTTTGTCATGATCTAAAGAACTCTACTTTATTAACTGAACCAGCTAGCGACCTGAGTGATTTGATCTCTCAGTATAACGATGTTCTGGCATCACTGCTGAACGATCACGCCCCAACAAGAACTGTAACTATCCGACCTGCTGCTCCATGGTTTACTGGTCTAATAGCAATCGAGAAGAGGAAAAGGAGAGCACTTGAGCGTCGTTGGCGTACCTCACAGCTTACTATTGATCGTCAACGCTACATTACGCAATGTGGAGTTGTTAACAACGCCATCAGGTCATCTAAAATTAAATAAGTATTATTCCACTATCTTCATTGCTAATAAGAATGATCAACGCACTCTCTTTTCAAACTGTCGACAAGCTGCTTCACAAAAAAGCGGAGGTACGTTATCCACCTTCCGGTTCTGATAAGGAACTTTCAAATTGTTTTGCTGACTATTTTACTGATAAGATTGCTGGTATACGTCATTCCCTGGCTACGGAGAGTTGCGGTCCTATGATTTACCTCCCCACACCAGTGATATGCGCCTGTGAGTTATCTGGTTTTGAGTGCGTCTCTATAAAATAAGTTGCTGAGCTGATATAGGCCTCTACTGTTAAATCCTGTGCCCTTGACCCTGTTCCTGCCGATGTCCTTAAAGCTTGTGTGCACGTGCTACTTCCTGTAATGACTGATATAATTAATCTCTCACTAGATACTTCTATTATGCCTGATTCTTTTAAGCTCGCTCTACTAAATCCGTTACTGAAGAAAGACAACTTATATTTCGAAGAGTTTTCTAATTTTAGACCTATTTCTAACCTCATGTTTATGTCAAAACTCACTGAGCAAGTTGTGGCACTTCAGCTTAATAACTACATTAAAGGTAATGATCTTGATGAGGTTTTTCAATCAGCCTATAAGAAGTTTCATAGCACTCAAACTGCGCTAGTGAAAGTTCACAATAATATTGATGCTGCTATTGACAATAAGCGTACGGTAATTTTGTTATTGCTAGATTTATCTGCAGCTTTCGAAACTGTTGATCATACGATCTTATTAGAGAGGTTGTCCTGTCGCTTTGGCATATGTGGAAAGGCTCTACGCTGGTTTAAATCTTACCTTAGCGATAGAAAACAGGCTATAGTCATTGGGAGAGAAAAGTCTTCGAGTCGTAACATGCTCTGTGGTGTACCTCAACGGTTCGGTTTTAGGGCCACTCCTCTACCTGCTTTACACTTCTCCTTTAGGAGATATTGTTAGGAATCATGACATCGGCTTCCATTTCTACGCGGATGACACCCAATTGTACCTCTCCTTCGAGTCTACATCTGGGGAAGATCGCGAGTCATCCATAGTGAAAATTGAAGCCTGTGTCAATGATATAGATACGTGGATGTTGCAGAACAAACTTAAATTAAATACGGACAAGACTGAACTTCTTATTATATCACACTTGACACGGTTTTCTTTGTTCTTCATAGGGGTGAAACTCTGGTATAAGCCCGTTGAACAATAGACTAATTAAATAACAAATCTGAGGTTTATAACTGTTGCAGGGAGGTTTATAACTCAGTTTTAAACCTTCTATTTGAGAAAACCTCGCCAAATGTGATATAAATCACTTTCATACCGAGAACCTCGGTTCTCGGTATGAAACTCTTACTTATTAGTGCACATCATCGTCCCCGATCGTATTTAAATGATATTACAATTGGCAAGGATCACGTACAACCTTCGCTTTCTGCCAGGAATATCGGAGTAGTTTTCGATAACAGCATGATCCTCGAGAAACATGTGTCCACTATTTGTAAGTCTGCATTTTTTCACTTAATGAGGATAGCTAAGATAAGGCAATATCTGTCAGAAGACAATACTAAGATCATTATCTGACAGATATTGCCTTATCTTAGCTATCCTCATTAAGTGAAAAAATGGTTCATGCATTGATATCCTGTAGATTAGATAATTGTAATGCTTTATTGTATGGCTTACCCAAGTATCAAATTGATAGACTACAGTATGTTCAGAACTGCGCTGCACGTTTAATTACCGGTAAATCAAAACATGATCATATTACTCCTGTCCTCAAGCAACTCCACTGGCTACCTGTAGGGCAGCGTATTGTTTTTAAAATACTTTTACTTACATATAAGGCTCTAAATAAATTAGCTCCACCGTACATTAGTAATATGCTTCACGCCTACATTCCTACACGTACCTTGAGATCGTCTTCGCAATATTTATTAACTGTTCCTATGTCTAATTTGAAGAGCTATGGTGACCGAGCCTTCTCAGTTGCTGCACCTAAGTTATGGAACTCGTTACCAGGTAAGATTAGAATGAGCCCGTGTATTGGCAGTTTTAAATCTACGTTAAAGACATATCTTTTTAATTGTGCTTATAATTAATGATTTTTATAGTAGTTTTTAGTTGTCTCAGTAGTTTTAGTGGTATACATACTAGATAGTTTAATATCAATTATATTCTAACTTTATATATATATTTTTTACAATTTTTTTTTACCAGTATTCATTGTAAAGCGCCATAGGGCAACTAGTGGATTATGGCGCTATAGAAATAATTTATTATTATTATTATTATTGTTAAAACTGGAGGCTACAGACCTAAACTGCCAGAAATACAAAAATTGAAGCGGTTTCTACAAAACGTAAAGAATTACGACCATTTTAACTGAACCTCAATATTAATAAATTTGAATCTCCCGCCCTGTCTGTTAAAAGTTTGCACAACAAATGTTTACAGCATCAGGACCCAAAGTTGTCCACTGGGTAATTCTGTATTACTAAAGCTCCGCTATATTTGACACACGCTTTCGACACCTTCGACACAATTTTGAACTAATGTTACATTTAGCATTTTACACTGAAATCAGTCGTTCTCGGTAGAAACAATGACTGTGCTCACCTCGGAACTAATTATAAGCTTAATCACTAAATTAGTTCTAGTTAAACTTTAGTAGTTATTCACAGGTTTATCAAGAAAGTGCGAGCCGAGTATTTAGATCTAGACAGGCTTTTAGTGTCAAACTTATGGGTTTTTCGTACAATTTCTTAGAAGTAAAACTACGAATATATTACTCAAAATCGAGTGTAAAAACTTACAATCATTTCGGCCCATACTCTGTATTTATATGGCTGGTAGGCAGTACCGTGTGATTCGCGTAATTTAGTCATAGTCTCATTTATCTCCTCTTCTTTCTCTGATTCACGAGGCCCTTAAAATGAAAAGAAAATATCAGTGGGGTATTTAATTCGCTTTACAATTAGCTCGGAAAAGGAATTTTCAAAATTGTCATGCACGCTAAAGACTCACTTACGTTTGGTGCCCTTTGCCTCAGTGGTACAGGGATTGTTGTCAGTCTTCGGCACCTTCATAGTCGGATCAATGGTTATAATCAACATTATTACCGAGATTCAGAAGTGTTATTAGCGCATAGTGATTGGCACATTCAAGTTTACTATTCAGTGTTTTGTTAATGCCTAGTAACAAAGGGCTGCAGTACTCAAGGTGAGGGAGAATATAGGCCTTGTATAGCTTAAGAGCGACAACAGCTGGCACTAGTCGCTTTAGACGCCTGAGCGCTCCAATTTTCGCATATACTTTCTTTAGTATAGTTGAGATGTGTTCTTTAATGGACAAATTATTATCAATTGTTACGCCTAGTATTTTAAGCGTGTCTTGTACAACAATAGGAGAGCCATTTATTTGCAGGTCAAAAACGTAACTAGAGTTTCCGAGAATCATGCCCTGAGTTTTAGTGTTATTAACTACAAGATGATTGGTGGTGAACCAATGGGATAACTTAGCTAGATCCTGATTTAAGAAGAACTCCAGAGTAGTAACATTGGTGTCCGACGCATAAGTGGTAGTGTCGTCTGCATACAGTCTAAGTGATGAAATGTCTACTGTATAGTTCATGTCGTTGATGAATATGTTAAATAGAAGAGGCCCCAGCAGACTTCCTTGGGGGAGGCCACAAAACGTAGCCAACCACTCTGAAAACACTCCATTCACTTTCACCCTTTGCCATCGGACAGATAAGACTGGAGAAACTTGATGGCTCCATCACTGACACCATAAGCCCTCAATTTGGCGAACAACAAATTATGACAAATGGAATCAAAGGCTTTAGATAGGTCAATAGCTACTGAGCCAATCACCTTTCTTTCATCCAGTGCCAAGCGCCAGTCATCTATAGTTAGACTTTGAGGTCGTCTCATCTTTCTTAAAAGCAGGACTGACATTGCTAGTTTTCCATTCCATGGGCCAAGTTGAAGTAGTATTTTAATTTTTTTTATATACAAAGGTTGAGACGTTTTGTTAGTGGACCTGCCAGAGCCTGAAATGAATTTTTTTAGAAGCTTGGGGGGTATACCGTCCGGTCCACATGATTTATTGCAGTTGATGTAATCGAGAAGGGTACGCATGTATTTAGCACTTACAGGGCTGAATGAGAAAGTCAAGTTAATGTCATGTGACGTAATAGCATGAACACTAGGATGACTCTGGTAATCAACTTGACTGTGCGCTAAATCAGTCTGATCCAACCCCCGGCTAGAAAAATAGGTGTTAAACACTTTCGAGGGCTCTGGAATACCTTTACCATCTTCTATCAAATAGATGCCGTTTCCAGCTACATCAGACTTCCCAGCAGGGAGTAAGGGTTTCATCCTCTTCCAGAAGCCTCCAGGGGTGGTAGCAGATGAGGCAGTATCAGGGCAGAAACTCTTGCTGGCAATGCGGGCTATTCACAGCTCTGTATATTGTTTCAACTTCACTTTCTCGCTGGTATTTGTGAAGATTTTACATCATAATGAGACAAACGTTGCGTAGGTGCATCTGTAGTCATCACACACAGGAGTATTTTATAAATGCGAAACGGGCCTTTTGCGCTCTGCCTTACTTTCTGTCAACGTCTCAAGTAAACAAGCACGTGCATACGCCATTAGAACATACTAAGCACCCTGGCTATTTCTGGCAAGGGAAGTTGTTTTCTTCTCCTGTCATTGTCTTCCTTGAGTTAAATCATACTTGGTTATTATTCTTCCTCATGCAGGCTTATTTTACGAAAAAAAATTCTCTATCTCTCGATTAAATATTTCGCGGACTGCAAGATACCAGAACTTACGACATCTTGCACGTGCCTTACATATATTTGTCATACACCAGGACTTGCTTGATGTTAATCCTATAGTACGTACAGGATGGTCACCCATCCAAGTACTAACCCTGTTAACTTGATCAGTGTGAGAATGGATCTATAACCAATTGACTTCTTAGAAATTAGGGCTCCCTTCAAATTTAAGTTATTACCACTTACAATTCCTAACTTACGGGCGTCTTGGTCAGTAAAGGCCACGACTCAAGATGACGTGGCAAAATCTCACTTGCATACCACAAGAGTGAGAAACACGAATCTCTAAGATGTTTTAACTCTACTCATTTTATATTCACTTGACAATTAATATTTATAGGCATATGGGTGTGTAGATTCATTATGCACAGGTTTTATCAACTAAGATGCGAGTGTACAGTGTATCATAGCATATATTTTAGTATATCCAGAGTGTATAACATCCACGTAGCCTGCGTTGCGGCTCTGGAGTATCGGACCTTGACACTAACGGTAATTTATAAAGAGACTAGTCATCCATTGATTGCATTATTGCCTACTCTGCGCCATAACATTGTAGGTTCGGATACATGTACTGGAATTTTAGAGTGTGTGTGGTGATTTTTACTATAAATTTCTTACTTGTCTGATAACACTTGTATTAAATCTACAATACTGAGTGAGAAAAATACAGCAAATGTATTAATAATAATAGGGCTAAATCCCAGAGGGTGTCGAAACATCATTTGGATGGAGGGGTCTATTAAAATGTAACAACTAATATAGTTATTAAATAGACATTTTTAAGTAAAACCAATTTCGTGTGTCAAGTATTCTCTATATGAATACGAAGGATTACAATTATATATTGCCATCTGTTGCACCAAAACCCAAAGCTCCCACCCTTTGACTGCTACACGTGTATAGATTCACTAATATAAACACATGTGGTTCATAAACTTACAGTTTACAGTGACTCGTATCTGTACTGCACCATGCCCCATCTCATTACTAGCTGTACACGTGTATAGATTCACTAATATAAACACACGTGGTTCATAAACTTGCAGTTTACAGTGACTCGTATATGTATACTGCACCATGTCCCATCTCATTACTAGCTGTACACATGTATAAATTCAATAATATAAACACGTGGTTCATAAACTTACAGTTTACAGTGACTCGTATCTGTGCTGTACCATGCCCCATCTCATTACTAGCTGTACACGTGTATGTTCCTGCATCTGATCTGTTCACTGACGAGATGCTGTACACATTTCCTGTACTGGGAGGTTTTATTGTTCCTGGTGATTTGGACCACGTGATGGTGGGTGGTGGATATCCATCTACTGTACACGTCAAACTAAGAACATCTGACTCATTGACAGATTGGTCACGTGACTTGCTTAAAGTAGAATTAAGGTCTAAACAGAAAACGAAGAAAATAAACTATAATAGTTAGTTTTTACGTGATAAACGTTGATGAGAAAAGGAATAAAGCTCTTAAAGCAAGCTTTACACAAAATTGGTGTGGTGTCCATGCCATATTCAACTATAGTTATCTTTAATCAAAGCTCTTGAAAAAAATGCGATTGTCATATATTTTTGAACCCAAAAGTAGAAAACTCTAAAAGTTATTACAATTAGATGGTCATGCAGTCAATTAAATTATTATTTTTAATCACTCGATAATCTTCGAACATCGAATTCATAGCAGTTTATTTCCTGAGATTCAATTAATAGACTGATTAATATAAGGATTAATAGTCATTTGATGAAAACTCCATTTAAGCCTGAATAAGTATGATATTGTTATGAACTAACCTTCCAATACAAAATGGTAAAAACAATGCAGTATTCTTCACGATAAGTGGCTTATAAAACACTTCAATACAGTTACATACTTACATTTCACAATAACAAATGCAGCTGCTGTTGCTTCATGTTTTCTTCCTCCATAAACATTTGTTACTTTACAGACATATTTACCAGCATCAGATTTCACTGTACGAAGGATTGTTAGTGTGCTATTGCGAGTTGTTGATTCTGGTTTAATGTTACCACCAGCTTTCGACCAGGAAAAGGTACATGGAGGATTACCAGTTGCTTGGCACGTGAGCTTGATGGTGTCATCCTGGTTCACTGTTACGTTTGTGGTGGACTGGTGATAGCTGGTGGATCTGTGATGTCAAACAAATATTTCCAACTCTTATAAACTAACTGCTGTTCACCAATTTAGACACATTAACTTCTTAACTACTAACATTAATAACCTTGCTTAGACAGATGTAGAATTGCTCCAAGTCTAACTCGCTGAATCACTGGGTAGGCGATTACTGCGTCAAAAATCGAGCGCGAGAATCGAAGCGAGAGGCGAGTTCGACTTGTTTCACTTGCAGGAAATTGAAACGGGGGGATTGTTTTGGCGCGAAAACACGTTTCAGGGGCGGAGCTTACATTTCGCGCCTTTGACAAACTCTTTCTGAGTACAATCAAATTGTAAATACCACTTCCACGGTCGACTGACTTGACACGTGAACATACCATGCTTGAAGAATTGACGCTTTGTGATTGGGCAAATCTTAGTACGTCATAAGCCACGCCTCCGGTTGAAAAATCAACCGGTAAATTTGGCGCGCTGCAAGTGGGAAAAATCCTTTGTGCGAGGGGCTAAGAAGGACTTTGAGAAAGTCTAAAACAGATGATGAATATCTTATGTGTCTTTTAGATTTGTCAGGTTTTTTAAAAAAGGTTTTCCTTTTTAGAGAAGTTCTAGTCGGTATGGTATCTTAAAAAAAATATCCAAATCCTGCAATTTACCCACATATATCGTAGCAGCTTGAAGTAGCTTGTTTCAAAGTGCCACTACATGTACAATCAAAATTTGACATTAACTTAGTAATCATCGAAAATTTGAGATTGATATGTCAAATATTTACGGAGAAATTCACTTTTCAAAACTGTAAAATGGGCTGGGGGGCAAGAGTTGCTGACAGCCATACATTCTTTGTAAATTTTGAGATATCAATATTTCTGCATATTCATAAAGTAGAGTTGGTATTTGTTCAGCTTTATTTAATGGAAGTGATGTCATACATCCAATGCTTGCCTGCACAACACATGCATGCATGCAGCAACACAACACAATGCCTTGGAGGCATATTTCTACCAAAAACGTCTTTTCATACACAAGAAGTTGTCTTTATCCTTGTGAAGTTCGTGAAAACTAATGTGCATAAAAACGTAGCCATGCTAGTTGTTGTGTTGCACGTTTTAAAATCAATTCCGCTGAATAAAGGGAACTGCCTCTAGCAATGGCAGACAGCATTTTAACGGTAAATTAAACTCTCTTAAATTTTGTGCTTTAATAACTTGCTCATTTGGAAATATTTTTACTAATTTGGATATTTTTAATACTGATTGACCTATTGACACTAAAAAAGTGGCAAATCGAAATATTTTTTCTTTTCATTGTAGTGGCACTTTAAATGTGCATGTGCATTCAGTATGAGATTAAATTGAAATACATGTATAGGGCTGTAGAAGTAAATGAAGATATAAATGTGGATGTTAAGTTATTATTTATCCTAAATATTTAATTCAATAAACAAATAATATCAATAATATCACACTTGCAATCACACCTGCCTATCTTAAAGTGCCTATAAGCCCTAGCCAGTTATATTTGATTTAAAAGTCAAACTGGAAAACAAAATGATCGACAAAGGAATAATAATAATTGGAGTCTGCCAATTTCGTTTATTAAGGAATCAAATTTCAATGACGTCATTTAAGGGATAACCAATATATAGTTCCTTTTACTCTGTTTTATGTCTGCTCCACTTATTAAAAGATCAGTCTGTAATATTGTAAGTGTCAAATGTCTGACGCCTGAAAAACAACTGTATAAATGAAGAAATTCAATGTTATAACTCAATTCATTTTCAACTCATTTGCATAACGTCCCTTAAATGACGTTATTTAAAGGATTTGTAATGCATTTTATAGCAATACTACGACTATAAATCGCCCAAAAATGGTTGAACAAGATTTAAAACACTTTACTGCGCCCAAATAAATGATTTATGGCTAGGGCTTAAATAAAAGCTTGAATTCTTGTCAGGAGAGGCCATCTAGGGAAGGTCTGGGAATTTCTTGTTTTCAACTCAAAGCATGCGATAATCCTTATTGTACGTTCAAGAGTAATTTACCACAGTGTCGATGCTATCATTAGTAGTATTATTGGATCCACAGAACCAAAACACCAGTATGCATTGACCACAAAAGGCATGCATGATATAGAGGATATTACACGGTGGTGAGAAGATATGAAGTTTATCCTCAAGAGTCGAAAACATTTCACGGGTGAGCACAGCGAACAAGTGACATGTTTTCGACTCGAGAGTTCATTTCTTCAAACTACCGTGTATTAATTTCTTTTTATTATATGCGTGGACAATTAAACTGCTCTAAGAACTCTTATCTATTCGTTTTATTCGCTGTCAGTAGAAACTTCTTTGTGATCTTTCTAAGCTGTTCTGGGGAGTTTCATCGGGTTTTCTTGACTCTTCGTTGCAGTCGAGAAAATCTTAAGAGAGTTTTAGATCATACTTGGCTTTTTGTGCTCGGAATATTCATTGTCATGCAGCTCATTTAAGCTGTTTACATCTCCCTCTGTGATTTTCACAAACCTGCCGCTATCTTTGTAGTTCAAAAGCTGGCAAACGTGACGTCATCGATATTTTCACTAGTGAGGATATGGAAAATACGCTACTCAGTACCTGGATGTAGTTTCGTATCAGTTCTATGAGTGGTTTATTTCTCAGTAAAACACTATCGTCCATATAATAAAAAGTTGGATACTTTCTTATCACATCCAAGTTTAGACATATTCTCATCAGAAAAGGCCCTATAATAGAGCGCATTTGAGCAAATATATTAAAGAAATAGGACAAGGCCGAATACATGTACTTGTTATTAGTATGCATGTATCGTATTGCTTTCTGTCAATAGCGGCAACTGTGTGATGTCATAAGATCCAAGATGCGGCGCCCAGGAAATTCAAATGGTTTCGTTGCCAGGAAAATTGGTCTGTACATGTAAAGTGACATCTTAAGTGCACGATTTACAGGAAACAAACACAGTAATAATTATATTTAGACATCGTTCCACATAAAGGATCATTTGAGAGCATTTATTTAACATTGTTTTGCAGACGTGGAAGTTCCCAACAACGAATAAACCAAATACTTTTTAAGTATGAATGTGTTGTATGCATTTGCCACTGAATACAATAGAAATTACAATACAGGTCTGATCATGTGGCATGGTCATGCCATCTGCTGATTGGCTATGGTGAGGTGATAAGAAAAACATTGACTGCTGTCAAATCAGTAGAAAAGCATGGCTAGATGCAAGCTTGAGTCACTGTGGTGATTTGCACATTTTCCCAGGATCTAGGATGGGCCAACTGTGACATGCATATTAATAATAAACTTGTTACCAAAATTCGCTGTTGTTCGATTGCAGTAGTCTAACTGTTGCTGTGTATTACTGGTTAAAAAAGGCTTCAATTCTACTGAGCTTTCAGCTTAGTTTAAAAACATATTATTTAGCTCTGGGCTCAGTTGTGATTAAATGATACACAAAAATGACTTTATAAGTAACAGCCAGAAAATGAGATCACAACATATATTACATACATAATATTAATATAAACAATCATGTGCCAAATTTCCAGTTAAAAAAAGGAACCTTTATCCAATTCAAATTAATGCACTCATGCCATTACACCAGTCTAACTGAGAAACTGAAAATTAGCTAACAGGTGGGAAGTAAGTCACAAGGTGCCTGACTGTGTGGTGCAGTGGCTTAGTACACAACACATTGCGTATGCGGTCCCGCGTTTGATTCCTGCTTTGGGCTAGCTGCCACATCCATACTGACTCTTCTCTGATCCGAGTAGCTTGTGAAAACGTATACATGTACATGTAGGTTGGAATTCCCTGAACTGGGAACTCTGTCCATATGATACCTGGTATAGGACAGCGTTTGCATTAATTTTCGCTTAGTCACTCGTACTAGCGTACTAAGGCTTCCTCTCTTTAATTAACCACCCTGATACACAATAACTGTTTTGATCACCAATACCTAGTACTTACAACTGAAGTATATATAACGACTAATTAAGGACGGTGCCTACTATTGTCAGCGCGCACGACGTTCTGCGCATCTTTCGTCCCGCGGTACATCCCGCGAGACATGCCATTTGCAGAACTATTTTGAAAAAGCTGTGTTAATTGTGTAATTTGATAGACAGAAAGATGAAGGATTTTAAAATACGGTCGAAAAATATGCTTGAGAAATGAACGATTTGGGAAATCTTTAAATTCCACTACACGGCCATGAAAGACAATTTTCAGCTGAAATAGTTAAAAGAGCCGACCATCTTAATTCTTAAGTGATGATTTATCGTGGGGAGATGGTCGAAGAATCGTAGATTTAGGAGATTTACCCGACCAATTGAATGAAGGTTGTTTGGACTGCCATGAATCGCTGCTGTCTTTTCTCCCAGCACCTTGTGCTTTAGTCCTGTCGATGCTTTCGAGTTTCGTCAGTTTCTCCAAAGATGGACTCGGCCGAGTATAAACAATGTGTGAATACGGTCAAATAAGCTTTGTGGAAACGGGTAAACCTCTTGGAAATCCAAAGAAGAATGAAGAAGGAAGGACTGTATGGGGTTTGAGCACAAAGGAAGCAGCAACAGGTTTGATTTTCAATGAAGAAAGTGGAAAGACGGGACTGACACTTTTCCCCACCGCCATCTTGAAAATCTCCCAGAATGCAATAAAATAAACCAATTTTCAGACTTACTAGGGAGGCCTTGGCAAAAAAAAAATCGATTTTTGAAAATAAAATTAGCGATAAAAAGTCCAGATAACTTTTTAAAACGCGTGTATACCCCCATTTTTTCTTTTTGTAATCTAAAATATAGAAGCTACAACGTTCACATACATTTTTTGTCTTTATAAAATTGAAACTTTATGTCAATTTCAGCAAAAAATATATGTCTGTTCATGGTCACTAATGAGGCTTACAAAGCAAAATTTGTACAAAAAATGATAATCATTGTAAGATAAATGGTTTGATTGGCATCCTTTGTGATTATGTCTAACGTTTTTTGCCCTAATATTTTGCCACATAACCCAAAATATTAGTCACTCATTACTAGCGACTCTTACTAGCATACTTTGGCCTCCTCTCTTTGATTAACCACTCTCATACACAAGAACAGTGTACCAGCGTACTTAGGCCTCCTCTCTTTAATTAACCACTCTGATACACAAGAACTGTGTTTTGATCTTCTTGGTCCTAGTAACTGACGAGATACGGGGTGACTATAGCGTACTAAGGTACTAAGAGTCTATCACACAAAAACTGACGATATACGGGGTGACTAGCGTACTAAGGTAGTAAGAGTCTATCACACAAGAACTGACGAGATACGGGGTGACTAGCGTACTAAGGTACTAAGAGCTAGTCTATCACACAAGAACTGACGAGATACGGCGGGATGACTAGCGTACTAAGGTACTAAGAGTCTATCACACAAGAACTGACAAGATACGGGGTGCCGACTAGCGCACTAAGGTGCTAAGAGTCTATCACACAAGAACTGACGAGATACACAGTGACTAGCGTACTAAGGTAAAGTCTATCACACAAGAACTGACGAGATACAGGGTGACTAGCGTAGTACTATAAGGTACTAAGAGTCTATCACACAAGAACTGAGATAAGGGGTAACTAGCGTACTAATTAAGGTACTAAGAGTCTATCACACAAGAACTGACGAGATACACGGTGACTAGCTAAGGTAGTTAAGAGTCTATCACACAAGAACTGACGAGATACGGGGTGACTAGCGTACTTAAAGAGTCCTATCACACAAGAACTGACGAGATACACGGTGACTAGCGTACTAAGAACTTCTCAAGAACTGACCAGCGTTCTCATCCACGTCATTCTGTCAGAGAAGAGGGTAAAGGTGTGCACCATCCTCCTCTTGGAAGAGCAGTCAGTTTAATAGACTGAAGGGGCTACCGACGTTAAATATTAATAGCACTTTACTCGTACAAGAGAAGAGGGCCAGAGAACAACTAGACGTTTGGTGGCTAGCCGTCGACGGCGCTAGACGTGTGGTGGCTAGCCACCTACGGTTCAAGCCGTCTAGTGGTTTGGTGGCACTAACGGTAAAAGTTAGTGCCACTAGCGCCGCTAAAAGCTGTTAGCTCCGTATGGCGTTTAGTGGTGGTTGCAAAGTTTTTGAGCGGGACTGTATAAAATAATATGAACCATGCACTTGCCCACTTTCGATTATGCTTCACTTAAGTCATGTTCACAGGTTTCAAAACAGTAATTGACCAATTTAGCTTGTACATGTACATTTGAAGGGCAGTGTGCAAAATTGGTATAAGCAACATTTTGACGAGTGACACTCTTTTCTTTTCATGAAGTTAAATTTTACGTAGATCATGACGATTCTCGTATGTGAAAATGCTGATAATAGAAAAAAAACTCATCTTTTCTGTATCCCAAGAGCAAATGATTGTACATGTATAAATTTCTCTAATTGGAAAACAAAGCACTGAATCATCCTTAGGTTTTGACAGTATCAACCAATTTATGTAAACTAGAGTTTTTCAATTTATTTAACAAATAATAGATGGTTCTCCTTGTTATATAACAAAATAATGCACGCTCGAGGTCTTGAAAAACTGCGGATGCACGAGCGGAACGCGATTGCATTTAGCAGCTTTTCAAGACCTCGAAAGTGCATTATTTTGTTATATAACAAGGAGAACCATCTTTTATTTGTTTTATAATATAAACTTTAATGTAGTCGAAGGAAATAAAGCTATCTTTATTTAGAACCCGCGTAAAAATCTAAAAGCAAACTGACGACAGCGAAAACCCCATTTTAATGTACTTGACTTGTTTACAACTCTTTTCGTCGCTGATTGGTTCAATTGTGACAGCTTGACATTGACGATCTGAAAGCTCGTTTCTTATTGGATGAAGTAATCTGCTAAGAATAGAACGTGTCAATCGATAAAAGTGAAAGAGCCGGCAAATGAACTGGGTTGTAATATTGTCATCTGGTGAAAACAAAGTGCTTTCTTTTTACAATTTCTGGCCAGCACAGGAGAGGTTTATCTACACATTGTGATAGTGCAAGGCGTTCAAAATGCCTGATGGAAAAGCATTCACAGCGAAAGCGTTAGCGAATTAGCGGCAGTAGAGTTGGACACGTGAGTTGAGGATTGCCGACTATTTTCTACAACAACTGTATAGTTGACACTGATTACTGATTCTGTGGTCTGAAGAAGGATATTTTCTTTATCCCAAGGAACAGTGTTGTAACTGCTGCTCTGGTGGCCGTGTTGCGAAGCTTTTGAGGCTCTCTTCGTTGGCATGGCCAATCTACTCTTGAAATTCTGCCAGTTTTGGGTTTTATCGCCCGTTATTCATTCAGGAACATTCAGGAACATTCAGAAACCTCTCAAACGAATTTCTACATGAAACCAGAGAAATCCCATTGTAATCTTCGCAATTCACTATTCAGGTTTCAGCATAAAGCAGGCTTATTACTCGGGCTGCCTGTGGCAGTACCGAGTCTTAAAATGCAAGTCGTAATTTTTATTTTATTTTTATTTTTTATTCCGTGTAGCACAATTTCTGCGCATGCGTTAAAAGTCAAATTCACACCAATCAGATTGCACTGTGCTGGTCACGCAACAACCGCCAGGTTAATTTATTTACATAATTTAATACAGTAAAGTAAGATGGCGGAGGACCCGCGAGGAACTTTCTCTCTAATTTGGAGTCCCATCTCTCAAATGTAAGCCAGTTTAATGTTTTATTTAACTTCACTCGTGCGAAAGCCTTCCAACAGGCTCAGGATATTTCAACTGGCGCTATTGTCGGAGCCGAAGGACCGCGTTTTTTACCCAGATGGCCAGTGATTTTATATACGACACGTACGACGACCTGAAGCCAGTGAAGGGGCCAGGATCCGGAAAGCTAAAATTCGAAGAAATAGATATTGGAATCTATAAGCCATCGGCTCGCTGTGCTGCATTTAAAACATCCGAGGAGAACATCTTATTTTGGGTGAAGGCACTTCAAGACCAATATTATGAGTCTCTTAAAAACTGTCAGAGATTTACATTTACCGTAAGTTGGATCAGAGAGTATTGAGATCAAGTTATTTCGTTCCAGCGAGGATATTGACCTAGCGGAAACGGTACAAGCTGTCGAAGGATTTTACTTATAATCATCCACGTCTACTTAACAACAGGAATAGTTATGTGCCAAGGCATGGCAAAGATTGAGTTTCCAAGATTACAGATGAAAGTAGAGAACTTAATGAATGAAGAAACAGAGGTCACGCGCGACATGCTTGAGAACATGAACATGTTCAACACTTTATGTTATACTAAGAAAACAAAACAAATTACAGAGCCTGCAAGTTCACAAGTCAATGAAAAACCCCAAGAGCCTGTAGTTTTGGATCAACATATCCTTGAAACTCCAAAAGCAACACACACATGAGTCAAATTCAAACCGGAAGAGACGGAATTCTTTAGATTCTTCACGAGGATTGTTAGCCCGCAATAAGAACTCTCTCGCTGCTTTAACGACCTTGATTTGTAACATGGAGGCTGACCTAACTGATATGCGTAATGAATTCTTACTCTCGTCACATCAAAACACGAATCAAGAAACCAAACTCAGTCATTTGGAAGACAAATTAGTGCAGAAAGATAATATATACAAGACCGAAATCAAGATGCTGTCATCGCGTATTATTGACCTAGAAGTTGAAAATGGCGAGTTGAAAGCGGATATAATAAAGCTGAGATCCGACTTTCAAACTTAAAAAAAAAAATCAAGAATACAAAAAAGAAGACAATGAAAGACCAAGGTCTCCAGTGTTCCGAGACTACCCAACCTACTGAAGCTTTAGCAACGAATCAGTTTGTTCAAGAGCCATCTTTCTTACATGACAACCCGATCCCTATTCATCAGAATACATTTTCTGTGCTAAATGACGAGAGTTTACAATCACCTGACCGACAACCCACTACTAAAGAAATGGACCATGAAGTACGGTAGTACGGTTAATTCTCGGGTTCAAAACAATGAATATATGCCTGCTCAAATGCAGTGTGTTAAACGAATAAGTAGTGTTTAAATTAAAAGGTCAACATACGAGAAAAATAAAAATATTAAATTACATATATACTAGGGGAGCAGAGAATGAAAGTCACCGCGCTAACGGCCACTCCTAAAGACTGCTAAATTCAGCTAATAATTCTTCCCTTTGGTTATTACTAAAGAGGATTTCAAATGAAAGTGTATTTCATCTTCAATCTCATGTGGCCCGAGTGAAAGCCCAGATGGGCTCTTGTTACAGTTATCGTCGAGTTATTGGTGAGTCATGTCTTGTTGTTGTGTTGTCACTTTGCTCTCGTTTTAATAATACACCAGGCTGTTAGAAAAACCACATTTTTCTTAAATTTGATCATTTTTCATATCAAACTCTCAATGAGTAACACTGTATTAGAATATGGACATTGCTTTTCTCAACTTCAAATGTTTTAGCATCCCATTTTGTGGTCGCTTTAGTGTACGGAGGCGATGCTAAATTCTCTCGCCAATCATTTTCTTTTAGTTTTGGGAAGCGACTTTTATTTTCCTCTTCTTCAACACACCTCAACAACTCAAAGTCGGACATGTTTTCTTCCCAGCTATATAAACTCGCGAAAAACAATCACCGATACGTTTTGTTTTGATTGGATTCTCAGCGTGCTTGATTTTTTTCTTGAGCGTGCATTTATAACAAAATCAAGCACGCTGAGCATCCAATCAAATCGCACGTTCTTAGGATGATCCCATCATTTATATTATAAAATAAATTGTTCTTAATTTTAAATTGCCAATCAAGTATGAAATAAAATATTATTATTGTTATTAATTACATGTATTATTATATCCTCTGGAGACCACATGATATCAATTGGGATACCAAATGAATGTACACGGTATTATTTAAATCGTTTAAATAGAGGTAATCGGCTAACGCTGTTGCCACCCAATTCAGATCATGTGATGTAAACAGATGCTACTCTGGGGAATTATTCCTGTTTCATTCTAATCATAATGCAGTCATGCCTATCTGAATAAAATTAATTTTCAAAGAGTCAATTCTCCAGAGTAATGTGTGTTTACATCACATGATCTGAATTGGGTGGCAACAGCGTTAGCCAATTACCTCTATTGTCTGAAGATCACCACTGGAAAAAACTGGCCAGGGATAAATACAATTGACCTATATCATTATGACGTCAAATCAAATCTATTGTTTAAACGCTAAGGATCACGGTCGTGGGAGGGGGACAAAACAGCAACAACACAAAGGAAATAGCTATCAAATGCATTTTGTAGAACGTAGAATAGCGGTAACAGCCACCAAATACGGTAAATATTGTGGGATAAACATTGATACATCTGATATCTGGAAACCAGACAATTCGAAGTTAAATTTTCCTCAGCAGAGCAGATTTAGTTCAAAATTCTATTGTTCAAGTCGATTCTGTCTACATATTTAATGATATAGGGTAATTGTTCCTAGTGTAACTTTCCTCTCCCGAACTCTTCTGAGTTTATCTACAAAATGGAGAAAAGTGAATCATTCAGTGTAAACCTGTAAGAAATACACCACGTTGTTTATTGTTTCTTGGTATGTTTTTTTTTGCCCGAAAAAACTTTTGTTGACTTGAATAATGACAAGTTTGTGCTTGGTAATCTGCCAGCTTAAGGCCTCAGTTAAATGGATTTTCTTATTGTTGGAATCTAATCTGACTTCAGCTTTTACGGATTGAAAAAGAATACATTTAAAATGTTAGCTAGTGGAATTATCGTTAATCATTTGAAAACATAGTAGTTCAAAAGGTAGCTAGTGAACTTTACTTGATCATTGATGTCATCAACATTATATTAGTGAAGGTAATCTTACCTACATGTACAATAATGTAAGCCTATTAAAGTTAGATTATTTTTATTATTAGTACATTTAATGTTAGCATAGTTTTAATTATACATGTACGTATTGTAAAACACTGTAAAGCATTAACATAGTTTCTTTTTCTTTTTTAGCATTAGTTTCTTTAGCATAGTTCATTCATATTGTAAAGTGCCATTGGGCTAAATGGAAATGGTGCTATAGAAGTACATTATTATTACTATTACAAGTTTACATACTTAGTTTACATATAATTATGTTTGTTTCCTTTCAGAAATGCTACCGAGAAACATATAGTCATGTATTAAAAAGGTTTCCAAAGCAACAGTTTATTGCAGCTGTAATCATATTAAAAGGTCAGTATACACAAATCCCCTCATGTGAACGACTCAATAAAATGTAAGAAATTGTCCCCGGGATTTGGCCCCTTCAATTCAAACTGGTTTGAATCGAAGGGACACATCCCAGGGACAAAATTTGATTGTTCCCCCATATGAACTGTATATGCAACATAAAAACAAAATTAAAATAAACTAATTGCAAAGCATCATTTTATTTTTCCACAAGCCCTTACAAACTCTATTTTAAAAAATAAGGTATTCATTTATATAGCGCAAATTCTATATAAATATGTTCAAATGCGCTTTCAAGATGGCATCTCATAAAATCACAATGTCCCTGCAACAAGTCCCCTCATCTGAACACAACAAGGGATTTGTCCCAGCAACATGTCCCTTCGTGTGTACCGACTTTAATAGGATCGAATCTCCTGGAGCTAAACAGACCATATAAGCTACGAAATGTAGGACATCCTTCTTAATTTTGTATGTGTATTAAACCATACAAGGTTTTTTAAATCATGCATAATTGAAGCTGTGTGCAAAAAGGGCATAAGTGATTCTTGATCACGTTCTAAATTCTCCCTTAGAAAACAAAGTAATTGAAGGAGAATTTAGAATGTGATCAGGAGACACTAAAGCCATTTTTGCACACAGCCCTTCAACTGTGTGTTTTTCAGTTTAAAAATTTCTTGATCTCGAACATTTATTTCTGCTTATTGTATGATTAATTACTAAGAATTCAATTGGAGGATTAAGTACATCTGGGGTACATTCCAGCAGAATTAGCAGAAGGATTCTAGGGGTAATCCAGAATTCCAGCAGAATGTCATAAATATATATAAAAAACTACTTAATAATTCATGAGGCAAGTAGCCAACCAGAGGTCTCTATTTGTACCACGTGCAGTACTTTGAAACCCCATCAAAGTACTCTCTACAGTACTTTGAAATCCTTTTCTAAGTCCAAGGACTTTGAACTATGAATATTCATAGTTCAAAGTCCTTGGAGTTAGAAAAGAATTTCAATGTACTGTAGGCAAATACCTTGAACAAAGGGAGGTCTCACGATTGATCGCTGACTTCCCCAAGCGGTAAAAATACCTATCTTGATGCATACAGACCGTCTCTCCAATGTGGGACCTTTTTTTTTGCACACTGCCCTGACACTGTGCATGTCTGTGACACCAACTATAGTGCCAAACTATAATGTTTTCATCAAATTTCACGCCAGGTTGTAAACACATACTCCCACGAGAACAAGCACATAATTGGTAACATTCCATGTGTTCTTTAACAATGGACGTTTGATTACTTAAAGTGCCTATGAAATGAAAAAATCGATCCCGTTTTTATTTTATTTTATTAAATTATAGACTTCCCTTAGCCATCTTGTGCAATTAAAAATCAATTTGGAGAGCACGAACATAATCCTATTTCATATCGAAGTCAGGCTGAATTGCCAAAAATCACATGCGTGACGTCACTAGGTTTGTGCATTTATATTCACAAAGCCGACTGCAAGGATTCTATAAAAAAAATATGACCATCTTCAAGGTTTCTCAAAGTATTACATATTTAAATTGAAAACTGGCCAAAAATGCACTTATTTCGTAGTATTTATGGCGACAAATATAAATGAGTACACCTTGTGACGTCACGCATGTGATTAGCATATCTTTAACGGCATAAAAATTGTTGCCAGATTTTGGCAATTCCGCCTGACTTCGATTCGAAAAAAAAATATGTTCGCACTCTCCATATTGATTTTTATTTGCACAAAATGACTAAGAGAAACCTAGAATTGAATAAAATTAAATAAAAACGGGATCCATTTTTTCATTTCATTGGCACTTTAAGTCAAACAAAGCAACAATATGTAAATATGCAAGTACAACCTACAAGTCTGAAACATCGAAACTCTAAATGCATGAAGTTTTAAAATCATTTTGTTGTTTATCCCACAACCACCAAACAAGCATGAAATTATTAAGTAGTTTTTGAAGTTGTTTTAAGGCCTCCAATTCGGACTGGGCGGGATTTAAAAGTCCTCGCAATTAGTTCCACTTATTGTGCAGACTTTAAAATCCAGTCCACTTTGAAGTCCAGTCCTCATTGTCGGCTTTGAAACATTATGTAAAAGTCTGGTGGAATTCCAGGCAGAATTCTGGAATCTTCCAGGATGGAATACTGCTGGTATTCCAGATAACTTTGGGCTGGAGTAATCTGGGATTCTATGGGAATGCCAGCAATAATACCGTCGGAATTCCGGACTCCTCCGGGATGGAATACCACCAGAATTCTGGATAACTCTGGGGTGGAATGCTGGGTCCAGTGAAAAAAAAATACAAACACGTAAACAATCAATTAAGTGAACAAGTTACTGACCACTTACAGACAGCTTACAAAGTGCCATCCCCTCAAACCATACTGAATGCATAAGCTCTCTTATTTGGACACAATTTTACCAATAGCTAATACTGGCTACATATTTACAGTGCAAGTTGTTCACTTTAGCCATGTAACTGGCCTTACAACTACATGTACTCACATTGCACGTTGACAAAGGTCTGTATCTTGATTGGAGTCTTGTTATCATCATTTGTAGCCTGACATTCATATGTTCCGTTCTGTTCCCTCAAAATCCTCAACACAATCAGTGTAGCACTTCCTATTCCCTGTTGCTTTTCGATCTTGATACCACCCACTACACATACCCACGTGATGTTGGGTGATGGACGACCACTGGCTGAACACGTGATAGTCAGATCCTGACCCTCAGCTATGTTATAACTACTAGCCAGTTGAGTTGTGAATACTGGAGCAGCTAAAATAGAAGTAGCAAAAATAAATACAATGTCACTGGTATTCGTATTCATATATTGTGTCCTTACTAATTTCGATTTAAGTGCGAATGAAAAAGGTCATTTTGAATTGATTTTCGGCTTCTTAAATTCACAAAAATGAAGAAATGAAACAAATTATTTAAAACAAATGTATGCATTTTTCTTCAACTGGGTTTTGTCGATATTATCAATCAATCAATGTTTACTTAATAGATTGTTTTTTTTTTATACCCATGTCACCATCAATTGAACTAATGTTGCATTATCAGAATCCCAACAAGTCTAGATTTGTTTTTGGAGTTCAATGTTTCTATTTGGGCCCGTCAAAGTGAATGATCGAGTTAATAATAAATTGAAATATATTAAATATATGAAAACAATATGAAAACAATAATGGCCAAACTTTCAAAATACTTGTGTAAAAGTTTTATTGAATGGGTTCCTGAGGTTGATTACTTCAAAAACACAGCTATTTTGATGGTAAAACAAGTCTTTCATTCCACTGCAGGGTTCCCACACATTTTCAGGAAAAAAAATCCCAGACTTTTCACTGACAAGAAGCATTCTTCACTGACCTCCAGCATACACTCATTTTCCCCCAATTAATATTCAATCATTATTTTGAGACAGAAACATTTAATAGAACAGCCCAAAACAACCCAAAGAAATAAGTTGTGAAGCCTGAAAATAAAAATTCCATGACTTTTCATTGAAATCTGGGATTTTCGTGATGAAATCCTAAATTCCCTGACAAAAAAGTACTCATCAAGAGAGCTTACAAACAATGCAACTACAACTAAGCATGTACACACACAAAAAAAAGAAAGAAATAGGAACAAAGAAAACATTCAAATAGACATAACGATATAGACCACGACAGACTGATAAATTGTTAATTAAAAATGGATGGCATCTCAGGGCTCGAAATTGCGACCGATAAGGTCGCAAACGCGACCAAATTACCATCACTTGCAATTTTGATTTTCTGTGCTACTTTTTGTCCGTATTATAAAAGATTTATACGTAATTAAAATGCAATGCCCGAAAGTGTAAAAGGAGATAATTTGTTCTTGGTGCTGTATTAAAAACATAGGGCCCCTAAGGGGCAACTCATGGATGGTCAGTGAGCTATTTTGGTATATACTAAAAATCATGTAACCGTTTTCTCCAAAATTAGAGCACATTTCATTGGAAACCCTACAGAAGAAGCCATACTTACCTTCAACATGTCTGTGGAATTCTCCCAAATGGCATTGTGGGAAACGTTTGAGCCCTCGGCTTAAAAAGTCAGCAGTATTTAACTACCCTGGGCTAGCCAAAGCTGAACTGCGGGGAGGGGGTTGAGTTAGCACTCTGGATTTCACCAATTGAGCTCAAGCATCTGGGTTCCAAAGGGTTTAAATCTTTTAACAATATACCCACATTCACCACCATGCACACAACATTCACGTAAACCAGTAAGCATTCTCTTAACTATTACAATTATTTTTGATGTTATGCTATTACTGATCGGATTATTCATGTATAAATAAAGATATGTATATATGTATGTTAATAGTGGAGCTCCCGCATGGGCAAAAGTCCCATGCGAGCGGAGCACCATACATATAGCATGAGAGTGAAATGTTAGTGAGATGTTCTTGACCAACCGCCCGACTGACCAACCATGCGCCAGTGCACGGAACATGAGGTTTTCGAGTCCTGAATCGGGTATTCGATTTTGGTTGGCTATTTAACGCCATCCTGTCTTTTACATTCAAGCCTTATTCGTTTATGGAAATTTGTGATTTTCTAAATTATCTCATTGACCAGTGTAATAATTATTGTTTTGCCGTAATGCGTAAAATATTCAATTTCCAACTTTAATTTCCATTACATCTCCGTGTGCATGCATGTTTATGTCAATTTGACTCAACCCAAATCAACCTACATGTAGGTTAATTTGTCAGGGATCAATCATTCTAAAAAAAGGATTTGATGTTCTTTATGGGGAGGGGGGAGGGGGTGCATTAAAAAACAATCAATCGATTGATTGTTATCGATTCCAATCGATTTACATCAATTATTGATTTTATCGCTTGTTCAGGCCAGGAATACACCAGGCACAAAAAGGCAAAAGTGAACTGAATTCCACACCTGCACTGGCTGCAGCAGTACATGTATATCCACGACTTACTTCTAACTATTAACGTTGCCTTTCTCTTCACGTTGTAGTCTGATGCTCCTTGTTCACTAATCTTCACCATGTATACTTTGTCGTCGTTAACCATCACTCTCTTTATCTCAAACCAAGCTCGGCCTGCATTCAAGTCTCCATAGAAATACAGTCTTCCTCGATACACAGGGTCTGTAGTGTTTTGGAGTGAATATATTGGAGAGTATACGTCTCCAGATATTAACAACAACGAAATATCATTTGTGGTCTTATCGTATACACCAAACTGAACTCCAATAAAGCCTTTACTGGTTGTTGTGTTCCACATGAACCTGACATCTTCACCAACGTATATCTCAAGCTGAACAGGACCTGTGACGTCACACAACACTGTTGGAAGATAAAGCAAGAAATTAAATGAACTGAAGTTCATTAATACCCTTAATACATGAATGCCATACCGAAGTTCATTTGTGGTTTATAGCTAAAGCTCGCACTCTAAGAAAAGATCTTATTCACGAGAAGAATTAGCCGAAGAATTATATGGCTTCTCGATCTCGAGGCTTTGATTTTGAATCGATCGGGTTTGAATTCAATATTTCCGCATACTCTTTCGACAGTTTATATCACTAATACCTGTTCCTGTTACCTCATGATCAGCTCGTTTGCAGAATTGAATCCATACAATCTTATGTAGTTTGCGTGAATCCAGCAAATCATTTTCAAAGCGTACCCTCTTAGTCTTCCGTTATTCGCAAGAACGTTCATGAAATATGTTTCCTGTTCACAACTGTTTCTACGGATATTAACATAACCTTTCAATTTTACTTTCTGTAATTATTTCAAGCGTTATCTATGTTTATTAGCGAAAATGGAAACCTCGACAAGAATAAAACTTTCAACGTCTCCTCTCAGGGTAATTTTTACTGAGCAAAAGCTATGTCTTCAGAGTACGTTAAATATTTCTCCTAGAAGCAAATTAAGCTACCTGTAGTGAAGATTATTTAATTATTTCTCCTTAAGCCAATAACTACAAAGCTTACTCAGATGCTAAAATACGGACATTTTATCACCGTGTGGGACGCGGGACAAATTATTTAAATCCCGCATAATCGGGAATAGTTGGTAGATTTTACTGTGCACTGTTTCGCCTCATGCACTGAACTTTATTTATTTATTTCAGCCACAATTCCCATTAGGTCGCTCCTGATGATATCGCGAGTGTAAAAAGGGAAATCGAGGCTGTTAAAACTCAACTCAGCCATAACACAGTGCAGAACGCCCTACAAGCACTTAGACAGATGCTATCGCGCCAACCTGGTATATTTGACCTACATGCTTCCATGGCAACCCTCGAACATCTGGTAGATGTCGCAAGAGAGATGGAAGATGACCAAGCCCCCCGGTACAATTCCATCCTCAAACAAACCAGGGCTCTGGCCTCACCCATCTCTCCAGCGTGTTCTGCTTAAGCTTCTAGGCGACAAGGACGATATCGCTATTGCAAAGGAGATCGAGAAAGCGGTTAAACACGCTAATCCTCCACCTCTTGTCGGGAGCGCCAGTCGGCCCTACAACCCAAGGAATCAGAGACCACCGATCACTTGTTTTTCCTGTGGACTTCGGGGCCACATAGCCAGAAATTGCAGGGTCATGAAGGCTCGCAATAATTTCTCGTAGACTATAGCCTCCCTTAAGATTCGAACAGTTCTGCATGTCACAGTTGTATTAATTCTCAATTTACCCGAAAAATGTATTATATCTACCGTATATTTTCCTATTAAACACCTTAGCATTAATTTATGTGTACTTGTTACGTTCTTACCATATACTCTTGTATTATTATTAATATCAGTATTATTTTTATTTTCCCACTTTCGAGTCGTGTCTAGGGGGGTTTATCTAATACATAACCCTTTTCCAGTCTTCGGACGGATTCCTGGTTCGACTCGGCTGTGGGGTACCCCTCCCGTTCTCTCCCATTTTCAGAATCCCGTGTTTTTTCTTATAGATTACCTCGTCCCTCGCCTTCTCACGGCGTATTACCTCAGCCATGTCTTGCACCCCTACTCCTACATGATGCAATTGGGAGGGAATTGAGTTGGGTCGGACCACTCCCTCCAGTGTATTCAGTCTCTTTGGGCTCCATATTCGCCTCGCCTACCCAGATTCCATTCAGAGATCCCAACAATTTAATCGCCGGAAATCTCATCAAGCATTCCACAACTTGGGAATCGATTCTGCTTAACCACACGAAGGCGGAAGAAATTTTACGTTATATCTCGCTTGGCGTTAGCATCGATGTTCCAGGGTCGTTATTACAATTCCTCGCGGCCCCCGCGTGTGATATTCCCAAATGCAGCCAAGTGCCAAGCTAACGAAGAATTTATTACCTCATGCATCATAGAGCGGCTAAAGATTGGCTTTCTTCTAGTCATAGGCAAAGTCGGAACCGTTGAAACTCCTCACTTGGTCATGCCCATCACAGTTGAACTTTCCAAACCTCGCATGTGTCACGACGAAAGATTTCTAAACCTCTGGATAAAAGACTGTCCGTTCTCTCTCGACTATATCACCAACCTTCCCCGTTATGTCGGCCTCAACCACTACCAGACCACACTCGACGATAAAAGTGGATATGACCATGTATCTCTTCACACTTCCGGCCAAACATATTTTGGTTTACAATGGAAAGGGTACTTTTATGTTTACGCAACTCTCCCATTTGGTTGGAAAGCCAGCGCCTACGTTTACAATACGATTGGAATGGCGGCTACGAGCCACATAAGATCCCTTGGAGTACCTTGCTCCATTACATCCATGACAAACACATCGGCCAACTACGCCCGCTTAAGGAAAACCATGGAACCCTTTCTAATTTCCAACTCGCGGAGATGGCGGCGTTTATAACATGCGTCGTTACTTTCTTGGTATAACGAAGAGCGTCCTTAAACCTTCCATTAAAGTCAAATACTTAGGCTATTTTTCCGAATCGGACAAACAGGCCTTTACTCTTCCCCCTGCCAAAGTTCAGAAGTTTGCTACGCTTCGAGATTCCATTCTAAGCCACACGACCGTGTCCCTTAAGACACTGCAGAAATTCGCCGTCAAAACAACCTCGCTCTCCCTTCTGGTTCCGGGTGCCAAACGTTTTACCAACTCCACTTACCAGGCCATCTCCCTTGCTTGTATAAAGTCTAGGCCCATTTCTATCTCCAATTCCCTCAGAACCGAGCTTCTCCACTGGCAGTTTCTTGATTCATGGGATGGCTACCTTCCTTGGAAAGACGAAAAACACATTACTGTCACTTTGTTCTCCGACGCCTCGGATGTAGGCTGGGGTGGAGTCATTCAAATTCCCGGAAAAGAAGAGCAACACCTGCGTGGCTACTGGGACGACGATACCCGCAAACTCCCAATAGCTGTTAGGGAAGCTCAAGCCTTGCTACACACTTTGGAAAGTTGGCGCGATACCATCTACAATTCCAGAATTGGTTGTTTCATCGATAACAAAGCGGTGGTATCTTGCTGGGAAAACCAAGTATCTAGTTCGCCGAGTTTATCTGTTATTATGAAGTCGATCTTCCACCTGACTTTAAGGTACAACCTCACACTGAAAACCTTCTTTGTTTCCTCACGAGAAAATCTCGCAGACATCCCTTCGCGCACATTATCTGACGCGGATTGCATGCTTAGCCCTCTTGCATGGAAAATAGTGGAACAATCTTATGGACCCCGCACCTTAGATATTATGGCCCTATCTTTTAACGTCCAACGAAATTTGCCACGAACGCCACCTTAAACCTCCCACCAAAGCTGCAGGTAAGCTCGCCTTAGACCTTCCTTCTATTCAAACCTCATTGAATATTCATGACCCCTCGTAATGACGTCATTAGCATTATGTAAGCAACTTAACGATATGCATCTGTGTCAGTTAAGCTAACAAGTCACGGGGAATACAACTCACTACTCTATGGCAGACCCGTCGCGTCCTATTCCGGTCAACAACGAAGAAGTTGTGGAAATTATACAGGATTTACGGCCCAACGTGGATAATGCGACGAATAATCCTGTCTCTGAGGCGGCTTCAGCTTCTTCAGGCCCGGCGAACTCTCAACAGGACTCGGCGGCTTTGCGACAAGATTCTGTAATTCACAGGCCCCGGTGAACTCTGAGAAAACTGGTGAAACTAACAAGGCAGAAGGAACTTTGGAGGTGAGAATTATAGCTTAATTCTTCTATTTGCTCTTTATTCGTGGGGTTATGATGAGCTTGTTGTAGGCGTAATATTTATCGGATTGTTGGTCGTTTCTTTCGCAAGCACATGGCTGGTAATGTATGCAAGGATCTCATTCTGGCATGATGGTCTAGTATTATGTCTTAGCTCTTTTATGAAACTACTTTAGCGAGCTACACCCCTATTTTCATTTTCCGGACGCGACTGGGCTTCTTGAATTTTTATTTGTGCTTTGCTCATACACTCCTATATTGCATTCGTGTATTTGTAGACTGCTGAGCTGTTGTCGGAGAACAGAGAGAGGATCTAGATATACGACCAACGGAAGGGGGTGAAGCTTTTAGGTATAGGGTATAAGGTGTGGCTGTGTGCCCACCCAAGAGGTGTGGCTGTGTGCCCACCCAAGAGGTGTGGCTACGTGCCCACCGAAGAGGTGTGGCTATGTGCCCACCAAAGAGGTGTGGCTGTGTGTCCACTAAAGTGTGTGGCTGTGTGCCCACCCAATAGGTGTGGTTGTGTGTACACCTAGAAGTGTGGTTGGGTGCCCACAAAAATGTGTGGACGTGTGCTCACAAAAGCCGGGGTTGGGTGCCCACAAAGATGTCTGACAGTGTGTCCACAGAGGTGTGACTGTGGGCCTACAAAAAGATGTGGCTGTGTGCCCACTAAGGAGATGTGGCTGTATGCTTACCAGAGGCGTGGCAGTGCGCCACACAAGGGATAACGCTGCAAATAGCTCTTGTGGCATTAGAATTGAAGTTAAGAGTAACCCTCTGATGAGGCTGGAAGCTAGGCGTGGCAGTTAGATAGAGACCTGGAACTCGAAGTCTCTAGAGTGAAACCAGAATATGGAGGGAATCGGAGGTCCTGTTTATGGAATAAATGTTGGCTGATATTAATTTATGCAAATTTAAATGAGTTGATTTCAGCCTAAAGTAATGGTGGGCAATTTTCTGTTATTCCCAGGTGAACGAGCAACTGTTGCAGTTGAGAAAGGAGTTACAAGAAATTAAACAGTTGGCGGATGCTCAAATGGTTAAAACCACCTTAGCGAGTCTACATTTCCTCATTGCGAAGCCCTCGGAGCTGTTCGACCCGTACTCTTCGCTGGCGGCCTTGGAACACCTAGTAACTGTGGCGAAAGAAAAGAAAGACCCTGAGTCGGAGAAGTACTCAATTGCCCTCCGCCAATGCCGCCCCTTAGTCGGAAGCAAGGCGTTACAGGGTGTTCATGTAAAATCAGTGATTAGTAGCGTCCAAACAAGAAGCAGAGGTTGCAAAAGTCATCGAGGAGGCACTGAAGGCGGTGAACCAGCAAAAAGGCGGAAGAGAGCCTGGAAGGGCACGCCCCTAACCATATCCGAGAGGAAGGGAGAGGAGAGCTTTCAATCTGAAATGCTTCTCTTGCGGAAAGATGGGCCATATAGCCAAGTTCTGTCAGTTTGGGCAGGCTTCACCCGGGTTCTAGCGTAAGAAAAGAGAATGTAGCTTAGAGTACTGGATAACCGAGGAGTTAAAGTACTGTAAAGTAATAAAAAAAAAAGTGGATTAAGGACTGGACACTGGATAATCGATAGATTATGTAATATAAATGAGTATGGCAAATGAAATTAATAAAAGAAGGAACACTGATATGATAAAGAACAATGATCTTTCCCTTACACACACTGCGCGCCACACACGCACACACACACACACACACACACAAAGGAATATGATAATCATGGTTAAGGGAATTACGGTGTATTGGAACTTTAACGGGTTGTTTGTTGCAAAGCGTGGCGTGTTTTATTATTTTCCGTAACCTTTGATCGATGGGATGACCCAGCAAGCGTTTTGTCTTATAAGGAATTCCCTTGTTGCCACGAATTCTCGGGCAGATGGGTCGTTTCCTCCAGGCTTGGGTTTCATCTAGGGGTACCGTAACTCTTGGTTAAGCACCCTTCTCCTTTTGCCTTATTGCAGCCCAAGAAAAAAAGGCAAAGGCGGGAACAGCAATTTGATCCAATCACGGCTTGTCAAAATGCCAAACTTCGCAGTATTAAGTGGGTACTCCTGGATGGAACCCCAAGTTCGGAGGAAGTGACAGAGCCTGCGTTATTACTCGGGTAGTTTGACAGAGTTCTAGACGGAGATTTGCGACGAGTAATCGATATCCCTTTCCGAGACCCTGATTCTTTTCAGGCGGGAAAGCTCCACAAACATTTTAATACTTGGGAGGCGATATTAGATGGTCATGAGAAGTAGGAGAAGATCCTACAATGGATTAAAGAGGGGCTTAACATTAATGAATTAATGAGGCTATTTAAAGGGTTTTTTAAAGGCGTAAAATATGACACGACACCCCCAGACTCAGATATTTGGCAATCACGTGTCCTGCAAAGAATTTACAGATTTTATTTCAAGAACCTTAGAAGAGCGCCTACAGACAGGAGCAGTCCGTTTATGGGGAAAAGTCGGTGAGGTAGCCCCACCAAGGCTAGTGCTGCCATTGACCGTGGAACCTTCGAAACCAAGGTTGTGCGTTGACGCAAGATTCCTTAACTTATGGATGGGGGACACACCCTTTTCATTAGATAAGCTAAGAGATGTGTCACGCTATGTTTATCGGGACTCACTAATGTCTAAAATAGATGACAAGTCGGCTTATGACCATATTTTTCTGACGGAAGAATCTAGGCAGTATTTTGGAATCAGATGGGGGGACTGGTGGCTAGTTTGCGTAACTCTCCCATTTGGCTGGAAGAACTCGCCTTTTGTCTACCAGACAATAGGTTTGGCAGCAACAAATTACCTCAGAAGTGTGGGGATTGCTTGCTCCCTCTATATAGACGATCGCCTAAATGGTGAAATTTTCACTAATGAGGGTTATTGGTCTAAGCCTATAGGAAAGAGGGATGCTGTTTTCAGCAAACAATCTGCCTAAGCCGCCCTATATATTGTGTGTACGATTCTGATCCAACTGGGATATTTTTTAGGTCTCAAGAAGTGCGTGTTGATGCCAGTGAACTGCATTACGTTTTTGGGAATGGAGGTTAACTCGTCTTTACAGGCAGTCCAGATCCCCGCAAGTAAAAATGCAAGCTTCGCTGCGTTAAGAGAGGAGATCTTAAGGGGGACTCCTACTCTCCCAATTAAAACGTCGCAAAGGTTCATGGGGAAAGCTATTTCATTTTCCCTGGCATTCCCAGGCGCGATGTTTTTCATACGTGAGATGGCAGCAGCGATTGGTTCAGCATCGTCACTTGGGGCGGTGAGAATGACTTCAGCGCTTAACTAGGAGCTCGCCTTTTGGAGATTATTGGACAACTGGACTGGCCATGTCCCGTGGCGGATGGAAAAACATGTGGCAGTCACAATCTCGACTGACGCGTCACAATTGAGATGGGCAGGCGTCATTCACCGACAACCTACATACATCGTGTTAGGAGACTTTTGGGAAGGTCACGTGGCCTCGGAAGGTATCAATGTGAAGGAGTTCTGGGCGGTTGCTAAGGTGTTAGAAGCTCTGCCTAGAGATATACGTGATTGTCGAATTAATGTCCAGGGGGACAATCAAGCGGTCATACACACTTGGATGGGCCGCGGAGGTCGCGCGAAAAATATGTATCCAATAGCCAAGAGGATATTTCATTTGACACAGGAAAGGAACCTCCAATTAACTATGGCCTACGTTCCTTCGGAGTGCAACCCGGCGGACGGGTTCTCTCGGAAACTAACTGCTACGGACTCCATGCTGGCACCCCAATGTTGGGATAAAGTTCAGGAGCTGTTTGGCGGAAGTCGAGTTCACAGCCTCGACTTGATGTCGCTCGATTCGAATGCTCAACGAAATCGAGACGGCAAGCCTTTACCTCATTTCACACCTTATCCCACCCCAGGTTCTGCAGGGGTAGACGTATTCAGCCAGGACCTCCAAAACTGTGACGGGATGGAGATAAACGCATATTGTTTTCTCCCGTTTGCGTTAATACACGCGCTGCTTTGTTTCCTTCAATCCCAGAAGGCAATCGCGACTATGGTGGTCCCCGGTCAGTCCCCTCGTCCAGCTTGGTGGCCGACTATAGTAGCTATGTCGTCCAGTGGTATGATCCTGGCTAAACAAGGAACCTGGGATGCTCTATTGACGCCCACGAAACATGGTTTTAGACCGATAAGACTACTATTTGACTTGTGGGTTTTTCGAGTCGATAGGTTCTAATAGGTGAGAATTTTCTCTAGGCGCTGCCCATTGTTCCAAAGCTATACGTACCATCAGTGGGATGCCCCCGGTGTGCCTACCCTAATGACGAGAGAGCTTCAGATTTTGTCAGCGTTGTGGATATCAGAGAACACTCTTCAGGAAAACACCACTCACCTTAAAGGCACCTATTAATATTCAGGACATTAAAGCTAGAAAGTTGGATTTATTAGGTCGGAGGAAAGTATGGAAAGCAAAAATCAGCATTGGAAAAGGAACTCACGGGGTTTTTGGCGGGCCTTGTCCCGCCATTCGATATCCCATCAGCAACTCCGGACGCAGTTGTGGACTTCCTTATATGGAAGGATAAATTCGGAAAAACGACAGTGCACAAGGAAGGTTGTCGTTTCTCTGGACAAAAGGGGAATTCCCAGTGTACTTGTCCCAAGCCTGCGGCACGGTCGATTCTTTAATAGGGAAACTCCGCTCTATATTTTGTTTGCACGGCAGGGGTTCAGATGAATCTCCAATCCCTGGGTTTGGCAACCCAGCAGCCTCAAAAATTGTCAAAGAATATCTGACCATGATTCGAGAAGAACAGTTACGGGCTAGGATTACCCCTACCCAGGCTCAACCTTTTTTCATTGCGGACTTGTTGGCTCTTGGGTCGTTTATCGTTAGGCGGCTAATGGAAGGTGATCTCTTATCTAAAGAAATATATGTTTTCGCAAGAGATTAGGCCTATTTCAAGACGTTTTTTGTATGTGATCGGGCGGGAGATCTCGGGAGGATGAAAACTGAGGAAATGTTGTACTTACCAAATAAGAAGGGCCTGTTGTTTAACCATGTCCTGACTAAGTCACTGAGGGATGGGACCTCGAACCTGTTTTCTTTAAAACGCTACTGTAAGAATGTGGCTCTCTGCCCGGTCACGGCAATTGAAACATATATCGCTTTATGCGATATCATGAAAATACCAATACGCTAAGGCTACCTATTTAGACCCCTTTCTCCCCAAGGGTATGTTCAGCCATTACCGTTTGGCTCATCGGCGGCGCAAGGCCGGCTACACTTTTATGTAGAAAGCCTTCCGCATATATTTGGAAACAGGAAGGTAACCTTGCATGGACTGCGCAATGGGTGCGCCATATCCTTGGCAATGGTGGCAGCAGATATCCAGACCGTAATGGATCACGTGGGTTGGAAGACTCCCTCTAAGGCCCGCCACTACATCAAGTTGAATCAAGTATTCGGATTGGGCGGTGCGGGGGACTTGTTATCTACGATGCCATTGGACATAACAGACAACTACCGTAGACAAAACGAGCTGCTCGATTTTTCTCAAGCTTTCTAAGGGTTTTTTGGAAATTTATATATTAACCTCCATGCATTTTGAATGACCAATAAACGTGAACTCATTCTAGCTCGTTTGTAGGGGATTACAGATTTTAAGGTTTTGGGAAGAAATATTTTGGGGTAAGGATTGGGATAGATTTGATATTTAGTTGTTGTGGTAGAGTGGTCGCTTTAGGAGGGCTTCCCCAACCGGGTGAGACAGGGAGGACTTTCTCATACCTTAATGCTAATGAGGCAGCAAGAGAGATAATGAACTATTCAAACCTCATTGAATATTCATGACCCCTCGTAATGACGTCATTAGCATTATGTAAGCAACTTAATGATATGCATCTGTGTCAGTTAAGCTAACAAGTCACGGGGAATACAACTCGCCCCACCCTCCCTCCCTCACGTTGCCTCTCTAGCACTTCGTGCTTCTCTCCGTCGTTAACTCGACAGGGAGGACTTCCCCATACCTTAATGCTAATGAGGCAGCAAGAGGGATAATGAACTATCCATACTCAAGCATGTTAAGGCATGGTTTGAGCATGAAGTCGAGGCTAAAGCTATTTTATTGAATAGAGTGGCTTATGTTTGCCCGAATTCTACAAAAATATTGGAAATCACTAATTTCAGTGTTCTGAGTCGTTTGAACAGATTTTGTTGTAAAATGTATATCACGTGACCAGCCACGTGATTACAAAATCTGGAAATTTCATCTCAAAATGGGCCGGTCACACTGCATTTTTAAAGTAACGGTTTCTTGCTTATCTGATTACACTTCTGGTTGTTTCTAAAGATCTGTTTGGAATGGTTGACCCTGACAGATTGTTAAGGCAAAAATAGAGAAAACAGATCACGTGACCTGTTCTTGGAACCAGTTTTCCCCAATTTTCTCACCTACAATGGCAAAATGTCAACCATTCCAGACAGACCTTTACAGACAACCAGATAAGCCAGAAATCGTTACACTGTGACCGGCCCATTTTGAGTTCTTTGTTTTATCAGCCTTAAGGTCACGTGACCACCAAAACACCAGAATACCAAACTTAAAATGTTAAGACATAGGAGTTGCTGCCTATTTACCTATTTCTATGGTATTTCATTGGAAAATGACAAAGTTAGCGAATTTAGGGTGTTTTAACAGAATTGCTGAATAAACCATGCCTTAACATGCTTGAGTAGGAGATTAGATTCCATTCGTATCCTCCGCAACTCCAAACCCTACGAGAAACAGAAAAGTGGCCTACAACGGGAAGTCGAGAGTTTCTTATTTTCGCTCCCTACTGCTAAGTCCTTACTTACAGCCACTCCACGAGACCTCACCAGTTTCCTCGTTTGGAAAGACCAAAAAGAGAAAACCAAGGTTCATGACTTCAAATGCTCCCTGTTGGGAACCCACTCCAAAAAGCACTGTCTCTGCCCCACCCGCCTTGCAGCCGGCACTGTTGACAATATCATAGGAAAACTCCGTTCAATTTTTAATAGCGAAGGTAGAAGTGGACCGTAGAGCGATCTCTTCGGAACCGAAAATCCCGCATCTCACCAGTCCCTCAAAGACTACCTACGTTTCATGCATGAAGAACAAGCCGTATCCCACGTTACCCCCAAGCAGGCAGTTCCTATGTTTTTTGACAAACTGACAACACTTGTCCGCCAGCTCAATTCTCAAGCGTTCTCCTCTAATAACTTCACACCCATCAAGCGTTACATCCTCGCCAGAGATTCAGCCTTCTTCTGCGTATATTTCTTTTCTAGCGACAGAGCCTCAGACTTCGGCAGAATTCTCACCACAGAAGTACTATCTCTTCCCAATGATCAAGGTCTCCTTTTCAGATAAAGCATTGGAAAAACTCTGCGGTGCAAAGATTGCAAGATTTTCGTCATCAAGAAATGCACTAACTCCACCTTGTGCCCAATCACGAATCTTAAGCGCTATGTTCAACTTTGCAAGCTTATGCACATCAACCTACGTAATGGTTATCTGTTCAGATCCACGGACAAGGAAAATCGCGTCTCCGACAAGCCCTTTCTTGGGTCCACAGTCGCCGCACGGCTCACATCCTATCTAAGCGCTCTGCGAATTTCAGAAGGTGAAACCATGCACAGTTTTCGGAGTGGATGTTCAATTACACTTTCTATGTTGGGCGTTCCCACAGACGCCATTGCAAGACACGTGGGATGGAAATCAACTCAGATGGCCGAGTACTACATCCAAACTGAGAAGATCCTAAATCTCGCTGAACCAGCAGACGCCCTGGTCGAGGGTACAACTCCTTCGAAAGAAGGGGTATCCACCGCCTCACTCATAGGTCACACTTTCAGTGCACACAATAATCTTAACGGCTTCCACCAAGCTTTTCTGTAACAGGTGGGGTTTGGTTTTTCTGAGTTTTGGTAGAAACGTCATATTATTCGCTATCAAGCTGCAAAGGAACTATTCAGACATTTTGTAAGGGGTGAAAACATGGCGCGAAATACAGTGTTTGTATGGGAATCCGATGTCAAATAATTTCCGTAAAATCGAATTTCTGAAATATTTTACGGTAAGATGGCAGGTAAAAATTGGAGGGATCTTACTGTGCTGGGAAGCGTGCAATCGTATTTTCAGTTTTCCATACATTTGTCTGTAACAACGAGTCAAAGTCCACGGGAAAATCGGAGTACAGACAAAATACGACTGCACGCTTCCCAGAACAACTATATCCCTCAAATTTTGATCAGTTATTCTTTTACCTGGTATCTTAAGTATGCAGACAGTGAATATTTCAATTCTATTTTACGGAAATCATTTGGCATCGGATTCCCATATAAACAGTATTTCGCGCCATGTTTACACCCTTTTCAAAATGTAGGATTTAACGGCGAACTTGTCTATTAAAGAAAGTGTTTCTTTTTTCCGAGTTTGCTTTTATGAAATAACTACGACACAGGCATCTAATGAAAATTATTGTGTACCAGAAAATAACTCGAAATTCGATACAAAAACAGTGGTAGATTTATCACTGACGCGTTTGTATCAATGCACGTAAAATGTGCTTTAACCTACCGCGCGTTCACTATACGTTGTCTAATTACCACAGCCACGCTTTCTCACGATCGTCTAGGCTGCTTTTCGGCTCTTCTTTATTGTTTCGATCATTCGTTTTTGGATTGGACTACCTGTGACGCGCTGTCAAATAGGGCGAAGAAAATAAGGAAGGAGAGGGAGGAGGGGGGTAGTAGGGAGGATGAAGAAAGAAAAGTCTGCACCGAAGCCTTTTTATGGGGATTCTTGAGTTCGTCCACGAATACCGCTTTCCCTTCATTTTCTCATTTTCTTAACAGCGTACCACAGGTACCCCAAAATATCAAACTTTCTCGAAAAAGACTGGCCCAGAAGAGCCGCTAATAGGCTAAAGTTCGTCAAGCTAAATTTATGCACGTTTCACGAACGCAGCTGTCGCGAGCACTTCCGCAGAAGTAGAACACAATTCAGCTTTTTATGCGGCCATATGCGTTTACGTCCAACCGGGCCTCAAATGTTATCAATAAAACGATTTAGTTTATAAAATATAGAATATGATGTAAAGTGGTAAGCTGTAGTTCCTATAAAATATAGGCAGAGCATGAAATAGATGTAAATATTTAAATTTATATTCGTGTAACAGTATATATTTTTATTATTATGATCAATTTTTTTTATGTGACTAAATTTTGATTTATTTTGAGCTGCTATGTGAGCGCTGCTAGTCTTACCTTCTATCACATTCGAAAGATCCAGTATGGCCTCGTATACGTAATTTTGTTATGTTTCAAGACATTCTATCATATAATAGGTTTCGCGTTACGACTTTAGTTTGGGTAAGAAATCAAGGTTCAAAGAACTTGCCAGAATACCTTCAAACTAGCGACAGAGTTGGTAAAAAGAGAGCATTTTTTTCCCTTTCGCTATCTCAAACGCGTGCATCGTCCAGCAATGTAGTTGGCTTGGAAAAGCATAAGAATGTATATTATGTTATTATATTTCATTTTGTATTGTATTTGATAGCTACAAATAAACTTGTTGTTGTTGTAAAAACATGGCGGAAGACAACAGCAAAACATCTATATATCAGAATAGATGGATAGTTTCTGGAAATCACTGGTTCAGACACTTTTCATACTGTAACGTATAAACGCTCGCTCACATATGATATTCAGGATACATTTAGCCTAGTATTCCAGTGGCTAAAAGATTTGTAGTGATCATTCTGATTTGTAGTGATCATACTGTATATACTTATTCCGGAATAAGGCCAATCGAACGCATCCTAAGTTTGGATATTCTGTACACGTGCAGTCGTCCGTAATTGTTATTTCAACCGTACCAGTTCGTGAAGTACCATGCACATTGAGTCAAAATAAAAACAACAATTAATCATGTACTTACCATTCTGTGCAGGAAGTAAAAGAAATATCGCTACAACACGGAGAGATGCAACGCTTTTAAAGCGAATAAAATCGGCATACATCTCAGAAGGTACTTTGTTATGTAATTAGTGCAATTAACTTGCAACAGATTTCTTTCCTAGGGAGCAAAATCATCGACGAATTCCTTTCTTCAAATCGTCCCTTCGACACGATTCTGTAAACAAATTTCAAATTACCATTTTGAATAATTTCTATTTGTAACTAGTACTAAGGGTTAAAAGTTCAGTAGATACGGTCACACAATAGTGTTTCATTTGTTTAAGCTGAAATTGACCCGTGTTAAAATAGGGCTCAGTGAAACGAAAATCTGTTGCCGGTTTACTTGAAAATATGTACATGAACGGGTAATAAAACACGTTAATTTTATGTATCTTAAAAATGCAGGAAACTGTACTTATATATGTGCGTGTCACTTAATCTGATGCACTACAGTAAACTCTAGTCCCAGTCCTACTGTGTTGGTACACACTTCTTCAGTTCAATGTAAATGAAAATGGCAGACACTAAAATGTGAGGGTGATAGGAATACTCTATACTCTATACAAATAAAAAATGGAAAAAAATAGGAATACTCCGTCTTGAAGATGAGGTGCTAAGAATACAGAGAATAGACCACTTTCGATATATGCTTCTCATACTACATTAGATATTCATGGCACATCGGCCAATGGGGATGCTTGCTCGAGGTCACGTGGAGATACTTTGAAACCCAGGATAGAACGACAAACTAAATTATACAAGTGGGCGGGCTTTGAAGCTGAGGGAAACTTAAGGGTGAAACAATGACTCATTTCCATATTTACCGTATCTATACGAAAAATATGCAAATGACCCGCAACTTTATTGAGAAACGATTTCTAGATACGGTAAATATGGAAATGAGTCATTGTTTCACACCTAAATTTCCCTCAGCTTCAAAACTAATTCAACGAAAAAATATGCCTCTTTGCATTAATTCAGTTTGCTGTACTAACCTTTTTTCATAGTATCTCCATTGTGATAAGTAGATGCATTCGACGATAATCTATAAAACAAGACAAAAATGCACACGAAAAACATTCTGTAGCAGCTCTTCTTACATTCTCTAGCGTTTCCTCAACACTTAAAAGTGACCGGAATCTTTTAGGTGGAGGTCCACCTTCAGGATGCCGATCCATGCTGCTCGGCGCCGCTGAAGAAATAGCGCCTAACATGTGTTTCTGCAAGGTTTTCTATTAAAGGAATGTTCGACTTGAAACCTAGGACTGCAAAACAGAATGCATTCTCAACTAGCACAAAAGCAAATTATGATAGGTCTCTTGTCATTGGCCTCTGTGCCATGAATATCTAAAGTACAATGAGAAGTAATAGTTCTAATCCTTGCCAGTGTGTTGGACACGGTTTCTAGATCCTCGTGCCAAGGAACAATGCCTCGGCTCCGCCACGGCATTGTTTCTTGGCACGCGGATCTAAAAACCGTGTCCAACACACTGGCAAGGATTACAACTATTACTTCACAGACGATTCAATGCGAGGATCAGGGACAAAATAACAAAAGAATACATTAAACGTATATTATTTTGTTATTAGCATTGACTGCGCTATTTTGTCCCTGAGCCTCGCATTGAATCGTCTGTGAAGCATTTATCAAAAGTGGTCTATTCGAAAGTGCAATATAAAAACACTCAGAAGAGCCGGAAGCTAGTCTGCGTTGCGACTCTGGAGTATCGGAGCGCAGCGAGCGGAGATTAGGGGGATTGGGGCGAGAGAAAAAAGAGATGGGGGAGGGGGTGGGGAGGAGAGGAAGAGAGAGCCTGCCGGCAACCTATGGTTATTTTGATAACTCTCGGCCTCAGAAGGCCGCGTATTGCTATTGGCTAAAATGCGTGATTGACAGAAATCATTAATTTTTATTCATGCATGGCATGCAATAAGAGCAGAAACCAATTAATATGGCAAGAAACATACGGAGAATTCCCTCAGCGATGAATTTAAAGAAAGAACAGGAGCAATGCTATTAGAAATATTTTGTCTGGAAGAGATGTTCTAGCTGTAATCCCAACTGGGTTTGGAAAAAGTAGGATATTCCAAGCATTCATTAGTGTTAAAGACGTCGAAAATGATGGTCGGGTTGTCGTTTTGGTTATTGCTCCTTGGCTAGTATTGTGAAAGATCAATTGAACCCATTGAACCAGTTAAGTTCCTTCGGTTATCCTGCTGCCGAACTTTCAGACCTAAAATCCGAGGAACTACAGAAGTGCAACTTCAAATTGCTGTTTAGTTCTGCAGAAGAAGTAATGCCGGAGAGCGAACTTCGCGATGAGCTGAAGGGTGAAGAACCCTGCATCGGAACTTCACACGCGTCTTGCTTGTATTTTGTCGTCGACGAATCGCACACGGTTGAAACATGAACCGGTGTGTTCGAGGAACAGGCTTGTGCTTCCGAAAATACGAGCTGCTTTGATTGTAACGCTGCGTGGATGGTTTTTATAGCGCTTCTTTTTGGCAGAACTTCGTTGCAGTGTTATTGTGGTCGGCAGTGTTCTTTTCTGATTTGGTGGCGACTTTATATTCAGCGGCAACGAGTTCTCTTTACCTTAGTTCTCTTTATCCTGCTAATCTTCTCGAACAAAGGTGTAGTTCTCTACTGCATTTCGAATCTTACTTCCTCAGGAACGACAGACTCGCTCGGATAGAGCAGCAGATTTCGGAATATGAAGACCGCTCTGATAGAGCAGCAGATTTCGGAATATGAAGACCAATACTTTTGCAGGCACCAGCTAGAATTAAGCCTCGGTTCTCTTTTCTTTTCGAAGGCTTGAACAGATTCTCTCCGTAGAAATATTTGAATTCCCAAACGCTACCTTAAAACATACATTACATATCCTGCAAAAGTCGGTTTGGTTTAGGCCCTGTCTTCACATGTTTTTCGGAGTTTCAGCTGACATTCTCCAAGTTCGTATATTATTTGTTTTGAATTTTACGCTCGAGTTGAGATTCCTTGAGATTCCACGCGTAAGTCTGACAGATATTAAATATGGTTTTAACCTCCGCCGCATGATGATTGGATAAATCGGTCGAATGACTTGCTAATTTTGTGCATTTTAATTAGTGGTGGATACCAAAATAACCATGGGTTGCCGGCAGGCTCTCTCTTCCTCTCCTCCCCTCTTTTTTCTCTCGCACAAATCCCCCTAATCTCCGCTTGCTATGCTCCGATACTCCAGAGCCGCAACGCAGACTAGCCGGAGGCACGCTAATTTTTTGGTAAACTTACCCCTGTTACGATATTATATTACAAATGCAATTCTTCTACTCTTTCAGAATAACTGTTTTTGCTCACAAAACGTGAACCTCGAAGACAGGGTGCGCATGCGCAGGGTGTTGTCTACGCTGTAGAGAATTGCTAATAGCTCACTTTCGATATACGCTTCACTTGTCACGCACAAAGATTTCATCATGAGAGTGCTGAATAAATTAAATTCATCCTATTATCTGAGGAAAAAATCAATTTAATTTACTATGAGGCCTTCGGTTGAAAACGTTGTGCATGACAAATGAAGCATAGATCGAAAATGGGCCATTATACGGTATAAACCTATTACGAAAACACATCCAGTTCAAGAAATAAGCATGGGTGTTTGTATTCGGTATAAATTGATAATTATATATTGACATACACGCGATATACAATTCTAATTCGATCTGTGAATTAGCCGGTCCTGGCATTGATCAGCCTCTTCTGGTTGTTTCAGGTCCCGTTAGAAATTCAGTGGGTTTTTTCTAGCCATTTCAGAAGACCTCAATTTAAAATTTTCTCAGGGGGGTGGAGGGGGGTGGGAATCCTCCTGAACCCCTCTAGGAAACTGGTGGCCCACGCGCTTGCTCGATTGAGCACCTCCGTTCTACTCTAAACCGCAGGCCCATATACTGATCATTTCAGAAGAATTTTCTCAGCAAGGAATGGTTTGCATCCTTTCACAAATGACTTTGTACTCATCTTGTTTTGAGGAAGGAAGTCGATTCGATGTGTTCAGTTCCCCATAGATAAAAAGTTCCCCGAGGAAGGTTGTATTAAGCCCCAAAATTTACATTTTATATTATCCACTTCTCTTCTCTCCCATTTTTCGTTCCAATTTTTCATTATGGCTGTTTCATTGTTAACACATGGTGGAAAAGCAGTTCCTCTTCAGTGCCATAAGCTTGCATAAAACTTCTTCTAACCTAACCCTAACTCCAAACCACAGATGAGCCGTGATTCGGAGCGGTTAAATACATCGTTATCGTCTGATTTGAAGCAATTCATGGTCATTATACGTGTCAACAACCCTTATCCCCGAAATCCTGCATTTTACAATTTTGCAAATACTGAAAACATCCTACATTTTCGGTTTAAAGGAAACATCACCATGCTTTAAAGAGCAAGTAAAGTGTGTCAGTTATTATGCTAAAAATATTGCTAATACACGTATAAATTTATATTATGGGACCATTCCTTTCGTCAATTATTTTACTAAATTCGCTAAATTCCATTTCGATCTGTGGTTTAGGCTGGTCCTGACTTTGATCAGCCCCTATGGATGTTTCAGGTACCGTTAAAATTCAGAGTCAGTGTATGTTTAATTTACTTTCCCTTTTGTCCTGCTATAAAAACAATGGTATCTCCTGTCGAGAAACTGAGTTTGGTAAGTTTGATTTTTTTTAACCGCGTAGGCTATTAAAAACCACTTTAAATTTTCACTTCATCCTATTCAAGTGTTATTATAAGTATGCAGCTTTTCATATTGGGAGGAAAGGTTCTTAGTTTTAAGAGGCTCGTATGTATTTTGGCTAAAGGATGAAACTTCTGAGTGGCTGTTCTGGATATCCCTTGAATTAGAGCCTTGGTTCGGTGAGACCTGTTGACGATCTGACCTTGGAGGTAATCTGGTGGGTGGACTCAGTGGCTGGTAGATGCCTGGTGTTTGCACTGAAGGAGTAGCGGGAACACAGCTAGAAGTCTTACGCGCTTTGCTTGAGTCAGGGTTAGCAACTGTATCCTCTAGGTCTTTGTTCCTCCGATATTCGCGGGTAGAGGTACCAACTGGTTCATACTCGTCATTGTTAATTGTTGGTGCTTGTGATGACAGCGAAGGGGCAGCAATATTTTGTGATGAAAGAGGATGTTCCATTTCAATTGCGTTCTGAATAAAAAGGTAAGTATGTATATGCATTTAATATATGTAACATAGGAGCATCATCGTCCTTTTGCAAAATATATAGCCATGGCCAAATAAATGAAAAATATGAAGAGGAACACAAACGTATATAACTTACATCGTACATGGAATTATCTTCTTCAGGTTTCGATGACGCTCTAACCGTAAAAATGCATAATATGAAAGAAAGAAAGAAGTGTAAATATCTGACGTCATAGACGCTTCTCTAGAATATACTAGGGGAAGCATAACATTCCTGGTTAAGAGTTGTGCGTAACAGACGTCCCAGCAAAAGCTATAAACAACGAATGCAAGGTCATTTTGCCTTCTGTAAAATATGGCATAATCTTGTGGGGCGCGTGTTGTAATAAGGAAGTTCTTAACTCTATAGAAAGGATGCATTGTAGAGCGGCTAGGATTATATTTAATATACCAAAGGACATGCCTTTTACTGATGGTTTAGAGCACGCCCAATGGTCCACTCTTTTCTTTCAATATAAATTAGATATCTTTAAACTGTTTTATAAGGCTTACGATGAACGTCTACCGAATACTTTAATTAAGGCGATTGTATTGAAACGGAAAAAGGGTTATGCCTTAAGGGCACGCGATTCGCTCCCGACACCTCGATTTAACACTAGATACATGAAGGATTCATTAACATATCGAGGTGCGGTGCTATGGAACACTATCTGTAGAGACTATGACGTTAAAAGTATTGGTCTTAAAGAAACAATATCCCGTCTTAGCTGCTCGAAATCATTTAGGAATTTTAGTTTTGATATCACTTCAGCTACTACTACGAACTTTAGAGTTGAAGGATTTATATATTACTAACTTTAGAGATCAAATATAAAAGTTTTATTACTTATTATTAACTATGCCCTAAGCATTATTGATATTGATATTGATATTGTAAATAGTATATATATGTATATACATACGTCTCAATTTGATAGTGTTTTTATTTAATTTTATACATTTCTTTTACACGACCCCACAAGCTTTCAGCTTTTACATTAATCGTGTTTAAATAAAGGTTATCTATCTATCTATTTAGCAGACAACTCAACACCAAGATATCGAAAACGCAATATACCTCCATCGAATAAAAACGAAACAACCAAACAGCAACAACAAACAAAAACTAGTTATAAACGTTTTAGTCGTACCTTGTTGCTTCTTTTTGTTTGTTACCTGTAAAGCAAATAAAGACCTTACAAAATTGAAGTTTATCTCATAATGACAACGAATTGAAATCATATTAGTACATGGGAATATAACAATTGTTTTATTTCTTCATTTTCTAAATTTCTTAAAAAACATACTTGGTAGAGTGATAGCAGCTGGCAATTACACAATACAATGGTTCACTCACTTCAGTGACTCGTGAACTGGTGCGCGCGCAACCTAGGCGCCAATATCGAGAATTCGCACGAAACTCTCAGAGAATCAGAATCGAAATTGTGACTAAAATCAATAATAACATGGTCATCATGATGATAAATTTCGCAATGATGCTCAACCTCATTCAGTCATGTGACTTTTTCAGGATTCAATAACGTGGATGTAGTGGATGTTAAAAATATCTGACTTCGTTTATTTAAAGGCACTTGTGAAGAGATAGGTAGTGTTATTACCAAAACCTGTTTATGAATTTTCCTCCTCCAATCGATCGATTGTCGATCATTCTAAAACAGCGTTTTCAAGATTGTTTGCCATCCAGTAAAGTCTTTCTCATTTGATCACGAGCGCTATTCATTGGTTATTGAAGTGACACTCAGCACGTAACTGGTTCCTTCAAACGCCCTATTGCTTTTCATCACTTCATCGTATTTATCATTCTCTCATGCAGGGTGTCACCCCAGCTCACATTAATGATCCTGATTATTTTCCATATGCAGTCCTGTTATTTGAAAAAGCGATGTATTGTAGACGCGAAGATCAGTATAATTTGGATTCATATCCATGTAGAAAGTTTATTGAACGTACCGATTACTGTTACATACTTACCGTTCATAAAGTGAATTCTCCAGATATAAACAAGAAGAACTATATTAACAAGACCCAGGAGTGCGATTATAGCCACACATATAGCAACTACGGTTGCACCTTGAAGGGAAAAAAGATGTGTATCACAATAAGGTATTAACCCGCGAGCACATTTTGAAAACAAAAGTTTACGTTGTATATATGATAGAGATCGTAGCATATTTGGCAAGTAATATCACTGGGCCCTGTTCCTGAAAGCCCGATTAGCGCTAATCCAGAGTTAATTACCATGACAACTAATATGTTTTGTTGACAGTTAATCCAGGATTAGCGCTAATCGGGCTTTCAGGAACCGGGCACTGAGAAATAATGGAATGGAATTATGACGACGGCCTATCAAATATTATATATTTAATATACAACTTGGACCAACAACACCCGGGCTGAAAGCCTGTTCCATGACTATACGTGTCATGACTATGTCGCTAATTCTATACATTGTACTGAGTATTCTACAAATATAAATATATATACCACTGGTCGACATATGGTTTACGGCTAAAGATAACAGGAAGCCACTAATTACAAAGCTCTGCAATTGATTCATATGTAGTGAAATCCAATCTATCTGGTTAGCTATCAATGCTTACTATAACACGAGTCTTCCGCTGTGTTAGCGCTGGACGTCGTGGAAGCTGTGAATAAATGAAAAACAAAAGAAGATATGCATGAAACATTGTTTTGATTTGGTCTTTGTATCCCGTAGTAAGCATTACCGTTAGTAACATACTTTCACCAGAATTTATGTTGTGATCGACACGTATACACGGGAAACTAGTATGAGTGAGACAAAAAGACGGCATATCCGTAGCCTTACCGTAACCGTACTGTAACTTATTGTACCGTAACTCTGTAAATTGATTGGATCACAAGAACAAAAACAATAGGGAAACCCGGCCATGTCAATGTCACGGCAGTACAGTACAGTAACCGTATATACAGGCATTGCCGTAACTTGCCCGGCACTCGTACGAAATTCGCTCTATAGCAGTAACTCATTGGAACAGTGGCAGGGAGGCTTGGAATATATAGACATTATGATAATGATAAATCAGCAAATTTAGTGAGGTTCGGCAGATTATCTACGGGGAGAGGGGGAGAGGAGAGTAACTAGTATACACAGTGGTCGAACGCATGGATTGACAAGGAAGGGTCTATATATTTGGGGGGGGGGGGTACGTACGGGGGAGGCTCTCCATATGATTTCATATTCCTTCAGTGGGGAAGCGAAATAATAGTTTATTGCAAAAACAACTGAACCAATACCTTCAGTTGCAGGTGGCTTTATGTAGACTGTTCTAGCCTTGGTCACATCTTTAGAACTCTCTCCGTAAGCATTTATTGCTGTAACTAGAAACCTATACGTCTTTCCCCATTCAAGCTCGCTTGTAATGTTGTATTGAAGTGTAGAAGTGTCTGTAACATCTTGCAATCTGATCCAAGAGGCAGACTGGCAGTATTTGTAAACGACTTTCATGTAAATAGCGTATCCCGTAATTTCACCATAGTTGTCATTTGGTTTATTCCAATGCAATGTAATCGGAAGATGGGATGTTTGATTAAAGGCTTGCTGCAGGATAGGCGGAGGCGGTAGATCTGATGAAGAAGCAGATCAATACAATAACTGTATTTCTGGGTTTCACGAGCGATGCAAGGATTGTCCTATGTCTTATATATGAGTAATGTCCCCTGTACCATTACTGTAGGTGTATAGCTATTTCAAAAAACGTCGAAGGGAAATGGAAAATAGGTGAGACCAAGTTGAATAATGGGAGTTTATTGTGTTCCATCTGGGTCCATTGTAGTCACTTGAATAGGATGACTATTGGTATCTGAGCCGATACGGGATTTTTTCCTTTGTTTAAGTGTCTCACCTATTACTGAAATTAGCCGCGGTTTGACTTTTTTCATATTTTCTTCCGACGTTTATTGAAATAGGTATATTTATATACACTTACATTTAATAGTTAGAAATGCAGATTTCTGTGCTGTGTGAGAGCTTCCTCCATATACATTTATTGCTGTACAAATGTATTTGCCAGCATCTGCTTCATCAACGGACGGGATGGTTAGCGCAGTTCTGCCAGACTTAGACCAGGAAATTATTGGGGAGGGATTACCAGTTGCTGTGCACTTAAAGTTGACTTGGTTACCCTCGACAACTGTTATGTTTTGCGGTGGAGTGTTAATAGTTGGTGGATCTATAAAAGGAACACACACTCCATTATCTATTCACTAAACACTTGACATGTTATTTTCCTCATTAAAGAAGCTTGTTTTGTTTACCCTGGCCCACACTGCTTAAAGGGGAACTGAACCCTAAATCAACCATATTAGGTGTACGAGTCAATGTGTTATGTAGCCTGGGAAACCAGCCGACTCTTATCGCTCCCCACTCGCGAAAGAGACCCTCTGGGCAGCGAGGCAGAAAATTCCATACTGATGACGTAGCATATAGCCGTTTCACGATGCATAAATTAGTTGCAATTCTCAGAAGCCGAATGCGAACAACAGAGTTCTTTTCAAGGAATATAACTACCAAGGCTGCTCGTTTGCTTGGTCGTGGATCACCGTCATTAACAATCATGAAATTCAAACCTATTTATGTGTGTTGGTAGCTCGTTTGCTTCGTTCTTTCAGCGGCTCGGCCCTATCAAGAGAATTTGTCCTACGACTGTCAAAACATAATAGTTGTTTATAATTTGAAAACCTACACACAGCACAGCAGGCCACTTTTCAAGCCAGCTCTTTTACTAGGTCAGTAGCCGAAGATGCAGTTATTTTCAAGATATACTACCTAGGCTGCCCGTTTGCTTGGGCCGGTGAACGGCCATCACCTTCGTGATTCATAGCGCACTTACATGTAATGTTTATTCATAGCCCAGATTCACTGTCTTAACGATTTATCCGGCAACAACAACTCATCCAGTGTTCTGTGATAGCTCAGTGTGTAGGTTTACTAAAATGAAATTATAAACAACTATGACAGTACCTTTTTTATCACTTACTTGTAAATGTTTTGAAGTAGGACATTTCGCTTTACTAGCCGCTGAAAGAACTATGCAAAGGAGCCAACAACAGCACCGGCACACGCTAAATAGGCTTGAATTTCATGTTTGTTAATGACGGTGATCCACTGCCAAGCAAACGAGCAGCCTCGGTAGTCATATTCCTTGAAAAGAACTCTGTTGTTCGCTTTCGGCTTCTGAGAATTGCAACTAATTTATGCATCTTGAAACGGCTATCTTCTACGTCATTAGAAATTATCATTCAATTTATTGTGTTTCGCATCGGTGAAAAGAAAATCTGAAAACCTTCTTCACAATCTCCGCTATAAAGTGTTGTAATTTGTGACGTCAGAGACGGGGGACAACAATGCAAAACTAATTTAATTTCTTCCCGAAATTGGAAAGCTGGAATAACCGCTCCTACATTGTCAGTTACAGACCATTGTCTTTGCATGAGAAGTGTTTGTCGTTGTTTCTCTTACTTTAGAAATCCATGTAGTCGCTGCAAGTCGATTTGGCATACGCAATGAACCGTAGCAGCACGTGATTATGCAAATATATTTCACAAAAGTACTTGTCACGCGCACTTACATGGAGTTTAGTTAATAGACTAGTGGACTACAGTTGTCTAGGTTTTAAACTTCTCTGATATTCACTGGTGAAATTATACTACAACAATTATTAACCTTAGTCTGAGTGACAATAGTCACTTCGACTACATGTAATTCAGTGACTAATTGTTAAATATAGGTTTTCGAGTATATGTCTTTCAAATCAGCTGATATTACAGTGTCGTCTACGAATAGCAGTTTCAGCGGTATTAACCCGATATCCTCACATATAATGAAACGCTATTCAAACTGTGTATCTAAATAGTCCAGTTTCGTATTCAAAAATTACCGCTGAATGCAAGGACTACAGACCCATGTACGCAGGGTTAGCCTCATTCTGAAGTTAAACATTCATAAATACCAGCGAGAAGGTGGGCTATTCACAACTCTGCGTATTGTTGTAGTTTCCTATTTTGCACCTCCTCGCTGCTATTTATGAATGTTTAACTTCAGAATGAGGCTAACCCTGCGTACATGCGTCTGTAATCATTGCATTCAGCGGTAATTTTCGAATACGAAACTGGACTATTAGTCGTGCTTGTTTAGAGGGTGTTCGTGTCATACAAGAATGAGGGTTTCAATGCCGCGTCATTACATTGAAGTGAAGCGTTTGGGTCAATAGCCCACTTTGACGATGTTGCGCACGCATCAGAGAACAATAGATGTGGCCCACCAAATAGTCTGTGTGGCCCGCCAGTCTCTTGTTATTCAGATCTTATTTGCATTGTTCTAGTTGCGTGCGCAACATCGTCAAAGTGGATTATACCGCTGAAACTGCTATTCGTAGACGCCACTGTAATATCAGCTATTTGGACTTATTCCTTTTAGTTTGCATTTTAGGGTTACCCCAAAATTGATCATGTGAGGTAATATCTTCGATTGTATTATATAAATATGCAAAAAGCGCACACAATATGCACAAGACCACAAGAAATATGAGACCGTATTGGGGTAGTAAAAATAAAATGGCTTCCTGGTTGCCATAGTATAGTGTTTTTATATATAATAAACAACTTATTAGTCGACTGACCAGCTAATATAGCTGTGTAGTTTTACTCGTTATTTGCCTAAAGGCTGTACACACGACTCGTAAAAACACACAAACATAAACCCATTATTGTGTGAAATATTTCACTCATGCCTTGACTTTAAATCTAGCTATACGAATGATATATCCACAATATACCAAGAGAGAGCATTGAATACCAACTTTTGTAACTCATGGCTTCGTAACACTTGATTCCTCAAGCAAAGTAAAATTAAATAAAGACACAACTTAGGATACTTTTTTCGGACAGAAAAGGGTCAATGCCTTTAGTTAACTCAATGTCGTCTTTGTGTCATTAACGGCTGTAGCTTTCCTTCTGCATGTATTGTATACACCGATTAGTGAGAACCACGCAGCCATTAGGAACATGCACCAGAAGGCCAAACAGCTGTCCATGGCTGCTGATTGCTCAGGCAATTGTTTTTCGCCAAAAAGGGTCGACGTGGCCAATCACGACACACTCCGACGAGCGATTCATTTTCAGTACACGATATTGTATTGCAGATCGTTGCGTCAGAACTTAATTTTATTTCTGTAACTAAAATGTATTCTGACCACCCAAGACTTTGGTTGGGTTTCCTCTTTTTAGAACATCTCCAGACGATCTATGTCAGTACATAGACTGGCCTTTAAAACAGTCGAAAATGGCTGTCCCCTGTTTAATGAAATAATAGAAAAAGGAATACAAAATGAACTTACACTGCACGTCAATCGTGGTATTTGTAGTGACTGGCACTTCATTGGGGTTGTTAGTGGCCTGACACTCGTAATGTCCACTCTGATGTCCTGTGATGTTTGGTATGTTTAATGTGATACTTCCTACACCTTGACTCTTGATAATCTTGTTATCTGCACTAACGACCTGTACCCACGTGATGTTTGGTGTTGGAGGTCCACTAGCTGTACAGGATATGTTTAGATCTTGACCTTCACTTATCATCTTACGCTGAGGTGGTTGATCATTGGCAAATGAAGGACCAACTGAAAGTTAAGTTTACAATTCAACGGACAATTAGAAAATGTAAGAATCCTGAGATTCTTGTCATTTCATCGTTTCGGAAAGTGCTTTGTTGAAGCGCTAAAACTATTTTTGAAATTCAATTTAACGTTTGTGTTCATTGTTTAGTCTCTTTCTCGACTAGAAATCATTTCGACATGATAATTAGCTATAAATTTTTAACAAGTGCATCAATCTAGTATTTTTTCATAATTTATCCTAATTTAATGTATTTATAATATATCCTAAATTGTAATATTGTATAGCGATGTTTCGTGTTGATAAACATTGCAATTGTTATGCTAATGTCCCAACCATGATTTGTAAAGCCCGCTTTGTGTTAGGAACCAATGGATCTCTGGTTGGCACATTAATGACAATAGATGACGACACACGAAACATCGCTATTGTTGTTATTATTTCTTCTTCCTTTTCCCTACTTAAATGGCCATGTACATTATGCATATATTCTACAAAGTCTTCTTAGATGAGCGCTCCTGCTGCTCTTAGCTAGGACAAATGTAGCGAACATATATGTTTAAATAAAAACAACAATAAATTGTACCAACGCGAGCGCAAGAAATCAATTAAATCACTTTCATTTCCACCTGTTCTTAAATTAAACAAGAGCCCATCTGGGCTTTCGCTCGGGCCACATGAGATTGAAGATGAAATACACTTTCATTTGAAATCCTCTAGTAATAACCGAAGGGAATAATTATTAGCTGAATTTAGCAGTCTTTAGGAGTGGCCGGTAGCGCGGTGACATTCATTCTCTGCTACCCTAGTATATATATGTAATTTAATATTTTGGTTTTTCTCGTGTATGTAAATTAAAGAAGTTAACCTCTACTTACTCATGTTACGCACGCTAATAGCGGAGTGCGGTAATTACGTCACAAGACTCAGACAAACTTCTACTTCTACTTTTCTACTTTATTGACTGATAAAACGGTATATCCGTATCACATCAGTATAAATAAAAATCCAAATTACAATAATAATAATAAAAAAAAAAAAATAAGTAACAATACTACAATTTATATTAAAAAATAATAATAATATAATAAAAAAATTTAGGTTAAAATCATTCCCCTAATTCAATAAAATGTTGGTTTACAGCGGTCTTAAATTTGTTAATGTCATTAATATTAGTTACAGTGCCGGGAAGCTTATTCCACTCTCGAGTTGACCATGGGAAAAAGCTGTTGCTATGTTGGTTACAATTCGAATGAGGTCTTAAAAATAATAATGAGTTACCATTTCTTGAGGTACGAGGCACTGGGGTCAAATACGAGTCCCTCTCGATATCAATGCTTCCATGCACAATACGGTGGAACATTGTCAATCGAGAGAGCCTCCTCCTACTCTCAAGAGATGGCCACTCTAACTCCTTTAACAAATTTGTCACGACACCTGGTTCTCTAGAGTAATTATTAAAACAAGACCTGGCAGCGGAACGTTGTATCATATCTAATTTGTACTTATCTTTTTGTAAGTATGGATACCACGCAGAATTTGCGTATTCTAGTTTAGGTCTAACTAGGCTACAATAAAGTTTGGATTTGCAAACTGCAGATGTATGTCTAAAGTTTCTCTTGATGACTCCGAGGGTTTGTTTAGCACTTGTAGTTACGTGTGAAATGTGATTGGCCCATTTTAGATCCTCGCTTTTCTTGTATCAACTTACAAGAATTGACTAGCACTTCAGTTCGTCCTCTGTCTATGCTACCAGAAATGACTGCTTTCCTGGACCATATTTTGAAAGAGAACCTGATGATTATACTGTCGAACAGCTTAAACTTTGGCTGAAATACAGAGGATTGAAACAAAGCGACAAACGTCGATCTTGTCAAGCGAGTTTTGCATCTTCGCTGGCCAACCAACGAGACATGCTTACTGCTTACTATATAGACTGTCAAGTCCTATTTAAACTGTATCCCAAACTCATCTTTTCCCATGCAATATCGTTGTAAGACTTTACCTAAACATTGAAAAGTTACAAAGGTCAGGTTTTCCTGTATTAAGGCAAAAACAAAAGAATGTAGCCGCGTGCCGAGTGCATTCATCGGCGAATGGAGATAGGAAATTCTTCAATAAAACTCATCGGAGACCAAAGCTGTTATGGCTGGAAGAGCATATACATTAAAACTATGAACTGATAGCATCCTAAAATTCGGCAATCTTGCTTATGTTGGTGTGCTCTTTCAAACCATTATATTATTGTTTGCATTTATCGAGTTTTCAAATTTAATACCTGCAGCTCCGAAAGAAATTAACTTCATTTGTGCTCAGAAAATAAATCAAAGCATTGTAGATGTACTGTAGACGAGGCTTGGCTTCCAAAATTTATTTAGAATCCACTGATAAATTCAAGTAAACTTAATGGTTGAACAGTAATTCCTTCTCATTGTTTACTGGTGGGTATAGTCAGGGTTTCAGTAATTTATAGCCACTTACGTTTCATTGCCAGACGTAGTCTCGTTGTTCTGTGCTTTTAAGGTCTCTTGTACAAACATTTATCCAACGCTGACATTTCTCACTGAATTTGCTGTAAAGGTTTTGGAACAGAAAAGCTCCTCCTGTGAGTGATCAAAAAGGCCGAGAAAAGATGAGAAACCTCTACTAGCGGTGTACCGATCGATGCTTCATTCTCCGTGACAGATCTCTTTGAGCGCCGGATTTATGAAGGTTTTTCACATCTAGAGTCACTCTTACATCTCCCCCAGCAACAATGCTTGGTAGTCACCATTACTGATATGACTGGGAATCTTACTGAAGGCATTGATTCTTTTTTTGATCGAAAAAAATACGAATTCGGTCCTAATTTAGTCTGCTGTTCTGCAGGTTCAGAGTACTAATAGACGAGTGTCTCAAATGTATGTTTATATTTGTCCCATATTATAAATTGTATCCTGTCCACCTATGATGGAGCTATCACTATAGTTCTCTACTGTTCTTTCTACCCTGCGGCTCTTTATTATCGCAGCTCGCTGATCGCGTCCATATCGGTATTTGTTGGACTAAAGATTATTAACTGAAATGCCCGTTTTGTTTATCTCTATTTAAAAGCTTTTACCCTCCTTCCCAAAACTGCAGTCTGCTCATTATATTACAGAACTATAAAGGGAACTGTTGGAAGCCTTTAATTTCTCGAACCAAAACGGAGTCTTGTTTACCTTGATAGTTGAATAACTGCTTCGGTCATCATAAATTATTCTGTGCTGAGTGTTTATTACCTACGAAACGTACCTCAAACAAGAGCGCCAGTTGAAATATCCTGAGCCTGTTGGAAGGCTTTCGCACGAGTGAAGTTAAATAAAACATTAAACTGGTTTACATTTGAGAGATGGGACTCCAAATTAGAGAGAAAATTCCTCGCGCCGTCGTCCCCCATTGCTTTACTGTATTAAATTATGTAAATAAATTAACCTGGCGATTGTTGCGTGACCAGCACAGTGCAATCTGATTGGTGTGAATTTGACCTTTAACGCATGCGCAGAAATTTTGCTACACGGAATAAAAATACAGGCAGGCAGCCCGAGTAAATATGAAAATCTATGGGAGAAATGCGATAATCTGAGACGAAGACGTAATTTCTTGAGAAAATACTGTTACATCTCATCTCGGCGCTTTGCGCTCATTTTTAATTCATATTTACATGCCAGTTCTAGAAAGATAGACAATCGATTGGAGGTGAAAATAGCATTTACAAATAGGGTTTGCTAATAACACAAGCGATATCGTAAAATTTCCTTTCCATGCTAAAGGAGAATCTCCTAGTACGTTATTAAAAAAAACATTCTGTTTTCCGCGATCCGTATAGAAGTGTGATCAGAAACGTTGACTGAGATTGTAGCTATGAAACATTGTACAAAAGTTATTCGGGCTGGCGATTTGCAGAATGCATTGCCTATTTGGAAGGCATTTATTGGATTGGCTCGGCGCATCGAACGCTGCTCATCACTCGGATTGTAAAGATTTAAGGCTCCAGGTAAAATGAGAGAAATTAACATAAGGTTAACCCGTCGCTAATCCTAACCCCAACTATCTCAGAAAGAAGTACAGGTAATTAAACGACTAGTTCTCACTGGACTTCTAATAAAACGACACGAACATGCCCAGCGTACACAAAAACAAGTTCCATAAAGGTGAGACGGTGTGCAGGCATCATAACATGACATTTCTCCCTTGGGTTAGGGGAGGCCAGTATAAGCAGTTGTGAGACCTCCCTCATATATACACTAGCATACTTTAAGGTTTATTGGATATACGAGTATCAGTGATTTCAGTCACGAGATAGCTCTGGTAACAGCCATCTTTTTTAACGCATGCGTAGGAGGTATTTTCTAGAAAACATTATAACAATTATACAACTGATTTTCGGAATGGCAAAAGCTGGCAAATTAGTGATTTTCCGTATCGCGTCGGCAAAATCTATCCAACCAAGATTTCAGTTCGATCGTAGAATTGGTGTCCCCGATTAACAGACTCACTTCTTGGTGGGCTAGAAGATTAGACACGTAAATAAATTTGGTTATTATATGTTGTTTAAAATTCAAAAGAGACTTACCGCAGAACAAGAGTATTAATTGCTATGGAGCCGAGATATAGCATGTTGTAAGCGCTTTCCCCCGCACCACTAGCCATTGTTCTGAGCCTCGGTAACATGCGAGTGGGCCGGTTTGTTGGTATATCTCGCTCTTGTTCTTACGCTACAATATGAAAATCTAGTAGAGAAAGGCAACAAGAGACGAAGAAAAGAAACAATTAACACGTAATTTCTTGAGAAAAGACTTTTTTCATCTCATCTCGGCTCTATGCGCGCATTTTTCAGCAAGTGCCAATTATCCGATCACACTTGTGTATTTTAAACATAATGCTTCCCTACGCATGCGTTAATATTTCAGGCAATGAACAAAGACTACAAAATGGCTGTTACCATAGCTATTTCTTGGCGCTAGAGCTCTCGGTATGAGACTGGGCATTGTGTTAATATTTTCTATGAAAGAGATGCAGGAGCACCACGGTCGGAAAGAGTGTGGGAAAGAGATTGGATGTGGAGAAAAGCAGAACGGAGACTGTAGATTAATTACTTAGGCTAACGATATACCGCTGGATCTGAGTCCGTAATATTCAACAGTTTCTTTTTCAACCAGGTGGTATGTGAACAACGTTCCAGTGATTGGTCGAACAGTCCAATTCGTAGATCTTGATCGCCATTTTGAAAGGTAAGCAAGCCTTTGGTGACATCGAGGCTGGCGTTGAGCCAGCTATAGTTAGAGGTGATAGATAGCATGATAATCACAATCTTTCCATATTCATAGAAAGAGGGTTTGCATCAGTGCAGGGTCAACTCCAGCCTCCATGGCTTGTACCTAGTTAGCATGATAATCAAAATATATCCATGTTCATAGAAAGACGGTTTGCATCAGAGTCAACTCCAGCCTCAATGGCTTGTATCTAGTTAACATAATAATCACCATCTTTCCATATTCATAGAAAGAGGGTTTGTATCAGTGTTGGGTGAATTCCAGCCTCCATGGCTTGTACCTAGTTAGCGTGATAATCAAAATCTATCCATAATCATAGAAAGAGTGTTTGTATCAGAGTTGGGTCAACTCCAGCCTCCACGCGAGTTTAATTTAAAGGAAGAATGTCATGCTCAGTGCGCATGCGCGAATGTTTCAATTTTGGTTGGGTTCATTCTCGTTCCCAGTGCCTCCCCAACTAACTGAAAAATCGGAGGCTCTGGTAAGACACAAACCGGATGTCCTAGATTCTAGGACATTGAAACTGCACATGCTCGTAGCATTCTCAGTAATGGCGTCATCGAAGCTACTCAGTTTGCCATTACAAAGCTGAAAATACAGTTTTCGTTAAAAACTAAGTAAGCAGTTGGAAGCTATTCGTGTAATTAGTTTAGATAAGAAGGACTGATTTTGTGTCCTTCCGATCGGTTATGATAAGTGGTTTATTTACCAAAGACAAAGTTTACCGTTTCTGTTTGATGCAATTCAAGGATCATCCAACTCCCGTCCAACTCAATCCCGGGAACTCAATCGTGGTCGTTGTATCTCCCCTGAACGCAATTATCGAGGAGCAAATTTCTAAACTCAGGGCAAAAGCACTTTAAAGTTACGGTAATTTTAAACACCCAGAATTCTCAATATTGTTTGCACTGGCACTCTGAGATGATATGGTAATGCTGGAAACCAAAGCCTGCCATCGATTTAACAGCAGTTTATAATAATATATGAGGCTGAAATTGCCATTCAAAGTGTCATTCTGCATATACAACTTTAGCCCAGCTGTTTATTAATTATGGCCTCTAAATCATTATTTTTACAAAATATAGGACTAAATTGTGTCATTATACAAATGAAGTCTCTCCAAAGGAAACTGTTCCGGTCCAGTAGTCGTTTGCTTAACTAGAGGCGAGAACCTTAAATACTTGGTAGTTATCTAGCTGCGACACATCTGTACAGGAATCTATGGACACCGCTGTGGGTTCTTTATAATTGGGATCGTGGCATAAATCCGCAAAGTATTTGTTTAGATCTTCAGTTGAATTCCTGTCCAACAGAATCCTTGTCCTTTTCTGTGAGATAGTTTGTCAACTTAATGTTCCACCATTTGCTAGATCCTATCGTGCAGCCAGAATCCAAACACCTCCGATTTTGAGCGATAATATCCGCGATTCTCTTTGTGCATGTGATCTCTTCTGCATGGTATTTATGTCCCTTAGCCACTAATTTGTATTTCCTTTTCACATAGGATCACATAGCACGATATGGAAACCCTGACGAAGTAATTACAGATTGTGGTTCGCAATCACTGGTCATGAATTTGAAACATTCAAGAACGACTATGAGTTAAAGCATACGACAACAAGCCCCTACCACCACCAATCAAATGGCAACGTAGAGGCGGCGGCCGTCAAAGAATCAAAGAAGATCATTAATACCTCAAAGGCATCCATAGCAAGCACTCGTGAATCACCGTAACACAACACAGGAAGGGTTCGGCACAAGTCCTGCCCAGCGTTTAATGCCGAATAGTAGAACAAGGACGAGCCTTAATTCCTACCTCATCCAACCTGCTGAAGCCCAACATCCCAGAGAACACACTAGATCGAGAAGGATTTTTAAGATTAAGGAAAGTGAAGCAGAAAATGAAGTATGATCTGCCAGAACTACCAGAGCTTCCGGAAGACTATATATTGTCAGGATGCAACCTTTCAGGCTGAATGATAAAACCTGGAAGAAGGCAAATGTTTTGAAACTGATTGGCATCAGGTCCTATGTGATAGAATCAGATGGCCAACTTTACATCAGGAATAGAAGGCACCTGAAGAAGACGGCTAAAGTTCATGATAGAATTCAAGATATGAAAAAGAGCCCACAGAATCTCCAACACGAATGCCTGAAAAAGGACAAAGCCTATTGTACCTCATAGCGTCATGAGCTTCCAGCAGTGTACAACCAACAAAATGCTGAAGCGGTGTAGCCTACCAGCTCAAGAAATGCATAAGGCAACGACCACCAGCACCAAGAAGGAACGACCAATGGTTCAGCAGCCTAAGCATGGATGTAGTGAAACATCTGTGAGGACAAGAGGTAGAAGACTGATCAAAGAGCCAAGCTATCTGAGAGAATTACCCTCATTCGTTTTTTTTTTCATTTCGAATGGAGGATGTTACGATCCCGATCACATTGTGTGACAGCGTTATTAGCGTTCCATATTAGGAAAGTGAATTTAATGTGACCTTTATACCATATATATTTAAGGTCTCGATTTCTAACATTCCTCGTAGGTTAATAAATTAACAGGTAACCTCGAAACAACCGGAAACGAGTAGTTAAACTACGATACAAGCTGTTAAACTATTTTTTGAGATAACGAACAGTTCGGCATTTGGCCAGATCAGAGGCCTCTGCTATAAATCGGGCAGCTTATCAAGTATAATCGAGCGGCTCTGGCAAGTGGAAGACTGGGCTCTCGAGCTTGGTGGAAGAAGACAGATCAACTATCACAGAGGAAAGTCAAGGCTTTGCCGATCCTGGATAAGAAGTTTGTAGAGGGCTTGAACGACTTATTTATTTTGGTAAGCTTTGTCATGACGAAGACTATGTTAGACCGTCACTTGTTCCAACAGACGAATGCAATGACTCTATCCCTGGAGTCACCAGTGCTCAAGTCAGTATTGAAGGCGTTATCCGGCATAAAACGAACAGCGGCGGGTCCAGATCACATACCATTTTGGGTATGGAAAGAACATGCGGCAATCCTTACTCCGGTGATAGAATCATTGAGGAATTTCTCGCTATCAACTCAAACTTGGCCGGAGGAATGGAAGAAAGCGAACATTATTATTACCCCCTACCAAAAGTGGACATCCCTGTTGAGTATCAAGATTTTAGAGGCATAAACATAACCCCTATTATTGCACGAGTGTTTGAAAGGACCGTGTACGACACCTTTAGTAAGAATAGCGTTGAAAATTACTTAAGCGAGTCGCAGTTTGCTTACCGTTCGGGCGGCAGTTGCACTAACGCACTACTTAAAATGCAACACAATTTTCTCAAGATCTTAGATAACAGTAATACCAAGGCTGCCAGGCTTTTTACTATGGACTTTTCAAAAGCCCTTGACAATGTTAACCACAATCTGCTAGTAGAAAAGCTGAAAAATAGTCCTCTCAATCCATATATTATAAATTGGTATATTAGCTTTTTAGAGGGTAGAAAACAAAGAGTTATCAAGCAACGGAATTGCATGCAGTTGGAGAAACGTAAATAAGGGAACTACACAGGTTAGTGTAAGTGGACCTTACTTGTTTAATTTATTTTTAAATGATTTAGAAATTAATGAGCTTATAGACACCAGTTTAATCAAGTATGCAGACGATTCTACTATTATAGTTCCAGTAATTAAAGGCCCAGTACGGACCTTGGTGCTTTGCGCGCCTCCGTTTTTGTTTTGATTTTCATGAAACCGAGGCTTCTATTGTTTTCGCCTCGCGTGTGAATTCTCTCTGTGCCGAAGTAGAACATCGTCATTTGTCATTTGTTTGCATGTTAGCAAAACACGGAAACTGGTATAAATCAACTCTTCGTTATCAATCGTGTGGTGTTGGTAGAAGATTAACAACGTGGTTAGAGTGCTTACGGCTCCATAATTTTGTTGCAGGCGAAGCTAGTAAATAAACATTTGTGAGAATCAGGCCGGAGAAAACTAAAGTTTAATTTACTCATTCTCTTGATTCGTAACGGTCGCTGTCGGTGCATGTTTACCTTTTTCTTTTACTACCCAAGAACCATAATAACAAAGTCAAGTGCAGTACCAAAGTCAATGTGCCACGAATGGAGGAAGGGGTACTTGCATGTATATAAAGTTAACGCGAGAACAAGGCCAAATGTATCAAAACCTTTGAGCTTTATATGACAGAAGCAAAACTAAAAAATAAGGTAAGCTAAGGTTGTTGTTGTTGGGACAATGAGTACATATTTTCTCTATCGTTCATTACATCATTATTCCAGTACAGTTTACCCAAGAGGTTGCTGCAATATTATTTATTTCTATTAGCTGCATGGCAAGCTGTTCATTATATAGGAAATGGCTAGGGGGATATTTATCTTGCACAAATTGTCATTTGTAGTCACTCGGAGTATGCAGTATTGTTTTTAATGTGCCTGTACTTCCTCTTTTCAGCATTTTCCCCTTTCCCACAGGACTTTTTAATAGCCACCCCCTTCCCCTGCAATGTAAAAGGTGCACAATTGGACAGTGGTAGTTTAATTAAATTAAACACTATACCTCCAGTGTCATATTTTCGGTTGCTTTCCTTTTTTGTACCTTTGATAATAAATATTATTCTATTTGTTTCAGGAAAAGGGTGTACATTGTTTTCTTCAAGCGGTTAAGTGTGGACTTGGACTTTGCCAAGAAATGGGCAATAAATAATCACCACTGTGGTATATTTGCAGATAAATGGGAATTGTCTACTTTAGAGAGGGTAACATTCATCACCTCCTTCACATTTTCAAAGATTATTTTGTGTAGACGATTGGGAAATTTTGGAGTTTGATCTATGGGCGGCCGTTACCACCAAAAATACAGAACAGGAATCATTTAACAAAGAATTGTGGAATGATCAATACAAAACACGAACGGAATAGACAGAAATGAAACCATCTAACTATCGCTTGCCAAATGGAATAGACAAAACACAAATGATAAAGACAAAACACGAACGATCTAACTACCGACGTAGAAATGATTCAACCAAGTATCAAATGATCAATACAAAACACGAACGGAATAGACAGAAATGAAATCATCTAACTATCTCTTGTCAAATGGAACAGACAAAACACAAATGGTAAAGACAAAACACGAACGATCTAACTACCGACGTAGAAATGATTCAACCAAGTATCAAATGATCAATACAAAACACGAACGGAATAGACAGAAATGAAGTCATCTAACTATCTCTTGTCAAATGGAACAGACAAAACACAAATGGTAAAGACAAAACACGAACGATCTAACTACCGACGTAGAAATGATTCAACCAAGTATCAAATGATCAATACAAAACACGAACGAAATAGACAGAAATGAAATCATCTAACTATCTCTTGTCAAATGGAACAGACAAAACACAAATGGTAAAGACAAAACACGAACGATCTAACTACCGACGTAGAAATGATTCAACCAAGTATCAAATGATCAATACAAAACACGAATGATCCAACTCGCTTATGTCAAATGGAAAGATAATAATGAAATGATCCAACCTAAATACAAACGATCCAACGCAAAGTAATTCAATTCAACGTAAACACGAATGGTTTGGCGTGATGTCAAATGATCAAGTCAACAGTCGAATGGTTCAGTCAACAGTCGAATGGTTCAGTCGACGGGGGGTCTCCATGACGTCACGCACTGCAAAATTGGCGGCAAAACAAAGCTGCCATGTTTGGATATGTTTGTCTCCTGAGTTGGTTCTACTATAAATCGATTCTGGTACTAAGTGTTTATTGCTATTTTACATCATCCTGCATGAGAAGTTGTTAATAATATTTTATCAGCTTGTTTAGCTAGTCACCCAAATTAGTCTAGTCTAGCTAGGAAAATCGAAGGTCTTCCCGGTTGCAAAGTGGGCTTGAACTGATCTATATTACAGGCGCGGATCCAGAAAAAAATCTGACCGGTTTCCGACTTCCCAATTCAAACTCCAAAATTGGAAATTTTACTGAACCCCCCTCCCCCTTAAATCTGGAAATTTTGACCGGTTTCCGTAAACCGTTTAAACCGGTCTGGATCCGCGCCTGTATTATGATTCCTCTTAGACTTTAATAGTTCTTAATTACATCATTGATTATAACACAAAAATATCCGAACATTTAACTTTCATTTGGAATGTTCTGTCATGGTTCAGTTCAAAGAGAAATCAGACGCCTCTATACTTACGGATTTCCGGCCTCGGACTTTAAATGCATGCATACCTGGAGCCATTAGCTCCTGCATGTGCATACCTCGTTCAAACTGCTACAAGTTCGCATCGAAATTTTCACCGGAATACAACACTTCACATATGTAATTGTTGTGAGCCTCTGTAAATCCGCCTAAGCAGATGTTCTCAAGTGGAAAAGTACATGTATGTGATTTTTTTGGAAATCCAGTTAACATACTCTCTTTGTCAGTAGAAATGATCCACGAAATACTCACTCAACATCTTTATCAATCGCCACTGACATTTGACTCAGAATCAGAATACCAGTTCTACCAAGAATGCACGAAATATGCATAAGAGGGCACCGAATATGAGACTATTTCAGGTAGTTACAGTGAAATGGCTTTTCATCACCATAGTATAGTAAATCCCATTTCTCGAGCGAGCATATAAGATTTTTGCTTATTATGGAAAGAAAATAATATTTATTTGCACAATTTATATACAAATGTAATACAAACTTCTCTGTTGAAACATCTGATACGGCAATTTGCCTCGACCATGCTAAGGCCATCCCAATAAATGTTTTGTTTACCATCATCCGACCGACTCTTTTTGGGGGAAAATCCAAAAGAAATTCAAAGTTTATAAAGACCGACCCAATTTTGTGGAAAAGTTTCTTACTTTTCTCGTGCAAGTTGTCAATCCACAACTAATAGAGGAAAATGTGTCTTCAAGCCGACTTGGTTCCAGATCCCCTAACGTTTTTACCGGCCGACCGACCCACCATCACGAGCCAGATGGCGATGGGAAACGAAACATTTTATTGGGATGGCCTAATACGGTTGTGTATTTTTATTCAGTTCGTAGTTTGGATCGCCTAAAGGCTCCATATCAATGACTCTTGGAAATACACAGAAGTCATCAGTCGGCTAAGCAGCTAACTCGGCTCATTGTAGTTTTACGAGTCATTTGTATTTTGGCGAGCCTTTATAAGTTGTTTATTATATATAAATATACAAAAACTGCAGAAAATGGCAATCGAGAAGCCATTTTATTTTTACTGCCGGCGAATACGTTCTCATATTAGGTGCGTTCTTTGCAGATTTATATAATAAACCTAGCCGTATTAGATACTTAGCCGATAGATAAGCCATATGCTCTATATATTATGGAGCAGAATTCATATGGCTGGCCTTGGGAATGTTGTATCTCTTTATTTACCCACAGAGTATCTTCATATAATCATGCTCTTCCAGAGAGCCATGCCATGAATATTTTTTTTTTGTGTGTGTATTTGTATATATGTATTTGTATTTTTTATGCATTTATGTCAGTATTATATAATTCTGCCAATAACGCACCGCAAAATATGAAGAACGCTCGCCTAAAGGTAATAACCTCTGTAATAGTGCCACGTACTACACTGTACTGTGTTAACATGAGATAAGGGACTGTGCAAAAGCAGGAGGGGGGAGGGGGTCGAGAAACGGGAGGGGGGGGGGGGGGGGGCACAATGTGAAATCATATCCCAAGAGAGGGGGCAACATGTAAATTACTCTATGCAAAGGAGGGGGGTGATATCTAATTTTCAACAATAAACCTGTACCACTAATAAAAAAATAAAAAAATATACACTATCATTTTCCTGGTACTGTAACTTACATGTACAAAGCATAATTTATCTATCATGGAAAATATCAGAAATATAATTTGGGGCAAAAAGAGTTCATGTTGTTTTATGGCGATACTTGCACTTTAAAGGCCTGTACTCTACTAATACGCAAATAAATAAAATAAATAAAATAGAAAGCACTGAAACTCGATTTAATGTCCTTTTTTTCTTGCCGGTTCATATTTCAAAACAGAAAACAACTTTATCTATCAAGATATGGCATTGATGCTTGGAGTTAGTCAGCGGACTGTGGAGAATAGAATGGCAGAATATGAAATGACGAATAGTTCTCGTTATAGCAATATGTGACGAAATGCTGGAAACCTTTATTAAGTGCATAGTCGCCAACTTTCCTAGATCTGGTAAGTTCCGCCGGATTTACTTCTAGTTTCACTACTTAAAAAATACCATTGAGAACCCTTAGTTTTTATTGCATTTTCATACTTGTACGAGGAAGATAGAAATTCCGGTTTTATATGATAACTTATGATGAAGACACAACCGATGTTTGCGCACGTTTTGTTTATTAACCAGCTCCTTGACCATGTAAATGGCCAAATTAGAAAACTAACATCGCGAGTAACAAGAAATAGAGGGTATTGTTCACCGTGCATGAGATGCTGTTGGAGCAAAATATTTACAGATATTATACTTCCGGCTAAGTGGCATTCCAAAAAGTCCATAAATCAAACTTTGGAGAATACAGAGAAACCAAACACATTTAAATATTATTGAACAGATTTTGCTTAAACTGTGATCACATCTATACTACTGCAGATCGGATTCACGGGGACCAAACCACTAGGATATCGGAAATTTAACAGGCCGGCTTTAAATAAAAGCGCCTGCAAAATCATGTATCAATTTGTAAAAACAAATTAATGTATATACTGTATTCTCGTATCGTTTCTTACTTGTATTATATCGCACCAGATATTATTGATCACTTCTGCTCTTCGGATGGCTGATTTTATCGCTATAGCTGATATAGATTTAGAGATAGTTTGTTTACTAATTATATAAAAAAAAAAATTCACGCCAGTACCCAAACTACAATACCTTTCACTATGATATAACCGCATGATATTCTATCAGGGTTTTTTAATTTACTCAAAAATGGGCTTAGTCATCCTCGGCTACCCAGCTGGGGCTAAGAGGGGGGAGGTGAGGAAAGTAAAGGGAAGGAAGAAAAAGAGCCGGCAGTTCTCCAAAAAAGATAGTCCTATATTTCTGCCGAGTGTGTGACAGAAATTATTTTAATTCATCGACAAGCCTAAAAGGAAAAGTAATATCGCAGGATAATCTATTTACATTTTGAAAAAGTTTTGAATGCCACTAGGCTGAGCGAATAACATCATATAGTTCTTGCGTTTGCAATACGTGAAACTGATACCGCATCGTGAAAGCTTATGAGGCGGGTTCGATGACACTTCAGATCGACGTTGTAAGGAAACTGCTGCAGCGAACGCAGCTAAAGCAGCTTGATTTTCAGACGGGCTATTGTCCGTAGCCAATACAGTAACAACGTCGCTGATTGGGCACAACAAATCAGCCGGGAATGTGGAACACATTCCTGATTTGTGCCAAATCAGACGAGAGCAACTAGAGCCGCTTTGGAACTAGACTTTATAGTGTTCCCAGGGCTCTTCTTCTTCCTTCTCCTTTTCTTCTTTTCCCTCCCGCTCCCTCTCCTTTTCTTCGCCCGCTCTTCACCCCTTTCTCTTCGCCCCTGGGTATCCGAGGTAGGGCTTAGCAAGTAAGCCTCCTTTTGTGTATATCGGCACTTATTTTGAGCGGAAATGCCCTTAAATTTGCTTTTTGTAGCATCACAATAAGGTAACGGTATTTCGCGAGGTTTTGATGGATTTCTGAGTCAAATGTCAGTGGCGATTGATAAAGATGTTGAGTGAGTATTTCGTGGATCATTTCTACTGACAAAGAGAGTATGTTAACTGGATTTCAAAAAAAATCACATACATGTACTTTTCCACTTGAGAACATCTGCTTAGGCGGATTTACAGAGGCTCACAACAATTACATATGTGAAGTGTTGTATTCCGGTGAAAATTTCGATGCGAACTTGTAGCAGTTTGAACGAGGTATGCACATGCAGGAGCTAATGGCTCCAGGTATGCATGCATTTAAAGTCCGAGGCCGGAAATCCGTAAGTATAGAGGCGTCTGATTTCTCTTTGAACTGAACCATGACAGAACATTCCAAATGAAAGTTAAATGTTCGGATATTTTTGTGTTATAATCAATGATGTAATTAAGAACTATTAAAGTCTAAGAGGAATCATAATACAGGCGCGGATCCAGACCGGTTTAAACGGTTTACGGAAACCGGTCAAAATTTCCAGATTTAAGGGGGAGGGGGGTTCAGTAAAATTTCCAATTTGGGATTTCGGAAACCGGTCAGATTTTTTTCTGGATCCGCACCTGTAATATAGATCAGTTCAAGCCCACTTTGCAACCGGGAAGACCTTCGATTTTCCTAGCTAGACTAGACTAATTTGGGTGACTAGCTAAACAAGCTGATAAAATATTATTAACAACTTCTCAGGATGATGTAAAATAGCAATAAACACTTAGTACCAGAATCGATTTATAGTAGAACCAACTCAGGAGACAAACATGTCCAAACATGGCAGCTTTGTTTTGCCGCCAATTTTGCAGTGCGTGACGTCATGGAGACCCCCCGTCGACTGAACCATTCGACTGTTGACTGAACCATTCGACTGTTGACTTGATCATTTGACATCACGCCAAACCATTCGTGTTTACGTTGAATTGAATTACTTTGCGTTGGATCGTTTGTATTTAGGTTGGATCATTTCATTATTATCTTTCCATTTGACATAAGCGAGTTGGATCATTCGTGTTTTGTATTGATCATTTGATACTTGGTTGAATCATTTCTACGTCGGTAGTTAGATCGTTCGTGTTTTGTCTTTACCATTTGTGTTTTGTCTGTTCCATTTGGCAAGCGATAGTTAGATGGTTTCATTTCTGTCTATTCCGTTCGTGTTTTGTATTGATCATTCCACAATTCTTTGTTAAATGATTCCTGTTCTGTATTTTTGGTGGTAACGGCCGCCCATACTTCCCGGTTGCAAAGTGGGCTTGAACTGATCTATATTACAGGTGCGGATCCAGAAAAAAATCTGACCGGTTTCCGAAATCCCAAATTGGAAATTTTACTGAACCCCCCTCCCCCTTAAATCTGGAAATTTTGACCGGTTTCCGTAAACCGTTTAAACCGGTCTGGATCCGCGCCTGTATTATGATTCCTCTTAGACTTTAATAGTTCTTAATTACATCATTGATTATAACACAAAAATATCCGAACATTTAACTTTCATTTGGAATGTTCTGTCATGGTTCAGTTCAAAGAGAAATCAGACGCCTCTATACTTACGGATTTCCGGCCTCGGACTTTAAATGCATGCATACCTGGAGCCATTAGCTCCTGCATGTGCATACCTCGTTCAAACTGCTACAAGTTCGCATCGAAATTTTCACCGGAATACAACACTTCACATATGTAATTGTTGTGAGCCTCTGTAAATCCGCCTAAGCAGATGTTCTCAAGTGGAAAAGTACATGTATGTGATTTTTTTTGAAATCCAGTTAACATACTCTCTTTGTCAGTAGAAATGATCCACGAAATACTCACTCAACATCTTTATCAATCGCCACTGACATTTGACTCAGAAATCCATCAAAACCTCGCGAAATACCGTTACCTTATTGTGATGCTACAAAAAGCAAATTTAAGGGCATTTCCGCTCAAAATAAGTGCCGATATACACAAAAGGAGGCTTACTTGCTAAGCCCTACCTCGGATACCCAGGGGCGAAGAGAAAGGGGTGAAGAGCGGGCGAAGAAAAGGAGAGGGAGCGGGAGGGAAAAGAAGAAAAGGAGAAGGAAGAAGAAGAGCCCTGGGAACACTATAAAGTCTAGTTCCAAAGCGGCTCTAGTTGCTCTCGTCTGATTTGGCACAAATCAGGAATGTGTTCCACATTCCCGGCTGATTTGTTGTGCCCAATCAGCGACGTTGTTACTGTATTGGCTACGGACAATAGCCCGTCTGAAAATCAAGCTGCTTTAGCTGCGTTCGCTGCAGCAGTTTCCTTACAACGTCGATCTGAAGTGTCATCGAACCCGCCTCATAAGCTTTCACGATGCGGTATCAGTTTCACGTATTGCAAACGCAAGAACTATATGATGTTATTCGCTCAGCCTAGTGGCATTCAAAACTTTTTCAAAATGTAAATAGATTATCCTGCGATATTACTTTTCCTTTTAGGCTTGTCGATGAATTAAAATAATTTCTGTCACACACTCGGCAGAAATATAGGACTATCTTTTTTGGAGAACTGCCGGCTCTTTTTCTTCCTTCCCTTTACTTTCCTCACCTCCCCCCTCTTAGCCCCAGCTGGGTAGCCGAGGATGACTAAGCCCATTTTTGAGTAAATTAAAAAACCCTGATAGAATATCATGCGGTTATATCATAGTGAAAGGTATTGTAGTTTGGGTACTGGCGTGAATTTTTTTTTTTTATATAATTAGTAAACAAACTATCTCTAAATCTATATCAGCTATAGCGATAAAATCAGCCATCCGAAGAGCAGAAGTGATCAATAATATCTGGTGCGATATAATACAAGTAAGAAACGATACGAGAATACAGTATATACATTAATTTGTTTTTACAAATTGATACATGATTTTGCAGGCGCTTTTATTTAAAGCCGGCCTGTTAAATTTCCGATATCCTAGTGGTTTGGTCCCCGTGAATCCGATCTGCAGTAGTATAGATGTGATCACAGTTTAAGCAAAATCTGTTCAATAATATTTAAATGTGTTTGGTTTCTCTGTATTCTCCAAAGTTTGATTTATGGACTTTTTGGAATGCCACTTAGCCGGAAGTATAATATCTGTAAATATTTTGCTCCAACAGCATCTCATGCACGGTGAACAATACCCTCTATTTCTTGTTACTCGCGATGTTAGTTTTCTAATTTGGCCATTTACATGGTCAAGGAGCTGGTTAATAAACAAAACGTGCGCAAACATCGGTTGTGTCTTCATCATAAGTTATCATATAAAACCGGAATTTCTATCTTCCTCGTACAAGTATGAAAATGCAATAAAAACTAAGGGTTCTCAATGGTATTTTTTAAGTAGTGAAACTAGAAGTAAATCCGGCGGAACTTACCAGATCTAGGAAAGTTGGCGACTATGCACTTAATAAAGGTTTCCAGCATTTCGTCACATATTGCTATAACGAGAACTATTCGTCATTTCATATTCTGCCATTCTATTCTCCACAGTCCGCTGACTAACTCCAAGCATCAATGCCATATCTTGATAGATAAAGTTGTTTTCTGTTTTGAAATATGAACCGGCAAGAAAAAAAGGACATTAAATCGAGTTTCAGTGCTTTCTATTTTATTTATTTTATTTATTTGCGTATTAGTAGAGTACAGGCCTTTAAAGTGCAAGTATCGCCATAAAACAACATGAACTCTTTTTGCCCCAAATTATATTTCTGATATTTTCCATGATAGATAAATTATGCTTTGTACATGTAAGTTACAGTACCAGGAAAATGATAGTGTATATTTTTTTATTTTTTTATTAGTGGTACAGGTTTATTGTTGAAAATTAGATATCACCCCCCTCCTTTGCATAGAGTAATTTACATGTTGCCCCCTCTCTTGGGATATGATTTCACATTGTGCCCCCCCCCCCCCCCTCCCGTTTCTCGACCCCCTCCCCCCTCCTGCTTTTGCACAGTCCCTTATCTCATGTTAACACAGTACAGTGTAGTACGTGGCACTATTACAGAGGTTATTACCTTTAGGCGAGCGTTCTTCATATTTTGCGGTGCGTTATTGGCAGAATTATATAATACTGACATAAATGCATAAAAAATACAAATACATATATACAAATACACACACAAAAAAAAAAATATTCATGGCATGGCTCTCTGGAAGAGCATGATTATATGAAGATACTCTGTGGGTAAATAAAGAGATACAACATTCCCAAGGCCAGCCATATGAATTCTGCTCCATAATATATAGAGCATATGGCTTATCTATCGGCTAAGTATCTAATACGGCTAGGTTTATTATATAAATCTGCAAAGAACGCACCTAATATGAGAACGTATTCGCCGGCAGTAAAAATAAAATGGCTTCTCGATTGCCATTTTCTGCAGTTTTTGTATATTTATATATAATAAACAACTTATAAAGGCTCGCCAAAATACAAATGACTCGTAAAACTACAATGAGCCGAGTTAGCTGCTTAGCCGACTGATGACTTCTGTGTATTTCCAAGAGTCATTGATATGGAGCCTTTAGGCGATCCAAACTACGAACTGAATAAAAATACACAACCGTATTAGGCCATCCCAATAAAATGTTTCGTTTCCCATCGCCATCTGGCTCGTGATGGTGGGTCGGTCGGCCGGTAAAAACGTTAGGGGATCTGGAACCAAGTCGGCTTGAAGACACATTTTCCTCTATTAGTTGTGGATTGACAACTTGCACGAGAAAAGTAAGAAACTTTTCCACAAAATTGGGTCGGTCTTTATAAACTTTGAATTTCTTTTGGATTTCCCCCCAAAAAGAGTTGGTCGGATGATGGTAAACAAAACATTTATTGGGATGGCCTTAGCATGGTCGAGGCAAATTGCCGTATCAGATGTTTCAACAGAGAAGTTTGTATTACATTTGTATATAAATTGTGCAAATAAATATTATTTTCTTTCCATAATAAGCAAAAATCTTATATGCTCGCTCGAGAAATGGGATTTACTATACTATGGTGATGAAAAGCCATTTCACTGTAACTACCTGAAATAGTCTCATATTCGGTGCCCTCTTATGCATATTTCGTGCATTCTTGGTAGAACTGGTATTCTGATTCTGAGTCAAATGTCAGTGGCGATTGATAAAGATGTTGAGTGAGTATTTCGTGGATCATTTCTACTGACAAAGAGAGTATGTTAACTGGATTTCCAAAAAAATCACATACATGTACTTTTCCACTTGAGAACATCTGCTTAGGCGGATTTACAGAGGCTCACAACAATTACATATGTGAAGTGTTGTATTCCGGTGAAAATTTCGATGCGAACTTGTAGCAGTTTGAACGAGGTATGCACATGCAGGAGCTAATGGCTCCAGGTATGCATGCATTTAAAGTCCGAGGCCGGAAATCCGTAAGTATAGAGGCGTCTGATTTCTCTTTGAACTGAACCATGACAGAACATTCCAAATGAAAGTTAAATGTTCGGATATTTTTGTGTTATAATCAATGATGTAATTAAGAACTATTAAAGTCTAAGAGGAATCATAATACAGGCGCGGATCCAGACCGGTTTAAACGGTTTACGGAAACCGGTCAAAATTTCCAGATTTAAGGGGGAGGGGGGTTCAGTAAAATTTCCAATTTTGGAGTTTGAATTGGGAAGTCGGAAACCGGTCAGATTTTTTTCTGGATCCGCGCCTGTAATATAGATCAGTTCAAGCCCACTTTGCAACCGGGAAGACCTTCGATTTTCCTAGCTAGACTAGACTAATTTGGGTGACTAGCTAAACAAGCTGATAAAATATTATTAACAACTTCTCATGCAGGATGATGTAAAATAGCAATAAACACTTAGTACCAGAATCGATTTATAGTAGAACCAACTCAGGAGACAAACATATCCAAACATGGCAGCTTTGTTTTGCCGCCAATTTTGCAGTGCGTGACGTCATGGAGACCCCCCGTCGACTGAACCATTCGACTGTTGACTGAACCATTCGACTGTTGACTTGATCATTTGACATCACGCCAAACCATTCGTGTTTACGTTGAATTGAATTACTTTGCGTTGGATCGTTTGTATTTAGGTTGGATCATTTCATTATTATCTTTCCATTTGACATAAGCGAGTTGGATCATTCGTGTTTTGTATTGATCATTTGATACTTGGTTGAATCATTTCTACGTCGGTAGTTAGATCGTTCGTGTTTTGTCTTTACCATTTGTGTTTTGTCTGTTCCATTTGACAAGAGATAGTTAGATGATTTCATTTCTGTCTATTTCGTTCGTGTTTTGTATTGATCATTTGATACTTGGTTGAATCATTTCTACGTCGGTAGTTAGATCGTTCGTGTTTTGTCTTTACCATTTGTGTTTTGTCTGTTCCATTTGACAAGAGATAGTTAGATGACTTCATTTCTGTCTATTCCGTTCGTGTTTTGTATTGATCATTTGATACTTGGTTGAATCATTTCTACGTCGGTAGTTAGATCGTTCGTGTTTTGTCTTTACCATTTGTGTTTTGTCTGTTCCATTTGACAAGAGATAGTTAGATGATTTCATTTCTGTCTATTCCGTTCGTGTTTTGTATTGATCATTTGATACTTGGTTGAATCATTTCTACGTCGGTAGTTAGATCGTTCGTGTTTTGTCTTTATCATTTGTGTTTTGTCTATTCCATTTGGCAAGCGATAGTTAGATGGTTTCATTTCTGTCTATTCCGTTCGTGTTTTGTATTGATCATTCCACAATTCTTTGTTAAATGATTCCTGTTCTGTATTTTTGGTGGTAACGGCCGCCCATACTGTATCACAATATTTTGGTGGCAAAACTGGAATCTGTTCAGAGTGTGTATACAGCACATTATGGCAGTGAAAAAAAAATGGATACAACCTGTGGGATACTGCCAAATATGCAACAGATTTCCAAAGGTATCTATATCGCTTCTGTCAGGTAAATCAGAAATATACATATTAATGATTTAATGATTTATTAAATGTAACAAAGGCCTCCTTTCACTTAGAGCCTAACCTCAGGCCTCAGTCAGGTTGGGTACAATGCTTGGATTCAATATATTATGTCAAATAAATTGGTCCTAAGATAGCTGATTGGCTCCAGCGAAATGTTGGATCACAAAAAACACTTATGGTTTTATTAATTCTGGGGCAAGATAACACTGACCCTCAAAATCAATAGTATTTTTTGAACCAGGCAATATTAATTTGCTATATTCTACTGGAGTTACCTTAGTTACAGTGTACATGCAATAATATTGTTCTGATTTATTTTCTGATTAGAACTTCTGAAATACCAAAGCAAATCGCATACACCATTCTTGCTGCGCATCCCCACCCCCTATAAATAGGTAAATGTAGCTGGGATCATGTATTATGACTACAAGGCCAGAAATGAAAAGGGTAGGATAAAGTTTATAGGACTGTGAAGTTTTATGGATATTAAAAAGGTCAATATGTCATATTATTTTAATCTCTCAAGTATTTTATCCCTTTTTCCTAAAACTTGTTTGAAGCCTGATTAGCATCTAATCCGGAGGATTCTGGTTCTTTTGGCAAAACATGTCATTCTGCACTCTAATATTACAACTAGTTAGAAATGCACTAACAAACCCTTCAAACCCTTAATCCTGGTTAGCTCAATCAGGCTCCAGTACTGTATATTAGGCTTATGGGAGAGCTGCATGGTGCAGCGTGTATTCGTGCTCGCCTCTCACTATTGTGACTCAGGTTCGAATCCCAGATACACCATTATGTGGGAGTTGAGTTTGTTGATTCTCATCCACGCTTTGAATGTTGTTCTCCGGTTTTCCTCCCTCTGTAAATATCAACATGTGTGTTGTAAATATTGAATGTAGTGAAAGTGTGTGGAGAATGCTCAGATCATTAGTAGGATCTGCTAGAGGCCTAATAAGCCTTAAATGTAATATCAGAGGGTAAACAAAATATTTTATTTTTGATTTGATGCACTTACAAAATGCTAGATTTTTTCAATGTGCGTAAAATCTCATGACAACCTACACCTGTTGCTAGTAGAATATTGTGTATTTGTTGACATTGTTTAGATTTTGCAACAATGATTTCCTGTACTCAATGTACTCTATATTACATATATCTCTTTGTCAAGATATGCATATTATCTTTATTTTTTATCGTAAACCTACTTTTTGTATTATTTTAGAATACTTATCATGTATATTTGAAGGGCTGTGTGCAAAAAGGACATAAGTGGGTCTTGATCAAATTCTCCTTCAATTTCTTTGTTTTCCAAGGGAGAATTTAGAATGTGATTAAGAATCACTTACACCCTTTTTACACACAGCCCTTCATTTACAGTACATGTACATTTACACTAACCTTGAAACTTACATGTAGATTAGACTGTGTTGCTAGTAAATATCAGTGACAACGAGCAACAGTACAGTACCCTTGATTTTATTAAAACCACTATAGTTCCAACTTTAATTAAATGTTTCTCTTACCAATTAGATGCAGGGACTTAGAATCACTTGTCCTGCTTTGTTTATAAAAAAAGCTAATTTATAGGTTTTTGTTTTAGCATTATAAACACTAAAATTGTTCCAATTTGCCACTCCATAGTTATAATCAACATGTTTTATAAAATAACTTTGCTATAATGTGAAGTTTCTAATATTGTACCTCTCAGCAGATCACTGAAATGCATACATGTATATGGTAGTGGTAGCCAAGTGTAAATGTGTCTCAAAATGTTTGGGCTATATTCTTGCAAAATCCTTCCAGCAGTGAGCACCCTACAATATTTTTACTATATATGTATATATATTTTTTTTGCACAGCAGTACCAGTATGTTTCAACTTAATAATTAATTTAGTTGTGAATTCAGAAAAAGTCTCTGGTAAATTGCTTTAATGAACGTAACAGTATTCTGTCATTTTACCTTTATGGTTGTTCAGACTGTTTGTTGTGGGTTCACATAAATTTTCACAAACTCCCAAATCATGCCCATCGGCTCATCAAAAACTACGGCTTATAAGGCCAAGTAAAAAAAAAATAGTTTCTCGTCCGACCTTTTTCAAAAAAGGAGGCGGGCGGTTCTTACTATTTACTATTTTTACTATTTCTTATTTTTGGTAGGTTTAAAGAATCCATAGCTCACAAAAATCTCTATAGAAGGTCCAGAAACAAATATAGTCAATATACAAACTTTTGCTGCACACAAAAGAGCATTAACTGATTTAGTTTACAAGTTTTAAATATAAAAGGAAAACAGTTTGAAAAGAAATAATCAATGTTCAAATTCTTGAAACTCCAATTGGCCTATGTTGCTTCTAACTGAAAGCTTCAAATTGAATAAAACTTAAACTAAAGAAGGAAACACAGTCTAAGTTTTGGTTTTGAACAGAATGTATCAGAGAGCTTTGTTATTCCCTGTCACTAAGCGTCTTTTTGAGTGAATGCTCTAGTGATCTTTCGCTTAGGGGTCATGCCACTTCTTTCGCAGCCAGCGCAAAGGGGCAAACAGTCAGGGGAGGTCTTAAGGTTGATTTCACTGCCGCAGTAAAAGCAGAGTGGATCATCGTGGACAGCGTAATAAGGTAGCTCAATCGTTGACTGGCACGTATAAAAAGATCGAACTGACAGTCGTGGGCTCACCTCTGCCGTCTGATAGTCTTCACTTAACGGAGCAGCATCGTCGAACTCGCCTGTGGCAAATTCAGTAAATAGATCCACCAAAGTCTTCTGTCCATCAACTACAGATCGTGCAAACCATGGCTTCAAAACTTCCTTTGAAGTTCGAATACTAACACACACAAAGACTGACATTTTCTAAGCTTCCACGAGCATTCACCACAAAGGAGACAAGAAAGTGAATCACGCATTCGAATCAAGTACAGTACGAGTTCAAATTATTTTATTGCACAATAGTCAATAAGAATTACAATTTCTCACATTACATGAGCCAGACAGATAGACAGATTGTGTTACAAATGTGTTGAATAGATAGTGTTTCATTTTTAGTTCAGACGATCGATATAAATAGAAGTGAGCAGTAAATTTTTCCAAGGACAAAACGCAGTATAAAGGTTTATATTAAAATAGCAAATAGTAAAAAATAGGAAGCAGCTGCCAAAAAGGAAGCGGACGGGGACGAGAAACTATTTTTATTTTTTACTTGGCCTAAAATCCATTGCACTTCTATGGCATCGACTTGAAACTTGTCATGATAGTAAAATGATTCCTTTCCTCTTTGACCACTCCAGCCATGCCAGTGGAATCGATATCTCTTGCGGTGAATAACTCGCCAATTGGCAATCTATAAATATAATATCACTGAAGACTGCTTACCGTTGATGACAGTGGCATTACATAACGCAAAAACACTGATTATTTTTCCTGCAAAACCCATATGTGGCTTCCTCTCATTCCGGCCGTAAAATACAGAAGAACAAAGTCTTATTTTCCGAACAGAACCAGGCTAACGTGCATGGTCTTCCTACCGATGGTTCCGCCATGATGCCTTCCCCATAAACATACATCGCATTGTTCGTAACACAAATTTCACCTACATTACGACCTAAAAGTCTTTAAAATGCTATAGAAATGATGCCTTACAATTTGGCAACATGTGAAAATAAATATACTGAAAGTGAGATTAGAAAAACGGCCGATGGAAGTGGATTGCATAGAGCACAGGAAACCCAAGCTCTGTTTATGGCTGTTGGGAATTTTTAAATCTAGCTTTTCGATAAATATATTGCAATAAAATGAATAAAACTTACCTGGTGTTTATAGTCTGTGTCTTGACTATGATTGTATGCAGTTGCAGCGAATTTAGGCGAATTTTAAATCCTTTCACTGCAACTAACGAAAGCTAGATTTACAAATTCCACAGCTTGGGTTTCCTGTGTTGGCACCACTTTGGCGAGTCACGGGCATAGATGGCTGCTTATGGCGAGATTTTGGCGGACTCAATAGTGGATTGTAGCTCGGCAAATACAGATATCTTCGTTTGGTTGGCACAGATAGACTGGAAATTTATCACTGCGTATGCTGATGGGGATGTAAAATCGATGCGATTTTCGTGAAAAAATCGACCCAAACGTGAGTGGCTTTGAACCCGAGATTTGAAGTTCGTCTCCTACCTTTCATTTCTTCTATAGTATGAAGAGTAAGGGATTCAAAATTCGCCCAAATTCGCTGAAACTACGTACAGACACAGCCAAGACACAGATCATAGACACCAGGTAAGTTTTATTCACTTTATTACAGTATATTTATCGAAAAGCCAGATTAAAAATTTCCCATACAAACCCTTATAAATTAAATTTACATAAACAGAGCTTGGGCTTCCTGTGCATAGAGCGGTTGAAAAGAGAGCAATTTTCGACTGTGACAAAAGATGGCGGCCAGCGTCTAAGCGCGCAAAGCATCAAGGTCCGTACTGGGCCTTTAAGGACTCTCCAGATAAATCAGAATTAGCTTTGTAGGCATTTATGGATTGGACTAAAGAAAACAAAATGAGTTGCAACACATCAAAGTGCAAGGAATTAATTTTAAGTAAGAAAGGGAATCCATCTAATTATCCTGTTCTGCATGATATTCACCAACACGAAAAGCTCACTGTGCTCGGGGTCACGCTTCAGTCAGATTGTAAGTTTAATTACCACGTAAAAGAAAAACTCCAAGAAGCCAACAAATGTTTGTATGTTATAAGGACCCTAAGAAAGGAAGGATATACGCAGGCAGAGGTAGATCATCTTTATAAATCCATCGTGCTACCGAAAATAATGTACTAGTATATGGAGCGAGTGAAGCGGACTTATCAACTGTGCAATGTTTTCTCAAGAGATGGTACAAGAGGCGGTATACGTCTAACTTGTATCTTATTCACCAACTTTTAGAGAAAGCCGATAGAAAACTATTTCATAAGATCAGCAATAACTCGACACACCCACTTTTTACACTTCTACCTAGGTTTAAGGATTAGTCTATTCCGCTTAGGTCAAAAAGTTGTTTCATGCCGAAAGTAAACAATGAGCGTTTCAAAAATAGCTTTATTAATTGGCTATTTTTTAAGTATAGATTAGTATATCCTTAACTGTGAGCTACGTGCGTTAAATTTTTGAGATTTTTATTCTTAAATATTGTAACATCTCATATATACTTTATTAGGTGAATAAAGACATTATTATTATTATTATTATTATTATTATTACAAGTGGATACCGCTAACGATAATCATACAATGGTTTCCCCCCTCCCCCCCCCCCCCCCCCTCAGTTTTGCAAGATTCGCAGCTCTTACTCAAAATTGGCAAACAATATGCTGTGTTTATCGTGTTTAGTACCAAAACTATGATTTTTAAGCTGCAACTTCATTCAACCCACTTCTAAATGGGAGGGTAATATTGTTAACAGGAAATGCATATGATTTTCCACCCCTCCCCCCTCAGTTTTGCAACATTCGCATATCTTACCCCAAATTTGCAACCAATATGTTGTGTTCGTCGTGTTGAGTACCAAAACTATGATTTTTAAACTTCAACTTCATTCAACCCACTTCTAAATGGGGAGGGTACCATTATTAGCAGGAAAGGCATATGATTTTCCACCCCTCCCCCCTCAGTTTTGCAAGGTTCGCATTTCTTACCCCAAATTTGGAACCAATATGTTGTGTTCATCGTGTTTAGTACCAAAACTATGATTTTAATGCTTTAACGTTATTGAATCCAGTTCTGGACTGCGAAATAGAAAATGAATCTTGTCCCAGGATGCTTTGCGGCCAAAACCAAAAGGGCGATGGCTTTTTAGAGGTAGAAAGGAACATGGTAGAGACATGGGGTTTACACCAAAGTGTTACTCATAGAAAACTGCAGGGGGTCTTCTTAATTTGGTTAACATTGATTTTCAGGGGGGTAAATGACGGCCAAAATAAAATTTCAAAATGGCTTAATCCCCCCTGGACTTCATTTGCGCGAATATTACATCAACAATTAAATCTAGTTGGATGAAATTACATATGATAGGCTTGTTTTAATTCACATTAACATAGCGCAACGTACCTAACATTAACACCTCCAAGCTATAAATTACAATTATTCCCTACCCCACTCCCCCTGGAAATGGTATACCCATTTGTCTTAGCAAAATGTCTCCGGAATGTCATTCATGACAAAACTGATCGGTTTTTAAGTTTTCACGTTCAGCACCGAAACACAGAATTGACGTTAACCAGTTGCCCAGGCCCCGCTCGGCCAAGCAAAAAGCGAGAAAAAACGCCTTAACCCCCCCTGAATTTCATTTGCGCGAATTAGTACGCAAAAATTTCATCTAGTTGAGCGAAATTACATAAGATAGGCTGGTTTTTATGCCATTAACTATGCGCTAGATACCGAACATTAATTATTTAATTAATTAATTATTTAATTATTTAATGATTGTATTATTTCTATGATTATCGTTAGGAACTAGTAGATACCGCTAACGATAATCCAACATGCGTGTTAGATGTTAGCTACGTCATAGCGAGTGTTGGGTAGTGCCATGCAACTTGCATGGTAGTGATCATGGGTGTAAGGTTATTTTCCACCTACTAAGGCTAAAGTGGAATTTTGGAGCACTTCCCGTGGAAATAAGTGGCCTAAGCTTCAGCGAAAAAAGTTTCTCCTTGAAATGATGGTTATTTTCCATCCAAGTGCATTGAATGTCATCACAAGCTCGCGAACCGACAGCCTTCCGCAGTTCATGCCGCATGGCAGTTGTCGCGTCGAGCACAGAAACCATGGTTTTAACTCTGCCACATCACTTAATCCATTCTTATTTCAGCGCTGCAACTTCATTCAAGCCAATTCTAATGGGGAGGGCACCGTTATTAACAGGAAATGCATAGGATTTTCCACCCATCCCCCCTCAGTTTTGCAAGGTTCGCATTTCTTACCCCACATTTGAAAGCAATATGTTGTGTTCGTCGTGTTTACTACCAAAACTATGATTTTAACGCTGCAACGTTATTTAATCCAGTTCTGGACTGGGAAATAGCAAATGAAACTGTCCCAGCATGCTTTGTGGCCAAAACGGAAAGGGCGATGGATTTTTACGGGTAGAAAACAATGTCGTAGAGACATGGGGTTTTCACCAAATTGTTACCCATAGAAAACTACAGGGGGTCTTCTTAATTTGGTTAACGCTGAAATTCAGGGGGGGAAATGGCAGCCATAATAAAATTTCAAAACGACTTAACCCCCCCTGAACTTCATTTGCGCGAATATTACATCAAAATTTAATCTAGTTGGATGAAATTACATATGGTAGGATAGTTTTACTTCCCGTTAACATAGCGCAACATACCAAACATTAGCACGTCCAAGCTATAAATTACAATTATTCCCTACCCCACTCCCCCTGGAAATGGTATACCAATTTGTGTTAGAAAAATGTCTCCGGAATGTCATTCATGACAAAACTGATCGGTTTCTAAGATTTCAAGTACAACACAGAACCATAGAATTAAAGTTAAACTGTTACTCAGGCCCCACTCGGCCAACGAAAAACGGATTTGCGCGAGCGTTAACCCAAAATATTCATCTAGTTGGGTGAAATTACATAATATTTATGGTTTTTATGCCATTAACTATGCGCTAGATACCAAACATTAATTAATTAATTAATTATTTAATGATTGTATTATTTATATGATTATCGTTAGGAATTATTATTATTATTATTATTATTACAAGTGGATACCGCTAACGATAATCATACAATGGTTTCCACCCCTCCCCCCTTATTTTGTATTTTTTTGCAGATCTTACTCAAAATTCGCAAGCGATATGTTGTATTGGTCATGTTTAGGCCAAGACTATGATTTTGATGCTGCCCAAAATTTAAAAAAAATGTTTTCTTCGTCGTGTTTAATACCAAAACTATGATTTTAAAGCTGCAGCTTCGTTTCATTGAATACATTTTTAATGGTGAGGATACTACTCTTAAAAGGAAATGAATATGCTTTTCCACCCCTCCCCCCTCAGTTTTGCAAGGCTCGCAGATCTTACCCAAAATTTACAAACAATAACTTGTGTTTGTCGTGTTTAGTACCAAAACTATGGTTTTAAAGCTGCTTTTAACACACTTTTAATGGGGAGGTTACCGTTATTAACAGGAAATGCATATGATTTTCCACCTCCCCCCTCAGTGTTGCATGGTTCGCAAATCTTACCCCAAATTTGGAACCAATATATTCTGTTTGTCGTGTTTAGTACCAAAACTAAGATTTTAGCGCTGACATTTCATTCAAACCAGTCGTAGACTGCGAATTAGAAAATGAAACTGTCCCAGCATGCTTTGCGGGCGAAATCAAAAGGGCGATGGACTTTTACGGGTAGAAAGCAACGTTGCAGAGACATGGGGTTTTCACCAAAATGTTGCCCATAGAAGACTGTAGGGGGTCTTCTTAATTTGGTTGACGCTGAAGTTCAGGAGGGAAATGGCATCCAAAATAAAATTTCGAAATGGCTTAACCCCCCCCCCCCCCCTGAACTTCATTTGCGCGAATATTTAATCTAGTTGGATGAAATTACATATGATAGGCTAGTTTTACTTCCCGTTAACATAGCGCAACATACCAAACATTAACACGTCCAAGCTATAAATTACAATTTTTCCCTACCCCACTCCCCCTGGAAATTGTATACACATTTGTGTTAGCAAAATGTCTCCGGAATGTCATTCATGACAAAAACGATCGTTTTCTAAGATTTCAAGTTTAACACAGAACCACAGAATTAAAGTTAAACGGTTGCCCAGGCCAACGAAAAACGGTTGCTCGGCCAATGAAAAACGGAGAAAAACGCCTTAACCCCCTGAACTTCATTTCCGCGAATTAGTACGCAAACATTTCATCTAGTTGAGTGAAATTACATAAGACAGGCTGGTTTTTATGACATTAACTATGTGCTAGATACCGAACATTAATTATTTAATTAATTAATTAATTTAATGATTGTATTATTTCTATTAAGAATGAAAAGTCCGAAGACTATACAGCAAAGCTGATATACAACGTAACATTCTAAAACAAAGCACTACGGTTAGCTAGGCCTGACACGAAAAGTGCTCGAACTAGATTGCAGCCATAGACAGCTGTTTCGTTCTTATTAGAACTCGTCAGTCATGGCATAGCAAACAGTACGCGGGCTTTGGTGCCACTGCACTACCGACCCGGACTGCGCTAAAAAAACATCTAGTAAGAGCTCACAGAAAGGCTTGGTTATCGGGTCACACCTCATTACGTGTGGCGAAAAGCCAAAAACCAAGCAAATCTGAACTAAACGTGTCAGTGCTTTGCAAGAAATATAGTGATGCTGGCCAGAGCAGCTTTATAAAAATGATGACAAATAGCAGGAATAATCGGATCTATAAAAGACCTACGGTACAAAAATCCACAATAGAAAATACATAAGCAAATACCGTGAACAAAAATCCTGCAAAAATACGTTGGATCCGAAGTAAGGACCTATGCAGCCAAAAGATAAACGATTAAGAATGAAAAGTCCGAAGACTATACAGCAAAGCTGATATACAACATAAAATTCTAAAACAAAGCACTACGGATCCAACGTATTTTTGCAGGTTTTTGTTCACGGTATTTGCTAATGTATTTTCTATTATTTCTATGATTATCGGTAGGAATTATTATTATTATTATTATAAATTACTTATTTGGATCAACTCTTTAGCATGGGATCAAATGCTGGTTTCCTTCAACATATTACTATTCCAAAAGTTTAACATACATTTACATACCCGTGACCACGAGCTCAACACTGTCAGTTTCTGCACCTCCGCTATCATATACAATGTTGCATCTATATCTCCCATTATCAGCTGTAGACACACCAGTGATGACCAGCGTAGCAGTGGACTCTATAGATACTCGTCCTTTATATCGGTCAGGACAGTCGGGAGTAACACCCCGTCTTCCAGTATCTCTTTCCTCTGTCATAAGTCCCACGAATTTGTTCGAATCATAAAATTGCCAGACCGGTGAGTACGGGAAGAGGCCGCTCCTGTCATCCACGGTGTAGTTCCATACAAACTTAGCAGTCCCTCCATTAGACACGTAAAGTCCCGGGGGGGGGGGACTCCCTTATGTGAGGGGTACATGGATGCTCGTCGTACCTTTTAGGGGTCAAAATCAGGAGTTTAGTACCACTTAGGGTATCCACGATCAAACACAGACATTTCTATGTAAAGCGGTACCTTTTAGGGGTCGGGTGTCACCGAATGCTAGAGAATGACAGCGCTTTTGAAAACAACAAGGAAGAATGTGCTTGATGATACAACATCAAATAATAGCAATAAAAGGCATCGAAAGTTTAAAGTGTTGGCATGTTTTTATCGGTACCTTTTAGGGGTCAAAATAAGCTTGAGCCACGCCCATTTTAGTACCTCTTAGGGGTCAAATCGAAAATGTCCGACGAGCATCCCTACCCCTTTTATATGTGAGTCCCCCCCCCGGGCGTAAAGTACTCTTTGGGGACGCTCGGTGAAACGGGCTTTTACTCCTATTCAACATAAACACGGAAGTGAATTAATCAATGATATCATTAATAAACTACCGTAGCCAAATTCTATTATTTTATGTAGGTTATGAACTCCTGACCAAAACCTACATTCTGAAAGCCGGTAGCAGAATTTGATTACTTAATTAGGGGAGAACACCGCCGAATTCAAAACCATTACAGGTTTTGAATTCCATATTCAATACCCGTATCGGGTTTTGAAGTAATTGATCGAAAACGAGTTCAAGTGTGTGACCGTGGTATCAAAACACCGAGAAAACAAATGAATATCGAGGGGCGCAGCCCCGAGATGTTTATTGCTTTCGAGGTGTTTTTGACCGACGGGGCAAACACGCAGAACGAGGTTTTGATATGACTTCTCAAACAATATCTTTATTTATAAATCACTAGGAAGTATTGAATGTTTGCCTGGTATTGATATACAAGTATATGCATGTTGTCACTGGTATTTTCTGTTTGACATATCAACGAACGTGCCCGGCACTGCCGCCGGTAGTGGACAAGACAGATGACTAGAATTCGGAAGCACTCGTGTGGTTGAAGGTTCGAGACACACTACATACGCGGCTTATTTTTACTTCCATCCGTTTCCTTCACTTCTATTGAAGCCATACATGTACCTATGATATAATCCTTGTTATACTTAGTTAAAATTCAAGTGTTATGATCAGTGTTTGAACTTCTGCACTTAACCCTGGAAAAACATACACACCGTCGCAGACATACTCTATATTCATGGCGAGTATTGGATATGGGTCAGTCGAAGGACACCATATATATAGATCCATTTAGTGCAATGTTTTACCATTGCGTATTATTTGAATTACTCAAGTGGAGGCACTACAAACACGGTAGCGATGCAACAAATATGCGCCTAAATGACGATACCACAGACAGTGGCTTGAATACACAAATAAATGGTGAATTCAAACATCGAGGCTACTGGAGCCATCAACGCTACTAAATGGTGAAACGGATGACCAGGTATAATTTACACACCTAAGTGTGTAAATAAATACACGCGCCTCAATGGCTATCGATGCTGTAAACAGTGGCGCGATTAAACACACGGTGAATGTATACTTATATATGTAACTAGCAAACTAAAGTCTAATCTCAGAACATGCATGTACACTTGAAAATTTAGAGGTAACCGTCATGAATAGCAATGTAGAGGGGATATTTCAGCTTAAGGCCGGTTTCCATATGATCGTCCCGATCACTTCGATAGCTGGATTCTTTTGTTCGGTGTGAATCGAAGCGTAAATTAATACGCAGAACAAACGAATCCTGCGATCGAAGCGATCGGGACGATCATATGGAAACCGGGCTTTAGAAAACTTATTTTCAGGAACTTGGAATTTCATAGAAATATTGTTCATTAAGAATTTTGGTATATAGCTGTAGGTATATTTATTGTTTTGTCACTACAAACTACAAACCTTATGATACAATAATAAGATTCCAGGTATGTGAAAAAAGCTAGAGAATAAAAGAGATCAAGAATATTGAGATTGACAAGGCCATCGTTAGCAATGTAATATGATGCCCTGAAAAATACGTTACAACATTTTTGGATGGGCATTTACAATAACAATTTGACTAGATGCGGAAAAACGTAAGAAGTAGCAAATAGTATAAGTTAGATTATTTATAGTAACAGCAAACAGTTAAATTAGTTTTTTTTTTTGAAGAGAGCAGTTTTTAATTTGTCTTTGCTTGTAATATCTTTAATATTTAGTGGAAGGTAATGTTCCAGAAAAAAAGAGCCAATAACAGATGGAATTTGTTTCTCTCAAATTCAAACGAGAGTATATTCTGTTATTCTGTATATACATTACGAAATCTAGAGCTTCTAGTTTGATATGAGTGATGTTCATAAGCATAAAAAACGTACATCGCTTTATATTTATCAGTATTTAAGCAATCACAAAGGCAAGTGTACATCTTTACAACGTCAGGAAATTTTAAAATATTAAGTTTAGAATAAAAAGGTGTAATATTAATATGCTCCCGAATGGGTACCTCATTTATAACTTGTAGCTTAATGATACTTGAAAGTGGACTTATGTAGTTATTACTCCAATTAAACAACCATAAGTTAGGTATGGATAAATCAGAGAATAGTACAAATTTATTAGAACAAGGGAGGTTAGATACTTTTTTAAAATATTTTTCTTGCTAATATATTCGATTTGATTAGACCATGAGAGACAGCAATCTATATAAAAACCTAGATATTTACTAAAATGACAATTTAGAATCGGTTTATTAAGAGATTATTGACCTGGCAATAAAAGTTTTATGTTGCCCCTCGATTAAGATATCATTTTAACTGCTCGTCACGTGTGGTAGGGATATCAATAGGGGGGTAGTCCCTTTCAATCAAATGTTAACCCCATCTTGGCAATGACCTGCACACCACGGCCATGTGCTCTCAGTTGGGGCCTCAGTTGGATGTAATAAGCGACAAGTGGTGGAGCACTGTCTTTTTAACGGGTAAGTACAGTGCTATCGTCTTTAAAAAATAATAGTTTGCATTAATTCGATGTGTTAGGGATTGGTTAGTATATTTTTACGACTGTTTACCATATCTTAACACTTTTGCAAGCGAACGTTTGTACACTCGACAATCTTACTTAGAATTGTCCTTACCCATCATGCAACGATGAGCGCGAACCGGTCTATATTACACGATAACTATGCCACATCAATAAAACAACATTTTATATTCAACCGACTCAAGAAAATACACGTCCAGGACACGAAATGGACCGCCCGTGGATCAATTAATATTCTTGTTCGGACCAACACCGTCTACATTTTTAAAAGTTTTGATAACACATTTCTCGGCCAACTTCCATCACACTGACACTGTGCATCTTGAGATCTCATCGTGAATTGTTTAAATCACAGCTTTCTTTTTCTCTGAGGGAACCTAGTATCGATTGGAAAAAGGTACCTTTAGCAGTTTCACTGTCGTTACGATCTTGTTCTCTTTTTTCCCCACGAGATCCACGAGCAATAAAATGTTCTCAGCCGTCGGCCATTTTGGGCTATTTAGTAAGCCAGCGCTCTATTACCACAGCGGTTGCTTTCTCTGCCCATATTCATAGTACACGACGCATGCTCAGTTAACGAACTACCACGCATGCGCTTTCCAACCGGAAGCATAAAATCTTGCTTCCGGTTATGGATTATTCCAGAGTTCGTGGCGTTTGGTCACCGCTGGCCGAAAAACGCGCGGGCTCTGAGAACGAGATTGGTGTCACGCCGTTCTATCCACACACGGGCATGCGCAATACATCAAATGGGGACACACGAACTTCCGGTAGCGTCCCACATAGACGACGATCCCAAATCATCTTAAGATCACTAATAGTACAAATATGTAGGCAAGCCTAAAAGCGGAGCTCCCACTCTGACAGGATGGTTTTCTTGCTGTACTCAACTGGAGGAATCGCAAATTCGAGAAATCACATCGAGAAAACGATGAAAATAAAAGGAAAAATTGGCAGAAGAAAAATGGCAACGCCGTAAAGAAAGAAAAGAAAACCGGAAATAAAATAGAGAGAACAAATAAGTATGCTTTGCAACTTAAACCTAAGCCACAATTAGGTGATTCAGTTCGGTAGCGCCCTTTTGTCGCTGAACACTGGAGTAAAATGATAGTAAGGTGATCTATAAAATGTGCTATTGTAAAGAAGGACAGACAAAACGCCGGTCACTAGGGCAAGTATCATTTCTTCGAATCTTTGCTCTCTTGCTATATCGATGAGGGAACTCCGAAATAAAGTGTACAGTGTTTTAGATGTTTTTGAACGTGTTCAAATTAGGATGACTAATTTGGCTCGTGATAGACTGATAGACTCGTAACGAGTTTGTCGCATTATGTTTTAGACAACAGTAGAGTAATTGCCACACCAATCAAAAAGTGTGCCACTCAAAAGTACATAAATTTCGATATATATGCCCTTTTCCTAGTATCCATTTTATATATAGTGTATTTTGCATATGATATCTTCGGAGCTGTTCCTTTGCTCTATGTAGATAAATAGAAAAATGCATGACTTGTATACTGCAACGGCGTGACGTTCTTTTGTCACGCTTATGGCCAGCAAGGGTAAATTAAAATTGGTTGGGACCTTGGGAAGGTTACGAGAGTGACAGATGAATGCACTCACTGCTTCAAAAGTTATCGCGTTAACAAAATAACCGTTCAGCACTTTTTATCAGTTTAAGGTCCCTCGTTCATTTAAACGGCATATATTAGACGCAATTAGAAGGTTACTAATGGTATGACGGCGAAAACAAGCGATAGAAGGGGCTCAGAGACGGCGAGTTTGCATGCATATCAATGATGGCACCGTACTGGTTTGTTTTCGAAACATCGATCGAAGGATAATGTCTGCATAATTATTTCCATTTGACGAAATGGATGTGAAGGATTGGTGTTTTTCTCACTTATCCGTTAGGTTCTGTTAATAAATCTACGAAATTTGACATCTACTGGAACTCATACTTTACTTTCGAGTCTTTACACAATTAATGTAGATATGGATCAGTAATATAATGAAACTAATCGGCAAAAAGTACGTTGTGTTGTCATGATCATTTAAGTAAACGTAATCTGTAAAAAAAAATATAACGAGGCCACATAGAGCACTATAGCAACTATACATAACTGAATATATCGTAAAATCATTGAAATAAGAAGCAACCAGCTACACTTACCGCTTGCCGGAAGTATCCATACTATCATCACCAGACACATTATAAACGTACATATTATTTGATAAACAACAGCATCCATTACGTTCTATCCTGTTAAAACTAATGTCGCTGTGATCAGGTTCTTGCTAGTTGAACAACCTCCAAGTATCAAATTGAAATTAAACGTACTCGTTGTAGAAGCAACTCTTCAGTAAGCAGAATGAACGAATAACCGAATTAATTAAATGTCTAACTTCTAGTATTAGCAATAAGTTGAAAGGTCAATATTCCTTTCAGTGTGTCTTTGTGACGGTATATTTACACATTGTCACACACTAATGCTCCGGAGAAGAAGGAACGGCTGAACGGCAACGAATGTAAACAGGTGTTAATGTTCTCCTTTCTCGTAATTTCATTGGTTAATACTCATACATTCAATAGAAGACCATCGAAGTATGCACTTTCATATGAATTTTTTTGTAGTTTAAATTTATTTTTCATCAAACTAACTATAATTTGAACTAATTTGGAGAAATTCGTATGTGGGGAATGTTATCAAATTTGTGATTAAAATATCTTTTGTTTTCTCCCTTTCCCATTGGCTAGATGGCGTTTTCTTTAGGTTTTCACAATATAAATGGTCAACAGCACACAGTTTACTACAATTTTCGCTTGTAACATTGACTGTGGACATCTCAGATAGCACTTAAGGCATACTTTTAGCAAACATTTGCGGATATGCTGATTGCGCCGGGTCTGTTGTGCTTGGGTAGTTCTTACGCGAGCCTTTACTTAAATGTACATCCAGGATGCGCAGATTATTCAGTACAATTAATATAAATGTATGTTAACTTGACAGAATCTATTTATCACTATTTATCACTATACTACAAAAATCAATCAATCAATCTTTATTTCATATGCACGAAAATTTGTACATTACATTTATTTACATTAAAGCCGTGTCACTATAGTTAAATTATTTATATAATAATATATAATACTACTGAATTAAAAAGAAAAAAATATATATAAATGTATGTTCACATAATGATTACCCAATCCCGCTATTAATTAGTGCCACCAAGAAGGTCGGAGGCCTTTAGTTTGTTTCTAAATGAAGGTAGGGGACTCGGCATGATGCATTTCTATAGGAAGCTCATTCCAATTTTTTACCCATCATATTAACTGAAACTCTTAAAAAAGAGGTTTTCTTTTGAGACTGTAGTTTCTCAATTTAAAAGCATCAAAGGTTGTTTTTACTGCACTGGTTCAGCCACTCCTTGACTATGACGAATTGTTCAGCAAGCAACAGTGAACGACAATCCTGCTGGTGTACGTTGGATCAAACTAGTGAACTAATCGGCTAATCAAATAAAAAAATTGAGAACTAGTTGTATAAAGCCCACATCTGACTGGCACTCGTCACCTTAGTTCGACAACATTCCCTACTTTTAAAATTTTATTAAGTGTAATAGTGATTGTAATTCGAACTGGAAATGAAATCGTCCGTAAGTTGAACTGTATATGTCGGTGACTTTATAGAGACCAAGAAGAAAAAGTTAAAATCGTCAAAAGAATAACAGAACTCAGAAGATACAGAGAGGCATTCGAATTGATCACGAATAGGCCTTTTGCAACAGACGGTCACGTGACTTGTTGGCCCATAGTAACGCCATACTGGGTTGAAAGCTAACCAGCTCTCCCTTGACAACCAACAGAGATTGACTGAGCCGTGGTATCATAGCTGGACTTCGAAGCGTTTTTTCGTCTTACTTACTAAATTCATCTCAAAATAAGTCTTATACAGAACAAAAGTAAAGGTTTTTCTTTACTTTTGATCCGGTATTTTGTCAAATATGCTGCGCAAAATAGAGTTTGGACGCTCAAACGAACTCACCTCGAATCTCAGGCATGGCAAACATGGCGGCCGCTAAACACAACTTAGTGAACTCTTTCGATTGCTTGTTTTAATGCTAGTGAATAATCGGTCAAACACAATAAGCTTTTGCTCAGGACTCAAAAGAATATTGGGATAAATACTGTTTACTCTAGGCGCTCGTTCATGTACTTAAAAAAAAATCCTGTGTTTTATTAACTTTAATTAATTAGCTACGAAAATATTCATAAATGTTGTATTATTTAAAATTAAATGTTCGTTTCCTTTGCCTTAACTTAGAAAAGGACAGGCTATGGCTAGCTACATGTACTTGAGGAGATGCAGAAATTATCTTAGAATATTATTTTAGTTTGATACTGAATCTGTGGGTATTACATGTCCAGTTTTGAAGCAAAGAAAAATATCAGGACTTTGATAAGTTTTATATATCCCTACTTAGTCATTGGAGAGAATGTTATATATTTTGTTTCTTATTTTGCTATTAGCCAGTAACAGGCATACATTATTAACCACTCGCTATAAAATTTTAATATTATTAAAGGAACACTGTCAATTAACCCAAAAATCATAAACATTCTTGATGACTAAAGACAAAAATATCTGCCAGGCAGAGAGATGAGAAACCTCTGCTCGCAGGGTACAAAAATATCTACTCAGATTACCAGAGTATGCAGTGTACTAGCCGAGAAAATTTGAGACAATTTTGATAAAGGATGGCAAAGATTTGAATGGATGAAAAATACTGCTTTTGAGAGAAATTTAGAGCAACTTGAAATATGTTCACTGTAACCGAAATCAAGTTTATAGAGGCCCGGTTATTAGGGGGAGGTGGGGTGCTGTTATCCCTTATCCCAATATTTTTCAGGATAGTTAATCACTTATCCCTGAGATGCAGATGGCTGTTTTCGATTATCCCGATGGACTTTGGTTATCCCTTATCCCTACTGTTTTCTGGTTTGTTATCCCGTATCCCAGTCATTATTTTGCTAGTTATCCCTTATCCCCAATACCCCTAACCAGGCCTCTTTATAGAATTAGCTTTTGTAATCCACTTTGTCATCCTTTATTGAAAAATTTTGAAAACCATATCCGGGCATTCACATAGTATTACTCTTCGAATTCAGGCCGGTGTTATTTTTGTAGTTTTGTTTTAAAGAAACTTGAAGATTCAATTCCAATGACAGTGCCCCTTTGACATCCACTAGACCATGTAAAAATATATATTAGATTACTAAACACTATCAGATATATTCCTTATTTTTTTGGTTTTATATGCCTTGCTTCTTCCTGGGGGTACTCCCACATATGGACTATACGGGGATGATCCACTGGACAGGGTATGGTTTTTCGAGTTTCTGGTCTTAGACGGGGTATCCATTTTCACATTGACAGATCTTGAACAGGGTATGGTATTTATCACTTTTGACATGACATTTATCTGATGTAAACATCATACTCATTACCAGATATCGATTTGTAATCAGTTTATCCCAGACCCGCTAAATAAAACAGTCGACTTTATAGACACTTCTTGTGGATTCTTGTTGTATTTTCGTCTTATAGAAGGGTATAAAATGTTAACACTTTGTCTTGAACAAGGTATGGAAATTTGAGGTTTTTTGTCTTAAACAGGGTAAGGGTTTCAGAGCCCCAGCGGCACACCATTACCCAACTTTGGGTAGAGTACCCCTCCCCGGGTCCTGACTGTATGAAGTATGATTGATATCCAGATTTACGATGCCTAATTTGCACTTAAAGAAAAACACCAAGTCTATGTATTCCAACCAGTTAAGCTTAATTAATTTAATAATTAGATTAAATAAAATAAATTAAATTCTTAAGTTCTTTATCATTTTCTAGCATGTCACTTTTTAAACATTAGAGTTGATGTGTTTGCTGCAGGAAGCTTACAAGATGTTTAATAAGTTCTCAATATGTCAGCACACCAAACATAGGAAAAATTTAGTTGAGAAAAACTGACTCCCTCTTTAATATTAAAGAAAAAGAGCTAGCCAGAAAACATACCGATTTACAGGTGCCTGCAGAGCACTAACTGATTGCTATATGGTTAATTATAGAAACATGATAACACAAGACCAGTTCTTCAAAGTTAAATATTTTATTTATTTTTCATTTTCTTCTTCTAGAACTTTCACAGTGCAAATACAGAGCTTGGCCTTCCTGTATGTGGTCATATCGACTGTCACCGTTCGGCGTTCGTCAATGTTTCGTGTACTCTCCAAAGTTATAAACCTGAGAAATTAACGCCGTAATTACTGGTTTATATAACATAGTATAAAAGAAAGATGGAACTGCTCAACTATTACAATACTATTCGTTTAATTATGACTACTTTACCTTGTTGAGCGGCCGCCATGTTTGCCATGCCTGAGATTCGAGGTGAGTTCGTTTGAGCGTCCAAACTCTATTTTGCGCCGCATATTTGACAAAATACCGGATCAAAAGTAAAGAAAAACCTTTACTTTTGTTCTGTATAAGACTTATTTCGAGATGAATTTAGTAAGTAAGACGAAAAAACGCTTCGAAGTCCAGCTATGATACCACGGCTCAGTCAATCTCTGTTGGTTGTCAAGGGAGAACTTGTTAGCTTGCAACCTAGTATGGCGTTGCTATGGGCCAACAAGTCACGTGACCGTCTATTGCAAAAGGCCTATTATACCCATAAACAGAACTGGATATGACTTACAAACCTATAATACCGTATTAAAATTGAATTAGATGTGACTTTGGAAACCGAGCTCATTTTAGTTGAAACTGTCAAAAGAAGAGCAGGATTTGTCATGTTAATAAAAGCTGTAACTATAAACCGAACTGTCTTAAAACCAGAACTGGAGAGTACAATTATATAAGTTATGACCCTAACAATTCCAACAATAAATAGAATTGGGTGTGGAGATTTTTTTACCAAGTTAACACTGTTGCCCTGAAAAATATGTCGAAAAAGTCAACTTGAAATACCAAAGAAAGAAGAAAAATGTAGGACTGTCAAAAGAAATAAACGCAGACTTTTGTAGTGATATTTGGCATAAATACGGCGAGTGATAAATAACACGTACAAATCATGTTATTATTTGATTATAAATATAATATGACCTAAGATAAAAGAACCGCCCGGCAAAGAGAAAATAGCTAAAACCCGTGAAAAAAGTCAATTTCTGGTACACTGAACACTACCAAATTAAAAGCCTTCGCTTTTTGCTTTCAGGCAGTCACAATCAAACAATGAAACAGTTGTCACTTTGCTGTTTTATTAAAGACACTAACTGTTATACATCTCCAAGAATAAACTTTATGATCAAAACTAGAAAACTGAACGCAACTATCGCAGCTGGAAATGAAATTCCAGTTCTTAAAATTAGTACAAGCAAGGCTTTTTTCTTCAGGCAACTTGAATAGGATTTGAATCAGCTGTCTCACGCAGCAATGGGTCACATGCGACGGGCACCGCTTGCATAATAAAGGTGAGATATGTGAGGTGTCGTCTTCATAGCCCGACCCAGTTTGCAAAATAAATTGTAGTGAAGGTGTTTTATCAACCAGAATTGCCATTAACTTTATGAAAATCAACCCGAATTGATAGTTGATTTGCTCCAAAACAAGATTCGGTTTGCCAAATTGGGCTCAAACCTTTATCCGGTACCGTTGCACATAGCCTCATTTACGTCGTGTACCAGTGAGTGCCTCCCCGGAGTCCTAACTCCCGCATCTGACCCAATGTCCGCCATTGTTTTTCCCAGGGAAATTTGAGATTAGCATTTCTACAAATAGACTGCTCTGTAAACTGATGGGCCACTACCACAATATCAGATGGACACTTCTGGTTATGGACTTCTGAAGCAATTCAATTTTATTTTGGAATTCACGCTTCACGTTTCTTAGTCAACTAAAAAAATCGTGTTGGTAGCTAGGGTAAATGCTGGATCCGAAGTGAGGACCTATGCAGCCCAAAATAAAAACAATAAAGAATGAAAAGTACGAAGACTACAGCAAAGCTGATATACAACGTAAAATTCTAACACAAAGCACTACGGTTAGCTAGGCCTGACACGAAAAGCGCTCGGACTAGATTGCAGCCATAGACAGCTGTTTCGTTCTTATTAGAACTCGTCAGTATGGCATAGCAAACAGTACGCGGGCTTCGATGCCACTGCACTACCGACCCGGACTGCGCTAAAAAGCATCTAGTTTCGAGTTCACAGAAAAACTTGGTTATCGGGTCACACGTCATTACGTGTGGCGAAAAGCCAAAAACCAAGCAAATCTGAACTAAACGTGTCAGTGCTATGGCTGTTTTCAATTGATAAACTTTAAAAGAAAACTTCCTGAACAAATTAAACAAGCTAATTAACTAATTAGGATCTAAAACGGCGGGAAGTTTTAAAACTAACCGACTTAGCTTGCAGCGAGTGGAACTCATATTTGGAAATAACTGCCAGATAGCCTGATGATTTTACATGCATGAAAACCATAATGAAGTTGACGTAGTTATTGTGGTATGTAAGTTTTGATAACCCGTAATGCTCGCGTCGATCCATCTACTTTAAAAGAACTTCGCCGAATGAGGAAGTGTTACCGACTCGCGTGCTTTGTTGGAAACAAATGTTAAAGAGTTGCATGCATGAATATATTTCTGAAACACCGCCTTGTTTTCGATCTTCTACTATAAACCTTGAGACCAATAATCTACTTATTCTGGAGGTGAATTTCACAAATCCGCAACACTTTCGTATTTTGACAGAGCAGTATCAACGGTTTACTTTCTAAATTCTTTCCACGCTTCCCAGTCTTTTACCGTCCACTATATGTTGCCCTCTTCAGGTGCGTTCACACTAGGGCCGAAACATGTTTAAAATAATCATGTTTCAAAGAAACACGTTTCCCATAAACTTGTTTGAAACTGCATTGTTCACATTAGCGGTCTGTTTCAAACACGTTTCCGTAATTTATGCATGCAGGTTGCATTTTCTTCAGCAAACTTTGTTTTTAGAGTTTAAATGGAGCTCGAACTTGTAGTTGCTTTTATCCTCTGGTCGATAAATCTTACTAATCAGACTCTTCGTAGGCGAACAAACTTCCAACGTTTAGCCAGTAGACAGCTTTTGCGATATATTCGGCTCAAGATATTTCGTTTGAAATCGACAAGCATAACAGCTTAATTTTAGCGATTGTTGGATTGAGAGTTTTGCTCTGTTTTGCTGTTCGAGATTGTGCAGTCACGTTTTGCATTACGGTCCGGTGCGTTGAAAGCCTCTCTCTTGCAGTTTGATAGCAATGTCAGTTCTTCCAGATATTTTTCTTCCTTCCCATGCATCGCAGATACAAGTTGATTAGACTCGTCACATCCCCAGTTGATATTAACCGCCTTTCTAGCAGTAACATCCTCTCCGCTTACGCCCCGCGCTATGATAACCTTTTCAGTCTGACGTAGATCGAAACTACCTCACGAGGTAGTTTCAAACATGCTCAGAGTAACCACGTTTCAAACATGATTCGCGCAATGAATCATTGAGTGTGAAACATGTTTCGTTCGTGCGCAGACTAAACATGTTTCGGCCTAGTGTGAACGCAACACAAGTGTTCGCTGGAACTTTGAAGCGCGGTTTTGCACAACTTTGCCCTACCACTATTTCTTCCTGAATTAATAATTCATCAAAGCACATATTGTGTATTGATTCGGCCGTAACGATGAGATCTTGGGTATTGATTCCGCGGCCAGATCATCCACGTACTTAGCCATGCTCGTGTTATGAAATACACTCCAAAAACTACTTGATAATTCATGACGTAAGTAGCCAACCAGAGAACCACGTGCAGTACTTTGAAACCCCATCAAACTGCTCTATCTACAGTACTTTGGAATCCTTTTCCAATTCCAAGTCCTTTGAACATTCATAGTTCAAAGCTCTTGGACTTTGAAAAGAATTTCTAAGTACTGTAGGCAAATACCTTGAACAAAGGGATGTCTCACGATTGATCATGGACTTCCCCAAGCGCGGTAAAACATATCAAGGTACAAACCTGTCTTGATGCATACAGACCGTCTCTCCAATGTGGGACCTGTTTTTTTGCACACTGCCCTGACACCGCGCATGTCCGTGACGCCAACTATAGTGCCAAACTAACTATAATGTTTTCATCGAATTTCACGCCACGTTGTAAACACGTACTCCGTACTCCCACGAGAACAAGCGCATAATTGTTCATCTTTTCATCTTTTCTTTAACAATGGACGTTTGATTACTTAAGTCAAACAAAGCAACGTATGTAAATACGCAAGTACAACCTACATGTACAAGTCTGAAATATTGAAACTCTAAATGGTTGAAGTTTTAAAATAATTTTGTTGTTTATCCCACAACCACCAAACAAGCGTGACATTATTAAGTAGTTTTTGAAGTCGTTAACTAATTGCGCGGACTTTGAAGCCCGTTCAGTCCTCATTGTCGGCCTTGAACATTACTGAACGGATTTCAGCCGATTCAATTGCCAAAATGCAAAATTGTTTCTTATTTGAATATGAAAAAGCGGTTAATTGTACACGGAGTTTTATACCCAACATATTTCAATGATCATTAAAAATTACGAATCACGAATAAAAACCTTTAATTCCCCATGAAAATGGTTAATTGTAAAACAAAAGATGACGATTTGTTTTCAACAGAAACACAGTCACCAAATATGTCTTCAAAGTGTAAATGTGCTGCGCTTTCTTTCGGGAACTGTAAGCCTATAATGATAAAAAAATATTCTTGAGTAAAAGCATGAGCTAAGTTCGTTAAGCAATGTCCACTTGTGTGACATGGGACTATTTAACATTGCTCGTAATGATTAACGCCACGAGGGCTTCGCATTACTCACCATGTTAAATCCCATATCACACGAGTGGCCAATAATTAACCCTTACTTAGTATTGACCACTTTTGAACGAGGGGACTCGGACCAAGTGTGGAAAAATAATCTGATAAAAAAGCAAACCCCAAAATACGGAAAATCACATTTAGTAACTTTACCACATGTTATGACGTTTTGGTGAATATGGATGGCAAGCTTTCATAAATAACTAAAATGAGAGAATAATGTACATGAACGTAAGGGCGCACAAGCATCCTATGGAAGTATGGAACCATACATTCTCTGTCATTTTAACAATATTTGAAATACGTCATATGTTTAATATCAAGCTAGGCGTATCATGCAAACCAATATTCTTCAAACTTTGTAAATCTACAGATTTTTATGTGATATTTCTTGTAGTGGGGTTCATTTTTGAATCAGAGTAAATTTTCACACTCGGTCCCAGGCCTCTACTCGTTTCCAAAGTGGCCTATTGACCATTGCTAGGGTTAATGTGATTCATTTAAGTAGCACATATTTCAAGTTGTGAATATCTATATGAAACCATTTAGACTTACATATATACAAGGAAGAAATGAAAACTATTGTTTATGTCTTACTCAATTAAAGTGCCTATAACCCTTTTGCAATTTTTATTGCTTACGAACCTCCGAAGAGTTTTGAATACTTCTGTGAAGAAAGTTTTGGTTTTGAGTGAATACCCTATGTTCTACGCTTGTTTGAAATCGTGTAAATGTGACCTTTCCTGATCCATGACCGCGTAAGCAAAAGCCTGGGTCGATACCTGTATTTACGTCATCTTGACGTCATATAATTAAATCGGCTTTGCAATAATTTCAAGAAATACTTAACATGTTGACTAAAATGACTTTTTTCTTTACTAACAACTCACAAACTGTGTATATTTTCTATGCATAGATGTTGTTGTTATAGAAAGGCGCCATGGAAAATAATGTATTAATGAGGTGACGTACATACAGGTTTCGACCCAGGCTTTTACTTACGCGGTCATGGGTCAGGAAAGATCACAAAAGGTCACATTTACACGATTTCAAACTAGCGTAGAACATAAAATATTCACTGTAAACCAAAACTTTCTTCACAGAAGTACTCAAAACCTTTCGGAGGTTCATAAGCTATCAAAATTGCAAAAGGGTTATAGGCACTTTAAGCGCTGAAAGCTAAAACATCAAGTGGTATATATCCTATTACTTTACGTGGTTATTGCGATTTCCCAAACGTCTTTAATTATGTTGTCTCTTTTTAAGTTATCTGTAATTATTATAATAGGCCTAGTTATATTGCATGCATGTTTGTGATATATCCTTTTGCAATAAAATATTATATTAACGTTTAAAACTTACCTTTTTCTTTCTTTTGTTTTGTTTTCTGTTAAAAAGAAAGCAGGCTAGAAGTTTTAAACATTAAATGGCACGAAATACTGCTATAAAAATGACAAAGTATCGTAAACTATGAATACCTAAACATCGTTTATTTTTACTCCTTAAAGTGCTAGCTATAGTGACACGATTTTTGACTTATTCCTCAAAATTTGACAACATCAAGGGGACATGGCCCTTAATGATCTCAATGGTGGTTTTGGCCCAAAAAATATATTTTAGGATGTATTTTAGAAGGTTTTTTTCTCACCACAGGAAACCCGGTTACTTGTTCTCTCTCAACTGTGATTTTGGTGGCTTGTGACGTCACAACCAGGATTTGGATACTGAAAGTGAAGCGCAGTTAAGCGACGTTTCCTTGACATTTAGTGAACGAGTCTCTAGTTTAGGATTTGATGGTTAAAATCCAATTCGATATTACCCTTTTGTGCCATATTATATATTCTTGTACAAGTCTTATATTTACATAGAGTTCACAAACCGTGAAATGACTGTGCCTTTAAAGTTGAAATAATAAACAAAGCTGTTTATGAACGTCTGAAAAAACCAATGCCAGTATACAGAGGAGTGTTAAGAAAACGGATAGGAAAACAAACGATCCAGGATTAAAAGTATTTAAGCATTTCGATGCCCAAAATGTTATCGTCAGGATTACTACTCACAATCGCTCTCTTCCTCACCCTCCCCTTCTGATTTACCTCATTATAAATAATGTTCTTGACGTCATCCTTTTCCTTTGTATAAGAGGAGCCAATAATACAGAAGTAAAAATAATGCAGAAGTAAGTAAGCATATCAGTATCCCACAGGTGCTTTTATGTACATAGGTTTCGGTATGAGGCTCCTGGGTAATTTCAATTTTATTATATTCTCCGAGAAATTGAAACCTATGTTCGTGATAAGTAAAGCATTAATTTATCGAAAGTGAGCTATTTCCATGCAAAATCTCCTCGATTATTTTCTCCACACGTGTATATTAGTATGTTCTGATAAAATCGTCCATCCAGTATTTGATCTGTGCTGTGATGTCCCTTCTAGTGAACGCTGTATTGGGAAGGTCTGAGTGTGATTGAGGGGCAATGTTTCCAGGATTGTTGGAAATTTCAAGCATCGATTCTGGTGACCTTACACTGGACTCAATTATCCTCTTTCTAACTTTATGAACATAATTATCACTTTTGTCGTATCCTTGGGATAATTTGAACTAAAGAGATGTGCTTGATTTGAAGTGATATTTATAAAATGTGTTATATCGGCTTCTAAAACTCATTAATATTCAAATAGTGCGAGAGCCAATCTGGTTCTATAGATTATACTACGTGTTACATCTATAAACGACAACACAAAACTGTTAATCATCGAACTTGAACATTTACAGAACTCTTGGTTATTCAAATGGAACACTTATAGAACTGGTGACGTAATGTAGTTCTATATATAGATGTTCCAGTTTAATAATCAAGAGTTTTGTACGTTTTCTAGTTCAGTAGGCACTCGTTATTCCCGTACTCCGCTGAAATATTCATGTTGTGCTAGTGATAGAATGGAGTGTCCAAACAGTAAAGTTCTTAGTTTACATTTGTCCGTGCAAGTTTGCCAATTAATAATAATTGTTAACTGATCAAAAAGGGTCAGAAATTGTCAGAAAGGAAAACCGATGAAAAAAGAAATATAGTGCTTTGACAGAGCACGAGATGAAATATAGAATACAATTTGGATGAGAATTGCTATGCCAATATTTAAGCTTTAGTAAATAGTAACTGCGGATTTTTATATTTTCTGATCCAGTGAAATCATAAACAACAAATTGCTGAACTTTATTTCGATATATGATAAAAAAATTCAGTTAAAGTATATTTTCTGAATTAAACTTGATTATTTTTAGTTATTTTCAAACCATAACATAGCCGCGAGTGAAACGCTTTCATTGACGTAAACAATTCCGCTTTAGTTACTATTATCAGGACCCATAGATTATACGATTTCACATAAAGAAGTTTAACCAGGTTTAACTAACTCAAATTCAACTAATAATAATAATAAACTTTATTTCCAGAGGGTACACGCTTACCCTAAAAAGAGTAATTTAAGGCGAGGTCCTCGAATAATTATTATTACAATATTTATGTACATTTGTAGAGAAGCGGAAAGGAATTAACGGGAGATACAAGTACAGTTTACACAATTTTGAGATTTACATATTAAGTTGCAGTTCCTTTCTTCCAAATGACTAACTTTATTTTGTTGTTCTAGAAATATTTGTTTCAACTTTCTTTTGAATAATAATCATAATAATAATCATCTAAACAGAGGTTGTCATCAGTCCGTTTTAACGGCTTGGTGGTTGTTTGAATACAAATTGAAGAATCCCAACAAAAGCTTAAAGTACAAATCGAAAGTGATTTGTTCATAGTGCAACATCGGTCTATAAGAATAAACCTAACGAAAATCAAAGCAATCTATTACCTTTTCTTGGATGGCATTCGGTTATAACCAAAACCAAGCAAGCAGCATAAGCTCTTTGAAAGTTAGACGTAGTTTAACAAGTGTGAAAATAGAACATCCAGGCGATAAAACAACTAGCGCCACACTTACCAGCAGGCGGAGTACATGGTGATCCACAATATTGTAATTAAGCTCACAATAATCGTGGATCTTATTCGATTACATTCAGGATCCACTGCTGGTCAGTCAGTACCTGGGAAAATATTTATAAGAGAGGTGATTCTTCATCGTGAAATACTCTCCTTCAGCACAAAACGTAATCTTATATCTTACAGCAGTGGCGCCTTCAGCATTCCAACGAAATGAATAAAGTAATGGATCCCTCGCAGTTTGACGATTAGGAACATTAAGCTAAAGGTAAACTGTCTTGTCGATATCATATATATATGGATGTAGAATCGCACTGGGTCACGCAATCTCGACTTAAAAAACGAACGCGAATTTTGCTTCCGCAATATATATATGTTTCTCCTTTAAATAATGTTCACTATATACCAGGGCTACGCAATAATGTTTACTCGTTTGCCCATTGGATGGCCAGCAGACAGAGCTGAATAACTAGGGCGCATGCGCGAGCTGATGCGTAAATCGGCGGGAATTTTACCGAAAACACTATCTGTTGGCGGTCAATATCTCGTGTTTGAAAGCAATTTTATCCCAGTTTTTAACACTTAAGCTACATTGTTCGAAACATATGTTGTTTCTCAGTTTCTAGAGGAAATGGTCTGAGTATTTGAATCTTATCCTCCGTATACAAAACTGGCGGAAATTCCAAAATTTAACGAGTACCTTCAAATTATGAATTGCATAATCTAAACGGATAAACAAAATTATAGACCAATGGATAGAAAGTGGAGAGTGACATAATATGAAATAAAAATACAATTAATAAAGTGACGTAATGATCATTGTGAAATGCAACTTAAAGGCCCAGTACGGACCTTGATGCTTTGCGCGCCGCGTACCTCAAAGCCGCCATTTGTCGCAGTTGAAAATTGCTCTCTTTTCAACCGCTCTATGCAATCCACTTCCATCGGCCGTTTTTCTAATCTGAATTTCAGTATATTTATTTTCACATGTTGCCAAATTGTAAGGCATCATTTCTATAGCATTTTAAAGACATTTAGGTCGTAATGTAGGTGAAATTTGTGTTACGAACAATGCGATGTATGTTTATGGGGAAGGTATCATGGCGGAACCGTCGGTAGGAAGACCACGTTAGCCTGGTTCTGTTCGGAAAATAAGACTTTGTTCTTCTGTATTTTACGGCCGGAATGAGAGGAAGCCACATATGGGTTTTGCAGGAAAAAGAATCAGTGTTTTTGCGTTGTGTAATGCCACTGTCGTCAACGGTATTAAGCAGTCTTCAGTGATATTATAAATTGCCAATTGGCGAGTTATTCACCGCAAGAGATATCGATTCCACTGCCATGGGTGGAGTGGTCAAAGAGGAAAGGAATCATTTTACTATCATGACAAGTTACAAGTCGATGCTATAGAAGTGAAATGGATTTTATAAGCCGTAGTTTTTGATGAGCCGATGGGCATGATTTGGGAGTTTATGAAAATTTATGTGAACCCACAACAAACAGTCTGAACAACTATAACTTTAGGTAAAATGACAGAATACTGTTACGTTCATTAAAGCAATTTACCAGATACTTTTTCTGAATTCACAACTAAATGAATTATTAAGTTGAAACATACTGGTACTGCTGTGCAAAATATATATATATACATATATAGTAAAAATATTGTAGGGTGGTGGAAGGATTTTGCAAGAATATAGCCCAAACATTTTGAATTTGAGACCACTACTGTATACATGTATGCATTTCAGTGATCTGCTGAGAAGGACAATCTTAGAAACTTCACATTATGGCAAAGTAATTTTATAAAAAATGTTGAGTGGCAAATTGGAACAATTGGAACAAGTGATTCTAAGTCCCTGCATCTAATTGGTAAGAGAAACATTTAATTAAAGTTGGAACTATAGTGGTTTTAATAAAATCAAGGGTACTGTACAGGCTGTTGCTCGTTGTCACTGATATTTACTAGCAACACAGTCTAATCTATATGTAAGTTTCAAGGATAGTGTATACGACTCAATGTACTGTAAATGAATGGGCTGTGTGTAAAAAGGGTGTAAGTGATTCTTAATCACATTCTAAATTCTCCCTTAGAAAACAAAGAAATTGAAGGAGAATTTAGAATGTAATCAAGAGCCACTTACGCTCTTTTTGCACACAACCCTTCAAATATACATGATAAGTATTCTAAAATAATACAAAAAGTAGGTTTACGATAAAAAATATAAGATAATATGCATATCTAGACAAAGAGATACAATGTAATATAGAGTACATTGAGTACAGGAAATCATTGTAGCAAAAGCTAAACAATGTCCACAAATAAGCAATATTCTACTAGCAACAGGTGTACGTTGTCATGAGATTTTACGCACATCGAAAAAAATCTAGCATTTTGTAAATGCATCAAATTAAAAATCAAATATTTCGTTTACCCTCTGATATTACATTTAAGGCTTAATTAGGCCTCTAGCAGATCGTATTAATGATCCGAACATTCTCCACACACTTTCACTACATTCAATGTTTACAACTCACATGTTGATATTTACAGAGGGATGAAAACCGGAGAACAACCTTCAAAGCATGGATGAAAATCAACAAACTCATCTCTCACATAATGGTGTATCCGGGATTCGAACCCGAGTCACAATAGTGGGAGGCGAGCACTAATACGCTGCACCACGCAGCTCTCCCATGAGCCTAATATACAGTCCTGGAGCCTGATTGAGCTACATGTAACCAGGATTAAGGGTTTGTTAGTGCATTTCTAACTAGTTGTAATATTAGAGTGCAGAATGACATGTTTTACCAAAAGAACCAGAATCCTCTGGATTAGATGCTAATCAGGCTTCAAACAAGGGCTCTGCTATATAGTTTTCAAGTTTTAGGAAAAAGGGATAAAATACTTGAGATTAAAATAATATGACATATTGACCTTTTTAATATCCATAAAACTTCACAGTCCTATAAATTTTATCCTACCCTCTTCATTTCTGGCCTTGTAGTCATAATACTGTACATGATCCCAGCTACATTTACCTATTTAAAGGGGCTGGGGATGCGCAGCAAGAATGATGTGTGCGATTTGCTTTGGTATTTCAGAAGTTTTTATCAGAAAATAAATCAGAACAATATTATTACATGTATGCTGTAACTAAGGTAACTCCAGTAGAATATAGCAAATTAATATTGCCTGGTTCAAAAAATACTATTGATTTTGAGGGTCGGTGTTATCTTACCCCAGAATATAAAAAAACATAAGTGTTTTTCGTGATCCAACATTAAGCTGGAGCCAATCAGCTATCTTAGGACCAATTTATTTGACATATATATTGAATCCAAGCATTGTACCCAACCTGACCGATGCCTGAGGTTAGGCTCTAAGCGAAAGGAGGCCTTTGTTACATTTAATAAATCAGTAATTCATTAATATGTATATTTCTGATTTACCTGACAGAAGGGATATAGACACCAATGGAAATCTGTTCCATATTCGGCAGTATCCCACAGGTTGTATCAATTTTTTTTCCACTGCCATAATGTGCTGTATACACACTCTCAACAGATTCCAGTTTTGCCATCAAAATATTGTGATGCAGCACATGTACCAAGTGAAGTGTGTTCTTTATTTAGTTTGGCATGGGATAAAATAGTTCTGCAATGTTTTCTTGTGGTATTCCATGAATATTCCACTCCCCCCCCCACCTACTGCTAAATAATGTACGGTCCCTAAGGGCTTGTGTGTATACTGAAAAATCAAGTTACTAACATTTCAGGATTAGTATGTAATTAACTGTCAGGAGACTTTAATAATCTTTGTGTCTGTAACAAGCTAAAAATATTCAATACAAAGTTGGTAATCACTTCGAATTTTTTGTATTTGCATTCATGTAGACACTCATAGAATCTGCAAACAAATGCAGGTTTAGTAAAACTAAAAGTGGAAACAACAATATAGATAATATTGATAACTAATTTCTTAGTCTTGATTTGTCCAGAAACCCATATAGCTGCATATACTATGCTGTCATTGGGGTATCATAACTTTATCTTTCAAACACACAGAGTTATGGCATTGGATTTTGATGCAGATCAACCTCCAAAATTTCACGATCTACACAAAATAATCTTTGAAAATGTGAAGGTGGTGATGAATGTCACCCTCTCTAAAGCAGACAATTCCCATTTATCTGCAAATATACCACAGTGGTGATTATTTATTGCCCATTTCTTGGCAAAGTCCATACTTCCTCTTCCCACACTTAACCGCTTGAAGAAAACAATGTACACCCTTTTCCTGAAACAAATAGAATATTTCTTATCAAAGGTACAAAAAAAGGAAAGCAACCTAAAATATGACACTGGAGGTTAATATAGTGTTCAATTCAATTAAACTACCACTGTCCAATTGTGCACCTTTTACATTGTAGGGGAAGAGGGTGGCTATTAAAAAGTCCTGTGGGAAAGGGGAAAATGCTGAAAAGAGGAAGTGCATGCACATTAAAAACAATTCTGCTTAATACTCCGAGTGACTACAAATGACAATTTGTGCAAGATAAATATCTCCCTAGCCATTTCCTATTTAATGAACAGCTTGCACTCAAATAATTTGCTATAAAAAAAAAAAAATTTCAAAGGATGCATTTCTTTTGCCATGCAGCTAATGGAAATAAATAATATTGCAGCAATCCTCTTGGGTAAACTGTACTGGAATAATGATGTAATTTGCTATAATAAAAAAAATAAAGGATGCATTCCTTTTGCCATGAAGCTATGGAAATAAATATATTGCAGCAATCCTCTTGGGTAAACTGGAATAATGATGTAATGAACGATAGAGAACATATGTGCTCCTCATTGTCCCAACAACAACGACCTGAGCACTTTATGCGATTCTGTACAACTTGTATCAGCGTAAAAATGGACAGAGTTGCCTTATTTTAGCTTACCTTATTTGTTAGCTTTGCTTCTGTCAAGCCCAAAGGTTTGCATTTGGCCTTGTTCTCACGTAAACTTTATATACATGCAAGTACCCCTTCCTCCATTCGTGGCACATTGACTTTGGTACTGCACTTGGCTTTGTTATTATGGTTCTTGGGTAGGAAAAGGTAAACACCGACAGCGAATCAAGAGAATGAATAAATTCAACTTTCGTTTTCTCCGGCCTGATTCTCACAAATGTTTACTCAGCCTGCAACAATGGAGCCGTGAGCACTCTAACTACGTTGTTAATCTTCTACCAACACCACACGATTGATAACGAAGAGTTGATTTATACTAGTTTCCGTGTTTTGCTAACATGCAAACAAATGACAAAGGTGTAACAGAAGGACGATGTTCTACTTCGGCACAGAGAATCGCACGCGAGGCTAAAACAATAGAAGCCTCGGTTTCATGAAAATCAAAACAAAAACAGAGGCGCGCAAAGAACCAAGGTCCGTACTGGGCCTTTAAGTTTAATCACGTTTATTCGTACCTAGTGATTAATCAAGATACGAAATGGTCAGAGCTACGAAAGCCCTATAGCACTACGGTTAGCTAAACCTGACATGAGCAGCATTCAAAACTAGAATGCAGCTGTGGACAGCTGTTTCGTCCTTATTGCATGGGACTCGTCAGCACAGCGTAGCAAGCAGAATGAACTTCTGGTGTCGACACTTCACCTCAGCCATATAGCTGCTATGAATTCTAGAAACGAGCTAAGACATCGTCAACTATTCCGGTCATGACAATGCTGCGGTACGTCAGCGGTTTCTACCATAAACGACTCAGTTTCAGTACAAAGAATGTATGGAACGACTTCACAATTTCGAAAATACAAGCGAACATAATATAGAGTCTCACCTAGCCGGACCAACAGTTCATTATATAAGCCAAAGTTATCTGATTGTTGCAAATGTTTCGATAAAATGCTTGTATTATACTTTTCCTTTCCACTTTGCTCTACTACAAAGAAATCGTTACTCAACCCTTCTTCTGGACGAGCAAAAACACGCTAAACCCAAGGTTGACAAGTTCGTATATCTATACCAATATCGATTACTCAATTTGCCGGACAGGATTCACATAGTAGACCTGGTTCTCGTTCGTAGTCCAAACTTATACACTCCGAGCATTAAGATTTCCTTTTCCCGTTCTCTCGAAATGTCGCTACAAACAAAACTAAAATCCAACACGATGCCATCGCCAGAAATAAGTGACATCCAGCAATGGCCAGCGGCTGCACTTTTGAATCCAGCTACCAGAGTTCGACTCCTACACTAGGCACACAAATTTTTGTTTTACTTCTTTTTCTCCTTTCTCAGTTTTATTTATACTTTTCCTCTATGTTTACGCTATTAGAGCCGCCTTCGATACTAAAAACATTGTTGTTTACTGGCTCCGACACGGTCATGACCACAATTGGTATCGCAGACTTTTCTCTATAGGTCCGGCTAGGGCCTGTTTTAGAAAAAGAACAATTCATTTGAATAACTGCTGGTCAGTTTACAAATACACTGCAGTTTCACAAGGAGAGAACAAGCTGTCCATAGGTATGTTTTCGTGGCGTTTTAGACGCTCTTGGCCAGATATATGATGGTCTCAAGACAGTAAATTTTACGGGATTTAGAGTACATAGATGGAGGATTCTGATGGCTCAGTTCTAGATCCTTATATTCAACTGCAAAATATAAATATGAAAGAACTTTGCAGCTACTTTGGAGGATGCTTAATGCGAAGAACGTGTCTTCGTTCGAGAGGTGAGCTAGGGGTAAACATTTTGCCAAACAGCGTAAATTCCCACTCAATATCCAAACTATGAACTTGTAGTATGGTGTTTTTTCGCTTATTCGCACTGTAGCTTCTGTAAATTAATTGAAACTTCAATGCCTGTACTTCGTTCGTAAAATATAAATACGAATTTCACGAGCAGATTGCTAACTATTAGATAGCTGTATGTACTATAGCCGGATTGTAGAATCATACCCGGCCCTGCATAGACATTTTGAATTTTGTATGTAGGGAAGTGAGAAATTGTAATTTAGCGATTTCACCCTTAATTCGCTTGGAATGTTATCAACTCCATTCAGTCACATCTGAGCCGGAACTTGGTTATTGCGCAACCGCTCGTGTCACTTATTTCAGGAGATGGCTCCATCCTTCGTAGTCGTTTCCGGTTTGTGAATCGATGAGAATCTCAGCGTGATTTTACCCAGGAAAATCTATGGAAGGGCTAGGTTTGCATATTTATCAAACTTTACACCCGAAACTCAGCTATCCAAGCATGCAGGGGAATTGTGGGATAGCTGTAAAATGGTAGTTAATTTTGGTTAGCAGTTAAGGTTACTGGATACCTTCAAAACGAAAAAGAGGGTGACATTTTTTTTCGCACAGAAATGTAGTTTTAGTAGCAGTGTTTGATATACTAAAAACTCCGTTAAAAACAATAATATTGACGGAGAAATACCAAAAGGAAGTTTTTAACCGGAAGTAAAATGTTGTGTTTGATTGACAGCAGATCAATTAACACATGACAAGTGCTCACTCGCTAGCTCGTATCGAATGTGTGGGGAAAGCTAGCGCATAAATTCATTTCAAATACCAATGTTTACGTTTATTGAGAAACGTTTTTCCACACACGATTCCGTAATTGCATCGGTTGTTGGCCTTATGTCTTCCAAAAAGCAAGCAGAATACCCTTAGCTTGGAAAACAAAGAAAAAGTGAAAAGCAAAACAAGGCCAAACAACGCATACGACTTCGAGCCAACTAGAAGTCCTCGCAAAACCCGACAAGGGTTCGTATTTTCACTTGCGTGCCGAGTGATCCACATCTGAACATAAAGAAGAATTGGTAGGAGCCAGCCGAGAGAATATTTGTTTCCAAGAAAGCTAAGATGGAAACGTAAAGTCTGACGGTTCACCTTTTTGTCTTTTTTTTTTTCAAGTCAAACAAGCCGGCTATAGATACGGCGCGTACCTTTGATCGGAAATCAACATACAATATTCATCTCGGCAAATATATATACTTCTCTAATTCCTAGATTACAATATCCTCTGGAACCCACATATTAAAACAAGAGACTACAAAGAGAACTATGGCTTGTAATTATATTTACATATTGAAACTCTACCTTTAGTTTTTCTCGCGGAATTTTGGGAGACTCCAGGAGGTTGCTTCTGATTGGAGAATGGGTGTCGAGTCCGGAAAGCCGCTGTAAGTAGGTGTGAATCAGTTGCTGAACTTCAAATGCCGATTTCTCGGCTACAATTTTTCAACGTTTCTGCAGTCTTCAAGTGAATTGATTGCATATAAGAACTTACCGGAAATTTTTGAAATTTCGTCCAGTGATTCTACGATAACTAATCTCCAAAAGCCTGTGGGCTTTTTTCCGATTTGTTTTTAGTTTTAAAGATATCGGTCCAAGCGTGATGGCTTGGCAAAAATAATCAATGACTCGACTTTAAACTGCAATAATTAAGAAATAGAAAATAGATATCAAAAATCACACACACGATTTTGGAGATCAATGAATGCTTAACTTGACACAAGTGTAATTACTTCGTAAACATAAAAGCCCGGCGCTGGTAATTCGGGTTTATAAACGTCTTCGACATCGGGTTAAAGTGATTGTAGTTTTAAATCTAGAGTAATTCCGTATAAAATAACATTTTACTGGTATTCTTCAGTTATCAGCCTTTCCATTGATATATAGGTTCCCATATTTTGTTCGCCGAGCGCCCGTGTAAACGCATTTTTGCGGAAATCACTTTTGAAGGTATTCAGTAACCTTAAACCTGCGAAAATTTCACTTGCGCGAAAACAAAAATAACCCATGATTCCCATCTTACTCAGGAGTGTAATTTTCCTATTTTTCCAAATGTCCAACGTTAATATTTACAATATTGAAAGATTTAAAGTGCCCCAACGATCAAATTTTGACATATCAATGTTTTTGCATATTCATAAAGTAGAGTTCATATATTATTACCAGTTCAAATTGTTTTTCGATACGACGACAGGAAGTCTTATTTTTTTAGCTCCGAATATTGAATCTACACGTCCGCCATTACTGGAAGCCGTGCCCTTTGTTCAGCTTTAAACAAAGGTTTATTCACCGGAAATGATGTCATACACTTAACGCTCGCCTGCAGAACACAACGCCTGGAGGCATATTTCTACTAAAAACGTCTTCACGTACATAAGAAGAAAGTTATATTTATCTTTGCGAGGTTGGCTACTTTTTTATGCACGCTATTTCGCGCCACGAGGTTGTCGTGTTAAGTGTATGACATCACTTCCGGTGAATAAACCTTTGTTTAAAGCTGAACAAAGGGCACGGCTTCCAGCAATGGCGGACAGGATTTTACCGGTAAACTCTCCTAAAATTTGTGGTTTAAGATGCCCATTTGGGAATATTTTTTACTATTTCGGATATTTCTAATACTGATTGACCTATAGACACTGAAAAAGTGGCAAATCGAAATGGTAAATTTTCGTCGTAGTGGCACTTTAAGTATCACATGAGTATTGCCGGTGTCAAAAGCCTCCGCCGGTTTGTGAAAAATAAGTGTATTCACAGGGAAAACCGCTGACGTACCGCAGACTAGTCATGACCCAAATAGTCTGGCTATCCCTTCGTTTTTGCTCGCCATAGCATTGGCATGTAAAGCGGGTTTTTGTATTGGTTATTGGCTGCCTGCCACACGCAACGTGTGACGTAACTGATAACCAATCTCTTCTCTTGGCTCGTTTCTAGAATTAATAGCAGCTGATATGGGCTGAGGTGAAGTGTCACCAGAGTTTCATTGTGCTTGCTACGCTGTGCTGACGAGTCCCAATAAGGACGAAACAGCTTTCCACTGCTGTATTCTAGCTTTGAGCGCTTCTCGTGTCAGGTCTAGCTAACCGTAGTGCTATGTGAAAGAGTTTGCTCGACTTTTATAGGGCTTTCGTAGCTCTAACCATTTCCTATTTTGATTAATGAACATGTGCAAACATATATTTCTCGTGAAATGTTTCTTCGTTTGCTGGTTTGTTCAGCAAAATGTTTTCTTGTTTTCCGCTTAAAATAAGTGAATGTGGTTAACTAATGCTAAAGCCTTTACCATTTCAAAAACATTTTCTTCCCAAAAGCGAATGTTGTTTCCGCAACAAATTAAATGTTGTTCTGTTTGCTCACGGAAACATCAATGCTGACTAGATACCAGGACTGCGCAACAATGTTTACTCGCATTTGATGGCGTAATGTCATTAAGACCCAGGATCCCTCAAGCTAAAGAGAGTATCTAGCTATAAACTCTTAGGAATATTCATCTCTGATGACCTGACAAGTCTAATAAGCGCCTTCATCTCCGAGACTTCTTAGAAAGGCTGGGGTCACACAATCTGACATCACTATGATATATTGTAGCTTAATCCGCTCCACGCTGGAGTATGGCTAACCGTATATTATCGTAATGTTTTTATGTGTCTGCTGAATACCACTGTAATTTAGTACTTGAGTGTGAATGTGGTGAAATAACTATTATTATTATTGAGCATACGCAAACATTTGTTTTTCGCGAAATGTTTCTTTACCCATTTCAATTTCCACTTAGAAAAGTTGACTACATTGTTTCGTTAACGAGTTACTAAGAGTAACGGCAGGTCACGTGCTCTCTTTTGATCAATAACCCCTTAATGAAATATAGTCAACTTTTCTAATAAAGGGCCGTATCCTTTATAGCAAACATCTATTTTCCTCACTGGTTCTATTGAACTCGCGAACACATCTTTTATTTACTGATTCCGTGTGCTAAGTCACATGACAGAACATGTGATACGGGTACAAACCACTTAAGGGGTCACTATAATCTATTACCGTAGGAATGTGGAAGAATTACTGTACTCGGCTATGCTGCAAAAAAAGAAAACATTTTTACCCGACATTTAATCCCAGACCTACTGGTTAATGTTTTGTAACCACGCCTGTATGGCATACCTAAGTTAGCATTCTCTTAAGCTTCAAGTGTGGTGAAATGCGTGGTGGGATTTCAATCGGACATCCCATATAATTTTCACAAGCTCTCTGATTTCTCCCGGGGAATGGGCCTTTTACAGGGATGCAATCACGTGGTTGCAATGGACAGCAAAACAATCTGACTCCATATATTTAAAGGCACTTGTACGCGGTTGATAGTGTTATTAGCAAACCCTCATTGTAGATGCTATTTTCCACCTCCCGGCAATCAGATCGTCGATGTTTCTAAAACAGCGGTTAGACGTCTGTTTGCCGTCTGTTTGCCTTTCCCAAGTGATATATCAGCATGTGACTGTTTCCTGCAAAAGGCCTATTGTTCTCGAAAAAACTCCCGGTTGTGAATGCTCTGGAGCTCAGATAGGGATCAAAATACATGTTATGTTTCTAGTTTATTTAAGAGACTCAAAAATACAGCAAAATATCTAACATACAGCACCGTTATGAAGCCAGATAAGACTAACTTAATAAATGCATAGGATACGTGCTACATTGTGTACGGTGAACATGTACAATGGCATTTGGGCAAGGTGGCGGGGTGAACATAGGAACGCAATTTACATTATAGTTACCATGTATAATATATAACACACCCAGACAATGAGGCGCTTTGCATCTGGTGTGTAAACAAGAGTCCGACTATAACCAGGTAAGCCTCTCTTCTTCCTTAGTAACGTTATCCTCAAACATTTAACCTTGTATCCAGGTTTGTATCCACGCGTTCTCCATTGGGATGCTTATCACAGGGATCCCACGTTACTTTTATTCTGAACAGAGCGGTGGATTGCCTCCGAAGAAGGCACTGTTCTGGTTTTTCTTCGTATATGGGCTGAATCCCCTACTTGTATCGTATTGTATTTAACTGAATAGACTTTTATATACTTTCACTGCCTAAGCCTTTGGTTCTATCGGTCATTAAGATAGCGATGTTCAGAGGTGGCTAACACAGTATACTATATACGTAATAGAATCATCTCTTTCAGCTCTTATCTGCTCGATCTACGTTTCCATACGTGTGAAGTTTATCGTACTCTGATGAAGGTATCGTCCCTCTAAGTGGCTCGTAGTTAGAAGAGCTGGCATCTAAAGGTAGCGGTCGATCCTGTTCCGAGTAGATTTGCCGTCTGTCATGAAGAGGTTGGCATACCTTACCAGGCTCGTACATTTGGGGATGAGATGTTTGAGTTGATGGATTTAGTTCTTGATAGTGGCTCGGCACTGGATACGAAGGGTTAGTAAATGTGGCACTCGCTGAAGGGGCAGGAACTTCGTAGGGGCAGGGATCGCCAGGGGAAGAATAAGATAAGTCCTGGCCTGTAGTTACCGAGGATGGATGCACTGCATCATATTCCGCTGTATTTCGTGCTTGTGTATGTGGTGTAGTTGACTCCTGTGCTGTCGTTGAAGAGATATCTTCAAGGACTATTGGTTCCTATTAAGATATTAAGTGTCAAATTATTAGAGGTAATTAATATTTAAAAAAGGTTCATTTAGGGTTAAACATGAAGTTCCAGAGACATGTCTCCTGATCAGGACTAGTATCATTTGTCGATTGAATAAAATATTGTCCAGATGTTGACTTCAGATTGGTTTCTATATATGTAAATATATTCATATGCATTTCATAAGGGAGGACATGATTGTTGTTAGATACGCAGTCTACGGACATGAGTGTTGTGCCGCCAGACAATTCCCTACTAATTCACGAAATAGCGCAACAGGTTCTTTTACGTTCCCCTCACGTAGATTAGAAGAGGAAGAAGACAAGGCCATCCAACGGCTTTCATGTCCACGATTTCCCACACACAGCTAACTGGGAGCTAACCGTGCGACCAGTCGATCGTAGCTTCTGTTGTCACTCTTTTAGTTTGGAAATCTTACAATGTATGTAAGCCAAGCTAAGTGTGGTACTAGTTTTCATAAATATACCTCATAGATGAAGTTGCTCTTTTCTATTTCCGATGGTGATCTGAAAATTGAAAGACAGATTATGTTAGGACATTTGTTATTTATTGCCAAATTTCCAAACTAACTTCCCGCACCTAATGAATCTAATGAAATTTTATAGTAAACTGTTTAATCAATTATCATTCCTCACGTTAGAACCAAAATTAAGCCTATGATACACGGTTTAACATCGTGCGTTGATCAACAAGTTTCATTATAAGTTATGACATTGTTTCATAGTTCTCCTCTATGGCTGCTGCCAATTTGAGTGATCACATGCACGATAACTTCACGTGCCAGATAATATCATTGGTTGATGTCGTTGAACAAGTTGCAACTTGTTGAATATAATAGAGAACGTCTATTTAAATTAACAATATAATTCAACTTGTTGACTCGTTTAAGCATTTGTTGATCAACAGCCGCAACAGTTCGATCAGTTGTTGCTGATCGAACTGCCTCATCTGTTACTCTTTTTAATAATTTGAATTGGCTGCCATTCTCGAATGAATCACTAATTAGAAGAAATACCCTAGCCTATAAACGTATAAACGTAAATGATTCCACACCAGCTTATATTAAATCGCTGCTACTAAGAAACTCTGACATACACGATAGAAATACACGTTTCTCAAAGTTGAACTTATCATGCCCTCCTTTCAAACGTATTACAGAGGGAGGAAGAACATTCACAGTAAGAACTATAAAGGACTGGAATTCCATTGACACCGAAATTAGAAAGAGTTCAGCTGTAAATAGTTTTAAACGTAATCTCCGCAAACATCTTTTAACTCGCCAGAAAGCAACTTTACAATTTTAATCTTACAATTTTATCTTATCATTAAGTCGATCTGTCTAAAATAATAACATAATTTCTCGACTTTTTAACATTTTTATCATTTTTAGATTTATAAGTAGTTCTTAGCATAGTATCATAGTATTTATTATTGTAATTGATCCTAGTTTCGTACATAGTACTGTAGAATTCACATTGTAAATATTTATTATTATTTTGAGGGCCACGAATTTATCAGTTTTATCTACTGTCAAGTGCTTACCCTCGTTAAATAAAGCCTATTGTATTGTATTGTATTGTATTGTATTGTATTGTATTGTATTGTATTGTATTGTATTGTTGGACAACAAATGTTGAACCGCACCTATTATAAGCTTAATATTTTTTTCGTTCTTTCGGTTTACTGCAACACCGCCTGGATTATTTGAACTTCTGCTCTCACAAACAACAGAAACAGCACATGCAACCAAACAAATAAACAACATAAACTGATTTCTCCTAATAAGGAGAGAGTTGTCACGTGCGGTGAACACGTACAGTGGCATTAGGGCAAGGCAGCTGGGTGTCTGTGTAATTTCCATACCTTGTTTTGTTTTCTTGTCTGTTACCTGAGAATGAAATTGAAGATTCATCAGTTATCGTAATTAATTACCTATTTATAAGCAAACACAAGCTTGACGTTTTGAGGGCATGCTGTTTATTTACGCTCCGCATTGCGACCGAGCGAGCTGAAATCTTCTTTCCTAGGAGTCTAATTCTGGCATAACGCGACTAACGAAACAATGATTTGAGACCAGTGCTAATTCGTATTCCTGTGTATCACTTTTTTAAACTAACAAAGTACCCCAGGGGGAGTGGGCGGGGCACTAATATTGATAACATATTTTATATCTGCAGTGGCACCGGGGCTTGTTTAGAGTCTAATCAATTGGACAACCGCATCAGAGTTTAAGTAAAGCATACTCATAAAGATGTGGCATCATCAATTTTGGAATCATTTTCATCAGAAACCAGGAATTCTAAACTTATTTACATAGTGTGGTATGGTGGGTAATTAAAGGAATCCCTATTAATCCAGAGTAATGCCAAAGGTTGGGAATTTTGTTCCGTTGACCGAATGAATTAAATGTACAGTTAATGCAAGCTACGTGTTAATTCATACCAAGCTGAGAATAAAGTCGCCATATTTGAACCAGCAGTAAGACAATAACGAGTACAAGAAGCACTATGATGGTCACACAGACGGCGATGATGGTTTTACCTGAGAAATAAAAACAACGTACGAAAGGTGAGCGTCATGTATTATTTTTTCATGAATGGCATTGGTAATTGTAAAACACTTACACTACTGAACGATAGCTATCGTTTCTACAGGAGATAACTATCTAATCTTGCATTTAGAATATGGTCACGTGACCCACTCAGCAAATCAGAGTCCAGCATTTGCTCGCTCTTAATCCCATAGAAACTAAATTAGTATGCTCTAAGTACTTAGAGAATACTAATAAGGAATTCCTTCGTGGGTGTGATCCCGGGGTGTGATCACATTCTAAAAACGCTCGTGTGTTATGGCATTTAGAATGTATTGCATTCATTAAGAAAGCCACTCACGCTACGCGCTACACAAACGCGCTCGTGGCTTTCTTAATGAATGCAAGACATTCTAAATGCCATAAACCACTCGCGTTCATTATCTAACCTATACATAATTTCTGGCGTTTATGTTCAAACCTGCCCTGCAGGCAGAGTATTCTTTAACTCCCCACGAGAAGCGAGAACGGCTCTGCTGCATTCATATTGTTTTCGTCCAAGCTTCTGCACTCGAGAAGCTTGTTAAAACCGGATTATCAGCGCGAGGGCATTTTTTGTTTGTTTTAGACCGAGCGAGTCTGGGCAAGTGAAAACCCGATGGCGCATGCTCGATACGAAAACAACACGAATACTGCAGAGCCTTCTTCTCTTCTCGCTTATTGCTGGTTTGCAATCAATCCCCAGAGATTCAGATAACAAAGACGTGGCGGCCATGTTGGAAGACAATAACACAAGAATATATTGCCGAGTCTTTTGTTATTGTAATCCAACATGGTCGCCATGACGTCAGTTGCAAACGAAGAATTGTGGGCGGTCAATAAGGCTCTGCTCACCCATAACTCTTTCAACAATATTAAAATCAAACAAATGCAGTGACAATCTTATTTGTGTTCCATTTCTATTGTTACAATTTATTTATTACTCACTAATAAAGGAATGTTACCTACAAGAGCACGTTGATTTACGATTCCTTGCAGTGTTATATTCCGTTGGTCCTGAAGGAGCTAGAAGACATCATAGGTACATTATTAACAACAAATACATTTTATGTTATTGTCAGTTAGTCACATGGTGAAGGACAGCGCGGCCGATCAATGTTGTTGCTGCTCTACGATTGTTCGTTTAGACCCAATTTATTATTTATCAACTCCATTATATTAAACCATAACCAATATTTCCCGTCTGATGTGGTCCCGACTAGATAACTCATTTGTTTAGGACCAACCTACTCAATTGTATTCGTTTATTATTTTGCCATATTGTAATCCTTCCATCTTGTGTGAAATAAATATTGTTGCTGTTGTTTTAAAATTTAACAAGCTGCACGAAAACTATAAACCGAACCTAGTGCTATTAATTAAGTAGCAATTAAGAGAATTGCCTTTCCTGCTTCTAGGGTTTCTGCATCTAATGATATAAGTGAGTTCATATTAATAAGTTATCTATTCACAAGAAACGTTTGTATCATTAAATTTCTTCAACAGCTACAAATTATAAAACGTTTATTAGTTTCAAAGTGTATTGAGCGTAATATACAGTAATTTGATATGTGGTAGATAAAATATGAGCGGACGATCTTTATGTATCGTTTAATAAACGAGCAGCAGTGTTTTATCAGATTTAAAAACGCGAGGGCGCAGCCCGAGCGTTTTTAGCTCTGATAACACACGTGCTGCTCGTTTGTTAAACAGCTTCAAAAACTTATAATGGTTAATTAATGAACCATTGAACCTTGTATTCACAACTCCATGCAAATATTCGAGTAATCACCGCCTGCGATTACGAACATCTCAAGGGAATGACATGAATAAATTACCATACTATGTTGTTTGTTTGGCAGGCTTCAAGCGGACGTTTCGCAATGCTGAAAGCATTGTGTGGAAAGGGCAAGAAGTACCTGCACTTGAATGATTTGGTATCAAGGTTGATGTGACTGACATGACGGCAGACTCTAGATGAAGAGGATGTTTGTAAGTTTAATGCACGTTTTTATTATTTTACGGCTTTGAGTTTGGTTTAATAATTGGGATTAAATAGTGGCTCGGTAAACAAGTAGTAGTTGGATAACTTCATCATTTAAAAAATATTATCTGTGTATCTCGGTAGTCTGCTGATATTAGTAAATTTAGTGCAAAATTGATAATCTAGGTGCCTTATGGTCCGTCTACTTTTTGCTATCTTAGAGTCTTTATCAGGATTTATTATATAGGATGAAACCTTTATATAAAGATTCACCTTAATTAAAAATCTTTATATAAAGATTCATCCTAATTAGACATTCACTGATAATTAAAGACCCCAAATCAGGAAAAAAGGTACACGAATGTGAAGGTACCTAAAAAACAATTACCATATCCATTATTTCGATCAATTAACCCAATTTTCCCCTAGGACTGAAGTCAAATCCCTCGAGCTCCGCGGGCTTTTTAGAATGATGAGATTTTATCAGGTATAAAGGAGCACGTGACTGATTTGCTTCATCTGATTGGACAAGATGTTCATTAATTATTCATGAGTTTTTGGAGGTTATTTACAATGGCGAGCCGCTTCGCCATGATCATAAAGATCGGACGCGAATATTTTATCGTGCTCGTGAAATGAAACAATAATAGTGGAATGCACATTTATTATTGTTATGTGATTCTGTTATTCTAATTATGGAACTTGAAATGACCATGTATGTCCCATAGGAGTTAGATCTTTATCAAAAGTTATGCATACTTATTAGCTGAGTACAGGAGCCCATTACCAGGAGCGTACCTATGTAATGGCTAGCACCCACAGCACAGTAGATGGTGTGTCTATTTATAGTCGCGAAGTTCTGGTATGCGATTACGGTGTCTTTGTTCTCTTGCGCTTTAGTATTTTTAGCAGTTTGAACCGTGTTAATTACAATTTTTCAGTGCATCCTGATTGGTTAAAAGTGACGGCCTTTGTTTCTTCTCGCGGGAAACAAAAAGCTAAAAATAGCTACATCATCTGTTCTGCTGTTGGACAGACCTAATCTGGGAGATGCACACTTCTGGAAATGGGCTCCTGCTGAGTACTAAATCTTTATCAAAAGTTAATTTACTCATTAATAATTTTATTGGGATTCATAGTACTGTGCATGTGATCTGAATACTGAGCTGGGATTGGTTTGCATCCTCATTAATTATTCATGAATTTTACAAGGGTTGTAAAAGCTGCACGTTTAAATCGTTTATATTTTCTCCATTTAGGAAACTTTAGTATTAGCAGTCAACATCCTAACAGTAAGTTGTAGCTTTAGTCTCATCTTTGATGCTTTCTCAACTTGAAGCAGTGACTTATATGACTATAAAACTATTACTAATATTGAATTTCATGTGTCTGTCTGTATGTGTATGTATATGCGAGGGTGTTTGTTCCAGCGATCTGATTGGTCGAATAATGTCCGCCGTTCAGTGATTTCATTGGATAACATCCGCCGTTAAGCGATTTGATTGGTCAAACAAAACCGAAAACTTTCGATCCGACACGGAATTCAAGCTTAGCTGAGTTTCTCATCTCTCGTTTCAGGCTTAAAAATCTACTTTAGACTGGAAATTACCTACTTTTTTTCTCCCATTTGGCTAGGCACTAATAATATCTAGATGTTTATGAAGTACTTTCTTGATAAATAACATCTCTAACGTCACAAAAACCAGCAGAAACTTTGCTTTAAATTGGGGGATATTACGCTAGACCTTTGAACTGTTCAAATTGTCGCGACGTTTGCACATTTGAAATGGATTACGCTGTTCCCAATTCGTGTCAGTTCAATTAGCTGTAGAAATATCAACAATTTATTTCAAATATAAAATACTCACCTGCTTAATGAGACGTAGATTTAGTGTAGGTATTTTCTCAATAATTCACAAGATTATATGTTCACCGAGATATAAAGAGAGAGCTAAAATCCTCGAACCGCGGATGAACCAGACGACAGGAAAGGTAATACATTAAATTTGCATATTTCGGCTTCATCTGACTTCAAAATGAACTGGGTCAGAGACATTTTCACAAGCATTTAGAATTCAATCCAGTCATAAAGTTCCGCAATTCAAGAAATACTTCTTTGAAGACACCCTTTACTTCAAGTAACCATAAATTTATAAGTATTTTAATAGCTGTCGAACCACAGGTACCCCAAGCTCCCTATATGTACATAAACTTGACTTAAATTTGTTTGTAAATTTTAAAATCGATAAATATCAAATAAAGACACCTTTTTATCCAAATGTGTTTTCCTTTATTACCTCTATCGCTTTTGGGAGTCTAAAGTCCATTTGAGGGGTTTTCTGGTTTCACTTTTTCCATTCTCTGTCTTACTTTTTAGAGAGTGAAAAAAGTGAAATCATAAACCCTTCAAATGGCCTTTATACTCAAAAGCGATAGAGGTAACAAAGGAAAACACATTTGGATAAAAAGGTGTCTTTATTTGATATTTATCGATTTTAAAATTTACAAACAAATTTAAGTCAAGTTTATATACATATAGGGAGCTTGGGGTACCTGTGGTCGAACTCCATAAAGTTTACCTTTAACGGCACGGGTACAAGTTATCGCTTGGTAGCCATTTTCGAAAGCTCGTAACTATATTTTAAATGTAAAATACTATTATTATAATATGTTCCCTTCTATAATCTTGGGAAGAAAGAGAACAGGCTTTTATCAACCGTCTGAAAATCAGGATAAATGGCGAGAAGAATCAATCGAAAGCCACGGGCGGACCTCAAATTGATTTTGTACTAGAACCGCCGTTAGGCATGTCCCGATTGCGCTGGAAAAATCGCCAAAAAGTGCTCGAAATTTAGAAATAGTGCTCGAAAAAATGCTCACGGGTCTGTAACTACAGTTATTTCATCTTCGGATTCATTTTCACTAGATACGCTTAGCTGGTCTGTTGCCTCCATCTTCACAGTAATAGTATTTGACGATCAAGAACAGTTCAAGAAACAGTGCTGGCGTAAAAACATAAACAGAAAAGGGCGCCAAACGTTTACAGAAACACAAGAGTGTCACGAGCCAATGAAAATCGACTGTTCCCACGGTCAAAGGACCATAGCTCGTGCATTTCCATGACAACCAGTCAATAAGCGATTTTATAGAACTATATTATGCTCAAAAGTCAAAAAGTGCTTAAGAGTGCTGGAAACGTGAAATAGTGCTCCAAACTCGAAATAGTGCCGAAATAGTGCCCAGCGCAATCGGGACATGCCTAACCGCCGTCGCGTTGATCACTGGGAAGATTGTCAGCGTTTGGGATTGGATCCGGCTAGGAAGTTCGATCGATTGGCTATTCAGGATTTTTTATGTGAAAGTTTGACGCTTCAAGTAAGCAGAGATTTATTTAATAATTCCTGTTAAAACTGACGTTTTAGTTCACAGTTCAACTCATGGGAAACGGATTAAGCGTCATTTTTAAAGGTGAGAGATTCTCCTTCGGTAGGTACGAACTGTTTTCACGTCAATTTAGTCAATAGTGCCGATTAATTGTAGAGCTGATATACATGTGTTTTTCAATGCAGTTTGAACCATTCTATTTTTGTATTGATGAATTCCGGTAAAATGTGACGGATTATTTTCTGGTTTTAAAATAATATAGATACAATAATACTTAATTCTGATTGGCTGAGCATAAACATGTTAATCACTAACAGCAGTGCAAACACAGTTCATTTGATGCAAACACTACATGTATTACCACTAATAATATAGATACAATACTCAATGCTGATTGGCTGAGCATAGACATGTTAATCACTAATAGCAGTGCAAACACAGTTCATTTGATGCAAACACAGTGAATTTGATGCAAACACTACATGTATTACCACTAATAATATAGATACAATACTCAATTCTGATTGGCTGAGCATAAACATGTTAATCACTAACAGCAGTGCAAACGCAGGTCGATGCAAAGACTAGTTAGTTCGATGCAAAAACTAGTTAATTCGATGCAAAACTGGTTCATTCAGTTCTCCTTTTCATTTTTATATATAATATATTATTAACTGGTAATCATTAGTGCGCAACGTTCAATTAACGAATAATAGTGCTCGTCATGCGGACTCGTGTTATTTTATTAGTATTTTCAAACATCACTCACTATTAATCGTTAATTGAACTTGCACACTAATGATTACCAATACTAATAGTGTGCCATTACAAATTAATAACTACAGAAAGTGAATTTGTATAGAAAAGTAAAAAAAGAAGATTAGAAAGATGTTAAGCTTAATCAAATGTACTCACTGGTGACTAACGGCTGTGTATTAAGGAATAATATAAAATCAAACAATTTGAGTGCCTGAAACAAATCAACTTCCAAACAATAAATAAACAATGAAGTGGTAGGTAGAAAGTAATATTTCATTTTACCAAATTTTTGCACGGGTTGGCTTTTGATTTATCGCGCGCAGATTTCAAGAAAAGCCATAGCAATTATATTTCTAATGTCAAGCTTTAGCCCGCCTTGTAGTTGATGTTCGTGGGTGAAATCTAGGCTCGTATACAAATCAGTAAATGTATACGATTGGCTGTAATTCATAACATCTTTTCAACAAAGGCGCACACGTAATAAAGTCTATAAATTCGTTTTGCTTCGCATTTTGTTCAGTATACATGAACAAAAAAGCGCATATACTTGCTCGTGCTATTCTTGAAAAATGGTTTAATAGTTTTAAAAGTTTTTTGACTCGCCTAAAGTTTTTTGACTCGCCTAAACATCAATTGTACCATTATTCCCGAATACTACTTGTATTCATGTGATTTCTCTACTAATATAATTAATAATAATGGTGACAAGATGTCCTACCAGTAGTTGTGGGCTGTATCTTCTCTGAAAATGAGAAAAAAAGAACAAATGTATGGTGAGACACACAGTCAAAGAACGACCTCAGTACTTCTGACGTCATAATTTTTTTATATCAGCCATATGACTGTTGCCATTTTGGTGGTCACATCTACCGTGGTTTCTAATATTTACGTACGTATACCTTTCAGTTTTATAACTATTTTGTAGACACTTGGACTGAGCAATAGCTACTCCATGCTGAAAAGGTCTAAAGACGCAGAGATAACTGTCCGTGGTTTCTGGTGTTCTCATGGTTCTTTTTTGATACTCCACATTATACATGGACAATTAAAATACTAATAATATACATGGAACGATCTGTCGAATTTTATTAACTGAGACCAACTACATTTATGCTAAACACCAGTGCCAAATCGTGTAATACCAGTGTCGAATCATGTAATACCCGAGTGCTGAATCATGTAATACCTCAGATGTAACAAAATATATCCAACCAGAATTCACGAACTGGATCGACTGGGAGGCGGCAGTCTTTCCAAATTTTGGCAACAATGCAGAACAACAATAGAAAGGTGAAAAACTGAAGCAAAATCCTTTCAATAACAATACGACACAAAAAAACACAAATACGCGGATGAATATTATTAACAAATAATCATATGGCTTTCACGTGCAATTCTGGATTAATTTGAACACGTAAGGTTTTTGAAAGAAGTGTCTTCTGAATACGATCGATACATCACGTCTGATAGGGCTACAGTTACCAAGAATGGTCCTTCCTAAGGATTGTCTAATTTTGGGTTTATTCATTTCCGGCGACGAACGTTGTGCAATCATACGCTGTCACCCACTTGGAATGGCTTCCAAGCTAGCTTTTTTTGTAGTTTCGATTTTGGTGCAAAGCAGCACTCTTCAGGTGTCGTCGTGCACTCTGACGTGTGTATAGCTATAGCTGCAGAGCTTCCACGTACTCGGTCTTTGGGCCAAGCACATCTGGAGTCAACTCCGTTACAACATCCAAGGATACTTCGATCTCTCTCGCCAGCATCACCTGCTTTGGTGTTGACCATGTTGACTCATAGACAGCACAACGATAAGCCTTCATGCACATGGGCAGTTGCAGGTCCCAATCCTCCTGGTCTTCTTTGATCTTTCCTCTTAACATCTTGATTAGGGTACGATTATACATTTCCACCTGCCCATCGGATTGTGGATTCAGAGGTGTTGTCTCATCTTTTGACCTTCGACTCAAAGTTGGTCCATAGATCACCATGGAAATGACGCCGTGGGACACCAAAGCGACATGCAAACTCAGCCACAAGTTTCTCTGCAACTGGAATGGCGCAACTCTCTGTCCACTTAGTAAAGGCATCGGTAATGACTAATACATAACGATTTCCTCTAGGTGTCAGTGGCAGTGGTCCGAGAATGTCCATAGCGAGTCTCTCGAGTGGGGCCTCGAAAATGCATTGCTTCAATGGTGGACGAAGCTTCTTTTCAGAGGTCTTCTTTGCACCAGTAATGGCATCAATTGTTCCCCATCGCTGAGTCTGCGAGATTAATCCAGGCCAATAGTAAGGGAATTTTAAAGTACTCAATGTTCCCCGGCGACTTGCTGTAGTGTGATTACGATGAGCTTATAGTGTTGTCCCTCTCAATCTGTTTGGTAACACAATCTGCTTTATAAATCTATCACCAATCGCGCTCTCCCATATGCGGCACAGAATCCCATTCTCGAATAGGAAGCGAAGGCTCTGGGCCCAAAGTGCCTTGAATACAGGACTTGTGGCGGATACATCTGTCCACTTTGGCATAATCTTAATAGAAAGGCATTGCAAGTCGAAGTCCACCAACTGTTGTTCCATCAGATACTCGGTTTGCACACCGGTATCACTTACACAGTGCTGCACTTGCTGAAGCTACCTAATGGGGGTTCAAGGCAAGTCTTATTACTTATTCCAACCCTCCGTCGTCATAGTTGTTTTTCCACGGTTCCTTGGTCTCCCTATTTTCCTCTACGTCTGTCTGGAGTCCTACAGTACACCTTGGTAGCAGTTCTGCTTTTTTTTCCACGTTTCACACCGTCACTTAAAGCGGACAGTGCTGGCCAACAAGATGAAGCTTAAGCATTACTGTGACAGATTCCTTCGCGGTGCATGATCTCGATATCCAAGGTACTTAGAAATGCAATCCAGGAGATGATGTCCTTCTAGATCTCTCGTCATGAGAATAAACTTGAACGGTAAACTGTAAACTTGCGGCCCTGGAGATAATGCCGTTACCGCTTAGTAAACTCGAAAACTACCAGAAGCTCTCGAGATGTGTTGTACAGTAATTCCTCTCAGACTAACCAAGCACTCCTTGAAGGAGGTTTAGTGAATAGTTGACTGCCAAGTTGCTTCCGAAGGACTGAATCGGTTACTTACATCTTGTCCCGTACTTGTTTATCATTTTCCGGAAACAACATTCATTGTCGACACAGATGCCAGCAATCACATGAAAGTGTTTTACTCGCCTAAAGGCTCGTGCGCTTACCTAAAATTTTATAAACATCAATTGTACCATTATTCCCGAATAACACTTGTATTCATGTGATTTCTCTACTAATATAATTAATAATAATGGTGACAAGATGTGGGCTGTATCTTCTCTGAAAATGAGAAAAAAAAGAACAAATGTATGGTGAGACACACAGTCAAACAACGACCTCAGTACTTCTGACGTCATAATTGTTTTTATACCAGCCATATGACTGTTGCCGTTTTGCAATTGGTGGTCACATCTACCGTGGTGTCTAATATTTACGTACGTATACTTTTCAGTTTTATAACTATTTTGTAGACACTTGGACTGAGCAATAGCTACTCCATGCTGGAAAGGTCTAAAGACGCAGAAATAACTGTCCGTGGTTTCTGGTGTTCTCATGGTTCTTTTTTGATACTCCACATTATGCATGGACAATTAAAATACTAATAATATTCATGGAACGATCTGTCGAATTTGATTAACTGAGAGCAGCTACACCAGTGCCAAATCGTGTAATACCAGTGCCGAATCATGTAATACCTGAATGCCAAATAATGTAATTCCTCAGATGTAAATAAATATATCCAACCAGAATTCACGAACTGGATCGACTGGTAGGCGGCGGTCTTTCCAAATTTTGGCAACAATGCATGTATAACAAAAACAAAGAGAGATTTCCACATTTACAGCCGAGAAAGAGGAAAAACTGAAGCAAAATCCTTTGAATAACAACACGTACGATAAAAAAATATGCGGATGAATGTTATTAACAAATAATCACATGGCTTTCTCGTGCAATTCTGAATTGATTTGAACTCATGAGGTTTTTCAAAGAGTTCAAATTGCATTCGGTCTACGGGCTCATACAATCTTGATAATAATTTAAAAACTCACTCGTTCAAATTAAGCCCGAATTGCACTCGAACCTATATGATTACCTCTACTTATATCACAGGTCATAATGCCTTCCCCGAGTGTCAACAGTATTCTCTGCTGTCTAATGACCTCGTGTCTTCGATCCGTCAGCAAGTTCGCAAGAAGCCTCCTTTTCTGCAGCCTTTCATTCCACAAAGAAATGCATGAGAACGTTCTCTTAGTAGTAATTTGAAAAAGCATTTCGCTAGAACTTTAAAGAAAATGTAACATAATATTGTGGTTTTAATTTTAAATTGATGACAAGAGCTGTGACAACTTTCAATCTAATAATAATAATAATGATTTAATCACATCATCTCTACTAAGTAGCTTTACATCTGTGAGACAAATCATATAACTACTACAACTGCTATAACTATATATTACACAAGAAAAGGAAAACAAAGGCTATGGAAACTATGGTGAACTATATAAACGACAATGTACAACTATTATATATAAAAGGCAAGAGAAAAATACTAATGAGTATTATTGATATTAGCTATAACTTTATATTACTGTAAAAAAAGAAAGGAAACACTGGAAACTTTGGTATTTGGTGAACTATATACAACTATGTACGACTATAATGTATAAAAGCCCCTGAAAAGAGAAAATACTAATGGGTTAATCAATCCGATGTTTTGCTCTGTTCATTAAAATTTGTTTAACCTGACGATTGTATGGTTGTGGGTCAACACATGATCTTATGTTAGCAGGGAGTTCGTTAAATAACTTTGCCGTAGAGTCTTGAAACGTTCCCTTTATGAGCGGCACACTTAGTTGTGGGGCTACACTAGAGCGCAGCTGCCTCTTCGGTTCATGTTTCTTTGGGGAGAGGTAGTCAGGCCAAGATTGATTGTGGATCGCTTGATGGGCACTTCTGAGTAGGTGAAATTGGGTCCTTTCTATATAGTGGGGAGCCAAGCCAACCTCAGCACGTCTTTCTCAGTAGAGTAGCGGTTGTTCACAAAGCTCGCGGCAGCATTTTGCACGCGCTGGATTTTCTTTTGTAGATATGCGGGCAGAGGGTAGCATACAGTGTCATTAAAATTTAATATGGAAAGGACAAGGCTTTCCGCTAGTTGCTTCTTTGTGTGCTGTGGGGTCATGTTCCGTATTTTACGCAGAATTGACAGGACTCCGTAACACGACGAGACTAAGTGCTTTACGTAGTCTGGCCATTTAAGGTTTTTATTGAGCCAAGTGCCCAAGAGCTTGAATTTCTTGACTCTTTCCAAAGTCTGATCTTTTACAGTAAGGGATGGTATGGCCTCACTGAGACCATGTATCCTTGACATCTGTTGTGTCGTTACTAGCATCTGCTTAGTCTTCTTCATGAGCAATCGTAATCTTTCTTTAGGTCATTAACATATAGGTTAAAGAGGACGAGACCTAAAATTGACCTTGGGGCACACCAAATAGCACATCTGCTAAATCAGACTGTTTATCGTTAACTTGAAGAAACTGCTTCCGAGAAGTTAGATAACTAAGAACCCAGTTTAAGGACGTACTTGAAAAACCAATGGCATGCAGCTTCCTCAACACCATTGAGTAATCAACGGTGTCGAATGCTTTAGAGAAGTCGGCGAATGCAATAAGAGTAACCTCTCCTTTCTTCATCGCTCGTATGATGTCATCTCTTATCCGCAGAAGGACTGTTGTAGTTGAACGTCCTTTACGGTATCCCGTGATGTTCTTATTGAAAACATCGTGTCGATCGATATATACTCTAACATCTGATGCAGAGCGAGCCGTTCGTACACTTTAGATAGTGCGGGGAGGCAATAGGTCTATAATGGTCGGCTTCAGTTGGAGAGTCGACTTTAGGTATCGGGGAAACACGTGCAAGCTTCCATGCCGCAGTCAGCCCTCATTGTTGTCAGCTGCTTCAGTACCTCACTGTAGGTGACGGGACGTAAATTGAATGTGTTTGAAACACAACCAGGTACATGTAGCGAGTTAATGAGGTTCTGCAGGTCTTCTTGTGACATTGGCATAGACGCAAGGAGACGTTGCGAAGTGGAGCAGAAGTGCTTGTTCAATAAATCTGCATCCGCTTTTATCGTCTGGGAACTATAATGGCGGAAGATTCGATGTATTGTTTGCCAGAGTTCTTTAGGCTTACTTGAAGACAAGGCTTTTTGATAGAAAGACCGCTTTACTTTCTTGATCTTGGTTGTTATTTTGTTTCGCACATCGCGAAATTTATTCCATACAAAGTCCAACTTTGTTTTATGGGCAAGATGTCTGAGCTCGTTTCGTTCCCTTTGAAGTTGACGGATATCTTCAGTGTTGAGCCACGATGCAGGGGGGCGGGTAATTTTCATCCTACGAAGCGGAGCATGTTTGTCTAGGCATGATTTAAACATCGAATTAAAGATGTCTAGTTTGTCGTCCAAGTCATCGGTGCTATACACAAGGCTAAGTGGGAGTGTGGAGAAGTCTTATATAAAAGCCTTTTCATCAAACTGCTTCTCTTCTCATTACGAACGAGCTTGAATCGCGGTTGAAATCGGCTGACCCTGATGTTGATGCAGGCTGATGGTAGGGCACGGTAAGACGTTACTATAGGTAATTAGCCTGCTTACAGGCTCTCGGGTTTTTTCCGGAAATATTAGTTTTCGGGTTGGGTGGAAATGTTGGGTTACCTGTGGGCCGAGCGAGGCCCGGACCCGAGCGAGGCGGAGGCGAGTGGTCAGAATGAGAGCCTGCACGGAAGGTCTGTGTTTCAGAGTAGCCCGCGTTCGTCCACGGACGCAACACTGTGATTGGCTAATCGTTGACAGATAGGTTTTTGCATTTGCACGAGCCGCTTCATTACGATTAATTGTCAGATTGACAGATTGTTTCCTGAATTAAACCAAGACGAAGGCAGGATACGGAGTGCAAAGACTGTACGAAAAGTTTGATAAAACCTTTCTTTGCTGGCATAACAATCCACGATAGCCTTGTGAGAAATCGACATACATATGACGCTATATAAGCTAATTATTATCGACTACATGTACATACGAGTCAAAACATCGAAGTGCTATGAAACAGCTAGTCAATTTACTCACTTTCGTGACAAGCGAACTTTTCTACTTTCGACAACACGGTCGCTAAACTGTACGAAATCTCCAAGAATAAATATCTAAATGTCGAAAATAACCCGGGGATCCGAAAGAGGATAGTATTGTGACCAATAGACATTCATATGAAGCTCTAAACGTTATTACCCTTAGCATGAAAATTCCGAGAGCAAACATTACGAAACCGCTAGTTTACGAACTTCTGTGACAAGCGAACTTTATCTAGTTTCGACATATGCTCGCTAAGTGTACGAAATCTTCGTGATTAAATTCCTAATGTCCAAACTAACCAGGAAAACTGAAAGGAGGAGACCTTGTGACCAATCGACATACATTAACATATGAAGTTCCAGAAGTAATTATTGAATACATGAGAACCCATAGAACAAACTGATAACAAACTGATAGCACGCCAACATCTTGACACTGCCGCGACTGCCATCCCGATCAGAGCCGACTTCATACAGATTTTCCGTAGAAATACGGTTCTTAGTAGAACGGCAGAAATTGTGCATTGTTAAATTCACTGAAACTCTACGCACTTTTTGCGGTACTTTCTGCCGATCCATACATTCAGGCGACCAAGACAATCTCACGTGGAACAGTCAAATATTTACATCGTACTTCGCTCTGATTGGTTACTTTTTGACAGCTGTTAATTTACTGATGCGTGAAGACGTCATGCAGCATCAGGGGGCGGCTACTCTGAATCACCGGCCTTCCGGGCAGGCTCTCGTGCTGACGCACTCGCCTCCGCCTCGCTCGGCTCCGGGCCTCGCTCAGCCCTCAGGTAACCGAAGCCCGACCCGAAAACTAACATTTCCGAAAAAACCCGAGAGCCTGTAAGCAGGCTAATAGGTAATACGATTAGGCGTGTTGCTAATAATGTGGTCAATCAGCGTATTTGAAGTGGGCGTAACTCGCGTCGGGCATTGCACATGTTGGTATAGATTGAGAGACTCCAGCATATCTGCGTACTGTTTGACTTGATCCGTTTCCGGTCTCAAAAGATCGATATTAAAATCACCCGTAATAACAAGGAGACCGTCCCAGAGAGTATTTAGCTGACTAAATAGATTCTCAGATTTGTCCATACAAGTTTGGAAATCCTGGATGCGTTCAGACCGATACATTACGCCAAGCAACATCTTACTATGACGATTTCGTCCGGAAAACTCTAGCCACATATATTCTAGTTCAGGTTCGATATTCTCGATGTCAGTTCGTCATTTGAAATTAATCGAATATCTTACATAGACTCCGACACCACCCCCACGGATATTGTCGCGATTGCGAAAAGCATTTGAGTAACCAGGGATAGTCGCGTAATGTAACGAATGCTGGTTGTCCTTCAGCCATCAGGTCTCACTCATAGTGACTACATCGAATGGATACTCTCTTATGGTTACGAGCAGCTCATCGAAAGTGGATACCATGCTTTGAGTGTTGAGATGGACAAGCTTTAGTTGTTTGGATCTGCTGGTAAGTGCCTCAAGATGTTCTATATCTCTATCTAATATATATATATAGGCAAGCCTATGAGCGGAGCTCCCAATAATTAAATACGAAGAGATGCACGTAATGGAAATTAATTTACGAAAATATAAAGTGCGGCAGTTGAGATACACACGCGTATGTAACGGGAAATGCAGCGCGTGCGTGCAGACGTAATTATGAAAATAATTTATGCACGTGCAGATCAATTGCACGCGCATATGTAACGAAAAAGTTGACGGCATACAACAGAAAGAACATGACGCGTATGAGTGCACGCGAAGATGTAACGGAAATTAAAGTTGGAAATGGAATGTTTTACTAATTATGGCAAAAAAATTACACTGATCATTGAGATAACTTAGAAAATCACAGAATCTCATAAACGGAGGATTGAATGTAAAGGATAGGACGGTATTAAAAGCCATACAAAATCGAGCTCGAAAACCTTATACGTGTTCCACGCGCTGGTGCACGGGCGGGCGGGCGGGCGGTCGTGCAAAACATCTCGCTAAAATTTTACTCTCATGCTATATGTATGGTGCTCCGAATTTCCCCGTTCGCTCTATAGAAAACCGTAAGATTTACTCCGGGTGTCTGTGCAATCATACGCTGTCACCCACTTGAATGGCTTCCAAGCTAGCTTCGTTTTGTGGTTTCGATTTTGGTGCAAAGCAGCACTCTTCAGGTGTCGATAGTTAATATTATCTGCAGAACTTCTACGTACTCGGTCTTTGGGCCAGGCACATCTGGAGTCAACTCCGTTACAACATCAGAAGGATACTTCGATCTCTCTCGCCAGCATCACCTGCTTTGGTGTTGACCATGTTGACTCATGGACAGCACAACGATAAGCCTTCATGTACATGGGCAGTTGCAGGTCCCAATCCTCCTGGTCTTCTTTGATCTTTCCTATTAACATCTTGATTAGGGTACGATTATACATTTCCACCTGCCCATCGGATTGTGGATTCAGAGGTGTTGTCTCATCTTTTGACCTTGGTCCCTTGATCACCATGGAAATGACGCCGTGGGACACCAAAGCGACATGCAAACTCAGCCACAAGTTTCTCTGCAACTGGAATGGCGTAACTCTCTGTCCACTAAGTAAAGGCATTAGTAGTAGGAGAGGCACCGAATTATCCTGTTTTTTTGGGTGTTATGCTAATTGTCAGGGGTGTTATGCTAATTTTCAGGGTGTTATGCTAATTTTTAAGGCGCTCATGAATAAAATGGGGGTGAATAAATTATCTTTTGTCTGGGGCTCATGAATAAAATGCGGCGCTCTCATGAATCAAATGGCGGTGAACAAATTATCTTTTGTCTGGGGCTCATGAATAAAATGTGGCGCTCTCATGAATAAAATGGGGGTGAATAAATTATCTTTTGTTTGGGGCTCATGAATAAAGTGTGGCGCTCTCATCATCTATTGTTCCTTTGGATGAGGTCATCGATCTATTCGGGCATGTTTGGGCAAAGCCTATTGTTTGGGGTCGTCTATAAAACCAGGAGCGATCGACCCTGAATCCATTCGAAATTGAACTTTGAACAAGATGGAAGCTACCAAATACAGCTAATACCTCCGCTATCACTCGTAACGTAATTCTGAATTCCGAATATTTATAAACCTTTACAGTAAATCCACAATGACTCATAAGAGCAACTTTGCTATTGTCCTTAGGGATTAACGATAACTGAAGGGCTATTAATACAGTTTGATAGAAACAATAGCCCTATTGTTTTGAGGAAAACTCTTGAGATGCAAATTATTCTCTAAAACTGAACTATAATTACCATACGAATAAAAACAAACCACCAGATCAATTAAACAAAGTTTGTTCAATCTCAAAAACACCAATTTACAGTTCGTTTTCCTTATCGTCGCACTCATCCACTTAGTGAATTGTTTTGTTGAACATTGAAATTCGGGTGCTGTCTCGTTTCTTTGAAACTAAACAATTTAATTCAATGGACATGGTTTACTCTAAGCCTATAGGTGTCGTTTTTTTTAGTTATAAAACACACATCAAAACATAGGGTTCACTGGGTACGCAGTAACTATTCGATGGTCTCGAATATTGTTCATCACGGGAACACTCTGTTCCGGAATAGGTTGTTTTTGGAATTGTTTATTCAACAAGAATTTTCGGTGGTGAATTGCAGCCTCGGTCGCTTCTTGCCATCCATAATCTTCCATGTTCATCAAGTTTTGCTTTGTTTCCAAGATTTTTCGGAAATCAGGATCTTTTCTTAAGCTGTGAATCCATTTCATATCTTCGAACAACACTTCTCTTAGGTCTTTTCTATAGGTAGGAACCAAAGCGTTATTAATTACTGGCTTTGATTTCAGCAACTTCATGGCTATCCCCATCGTGTTCATACTTTTGAAGCAACGCTTCCCAATGTTCCTGGTGGCGTTCTTTAGCTTTGTTTCGAATTCTTTCCCAAACATCCTCTTCTCCGTCATAACTATCATCAGTGGAGTCCGTGCTCTCCTGAGAATCAGAGCTTTGATAAGAATCTTCAGTCATTTCATCATCTGAGTTGGAACGATTAGCAGCCATCGTTTATATATTTACTCTTCAAGGATCGGGAGTATAATGTCAGACCCATAAAAGTTTCCAACTTTATAGAAAACAAATTGGCGTGGTCACTAAGTTTAACAAATGTCGATTAGCTGATTTAGCTAAGGTCTCTCAGTTAGACCAACATTATAAGCAGGATTCCTAACCAACATATTTTCCATTATCAACAATTAACTGGATTTACATTCCTCGACAAAACTTTCTTTTTTCAAGTTTCGCTTCTTGTAAATATGGTTTACGTTCTTGAGTTGATAACCTATGGACTTCTGCCAAGTGGTTGGATAATTTAACAAGATACTTTGATCCACAATTAGGTACAGGGCAGTTTTTCAAAGTCCGACTTTCCATGTTCACTCGTTGAAAGTTAGTATCAAATAGCACAAATCTACTTGATCGTCCCCTTTTATCTCCTTTCATCCCTTTTGTCGCATTTAGTCCCTCTTTTTTTCGTTTTGAAATAAAAAAAAGAGGGATAAAAAAGAAAAAAGCGGGAAGAGAGGCGACAAAAGGGATGAAAGGGTTTACTGACAAGAGACGTGTCCACATTCGGATATAGTTATCTCCGTTCATCCTTTTCATGTTTTGATGTGTGTTTTATAACTAAAAAAAAACCGACATCTATAGGCTTAGAGTAAACCATGAATTAAATTGTTTAGTTTCAAAGAAACGAGACAGCACCCGAATTTCAATGTTCAACAAAACAATTCACTAAGTGGATGAGTGCGACGATAAGGAAAACGAACTGTAAATTGGTGTTTTTGAGATTGAATAAACTTTGTTTAATTGATCTGGTGGTTTGTTTTTATTCGTATGGTAATTATAGTTCAGTTTTAGAGAATAATTTGCATCTCAAGAGTTTTCCTCAAAACAATAGGGCTATTGTTTCTATCAAACTGTATTGACAGCCCTTCAGTTATCGTTAATCCCTAAGGACAATAGCAAAGCGGTTGCTCTTATGAGTCATTGTGGATTTACTGTAAAGGTTTATAAATATTCGGAATTCAGAATTACGTTACGAGTGATAGCGGAGGTAATAGCTGTATTTGGTAGCTTTCATCTTGTTCAAAGTTCAATTTCGAATGGATTCAGGGTCGATCGCTCCTGGTTTTATAGACGACCCCAAACAATAGGCTTTGCCCAAACATGCCCGAATAGATCGATGACCTCATCCAAAGGAACAATAGATAATGAGAGCGCCACACTTTATTCATGAGCCCCAGACAAAAGATAATTTATTCACCCCCATTTTATTCATGAGAGCGCCACATTTTATTCATGAGCCCCAGACAAAAGATAATTTATTCACCGCCATTTGATTCATGAGAGCGCCGCATTTGATTCATGAGCCCCAGACAAAAGATAATTTATTCACCCCCATTTTATTCATGAGCGCCTTAAAAATTAGCATAACACCCTGAAAATTAGCATAACACCCCTGAAAATTAGCATAACACCCAAAAAAACAGGATAATTCGGTGCCTCTCCTACTACTGGCATCGGTAATGACTAATACATAACGATTTCCTCTAGGTGTCAGTGGCAGTGGTCCGAGAATGTCCATAGCGAGTCTCTCGAGTGGGGCCTCGAAAACGTATTGCTTCAATGGTGCACGACGCTTCTATTCAGAGGTCTTCTTTGCACCAGTAATGGCATCAATTGTTCCCCATCGCTGAGTCTGCGAGATTAATCCAGGCCAATAGTAAGGAAATCTTAAAGTACTCAATGTTCCCCGGCGACTTGCTGTAGTGATTATGATGAGCTTATAGTGTCGTCCCTCTCAATCTGTTTGGTAACACAATCTGCTTTATAAATCTGTCACCAATCGCGCTCCCATATGCGGCACAGAATCCCATTCTCGAATAAAAAGCTCTGGGCCCAAAGTGCCTTGAATACAGGACTTGTGGCGGATACATCTGTCCACTTTGGCATAATCTTAATAGAAAGGCATTGCAAGTCAGAGTCCATCAACTGTTGTTCCATCAGATACTCGGTTTGCACACCGGTACCACTTCCACAGTGCTGCACTTGCTGAAGCTACCTAATGGGGGTTCAAGGCAAGTCTTATTAACTTATTTCAGCCCTCCGACGTCATAGTTGTTTTCCCACGGTTCCTTGGTCTCTCTATTTTCCTCTAAGTCTGTCTGGACTCCTACAGCACACCTTGGTAGCAGTTCTGTGTTTTTCCCACGTTTCATATCGTCACTTAAAGCGGACAGTGCACGGCCTACAAGATAAAACTTAAGCATTACTGTGACAGATTCCTTCGCGGTGCACGATCTCGAAAACCAGGGTACTTAGGAATGCAACCCAGCGATATGCTGTCCTTCTAGATCTCTCGTCTTGAGAATAAACTTTAACGGCGCATGATCAGTGCGTACTGTAAACTTGCGACCCTGGAGATAATGCCGTTACTGCTTAGTAAACTCGAAAATCGCAAGAAGCTCTCGAGTTGTGTTGTACAGTAATTCCTCTCAGACTAACCGAGCACTCCAGCCTTGAAGGAGGTTTAGTGAACAGTTGACTGCCAAGTTGCTTTCGAAGGACTGAATCGGTTACTTACATCTTGTCCCGTACTTGTTTATCCTCTTCCGGATACAACATTCATTGTTGACACAGATGCCAGCAACCACTGCATCGGTGCTGTGCTCTAGCAGATGCAGGATGGGAAGGAGAAGCCAATAGCATACTCGAATGTGACACTTTCCAAGTCGGTAGAGCGGCTTTGCTACTTTTGAAAATCCTAGTACAAAACGCCTATTAAGTGTGATGCTAGACCAAGAAAACTCTTTACCTGTTTTGAATTCATCGGAACTGGTCAGTCTGAAACCCGTTATATCTTTTCAGGATCAGTCATGATGACTTTGTAGGTTACAAGGTGTTCCAAATAGGTTATCTGCTGCTGGAACAGGTTACACTTCTCTGGCTTAATCTTAAAGTGCCACTACGATCAAATTTTGGGATAGTAATATTTTTGCGTATTTATAAAGTAAAGGTGCTATATTTTTTTCTATCCACACCGTTTTTTTCATATGACGACGGGAAGTCTTATTTTTGGGGGTCCGAATCTTGAGTTTTTCTATCCGCCATTACTAGAACCCGTTCCTGTGACAGAGCTATGACAGACCTAATTTCCAGTGGACGTGACGTCATTTTCTCAACACAACAACATGAGGGACTATGATTCACGCGAACAGTAGAAAAGAAAATGGGCGAATTTCGTCGTAGCTGATGCAACTCTCGACTTCACTGCCTCAAGTCGCTGTATGTGTTCCTGAAAGGTAGTGGCAAACACCATCACATCATCCAAGTAACACAAACGAATTATAAACTGGCTGGAGTACCTCCAGGACAAGTGTCATTAATCTTTCAAATGTGCCTGGCGCATTACTCAAGCCAAATGGCATGAGATTCCACTCGTACAACCCACTATTTGTTACAAATTCAGCCTTATCTTGTGTTGCTCGTTGGCTCTATTCCTCACCCAGATTAACTGAACTCCGGTTAAACAGTTCTCTCAATGGCTCAGGAAGTCGGTGTTTGGTTTTCTTGAACAAGCTCTAACTTTGACTGAACTAAAGTTCACAATTGTTCTCATTTCTATCCTCAGTGAATTCTACTTTTGCTACACAACATACAGGTTTAGCTACTGCTATCGTCGTATTAGATTGCAAAGTTTGAGGCTAGCTGGGATGCGAAGTGGAACATCGCCCTTTGCTACATTTACTGTCCAGTCCTTTATCTTGCAAATGAGGACTGTTACATGGTTCAACACATGCACGTGATCTAATTCTGGAAGATAAGGTTGTACCTATTTCCTCCTGTTTATCCGTACGGGGATAATGACGTCTGATTTGTCTGCAATAACACTTGAATGAGCGACGAACCATACACGTATAACTAAATGACTGCATGCTTATTTAATAAATACAGTCACTGGTCCCTCCATTAAAATTAGATTTCTAACTATTATGAAACATCTGTGATACTTTTCTGCTTTTGAGTTATCCTCTGACTGTTCTCCTTGTGCACTGTAAAGCTACAGAGCTGTAGAGCTTTCCAGGCCTAATTCCAGACTTTGCTGTTGCTCTGAATTGTTTACACATTCCCCTGGGCTGTCGGAAATGCCCTCCTTTCGTATTCCTGTTGCTCTTTCCAAAATTGGCAGTTCCTTTTAATGTGCCCGTTCTCTTTACAGTGCCAACATTCCACATCACTAGTTTTCTCAGTCTTTTGCATGCAAATATGGTCCTGGTCAGCAAGTGTCTGAAGTTGGTGATGTAATTTTAATTATCAAGTTTTCTTGCAGTGGTGGCTGTTTCTCTCTCTACACATTCCACAGATCTGATCCTAGGCGTGGATGCATGATTTCTTTTACCAATCGGAAAGCCTCGAATTCACATGCAGTTAAAAGGGCTTCATCTAGGTTCCGTGGTTTGTCTCTACGTAATCCCATTCTGTCATCTCTGTTAGATATGGCATCAATAAAAAGCCGTACAGAAAATCTTTCCTGCGCTTGCACATGGAGGTAAATTCTGGTATGCAAGATTAAACATATTTTTAATATCTGCTGCTACTGCTTTAAGGGTTCACTTTCCTGCTGTAGGCGGTTTAGAGGGTTGGCTTGGTGCAGTTCCACATATTTCTTAACGCCAAAGCGTAGTTCCAACCTATTTACTAGATTTTTAGTAGTTGTTTGTTGCAATCCATGGCCGTAAATGCTGGTCATGCACGAACGCGCATTTGGCACACCACTTTGGTTAAAAATATGTATGCAATATAGCCGCCACCGATACAGACATCATAGGAGAAATAAATACAAAAGTCAGCATACCTCTGAACCAGGATGTTCTCTCGGAATCTGTTGGAAGACCATAATACCAACAGGCAAGATAAATATGAGAATTTATCGAGCTGTATTCACCACGGTATTTCAGTGTAAATGTATGGAGAAATGATACAGTCATAGTATGGAGAAGTAGCGAAACTACCACAATTGAAGCTCAATAAATACCGTTTCGCCCACGAAGTCATAGACACATGCAAAATGTTCCCTCGGCTTTCTCCTCACGAATAGGTGCTCTTTCACTTAGGCATAAGTTACAGAAATCTTCTGCAGTAAGTATCCACCATGGTATTTTTGGATGTAATTTAATTCTGTTCAAATTTGTTAAGTTTGGTTACGGAAATGAGATATTGTGCCAACAAAGGTAAGGAAAACGACATTTTTTTAATCTCTCTCCGTGGCCATCTTGTTTTCGAATTTGGCTTTATAACCTTTCCCGGTTTATTCACAGGGAACCCATGCAACGTTTAGGTATAAATAATCCCATAATCCCGTACCAACTTCCACTTCTTCCTCGAAAAGATGCCATATTGGAATTATTGCTACAGAGCCTTGATTTAATGCGATTCCTCTTCTGGCCAATAGCGAGCAAGTATATATTTCGAATGATTGGCAGGTGATTTTGCTCATAAATAATAACACCTCCCACTCATGTCCACCACTTCCGGCCGCGTCATCCGACATGCCATGGAGTATTTTCTGCATGTTCCTCGCCACGAAGCGCTGCAGACAAGGAAACTGCTGATTCGTCTGAATCCCAACCATTTACGATAGCACATCTATCGGTAATTGTATCGGCCTTTTGAATCGACGAGCTGTACCATAAACGCCAGCACAACTTTGTGAATAATGTTTTGATTTTTAGTTGTTTATAGCCGCTGCGCGCTCGCTCCGAAACGGATTTGCCGGTCTAAATTTGGCTGGTTCCATTCCAGTGTAGCTCCGAGTCGAATTCGATTGATCTAGGTTCTCCGTAAATGGCGCCTGACATTGCATACAGTACACATGTTCCTAATAATGCACAAAGCAAAACAATACCACGTAAACTTGGAATAGATAACACATGAAGTTCTTACTTCACCGTTTGCCACAAGTTGTGGCGTTCCGAATTTCCCCTTTTGCTCTATATAAAACCACAAGATTCACTCCGGGTGTCTGTGCTTCGTATTTTAATGACGGACTCTACGAACGTGCTCTATGGCTCGATTATCTGGTATTGGGGGTGGGGTACTTACATCTTATTCGAGGGGGTGGGGTCCTATTGCATCATTTAACATGGAAGAATGCTAACAACGAAGTGGTTTTCATTGACGATTGTCTTCGAAACAATACAGTTAGAATACTATACTCTCAGTCACTTGCCAAATGCCTACTATGTATCAATGACTTACCACTTGAATAGAGGTGAATGGTATGTGAATCCACAGCTCCTATGCCATTAGTTGCTTTGCAGGTGTAGTTACCAAAGTCACTATCCAACCTTACGGTGACTTTATATAAGCTCGTGTGCTTCACTTCCATGTAGAGTTCCATATTTTTAGAGTTGTACCATATGATGGTTGGGGTCGGTACTCCATCAGCCACGCACTTCAGGGTGGAAGTATAATTGAGCCATCCCTCAACTTTATCTGGTGAAGCGTTCTTGTCGATTGTTGGCGGATCTGAAACAAACGAGACATTTTTCTTTATGAAACTGAAGAAGAAAAAATATTTGAAGACCGGCACATACAACAATTATAAGCTCAGAAATATCTAAAACGTGATTGGCTAAGGACAGTGATATTTCAGCAAGCAGCTATAGGTGTAAATAATGTAACCTGAATCTCAGTACTGCATAATAGACAGTATATTTGAACTTGTAATCCAAAATATGTTGTATGACCGGTGTAGATAGATATACGGTGTCGCTACACTACCGTTTTGGCCAAGACACCTTTTTGAGCCCTTTTTTGAGGCTGTGATGTATCCAAATAAGGCTCGGAAGGGCCTTATTTGGAATTCACGCTACCGTTTTGTTTTTTTGGGCCACCCATTTGTATGTAAATAAGTTCTCTTTTAAATGTTTTTGTTGGAAAACACCAGCTGTTAATTTTAAGCTTTTTTTCTATGGATATTTTTCGAGTATGTTTCCAATTAGAGATATACCTTCTAATAAAATAATAAGATGGAACTTATTAGTACTTACCTCCTGAGCTTCCAAAGATAATTTTGGACTATTCAGTTCGAGCCAATACGGAACTACGCCTGCATTATGGTTGGGAACTCGTGCATAGGGATTTTACGGAGTAGATTTCGAACGGATGACCCATATCAAGAAAATAGAAAGTAAAAGGGTCGTTTTGAACTTCTCGCGGCCTCTTCCATATTAGGAAAATTACATATCCCATATTTGGAAGAGCTGCTAGGACATTCAAAATGGCGGTTTCTAGGTAGCAGACCTACAAATCGACACTCGCTGTTTGATATGGTGGGTTTGAATCGATTCCTGTATATTCAAGGGTATTGGCAACTATCTCTGATGATCCATCTGAATTAATACCTAGTCCATTTCGGTACCGTGTTTATCTAAAACAATGGAGGTTCGTTTTTGTCATGCGAGAATTAACCAGGGCTTTCGAACGTTAACCCTTAGGATTTACATAGTCTGATAAACAGTGCATTACGAACCAAATACATTTTAGTTGGATTGAGTCAAAATAGTTTTTGCTTAAAATACTTTCGGGAGCAGTTAATGTACCATGTTTTTCTTAAAGACTCTGGTAAACATCAATGCCGTTGTTGCAGCAGATTCCCCCCCCCCCCCCTCCCCCCATGACATTTATATGACACGTTTTTCTTTCCGCAATCAACTAAACATCATACAAACTGCAATCGAATTGACATGAAACTGAACTTAAATCGACGGTCAGACACGCAGAAGGTATTAATTGTTTTTACATATGCACTCAAAACACATACTGATACAAGGCATCCAAAACGAATACAAAAAAACTAGTACTAGGGAGTAAATCATGTTGTTTCAAGAAAAAAAAATATTGGACATATACAGACAAACATAAAAATGGAAAGAAATGTCTGGTATGCCGTTTAATTTGAAAATCCACTTCAGTCTGGTAGCGGGGATAAGCAAAATGTTACGAGAAGCGGCATGTAGCGGCCAGATTAAAAGAACAAAATTAAGGGAGCCATAAGTAAAGCAGGTGAAGGGAGGCAATTTTTAGAAAAAAGTTTGTAATCCATTAAGCGTTGTGTGTGTGGTAGTTTTAGGCCGAGAATTCTAACATGCAACAACAAACGTTATTCATCGCTCTCATGATGGGCTTAATTCCACAACTCTACATCTACATCGGGGATCCTATATCTATACTGGTATCAATATTCTACGATGCAATAGACCACATCTCCCCTTAACTGACTACAAATGTGCTGCCAGAAGTTTGATTCCAACCCTAACCCAAAACCCTTACCCTAAACCCCCAAAAAGCTCTTACCAGAAAAGAAGTTCCCAGGTAAACACAGAGTTCTTACTCACATAGGGCTAGGGTTCAGGAGTCGCTTTTTATATCTCTTCTTCGATTGGATATAAGAGAAGGCATGATTTAGAAAATAACGAACTTGAATTATTGTGGGTTGAAATGAAGCTCAATCGCATCACCTTTCTTTGTTAACAACAACAACAACAACACTTTATTTAGCACTAGGAATTACATATACGATGATAATTGTGTCCATTACAGAATATAAGGTGCAGGCCACCTGCAATAACCAAAAGGGGCTAGACGAGGCAGGTGGCTATTAAAATAGGAAGATACATTTGTGGTCAGGAAAAGTCTATGGTGCCAAACTAAGCAAGCAGGAAAACAAAAACTAGACAACTAACTAAACTCTATTATAACGACTAATAATACTAGTAAATGTAATATAAGGAAAAGAAAAGTTGAGTAGACCGTTATATGTATAGAAAAAAAAAAGCAGAAGCTAAATACCAACACAAAAGGAAATAAATAAAGAAATAGAGCCAGAGATCAGTCTTTAATAGGTGCTAATTAGGTGAACCTTTAGTTTTCGCTTGAAAGAAATTATATTTAAAGATTTAAGGGACTCATCGACAACATTCCATATTTTAGGTCCAGCAAATCTAATGTTGAACATACCATAATTATGCGGGCTGAAGGCAGAGTAAATGTAGATTTGGATGCAAGGCGTGTGTTATAATGATGTTGACTCCTCACAGAAGTAAAAAAGTTACAGAAGCTATCAGGAAGTTTGTCATAAGTGTACTGATGCATAAATACAGCAGTATATAAATGAACAATGTCAGAAAATTTAAGCAAATTGAGTTCTTTAAAAAGAGGAGAAGTATGTGCACGGAAGTCGGAGAAGGTAATTATGCGGATAGCTTTCTTTTGAAGGACTATCAGAGGGTTAAAATTGGTTTTGTAAGTATTACCCCATATTAAAACACCATAAGTTAAATAGGGGAAGATAATTGAATAGTAAACTTGAGTGAGTGTGCACGTGGAGACAAAGTGCCGAAGCTTTGAAAGTAGACCGATACCTCTAGAATTTTTTTTTGAGAGCTCATGAATATGATCCTTCCCGTTTAAATTGGCATCTATAATAACTACAAGATAAAAAATACTTTTCTTTTCTTCAATCACTTTGTCATTAATCCTAAGCTTTACTGAATAATTAACTTTTTTCTGAGAAGGCAAAATTCGATTTATCAATATTTAGGGAGAGCTTGTTTGCACATAACCATTCATTCACACCACACAGTTTATTATTCAGATTAGCTTCTAGAGTTTGTAGGCTTCTGTGAGAACTGAATAAATTTGAGTCATCTGCAAACAGGTGAAAGTCAATATCAGTTGCAGAGTTATGGAAATCATTAATGTAAATAAGAAATAAGAGAGGGCCCAGGACTGAGCTGAGGGACACCACAAGTAATGGGCTTTTCTCCAGACTGCATTGCCGATGGAAACGAATTGTTTTCTATTTGCAAGATATGAACAGAACCAATCTTTTGCTACCCCTCTAATTCCATAATATTCAAGTTTCTTAATTAAAATTGTGTGGTCAACAGTGTCAAAAGCTTTGCTTAAGTCTAAGAAAATGCCACAAGAGAAAAGTTTATTTTCAATAGCCTTTTGAATTTTGTCAGTGATGAGCAAAATTGCATGTACTGTGGAATGGTTAGATCGAAAGCCAAATTGGCCATTGAAAAATATTTTATTTAACTCAAGAAATTTTATAATCCTGTTGTACATTAATTTTTCAAGGATCTATCTTATTGAATACAGAGAGCATAGAAATAGGGCGATAGTTTGGGATTAGATCTCTAGGTCCTTTTTTATAGACAGGAATAACACGAGCTAGTTTAAGATTATCTGGTACTATCCCTGTAGCAAAGGAACAGTTGAACAGGTAGGCCTGAGGGGCTCAGACAAAAGAGTTTTAAGTGTCTTTAACAGTTTAGTTGGGATACTGAAAGGACCAACTGATTTGGAAGAGTTCAGATTGCTAATTTCATCCTCAATTTCAATAGTGTTCGTAGGAAAAAGAACAAAGCTGTTGCAAAGGGGTCTACGCAGATATGAATCAACAGAGGTATTAACTGGAGGAATGGCATTAGCAAAATTGGAACCAATATTTGCAAAATAATTGTTGAAAGCATTGGCAATGCACTGTGGGTTTGTTAGTTTGGAGTTTCTAATAGTTACTGTTGTAGGGACAAACGAATTGGTTTGTTTGAGAGTTATTAACTGTTTAATACCCCTCCAAGTCTCTTTAATATTAGTTTGATTGTATGTAAAGAAGTTATTGTAGTAAGATTTCTTACTTATTAGTAGTAAGTGTTTTAACTTATTCCTGTAATATTTGAATTTTAAAAGTAGTAATTACTATTGGAATTCAAATATGATTTATAAAGCTTATTCTTGATGGTAATTGATGTTCTAAGGCCTTTTGTAATCCATGGTTTAGCATGTAAACGTATTTCCCTTCTAGAAAGCTTCTTAAGAGGGACATGATGGTCAATGACTTCTGATATAGTGGAGTGAAATGTATCAAAAATGCCATTAACATTGGCATCTGAAGGCAAGACATCTTTCCAGTTTATAGATTGAACTTCTGTGATTAGCTCACTCTCACTAAATTTTGAGTAGTCACGACGGTATAAATCATTCTTAGTAGAGGCACATGAGAGCTTATTGATAATCAAAAAATTGGGGAGATGATCTGTCAGATCACACAGCAAATTCCCCACTAATTGTATGATGCTCAATAGAGTTTAAAAAAATGTTATCAATTAGAGTGGCCGAATGATCAGTTATCCTGGTAGGTTTAAGTATGTGTAGCTGAAAACAGGAAGCTCCCAAAGAGTTAATAAAGTATTCAGTTGCAGTATGAGATTCAAAGTTCAATAAATTTATATTAAAGTCACCATTAAAATGCAATATTTATTTTCTTTGGAAATTTTGTCAATTGCTCCAGACAAATAGTCACAGAAGCTATCGAAATTACCATGGGGATGTCTATAGATTACTGAGCATAATAAATTTCGGGATTTGCTGTGTATTTCAATCCACAAGCACTCATAGTCGTCAGTTGTAGAACTCAAATCATCTGGAAAGTGAAATTCTATATTGTCTTTGATATAAAACCCAACTCCACCAGCACAATGTTTACTTGGCTGAGAGGCAAATTGATAACCAGGCATGGAAATGTTAGCTAAAGTAGGCTTATCGATCATAATTTTAGTCTCAGAGAGACCAATAATATTAAAGTTATGTCTAAGATCAGATAACAGCAGTATGAAGTCGTCAAAATTGGCAGCCAGACTCCTAATATTGCAGTGAAAGACAGAAAAAGAAGTATTGGAAATAGATTGTCTAATATTTTCACAGCTATGGAACTTGTGGATTTAGTAATAATCGAAATAAATCTGGGGAAGTAAGCTTAGATTATTTTCTATATGTTTGTTATAGGCCGCCATGTAATGACTCCGCAGCTAATATTAAACTCTTAGAAAATTTACAAGTATGTTTAAATAACGTTTATTTAAAGCCAGACACGTTTGTTACGTTGCTCGGTGATTTTAACGCTTCTTATGATTCTTCTAATTCCACGCATAGTAATGACTTCGGTACATTATTTTATCACTGGATGGAATGCAACAACTTATACCAAGTGATTAATGAACCTACACGCGTTACGCAATATGGCGCAACTCTTTTGGATTTAATCATAACAAACTGTCCCGGGTATTTTGTTAACTCAGGAACTCTGAGTCCTCCAGCTAATTGTGATCACTCTTTGATTTTTGCACGTTTGAATAATCTCGGTAATGAAACCTAAGTGTTATAAGAGACACATCTGGCTGTTTAATGATGTTAATGAACAGGAAATTTGTGATGAATTATTGAAGTTTAATTGGGATGAACAAGTGTTTAGCAATTTGCGCGACTGCAATGAAATTTATAATCGATGGTTTGAATGTTGTCATAGAATAATCGAGTCCAAAATACCAAACAAGGAAGTGACTGTCCGGCCTAGGGACAAGCCCCGATTATTGAAATTGTATAGTAAACGGAAAACGCCATCTGTTTGAGTAAAGTATCGACAACAACGGAATCATACAACTGCACTGATACGTAAGAACAAGGTAAACTATTTCGACAACGTAAATGCTAAATTGCAGGACGCCTCGACTGGACAAAATTAAAGAAGTGGTGGAGCATTGTGAAATCATTATACGGTCAAAAAATGCAGTCCTCTGTGCCTACACTAGTTGAAGGCTCTAGGAATATCTCTGACGCACGAGAAAAGGCAGATTTATTGAATGAGTATTTTTGTAGTCAGAGCAGGATCGACGACGAATTTGTATCTCTTCTAGGGGACACAACGATTTGCCATTATATGTATGTTCTGCTGTCAGATATCCGAACAACAGAACGCGATCGAGGTTCACGATTTATTAAAAAGTGTTGATGTCAGCAAAGCGTGTGGGCCAGACGGTATCGGAAATCGGATTTTAAAACGGCATTTCTTCTTCGTCAGTTTTAAGCTAATTAATATTTTCTTATCTGCAGGTCTGTTTCAAGACCGATGGAAGTTTGCCAATGTTATTCCGCTTTTCAAGAAAAACGACCGCCAGTCGAAATTGAATTATCGCCCAGTCTCAAAGATCATGGAAAAAAAATGTATTTATTAGGCTTTATATTTTTTAAGTGTTTTAGTCCCGCTGACTCTACGGTAAATCAGCTTGTGTATTTAGTCCACAAAATTTATGAGGCATTTGAGGAGGGAAAGGAAGTTCGTATGGTGTATTTGGATATTAGTAAAGCCTTCGATAAGGTCTGGCATAGGGGACTTCTTTTCAAACTGCAGTCACTAGGAATCAGAGGGTCATTGTTAAAATGGTTTGAAAGCTACTTGTCTAACCGCAAATAAAGAGTAGTTATAGACGGGCGGTCATCAGATTGGCGAGATATTAAAGCAGGAGTGCCACAGGCTCGGTCTTAGGATCTTTGTTATTTTTAATTTATATTAACGATATTACCGATGATATTCAAGCAGACTGTTTACTCTACGCTGATGATACTTCACTTTTCGAAATTGTGTACTCACCTGGAAAGTCTGCATCAATATTGAACAACGACCTTGAAAAAATCCAAAGTTGGGCTAAAAAATGGCTAGTTACTATAAATCATAGTAAGACTGAATGTATGACATTTTCAGCTAAGCGATTAAAACCGCAACACCCGGACTTATATTTTGATGGCAATAAGATCAACGAAGTTTCCAACCGCACTCATCTCGGAGTAACCTTGTCTTCAAATTTGTCTTGGAGAGCCCACATATTGAATGTTCACCAGAAGGCAAGTAAGAGGTTAAATATGCTTAAAGGAATTCGGTATAAAGTAGGCAGGGAAACACTAAAAAAAAAAAAAATCACTTGTTAGGCCTATAATGGAATATGCTGACGTCTTGTGGGACGCATGTACTGGTGGCGAGAGGGACCTCGTTGAGTCTGTTCAGTATGAAGCTGGAAAGATCGTTACGGATGCTACGAAGGGAACAAGTAGAGCATGTCTTATGGAAGAGCTGGGGTGGGAGCTAATGAAAACTAGACGCGCTATTCACAAACTCACACTTTATTTTAAGATTGTAAATAATTTAAGCCCGCTTTATCTCAACGAATTGCTCCCTTCCAGAGTTTGTGATAGAACACATTTTCACTTACGCTCGGCACAAAATTTCACGCTGTATCCTGTCCGTACAGAACGTTACAAGAAATCTTTTTTCCCGTCTACTACTAAGTTGTGGAATGAGATTGATATCGAAATTCGTTTGCTTGATGCATTAGGTCCCTTTAAGAGAGCGTTAGTTGGTCTCTTTAATGTCCCGGATTATTTTAAGATTTTTGATTACTCACTTGATAGGTATTCTTCTATAATTCATACCAGACTTCGACTAGATGCATGTGCTCTAAATTATTATATCTTTAAGATTGGGATCAAGATTTCTCCTGCATGTAGCTGTGGTTTTAGTAAGGAAAGTATATCGCATTTTTTTACACTGTCCTACCTATGCTGCCCTCAGACCAAATTTGCTCTCCACTGCTGGTCGGATCGTTTCAAACAGATGGTTGAGCTTTTCAGACTCTGAAAAATCGTACTTTTTCTATTTGGCTCTTCCTTATTAACCAACGATGAAAATGTTGATATTTTTTACCACGTTCAGTATTATATAAGAGAGTCTAATCGTTTTCATCTGTCATAACCTAATCACTTGTTTTTATATTATTATTTCTTTATCGTATAGTCTGTAGTTTGTAACGTCCGTCTCTTAACTGTATAATACTATATTATAAGCGTAACGTGTGAGCCCCCTAGATGAGCTAATAGAGCTCTTGGGGTGAACTCGTAATTCAAAAATATGTTTAAATAAATAAAAAAAAATACTTGCCAAAATTATAAACAACAGAAACACCAACCCTAACCCAATCCATAAAACCAACCCTAACCACTAGCTCAGTCCAAAAACATATTGCCCCAATTCAAAAATATTTGCCCCAGATCAAAAATATTTGCCACAGTTCAAAATATTTTCCCCGGTTCAAAACAAGCTGGACCAGTGATCAGAATTGCCACTCAACATATGCACCGAATGATTACCATATATTTCATATTCAGCCGCGTCCCACATGCTTAAGAGTTTTCACTCATCTTACAGTTTTTTTAGTGAGAAGCCCGCAGACTGACCATTAGCTACACCATAAGACCAAACAGTTGGTCATGGCTGCTGATTGCTTAGGCAATTTCTTTTTTCAATGTTTTTTTTCGCTAAAAAGGGTCGACGTAGCCAATCACGAGCGGTTCATTTTCAGTAGACGAATTTTGATTGCATATCGTTGCCTGAGAACTTAATTGCATTTAATTATGTAACTGAAATGTATTCTGACCACCCGAGACTTTGGAGTTTATATAGTGACTGCCACTTCACAAATGGACGATAGTTTCCCGTGGTATGTCCTCTTATTTACCACGTTTACGTCATCACATGGTCAACATTGTTGTGTATTTCACGAGGAGCTACCCGAGTTAATCCACAACAATGTTGACCATGTGATGACAAAAAACGTGGTAAATAAGAGGACATGCCACGCTAAACTATCGTACATTAGTTTTTTACAACAAGAAACGAGAAGAGCCTTAAAACGATGGAAAGTGTGAGAGAAAAGCTAAGTAATTCTAGCGCGCTATCGATCACGTAATCCGTGGAGCTAGCAATGACGCAATCCGTGGTGTCTTCCTATTTCCAATAGCAATAAGCATCAGAACTCGAGAAACTGAGCAGTTGTGGTAAAATTAACTAATTTACGATAGTTTACCGTGGTATGTACGTCCTCTGATTTACCACGTTTTGTGTCATCGCATGGTCAAAATTGTTAAAAAAAATTTTACCATGAGATCACGAAAAACGTAGTAAATAATAAAGAAGTCTTTATTAATACTACACATGAGACATTAAGTATGTGTGTAACGCTTTTTCCGAGACGCCCTCACAGTCGATATTCTAATATGGAGGACGCGCCCGCACGTCTGAAAATGGCGCCAAAAAGTGACGGGCATCCCAAATAAGACGAAACGTGTAACCGAATCATGCGAAAAGTTGCTCTATGTCTTGGGCTTGGTTGCATTTGAGGAAAAATGTTAAAAATAAATGAGTTTTTGGCCTCAAGTTCTACACTTAGTTGGGCGAGGAAGCCATCGAGTTTACGGAAATCTGTTTTAGGGAAACCCTATTGCCAGGCGAGGCGGACGAAGCCGTCAAACGACCGAACAAGGTAAGACTAGTTAAACACAATTCAAACACAATTAGAAATGTTGTCCGTGGAAAAGGCTGTTCATTTTTTTTATCATACAACTCTATGGTGTGTCGAAGAGCAAGATATTGTGTCCATGTCTGTTTTCCGTAGTTTCCTGTGTTCTTAGATGTAAAAAACAACTCAACTGTTTCACGGCTCGCCCAACTCTCGTAGGCTCTTCAGACCAGAAACTCACCGTATGTACAACCAGACATTCAAATAACTGGGCTTTATTCCGTTTTCCTGCTTCGATCAATGCTCTTTCGGCGACTATATTTGTTTTCGTTACACGAATTCATGACTCGAGCTGCCTGTGACCGTCAGTTTTGGCACTTTTTCGACAATTCGCTATTATCGCATTTCAGCCATCTTGGATTGAAAGCGAGGCTACTGGGTTGTCCCACCAAGCCAGGTTAACGTAGCGCTTACTGTTTGCTCTGTTGTTGGTCGCGAGTTTGGACGAAAAGGCTACTTCATCTCCACTTCTGTAATCCGAATTGTACAAATAATAGCCAGAAAAGAAGATCTAGGGATTCGTTTCACATATTACCTTCCAGTGAATAACAGCTCAGAAAGCGATGGAGTTTGAAAATATGCGGAGATGTCGGCCCGGCCCACGCTTCAGGCTCCGATTAAGATCCAGAGTCGTCAGAGTGAGTAAAAAAACCTTCACAGAATTAAGTTAATACTTCTTCCCTTATTAAAGTGTGACAGGTTCCCTCAGTGAAAGCACTGAAAAAATATCTTAACTCATTATTTGTTAATACTTTTGAATCCTCAGGCAAAGTCAAATCAACGACAGTCAACTTGGGATACTTTTTTTCGATTAAATGCGTTAATATATAAACGCGGCCTTTTGTACGCCGATGACTATCTTTCATATTCAGCCGCATTCCACATGCTTCAGAGTTTTCAGTGAGAATCACGCAGCCTGACCATAAGGTACACCATAAGACCAAGCAGCTGTCCAGAGCTGCTGATTGCTCAGGCAATTTCCGTTTTTTTTTTCGCCAAAAAGGTTCCTCGTGGCAATCTCTGAATTTCTAACGAGACCTGAAACAACCATAGGGGCTGATCAAAGCCAGGTCCCGGCAAATCCACAGATCGAATTGGAATTTAGCGTGTTGGTTTTTGCGGAGGGAGGAAAATCGGAAAACCCGGAGCCTAAAACCTTCGGAGCAAGGGTGAGATAGCAACAAACTCAACTCACATATGGATAATCAATCACGAGCTAATGACGAGCGATTAATTTTCAGTACACGATATTTTATTGCAGATCGTTGCGTCAGAACTTAATTGTATTTCTGTTCTGACAACCCGAGCTTTTGGTTGGGTATCCTATTTTTAGAACACGTCCAGACGATCGATGTCAGTTTAAAGACGACTGGCCTTTAAAACATGTGTTCAGTCTAAAATGGCTGTCCCCTGTTTAATTTGGAGCAACAGCTGTAACAATGAACTAATAGAAAAAAATGAACTTACACTGCACGTCAATCGTGGTGTTTGTAGTGACTGGCACTTCATTGGGGTTGTTAGTGGCCTGACACTCGTAATGTCCACTCTGCTGTCTCTTGATGTTTGGTATGTTTAATGTGATACTTCCTACCCCTTGACTCTTGACAATCTTGTTACCTGCACTAACGACCTGTACCCACGTGATGTTTGGTGTTGGAGGTCCATTAGCTGTACAGGATATGTTAAGATCTTGACCTTCACTTATCATCTTACTCTGTGGTGGTTGATCATTGGCAAATGAAGGACAAACTGAAAGTTAAGTTTACAATTCAACGGACAATTAGAAAATGTAAGAATCCTGAGATTCTTGTTTTTTTCATCGTGCTTTGTTCAATCGCTAAAACTATTTTTTGAATTTCAATTCAATATTTGTGTTAATTGTTTAGTCTCTTTTACTTACCTTGGATACCAGAGGTTCTACTGCCTCCCTTCGCGAAAGTTGGGCTCGAAGCGCCTCCACCGAGGAGGGAAGCGAGGTGGCACGGATTGCGAGTCTCACATCCATGTTCGAACTACATTTGTAGTATAACATTTCTCGAATAACCGGTTTTGTAGTCACGACGACATGTTAGCTGTCAAATACATGTTACACTTTTGCGCATATGTGTCTTCGAAATGTCAGATAATGCAAAAGACTCCACTGAAACTATGCTGCGAACTGCGAAGCCGCGAAAAGAAAAGGTGCGCCGCTTCGTGGCTTAACCGTCACTTAAAAATTAAGAAAACCTCCGGAACGTATAACCAGGGTACACTGAAACCTGCTTTTAACAGAAATCACTTCTGTAGAATTTGTGATTGCGACGTTTCGAAAGTTAAGTTGGGAAATTATAACTTGTTTACTGCATGGTAAAAAAAGACAAGAAAACTCGAATATGATCAATATTATTATTATTATCAATACCAGAACTACAGCAGGCTAGAACTCGAACACGATACATATGTGTGTCAACATTCTCGTCTGTTAGCGAACATGCATGCCTTGGTTCCTGGACTCTCCCGCCATACAATAAAAGGCAACACTAATTACTACCCATCGGTAACCTAGTTGTTTTTGAACTGCAAATCCTAAAGATTAAGGTGTTTTGTATTGTTGGGTAAGCCAATCCTATGGCTCGTTTCGAGTGGTACAGGCCGGCTCCTTTTTGGAGGTTTGACATAAAAATTAAATAAAATTTGCATTTTCTCAGATTTCTTTCCGTTCTTTTTCAGGAGCGAAAGAACAAAACTCTGGCACCCAACAAAAACATTCTAACGTCTGGTCTGTAGTATTAATCACATAAGATGTACTCACTTGTAACAATGAGTTCTGCTTTCTCCTCTATTTGATTAGGGGCACTTCTTAGCTTCACTATCAGTCGTGGTAACATTAGAGATCATCAGAGTTGCTGTGGACTCCTTACTCACTCGTGTTCTGTATTCAGCAGGACAGCTGGTCGACACTCTCCACTTCCAGGAGTTAAATATGTCATCTGCCATGAGATCAACTTTGCTATTACTCGGATAATACTTGTACCAAATCGGCGACAAGTCATTAAATTCTGTGTTCCTGTTATCTACGGTGTAATCCCACTCAAGTCTAGCAGTCGTACCACTTGAAACGTACAACGGTTTGGAGGGAACCTTGGTAAAAGTAGCTGCTCCCTCTAAATTAAAATTTTACATGATATATAAAATGTACAGTTACATGATATATAAAATGTACAGTACTTGAAACTAAAACACATTGAATTTTAACGGAATTGAAACAACATAAGGGTTGATCAAAGTTAGATCGAATTGGAATTTAGCGTGTTGGTTTTTGTGGAGGGAGGAAAACCTGAAACTGGCCCGGAGAAAAATACTCCAAGCAAGGGTGAGATACCAATAAACTCAACTGACATGTTTAATACCTAGTCCCAAGGCATTCTGGCTGGTATTTATTTCTGATGGGTTAATGAGATCCCTGTGGTTTGTACTGGTTTGTGACGTCATAGCTCACGGTTGCCAGAACACCTAGCAGAATTCGATTCAAGATAGCGGCCATTGATTCGGTATACATTTGTTCGTATTAAAGAGCTTTCAGAGAAAATATCAAAGCATGAGGCTTTAAGAGAGTTTTGCTTGGATTTTAAAAGCACTTTAGCCGTCTGTTTTGGCGTAGAGGGAGTCCACTTTAGATGAATATCGTGTTGATTTTCACGGATCAACAACTTGCTGACCGTTTGACGGAACAAAATGAGTTCATTCCAATGGTAAAAACTGAACTACAGAAGATGGTTCGTTCTGTTGTTGGTCTCTCTTCTAGGCTAACATCGGGTAGCGAATCCAAACATGTACGTTGGCTCACGGTTGCCAGAACACCTAGCAGAATTCGATTCAAGATAGCGGCCATGGATTCGGTATACATTTGTTCGTATTAAAGAGCTTTCAGAGAAAATATCAAAGCATGAGGCTTTAAGAGAGTTTTGCTTGGATTTTAAAAGCACTTTAGCCGTCTGTTTTGGCGTAGAGGGAGTCCACTTTAGATGAATATCGTGTTGATTTTCATGGATCAACAACTTGCTGACCGTTTGACGGAACAAAATGAGTTCATTCCAATGGTAAAAACTGAACTACAGAAGATGGTTCGTTCTGTTGTTGGTCTCTCTTCTAGGCTAACATCGGGTAGCGAATCCAAACATGTTGGGCTGAGAGTAAGTAAGATGTACAGTTGAACGACTTAGAAGCAAAGTGCCAAGTATTTTGTTGAATAAAGGTGAATCAAGTAAACTTCACGAATGAGTTTATAAATACACGATAATCTAATACTCCGACTACTCCATTTGGCCAGGTTTTACACTCTTTGAAATCACACAAAGTCCACGGCATTTCAGAATACGAAAACTCAATATAATTTTCCTATCACCCGATGCACGCATGTCTTTGAGCTATCCTCCCCCTTATAATCAAGAGACGCCGCCATCTTGGGCCCATATAATAATAATAATAATAACATTTATATAGCGCTTTTTCCTATAAGTCCAAAAGTGCTTTACACCTAATTAAAAAACTACATCTTATTTAAAAGATATTATAAAATCCTAAGTTAATTAAGCTAAAAACCATGATTAAGAATTACAATAAATTGTCGATATCCGAAAACTGATCAATAAAAAACTTTCTTAAAAAGGTATGTCTTAAGACTCTTCTTAAATAGCTGTATTGAAGGACTAGATTTAATGTTAAAAGGCAGTGAGTTCCATAGCTTTGGCGCACATACAGAAAAGGCTCTATAGCCGTACGATTTAAGATTAAAAGTTGGCGCCTGTAACATTAACTTCGATGCAGATCTCAGGCTGCGTTGTGGAGCATAAGGCTATAATAAATGACATAAGTACTGAGGAGCAGTGGCATTCACCACCTTATACGTAAACAGTAATATCTTAAATTATATTCGCTGCTCAATAGGCAGCCAGTGCAATTCTATAAGAAGTGGTGTAACGTGGTCTGACTTGCGAGACAAGGTAACAAGCCTAGCCGCTGAAAGAGTCGTGTCGAATATAACTCCAAATAATGTTCCTCGCAGAATTCGATAGCCCAACAGATGCAGCAGCGACTTGAATATCGTCCAAGATTGGAGCGGGACGATGCTTAGCGTGGAATACCAACATCTCCGTCTTATCATCATTAAGTTTAAGGTTATTACGCAGCATCCATTTATCAATATCCGTTACACAGGCTTCCAGCTTAAATCGTGCACGGTCAAGATCACCCGCAACTGATGATTTAAAAGTTACGTAGACTTGCGATTCTGCTAGGCGTTCTGGACTTGATGACCGTGACGTCACCAACCAGTACAAACCACAGGGATCCCACTAGCCCATCAGAAAAAAATACCATCAGAACGCTTTGGGACTAGGCTTGTTTAATACATGTTACCAGGATTCAAACCCATGAAAAATATGAAAGCAAATCAAAACTTTTATTGTTCTACGGTGATTATGACATTTCAAACTTATCGAAAGTCTTCCAGTTTCATATCGTTTAACCTACTAAGAAAATACTGGAGCGGAACCTCGTAATAATAAAGTACCGTGCAAGAGATCGAATAGACCAGTTCGCGGTTAATAGGCGCTTTGCAGCTAATAGTCACGTGCTGATATAATACTTCGTTAAGGAATGAATTGAGTACGTGATCCCATGGGAAAGACGTTGCCATGAATGCTGTAGGGCAAGCTATCTTTAAAAACGTTGTTTTAGAAAGAACAACAATCGATTATTGGAGGTGGAAAATAGCATTTATAAACAGGTTTTGCTAACAAAACTACCGATCTCGTACAAGTCAGATGTGTTTTGCCCTCCAGTACAATCACGTGATTTGTAGCTGCAAAGGGACTATTCAGACATTGTGTAAGTGTTTGTATGGGAATCCGATGGCAAATAATTTCCGTAAAATCGAATTTCTGAAATATTCACTGTCTGCAAACTTAAGACACCAGGTAAAAGATTAACTGATCAAACCTGTCGGGATCTTACTGTGCTGGGAAGCGTGAAATCGTATTTTCAGTTTTCCATACATTTGTCTGTAACAACGAGTCCAAGTCCACGGGAAAATCGGAGTACAGACAAAATACGACTGCAAGCTTCCCAGCACAACTACATCCCTCAAATTTTGATCATTTATTCTTTTACCTGGTATCTTAAGTAAGCAGACAGTGAATATTTCAAAAAATCTATTTTACGGAAATCATTTGGCATCGGATTAATTCCCATAATATAAACAGTATTTCACGCCATGTTTGCACCCTTTTCAAAATGTAGGAATTAACCGCGAACTGGTCTATTAAAGAAAATATTTCTTTTTCCCGAGTTTGCTTTTATGAAATGACTACGACACATGCATCTATTTTGTACCAGAAAATAACCCGAAATTCAATACAAAAACAGTACAATCTGCGTGAATAGAAAATCGAGAGGTAGATTTATCAGTGACGCGTTTGTGTCAATGCACGTAAAATAAATATGCTTTAACCTACCGCGCGTTCACTATACGTTGTCTAATTCCCACAGCCACGCTTTTTCACGATCGTCTAGGCTGCTTTTCGGCTCTTCCAGTTTATTGCTTCGCTCATTCGATTTTGGATTGGACTAACTGTGACGCGCCGTCAAATAGGGCGAAGAAAATAAGGAAGGAGAGGGGGGGGGGGGGGGGGGGGGGGGAAGTAGGGGAGGATGAAGAAAGAAAAGTCTGCACCGAAGCCTTTTTATGGGGATTTTTGAGTTCGTCCACGAATGCCGCTTTCCCTTCTCTTTCTCATTTTCTTAACAGCGTACCACAGGTACCCCAAAATATCAAACTTTCCCTTTTCCGCTGGCCCAGAAGAGCCGCTAACAGGCTAACGTTCGTTAAGTTAAATTTATGTACGTTTCACGAACGTAGCTGTCGCGAGCACTTCCGCAGAAGTTGAACACAATTCAGCTTTTTACGCGGCTATCTGCGTTACGTCCAACCTCAAATGTTATCAATAAAACGATTCAGTTTATAAAATATAGGCAGAGCAATAGATGTAAATATTTAAATTTATATTCGTGTAACAGTATATATTTTTATTATTATGATCTATATTTTTTTATATGACTCAATATTGATTTATTTTCAGCTGCTATGTGAGCGCTGCTAGTCTTACCTTCTATCATATTCGAAAGATCCAGTATGGCCTCGTAATTTTGTTATGATTCAAGACATTCTATCGTATAATAGGTTTCGCGTTACGACTTTAGTTTGAGTAAGAAATCAAGGTTCAAAGAACTTGCCAGAAGACCTTCAAACTAGCGACAGAGTTGGTAAAAAGAGAGCATTTTTTCTCCTTTCGCTACCTCAAACGCGCGCATCGTCCAGCAATGTAGTTGGCTTGGAAAATCATAAGAATGTATATTATGTTATTATATTTCCTTTTGTATTGTATTTGATAGCTACAAATAAACTTGTTGTTGTTGTAAAAACATGGCGGACGACAACAGCAAAACCTCTATATATCAGAATAGATGGATAGTCTCTGGAAATCACAGGTTCAGACACTTTTCATACTGTAACGTATAAACGCTTGCTCACATATGTTATTCAGGATACATTTAGCCTGGTATACCAGTGGCTAAAAGATAAGTGATTTGTAGTGATCATTCTGTGTATACTTAATCCGGAATAAGGCCAATCGAACACATCCTAAGTTTGGATAGTCTGTGCAGTCGTCGGTAATTGTTATTGCAACCGTACCAGTTGTTCTAACGCCTTCGTGAAGTACCGTGTACACTCAGTCATAATAAAGGCAACAATCAACTAATACATACATGTACTTACCATTCTGTGCAGGAAGTAAAAGAAATATCGCTAGAACATGTAGAGATGCTACGCTTTTAAAGCGAATAAAATCGCCATGCATCTCAGAAGGTACTTTGTTATGTAATTAGTGCAATTAACTTGCAAAAAAATATTTTCTAGGGAGCAAAATCATCGGCGAATTCCTTTCTTCAAATCATCCCTTCGACACGATTCTGTAAACAAATTTCAAATTAACATTTTGAATAATTTCTATTTGTAACTAGAACTAAGGGTTAAAAGTTCAGTAGATACCGTCACACAATAGTGTTTCATTTGTTTAAGCTGAAATTAACCCGTATTTAAATAGGGCTCAGTGAAACGAAAACCTGTTGCCGGTTTACTTGAAAATATGTACATGAACCGGTAATAAAACACGTTAATTTTATGTATCTTAAAAATGCAGGAAACTGTACTTATATATGCGCGTGTCACTTAAGTAATGGTCCGCGTAAGAACTAGGCAAAGAACAATAGGCTTGCGGCCATGAGCATATACCACATACGATTTTGCTTGAATATGCCTTAAACACGAAGTTCCGGTATAAATAGGTTAGCTCCTCCTCTTTTCACGCATGGCGAGCTCGAAATTTAAAATTCAAATCGCTGAGCAGTGAAGAAAGCAAGCGAGCATATCAGCCTCTCCTTTGAAATGCTAGATTTTTAATGTTTAAAATTAAACAAGCCATAAAAAAGTGACCAAAGGGAAGATAGTTGTCCATTTATGACTGCCAATGGTATTTTATTGCTGTTTCCGAACTTTGTAGCCCTTACTCTGAAGTTAAAAATTCGTGTTTCATTCGAATTTCGCGCGACAAGCAATCAGTAGGGAGCACTCAAGCGGAGCATCACGTAGATGTTCACTCCACAAAGGCCGATTGACAACTGAAGGGTGACCAACCCCTGGGCTCGCCTTTTTATACCGGAACTTCGTGTTTAAGTGATGTATGAGATGTCCACAATAGAAATTACACCCAGAAAATCAACTATTTGTTATGCTCAACTACCGTCCAGCCAATCGGAAATGGAGAAAACAAAGGATTTTTCAATCGCAAATCTGAGAACTTTCCCCATGCATATACGATATTCTTCGAAATTAAACCATAGTTACTTTGATCAAAAATAAATTCAAACCTCCAAAATTATCGAACGAAAATGCGTTATTTCGATGGGTTTCTACTGAGTTTATGAGTATCAACCAATGAAATTACGAGAAAGAAGAATAGGAAATTAACACTATTTTACATTCCTTGCCGTTAGACTGCCTAGTTCTTAGCTGGACTATTACTTAGTCTGATGCACTACAGTAAACACTGCAGTCTAAACTCTAGTACCAGTCCTCCTGTGTTGGTACGCACTTCTTCAGTTCAGTGTAAATGAAAATGGCAGACCGACTGAAATGTGAGGTTGATAGGAATACTCCGTCTTGGAGATGAGGTGCTAACAATAGACCACTTTCGATATATGCTTCTCGTACTACATTAGATATTCATGGCACATCGGCCAATGGGGATGCTTGCTCGAAGTCACGTGGAGATACTTTGAAACCCAGGATAGAACGACAAACTAAATTATGCAAGTGGGCGGGCTTTGAAGCTGAGGGAAATTTTAATGGTGAAACAATGATTCATTTCCATATTTACCGTATCTATTACGAAAAATATGCAAATGACCCCTAAATTTCCCTCAGCTTCAAAACTAATTCAACGAAAAAATAAGCCTCTTTGCATTAATTCAGTTTGCTATACTAACCTTTTTCACAGTATCTCCATTGCGATAAGTAGCTATGCATTCGACGATAATCTATAAAACAAGACAAAAATGCATACGAAAAACATTCTGTAGTCCGGGGCACAGCTCTTCTTACATTCTCTAGCGTTTCCTCAACACTTAAAAGTGACCGGAATCTTTTTGGTGGAGGTCCACCTTCAGGATGCCGATCCATGCTGCTCGGCGCCGCTGAAGAAATAGCGCCTAACATGTGTTTCTGCAAGGTTTTCTATTAAAGGAATGTTCAACTTGAAACCCGAGGACTGCAAAAAAACATGCATTCTCAACTAGCACAAAAGAAAATTATGATAGGTCTCTTGTCATTGGCCTCTGTGCCATGAATATCTAAAGTACAATGAGAAGTAATTTCTAATCCTTGCCGGCTCCGCCACGACATTGTTTCTTGGCACGCGGATCTAGAAACCGTGTCCAACACACTGGCGAGGATTATAACTATTACTTCACAGACGATTCAATGCGAGGTTCAGGTACAAAATAACACAAGAAGACATTAAATGCATATTATTTTGTTATTAGGATTATTCGAAAGTGCAATATAAAAACACTCAGAAGAGCCGGAAGCTAGCCTGCTCTGGAGTATCGGAGCGCAGCGAGCGGAGATTAGGGGGATTGGGGCGAGAGAAAAAAGAGAGGGGGGAGGGGGTGGGGAGGAGAGGAAGAGAGAGCCTGGTAAACTTACCCCTATTACGATATTATATTACAAATGCAATTCCTCTACTCTTTCAGAATAACTGTTTTTGCTCACAAAACGTGAACCTCGAAGACAGGATGCGCATCGCAGGGTGTTGTCTACGCTGTAGAGAATTGCTAATAGCTCACTTTCGATATACGCTTCACTTGTCACGCACAAATATTTCAACATGAGAGTGCAGGATAAATTAAATTCATCCTATTAACTGAGGAAAAAATCAATTTAATTTACTATGAGTCCTTCGGTTGAAAACGTTGTGCATGACAAATGAAGCATAGATCGAAAATGGGCCATTCTACGGTATAAACCTATTACGAAAACACATCCAGTTCAAGAAATAAGCATGGGTGTTTGTATTCGGTATGAATTGATAATTATATATTGATATACACGCGATATACAATTCTAATTCGATCTGTGAATTAGCCGGGTCCTGGCATTGATCATCCTCTTATAGTTGTTTCAGGTCACGTTAGAAATTCAGTGGGTTTTTTCTAGCCATTTCAGAAGACCTCAATTTCAAATTTTCTCAGGGGGGTGGAGGGGGTGGGAATTCTCCTGAACCCCTCTAGGAAACTCGCGGCCCACGCGCTTGCTCAATTGAGCACCTCCTTTCTACTCTAAACCGCAGGCCCATATACTGATCATTTCAGAAGAATTTCCTCAGCAAGGAATGGTTTGCATCCTTTCACAAATGACTTTGTACTCATCTTGTTTGGAGGAAGGAAGTCGATTCGATGTGTTCAGTTCCTCATAGATAAAAATTTCCCCGAGGAAGGTTGTATTAAGCCCCAATATTAACATTGTATATTATCCACTTCTCTTCTCTCCCATTTTTCGTTCCAATTTTTCATAATGGCTGTTTCATTGTTAACACATGGTGGAAAAGCAGTTCCTCTTCAGTGCCATAAGCTTGCATGAAACTTCTTCTAACCTAACCCTAACTCCAAACCACAGACGAGCCGTGATTCGGAGCGGTTAAATACATCGTTATCGTCTGATTTGAAGCAATTCATGGTATTATACGTGTCAACAACCCTTATCCCCGAAATCCTGCATTTTACAATTTTGCAAATACCGAAAACATCCTACATTTTCGGTGTAAAGGAAACATCACCATGCTTTAAAGAGCAAGTATGTGTCAGTTATTATGCTAAAAATATTGCTAATACACGTATAAATTTATATTATTGGACCATTCCTTTCGTCAATTATTTTACTAAATTCGTTAAATTCCATTTCGATCTGTGGTTTAGGCTGGTTCTGACTTTGATCAGTGTATGTTTAACTTACTTTCCCTTTTGTCCTGCTATAAAAACAATGGTATCTCCTGTCGAGAAACTGAGTTTGGTAAGTTTTATTTTTTTTAACCGCGTAGGCTATTAAATTTTCACTTCATCATATTCAAGTGTTATTATAAGTATGCGGCTTTTCATATTGTGAGGGAAGGTTCTTAGTTTTAAGAGGCTCGTATGTATTTTGGCTAAAGGATGAAGCTTCTGAGTGGCTGTTCTGGATATCCCTTGAATTATAGCCTTGGTTCGGTGAGACCTGTTGACGATCTGACCTTGGAGGTAATCTGGTGGATGGACTCAGTGGCTGGTAGATGCCTGGTGTTTGCACTGAAGGAGTAGCGGTAACACAGCTAGAAGTCTCACGCGCTTGGCTTGAGTCAGGGTTAGCAACTGTATCCTCTAGGTCTTTGTTCCTCCGATATTCACGGGTAGAGGTACCAACTGGTTCATACTCGTCATTGTTAATTGTTGGTGCTTGTGATGACAGCGAAGGGGCAGCAATATTTTGTGATGAAAGAGGATGTTCCATTTCAATTGCGTTCTGAATAAAAAGGTAAGCATGTATATGCATTTAATATATGTAACAGTTTATTTCACACTATTTACACAGATACACAATTACTAACATTACATTAAAAAGAGAAGAGGAAAAAAGGAAGAATGTGTTGATTATATGTTCGTGCGCAGTGATCAAAGGAGCAAAAGCTTTCGAGTTGATCACTGCCTTCGCTGTCATCACTGAGCATCATGGTCCTTTTGCAAAATATATAGCCATGGCCAAATAAATGAAAAATATGAAGAGGAACACAAGCGTATATAACTTACATCGTACATGGAATTGTCATCTTCAGGTTTTGAAGACGCTCTAACCGTAAAAAAGCATAATACGAAAGAAAGAAAGAAAGAAGTGTAAATATCTGACGTCATAGAAGCTTCTCTAGAATATACTAGGGAAAGCATAACATTCCTGGTTAAGAGTTGTGCGCAACAGACGTCCCAGCAAAAGCTATAAACAATGAATGCAAGGCAGCAGACAACTGGACACCAAGATATCGAAAACGCAACATACCTCCATCGAATAAAAACGAAACAACCAAACAGCAACAACAAACAAAATTAGACTAGGTATAAACGTTTTAGTCGTACCTTGTTGCTTCTTTTTGTTTGTTACCTGTAAAGCAAATAAAGACTTTAAAAATTAAAGTTTATCTCATAATGATAACGAATCGAAATCATATTAGTACATCGGAATATGACAATTGTTTAATTTCTTCATTTTATAAATTTCTTAAAAAACATACTTGGTAGAGAGATAGCAGCTGGCAATTACACAATACAATGGTTCACTCACTTCAGTGACTCGTGAGCTGGTGCGCGCGCAACCTAGGCGCCAATATCGAGAATTCGTACGAAACTCTCAGAGAATCAGAATCGAAATTGTGACTAAAATCAGTAATAACATGGTCATCATGATGATAAATTTCGCAATGATGCTCAACCTCATTCAGTCATGTGACTTTTGCAGGATTCAATCACGTGGATGTAGTGGATGTTAAAAATATCTGACTTCGTTTATTTAAAGGCACTTGTAAGAGATCGGTAGTGTTATTACCAAAACCTGTTTATGAATTTTCCTCCTCCAATCGGTCGATTGTCGATCATTCTAAAACAGCGTTTTCAAGATTGTTTGCCATCCAGTAAAGTCTTTCTCATTTGATCACGAGCGCTATTCATTGGTTATTGAAGTGACACTCAGCACGTAACTGGTTCCTTCAAACGCCCTATTGCTTTACATCACTTCACATCACCCCAGCTCACATTAATGATCCTGATTATTTTCCATATGCAGTTCTAAAATGGCTGTTGGCTGTCCTGTTATTTGAAAAAGCGATGTATTGTAGACGCGAAGATCAGTATAATTTGGATTCATATCCATGTAGAAAGTTTATTGAACGTACCGATTACTGCTACATACTTACCGTTCATAAAGTGAATTCTCCAGATATAAACAAGAAGAACTATATTAACAAGACACAGGAGTACGATTATAGCCACACATATAGCAACTACGGTTGCACCTTGAAGGGGGAAAAAGATGTGTATCACAATAAGGTATTGACCCGCGAGCACATTTTAAAATTGTATATAGCATATTTGGCAAGTAATATTAGCGCTAATACAGAGTTAATTACCATGACAACTAATATGGTTTGTTGATAGTTAATCCAGGATTAGCGCTAATCGGGCTTTCAGGAACCGGGCACTGAGAAATAATGGAATGGAATTATGACGACGGCCTATCAAATATTATAAATTTAATATACAACTTGGACCAACAACACCCTGGCTGAAAGCCTGTTGCATGACTATACGTGTCATGACTATGTCGCTAATTCTATACATTGTACTGAGTATTCTACAAATATAAATATACCACTGGTCGACATAAGGTTTACGGCTAAAGATAACAGGAAGCCGCTAATTACAAAGCTCTGCAATTGATTCACATGTAGTCAAATCCAATCTTTCTGGTTAGCTATCAATGCTTACTATAACGCGAGTCTTCCGCTGTGTTAGCGCTGGACGTCGTGGAAGCTGTGAATAAATGAAAAACAAAAGAAGATATGCATGCAACATTGTTTTGAGTATTAGTCTTTGTATCCCGTATTAAGCATTACCGTTAGTAACATACTTTCACCAGAATTTATGTTGTGATCGACACGCCGGGATACACGGGAAACTAGTACGAGTGGGACAAAAAGACGGCATATCCATAGCCTTACCGTAACCGTACTGTAACTTATTGTACCGTAACTCTGTAAATTGATTGGATCACAAGAACAAAAACAATAGGGAAACCCGGCCATGTCAATGTCACGGCAGTACAGTACAGTACAGTACAGTAACTTGTCCGGCACTCATACAAAATTCGCTCTATAGTAGTAACTCATTGGTACAGTGGCAGCGAGGCTAGGAATATATAGACATTATGATAATGATAAATCAGCAAATTTAGTGAGGTTCGGCAGATTATCTACGGGGAGAGGGGGAGAGGAGAGTAACTAGTATACACAGAGGTCGAACGCATGGATTGACAAGGAAGGGTCTATATATGGGGGGGGGGGGGGGGGGGGGGGTACGTATGGAGGAGGTTATCCATAGGATTTTATATTACTTTAGTGGGGAAGCGAAATAATAGTTTATTGCAAAAAAAAATGAACCAATACCGTCAGTTGCAGCTGGCTTTACGTAGACTGTTCTAGCCTTGGTCTCATCTTTAGCACTCTCTCCGTAAGCATTTATTGCTGTAACTAGAAACCTATACGTCTTTCCCCATTCCAGCTCGCTTGTAATGTTGTATTCAAGTGTAGAAGTGTCCGTGACATCTTGCAATCTGATCCAAGAGGGAGACTGGCAGTATTTGTAAACGACTTTCATGTAAATAGCGTATCCCGTAATTTCACCATAGTTGTCATTTGGTTTATTCCAATGCAATGTAATCGGAAGATGGGATGTTTGATTAAAGGCTTGCTGCAGGATAGGCGGAGGCGGTAGATCTGATGAAGAAGCAGATCAATACAATAACTGTATTTCTGGGTTTCACGTGCGATGCAAGGATTGTCCTATGTCTTATTGTATAGCTATTTCAAAAACGTCGAAGGGAAATGGAAAATAGGTGAGACCAAGTTGAATAATGGGAGTTTATTGTGTTCCATCTGGGTCCATTGTAGTCACTTGAATAGGATGACTATTGGTATCTGAGCCGATACGGGTTTTTTCCTTTGTTTAAGTGTCTCACCTATTATTGAAATTAGTCGCGGTTTGACTTTTTTCATATTTTCTTCCGACGTTTATTGAAATAGGTATATTTATATACACTTACATTTAATAGTTAGAAATGCAGATTTCTGTGCTGTGTGAGAGCTTCCTCCATATACATTTATTGCTGTACAAATGTATTTGCCAGCATCTGCTTCATCAACGGACGGGATGGTTAGCGCAGTTCTGCCAGACTTAGACCAGGAAATTATCGGGGAGGGATTACCAGTTGCTGTGCACTTAAAGTTGACTTTGTTGCCCTCGACAACTGTTATGTTTTGCGGTGGAGTGTTAATAGTTGGTGGATCTAGAAAAGGAACACATACTCCATTATCTATTCACTAAACACTTGACATATTATTTTCCTCATTAAAGAAGCTTGTTTTGTTTACCCTGGCCCACACTGCTTAAAGGGGAACTAAACCCTAAATCAACCATATTAGGTGCACGAGTCAATGTGTTATGTAGCCTGGGAAACCAGCCGTCTCTTATCGCTCCCCACTCGCGAAAGAGACCCTCTGGGCAGCGAGGCAGAAAATTCCATACTGATGACGTAGCAGATAGCCGTTTCACGATGCACAAATTAGTTGCAATTCTCAGAAGCCGAATGCGAACAACAGAGTTCTTTTCAAGGAATATAACTACCAAGGCTGCTCGTTTGCTTGGCAGTGGATCACCGTCATTAACAACCATGAAATTCAAGCCTATTTATGTGTGTTGGTAGCTCGTTTGCTTCGTTCTTTCAGCGGCTCGGCCCGGTCAAGAGAATTTGTCCTACGACTGTCAAAACATAATAGTTGTTTATAATTTCAAAACCTACACCCAGCACAGCAGGCCACTTTTCAAGCCAGCTCTTTTACTAGGTCAGTAGCTGAAGATGCAGTTATTTTCAAGGTATACTACCTAGGCTGCCCGTTTGCCAGGCTATGTGTTATGACGATCATTAGAAATTATCATTCAATTCATTGTGTTTCGCATCGGTGAAAAGAAAATCTGAAGTTAAACATTCATAAATACCAGCGAGAAGGTGGGCTATTCACAACTCTGCGTGTTGTTGTAGTTTCCTATTTTGCACCTCCTCGCTGGTATTTATGAATGTTTAACTTCAGAATGAGGCTAACCCTGCGTACATGCGTCTGTAATCATTGCATTCAGCGGTAATTTTCGAATACGAAACTGGACTATTAGTCGTGCTTGTTTAGAGGGTGTTCGTGTCATACAAGAATGAGTGTTTCAATGGCGCTTCATTACATTGAAGTGAAGCGTTTGGGTCAATAGCCCACTTTGACAATGTTGCGCACGCATCAGAGAACAATAGATGTGGCCCGCCAAATAGTCTGTGTGGCCCGCCAGTCTCTTGTTATTCAGATCTTATGTGCAATGTTCTAGTTGCGTGCGCAACATCGTCAAAGTGGGTTATACCGCTGAAACTGCTATTCGTAGACGCCACTGTAATATCAGCTATTTGGACTTATTCCTTTTAGTTTGCATTTTAGGGTTACCCTCAAATTGATTATGTGAGGTAATATCTTCGATTGTATTATATAAATATGCAAAAAGCGCACACAATATGTACAAGAACGCAAGAAATATGAGACCGTATTGGGGTAGTAAAAATAAAATGGCTTCCTGGTTGCCATAGTATAGTGTTTTTATATATAATAAACAACTTATTAGTCGACTGACCAGCTAATATAGCTATGTAGTTTTACTCGTTATTTGCCAAAAGGCTGTACACACGACTCGTAAAAAAACACAAACATAAACCCATTATTCTGTGAAATATTTCACTCATGCCTTGACTTTAAATCTAGCTACATGTGCGAATGATATATCCACAATACACCAAGAGAGAGCATTGAATACCAACTTTTGTAACTCATGGCTTCGTAACACTTGATTCCTAAGGCAAAGTTAAATTAAATAAAGACAACTTAGGATACTACTTTTTTCGGACAGAAAAGGGTCAATGCCTTAACTCAATGTCGTCTTTGTGTCATTAACGGCTGTAGCTTTCCTTCTGCACGTATTGTATACACCGATTAGTGAGAACCACGCAGCCAGAAGGCCAAACAGCTGTCCATGGCTGCTGATTGCTCAGGCAATTGTTTTTCGCCAAAAAGGGTCGACGTGGCCAATCACGACCCAATCCGACGAGCGATTCATTTTCAGTACACGATATTGTATTGCAGATCGTTGCGTCAGAACTTAATTTTATTTCTGTAACTAAAATGTATTCTGACCACCCAAGACTTTGGTTGGGTTTCCTCTTTTTAGAACATCTCCAGACGATCGATGTCAGTATATAGACTGGCCTTTAAAACAGTCGAAAATGGCTGTCCCCTGTTTAATTTGGAGCATCAGCTGTAACAATGAAATAATAGAAAAAGGAATACAAAATGAACTTACACTGCACGTCAATCGTGGTGTTTGTAGTGACTGGCACTTCATTGGGGTTGTTAGTGGCCTGACACTCGTAATATCCACTCTGCTGTCTCTTGATGTTTGTTATGTTTAATGTGATACTTCCTACACCTTGACTATTGACAATCTTGTTACCTGCACTAACGACCTGTACCCACGTGATGTTTGGTGTTGGAGGTCCACTAGCCGTACATGGTATGTTAAGATCTTGACCTTCACTTATCATCTTACTCTGTGGTGGTTGATTAGTGGCAAATGAAGGACGAACTGAAAGTTAAGTTTACAATTGAACGGACAAGTGCTTTGTTGAACCGCAAAAAGTATTTTTGAAATTCAATTTAACGTTTGTGTTCATTGTTTAGTCTCTTTCTCGACTAGAAATCATTTCGACATGATAATTAGCTATACTTTGGTTTATTTTTTAAACAAATTTTTAACAAGTGCATCAATCTAGTATTTTTTCATAATTTATCCTAAATTCAAAAACTCATGAATAATTAATGAGCATTTTGTCCAATCAGATGAAGCAAATCAGTCACGTGCATGCTCCTTTATACCTGATAAAATCTATCATTCTAAAAGGCCCGCGGAGGGATTTGAATTCTGTCCCAGAGGGAAACGGGGTTAATGATTGAGACAATGGAATTTCTATTGATGTTTCAGCTTTCTCACTGAATTGCTAATTAGGATGAACGTTTTATATAAAGAATATTAATGAACATGAAATTTTATATAAAGTTTCATCCTAATTAAGAATTCACTGATAAAGACCCAAAGATAGCAAAAAGTACACGGAACATAAGGTACCTAGATAATAAATTTTGCACTAAATTTACTAATATCAGCAGACTACCGAGATACACAGATAATATTTTTAAAATGAAGTTATCCAACTACCATTACTTGTTTACCGAGCCACTATTTAGTTCCAATTATTAAACCAAACTCAAAGCCGTAAAATTATAAAAACGTGCATTAAACTTACATATTTTCTGCCGGAGTCAAAAATTTAGAGTCTGCCGTCATGTCAGTCACATCGCTTTCCAAGTCTTGAACTTTATCGAGGTAAACCACGACACCAAATCCTTCAAGTGCAGATTCTTCTTGGATTGCGAAACGCGCTTCAAACAACATAGTATGGTAATTTCTTCATGTAATTCCCTTGAGATGTTCGTAATTGCAGGCGGTGATTACTCGAATATTTTGCATGGCGTTGTGAATACAAAGGTTCAATGGTTCATTAAGTAACCATTCCCTTGAGATGTGCGTCTTTCTTTCATTGCATTCTTAAAGCGTTTTTGAAGCCGTTTAAAACACTCACAGCACGTGTTTTATCAAGTCTAAAAATTCTCGGGCTTCGCCCTCGAATTTTTAAACTTGATAAAACACTGCTGTTCGTGTTTTAAACAGTACTTAATGTATCTATAATATATCCTAAATTGTAATATTGTATTGTTGTTATTATTTCTTCTTTATATTTCCCTTTCCCTACTTAAACGGTCATGTACAGTATGCATATATTCTACATAAGTCTTCTTAGATGAGTGCTCCTGCTACTCTTAGGACAAATGTAGCGAACATATATGTTTAAATAAAAACAACAATAAATTGTACCAACGCGAGCGCAAGAAATGAATTAAATCACTTTCATTTCCACCTGTTCTTAACTTAAAGTATGAAAATCTAGGGGAGAAATGCGATAATCTGAGACGAAGACGTAATTTCTTGAGAAAACACTGTTTCATCTCGTCTCGGCTCTATGCGCTCATTTTAAATTCATATTTACATGCCAGTTCTATTAAGATAGACAATCGATTGGAGGCGAAATACAAATAGGGCATTTACAAATAGGGTTTGCTAATAACACTAGCGATATCGTAAACTTTCCTTTCCATGCTAAAGGAGAATCTCCTAGTACGTTATTAAAAAAAACATTCTGTTTTCCGTGATCCGTATAGAAATGTGATCAGAAACGTTGACTGAGATTGTAGCTATTAAATATTGTACAAAACATTATTCGGGCTGGCGATTTGCAGAATCCATTGCCTATTTGGAAGGCATTTATTGGATTGGCTCGGCGGATCGAACGCTGCTCATCACTTGGATTGTAAAGATTTGAGGCTACAGAGTGGTTGCTCCAGGTAAAATGAGAGAAATTAACATAAGGTTAACGCGTCGCTAATCCTAACCCAACCATCTCAGAAAAAAGTACAGGTAATAAAACGACTAGTTCTCACTAGACTTCTAATAAAACGACACGAACACGCGCAGCGTACACAAAAACAAGTTCCATAAAGGTGAGACGGTGTGCAGGCATCATAACATGACATTTCTCCCTTGGGTTAGGGGAGGTCAGTAAGCAGTTGTGAGACCTCCCTCGTATATAAACTAGGATACTTTAGGGGTTATTGGATATAGGGGTATCAGTGATTCCAGTCACGAGATAGCTCTGGTAACAACCATTTTTTAACGCATGCGTAGGAAGTATTTTCTAGAAAACATAACAATTATACAACTGATTTTCGGAATGGCAAAAGCTGGCAAATTAGTGATTTTCCGTATCGCGTCGGCAAAATCTATCCAGCCAAGATTTTAATTTGATCGTATAATTCGTGTCTTGTATCTAGTTAGCATGATAATCACAATCTATCCATATTCATAGAAAGAGGGTTTGTATGAGAGTTGGGTTAACTCCAGCCTCCACGCGAGTTTAATTTAAAGGACGAATGTCATGCACAGTGCGCGTGCGCGAATGTTTGAATTTTGGTTGGGTTGATTCTCGTTCCCAGTGCCTCCTCAACTAACTGAAAAATCGGAGGCTCTGGTAAGACACAAACCGGATGTCCTAGATTCTAGAACTGAAACTGCGCATGCTCGTAGCATTCTCAATAATGGCGTCATTGAAGCTACTGAGTTTGTCCTTACAAAGCTGAAATTAAAAAGTAAGCAGTTGAAAGCTATTCGTGCAATTATGATAAGTCGTTTATTTACCAAGGACAAAGTTTACCGTTAAGTTTCTGTCTGATGCACTTCAAGGATCATCCAACTCCTGTCCAACTCAATCCCGGGAACTTAATCGTGGTCTGAACGCATTATCGAGAAGCAAATTTCTAAACTCAGAGCGAAAGGACTTTAAAGTTACGGTAATTTGAAACACCCAGAATTCTCAATATTGTTTGCCCTGGCACTCTGAGATGATATGGTAATGCTGGAAACCAATGCCTGCTTTTGATTTCACAGCAGTTTATAATAATATATGAAGCTGAAATTGCCATTCAACCTGAGTGCAAAGTGGATTTGTATTGTACTGGGATTGCTGTACCATTATTTTATATAATTGCCATTGTCTTATTTTACTACTTGATACAACAAGAAAAGCCAGAGGTTTGTATAGATAAAAATAGTTTTCTTTAAATGAGGTAATTTCCTTTGCCCCAGTGATTGTCAGACTACATTGTATAGCATTTTGTAAATTCGATCAAATATTAAACACAATTTGTGAACAAGATTTTGAATAACTACTTAAAGTGCATATGAGCCTTCGTGCAATTTTCATAGCTATGAAACTCCAATAAGTTTTGAGTACTTCTGCGAAGATATGTTTGGTTTACAGGGAATACTCTATCTTCTACGCTTGTTTGAAATCGTGGAAACATGACCTTTCCTGATCCCATGACTGAGAGTAAAAGCCTGGGTCGATACCTGTGTAGACGTCATCTCACTAAGAATGGATTATTCTCCATGGTGCCTTTCTATCACAAAAACATCGATTTTTAGATAATATACAGTTTATGAGTTGTTAGTAAACTTAAGGGGAAAAAGTCATATTAGTGAAAATTGTAAGTTTTTATTCAAATTATTGTAAAGTCGAATTAATGAAATGACGTCTACCACGGTATCGACCCAGAAAATTATCACTTACCTGAAGGTAATAGATATATGAAAAAGCGGGGAAACCACAGCGCAGCACCTAAAACATCTCTCAGGAAAGTACGCAGAGTCAAATGACTTAGAAAATTCATGCAGTTAAGCATCGAGAGGAGAAAATAAAAACTATGGGAAAACATGACGCTAGAAAGAGCACCCTGGAATGCTAGTACTTCGGGGGGAATCACGAGCATAAGCGTAATAATAATAATAGTAATAATAATAAAGACTTTATTTTACGATGGTGAACACTAAATAGTGTATAACCAAACAAAGTCCCTAGTGTTCCCTAGTGGGGACAGAAAAGTTAGCGCTCAGGCCTGACCGCGCGCCAACGGTTTCGGTTTGTCACAACTTTCAATCCTCACGAATCAAAATGGTTGCAAATGAGTGATTTGCTGGAGTTCTTCGGCAGCTAACTAGCTGCTCGAGAATGAAGGATATCTCGGATCTACTGATTGAAAACGCTTTAGTATTTTCTGGCCGATGCAGTGGCGAAGACAAGACGCGATTGTTTGAGATTTTCGAGGTATAAAAGTGGCGGGAGTTCGACTCGTTGAAATCATTCGTCTCCTACCTTTCGTTGGTATACAGTGTACACAGCTGCTGGAGAAAAAACTCGCCGAAAAACGCTGAAATTGCAACCACACACAGTCCATGGACAAATAAACACATCCTGTAAGTATATTTTTCTTCAATATTAGTTCTGAAAATCCAAGAATAATGTTAGTAAATATTGCAACTTACAGAGCTTGGGTTACCTGTGGTTGAACAGGGATACATCGGACACGTTCTAACATCGGAAGGAGTGAAAGCAGACCCGTCCAAAATCGAGGCAATACTCAAGATGGAAAAAACAAACGATGTGACTGGAGTCCTGCGGACAATGGGAACTGTCAATTGCTTAGCGAAATTCTTACCAAAGCTATCAGACGTCTCAGAACCACTTAGACAACTCACCAAGAAGGAAGTAGAGTTCATCTGCCTGGGACAAAACTCAAACATTTGACAAGATCAAAGACATGGTGACGGAGGCACCAGTGCTCAAGTACCTAACAATACAATGTGATGCCAGCGAGCATTAACACCTGCAGAACGCAACTTTGCCCAAATCAGGAAAAAGAACTCCTGGCGATAGTGTTCGCCACAGAGAGATTTCACCAGTACACGTATGGTGAAGCCGTAGTTGTAGAATCTGATCACAAACCCATGGAGACGATTTCGTCTCAGCACCAAAACGATTATAGAAGATGCCAATGAGGCTACAAAGGTACAATCTAACTGTCTGCTACAAGAGAGGGAAAGAAATGTACCCATGCAGCAGACACTTTCAGTCGACACTTTCTGAAGACGACTGAAGACACCAGAGAATTTACAGAAGGGACTTGAAGTACAGCAATGTGTCCAAGAAGTGAACAACTTACTTGTATGCGAAGACAGCTGAAAGTTTCCGCCTGGAAACCAAGAATAATGAAGTCATACAAGCGGCAGTCAAGACAGTCATACAGTCGGGCTGGGCAGAAGAGAAAAAATAATTCTCACTAACGTTAACTGTGGCAACCTACTTTCACATTCGTGATGAGCTAGTGGCACAAGATGGACTGCTATTTAGAGGAGACCGGCTAGTTATTACTAAGACTCTAAAGAGCAGAGTGCTTCAACAGCTACACTCCAGTCACCAGGGAGTAAAATCAACCCTTAGAAGGGCCAGAGAGACCATCTACTGGCCAAACATGAAAAACGAGTTGAAAGACTACATATCCAAATGTGAAACTTGTGCAACTTTTGGCACAAGGCAACAAAGGAAACAAGCATCAGTTACGAAATCTCGGACTGCCCCTGAGCTAAGATAGCCACGGATCTATTTGAGTTTGACCACAAGTTTGGATTATTTCTCAAGCTTTTTTCAGATTGATAGGCTCCGTGACTCGATCGTGAAGGCTATGACCGTAATCAAGAAGATGAAGGATCACATAGCACGATATGGAATCCCTGACGAAGTAATTACAGATTGTGCTTCGCAATCACTGGTCATGAATTTGAAACATTCAAGAACGACTATGAGTTCAAGCATACAACAACGAGCCCCTACCACCACCAATCAAATGACAACGTAGAGGCGGCCGTCAAAGAATCAAAGAAGATCCTTAAGAGGGCATCCATGTGAAAACCATGCACCCTGAACAAATGAATCTGCATGGTACATCTCAGAGTTTGTTCATATTCTGCACATATATTACTATTGGCCTGGCATTAGACTTGGTAGAATATTTTGGAAAAATTCCAAAAACTGTAAGAAATATGGGGGTCAGTACGAACTGCCTCGGTTTGAGGGGTATTTCCACTTTGTTTTTTTTAGTCATCTTTACAGGACATTTTTGAACAAACCATATAAGCTATATACACAAAACGTTTCTACAGCATAAACACGACCAATTGCAATTTAATTATGATATAAGTGCCAAAAAATATTCAGTATTGAAGGAGCAAGGCTTTCATGTACAAGTGACTTCCGAAATTATTTTTCAAAAAGTCAAATTTTAGGGTAAAATGACATTCGAATACTATCGATGCGGCGAAATTATAGAAGATGAGAGAGTTATTATTTTGTAGATCAGTCATTTGGAAATACAACTGGGGACTAAAAAGTTTATTCAGCTTAAAGTTTATTCAGCTTAGAAGCAGTGAGGCCAAAGTAACACTCCCCTAACGCCCGGGCCCAACGTAAATAAACAATCGACGCCAGAGGTAAGCTGTATCGTGTGCAGAATAACGGGACAAATAACGGACAGGAATGAGAAACATAGCCCTAAAATAACTGGGTGATAAATATATTTGTCACTTATGCCTATGGTTTTGCAATTAACAATCGACTAATTAACACAATGATCAACTTCAAAATAAGATAAATTAGTAATACGAAGGATGAATCAGCGATAAATGCATACCTGATTCTAGCCTTATTTGTGCTCTCCTCCCCAGCTCTGTCATGGTCTCGAAGCCACAACTTACGATAATTATCTTCTTGTAGATTTTAAACCGAAAGAACATTTACCCGAAATACAAGAATGGCTTTGTAGCAGCCGCCATTTTGTTTAGGAGTGGATCAGCTGTGCCAAACCTTGCTCCTGCATCTCCTTTACTTTCTACCAATTCCGAAGCCACTCGGTAAATCTAAACTGGATTACAGCTGGTGTAACTGTGTAAAGCTCACTTCTACGAAGGAATCTTGGACCCGCGGATTAGGGTTGTACAAACAGTTTGGTATTTATATATCACTCCTGGTCAGTTTCTGAACATTTTTTAAAAGTCGCGCTCACCGAAACAGTTGCAGTATTTGCACACGCCAGAGAGAAGACTCGCCACTTAACGAACAACCAACTCCAACGGCCTAAGCGCGCACTCGGTAGTTCGTGCGCGCCCTCGAGAGAACCAAGTATGGCGATTGGACAACTCTTCCTCTTCTCAGCTGGTTTTCTTTGTCTCCTCGTATCACTTAGTAACAACGACGCTACGTCGCCAAAAGTGGATACAACCGGCATAAACTCTGATCTAATTAACTTCCAGAATAATGCCAAATTTACTACTTTCAAAATTATGAGAGCTGTGCGTCTAAAGAGTGTCCATGTTAGGGTTCTAAGTGCTGGTAAATATCGCATTCGTCGGACGCTTTCTACGTGGGGAAAACATGGATACACTTGCATCTCACCGCCTGACATCACTCCTCCACTCACATTATCTATCTTTATGGATATTGAACTAAATCCTGGACCAGACGACTGCATAACTAACCAAAGTAATCGCGGCATCACTACACCCAAGGCTGCAGTATCTGGGCAAACTAAATCTTGCCTTCGTTGTCTGAGTTGGAATGCTCGCAGCTTGGTCAGTTTACATAAATTACCTGGAGGAGACTGGTTATCAAACCTCTTAAGTCTTCAAGACTTTGCATACACGGAGTCCTTTGACGTAGTTCTCCTTACAGAGACGTGGTTATCAGATAAATACTACGATGAAGAAATTTTCCCACAAGGCTATACTTTATTTAGAACTGAAAGAACATTTAAAACCGGCGGCGGGGTATTGATTGCTACAAAAAATACTTCATTCATTAGTACTAAAGAAGTGCCTATTGTTCAAGCGGGACTCGAAATCGTTTCCGTTGAATGCACTACAAGTCAAGATTATAAAATCCTCTTCGTCAGCTGCTATAGGCCTCCCAATTCCTCTTATGAATGGCTGTCTTCATTCAATAGCTTTTTGGATAACTGCTGTAGACAATACGACAAAATCATCATCACTGGCGACTTCAACTTCCCTAAAATCACATGGTCTGAGAGTGCGGTAACCCCTTCGGGTGACTCTGATAGTTTCTTCTATAACAGCTTGTGTGACCATTTCCTATATCAGACTATCTTTTCACCCACAAGAGGAAACAACATTCTCGACCTTGTCATCACCAACATGCCGGACCAGGTTAACAGTATTGAGGTAGTCGACCTTCAAGATCTAAACTTGTTCTCTGACCACAGAGGCATTCTGTTTGACTTTACAACACGGCTCAAAGAAAGTCATAAAATTAGGAGAACTGTCTTCGACTATAGGCGAGGAGACTTTGAGGGAATGAATCGTGCTATCGAGTCGCTTGATCTTGACTGGATGATTTCAGATTCTCCATCTGATATCAACGATGATTGGGATTCATGGAGAGATAGCTTCCTTGCCGCAGCCAATGATTTTATCCCTATCAATACCATAAAGGGGCGTCATACCTTACCCTGGTTAAATAGCAGTATTTTACATCTACTTAAACAGAAAGAAACCCTGCGTCGGAAGCTTCAGGATATCAATTCTGATGCTTTACGCGAAAAGTACAGACATCTGCGTTCATGTGCAAAGAAACTAATAAAAGCCAGCAGGGACCAATTTTTTGGTTCGTTGAGCTCTACCCTGCAATCTAATCCTAAGCGATTCTGGTCGTTCTTCAAGACATCAACGAAGTCTAGTAGCGTCCCTCAAGAAGTCACGATAGCTTCCACCAACGCAGATTCAGCTCGTGTCGGTGCCAGTACTCCAAAAACTGTAGCCCGTCTTTTCAATCGCTATTTCAACTCCGTGTATTCCAAAACTACCGATAACGAATGGACGCCTGACTCACCTATAACTAATGTGACTGTCTCGGAGATAATCTTACTACCCAGTGAAGTATCTAAAGTGTTAAAGTCTTTAAATCCAAACAAAGCTATGGGACCTGATAACATACCTGCCCGCCTACTAAAGGAATGCGCGTCAAGTATTTCATACTCCCTCACTCACCTGTTTAACAAGTCAATCAAGCTTGGAACTCTCCCTACTGAATGGAAACTTGCCAACATCACCCCTCTCCACAAGAAAGGAAATAAGAGTTATGTAGAAAACTACAGACCCATTTCCTTGATGTGCATAGTTGCTAAAGTACTGGAGCGTTGTATTTACAATCGTCTGATAGACCACCTTCAAAATATGATCTCTGAAGCTCAGTACGGCTTCCTTAAAGGCAAATCCTGTACCGCTCAGCTACTGACAGTCCTCCATCGCATTGGTCAAAACCTGGACTTGGGCAAACAAACCGACGTCCTTTACTTCGACATCTCTAAAGCCTTTGACACAGTTGACCACAAACTACTCTTGCGCAAACTTAGCCGATTTGGTATCACAGGTGGAGTGCTAGACTGGTTCAAGAACTACCTCTCTGGTCGCCAGCAGCGTGTAACAGTTCATGGCGCCATGTCGAACACGCTTCCAGTCACTTCCGGTGTTCCCCAAGGGTCTATTCTGGGACCCCTTCTGTTCTTGATCTATGTCAACGACCTCCCATTATCGATCATCTCGTCCTCCGTCGAGGTGACAATGTTTGCTGACGACACCAAATGCTTCTCGGTAGTGGAATCTGCAGCAGACATCTCCATTCTTCAGGGTGAGGTATTTAATTTGGCGACCTGGGCACGCTCTTGGCGGCTGAAGTTCAATGCGAAGAAATGTAAAGTTTTAACCATTACCAGGAAACGCAGTCCCCTATTGGCTAACTATACCATTGATGGTCAAGTTTTGGACCACGTTCCTAGCGAAAAAGACCTAGGCGTGACCGTTGGTACCGACCTTACATGGTCCCGACCTTACATGGTCCATTCACATTCGTCAACAGATCACCAAGGCGAACCAGTTGCTTGGCCTACTCAGACGCTCTGCCGTCAAAGTCCGAAGTACTAGCGCCCGTCGATGTCTGTACTTGTCCCTGGTTAGGTCGAACCTTGCCTATGCCTCACAAGTATGGAGCCCACAAACTGTCGATCTGATGCAGGACATAGAAAGAACACAAAGGAGGGCTACTAAGTTTATTCTCCTATTGCCCTTCCAAACAGACATCTCCTACAAATCTAGACTCTTAACTCTAAAGCTTTTACCTTTATGTTACTGGTATGAATACCTTGACCTCATCTTCTTGTATAAGGCAAAACACGGTTTAGTAACCTTAGCTCCAGATGTTTTGCCAAAGCTTGTAAACAGGGTGAATTTAAGCATCTCTCTACGTTCGATGGATAACTCACTTAATCTTATTACTTATCAGATTCCTAATGTCAAGACCCTGTGTTACCAAAATAGTTATTTTATAAGAGCTTCCCGAACTTGGAATACACTTCCACACAAACTGCGTAAATCAGATATCTCTTTACCTAAGTTTAGATCATTACTATTTAAATATTACGTGTCTGCCATCACTTCTGTATTTGACATCGAGAACCCTAGGTCTTGGAAGTCTGTATGTCTGAAATGTCACCAGGCAAGACAGTTAACCGCACCTCTCAAATGCTGCTTTTAGGTTGAAATAGGTATTGTAATTAGATCATTTATTGTAATTTTATTTTTCATAGGAAACCAACGTAATTGGCTAACGCTGTGTTGGTTCTCCTGGCCTCTATGTTTTGTTTGTTGTATATTTTACTTTATTCTATTTTGTATCTCCTATTATGGCCGAAGTAAGTAAATAAACCCAGTCTGCAGATGTGTACATTCCATGTGGGCCCAACATATATACCAGTGTGGGTAATTTATATTGAAATATTTATGAATATCATGAAACAGAACTGAAAATTATCATAATGCACTACTTAATACATCTACATAATTTTGTTTGCAAAACGTTTTTTTTCAAGCTGATTATAGGTTAAAATTACCCATGATGCACCTGATACATGTAACTGTTATGGGGTCAAATGTTTGCACACATTCATACACAAGGTCACAGCAATGAATTATATCCCATGCATATATCCTGATTATTCACACGACCCACATAAAGCCATCCATTTTTTTGGGAAAAGTTAACAAAAATACAAAGCTTGACAATTGACCCAATTTTTGGGAAAAGTTAAAAAAAAAAGGATTGAAGAACATACTTTCAACTACACCTCTTTTCCTAGTTCTCTACGTATTAGCATTTTATTGGGATGGCCTAATCAGCTGTGTCGGTGCCGAACTGGAGCGCAGTGCCATCCCGGAAAGCGAAGTTCAGAAATGTTTGACGTATGTTGCTATTGCTACAAACTATATTAGAAAAGGGTTCGGAAAACATCTGGGTAAACGATGAAACATATTGTGTGGATCGTGACAGACGTTATCCAGACTCGCCAGCACGAAGCTGAATTACGCTGGATTTACATATACATGCATGTGCTGGGCGCTTGTTCAGACTGCTGTTTATAGGTACACACGGTAAGCCACGCAGTTTACAAGCACTGAGGGTGGTCACTGCCACTGAGATATTTGTTTAACGTCCAAAGTGGTTCCTTAGCGTCCTGTGATACACAGCTGCTGATGAATATGAGCGTCGTGAGACGCAATCTCGTTCCCAGAGCCCGCGATCATTTGACCAGCGCCAAGATACTGTCCAAAAGATCGCGGGCTATGAGAATGAGATTGCGTGAGACGGGACCGCCATTTTACGTGATCATCCGAGGCACGAGGGATCGAAAAGGCGGAGGCGCGAACACTGCGCTTCTCTGTTTCTCTTAATATTTTCTGGGTGGCTAATTGAACGAGCAGGAAGCATAAAAAATGTTTTGCTGCACGGGTGGATAAACGAGGAAACGTTGTCGCAGAAAAAACTAACGAATGAGGAGAGGCAGCTGCGCTCTAGTGTAGCCCCACAACTAAGTGTGCTCCCCATAAAGGGAACGTTTGAAGACTCTACGGCAAAGTTATTTAACGAACTCCCTGCTAACATAAGATTATGTGTTGACCCAAAACCATACAATCGTCAGGTTAAACAAATTTTAATGAACAGAGCAAAACATCGGATTTTTGTGTCTGTATAACAGTATTTTCCCTTTTCAGTGCCTTTTATACATTATAGTCGTACATAGTTGTATATAGTTCATCATAGCCTATATGGTTACCAAAGTTTCCAGTGTTTCCTTTCTTTCCTTATAGTAATATAGTTATAGCTAATACTAATAATACTCATTAGTATTTTTCTCTTGCCTTCTATATATAGTAGTTGTACATAGTCGTTTATATAGTTCACCATAGTTTCCATAGTGCTTTTTTTCTTTTTCTTATGTAATATAAAGTTATAGCAGTTGTAGTAGCTTTTTTAAAATTTGATCTCGCAGATGTAAAGCTACTTAGTAGAGATGCTGTGATTAAATTATTATTATTGTCTTGCCGGTGGGGTCTGGGTTTGTGTTGCTAAGTAACACATAGACTGTGCGTCCCTGGAGCCTAGTAAACATCATTTCCTCCAAAGCCAACATGGAAACATTGTTGCGGAAGCAAATCTTGCCTCATCGAAAGAAAAAAATGTCTTTGAAATGCTTCAGTAACATGTTTTCCTTCCTGGAAGATTGATTTTTTTGCGCAAATTTTCCAGCGGACTTTAACTCGTTTTTACAGACAAATGTATGGAAAACTAAAAACACGATTGCACGCTTCCCAGCACAGCAAAATCCCTCAAATTTCGGTCAGTTAATCTTTTACCTGGTATCTTAAGTTTGTATCTGAAGAATATTTCAGAAATTCGATTTTACGGTGTTTTTTTTTATTACATATATATTTACAGACAGGATTAGCAAAATAGTTTTTGAAGAAAAACTAATCGAGTGCTTCTCCTGTACGGTAATTTTACATGGTTTTCGGACGGCACTAGCATTACAATATGAAAATAAAGCCGACAAAAGAATGTACAAACAAACAAACGAAGAGATGGAACAAGACAAGACAGATTTTATTTGGCGTCGGATTCCCATACAATCACTGTATTTCGCGTCATGTTTACACCCCTTTCCAAATGTCGGAATTAACCGCGAACTGGTCTATTACCTTAAAACTGTAAAGAAATACGTTTTCTTTATATACGAGGCTGGTAGTTTTTCAGCTGTAGGATGTCCGGTGTCCTCGGGGAACAGGATATCAGGACACGTGACATGTCTCTTCGTGTGTACCAACCTTTACGTCTGCGAGCGGGCGAGGCGCGCGGCGTGTTTTTTTTTCACTTGTGTGGGTTGTTCTTTTATCTTTTGTTTTCCATATTGATTTTCTGTTTTTTTATGCAACGAGTTCCGCTATAAAGAGATACGATGACGCCAGTAACAAATCGCATATAAGTGTATCTCAGGCAGCTATAAGCGGAGAGTGAGCCATTATGCACTAGTCAAAGTAAACCCCCACTCCCCCCTCCCCCTCCCAACCCGACACAGGGTGGGGGAAATGTGGGGCTAAGGATCACATTTATCGAGGTAGAGTGCCCGAGGGGGTGGGGAAATAACAGGTATTCGACCCCTCGCTAGTTGTGGTGGGGCCTGCTATGTGGGGAAAAACGTGGGGATTTGATCATGGCCGATGAGGTCTGGTTCATGTTTATAGGCAGACAGACGCCGACAGGGAAGCCAGAGAACTACAGTGACGATGAGACTGTGCTTTATTGCACTTGTGGAATGCCAAAGGAATGATTAATGATAGCGTGTGATAATGAGGACTGTGCTATTGAATGGTTCTATTTGGCATGTGTCAACCTCACTACACCTCCAAAAGGGAAGTGGATTTGTCCAATCTGTCTTGATCAAGCATGATTGAAATGTGTCATAGGTCATGCTTACATTAGGCTATTAATTAAATGTTTGAACAGCTTGTTGAGTGATGTTTTTATTAAACGAGTCCCCAGGGGTGGGACGTTTTGCTGTCTACAATTGCCACAATTGGTGGGGCATTTTCCACTATTTGTCTCCCCCGTTTTTCAAATTCCCCACTAATCCCCACCCTGTCCCGGGTTGTACATTACCACCCCGCCCTAAAATAAAAAAATGAATAAAATACCCTGTCTAGACAGTACAGTATAGTACAGGTGAAATATTTATAAATTTTATGATAATTTTACCTGACACGCGCCATCAATAACAACCCCGCCAAGTCCCAAGGCATTTCATACAATTCTTAGTATAGCAAAAAAATCATTGATTTAGAAGAGAAAAAAAAAAGTGAAGTAAGCCTTCAATGGTAATATAGTTGTTTGAAGATATACCACATTCCTTCGTTGAATATACACAAAATGAGCACTTGATCAAGTCCGAATCCATCTCGTGGATAGGGCGGAAAATACACGTGCAGACGTTACACGCAGTTCCTGTCACGCAATTCTTGAGATATCATTATATCACTACAGGGATTTCATCTACTTCGGTGATACCACATTTGATTTCATGGATTATACACAAATTTTGGTATATCAACGGTACGAACAGAATATTATGCACAAGATTGAAACAAATTGAGTCCGTAACAAGGTAGTAACGACATCAGAATGGCTTCCCGTCGCTGAATCTAAACGGTTCTATAAACTTGGCCAACTATCCGGTGCGAACTAGCATGACGAGCATATAATAAAGGGATTCCAAGAAAACGAAACCATTAGGGTTTTTTTAATTATGAAAAGAAAACATCGTTTCTTTACAGAATAAAACTAAAGACTTGAATAGAGAATATTAATCGGCTGTACGTCCATTTCTACTTGTCACTCATTCACCCCGCTATAGAGGCTCGCAAAACTCAGACTGACTCGGATTACAAGCTGTATTTAAAGCGTAGCGTAGTTTGAAATCCTCTATATATCATAGTCAAAGAAAATTTATTGTCTTTGATCCAATCAAACAATTTTAAACGAAGATACTGCCAGAAACTATGAGTACCTATTTTTCAGCTTTGACTCCGTCAAACGCGACAATAATTCAGTCACTTTAGACATCCGAATATCGGGTGATGGACTTGATCACCCTTCAAAACTAAAATAATATTGAAAATGAATGTGCATTCGAATTCTTAAAGCAATTATTGGAAGAAAATCGGTGAAGTTCACCGTATTTTCGATTTTAATCGGAAAAAAATCACCGTGTCACCATATCGTCATGTGTTCAATAACTGAACATTGCGGATTTTGAGAGTGCGTACTCTCTAACCCAGCATTAACTTTACAGATATTTTTTTACCAGATGCAGAGATCTATTGCAAGTCAATCTAGAAATATTTCTAAATTCAAAGGAAAGAACGCCGCAACCCTGCAAACGGCCATTGCCAGACAGCATTTATCGGGTTTTAAAAAGACCTATTAAAGTAGCGTTAAATAAAAATTCGACAGAAGCGACAAAATATAAATAAAATTAGTTGATTTTGGTTTTAATATGCTGACGGGACTTAGTACTAAAGTACGTAAAAAAATAATCTTTCTACTTAAAATCAATTGCGATTGCGACATGTTACAACATAAGGTATATTTTGCTCTGATTTTGAGCATTTCAGGGGGTCAAACAGTTTGATTGTCATATCTCAAAGGCCTTTTACATTTCAGCCAAACTATTTCACATGGGACATTAGCTAATTAAGATATAAATGTGTGCCAAGTTTAAAGGAAATCGGAGAGGTGCACTGTAGACTCGTCTGCATGGTTCTCACATGGATCCTCTCTTAATACCTCAAAGGCATCTCGAAGCGATCCATAGCAAGCACTCGTGAATCACCGTAACACACCACAGGAAGGGATCGGCACAAGTCCTGCCCGCATTTAATGAATAGTAGAACAAGGACGAGACTTAATTCCTACCTCATCCAACCTGTTGAAATCCAACATCCCAGATAACACACTAGAGAAGGATAGATTGAGGAAAGTGAAGCAGAAGATGAAGTATGATCTGCCAGATCTACCAGAGATTCCGGAGGACCATATTGTCAGGATGCAGCCTTTCAGGCTGAACGATAAAATCTTGAAGAAGGCAAATGTTTTAAAACTGATTGGCATCAGGTCCTATGTGATATAATCAGATGGGCAACTATACATCAGGAATAGAAGGCACCTGAAGAAGACGGCTAAAGCTGATGATAGAACTCAAGATATGAGAAAGAGCCCACAGAATCTCCAACACGAATGCCTGAAAAAGGACAAAGCCTACTGTACCTGATCGGATGAGCTTCCAGCAGTAGACAACCAACAAAATGCCGAAGCGGTGTAGCTACCAGCTCAAGAAATGCATAAGGCAACGACCACCAGCACCAAGAAGGAACAACCAATGGCTATCTGAGAGATTTACGCTCATTCGTGTTTTTTTTCCATTTCGAATGGAGGATGTTACGATTCCGATCACGTTGTGTGACAGCGTTACTAGCGTTCCATATTAGGAAAGTGAATTTACTGTGACCATTATACCATATTAGGCAGTGACCTTGAATTCATAGTTCTAGTGTAATTTAGCACAGTTGAACTGGAATAAAAGCTTGGAGTTGACTCATAAACTTGTTTCTCGATTTCTTACATTCCTCGTAGGTTACTAAATTAACAGGTAACCTCGAAACAACCGGAAACGAGTAGTTAAACTACGATACAAGCTGTTAAACTATTTTTTTGAGATAACGAACAGTTCGGCCTTTGGCCAGATCAGAGGCCTCTGCTATAAATTACGTATTTAGATCAACGCTTTAGCAGGAACACCCAACGGTAAAACTTCATAAAAACAAACATTCTGATGTTTTTTATAACAAATCAGATGTATTTAAACATATTTAAGGGAATTGTTTTTCAGCTGGCAGACGAACAGCTGTTCTGCAGCGCCAGCCAGCCTAAAGTTCATGAAGAATTTCTAAATTTCCCAGCTGCAATATTTAAGTGCAGAATTTGCCAGCAGCAAAAATATTTGTTTGAATATATTCCCAGGGGACTTGTAGAGACCGAAAACTGTTTTTAAATGATTTCTATATCTCAACACCTTTCAACATTTTAAACCTGTTTCAAGATCGGCTCCAACACTAAATATTGTTCAGATGTTGAAACGGTTTGTACAGGGCTTAACTGAAATATAGAACGCTATATTTTTATTTTAAGAATAAAAACCTGAGCTAACCTGCAGAATTCGGTATTTTTAAAAACCTGTGAAACAACAGGTACGTGCAGAATTTGCCAGCTGAGAAATATCGCTCTGTTATATTATTATTATGAAATTATATCGGACTGCAGAATTTACCAGCTGACAAATATCGCTCCGTTATATTATTATTTAGTATCAGACTGCAGAATTTGCCAGCCAAGAAATTCCAAAGTGCAGAATTTGCCAGCCGAGTGGCCCAGAAGAACAGTTATTTTGCAGAACAGTTCGTTGGGTGTTCCTGCTTTAGCATGGGATCAAATGCTGGCTTCCTTCAACATATTACTATTTCAAAAGTTTAACATAAATTTACATACCCGTGACCACGAGTTCAACACTGTCAGTTTCTCCACCTCCGCTATCATATTTAATGTTGCATCTATATCTCCCATTATCAGCTGTAGACACACCAGTGATGACCAGTGTGGCAGTGGACTCTATAGATACTCGTCCTTTATATCGGTCAGGACAGTCAGGAGTAACACCCCGTCTTCCAGTATCCCTTTCCTCTGTCATAAGTCCCACGAATGTGTTCGAAACGTAAAATTCCCAGGCCGGTGAGTACGAGTAGAGGCCGCTCCTGTCATCCACGGTGTAGTTCCATACAAACTTAGCAGTCCCTCCATTATACACGTAAACTAATCTTGGGGGACGCTCGGTGAAACGGGCTTTTACTCCTATTCAACATAAACACGGAAATGAATCAATCAATGATATCATTAATAAACTACCGTATCCAAATTCTATCGATCATATGGAAACCGGGCTAAGCTGAAATATGGAATTTCATATAAATATTGTTCATTAAGAATTTTGGTATATAGCTGTAGGTATATTTATTGTTTTGTCATTACAAACTACAAACCTTATGATACAATAATAAGATTCCAGGTATGTGAAAAAAGTAAGAGAAAAAAAGAGATCAAGAATATTGAGATTGACAAGGCCATCGTTAGCAATGTAATATGATGCCCTGGAAAATACGTTACAACATTTGTGGATGGGCATTTACAATACCATTTGACTAGATGCGGAAAAACGTAAGAAGTAGCAAATAGTATAAGTTATATAATTTATAGGGACAGCAAACAGTTAATACATTAGTATATTTTTTTGAAGATATCTGTTTTTAATTTGTCTTTGCTTGTAATATCTTTAATATTTAGTGGAAGGTTATTCCAGAAAAAAAGAGCCAATAATAGATGGAATTTGTTTTTCTCAAATTCAAACGAGAGTATATTCTGTTATTCTGTATAAACATTAAGAACGCTAGAGCTTCTAGTTTGACATGAGTGATGTTCATAAGCATAAAAAACGTACTTCGCTTTATATTTATCAGTATTTAAGCAATCATAAAGGCAAGTCAGTGTACATCTTTACAACGTCAGGAAATTTTAAAATATTAAGTTTAGAATAAAAAGGTGTAATATTAATATGCTCCCGAATGGGTACATCATATATAACTTGTAGCTCAATGATACTTGAAAGTGTACTTATGTAGTTATTACTCCAAATTAAACAACCATAAGTTAGGTATGAATACATTAGAGAATAGTACAAGTTTATTAGAACAAGGGAGGTTAGATACTTTTTTAAATATTTTTCTCGCTAATATATTCGATTTGATTAGACCATGAGAGACAGCAATCTATATAAAAACCTAGATATTTACTAAAATGACAATTTAGAATCGGTTTATTATAAAGAGATTATTGACCTGGCAATAAAAGTTTTATGTTGCCCCTCGATTAACATATCATTTTAACTGCTCGTCACGTGTGGTAGGGATATCAATAGGGGGGTAGTCCCTTTCAATGAAATGTTAACCCCATCTTGGCAATGACCTGCACACCACGGCCATGTGCTCTCAGTTGGGGCCTCAGTTGGATGTAATAAGCGACAAGTGGTGGAGCACTGTCTTTTTAACGGGTAAGTACAGTGCTATCGTCTTTAAAAAAATAATAGTTTGCATTAATTCGATGTGTTAGGGATTGGTTAGTATATTTTTACGACTGTTTACCATATCTTAACACTTTTGCAAGCGAACGTTTGTACGCTCGACAATCTTACTTAGATTTGTCCTTACCCATCATGCAACGATGAGCGCGAACCGGTCTATATTACACGATAACTATGCCACATCAATAAAACCACATTTTATATTCAACCGACTCAAGAAAATACACGTCCAGGACACGAAAAGGACCGCACGTGGAGCAATTAATATTCTTGTTCGGACCAACATCGTGTACATTTTAAAAAGTTTTGATAACACATTTCTCGGCAAACTTCCATCACACTGACACTGTGCATCCGGAGATCTCATCGTGAATTGTTTAAATCACAGCATTCTTTTTCTCTGAGGGAACCTAGTATCGATTGGAAAAAGGTACCTTTAGCAGTTTCACTGTCGTTACGATCTTTTTCTCTTTTTTTCCCCAAGAGATCCACGAGCAATAAAATGTTCTCAGCCGTCGGCCATTTTGGGCTATTTAGTAAGCCAGCGCTATTAATATTACACAGCAGTTGCTTTCTCTGCGCATATTCATATAGTACAAGACGCATGCTCAGTTAACGAACTACCACGCATGCGCTTTCCAACCGGAAGCATAAAATCCTGCTTCCGGTTTTGGATTATTCCTAAGTTCGGGGCGTTTGGTCACCGCTGGCCGAAAAACGTGCGGGCTCTGAGAACGAGATTGGTGTCACACCGTTCTATCCACACAAGGGCATGCGCAATACATCAAATTTGGACACACGAACTTCCGGTAGCGTCCCACGACGATCCCAAATCATCTTAAGGTCACTAATAGTACAAATATGTAGGCAAGCCTAAAAGCGGAGCTCCCACTCTGACAGGATGGTTTTCTTGCTGTGCTCAACTGGAGGAATCGCAAATTCGAGAAATCACATCGAGAAAACGATGAAAATAAAAGAAAAAATTGGCAGAAGAAAAATGGCAACGCCGTAAAGAAAGTAAAGAAAACCGGAAGTAAAATAGAGAGAACAAATAAGTATGCTTAAGCCACAATTAGGTGATTCAGTTCGGTAGCGCCCTTTTGCTGCTGAACGCTGGAGTAAAATGATAGTAAGATGATCTATAAAATGTGCTATTGTAAAGAAGGACAGACAAAACGCCGGTCGCTAGGGCAAGTATCAATTCTTCGAATCTTTGCTCTCTTGCTATATCGATGAGGGAACTCCAAAATAAAGTGTACAATGTTTTTGAACGTATTCGAATTAGGATGACTAATTTGGCTCGTGATAGTTTGATAGACTCGTAACGAGTTTGTCGCATTATGTTTTAGACAACAGTAGAGTAATTGCCACACCAATCAAAAAGTGTGCCACTCAAAAGTACATAAATTTCGATATATATGCCCTTTTCCTAGTATCCATTTTATATATAGTGTATTTTGCATATGATATCTTCGGAGCTGTTCCTTTGCTCTATGTAGATGTATAGAAAAATGCATGACTTGTATACTGCAACGACATGACGTTCTTTTGTCACGCTTATGGCCAGCAAGGGTAAATTAAAATTGGTTGTGACCTTGGGAAGGTACGAGAGTGACAGATGAATGCACTCACTGCTTCAAAAGTTATCGAGTTATACAAAAGAACCGTTCAGCACGTTTTCTCAGTATAAGGTCCCTCGTTAATTTAAACGGCATATATTAGACGCAATTAGAAGGTTACTAATGGTTGACGGCGAAAACAAGCGATAGAAGGGGCTGACGGCGAGTATGCATGCATATCAATGATGGCACCGTACTGGTTTGTTTTCGAAACATCGATCGAAGGATAATGTCTGCATAATTATTTCCATTTGACGAATTCGAAATGGATGTGAAGGAGGCCTATTCATTGGTGTTTTTTTAGGTTCTGTCAATAAATCTACGAAATTTGACATCTACTGGAACTCATACTTTACTTTCGAGTCTTTACACAATTAATGTAGATATGGATCAGTAATATAATGAAACTAATCGGCAAAAAGTACGCTGTGTTGTCATGATCATTTAAGTAAACGTAATCTGTAAAAAATATATAACGGGGCCACATAGAGCACTATTGCAACTGCATAACTGAATATTTCGTAAAATCATTGAAATAAGAAGCAACCAGCGACACTTACCGCTTGCCGGAAGTATCCATACTATCATCACGAGACACATTATAAACGTACATATTATTTGATAAACAACAGCATCCATTACGTTCTATCCTGTTAAAACTAATGTCGCTGTGATCAGGTTCTTGCTAGTTGAACAACCTCCAAGTATCAAATTGAAATTAAACGTATTCGTTGTAGAAGCATCTCTTCAGTAAACAGAATGGATTGAACGAATAACCGAATTAATCGAATGTCTAACTTCTAGTATTAGCAATAAGTTGAAAGGTCAATATTCCTTTCAGTGTGTCTTTGTGACGGTGTATTTACACATTGTCACACACTAATGCTCCGGAGAAGAAGGAACGGCTGAACGGCAAGGAATTTAAACAGGTGTTAATGTTCTCCTTTCTCGTAATTTCATTGGTTAATACTCATACATTCAATAGAAGACCATCGAAGTATGCACTTTCATTATATTTTTTTTGTAGTTTAAATGTATTTTTCATCAAACTAACTATAATTTGAACTAATTTGGAGAAATTCGGATGTGGTGAATGTTATCAAATTTGTGATTCAAATATCTTTTGTTTTCTCCCTTTCACATTGGCTAGATAGCGTTTTCTTTACGTTTTAACAGTACAAATGGTCAACGTTTACTACAATTTTCGCTTGTAACTTTGACTGTGCACATCTCAAATAGCACTTGGCACTTTTAGCAAACATTTGCGGATATGCTGATTGCGCCGGGTCTGTTGTGCTTGGGTAGTTCTTACGCGAGCCTTAACTTAAATGTACATCCAGGATGGTTGCGCAGATCATTCAGTACAATTAAGATACATGTATGTTGACTTGACATAACCTATTTATCACTTTTTATCACTATGCTACAAAAAACAATCAATCAATCTTTAATTATATGCACGGAAAGTTTTACATTACATTCATTTACATGAAAGCCGTGTCACTATAGCTAAATAATTTATATAATAATCATGTAGATAAAAATACTAAATTAAAAAGAAAAATATATAAATGTATGTTCACATAATCGGATTACCCAATCCCGCTATTAATTAATGCCACCAAGAAGGTCGGCGGCCTTTAGTTTGTTCAGTTCTAAATGAAGGCAGGGACTCGGCATGATGCATTTCTATAAGAAGCTCATTCCAAATTTTACCCATCATAACTGAAACTCTTTAAAAAAGAGGTTTTCTTTTGAGACTGTAGTTTCTCAAATTAAAAGCATCAAAGGTTGTTTTTACTGCACTGGTTCAGCCACTCCGTTCTGATAGACATTGTGAACTCACACAACAGTAGTGCGATTTAGCATTAACATTGCGTTATTAGTTCCAGATAGCTTAGTTATCATTATTACAATGTATGTTCAGTTTCTTAAACATAGTGCTTTAAGACAAAAGAAAAGAGCAGTTGCACCAGTACCGGTCAGCGGTACAAGGTCATACATGTTACTCGCACCAATTGTTCTAGTTGCTCGGCCATCTTGTTTTTCCTGAGTGTTGTTCTACTGTTGTAACCATACAAGAATAAAGCCGTTTGTTCATCCGGGCCGTGCTTTGGTTCATAGTTAATCACCTCAACTGGCGCGGCGAGTGATAAATAGCACGTACAAATCATGCTATTATTTGATTATAATATCACCTAAGATAAAACAACCGCCCGGCAAAGAGAAAATAACTATAACCCGTGAAAAAAAGTCAATTTCTGGTACAGTGAACACTACCAAAAAGCCTTCGCTTTTTGCTTTCAGGCAGTTCATCAAACACAATCAAACAATGAAACAGTTGTCACTTTGCTGTTTTATTAAAGACACTAACTGTTATACATCTCCAAGAATAAACTTTACGATCAACAACTAAGAAAACTGAACGCAACTATCGCAGCTGGAAATGAAATTCCAGTTCTTAAAATTAGTACAAGCAAAGCTTTTTTCTTCAGGCGAGTCGAACAGGATTTGAATCAACTGTCTCACGCGGCAACGGGTCACATGCGACGGGCACCGCTTGCGTAATAAAGGTGAGGTATGTGAGGTGTCGTCTTCAGAGCCCGACCCGCCCTTGCACCGAAAGCCCGGTAAAAAGCCCGGAAAGTCCGGAAAAGCCCGGATTTATCGGGCTTTCCGGACTATTCACCGTGCTTTTGGCATTAGACTTGCGCGGTAAAAGCCCGGAAATCCCGTTTTTTTCCTGCCTTTCACAGAAAGCCTGGAAAAAAATTACGGCCAAGTCTGGAAAGCCAGGAAAGCCCGGTAAAAAATCCAGACTTTCCCGGTAATGTCTGATTCATCAGGGAAGCCTAAAGCACGGGAAAAGGCCGGAAAAACTCGTTTTCCCGGCCTTTCACAGAAAGCACGGAAAATAATTTGCGGAAAGTACGGAAAATATCATGCCGATTCTGGCTTGAAAATCAGACTTTCCCGGTTACATGTAAATGTCTGATTTAATACATGAGAAGACACATGCACCAAACCTAGTTCTCCGTATTTTCTCCCTCTATTTTTAGTTTCATGGAAAAACGAAAAAAAACTGTGAACTAAATTATTTAGTGCGAAAATCCATTGCATTAGAAAAGCTGGCAAACATTCTAGACTTTCCCAGTAATTGTTTGATTGATCTAAAGATATACGAAACACGGGTAAAGATTTTTAATAATAGATTATTATTAAAGACTCAGCCGTCACTAGATCCACTCACTCAGTCATCAGGAAGAAAAAAGGCCTGAATGGCGTACTTACCCTCCAAAGCCTCTATCACCACCCAAGGCGTTTTTCTTGACAAGCATTTGGGTGCCCAATATAAAAGCTTTCTTCAAGTGGTACCAAGAAAAGCATTGAAGATATTTTCGTATATAAATCTTCTTCCAGAAACGAACTGTTGTCCTTCACGTTTACAACACGTTGCCGCCATATTGATTTGGAGGAAGATGCGTTTCGTGGGCAGCGCATGCCCTTCTCGTGCTCAGCTGTCAAACTCTGTATCAAACTGACTATAATCGTACTCTGATTGGCGCATGTTTCAGAGGCGGGAAAACAAACGCGTGTTTTTTTTAGCGCGAGCGCGCATTTACTTCCAGTGCAGTATCGATATCGGTAATGCAGTTCACTTGGAGAAAGATAAAGAAAGATGGACGTTCTCTGAGTGTTTTGTCTGTGGAATCCTAACAAACAGCGAGCTTATAATTCTCCAGCGGTCCTTCAGGGTTCCAAAGATCAGTACTACATTAACCGCGGTAAGTGTACAATTTGTCATCTGATTTTGCCTATCACTGACTCATTTCTCTGCGACAGTGTTTTTAGGAGAAGATAATTTGAACAAAACCGCTTATAATTATATATTGTGTGCCAAAAACTAACAGGCTAAAGACGAAGTTTTGTGCCGAGCTAAAAATCGATTTTAGCAAAGATTTCACAATATTTGTGTTGCTTTTTGAATGGACTGAAAATTAAATTGGAGTGTTAAATAAATCCAAACTAAGCGAACATTTAAAACAAACTTCTCTCGTCAGATAAGTGCAAGACCTGGCTATGTTATGTATGTAGCTAACAAAACTTGAGGCGGTTTACTTACAAAGAAAAGCAAGAAATTAACTTCGTGCCACGCTAAAACAGTTCATAGTAAAGAGTTTATAAATGTGTTTTTTTTGTGTGAGTAATGAAATAGAAATTTATAGTATAGGTTAATAGCATGATGTGTCGTGATATTTGGCATAAATCCCGCCGCCTACCGCGAGTGATATTACGAACAATTTTGAAATATCATGAGCGGTATTTATGCCAAATATCACGTACATATCATGCTATTATTTGTTTATAATATGACCAAAGAAATTTACTGAAAAAGACAATCAGATGTTCTCTCAACTGGTGCACCGAGTTTGTTTACTTCTTTGACAGTTTGAGTTTGAGCTACCCTGGTTTCCAGAGGTTAAATGTTTTGCCTTTTGTTGGTAAATTCGGCGAGCAGCACGGAAGCCAACGCTATTTACCAACAAAAGGCAAAACATTTAACCTCTGGAACCCAGGGTAAGTTTGAGCTGATGACAAGTCAAAATCCTGTAAGTGGCAGATAAGTTAGCTTACCAAATTGAACAGCCAAATCTCAAAGAAAGGCTTAATAATCGACTGGAGCCGAGAGAGAGTGGCTATAATTAACCTGTGAAAAAAGTCAATTTCTGGTACATTGACACTAGCAAAGAGCGAAGTTTGATTTCAGGCAGTTAATCGAACACAACTGAAGTCAAACAATAAAGCAGTTGTCACTTCGCTGTTTTATTTTAAAAGACTGTAACTGTTAATACGTCTCAAAACCAGAAAACTGAACGACACTATCGCAGCTGGAAATGAAATTCCAAGTTCTTTAAACTTAGGTAAGGCAAGTATTTTTCTTTAGGTATTAACTTGAACAAGATAATTTGAATCAACTGTCTCACGAGTCACGGCAATGGGTCTCATGCGACCGAGTTTCCAAATATTTCTTGTCAATGGCTTAAAAAGAAAACAATTAAAAGAAAATTTAAAAGTCAACTTGGCTTACTTTGTTGGACAGTATTTTGTCCTTGTCATTATAATGTCAGCTGTTCCTGGGCAGTTGTTTAAGCGAGATGAACATCAATTTTCGGTTCCGTTTTCATTCACTGAATCAAACTTTCCTCGTCTGCCAACTGCATGGTCACTCGAAGACTTGAAAATCACTTTGAACTTTCTCAAATCACCACAAGATTCCATTACCAGAGGTACAGATGACATTGCTGTTCATTTCTATACCAAACTCTTCAATTTTAGCCATCAAAAACCAGACATTTGCCACCGTAAACGTCCGTAGCTTTGTAGTTTTCTGCACCCGCTCGGCGACCTGTGACTGAGCTTCAAACCGCGGATTTATGAAAATCAACCCGAATTGATAGATGGTTATTTTTCAAAACAAGACTTGGTTTGCGAAATTCGGCTCAAACCTGGACACGGTACCGCCGCACATCTCACTTACGTCATGTACGTGAGTGGCCCCCCGGAGTTTGAAATACCACTCCTTGGAGTTTGTAATTTCACTATTACGCTGAAATACCACTCCTCTTAGCCAATCAGATTGCAGAAATTTCTTTGGTCATGTTATAAGAGTGTTAATCCAAAGCGAAAAATGGAATTCAAATTTGCTTTGCAGTTATTAATCCAAAGTGAAAAATGGAATTCAAATTAGTCTGCAGGTTTGTTTTTGGCGCTTTTTGCAAATAATACATACGCGACAGTTAGAAAAATCCTCTCTTAACTCATCATGCAGCCAGATTTTTTTTTTGGGGGGGGGGGGAGAAGGCCGGTTTACTTTACACTCAATAGCAAATATACCGTATATAGTAGTTATTATACACTGTAAATTATATCATCTATAAGAGATTTAGTGAAACCATGTTAAATTTAAAGCACTGTTCGGTCAATTATTTTATTGCTGCTGCGTGTAATTACAAAGATGCAAACCTGATAACAAAGCACAAATGGCATGTCAGCATCCCAAAACTGGCGAGAGTTTATATGAATGCAAACATTACCGCGGTAAACGTGCAACTGTCCCAGTGAAAGATTCAAAGAGAATCGATTATCTAAAATCGTATACTACTCTTAATTTGTGTTTTCCCCTCTCTGCTGCCTAATCTTTATTGAGTACTCACACGTTAGCAATTGTTCATCATTAACCTACAATCACAGAAATGCGAATTCTGCCGCTCATTGGAAGAATAATAGCAACTTATGATATGACCCGTACGGCCCCGCGCTAGGGTTGTCCACATTATGCTCGAAATGTTCACTATTATGGTAATTCTTTATGCTAAAAAAATATTACTATTATGCTCAAAAGGTCTCACTATTATGCTCAATTATTTTTTATTCGGATTAATTAATTAATTAATTAATACAAATTAACTAATTAATTGATGCATTCATTACCTGCATAATTATGACGGTTTCCAGAATATTAAACAATTATTCACCAACACTGAGGTGAATAATTGTTTTAGTATATACCACACTCCAGGGCCGGGTTGTTCAAAGCCCGATTAGTGTTAATCCTGGATTAACTCTGCACAGAACCTATTGGTTACTAATCGGGCTTTGAACAACCCGGCCCAGGTGAATAGCCGGCACCAAATAGTTATTTTGTTTTCTGTCAAATGGACAAAAACTCGCGCGAGATGATCGCTGGTTTGCTCGGAGGTGAATATAAAATCATATTCACTGTTTGAGTAGCCAATCAGAGTGCGCGAAAAGTGATATTCACTGGTGTGGTATATACTAAATGTAATTATTTCATGTTATTCTGGATCGTGATGGAGCTTTCAATGTAGTCTTCCAGCCTAGTCCCTAGGCCTTCTGGCTTGGTATTTTGTCTGAGTGGGTTAATGGGATCCCTGTAGGTTGTAATGGCTTGTGACGTCACCAACTGTCAAACCAGAAGGCCTAGCAGAATTCGCCCAGCTGGGCCCAAACATTCGCAAAAATGGGCCCAAGATGGCGACCACTCTTGATGACAAGGGGGGAAATAGTTTAAAGACTTGCATGCATCAGCAGGGCTGTCCACATTATGCTCGAAATTATGCCAGCATAATCAGTGTGGACAACCTACCATTTACAAAAGTCACGTGATGAGGGCCGGACATGTATCGCGTGAGCGGGCCGGAAAAAGCCTTCCGGCCCAGCACAATGTTTTCTTGCTGTTTTGCGGTTTGATCTACAAAATAATATGGTCATATGATAAAAAAAGCCTATCGACTGAGTTAGGTCGGGCCGGATGGGAAAATATTTGGCTCTCGGTCATTTTGTACGTGCGCTCGGTCCGTACGTCATAACCTCGAGCCAAATAGTTTCCCGTCCGGCCGTCCCACACAGTCAATATAAGTACCTATTACTCGTTCCAGCAGAAAAGGTTAAATTTTACTTGCAAACTGGGGGAAACTCTGCGAAAGCGAATAACATTTCCCTAGATTTTTAAACCCTGGAAAATTGTGGATTTCCTAGAATTCGGAAATTCGGGAAAGCACGGAAAATTCTCGGGATAGCTAGGGATTTTCCGGGCTTTCCGCGGATTTCCAGGTTTCCTTATATTCCGTGCTTTCCCGGAACATCCCAGATTTTTCCGGGTTTTCCGCGGAATTTTACTCGCGCGGAAAGCCCGGATGGATTCCGGGAAAGCCCAGAATATTTTCCGGGCTTTTTTCGCGGAAAACCCAGGATTTTCCAGGTTTTCTTAAATTCCGTGCTTTCCCGGAATATCCCGGATTTTTCCCGGCTTTCCGCGGAATTTTCCTCGTGCGGAAAGCCCGGATTAGCTCCGGGAAAGCACGGAATATTTTCCGGCCTTTTTCCGCGGAATACCGCGGAATTTCCGGGCTTTTGGTGCAAGGGCCAGTTTGCAAAATAAAATGTAGTGAAGGTGTTTTTATTAGCCAGAATTTCCATGAACTTTATGAAAATCAACCCGAATTGATAGTTGTTTTGCTCCAAAACAAGACTCGGTTTGCCAAATTGGGCTCAAACCTGTACCCGGTACCGTTGCACCTCTCATTTACGTTGTGTACATGAGTCCCCCCCCCCCCCCCCCGAGTCCTAACTTCCGCATCTGACCCAATGTCCGCCGTTGTTTTCCCCCGCGAAATTTGAGATTAGTATTTCTAAAAATAGACTACTCTGTAAACTGATGGGTCGCTACCCCAATACCAGATGGACACTTCTGGTTATGGACTTCTGGAGCAATTTTATTTTATTTTGGAATTCACGCTTCACGTTTCTTAGTCAACTAAAAATATTTTTTTATCCTCCCATTTAGGGTCAATTTTTATATGCTTCTCTTTTATAGGGGAGGAGGGCATATTTTTTTAATTAGGCACACTTACTATGGCTTATTTATAGGCTTATCCAAGGGGGTCATAATTTTTTGAGACGAGAACTGCACGGTCACAATTTTTTGGGCAAGTAACAATGCAGATCTAGTAGCCCCCCCCCCCTCCCCCCCCTCCCCCATACCGCTATAAAATAATGTCCGGTCCCTAATAGCTCACTTTCGATATATGCTGCACTTGTCACACACAAAGGTATCATCACGAGGCTCCGGGTAAATTAAATTTATATTTTATCTTTTCACGAATCACTGAGCATTATACCCAGGAGCCTCACATTGAAACCTTTGTGCGTGACAAGTGGAGTATATACATCGAAAGTGGGCTATTATTGTGGATACATAAAGGTTTTGATATATAACCCGTAAATGGCCGCCTACTTTGAAAAGACTTTGCCGAATAAAGGAAGTGTTACCGACTTGCGTGCTTTGTTCTGTTTTTAATTCTGTTCAAATCTTCGTTGGAACACTCACATCTCTAATATTGCAAACAAGGGAAAGCAAACATTGGGCTTTCCTAAGAGAAATCTTAGAGTAAATTCGCCATTCCTGAAATCTGTCGCATATAAGAGTCTGGTTTGTCCACAGTAAATATCAAGAAAATTGAGATGGTCCAAAGAATAGCAGCGCGCTACACCCTGAACAGATACCACAATACATCAAGTGTATCTTAAATGCTACAAGAACTCGAATGGGAAACCTTAGAACTAAGAAGAAAAAATAATAGACTGTCTGTGCTATTTAAGATTCGTAATGATGTAGTTGAGGTAGACAAACAGAAGTATTTAACACCAATGGGGAGAACAAGTCGACATCTACATCAATTCTCCTACAAAGTCCCTCCATCACAGACAAACTATCATCAGTTTTCTTTCTTCCCTAAGACCATAAGAGAATGGAACAGCTTACCACCAACTCTAGTCCAGGCTAAATATATCTCCTCCTTCAAAACAAAGCTAGCTTGATCATCACTTCCTGTGAAATTAACTGATGCAGCTCTAATTACTTTTCTTTTTCATTATTATTATTATTATTATTTATTACTTATCTATTACTGTTATTCTTTGCCAATGACCAAACACCTCGTAAGAATCATCTTAGAGATGGAGACGAGTATAGGAAGATAGATAATTGATAAACTTTAAAAGAAAACTTCCTGAATAAACAAGCTAATTAACTAATTAAGATTTAAAACGGCGGGAAGTTTTAAAACTAACCGAATTAGCTTGCAGCGAGTGGATCTCATATTTGGAAATAACTGCCAGATAGCCTGATGATTTTTACATGCATGAAAACCATAATGAAGTTGACGTAGTTATTGTGGTATGTAATAAGTTTTGATAACCCGTAATGCTCGCGTCGACCATCTACTTTAAAAGAACTTCGCCGAATGAGGAAGTGTTACCGACTCGCGTGCTTTGTTGGAAACAAATGTTAAAGAGTTGCATGCATGAATTTATTTCTGAAACACCGTCTTGTTTTCGATCTTCTACTATAAACCTTGAGAGCCAATAATCTACTTATTCTGGAGGTGAATTTCACAAATCCGCAACACTTCCGTATTTTCACAGAGCAGTATCAACAGTTTACTTTCTAAACTCTTTCAACGTTTCCCAGTCTTTTACCGTCTACTATGTTGCCATCTTCAGGTGCGTTCACACTAGGGCCGAAACATGTTTAAAATAATTATGTTTCAAAGAAACACGTTTCCCATAAACTTGTTTGAAACTGCATTGTTCACATTAGCGGTCTGTTTCAAACACGTTTCCGTAATTTATGCATGCATGTTGCAGTTTCTTCAGCAAACTTTGTTTTTAGAGTTTAAATGGAGCTCGAACTTGTAGTTGCTTTTATCCTCTGGTCGATCAATCTTACTAATCAGGCTCTTCGTAGACGAACAACCTTCCAACGTTTAGCCAGTAGACAGCTTTTGCGATATCTTCGGCTCAAGATATTTCGTTTGAAATCGACTAGCATAGCAGCTTAATTCTAGCGATTGTTGGATTGAGAGTTTTGCTCTGTTTTGCTGCTCGAGATTGTGCAGTCACTCGCACGTTTGGTCCGGTGCGTTGAATGGCTCTCTCTTTCGGTTCGATAGCAATGTTAGTTCTTCCAGATATTTTTCTTCCTTCCCATGCATCGCAGATACAAGTTGATTAGACTCGTCACATCCCCAGTTGATATTAACCGCCTTTCTAGCAGTAACGTCCTCTCCGCTTATGCCCGCCATGATAACCTTTTCAGTCTGGCGTAGATCGAAACTACCCCACGAGGTAGTTTCAAACATGCTCAGAGTAACCACGTTTCAAACATGATTCGCGCAATTAATCATTGAGTGTGAACGCTCTCTATAGTGAAACATGTTTCGTTCGTGATCAGATTAAGCATGTTTCGGACTAGTGTGAACGCAACATTAGTGTTCACTGGAACTTTGAAGCGCGGTTTTGCACTATTTCTTCCGGAATTAATAATTCATCAAAGCACATATTGTGTATTGGTTCGGCCGTAACGATGAGATCTTGGGTATTGACTCCACGGCCAGATCATCCACGTACTCAGCCATGCTCGTGTTATGAAACACACTCCAAAAACTATTCAGTAATTCACGAGGTAAGTAGCCAACCAGAGAACCACGTGCAGTACTTTGAAACCCCGTCAAACTACTATCTACAGTACTTCGGAATCCTTTTCCAAGTCCTTTGAACATTCATAGTTCAAAGCTCTAGGACTTAGAAAAGAATTTCTAAGTACTGTAGGCAAATACCTTGAACAAAGAGATGTCTCACGATTGATCACGGACTTCCCCAATCGCGGTAAAAAATATCAAGGTACATGCATACATACCGTCTCTCCAATGTGGGACCTGTTTTTTGCACACTGCCCTGACACTGCGCATGTCCGTGACGCCAACTATAGTGCCAAACTAACTATAATGATTTCATCAAATTTCACGCCAGGTTGTAAACACGTACTCCCACGAGAACAAGCGCATAATTGTTAACGTCCCATCTTTTCTTTAACAATGGACGTTTGATTACTTAAGTCAAACAAAGCAACGTATGTAAATACGCAAGTACAACCTGCATGTACAAGTCTGAAACATTGAAACTCTAAATGGTTGAAGTTTTAAAATAATTTTGTTGTTTATCCCACAACCACCAAACAAGCATGAAATTATTAAGTAGTTTTTGAAGTCGTTTCTGCGCCTCAGACTGAAACTAATTGCGCCGACTTTGAAGCCCCGTCCAGACCTCATTGTCGGCCTTGAAACATTACTGAACGGATTTCAGCCGATTCAATTGCCAAAATGCAAAATTGTTTCTTATTTGTATATGAAAAAGTAGTTAATTGTACACGGAGTTTTATACCCAACATATTTCAATGATCATTAAAAATTACGAACCACGAATAAAAACCTTTAATTCCCCATGAAAATGGTTAATTATAAAACAAAAGATGACGATTTGTTTTCAACAGAAACACAGTCACCAAAAATGTCTTCAAAGTGTAAATGTGCTGCGCTTTCTTTCGGGAACTGTAAGCCTATAATGATTTTTTTTAAATTTTATTCTTGAGTAAAATCATGAGCTAAGTTGGTTAAGCATTGGCCACTCGTGTAACATGGGACTATTTAACATTGCTCGTAATGATTAATGCCACGAGGGCTTCGCATTACTCACAATGTTAAATCCCATATCACACGAGTGGCCAATAATTAACCCTTACTTAGTATTGACCACTTTTAAACGAGGGGACTGGGACCAAGTGTGGAAAAATAATCTGATAAAAAAGCAAACCCCAAAATACGGAACATCACATAAAAATGTGTAACTTTACCACATGTTATGGCGTTTTGGTGAATATGACGTGAATGGCAAGCTTTCATAAATAACTAAAATGAGAGAATAATGTACATGAACGTAAGGGCGTACAAGCATCCCATGTAACCATACATTCTCTCTCATTTTAACAATACTTGAAATACGTCATATGTTTAATGTCAAGGCGTATCATGCAAACCAATATTCTTCAAACTTTGTAAATCTACTGATTTTTATGTGATATTTCTTGTAGTGGGGTTGATTTTTGAATCAGAGTAAACTGATTTTCACACTCGGTCCCAGTCCTCTACTCGTTTCCAAAGTGTCCTATTGACCATTGCTAGGGTTAATCAACGCGTTATCTCCCTTAGATTGACTAATATCATCAATTGTCAAAATGGCTAGAATTGATTATAATCATTATTCTAAGACAAACCATAACCCGAACTACAAACCGAACCCTAACCATCGGACGAGTTCGCGGGTAAACGACGGGTTCTCACTCACCTTGAGCTAGGGTTCACAGGTAAACAAGAAAGGAAGGTAAACGAGAGAAACAATTTTTTTGAGCGCTCCTACTCGAGCTCGAACTCGTAACCGTTTGCGTGTAGTGCTTGCCAATGGTAGTACAGACGTCATGACCACTACACTAAGCGCGTCTACCGTCGTTCGGAATTTGACAATTGTTTATCTTTATCCTTGACTGGTTTTAACCTCGAGGTTAAATAGATTAGTCAATCTATTAGTCAATCTAAGGGAGATAACGTGTTGGGTTAATGTGATTCATTTAAGTAGCACATATTTCAAGTTGTGAATATCTATATGAAACCATTTAGACTTACATATATACAAGCTAAGGAATAAATGAAAACTATTGTTTATGTCTTACTCTATTAAGCGCTGAAAGCTAAAACATCAAGTGATATCCTCTTACTTTACGTGGTTATTGCAATTTCCCAAAAGTCTTTAATTATGTTGTTTCTTTTTAAGTTATCTGTAATTATTATAATAGGCCTAGTTATATTGCATGCATGTTTGTGGTATATCCTTTTGCAATAAAATATTATATTAACGTTTAAAACTTACCTTTTTCTTTCTTTTGTTTTGATTTCTGTTAAAAAGAAAGCAGGCTAGAAGTCTTAAACATTAAATGGCACGAAATACTGCTATAAATATGACAAAGTATTGTAAACTATGAATACCTAAACATCGTTTATTTTTACTCCTTAAAGTGCTAGCTATAGTGAAACGATTTTTGACTTTTTCCTCAACATTTGACAACATCAGGAGGACATGGCCCTTAATGATCTCAATGATGGTTTTGGCCCACAAAATATATTGTAGGGTGTATTTTAGAAGGTTTTTTCTCACCACAGGAAACCCGGTTACTTGTTCTCTCTCAACTGTGATTTTGGTGGCTTGTGACGTCACAACCAGGATTTGGATACTGAAAGTGAAGCGCAGTTAAGCGACGTTTCCTTGACATTTAGTGAACGAGTCTCTAGTTTAGGATTTGATGGTTAAAATCCAATTCGATATTACCCTTTTGTGCCATATTATATATTCTTGTACAAGTCTATTTACATAGTTTTCACAAACCGTGAAATGACAGTGCCTTTAAAGTTGAAATAATAAACAAAGCTGTCGATGAACGTCTGACAAAACTAATGCCAGTATACAGAGGAGTGTTAAGAAAACTAATAGGAAAACAAACGATCCAGGATTAAAAGTATTTAAGCATTTCGATGCACAAAATGTTATCGCCAGGATTACTACTCACAATCGCTGTCTTCCTCACCCTCCCCTTCTGATTTACTTCATTATAAATAATGTTCTTGACGTCATCCTTTTCCTTTGTATAAGAGGAGCCAATAATACAGAAGTAAAAATAATGGAGAAGTAAGTAAGCATATCAGTATCCACTTTTGATAGGTGCTTTTATGTACATAGGTTTCAGTATGAGGCTCCTGGGTAATTTCAATTTTATTATATTCTCCGAGAAATTGAAACCTATGTTCGTGATAAGTGAAGCATTAATTATTTTCTCCACACGTGTATATTAGTATGTTCTGATAAAATCGTCCATCCAGTGTTTGATCTGTGCTGTGATGTCCCTTCTAGTGAACGCTGTATTGGGAAGGTCTGAGTGTGATTGAGGGGCAATGTTTCCAGGATTGTTGGACATTTCAAGCATCGATTCTGGTGAACTTACACTGGACTCAATTATCCTCTTTCTAACTTTATGAACATCATTATCACCTTTGTCGTATCCTTGGGATAACTTGAACTAAAGAGATGTGCTTGATTTTAAGTGATATTTATAAAATGTGTTATATCGGCCTCTAAAACTCATTAATATTAAAAAAGTGCGAGAGCCAATCTGGTGGGATAGATTATACCACGTGATGACCTCTATAAACGACAACACAAAACTCTTAATTATCGAACTTGAACATTTACAGAACTCTTGGTTATTCAACTGGAACACTTATAGAACTGGTGACGTAATGTAGTTCTATATATAGATGTTCCAGTTCAATAACCAAGAGTTCTGTACGTTTTCTAGTTCAGTAGGGACTCGTTATCCCCGTACTCCGCTGAAATATTCATGTTGTGCTAGTGATAGACTGGAGTCTCCAAACAGTAAAGTTCTTAGTTTAAATTTGTCCGTGCAAGTTTGCCAATTAATAATAATTGTTAACTGATCAAAAAGGGTCAGAAATTGTCAGAAAGGAAAACCGATGAAAAAAGAAATATAGTGCTTTGACAGAGAACGAGATGAAATATAGAATACAATTTGGATGAGAATTGCTATGCCAATATTGAAGCTTTAGTAAGTAGTAACTGCGGATTTTTATATTTTCTGATCCAGTGAAATCATAAACAACAAATTGTGATAAAACATTTCAGTTAAAGTATATTTGCTGAATTAAACTTGATTATATTTAGTTATTTTCAAACCATAACATGCACAACCGCGAGTGAAACTTTACGTAAACAATTCCGCTTTAGTTACTATTATCAGGACCCATAGATAGTCTCATCATCATCATCATCATCATCATCATCATCATCATCATCATTTATTACGAAAAAACCACCAATTACAAACATGTATAAAAAGGTACTACTACACCACGCTACACTACATAACAGCACACAACTTCATTCACATAATTAGAAATATAAAGAAATTGATGCCGTATTATAACAAAAAAACAAAAACTAACGGTGGAGAAAAACAGCCTAAATAGAAGCTGAAAGCTTATTATATTTAGACTGTCTTTTTTTCTTCTTTAGATTGTACTTTTTGTGTTTATAGTACAATAAGATTAACTTAATACAGATAAAGAAGTGTTATGGAGAAAGGAAGAAGAAGGAAGAAAAGGAAAACAAATGAAGTATGCAATTATAAGTGGAGGAGATTCAAACAAGAGGATTATGAATTAATCAAATATTTTTTCAGTTTATATTTAAAGTTTATAAGGGAAGTACAGCGTTTCAGTTCATTAGGAAGAGAGTTCCAAAACTTGGGACCCTGATAAATTATGGAGAATTGCCTGGTGTTGGTTCTACAAAATTCAGGCCTGTACTCATGAGCTCTCCTAGTGTTGTAGGAATGAAAGCTAGAGTTAGTGTTGAACATTTCTTGAAAAACATGTGGTAGTAACTTTCTTTCATAAGAAAACATAAATACACCTACTTGTAATTTATATATATTCGATAAAGTTAAAAGATTGCCAGCTGAGAAAAGTGGTGCAGTATGGGCATCGAAACTTGATTTTGTAATTATTCTAATAATTCTTTTCTGCAACACCACTACCCGATTTAGAGTACTAGCATAAGTGCTACCCCAAATAATATTACCGTAATGCAGATAGGGATAAACAAGTGCAAAATATAGGCTGCGAAGTGAAGTTTGGGAGAGAAAAAATCTAGATTTAGAAATAATACCTATGGATTTTGATATCTCATTGGTAATAGTTGCCATATGTTCTTTCCAGTTGAGGTGTTCATCAATAAAAACTCCCAGAAATTTTGTGCTGTGTTTTAAGGTAATAACTTCATCATTGAGTTTAAGATGAGAGCCACTAGTAGCTAGTTTCCTTTGTCTAGGTCTAAATATGATGTAGTTTGTTTTGTTAATATTAATAGTAAGCTTGTTAGCTATAAGCCAGTCAGACACCTTCTTGAGCTCATTATTCATTGTAGAGTAAAGAGTGTCAATATTTTTATCCGTACAAAAAACATTAGTGTCATCTGCAAATAATATAAACTGTAACACATTAGAAGATTGGTGGATATCATTAATGTATAAGATGAACAACAGGGGGCCAAGAATGGACCGCTGTGGGACACCGCATACAACAGATTGATAGTCTGAGCATTTACCCCTAAATTCAACAAATTGTTTGCGATTTATTAAATAGCTATATATCCAATTATATGCAAGACCTCTAATTCCATAGTGTTGTAATTTATCAAGTAGAATTGTATGGTTTACAGTATCAAAGGCTTTAGACAAGTCCAGAAATACCCCTGCACAAAGTTCTTTGTCGTCAAATGAAGAAGAAATTTGATCTACTAATCGCAAAAGGGCAAGAGAAGTAGAGTGCTGAGATCTAAAGCCAAATTGGTTATCATAAAGCACATTGTTCTTATTTATAAAGTCTAGGATACGATTAAACATAGCTTTTTCAAAAAATTTAGAGAAAGCAGGTAATATAGAAATAGGTCTATAATTAGTGAAGAAGGAGGGATTATCAGCTTTAAAAATTGGTGTGACTTTAGCAGTTTTAAGGTTTTGTGGCACGGATCCAGTAGAAATAGAAAGATTTATGACGTGAGCTAAGGGTGCAGAAAGATAAAATATGTTATCTTTAACGTCTGTGATACTAACATGATCAAATCCTGCAGCCTTACCAGATTTAAAACTACTTGCAATGGTTACAATTTCGCTCTCAGTTACTGGCTCAAGAAAGCAGGAATGTATAATGCGTTCTTTAAGATATTGTTTGTGGCTATTACAAGATTCCGGGATTTGTTTTGTTAAGTTTGCATGGTCCCATATTAGTAAAATATTCGCAAAAGGTATTTGCAATAGAAGCAGGATCATTAAATTCTGATCCATTGTGGACAAATGTGGATGGAAATGTTGATCTAGATTTCCTCTTATTGATAATTTCATTTAACAATTTCCATACAGCTCTCATATCACCTTTGATGGATTCTAATTTATAATCATAATATTTCTTTTTAGCTATCTTCAACAGATAAGTAAGCTTGTTTTTATATTTTTTATATAGTGTTTCATTTGTATCAGTAGGATACTTCAGAAAGGTTTTATAAAGCTTAGTTTTGGTCATTAATGGATGATAGGAAACCCGTTGAAATCCATGGCTTAGAAAATAATTTGGCTTTCCTATGAGACACAGGCTTAAATGGAAAACACTTTTCATAAATATTGGTATACGTAGATAAAACATAATTGTAGGCCTGATCAGGATCTTGATTATCATACAATGCACTCCAGTCATGCTCACATAACTCCTGGCTAAACTTATGCTTGGTAGATGGGTTAACGAATCGCCTAGAGAAGGTCACCTTGGAGTTAGAGTTATTTGGTTCTAAACCAGTTTGATGAAGAATAGTGAAGATAGGTAGGTGATCAGATATATCTGTATAGAAAAGTCCATTAGTAGTCTCACATTCAAGATTATTGGTGAAAATATTATCAATTAAAGTTGCAGTATGTGAAGTTATTCTAGTGGGACGAGAGATAAGAGGAAAGAAGGACTGAGAGAACATATCATCTAAAAAATCGGTAGTAAGCAAACATTGTTGATATTTAAATAAATCCAAGTTAAAATCCCCCATTAGAAAACAGGGTTTTTGTTCCCTGGATACTTTTGCTAATATTTCATTCATAATATTAAGATATTCTACAACATTACCCCTAGGGGGGCTATAAATAGTTCCAATAATGATATTTTTTTGATTCGGCCTTTCTATCTCTATAAACAATGATTCAACAACTTGTGAATTAAAGTGGCTCAGATTATCCCTTAATCGATGCTTAAGTTCACTATTTGCAAAGACACCAACACCTCCTCCTGAAGTTTCTTCTCTACACTTATGAATAAAATCATATCCGTCAATATTGGTTGTGTCTTTGGCATTTTTTAACCAAGTTTCTGAAATACCAATAACAGAAAAATTATGATTGATAGAGTTCAAGAAGTCAGTGAGCTGATTCAAATTCTGGTTTAAGCTACGTATATTTAAATGCAGAAAGGAAAAGGAGGAGCGTTGCTTTGATAATAATTCATTAAATTCATCTTGAATATAGTAGTTGCTATTATTAGTAGTGTAAAATTGCTGATCAGGGTCAATGTCAAACGTTCTCTTTGTATAATGGTCAGAAAAAGGGTCAAAATATAAAGATTCTAGGCGATCACTATCAGAACTGGGTGAACCATTATTGTTGATTTCATTGTTACTTATCTTCGACAGAGCTGAGTCCATTACGTGCTGAGCTTCTGCAGGTCAGCAATAGTAGTAATTGTGATGATAGAGGAGTCATCAGTCTCTCTCAGGTGGACTTTACTTCCCCTTGCCCAGCAATACTTGTACTTAAGCGAGAACTTTACTTTATTAGCTTCATAGAGAAGGTTCTGAACACGGGGAATCAGATGCTCGAAGATCTTAATATTCGCACAATTGTCATCAGCATCAAGTCCAAGATCCGTAGGATCCACCGTGCTGGCCCTAGCTCTAGCGCCCATCACTGCTTCACGAGCCAATCGCCGCACAAACTTGCACACAATCGGCTTTACTTTCTTGACGCCATTTTGACCTTCGTTCCGTGGGGCAACTCTCGGGTTCACTCTGTGAGCTATGTCGATGTCTGACAACGAAATACGTACTCCCATTGCGTTAAACAACTTCACGCAGGAATGTGTGGTCTCAAAGGCAGTTTCATCAGAGGATTCTGGCACTCCTAAGATCTTGATATTGTAAGCATAACTGTATACTTCAAAATTCAAAATGGCCGCCTCTAGTTGACGAACTTGGGACGAAACTGACTCAAGCCTGGAACTTAATTCTTGCAGCTCTTTCTTTGCCACTCTTTGTGTTGATTGTAGGCTATCATATTCATCACTCATGAATTGCAAGGAGCGCTGCTCGGATGATTCTTGATTTTTTTCGGCAGCAAATCGTTCTCGCCACATGTTCATGTCTCTTGTCAACTCCTCGACCTTACTGCTAAGAGCTATATTATTTTCCTTCAACTTCTTCATTTCAGCCATAACAAATCACAATAATTAACGGTGGACTATTTTCAGCACAAATAGGTAACTTAGTACATATAAACACAGAAATTTAGAGAAAAAAATATCGGAGCGCGGTCGAAACGTGACACTCCACTCGTGACAAGACAAGATGTTTTCAAATAAAGAAGTTTAACCAGGTTTAACTAACTCAAATTCAACTGATAATAATAATAATAATAATAAATTGTATTTCCAGAGGATACACGCTTACCCTAAAAAGAGTAATTTAAGGCGTGGTCCTCGAATAATTATTATTACAATATTTATGTACATTTGTAGAGAAGCGGAAAGGAATTAACGGGAGATACAAGTAGATATTTACATATTAAGTTGCAGTTTCTTTCTTCCAAATGACTAACTTTATTTTGTTGTTCTAGAAATATTTTTTTCAACTTTCTTTCGAATAATAATCATCTAAACAGAGGTTGTCAGCAGTCCGTTTTAACGGCTTGGTGGTTGTTTGAATACAAATAAGAATCCCAACAAAAGCTTAAAGTACAAATCGAAAGTGATTTGTTCATAGTGCAACATGCCAACGGTCTATAAGAATAAACCAAACGAAAATCAAAGCAATCTATTACCTTTTCTTGGATGGCATTCGGTTATAACCAAAACCAAGCAATCAGCATAAGCTCATTGAAAGTTAGACTTAGTTTAACAAGTGTGAAAATAGATCATCCAGGCGATAAAAACAATTAGCGCCACACTTACCATCAGGCCGAGTACATGGTGATCCACAATATTGCAATTAAGCTCACAATAATCGTGGATCTTATTCGATTACATTCAGGATCCATTGCTGGTCAGTACCTGGGAAAAAATATTTATAAGAGAGGTGATTCTTCATCGTGAAATACTCTCCTTCAGCACAAAACGTAATCTTATATCTTACAGTAGTGGCGCCTGCAGCATTCCAACGAAATGAATAAAGTAATAGATCCCTCGCAGTTTGACGATTAGGAACATTAAGCTAAAGGTAAACTGTCTTGTCGATATCATATATATGGATGTAGAATCGCACTGGGTCACGCAATTGTCGACTTAAAAAAACGAACGCGAATTTTGCTTCCGCAATATATATATCTGCCATGTTTTCACTAAAGGACCCTTAGAACCGAACACCGCCTTTTGTGAAAACATGGGTGATCTTGTGTGCCTTTAGCTTTTAAAGTCAGTTACTCGTGTTTTTGCCGTTTTTTTTTAGGGCAAATGGCAGTTTAAGACTTTTCTGGCCTTTCTAACCCATAATTGATCTCCAAGTATTTTATGTGAGGGGGGGGGGGTGACTAGTTCAAACATTTTCGCGGATAACTCGACCTTTTAATGGATTTCGATGCACTATACGGCAATACAACGTTCTCTTAATGTAGTTTGCGTTTAAGTGATGGAAGTTTGATGTATTTTGAGTAAAAATACCAGAAAATGGCCTTTTTCTAACCTAAGCCTAACCTCTAGGTCTCAAATAAAGAAATTATGGGATAGATCTAAGACAAGTCAATTATGGGATGGAAAGGCCAGAAAAGTCTTAAACTGTCATTTGCCCTTTCAAGAAAACGGCAAAAATACGAGTTACTGGCTTTTTAAGCTAAAGAAACACAAGACTTGCCATGTTTTCACAAAAGGACCCTTAGAACCTAAGACCGCCTTTTGTAAAAACATGGGTGATATGTTTCTCCTTTAAATAATGTTCACTATACACCAGGGCTACGCAATAATGTTTACTCGTTTGCCCATTGGATGGAAAGCGGACAGAGCTGAATAACTAGGGCGCATGCGCGAGCTTATGCGTAAATCGGCGTGAATATTACCGAAAACAATATCTGTTGGCGGTCAATCTCTCGTGTTTGAAGGCAATTTTATCCCAGTTTTTAACACTTAAGCTGCATTGTTCAAAACATATGTTGTTTCTCAGTTTCTAGAGGAAATGGTCTGAGTATTTGAATCTTATCCTTCCAGCAAAAATCGTATTCTTCGTAGAAAACATGAAGGTACTCGCTGGACAGCGTTGAATATCGTACCCAGACCCCATTTACTGAATAACGTGACGCGCGGGAACTCGGGACGACTGCAACGTATACAAAAATGGCGATTTTTTTTTTTACGGGTACCTTCAAATATTATATGAATTATTAATTGCATAATCTAAACGGATAAAAAAATTATAGACCAATGGAAACAAAGTGGAGAGTGACATAATATGAAATATAAATACAATTAATAAAGTGACATGATGATCATTGTGAAAAATAACTTAAGTTTAATCACGTATATTTGTACCTAGTGATTAATGAAAATACGAAATTGCCAGAGCTACGAAAGCCCTATAGCACTACGGTTAGCTAAACCTGACATGAGCAGCATTCAAAACTAGAATGCAGCTGTGGACAGCTGTTTCGTCCTTATTGCAGGGTCTGAATGGGGTTAACTGACTACTGACAAACGGCCTTCAAAATAACTGACAACTGACAACCGAAACATAACTGACAACTGACAAATTTGGTTTTTGTGGGTCAAACATAGTAATTTTCTCTAGTAATGATTAACTAGGCCTAACTGACAACTGACAAATGGCCAAAAATTTAACTCACAACTGACATGTAGACCCCCCCCCAGTCAGACCCTCTTATTGCATGGGACTCGTCAGCACAGCGTAGCAAGCAGAATGAACTTCTGGTGTCGACACTTCAGGCCTCAGCCATATAGCTGCTATGAATTCTAGAAACGAGCTAAGACATCGTCAACTATTCCGGTCATGACGATGCTGCGGTACGTCAGCGGTTTCTACCATAAATGACTCAGATTCAGTACAAAGAATGTATGGAACGACTTCACAATTTCGCAAATACAAACGAACATAATATAGAGTCTCACCTTGCCGGACCAACAGTCCATTATATAAGCCAAAGTCATCTGATTGTTGCAAATGTTTTGATAAAATGCTTGTATTATACTTTTCCTTTCCACAATGCTCTACTACGAAGAAATCGTCACTCAATCCTTCTTCTGGACGAGCAAAAAGGTTGACAAGTTCGTATATCGCTCAGCGCGATATCTTTTTTACCTCTGCTGCACAACTCTTAGGTAATATCTGGTCAAACAGTAGCGACAAAAAGAAAATGTTGTATATTTTGAATGGTATTAAGGACAAAAACTATAATTTAAATTCTAAATTCTTTGAGTTTGTTCAAAATACCAATTTTCCATCGCTACAGTCTGACTTGTATATATATGGTTCTCTTTTTGTTTTCTAAACTTAATGTTATGCACTTATTTTAATTAATTTAAATTGTAATTTTATGTTTCCTTTTGTGTGTCTGAAACTGCCCTTATACTTGTTGTATTTTTTTCTGTATGAGCTCCCTCGATAAGCCTTTAGCTTTTGGAGCAAATGCAGAGAGCAAATATGTTTAAATAAAAAAATAAAAAAATATCTAGGCAATATCGATTACTCAATTTGCCGAACAGGATTCACATAGTAGACCTGGTTGTCGTTCGTAATCCAAACTTATACACTCCGAGCATTAAGATTTCCTTTTCCCGTTATCTCGAAATGTCGCTACAAACAAAACTAAAATCCAACACGATGCTCCATCCTTCATAGTCGTTTCCGGTTTGTGAATCGATGAGAATCTCAGCGTGATTTTACCCAGGAAAATCTATGGAAGGTTTGCATATTTACCAAACTTTACACCCAAAACTCAGCTATCCAAGCATGCAGGTGAATTGTGGGAGAGCTGTAAAATGGTAGTTAATTTTGGTTAGCAGTTTAAAATCTGCAAAAAATTCACTTGCGCGAAAACAAAAATAACCCATGATTCCCATCTTACTCAGGAGTGCAATTTTCCTATTTTTCCAAATGTCCAACGTTCTTAATATTTACAACTTTGAAAGATTTAAGTATCACATGAGTATTGACGGTGTCAAAAGCCTCCGGTATGTGAAATATTAAGTGTATTCACAGGGAAAACCGCTGACGTACCGCAGACTAGTCATGTCCGGAATAGTTGGCGATGGAAGAGATTGGTTATCAGCTACGTCTCACATTGCGTGTGGCAAGCAGCCAAAATCCATTCTAAACCAGCTTTACATGCCAGTTATATGGAGAGCAAAAGGGATAGCCAGACTATCCTCCTCTAATAACCGTAGTGCTATGTGAAAGAGTTTGCTCGATTTTTATAGGGCTGTCGTAGCCCTGAACATTTCGTATTTACATTATTAGAGGAGGATAGTCTGGCTATCCCTTTGTTTTTGCTCGCCATAGCATTGGCATGTAAAGCGGGTTTTTGTATTGGTTTTTGGCTGCTTGCCACACGCAACGTGTGACATAATAGCCTGCGTAACAAGCGTTTCCGTGGGTTTTTTCGGAGCGTAGGAAGACTGGGGCGAGAGCCAAAAATGGAACGAGGTGGGAGGGGAGGAGAGAAGAAGGAAACGCTTGCAGACAGACCCCGGGATTCTGAAAACCCCGTTCGTCCACGAACGGAGTTTCTGATTGGCGCGGCTCGAGTTCTTTGATTGACATCCATCAATAACATTTTGACGCACGCAAGGCCAGGGCTTCGAACAATCAACTCATCATGTCAAATGGTCGACGAATCTTTCGACTTCATGTTATAGCGCACCACGATTCCCAGAGTTAAACTAGGCCACTTCAACAGTACAAAATTCTCTATTATAGTTCAGGTGTATTTAGAGTCGTTCTAAAATGATTTGGGATCGAAAATGGTTAAGGTTTGTTTTATTTGGGGGTTAGGTTTGCAATGAATCGTGTTGTGAACACTGACATGAAGTCTCTGCCCTTTCGAGGAAGTGCTTCGGCACGACTCTAGGCTATCGTTCGCGTTTATTTGGACAACAACAACAACAACCACGCCGGGCACAAATGATCGTAAAAACGGCGAGTTTTATATATATATAAAAGTTGTCGACATACAAGAATGAATTTTGGTAGGTGTGTAAAGGAGTGTAAACAAAACATAGTCTGATAAGTTAATCTAATATAGCCATCATTATGACGTCACAATGACGTCATATATCCTTTTCTAATAGGTTTCTTATAAATTTTTATTACCTCTAAAAACGTTTTATTATATCTTTTTAAAATCTCTTGTTTATGAGAATGAAATAATCGAAAACCCGTTCTTGATCGGTTGAAGTAAACGAAAGTTATTGAAGTTTGAATTTTGGTAATTTTCCCGCCAAAAATTGGCGGGAAATAAATAGCATAAAACCATTTATGAAAATGTCGCTTGTTTTAACTTTTACAGTTTGAAATACCTGTGCATCATATTTTGCACAATAATAGAGCTCTTTAGTAATAACAACGTGTTCTTTTTAGAATTTTGATATTTTGAGTATAACTGCTTATAATTGAAGCCCCATTTTTTGTATACGTCATTATGACGTCATAAATATATTTGTGTACCCTCAGAAAATAGCCAGTTCAATTTTTTGGGAATTTTATCAATGAAATGCATTTGGCTAACACTCACAAGACATAGTATTCTCTTTAATAATATTTTTATAGTCGGCAATCTGATTTAAGCTTGAAGTATGACGTCACTAATAATGACGTCATAAAAACAGTAAATCATCCATAACTTTGAATATATTTATCAAAGAAAGTTCAAATTTTCGCCAAATGAATATATTTCATAAAGGCTTTCTGATGACGTAATATTTTTGAAACGTGTTTTAAAGGTTAATTTTCACCAAAAAAGGAGGCATTCCTTATGACGTCACAGCAACGTCAGAATACAGAACCAATTATCCCGAAAGATGTAGTCTTACTTTGTTACCAACCTGCCAACATTTCGTCAAATTTAGAGTAGAAGTAACGAAATGGCGTTACTTTTACGTTTTATGTTACACTCAACCCCGCCGCTTTTACGGTTATTCGTGCCCGGCGTGAACAACAACGATTTATTGTACTCACAATAAGAAAAATATAATTATTACAATCATAAATTTAAATATTTAAAGGGCACTGGGTTCCCGAAATAACCAGAAAAGCTAAAAATGCCAGGAATCCAGTTACATGCAGTAATTTACAATACTAGGTCGGAGGTACTCAAATACATACACACACACACACACACACACACGCACTTACACACGCAAAAACACACACGCAAGCACACGCACACACAAATACTAAATCTACCAAAGCTTATTAATATATTACATAATACAGTTTACAGAAGATAAATGTGTTAATAATTACAGCTTAGTATTTTGAGAATGAAAGAAGCAGAATTCAGTCTTATTAACTTTTCAATGAAACTTAACGAACAACAGAATGATACTAGGAGACTAATATTTGCATAGGAATTCTGTTTTTAGGTTTTCTTTAAATTTCTTGAGGGAGGTGGATTTGACATGTAAATCAAATGAATTCCACACTTTGGGCCCTTGAAATCTTATATTGAATTTGCCATAATTTGTTCTTGCTCTAGGAAGATAATAAGACTGTCTAGCTGCAGATCTTGTGTTATAATTGTGAATACTTCCAACTGAGATAAAAAATGTATTAATTAAAGACTGAAGGTAGCATTTGATTGTGGAACTTGGACATAAAAACTGCAATATGTAGTGTAACAAGATCACGCAGCTTAATAATATTTTGTGACTTAAATAAAGGGCTTGAGTGTTCATCAAATTTTGAAAAGGTCATAATACGCAAGGCCTTTTTTTGAAGAACAAAGAGAGGTTGAGTAGTTGTCGGGTATGTGTTACCCCAAACGATTATCCCATATATCAAAAAAGGGTAAATGAGGGCATAATAAAGGTTGGTTAGGATACTAATGTCTACATAATAACGAAGTTTAGATAATATTCCAACACTTCTTTTTATCTTTTTGGCAATGTATTCAACCTGTAATTTCCAACTAAGATTTGAATCAATTAATATGCCAAGATATTTAATGCATTTCTCTTGTCGTAATTGCTCATTATTCAATGTTAATGCAAAATTGGACATTAATTTCCTTTGAGGAGGATGAAACAGAACAAAATTAGATTTTTCTATATTTAATGAAAGCTTATTAGCACAAAGCCAGATGTGAATATTGGCTAAATCATTATTAATACTAGATTGTAGTATATCAAGATTCTTATGTTTACAAAATAAATTAGCATCATCAGCAAAAAGATGAAAGTCAAAGAGGGATGAACAAAGATGAAAATCATTAATATAAATTAGGAATAAAATTGGACCCAGGACAGATCCTTGGGGAATACCGCAGGAAATAGTTGATTGGGTTGAAGTTACATTATTAACTGTTACAGTTTGCTGCCGGTTACTAAGATATGAGGTAAACCACTTTTTAGCTACACCTCTTATACCATTGATAGTATTCCAGTTTTTTTATTAAGATTTCATGATTAACTGTATCAAAGGCCTTGCTAAAATCTAAAAAAATTCCACAAGAAAAATCACGCTCATCAATTGCTGTTTGTATTTTTTCAATTATACTAAGTACTGCATGGTCAGTGGAATGTTTAGTACGAAAGCCAAATTGCTTGTCAAATAAAATTAAACGTTTTTTCTTTTAAGAAAATCTAGCAGTCTGCTACATACAAGCTTCTCTAAGAGTTTATTGAAAATAGAGAGGAGAGAAATTGGACGATAGTTGCACAGGCAGGTTTGAGAATCTTTTTTATATATAGGTATTACGTTGGCTATTTTAAGACTGGTCGGTACTATCCCAACTGAAAAAGAAACATTAAACAGGGTTTCTAGAGGCTTTGAAATTACAGTTTTAAGAATCTTAAGAACAGAAACAGGTATACTAAAAGGGCCAGCAGCCTTACCAATTTTAAAGTTAGCAATCTCTATCTCAATTTCATTAGTAGTAACAGGGAACATGTAAAAACTATTACATGATGGATGCTTTAAGTAATCTAATGGTGATTTCTGAACATCTGGTATTAAATTAGCGAGATTATTTCCTACATTTGCAAAATATGCATTAAAAGCATTGGCAATCATTTTGGGGTCAGTTATTTTTGAATTATTTTCAACAATTTTAACAGCCTTCAAACTAGCCTTCGGCTTAAAATGTATTATTTCTTTAATTCCATTCCAAACTCTTTTGCTATCATTGATATTTTCTAAAAAATATATATTATAGTATTGTCTTTTACTAATCTTTAAAAGGTGATTTACTTTGTTTCTATAGTATTTAAATTTAGAGTGGTAATAAATAGATTTTGTCTTTAGATATTTCTTATATAATCTATTTTTTACTTGTATAGACACTTTAATTGCAGGTGTTATCCAGGGTTTAGACTTAAATTTCAATTCTCTTCTAGATATTTGCTTTATGTGGATATGTTTATCTATTATTCCTGATATTTTATCATAGAAGGAATCAAACATACCAGATGGTTCACAATCAGATGTAAAAACAGTTTCCCAGTTAATGGATTGTATTTCATTAATCAAGGTTGTTTCCTCAAATTTAGAATAATCTCTCTTATAGATTTTTACGCTAGGTGGGAGAGTGGAAAATTTATTGAAGATAATAAAATTAGGCAAATGATCTGTTAAATCATATACTAAATTGCCACTAATAATAAAGTGTTCAATTGAATTAAAGAATGTATTATCAATCAACGTAGACGAGTGGTCAGTAATTCTGGTAGGCTGTAAGATTTGTGTTTGGAAAAAAAAAGAGCCAAGAGTATTAATAAAATTTTCAGAGCCAGCATGGGAATCATATTTTAAAAGGTCAATATTAAAATCTCCCATAATCAAACAAAGTTTATTTTCCCGGTGGATTTGATCGATGGTCAAGTTGATATAGTCCATAAAATTATCTAAATTTCCGTTTGGATGCCTATAGATTACTCCACATATTAGGTTAGGTTGGTCTTTAAAATTAATTTCTATCCAGAGAGTTTCAAAATCAAGATTAGAAGTAGTAAATTTTGATCGAATAGTGAAATTTAAATTATTTTTAACATAGAAAGCAACACCTCCTGCATTTGAAAGACTGGGTTCGAAAATAAAATTATATCCTGGTATGTTGGTATTTGTCAAGGCCTGCTTATCAGCTCTAAATTTAATTTCTGATAGTCCAATCAAGGAAAATGGAAAATTTAGTTCAGATAACATATGTATTAAGTTATCATGGTTAGCTGCTGAAGCTTCTTATATTGCAGTTTAGAGCAGAAAATGCTTTAAAGTCTAATGAACATTCAGTAATATCGTGATTACTGTTAAACTCATGAGTGCTATAGTAGTTAAAATTATGATCATCTGGCATATTCAAATCAATATCTGAATTCGTAAGGTGAGGAATGTTTGAGGCTAAAGAAATTATATTAAGGAAAGGCAAATTATCAAGTTGCGAGATCCTGTCAGAGATATTATTTGTCATTATTACAAACAGCCCCTAAGCAAGGGGAATATAAAACTAAAATTGGATCGTATATAGTTAGCGTAACTTACAAGAGTTTAATCGCATAACTATACTTATCTTGACAGTAATTTGACAAGACAGTCCCTGTTCTTGATGCTGATCACAGGGGCGTCTTGGTCTTTGCGAATAAAGCTTTTCCCATTTAGTGTCCACGCGAAAGCATACTTGAGGTTCATCTTCTTAGCTTTCAAACAGTGACCAAATAGCTCTTTGTTCCTTTCCGTTAGGCTTTCATTCACATAGATGTGATTCGAAATGCCAGTATAACCAAGATCTTCAACGGTGTCTTGCCACACCAAATATCAAAGACTTTCGCGAAGCTATCCCTATATAAACAATCGGAGAATTCACACGAACTGTCGGCTAGGAACTATCTTTCGACAGGGGCTGCTGCCTTCCGGAGTTTCTAGCAAGCGTTTGGAATTTGGGTTTCTCGATTTGTGGGCAGTCTTACTTCCTATATTTGAGCCCTTTATGAGCCAGTACAGAGTTCCAAGATTTCTTATTTTCCGGGCGCAAGGGTTGTATCCGAATATATCTCGCCATTTTTAGCTACCTCGACTGCCGCTCCCTTACACATATCTGCTAGAATTTAATACACTACGGCAATCTTTCCTTTTCGACAATTTGAACAAATTCACTGAGGAAATATATCCATGTTTACCGGCTGAAGGTAATTGCCAAATTTCACTTTAAAATCGCACTTACAAACTCTACAGTTATCACTTGAATTCTTCGAGTTGTTCGACATCGCTTCAAACTTTTTGCAAGTTTGTTTTGGGAATTATTATTTTTCCATTGTTAATATTTGACAGCTCAACGTCATCGAGTGAATTCAAGAGTGAAAGGTCAAGTGGGCGGTTTTCAGAATCCCGGGATCTGTCTGCAAGCGTTTCCTTCTTCTCTCCTCGCCTCCCCCTCCTTCCATTTTTTGCTGTCGCCCCATTTTTCGCGCGGCCAAATAGCGAAAAAGTCTTCCCACGCTCCGAAAAAACCGTGAGGTGCCAAAGTGCCTAATTTGAAAATAAAGTTCTGTTCTTCGTGTTTACTAGCCTGATTATCAGGCGGTACGAGGTCGTACCGTCTGATAATCAGGCTACGTGTTTACGGGTGTTGGTAGTATCTTGATGAAGAGAAATGCCGCATACAGTGATGTGATTAATACAATGGCCAGGAAGGTTAAAGTGGCGAGCTACAGCTTTGGAGAGATCTCGGCTAGCGCTCGAAACATCAGCTGCTACTCGCTTCCTACGGTGGTTAGCATACCTTAATCGACTTTAGTTGATTATACCCGTGTTTATCTTCGCCGTCGACGCAGCCAACACTACAACCTCGTTCCTTTTACAGTAACTAGTTACCCATCGTAAGAAATATATAGCTACCTTCAAAACTGGACCCTGAAATCGAAATAGGGCTCAAACTCGGATCCAGACATTAAGCTTTCCGAATGTGCTACCTATAGCTACCAACATCCCTCGTGCGTTACGTCTCAAATAAATACATATACATATGAGGTTAGGTGAATAGAAAGAGCTTTGCTCTTTTAACAAGAACAGTTATATATGGCAAGTACCAGGACAGTAATGTTGAAAGAACTGTCACTGAGGAGCAGAGATCGAAAGCTTCGCTTCCTTCATGTTCTCTCAGCTTCACCCGCGCCATAGACCCATTGCATAAATAGCGTCCAATTTAAATAGATATCGTCCTGGCCTGGAGACTCTAGCCTCGTGTTCATGTTGCTACACAAAAGCATTTTCAAATGAATGCGAGACTAAAGATTATAATAATAATAATAATAATAATAATATTTTGTCAGGAAAGCTCCGCTCACAATTTGTGATTTTCAGGGAGGTCCTGTATTAAAAATATATATTTCACTAATATATGGAAAACAGGATAGTTAAATGGTCGAAATAAAATAGAAATAGAACAAGGATTATTATGAAATTAAGTTATGTGCCAGTAAGATTTAAAAATTGATAATGTAGTTGATTGTATAACTTCAGAGTCTAAAGAGTTCCAGTCTAATAGTGCATGGTAGGTAAACTTCTGCTGTCCCCAATTCCTACGTGCGAATGGTAAATGTAGATTGTGCAGTAGTATGTAAAGTGGGCGTTCTGGCCCACCTTGAAAAATGTTGTACAAGAAAGTGGGGCCTCGTTCAACTTCGTTTCACTCGCCCCCCTTTCTTGTACAACATTTTTCAAGGTTTTCCAGAACGCCCACTTTACATACTACTTTATACATAGTGTTGCCCAAGATTGTCACTCACGCATTCCAACCGACTAATGATTTTTACTCAACATGACAGTACCACTTAAACATATAGATTTACTAAGATATATAATCCATATGAGATGGAGTGTGAAAAGTGTGGAAGAGTGTTTAAGAGGAGTTGGAATCTGAAACGCCATCTAGAGAATCGTGAAACTCCGTGCGTTAAGGTCCCAAAGCAATACATTTGCGAGAGTTGTGGTGGAGAGCTAAGCTGCTACTCTGCCTTGTGGAGACATAAGAAGAAGAACTGTCCTACCTACCACCCTAAACCCATCGTTAACGAAAACTAGGCACGCACGCACGCATTTACTCAATATCGTATAACCATTTAAACATATAGATCAACTATAGTATACACCCACCCCAATATGGAACGCCTCACATTTGAGCGAACCCATCGGACCATCGGTAAGTATCTACGTGGGTGGCAGATGGACGTTCCCCCGGCCCACGAACTAGGTGTTGACCCAAGGGCCTTCCTAGAAGGCACGCGCCACGATATTCATCAGAAGTTGGTTGAAGAAGTCGATGACCTACGTGGAGTGAAGTTCCAACTCGTTCTGAAGGTGATGCTCAGGAAGGACCATCCAGACGGTAGAAATGAGTTTACTGACCCTATGATGCGTCATAGCCAGGAGATCGTCATACAGACCGACGAGATTCATGAGGCCTTAGACAGAGCCATCCCAACGATTCTAGAGCATCTCGAGAAGTGGACGAATAAAGGCTCTGGATGGGTTGTCGACCACATCATTCTGCTCTATCTGAACATCGCTCTCTACCAACCTCTGAGAGGTGGATCATTCATCGAACTACCTCCGGAAGTTGCAAATAAGAAAGCCGTGATAAACGTAAAGAACAACGATGACAACTGCTTTCGTTGGACACTACGCTCAGCAATGTTTCCAGTTGCGAAACACCCACAAAGAACGTCGAAGTATCGAGAAGACGATGGGTTGAAATTAGATTGGCTTAGCCTACCAACGCCAATCTCACAAATAACGCGCGTAGAGAAGCAGCTCGACCTAGCAATCAATGTCTTCGGCTGGGAGAAAGGTGTGGTGGTAGTCTACAGGATTAGCAGGCAACGTGGGGACATCCACCGCATCAACATGCTGCTCGTAGAGAAGTCCGGAAAGTACCACTATGCCTGGATTAAGGACTTGAACCGCCTCCTTTACAATCATAGCAAACACCACGGCAGGAAACACTTTTGCGAGCGCTGCCTACATGGGTACTGCCGAGAAGACCTCCTCGAAGCCCATAAGCCCGAGTGTAAAGGTATAGGGGGAACCGCCGTGAGAGTGGAAATGCCTAAAGAGGGTGAAAGCAAGCTCTCCTTCCAAAACCACCACAGACAGCTACCAGCTCCGTACGTTATCTATGCAGATTTCGAGGCTTTGACAACGAAGATCGCAGGACCAGAGTTGGATCCCACAAAGAGCAACACTCAGAACACGCAACACCATGTGGCTTGTGGTTTTGGCTACGTCGTGGTGCGATGCGATGGTCATACAGAGCCTCCAGTCGTTTACAGAGGTCGGGATGCCGCAGAACGGTTCCTGGAGGCAATGCAACGAGAAGAATCGAGAATCAAAGTAGTTTTGATGACCCCAAAGGCAATACGGATGACCCCAGAGAATTGGTTTGCCCACGATACGGCGAGAATCTGTCATGTGTGTGAGGAGCCACTATACGGTGACTCAGTTCGCGACCATTGCCACATAACAGGCAAGTACAGAGGCGCAGCCCACAATGCTTGTAACCTCAAGCTGCGGTTGAACCCCAAAACCACGACCATACCAGTCGTATTCCACAACTTGCGTGGTTACGACTCACATCTAATAATGCAGGCTATTTCCAAGACGAAGGGGCAGATCACGTGTATCCCTAACAACACTGAGAAGTACATATCGTTCTCCTTAGACCAGCTGCGATTCATCGACAGCGCTCAATTCCTCTTAGCATCCCTAGACAAGCTGGTGTCAGCTAACCAACCAGAAGCCTTCCAGATTACTGCTCTGTATGAGCCTAGTGTAGAGCGGCAACGCCTGCTTTTGCGAAAAGGCATCTATCCGTATGAGTATATGGATAGCTGGGATCGGTTTGCAGATCCACTCCCACCACAAGCCGACTTCTACAGCAAGCTATCAGCTGAAGGCATTTCCGAGGAGGACTACGAACACGCTTTGATGGTCTGGAACACCTTCGGCTGTGAGAACATGGGAGATTACCACGACCTATATCTACGAACCGACGTGCTTCTTCTGGCAGACGTCTTTGAGACCTTTCGGGAAACGTGCCTACGTCAGTATGGCTTGGATCCTGCACACTACTACACCAGCCCTGGTCTCTCTTGGGATGCGCTCTTGAAAGCTACAGGTGTGGAGCTCGAGCTGCTTGTGGACTATGACCAGCATCTCTTCGTAGAGAAAGGTCTACGTGGTGGAATATCTATGGTATCCAAGAGACACGCCAAGGCCAACAATCCTCTGGTTGAGTGCCATGACCAATCCAAGCCCACAACGTACATCCAGTACCTCGATGCCAACAACCTATATGGATGGGCGATGAGTCAGCCACTACCAACGGGAGGCTTCGGGTGGGTAGAGGACCTTCAAGGACTCACCAATACCATAGTGGACTGTCCATCCGACAGCCCCAAGGGCTACATACTAGAGGTGGATCTCGAATACCCACAAGAACTCCACAACGCACACAATGCCTATCCGCTAGCACCAGAGCGCATGAAGGTCCCAAAGGAGTGGATGTCCGAATATCAGCGCAACCTCAAAGGTACATCGATAGAGGTTGAAAAGCTTGTGCCAAACCTCCACGACAAAGATCGATACGTACTCCACTACCGCAATCTACAGCTTTACATATCCCTAGGCATGCATCTCAAGAAGATTCACAGAGCGCTACGATTTGACCAAAGTCCATGGATGGAGCCTTACATCCGAAAGAATACTGACCTTCGTAAACTGGCTACAAGCGACTTCGAAAAGGACCTGTACAAGTTGATGAATAACAGCGTCTTCGGTAAAACCATGGAGAACTTACGTAAGCGCGTAAATGTCGATCTAGTGCGTGCCAGCGAAGAGGACAAACTTAGACGTCTGATTGCTAGCCCAACCTTCGCACGGGCAAACATCTTCGATGACGATCTGGCAGCCCTGCACATGCATAAGAGTCGACTAACTTTGAACCGTCCAGTCTACGTGGGGATGAGCATTCTTGATCTATCAAAGCATCTGATGTACGACTTCTACTACAACCAACTGCTTGGACAGTATGGAGACCGATGCCAGCTAGTCTATACAGACACAGACAGTTTACTACTTGAGATCCAGACAGACGATGTGTATGCCGACATGGCTGCCCACGAAGATCTCTATGACACATCTGACTACCCTAAGGAGCATCCACTACATAGCACAGCGAACAAGAAAGTCCTTGGAAAGATGAAGGACGAGTGTGCCGGGCGCCCAATCGCTGAGTATGTAGGTCTTCGACCGAAGATGTATTCTATCCTAGAGGCTGATGGGAAAGGCATAAGGAAGGCTAAAGGCATCCGTAAGGTAGTCGTAAAGAAGCACATCCGCCACGAGCAGTACAAAGAGTCGCTATTTGATAATAAGACCTTCCGGCATGGGATGGATGTACTACGATCGAAAGGCCACCACATCTATGGGCAACACATTAATAAGGTATCCCTTTCACCATTCGACTCCAAGCGTTGGATCCATAATAATGGAATCGATACATTAGCCTATGGACATAAAGACTTAGACATGGATGATTTCATTTACGAGTTGCTACACTAGGCACGAACAGAACATCTTTCGGTGGTAGTTCCGTATCCCTAGGAACGACTTGTAGCTCTTCACGAACGAATCCACGTTTGGGTGCATCCTTCTCCCCTTCTCGCTTCTCGAGGTAGTACAGCACAGGCTGCCCCGAAGATACTACACTTCGCGAAATAACGTATATCCGTAAACTCCACACGGGATCAGTAGCTCTACGTTTTTCACCTCCTTCCAATTCTCCTGGTGCGTAAAGATATCGAACTAAGACGTCGAAGGGTAGGCGCTTTTCTCTCAAGCCAACAGTGCGTGAATACGTAGGAGTCTTTAGATCTACTTGTTGCGTCACTACAGAATTCGAAGGCTCCTTTCCTGTAAGTCGAGTCACCTCACTGTTCAGAGCTTTGATAACCATTGGTAAACGAACTACCCATTCTCTACTACGCGCCTCTGAGCCTTCCGAAGTAAGTACCATCTCTTGTGCATATTGGTATCCAAACAATCTCTCAGCTAGCGTTCTATTCGCTCGTTCGACGAAGCCTTGCGCTCTATGATTACCAGCTTCACCTCGTTGAACTTTCGTACCATGTAGTTCTAGCGTTTCAGACATACGTCCCATGAATTCTCTACCAGGATCTACTTGCAACGTCTTTGGCCATTCGAGTGGACTACGTTTGTAGATTCGTTCGAATGCCGCAGAAACTTCACCACTATCTTTCGAAGCTAAAGGTTCGGCTTCTTTGTATCGAGAAGCCACATCGATTACCACCAATGCGTACTTGTATAGCTTTCGTCCCCGCCCAGGTCGATCGTGAGGTAGGAATATCAAATCAGCTTGGTGGACTTCATTTGGTTTCGATACGGTCCAATGCGGACGTGGAATGTGTTTTGGTGGTGGTAGATATATTTGCCATATGGATTGCCTTTCCAACCAACTCCTAGCTACGTCTTCTGATACTTTCGCTGCTACCGATAGCTTGTCGATTGCAGCGTGACCTTTCCAATAGCCCATAGGACCATAGAAGATGTTCGCGAGTTTAGCATCCATCGTATATCTATGTATTCTAACCTTCAACAGATGAAAGGAAGAAAAAGAATGGAGTCCACGTTCTTCGTTCTTTCTCTTTTTTCTCGCTTTTTTAAAGCAACCGACTAGCAACGTATCCTATAGCGAGCGTCCCACCACCTACGATTGCCAATTCCGTAGTTCTCTGCGAACTCGAAGGTTTGTAGTAGTCGGAAAAGTGAGGCTTCTTCATGTCCATGCGGTGCAGCCCCACGTGTACTGTATTGTATAGCACAAGGGCGCGGTCTGTATTGGTTAGATCCTCAGCAGCGTAGTATTCCTTACGTTCCTGCTCTTTAACCCACTTGGATAGTTCTTCTTGTTGTTTTTCGTAAGTAGCCATGTCAGCCTTGTATTTCTCAAGGGCTCTATCGTGCCTTTTGATCTCTATATTAGTCTCCTCTGGGTCTCTTCCAGAAATATATCGGTCGAGGTATTTAGCACCAAGGCTTGCTGCCGCAAAGGCAATCGCTACGATAATCGTTCCCATTGTTTACGAACTTTTAGGTAGGATCCCGTTGTCTTCGAGATACTTTTTGGCGGCAATGCTACCAGCCAATACGGCCGTCCACTTCACGTAATTCAAGATGCTTGATGAAGGATCGCCAAGCATAGACTCCTTCGTTGCCTTTTTTACGATCCAACCAATACCAGTTGCTATTCCAGCCAATGTGGCGGCATCAATTACCGTTTCTACCACTTTGCTTTTTTCTACCACTTTGCTTTTTTCTGCCATCGAACGTATCTGTATTGTCGATATGTTCAAATGTTATTTTCCATGGAAGGCAACTTTTTGCTTCTAACTTCGTGTATTTCTTCAGAATGAGTGTGGGGTGTCGTAGTGTTGCGGCCCTTATACTGATAGTACAGCCCAACTAACGCGATGCCTATACCAATGGCCGATAGTGTAGTGTTGGCAGACACTTTATCGTACCAGCTTCCGTCGTCCCGAACTTCTGGTTCACTCTCACGACTCAATGCCTCTCTAGCGCGGCGATTGCTTTCTGCCAGTGCTTTTCCAGCGGCAACGCGCTTTGGATCTTTGGTCTTTTTTTCAGGCGCAGTCTTCGGCGGATCTGCAGTTATCCGATCTTGTTGTTCCTCCATCGTTCATGTCAGTAGACTTTGAGTCTTTAATAGGTTGACTGCTTGGCGTACTAGATGGAACTACGTGGTCAGCTACATGGAACAAGGCACTAGCTAGAGCCACAAAGCGACCTGCTTTAAGAGACAACAAGGCGGCCACAGCAGATATCTCGTTGCGAACTAGGTGGTCTTCTTGTAGATCTAGGAGAAGTGCTTGTTCGCTGTCTAGTCGGACTACGTACCCAACTGCACGAGTTGCTAGTCGCAGTGCTCCGTCTACTAGACAACCTGTTATTTGCTTTGCTACTACGGCCTGGTACCTACTGTGTAGACGTATAACGTCTTTGTCAGGCAGTCTAGACACATCTCCTATAGAGAAGTCCCGACCTAGATATTCTTTTGTTGTGCCCATTGCGGCTAGAATCGAGAGCGCCTCCCTACGATCCTTAACATCCTCTGATTTGGATGGATGTTCCAGTACGACCGGCGGACAAACGACGGCGCACTCGCCTAACAGTTCTTTGGTTTCTTCATCCATGGTTGAAGTATGCTTTGGGTGCGGGAATCTCTAATACTACCTCGAAAGGATGGCGGAGACAGAAACATGTGCGAGCGAACTTGTGGGCCTTGAGCTCCGAGGTCAACATTTTCCTCTCATCCACCTTCAACCCACCACCGTAGTCCTCAAATAGTGCTTTGGCATCAAGAGCTGACGCCGTATGAAAGGCCACGACCACCGCCACGTTTTCTCGAAAAGGTTTGCATATGCTTGTCAACTGTTGAGTTAACACCCAAATAGAAATGCCTATGTGACGAGCGGAAAAGGCCATCTCCACGAGCTTATCGGTTCTCAGCTTTACATCCTTTGATGCAGCGCAATCATCGAGTATCAAAAGAGTATTCGTACCTGCCCAAAAGGTGGAACAAACTCGTAGCGCGGCATTGATGGCATCTTGTGAGGGGCACATCACGAAGAAGTGAGGATCTAGATGGGCGAATCCACGATAGGTAGTGTTGTGGGCATACGTGGGGCATATGAGTACTACGTAGTCAAACTTACCACGAAATGCTCCACGAAGCTGCTCTACGAGAAGGGCCGTTTTTCCACAATTCGTTGGTCCCACTATGAGAGCGTTGAATGGAATTTCAGTTACTAAAGCGTCCATGCTAGTACGATACGTTTTCCAGTGCTCCGTTCAATATCGTGATCTGAGCATCGGCAAGTACGAAGATGTGCATGTTCACGATTCCACTGCCTCCAGTCCTATGGATGCGGATCTGGAGGTTCTTTCCACTGCCGGTTTGATTCAAGCCATTGCCATGGACAACTGGATCATTTACTGTGCGACAGTCAACCAGGATGGCGAATTTATTATTGTAGAACTTGATCGGGGTCATAGACGTTTTGCCAGCACCGAACCATCCATTAGCGGCCTCCCAAAAGTCTGATGGTAGCATGCCTCCAGGAAAGATCCTGTTTGGTCTTCCATTGATATCGATCTCGACCTTCGTGATTCCTGGATAGTCAAACGCCTCGCTGTTTCGTGTGCCGTGGGCATGTTGTGCCACGAAGAGGAGGAGCAGTCCAGTAAAGGACAACCTTGGAACGTCGACTTGCTGAGATATCAGAGTGTCGGATGCTTTGTTGATAGGTACGGTTTTGAAGTGAACAGCGTGCCTGAACAGGAAGACGGCGCCACTGACATATTCGTCTTTCGCTTGCTTGGCGATAATTTCACTCTCAACGACTTCGTACTCTAGCTGGATGTTGCTTAGCTTGTATGTGCCTATCTTGGTAGTGTCTGATCCTACCACCACGTCCGTAGCAGGTGATAGAGTCAACTCGAGAGAAATGGTGTTGCGAAGAGCGAAGGGATAAAGAGCTCCATGTTGCGTCAGGATGTCCACATCTAGTGGGATTCGGTATTTCGAACCATACACAGTTAGGAGCAAGTTTTCTCCAGTATCCGAAGTGCCTTTGTCACCAGCATTCGAGCGTAGCTTGTTCGTGTTCTCTGTTTGAATACCTTGTCCCACGCGCGCATCTCGCTCTATAGTTGGCAAATAGAGATCGGAATATGTCTGTAGAAGATCTGGTCGTTCAATGTCTTCTATTGTTTCAGCTCCTATTTTGAGAACTCTACGTGAGACCAGACAACGCCCGACATTATCCACCACTCGATTGTTAGCATGTCCACCAGACAACGTAAGGTCAGCCACGAGCGCGAGACTACCTGGAACAAGGACGATGTTTTCCCCTAGTATTGGTATTTTCACATAGAGAGTCTCTCCTGGCTTGGCTTCCGATGGAGTGAAGGTGATTCTATCTACGTTGTGTAGAGCTTTCAATCCCTGAGGTTCTCTGTGCGATTTCGCAGGAACTAACGTCGCCGGAATCATATTGAATATTTAGACATACATAGTTATTGTTCAACATGGCTGAGAATGCAGACTTCGATCCTTTGACTGAGGAAGGTCAAGCCGACATAGAAAAGCTTTCTGCCAAAGAATGGCACGAGCTTGGTCCAGGTAAGAATGAAGACCGAAGTACTTGGTGGGATAGACTTAAGGCCAGAATAGGAGAAAGATCCAAAAGCTTTCAGGATAAGCTTTGGAGCAGACGACATAAATGGGGGTACAGTCCACCTGAGTACATCAAATTGGTGAAGCTAAATGATGAGAGTGTAATAACAAGCGGCCATACCGCGGAAACATCGTTCACTGAGGTGAAATACATATTAGAGGAAAAAATCGGTCAACGCGATGAGGCCTGGGAACGCATCCGTGCCAAGTATCCAAATGTAGACACTACCAAGTTCACTACTACCTTGAATGCGTACGATGAGGTCATGGTGCAACTGCGCAAGATTAATGCCAAATACCACAAGCTGTACGACGCCAAAGGTAATGTTAATGGAAAATTACCTAAAACGATCACAGACGCTCTAGGGCCTTCCGCAGAGATGATTGTTAGCAAAGGAGAAGCTGAGATCGATCAACTTAAGACAGAAAGAGCTAAGGAAATGAAAAACGTGAAATCATCAAAGCAGGGGTCGACAGAACATACGGCAGCAAAGGAAGAAGTGGCGAAAATAGACGATCAAATACAGGAGATTGAGTCAAATATTGAAAACATCGAAGAGCGTATGTCCATGCGAGACCGCGTGAAGGCCATCTTCAAAAAGTATGGCGTTGGAGTGCTTGGAATTGCGATTGCGACAGGCACCGTGATTGGCGTCGTGGCTTCCATGCTATCTAAGGGGCTTGCTAATGTTGCCAGTGGGGTCGGCAATGCGTTGAAAGGTCTAGGAAAGAAGCTAGGGCAGATTCTACCTGGAATGGTTGGGGCAATTGCTAGCTTTTTGTTTCGCACGGCTGGCGAGGTATTAGGATTCTTAGCGAAGAACATCTGGATGTTGATCGTAGCTGTGGTGGTGATCGTAATAGAGCGATTTAAGTCAGCGAAATAGCATCCATGAGGCTCCCGCCGCAGTGGCAATCATCAGTCCCAAATTGATCTCGTGCTTTGTCATAACGGCATCGGTACTACGAGGTTGCGTTACTTGTGGAGTAGGCTGCTGCTTCCCCGCAACGCCATCGGTACTACGAGGTTGCGTTACTTGTGGAGTAGGCTGCTTCCCCGCAACGCCATCGAGAATCGATTTCTTTGCATCTTGATGCGGTAGATCTTTCTTTCGTGAACTACCTTCCATACGTGGTGGTTTCAGGGTTTTTTCTTTATGGTTGATACGTTTATTTATTCCAAAGTGGATGTTAGATGCGGATGCCCTTTGTAGTTCGTTGTTATAACCTGGTACGCTCTCATCGTTAATAATCATACGGCTGGGTATTAACAAACAGTCCTTAGCAACTGCCAGGTCAAGACGAACGCGCGTTAGCTGTAAAGTATTTTGATACCGTACTAGCTAGGCTATCGGTCTTCTTTTCTGTGATGACCTCTTCCAACTTTACACCACAATCGGTCTGAACATTGAGAGCTAAGGTTGATGTCCCTACGATCGAATTGCGTAAAGAAGCCTGGGGCCCTAGAACGCAATATACGTAGACCATTGCAGATAAGTTGATTCGGGCTAGTCCGGCCTTTGTCAATCCGTGACTCGTTTGTAGAACGAACCAATTGCGTTGATTCTTTATCACATCGTTACGAAAGAACTGCAAGTGGTGTCGATCCTTTACCATATGGTTGCGAAAGAACTGCAATTTAAGGTCGTGGTTCGTATCAGAAAACTCGCCTAAGCCCGTTGGCCACTTTGCAGTGAATTTGGTGTCGCGTCCCCACGTATCTTCAGCATTCACCAGCTTTCCACCATTGTCGTATCTGTAGGCGTCCCCTAAGCCACCATTAGCCCCTCGACGAAAGTTAAAATCGACTTTATCGACTTCAAACTCTATCCTAAGCCTGTCGTATACGACGGAACTCCATGGAACGTTGTTGTTCTTATCGAAAACCGAATCTCTAGGAAGTGGGACACCTAATTCGAAAAGTAATCGCCTGATCGTATAGTACACATGGAAGCGGTAAAAGCTCCTAACATTGTCAATGATTGGTGCATCATCTGAAAGATGGTCGTCGAACGACACTCCACACCCTGCTGTCGCGCACCAAAGGACAAAGCATAGCTGTTGTTGCCAATGCCTCATTGGTTGAGCATCGAACCATATCTGTGCTTGTTTTGCAGTGTAGAAAACTTGGTCCAGCTCTTGAAAGATATCTCGCGGCGTCATCGTGAAGAACTGATCCTTTGCTACGTAGATCTTGAGCTTTCGTAAGATAGGGACTATGTCTTTTGGGTTGTCCCCCCATGGAACGGCTGGAACTGGATACTTTGCTTTTGTCTTTCTGAAGGGAGATGGGAAATCCCCATCCCTAACTATACCCTGCAATGCGTTATCGATGCGTTTTTGAATGGCAGCGGGTAGCTTGGAGACATTATCGCCGTAAACGACATAGCCAGAATCCCCATCTCGAAACCAAATACTCGTCGAATATTTGCCTGGACCATCTACGTCCGTAGAGGCATGAAACTGGTGAAAATCCGCTTGTGGGTATTTTTTCTTGAACTTCGCTAATAGATTGGCATTCAGTTTTGCACTCCTGGTGTTTTCATCGACAAGGAGCGCTGTCTGCTCAGCTTTCGAAAGCCTTGGGCCACCCCTGGCAATCTCCGCCATGTCCTCAGCAGATAGATCATCATCTTCGTCTGGTAAAACTAGAGGCATCGTAACTATTGAAGTTATTGCAAGTATGACATATAAAGTTTATGTCTTTAATATACGATGGTGATTTTAAATGTCACCACCACCTCGGCTGACCATACGGTCTACTTCGACGATCCAATTCTTATACGGAATATTTCGATAGTTGAGGTCACTTTCGAGAACAGTTGGTGGAATCTAGAGACAAAGGCTACGTTCGAGTGGGATACCGGGGGTTTGCTGCTCCCATACGAACTTGATTCGGGTTCTTATAATATAAATACGATCATGCCCCTCTTCAAACCTGCGGTGGTGGTTGGCGTTATAAGCTTCATAGACAAAGCCAGTAAAAGAAATTGGATCCTAAGGGTAAAGAAACCGATCAAGTTCAGTAAGAATCTCTGCGAACTATTGGGTATCGAAGGAAACGAAGAGGTGGGGGGAAACGTATCGTTAAAGGTGGGGGACCACGACCTGGTGTTCAAAGATATCCACACAATGTATGTCCACTGCGATGTGGTGGATTCCAATTTCTCGCTACTAGAGGGAAAGCGATCGAATGTACTGGCTAGCATTGAGATCCGAGGTGAGAGGTTTGCAAAGACAACGTATTCTGCGACGCTCCCACTACCTGTCCGAGCTCTAGGTACAACGCGAAACAGCCTTCGTCTGACGATTCGTGATGAGAAAGGAAACATGGTAGACTTCCGTGGTCGACCCATACGATACGTATTGAAGATTGAATAAGTCATATGTATAATATGCGATGGCAAGCGATTCGATTCAAACAATTCCAACGGCGCCGATCTATCCCAATCTACGTTCATCCGAAACTGTTTTGTCTGGAGATAGCTTTCGGCTACAAAAAGTATGTGACACACTTGCTGAACTCGAACGGCAGGCAAAGCACTACGAAGTCGTTCGTAAGAAATATGCCCGAGCGCGTGGTATCGTTCACGGGGTTGCTGTGGCCACAGGTAGCTTGAGTGGTGCATTATCCGCTATGGCGTTGGGCTTGACGTTTACAGGGATCGGGATACCTGTGGGTATTTCATTAGGAAGTATTGGGTTTGTTTGTGCCGTCATTTCGGCCTCGATGTCTATTGCAAGTAAGAAACTTGGTATTCGCGTCTCGAAGCACGAAAAGACCGTTATGTTGGCAAAGGCTAAGGCCAATTCCGTGGAAGTCAAAGTCTCAAAGGCTCTAGCCGATGGTAATATTTCAGAAGCCGAGTTCGGAAGTGTTATCGATGAAAGATCGAAATACGAATCACTCAAGCTCGAAATACGACAAAAAAATAGGCAAGAAAGAGGGTCAAAAAACCTAGAACAACTTCGCTCGGAGATCCGAAAGGAAATGAGAGCAAAGCTTGGCAGTCTAGTGGGATAAGAATCAACGTCTCCTATGAAAGAAACCATCACGGAGTCTATTTTAACTTCACTAAGAAAATCGTATAAATTACTGCGCTAAGAACAGATGCTCTTAGTTCGTATAAATTACCGTGTTGTTTTGCAGTTCGTATGCAAATTTCGAACCAACGCGTGAACGGCGCTAATTAACATACGACAGGTGCTTAAGACATAAGTAGAGTATTTTATCATCAAAAATAGTGTCTAGCACACATGGTCTCAAGGTTCTGCGCTAGGTATATGAGTGAAAAGGTGGAGCTGCTCATATACCTGGGGTTCGAATCCTACGGACCATGTGTGGTAGATCGGCTTGTGTGATGGAAAAAGCTCCACCACATCACACAAGTCGTAGCGCGTCTGTCATGTGGCAGAAATAGGAATAATGTCAATCCTGGGTCGGGTGCATGGGTGAAGCTCAAGGGATCTTAAATGGGACCCACGGGTGCCGGTTGTGTCTCAACCAGTTAGGACAGGATCCAAACAACAGTAGAACGAATACAGTAGAATGAATACAGTAGAACAAATACGGTAGAATGAATACAGTAGAACAAATACCGTCAAAGCCGGGCCCGGCAAATAAATAAAAACCTCTCTAGGAACGAAAAGATGGCAAAGGAAGGAAAAAGGTGAAAGGTTCCTAGAGAGGTTCTGGTGATACCAGTTTTGGTATTTGGTTTTTTTCACTATCGAATCTTTTTCTTCTCATGGTCTTAAACTAAATTCTTAAATGAGTATATATTGGCGGATGTCCTCGTCACGAATCAGCTGTTTTGGTTAGAACTCTCCCAAAATATTATCAATTAAACATAAACAGTACGAAGTCATATCGCACGATGGCCGAGATAGTAACTTGCGTTTGGTTGATGCGTGGTAAGGACACGAAGTGCGTGAGGAAACCTTCCAAAGTGTCAGAATATTGTGCTCAACACAACTATCAGATACGAAGAGGAGCCACTCCATTCGGTCCATGTTCTAAATGCGGTAGTGGTTGTAGAACTAGTTACGGACTTTGTACAACGTGTGGTGCACGACGACAACGTGCACTTAGTGGGGAGAAACGCAAAGTCAAGAAGCGTTTCTCGAAAGTATTGGAAGAATTGAAGGACACAGCTAGCCCATTGATTTGAGATATCTCGTCTTTGAGAAGGTCTTTCGAAGATCATTCCCGAGATTGATAAGGTCCCAAGTGTCGAGTGAACTCTGTGATGGTTCGAACTTATACGACATCTTGTTTGAATTTTATCTTTGCGCCAGGTCTACGAGCCAATCGTGTACTTCAGTGTTCTCATCTTCTGACGTGCTCCACAGCATGTATCGAACGTAATCACTGTATCCATCTAGCCTAAAGTGCTTAACTATCCATCTTATGATGTCGAGATCGTCGGTTTCTACCTCTAGTATGGTGCGCTCAATGAGCCCTCCGTTACTTATGTTCGTTACTTGGAAGTATTCGAGTAACCATTTCTGTGTCTTGAGTTCTTTGTGGTGTACGGTATTGAGGATTGCAAAGGCTATTTCATATTTGTCATTCTTTACGTTCTTCGCGAGCCATTTGACAACAGGAAGGTTTCGATCCCCGCTAGCGTAACCTAGTGCTCCTGGGACCGTCTCTGTGGAAGAAAACTTCCTAGTCAGACGATCTCGTTCATCGTCGTCGCGTGTAGACTTGAGTCCCTTCTTGAGCATTCGTTCGTGGAAACGTGCGCTCACGTCCTTATAGCTCGCGAGAGATGCTGCGTCGTTTAGATGTTTCGAGGTTCTCGCTACACTCGCAAACGATTCGGGTCCTGCGCGTTCTACTATCTTGGTCAGGATTTCGAGTGGGAGGTGCGATATATAATCCATAGTGGAAGATATCTATATACAGTATAGTAATCATTTCTCTAATAGGGTTATCGAGTTTGGATTTTTAGGTGTAAGAATGCGTGAGTGACAATCTTGGGCAACACTGTGTATAAAGTAGTATGTAAAGTGGGCGTTCTGGAAAACCTTGAAAAATGTTGTACAAGAAAGGGGGGCGAGTGAAACGAAGTTGAACGAGGCCCCACTTTCTTGTACAACATTTTTCAAGGTGGGCCAGAACGCCCACTTTACATACTACTTGTGCTGACGGCGTGTATTATATGTATGAAAGTCGTGATTCCTCTTTAATTTAAAGTTGAAGTCCACCATGCTATTTAAGCATTTGAAGATAGTAATACAGCGATGATAGCGCCGTCGAAGGTACAGTGGTTTCCAGTTTAATAGTTCGAGTACTTGAGATGCAGAAGAGCTTGAGGGAAAGTCGAGCATAAGTCGAGCAGCATTATTCTGAAGAACTTGAAGGTGATCCATGAGGACGGTATTATTCTTATCTCCCCAGACGATATCGGCATAGTCAAGTAAGGGAAGGACAAGAGATGTATAGAGAGTTAGCCGCGCATGCAAGGGCAGCAAATGCTTTACCCGGCGGATGATGCCAAGACGTTGATTGACTTTATTACTGACTCTATCCACGTGTTCTGACAAACTCATGTTCTGACTGACTGTCACTCCTAAATATTTAAAAGAGTCAGTTCGGTCAAGAGCAGAGCCATTTATGGTCAGTGAAACCTCTCTGAAATCCTTGAGCTTGCGTGCGCTGCCATAAATTATGAACTTGCATTTAGATGTATTCAGTGTCAAGAGATTGCTGTTAAACCATTGACATATGGACAGAAGATCAGCGTTCAATTTATCTTTAAGTTCCTGGGCTTTAGTCGAAGAGCAGTAAATTACTGTATCGTAAGCATAGAGGGACACCTCGCAGTAATTAACACATGAGGGTAAGTTATTTACATAAACAAGAAATAGTAGTGGTCCTAAGACGCTTCCTGAGGGACTCCGACAGGAACTTTCTTGGGAGAGGAAGAGACATTTGCCAAGTTGGTGATTTGGCTTCTGTTAAATAGATAGGACTTCAACCAGTTCACACTTGTGTCAGAAAAGCCAGCTGTTACTAGTTTATTGAAGAGAATAGTATGGTCAACAGTGTCAAACGCTTTTGACAAGTCCAGGAAAACAGCACCGGTTACTAGACCACTGTCCATATTCCCAAGGATAGTATCGGTGAAATGGGTAAGAGCGATCTCTGTTGAGAGTTTAGGTCTGAAGCCAAACTGCCTGGATGTAAGGATCTTTTCTTCCATAAGGTAATTATATACTAACTGTCGGGAGGATTGTAATCGGCCTGTAATTGTTGGCGTTGCTTCGATCACCAGATTTGAAGAGAGTTGTTACTTTACCAAATTTCCAGATAGAAGGGAATGTAGAAGACTCAAGTGAGCGATTGAATATCTTGGTCAAAGCAGGAGTTATGACGCTTGCAGAGTCTTTCAGCAGTCTGGCGCTAATGCGATCAAGGCCAATTGATTGATTTATCTTGAGCATTTTTAGTTGTCTATGCACAAAATTTTCTTCAATTGAAATGAAGACAAAGTTTCGAGACCTTGCGATAGATTCACCAGAAGGGGGTCGTGGATAGAAAAAATCAAGGCTTGCTTTTATTTTAGCAGCCAATTTAGATCCTACTGTTGAAAAATGATTATTTAAAAGTTCAGCAATCGACTTTGAGTCAGTATGTGGTACGCCATCGACTTCAATACATGAAGGGATTGAGGATGTCTTTCGCGAAGTAATTTCGTTCAGTGTTTTCCATAGTTCACCGCTATTTAGACAATGTGATTCAAATTGCATGCCATTTATGCAATTCTCTGTGAGTGCGCGGTGCAAGCTCTATTTCTTTATTCGAGTTCACGAAAAGACTACAACCTTTTCGAAAAACAGAAATCATAATGACATCTACATTTGTCTAAAATGTCCTTAGATTTAGATGATGTTACCAGGATTTACAGTGCATTTACAACAAATATTCAAAGAAAGTGTTCATGACGGGCCCCAAGGACAGCTACCGATGTCAAATTCCCTACTCCCCGGGCACAAAAATGAGTCAAATGCCCGGGGGTTGCCACTTTCCCGGGGGGAGGGGGGGGGGGGGGGGATGGTGATGTTTCGAATTGATCGGTACAATATTTCGGCTGACTTGTTACTTCATAAGATGCAAGACTTCTGGTGCAATATTTTGAGCTCCATTTTGCATATTGAAGTTATCAAATCAAACTTGCCTGTTCAGTTTTACGCAGATGAACGCATGGTAATGTTCTAAGAAACCGGTTCTAATGAGTAATGGCGCCGACTGCTGATCAACGGAAATGACGTCACAAAACGTATTTTCGCGGTGTCAGTTTCAGCGAATTTGGGCGAATTTTGAGTAAGGCATTCAAAATTCGCCCAAATTCGCTGAAACTACGTACAGACACAGCCAAGATACAGATCATAGACACCAGGTAAGTTTTATTCACTTTATTACAGTATATTTATCGAAAAACCAGATAAAAAAAATTCCCATACAAACCCTTATAAATCAAATTTACATAAACAGAGCTTGGGCTTTCTGTGATTTAGCTGTAGTGTGAGTCCAAATGTCTTGCATTTGGAATGTGTAGTTTAATTATTGCAACTAGATTTTCACTTATTTTAGCGGTAGTAGAATAAAAGAGACCCTTGAATCGTCCGTCATGGACGACTGTTTGCGGCAAAACTACGGGAAAACTCTTATCCTACGCAAATGACTGTTACTGAAATTATCATTTTGGATGTCGGAAGATCGTGACCGTCGGTTCCGAGGCATTCTTCAACCTTGGTTCAAAGAAATATATCTCTATGTGCTAGTAAAATTAACAAACCCCAAACTTTTGAAAATCAAAACCTTAACCCAATTTCAAGCGCCTTATTTTGCCACAAAACGTGATTCGGACTTCGAAATTTCAAATCAGCCGCCATTTTCCCAACCTCGTTCCCAGGGGTCTTTACGCGCCTAATCAAAGATGGCGTCGAAAGTACCCCTGGGACAGGCTGGTGGGATTCGGCCACTGATTGGCTAGACATTTTGCGCGCGCTGATTGGAGAATTTCGAATAGCGCGTGCATTTTTGATTTGAAAAATGAACTAGTACAATACAATACAATACAATACAATATTCTTTATTTACAGAGGGAAGACACATTAACCTTACATAGTTATCTAACATGCGGCCCTCTATGTTACAAATAAAACGTAATGGAAAGGAAAGGAAGTATGGGAAAAAATTAACGCACGGGCTACGACATTACAAGATATAATGAGTAATTTGAATCAATGTAAAGAGAATTAATATGAAATAAAATCAAAAACAAAATATACTTACTAGAACACTGCGCAATGGAAGGGGCTATGCCCTGGACGCGGCGCCAGAAATGCAGCAGCAGTGAAGCAAGGAGCAACAGTTATAGCAGAGGAGCTCCTCTAGATGGTTAACAGAGGAAATGTGCGGAAGAAAAACGTTACGAAGCTTATACTTAAGAGAAGCCAGCCTGGTAGACAGAGTATTAGAAGAGAGCGTAGTAGTAGATGTTGCAAGCTGCTTGAAGTCAGGATCCAAGTAATTGAAAAGAATAGCAGCGCTATAAGCCAGAGTGCGCTTGCCAGAATTACTGCGAGGGTAAGGTACGGCGAGGTTATGCATGCTGGCTCTGGTGCAGCGGCCAGAAGCTCTACGAGTAGTAGAGAGGAAATTGAACATGTTCTTAAAACTTGTAGGTGCATCAGGATTAAGAAATGTGCTGAAGAGAAGTAGAAGTTTCCTACATTTAATTAGGTCGGTGATCGGAATCCACTTAAGCTGAGAGAACAGATGAACAGAGGGTTGACGGAAGTCGGCATCCAAGAGTATGCGGGCAGCGCGTTTTTGAAGGCGAAGAAGCCGCAGCATGTGGAGGTGGGAGCAGTTGCCCCAAGCAGCAGAACAATAGATGAAATGGTTATGGATGCATGAATTATAGAAGCGCAATGCACATTCATAGGTGAGGAAAGGCTTAATGCGACGGAGAAGAGACAGTCTACTGCTGATGATGGCGCAGATGTTGTCGACGTGGTGTTCCCATAACATGAAACTGTCTAAAGTGACGCCTAGTATTTTGGCGTGGTCGACCTGCTCGATACTATTACCGTCGACTACCACATTTAATGTAGAGCAAGGCAGCGTACGGAATTTCTGAGAGGAGGTTGCAAGTAGAGTCTTGGTCTTAGATATGTTGAGTGCCATTTTGTTTTGCCTTGTCCATGAAGATACAGCTAAGGCGACTTCATTCAATTGAGAACTGACAGTGGAGATAGAGTGGCCAGAAGTGAGTATAGTAGTGTCGTCGACAAACATTGTCTGATAGGTGTTAGAGGATAGCTGTAAAGGTAGGTCATTAATAAATATAAGAAAGAAAAGCGGCCCGAGGATGCTGCCTTGTGGTACACCTACAGACACTGGAAGTGCGTCCGACAGAGTGCCCCGGAATAGGGTTCTCTGGGTACGCCCTGACAGATAGGAACAGAACCACACGATAGTCGAGGGGGAACAGCCATAGACCCGGAGCTTGTAGAGTAGTGTATTGTGATCGACTAGGTCAAATGCCTTTTTCAGATCGATGAGGAGAAGTCCATTTAGGAGTTTGTTATCTATATTACTCAGTATCTTGTCCGAGAGATCGGCGATGGCCAGCTCACATGAACGGAACCTTAGTAATGTCGTCTTTCGCATTGCGCGTTCAAAATTCGTTGAAAACAGATAGAAATTAATCAGAACTTAGCGTTTTTGCCTTTTTTAATATTCACTTCGCAACTGGGTACAAGTAGAATAATGTACGGTTGGAATTCATTGGGATCACACTTCAACTGCTAACCGTTCTTCAGCGATGATGAATCCAAGATGGCGGATGTGCTTCAAAATATGCCCATATATTGGGCATATTTTTGGGTCACATGACCAGCCTGTACCAGGGGTACAACCTCGTTCCCAGGGGTCTTTACGCGCCTAATCAAAGATGGCGTCGAAAGTACCCCTGGTACAGGCTGGTCATGTGACCCAAAAATATGCCCAATATGTGGGCATATTTTGAGGAGCATCCGCCATCTTGGATTCATCATCGCTGAAGAACGGTTAGCGGTTGAAGTGTGATCCCAACCGTACATTATTCTACTTGTACCCAGTTGCGAAGTGAGTATAATAAAAGGAAAAAACGCTAAGTTCTGATGAATTGTTAATTTATCTATTGAATCTGGTATTGTTCCTGACCAGATGAAAATTGCTCGGGTCATACCGTTATTTAAATCAGGTGTCAATAGTCTTTTCTCTAATTACAGACCAGTCTCGGTTTTGCCAATCTTTTCTAAATTGTTAGAAAGGGTTGTGTATAACCGCTTAATTAAATATTTTAATAAATATGATATTCTGTTTAAAAACCAATACGGTTTTAGGAAAAACCATTCAACCTCTTTAGCTCTATTACATTTATTTGATAAAATAACATCAGCAATCGACCAGAAAAAATACACAGTGGGAATTTTTCTTGACCTTTCTAAGGCATTCGATACTGTGAACCATGAGATTTTGTTTGACAAACTTGAGCATTATGGTATCCGCGGATTGGCCCTTGACTGGATGAAGAATTATTTCTCCAATAGGTTATAATATGTTGAATACAATGGCACTTGTTCCTCATTTAATAGTATTAAATGTGGAGTACCTCAGGGTCAATTCTCGGCCCGCTGCTCTTCTTGATTTACATTAATGATCTTTGTAATGCCTCAAATGTTTTTGAACTAGTTTTATTTGCTGACGACACCAATTTATTTTTTTCTCATAAAGAGTTACCCTGTCTGATGAATACAATTGCCATTGAAATGAACAAGTTATCTGTATGGTTTAAGGCTAATAAGCTGTCAATCAATGTAAAGAAATCCAATTATATGGTTTTTAAACCAAGGCAAAAAAGGCAAACAATTGACTTATCGATAGATATAAATAATCATAGGCTCGATCAGGTCAAAGAGGTCGTATTCCTTGGTGTAATTTTGGATGAGCATATGTCTTGGAAACCGCATATTTCCCACGTTGCCAGTAAAATCTCTAAATCAATTGGAATTATATATAAATCAAGTTTTTGCCTTTCCAAGCCATCCTTACGTACTTTATACTATTCTCTTGTATATCCATATCTTCAATATTGTGTTACGGTCTGGGGCTCAACGTATCCATCCAACCTTAATCGTATCGTTATGCTTCAAAAACGTGCAATTAGAATCATTAACAAGGAGGCATTTGACGCGCACACCGACCCTATATTCAAGGAGCTTATGTTCCTGAAATTCGAACATATATACTTATTTCATTTAGGAAAATTTATGTATTCGTATAAAAACAATTTACTTCCTCGAAGCTTTGACAATTCAATTTTACGAACCAATCAAGTACACAGTCACTATACAAGAAGCTCTAGTCTATTTTATGCTCCTTATTGTAGAACAAAAATTAGACAGTTTTCTGCTAATTACCAGGGTCCAAAATTCTTTAACACGCTGAGCTCCGACATTCGTAATGCCACGACCATTTCCTTGTTTCAGTCGAAACTGAAAGTGTATCTTTTCTCCCGTCTTTGAATCCATCCCTTTTTCTCTTAACTTTATTTATTTATTTGTTTAATTAGTCTATACTAGTCCTATGCTTGTTTTTTTTTTTACGTTACATGTTCTTTCGCGCCGCTCCTGCAATGATTTTAATACAATCAGTTGTCAAAGAGGTAGCCCAAAACCACATAAGCCTAATGGTTTCTATTTGGGCTCCCTCGCCACTTGCAACCGTATACTCATGTAATCATGGTATTTATATATGTGGCAAATAAAGAAATGAATAAAAAAATTAAAAAAATTGTAGTTGTTTTCAACGAATTTTGAACGCGCAATGCGAAAGACGACATCACCAGTTTATTTTTCAAATCAAAAATGCACGCGCTATTTTAAATTCTCCAATCAGCGCGCGCGAAACGTCTAGCCAATCAGTGGCCGAATCCAACCAGCCTGTACCAGGGGTACTTTCGACGCCAACTTTGATTAGGCCCGTAAAGACCCCTGGGAACGAGGTTGCCATTTTCCTTTCCCGGTTACTTTGTAATAGGTGCATGTTGTCGTCCCCAGCCTTCGATCGCGCGCGGTTGAGCATGCGCAGACGTTTTTCAGCGCTGGCCTTGACACCTAAATGCGCAAAAATTTAAAGAACACTATGTCTATGGCTATGCTCTTCTTCGTCGTTCATAGCAGCGTCGTAGTTTATCTACTGACTCAAACAGGTATACTTTACCTTCGATTGAACTGCAACGGGATTAGCCGGGACCTGGCTTTGATCAGCCCCCATGGTTGTTTCAGGTCTCGTTAGAAATTCAGAGAAGAAAAGGCGGAATAGCATTCCCTTAGCTATACTTTACGACATCATAATTATACTGACTATATATGTATGTCTGTTTCTTCCATTCAGAAGGTAAAATTCTGCCAACCGAAACTCTCAATGTTACTGCTGGAGAAACTGCTACGTTCAAGTGGAACACAAATAACAGCAATCAGATCGCCGAGATTCTCTGGGGAATCGATGATAGCGGCAATGTGAAGCCAGCATTTCTGCGAGTTCAAAACAGTGGTGTTGTTTATCTACCAGACTTGAACAATACAGCCCTGCAATACAAAGGCAGAGTGAATTTCGTTGGGGATATAAATGTAGGCCATGCTTGGTTCAATCTCTCCAACGTGAACTTCAATGACACGGGTGTATACCTAGCATCCATCCTTGAAAGTGGTGTTTTCGGTCAACAATCCGAAACAATTCGTCTAAATGTTAAGTCAGGTAAGAACTACCACTCTAAAATAGGATTCTTTTAGTTTTAGATTATTCCTACAAGACTAAGGAAAGTTAACCTATTGTTGGCCAGTTTTCTTTGATCGCTTTTCTTTGATGCACTTTGGATACTTGTAAAAAAAATCCCTTAAGGTTGTGCACTTAATTGTCACTGGAAACTCCCCTCCCCCAAACCACCCCCCCCCCCCCCCCCCCCCTCCCCCACCCAACCACCACCACCCCTGGGAAACATGGGGCATTCGACTACAAGCAAAAGTAAATTATGATTTTGCCCCATATGTTGGGGAAAGATTCTTTGTCAAAACTCCTACTAAATGAAGATAATGGTCGACCCACATATTGGTTGTCCAGATTCTTTGCCAAAGCCCCATTGAAATATTTCAGATTTTACCACTGCTGTCGATTCCAGCACATGGGAAATTATACCATTTGACATTGCAGTATGGGGCATATCACACCCTGTCATAATTATTCTCTATGATTTGGCATTTCTATTGTTCATATGGCTTTGTTTACAGTCATTGCCAAAAATGTTTTCTGAAAACACTCGCATATAAGCCGCACCCCCAACTTTGTGGCAATTTTTGTTACTTTCAAAATCTGAAAGTCAAAAAAGGTGTGGCTTATACGTGATAAAATACGGTAATCAAACTTCCGCCAAGTAGACACAGCAGGCGTAGGATAAGCACACTGGACAAAGTTTTAATCTAAAGTGCTTAAAAACATGACTTCCTGCACTACAACATGTAGAAGCCAACTTACATGTAGCAATGGATGACGCTAATATGTGGAGCTGCATGAGAGCAAGCAAGGCTCAATTACGCTGCAAAAAAAAATTAGTCTGCCTTGAAAGCAGCAAACAAACTGTCAGAATTATGTATACCAAACATGAGCCTTGACATGAAGATCGAATGCTAAATTTGCCTGTAACAAAACCAACTAAGGGGGAACCAGCCAAACCTCATAAGCCACTGCGATTAAGGAAACCAAGATAGCAGGAGAAATCAAGTCAAAATGCCTGCAATAAATCCACTTGAAGGTAACCAGCTAACTTACATGAGCACTGCGACTGAGAAGTGCGCAATTTGCATATATTGAGTTAATAAGATGAAATTGCGTGCAATAAATCCACTGTGAAGGAACAAGCTAAACTTAAACCGGAGCCACTGCGAATGAGTAAAGCACTGGTAACTAGAGCACAATTTGTTTATTTTATTTTTTTGAGGAAAAGAATGAAATTACCAGCAATAATCCACATATATAGAGAACCTACTAAACTAAGGAGCACTATGAATAAGAAGCATGATATCCAGGGTTTTCAATAACATTTGAAGTAAGTGGCAAAACTTGAAGAGTAGGCGGCGAGCATCGAGCGCCATTGTCGCAAATATCACGTTTTCCCTAATTTTTCAATCAAAGTAGGCGGCGATTTCATGTAAAATACCCGGCGATATTTGCCGGCTGCTGGCTTCTATTGAAAACCCTGGATATCTTGGACTTAGGGCTGATAAAGGCAGAACCCGGCCAATCCACAGATCAAATTGGAATTTAGCTTGAAACTATTGCCAAAGATCTGCTTTGAGGGCAACCAGCAAACGTATATGCATGGGCACGAGGAGATAACTACTTTATGCTGAGATCTGCCAAGGGCCAGGCGAAGAGACTGCAGCTACATTGCTCTCGAACTAATCTCAAAGTTGCAAGAACTCGAAGGTACATGAACGGCAGAAATGCCAGAACATTATAAACCATAAAGTAAACTCTCAAGTGGCCAGTTTAAAAAGAGCAGAACTAATTCTCTTGAAACAATTTGGAGTCCGAAGAGCAGTACTTCGTTTGGCATTTCATCGTAGCACGTTTCCTGCAGCAAATGTGTTGACTTCATTCAAAATGAAGTGGATACGACTATCTCTACCAGATGAGGGAGATGGCGAGCAAAGTGACACAAAACCCAAATGGGGTTGGCAGCACTATACCAAACAGTACAGCACATCATAAGATCGAACATGCATTATGTACAACTCATAGTCCTAACAACATAAGCAAGCAAACTTGCCATGCAAGCAAAACAGTCGGAAAACACAATGCTTATCTGATTCTAAAATGCCTCCAATGAGCTTGATGAATCCAATGTTTCTCCACTTGTGAGTTTCTGAAGTGAAAAGATTATCATTGGAGACGTCTTGGTGAAGCTTAAGAATCCTGAAGAAACACTTTGAAAGATGTGCTTCCAAGCACGGAGAGCTCCAATCACAAAACTGTGAGCGATCACAGCTAGTTGAAACTGACGAGCAGAACTCTGCGCCACAAGCATGAATAACACAAAAGTACAGTCCCGGATGTAAGCAACCCCAGGGCCACGCGAGCGCGCCACAGGGCCCCCTGTAGTCACTGGATCTTTAACCATGTATTGACTAAATTGCATTTAGTCCCAATTAAATTTCAAACTTATTTCAACTATTTTTGCAATAGAACCAGATATTTTTGCAAAAGAATGATCAAGATCTGTTTTATCTGTACAAATATTTAGAACCATATAGGTTTTTAAGACAAATTCAAACAGATTACATACACATGTATGTACCTTTCTCTCCTCCATTGTGAACAATAATAATAATTTATTGACTTGTCTTGTGCCATTTACATTTTCTGATCAAAAGTGCATTACAACATATCTTATAATAAACCTAGTACTTAAAACTTATGTAGAAATGATTTACAACATGGTTTAATACAATGTACATGTATATATTTTTTTGAGAATTAAATTAACACACTATTATTATATAGCCATCTGGTATGGAGTAACTGTGCAGATAAGAAACTAATTGCTGATGCTGAGTGGCATATCAGAGGCAATATATAAAATAGTGTTGGATAGTCTCAGTCGTTTCCCATGTGCGATCACAGAGAGGATAGGGTTTAAAGTTTATTTTATTATAGATGTGTAAATGAGAGCACAATGATTTAGACACAATTTAGTATGTAAAATTGAGCCATGCCATATCAACTCAAAGAAATGTTGTAAATTTTGTTATATTATTTTATTCCCTGGTATAGATGTATGTATGTGTTATTAAGAACTTAAAAACCTAAATGATGAATCTGATAATTGGCTATTTGGTTTATGATTTATAATAGAGAGGTTATGCATCTTTTTGTGCCTAATTTGCCACTTGAAACACACTTATATTTTTCTTACAATGGGTTTGTAAAAGTCTGTTTTGTTTGTGAATCGCATTTCTTACTTTAGAAATCACATGCAACCATGTTTTTGATGCAGACTGTTAATGGGGTGATGTTTTTCTTTCAGCACCAGTGACCCAACCTCCAACACGAAGTACAGGTTAGTTTAAGGAAAGGTATATAACTAAGAGAAAAGGCTAAGAGTTGCTTTACAGTACCATAAACAGCGGCAGATAAGCTGCACCTTTTTACCCAAAATCTTCGTTGCAAATCGGGGGTGCAGCTTATCTACAAGAACATCTAGAAAAAGTTCAATAAATTTCCATAAATTAACATTTTTAAAACAAAAAGTCAGACTAATTAAAACTACACAAAACAAAAAGAAAGGAAGCACTGATCATCGCTTTTTAAAGCTTGGTGCCTCCTTAAAGCGCTGTTTGTTTCTTGTTTGTTACTTGGTCTGGACCATTGCGTTAAATCTTCTTTGTTAAAAGATATTTTAAGCAGTTAACAGTCACTTTTCACAAACAACTAAAATGTCACCTGACACAGAATCTCCATTCCACCACAAAGCTTTTTTGCAGTGTTGCTGTTTCCCAGTAACTTCAACAGTTATAGCTCCTCCACAAGCAAGAAAATGCCACGCTATTCTGGAGTACTCACCTAGTGTCCAGTTTTCTCTCTTCCAATAAAATGCCTGGTTACTAAGCTTTGATGAAGCGAGTGTGAGCATGTTTTTGTTGACATGAAATTCAGGACTACATTCAGCTAACAATCGACCTTGGACGAAAAAGTACCATCAAGCAAATGCTATAGAAAGTTGTAAATTGAATGTATAATTATGTGTAAATAAGTAGACTATAGCGCTCTTTCAGATCTAAAATTATGGGTAAAACTACGGAGTTATCTCATTGAAAGTTTGATGAAGCATTGAAGGAAGGTGATGCAGCTTTTAATCTTGATTTTCCTTTATTTTTTTCCTCCAAAATTTGAGCTTCTAAACTCAGGGTGCAGCTTATCTGTGAGTGTGGCTTATCTGCTGGTGTTTATGGTATTATGGATTAAGGTCTAAAACAAGGGTATTTATGGGCCACAGGTTAGGGCAGTGGGTAACAGGTTATTCGATAGCAGGTTACAGATTATGGGTCATGTTAAAATCTTTTTTCCTATACTTTGACCATAGTCAGGGCTTTGGGAAATTGTGTGGCAAGACAATGTTATTATGCAGACTAATTGTGCAGATAATAGATTTGTCATGCATTTCAGTCCTTGTTTTACAAGGTTTCTGAACAAGTAAATTACCTTTTGCTGTCCATTCTAAGGCATATTTATTACTGCATGACAATAAGATACTATACTAACAATTTATAATTTACTTGACAATAGGCCTTTTGCATCAATTGATCACGTGACCATTTTCCCATAGCAACGCCTTGTGTGGAGGGCAAGCCATTCTAACATTCCTTGACAACAGAGAGAGCGTGGGAGACGCGAACGTGAAACCTCAATACTACAAGTTCTGCCGGTTCCTTTGTTATTCGTTTTCAGCTCAAATTTATCATAACTATTTAGCTTTAAATCTTAAAGTTCAGTGTTAGAGGATTTTAAGAGCCGTAAGACGATCAGAAATAGCTTTCTGAAGCCAAAGGTTTACCAGACTGCGAGTTTATAACTACTCGCAACATGAGACAACAGCTGGCGCCGGTAAGAAGCTGACTTCGGGAATGTACTTTTCTTCCACGCTTTAAATCGTCTTTATATTCTAGAAAAAATATGTGATGACAGGAGAATGATGTATCTGAACGCGTTACAGGCTACAGAGATATTATAAACTGATGTACGAATAACAACCTGATATTATAGGTTGTTGAGTAGCTGGTTTTCCTGTGTGACAGGTTCTCTTTTTTTTTTCAAATCACCAGCAACACTAGAGTCTGTAATCTTGAAATAAAGCCCCTCGTTACTTCGTATTTTGGTGATCCACTGAGACCTTAATCCCATGTCTTTACCGGGGAATTTTTGCGATGAAAGGAAAGTCCATCGTTATAGCGTGAATCACCACTGCATATTTGTGGCACACAACAGTGGTAGCGCGTTCCAGTTTATACAACACCAGCGTCTCCTAGCATCTCCTCAGCTATTGTAGAGTATTAAATAGATACATCTCCTGTCATCAGATAATTTTTCTAGAACATAAAAACGATTTAAAGCGTGGAAGAAAAGTACATGTACATTCCCGAAGTCAGCTCAGTTCTTACCGTCTGTTGAGGCCGCCATCATGTTGCGAGTATTCGCAGAGTCCGGTTCGCTTTTGGCTTCAGAAAGCTATTTCTGATCGTCTTACGGCTCATAAAATCCTCTAACACTGAACTTTAAGATTTAAAGCTAAATAGTTATGATAAATTTGAGCTGAAAACGAATAACAAAGGAACCGGCAGAACTTTTAGTATTGAGGTTTCAAGTTCGCGTCTCCCACGCTCTCTCTGTTGTCAAGGAATGTTAGAATGGCTTGCCCTCCACACAAGGCATTGCTATGGGAAAATCGTCACGTGATCAATTGATGCAAAAGGCCTATTGAAATAAAATGCTTGCCGGCTCTTCTGTAATGTTTCCTTATTGGGTTACCTGTGGCACTTGGTAAATGAAGGGAGAGGGAGGGGAAGGGCAGAAAGAAGAGCCTGCACAAATGCCAATGCTTTCGGATTTTTTCATGTTTACCCACAAAAACAATTTTCTCATTGGCTAAGAAGGTGACAGACATGAAGCAGAAATTATGAACTGTAGTCTCATCGGTTTGCTTTGCCATTTGGGATTTGGAAATAAGTGAGTTTTTAATTCTTTGTCAATCCATATATAGCCAAAGCAAAGTTTAACATTTCCAAGTTTGAGCTGCCTGCATTAGAAATGAGGGAGATATGGGTAAGTCATGATCATGTGACTGATGATGTCATAGTCACAACATCACCACTAAGTCATTTATGGGGACGCAATTCCATGCCTGTGCAAGTTTGAACTGTCTGACATTAGAAATGAGGGACATGGGCGTGTACTTACAATCAACTCGATGTTTGAACTGGCATTATAGGGTTTGTTATTAGGAAGGCAGAGAAATACTTTTTTTTTCTTGAAAACACAGCAGAAAATGATTGTAGAAGCCAATGTTTCCCACAAAAGGATATTTTCGGCATGCTGCCCATAGGATTTGGTTGGGTATATAAGGACCCGAAATAGGCAAGTGGTTGCCTAAGAGTGTAAATAAACCTCTCTGCCCACTGTACATGTAAAGGTGGGAGGGTGAGAAAAATTAAACTAGTAATAATTATACTGATCTAGAACTTAGCGACTAGTGTACATGTCCAACACTGGCACAATGAATCATTACAACTCAGAGTAATTGAATATATCTTATATAATAATACGCTAAGTGTGTATGTGTGTGTAACGCTCTTTCCCAGTCTCCCTCGATCGATATCCTAATATGGAGGTGAGGATGCTCGCGACCCAATGCGTCCGAAAATGGTGCCAAAACGTGATGGTCACAGGTATCCCAACGAAGACGACGAATCATGCGAAAAGTTGCTCTCTTTCGACTTGCCTCTTGGTCTTGGTTGAATTTGAGGAAATAATGTTCAAAAGAAATGAGATTTCTCAAGTTATACACTTTATAGTTGGGCGAGCAAGCCATCGAGTTTACGGGAATTTGTTTTAGGGAAAACCTGGGCGAGCAAGCCATCGAGTTTACGCCGAGATGCCAGGAATGTTTTAGGGAAAATCTATCGCCGCAGTACTATCGCCAGGCACAGCGGCCGAAGTCAAACGACCGAACGAGGTAACGCCAGGTATTCAAACACAGTTAGAAATGTTGTCCGTGGAAAAGGTTGGTCATTTTTTTATCTTACAACTCTATGGTGTGTCTAAGAGCAATATATTTTGTCCATGTCTGTTCTCTGTAGTTTCCTGTGTTCTTAGATATAAAAACCAACTGTTTCCTCGCCCAACTATCGTAGGCTCTTCAGACCATAAATTCACTACAACCAGACATTCAAATAACTGGGCTTTTGATTATTGTTTTTATTCTGTTTTTCTGCTTCGATCAATGCTCTTTTGGCAACCATATTTGTTTTCATCACACAAATCCATGACCCGAGCTGCCTGTGACCGTCACTTTTGGCACTTTCTCAACAATAGGTATAATTGTGTTCATCGGTTTGAGAAATTAACTGAGATCTGTAAGATATTATTGCCTTTTTTATCAAAATATAACATATGCTAAACACCTCCAGTACACACCCCATTGCATTGTGTCAGGAGTCGGTTAGACTATGCTACTATATCATATTTGTTGATTTCATGTAAGGGATGGACCGTTATATATATATTTTTTTTGGGGGGGGGGGGGGGGGGGGGGGAGGTTTGGGCAATTATTTCTGGATATAATTTTTTTGTATGACTGAAAGTTCTGCACGATTTGTTTAGCTAAGTTCCGCGGGTCCCTGCTAGTATATCTATAATGTGATTAACAATTAACAGAAACCTGATCTCGGTCCCTGTCAAATTAATTATTTTAATCAAAAGATACAATGTAGCAATTTGCCAAATAGGAATCAGTAATATCAAAATCGTGAGTGTACAGATTGAGCAAAAACAGAAACATAACAAATAGCAGTAACCACAGTATACTTTTTGGCACTTTTAGTTTTTGGCACAGAGAGAGGTTTATTGTGGAGAGGTACATGTACAAGGACAAACAAGAACCCTAAATAGGCAAGAGGTTGCCTAAGAGTGTAAATAAACCTCTCTGCCCACCAAACTGCAACCACCAAAAACTAAGCCCACTGTAGCTGTAGCTCCTCATTCATTCTTAACCATAAACTTACACGTATGAGGGCAATCACTGGACGTTTCGGCATGCTTGCCGACCACATGATCCTTTGTCCAACAATTACCACAAATATGCTGGACCCACTTCCGCTCATTGCGAACAAGCCCGTAATCATCTCTTAGTACAAACTCAAAATGTGGTATACATGTATGTACAATGTATACAACAACATGTCAAACCCTGCAATAAAAGCCTGGAAATATCAGGGATTTCGTGTCAGCCTTAATAGGTAAAATTCCAGGAAAGATCAGTATTCAAAAAAACAAATTAAACTTCTGGTATATATAGCTAAAGTATTATCATATAAATATTATTTAATTAAAAAGAATAGAAAACTGAAAAAAGAAAAAAAAAATGTATGCACACATGACTTTAAAAGCCTTGTATTGTTTAATTAAAAAGGGTGGCCTACATTTTGTAGCTTATGAGGTCTGTCCAGTCACTGTCCTTCTCCTAACCCTGAGGTGCATTGTGAATCATCAAGCAAGCTCCAGGTGGATCCTATTATGAGTATGACTGTGCAATAAACATTTTGCTTTGGATTGGAAACCTTTTACAGGAGTTTTTCTCAGTAGCATTTCTGAAAGGAAACACAAAACACACATAATTATATGTGTATAAACTCTTAAAGTGCAAGTAACATGCAAAAAAATAAATATTGTACTATTGTGTTTGTTTTTCACAAAAAGATATTAATCTTGCAGATTTTGTAAAAATTTCTGACATGACATCATAAGATGAATCAACTCCCTCCCAAGAGAAAACTATTACAATAAAATCCTGTAGGTTTCCATTGTGACAATACAAGATGAATCAATCCCATTATTCGGGTAACTTTTATTCTAGTTGAATTGCTACTCCAGTCTCTCAAAGAAAACTAATTTAGACAACTGATCATGAAGTATATTATAAATAGAATTTGGAGCAAAAAGAGAACGTTGTTTTATGGCTTCACTTGCACTTTAAGTTAACTTTAATAACCTTACAGCCATTTAAGTTATGAGCTAAAAGTAATAAGCTTGATAATAAAATCAAAATGTTGATGACATCAATGATCAAGTAAAGTTCACTAGACACTATATAATCACTGCCTTTTGTTTTGAACAACAATTTGTTTTTTCATGTTTTCAAATGGTTAAAGATAATTCCACTAGCTAACATTTTAAATGTATACGTTTACAATCATAAAAGCTGAAGATTTGATTCCAATAATAAGAAAATCCATTCAACTGAGCCTGGCTGAGAGTGAGAGCTATCTGGCACATTTAATATTGATATCAAGCAGTACAAACTCATGCTCATTCAAGTCAACAAAAGTTTTTGGGGGCAAAAAAACATATACCAAGACACAATAAACAGCATGCTGTACTTACCTTTTTCTAGAATTTTAGAATCCTTCGTTTTCTCCATTTTGTAGACAAACTCGGGCATACAGCAGAAATAGCCGCCTTTTATTCTTTCTTAGGGAAGAACTGAAAAAAGGCGCGAAAAACGTTCAGCATTGAAACGAGGCTCCATCTGAGGCATGCTGGGAAATCCTCAAGCAAACAAAGATGGCGGATCACGGACTTGTTGTTAGATTATTGCATGATTATTGGCATCAGAGAGGCTCCATAAAAACGTTTTTCCAACCGCGGCTATATTCTCTGTAATATTCTCCCGTTGCATGAACAATACTCGAAAGAAGTGAGCGCTTCCTTTATAAGTGCTAACAACTGAGCAATATAATAACAAGAAAGACGATGTAGGAGAAACTTCGTTTTGTGCCTAAATTATGGGTAAGACCATAGGCAAACCACAATAATGAAGTGAAAGCTATAATAAAACGTGTTTACATAATTGTTTGTGAAGTGAAAACGAGAATAAAACGTGTTTTACGTACTTTTGGGGATTTTGTCATTTTTTTACCGGATAACGTTATAGTTATAATTTGAATTGAGCAGTCTTAAAAGTAGGGGGGAGGGGAGGGAGGGTAAAAAATGACAAAATCCCAAAAAGTACGTAAAACACGTTTTATTATAGCTTACACTTCATTATTGTTGTTTGCCTATGGTAAGACTAAGAGAAAGGCAGCTTGTGGATTTTGTTTGTGATTATTGTCTAATTTGCATCTGAGAGGACACAGTACACAATTGTACCTTATGAAAGTAGTGAACCTTGATTGCATGCTAATGTTTGCTACCGATCGATCGGAATGTTTATGTAATCACTTAAATCTTAAATGTTTATTTAGAACTTAGTCACAATGAGAAGGAGAAAATATACATGTACATGTACTAGCTGTATAAGCTAGCATGCATGTAATTGTTTTTGTACATGTTTAATTTGCTTGTGACTGCATGTCTTTTTATTACTTGAGTTCACTACAGCTTGTTACCAAGCTTGTTGCTGGCTTGTCATTATCGTACCAAGCTTGTTGCTGGCTTATTGTCATTATTGTACCAAGCTTGTTGCTGGCTTGTCATTATTGTACCAAGCTTGTTGCTGACTTGTCATTATTGTACCAAGCTTGTTGCTGGCTTGTCATTATTGTACCAAGCTTGTTGCTGGCTTGGCATTATTGTACCAAGCTTGTTGCTGGCTTGTCATTATTGTACCAAGCTTGTTACTGGCTTGTCATTATTGTACCAAGCTTGTTACTGGCTTGTCATTATTGTACCAAGCTTGTTGCTGGCTTGTCATTATTGTACCAAGCTTGTTACTGGCTTGTCATTATTGTACCAAGCTTGTTACTGGCTTGTCATTGTTGTACCAATTAAGCTTGTTACTGGCTTGTAACAATCATGACAGGACTGTAACAGTCTTGTCATGATCATTTTCATGTCCAGCTCTCAGCTTGCCACATGCATGTCACATGCCTGCACCTTTCTTGACTTTTTGCTTATACCCCTGGATATATGGACTAAATAAACTCTTTTGTGCCATTAATAAATTCCATATATTCAGGCTGATTTCTGCTCACTGTTAAATACTTACTGTTAGTATGGTATTACAACCCAATCTATGATGTTTACTGCTCACTATTAAATACTTACAGTTAGTATGGTATTACGACCCAATCTATGATGTTTAAGTGTTAACCCAGCTATTGTCAACATGCTATCCATAAGGACACTGTAGCTACATGTAGCTGGAATATTAGGAATACAAGTGGCATGTAGCAAATAATATATACAACCCAGCTTGTCATACATGTAGTCCGGTTAGTCCCCTTAGTTCTAGCAGGGTTGTATCACTGTATGCTGGTCATAGTCCTTAGTCCGGTTAGTCCGGTCAGTTCTAGCAGGGTTGTATCACTGTATATTGGTCATAGTCCTTAGTCCGGTTAGTCCCCTTAGTTCTAGCTAGCAGGGTTGTATCACTGTATGCTTGTCATTGTCCTTAGTCCGGTTAGTCCACTCAGTTCTAGATATCTAACAGGGTTGTATCACTGTATGCTGGTCATAGTCCTTAGTCCGGTTAGTCCACTTGGGTCTAACAGGGTTGTATCACTGTAGGTTGGTCATAGTCCTTAGTCCGATTAGTCCACTCAGTTCTAGCAGGGTTGTATCACGTACTGTATGCTTGTCATAGTCCTTAGTCCGGTTAGTCCACTCGGGTCTAACAGGGTTGTATCACTGTAGGTTGGTCATAGTCCTTAGTCCGGTCAGTTCTAGCAGGGTTAATTGTATCACTGTATGTTGGACATAGTCCTTAGTCCGGTTAGTCCCCTTACAGTAGTTCTAACCTAACAGGGTTTATTGCTCTATTCGTATTGTTATAATTATATTAATAGTAAATTCTGTTTCTGAACCTATAATTTTCTGTTCCCCTGAAATTATATCTAAAAGAGAATATATATCATGTTAACATATTGAATGGAAATGCTCATGCAGTATATAAATTTGCAATTGCAAACTATCTAAGTTGTTCCCTTTGGTCCATTGGAATAAAGAAAACATAATAATAATCGTTCCTATTTTGGGCATGGTATATTGTAAGGGGCTTAAATATGTTTTTGGACAGCAAACCTGTTGCCTTGGAGGATGACAGTGAATTGTATCCATTATTTAAGTCATCATTAAATATCACAGACAGTACTGTTGGTAGAAATGGGATATACTTGTTTTCAAAAACAAGGCAATCATAAGCAATCACATTCATTTGTTCTTCATAAAACTTCATCAACAAAAAAAGTTGAGTCATCTTTTTACACAAAGAGTTCAGTTTATTTGGGTTCATACTTTGAATGCATGTTGCTATTGCATTTGTATCACATATTTCCTTGTTCCATGATGAATTATAGACTGAATCTTCAGATGGTGTCAGGCATCCTATGCCAAATCTTTCAATGGTATGTGGTGCCTTGTTTGGGCTTTCATAGCCAGAAATAATAAAACTGTTCTTCTCCAACAGAACAGGTGGCACTGTTCCATTGCAAACCTGCATATCCTTTTTGTTGTGAACATAAAATACTGCAGTCAAAATTGCAACAGCAGTTGCCACATCTAACTTGCAGTTTGTTACCTGGGCCTCCAAAGTCCTGTGGAGGCGCTCATTTTTACGTGTGGTGGAATGCCACTAACACAGCCTTTGTCTATGTGCTTTTGTAACTTATTGCATTCCTTTATTGCCTTTTTGTTTAAAACTTGCTGTCCTTTTCCATTTTTTGCATCCTTCCACTTGTGAACAAACAAATTTAAATTAGTTAACATGATATATATTCTCTTTTAGATATAATTTCAGGGGAACAGAAAATTATAGGTTCAGAAACTATTAATGTAATTATGACAATACGAATAGAGCAATAAACCTTGTTAGGCTAGGACTAAGGGGACTGACCGGACTAAGGACTATGTCCAACATACAGTGATACAACCCTGCTAGAACTGACCGGGAAGTGACTTCAGGAAATCAATATCAAGTCATTATTTTAAAACTGTTTTTATTGTAACATTTATGAGACAATTTTATTTTATTCCATTATTTACTCTTCATGATTTCTACGGTTTATCTCTAGCAGTAGCACGCTCAGACGAAACATCTGGGTGTCACTGCTCTGACCTAAAGTTACTCCGTACGCATTTAAAATGTTTACATACAAAAACATAGGTACGCAATGCGTACTAGAAGGTACTTGCAAGAATGGCAAGTTCTTACAAGCTATGTGAGATACCTTTGGTGATAAACTGGACATTAACTTATGACAGTAATGAAGGCATACATTATTGCTAACTAGAAGTATTTTGATGGAACTCCCAGTGTTTATATAATAGCTGCAATGCAAATATTTTATTAGTATTATAACATGGGATAGGTCTATTTATTTACATGACAAGTATTTCTTGAGAACTGATTTTAAAGCAATGCATGGTATCTAGTACACTCTTCACTACTCCATCCATTTATCCTATTAATTTGTAGTGACAGATTGTTTTCATATTGTAACTGTTGCAAGTATCCTGTCATCTGAGTGCATTTTTTGTGTAGAATAGCATAATGTGCAAATAAATTTAGGCTATATAATATCATTATTCAATGTTTGACATTCAGGTTTATATTTCCTTGAGGTGTTCAGAGTTTATATTTTTTACATATTCCATTAGGTATCAAATCATAATTCTTGTGAAGTTGTTAGAGTGGCTGCGCTGTATGGTCTACTATAGGGACCCAGGTTGAGAATCTTGCCAAAATCTTGTAAGATCTTGGCAAGATCATGGTAAGATCTTCGCAAGATTCATCAAGAATCTTAAGATAAGATCTTGGCAAGATCATGGCAAAATCTTATCTGAAGATTCTTGATAAATCTTGCCAAGACCTTGCCAATATCTTGCCAAGGTCTTGACAAGATTAATCAAGATCTTACCAAGTTCTTGGCAAGAATCTTAATATAAGATCTTGCCAAGATCATGGCAAGAATCTTAAGATAAATTCTAGTCAAGATATATTTGCAAGATTTATCAAAAATCTTAAGATAGGATTTTGAAAGATTTGTGCAAGGTTTATCAATTAGAATCTTAAAATAATATCCATGAAACATTTCTTAACAAATAGTACTTAATAGCACTAATTAAACAATAGAAAAGAAAGTGTTTAGTCCTAGCTACTTAAAGGCCCAGTACGGACCTTGATGCTTTGCGCGCTTAGACGCTGGCCGCCATCTTTTGTCACAGTCGAAAATTGCCCTCTTTTCAACCGCTCTATGCAATCCACTTCCATCGGCCGTTTTTCTAATCAGACTCTCAGTATATTTATTTTCACATGTTGCCAAATTGTAAGGCATCATTTCTATGGTATTTTAAAGACATTTATGTCGTAATGTAGGTGAAATTTGTGTTACGAACAATGCGATGTATGTTTATGGGGAAGGCATCATGGCGGAACCGTCGGTAGGAAGACCACGTTAGCCTGGTTCTGTTCAGAAAATAAGACTTCGTTCTTCTGTATTTTACGTCCGGAATGAGAGGAAAGCCACATATGGGTTTTGCAGGAAAAAGAATCAGTGTTTTTGCGTTGTGTAATGCCACTGTCATCAACGGTAAGCAGTCTTCAGTGATATTATAAATTGCCAAATAATTGGCGAGTTGTTCATCGCAATAGATATCGATTCCACTGGCATGGCTGGAGTGGTCAAAGAGGAAAGGAATCATTTTACTATCATGACAAGTTTCAAGTCGATGCTATAGAAGTGCAATGGATTTTATAAGCCGTAGTTTTTGATGAGCCGATGGGCTCAGTCATCCACTACATTCACACATTGCAGTACAAGCAAGCCCACTCAAATATCACTTGCATCGACAGGGATATTTTTTCCATCCAATGTAACACACTTTGGATAAGGCGTTTTATTGTGACTTCTGCCACAGGTACATGATATGTCTCAGTTATTTTGCACAGTAGTACTGCTGCTTTTTTCTTTTACAATTAAAGGAACAAAAACTCCCCCTTTGACATAATGGAAAAAGAACAATGGGGAACCAGGCAATCTTATTTCTGGGAAAACTGGTATCACAGGAAACTCATCACAGTCTCGTTTGTTATTACTGAAAATACAGCTCCTACACCATTTGCAAATACCTGCATCTGTTCCTAGACTTTAACTGGAGACCTGACATAACTGATGTGGTTTCTCTCAAATAAGATATCTTTTATTTCATCAGAATCCATTTCGTAGGTGCATGAAACCAAGTTCTGAGATATATCCCTTGTATATGGATTGCTTACCATAGTACTCGATTCTTAACTTCAGTTAGCTTGCCTGAGTGTTTCTTACCAGTGACCTTACAAGCAGAATGCTCCAAATCCTCGCTATCGTCGGTAGTGGCACTTGAATCCGAGGCCGATGAATCCAGTTCCAGCTGCGAATAGGTTTCATTTACTGAGTACACGACACTATCCCTCAGATAGAAGTTTACCAAGCGAGGGAACGCCCCCATGCCTAGGTCGACTTTTCCGCTTAGATTTTGCTTTCTTTGCTGCGGGAGCGCTAATGGCTGCTTGGTCTTGGAACGACTCGTTTTGTCGATGCACATCCACAAGCTCTTTTCTCAGCCGGGTATCTCTTCATCCCTACACAGCTTCGCCTCCTCCACCTTGGCGGCTTCAAGTTCTTCTGCAAGTGACTACCATCTCCTCCTCTCCTTCGGTCTGCTCACAACTGCTACACTCGCTGTCCTCCGTCTCACCATCTTTAGCAGCCCCACTATTCAACGCCGCGTAATAAATAAATAAATAAATATTTAAATATTTTACTTGTTATAGCAGGTTGAGTATTACAGCTATAGCTGGCATGGTGGGGGCCTGCTTTTACTCACACTCCCCACTACATTAACTGTTTTGGACACTACACTCGACTCACAGTTGGTTTTTACAGAGGGAGGAAAACCGGAGAACATGGAGAAAAACCCTCGAATGCAGATAAGGAATCAACAACAAACCTAACTCACATATGGTGCCCAAGCCGGGAATCGAACCCGCAACCATAGCGCATGAATTAATATCAATGTTATAAAAGTGTATTTACAGTTCTTTTATAAAACAAATCTAAATGAACGAATTTCAGATTATAATCGGCTGTATTGGTAGCTTTATTGTCCTGTTCGACATGAAAACGAGGCAAAATCGCCGTTCGTTTTTTGTTTTTCTTTCATGGTTGTAACATTGGTGAACTAATCTTCAAAAGGCATACATAATTAATGACCATTTTGTGCATTCAGATGAAGCAAATAACTCACGTTTATGCGCCTTTATCCCCGGTAAGACTAGACTGCTTGCCGGCTCTTCTGTATTTTTTTTCCGTCGTTCTTTTCGGATTTGGTCACCTGTGGCACGCGGTCAAAATGGGGCGAGGACAAAAATGAAGGAAGGGGGAAGGGAGGGGTTTTCGACCACTCTTACTGGTAATTACTTTCTTTGGACTTTCTTCTTGGTCCATATGCACTCGTTTGTGTTATGATTAACACCGCCAAAATTTTGAACGTGGAGCGCTGAACCGGAGCGCTGTCATTTTGAATCGTGTTGATATTAAGCGCGATTTTCATTGGCCATTTTTTTTACACTTGGAGCGTGACGGGCTGTCAAGCGTGGTCAAGCGTGGAGGGGCGTAATTCTCAAAACAATGGCATTCGTGCAGGCTCTCCTTTCTTCCCCTCACTTTCCCCTCCCTTCCCGCTCCCGTCATTTTTATCCTCGCCCCATTTTGACCGTGTGGCACCGGTGACCCAATCTGAAAAGCACGACCGAAAAAATTACAGAAGAGCCGGCAAGCAGGCTTCGGTAAAACGAAAAGGTCTTCATACCTTTTCACTGTTCAAAGTGGTCTTTTTCCTTTGTTGAACAAAGGAAAAATGCCTCAACAATGACGTTTTATATAGGGCCACACTCGTACAGTGAAACGTCTTATAAACACCATCCCAGTCAATCCTGATAAGGCTTCACCATGAAACTTTATAAAGACCCTCGCACAGTGAAAATCTTTAAAAATACCCTAGCGGAGAGTTTCAGTTATTAAGATGAGACTCAGGGTTGCTCAACCAACAGCCTAATATATAAGTGCACCCAAGAACAAATGCCCCATGGCTCACAGCTCACAGGTATTAATACGCAACCAGCCTAACATTATGGGACTCAAATTTTCGCTCAGTATCCCAACTGCGCATGTCAGTTACACACAACGTAGATATAAAACCTCATGTGGCAGGTAGGCTATTCACAACACTGCGTATTGTTGTAGTTTCACGTTTTTCACCTTCTCGCTGGTATTTATGAATGTTTAACTCCAGAATGAGGCTAACCCTGCGTACATGCGTCTGTAGTCATTGCATTCAGCGGTAATTTTCGAATACGAAACTGGACAATTATGGGAGTATATTTTTAGTAATTATAATGGTGGTACATGTAGTACTGATAATAAAGTCACAACCCGAATTAGCAATAGTTTAAAGTATCTAATTCAACATTCTACAGTATTTGCTCTACTCTAAAAAATATGCCATGAATAATATTTCTAGTCGATTGTGAAATGACGCTTACTATTTTCTAATGAGTTTTTCCCGTGAATATAATGGCTACAACCTGTAAAGTCCCACAACAGTAGTTCACTGGTCAAATTTTCCCGGTTCGCAATTCGTAAGAAAAAGCTGGGTTTTTGGGCGTGGTGGGTGAATAAAGAGTAGGAATTCGTCTTCTGAGATCTCTCCATCGTCGAAGCTTTCGAGCAAAACATTACGGGTCTTTTTAAACGAAGACATTGTCACTGTTTTTTCGGAAAACTCGTGTAAATCGTTCTTCACGTTGCCGTCGCACTTCCCAGTGGTTTCTTAATGTTTAGGTTTCGCGCCTCGCGACAGCAACCTCTCCCCATGTCCTCTCGACCATATCTACCGTCGCAGACACCAGCCGTCGTCGGATCTTAAAGGGGAACTCAACCCTAAAATCAACCCAACGTCTTTACAAAGATGTATTAGAAATAAATAAGTTCTGCTATTTTATTTTTCTGTGTTGCGCGTCTAAGCAAGAGAAAATCCGGAAACCTTCCTCACAACGTCCGCTATGCACAGACGGCTCAAGTCTTGTAATTTGTGACGTCAGATATGGGGAATAAATTAGTTTTGCCATGCTGTCTCCGACATTGAATAGCGGGACGAACGGCTTCGAATTGCGGATCACTGTGTTTTCTTTGTGCTTGAGGTGTGATCGTTTTTCCTTGGTATGTGTGACGTACGTTATGGGTAATTTGCACTGAATTGAGCCGCCACACAATATAGATTTTTCAGCGGAATGTCGAACATGGAGACTAATTTTCTCCTCATAGACGCGCAACACAGAAAAATAAAATAGCAGAACTTATTTCTTTCGAATACATCTCTGTAAAGACGTTGGGTTGATTTTAGGGTTGGTATGTGTGACGTACGTTATGGGTAATTTGCACTGAATTGAGCCGCCACACAATATAGATTTTTCAGCGGAATATCGAACATGGAGACTAATTTTCTCCTCATAGACGCGCAACACAGAAAAATAAAATAGCAGAACTTATTTCTTTCGAATACATCTCTGTAAAGACGTTGGGTTGATTTTAGGGTTGAGTTCCCCTTTAAGGTCCCTAATGTCTATTCTCAGTCAGCTTTGGACATGACTCTTGCAACACTAATCCTTTAATTGTCATGGACCAGAAGTAGCGCGCAACCCTGAAGTTCCTCTCTCCCCTCTTCCACCCCCCATTCAATGTTGGGGAAAAAAAGTGACCAAACCTGTACGAAAGTTTATCCAACATTGAAATGAGGTGGTGCGGCGGGACGTGTTCCAACTATTCATGTCCAAAGCTGCTGCTTTCAGGCGGTAGATGGGTTTTTTTTCGCGCAGCAAACGGATCTTTTACCACAATTGCCGGTAATCTCGCAATCTGATTGGTCGATGTGTGGTGGTAAATGAGAGTCCAGACAACGGCGCTGACACGAGAAAGTTATAGACAATGCTGGCTCTTTCAAAGCTGTCACGCTTTATTAGGAAACTTCCTTGTACGTTTTCTAATATTGTTGTAAAAAAACTGTGCCTCGTGTATTTACCTACAACAACACTTTGGTTGTATTGAACTTGTGCTTCCGACTGCTGCATACAACAACACTTGGGTTGTACTGAACTTGTGCTTCTGACTGCTGCATAACTAGTGAATTAAAGAACAATCAACATGGCTGTAATAATAACTTTCAAAGGCACACCTGCTCGTATGATTCAACTGATGAACGGCTATATCCACTGCAAAAATTCAAACATTTACAGAACTGTTTAAAAAGTGTGTGAAATGTCTGTGAATGTACAAATTTACAAAGTAACATTGTTTTACAAACATTTTACAGGGTAGTAAATATAGAGACATTTTCTACGATTTTTCTGCACGATTTTGCTTTCACCAGATGATCTGCAGGGGGATGCTGCGCATAAGCGCCCCCTTTTGCCACCTATGCCACACTCTTACTGCTTGCCACAGAGGTGAGAGGCAAAGCTAGAAAATATTTTTTTATTGAAACCAAATAACAATTACTGCAGTCATGTAGCCAGGTATATTAAGCATTTCAATGCTATAGATTGTATAGGTTTAGTTATGTTCAGTTAATAAATGGAGTGCAATGATTTGTATTTCAAAAACGTACCCTGAAGGTCTACAGTAACCTTAAACATAAGATATATAACAATAAGTATTGATACTTTTGCGCATGCATTTCATGCTATTGGAATGTTGTTTATCACCAGTTAATTGCCATGTGCATCTTGCATGCATCTAATGATTTTGCTTCACACATTTTTTATGGCTGCTTTTAGTTTCTTGAAGTTCCTTTTTATGGAGTTAGTTATTAGCAGAGCTCACACAGCCTGTGCAAGCGCAGTACCATACATTGTACATGTATATAGCATGAGAGTCAAATGTTCTTGCCTGCCTGCCCACACAACCAGTGCACCAGCACGCGGAACATGTGAGATTTTAGAGTCATGAATCGGCCTACTCGATTTTATTTGGCTATTTAGTGCTATCCTATTATTTTTATTATCCTATCCTTTACATTCAATTCTCCCGTTTAGGTGAATTTGTGATTTTCCAAATTATCTCAATGATCAGCCTGAATTTTTACCATAAAGCGTAAAATATTCAATTTCCAACTTTAAATTCTGTTACATCTCCACGTGCACGCATACGCGTCTTGTTCTTTCCGTTGTATGCCGTCACCATCCTCGTTCCCAGGGGTCTTCATGTGCCTAATCCAAGATGGTGTCTTGAAAGGACCCCTGGTACATGTGGCCCAAAACATATGTGCATATTTAATGAAGAATATGCGCCATCTTGGATTCATCATCGCTGAAGAATGGTTAACGGTTGAAGTGTGATCCCAATGAATTCCAACCATACTTTTACCCAGTGTAGATGTGAGTTTGTAAAAGTAAAAATGCTAAGTTCTGATGTCGGATTTGTAGTTGTTTTCCAAGACGACATCGACAGTTTTTTTTCTTTAATTAAAAGTGCACGCGCTATTCGAAATTCTCCTATCAGTGCTCGCGAAATGTCAAGCCAATCAGCGGCCGAATCCCACAAGTCTCTACCAAGGGTTCTTTTGACGCCAGCTTGGATTAGGCACACGAAAACCCCTGGGAACGAGTTGGAGTCATCACCTTTTCCGTTAACATTAAATTATGTGTGTGCAACTCATCTGCACATCATGTATATGCATGCATTACATTTTCCATTACATACAGTACGTATACAATTCAACTGCATGTGCACGATTTCTTTTCGTAATTTAATTTCCATTATATGTATGCGGGTGCATCTCCTCGTATTTGATTATTGGGAGCTCAGCTCGTTAAGGCTTGCCTATATCATTATGAATTACTCTTGTACAAATATATGGAATCACTTTCTTCTGATTGGTGAAGTGTTCAAGCGTGACTGTAAAAGTGTTAATGGACTGACAAACAAAATATAAACCAAAAGAAACCGACTTCTTTGACTCTGGCAAACTCGTCTGAAGTTTTACTAAGTGCCTTTCGGGTACAAAGCTTGCTGATCGCTGAACAAATATATATTGATGAAACACCACAACAGCATTCTGTCCAGTTGACGTCATAAAATATTAGCATATTGACAACATTGCATTGTGGGATCGAAATGCGGACAAATGTTTCCAAATGCGGTATGGATAATTGCGTTCGACGAAGGAGAACGCAATCCTAATCTTGACGGGATCCCTGTGTCGCCCAGATCATAAAGCAGGAATAAACTCGATTCATGTATTAGACAAGTACCCTCGATGCGCGCGCACCTATTAGCCGTGAAGGCTTGGGAACCAGCGGCCATTTTGGTGAATGCCAGCATGGCTTCTGTTTTGTTTCGCGATCGGTTAGTTACTTGCCTTATTTCGACAATCCAATGCAATGATGTTTCAAAGGTTCGCAAGTACAATTGAGCAAAGCCTGAGGAAAGTGTGTAGTACATCTGGAGGACCTTAAACATTCAATTCGGCCATAATTATTTATTTATGCTGAACCCGAGTTAATGTGCGATCGAAAAACTGCAAATGGTCAAGATGCTGTAAATCATACCTGAAGGCTGAAGGCTAAAGAGAAATACATGGATATGAATATTTCAGTGTGAGTTGTGAAGAAGCTTTTTAAATACTACACGTGTGCATCGTGGTGGTTTAAGTCAAACATGGTCTGTTTTGTCGGCGCGGTGACGACACCAGCGAAGTTGAACTGTCAGAGAACTGAGTCAAATCAAATCACCATAATTTGTAAACAACCGAGTGAATTCTGTTGGCCATCCCTTCATTCTGTTGGCTTGCTCGCTGTACTGGATTCTGCTTTTTGCTGCTTTTTACATACAGATACCGAAACTACAAACAGTGAGATGACCTAGCTGGCTACCCGTGTGTGAGTTGCGACACTGTGTACATCTTGGTTATACAAATTAACGGATTCAAATTAACACTACATTTAGATAGAGAGTTAATCTATACCGACACTTTGATATGCCAAGGAACTGGAATATCAACACAGTACAAGGTGAGGGAAATTTAAAGTATTGGTATCAGGAGCCTTCATGCAATCATTTTTGCGAAAAAATATCGATATTTGAGAATGTTCAAAGTGAATTCTACAGTTTAGTGAAAATAAAAATTTGTAAAATAAATGTTGTATTTTCAATGAGAAATTACGCCGAAAAGAAATATGGCCAGGAAAGCAGGCTGTCATCGGCTTATTAGCACTTGTGAAGAGTGCTCATGGAAACCGCGAAAAAAACATGACGCTTTTGTAAACGCTCACTTGTCTAGCCTGTGGCTAGCCGTTGAGTTGCAAAGATTCGTTTACGTTTCACACATAAATCATGTCTAAAATATACTTTTATAGTATATATGTAGCTCAATTCGTGATTTGAAGAGGATCAATTGAGATATAGGGCCACGTGGTAAAATACCAGGTATTTAAGGTTAAAATACCTCATGTTATCGTGACCTTGATTGTTCCCTTTCCAAGTTACAGAAGAAATCAGGAAACTCTCTAATATATCTTGGTGGTGATTTTAATCTTGGTGGGGATATTTGTTGGAAATCAAACACCATCAAACAGGGTAGCATGTATACTGTTGTCTGCCAAAAACTATTAGATATGTGCTGTGTCTATAACCTGGAGCAGGTCGTAGTAGATCCTACTCGGGGCGATAAAATCCTGGATTTGTTTTTCACCTCAAATCCTACACTTATCAGCTTTGTGGATGTAATCTCGGGATTTGGAGATCATGACATAGTACAAGTAGAGGCTTCAATCTTACACAAGATACCCCGTCCAACCAAGAGGAGAATATTCTTGTACTCTAAAGGAAATTTCTCAGACATGAAAACTGAGCTGTCTGATTTTAGTTTATCCTTTTTGAACAATTTTCATGAAAGGTCAGTTCAAGGAAATTGGGATGTTATTAAGGCTAAATTACTTTCCCTTATGGAAAAATACATCCCGTGTAAATTTACAACTACTAGGTACAACCTTCCTTGGTTTAATCGTAACTTGAGGAAACTTAGCAAGAAAGTTCAAAGGCTATATAATGTGCAGAAGCGCTCTCAATTAGAGCATGATAGAGCCAAGTATAGACATGCTAGGAAGGTATACAGGCAGAAACTAAATAAGTCATATTGGGACTATATTAGTACTATACTGGATGCCTCTATGTTCGAACAGCCTAAGAAATTCTGGAGCTTTGTCAAGGCTAAGAGACAGGACAGCATCGGTGTTCACCCATTACAACAACAAAGTGCTGCTACTGTCTCAGATAGTCTTGGTAAAGCGAATTTACTCAATAATTATTTTCACTCAATATTTACTAAGGAAGTAATTAGTTCCATGCCTAGCCTGGAATCTAGCTTATATTGCCCAGATATAAATCAAATAACAATATCGTCCACAGGTACTCAAAAACTGCTGGATTCACTTAATGTGAATAAGGCAGGTGGTCCTGATAAGTTGCCCACTCGCATCTTAAAAGAACTATCATTTGAACTAGCACCTATTTTGACACAACTTTTCCAGCAGTCATTAGATCAGGGTGAGTTACCAGATGACTGGAAATCCGCAAATGTAGCACCAGTCTTTAAAAAGGGCAAAAGATCACTTGCGAGTAACTATAGGCCAATATCATTAACATGCATAACTTGTAAAGTCCTGGAACACTTAGAAGATCATAATATCCTAACTGATTTCCAGCATGGTTTTCGTAAACGTAGGAACTGCGAAACCCAGCTTATAGTTGCTTTACATGACCTAGTGAGTGCCGTTAATAATGGTAACCAGGTTGATGCCTTTATATTGGATTTTTCCAAGGCTTTCGATCGGGTACCACACGAAAGATTGCTGTATAAGTTAGGTCATTATGGTATAAGAGGTGACATGCTGGCCTGGATTAGAGTGTTCCTTACTCAGAGAACACAGAAAGTGACCTTGGAGGGTGTCGCTTCTGGTCAGCGTGATGTAACTTCTGGTGTCCCACAAGGCACAGTGTTGGGACCGCTGTTATTCCTCTTATACATTAATGACCTACCTCATTGCATCTCATCAACAACACGTTTATTTGCAGACGATTGTCTGTTGTATCGTACCATATCTGGCCCGGATGATAGTTTACATCTTCAGGGGGATTTAGATGCCTTGTCTAAATGGAAAAATGTGGAAAAATGTTATACGATTTGCTTTTCCACAAAGAATGTTACCAGTACATCATACACCTTGAACCATAATACGTTAGATAGGGTCCACCATCACTCATACCTAGGCGTTATACTTTCCGAGGATCTAAAATGGGCCAATCACATTTCACACGTAACTACAAGTGCTAAACAAACCCTCGGAGTCATCAAGAGAAACTTTAGACATACATCTGCAGTTTGCAAATCCAAACTTTATTGTAGCCTAGTTAGACCTAAACTAGAATACGCAAATTCTGCGTGGTATCCATACTTACAAAAAGATAAGTACAAATTAGATATGATACAACGTTCCGCTGCCAGGTCTTGTTTTAATAATTACTCTAGAGAACCAGGTGTCGTGACAAATATGTTAAAGGAGTTAGAGTGGCCATCTCTTGAGAGTAGGAGGAGGCTCTCTCGATTGACAATGTTCCACCGTATTGTGCATGGAAGCATTGATATCGAGAAGGACTCGTATTTGACCCCAGTGCCTCGTACCTCAAGAAATGGTAACTCATTATTATTTTTAAGACCTCATTCGAATTGTAACCAACATAACAACAGCTTTTTCCCATGGTCAACTCGAGAGTGGAATAAGCTTCCCGGCACTGTAACTAATATTAATGACATTAACAAATTTAAGACCGCTGTAAACCAACATTTTATTGAATTAGGGGAATGATTTTAACCTAATTTTTTTTTATTATATTATTATTATTTTTTAATATAAATTGTAGTATTGTTACTTAATTTATTTATTTTTTATTATTGTAATTTGGATTTTTTTTATTTATACTGATGTGATACGGATATACCGTTTTATCAGTCAATAAAGTAGAAGTAGAAGTAGAAGTAGACCTTTACTAGTCTCCTTCGCAGCCGCTCCGATCGAGCCCCATCAACGAACAGGTTATCTCCCTTAGATTGACTATTATCATCAATTGTCAAAATGGCTAGAATTGATTATAATCCTCAATTTAACCAGTCAAGGATAAAGATAAACAATTGTCAAATTCCGAACGGCGGTAGACCCGCTTAGTGTAGTGGTCACGACGTCTGTACTACCAAGTACTACACGCAAACGGTTACGAGTTCGAGCCCGAGTAGGAGCGCTCAAAAAAATATTTTCTCTCGTTTACCTTCATTTCTTGTTTACCTGTGAACCCTAGCTCTAGGTGAGTGAGAACCCGTCGTTTACCCGTGAACTTGTCCGATGGTTAGGGTTCGGTTTGTAGTTCGGGTTAGGGTTTGTCTTAGAATAATGATTATAATCAATTCTAGCCATTTTGACAATTGATGATAATAGTCAATCTACGGGAGATGACGCGTTGCATCAACGGCTGCTCACCTCGTTCCCAGGGTCTTCTCGGTCAGATCCAAGATGGCGGCTACTCAGAGAGAAGACCCTGGTAAAGGCTGGATCAGGTGATCAAATACTCCCAGATTTTGGGAGTATTTTGTCACGTGATTTGGCGATCTAAGATGGCGGCCAAGCTAAATACGGGAATAGTTCATGACGTGTACAAATCATAGGTATCCCAATCCGGAGTGAGCGAGAAGCCATTAACAGTATTTCCACGCGGCGAACGATACAGTGAAAACAGGTCTACTAAATGGCTCGAAATGGAGTTTACTTGGATAAAGAACCAGTGGAACGGTATCACAAAGCTACCAGGATGTATCTAAGCTAGAAGAGAATCCTAAAAAGCCGTTCATTTTCCGTTAGCGTTGAAGCGAAACGATCGATAGCACATGTTCAGGTTTAACGGCTTCTCCTGGCTTTCCCACTGATGAACCTTACCAGAAAACTACCCAGTAATGCACTTCATCTATTGCTCTATCTACACAACGTGTTTTAAGGTTATTTAAAATCGTTGTATTGATAAAATTTGGCCAATAAAAAGCATTGTTAGAACAACCCTTGCGTCATAATCGAATAGCCAATCAGAATACGTGACAGTTCAGCGTTTACCAGGGTCTTCTCTCTGAGTAGCCGCCATCTTGGATTGACCGAGAAGACCCTGGGGACGAGGTTGATTCGAACAACATGCCTTTCCCATTGTTCTATCAACCCTCTAATTTTTTTTGCCTAAGCCAATCAGAAAACAGCAGATTGCAAACAAGGCCTTTTGCCACGAAATGTGTTCTCAAAGGCAGCTGAGTTCCGAATGGAGGGAACACCTAAGAAGTTAATATAATTCGACAGCAAATGCTTTGTATGTTCTGCTGAAGTCGTAAAAAAAAGACAAAATCTACATCTTTGGAAAGTCCGCCATTAATTTTTCCAAAATTATCCGTTTGTTGTTGAATGTAGACGTAAGTTCTTATAAGCAGAACTCCGATTTGTTCGTCTGCAAAAGCTGTTATAAGCTGTTAAATAAATACAAACGAATACAAGACAACCTAAATTCAATCCCGAGAGAAATCCCATGAAAATATGGTCAGCGGCGCCAAAATGGCTGCCTAGTGTAACTTCGTCTCTGTGTTCGTTCCGTTCGTAATCGTTCATTTTTATCACTTAACGCCAGCATGGAGTCTTATCACCGGACAGTCTTCTCACTATAATATGAGACCAAAAGCGCATACCACTATGGCGACAAAAACCGACCGCTTTGGCGGTTTTGTCAGCGCAAAATATGCGTCCAGAGCGCTCATTAACTAGTTCTCGGTTATATCTCATAATATAGATATGTATATCTATTAGTATTATTTATTATATAGTAACTTACTAGGAAGTTGTCTGTTCGTTAGTATATATGTATAGTTGACCTACACTGTAATTCAGCCACTGGCTGCGAGAGTGATTAATAAACGAATTATTATTATTATTATTATAAATAACTGAGGTTTTCAAGAATCGAGAGCTCCCTATTTAACAGAGTAACCGACCGTACCGTATTGACTCTTGCCCAACTCCGAACGACGGCCTTTGAACTAGAACTGGAACTACCTCGATTTGTTGTCCCTATATTCAAATTCCCTTATAACAGGGAATGTAAGTACATAACAAGTTTCAAATTATCGAGTTCCGAAAACGCTAAACCACACTCTTGAGATTTTAAGTGCTCTATTTTTCATTTAAAAAGTGCATTTCAGTTCCTCTTTACAATAATTATTCTTACTAACAAGAATTAAGACCGTGGCGACAAGACTTTCAATTTTATTATGAAATAATGTGTCGTTAAAATGCGATCGTTCCTTTTACCATTATCCTTTAAGAGGAAGGGAAACTTGCTCCTCGTCTCTGCATAGTTTTATCATCTCCCTTCCGCCTCAGGCAAAATAACGTTAGATATCATGTTGTTACTTTCTCCCTTTTATAATGAACATCCTTCGCGAAATCGAATTGTGGCAGAATATTAGGTATGAACAACAATTCACAATTTTTTTTTTGAACGCCGGACGGGCTATGCTGTGGAACGTTCATTCATTCATGATTTTTGTGGTTAATGGGGCGGGTGCCAAATAAAAACCTACATGCGTCAGCGAAACCTGCTCACTAAAAGACACTCTTTGCTTTTAGTAACGGTGAAAACAAAACAAAAAACGCATTTCATACTTTTTATTAACCAGGTGTGAGATTTGTACCGTAAGTTATGGACCGAGTTGGTACCATTAAAAAAAGGGAAGAAACGATGATCCATAAATTACGGTACGAATCAGGTAAACGAGGTTAATAAGATGTTATGTGACGTCTTCTTCACTAAACCAGCTTTGTAGATCATAGACCAATCATAGCTCGCGAAGTTATTAAGCCATATAACAATAGTGTTAGGAACCACGCACCAACCCTATGCGTGACTATACAGCACAGTATTTCTAAATAGTAGGAAATTACTTCACAGGATTAACAATAACTAGACTTCAGACCAAGAACGAAAGGTTAGCAGTATGTATTCATCATATCAGGAAACGATTAATCTATGATATTTTGCTGGATCACGACTTTCACAAACCTACGCGGACTAAGGCCCCACCACACGTAAACGCAACCTTTTGAAAACGCAACTTTTAATTAGAAAGCAACAAACGTTTGCCGTCCACACGGTCGTATTCTTCCGTTCACAAAGGAGCGTTTTCGAAAAGTTGCGTTTTCGATGAAAACGATGGCGTATCTGCATGTGTGGATGTTTTTGAACTTGTGGTTTCCATTCTTAGTGCGATTATATTCATATAAAAAGATAAAGTAAATGTTTACGTGTTGGTATCAACATGGTGAAAAAAAACATTGGCAGGGTCTATTTGAAGCAAACGAACAAACTAGAATGAGTTGTTCTTATACTCCCGTTTGATAATCTCTCTATAATCAGGCTTCTCAATGTCTTTAGTTTCGTCCATAAGAGTGCGAGCGGACGCCGATCTTATATGAAAACCTTTTCTCCACAGGCGCTAAAGCTCATGTCAGCGGGCCTTCCATGTCAGCGGGCCTTCCATATTTAGCCTACACATGCCACTCGTTTGATTCCTTTTGATGTTTTAACACTGGATGGGAAAGCACATTTAAACAAATAAATCACCAAGCATTAACGAATTGAGGCAACATATGTTTTATTTTATCACTTATAGTACTTCATCATATTTGTAACAATGTTGGCACAAAATCAGTAACAATCCGCCGTATACCGAAAAAGATGGCAGCTGTACATTTGCCCTTGCGAACCTAACACAGTAGAAAAACATGTAGAAACCCTCTTTTCAATGACAGTGTATTGGCAACATCATTTGTACTGGCTTGTTTCTAAGATTTAAAACCTCTCTACCACCATGGCAAGAAGAACCCTGATGTGAAGGAGAACGCCAATGGCAAGGAGAACCCCGATGGCAAGGTGAACCCTGAAAGCCACACACAACAACACGGGACCAGCACAGCTTCTTGATGGACCTGAACAATAACAAAATATAAAAATATTAATCAATTTTTAGTCACACACCTACGTAGAAATGTTCTCACTAAGCTCGTTTGATTGAACCTATTCCAACATTGGAATAGATTGGAATAGAAACATCAAGTAATTTTGAAATCAAGATGTTTAAATATTCAATATCACGAGTACTATCGTTTCATACAATGCATACGGGAAAAGTTTTTATACTGAAGTAGTTTGCGTTCAATTAACATTAACAACTGGAATATAAACTTGATACTTTTATATATGTTAGCAATGTAATGGCATGAATAACCCAGATTAGTCCCAATGCTCATTATAATATAATTATGTCAACGATTGTGGTGCTATAGTTATACCCGGGTTGCACTTTATTCCTTTTTTTCAAAAACAAACTAAATATAATTTCCTCTCTTCCTCTTCTTTATCCACTTGTTCCTTTAATCGACATCGACATCCTGTTCCTCTGGAGAGTTCTCCTCCTCACTGTCCACGTCAGCTTCGCTAACACCAGAAGAGCTGTCGGAGCTACTACTGTCACCATCGTCGTCGTCGTCATCCTGATTTGTCGTCATCCTGATTTGAGGGGAGCTCGGGTGGCGCAGTGGTTAAGCGCTTCGCCTCTCGCCTCTGTGGCCCAGGTTCGAATCCCAGACGCGGCGCCATATGTGAGTTGAGTTCGTTGGTATCTCGCCCTTGCTCTGAGGGTTTTTCTCCGGGTTCTCCGGTTTTCCTCCCTCCGCAAAAACCAACACGCTAAATTCCAATTCGATCTGTGGAGATTAGCCGGGACCTGGCTTTGATCAGCCCCCATGGTTGTTTCAGGTCTCGTTAGAAATTCAGAGTGAGTGTTTTGTATTGTATTTTCGCTATATTCATCTGGAAAAAGGTGTAAATAAACCTTGTCAAGAACAGTTTTTACGATTCGAAGGTTTATCATTTTGGCAATATATGGAGCATCACGGCGCCAAAGGGATGTTGCAATTCTCTCAACATCAATGTGCGTTTCCGTTACGGTTAAAGATGGATGGTATTTAGGAACCTGTGGGCGCTCTTTTTCAAATGGGTTCACCACACAGACTTTATACACTCTCTTTATATTTTTTTCGTGACGCTCTTTTTTTCCTATGCCTTGCTTTGCGTTTATTCTGCTTCTTTTTCCTGCTCTCTCTCTCTCTTCGAAATCTATGCTTCATTCCCTTGAAGACTCTGGTGAATTCTTCAAGCCTTTACCCAAGGGTTCACATGCTTTTTGCCATCTTGCTTGTCGCATTATAAATCCGGTCCAGCAGCTATATATTAAATTTGTGCTGGAATTCATTGCCTTTTTTAAGATTTCTCCCATTTCCTTTCGAATAACTCTGAATCATCTGAATTATATATAGTTCTTTACACCGTCAAACATGTCCTGTAGTTTATGAAGGTACCGTTTATGCTCGCCTCAGTTGTCTTCCATCACTCGGCTTAACTTTGTATTCTGGTTCCTGGTATTTCGAAAATCTGTCTATTTTAGCAGGAATTTACGTTTCAAAAGACGTTCTCTTCTTTTTGCAGGAGATCAAGCTGTCGTGATCATGCAGCTACAATTTTTTTTTTGTAGGAGTCATCACTCTCCCCTACAAGTCGCATTTTTGAATGGGCTTCATCCATTACGTTAATGTAATAATTGGCCCTTTTGCCCTTTGGATTGACCATGAAGCCAAGACTTGTTTTTTGGAGTCACTGTGGAATCGTCTTTCTGGAAGAGGAAATCCTTAAGTAAACATGTCGGTGTGGACTCTATCTTTAGGCTTGAGGCTCGTTTATATCGCACAAGGTTTATTCCATATTCTCGTCAACCCATACAGCTTAAAACAAACAAAATTTACAAATTAAACCAGTGAAATTAAAAACAAATCTATGACAAAAGCAGAAAGAAACATCAACGTAAATTTAAACATAACACTTACATAATTTGTGGCGCCAAAAGGCGCTCAAAGCCCGACAGAAAATCAGACAACTAAGGCATATGGACGGCTCCATGTTTCCCTTCTTCCCTGCCTAATCATGTGACCTACAAAGTTTCTGCAGGGGGAGGGGTGCGCACGAACTGTTTCCAACATCCCGCCCCCTTAAAAGTGAAGACTAATTAACATAGCATACTGAGCTTTTACAAATACTACTAAATAAATTAAATGTTCGCTTCTGGCTTAGCAACTTCTATATTCAGTGTTCATTAGCAGTAAATCAAATAACAAATCAAATCAAATGTTCTGAATGACACACGTCCAGTGACACATGTAGCTTCATTGTCCATCCATGTAAGAGTGACCGTCTACATTACGTCCAATCCGTGTAACTTTACCTTGATACGTAACTTTGTCTTGACGTTGCATGACTGGATCGGAGGACGATCACTGTTTAATCGTGCACTGCTTCCATAAGCCACAGCTTATCCACAGGTCTGTGAAGCACTGTCCAACTGGTCGTCACCTCAGCAGATCTCACCAGCCCATCCTTCCATGGAAATGTCTGCGTCACTCGACCCTTTGGCCAGCACTTTCTCTGAGTGTACTCCTGTTTCACTAGGACCACATCGCCCTCAGCGATATTCCTCTTCAGTCGAAGCCACTTCGAGCGTAGCTGTAAAATGGGTAAGTATTCACGCACCCAGCGAGTCCAGAATTTGATCATCTAGGTACTGAACATGTCTCCAGTATTTCCCATATACGTCATCCGTCTGGAACGTTCCTGGCGGCATACCAAGACCCTCCCAGAGCAACAAAAGGTGGTTGGGAGTGAGTGGTCCCTCATCTTACGCGTTATCAGACGCCACAGTCCAGGGTCTGCCATTTACCACAGACTCGACCTCACAGAATGAAGTTGACAACCGCTCATTATCTAACGTCTGGTCCTTAAAGTGCCTATCACCCTTTGGCAATTTTGATATCTTATGAACCTCAGAAAAGTTTTGAGTACTTCTGTGAAGAAATTTTTGGTTTAAAGTGAATACTTTATGTTCTACGCTTGTTTGAAATCGTGTAAATGTGACCTTTCCTGACCCATGACCGCGTAAGTAAAAGCCTGGGTCGAAACCTGGGTAGACGTCATCTCATTAATGCATTATTCTCCATGGCGCCTTTTTATCACAACAACATCGATGCATAGAAAATATACACAGGTTTTGAGTTGTTAGTAAAGAAAAAAGTCATTTTAGTCAACATGTTAAGTATTTCTTCAAATGATTGCAAATCCGAATTAATTATATGACGTCAAGATGACGTCTACCCAGGTTTCGACCCAGGCTTTTACTTACGCGGTCATGGGTCAGGAAAGGTCACATTTACGCGATTTCAAACAAGCGTAGAACATCAAGTATTCACTTTAAACCAAAACTTTCTTCACAGAAGTACTCAAAACCTTTCGGAGGTTCATGAGCTATCAAAATTGCAAAAGGGTGATATGCACTTTAAGCACGGCGTTCAAAACCTTTCTGACGGTCCTAATTTGCCGTTCCCAGACCCCACCCATAAGTGAAGCTGCTGGGGGATTGAATTCCCATCTTTGAAGAAGGTGACTCTTGGTATGGTTGTCTTTCTTCCAGCCCTTTATACTTTTCTAAGCTCTATTTCTCCTGTGAAAAAGTTCGTTCCATTGTCTGCTCTTATTTTCTCAGGCACTCCTCGTCTAGCCGTGAATCTCGCTAGCGTGTTTATGAACTAATTCGTATCTAAGCTGTCAAGCTTCTCAATATGAATGGTGTGTATGGCCAATCGGGTAAAAAGACACCCGTATCTCTTCACCTGAATCCGGCCCCTCTTCACAAAGAATGGGCCAAAACAGTCTACTCCTACGCAGGTAAACCGTGGCTCACCTGGAGTCACTCTGTCCTTTGGAAGGCTCTCCATGTGCTGGCTCATCATCAACCCTCTCAGCCATTTGCAGAAGACACATGCTTTGAGAACATGGTTGACCAGCGTCCCAGCCTTGACTTTCCAATGGTTCAGTCTGTCTGATAATCGATAGCACATGCTCCTTCCCAGAGTGTTTGCACTCCCACTCATGCACGCGTCTTACTATGAGCTCCCCAATATGGTGGGCGTTCAGCACTATGACCGGATGCTTTTCCGCTTCACTTATGGTTGATGCTTGGAGGTGTCCTTTTACTCTCAAAACACACTCATCTCGGAACTAAAGACAGGACTGTCACATAGGACGGATCCTTGTCGGAAAGCTCTTGCAGGAAATGCTTTGACTGAACATAATATCTGATAACGGCGACTTCTGCAGCCTGCTTTTTGTACCACAGAACCAAGGCTATGGCTTTCTTCTGGCGATACCAACACAAATACTTGCGGAGAATCCTTTCAACAGGACTCTCTCCCTCCTCTGCTGTGACTGTGTAGGACTTTGCTTGGTGCTTGACTTCCTTGTCACCCTTCTGAACCTCTGGAATCTCATTTGGCATGGTCGGCCATGAAGACTCTTCTTGCCAAACGAAAGATAGTCCTTTCACCTATCGCCCTCTAGATACCGTTTCCTGTGCGTCCAATCCTCTCGAGGCATCGTCAGCAGGGTTAAGCTCAGAGCAAAGCTTTATCCACTGCTTCGTAGACGAGCCATCGTTGATCACTGCGACCCTATTTGCGACAAAGGTCTGGAAACGCTTACTCTGGTTGTTGATGTATTGGAGTTCTGGATTTCTACTCTGAGCTCTTGGTGTAGCATGTGTTCTGCTCTAACTGCTACAACTGCAGCAGACAATTCTAGTCTAGCGATCGTCATCTGCTTGATTGGAGCCAAGCAGAAAAATGCAGTAGATCCTTCCTTCTCAAACTCATTAATAATTCATGAGCTTTTTAGTCAATCAGAGGACTGGATTTGGTCAAGTGGATGAGTTTGGAAACCCAATGAAACACCAGTTGAAAAGCACAAGTGTTTCAACTGATTTTTTTCCCAGGTGGTGAAACTGTTCTTAATCATCATATTCATGAACCACTAACTACTTACATACTGATAAACTACAAGTAAGGAGTGAAGAAGGAAAGAAACAACATAGAAAGAAAAAGTGTGCCTCGACCCTTCTAACTGCTTGTACTAACTCTTCACCACTTACACTGCTGCTGGTACGCTAGTTGAAATTACTGCTAGCAAAAAAGAATAATTAGCTGTCTATTGAATAATTATATACAACAGTCCGATCAGTAAACAATACTTGCTAGTGATGTTTGAAAAGAAGCGGATGTAAATTTTCAGTTTAGCCATTCGCATTAGAAGTAATTTCGAAAACAAAACCCTCGGGGCTACGTCTCTCGGGTTTCAATTGTTTTCTCAATATTTGGATCGCCTGATGAAACACTACAATTCGTGTTTGAAATAGTATTTCTCATACTACTTAATAATTCATGAGGTAAGTAGCCAACCAGAGGTCTCAATTCGTACCACGTGCAGTACTTTGAAACCCCGTCAAAGTACTCTCTACGGTACTTTGAAATATTTTTCATGCAGTCCAAGGACTGGAAACTATGAATATTCATAGTTTCCAGTCCTGGGACTGGAAATGTTTTTCAAAGAACTGTAGGCAAATACCTTGAACAAAGGGAGGTCTCACGATTTATCACTCAGTGACTTCCCCAAGCGCTAAAAATTAACAAGATACAATACCTGACTTGATGCATACAGACCGTCTCTCCAATATGGGACGTGTTTTTTTGCACTCTGCTCTGACACTGCGCATGTCCGTGACGCCAACTATAGCGCCAAACTATGTTTTTATCAAATATCTCATCCTCATCAATTATTCATGAGGTAACCAACCAACCACTTGCCCAGAATTCGATCACATGACGAACCTTGAAACCCCGGAAAGTACTCCCAGAACTCCCAGGATTACATTCAACCATTTTTTTCCAGTCCAAGGACTGAATTAATTTTGATCCCTCCTGAATAATTAATGACAATGAGATGTCATTTCAAAGCCGACAACGAGGACTGGCCAGGATTTTAAGTCCTCGCAATTAGCTCCGCCTCGGACTGGAACTAATTGCGCAGACTTGAAATCCTGTCCAGTCCTCGGCTTTGAAATATTACTTCGTGCCAGGTTGTAAACACGTACTCCAACGAGGACCAGTGCATAATTGTTAACATTCCGTCTTTTCATTAACAATGGACGTAAAACAAAGCAACTATATGTAAATGCGCAAGTACAACCTACAAGCCTGAAACATCGAAACTCTAAATGCATGAAGTTTTAAAATCGTGTTGTTCATCCTACAACCACCAAACAAGCATGAAAGTATTAAGTAGTTTGAGAAGTCATTTCAAGGCCTCCAATTCGCACTGGACGGCAATTAGTTCCAGTCCGACTTTGAAATGCCGTCCAGTCCTCATTATCAGCCTTGAAACATTAGTTCATCATTGACCAAGCGGAGGTATGACACTGATCCATATGCCAACTGGGAGGCATTTGCGAAATGATGCAGTTGACAGTCAATCACTCTACCAAAGTCCCATAGAACCACACAGTGCTCTACCTTGAACTTCTCTAGCAGTGGAAGGTCTTCTTGCCACTTAACTAGCGATGTTGGTTCTCTGGATCCAAGTGGTCATACCAGTTCTTTTTGGTTTTACACTCTGATTGGAAGATCAACTTTGCAACTAGCACAAACGGACAAACAAATCCTAAGGGGTCATACATGGAACTAACTCTGCTTATCAGACATCTCCCTTGCACACTCCGCTGGTTCAACCTGATCTTGAGCCCAAACCGATCTGTTTCAGTGTCCCAGCATACCCCCAGCGCCCCCTCTATGGGTAATTAGCTGTGATCCAGGTCCTTCACTTCCTTTGCTCGTTCCTCTTGAGGGATTGCTTCTATCACCTTAAGACTGTTGCTGATCCATTTAGTCAGCCGGAAGCCTCCCATTGCCAACAACTCACACAACTGTTCACAATACGTATGGCCTCCTACTCGGTACTCACAGCCTTGAGATAATAATCAGCATCAAAGTTCTGTTGAACTGTTCTGATAGTTTCTGCGTCAAACTCGTCACAATGGTCTTCAGCCACACGTTTAAGCGCAAAGCTGGCTGTTGTGAATGGTAATTCATATTTGGTATCCCTGTGTTACATTTACATCTTGGCATTAATAAAATTAATGGCAGAGAAAATAAAGGCATGCTACTATTGGAAAGGCTGGTGAGAGGAGGTAGAAAAACACTGTAGAGGGTGCTTAACCTGCACCAAACGAAATCAACCTCGGAGAAAGGGCCGTGCACCACTGGTCACAAGCTCAACGGAATATCCCATGGAGAGAGTTGCTTTGGACTTAAATGGTAACAGGTTCATTTAAGTGGTGACAGACTAATAAACCAGATCCAGATGGCTGGAAGTGTATGCAATCCCAGTTCATAAGGCAAAGACGGTCAATGAATGGGTTTCTCGCTTGGCATGATGCAGATCAAGCTAGAGATTTTGAAAGTCGGGTCTTCCAAGCTATGACTGAGATGCTTGGTGGTGATGCTTGATGCTTGCATGAAACAACACCTTGCCATCCACAACATGATGGCTAAGTTGAGAGGGTGAACCAAACCCTGAAGGATAAGCTTACTAAAGTTGTTAATGAGGAGCACAATGACTGGGATAAATGGATTCTTCAGGTGCTTTTAGAATATAGAATCGCAGTTCACTCATTAACACCTCAATTCTTGATGTTTGGAGAAGTTCAGTTGCCTGTAGATTTGTTGGTTGAGAAGAGCAGCCAAGACGAAGATGCTGCATCTCTTCCGGAACTGATTTGTCCAAGACCTGGACGATTGATTGCATAAAGTGTACGCATTAGCTTGAAAGAACCAAAGCCACTACGAAACGATACAAGGATTACTACGATGCATGCTCATCCGGAGATCAGTACAAGGTAGGGAATCTTGTGCTGAGACATTTACCCTGCCACAAGCAATGGAGTCAGCCGTAGGTTGGTTAACAAAAAAAAATGGAGGGTGCCTTATGAAATCCTGAAAATGATATCAGATGCTGTGTATCCGATACGTGACATTAATATGCGGAAACATGTGGTTGTGCATTTCAACAACCAACTGATTTTAACGGAAAGCAATGACAACTTACATCATTTAAACTAGGTGCGCAATCTATAACGTTTATCTAACACTGGATTAGAAAATTTACCCAATGACTAGCCCTTAATCCTGGATTAGTTTAATCGGCTATTCGGAAACCAGGGCCAGCATTGGCAAACTTCAAAGGACTCCCAGAACATAGACATGAAACCCTTGGACGTTAAAAACCCTAAAATAAACTTAAATCATAGCAATCCCGAATTGGTCAGCCGACCACTTACTCACCCCTTTTTTACGAGGCAGATTGCTCGCTTTAGCCTTCACATTACTTGGCACTATCAGTGTAGTTTATCAACCTTTAGTATGACAAAACAACCACCTAGCTCTCGTCGCTACACTCTAGCTCATTTTCCCCCATTCTCAAGAGGTTCAGTTATCTGAAACTATCAGAATATTGCAGCAAAACTCAACATAATATTTAGGATTTTAGGATTTATTCTGTTTTACCACTTGAAGGTGGACGGAGAACCTTGACAGGCTTAAAGCCCTGCTATGGAGGTCTCCATGGGCCTACAATATATCGGATGTCCTTATCCGAGAAGACATAGAGGTCTAACCATTTGTAGTTTGTTCACAAAGACAGCACTTTCTATTCGGTTATTTTAAGATCCTGAGTATTAATTGGTGCAGCTGGGGTTTGAACCATCTGCCTCCTGCACGACAGACCTGTGTTTAACCACTGATCTACCGGGAGGCAGATATCCAACAAATGTCCTCCTTCAGGAGCTTCATTAGATGCTAAATCTATTCCTAGCTTTTTACAAAACATTTCATATTTGTCTTGTTTCTTACAGGTATTACAACCAAAGAGGGGCCAAGTGCCATCCCAAAACCAAGTAAGTATAGCAGATTTGACTGCTTTGTGGTGACAAGGAAATTTTAAAGTGGTTTAGGAACCAAAAGTGTTATTGTCACTTCTTTGAGCTATTATAATATTACTTATATATCATTGTACACGAATACTAGATTTTCTGCCCCACTCATTGACTACAAAGTACCCCTCTTTTGCATGTTTTTAAAGAGCATTACATTTAGAATTTTGGGTTTCCAGTGGTTAATAAAGGTTAAGGGGCATTTGCAGATTCTCACATTTATGTACATTCTACAAAAAGCGGAATATCATTTTCAGGCAGAGACTTAGGGCATTTTCGATTGACCTTATACACCTTATTCCAAAATGACAAATCTTGTTTGAGTAGTATAGAGAGCAGTAAATAACAGTTGAATGCTACCACGTTAAAGAGTATGCCAAGATTAGCAATACTCTGAAGGTTAGGGGTTGATAGCATAAAATGGTACAAAGTTATCGAGATTTCAATATAGAGAGTTTTGTATGGGTTTGAGCCAGTTATACCTACTAGCCTCGTTTTCGTGATTTGTACTGTATTTAAATGTCAATAACTTTGCAACAATGACAGACCAAACACTCAAACTGCTCAGTATTACTTACATTTGCATGCTTTAATAAAGACGGCATTCACTTCGCCTAATATCCTAAGTTTTTTGGCATTATGCAAATAAGAGCAGCCATATTGGAATAAGGTGTATTCCAGAATAAGAATAGATCGAATAGTCTGGATTTCAATGGTTCAGGCAGAGTTTGGACTGTAAGCCACAGGTGCTTCCTGCGCCGCGCGCCATATGATATCCAGGATACATTTAGTATTCCAGTGGTAAACAAGCCCAATTGATAAAAGCTCTGGATTTGTAGTGATCATTCTATGTATCCTTTTTTAACTTAATCTTAACTTAATCTCGCGTGACTATATGTGTAGTGTGACTGCTGAATTATTTATCCTTTACGTTGTGGCAATTACGATTTAGATTGTTTTATTTCGGTCTTCAGATTAATTAAAAAACGGCACAATAAAAGCCAAACAAGGGATTGCTCTGGATTAGAACCGAGTAACTTTTATCTCGTAGTTTTGCTACGCGCCGCGACACTAGTTCTTGTTCAACTTTTCTTGTTAAAAGTTTTTATTCACTCTAGAGAACGGCTAAAGCCTATTCTGTCACCTTTTCAGCTGATTAGAACCAAGTAACTTTTATCTCGTAGTTTTGCCACGCGCCGCGACACTAGTACTTGTTCTTGTTCAAATCTCTGTTGGGAAAAAGATCAGTCGGCATCCATGGCCGAAGTTACAGACATTTTGATTTACTGAGCTTTCTCTTTCCGAGACAGCGCGAAGTACGCTCTGTGCCAAATTTTAAGTCTCAGAACTCCAAAGGAAGAAGTTAAATGAAGATAATTTTTAAGTAATACTTAAGGATTCGCGGGCCACTTCGTTCAAACCCATGTAAAAATCGTTTTATTATTATGAAATGGACTCCTTACCTGGTACATAATGCATTCACAAAATGTCAATACATGTCAATACATGTCAAACATTTCAACACATTGTCTGTTGAACTGCAAAAATGTAGATTTTGAAAATGATGTCTTAATATTATTTTCATTGTTGCACATATATAATAATTGATAATAACTATAATATCCAGGGTTGCAGATAGTATTAAGAGCAGGTAAGATTTTTTCCTGCTGCCCTGGTATATATATAATTATAATAAATCCTGTTTATACTCTCTTCTGGTATGATTAAGCCCCTGGCTATAGACTGGTAACATAAAATCTAATAAAAGACCTCTACCACAAAAGATGGCAGAATTATTGCAAACTAACTTGATGTCCATTATATTTCATGGTCTCATACTGCACTGGCTCACTAAAACTGAATCCACACAATTTCTAACTCATGTACTTGATCTGATCTGCAAATCGATAGACCTCTCTTTGTTCAAGCACTTGCGAGAGATCAAGTGACAAAGTGCTGTGCTGAATCCGCTGTGCCTATGATGGAAGATAGTAGAGTGTTATAATTAATTTTATTGAATACGACTGATGTACGTAGCACTAGTTATTTTCCAAAATTGTAGTGTTCTATTTATACACACACTGTTCTAAAAGATTGTAATGTGGTGAACTGAAATAAACCTTAAAAAGTGAAATTTTAATTTTGTCAAGTTTTGAGGTGAAATTGTATTTCCCCTCGAAGTGCAATTTCACGATGCCACTAATTTACAGAAGAACTTAAAGTATTGACTGAATTTGTTTGAATTGCAATGTATAAACACGTGCAATTTCACTTCTAAAAAGCAATATTACCTTTTGTTGTATGAACTAATGAAGTTACACTGTCTTAAATTAAAAGTGAGACATTTCACCCTCTTCGAACGGATTCCTTCGAACGGTAGTACTCCATTTCGATCGATCTTTTAGCTAAAAGATTCACTCTACACTCTACATAAACTTGGTAAACCTTTTTCTATGGATTTCGTCATTGAAAATGGATACGATACAACTACAAGCAGACCACGTGCACGAGGCATGATCGAACCCGTTCAAACAACAGCTGAACTAAAACTATGATAACCAAGCGCTATATTCCCTTTTCTTGTTACAATCCACAACAATTGCATGATCACATCTTACCTTTATAGTTTTCTTATCTCCCATGTGTTTTGAAAACCCTGTGCTCAGTCTGGAAGCCATATTATACAAGAGATCGCATGTTGTGCCGCCCAATCGAAGTCGTTAGTTTTTAAAATGGCGAGATGTGCCCGCACAATTGACATCAGCGGTCTTTAGATAAGAAATGCATCCTGGGATTATTTCACGGCCGCCATCTTCGTTTTTTTGTTGAGAACTTCACCTGAGCTTCATTCATCTGAGGATTAATTTGCGAAATGGTCTGGCTATAATATTCAAGGAATCTAAATGCTAATGAATTGGTCAACCAACTCCTCTTCATCTGTTTTGCTGTCTGCCTGGGAAAGCATGTAAGTCGTAAGGCCATTTTAACACCCGAGGCTGCATGCTAGCTGGGCCTGTCAGAACTCAGAACTGGTTCTCACTTTATATTAGTTTTACACAAACACCAACCTATATGTTTTCTTCTCCTTTTCTGGTTGCATGAAACCTTGACATATAGTGCAACCAGCAATGAGTTGTATCAGGACTTTGCTGTTTCTAACGGAAATTATTATACATGTATTATAAGTCGAGTCCACTCAATCGATCGCTGAGCATGTACCTGTAGACATCAAGTTTAAGTATACTGCCAACTCACACAACTTGTACTTCATTTCTGTATAAATCTCATAATGTTTCAGCCAGTCATTAGCGTTCCTCTTTCTCGGAGAAAGTTATGAAATCTGCGCTTCTGTAAATAACTTTAGATCGTTTGAAAGCCAATGTATTATTGGTTGGAGTTCCAATTTGTTCTATCAAGAATTGTTTGGGTGTATGTTTCCTCTGTCAGGTGCCAAACAAACTTTGCCTTGTGAAATACACAACAACTTTTACCATGTGATGGCTAATAAGGGTGTTCATGAATGTTCTAGCTGCATGCAAATTTGGAAGCAAGTGCTGCATATAACTTTGCATATGTACAATGTGTATCCTATGATAAGATTTATATTAGTATTTACACTGTAACATACAGTTTTCATAGTACCTTAATTTCATAGCCTCTTGTTAAAGGCTTCCAGGTGTGATCCTGCCATTCCCACCTGGTATAGAAGAGATTTTCTAAGGCTTCCAGGTGGGATTGGCAGGATTTTACTTTCCCACCTGAGATCCCACTTGGGATACCAGGTGGGAGTACGTAGGTCCACAAGGTGGCCTGTCTGGTAGAGAGATTCATTGTCCAAGGATTCATGGTGGGATTCTGCTTTCCTACCTGGGATCCCGCTATTCCCACACGGGATCCTATAAGTGGCAGTACATAGATCCCGCCTGATAGGTGGGATGATCTAAGGAGCCCGGCTGGGATTCCACTTTCCCACCTGGGATCCAGCCATTCCCACCCGAGATCCTGGGTGGAATTACATAGATCTCACCTCATAGGTGGGATCCCAGGTGGGGTTGTCTAAGGATCCCAGGTGGGATTGGTGGGATTCCACTTTCCATCCTGGGTGGGAGTACATATATCCCACCTGATAGGCGGGATCCCAGGTCACTACTACTATAGAACCCTATGAACATACCATGAAAATCCTATGAAATATTCATAGTATCCCCATAGGCATTTCATAGGGAAATCCTATGAAGATGAGATAGATTCATGGGTATTTCATAGGATCTTTCCATAGTACTATGAAAAAACTTCATAGGGTATTTCATAGCTTCCCCACATTTCATAGGATTTTCATGGTATGTTCATAGGGTTTTATAGTAGTAGTGGGTGGGATTGCCTAAGGATCCCAGGTGGGATTGACTGGATCCTGCCATCACAACTGGGATCCCGACATTCCCACCCGGGATCCCAGGTGGGACAGGTGGGATCCCGCCTCGGTCCCACCTTTAATTTTACATGGGAAGTGTCAAACGAATTCTTCCCACCCATTTAAACGGCTACGCGTTCGGAATATTTCATACCCGTTTGAACGACTTGGAAAGTCGTTTCCTCGTTTTAAGCAGAGCGTTTATAGAATTTGGCAAGCCGTTCTAAATAACTTCTTATCCGTTTAAACGGCTTTCGAAGTCGTTTAAACGACCTTGAAAGTCGTTTAAACGACTTTCAAACTCGTTCACAAGCCGTCTAACGCCGTTTAACGCTTTTCCGTTAAGGTATATTTCCCGTGTTCGGTCACATATGTACACATCGATAACCATAGACGACCACGTGTATCCCTTAACACAGGTAACCCACGGAATAACACTAATATACACTGTACAACCACGAGTTTGCCATTGTGGCACTATGTTCCGTAGCCTGCTGAACAGGCGTTTTTTTTCGGTACGAGCGGAGCGAGTTCTGCCGATACGAGCAGAGCAAGTTCTGATACCAATCCGAGCGAAATAAGCGCCTGCCGCCATATTACGGAAATTTGAATTTTGCCCTTTTCCACATGGATTAACATGATTATTGAACATCTCAATCAAACTTTGTCGGTATCTAAGATGTATAGTCAAAATATTGCACAGTTCATTGTTATTACTCGGGCCAGGCATTTTGCCGGCACAAGTCAGAAAATTCATTTTTTTTATTTTTTGTGTCGAGATTTTGCGCCGTCAACCAATCAGATTGCACCTTCTTTGGAAGTTCTTTTTGCCACCGTACCAATCAGATTGCACTGTGCTGGTCATGTGAACAATGGACAACATTTGCAGGTTTTTCAAGATGGCGGCGAGATTTTTGTCCTGTCTAAAGCTGAGAGGTTTTTCACGGGCTTTGGAAGGGAATTTATCACATATTATGCGACATGCTTTAAGATATACTCGTGACAGTCTGCTCTGCGATCAACACTGACTAATAACGACAACAGCTTGTAAATGTATAAGTAGCCGCTAATCTGAACATGATAACTTTTATACCAATTGACTGTCGTTGTGTTGTTATTTATTGTTATTAACCTCTCAAAAGTACAGTAGAAATGACTAGATTTCTCAGTTCTCTGACTGACAGGGGCCTTTTAAAATATTATATGCACATGTAATGTTTATAAATTCGGGAACGAAAATCTAGCATGCAGTAAGTGAGTATAAACTGAGTAAGTAATCCGAAATGAAGACATTTTTCAAACGAACGATAAATGACTCTAATGTGGAAATTGCATATTTATCTGTGGCGTGTTATTGACACTGGTAAAAAAACAATCTTTCCTAAACACAAGACCAAGGGCAGTTAGCACCTAATACAATTATTAACTTTTTATTTTGTTCTATTCCCCGGGTCTATTTACATCTGGCCTGTACCTCTTTGTATTTGATTATTGCAGTGTACAGTGTATTTAATGTTTTTTTTTAGAACTAGCTGACATACTTCATAATGATATTATGCATAGAGTAGTGTATTTATCATTATTGCAAGTTTTTAAAATAAACTACATTTGGTCCAGAACTGAGAGAGTATACTTACATGTAAATGTCACTCTTTCTTTCCCTTCCCCTTTCTTGGTACCATTATAAAGCCATTATATATACACTTGTTTCAGTGTTTTCTTGGTACCATTATATATCCATTATATATACACTTGTTTCAGTGTTTTCTTGGTACCATTATATATCCATGCAAGCTAGATCTTGCTTCAGTATTTTCCATCTGAGGTGGTCCTGTCTTAAGATAACCCTAAGGTTACCTTAAAGGAGCTCATTCAACCAAGATGCATTGCGAGCTCAAATTTCTCGATCCGCCATTTTTGGGGCCCCCGATAATGGCTCTGGAGAGCTTCTTGAAACAAATCCTATTCCATCGGTCTCACAGGGGCATACCAGTTGATTATTTATAGGGGGAAATGTTCCTTATTTATTAGCTTTTTTGTTCAGTCATATATTTCCGAATTTTCACCTGCCAGGTGAGGAATTCAACGTACTCTGGGGTCGCCTTTGGTCAGTGAAATGATTACTAGAGCCTGTACTGGAGTTAGCCGACTGTTTGATCGTAATTCCTACAGTTTATCCAAACCAGGGCCTTTCTACATTGGCTTGATCGGCCCGCAGACCTAAATGGCATGAAATTTAAAGGTCAGAAGAGCTGAGCCTTTTGCTTATCATCATCGGACATTTACAACTCATTTAAAGCAAATTGCTTTGACTGAAGACTCGAGTACGTGGTACACGCGCGGTACATGCAAGCTTACAAATTTTGCAGTTTCTCTCTTAGTCTTATAGTCTTGGTTTTCGCTCAATGTACATAGACAACGCTGAGACAATTAAAGTAAGTGAAATGTTGTGTTGATATCTGCATGAGCGGCTGTAAGTGGAAACCTATTTTATAAATGTTTCTTTGCTGATGAATAAACTTCAAGTTCGATCAAGTGCCGCTGGGCGCTCCGAAAACTGATTGATCGATATTTTTTTTACCCAGCATATCCAAAGGCAATGTACGATTAACGGAAGTCAAGGAGCTTTTAAAATGACACAAACCGGCTGAAATTCAGGCTAACAAACAATAACATTATACGGATTCGATTCCTCAATTTGCATATTGCATTGGCGAGTCAAAATGTGATGTGGAGAACGCACGGACCTTGAACACAAATAGAATGTGGCAAACAGTACTTCAACATTTCAAACCAGCATTTTGGCAAGGACAACCTAGCTCCTTTCTTTCGACTACACGTTCTTTGCATGCACAAGCCTAGAAAGGAAAGAACTCTAAATGTATAATGCTATCGAAGAATTGATTCATTTCCTTGCCACACGATCTGCATCGCTGGAACTTGGTCCAGAAGTTGGACAAGTTGGTTCGCTAGATCGAGCATGCGATCAATTGCTAGCATCACGTCGAGGAATTTTGATCGGAGAACCGTAGTAATTCCGCTCATTCTATTGTATTTCTTCAAGTATAAAGGCAACCGATCTCCCCTCCGAGTTCAACTCGTAAACTCTATTTATAAACAGCCCGATATCACATTTTCTGATTGGCAGCTGTCCGATTTCAAGTAGTTTCCCATATGAAAACAATAACAGTGACTCGCAATGCATCTTGGTTGAATGAGCTCCTTTAAGGACCTACCTTCTCATCATTGTATTTCTTATTATGACACATTATACATTTCTATCATCTTATGAGAAAATAAATGTAATAATATTGTTGTTGTTGTTAGTAATCAGGCATCAAATATATATATAGTAGTAAATGGCCTGATTCCTCAGTTCTTCGAGTCAGCATCGTCACTTTCACTCGGTCACGATCAGGAGTACAGGTACTTTTAATAATTATTTGGGAATGAAAATTAATCTTGCTGCGACCCCAATGATAGAAAAAAACATTGCATGTTTCTTTGTGGCCTGCCATTATAAGTTTCAGTCTCCTTCAAGATGTAGAAAATGAGCACTAGCACAGTGGCAGCTCACTAATACTTGAAAATGGTGGTCTGTAGTTTACGACCCCAATCGAAAATATTGTATTGAGAATTTAGCCTGAATTTCAGCCGTCTATACTTGTTTGTTATTGAGAATTACAAATAGATGCCTTATTTTCATATGACTAGAACAACATTCCCTAACTATTCACAATGAATAGCAACATTATGTGGAATTTGTTGTTCTAAATTGCTTGATTTTTCGTAGTCGTACTGCACCTGATACAATTGCAATGCATCAAATTTGAGTGACTCGATATCGTGCAGACTACTCGAATAACCATTTCACTTCAATCAACAACACCCATACCAAGTTTTTTTTATAATTCTAATGACCCTCAAGGAACAATAATATTGAAAAGAAAGTAATATTAAACTACAGAATTAAAGGAAATTGTGGCTGAAATGTACTTGCACAGCATGTATGTATGTGTGTTGTGAGGGTATTATGGCTCTATCATTTCTATCCCACCCCCCCCCCCCTCCCCCCTCTCCCCCCCCCCCCCCCCTCTCCCCCTCTCCCCCCCCCCCCCCCGGCATACGTGGGGCATTTCCACATTGACATTTGACAGACAAGAGCATCAGTAGAGAACAAATTCTCTGGCTACCTTGGCACAAACCATGTATGACACCAAATTATGCTAGAACTCCATGCAGTACATGCAATAGATGGCCCGAGTTAAGGCCACTCAGGGCCTCTTGTTACCTTTATTTCTCCTGTCCAAGTCTCTACAGTGTGGGATTTATTCACGACCACGGCCTCTATAAGTCGCTCAGTCCCCGCTCAGTTTTTCCTTCATCAGTTCATTTACTCGACCCTGACTGACTCTTTCACTCGAACAGCCTCTAACAGCAGAAGCGAAAATTACTTTAGGGAACTTCGTAATTTCCTTCAGTTCTACATCTAGATCGTAGAGGGAGATGGCTTTTAAGTCCCAGTGTATTTAGTTTCGATTAACTGATCCTTCACAATGCTTTGCAAAATATAGGACAATGCCGAAGCGCTACGTCCTGTCTGACTCGACTTCCACGGCAAACAGTTGGGAAATAAGGCTTTCACCTGTTGATAAAACCGCCAAAATATCTCGCATAGAAAGTACAAATGTAGACTATTCACTGCCTGCTTTGTTCTTCTAAATACTTTACTGGATTAACGCTCAACCGCTCGATCACTTCTCTCTTGTCGCCGCCATTCCAGTCAGTTCGCAGGAGGAATGTGTGACATTTCGTGACACATGACAGCGATGACAGCTAATTGACCAATCAGTATTTCCCGTACAGAATCTGGACGGGAAATGAAAATGTATAAGGGATGGCTGCAGGCCCTCCTTCTTCTCTCTCATGCCAGTCTTCTTTTTCCATTTTCACGCGGCCAAATCATGTTATCACTTCCTTTGCGTTGAAATAACACTGAGGGCCTGTCTATATGTTCCGGAATACGGTCAATTGAATGGTCCCTTAATTTGTCAAATTCCTGAGCATCAAATTTCAGCTGTAGCTTTTGCAAATAAATCTAACATTTATCCTAGAAACTGCACTAGTGAAAATTTAAATTTGCACAGTTAGCCATTAATTTTAACCAGTGCATTTTTGTTATACCATGCCCCAAGCTCGCCATCAATAGGAAGTTGTTTTTTTCTCCGAATTCGTCCCAGATAAAATTGCTCGAAAAAGATGCTGTCCAATTATTGATCTTCCTGATCTTTTTAACGTACAAATGTAGCTAGGAATTTCTTAAATGAAATCGATTTTCGTTTTCTCTTTGTGTTTACACTCGTGTATAAATTATTCATCCGGCGAGCCCGTTTAACTCTATATAATGCCCTGATATTGCCAATTTTAGATTACGCTGATATCGTATGGGGGGATAAAGACAATGTTACCATCATGAATAGTCTACAAATAGTCTAGAATAAGGCTGCTAAAGTGATTTTGGATGCCTCCCCTTTCTCGTCCTCAACAGATGCCCTCCAGACTTTGGGCTAGAAGACGCTTAGTCAATGGCGACGAGTGCGCAGATGTATATTAGTTTACAAACTTATGAACAGTCAAATTTAATTTAATTTTAATATTTTATTAAATAAAGATGTACATAATTATAACACTAGGCAGAGCAACGATACCCATCTTAAACTGGGGAAAGCATTGTTTTACCTATCAGGCTTTGGACGAGATTCGAACTCATTAGCCAATTTTAAAGCGCATTTAACTTTTTAGATTTCTTATTTTATATACATTTTTATCAATTTTTACTTATCATTGTTATTAATTAGTTGTAACTATCCTATCTAAACTTTATTTTACTTTATAAATTAGTTATGTTACGTAGGGCCCCATTGAAAATCTCCTGGGAGATATGGGCACCCACCCTGTCTTAACATAGTTTTTATCTCTCTAGACATTCTTATATATAAATGACGTGTGCCTTCTGCATACTAAAGTAACCGCATGTATTTGTTTGTGTTGCTTAGATGACGTCATCTAATTCTAAACCAAGTAATGGTGGACAGAAATTATGTCTAAAATAATCTGACTTCCCTTTAGTTAGGAATTTTGAAGTAAGGTTTTAAATGGTGAGTATTTAGTACTTTTGCTTTCTGAAGCTGAAGAAAGCAGGAAAAGTGAAATTTGATCACTGTAGCACTTTAAGGGAGGGAATTTTAACTGTTTGTAGCCAGTTAACATACACCAATCGAACACTGATTCCATATTATGAGCAACACCATGACACAGCTCCTTTAACTTTTCGTTCATGTAACAGCTCCAGCCCCAAGTGCCTGTGGTGGTGTCTGTATTGGAGGAATCATTGGTGGTCTTGCCCCATTAATCATCATCATCATTGTTGCTTGATATCGTTCTAAGCGGGTAAGTTTTTTCAAAGCTCAAATGCATGAACAGAAGAATCTTGGCACTCTTCTCTGATATTCTTTCAACATAAAATATTGATGACAAGGCCTTCAGTCCAAAGTTGTTCAAGTACTTAGGACAGCACTAGAATGCTGGAAAATTATGAATCGTAACGGTCAAGCTTGTTAATTCTCTCCCAATTTGTTGCTTAAAAAGGGATTTTAATAAATACTTACATAGCACTGTGTAAATTTTATGTAACAGTCACTAATATTATTGATAAACATGCTCCTCTTAAAAAAAAATAAGTAAAAGGCAGATTAAATTGAATTCCAAACCTTGGATTACACCTGCAATCAAAGTTTCAATCCAGATTAAAAATAAGTTATTCAAAAAATATTTAAAAACTAAAAGTCAATACGACACTTTCAAATATAAATTATACAGGAATAAACTGAATAAATTACTCAAAGTCAGTAATGAAAGTTACTACAATAATTATTTCACAAACAATAATAGCAATATTAAAGCAATTTGGAGAGGTACAAGGAACTAATTACACTCAAACCTAGCAGACTGTGTGCACCCTCTAAATTAACTATTGGTGATTGTGATATCAGAGATGTCCATGACATTGCCAATGCTCTAAATGACTATTTCTCCACTGTTGGCAATAATTTGACAAGCTTAATTCCTCCTGTGTCTAAGTCTCCATTGGATTACATGAATCCTTCCCAGTCTAATAGCCTTTTCCTCTATCCTGTTACATCGGATGAAATTGAACAAGAAATCTATAACTTAAACCCTGCAAAAGCTTCTGGACCTTTTAGTAAACCTACTAAATTATTAAAAATTCTTAGCAGAAGCCTATCTAAACCACTGGAAATACTTTTCAATTACTCATTCTCTACTGGTGTTTAGCCTGCGTCGCATCCCAACTGAACCCCGGTTAAGTCCGTCTGCGAATTAACGAACAAAGGCTTGTTTTGGACCCCCAGCAGAGTAGCACGATTATATGTACCCTCCTTTGATTGGTTTTTACAAATGCTCATTCTTACACGTCTTCTGAATGGCCATTCAACTGTCACCAGTGCGACTTACGGCTAATTTACATTTCAAAATATGTCAGATTACATTGAGAAAAGCAATGGCATCTGTACAATATCAGTTTGACATCGAGATTTGTTTGTTACAACATGAGCAGTTGAGTTCAGATGTGGCACATACTAGCATTTTGTCGTGACAGATTCTATTTAATTTGTTCGGCAAGTTTCCTTCAGTCATGTGGAACTTAACCACAGCCAGCCTATTATGTTACATTACTTCAAAACCTGACCCGAAATTGAAATAAACATAACCTTCTCCGATAGTAAAACACAGGGAAATGACGACTGAACTCGTCTAGGGCGAGAAATCCCAAGTAAACAGCTGACTCAAATGCAAACGAAGAGTTTCAACCGACCGGCCTCTGACATGAACTGCCCATCATAACAATCTCCGAGGCTGGTGACAGTTGAATGGCCATTCAGAAGGCGTGTTAGAATGGGTATTAGTAAACACCAATCAGAGGAGGGTACATATAATCGTGCTACTCCGCTGGGGGTCCAAAACAAGCTTTCGTTCGTTAATTCGCAGACGGGGTTAAGTTCGGATGCGACGCAGGCTACTGGTGTTGTGCCCGAAAATTTTAAAATAGCACGGGTAATTCCTGTTTTTAAAAAGGATTCTCAAACTTGTGTCAGCAATAACCATCCTATTTCTTTACTCTCAATTTTTAATAGACTGTTAGAGAAACTAATGTTCAAAAGACATCAATTACATAGAAATTGTATACGAAGGACAGTGTACCGATGAGTGCTTAGACCTGAAACTGTTCTATATGTATTATATTATTACTTGATATACCATCATTTAACTTACGGATTATCTGTGTGGGGCAACACCTATACTTCTACCCTGAATCCTTTAACAATCCTACAGAAAAGAGTTGTGCGAATTATAACTTTTTCAAAATATGATGAACATTCAAGCCCTTTATTCAAACAATTAGATATTTTGAAACTCAATGATCTCATTTTTCTATACAATGCACTATTCATGCGTAAATTTTTTCTTAAATAAACGTCTTCTTTTGGTAGTTTTTTTCAAACATATAAGAAACGTACACAATTACAACACCAGGCTAGCCTCCAGAAACACCTATTATATTAATTCAGTTAGAACAAACTTTGGTAAATTTGGCCTTCGGTTTCAAGGCCCTAAGACCTGGAACTCTGTTGATGATGACCTAAAAAATCAGAGCAAATTATCTTCAAAAACAAAATCAAAATAAGTATAATTAATGACCATTAAACTGTTTCTTAAACGCTTTCCCCCTTATTAGTTTTTTTTCAGACAAGCCTTGTGTAAATGTAATTGTGTGTATTTCACTGACTAGTACCCTTTTTTGGTTTCGTGTTTGTATGTGTGCGCCAAAATCGTTTTGATCCATTATTATTTACTACATATTTGAATGGTTATTGGACTCGTTTGGCGTAAGCTATTTCCGTTAACCTGTACTATAATTTTAGTATCTTTCTTTACCTATTGTAATAATCTTATATGTGCTGGTGCAAATAAATATATTGTTGTTGTTGTAGATATTCCTATTGATTATTCATTTGTTTCTACCATTAAAGTGCATAATGTGAGCCCAATTTGTTTTATCATTAAAATCGGTTCTACCTCAAGTATATAGTTGGATAGTAAAATATTTCTTATGTATTATACAAAACCTTGCTGGTAAAGATAAAACAATGACCTTTTATAAACATATATGTTATATTTGAAGTTTATATCAGTGTTTTTACCAAATATTGTGTCTAAATCAGAAGTAAGTTTCAAACACAAAGAGAATGACATGACTGTAAAAACGATTGCCACCAAGCGAATTCACTCGTGGTCTAGCGGTTAGGGTAGGGTTGTGTCAGTCGTTCTATAAATCGTATCTTCCAGGGTTCGATTCCTACGCTGAGACGCAGCTAACAAAGGGAGTTTTGTGATGCATGTCACTCACTCACTCATTCCGTAAGGTGTTAACAAATCGATATTATTGATTTTCTCATCTGATTCAAACGATAAGTTCACGTGCCTAAAATACTTGCGCCCAGATCTCCATCGATGGATCTTTGTTACTTTCTCTTACTACCGTAAGAATGAAAATTAATCTTACTCGCATCCGGCTAAACCATGTGGGATGAATATTATGTTTTGCGACGTTTTCATCGAAATGGTCCTGCACAGGTGTAAATGTTTGTTCAAAAACTCATGCACAATTAATGAACATGTTGTCCAATCAGATGTAGCAAATCACTCACGTGCATGCTCCTTTTCACCCGATAAAACGAAAGGGTCTTTATACGATTTTTTTTTCACTCTACGAGTGTGGCCCTATATAATACTTCATGGTTGAGGCCTTTTTCCTTTGTTGAACAAAGGAAAAAGGCCTCGACCATGATGTTGTCCAATCAGATGTAGCAAATCACTCACGTGCATGCTCCTTTTCACCCGATAAAACGAAAGGGTCGTATTATTTCCAAAACTTCTCCTTATGTAAAGCTACAGTAGGATGTCGTCCAATAGATGGTTTGCACTCAATCCCCAGAGATTCAAATGACAAAGGGCATGGCGGCCATGTTGGTGTACAGAACAAAAGAAGCTAACGAAGAATCTATCGTTATATGTACACCAACATTGAGGCTATGACGTCACGTGCAAAGGGTCCATAGTTAATTCCAAGATTTAATTTAGAGTTATGAATATGTAGATTACTAAAGTGGTATATGGGTTTTCATTGGGTATCCAAATGCATCCACGTGATGTGGTATACATCCGGTGATTGGACGTGAACTGCATGAATTATTAATGAGTTTGAGAAGATGAGACTCAGGGTTGCACAACCAACGGTCTAAGTGCAATGACTGGAGGAGCTCGAAGACAAAGGCCCCTTGGCTCACAGTTATTCATACACAACCGGCCTCACATTATGGGACCCAAATTTCCGCTCCATATTCCAACTGTGCATGTCAGTGACGCACAACGTAGCTATAAACAAATAATTCTTCGCTTTTCGCGTAAATTTCTGAAAATTATGATCTTTTAGAAGTAACGTTTTTGAAGCAGTTCGGGTCTAAAACCCGATAAAACACTACTGCTCGTTTACTAAAACAGTACATAAAATACTGCAATCAAATTAATAACACTTAATTATATGGTGTCTTTTCATTGGCTGTGTCTATGCAATTTCAGTGAATTTTAATTTCTCAGTGTCGCGAGACGTTCCAGCCTTGCGTGTGCTCCTGCTGTGAACCTACAAATGGTGCACAGGCATCTAACAGTGGAACTCAGCTGAAGGATGAGAATCAAGTCAACTCGGAAAATGAGGCCTAGGGAGAAGGGAGAAGAATAACTTTTTATTAGGTACTGACTCCATGTTTCACTAAGATTTCTCAGGTAGTGAAGATGAGATACGATTAACCTCGTTTTCCTTTTCTAACTGACATTTCGGAATGCAGTTTTCTTTGAAAGATAATTTGTTTTTATATTCAGTTAAATTCTGATTTGGGTTTCGGCTTTTCATTTGGTAACGTTTCAAGCACACACAGGGTTGAAAGAAGCTATTAACATGAATAACAAAGAACTAATTTAATAATTAATGAAAGTCTGTACTATTAAATGTCATGCTTCTGTCTGTGTCTCTGTTTGTTTGTGTGTTTGTTCCAGTGATATGAATGGTCAACGATGTGATTGGTCAAGAAAACATGCACAAAAACGTTCGACCCAATTCTGAATTCAAGCTTTAGCTGTGTTTCTTATCTCTCTCTTGAAGCTTAAAAATCTGCATTAGACTGTAAATTACCTAGGAATCCTGCCCCCCCCCCCCCCCCCCCCTGGAGGATAAATTACCTAGGAAATATAGAGAAAACAAAAGCTATGGTTTTTAATAATAACGGAAAACGAATGAACAATTATTGTTTTTATTATAAAAATAACCAATTAGAAAATGTGCGAATGTACAAATATCTCGGACTTACTTTCAGCGCATTCGGCAACTTTAATGTGGCAACACAAGAACTTAAAAAATCAGCACTGAAGGCAATGTTTAAACTAAAAAAAGAAATGGGATCCCACTTTAGATCTGATATTAAACTGACAATCAAACTCTTCGACACTTTGATAAAACCAATCTTGCTCTATGGAAGCGAAATCTGGGGGACCGATAGCAAAAGATCTAACGAAAATGATCCGATAGAAATAGTGCATACAAAATTTTGCAAGTTACTATTAGGAACCAGCAGAACATCAGTCAATAATGGATGTAGAGCAGAGCTTGGTAGATATCCTATGAGATGTGAATTAACATTCAGAAGTATTAACTATTGGACAAAATTGTTAACCAGGGACGAGCCAATGCTTACAAAAAATATGTATCTCGACAGTTTGCAATCAAGCAACCCAGTTTTTTGGAGTTACAAAATTAAGCGAACCGTACAAAGCCTAGGCTATGGTGATATATGGACACTCCAAAATAATACTCCAGATTTTAGGGAATTTCTGAAGAATATAAAGCAACGACTGAAAGACACAGAACTACAAATTTGGTTAAGTGATATATTTAATGACCAACGACAGAATCCAAACCAGAGTAACAAACTTCGAGTTTATCGAACATTCAAAACGAAGTATGAATTCGAAAACTATTTGGATCTTGTCAGAAACATCAAACATAGAATTACGTTCACCAAATTAAGAATAAGCAATCATTGCCTTCAAATTGAAAAAGGAAGACACCTTAAACCTTATCTAAAACCAGAAGAACGAATTTGCCCAACATGCAAACAAGAAATGGAAGATGAAATTCACTTCCTGCTGAGATGCAAAACTTACCAGACAATTAGGCATGATTTCTTATCCTCCTTAAAAACTCTAACGAAATTAGATAGCAGAAAAATGACAGAAAAAGAACTATTCTCGGTAATCATTGATCCCCCGAGACAAGTCACAACAGGAGGGGGGGGGGGGTTAATTCCCTGTGACACCGTATTAAAATATTTCAATCTGTGCTGAAAGCGTTTCAGTTCACATTTTATTTAACGGATCACAGGAAACTGAAACAGCGTTATTTTTAAACGTGAGACTGGATTCTCCTTACTAATAATATTTATTTACCCACGATAAATTTACAGTATTGCTGATGTGGTCGTGCTTGTAACTACGCTATTCTACTAAAACTATTAGTGATGCAGTTGACCTTAGGTCGTTACCGAGACTGTTCCAAAGCCTCGTACCTCTTTATGTTATTGACAATTTCAGGTAGTTGGTTTTCGGCACTATGGGCTATTAAAATTGATGTGAAAACAGTTGGATGCGGACTGTTTTCACATCAGTGTAGTCAATACTGCCGAGCTGTAGAGCTGATATACCAATGCAAGTAGGTTGAACCGTCTGAACCAGTGCAAAATGTGCCCGAACCAGTGCAAAATGTGCCCGAACCAGTGATTTTCAGAGACTGTTACATGTATTTTATTCCGGAAAACGGTCAATCGAGCGAGTACTTTATTACAATTAAGATCTGATTTACAAAAAGGATTCCCTATCGGGTATAGAATACTAGCTTAATAGTTTTTCCCACTCATACGAAATATGTTCTACGTCAATGACTATGGCACGGTTACTGTACGACATGCCGGGACAGTGAAATGGTTTCCCGATTGTTTTTACCCTGCTGATCCAATCAAATCACAGAGATACGGTACAGCACGGTTACGGTAAGGCACCATTCCGGAGTTTGGTTACTGATACGAAATCTTCTCTATAATTAGTATTCTGTTTCGAATTTACAGAATACTAATTAGCTTAGTTCGATTGTGTAGCTGATACCAGTGTATGGGGATGTACTGGTATCCATATACATGTGTCTCAAATGCTGTGTTTGGATTGGTTAGCACCGTATGAATTATTAATAAATTTTATATTCGACAAGTATTACATAACTGTACCTTTGTAATCACTAGCTGAATAAAAACTAACTAGTACGTAGAGAGATACGAAATATGACAAGAAGTGCACGATATTGCTGACTCGCACGTTACGTCATCACCGCCATGGTGGAAGTTAACAAAAGATTCCTCGTTAGCTTCTCTTGTTAGTTCCGTGACCAACATGGCCGCCACGGCTAGGAATTTCCACATAACGCTCGAATTTTTCACTATTATGCTTCTGCTTGGTGCTAAAAAATCTCACTATTATGCTCGAAAGGCGTCGCTATTATGCTCCATTATGCTCACATAAAAAAATTGTGGTTTTTACTTCTACAGTAGCATTTACTTTTAACGCTTGGTATATTGAAACGTGAGCGACGCCTCGATGTAATCTCCATCGCTCTGGCTTGGTTATTATAAAATGAGTTTTCTAGTAATGAAAAACCTCTCTCTGATGCAGCAGAAGAGGGTTGCATCAGCAAAACTTTGCTGCATTCTGCAGCTCAATTTGGAAGCTCTCTTTCATGATGAGACCACCAGATTGTGACATCAATGTCAGGACATACACCTTATTCGGTTTTCGTCATTATTATTCTGGTATAATGCCGGATTCTTTTGCCTCACTAATATGCCCAAAATTATGCTGGCATAATGTGGAGAACCCTAGCCACGTCTTTGTTTTTTGAATCTCTGGGGATTGGTTGCAAGTCGGCAATTGTTCAAAAGGCCTTAAAGGAGAACTGAACCCTAAAATCAACCCAACGTCTGTACAAACATGTATTCGAAATAAATAGGTTCCGCTATTTAATTTTTCTGTGTTGCGCGTCTTGGAAAAGAAAATCCGAAAACCTTCCTCACAGCCTCCGCTGTGTACAGACGGCTCAAGTCTTGTAATTTGTGACGTCAGGTACCGGGAATAAATTCGTTTTGCCATGCTGTCCCCGACATTGAATAGCGGGACTAACGGCTTCTAATTGCGGCTCATTGTGTTTTCTTTGTGCTGGAGGTGTGATTGTTTTTCCTTGGTATGTTTGATGTACGATATGGGAAAATTTGCACTGAATAGCCCACTTCCACGATATGCTTTACTTGTCACGCACAAAGGTTTCAATACGAGGCCCCGTTCTAAATTAAATTTATTCATTTCAAATAGTAAAGAATAAATTTAATTTAGAACCGGGCCTCGTATTGAAACCTTTGTGCGTGACAAGTAAAGCATATCGCGGAAGTGGGCTATTGAGCCGCCACACAATATAGATTTTTCATAGACGCGCAACACAGAAAAATAAAATAGCAGAACTTATTTCTTTCGAATACATCTTTGTATAGACGTTGGGTTGATTTTAGGGTTCAGTTCGCCTTTAAGGTGTCTTATTTTTTTTTTATAAACTTGACCCAGTTTTTAACTCGTGGGAACGAGTTATTTATAGTTTTTGGAAGTACAAGATAATGTTAATATGCTGTGCGAGGTCGAGCTTTTACAGGGACAACTTACTGGCACTGGTTTATTGGCTGTTACTCAAACAGCCCCATTTCGATTGGCTCGAGCGCTTACAAAACCTTTTAAGTGTTGAAGTAATATATAAAAAACGAGAGCTAGTGTTTTACCAGGGGATCCAAACACCGAGAGAGATGAAAGCCGCTTCGGCCGCGTGCTTTTATTATTTCGAGGTGTTTGGATTCCCTGGTGAAACACGAAGCTCGAGTTTTTTATATGACTTCTCAAGCGAAAACAATACCTGCATTCATAAATCATTAGACACGAGCAATTCGCTAGCATGGTTCCTTCACAAACTAATCTTCAATGTGAGCCCGCCATAAATCTGGCCTTTGGAAGTTATGTCTAGTGTACAGGCATGCGCATTAGATATTCGATTCCATCACCACCCCCAGCGGATATAATTGTTCGCAGAGCGTTCGTGCAACGTCTGGATTGTGTTCGTCGCATGTGCGGGATCAAAAGGAGGAGAAAGTTAACTGTCACTGGCGAAGTTTGTATCACACTTTCAACCTACTTTAGCCACATTTATCGGATCTTCATAGCCTTAATTGAGGTGGTTATTTGCAACAAAAAGTTTTTACGAAGGTTAACGTCGAAATTAACATGAACTAACACGGGATATTTTGACTTTTGAATAACAACTAAACTACAAGAAGAACCACTGTCAGAATTTCGCATTCTCTTACCATTCTTCAGAGGAATCAGATGAAGTTGGGACTCTTTTCTGATCTGATGGAGAAGATAACCTTTTTCTGGATTAAAACTTCTGTGATGAAAGGTACTTCATTTTCAGGCGTTTTCAATACAACGGAGTATCCAAGTCGAAGTTCTGGCTAGAAAGTGTTTCGATTTCATAGGCAATACGATGGATAGCTTGAGGAAGAGTTGCGAGACAAAACTGAAAGCTATTCAGTTTTGGTAACGTTCTTTAGAGACTGCTTCACACTGGAATTTAATTCGACCGAATTTTGTTATTAACAACTTTAGCATTGTACTATAAATGTCACTATATTGTGGCTTTGTGGAAGGAAAACTGTAAGGAGAACCATTTTAACATATGTAAAAATATATTTTACTTTACACACTGGGCAACATTGTTGTAGTCGGATTGTCGTTGCTGATGGCTAACACCAGAATATTTCATCATTTCTGAACAGGTATGAGGCCCTCTCCATATCGTGTTAGTTTCTTTTAAATTCTTTAATATGCAAATTATCATTTGCTTGTGTTTATGAGTTTTACACGCGCGATTTATGCCACAGACATTGTAAATATTACTTAATTTTGGTAGCTGCGCTGATTGTGATATTTAGTGTTTATAGTTTGATTATTTATTTTGTCTGTCTCATTCATTAATTTTGTTGAAAGCTAAACAACAAATTCTTACTATTTGGCGTAATTTTGTTATGATTTGATTTCGCTTACCCTGCGAGCAGAGGTTTCACATCTCTTTGCCATTGCTGTCCTTTCCCTTTCTTTCGGCGGACGGGACAGGCAAAGAGATGAGAAACCTCTGCTCGCAGGGTAGATTTCGCTGCATTAACACAATTTGTACACCTGCATGCTCTTGGGCAATACAACAAATTGTAATGATGAAAATAAGCTACATGCACATATCATGTATGTTGATATGAAAATGAAAAGATTCAATCAAAATTCAGTATTGAGTATTCTTAACAATATCTGAGTATTATAGAGTGATTTTCATAAACCTGTGAAACAGATACTAGAATATTTAGTGCAATTAAATTCTATTGTTTTCTTTTGTGTATATTTGACTATTAGATGTTAACAAGCAATAATTGTAGCAGTAGTACAGTCTTTGTATGTATTTTTATATTTTGCTATTCTTTAAGCAATAAACATTTTTTTAAAGGAAGCATTGGCTTGTTTACACTTAAAAAGATGACTTAAGTTGCTGTATTTGGAACATTTCCTCTGTTTTCTTCAGATTTGGCACAGGGATTGCTGTGAAGCTACATGTACTGCTACTGAGGAGTTTATAGTGACATCTGAGCTTCTTTTTCTTGAATGGTGGCATATATACACCAACTGCATTCAATTATTTAGACCTAGGCCATTAGAGCTATGTGACCCTGTGAACAGGATTAAAAACACTTAAGTTTAATAAGCCTTGAAACAACTATAATGGCTAATCAAAGTCTGCATCTCATTTATCTCTAACAAGAAAAAGAGGTGGAATAGAGCTGGATTCTTGCAACTATAACTCGCGATCTGTTCAAACTTCATTTGTTCTTGCCATTAGAGTTTCAAGCTTTTGTTCAGGTACATTCTTATTTTGATATTTTTGAGGCACATCTGATAGCCAAGTGAGACCAAATAGCTGGGCTATAGTCTCCACTAAAACAGCATTTGCTGACAACAAAAATATTCAGTTGATTCAGATTGTGTTGTTGGTCTCAAGATCTGTTTGCAATACTTGTTTGAATCTAGATGCATTTAAGGTAGTTTTTGGTTTTATTTCTACAGGTATTTCTACCATTACATCATACACCTTGAACCATAATACATTAGATAGGGTCCACCATCACTCATACCTAGGCGTTATACTTTCCGAGGATCTAAAATGGGCCAATCACATTTCACACTTAACTACAAGTGCTAAACAAACCCTCGGAGTCATCAAGAGAAACTTTAGACATACATCTGCAGTTTGCAAATCCAAACTTTATTGTAGCCTAGTTAGACCTAAACTAGAATACGCAAATTCTGCGTGGTATCCATACTTACAAAAAGATAAGTACAAATTAGATATGATACAACGTTCCGCTGCCAGGTCTTGTTTTAATAATTACTCTAGAGAACCAGGTGTCGTGACAAATATGTTAAAGGAGTTAGAGTGGCCATCTCTTGAGAGTAGGAGGAGGCTCTCTCGATTGACAATGTTCCACCGTATCGTGCATGGAAGCATTGATATCGAGAAGGACTCGTATTTGACCCCAGTGCCTCGTACCTCAAGAAATGGTAACTCATTATTATTTTTAAGACCTCATTCGAATTGTAACCAACATAACAACAGCTTTTTCCCATGGTCAACTCGAGAGTGGAATAAGCTTCCCGGCACTGTAACTAATATTAATGACATTAACAAATTTAAGACCGCTGTAAACCAACATTTTATTGAATTAGGGGAATGATTTTAACCTAATTTTTTTTATTATATTATTATTATTTTTTAATATAAATTGTAGTATTGTTACTTAATTTATTTATTTTTTATTATTGTAATTTGGATTTTTTTTTATTTATACTGATGTGATACGGATATACCGTTTTATCAGTCAATAAAGTAGAAGTAGAAGTAGAAGTAGAAGTAGAAGTAGAAGGTCTTGAGGGCTTTCTTGTACTAATTTTGCTTATATTAGCAGTTGGTGGCTAGGGAGTGGGGCATGGAAGTTTAATTATAGGACAAGAAGTCCTTCAAAAGTTCCCAGTATTTTATAGCTCTATTTATAGACTGATGTTTCTTTGTATTATTAAACTGTAGGAGAAGTTTTGTTGATGTAAATGCCTTTGTCACCACAACTTAGTAAACTCAAATGTTGATGGAGGTTATCTGGGATATATCAGTAGAAACACCCTTGTCATTTAAACTGAAGTTCTTTCGAATTCGGTTTTAAAAATTTTATAGCTACGTCTGTCTTTGAAATAACGTCTTTAATATCAGTTATTCTCAAAAATTTAGTTACAATTAATTTTTCTTGAACCTTTTGAATGAAATATTTTTGAGGCTTTCATAAAATCATTTCTCTTTTCCAAAAACACAACTACTCCAAACCTTTCATTGCTTTTGTTTAACAGTTTGTGATATGTTTCTCCAAGAGTATCTTTAGACAAAATATGAAGAGTCAGGGTAAGAATATTTACCATTTCTTTCCCAACACAATCAAGATATATAATGCTGTGCATGTTTTATAACAACCACTGTACCAGATCTACAAATACATCAAGACGACTAAAAATCACCACTTTTTCTGGAGGTATAAATGACGACCACTTCAACTGCTGCCGACATACTGGTAACAATTGCAAGATGATCCATCTCCTCAACCTGCGTTTCGTAGCCATCTCTTCCCGTACACTTCTCCTTGCACCAAAACTTGGTTACCTTAGCCCTACAATTTGCGTTTTACTGACCGAGATAATCCACAAAATGACTGAAGTCTAAGATTATTTCCGAGCGATCGAAACAACTAAACATCGCCATGGCGCTCCTTTTTCAAGCAAAGCTCCTCGACAGGAAACGTTGTTAAATGTATGAACCTTGAGCTACTTAATGTTTGACAGATCACACATTTTACCTTTATTTCGTAAAGAAAAACTCGATATATAACTACAAACCGGCCGGCAACGGACCACGAAAATAAAGAATCAAATAATAGCGCACGCATAAATTACTTCACAAAATGAGCCTGCGTTACATGCTTGAAATTTTGATTAGATTGGCGCGCGAAATGCTCGTGTAGAAAGTATTGTTTGCCTGGAATTATATTCCATGCAATTATAGACTACAAGGGTTGTGATTGTTATTTTCTCATGGCCATTTCAACAAACGGACTGATAGTGTAGTGGACAAGACAGTGGACTAGTAGTCAAGAGCAGCCTTGAGGATGATGGTTCGAATCACACTGGACACCAATTTTTATTTCCGTCTTCTCCCACACTTCTCCATGTAAAGTCATACTTTTTCTGTAATCCTTGTAGCTTAAGTAATAGTCCAGCTAAGAACTAGGCAGTCCAACGGCAAGGAATGTAGAAAGGTGCTAATTTTCTATTCTTCTTTCTCGTAATTTCATTGGTTGATACTCATAAATTCAATAGAAACCCATCGAAAAAACGCATTTTCGTTCGATAATTTTGGAGGTTTTAATTTATTTTTGATCAAAGTAACTATGGTTTATTTTTGAAGAATATCGTATGTGGGGAAAGTTCTCAAATTTGCGATGAAAAATATTTTGTTTTCTCCATATCCGATTGGCTGGACGGTAGTTGCTTTGAGTTTTCACAGCAAAAATGGCCAAGAGCATAACAAATAGTTTATTTTCTGGATGTAATTTCTATTGTGGACATCTCATACAGCACTTAAGGCATATTCAAACAAAATCGTATGTGGGATATGCTCATTGCCGCAAGCCTATTGTTCTTTGCCTAGTTCTTACGCGGACCATTACTTAATTAGGTCCATCACATGCATGAATCTTGATACCCAATTAGAGCACAGATGAACATCACTAGTGTTTCATTGGGTATCAAGATTCATGCATGTGACCAAATGTAGTCCTCTGACTGACTAAAAATCTCATTAATTATCCATGGTTTGAGAATAAACCTGTGCAAACCTGTTCACGACCCGTGTAATACGTTCTCATAGAGCGGATTTCAATTGAGTGTCGGAAGTGTTGTGGTTTTGCGTTTACTAAGCTCTCCTATTGGCTGAGAAAGTAAACCAACCAATCAGAATCCAAAGTAAAACCAAACGCAAATTGGTTTTGCTTTGGTTTGTCATTGGCTCACAGGGAAGCCATTTATGAGTTACTTGTGATTACTCGCTCCTATGATTGGCTGGCTGTGGGTAATTTGCGTTTGGTTTTACTACACTCAACTGAAAACCGCTCTATTTGCACTCGTTTTAGCCCGTATTTGCACTCGTAAACGCCACGTCGCATAATATTAGACTACTTATATCACTGACATACACAGTGGACAAAGACGGTCCCATAATTGTGAGACATTAAAATGTATCTACACAAAGACAGGAGTTTTAGGGGTAAGGGAGGTCAGTGATTCAAAATTAAGACCTGGACGAAAGTTTTGAACTCAAAATCAAAAAGCGCCGTTATCTTCTCTTTCTTCGGCTAGTTTATTTATCTAGGTTCACAGTTATGCAATTACTGATTATATTTTTTATTTTACTTCAGTCAGCGTTTCAATACATTTTATTATTTTAGTTATATGCTTTGCCAGCCTTCAGTTTGTGTCTATTCTATGTAAATTGAGCAACATCTAACAGTTTTTGTTTTAATGTTTTAGAATCCTACCAACAATTGTGCAGGACTGTGCCGTACATGATCTCCGCTAATCCCTGCTGAAGGCGTTAAAGTGAAGTAGAGAAAACACAAAGTAGTCTTAACAGCTGATCTAGATTATAAAGGCATCACATGAGTAAGAGGTAACGAGTGCGTAACATACCAGTCATAAAAGCATAAAGATAGAAACACAGAAACTGTAAAATGCGAAATTCATGAGATGTGAATAGTGAGGTTTAGTAGAAATCATAATTCCATAACGATCAAGTGAATATTTATGGATTGTACTCTGAGACCCAGCAGTGATCCGGCAGGCAAGAGAGAGAAAAGGAAGAGAGGAAACAAACAGTTGAAGTGGATCTTCTCTTGGTAACACGCATCAGTGACTAAGTGAAATTCTACTTTTCGTCCCCTCGACCTTCGCATTTGTATTTCTCTTTCCTGACCGGCCTCTCCTGGATTTCTTAATGGATACATGTGTTTTGTCCAAATATGGTACTAGTGTTACGTTACTCACTCATGTTATTCTTGTGGTGCTATAGTCAAGGTTATCTTTGTAGTCTTAAATAATGATCTTCTTGTAATCTGGAAGGTGATTGTCTCCCGACACAACAGCCTGGTATTCTGAGGTACTAAGGGTCACTCATCTACTGCACGGCAGCACATTGCGCCACAATAGCAGTCCGTATCACAAAAATAACCTTGTGAAGCGCATTTAAAGTGCTTCTAACCCTTCTTGACATTTTTCTACCTATGAACCTTTGAAAGGTTTTGAGTACTTTTGCGAAGAAATTTTTGGTTTACAAAGAATACTCTATGTTCTACGCTTGTTTGAAATGGTGAAAAATTGACCTTTCCTGACCCATTACCGCGTTAGAAAAAGCCTGGGTCGATTACCGGGTAGACGTCATCTCATTAATTCGACTTTGCAATAATTTGAATAAATACTTAGCATTTTGTCTAAAATGACTTTTTTATTTACTAACAACTCACAAACTGTGTATATTTTCTATAAATCGATGTTGTTGTGATAGAAAGGCACCATGGAGGATAATGCGTTAATGAGATGACGTCGACCCGGGAATCGACCCAGGCTTTCTCTAACGCGGTCATGGGTCAGGAAAGGTCAATTTTTCACCATTTCAAATAAGCGTAGAACATAGAGTATTCTTTGTAAACCAAACGTTTCTTCGCAGAAGTACTCAAAACCTTTCAAAGGCTCATAGGTAGAAAAATGTCAAGAAGGGTTAGAAGCACTTTAAATGTGTCCATATAGAATTGGCGCTAAAAATATGAATACCTGGTTTTGTAAGATGATATTGCTTAAAGTAATAGAACAAGAGACGATCATTAAATTTGAGTGATGGTCTCTTAAATAGAGCGGTATTAACCTTCTAGTACCACTCAATTGACAAATAATTCATTTTAAGAACGTTGTTTAGTGACCTTAGTATTTTCTCCGCTTTAATTACTTGACTGATAAGAGATAACTGTTCCGTTAATGAAGTTACATTATTTTTTGTTTGTTAACTTGATTAATTAAACCTGTACGTATCACTTACAGGTACCTGTTATTTATGTTTTGTTGAATACGTTTTTGGGGGTTTTCGTAAATATTTTTTTAGAACAAAAACAACTTGGATAATATCTGTGAACATATTACCCTTATGGCTCCGCGCGCTCATTCAAACCCATTTACAAAAGACACGTGATGACATGAGCGGGCTAGAAACTCCATTTTCAAGTGGTCACATGATAAAAGCCAGGCTGGACGGAAAAATATATTTGGCTCTCGGTCGTTTTGTATGGACCCCGCTGTGGTCGGTCAGTACGTCATGACCTCGAGCCAAATAGTGTCCCGTCTGGCCTGATCTAACTCAGTCAATCTATTTTATATTTAATGAGTGTGGAATATTAAACCACCTTTGATTAGCTGTAGTACCAACCTAAATGGCACCCTTAATGACCATTGTTACATAAGTAGCAAGTGTTCGTCAGTCGTCCTCGGACAGGGATGCAAAAATGGCATCATTGCCACTATCTCCAATAGTCTTATGGGACTCTAAATAACCAGCTGTATTGTAAGTTAGGCCATCCCAATAAAATGTTTCGTTTACCATCACCCGACCGACCCAGTGTTATGGAAAATAAAAAAGAAGTTGGAAGAATAATTTCATAACTACACCTGTTTTCCGAGCTCTGTACAAGCCACGACTACATGTAGTAGAGGAAAAAGTAATCGAAGAATACATGAACGTTTAACGCTTCTTCAAACTGACTTAGTAACCAGGCTTTACTTGGTTCCCGACCGACCATCGCGAGAGAGAGAAGGCGATGATAAACGAAACATTTTATTTGGAATGTCCTAAGAAAGTAATAGAGAAAAGGATAGAAGAGAATGTTGTTCCAAATAGGAAACTTCTGATCTCTTAGATTTTGCCTAAATACCTTATTATATTTCGTTAGAGGCAATTATATTAGTGTAACGGTTGTGTTGCATGTACGATTTCATAGAAAAGGGCACATTTTTCAAATTGCATTTATTGACACATGATTTGCGTTACTCATTATCTAGTTGTATTGTTATAGATTGAGGCCCTGTTCACTTGCTAGTTTTATTATAATCATGCTAACCATGCATCTGCCATGCTCGGATACTCAAGGGCAGTTAGTGGGCGACGTGCAAAAAAAGGACAGAGAGGGAGGGGAGAAGTGAAAAGGGGAAGGGAGAAGGGAAAAGGGGAAGGGATAGAGAGCCCCTGGGGACACTTACTATAAAGACCAGTTCTAAGAAATCTTGAGTGGATTACACGCACTAGTAACTGCGTGACATTCAAACATCAACGAAGCTCAATGATACTTAATTAGTGCGATAATCCCATTATACCGATCAAATACTGAAAAGTTGCCAAGCACAAAATAAAACAGCACTTTGTTTATATAAATCATGGATGAACAAAGTGCAAGCGTAGGTATTATATTTTAGTTCAGAAACTTATAAAGCAGTGTGAAAACAGTACGGAGATTCACACTCTAAAGAAGGTTGACCTAGATTGCTGCCGTGTCACATGTGGGAGAGGTCTCCTTGATAAGAAAACGAAACAAAAATATCACAGGGGCAATTTTATTTCAATTTTTGAAAAGGTTTTAAAAAAGAAGGTGGAATACCTTCCTGTGTCTGCAGTACCTGCAAATTTCGAATTGACAAGGCTTATGAGCGGTTAAAACTCATAAGCATTATTAAATAAAAGAACTTCGAATTGCTGCAGCGAATGCACGTTCCGTTTCAAGAACTCCGTATCGAGTAAGGAACCTGAAGGAATCAAGACGTCTCCGATTCAAAGTCGAAGACAAATGAAGGCAAATTCGCATCAAATCGCGATAAGTCCTGATCCAGGTTTAGATTCTCGTCCCCTAAACTATCAGTATTTAATACGAAATTAGTTGGACCACAAAAGCTGCTGTGACAAACCGTTGTTTGCTATTATAAACCGTTGATAGTGTACATTCCGGCCGCCGAGTATTCATGCATACTACAGTCTTTGGCTGATTGCCTACTGGCAAAAAAGCACCTCCAAAGGCATTTAGCCCCATGCAGGAGCTCCGGTTTGCTGCTCTTGAAGTAAGTGTTCCCCCGACATCTAAGCAGCAACAACAGTAGCCGCTAAAAGTTAAAACCGCAAGATCTAGTGGTACTCAAAAGTTGTCTTCAAATCCGGTTGGTAGCTCGCGACATTATGTCGTCTTACAACGACATAATCGATTATTAGTCTTAAAATTATAATATATTCGTCAATCCACCGAAGTCCTGCACATGACAGGACTTAACAGGATGCCAAACACTTATTTTCTGTGGGCAAATGGAGATAACGTTGCTGATTGGCCACAAATTGGAATGTGGAATTTTGTGGTTAATCAGAGCGCATCTCAAATTCGCTGTGGAACAGGTCTTTACAGTAAGTGTCCCAAGGGGCTCTTTTCCCCTTTCGTCCCTTTTTTGCCCGTCGCCCACTAACTGCCCCTTGTATCCGAGGATGGCCTCGGCTGGCTCTGAGTGTTGCGTCTACGAGTTCCAATATGCTAATTATGTGATGCCATAGGAGGCGTCATTTATTATACAAAAACGTGCTGGCAGAGATAAATAACATTTTACACATCCAAGTTATATTTGGGCCTTATATCTGATTTTACTAAATATTTTGTATAAATCGGAAATAGTTTCGTTCACAAGGAGAAAGAAATGACCTTTCTGTTGGCCTCCTGTGACAGCAAAATTAACATATTCCAAATATAAACTATTAGACTATCTCCTAGACGCAGCACTCAAATCAAGAAATAGTTAATTTTACTATTCACTTGATGTAGAATCAATCATAATGCAAAAACAATTGGCTTGTAGACACTTTAAATGAAGTCGCCTTACCTAAAGGTCGCAAATCAAAGCAGTCTATCCTAGAGTTAAGATACAAATGTATAGATGTAATGTTATATGAACTTTATTATCGTATTGTTGTACAGTAATGGTAATATTTTACATATACGTATAGTATATTATTCTAAATCATATAACTACTTAATTATTCACGTTTTGGAACGTATGTATAATGTGACAACATTGAAGTGCCTCTAACCCTTCTTGACATTTTTCTACTTATGAACCTGTGAAATGTTTTGAGTACTTCTGCGAAGAAATTTTTGGTTTACAGATAATGCACTATGTTCTACGCTCGTTTGAATTGGTAAAAAACTGACCTTTCCTGACCCATGACCGCGTAAGTAAAAGCCTGGGTCGATTTCAGGGGTGACGTCATCTCATTCCATGGTACTTTTCTATGACAACAACATCGATTTATAGAAAATATACATAGTTTGTGGGTTGTTAGTAAAGTAAAAAGTCATTTTAGACAAATCCTAAGTATTCAAATTATTGCAAAGTCGAATGAATTAGATGACGTCACCCCGGGAATCGACCCAGGCTTCTACTTACGCAGTCGTGGGTCAGGAAAGGTTAGTTTTTTACCATTTCAAACAAGCGCAGAACATAGTGCATTATCTGTAAACCAAACATTTCTTCGCAGAAGTACTCAAAACCTTTCACAGGTTCATAAGTAGAAAAATGTCAAGAAGGGTTAGAGGCACTTCAATGTTGTCACATTATACATACGTTCCAAAACGTGAATAATTAATTAGTTATATGATTTAGAATAATATACTATACGTATATGTCAAGAAGGGTTTGAGGCATTTTAATATGAGTAGTATACATCTATTCGATATAAGCACGATTCACAGCGAGTTATAATGGTCCTTTGGTGCGACTTCATTTTTTTTCTGTTTTCTCTGTGGGGTTCAGTTTCTTTTTCGTTCGTGGGGTCACATTCTATCAACTACTGTGGTTGGTACATGTATGTGGTTACGGTTAGGGAGTAACCCGTTACAGTCATTTGCTGACACACACCGCGTCACCGCCAGAGACTGTTTGCGTTCTGAGTGGTTCTTTTACGTCCCCATTTGGAGACTGAGCCACCATCTTAAATGATCATCCGAACCACGTTCAGGACCCCCCTGTAAAACACTTAAGTGATGTTGGCTTCCTGAATAAAGATCATCATTATTACAGGGCCCAATGTAGAGGCAGGTTGTTACACCTTGAGAAACATTACTGCAGATCGCTAACCACTACGCTACCGCGTCTCTTAGTTGCTTAGTTTTATACCTTTTTTTAACAGGACTAAAGCCTCACTGTCATGCTTATTTGGAATCGATGTTCCTAAGGAGTTGAGAACAAAAAAAGAATATACTACAATAGAACTGCACTGCACTGCAATATGTGTTTACTATTATATAATAACTGGTGATTCATGCAGTTGAGACTGGGTAAATTAAATGATGGAATACAGTTGTTCCTCTTGCCTACATCGTTTATCACACATCATATTATTAATAGCTGCTACTATTGCCTGTAATTGCTAGATTTTAGTGAATTCTGTTTGCTTGATAATGCAGTTATTTGAACATTAAACCGCTGTTAACGCTGGTTTCCCATGTAATCTCTGCAGTAGTGCGCACAAAATTGCCTAGGGTAGCAGGTACTGCTACACCGAAACAATTTTCCCGGCACTTGTCAGTATTATTATTTGAACATTGATAGCCAATCAAAATCGACTATGGTAGTAATGATCGCAAACGATTGTATGAATCAAATTGTTGCAGGTTACTTTTCTAGTTATACACACGAAGCAGTAAAGGCCTCTTGCAGGAAACAGTCACATGCTGGTATATCATTTCAATAACCAAATTGCAATAAATTCCCCTCGTAATCCCATGGGAAAGGCTGGATGGCAACCAAACTTCAAAACCTGATTATATTCCTGCAAAATACCTATTACCGCAGGCTCTTCTGCCGGCATTGGTGCGGCAAAGGTTTTACTTAACGGAAACTGGCGTTAAATTCTAGCTCGTCGACTGAATTAAAAGTAGCTTTATTGCTCCATGGTGTTTGTTGTTTTTCTTAAGCCGCGTTCACGCTTAGCGCCCGAGCACGTGGTCGTTCAGACTACTTACTGGTGCCCAGTACTACGCGGTGTTCACATTAACGCGTTTACTTCCTCTTCAACCATCTTAACCCTTCCGACATTTTGAAAATTTGTGCACAACTTGGCTTAGTACTGTGGGATTTGAAGACTAATACCCAAAACAATGTTCCATGCATGCGTTCTTTTGGTTTTCATTTCAGTATTCACAGCTTCCACGACGTACAGCGCTAATACAGCAGAAGACTCGTGTTATAGTAAGCATTAATAGCTAGAAAAGATACTTGCTTAAACCCATATTCTGTAACCTGGTTGGGTTTCGAATTCACTTCATGTAACTTATTGCAGAGCTCAGTGTAATGTCTGTAATTAGTGGAGGTGCTATCTTTATATTTGTAGAATACTTGCAATACAATGTATAGCGATATAGTCATGCAACAGACTTTCAGCCTGGGCGTAGTTGGTCTAAGCTGAATTTTAAATTAATAATATCTGATAGACCGTCATGATTTACAGTAGAACAACAGTACACAGCTTTGAGTTAAACTGGTTAATGTCAACCTCGTGATTCCATTCCGTTATTTCTCAGTGATATTACTCGCCAAATATCAGTGGTACGATCTATATCATACACCGTTTACCTTTTTTTTTATCAAAATGGGCTCGCGGCTCAATACCTTCAAGGTACAACTGTACTCGCCATATGTTTGCCGGGTTTCATAACCATTCCACTCTATTCACTATGTCTTAAACAGTTAGTAGGTAGCGGCCGGTTCGCCGTAATGATAGTTGGGATCGTCATTTGTTTATTCCTAGCTTTCTCTTTAGTTGAAAAGCCCGCTCGTACAACACGATATTTTAGGATTCCATTAGCTTTCAGATTTGTTAAGATCACATTATCCAGTTGGCGAGTTCTCAAGGTGCGGATAGTGAATAGTTCATTCCTTGTATAAACGTAGGCGAGTTCTTGGATGATTGAGAATGGCGATTTGGAGATTTATTCCTTACATTATCACAAGATGAAAGTGGCCCATGATTAGGTTGAATGTCCATGGATACAGTTAGGTCTTTTGTCGGAAGAAATGTGCACATAAAGCCATGTTTGTGCCAAGTAGTTATAGGCCTGCGAGGAGCGTTAGGTGAGGTCAAGTTCCTGTTGGTTTTATATCGGCGTAGAGGTAGAGTCCAGCTAGCAAAATCTTTAGAAGATTTTCCAAGCTTCTTAAAAAGCGAATTTCCATTAAATGAACTCAATATGATGAGAAACGGTAGAATAAAGATAAAACTCTTAGCATTGTGAAACGTGGCAGCCATCGATCTTGGCGCTCATCAACTACTCTGGCGCGAGCACATACGCAATCAACGCATTATTTTCTTCACCGATAATTTGGCTTTAGTTTCTGTCATTAATAAAGCATCAAGTCGGGAGGCTACTCTTATGATGTTTGTGCGCAGGATGGTGCTGGCATGTTTAAAGTATAACATCTTGTTCAAGGCCTTGAATGTTCCGGGAATACATAATGAACTTGCGGATTCTTTGTCACGTTTGCAGATCCGGAGGTTCAAACAACTGGCACCAGCATACGTGCATGCATTTCCGACTGCTATTCCATTCAACCTGCAACCTCAAAGCTGGCAGATTTAGTGTCCACGCTCCTATAGTCTAGCTTACAGCCTTCCTCCATACCGACATATAAACGGGCTTGGAAACTTTATAACCAATTTTCACATTTTCTATATTTGGTAATGCAGTCCTCACACTACCACTCCCTCCAGCAAATTTATCATTATTTATTGCCTTTTTATATCAACATAATTATGCTGCTTCCACAACTACTACATATGTTTCAGCTATTGGCTACTCGCATCGCTTGGCGTGTGTTCTTGATACAACCAATTTTTTTTTACAATGTGGAGATGTTAAAAGGCTATGGGAAACTGGGATCTCGTTTGGACACGCGCATGCCAATAACGTAACGTAGCCTATCCTAAAATGCCTTATGGTCGTGGCCCCTACAATTACCAGCACAAACTATCAGGCCATAATGTTGAACGCTATGTGTTCAATGGCCTTTTTCGCATTCTTGCGAATAGGTGAGATTACAACCACTAGCCAGTACAGTAAAGTTCTAAAGCTTGGCCAAGTTTCTAATCAGAACAGTGAAATAGGTGCTACCGTCAACTTAAGGGTCTCGTTTCATGATTTCAAACATCATTACAATCAACATCCAGTGGTTGTTATCCTCACCCGCCATCCTGATGCGTGTCCTATGCAGTCCCTTTTGGACTACATCAATCAGTGTACGTGGTTCGGCTGAAGGTCCACTTTTTCAAACTCATGATGGGGTTCCTGTGTCTATAGGTCTGTTTTTACAAAGCAGCTGTCTCTAGCCTTTAAGGCCAGCGGTTTGGATCCCTCCCACTAAATATAAAGGGCATAGTTTCAGGATCGGCGCTGCATCATATGTAGCTGCATGTGGTTTTTCAGGCACTCGGATTCGCCTTTTAGGTCGTTGAAAGTCGGATGCTTTTAATAATTATATTTGCGTCCCCAGCCTAACTCAGTAAGTCTCATTCCCGTTGTTACTAGGTATGGAAGTTGGCTGGTATTTTGATCCTCACAGGGGCAGGGGCACCTGGGGGGTGATACATACAGAATTTCTTAAATTAAATTATCACAGTAGCAAGGGCACCTATGCGATGACCGATTAGTTGTGTTTGCACATTTATACTCCACGGGAGCAGGGGTAACTGTGGGGCGATAGGTGCTGTTTAATTCGGTTGGTTTATACACATACAATCTTGATCCATCCTCACATAGGCAGGGGCAACTGTTTGGATTTACGTAGTTTGTTCCAACATCTTCAGTACCTGGTGCTACTTCAATATGATATAAATATTCATTTATGCTGCCTATCAACAGCAACCATTGGAAACATTTATGAAAGCAACTCAGATATTATCATTGCAATGCACTCACAAGGGTGTTATTTTGTATTTATGATCTCATTGCGATTATATATATTTAAGGACGGTGCCTACTAATTTCAGCGCGCACGCCGTTCTACCATCCACAAAACTCTTTAAACCGCGTGGATACCCCCATTTTTTCTTTTTGTAATCTATAAAAAAAAGCTAAACAACGTTTACATATATTTTTTGTCTTTATAAAATTGAAACTTGATGTCCATTTCAGCAAAAAAAAAAAATGTACAAAAAATGATAGTCATTGTAAGATAAATGGTTTGATTGGCATCCTTTGTGAAGAACGCTATGTCTTACGTTTTTCCCCCTAATATTTTGCCAGATAACCCAAAATATTAATCGAATTAATAAATATATCTCGGACAAAGAAAAATGCTGAGTCAACACTTTTTTCGATTTTCATCCTTAATTATCTCTCTTAAACGTATGGGTACCCCATAAAAAATTTTTCTGATTTCAAAAGCTCCTTAGGGGGTTCAAACAATCCATATAGATTTTTAGAAAACAAATTGGTTTGTAATTAGTAGGCACCGTCCTTAACGCTCTCAGACAGTTATTATCGGTGATTCTATATCTTCACCACGTGACCTCGAGTATGGCGTTCCACAAGGTTCCATACTCGGTCCTCTACTGTTCACTCTCTATATAGCACCACTTCAAGATGTGATAAACTCCCACAATTTACGCTGTATGTTCTATGCCGACGATACACAGTTGTACATTACTGTAAATCCTGAAACTCCATCTACTGCGCTAAACACTCTCCGTGAATGTGCAGAAGCTGTAATCCAATGGAACACTGAAAATATGCTTCTATGTAATCCTGGAAAAACGGAAGTAATCCACTTTACATCCCGCTTTAAGAATCACCAGACTTCATTCAACAGTTTTACATTTGCTAACACTATTGTTACAGTCACAGATAAAGTTCGTAATTTGGGAGTAATATTGGACAAAAATCTAACTTTTAGTAAACAAATCAATGAAACATGCAAAAAGGCCACTCTTGCTATTAGATCGATTGGACGCATTCGCAAATATCTTCCATATGATGGTCTCAAGCGATTGGTGAATGCTTTTGTTATATCGCGCTTGGACTACTGTAACAGCCTCTTATATGGGTTGCCAAAATACGAGAAAGACAAACTACAACGAGTTCAAAATACTGCCGCACGTTTGATTACTGGAACAAAACGGTCTGAGCATATTACACCTGCACTTATGGATCTTCATTGGTTACCAGTTGAAGCACGCATAGAGTTCAAGATTCTACTTTTAACATATAAAACACTACACGGTCTGTCTCCAAGTTATCTATCTACTCTGGTTGAAGAAAATCGTCCTTCCCGCTCTCTTCGTTCTTCAAGTCGTTCACTCCTTCGTCCTCCATTTCCACCTGTCAGAACTGTAACTTATGGCGAACGTGCCTTCTCCTACTCTGCACCGAAACTATGGAACTCACTACCAGATTACATTAAGTCCTCCACTACTATATCAGCCTTTAAATCTGCTCTGAAAACCTTTCTTTTCAAAAGAGTCTATATGACGCAGTGACAGTAGAGAAGTATTTATATTATGTTATATGTTTATATTTTCTGTTGTATATTAGTCTGTGTTTATGTATATATATTTTACATTACTTCTTATATTAATATATCTTTTTAAATTTTTACAACATAGGTATAGTTATTCTTTACTATAGTTAGTTATTTTTACTATTTTCTATTTTTTAATATAGTCTTCTCATACTCCATGTAAGCGCATTGAGATTTTTAAATGCGCCATAAAAACCTATAATTATTATTATTATTATTAACTCACTCCTGTGGGCCAGTCTATCATTATCCAAATGAACAATAATAAAATGTGAAATATGAAAAAAATATTGGGTAGAAGAGAACCTCATCCAGTGACTAAACTAGTGAACTATGAAAAGCAAATTTGCTTTGAGCTAAAACTGAATCATAGATAAAAACATTGTGTTTTTTTTAAGTACAAAGAAATTGTTCCGGATTATTATTCAGTGAAATAAATACTGCACTCATCTGGAACACAAGAAGCCTCGATAAATTTATAGAAATGTTGCTCTTTCGACTTATATTGGTTATATTGCGTTTCAATAGTTATGTTTGAGTTTAAGAAGTAATTTACAAAATTCGAAGCCGTGTTGTATCGGAGATATCTGACTCGGATCTGTATCTACTGTACAACACGGCCGCGAATTTTGTAAATAGTACATAGGGTGCAAGAGCTTTAATTAATCCTCTTCCATCCTCCACTTTATTTTTATTTTATGAATGTACTATTGTACTTTACTATTGTGTGTGGAATAAACGACTGCAGAGGTATGTGAATATATTACGTTATTTCAGTTCATTTTCTCATTCGAGAATTCCGAATACAGAACTTCGAATTCAGGGAAACTCACAATTGACTTGAAATACTGCTTATAAACTGGCCGAAATTCAGCACTTTTGTTTTATAGGAAGTGAAAATTTAGTCGACTTAATCAAATAATTGAAAACGTGGCGACAGATATTATACAGCCCGATTTAAGACCAGACGGGAATCCTAATTAAATGCGAAATACATCCCAATATATATGTACACCATTCAATCTCTAGGTAACAATAAATGTTCAGGATTCATTAGCAACATTTGTACACGATTCGCTACTCGTGTAGTAGTGAAGTCAACCGACCGTCAATTTATGAAGAATATCCAAATTAAAAAGGACACTAGTTATACAAACTTAACTACCAAATATGTAGCCTACATGAACCTCAATGTTTCCCCAGCGTGGATAAATAAATATGAGCTACCACTATACGAGTATATGTACCCCGATCTAAAATACAACTTCTATAATGTCGAGTGCTTTCAAATAGAATACCAAGAAAGACAGACACAGCAGAGAAATTTTACAGCAGTTAATTATAAGTCATTTCGGAATATTTACCTTAGAAAGCGGCATATCTACAACATGACCAAATCCTTTCGAAAGCATCAACGCATCTTCTCCGATAACAATTTGTTCTTCACAGTCAAACCGACTACAAACCGCCGTCAATACATCTTCTTCAGCATGACCAAATCCTTTCGAAACTTTGGACGAGTACCACAAACGTCCGTCAATATATCTTCTGAAAATCAAACGTCATTCAGAAAGGTCAACGCCATGCTCGATCCATAGGTTAACGCCACGCTAACCGCCTAACCCCAATAACTCATTCTGCACATGCGTGCATCCACGAGTTAAAAACGTATGAAGAGGCTAGGAACAAGAAACAAAGTGACGAGCGTTGACTGATTCCCTCGCCCTCTAAGAAAAAAACCAAAACTACAACTGCGACCTGTCTGAGAGGACAAATAACTTATCAATAAGGGCATTCTATTTTCTACAGTAATGCCTTTATAAAGCAACGCCGTTTTGTTTCGTGATCGAATTTAATAATTTCCAGGTAGCTTTACCCCTTTTCGTCTTACATCACAAGTTATGGACTTTTGCTTTCACCCATTTGATTTATAGAGCTATCATGTTATAATTTTGTGTAAAGGATTTTTGGTCTTTATTTCATATTTTAGTGATATATAGTCTTCAGAGGTAGTCCAAAATTCCCAACCGGTACGATCGACCGCGAAGTCTGTGTTCCATTTATACCACCTTCTAGTTCCAGGCCTTACGCTCGGCCGCAGCAAAATGTCACGCGCATGCGCTTTGGATGAGCCGGTCGCGTGCGCGTCTCGCCAATTTCCCGCCGAAACTAAAAGAAAACAGAGGCAACACCCCTGTTTCTAATTTTAAGTACGTACGCGTATTTACGTTTAATGTTTCGCGAAAAACAAGAAAACTACTAAGCCTAAGACTTTAACAGGTTGAAGTTTACTAAGTTATAAAACTATTTACTAAAAAGACCTCGGAAAGTTATATTTGAAGTGCAGAGCCTTCGTTGTATTTGGCCAGCGGAGCATAACGTTATGCCGCGGTGTGGCGTGGAACTGATATGTACACAGGTAGCCCGCAAATGATCTGGAAGTCACCTAGACGGTTGCTGTGTAAAATGGAACACGTTCAGTTAACGTTCCCAAACCGAATTATATTCGGTTCCATTTACACGAATTCATACCGACCAGACTGCCGATTTAATTAGTAAATAACCACGATCAAATATCTATTGTCTGGAAAATACTGCGCATGTCCAGTCAGCGGTAGACATCGCGGGAGCAGCTCTAAATGCTCCGATATGGTTTCGTTCTATTTACAAACTCAACACATCGCAAAAAGACCGCGGGTCAAAGGGGAAACCTCAAGAGTTAAGTATTAGTTTAGTCAGCAGGCGAATTAAATTAGGGACTAGTTCATGGTAAGCTTGTGCTTTTCTGCAACAATGCTTTGAAGTGAGTGAAAATTCAACCAAAATCATGAGCGCGAGTGTCATTCACGCATGCGCAAGCGTTCAGTTTGCAGACCTGTCCTGAAAGATGTTTACCAGATTGCACACTAGCCATTAAATTTGCATTTAAAAACATTTTGACGAGATTTTTAATTTTCTTTGCTGCGAATCTGCTAACAATTTCAACTTTTCTAAACACTCTCGGCTTTTCTTCCGGGCTCTGTGACTGATTCTCTCGTGGTTTAAAGAGATTTCTATCCTGGATACCAGATGTTCCGAAAAATCTTCACGCTTTTCGAGGTTTTAATGCGTTAATAAATGCTCATGTGCAAGACAAATAAACCTCTGGCAGTAGGGGTAAGATAATTTAAAATAAATTAAGCACGAAAATGCACAACATTTTAATTCAAAGCCTTGAGTTGTGCCTCGGTCATCAGTACGAAAGCAATAAATCACACATTTTATGTGCTTACTGGCAAAACAATGCGTTATGTTGGAGGACACTCGTATAAGAAATATATAAACACTGGTATAATCAACTAAAGTCGATTAAGTTATGCTAACCTCCGTGGCAAGCGAGTAGTAGATTCGAGCGCTAGCCCTTCGTCAGAGCAAAAGAGGGAATTGTGGGAGGGGAGACGGTTTATAAAGCGTCGAGTGCATGATTACCGCTGAGGAAACATGTACTCGGATCAAAGGAAGTTGCGCCAATAATAGAAATGCTAATAGCTGTAACAGCAACAATCAAGAGTGTTGATGAATAAACTAACGAAACATGCTGATCTGAGTTAATTCGTGAATTCTGAAATTATATGAACTAAAAGCGTTCATTAATACCATGAGGTGCCAAAGTGCCTAATTTAAAAATAAAGTATTGTTCTTTGTGTTTACGGGTGTCGGTAGTACCTGGATGAAGAGAAATGCCGCATATAGTGATGTGATTAATACAATGGCCAGGAAGGTTAAAGTGGCGAGCTACAGGTTTGGAGAGATCTCGGCTAGCACTCGAAACGTCAGCTGCTACTCGCTTCCTACGGTGGTTAGCATACCTTAATCAACTTTAGTTGATTATACCCGTGTTTATCTTCCCCGCCGATGCAGACCAACACTAGTTTTTACACTGAGTAACTAGTTACCCATCGTAATAAATATATAGTTACCTTAAAAACTGGACCCTGAAAGCGAAATAGCTAGGCTCAAACTCGGATCGAGTACGTTAAGCTTTCCGGATGTGCTACCTATAGCTACCAACATTCCCCGTGCGCTACGTCTCAAATAAACATATACAAATATGAGGTTAGGCGAATAGAAAGAGCTTGGCTCTTTTAACAAGAACAGTTATATATGGCAAGCACTAGGGCAGTAATGTTGAAAGAACTGTCACTAAGGAGTGGAGATCGAAAGCTTCGCTTCCTTCTTGTACTCTCAGCTTCACCGGCTCCATAGACCCATTGCATAAATAGCATCCAATTTAAACAGGTATCGTCCTGGAGACTCTAGCCTCGTGTTCATGTTGCTACACAAAAGCATTTTCACATGAATGCGAGACTAAAGATTGCTAGACAATGTTAGTCAAATTGCCATTGATGCAATTCTCTGTGAGTGCGCGGTTGCAGCTCTATTTCTTTATTCGAGTTCACGAAAAGGCTACAACCTTTTCGAAAAATAGAAATAATAATAACATCTACATTTGTCTTAAATGTCCTTATATTTAGATGATGTAACCAGGATTTACAGTGTATTACGTTATGATCTAACTCATACTAAGTTTTGATTGTAACTTTACAACAAATATTCAAAGAGAGTGTTCATGATCCTAAATGATTCGTATATCGATCATCAAGCAGAAAACTTAGAAAATCGCCATAGGGTTTCCTTGGTGTATTTTCCCTTCTCACTGCATGAAAATGATTATTGGTATATTTTGTGATTGATTATAGTTTAAACTTGACAATAAGTATGTAGCTTTTCGTATGTGGAAGGAAGTTTCTTCGTTTTGAGAGGTTCGTACACATTTGGGTCAGGAGATGAGGCTTCTGATTGGTTGTCGACATTATGCCTTGTTCCAGAATAAAGAGGGAAGGAAGTCGGGTTGCGTTCAGTTGATGAAGATATTTTCGTGGTTGGCCTCAATGCCTGATAATGACTTTGTACTGGAAGAGAAAGTGAAGCAGCATAACCACTAGAATTTGGACAGGACACGTCAGGGTCGGCAATAGAATGTCCCGTGTCCATACTCCCAGAATATACTCGGGTGGAAGGACGACCAACGGGTTCGTAGTCGTCATTGTTTGTTGTTGAGACTAGAGGAGGAGCACTGTTTCGTGATGAATGAGTGTTGGCCATTTCAATTGCATCCTGTAAATTGAACACGGAATAACAGACGATAATACTTAGTATATGTTGGTCGTGCATTAAACGTTTTGCCCTGTCGCAATATATACAATTAAGGAAGTGATTACACTATGAAACTTGATACTTAACATCGAAACATTCCTCCTTGAATGGCTCAGTGTGATACCAGAGGAGATGGCATATTTTGCTTTTATTCTTTTAAACCTTTAAAATAGTTAACCCTTTTTACATGGTTTTGAATATTGAGAATATAAACATAAAAGTTAGCATACCCGGTATAATTTTGAAATGACAATCGAACCATTTGTAAATCAATTATGAGCTGATAATAATAATAATGGCCATATTTATATAGCGCCATATCACCACAGTTCCATGGCGCTTTACTGACATCCTGTCAGTGAAGTTACAGACTGCTTATATACGGCGCTGATAGCTGCTGTACCGGGTGACAATCCCCTGCTCTTTTTCGAGTAAAAGCAAAGTAAAACAACTTTATTTAATGTCGATAAACTCGTGACAGTCTGGCGAGGCTGATAAACTTAAGGCCGACGTGGGTCCTACGAGTGTGTCCTTATTCAAGAAGACGTGAAGGTCTAACCATTTGCAGTTCGAACACAAAGGCAGCACCTTCTACTCAGTTATTTTAAGACCCTGAGTGTTGGTCCGGCCGGGGTTTAACCCGCGACCTCCCGCACGACAGACCGGACCTTAACCACTGAGCTAACCGGGAGGGACTGGAGCTTAACCACTGAGCTAACCGGGAGGGACTGGATCTTTACCACTAAGGTAACCGGGAGGGACTGGAGCTTAACCACTGAGCTAAGGCAGAGTAACACAGCAAGCTCTTTAATTTACATCCCCTTCAAATACTGATTAGAAATAGCACCTGCTTATAACATACCATCTGATAAGTAACAAGAATATTACTTACATCGTAAATTGGATTGTCTGCTTCAGCATCTGCAGATGTGCTATACAGAGAGAAACAATTGTCTTCAGAATTTCGGAAATTATTTTCTGTCGAATGGTCTATATATTGCATTGCAATGTAATATAAAATTTGGTATCTTCGACGCAAAATATACCATTTGGCAAACCACGATGATTTTAATAATTAAAAAGTAACAAGGAATAAATGAACTAATATAATGATACTTATTCATGAAAGAAAAATATACTGATATGACAATATGATTATTGTATCTTTAACTTCAAAGCTAAATATTATATCTAGAATAAAAATGCATGTCAAAATAAGCAATGAGAATAAAGTTTACGTAAAATTACACCTGATATATACGATATATGATCGCCAACAGTAGGAATACCATCACAAGGGATGGTTATGACGTCATTTATACCTGGTTAATGCAGTTGAAGAGTAAAACATATATGATGAAGCATTTTTTTTATTGAGAAACATTTTCTTTCAGTATTCCAATCCCTCAGTATTCATTATCATTATAGCTATATACTAAATTGAATTTGAATTTTACATTGGTATTCAATAAATGAAATTTTGGGATTTTCTGGTATAAAGTATACGGCAAGATTTTGACTTATGACTAGAATGTCACAATTTATGGTATTTGGGTATTGTGAGGAATGTTTGAAAAAGGTATTTTGGTATATCACTACCCCTCTCCCCTCCCCCTGGCCGAGACTGCACATTCTGATTATAGCACAGGCATAAAAAAAACCTAGCATCAAAATATCCTCTGTTGTACTGGCCATTTTTAGTTACTATGGTTCATTTAAGTATCACATATCTTCAAGCTGTGGATGTTTATATGAAACCACATAGACCTATACAAGAGAAAAAGGAAAACTGTTATCTATATTATCTCTACTAAATTAAGTGCTAAAAGCTTCAAGTATCATCCTCTTTCTTCACATGGTCATTATATTTCTATAAACTTTTTACATTATAATGATAGGCACGTACGTCGTATCATTTTAGTTTATCTGTGAGTAACAGGTCTAGTTATATTACAGGTTTGTGGTAAATCCATTTGCAAACTTACCTTTTACTTTCTTTTAGTTTGTTTTCTGTTAAGAAAGAAGAAAAATATTTAAACCTTAATTACTGACATGAATTACTGGTATAAAAATGACGAGGAAGTATTTTAAAACAATTAAAGAACACCTAAACGTAGTTTATTTTTAAAACTCTGACGAAAATAAGTAATGTTTTATAAAAGGCATTGCGAAACGGTGTTAGTCAGCATAACATACAGATTAACTGATTAATGCTGATTAATGCTTAAATTATATATACTCGTTTAACAATCAACTATTTCCTTTCTCTTGATTGGTGGAATTGCGTCACGTGACCTGATAACTCAGTGCTCTTCACCAGACGACGCATATCAGCGAATACACCTGTGAGCGTAGCGCGCGCAAGGCTCCCTTAAAAGACATATTTGAAGGATTATAAAGACGAGCAAAATAGTAATATTTGTTGTAGTATTACCGTTGTAGTATTACCACTCTACGAAACCAACGCGAGGCCGTCCATTGCACGTAGTGCCGAAAGCGCGGACAAGACACGACGTTTCGAAAGAGAGAAAACATTGCGCTGTCGGTATATGGCTTCGTGTAACGGGCGCTCATAATACAGTACAGCGGTAATACTACATCGAAACAAGATGGCGGGGACTTCAAAAGAACCACTCGGCGTTGATGCACGCATGTCACTATTCTGCTCCCTGTTTAGGATATAACTAGGATATAGACAGATATAAGGTTAACTACCTACTGTCCACCTGGCATATGTGCCCTTATACATATTGTGTGCGATTACCATTGTTTTGTAAAGGCAATAACTTTCTTTTGGCTTTGAATTTTTGTCCTTGGACATTTATCTGTTCCTCGAAACTCACAGTTCCCTCGAGCTCCGTTCTCGGGAACTGTTCGCTTCTCGGAAGAGATATATCGGCAGACAAATATTAGTGCATATTTCAACGCCATGAGTTTATTGATACGAATGTCATCTAAATCTCTGTCTACAACATAGTTTTTACAAACCGTTTAATGGGCGTGGGGCGCGTGTCCTCCATATGTAAAGCAGTAACAGAACGATAACAACAACAAGCACTGCGATGATCGTCACACATACGGCGATAATGGCTGCGCCTGAAAAGTTTAAATAAACAAAACTGCTAAATGAACACACAAAACCGCAATTTCATTGATTTCGAACGAATCAACAAACATAGGAAATACGTGTATAAATGTTTACCTAAATGAGTTTTAATCAAAAGATGAATATTGAATCTGACAAAACAATGGTAGTACAGAAGTGTATTAAGGATACGAAAAGTTATAAGAAAACATTGAAACGAGGATTAGAATGTATTCAGACAAGCATCTCGACGCCCAATAAGTTATCGTCAAGATTAATACTCACAATCGCAGGGAAAGCCGACTTGTTCTGCATATTTTTCGATTGGTTCTTAAAAAGGAGATAATAGATTTTACAGTTCATAGAAAATACAGAAAAGGGAGGGGATAAAACAGAATATGTAGACACGATTCATACGTCGAATTTGATGCGCCGAACGCAATTGAAACAAAAGATAATTAGGTGGCTTCTTTTGATCTAATCAGATTCGGCGCATGAAAACTTCGACGGTTGTATAGGGCCTTAGAATCTTATTTGAAATCCTTTTATTAATCACCTGTCCTTCTAAACTTCTCTGTAGATAAGACGAACTTCATAGTTTGAACGAAAAAAGAACAATCAAAGAATAATTTGGTGATACCATTATATATGCATACGATTAACTATAAAAAGATAAACTGATCGAGGGGGCGTTGGAACAAGGAGCCCAGGCAAGGTACCTCAAGTTCAAGGTCATTTTATTTTGCACTATTTAAAAAAAAAAATACACAAGAAAATAATTGAAGAAAGAAAAAGAGAGATACGGTAATAATAAAATAGTTATGAATTTCAAGAATGTGCATAGAGGTAGGGGTCAACTAGAAAGCCTATGGCTTCTTTTGTATAAGTTTTGGTTGGTAGCATATCTAGTATTATAATTATTAATATCAGTTGCAGAGAGGACTAAGTCGAAAAAAGCAGATGGTACACCTATTTTAACATATTTAATTTTGTGAACAAGAGTGGAGATTTTCAGATTAAAGGCATTGTCAAGTTTTAGAATTTGCAAAATTCTATAATATGGGGTGGCATTTTCAAATTTGCTAGCAAAGACGATGCAGCGAACACATTTATTTTGCTTTGTTTTAATTTTACTTTGTCTAGTCTTAACAGCAGTACCCCAGGTCATTAGGCCATAACTCAAATACGAATAGATAAGAGTATAATAAAGTTGCTTTAGAATAGTAATATAAATATAGTATCTTAGCTTACAAATAATTCCAATATTTTTGGCAATTTTATTATTAACATGTGTAATTTGAGTGTCCCATCGTAAGTATTCGTCAATAAAAAAACCAAGATATTTAATATATGTTTTTTGCTCAATATTGCAAGCAGTTATTCTTATATTAGCCAGGGGCTAATGTTTAATCACATATCGACAAGAATAGAAATTACTTTGTCCTGAAAGTGCTGCTGCGAATTAGCTAGGTAAGCTAATAAGTTAGAACGAATGCACGAATTAAGGATTACATGTAACTTTAAAGAAATGTTTTAAAAACTGAATTATCGCAAACGTTCAAATACCTTCTGTAACGGCAGGTACCACAACCTTAATAATCGTTGCCTTAGTTTCATCCTTTACACTCTCTCCATACTTGTTGGATGCTGTAACTTGGAACTTGTACGTTCTTCCGGGTTTAAGGCCTTCTACTGTGTAATGTAATGTAAGGGGGTCTGTAGTATGGATCTTGACCCACTGATCTGATGACTCGTTATCATTGTAGATAACCTTATTATAAATTGTATATCGCTGGATAGTACCTCCATTGTCGTCGGGTTTCTCCCACTCTAAATTAACTGATAACATTGTTGTTTGTGTGTTGAGAGACTTAATGGTTGGCAACTCAGGAGGACCTACAGAACAACATATTTATTGTTCAGTTGATTGCGTGTATTAAAATGGAGTGGATTGGATGAGCATGACTTGTTTCATACTTACTTGGCGCTTTTATTCTTATTAAAACATACATAATATCTATTGCATATGGAACTGATCGTACTCCAAAACAGCCGTAAGTAAGAGAAAGTTTAGTAAACAACATTTGTTAAAAAACTCTGTTGGCCCAGTATTCTTTCCCATTTCTAAAATAACTCTAAAACCGTCTGATACTATTCCTGTTATTGTTTTTGATATTAATTAATTAATTTATTTATTTGTATAGGAAATCATATGGCCTCGAGTGCAATTCGGGATAAATTTGAACTCGTAAGTTTCGAAAGAGTGCCCTTTGAAAACTCACGAGTTCGAATTTATCCCGAATTGCACTAGAATACCATATGATTTCATTTTAATCATATACTCTACGAATTTACTTGAATCTTCGGACGATCTTCGGAAATATTGGATCAATTAAAGCACCGTTTATGAAGTAATGCTACATCATCTGAAATGTTAATGTTTAGTACTGTCAAATGAATTTACATGGTTAGACGTGCTTTTGCCGTAACCACAGCGGAGCACAGTCAGTTTTAAGCATTCGGAAATGTTCGGAAACACTTCGTAAATTTTCGGAAAATCGTCGGAAAAAAGTTCCTTTACCAAAACATGACTGTGAACAGCTGTGTGAACTTCGATTTCATTCTGGATCTTTTGTTTTCGATTCATAGATTGTCAAATAACTGATTTGGAGTGCAATTACAACCAAACAGTGCAATTTTGATAAATTTCACTGCTCTCAGCCAATCAGAATCGACAAGAGGAATCGATGATAAATGTTGTTGAGTATATGATTAATTTATTTATGATGCTTTCATCATGAGTCAAAGAAAAGAAAAAAATACCTTATGAGGGACGACACAACAGAGCGTGGCCCCAAATTAAGTGCGCCCTTACTTTAATTAATGAAAAGACGAACAAATATTGAGTGATATAAATTAGGTGCACACATAAAATTAACTTAATATATGGTCATTAATATTTGAAGGTCAATCGAAATCGAAATTAACGTGAGGAAATACGATCAACATAACTAAGAACAAATTATGAGTTGTTGGTCTAACAAGGTCTAATAGCAACATAATTGATTAGATTTTTTTAAATCTCGCTGTGCGCAGCATTTTTGGCATATTGACTTCCAGGGCATTGACATCAAAAGATGTTTGTAATCCTGATGAGTATAATATTTGTATAGAAGCGACTTGAACTGATTGGCAGCGATAGAATTACGGATAGAATTAGGCAGATTGTTCCATAGCTTGGTAATACGGTTGAAAATAACTATTTTAGTGCGACATTTTTGTACAAGAAGATCTAGTAGTGAGCTGTTGCGTGTAACTCTGTTTACTGGTCTTAGTTTAATGTAGTCATTGATACGAATGGAATAGTGGCCGGTGCAACACTTAAAGTACAAATCCAGGTCTATTATCTCATGCCAATAGGAAAGCGGCAAAAGATTTAGATTCAAGAGGCGCTCGCGATAACTAGGTTCATGCTTCCCATAATTCAAAATGTATTTCGTGGAGCGCCGTTGAAGACTCTCAACCTTTTAAAGGTTACGACTAGCCTGTAGCACCCGCACTTCCACTTCCACACAATTTGAATGCAATTTAATAGCACTCCTTGATTTTTTGTAGGAACAACCTTTGTAGCAGGGTTTATATAACCAACAACATTCCTGGCGTACACCTTCACCACGTACTCAGTGTTCTTGTTCAGTCCTGAGATGACAACTGAAGTACCCGTGATTCCCTCTCGTGTTGTGATGACCTCCACCTTGTAGTCAATAACAGGACTTCCACCATTATCAACAGGACGGGTCCACCTGACAATTAGAGATGACGCTTTGACGTCGGTATCTGTCATCGTGATCACTGGCGATCCTGGTGGAACTAAATTACATACGAGCACTATTAGATGATGATAATAAGAGAAATAGCAAGAACATTTATACTTATAATAATCAACAGCAATTCCCCTGGAAAGGTTTTTCTGCGCGCGTCAGGCTAATTAGCATAGCAAAGTTATAGCTCTCAGGAATTGAAAACCATCCGATTGCGGGATATCCAATTGATTTGCGTAATTACTTGATTGGCATGTATACGCTGTGAACGGGAAGCTAAAAAGAGATAAAATATATAAATCTCAGTCGTAGTTACACAAAAGATAAACCTAAATTTAATGTAGTATTTTTACTGGCTAAACTTAATGTAGTATTTTAGGGGATAACTTGTTGCGCACTACCAAGGTAATGTGTCTAACAACTGTTGCGCACTACCCGGTTCATTATGTGTTTGGACATTATTGCACATGTACTTCTCGGGTAATGACATGTTTGACAGTTATTGCACACTATCAGGCTAATATGTTTGACAGTTATTGCACACTACCCGGGTAATGTGTTTGGACATTATTACCGATACCACAAGGTTAATATGTTTGGGAATTGTTGTACAGTTTCAGCCTAATTTGTTTAGTCGTGCTTACGTACTTGTTCAAGAAATCAAAAGTAAATTTGCCTCAATTTAAGGAAATGTTTAGTAAACGATGTGTTAAAATATCAACTGTTGCGCACTACCCGGATCATTGTGTGTTTGGACATTACTGCACACTACCAGGCTGATGTGTTTGGCAGTTATTGCACACTACCAGGATAATATGTTTGGCAGTTATTGCACACTACCCAGGTAATGTGTTTGGGAGTTCAGTTGCACACTACCAGGCTAATATGTTTGGCAGTTATTGCACACTACCCAGATAATGTGTTTGGGAGTTATTGCACACTACCAGGCTAATACGCTTGGCAGTTATTGCACACTACCCTGATAATGTGTTTGGGAGTTATTGCACACTACCAGGCTAATATGTTTGGCAGTTATTGCACACTACCCAGGTAATGTGTTTGGGAGTTATTCCACACTACCAGGCTAATATGTTTGGCAGTTATTGCACACTACCCTGATAATGTGTTTGGGAGTTATTGCACACTACCAGGCTAATATGCTTGGCAGTTATTGCACACTACCCTGATAATGTGTTTGGGAGTTATTGCACACTACCAGGCTAGTATGTTTGGCAGTTATTGCACACTACCCAGGTAATGTGTTTGGGGGTTATTCCACACTACCAGGCTAATATGTTTGGCAGTTATTGCACACTACCCAGATAATGTGTTGGGAGTTATTGCACACTACCAGGCTAATATGCTTGGCAGTTATTGCACACCACCCTGATAATGTGTTTGGGAGTTATTGCACACTACCAGGCTACTATGTTTGGCAGTTAGTACACACTACCCAGGTAATGTGTTTGGGAGTTATTGCACACTACCAGGCTAATATGTTTGGCAGTTATTGCACACTACCCGGGTAATATGTTTGGACATTATTCCACTCCACAAGGTTAATGTGTTTGGGAACTGTTGTACAGTTTCAGCCTAATGTGTTTAGTAGTTCTTACGTACTTGTTCAACGAATCAAAAGTAAATTTGCCTCAATTTAAGGAAATATTTTGTAAACGATGTGTTAAAATATGCGTAAAAGAGTGAAAAGGCGCGACTATACGTACACCACTGGATGACATTAATGAAATATGCATCATGTCCAACGGTGTTTACTGCACGACATTTGTACTGGCCATAGTCTCCACTGTCTTGGGTTGTTCGCACTGTAACTTTACCTCCTTCAGAGATGCTGCTAACACCTGTAGTAATCTGTTGTCCAGTAGGTTTGTACCACGTGATCTGAGGTGTTGGGTTACCGTCAGCCATACATTGTAGTGTCATGTCATTACCATTCCACGAGAACGCTGTAGTGTTGGAGGAACTCACGTCAATCTTTGGCTTGTCTGAAATGAAAACGATATAGGAACGGTAAATGAAATATCACGACACAAGATGCTTCTGTATAAATTTGACTAGGAGATCGAAATATGTCATGACAACAGCCACGACGGCTGAATGTGTCTTAAAAATTCAAAAAGTGCAAGTAAACATTCAATTGTGAAAAGCTATGATTCTACTGGAAATAACATCGCGTATTCAAACCGCGTTCTTATGTAAATATGTACAGCGCTGTTGAGCAGTGAATTCGAGCTTTGTTACGTGCTCTGCCTCCCTTTCTACCGCTTTGCAAACATATATCATCTGTTCGTCTTAGTGGTCGTTAATAGCATACGAATTTGGTCGTGAAGCGCATTCAGGTCAGTCTTTTTGGGGTAACCAAATTAGTTATTGGAGACGTTATAATAAGATATTTGCTTTAGTTAGATAAATCACTTTCTTAGAATTAGACTGATTAGAATGCAACTTAACATATAGGTGCTAGGAACCAACCGATCTTGATACGAGCTTCTTAAACTATTTGTCGAATTACCGCAACTACTACGAGCGGGTAGCACATTAATACACTGACACCTTTTTAACATAAAAATAATATCAAAGAATGGCTTGGAGGCAGTACAAATATTGTAGGATTAGGACTTGTGCGTTAAAGCGCATACAGCTTTATTCAAGGATTATCATTGTTCATAATTATACATCGGTGAGAACATTTTCCCCATAAACTTACAGTTTACAGTGACTCGTATATGTGCTGCACCACGCCCCATCTCATTACTAGCTGTACACGTGTATAGATTCACTAATATAAACACACGTGGTTCATAAACCATAGTTAATTATCCACTTTGGAAACGAGTAGAGGCCTGGGGCGAGTTGAGGCTCGCAAAGGCGCTTGGGGCTGTTACCAGGTACACTTGAAAGAAACATGGCGGAGCGAACGGAGAAAATATCGGTAACCTGTAAACAAAATAAAATAGTTTTGATAGAAGATGACATACCCGGTGCAAAACTTAGTAGAAACGTAGAAGAATGCAACTGCCCAGTGTTGAGACGTTAGCTTCTTTGCAGAGGAGCTAAAACTACTGGAAAACTTTCAGTTTTAAAGCGAAGGTATGTTGTCATGTCAATGTTTTCGTCGAAGATAAACTTAGCCAAAGTACTTACCGTATTTGCTTTGTATTACAGGGTTAATGATTACATGAAAAGCGGACTAGCTACGAAGTATCTTAGAGACCCCGATGGCGGAATAAACGTTTTAAGAAAGAAGGCTCAAGTTGGAATTCTTGTGGAATCACAGCCCAAAGATATGGAGATAGAATCCTTTCCAAAAGACGGTTATTCTGTCGATCTATCACAGTCACCAAAAGTGTCCTTCGGAACTGTATGGAGATACATGATCGAAAATGTTTCTTGTAAGAAACAACTAGCTACTGCTAAGCCTCTGGTGAAGGGATATAATTGTTTTATGTCCAATCATGTTCTCTCTTTATATTACCTGTCAAAGGATGGTAAGCATTACATTAAAAGTCAAGTGCTCCTCTCCATGAAAAAATATGCTGTCTACACCTGTTACATACCCTATCTTCAATTGGTTTTGTTCTTCGTGGCAAATGTGGCTGTCCTGCTGGGGTTGATGGGCGATGCAATCACGTGGCAGCCACTTTGTTTGGCCTAGATTCCTTTCACAAGAAATAAAGCTTATGTAATGAATCTGTTGTTTCATGCACATCCAAACCCTGTAGTTGGAGCGTTCCACGAAAGCGAAAAGGGCCAGTTCAACCTATAAGTACAATAAAATTCAGCAAACATGAGTTGGGAAAAATAAAAAAGATCCGCAAACCGATGTCTGAAAGTGGAAAGGATGTTAGGACTCCACATCAACAAAGCTGGTCAAAAGATAAACTGAAATCAATGCTTGATCAGCTGCAAGAAATTCAGAATGAGACTGGAAAGAGCATAGGGTGGTGTCACATCCTACCTCAAGAAGTGCCAGTTGAAGCAAGCTGTCCACACACTGACATCACCACTGCTGCAGACAAACCTAGCATTCCAGAGATTATCAAGGTTAGAGATAATCCCATATCATTGGAGGGCATCAAAGAGAGATGCAACATAATTAAAAGAAACTTGGAACTGTGTCAAGAGTATGCAGAGAAGATAGAAATAGAAACAAGGGAACAATCCAATAGTATTTTGTGGCATTCAATGAGAAAGAGTAGGATCACTGTATGAAAATGCTACAGAATTGCAGTTATGAAAAGTACTACCTCACCAACTAAGGCCATACAAGAATGCCTGTACAAACAGGTTAAGCCTACAAAGTATATGTTGGAGGACATTGCTAAAGAGCCAGAAATTATGGAACTTTACAGAGACAGACAAATTGAATTGGGACATGATGGTTTAACTGTTACAAAGTCAGGCCTAGTAATCAGCACAAGTGATGGTTTCCTTGGAGCAAGTCCTGATGGAATTGTCAATGACCCTTCAGTGAATAGCCCTGGGGGTCATCTAGAAATGAAATATATCCAGACTGAAGAGAACGAGTCTTTAGAGGGTGCCCTACTGCGCAAGAGAATGTGTGTAAAAAACAGTAGACATGTATGTACTATCAAAAGATGTCATCAGTACTTCTATCAAGTACAACAGGCTATGTATGTAACCAAAACAAATTGGGTTGACTTTGTGGTTAAAGGATCAGGCAGCACAGAACGTTACGTTGAAAGAATTAACTTTGACAGTGTGTGGTGGCATTGTATAAAAAAAAACTAGAGAGCTTTTATGATCATCATTTATGTCCAGAAATTGCCTACCCTAGAGTAAAATATGGACTTGCCCGACTTGACTTGACAATGAGAAGCAATTAGTTTTTCACTCAATTTTGTGTTTATTTTTATGTACATACAATGTATATCTGGGTTATAAATTAAAATACATGTAACTATGCTTAATTGAAATCCTATAATGGATTATTACTAGATATCAAAATTACAATAATAATATAATAAATTATGCTTAAACAGTTATTTGTGTCAGAACTATTATTATCAAGAGGAAAATCTTTATCCAACCTATATACAATATTATAGAATAACAATTAAATCTAAAGAAAGTGTTTGTCCATTCTTAAAGTTGGCAACACCCCCCCCCCCCCCTAAATACAAAACATTCATGAAATAAGGGTGGTAGAAAATTTGACAAAGCACCAATTACAAATATAATATCTGAAGCAAATGGTGCCATTGAAATAGGCATCCTTTTATCTAGTATATGCCAATTTTTAAGTCTCTCCATAAGTCTTTCCATATGAATTCTAAGGCTTGCAATAGCCTTGTTCTTGTTAGATTCCTCAACTGACAACTGGGTTTTGCCCTTTAAAAAAGCAGGCATAACTAAAGAAACACCAGCAGCTGCAAGTTAATCTTATACGTTAAAGCACTTGTCGGCCATGACCTCATCTCCAGATTGTAATATGTCAAGGAAACCACTCATGGTTGTTATTTCCTTATCCGAAGAACTTCCAGGAAAGAAATTACTTACAAAAGCCAACACACCACTTGGCGTTATTCCCTTATGCAGACTGTGCGTCTAATGCAGATGGCCTTTCCATTTCTATCTCAGTACAGTCAACAATGATGACCACCTTAGGAAATAGTTCCTTGAATGCTTTAGGGCTATGAAAGCGGATGACATCTCTTGGTGGCAGAGTTATTAGTGGTTCAAATTCTGATCTCAGAAATCTGATCCAAGTTCTTACAAAAACTGAAACTGTTGATTCTGAAATCAAAAATATGTGAGCAATATCTTTTTCAAGTAGGCCTAGTCTCAAGCGCACAAGTACCAATATGAATTCCTGGAATGTTGTTAGAGCCCTAGGTCTTTCAATGTGTGAGTGTTCACAGTTTATTCTTTCATGTCCACCATAACTCATGTGTTTAGAGTAAGCATTTTATAGCTGCTAAACCCTGTGTAAAATTATATATCTTTGTCACTGTTTTTGTATTTTTCAATGTTGAAACGGTAGTTAACGTTATCCAACATATGCTGCAGCTTTTTAATCTCTTTATTTGCCTCTTGGAGCTCAGCTTGTAGCTTGGCATTTTGTCCTCTCAATTCAGCCAACTCAATTTCTTCAGCTATAATCTGAACTTTCTCTTTTGGTTCAAGTTCAGAGTCTTTACTGAATCCTTCCAATATTTATTGGTCTACTTCTTCAATTGTTACAGAGTCAGCATTCCACGTAGTTATGGTGAGTGGATAGTCAGAATCAGGTTCGTTCGCTGCAAAGTCCGCTTTACTTTTCCTTGACTTCTTTCTAACAAGCAAAGCCTCCTGCATGATATGATAATCTGTTCAGCTCTCTTCGTTTATTCACGGTGACTGTCCATGGAAACACAGAAGGAAGATGTGTTCGGCTCAGCTTTCTGTTTCCTTCCCAATGATTCGAGCAGACACGTGTGTGCGAAGAAGACAGCTTTAAATTGTCGTTTTTAAGAATAACCTGGTAGATTTCTCGTAATTTAGGATCCGTAGGAATACAGTAAAAAAAATGTTTTTTAAACTTTATTTAATCACGGAAAATCTCTTCATACATGATGCTCTTCCAGAGAGCCGTGAGCCTATATTAAAACTAATTACAAAATATTATAATATGAATTAAATACAATATATCTTATAAATGATCAATAAAATTTCTAAAATTTGTGATTGAGCATTGGTTATTTGAAAGGTTGTTCCACAGGTAAGCAAGCCCCTCTATAGGAAAAACTTGTTTCTAGTATTAATAGTGTAGCCCGGAACACAACAATTATGTTTCATAGCTTCGCAACTCTATACTTTCCTTGATCTCTTTCCTTCAAGTGTACCTGGTAACAGCCCCAAGCGCCTTTGCGAGGCTCGATCAGCCCCAGGCCTCTACTCGTTTCCAAAGTGGCTAATAGAGTGGAATGGTTATGAAACCCAGCGACCTTCTTTGTTATATGTCTTTGTTAGCTTTTTTCAACCGTCACCCTGCACAAAACACAATAGAAATTCCAATGTGTTAATCAATCAGCCAATAGAAACGTGTGAGTTCAGTCGTTCAGGCGGGGACGCTAATGAACTATGACCCTACACAATCTTTTGTCTTGCCCCCTTCCAACATAAATCGCAGCGCCTTTGTTAGCCCCTTTGAAGTTTGCCGGGTTTCATAACCATTCCACTCTATTAACTATGCATAAACTTACAGTTTACAGTGACTCGTATGTGTCCTTTACCGTGTTCCATATCATTACAAGCTGTACACGTGTATATATTCACTAATATAAACACATGTGGTTCATAAACTTACAGTTTACAGTGACTCGTATGTGTGCTGCACCACGCCCCATCTCATTACTAGCTGTACACGTGTATAGATTCACTAATATAAACACATGTGGTTCATAAACCTACGGTTTACAGTGACTCGTATCTGTGCTATACAACGCCCCATCGCATTACTACCTGTACACGTGTATAGATTCACTATTATAAACACATCTGGTTCATAAACTTACTGTTTACAGTGACTCGTATATGTGCTGCACCACGCCCCATCTCATTACTAGCTGTACACGTGTATGTTCCTGCATCTGATTTGTTCACTGATGAGATGCTGTACACATTTCCTGTATTGGGAGGTTTTATTGTTCCTGGTGATTTGGACCACGTGTTGGTGGGTGGTGGATATCCATCTGCTGTACACGTCAAACTAAGTACAGCCGACTCATTGACAGTTTGGTCACGTGTCTTGTTCAAAATAGAAGGCGCATCTATCGGGAAGACAAACATATTTGCGTTAAGTTCAATATTTAAGTACATCAAGATCTTGATGAACATTTTTAGACACCGGCAACAAACTTGAAGCCCAGTCGCTGGTGTAAGATGAAATATATACCTATATGTTTAATGTTTGTCAATTGCATGAAAAGTATGTAGAAATTAGGATAGATAGGAATATGTATATGTGCAATCAGTTACATTGAGATTGTCAGATTGGCTATCTATTCTCAAAGCTATTTCTTTTTCGGTGTTAAATTTGAATATGTAGCAGTGTACTTTCTTCGAGTTGAAAGACTGATTCATTTGACGTCATTATTGTTAATTGTTCATAAATATGAATGCATTATTAATAAAAATAATAATAATTTGGTTAACTGGAACAAATTAAAATGAAGCTAGCTGATTATGATTAGCGATATATTTTAACAAAACACTACTATAGGTATTAAAATCAATCTTTATCATTTTCAGTGATAGTTTAAGTACTTCAATATACTTACATTTCACGATAATAAATGCAGCTGCTGTTACTTGATGTTTTCTTCCTTCATAAACATTTATTGCTGTGCAGACGTATTTACCAGCATCATACTTGACTGCAGTAGGGATTGTTAGTGTGTATGCAGATGATGATGTGTGTAAGGTACCACCAGCCTTTGACCAGGAAATGGTAGGTTCAGGATTACCACTTGCTCTACACGTTATGGTTACCGTGTCATCCTGGTTCACTGTTACATTCTGTGGTGTACTAGTGATAACTGGTGGATCTGTGGTGTGAAACAATATTTGTCCTAAGTTATTGGTACTCTTACCTATTGCCAACTCTTCCCTACAACTATGATTGTCGCGTAAAGGTATCGCATACAAATGTTGTTGTACATCCTGGAAATTGTAGTTTGCGTGCACTATTAGAATTTCGAAATCATTGCATTCTTAAAGCGTTTTTGAAGCCGTTTAAAACACTCACAGCACGTGTTTGATCAAGTCTAAAAATTATCGGGCTTGATAAAATACTGCTGTTCGTGTTTTAAACAGTACATCACGTTTGGTGTGTGGGACAGTTTCTCCAATTAATGTATTATTTATAGCACACTTTCACTGTGTTGTCTAAGCACTACACAATTATAAATTCGACGGGCTCGCTAAACATAAGGACTCGTGGAAGCATATGTGGGTCATACGGTAGACATCATCATTTTATTAGGATTGACATAGTCTGATAAAGAGAGGGACATTGGGGGGCTCTCAATACCGCAACACCGCAAAATAAATCCGAAAATAGCGCATCACCGCATGTAACGTTCACAAAATACCGCAATGACGCAATAATTTTTTTAAGAGTCCCGTGATTTACATGGATTTGACTTTGAAAATAAACGTTTCACCGAACACCGCAGGGTTGAAAACACAAACAACGCACACCGCAGGATTTGAGATCACCGCAATATAGGATTTAATTCACCGAAATACCGCACTAAAAACTGACCCACACCGCAACACCGCAAACCCCAATGTCCCCCTCGACAAACTACATTTTAGTTGGATTGAGTCAAAATAGTTTTTTTAATAGTTTAGGAGCAATTAATGTACCATATTTTTCCTAAAGACTGGTAAACATCAATGCCGTTGTTGCAGCGGTTATGGTCCCCCGCAGATTTGGTCTCCCCTCCCCCATGATATTTATATTACACGTTTTTCTTTCCGCAATCCACTAACAATTCTACAAACTGCAATCGAATTGACAGGACATGCACTGAACTTAAATCGACGGTCAGACACACGCAAGGTATGTATTTTTTACAAATGCACTCAAAATGCTATTTTCCACTTCCAAACGACTGTCGATCTTTCTAAAACAGCATCCATGCATGGCAACGCATTTCCCATGGGGATCACGAGCTCAATTTATTCGTTAACGAAGTATTATATCAGCACGTGGCTGTTTCCTGCACAAGGCCTATTTCACAAATCTCCATTTACATCCGGGATACCAGGTAAACAAAATGTTCTCACTCACTTACATGTAAACGCCAAAATTATAAGCAGAACTAACAGAAACACAAACCCTAAGCTATCCCAACCCATAAAACCAACCCTAACTACTAAAACTCAGTCCAAACAATATTTCCCCAGTTCAAAGATATTTTCCCCAGATCAAAAATATTTCCCCCAGTTTTTTTTTTTTGTCCGGTTCAAAACAAGCTGAACCAGTGATCAGAATTGCTACGAAACACATACACCGATTACAATCTTTGCCGAATCCCACATGCTTAATAGTTTTCACTCATCTTATAGTTTTTAGTGAGAATCAGGTTGAGTATTTCAGACTGACTTCTAGAACAAACCAGAAGGGCCAGGTTTTGGTCTTTGTGCCATTAGCAGCTATAGCTTTCGTTCTGCACGTATTGTATATAACACTCATATTCAGCCGCATCTCACATGGTTCAGAGTTTTCAAACTTCTTATAGTTTTCAGTGAGAACCACGCAGTCTGGCCATTACACCATAAGACCAAACAGTTGGCAATGGCTGCTGATTGCTTAGGAAATTTCTTTTTTCAATGTTTTTTTTCTTTAGAAAGGGTCGACAATCGACATGGCCAATCACGAGCGATTCATTTTCAGTACACGATATTTTCTCGCTTCTTCCGCGATATGCCCTACTTGTCATGCACAAATCTACAGCGAGCTTGCCGCTCATAAAGGAATTATCACGCCTAAGCTATCTATCATACTTTACTTCGAAATACAATTTTCCAAATATCTCGCTTAAATGTTTTTGAATTATTTTTTTCAGGGAAATAAAGTACAATTAATAAACTTCACAAGGAATGAAAAAACAATAGGGAGAAAACAGGCCGCGAAGGTCTACGGTAACCTTAATTTAGCACGGGACCTCGTATTGAAACCTTTGTACTTGACAAGTAAAGTATATCGCGGAAGTGGGCTATTGTATTTCTGTAACTAAAAATGTATTCTGACCACCCGAGACTTTGCTTGGGTCTCTTCTGTTTTGAACATCTCCAGACGATGTCACAGTCAGTTTATAAACTACCGCGCCTGCTGCTGACATGTGTTCAGTCCAATATGGCTGTCCTCTGTTGAATTATATTTGGAGCAGGAGCTGTAACAATTAAATAAATAGAAAAAAGGAATACAGAATGAACTTACACTGCACGTCAATCGTGGTGTTTGTAGTGACTGGCACTTCATTGGGGTTGTTAGTGGCGTGACACTGGTAATGTCCACTCTGATGTCTCGTGATGTTTGGTATGTTTAATGTGATACTTCCTACACCTTGACTCTTGACAATCTTGTTACCTGCACTAACGACCTGTACCCACGTGATGTTTGGTGTTGGAGGTCCACTAGCTGTACAGGATATGTTAAGATCTTGACCTTCACTTATCATCTTACTCTGTGGTGGTTGATCAGTGGCAAATGAAGGACGAACTGAAAGTTAAGTTATATTCTAATTCGCTACCCCGCTCAACCGAATATAAAGCATTTATCATGTAATACTCAACAGACTTATATAGGAGTGTGTCCACACGTGACGCGTGCGTGTTCTTTATTCACTAAATAACAACCGATGTAATTCTTACAATGTTCTATTTTGCTAGTTAAGGATATTCATAATTTTACATGTATATTTCAATATACTAGTGGTCCACACGAGACTGTGTGTCGGTGCCTACGATTAATACAATTTTATAAACTTGTAATACGGTGATCTGTTGGAACAGAGTGTCTGCAGAGAGCAGTAGTCCTACAATGCTACTTCAGAATGTTATGAAAAAACTAGGCACAGCCTAGTGTATACTTTGTATTTTTGGGTATTTAATTTTTTAGAACACGACGCGAAGAGCGTTGGACGCGAATGAATAAACATCAACTGTTCTGCTATATATATTAGCGTCCCGCTAATGAACCTTGGTTCCTCCCTAACACAACACTACATTCTTGCGCACTATATGCGCTAGTTACGTAACCCATAATAAATATATTTATATTCTAATTCGCTACCCCGCTCAACCGAATATAAAGCATTTATCATGTAATACTCAACAGACTTATATAGGAGTGTGTCCACACGTGACGCGTGCGAATAAAAAGAACGGGAAGATAAAAAATTAAATACCCAATGATCTGGAAACAGATAAAAGCGATTCAATGTTATCTTTTATGTACCCGTCTTTGGCGTTTTCTGATTTCCAGCGGCCGTGTGTATTGAATAATCTGTCGCTGATATTCGAGTTAGCTGCCGCGGAAGCGCCACCTGCCCTAAGGCTATGTAACCCGTAGTCCTTTTTCTCGAGGCCGATCGACTCAAACGCTTTTAAAACAATTTCCCTAGCTCTGGAATAAGATAACTGGGAGAGGTTTCGAAACTTATAACAATCTTCTCTGCTGAAATATGACATTGGGCGAAAAATGTACTCTTCTGAATCCGGGGCAAAGCCTCCCATACTAAAGTATCTAAGACATAAGGTGACCGGACAAGTGGTTTTGTGGGTTTGGGCGATCACTACCCAAGCACCGTCCCTATACATATCGGTTTTACTGTGTTCTATGAAAACTCTCATAAAGGATTCCTCAAATGTAAAGTCACAACGTCGTAAATTGACCAATTCACTGAAGCGCAAAAAACCAGTGTATCCTAGAACACAGAGAGTAAGCAAACGCAGGTCTGACAGACTGGATGAGGGAAGGCCGAAACGCGTAAACAGTAATAGAATCATTTCGGGTGTAACCGGTTCTTTTTTCTTAACAGGAACACTTAAAAGCCTTCTAGCCGCCTCAAGGACGGTTTGAACTACAGACGAACTGCATGGATCATCATACCCAGCTATTTCATGAACCCATTTAATACCGTAATGGACCTCATCAATTACACTAGATGAGGTAGAAGCCTGAATTAAACTAAGAAAATACAATGACACATAATCAATAGAAGCGGGAAAAACGCTCACTTCGGAAAATTGTGAAGCCCACTTTTTCCAACGGTCAAAGCCTCTCTGGTATTTCTTCTGTGTGTTCTTTGCCTTACTCTCTGTAAGGGCCTCTGGTAAAGCGTCAACCAGCTCTCTAAGTCTGGGGTCTTGGACATGGCTAAACTGTTGTAGAAGGGGATCCCGAATTAAATCTGAAACAATTCAAAATATGTGAAATGCAAGGCACGCAGCCTTGTAGGCATTCATCTTATTGGCAGCCAAAACCTTTGAATGCCAATTATTAGCTGTAGTATTGTCTAGTATAAGTATAGGTACAGTTAATCAACGTTTTTTAAAAATTGATTATTAATTGAAAATAAGCCGATCGGCTTACAATATCTGATTAACGCTAATCTATCCAGCTGGATAGCCACTCGGCTCCTCAGTGGGTAATGTCGAATAATGGCAAATATTCATGACAATAACTAGTTATCAACAATAGAGCCACTCGGCTGTGATTTTCTGCCCATATGGCAGCGATATCTTGTTTGCAAATCTGCAACTGGAACGGTATCAAAGCCAATCGGCTATTCCATAACATAAATCAACACAAATGAATGTAGAGTATCAGCCAATCGGCTATTCCATAACATAAAACAACACAAATGAATGTAGAGTATCAGCCAATCGGCTATTCCATAACATAAATGAACGCAAATGAATGTAGAGTATCAGCCAATCGGCTATTCCATAACATAAATGAACGCAAATGAATGTAGAGTATCAGCCAATCGGCTATTCCATAACATAAATCAACACAAATGAATGTAGAGTATCAGCCAATCGGCTATTCCATAACATAAATGAACGCAAATGAATGTAGAGTATCAGCCAATCGGCTATTCCATAACATAAATCAACACAAATGAATGTAGAGTATCAACCAATCGGCTATTCCATAACATAAATGAACGCAAATGAATGTAGAGTATCAGCCAATCGGCTATTCCATAACATAAATCAACACAAATGAATGTAGAGTATCAGCCAATCGGCTATTCCATAACATAAATGAACGCAAATGAATGTAGAGTATCAGCCAATCGGCTATTCCATAACATAAATCAACACAAATGAATGTAGAGTATCAGCCAATCGGCTATTCCATAACATAAATGAACGCAAATGAATGTAGAGTATCAGCCAATCGGCTATTCCATAACATAAATCAACACAAATGAATGTAGAGTATCAGCCAATCGGCCATGTACTGCAAATTCGTTCTATTTCGATATTCAACCATGCACTCATCGTTTTTTAAGCTTGTAATCTGACAGCTAGAACGGGGCTCGTCAAATTTTCGGACCCAATGAGTGAGCCCTTGAAATTTCCTAGAACGAAAATCCCTGTGGAACCTGGGTACTCAATTTTACCAATTACATAGGGTTGACAACTATAAGCATCGCGAAAAAGGAAAGGCCAAAAAGTACTAGAGGGCCAGTAAGGTACTACGAGAGTCCCAGTCGCATGACTTGCTATTAAGTGTTGTATAACTCTTATAACACAGTGTAAAGGAGGGACTAGCCAATTATTCTCCCCCTCCCAAGAAACAGAGAAAGCATCGACCGTCTCGGTGCTGGGCATGTAAAACCGAGAATTAAACCGCGGTAAATGAGAATTGATTGAATTGGCAAATCTGTCAATTGTATGGGGCCCCCAAAGGGCATCTAGGTACGTAAAAAACTCTGGTGTGGTAGCCCAATCGTCATAATCAATCGTCTTGCTGATCTCGTCAGCAAAGGAATTGAGGTCACGTGGAATCCACTCTGGACTCAAACTTATACTGTTGTCTCTACAGAACATAAAGATATCAAGTGCGATGGCATGTAATTCTGGTTTTGGACTCCCTATTTCTATAATACGTATTGCGGCCTGGTTGTCAGAATGACACCTTATGGACTTCCCTGTTATCAACGATGTGAAAGATAACAATGAAAAATAAATGGCTGTGAGTTCTCTCCATGTGGAGCTTTGTCTCGCCTCATTCTCGTTCCACGTACGATGGCAAATAACATTGGTGCCGACTAAGAAAGCCCCGCAGGCTACGTTACTGGCATCCGAATAGGATAAAACCATAGGAATGTTATAATCACATATTTTCTTCAGGTTAAGATCTACGATATTACTCTTCCAGAAAAATATTTCTGCTAATGCATCGTTATGGATTCCGATATTAAAACGGTGATTCCAGGACGACCTAGACTCTATAACTCTATAGAGAGGTCTGGTTTTTAGACGCGTAAGCTTACCTATCACAGGGGACATAGCCATAATGTGCCCTGTCACTGTCGCACAATCTCGAGCTGTGACATACGGTGCTGTACTAAGCAGTCGATCTATAACATGTAGGAATTTAGTAATGCGACTATTTGTAATAACGAAAAACCCAGAAACTAGATTCCATTCAAGACCCAACCAAACTAGAGACTGAGTAGGGTCCCAGGTGGATTTACTGCTATTGATTACGAACCCCGCGTCCCTCAGAGAACACTTAACAAAAAGAGAATGGCAACGAGCAACGTCGAGGGAATCCGAGGTGCCACACCCGTCGTCTAGATAAACAACTATCTTAACACCGTTGAATCTCCAAAATTTTACTAGTGGTCTTAGAACTTTGGTAAAAATATATGGGGCAGAGCTGAGACCGAAGGGTAGCACGGTAAAGCAAAAATACTTTGTGACCCCATGGAAGATCCAAGAAAAACCTAGAAACGTCTGATGCTCTGGAAAGATCTCTACATGGTGATAACCAGACTTAAGATCAAAATTAAAGAGGAATCCCCCTTTTGAGAGATACGGTAATAAAACACGCCAGTCTTCAAACTTGAACTTCTGTTTCCAGACACATTCATTTACGTGACGCAGGTCTAAAATGAGCCTCTTCTTACCGGACGACTGAACCGACACCGATAAGGGATTAACAACGTGCGGAATGAAAGGTAGTTCGAGTACGGCAATGTTCTGAACTAGCTCTAAAATTGCCATCTCAACAAATTCGGCTTGATCTAATGCAGATTGATTATTAGCTAGATAAGTCCGAGCGGGGGTATCAACAAACGGGATGCGATAACCGTGACTAATCGTATCAATAATGAAGCTGTTGGTATTAATAGATTCCCAATAGGGGAGATGAGCTTTTAGTCTACCCTTTAAAGTAGGTGGATGAGCGTTTTGCTCGTACTCAAAGAGATCGTATTCGTAGTGATAGCTTACTTCTAAGCTATCATTAACTTGTCTAAAGTAATCTAGCGTATCTAATAATGGTTCCATAGTAATAAAGTTCTGATTAATACCTCGCAATCGTTCTTTCAGTGATTACCTCCAGGAGTAAGTTGTCGAGAAGTAGAAGCCCTTGGGTTTGCTGAGTTAGGTTGCCTTCTGCAGTCTACCTTCCAATGCCCTTGGAGACCACAGGCGAAACAGATGTCTGATGGCGCTGTCTTTCGGGCTCCCAAAACGCTGAAACGGGGCCTTGTAATTGGCTCTTCCGGGAAGATACTGGTAGGAGAATGGTGAACTACCCGATGTGTTGGTACTCGTAGAAGGAAAAATGTAGGGCTGAAAACGGTTGTATGGCCTGTTTGGCTTGGCTCGTTCACGCTGCTTCTGGTTCTTCTTTCTTAAGGCTGCTTGTTCGGCCTTTTTGATTCTCTTCTCGTCCTCTGAACCGCTAGCTAACTCATCCGATAGGTATTCATTAACCAAATCCCAGCCGGCGGGTGATTTATCAGCCAACCTAATGAGTTTGTTCCTCTTCTTGATTAACTTTTCTAGTTCTTCTAGGCATTTGGCTACTTGGGCAGTCTTTTTCCCTTCTAGAGCTTTCTTAGCTGCTGAAACTTGGTACGCTAGAGTGCTGTTAAATTTGTGTTGTTGTTTGTTACCTTCGTATTTGAAGGTAACTTCTGAAAACTCTTTCAGTTTCTTAGTTATCGAGGCCGTAGTCAGTATGAGGCATCGTCTTTTAAATCCTCTTTGAGAACAACCAATTTCTGATCAAGATATGTTTTGAAAAGCTGGAATGAGGCTGCGAAGTCAATTGGTTCTTCTCTGTTTTCTGGCAGCTCTTCTGCAGCGGGACCTTCATATGACATGTCTTCTGGCCGTTTAGGATCCGATGGCATTTTTTAGAACACGACGCGAAGAGCGTTGGACGCGAATGAATAAACATCAACTGTTCTGCTATATATATTAGCGTCCCGCTAATGAACCTTGGTTCCTCCCTAACACAACACTACATTCTTGCGCACTATATGCGCTAGTTACGTAACCCATAATAAATATATTTTACAATACAAGAGACAATTAGAAAAAATGTTCGAATCCTGATTCTGGTATTTTCATCGTTCCGCGGTAGTGCTTTGTTGGACAGCTAAACTATTGTTGAAGTTGGTAGCCTGCTATGCAGATGTATTTTTTCACTCTCATAAATTCGAAGAAAAAAACTAACGTCTGCTTACCCGAGCGCTTAATTAGTTTCCAATAAGCACACCTCATTGTGTTATGGACAAATCAGATTTTACCTTCCATATCCAGGAAAGTGACGTAATGTTACATTTGAAAGGAATAATAATTCAGATAATACATTTGCCATTCACCAATCATAGGAAAATGTTCACTGGCGCGCCAATTCACTAAAATTCTAACAATGGCTTTGATTGGGCAGAAAAATAAAACAAACCTGCTGTCGTCATGCTTGCATAGTGGAAACTAATTAAGTGCTCGGGTAAGCAGACGTTACTTTTTTCTTAGAATTTATGAGTGAAAAATACGTCTGCATAGCAGGCTAAGTCATTGGGTGAACTCGCTTGTTTTTGTCTTCTGATAGAATCACGTTACAAAGTTACAGTATATGACAAAATTACTGTTTCGTTACGGTACAGCTAGATTGTCATGCAGTATTTTTTTATACCGTACAAAAGATGAATTCATATTCAAATACCTAAAATCTACAAGAAACTGAAACATGCTTGAAACGAGAGTGCTGAGATGCATTCATGATATTAAAAGTCGTATCAAGAAAACCTTTTTGTTTGGTTTCCGATTTTTGGAATAATAGCGATTTCCATGTGTGAACATATTTGCATAAGCCTTATGTACCTAGTCGTACTCTATTCACACTGCCACTACATCCACTCACTTAGCTTCGGAACTATAACGCTCGTGCCAGTGAGAATAGGTCGGGATAACTTTTGTTCAATGCTTGAAGACAGCGAAGATGCAGAAGACACAAAACTTACTAACAGTGGTTTATGAAAACTGAGCATAATTATCCAGTAGTATGTTGGTCTTTCTTAACATATGAAAATAAATAGTGCCTTATATGTATACATTTCTGAAGTTGAAACTGGGATTAAATACATGGTTCATGTTTTCTTTTAAGCAAAATTAGATTACATGATACCTGTAACAACGAGCTGCACTTTTTCTGTTATACCAGCTGAAGATTGGTACTTAATGTCACATCCATACATTCCATTATCAGTCGTGGTCACACTGGAGATAACTAGTGTGGCTGTGGACTCCACAGATACCCGTGATCCATAGCGAGCGTGAGGGTAAGATCGAGCTTTACTTCGTGTTCTGTCATATTTGTTCTCCAGAATAAGGTCCACTCGACTACCACCACTGAATAGTACCCAGACTGGTGAGTAATATGCTAGATCAGCAATCCTGTTATCCACGGTATAGTTCCACACAAACCTAGCAGTGGATCCACTTGATACATACAACACTCGTGGAGGAAGCTCAGTGAAACGTGCTGCTCCCTCTGAGATACAAGTAAATGAAGTACACAAATGTTATTCGTCTATATTTTACAGAAAGAGATTATATATAGCCTGGTTGATAAATACGGGATTTTCATGGACTGTATACCAGTCGAACAATATTCTTAGTATGTGTTTGTTTACACTATACCACTAATAATAATAATGGTCTTTAATTCATTGATAAAATACATTCATGTGTTACAATTTAATCTAATAAAATACGGAATACTAATTATAATCTAAATACAAATACAATTGTGTATACAAATTAAATACTCTTGATACTGATAATAATAATGTTGTAATCATATATTAAATTGAGTAACTAATATAAAATCTAAAAATGCAAGTAAAACTCTAGAATATTATTCCTAACATTTGATCTATTTATTAATATATACAACTATGCTAGCCTGCGAAAGCAACCGCCTGTTGCGCACTCACCCAACGGGCCCACCCAAACAAGGGAAGCCTGCTGGATGATCACACAAGAAGCGGCCACCCCCGCAGGCTAGAACTATGCATGCGAGGTTACAATAGGTGACAATTAAAGGATTAGACAGCCAAGTTGTACTTAAAAATGAGACGATTAATGAAGCAGTTCTTACAATGCGAGGTATTAACTTTAGGGAGTAGACTATGCTTCTTTCTAAGTTTATATCGAGTAACTTTAGCTTTCGGAAGGAGATCATTCATGGGATGTCAGTAGCTCGAGTTTTCTAACTTTGTTGAATATCTGCTTATCCTGTCTCTCTAACAGACTATATGTACCTTAATATGCTTAGATATATATTTACGTTTGAAACAATGCGATTTACAAAATTACTGAATGGTAGTAAGGTGACCGTGGATTATTTCTCAAGCTTTTTACAGATTGATAGGCTCCATTACTTGAAGGCTATGCCCGTAATCAAGAAGATGAAGGATCACATAGCACGATATGGAATCCCTGAGGAAGTAATGGCAGACTGTGGTTCGCAATCACTGGTCATGAATTTGAAACATTCAAGAACGACTATGAGTTCAAGCATACGACAACAAGCCCCTACCACCACCAATCAAATGGCATCTCGAAGCGATCCATAGCAAGCACTCGTGAATCACCGTAACACACCACAGGAAGGGTTCGGCACTAGTTCCAACTTGTTGAAACCCAACATCCTAGAGAACAAACTAGAGAAGGACTGATAAATTGAGGAAAGTGAAGCAGAAGATGAAGTATGATCTAACAGATCAGTATGATCAGTATGATCAAAAGTATGATCATACTAAGTATATAAGTATGATCAGTATGATCTGCCAGATCTACCAGAGCTTCCGGAGGACCATATTGTCAGGATGCAACCTTTCAGGCTGAACGATAAAACCTGGAAGAAGGCAAATGTTTTGAAACTGATTGGCATCAGGTCCAATGTGATATCATGAGATGGCCAACTATACATCAGGAATAGAAGGCACCTGAATAAGCTGGCTAAAGGTGATGACAGAACTCAAGATATGAGAAAGAGCCCACAGAGTCTCCAACACGAATGCCTGAAAAAGAACAAAGCCTACTGTACCTGATCGCGATGAGCTTCCAGCAGTGGACAACCAACAAAATGCTGAAGCGGTGTAGCCTACCAGCTCAAGATATGCATAAGGCAACGACCACCAGCACCAAGAAGGAACAACCAATAGTTCAGCAGCCTAAGCATGGATGTAGTGAAACATCTATGAGGACAAGAAGTAGAAGACTGATCAAAGAGCCAATTACAAGCTATCTGAGAGATTTACGCTCATTCGTGTTCGAATGGAGGATGTTACGATCCCAATCACGTTGTGTGACAGCGTTACTAGCGTTCCATATTAGGAAAGTGAATTTACTGTGACCATTATACCATATTAGGCAGTGACCTTGAATTCATAGTTCTAGTGTAATTTAGCACAGTTGAACTGGAATAAAAGCTTGGAGTTGACTCATAAACTTGTGTCTCGATTTCTTAAAATTCCTCGTATCCAGGTAACCTCGAAGCAACCGGAAACGAGTAGTTAAACTACGATACAAGCTGTTAAACTATTTTTTGAGATAATAAACAGTTCGGCCTTTGGCCAGATCAGAGGCATTTGCTATAAATTACGTATTTGGATCAACGCTTTAGCATGGGATCAAATGCTGGCTTCCTTCAATATATTACTATTTCAAAAGTTTAACAGAAATTTACATACCCGTGACCACGAGTTCAACACTGTCAGTTTCTCCACCTCCGCTATCATATCTAATGTTGCATCTATATCTCCATTATCAGCTGTAGACACACCAGTGATGACCAGTGTGGCAGTGGACTCTATAGATACTCGTCCTTTATATCGGTCAGGACAGTCGGGAGTAACACCCCGTCTTCCAGTATCCCTTTCCTCTATCATAAGTCCCACGAATGTGTTCGAATCGTAAAATTCCCAGGCCGGTGAGTACGAGTAGAGGCCGCTCCTGTCATCCACGGTGTAGTTCCATACAAACTTAGCAGTCCCTCCATTAGACACGTAAAGTACTCTTGGGGGACGCTCGGTCACATAACGAGCCAGACACTCTTAGCAACCAAACTATCCCCTGGTGACAACCCCTGAAATAACGCAGGATCCGCAAGATCGAAGATCCTCAAACGTGTTTTGTGTACAATCCTTTGCCGACGTAATTACCAAAGCGATCAAGCGAAAACCGCAAATCACAATAATAATGATTGATATTTGCCACAATTACGACGTCACTCCATAGCAACCGGCCCGCACGCATTTCCGAACTTCCGATGATCTCTGGCTCGTTATGGGGCTTTTACTCCTATTCAACATAAACACGGAAGTGAATTAATCAATGATATCATTAATAAACTACCGTAGCCAAATTCTATTATTTTATGTAGGTTATGAACTCCTGACCAAAACCTACATTCTGAAAGCCGGTAGCGGAATTTGATTACTTAATTAGAGAAGAGCAGGGCTGGATTCAAAACCATTACAGGTTTTGAATTCCATATCGGGTTTTGAAGTAATAGATCGAAAACGAGTTCAAGTGTGTGACCGTGGTATCAAAACACCGAGAAAACAAATGAATATCGAGGGGCGCAGCCCCGAGATGTTTATTGCTTTCGAGGTGTTTTTTACCACGGGCAAACACGCAGAACGAGGTTTTGATATGACTTCTCAAACAATGTCTTTATTCATAAATCACTAGGAAGTATTGAATGTTTGCCTGGTATTGATACAAGTATATGTTGTCACTGGTATGTTCTGTTTGACATATCAACAAACGTGCCCGGCAGCCGCCGGTAGTGGACAGGCCAGATGACTAGAAGTCGGAAGCACTCGTGTGGTTGAAGGTTCGAAACACACAACATACGTGGCTTATTTTTACTTCCACCGTTTCCTTCACTTCTATTGAAGCCATAAATGTACCTATGATATAATCCTTGTTATTTAGTTGAAATTCAAGTGTTATGATCAGTGTTTGAACTTCTGCTCTTAACCCTGGAAAAACATACACACCGTCGCAGACATACTCTATATTCATGGCGAGTATTGGATATGGGTCCAATACCATATATATAGGTCCATTTAGTGCAATGTTTACCATTGCGTATTATTTTTACGGTCCTAACAATGATTTGAATTACTCAAGTGGGGGCACTACAAACACGGTAGCGATGCAACATATATGCCACAGACAGTGGCTTGAATACACAAATAAATGGTGAATGAAAACATCGAGGCTACTGGAGCCATCAACGTAACTAAATGGTGAAACGCATGACCAGGCATAATTTACACACCTAAAGGCTGGTTCACATATAATCGCCCCGATCGCCCGAATCGCCCGAATCGCTTGAAATAGTGCGCGGGCGATCCGGGCGATTATATGTGAACACACGTTTTAAGTTGTGGGACGATCCAGGCGATCGGGAAGATCGCGATCGCCACCGATCGCCCCGATAGAACACTGCTCTATCGGGGCGATCGGTGCGATCGAGAAAAAGCCACGAGCAATCGTGAGCGATTATATGTGAACATGGCCAGGCGATTCGGACGATTCGGACGATCGAAATATGTCCCAAAATGCACTGCATGTACCCAAGATGCATTATTCTCACATCCAAACATTGTTATCTTCGATTTTCTGCCGCCATTTTGTGTCAATATGGCGCGAAAATACATCTCGGGTCCAGGAATGGCCGTGTGAAATTGAACTCACATGCGATCAGGTGCGATCATATGTGAACAGCGAATCGCTCGAATCGTCTCGATCGCTTGCACATTTTTTAACGCGATTCGGGCGATCGGAGCGATTCGGGCGATCGGGGCGATTATATGTGAACCAGCCTTAAGTGTGTAAATAAGTACACGCGCCTCAATGGCGATCGATGTTGTAAACAGTGGCGCGATTAAACACACGGTGAATATATACTTATATATGTAACTAGCAAACTAAAGTCTAATCTCAGAACATGTACACATGAAAATTTAGAGGTAACCGTCATGAATAGCAATGTAGAGGGGATGTTTCAGCTTAAGGCCGGTTTCCATATGGTCGTCCCGATCCCTTCGATAGCCGGATTCTTTTGTTCGGTGTGAATCGAAGCGTAAATTAATACGCAGAACAAACGAATCCTGCGATCGGGACGATCATTTGGAAACCGGGCTTTAGAAAACTTATTTTCAGGAACTTGGAATTTCATAGAAATATTTGTTCATTAAAAATTTTGGTATAGAGCTGTAGGTATATTTATTGTTTTGTCATTACAAACTACAAACCTTATGATACAATAATAAGATTCCAGGTATATGAAAAAAGTAAGAGAAAAAAAAGAGATCGAGAATATTGAGATTGTAGGACAAGGACATCGTGTAATATTATGTCCTGAAAAATACGTTACAACATTTGTGGATGGGCATTTACAATAACAATTTGACTAGATGCGGAAAAACGTAAGAAGTAGCAAATAGTATAAGTTAGATTATTTATAGGGACAGCAAACAGTTAATACATTAGTATATTTTTTTGAAGAGAGCAGTTTTTAATTTGTCTTTGCTTGTAATATCTTTAATATTTAGTGGAAGGTTGTTCCAGAAAAAAAGAGCCAATAACAGATGGAATTTGTTTCTCTCAAATTCAAACGAGAGTATATTCTGTTATTCTGTATAAACATTACGAAAGCTAGAGCTTCTAGTTTGATATGAGTGATGTTCATAAGCATAAAAAACGTACTTCGCTTTATATTTATCAATATTTAAGCAATCATAAAGGCAAGTGTACATCTTTACAACGTCAGGAAATTTTAAAATATTATGTTTAGAATAAAAAGGTGTAATATTAATATGCTCACGAATTGGTACGTCATTTATAACTTGTAGCTTAATGATACTTGAAAGTGGACTTATGTAGTTATTACTCCAAATTAAACAACTATAAGTTAGGTATGGATAAATCAGAGAATTATAGTACAAATTTATTAGAACAAGGGAGGTTAGACACTTTTTTTAAATATTTTTCTTGCTAATAATTATATTCGATTTGATTAGACCATGAGAGCCAGCAATCTATACAAAAACCTAGATATTTACTAAAATGACAATTTAGAATCGGTTTATTAAGAGATTATTGACCTGGCAATAAAAGTTTTATGTTGCCCCTCGATTAAGATATCATTTTAACTGCTCGTCACGTGTGGTAGGGATATCAATAGGGGGTAGTCCCTTGTACACTCGTCAATCTTACTTAGATTTGTCCTTACCCATCATGCAACGATGAGCGCGAACCGGTCTATATTACACGATAACTATGCCACATCAATAAAACCACATTTTATATTCAACCGACTCAAGAAAATACACGTCCAGGACACGAAAAGGACCGCACGTGGAGCAATTGATCTTCTTGAATGTTCGGACCAACACCGTCTACATTTTTAAAAGTTTTGATAACACATTTCTCGGCAAATTTCCATCACACTGACACTGTGCATCCTGAGATCTCATCGTGAATTGTTTAACTCACAGCTTTCTTTTTCTCTGAGGGAACATAGTATCGATTGGAAAAAGGTACCTTTAGCAGTTTCACTGTCGTTGCGATCTTTTTCTCTTTTTTTCCCCACGAGATCCACGAGCAATACAATTTTCTCAGCCGTCGGCCATTTTGGGCTATTTAGTAAGCCAGCGCTCTATTACACAGCGGTTGCTTTCTCTGCGCATATTCATAGTACACGACGCATGCTCAGTTAACGAACTACCACGCATGCGCTTTCCAATCGGAAGCATAAAATCTTGCTTCCGGTTATGGATTATTCCAGACTTCGGGGCGTTTGGTCACCGCTGGCCGAAAAACGCGCGGGCTCTGAGAACGAAATTGGTGTCACGCCGTTCTATCCATACACGGGCATGCGCAATACATCAAATGGGGAGACACGAACTTCCGGTAGCGTCCCACATAGACGACGATCCCAAATCATCTTAAGGTCACTAATAGTACAAATATGTAGGCAAGCCTAAGAGCGGAGCTCCCACTCTGACAGGATGGTTTTCTTGCTGTACTCAACTGGAGGAATCGCAAATTCGACAAATCTCATCGAGAAAACGATGAAAATAAATGGAAAAATTGGCAGAAGAAAAATGGCAACGACGTAAAGAAAAGAAAACCGGAAGTAAAATAGAGAGAACAAATAAGTATGCTTTGCAACTTAAACCTAAGCCACAATTAGGTGATTCAGTTCGGTAGCGCCCTTTTGCCACTGAACGCTGGAGTAAAATGATAGTAAGGTGATCTATAAAATGTGCTATTGTAAAGAAGGACAGACAAAACGCCGGTCGCTAGGGCAAGTATCAATTCTTCGAATCTTTGCTCTCTTGCTATATCGATGAGGGAACTCCGAAATAAAGTGTACAGTGTTTTTGAACGTGTTCAAATTAGGATGACTAATTTGGCTCGTGATAGACTGATAGACTCGTAACGAGTTTGTCGCATTATGTTTTAGACAACAGTAGAGTAATTGCCACACCAATCAAAAAGTGTGCCACTCAAAAGTACATAAATTTCGATATATATACCCTTTTCCTAGTATCCATTTTATATATAGTGTATTTTGCATATGATATCTTCGGAGCTGTTCCTTTGCTCTATGTATATGTATAGAAAAATGCATGACTTGTAAACTGCAACGGCATGACGTTCTTTTGTCACGCGTAAGGCCAGCAAGGGTACATTAAAATTGGTTGGGACCTTGGGAAGGTTACGAGAGTGACAGATGAATGCACTCACAGCTTCAAAAGTTATCGCGTTAACAAAAGAACCGTTCAGCACTTTTTCTCAGTATAAGGACCCTCGTTAATTTAAACGGCATATATTAGACGCAATTACAATGTTACTAATGGTACGACGGCGAAAACAAGCGATAGAAGGGGCTTACGGCGAGCTCATGTTTACGGTAAGCTAAATTCCTAATTTTCTGACTCTTAACTTATTGCTCTCCTCGTTATCTCTTATTAGGTCACATAACTAACTATATATAAAACTTTTAGATCCATAGTATATTGTTCCCCTACATAATTTATTTACATATCATATTTTATCAAATCATATCCATGGCATAATCACGTTAATCAATTTCATACCACTATTTATATATTTCATAATAACCCACTCTTAAAATTATCACTCAACATTTTTAAAATAAGTATGAATTGGTGGTGCTTGCTTGCACAAGCACACTAACACCGTTTACCTGAATGATCATGACAACACAACGCATCAATCAAACCAGAAATATCTCAAGCCCTAAATTCCCTCCTGGAAGAAATCCACGCGTCTGACGATGCAAAGATCCTTCGCACAGCCGTCACTACTGAATACCGCTCATCTACTCTGACTGTTAAAGGTCCATACAAGGCTACCCCCAGAAAGTTCCGTCAAGAGAGGGTTTGTCCCCTGTGCAAACAGGCTGGTCGCTCAGAAACAAGACACTTCCTGAGTGAATGCAACTACCTCCCAGACAACGACAGACGATACATCGTCAAAGCAAGATAGTGGACATCCTCGATGACGAGTCGGAAGCAGACGACAACCCACCTACTCGTGACACCGACAATAAAGAATCTTGCCCAGGTGCCGTAGCCTACCGAGTCCAGACCCGACAGTCTCCATATATACCTTATTATAGAAAATTAACGAAGTATTTTATTAACGCGCATTTAAAAAAATAGCGTTAATTAAATGGCCCTTAATTTAGGTCATCGTTAATTAAAATCACACTATTTTTTAGCATCGCTATTTTAAGGCACCTTTATTATTTATAGACTTCTGAACGAGTTCTGCTGTTGTTTTCTATTGTGAAACGCACAGTTTGTCTTAGATTATTTTGCATAGAGCGGTTTTCATATGACTGTCGTGAGTAATTCGCAATTACCCGTAGCATGGAATTTTTGCTGGAGTTAATTTTTACACTCTTACGAAAAGCGTTAATTAAATGCATGTAAACATTCCTTGACGGAAATTCACGTTAATTTCAGGACGCATTGATTTAAGTCGCGTACATTTACAGCTTCGTTAATTTTCTATAATAAGGTAGATGCATTTCACGGTCACCACGTTGTCCGTATTACCGTCGACAGCGGCGCAACCGGCAATATGAATCGCCACTCAACCGTGAAACGCATTGGGCCTCATATCGTAGCTAGCGCCCAGTCTGTCCACCAAGCTGACGGCTCCTCGCAGCTACAGGTACATGGAGAGACACGGATCTCCTTCAGCCGAGACCACAAATAATTCAGGTTTGAGGGCCTCGTCGTGGAAAACCTTGACGTCGACATACTAGCAGGTACTCCTTTCATGGAAGCAAATGACGTCGCCGTACGCCCTGCCAAGAGAGAAGTAATTCTCGGTGACGGCACGACATACAAGTACGGGTCCATCAGTGCAGCAAAATCCAGCACAGCTGCACGCCGAGCGTGTGTTCTCCGTGCCCCCACTCCCTCGAAAACCATCTGGCCAGGAGAGTTCCTGGAAATGCAGCTGCCAGACGATGCGAAATCCGACTCCGAGTACGCCATAGAGCCCCGTACCGATGCGCCGAGCGTAAGAAGACTTAAGCCGTCCCAGGTGTGGCCCCAACCGAGTATCGTTTCGAGTGTAGCACGAAAGATACGCATCCCCAACCTGTCTACCGCGCCGCACACACTAAAGCGCAACGAGCCCTTCTGTCAGGTCAGCCCTGTCTTCGAGCCCAAAGAGAATTCCACTGCGAGCCCGACACCCAATCTAATAACATCGCAGCCGAAAACACCTACCATTCTTCCACCGTACAGATCGACACTAACAATCTCCTCCCACAGGAAGCCAGAGCCAAATTTCAGTCACTCCTCAAAGAGTATGACGTGGTCTTTGACCCTAACATTAAAGGCTACAACGGCGCGGCAGGACCCTTCAGTGCTAAGGTCAACATGGGCCCGGTGGAGCCCCCTCAGCGAAAGGGTCGCCTCCCCCAATACGTTCGTGGTAAACTCTTGGAACTCCAGGAAAAGTTCGACCAACTGAGGAACTCGGCGTGTTCAAGCGTCCGGAAGATATTAATGTGACTATTGAGTACCTCAATCCATCGTTTCTAGTAAAGAAGCCTAACGGCGGTTTTCGACTTGTCACAGCATTCACCGATGTCGGCCGTTACAGCAAACCGCAGCCCTCGTTAATTTAAGACGTCGACTCGACTTTACGTCACATTGCGCAGTGGAAGCACATAATAGCCACCGATTTAACAAGCGCATTCTACCAAATACCCCTGGCACGTGAGTCAGTGAAGTATTGTGGCGTTGCCACACCTTTCAAGGGAGTACGAGTCTACGTGCGTTCTGAAATGAGAATGCCTGGCTCCGAGACTGCACTGGAGGAAGTCATGTGCCGTGTCCTTGGCCATTTGCTACAGGAGGGTGTCGTCGCGAAGATCGCGGACGATCTATACTGCGGTGGCAACAATCCCCAGGAAATGCTCCAAAACTGGAAGAAAGTCCTACAGGCTCTCTACAAATGCGATCTCCGTCTGTCTGCGTCCAAAACGGTCATCAACCCCAAATCCAACACCATGCTCGGCTGGACCTGGAGCGCCGGTACACTCACAGCCAGTCCGCATCGTGTGAGCACCCTGACCTCTTGCCCTGAACCAGAAACAGTCGGTCGTATGAGATCCTTTGCCGGCGGATACAAGGTCCTCTCGCGCGTGATCCCAAGATACTCAGCAAACCTCGTCTCAGTCAACGACGTAACAGCTGGACGCCAGTCCCAAGAAGCCATATCGTGGACTGATGAGCTGCGAAGCTCATTTCACAATGCACAGTGCGCTATCTCTTCCGCTCGCACAATCACTTTACCAAGACCAGAAGACCAACTGTGGATCGTGACCGACGTCGCAGTCAGAAAACGTGGTATAGGCGCCAACTTGTACGTGACACGCGAAGGCAAATTACACCTAGCTGGCTTTAGCGCAAAGCTACGAGGGTCACGACGACGTGGCTACCATGTGAAGTAGAAGCCCTCTCAATTGCCGCCGCCACTAAACACTTTAGCCCATATATCGTTCAGTCCAACAAGAACGCCTGCATGTGTGCATTCAGATGCGCCCTATGAACGGCCCACTAGCAGTCATCCGTACTGATGCTGCTCCCGGATTCAAGGTCCTAGTTAATAACAAACTCTTACACCAGCACAGAATCATACTGGAACTGAGACACGTCAAAAACTCCAACAAGAATCCCGTCGCAGAAAGGGCAATCCAAGAGCTAGAAGTTGAACTGCTACGCCAGGACCCATTAGGTGGAGCTGTATCACCTCTCACCTTAGCTACAGCTGTCTTAAACTCGCGCATCCGCTCGCGTGGACTATCGTCTAGAGAAATGTGGACCCAACGAGACCAGTTCTCCAATACTTAGATACCCCTGGGCGACAATAACCTGAAAGCCACTCAACACAAGCAACGCCTCACAAACCACCCATATAGTAAGTACTCCAAGGCCCCCCTGGCAAATAACCGACCTACTCCTGCGATTGAAGTTAGGGACTTAGTGTACCTCCACTCAGACAGGAATAAATCTCGTGCTCGAGACCGATACCTTGTCGTGTCCATAGGCGTACCCCCCATTCTGCAACATCAAGATGTTCATTGGGTCCCAGTTGCGCAGCTCATCCTACCTTGTGAATTTATCCGAATGCTTCAAAGTTCCATCAGACATGGCCCATACCCAACCTTCCCCAATACTAATTCTCAGAGATGACTCTACAGATGAAGAAGATCTTCAACCAGAGCCACAGTCGCCGCCTCTACCACCCTACTATCAGAAGGCGAAGGACCACGAAAATCCTCTCGCCACCGACACCTGCCTACGAGCTTGGCAGCCTACGTCACAGATCTCTGATAGACATTATGAACTCACACAATAGTAGTGCGATTTAACATTAACATTGCGTTATTAGTTCCAGATAGCTTAGTTATCATTATTACAATGTATGTTCAGTTTCTTAAACATAGTTCTTTAAGACAAAATAAAAGAGGAGTTGCGCCAGTACCGGTCAGTGATACAAGGTTATGCATGTTACTCGCACCAATTGTTCTAGTTGCTCGGCCATCTTGTTTTTCCTGAGTGTTGTTCTACTGTTGTAACCATACAGGAATAAAGCCGTTTGTTCATTCGGGCCGTGCTTTGGTTCATAGTTAATCACCTCAACTGGCGCGGCGAGTGATACATAGCACGTACAAATCATGCTATTATTTGATTATAATATCACCTAAGATAAAAGAACCGCCCGGCAAAGAGAAAATAACTATAACCCGTGAAAAAAGTCAATTTCTGGTACACTGAACACTACCAAAAAGCCTTCGCTTTTTGCTTTCAGGCAGTTCATCAAACACAATCAAACAAATAAACAGTTGTCGCTTTGCTGTTTTATTAAAGACACTAACTGTTATACATCTCCAAGAATAAACTTTACGATCAAAAACTAGAAAACTGAACGCAACTGTTGCAGCTGGAAATTAAATTCCAGTTCTTAAAATTAGTACAAGCAAGGCTTGTTTCTTCAGGCGACTTGAACAGGATTTGAATCAACCGTCTCACGTGGCAACGGGTCACATGCGACGGGCACCGCTTGCGTAATAAAGGTGTTTTTATTAACCAGAATTTCCATGAACTTTATGAAAATCAACCCGAATTGATAGTTGATTTGCTCCAAAACAAGACTCGGTTTGCCAAATTGGGCTCAAACCTGTACACCTCTCATTTACGTTGTGTACATGAGTCCCCCCCCCCCGTGTCCTAACTTCCGCATCTGACCCAATGTCCGCCATTGTTTTTTCCCGGCGAAATTTGAGATTAGCATTTCTAAAAATAGGCTACTCTGTAAACTGGTGGGCCGCTATCCCAATTTTATTTTGGAATTCACGCTTCACGTTTCTTAGTCAACTAAACAAATATTGTTGTTAGCTACGGTAAATGCTGCAATTTTCATTCGCGCGACCAGTGCAACAATATGTTTTTATGCTCCCATTTAGGGAGGGGGGGGGGGGGGGGTCAATTTTTTATATGCTTCTCTTTTATAGGGGGGCACATTTTTTTAATTAAGCACACTTACTATGGCTTATTTATACGGGGTCATTATTTTTTGAGACAAGAGAACTGCAGGGTCACAATTGCTTGGGCAAGTCACAATGCAGATCTAGTAGATCTATGAGGTAGTTTCAAACATGCTCAGAGTAACCACGTTTCAAACATGATTCGCGCAATGAATCATTGAGTGTGAAACATATTTCGTTCGTGCTCAGACTAAACATGTTTCTGCCTTGTGTGAACGCAACATAAGTCTTCGCTGGAACTTTGAAGCGCGGTTTTGCACAACTTTGCCATACCACTATTTCTTCCGGAATTAAGAATTCATCAAAGCACATATTGTGTATTGATTCGGCCGTAACGATAAGATCTTGGGTATTTATTCCGCGGCCAGATCATCCACGTACTCAGCCATGCTCGTGTTATGAAATACACTCCAAAAACTATTTAATAATTCATGAGTAAGTAGCCAACCAGAGGACCACGTGCAGTACTTTGAAACCCCGTCAAACTACTATCTACAGTACTTTGGAATCCTTTTCCAAGTCCTTTGAACATTCATAGTAGCTCATAGTTCAAAGCTTTTGGACTTAGAAAAGAATTTCAAAGTACTGTAGGCAAATACCTTGAACAAAGAGATGTCTCACGACTGATCACGGACGACTTCCCCAAGCGCGGTAAAAATATATCAAGGTACATAACTGTCTTTATGCATACAGACCGTCTCTCCAATGTAGGACCTGTTTTTTTGCACAATGTCCTGACACTAGTACTGCGCATGTCCGTGACGCCAGCTAAAGTGCCAAATTAACTATAACGTTTACATCAAATTTCACGCCAGGTTGTAAACACGTACTCCCACGAGAACAAGCGCATAATTGTTAACGTTCCATCTTTTCTTTAACAATGGACGTTTGATTACTCAGTTAAGTCAAAGAAAGCAACGTATGTAAATACGCAAGTACAACCTACATACAAGTCTGAAACATTGAAACGCTAAATGGTGAAGTTTTAAAATAATTTTGTTGTTTATCTCACAACCACAAAACAAGCATGAAATTATTAAGTAATTTTTGAAGTCGTTTCTGCGCCTCAGACTGGAACTAATTGCGCGGACTTTGAAGCCCCGTCCAGTCCTCATTGTCGGCCTTGAAAATTACTGAACGGATTTCAGCCGATTCAATTGCCAAAATGCAAAATTGTTTCTTATTTGAATATGAAAAAGCGGTTAATTGTACACGGAGTTTTATACACAACATACTTCAATGATCATTAAAAATTACGAATCACGAATAAAAACTTTTAATTCCCCATGAAAATGGTTAATTATAAAATAAAAGATGACGATTTGTTTTCAACAGAAACACAGTCACCAAAAATGTCTTCAAAGTGTAAATGTGCTGCGCTTTCTTTCGGGAACTGTAAGCCTATAATGATTTTAAAAACATTATTCTTGAGTAAAATCATGAGCTAAGTTGGTTAAGCAATGGCCACTCGTGTGACATGGGGCTATTTAACATTGCTCGTAATGATTAACGCCACGAGGGCTTCGCATTACTCACAATGTTAAATGCCATAGCACACGAGTGGCCAATGATTAACCCTTACTTAGTATTAACCACTTTTGAACGAGGGGACTGGGACCAAGTGTGGAAAAAATAATCTGATAAAAAAGCAAACCCCAAAATACGGAAAATCACATACAAATTAGTAACTTTACCACATGTTATGACGTTTTGGTGAATATGACGTGGATGGGAAGCTTTCATAAATAACTAAAATGAGAAAATAATGTACATGAACGTAAGGGCGTACAAGCATCCTATGTAACCATACATTCTCTCTCATTTTAACAATATTTGAAATACGTCATATGTTTAATATCAAGGCGTATCATGCAAACCAATATTCTTCAAACTTTGTAAATCTACTGATTTGTATGTGATATTTCTTGTAGTGGGGTTCATTTTTGAATCAGAGTAAATGTTCACACTCGGTCCCAGTCCTCTACTCGTGTCCAAAGTGGCCTATTGACCATTGCTAGGGTTAATGTGATTCATTTAAGTAGCACATATTTCAAGTTGTGAATATCTATATGAAACCATTTAGACTTACATATATACAAGGAAGAAATGAAAACTATTGTTTATGTCTTACTCAATTAAGCGCTGAAAGCTAAAACATCAAGTGATATCCTCTTACTTTACGTGGTTATTGCAATTTCCCAAACGTCTTTAATTATGTTGTCTCTTTTTAAGTTATCTGTAATTATTATATTAGGCCTAGTTATATTGCATGCATGTTTGTGGTATATCCTTTTGCAATAAAATATTATATTAACGTTTAAAACTTACCTTTCTCTTACTTTTGTTTTCTGTTAAAAAGAAAGCAGGCTAGAAGTTTCAAACATTAAATGGCACGAAATACTGCTATAAAATAACAAAGTATTGTAAACTATGAATATCTAAACATCGTTTATTTTTACTCCTTAAAGTGCTAGCTATAGTGACACGATTTGTGACTTTTTCCTCAAAATTTGACAACATCAGGGGACATGGCCCTTAATGATTTCAATGGTGGTTTTGCCGGGCCCCAACAATATATTTTAGGGTGTATTTTAGAAGGTTTTTTCTCACCACAGAAAGCCCGGTTACTTGTTCTCTCTCAACTGTGATTTTGGTGGCTTGTGACGTCACAACCAGGATTTGGATACTGAAAGTGAACGGCGCAGTTAAGCGACGTTTCCTTGACATTTAGTGAGCGAGTCTCTAGTTTAGGATTTGATGGTTAAAATCCAATTCGATATTACCTTTTTGTGCCATATATTATATATTCCTGTACAAGTCTATTTACATAGTTTTCACAAACCGTGAAATGACTGTGCCTTTAAAGTTGAAATAATAAACAAAGCTGTTTATGAACGTCTGACAAAACCAATGCCAGTATACAGAGGAGTGTTAAGAAAACGGATAGGAAAACAAACGATCCAGGATTAAAGGTATTTAAGCATTTCGATGCCCAACATGTTATCGTCAGGATTACTACTCACAATCGCTCTCTTCCTCACCCTCCCCTTCTGACTTACTTCATTATAAATAATGTTCTTGACGTCATCCTTTTCCTTTGTATAAGAGGAGCCAATTAATACAGAAGTAAAACTAATGCAGAAGTAAGCATATCAGTATCCCACTTTTGATAGGTGCTTTTATGTACATAGGTTTCAGTATGAGGCTCCTGGGTAATTTCAATTTTATTATATTCTCCGAGAAATTGAAACCTATGTTCGTGATAAGTGAAGAATTAATTTCTCGAAAGTGAGCTATTTCCATGCAAAATCTCCTAGATTATTTTCTCCACACGTGTATATTAGTATGTTATAATTAACTTCCACTAAAGTTGCCTCAATCTATATCAAAATCATCCATCCAGTGTTTGATCTGTGCTGTGATGTCCTTTCTAGTGAACGAATAGCTGTATTTGGAAGGTCTGAGTGTGATTGAGGGGCATGCAATGTTTCCAGACTGATTGTTGGAAATCTCAAGCATCGATTCTGGTGAACTTACACTGGACCCAATTATCCTCTTTCTAACTTTATGAACATAATTATCACCTTTGTTGTATCCTTGGGATAATTTGAACTAAAGAGATGTGCTTGATTTTAAGTGATATTTATAAAATGTGTTATATCGGCTTCTAAAACTCATTAATATTCAAATAGTGCGAGAGCCAACCTGGTTCTATAGATTATACTACGTGATGACCTCTATAAACGACAACACAAAACTCTTAATTATCGAACTAAGTCTTGAACATTTACAGAACTCTTGGTCGTTTTCAACTGGAACACTTATAGTACTGGTGACGTAATGTAGTTCTATATATAGGTGTTCCAGTTTAATAACCAAGAGTTTTGTACGTTTTCTAGTTCAGTAGGCACTCGTTATCTCCGTACTCCGCTGAAATATTCATGTTGTGCTAGTGATAGACTGGAGTCTCCAAACAGTAAAGTTCTTAGTTTAAATTTGTCCGTGCAAGTTTGCCAATGTTCACTATATACCAGAGCTACGCAATAATGTTTACTCGTTTGCCCATTGGATGGACAGCTGACAGAGCTGAATAACTAGGGCGCATGCGCCAGCTGATGCGTAAATCGGCGGGAATTTTACCGAAAACACTATCTGTTGGCGGTCAATCTCTCGTGTTTGAAGGCAATTTTATACCAGTTTTTAACACTTAAGCTACATTGTTCAAAACATATGTTGTTTCTCAGTTTCTAGAGGAAATTGTCTGAGTATTTGAATCTTAGGCTTCCACCAAAACTCGTATTCTTCGTAGAAAACACGAAGGTACTCGCTGGACAGCGTTGAATATCATACCCAGACCCCATTTACTGAATAACGTGACGCGCGGGAACTCGGGACGACTGCAGCGTTTACAAAAATGGCGGAAATTAAAAACATTAACGAGTACCTTCAAATATTATATGAATTACGAATTGCATAAGCTAAACGGGTAAAAAAAATTATAGACCAATGGAAAGAAAGTGGAGAGTGACATAATATGACATAAAAATACAATTAATAAAGTGGCATGATGATCATTGTGAAAAACAACTTAAGTTTAATCACTGACATGAGCAGCATTCAAAACTAGAATGCAGCTGTGGACAGCTGTTTCGTCCTTATTGCATGGGACTCGTCAGCACAGCATAGCGAGCAGAATGAACTTCTGGTGTCGACACTTCACCTCAGCCATATAAGCTGCTATGAATTCTAGAAACGAGCTAAGACATCGTCAACTATTCCCGTCATGACGATGCTGCGGTACGTCAGCGGTTTCTACCATAAATGACTCAGATTCAGTACAAAGAATGTATGGAACGACTTCACAATTTCGAAAATACAAGCGAACATAATATAGAGTCTCACCTTGCCGGACCAACAGTCCATTATATTGATAAGCCAAAGTCATCTGATTGTTGCAAATGTTTTGATAAAATGCTTGTATTATACTTTTCCTTTCCACAATGCTCTACTACGAAGAAATCGTCACTCAATCCTTCTTCTGGACGAGCAAAAAGGTTGACAAGTTCGTATATCTAGGCAATATCGATTACTCAATTTGCCGGACAGGACTGATTCACATAGTAGACCTGGTTCTCGTTCGTAATCCAAACTTATACACTCCGAGCATTAAGATTTCCTTTTCCCGTTCTCTCGAAATGTCGCTACAAACAAAACTAAAATCCAAGACGATGCTCCATCCTTCATAGTCGTTTCCGGTTTGTGAATCGATGAGAATCTCAGCGCGATTTTACCCAGGAAAATCTATGGAAGGTTTGCATATTTACCAAACTTTACACCCAAAACTGAGCTGTCCAAGCATGCAGGTGAATTGTGGGAGAGCTGTAAAATGGTAATTAATTTTGGTTAGCAGTTTAAATCTGCGAAAATTTTACTTGCGCGAAAACAAAAATAACCTATGATTCAAATCTTACTCAGGAGTACAATTTTCCTATTTTTCCAAATGTTCAACGTTCTTAATATTTACAACTTTGAAAGATTTAAGTATCACATGAGTATTGACGGTGTCAAAAGCCTCCGGTATGTGAAAAATAAGTGTATTGACAGGGAAAACCGCTGACGTACCGCAGACTAGTCATGACCGAATAGTCAGTTGGCGATGGAAGAGATTGATTATCAGCTACGTCACACATTGGTTGTGGCAAGCAGCCAAAATCCAATCTAATCCAGCTTTACATGCCAGTTCTATGGCGAGCAAAAGGGATAGCCAGACTATCCTCCTCTAATAACCGTAGTGCTATGTGAAAGAGTTTGCTCGGTTTTTATAGGGCTGTCGTAGCTCTGAACATTTCGTATTTACATTATTAAAGGAGGATAGTCTGGCTATCCCTTCATTTTTGCTCGCCATAGCATTGGCATGTAAAGCGGGTTTTGTATTGGTTTTTGGCTGCTTGCCACACGCAACGTGTGACATAATAGCCTGCGTAGCAAGCGTTTCTATGGTTTTTTTCGGAGCGTAGGAAGACTTTTTCGCTATTTGGCCGCGCGAAAAATGGGGCGAGAGCCAAAAATGGAACGAGGGGGAGGGGAGGAGAGAAGAAGGAAACGCTTGCAGACAGACCCCGGGATTCTGAAAACCACGGGGTTTCTGATTGGCGCGGCTCGAGTTCTTTGATTGATATGCCATCAATAACATTTTGACGCACGCAAGGCCAGGGCTTCGAACAATCAACTCATCATGTCAAATGGTCGACGAATCTTTCGACTTCATGTTATAGCGCACCACGATTCCCAGAGTTAAACAAGGCCACTTCAAAGGTACAAAATTACCATTATAATTCAGGTGTATTTAGAGTCGTTCTAAAATGATTTGGGATCGAAAATCGCTAGGGTTTGTTTTATTTGGGGGTTAGGTTTGCAATGAATCGTGTTGTGAACATAACATGAAGTCTCTGCCCATTCGAGGAAGTGCTTCGGCACGACTCTAGGCTATCGTTCCCGTTTATTTGGAGTCTTGCCACAAAGACTTTCGCGAAGCTTTCCCTATATAAACAACCGGAGAATTCACACGAACTGTCGGCTCCGAACTGTCTTTCGACAGGGGCTGCAGAATTCCGAAGTTTCTAGCAAGCGTTTGGAATTCGGGTTTCTCGATTTGTGGGCAGTCTTTCTTCTTATACACTACTGCAATCTTTCATTTTCGACGGTTTGAACAAATTCACTGAGGAAATATATCCATGTTTCCTGGCTGAAGCAAATTGCCAAATTTCACTTTAAAATCACACTTACAAACTCTACAGTTATCACTTGGATTTTTCGAGTTGTTCGATATCGCTTCAAACTTTTTGCAAGTTTGTTTTGGGAATTATTTTTTTTCTTCCGCTGTCTAACGCTTTCTTTCCATTATTAACATTTGATAGCTCAACGTCATCGAGTGAATTCAGGAGTGAAAGGTCAAGTGGGCGGTTTTCAGAATCCCGGGGTCTGTCTGCAAGCGTTTCCTTCTTCTCTCCTCCCCTCCCCACTCCTTCCATTTTTTACTCTCGCTCCATTTTTCGCGCGGCCAAATAGCGAAAAAGTCTTCCTTCGCTCCGAAAAAGACGTGAGGTGCCAAAGTGCCTAATTTGAAAATAAAGTAGTATCTTGATGAAGAGAAATGCCGCATACAGTAATGTGATTAATACAATGGCCAGGAAGTTTAAAGTGGCGAGCTACTAGCTTGGAGAGATCTCGGCCAGCGCTCGAAACATCAGCTGCTACTCGCTTCCTACGGTGGTTAGCATACCTTAATCGACTTTAGTTGATTATACCCAACACCAGTTTTTACAGTAACTAGTTACCCATCGTAATAAATGTATAGCTACCTTCAAAACTGGACCCTGAAATCGAAATAGGCTCAAACTCGGATCGAGTACGTTAAGCTTTCCGAATGTGCTACCTATAACTGCCAACATTCCTCGTGCGTTACGTCTCAAATAAACACATAACAATATGAGGTTAGGTGAATAGAGAGAGCTTGGCTCTTTTAACAAGAACAGTTATATATGGCAAGCACTAGGACAGTAATGTTGATTAGAAAGAACTGTCACTGAAGCTTCGCTTCCTTCATGTTCTCTCAGCTTCACCGGCGCCATAGACCCAGTCCAATTTAAATAGGTATTGTCCTGGAGACTCTAGCCTCGTGTTCATGTTGCTACACAAAAGCATTTTCACATGAATGCGAGGCTAAAGATTGCTAGACAATGTGATTCAAATTGCCATTTATGCGATTCTCTGTGTGTGCGCGGTTGCAGCTCTATTTCTTTATTCGAGTTCACGAAAAGACTACAACCTTTTCGAAAAACAGAAATAATAATAACATCTACATTTGTCTAAAATGTCCTTAGATTTAGATGATGTAACCAGAATTTTCAGTGCATTATGTTAAAATCTATACTCATACTAAGTTTTGATTGTAACTTTATAACAAATATTCAAAGAGAGTGTTCATGATCCTAAATGATTTGTATATCGATCATCAAGCAGAAAACTAAGAAAATCGCCATAGCGTTTCCTTGGCGTATTTTCCCTTCTCACTGCATCAAAATGATTATTGGTATATTTTGTGATTGATTATAGTTTAAACTTGACTATAAGTATGTATCTTTTCGTATGTGGAAGGAAGAGTCTTCGTTTTGAGAGGTTCGTACATATTTGGGTCAGGAGATGAGGCTTCTGATTGGTTGTCGACATTATGCCTTGTTCCAGAATAAAGAGGGAAGGAAGTCGGGTTGCGTTCAGTCGATGAAGATATTTTCGTGGTTGGACTCAATGCCTGATAATGACTTTGTACTGGAAGAGAAAGTGAAGCAGCATAACCACTAGAATTAGGACAGGATATCTCAGGGTCGGCAATAGAATGTCCCTTGTCCATGCTCCCAGAATATACTCGGGTGGAAGGACGACCAACGGGTTCGTAGTCGTCATTGTTTGTTGTTGAGACTAGAGGAGGAGCCATTTCAATTGCGTCCTGTAAATTGAACACGGAATAACAGACGATAATACTTAGTATATGTTGGTCGTGCATTAAACGTTTTGCCCTGTCGCAATATATACAATTAAGGAAGTGATTACACTATGAAGCTTGATACTTAACATCGTAACATTCCTCCTTGAATGGCTGTGATACCAGACGTGCTGGCATGTTTTGCTTTTATTCTTTTAAATCTTTAAAATAGTTAACGCTTTTTACATGGTTTTGAATATTGAGAATGTAAACATAAAAGTTAGCATACCCGGTATAATTTTGTGAAATGACAATCGAACCCATTTGTAATCAATTATGAGCTTAAAATAATAATAATAAAAAATGGCCATATTTATATAGCGTAATATCACCACAGTTCTATAGCGCTTTAGTGGCATCCTGTCAGTGAAGTTACAGGCTACTTATATACGGCGCTGATAGCTACTGTACCGGATGACAATCCCCTGCTCTTTTTCGAGAAAAAGTAAAGTAAAGAAACTTTATTTAATGTCGATAAACTCGTGACAGTCTGGTAAGGCTGATAAATTTAAGGCCGACGTGGGACCTACGATTTTATATCCTTATCCAAGAAGACGTGAAGGTCTAACCATTTGCAGTTCGACCACAAAGGCAGCACCTTATACTCAGTTATATTAACACCCTGAGTGTTGGTCAGGCCGCGACCTCCGGCGTGACAGACCGGAGCTTAACCACTGAGCTAACCGGGAGGGACTGGAGCTTAATCACTGAGCTAATCGGGAGGGACTGGAGCTTAATCACTGAGCTAACCGGGAGGGACTGGAGCTTAATCACTGAGCTAACCGGGAGGGACTGGAGCTTAATCACTGAGCTAACCGGGAGGCAGAGTAGCACAGCAAGCTCTTTAATTTACGTCTCCTTCAAATACTGATTAGAAATAGAACCTACTTATAACATACCATCTGATAGTAAAGTAACAAGAATATTACTTACATCGTAAATTGGATTGTCTGCTTCAGCATCCGCAGATGTGCTAGACAGAGAAAAACAATTGTCTTCAGAATTTCGTAAATTATTTTCTATCGAATGGTCTATATATTGCATTGGAATTTAATATCAAATTTCGTATCTTCGACGCAAAATATACCATTTGGTAAACCACGATGATTTTAATAATTAAATAATAACAATGAATAAATGAACTAATGTAATGATATACTTATTCATAAAAGCAAAATATACTGATATGACAATATGATCATTGTATCTTTAATTTCAAAGCTAAATATTAATTCAAGAATAAAAATGCATGTCAAAATAAGCAATGAGAATAAAATATTACGCACAATTACACCTGATATGTATGATATATGATCGCCAACAGTAGGAATACTATCACAAGGGATGATTTATGACGTCATTTATACATGGTTAATGCAGTTGAAGAGTAAAATATATATGATGAAGCATTTTTTTAGAAACATTTTCTTTCAGTATTCCAATCCCTCAGTATTCACTATCATCATAGCTACATGTATATACTGAAGTGAATTTAGATTCAACATGTAAATAGTACATTTCTTCTTCAATGCTCCTTGTCAGTTTTGCGTTGCACATTCACGGTAGGCCAGTATACGGCAAGATTTTGACTTTGACTTATGTCACAATTTATGGTATTTGGGTATTGTGAGGAATTTTTAAAAGGTATTTTGGTATATCACTACCCCCTCCACTCCCCCCTGGCGGAGACTGCACATTCTGATGATAGCACAGGCATAAAAAACCTAGCATCAAAATATCCTCTGTTGTACTGGCCATGTTTTAGTTACTATATGGTTCACTTAAGTATCACATATCTTTAAGCTGTGGATGTTTATATGAAACCACATAGACCTATATACGATAAAAAAGGAAAACTTGTATCTATATTATCTCTACTAAATCAAGTGCTAATAGTTAAAGCTTCAAGTATCATCATCTTTCTTCACATGGTCATTGCAATTCTATAATTGTTCTAAAATTATAATGTTATTTTAAATTATAATGATATTCACGTTGTATCATTTTAGTTTATCTGTGAGTAACAGGTCTAGTTATATTACAGGTTTGTGGTATATCCATTTGCAAACTTACCTTTTACTTTCTTTTAGTTTGTTTTCTGTTAAGAAAGAAGAAAAATATTTAAACATTAATTACTGACATGAATTACTGGTATAAAAATGACGAGGAGGTATTATAAAACAATTAAAGAACACCTAAACGTAGTTTATTTTTAAATTTCTGACGAAAATAAGTAATCTTTTATAAGACATTGCGAAACGGTGTTAGTCAGCATAAAATACAGATTAACATACACTTTGTGTAAACTATACATGCTTCAATTCTATATACTCGTTTAACCCATCAACTATTTCCTCTCTCTTGATTGGTGGCATTGCGTCACGTGACCTGATAACTGCTCTTCACCAGACGACGCATATCAGCGAATACACCTGTGAGCGTAGCGCGCGCAAGGCTCCCTTAAAAGACATATTTGAAGGATTTTAAAGACGAGCAGAATAGTAATATTTGTTGTAGTATTACCGCTGTTCTGTAACTGATGAGCGACCACTTGACGAAACCAACACGAGGCCGTCCGTTGCACGTAGTTCCGCCAGCGCGGACAAGGCACGAAGTTTTGAGAGAGAGAAAACATTGCGCTGTCGGTATTGCTTCGTGGGGCGCAAATAATACAGTACAGCGGTAATACTACATCGAAACAAGATGGCGGGGACTTCAAAGGAACCACTCGGCGTTGATGCACACATGTCACTATTCTGCTCCCTGTTTAGGATATAACTAGAATATAGACAGATATAAGGTTAAAAACTTCCTACTGTCGACCTGGCATTTGTGCCCTTATACATATTGTGTACGATTTACCAATGTTTTGTAAAGACAATAACCTTCTTTTTGGCTTTGCAATATGCAGTGATTTTTGTTCTTGGACATTTATCTGTTCCTCGAAATAATAATAATAATTACAGTTCTTTTCCGCGCATTTCGACTAGCCTCAATGCGCTTACACTTTATGAGAAAATACAATAACAATCTAATTTAATCTAATCTATTCGAACTGTAAACCATGTATACGTGAATAAAAAACTATAGATTAAATTGCGTGACGGACTCAGCATTTCTGATGCTGGAAGGCAGCGCGTTCCAGAGCTTAGGCGCCGAGAGTGAAAATGCCCGATCGTCATATGTGCAAGACATAGACCGAGGAACAACAAGTAAGCCCTTTGTAGATGATCGCAAGTTACGTCGTGGGGCATATGGCATAAGAAGTTCACTTAAATAAGTTGGTACGCAACCGTGTATAGCCTTATAAGTAAAAAGTAAAACTTTAAACAAAATGCGCTTAGTAATTGGCAACCAATGCAGGGCACGCAAAACAGGGGAAATATGATCCGTGCGCTTGACTCTAGTGACTAGCCTAGCAGCAGAATTTTGAATGCGCTGTAACTTATAGATGTCAGTAGTAGGTAGCCCGTATAACAAGCTATTGCAATAGTCGAGCTTTGAAGTTATAAAAGCATGAACTAGGCGCTCAGCACTAGGCTGGTCGAGATACTTCCTTACTCTACCAATATTACGAAGCGCTAGTGAAGCCGAACGACAGATACTATTAACCTGGCTAGACATAGTAAGGTGATTGTCAAAAATGACACCTAGATTTCGTGCCTCAATGATATTGACACGGTATGCTGACCAAAAGGGATGCTAGGTATTGGTACTAAACGAGAAAATGTTGATGTAAAATATAAAACCTCAGTCTTAGTAGGATTACAGGTCAGCTTATTTACTAGAAAGAATGACTGAATATCATTAATGCAGTGGTTCAAGTGTGTGAGGGCAGTCTTCCTTTACATGGGGTTAATCGTTATATAGAGTTGGGAATCATCTGCGTAAATTATACAATCCAAGCCGTGTGACTTAATGATATCTTGCAACGGGCCAAAGTACAGGATGAAAAGGAGGGGGCCTAAGACCGATCGACGAGGAACCCCATATGTGACATGTCGGGGCTTAGACTCTGTATCGCCAATCACCACCTTCTGCGTTCGTTCATTGAAGTAAGACTTAAACCAGCGAAAGACCGTTCCTGTAAAACCATATCGCACAGAGAGTCTTTCCAAGAGAATGTCATGATCTATTGTGTCAAAAGCAGCGGAGAGATCTAACAGAACCGTCACTACTTCATTCTTTCCACCAACAGCACGCATGACATCATTGTGAACCCGGAGGAGCGTAGTTTCAGTACTGTGAAATTGTCTGTAGGCTGGAGACTGGGGTACAGTTCATTTGCCATCAGATAATCACGTGATTGCCTCGCGGCAATGCTCTCCACTACTTTCGACACGAATGACAGATTTGTTATTGGTCAAAAGTTCGGAAATTATTCAGGATTCAGTGACATCTTATTAATAGCAGGATGTAACCGTTCCTCCTTAAAGGCCGCAGGAAAGACGCCGCTCTGTAGTAATGAATTGACGATGGCCGTAATTATGGGTAATAGTTCATCGAGGCAGGCCTTCAATGTCCGTGTAGGAATAGGATCGGATGGACGCGACTTTGAAGGCGAGTCATGAATAATTTTCCGTATAGTGTTTATAGATACGACGCTAAATTCACCCCATGAAGTACCACAAGGAGGGCCAACCATAGCAGGCTTCTCAGATGTGTTGGTTGAGGCCAGGTTTCGTCGCAGTTTTGATATTTTATCGACAAAAAGGAGCTAAACTTTTCAACCAGTTCCTCGACCGAGTCGTGGGTAGGAAGAAGAGGTACTGGTTTAACGTGAAACATTCCATCGATAAGACGAAAAAGATCCTTCTGGTCAGTGCTTTCGATCTTACACTCGTAGTACTGAGTTTTAATTTGTTCCAGAAGAGTAGTATATCTGTAACATTGATCGCGGTACATTTCTTAATGCACAACAAGACCAGAAGCCCGATAAGCCCTTTCGCAGCGGCGTGTCTCTCGCTTGGCTACGCGAAGTTCTTCGGTGTACCAGGGTGCGTGGGGGCGTAGAGTGATTGAACGTGACACCATAGGCGCGTGTCTATCCAAAACTGCAGACAAGACATTATTATAGAGGTCCACAATCCGGCTAGTGTCCGTCGGGTCTGGATCACGTGACACAGGAGAATTTAAGATGTCTGATCTAAAAACATCCAAGTCTATGTCCCGTAGCCGACGCTGCTTAAAATGTGATCTAGTTGCCTTTGGTCTAGCAAAATCAACCTGACACATAACAGCACTGTAATCCGATGGTAAGTCCGATAATATAGTAAGCCCTGACAGCATACGATCATATCGACGATCGATAATAAGGTCAAGAGTATGGCATTTGCGATGAGTGGAACCGATAACATTTTGCTTCAACCCGGCCGACTCCAGCAGATCCTTGAAGGCGGTAGTAGAGGATCATCGGCACACTCCATGTGGAAGTTAAAATCTCCAGCAAGCAGCAAATATCCCGGTGTTAGTGCAACAGTTTCTAGAAGAATAGAGAAGTGACTGAAGAACTGTGTTGGAGTCGAACGATTTTTCTTGGAAGGCGGACGTCAATAAACAATTACTAGTTTGAGAGAAGAGCTTCCATACCTAATATTGAGATCCATATATTCCATAGAGGAAAACATTTGACAGTCATTCTTTGCTACGCTGAAACCCTTACGTAGGAGAACACCAACACCACTTCCAGCCCTGTTTACCCGGCTTGGGATATGATGGAAGTCAAAATCTTTAAGAGTATTCAGTATTTCAGCGATTGTGTTGTTGTCACCAACCGTCCAAGATTCTGTGAAAGCCAGAATATCCAGATGCTTCGAAATTTCAAATCACAGATAGAAGCAGACTTCTTATTCACAGAGTGAGCATTCCAAATTGCGAAATTTATCCTTTGTTGCCATGTAGGTTCTTCACGCTTGACATAGCATAAATGATTCAAATTTCCTCTGCAAGATGAATAACAGCGATTAGTCAGTATATACCACACCAGTGAATATCACTTTTCGCGCGCTCTGATTGGCTACTCAAACAGTGAATATGATTTCATATTCACCTCTGAGAGAAGCAGCGACCACCTCGCGCGAGTTTTAGTCCATATGACAGAAAATAAAGTAACTATTTGGTGCTGGCCATTCACTAAAGTGTGGTATATACTAAGTTATACCAGGGTAGCCTCGGATTCTTTTGTTCTCCGAGGCACATTTAAACCACTAATTTTCCCTGATGGCAGGGATATTTAGAAATATGCATTGTTTCGAAATTTCCCGCATAATTACATTGCATTTTAGTGTTATTCTTCTCAAAAACAACACGCTTTTCCCCAGGGGAAGCCAGGGTCGTTTAATCAATGGCGCTCAGTCAAGCATTAAACAAAACGTTTTCGAAAGCAACTCGACTGCGACGTCTTTAGTTTCGGCAGGGAAAACTAAACTTCTCAGAGATTCGTTCCGTTCCTCGGCGATCATGGTACAACAAACTTATACCATGGCATTTCGGGGTATTAGTGATTAAAAAGCGGCCGAGGGACTTTTACAAATCTTCCCGCGGCTCTCGGGGCAATTTAAATCACTAATACCCCTCATGCCATGGTATAACTTATAAAAGCGGCTCGGTAAATAGCCATCACTATTCACCTCCACTTCGGTGAATAATTGTTAATTATCCATATTCATTGAACGAGCGACGAGAACAGGGATTCTATTAAAATTAGAACATGATTTAAGTCCAGCAGGAGTATTAGGAGTCTTGAATACCTTCAAATCCCTCACATTATAGAGAAGACTTTCAGGGATATCGAAGTTTCCTCGTAGACCGAATAATCGTTGTCTTGAATAGCTAATTTTGTCCTTCACGGGAGAATTTAAAACCAAGTTGTTATCTGTAGTAAAACGGATCTATCTGACTGTCCAAAGCAATACCAGGCCCAGGATTGCCCTGAATGTCCATGTGAATGGTGAGGTCAATCCAGAACAATTTATCCGGCAAAGCAAGATACACAGTTCCATGTTTGGTAGTTTTGACGACAGCATAAGTAAGCGTGAAATGTGACTGAACGTTAACACGCTTCAGTGCTACTTGAACCTTTGTGTAGTATAAATGCTCAAAACTCCACTTAGAACGGCAATAAACAGCGAAATCCAATCCCCCATCAAGGCTGTTGTCTTTTAAGATGGGTAAATTTGACAATTTTGATGATCCAAACCAGTTAATAGATGAAGATGAACACTAATAAAATAGAGCACATGTAACGTGCAAGCAGCCATGACGAGTAGCTATGAGGGAACTCACAGTTCCCTCGAGCTCCGTTCTCGGGAACTTTACGCTTCTCGGAAGAGTTTCAAGTTTCAAGTTTCAAGTTTATTAACAAGTATATATAAATACATATTTCTTAACACACCCGCAGATAGCTTAGCTAATCGAGGCGGGTAGTGCTATAATAGTTCTTATTTACGTGGAAGATATTTTGTGATAACTATACAAATTTTACAATAATTAAACAAATTTACAATAACTATGAATAAATAAGTAACAATATATATATATATAAATAAATAAATAGGAAGATTTTTTGTTGTTATTGTTTTATTTTTGTTTTTATAATGATCATGACGTTAAGGACGTTTTAGAAACTTTTTCAATTAATACCGTGACATCAACATAGGTCTCCTCCTGTTTCAAAACTTGTAAAAGAGTTCTTTGGATATTTGCCTTAAATAATGTTTTAGACTGTTTTCTCCGCAAGTGATCAGGAATCCCATTCCATATTTTTACACCAATCCGAGAGAAGGATTCACTTTGATGTTTAGTTCTTGAATATTTCAAATAGAATTTTCCTGTTGTTGATGATCTAGTATTATAGGAATGTACGGAGCTTACACGGTTAAATAAATTTATTATGTTAGGAGGAGCAGCGTTATTGTTAATTTCATACATTAGGACTGAAAGTGTTTTATAATATAACATATTAATTGGAAGGATATTAGAGGCTAAAAATAATGGTATAGCATGTTCTCTATTTGTCGCAAAATACATAAGTCGTAAGACACGTTTTTGTAGAAGTAGGATTTTATTGAGGTGTGTTTGGGCTGCCTGACCCCAGATTGCTAAACCATAGGATATGTAAGGATAAATAAGTGAACGGTAAATATTCAGAAGAGTGGAGAGAGGGACAAAATGCCTTAATCTAGAGATTATACCTATCGTTCTACTAATTTTTAAAGTAATATAGTCTATGTGTGTCTTCCAAGAAAGATTAGAATCTATTAGAACACCAAGGTATTTTATGTAGTTCTTTTGTTCAAGCGGTATAGGATGGCCAGATTTATGATCAAACACTTTAATGTTAGGTTTATGGTCTAGTCTCTTTTGATACGGGTGGAATATGACAAAATTAGATTTTTTAATATTTAATGTTAACTTGTTTGCAAGTAACCAGTCAGAAACATGCGTCAGTTCTTTATTAACAACGTTCTCAAGAGATTTCAAGTTTTTGTCAGCATAAAGTAGGTTGGTATCGTCAGCAAAAAGAAAAAAATTGAACTTATCAGAGGAGTTGTGGATATCGTTAATATAAATAAGAAACAACAAAGGACCTAATACGGAACCTTGTGGAACACCACATAATGTTTGTTGTTTAGTTGATATATTATGGTTTATCTGAGTAGTTTGTGATCGTCCTATGAGATATGAACGAAACCAGTTATTGATGATACCCCTTATTCCGTAATGGTTCAGTTTACTTAATAGTATTGTGTGATTGACAGTGTCAAACGCTTTCTGAAGGTCTATGAAAACACCACATGAAAATAGTTTTTTATCTATGTTTGTTTGTATTTTATTGACTATGTCTAGTAAAGCGTGTTGTGTGGAATGTTTCTCACGAAACCCATATTGCGTTGAATGTAGTATGTTATTCTTTTCAATAAATATTTTGAGTCTATTATACATTAACTTTTCAAAAATTCTATTAATATTAGAAAGAAGGGAAATAGGCCTGTAGTTTCCCGGTTCGACTTCCTCGTTACTTTTATGTATGGGTATAATTTTTGAGTGTTTTAATTTATGAGGATATGTTTCTGTTTCTATTGAGAGGTTCATTATTTTTGCAAATGGTACAGATAAAATACTCTTGGCACATTTCAAAATCCGCGTTGGAAAGGAATATAATCCATGGGCTTTGTTAAGTGGCAACGAGTCTATTTCAAATTCTATTTCTTTAGGGGTAACCGAATCAAATAGAAAAGAGTTAGTTGGTGTCGGACCGCTTAAGTATTCTCGAAAATCGCGTTTAGAGGGCGGCAGCGTAGACGCGAGATTATTTCCAACTGAAGCAAAATAGCTGTTGAGCACCTCAGGAATCTCGGTTGGATCTTTGGTTATTCCACCATTGTTAGGCCTTTTTATCGCCGTAATCGTGCGTCTATTCTTGCCTTTTTTATTTATCAAACAGTTAATCCCTTCCCATGTTTTTTCCAAGAGATATATCGGCAGACAAATATCAGTGCATATTTCAACGCCATGAGTTTATTGATACGAATAAATATACGAATCTATGTCATCTAAATCTATGTCTGCAACATAGTTTTCACAAACCGTTTAATGGGCGTGGGGCGCGCGTCCTCCATATGTAAAGCAGTAACAGAACGATAACAACAACAAGCACTGCGATTATGGTCACACATACGGCGATAATGACTGCGCCTGAAAATAAACAAAACTGCTAAATGAACACACCAAACCGCAATTTCTTTGATTTCGAACGAATCAACAAACATAGGAAATACGTGTATGAATGTTTACCTAGTTTTAATCAAAAGATGAATATTGCATCTGACAAAACAATGGTAGTACAGAGGTGTGTTAAGGATACGAAAAGTTATAAGAATTGAAACTAGGATTAAATGTATTCAGTCAAGCATCTCGACGCCCAATAAGTTATCGTTAAGATTAATACTCACAATCGCAGGGAGAGCTGACTTGTTCTGCATATTTTTCGATTGGTTCTTAAAAAGGAGATAATAGATTTTACAGTTCATAGAAAATACAGAAAAGGGAGGGGATAAAACAGAATATTTAGACACGATTCACACGTCGAACTTGATGCGCTGAATGCAATTGAAACAAAAGATAATTAGGTGGCTTCTTTTGATCTAATCAGGTTCGGCGCCTGAAATGTTCGACGTTTGTATAGGGCCTTAAAATCTTATTTAATATCCTTTTATTAATCACCGATCCTTCAATGAGAAATTTTGTTGAGTATATGATTAATTTATTTATGATGCTTTCATCATGAATCAAAGAAAAGAAAAAAAAAACAATATAAGGGATGACACAACAAAGCGTGGCTCCAAATTAAGTGCGCCCTTACTTTAATTAATGAAAATACGAACAAATATTGAGTGATATAAATTAGGTGCACACATAAAAATAATATTTCATTAATATTTGAAGGTCAATCGAAATCGAAATTACCGTGAGGAAATACGATCAACATAACTAAGAACAACTTAAGAGTTGTTGGTCTTACAAGATCTAATAGCAACATAATTTATTAGATTTCTTTAAATTTCGCTGTGCGCAGCATTTTGGGCATATTGACTTCCAGGTAATTGGTGCATTGACATCGAAAGATGTTTGTAACGCTGATGAGTATAATATTTGTATATATGCGACTTGAACTGATTGGCAGCGCTAGAATTACGGATAGATTTTTCCATAGCTTGGTAATACGGTTGAAATAATTATTTTAGTGCGACATTTTTGTACAAGAAGATCTAGTGGTGAGCTGTTACGTGTAACTCTATTTACTGGTCTTAGTTTAATGTAGTCATTGATACGAATGGAATAGTGGCCGGTGCAACACTTAAAGTACAAATTCAGGTTTATTATTCCATGCGGCCAATATAGGAAAGCGGCAAAAGATTTAAATTCAATAGGCGCTCGCGATAACTAAGTTCATGCTTCCCATAATTCTAAATTTATTTCGTGGAGCGTTGTTGAAGACTCTCGACCTTTTAAAAGTTACAAATAACCTGTGGCACCCGCACTTCCACTTCCACACAATTTGAATGCAATTAATAGCACACCTTGATTTTTTGTAGGAACAACCTTTGTAGCAGGGTTTCCATAACCAACAACATTCCTGGCGTACACCTTCACCACGTACTCAGTGTTCTTGTTCAGTGCTGAGATGACAATTGAAGTACCCGTGATTCCCTCTCGTGTTGTGCTGACCTCCACCTTGTAGTCAATAACAGGACTTCCACCATTATCAACAGGACGTATCCACCTGACAATTAGAGATGACACTTTGACGTCGGTATCTGTCATCGTGATCACTGGCGATCCTGGTGGAACTAAATTACATACGAGCACTATCAGATGATGATAATAAGAGAAATAGCAAGAACATTAATACTTATTATAATAATCAACACCATTTCTCCTGGAAAGGTCTTCCTGCGCGCGTCAGGCTAAAGCATATTCAAGTTACAGCTCTCAGGAATTGAAAACCATCCGATTGCGGGATATCCAATTGATTTGCGTAATTACTTGATTGGCATGTACACGCTGTGAACGGGAAGCTAAAAAGAGATCAAATATATAAATCTCAGTCGTAGTTATACAAAAGATAAACCTAAATTTAATGTAGTATTTTTACTGGCTAAACTTAATGTAGTATTTTAGGGGCTAACTTGTTGCGCACTACCAAGGTAATGTGTCTAACAACTGTTGCGCACTACCCGGTTCATTATGTGTTTGGACATTATTGCACACTACCAGGCTGTTGTGTTTGGCAGTTTTTGCACACTACCAGGCTAATATGTTTGGCAGTTATTGCACACTACCCGGGTAATGTGTTTGGACATTATTACCGATACCACAAGGTTAATGTGTTTGGGAATTGTTGTACAGTTTCAGCCTAATGTGTTTAGTGGTTCTTACGTACTTGTTCAAGAAATCAAAAGTAAATTTGCCTCAATTTAAGGAAATGTTTAATAAACGATGTGTTAAAATGTGCGTAAAACAGTGAAAAGGCGCGACTATACGTACACCACTGGGTGACATTAATGAAATATTCATCATGTCCAACGGTGTTTACTGCACGACATTTGTACCGGCCATAGTCTCCACTGTCTTGTGTTGTTCGCACTGTTACTTTACTTCCTCCAGTGATAGAAGTAACACCTGTAGTAATCTGTGTTCGAGTAGGTTTATACCACGTGATCTGAGGTGTTGGGTTACCGTCAGCCATACATTGTAGTGTCATGTCATTACCATTCCACGAGAACGCTGTAGTGTTGGAGGAACTCACATCAATCTTTGGCTTGTCTGAAATGAAAGATAAAGCTGATACATAAGACGAAATATCGCTTTAAGCGCGCAATCTTTGGCTTGTCTGCAGTGAAAACGATATAGGAACAGTAAATGAAATATCACGAGACAAGATGCTTCTGTAGAAATATGACTAGGAGATCGAAATATGTCATGACAACAGCCAGGACGGCTGCGTGTGTCCTAACAATTCGAAAAGTGCAAGTAAACATTCAATTGTGAAAAAGTATATTCTACTGGAAATGACATCGCATAACTCAAACCGCGTTCTTATGCAATTTAAGCTTTGTCAGTTACGTGCTCTGTCTCCTTTTCTACCGCTTTGCAAACACATATCATCTTTTCGTCTTAGTGGTCGTTACTAACATGCGAATGGTCGTGAGGCGCATTCCGGGTCAGTCTTTTTTGGGTAACCAAATTAGTTATTGGAGACGTTATAATAAAATATTTGCCTTAGTTAGATAAATCACTTCTTTAGAATTAGACTGATTAGAATTCAACTGAACATATAGGTGCTAGGAACCAAGCAATTTTGATACGAGCTTCTTATCTATTTGTGAAATTACCGCAAATACTACGAGCAGGTAGCACATTAATGCACTGACACCTTTTTAACATAAAAATAAATATCAAAGAATGCCTTGGAGGCAGTGCAAATATTGTAGGATCAGGACTTCTGCGTTACAGCGCATATAGTTTTATTCAAGGATTATCATTGTTCATAATTATACATCGGTGGGAATATTTTCCCCATAAACGTACAATTTACAGTGACCTGTATGTGTGCTGCACCACGCCCCATCTCGTTACTAGCTGTACACGTGTATAGATTCACTAATATAAACACATGTGGTTCATAGACTTACAGTTTATAGTGACTCGTATCTGTCCTGTACCACGCCCCATCTCATTACTAACGGCACACGTGTATAGATTCACTAACATAAACGCATGTGGTCCATACCCTTACAATTTACAGTGAATCGTATCTGTACTGTACCATGCCCCATCTCATTACTAGCTGTATACGTGTATAGATTCACTAATATAAACACATGTGATTCGTAAACTTACAGTTTATAGTGACTCGAATCTGTCCTGTACCACTCCCCATCTCATTACTAACTGCACACGTGTATAGATTCACTAACATAAACACATGTGGTCCATACCCTTACAATTTACAGTGAATCGTATCTGTACTGTACCATGCCCAATCTCAATACTAGCTGTACACGTGTATAGATTCACTAATATAAACACATGTGCTTCATAAACTTACAGTTTACAGTAAATCGTATCTGTACTACACCATGCCCCATCTCATTACTAGCTGTACACATGTATGTTCCTGCATCTGATCTGTTCACTGACAAGATGCTGTACACATTTCCTGTACTGGGAGGTTCTATTGTTCCTGGCGATTTGGACCACATGATGGTGGGTGGTGGATATCCATCTGCTGTACATGTCAAACTAAGAACAGCCGACTCATTGACAGTTTGGTCAGGTGTCTTGTTCAAAATTGAAGGCGAATCTAACGGGAAGACAAACATATTTGCGTTAAGTTTTATATTTAAGTACATCGAGACCTTGAAGAACATTTTTAGACACCGGCAACAAACTGGAAGCCCAGTCTCTGGTGTAAGATGAAATATATATATGTTTAATGTTCGTCAATTGCATGAAAAGCATGTAGAAATTAGGATAGATAGAAATATGTACATGTGCAATCAGTTATCAGGCTATCTATTCTCAAAGCTATTTCTTTTTCGGTGTTAAATTTGAATATGTAGCAGTGTACTTTCTTCGAGTTGAAAGAGTGATTCATTTGACGTCATTATTGTTATTTTTCATAAATATTAATGACTTATTATTAGTAATAATACTTTGGTTAACTGGAACAAATTCAAATGAAGCTAGCTGATTATGATTAACGATATATTTTAACAAAACACTGCTGCTGTTTTGGTATTAAAATCAATCTTTATCATTTTCAGTGATGTGTATATCTGACAAAGTTTAAATACTTCAATATGCTTACACTTCACGATAACAAATGCAGCTGCTGTTACTTGGTGTGGTCTTCCTTCATAAACATTTATTGCTGTGCAGACGTATTTACCAGCATCAGACTTGACTACAGTAGGGATTGTTAGTGTGTATGCAGATGATAATGTGGGTAGGGCACGACCAGACTTTGACCAGGAAATGGTAGGTGGAGGATTACCACTTGCTCTACACGTGAGGGTTACTGTGCCGCCCTGGTTCACTGTTACATTCTGTGGTTTACTGGTGATAACTGGTGGATCTGTGGTGTGAAAAAAATATTATTGGAACTCTTACCTATTGCCAACTCTTCCCTATAACTATGATTGTCGCCTAAAGGTATCGCATACAAATGTTGTTGTACATCCTGGAAATTGTAGTTTGCGTGCACTATTAGTATACCACGTTTCGTGTGTGACGGTTTTTCCAATTAATTAATGTATTACTTTGTATCACGCTTTCACTGTGTTGTCTAAATCAGGTTTGGAAGGATATGTTCAATAGTCTCACTGTGTCAAAACATAGGAACTCGTGGAATCATATGTGGGTTATACGGTACATGAACTAATCTGTACACATTGTCCTTTTATTAGGATTGACAGTTTGATAAACAGTGCATTACGAACCAATTACATTTTAGTTGGATTAAGTCAAAATAGTTTTTGCTTAAAATACTTTAGGAGCAGTTAAAGTACCATATTATTCTAAAGACTCTGGTAAACATCAATGCCGCTGTTGCAGCAGATTTGGTCCCCCGGTACCCTCCACCCCCCCTTATTACACGTTTTTCTTTCAGCAATTTATTTTTTACATATGCACTCAAGGCACATACAAGGCAACCACAACGAAAACATAAAAAAACTAGTACTGGGGAGTAAATCATGTTGTTTTAAGAATAAAATATTGGACATATCGACATAGGGAAACATAAAATTGGAAAGAAATGTCTGGTATGCCATTTAATTTGAAAATCCACTTCAGTCTGGTAGCGGACATAAGTAAAATGTTACGAGAAGCGGAATGTAGCGACCACAATAAAAGAACAAAATTACGGGAGTCACACGTATAAACAGGTGAAGGGAGGCAATTTTTAGGAAAACAACTTCTTAATCCATTAAGCCTTGTGTGTGTGCATGTTAGAATTTGCGGCATAAAGCTACCAACAACAAACTTTATTCATCTCTCATGGTGGGCATAATTCCACAACTCTTCATCTACATCCGGGATCCTATATCTCTGCTCGTATCTATATAACCACATCTCCCCCTAACTTACTACAAATGTGCTGCCAGAAGTTTGATTCCAACCCTAACCCAAACAAAACCCTTACCCTAAACCCACAAAAAGCCCTAACCAGAAAAGATGCTCCCAGGTAAACACAAAGTTCTTACTCCCATAGGGCTAGGGTTCATAGGTATTAGCCAAAATTATAGACAACATAAACACAAACCCTAACCTAACCCAATCCATAAAACCAACCCTAACCACTAGCTCAGTCCCAAAAAATGTTGCCCCAGTTAAAAAAATATTTGTCCCAGTCAAAATATATTTGCCACAGTTCAACATATTTCTCCAGGTGAAAAACATGCTGAACCAGTGATCAGAATTGCCACGCGACATTTACACCGAATGATTACTATATCTTTCATCTTCAGCCGCATCCCACATGCTTCAGAGTTTTCACTCATGTTATAGGTTTCAGTGAGAACTACGCAGCCTGACCATTAGCTACACCATAAGACTAAACAGTTGGCCATGGCTGTTGATTGCTCAGGTAATTTCTTTGTTCAATGTTTTTTTTCGCTAAAAAGGGTCGCCGTGGCCAATCACGAGCGGTTCATTTTCAGTACACGAATTTTGATTGCAGATCGTTGCATGAGAACTTAATTGCATTTAATTATGTAACTGAAATGTATTCTGACCACCCGAGACTTTGGTGTTTATATAATGACTGCCACTTCACAAATGTACGATAGTTTACCGTGGTATGTCCTCTTATTTACCACGTTTTGTGTCACCGCATGGTCAACATTCAGTTGTGTATTTCACGAGGCACTACCCGAGTTAATACATAACAATTGTGACAATGCGATGACACAAAACGTGATAAATAAGAGGACATACCATGCTAAACTATCGTATATTTGTTTTTTACAACAAGAAACGAGAAATAGTCAAGCGGAATAGCCTTAAAACGATGGAAAGTGTGAGAGAAAAGCTAAGTGATTCTAGCGCGCTATCGATCACGTAATCCGTGGCGTGAGCAATGACGCAACCGTGGTGTCTTCCTATTTCCAATAGCAATAAGCATCAGAACTCGAGAAACTGAGCAGTTGTGGTAAAATTAACTAATTTACGATAGTTTACCGTGGTATGTACGTCCTCTGATTTACTGCGTTTTGTGTCATCGCATGGTCATAATTGTTAAAAACATTTTTACCATGAGATCACGAAAAACGTAGTAAATAATAAAGAAGTATTTATTAATACTACACATGAGACATTAAGTGTGTGTGTAAGGCTTTTTCCCAGGCGCCCTCCCAGTCGATATTCTAATATGGAGGACGCGCCCACACGTCTGAAAATGGCGCTAAAAAGTGACGGGCAACCCAAATAAGACGAAATGTCACCGAATCATGCGAAAAGTTGCTCTATGTATTGGGCTTGGTTGCATTTGAGGGAAAATGTTAAAAATAAATCAGTTTTTGGCCTCTTCTACACTTAGTTGGGCGAGTAAGCCATCGAGTTTACGGGAATGTGTTTTAGGGAAACCCTATTGCCAGGCGAGGCGGACGAAGCCGTCAAACGACCGAACAAGGTAAGACTAGTTAAACACAATTCAAATACAATTAGAAATGTTGTCCGTGGAAAAGGCTGTTCATTTTTTTTTATCATACAACTCTATGGTGTGTCGAAGAGCAAGATATAAATAATTGTGTCCATGTCTGTTTTCTGTAGTTTCCTGTGTTCTTAGATGTAAAAAACAACTCAACTGTTTCCTCGCCCAACTCTCGTAGGCTCTTCAGACCAGAAACTCACCGTATGTACAACCAGACATTCAAATAACTTGGCTTTTGATTATTGTTTTTATTCCGTTTTCCTGCTTCGATCAATGTTCTTTCGGCGACTATATTGTTTTCGATAGGCAACTAGTTCCCGTAAAAAGTAGTGTTGTTCTGCATCGGTGGGGAAGATAAATACTGGTATGTAATCAACTAAAGTCGATTGAGGTATGCTAACCGCCGTGGAAATCGAGTAGCAGCTGACGTTTCGAGCGCTAGCCCTTTGTCAGAGCAAAAGAGGGAATTGTGGGCGGGGAAACGGTTTATATAGTGTCGAGTGCATGATTACCGCTGAGGAAACATGTACTCGGATCAATTGGGATCAAAGAAAATTGCGCCAATGCATGATTACCGCTGATGAAACATGTGCTCGGATCAATTGTGATCAAAGAAAAGTGCGCCAACGATAGAAATGCTAATAGCTGCAACAGCAAGTGTTGATGAGTAAACTAAGGAAACATGCTGATCTAAGTGTGAGTGAATACGTGAATTCTGAAATTAAATGAACGAAAAGCGTTCATTAATACCGTAAGGTGAAAAAGTTCCTAATTTGAAAATAAAGTTCTGTTCTTTGCGTTTACGAGTGTCGGTAGTACCTTGATGCAGAGAAATGTCGCATACAGTGATGTGAACAATGCAATGACGAGGAAGGTTAAAGTGACGAGCTACAGGTTTGGCGAGATCCTTGCTGTTAGTTCTAACATCTAGCAAGTGTTCGCGGAATCGATCTCCTAATCTTCGCCCTGTTTCTCCGATATAGAGTTTGTTACAAAGTGTGCAGGTGATACAATAAATGACATTACTGGAAGTACAATCAAAATGATCAGTGACTTTAAGAGAGCTTTTCGGTCCTGAAATAAATGTCGTAGATTTAGTGTAAACACAGGTATTACATCGTGTCCTAGAACATTTAAAAGTGCCTGGTTGAAGATCAGGTTGTAGTGATCCTTTGACTAGGGAATCACGGAGATTCTTCTCACGTTTGAAAGAAATGAGAGGAGGCTGTGGGAAAATAGAGGCGGTCTCTGGATCACTCTGTAAAATCTTAAAGTTCCTCTGGATAATTTTTTTGATAGACAGATTAGACGGATGGTAATTCAATGGAAACGGAATCCTATCTTCAGTCTTCGGTTTGGACGGTAGAAGAGCCGTTTTTCTGTCGATGTCACCGGCGCGGTCCAATACAGTTGTCACAACAGCGTCAGGATAATCGCGCTCGACAAATAACTGGTGCATCTCCTCGGACTTTGAATTGAAATCGGATTCATCGCTGCACAAACGGCGAAGCCTAAGGAATTGAGAATATGGGATAGAAGTTTTCACATGTGTAGGATGGGAAGATGAAAACAATAAATAACTGTGCGAATCAGTTGGCTTGTAATGAACAGTAGTGGTTAGACTGTTGCCGCTAACAGAAACATTGACATCCAAAAAAGTGATAGAAACATCTGAAATCTCCCATGTGAAGTCGAGAGCCGGATGAAAGTTGTTAACAAAATCAATAAACCGACTTCTAGATCCCGTTTACTAGAAGAAGTTGCACCGATGCAGTCATCGATGTAACGACCGAAAAAATCAGGCGTAGGACCGTCGTACTGATCAAAAATGTGTTCCTCTACATATCCAACAAAAAGGTTAGCATAACTGGGGCCCATTTTAGTGCCCATAGCAACGCCGTTAGTCTGCTTGTAAAATTCACCAGAAAATGAAAAGCAATTGAGAGTAAGAACGAGCTCGGCTAAACGAATTAGAGTTTCGGTGCTAGGTTCCAGGTTAGTTTGGCGCTCAAAAAAGTGTTTAAGTGCTTTAAGTCCCTCGTCATTGGGTATGACAGTGTACAGAGACTTAACGTCCATTGTGAATAGGAGCTTATTAATTGTCGGTATGAAATGTAAACTGGTCAAAAATCTGTAGTGCATGGTTAGTGTCCTTAATGTAGGAAGGTAACGACTGCACGAAAGGAGCCATCTGCTTAATTATCCAGGAAACTAGAAATTAATTCAGTAGGACAACTACAAGCAGAAACAATAGGGCGGGCGGGATTGTTAGCTTTGTGGATCTTAGGCAAAAAGTATATGTGTGAAGTTCTAGGAGTAGTAACGATAAGGTTACTAGCAGTATGCGGGAGTTCCTGTTTAGAAATTAAACCATTAATGGTCTCCTTGACGAGCTTTTGATTAGCCGGAGTGAGATCTTTTTTTACCTTAGTGTAAAAATTAGTGTCGGCGAGTTGCCAATAAGCTTCCTGCTTGTTAAGATCGGTGCGCCAAACAACTACGGCACCGCCTTTGTCGGCTGGTTTGATTACCACATCTTTACGATTGCGAAGAGTTTTAAGTGATAGGCGTTCCTCTGTAGTCAAGTTAGAAAACTTAATGTCCTGATTAAAATTAAGGTTTTGAATGTCCCGACGACATTTTCTAACGAAAAGGTCTACTGAAGCGAATTGGCCTTCAGGAGGTATCCAATTAGATTTACGAGTATTGAGAGATTGGAATTCGTCTCTGTCAGGTAGGCTAGAACTGTCTTGCTGGTCGTGAAAAAAAGCCTTAAGTTGAACGCGACGGAGAAACCTCTCAGAATCCTGTTTAGCAGCAAATTCTTCTGGTTTTTTAGCGATAGGTACAAAGTTTAAGCCCTTGCCGAGAATCGATTTCTCAGCATCGGAAAGAGGTAAATTGTCAGGAATAGTGACAACTGTGTTACGTGGAACTTCTGGCTGCACAGTAACGGATGCAGGGCCTACAAGTTGATTGAGTTTCTGAGTCTTAGTTTAGATACGATTAATAGGTCGTTGTCTTAACTTTAAAGTTATTCCTAAGGGCTTTCGCTCGTCTTTTCACCCGTCCATTTTTTCTAGCACTAGTAATCGTTACATATTGGAAGTTAATCGCGCTTGTGTAACATTTTCTAGAAGTATTATGAGATCTACCATTAGAGCTTTGTCGTCTAAACGCCAGGAACTTGACCGCAATATTCTAGAGGAGGAGGAGGAGGAGGGAGGAGGGAGGAGGGAGGAGGGAGGAGGGAGGAGGGAGGAGGGAGGAGGGAGGAGGGAGGAGGGAGGAGGGAGGAGGGAGGAGGAGGCGGGCGTTGGCGGGTGGCGGGCGTTCAGGGCTTGTGGGCATCGGGTGTTGTGAGTGTTGTTAGTTTCTAGACTAGATACTTTGTAGTCTAGAACGACTAGACTAGAAAAGAATACAATTTCTAGACTAGATTAGAAAATGATAGCTAAAGTAGAGTTTTTAGACTAGACTACCTAGGTTAACAATTTCTAGACTAGACTAGAAAATGATTGCTGAAGTATAGTTTTTAGACTAGACTAGACTACCTAGGTCATTAATTTTCCTCTCCTCGGTAAAAACACAACTGTCTGTAGCATTTGTCAACAAGAAAAACATCAATGAAATATAAATCAGTGTAATCTTGTAACACGGTACATTATATCAACCCAAGAACTGATAAATAAGAAAGTTATCAACTCTGCGAGACTAAGGAAAATAAACTGTCAATAGGTGTTTTTGAAATTGAATAAACTTTGTTTAATTTATCTGGTGGATTTGTTTTTATTCGTATGGTAATTATAGTTCAGTTTTAGAGAAGAATTTGCATCTCAAGAGTTTTCCTCAAAACAATAGGGCTATTGTTTCTATCAAACTGTACTGATGGCCCTTCAGTTATCGTTAATCCCTAAGGACAATAGCAAAAGTTGCTCTAATGAGTCATTGTGGTTTTACCTTAGAGGTTTATAAATATTCTGATCTCAGAATTACGTTACGAGTGATAGCGAAGGTAATAGCTGTAAGGAAAATAATAAAGACATTTTAGGAGTTCTGTAGGGGTTATGCTGTGCAGCTGAAATTGAAATCCTCCGCCTTCTATGCCGTCATCAGATTCCACCACACTTTATTCATGAGCCCCAGACAAAATATAATTTATTCACCCCCATTTTATTCATGAGGGCGCCACACTTTATTCATGAGAGCGCCGATTTTCTACTTCATTTTATTCATGAGCGCGCCGCACTTTATTCATGAGCGCACCACTTTATTCATGGGCCCCAGACAAGAGATAATTTATTCACCCCCATTTTATTCATGAACGCCTTAAAAATTTACATAACACCGCTAAAAAGGGGGCAATTTCATGCGCCCTATACTACTGACAACAAGCTCATATTCACAATGGGCGTTAAGTCTCTGTACACTGTCATACCCAATGACGAGGGACTTAAAGCACTTAAACACTTTTTTGACCGCCGAACTAACCTGGAACCTAGCACCAAAACTCTAATTCGTTTAGCCGAGCTCGTTCTTACTCTCAATTGCTTTTCATTTTCTGGTGAATTTTACAAGCAAACTAACGGCGTAGCTATGGGCACTAAAATGGGCCCCAGTTATGCTAACCTTTTTGTTGGATATGTAGAGGAACAAATTTTTGATCAGTACGACGGTCATACGCCTGATTTTTTCGGTCGTTACATCGATGACTGTATCGGTGCAACTTCTTCTAGTAAACGGGATCTAGAAGTCGGTTTATTGATTTTGTTAACAACTTTCATCCGGCTCTCGACTTCACATGGGAGATTTCAGATGTTTCTATCACTTTTTTGGATGTCAATGTTTCTGTTAGCGGCAACAATCTAACCACTACTGTTCATTACAGGCCAACTGATTGGCACAGTTATTTATTGTTTTCATCTTCCCATCCTACACATGTTAAAACCTCTATACCATATTCTCAATTCCTTAGGCTTCGCCGTTTGTGCAGCGATGAATCCGACTTCAATTCAAAGTCCGAGGAGATGCACCAGTTCTTTGTCGAGCGCGGTTATCCTAACGCTGTTGTGACAACTGTATTGGACCGCGCCCGTGACATCGATAGAAGAACGGCTCTGCTACCGTCCAAAGCAAAGACTGAAGATAGGATTCCGTTTCCATCGACTTACCATCCGTCTAATCTGTCTATCAAGAAAATTATCCAGAGGAACTTTAAGATTTTACAGAGTGATCCAGAGACCGCCTCTATTTTCCCGCAGCCTCCTCTCATTTCTTAACGTGAGAAGAATCTCCGTGATTCCCTAGTCAAAAGATCACTACAACCTGATCTTCAACCAAGCACTTTTAAATGTTCTAGGACACGATGTAATACCTGTGTTTACACTAAACCTACGACATTTATTTCAGGACCGAAAAGCTCTCTTAAAGTCACTGATCATTTTGATTGTACTTCCAGTAATGTCATTTATTGTATCACCTGCACACTTTGTAACAAACTCTACATCGGAGAAACAGGGCGAAGATTAGGAGATCGATTCCGCGAACTACTTGCTGAAGTTCACCAACCTACTAGTGAATATCTGGATATGTTGTATTCTAATTTTTGTTTTCCTATTATTACTCAACCAACTCGCATTACTAACCACTCAAACACATTAATAGATCATTTTTATACCAATGCCTTAGATAAATACCTCACTGCAGGGATTTGTCTGGCAGATATTTCAGATCACCTTCCAATTTTTTTGCTTATAGAGGAGATGAAAATTAACATTAGGCCTAAGGACAAAGTCAAAAGATATTTTTAGAATTTTGACCCTGAATATTTTTGCAATGATTTACAAGAAATTAATTGGGATCTTTTTACTGATCCTAAAGATGCTAATAGCTCTTGTTCAAATTTTATTGATATTTTTTTAACTACAGTGAATAAACATGCGCCATATAAAACATTATCTAAGCAAGAGCATAAATTATCACATAAACCCTGGATTACCCCTGCTATTTTTGTTTCTATCAAGCATAAACAATGTCTTTATTATTCCCATTTTCTGAAAGGAGATGTGATAAAAAAAGGTTTTATAAACGTTATGCCAACAAGCTTAGTCACATAAAATAATCAAGTAAACGAAGGTATTTTAAGGACAAAATTTGTAAACTTCGTCAAAACACCAAGGAAATCTGTAAAATTATAAATCAAATAACAAAGATTAAAAGTAAAGTATCCAACATTCCACAAAGTATTAATTGCAGTAGTAGGGAATGGCCGGTTCTGGCCCACTTTGCCGTTCCAGGAATTCGGCATCCAATTCTCGGAAATATGGGCTTGGCACATTCCTCAAATTTCATTCTAGGGCGTGGCACATTTCCTGGAATTCTTTAGCAATCCAATTCTCGAAAATACTCGAGGCTCTAGTCTTTAGGCAATGAATAATTGATCCATGTGCCAGAACCAGCCATTCCCTACTACTATGCATTTTACCATTGGAATCGTGCATTTCCTGGAATTCTTCTTATGATCCAATTCTCGGAAATTAGGGCGTGGCACATTCATGAAATTCCTTTGGTGGTTCTTCTCTTCGTTCTTCTATTACTATGGCGCATCTCCTGGAATTCTTTAGTCGTCTAATTCTCGGAAGCAATGACTTAAAACGTTATCATTAACGTAATAGCATGACTGGAATGATGGATCAACCAATTTCGAAGACTCGTAAATCTAGAGACTACTCATTCGTAAAGGATAATTATAGGAATAGACATAGCGTTATGGCTACTAACCTAGATACGAAAGAAGTAACGCATTTCGATAGCATGCATGCCATTCAACAGCATCTTGGAATCAATGCTGGTATCGTTAAAATGGTCTGTGAAGGTTTGAACCGATGCAAGACCGGTATCTCGAAGAAGGACAAGTGTAGATACACATTCAAGTATATCGATAGAGAGGACCTTCCTGAAGGATATAAGAGATCAGCTAACATTAGACGAAAGAAGCAAAAGTGAATGGAATGATAATGAATACCAATCGAATCGGAAGGTAGTACTAATATACCGTAGGAGTGCTCCTACATTATATTAAAGTGGAAATTAAAGAAAGATGGTTGTCATTGTGACAGGCGTTTAGGTGAATAGGTACCAACCCACTCCTGCTGCAGCAATCGTCATTGCAATTAGATTGATTTCGTGAGATGATGTAGTTGGCTTGATGTCTAGATTGGTTTCATGAGATGCTGGTGAATGTATAGCTATAGTTGGCTTAGTTTCCTGCTGTTGATGAGGTAGATCGACTTTTGAATGGCCTATATTGTGTCGTATTCCTACAATCTTTGCTGTTACGTTTAGTGAATCGTTTGAGCCAAATGTCATGTCACTAGTTGCTTTCAATAGCTTGTTGTTGTAACCTATCATGCTTTGTGTATTTATGATTAGATTCGAGGGCATCAACCAAATTCCTGGAGCAATGGCTAGGTCAAGTCTTAGCTTTGTCTCTTGAACAGCTAGTTGGTATCTTTGTATGCTCTTCGATATGTTACCCTCAATTACAGAGCTATCGAAAATTACTAACATCTGTTGTTGAGTTTCAATAGCACTTCCACCGACTCCAATAATAGTCGATCGAGTGCTCACTTGACTGCCTAATATGCAATAAACGAATGCTTCAACTGACCTATTCAATCTAGCCATTCCGGATTTGGTTAATCCATGACTTCTATCGTTAGCGAACCAAGAATATTGTTTACCATCATGGTCATCATTACGTATGAATGAAATAAGGTTTCCTAAATCAGTCTTTCCACCTTCATCTTTGAAGAGTTCGCCATCTGGACTTGGATATGCGTTTGCATCTATATCGTATCCACGAATCGTATGAACGTTTTGGTAGCCATCACCATAGAGTAGGAAGATGTCTCCTAAACCATGATTACGACCTCCTTTCCACCGGAAGTCTGGATTCGTAGGAAGATTGAATTCGTTGCATAGTCGTTGGAAGGCGACTTTACTATATCGATTATCTATTTGATTGAATATATGATCATCAGGTAATGACGTTCCCAATTCGTATAGTATTCTTCGGATCGTATAGTAAACATGAAACTTGATGAATGATTGAACTACTGGAGGATAGCATTCATGTAAGCTAATTCCACAGCCAGAAGTAGCACACCATACAGCGAAGTTCAATTGCTGAGGCCAGTATCCATAGTCAGGTGCACCTAACCAATCTCTTGCCTGTTTACCAGACTTGAATGTCACCGTCGTTTCTTTGAAGATGTCACGAAACTTTATGTTGAAATACTGAGTTGGAGAAACGTAGATCTTCATCGATTTCAATGATGGAGCGATGTCTATAGCTGTTTGCATGAATGGAATTGAGGGAATTCGATACTTTTGAGTAGTTGGTAATAGGGAATCTGGAAACTCTTGTATGTGTCCTAATGCATGTCTCATAGCCTGCTTGTCAGCAATTGAAATGGAATCGATATTGTCAATGTACTGTTTGTCACCAAATACGCCATGGTCCATATCTGGTCCTTTGAAGTAGACGTTATAGTGGATAATGCCGCCTTTCTCTTCAGTCGATTCCTTATAGAATTTGCTTAGATATGCATGAGGATAATGTCGTTTGAAGCTATCCCATATTGAGTTCAGTTTTCGTAAGTGAGTTCTAAAATCGGTCTTAGGATGCGTCCTATCGAATTTCTCTATGATGATCGTCATATCATGATCGCTTATATGTGCATTTGGATAGTATTGATGGAAGGCTTCCTTATCTAACTCGATAGGCATCTTATTAGTACTACTAATTTACTCTCTATATATATGCTTCTCATATCGGAGTTTGTATATGAATCCACCATATGGTGTCACGTCATATGAAAGGGTCACTTCTCTGGTCTTATTAGTTGTCTTATCAGTTCCTGTTTTGCTTCTTCTCGTATTTTCTGAGTGTCTACGACGTCCTTTTTTTTGGATACCTCTGTTGGTGCACTTTGACGGATTTCGGCTTTCAAGACTTCATATTTGTTGGACTCAACCATGATCAATTCGAATTCTTCATCGCTGATCTTGTTGTCATTCAATGCTTTCGACACTAAGTCACGAATCGTATTCAATTTCGCTTTGGCTAACATGACTGTCTTTTCATGCTTGGACACCTTCTTAGTCAACGATTTTGTAGCTGTTGCACAAGAAGCCGAGACTATGGAACACACACCAGCAAATACTCCTGTAGATATTCCAACAATGATACCTATTCCAGACAATGAAGTTGTTATAGCTGAGGTAGTTAGGATGACTGAAAGTGCAGCACTTCCTACAGCGATATTGTGGAAGATTCCTCGAGTTCTCACGTATTTCTTCCGTACCTTTTCATAGTGTTTGATTTCATTACCTAATTCTGACAAGACGGTATTGACTTTATGGAGCCTGAAGTCTTCTCCAGTTTTCATGTTCTGTAATGGGATATCAGGATATCTCCAACCTTGTCTAGCCCAATAGATGTTAAGATTTGCAAATGCTTGGTTTCATTTATGACTTGCATTGGATCGATGAGATCGCAATGGATGTATACAATATTAGCGCTCTCTATGACGTCGATCTTGTTTCTAGACCATGAATTCAATGTACTGTTAATATTCAGTAGTCTAACTAAGTTCTCACTTATCTGGAGATCTAATGTAGGAACAATATACACATTTCCATTTAGCGTTTCAATGTTAATTGTATTATTGGAATTAGTAATCTCACTCAATATACTTACGATCCATTCTAAGTCGTATTTCCCTTTGGGAATGTTGTATATCTCATCGTCGTCTATATCAAATACTACGCCATTTTCTGGAAGGTTGATAGTTGGATATATGTGGAAACGGGTTCTACTTGGTCCTTTGATGTGTCTATCGATGTTTAGCAGCTTAGCCATACTATCATTCAATACGAGATCGTAATTGGTATAGATTCGCCATTCGTCGTTATCGTATTGGTGGCCTATAATGGGATTACTCAGTGGATTCAAATTTCCATTGACTTCATAGAAGATGTTAGCTATAGTCTTATAAGTATGGTTTCCTATAGGGAATCTAAATATTACCTTGCCATTCGTATGGGAGATTGTGCCTTCACTTGGAAGGTTGTATGCTTTCCATATCCTAATCTCATTTCTAGACTTCTTTTTCAAGACATTATTGATGGTAAGTAATTTGGCTAGGCTTTCACTCAATGTAAGATCCACACTAGGAATGATGTAGGTCTTATCGTGTAAGTATTCTATGCGAAATAGCTTCTTGGTTATTGGATTGGTTTTGTGTATGACATTCACAATTGCTTGTATGTTGTATTTTCCTTTTGGAAAGCGCAGTATTTCTATGTCGGTGATGTCAGAGATCGTTCCATCATTGATAAGGTTATATGAATTGTCAATGAAGTTGCAGCTGATTAGTGAGACATGCTTTCTAACTTCAATTGGTTGTCTCAAGTAGATAGTTTCACTGCATTTCGTCATTTCGATATATAGTATCACCATTATACTTGTGTAGTATACGTTGTCTTTCTAAGCGATTTCAAGAACCAAATGCATTGGAAATATTCCAGAATCTATCATTTCGTTGCTATTCGTTACCCATAGCTGAATGCTGTTGGTATGGTTGATGTCTGCAGCACCAACTTTGAGTGGTCTATTAGAAGCGTACGACGTCCTTCCTTTCTTGCTCAACTCTATAGACGATATGATTTGCGAATACTCGCCTTGCCTCAGGACTTGTGTAGGATCGATGAGGTCGCAATGAATGTATATTACGTCGGATATCTTCACGATCTGAATCTCGTTTCGAGACCTAGGTTTCAATGTCGTTCCAATATCAAGTAGTTTAGCTAAGCTGTCATTTAGTACAATGTCTACTGTAGGAATAAGATAGGCTTTACCTTTCGAAATTTATATACTGAGTGGCTCATCACCAAGGGAAATAGCTTTACTTACAGCAATTTTGAAGCTTTCTATAGTATAATCTCCTTGGGGGATACGAAGTCTTATATTACCATGTGTATCGGAAACCGTACCTTCACTCATGAGATCGTATAAGTCGTTCTTGAAATTGCAGCTTATCAGTGAAACGTGACTTATGACTTCAATTGGAGACCTAAAATAGATGGTTTCGTCGGATTTCTCCATCTCGATGTATAGCACTACCATTATACCATGTAGTCTACTTTCTCTTTTTATATCGTTCTACGAAGTAGACAACTACAGCCACGATAAGAAGCCATGCATTCTTAGCCAAGAAATTTATGACTTCTCCAGCAGTCCTGAATATGAAGCTAGCAATTGCACCAATCATTCCAGGTAGTATTTCACCCAACTTCTTTCCAATTGTTTTCAAACCGTTTCCAAGACCTTTTGCAACACTATATAAACCATTCCGCAAGCTGCTAACGATTACTCCAATGACTACTCCAATGGATGATGCAATTGCAACTATAGTGAATCCATATTTTTTGAATATAGCTTTTATGCGATCTTTTAGAGACATTCGTCCTTCTATTACTTCATTGACGTGTTCCAACTGTTCAATCTCAGCTTGTTTTTCCACGATTTGCTCTCGAAGTGACTTATCTAGCTGTCCTCTAACGTCTTCACTTTCAGCTTGGGAAATGTTGTCTATCTCTTCCTCTAATTGCTTAACTTTTCGTTTGGATCTTAGTATTCTCTCGCTAATATCACCTACGATTTTAGCAGCTGGCGGCCCTAGATCTTTAATGATTGACTTTGGTAACTTTTCATTTAACTCACCTGCCATATCGAATAGTGGATAGTACTTACCACCTAGTCTCTTATACTTTACCATGACTCTATCGTGTTCGTCGATTGTAGCAAGGAATTTCACTTTATTTGGATTGATGCTGGGATACTTGTCTCTGATCCTATCCCAAGCAAAGTTCATTTTATCTTCCTTGTTCACTAATTGCGTTTTAGAATCGGTATCCCAAAATGACGTTTCTTCCGTTGAGTGGTGTCTAGTATAAGGTTTGTTGTGAGCTGTTGATGTCATGTTAGCCATTTCATAGTATTCCTCATCAGTATATTCATGATAATCGGTATCATGATTGAATGGATTCTCAGTATCGGTGTCTGTATCAGGATCGAAATCCATATGATTAATAGTATAGGATTGCTTCTTATATGAATTTAGAAGCCATATACGTTAATTATCGCCATTATGCCACCACCAACGTATGCCATTTCGAATTGTCTTTGGTCATTGCTTGGTCTATAGTAATTAGATAACTGTGGTTCATCATTCAAATCGACATTTGGATGCATTCTAGCATATAGCTTGAAAGCGTTGTCAACCTCTTTGTCATTGTCATCAGCTTGAAGTCTATTATTGTATTTTTCAGATAGCCAATCTTGGTACTCTTCTCTTCTCTTCTGCCACTCTCCCATGTCAAGTTGGTACTTCTCCATAGCTTTGTCATGTCGAATTCGTTCCTTATCTACATCTCCACTCGACAGATACTTTGCAAGGTATGAGCCACCAACGAAGGCTGTAGCATTTACAACTGCTGATAACGCCATGATAGCTATAGTTGCCATCTTCTATGTCTTACACTACGGCCCTTATTCTAAAGTGACTTTGGGATGATCTTCTTGTCCTCGAGATAGTCTTTCAGATAGATACTTGAAGCTAGAACCAATACCCACTTACCATAATTCGTGATGCTTGTTGATGGGTCGTTTAGAAATGATTCTTTCATAATCTTCTTGGAGACATATCCAATAGCAGCTGAGGCTCCAACTAGGATCGATGCATCTGTGAATGTCTTGAATAGTTTGTTATCAACCATTATATCTTATACATGCTAGCTTGACTTTAGATGAACGTTATTCCATTCCTGCTTTATGGATAGCAGTCTTAGTTGATGGTACTATTTCAGTTGCTTCTATCGTATTATGCGCTATCGATTCATTCTTAACATTGGCTTTGGTGTTGTGATATCTGAAGAATAAATCCGTGGCAGTCAAGCCTATTCCAACTATAGTCAGTACCGTTGTAAATGACAACTCTGGTACGTACTTCGAGTACGATTCCTCTTGTATAGGCGTTGTTTCGAGAGCCTTTGCCTTTGCCTTCCTATGGTATTCCGCTAGTCGCTTACCAGCTTCGACCTTCTTAGGATCCTTTTGCTTGGATGTAGGCTTATCATTCTCTGGTTCTTTCGTAATTCGTTCGCTAATGTCTATCATTCTACTATAACGTACTATCGTAACTATTGTTTAGATCGGGAGTCTGCTCAAGAGATCGTCAAGAGATCCCAACAACGCCATCAAGAGATAGTCAAGAGATAGTCAAGAGATCCCAACAGCGTTATCAACTGATAGTCAAGAGATCCCAACAGTGTTATCAACTGATAGTCAAGAGGTCCCAACAGCGTTATCAACAGATAGTCAAGAGGTCCCAACAGTGTTATCAACAGATAGTCAAGAGGTCCCAACAGTGTTATCAACAGATAGTCAAGAGATCTTATGGAAGTACTTCTTATGGCTATTCAGCGTCTGCCTTGAAATGAACTTCCTATTACAATACGTACACAAGACTCGAATATTGCGGCAGCAGCTATCGATTTCTCTAATAGTTAGATCGTAATCATTGGAGACTATACACCTATAGCCGTTTTCTTTGTATCTTTTCAGTAACTCTCTTTGTTCATTTGATACGCTTCCAGTGCATTTGGGAGTCTTGAATTCAATGCATAGACCGCGATACTTCATGTGGTAGTTGTCTAAAATGAGATCAGGCTGACCCTTCATATAGCCTTTCTTATAAGAATCGATTCTTCTTGTAGCTGTAGTTTGGTTTTCACCAAGACCAGGAACCATTATGATGTTAGAATGAAAACGCCTGATGTATTGCACCACTTTCGTGTGTAGATCGTATTCATCTTCTATCTTGAACATTAGTGTATTCGAATTGTTGAATATCGTATAGTGTCTATGCTTCCTAATAGACGGTAATACTGTCGATGTGACCCACTTCTTGAATATCTTAGCTGATTCTAATCGTGAACCAAGAATGAGTGAATATAGACCACTTTCATTTATTAATATTTGGTGTCTGATCTGACCCGTAGAATCGACAGGGTATTTGTGTTTGTCTTCTGATTCCACATGCCTCCTTATTGCTTGGTCAGTATCAATATAACCTAGTGCTTTTGCAACGTCTTTCGCAATAAAGTACGTGTTCTGTCTACCATCAATGAATGCATCAATATGGAATCCAAGATTGCTATTTTCGAATTTTCTACTGGTCAATGCCATTATAATATACTATGAGGATGAATCTTTAACAAGAGTATTGATATTGACGTGTTTCGCAACTTGAACTAGACCACTTGCTAGAGCTACCATTCTCCCACCCTTCAATACGATGTATCCAGCAATGCTAGTAAGTTCTCGTTTGACTAATTCATTCGTTTGCAAATCGTTACACAGTTCTTCTTTGTCGTCTATAGAGAGCATATTAGAAAGCAATTGCACACCAGTTTGTATGGCTGTATCTACTAGATCATTGGTAACTTTGCTTCCCATGATGATTTGATAACGATTATAGTACCTTTCAACGTCCTTTGGAGGTAGTTTCTTGACGTCACCTAGACTCATGTCCAGTCCAATGAATTCATAGGTCGTCCCCAAGACTGCTAAAATCGATAGAGATTCACGCTTATCTTCAATGTCATTTTTATCGTATGTCTTCTTAGCAATAGCAACCGATGGTGCTTTCTTAGTTGGTTTCTCTACTACTTCCTCAACAACGATGTTAGCATTGTCATTCATGTATTCTTCAACTATTGACATCACTCACTATAGATTGTAGATAGCAATTATTGCTTATATCAATGAATACGATTCTCTTATAATTGTCGATTAACAAAAGTGAAATGAACTCATATGCCGATACAACTTGCTTCATGCTTACTGCCCCTGCAATGATAATAGATCCACTCATAAACACGAAAATCGATATCTTCCTCTTTCCGAGACCATCTTCATAGTTGTATTTGATGTTCACGCATGCATGTCTATCAAGATTATATCTCACTTCTATACCTATTTCCATCAGGTATTCGTAAAGAAGCAGTCGATCTACTATGAATCCAATATTGAATACGCAATTTAGCATGCAGATCTTAAAATTTCATACGCTGTCGATGGTTAGTGACTTCATATTGTCAGCAAAACGCTTCGTTACAAGCTTCTTATCTGAATCGACGATAGCAACGATTGGCCGCAAGTCTTCACATAATTTATGAAGGACTTCAACAATTCCTTCTATGCTCTTACATCCAGTCATTTGTACAGATCCATTCTTGAACAATTTCACGTTTATGTACTTATCATCGTAGTCCGATTTCATGCTAATAGTGGCCTGATTGAAGAAATGCTTCTTGGACTTACTCTCTTTCGAATTCGTTCTTTGCATGTATTTCGATATGTTATCAATATTGAACTTCACGCCATTGAACTTGCACACTATTGTCATAGTCGATATCTTCAAATCATCGTATGGAATAGTCAAATCGTATTCTTCAACTATTGACATCTATTACTATATAGATCCTAGATTATTGCTTATGTCCATTTGCACAAGGTATCTCGAGATAGCAACGAAATGGATAACGTAAGCATATGCACATTTTAGCATACTTTTCCGATTTCAGCAATTTCATGAATTTCTTCTTGTCTTCAATATCTAAGTCTCCACCATAGTCGTCAAACAACGTTTTCATGCTAATTTGACTTGGATTATAGAATGAAACCACACATGCAACGTTCTCTCTGAATGCTTTTGCTATTGACGTCAATTGCTGAGATAGCACCCAAACTGATATTCCAATGTGGCGACCAGAAAACGCGAGATTTATGAATTGGTTAGATCTTTGCTTGAGATCTTTTGAAAACGCACAGTCATCTAAGATAATCAATGTATTAGTATCCGAAAACAAGTCCTTACAGCATGACAATAGATCGTTTATTTCATCAATGTTGCTAGCATCTGGTGACAATACAATGAAGCGCGGATCGTTATTTGCGAAATCGTGGTATATCTTATTGTGAGCATAAGTCGGACATATTAGAACGATATATTCGAATTTATACCTATATGCATTCCTCAATTGACTAATCAAATACTGAGTCTTACCACTATTCGTTGGTCCTACAATCATGCAGTGAAATGGGATCTCATCTATTTGCTCTTCCATATAAACTTATCTAGTCACACCATGTCTTAATACATTATCGATTGGAGATTGGAGTTCATGATGGAGAACAACGCATCGGCTACTACAAACATGTAACATGTGACTGCAGTTCTAGTCTTTCTCTTGATCTCTAATCGTACTCCATCTCGTGTGTTGTTTAACTGAAGCCCTGAACCGTGAATATCATTATCAGAATAGGTTCTCAGATCGATCCACAGAGCAAACTTATCGCTAGCGTAGAAGTCTTTCTGATTGAGACCTTCTTTGAGACGCTTTCTAATGGAGATCCATAAATCAGATGGTAGCATACCTTTGGAGTATAAACGATTTGGAAGACCATCGATATCGATATTTACTGATGTGATCTTAGGATTGGCAAACTTCTCTGAGTCTCGTGCTCCCCCTGTATATGTAGTAGTAAATAGGCATAATATACCAGACATAGACCTCCTAGGCATATTGATGTGCTCATTGATTGTACTATCTAAGGTCTTAATATTGAAGATCTTGTGGAGCGTGACGTTCTCATAGAAGAAACCTTTTCCAACTTGATAAGATGATGCTGCTTCACGTGCTAAGTATTCACTAGATATGCATGAATATTCCATTTCCATGTTGCTAAATTTATAGGTTGGAGGTATCGTGGTATCGTTGTAGACTACGATATCGGATACAGGTGCAAGAGTGATTTCAAATATAAGTGACTGTAGTAACGCTTTAGGATAGAAGACTCCGTGATTGTCTAGAATAGGATGGTCTAGAGGAATCCTATACTTTGTTCCATGGATTGCTGCTATAGCTACATCTTTATCATCATAGCCCTTATCACCAGCACTAGTTCTATGCTTCCTGATATCTTCAGTTGAGATTCCTTGTTGTAGCTTATCATCGCGTTCTTCTTTCGATAGGTATAAATCGGAATAGGTTCGAAATAGATCATATCGTTGAGTGTCCTGTAGCGTTTCACCACCAAAGAGAACCTTAAATCGGCTCACTAGATTTCTTCCTATATTATTCACGAGAGTCCTATTTGCATGACCCGTAATTGTGAGATCGAATAGAATAGCTACACTACCAGGAACAATGACGACGTTTTCTGATAGCTGTGGGATATTTACATACAGAGTCTCTCCAGGGCTTGCTGAAGATGGATTCATAGTTATTCGATTTAGTGTGTTCTCAGCCTTCAAGCCAAATGGCTGCTTAGAAGATCGATTGACGTCTAGTAATTCTGAAATCGCTTGTTGAGACATGCTACTATAAAGGACTATCGAGTTTTGACTTTATATGAATTCGAATATAAAGCTTTCTAAAATATACTATTCAACTGAAGGCTATTGGAGAGGTCATTCCGCTATCAATAAGTTAGCATTGGCTTCTAACACCAGCAAAGACATCGCCAAGAAGTGGCTCGAGAAACAGGCAATTTGGCAGATATACTTACCAGCTCCAGAGTACATTCCAAGACCTCATTGGGACATCTCGAAACCTAATCAGATCCATCAAGCAGATCTATTATTCTTACCACATGACACCATAGGAAGGAGGACCTACAAGTATGCGCTAGTAGCCGTCGATATCGCTAGCAGGTACAAAGATGGTGAGCCATTGACTTCGAAAGAATCGAATGAGATCTCGAAAGCTTTCACCAGAATCTATTCTCGAAAATTGAAATGGCCTACGACGCTGATTGTTGATGCTGGTAGAGAGTTCATGGGATCGTTAACGAAACTAATGGATAAGCATGACGTTACCATTCAAAGAAGTGAACCTGGTAATCACAGAGCTCAAGCATTTGTTGAAAGAGCAAATAGAACACTATCGGAGAAGCTATTCTCATACCAATATGCTCAGGAAATGCTCATGAATGACGATAGATCGAAAAAATGGGTGAAACGCTTGCCTGCAATCTTCAAATCTCTCAATAGTGAAATTACTAGGATAACATCAAAGGCGCCATATGATGCTATCAAAATGAAAGAAGTGGACACAAACAAAAGAGAGTATAAGCGGACTATCGGCTTAGCTGAGATTCGACTACCATCAGGTGTACAAGTTAGATACCTATATGCTCCAGGTGAACAAGAAGGTGGTAATAATCGACGTGCTACCGATCCTATTTGGTCAATTGAAATTTACAACATTCTGAGAACTATAGTTTCATCTAGTCAACCTGTCTTATACTTCCTATCTGAAGGAGCTCCTAAACGTTCTTTCGTTAGAGAGGAAATACAAGTCGTTCCAAACGATACTCAATTACCACCAGATAGCATTCTCAAATAACAGTCTATTTTTCAATTGTACCTTCTAGAAATCGAAAGTATTGCATTGCCAAGTACCGTGAACAGCATGGAGTCGTCAGCGGAAGCCTTCCAAATGGCATATTACCAAAGAGCATATGGTAGTACACGTATGGATCTCAATAGTGTAACTTTCATGAATGCTTCTTATAACCAATCGCTAGAGTATGGATTCCATCTGATTGTATGTCCCGTTTATCGTCATTGCTGCTAAGAGCAATTTTGTTGATGGTTTCTGTATAGATCTCATGCTGGTGACTTCTGATTACATTCATCTTTCTCGTAGATGATTCTCGTTTGAATAGGCAGTTCTTATAATCTTCAAATGTGATGTCATGTTTTACAACAGATCGTTTGATTCCCTTGCATCGCTTGGATTCCTTTTCATCGACTTTGTAAGCGTATAGCTTTGCCCGTAAACCTACGAATTCAGTTATCTCTTCACCAGCAGTTTCATCTTTCATCATTCCAATGACCTTCTTGTTGATTCCCGTTCTAATTCTAGATGGATGATCTTCTGGATAGTTAGAGGTATCGAATCTAGCTTCAATGTCGTTCTTGATGTCATCGTAGAAGTCTTCCGTTTCGATTTCGTACATCAATGAGTCGGTATCAGTGAAGAGAAGTTCTGCTTTGTCTCCATATTTCGTTTTGATATAGTTGTAGTGAAAGTCATACATTAACGTTTTACTTAGGTCTAAGATCGCCATGCCAACGTATATTGGCTTATTGAAGATCAATTCGGTCTTCCCCATGTGGATTGCAGCGAGATTCTCACAGAAGATCGTTCTACCCTTATAATTAGGTTGGCAAATCAATTTCTTTGCTTGCTCTGGTCTATTGACCAGTTGAATGTTCTTCCTACAACGGATCGACTCGAGCGTCTTGCCGTAGATCGAATTGTTCATCAATTTGAAGAGGTCTTTTTCGAAGTCATTTTTTGAATTTGTTCGCAGCTTCGTATTTATATCGATATACTTTTCCATCCAATTGGACTCGTTGAATTTGATACCTCGATGAATCATCGTTACTTTCAATCCTAGATCTATATACGATTTCAACGTTCGATGGTGAACCACGTATTTCTTATTATTATTTAGGTTTGGAAGGAGTTTCTCAATTCCATTAACTTCCATTCTCTCAGGAGCAATTGGATAGTCGTTATGCAAATCGTGAATCTTTTCTGGATAGTCTAAATCCACTTCTGTATACAGGGATGATCTCTCCAGTTCTTCAATTCCTTCTTTTTCATCCATTCGAAATTGCATGTTGGTAGCTTCTCTGACATGGCCCATCCATAGAGGTTATTCGCATCGAGATATTTTATATACGAAGATTTCTCGGTTTCGTCGTAATCATCCATATATTTGTTATTAGCTTTTGCATAGCGTTTTGAGATCATAGATACACCTCCTCGAATTCCAGCTTCAAACATGAGAATCATATCAGCATCACTTAGCAGCTCAAGTTGTATTTGAGTAGTCTTTAGCATAGCATCAAATGATAGGCTTGGAAGAGTATAGTACAAGCAAGGATCTAGTAGATAGTTGCTCATGCAAATGTCTCTGAAATTCTCAAATACGTCAGCAAGAAGAACGACATCCGATTTCAAGTATAAATCATGGTACTGTCTCATAGTCTTAATCTTGAACGTTTTCCATACTTTTTTCGCATGCTCGTAGTCTTCATTTGATATGCTTGTATCATTCAACTTAGAATAGAATTTGTCTTGCGCTGGTAGTATTTTATCATTCAATCGTTGTAATGAGTTCATGTAGTCATATGGATAGACTCCTTTTCGTAATAGCAGATCCAACTGCTCTCCATTGTAGAATGTACTCAAGTTTCTGAATTGCTCTTTCTTGAGATTGCCTACTAACGAGTCTAAGCTTGAATTCATGAATTTGAAACTATCGATGAATCGAATTTCTCTATTCACGATGATGGTTTTGCCTTCTTTTTCAAATTGGTCAACCTTGATTTGCTTTTTGAACGATATGTATTTTTCCTCGTTGTTAGGAATGCAATCGACTTTTCCATCTGAGACTCCAAGATTTTTGATGAATAAATGAGCATCGTATCCAGCAAGGTTGTGAAATATCACTGGAATGAATTTTGGAATCTTGTAATTCAAATTGCAATCGTTGTGAGCCGCTCCTCGGTACTTTCCATTCAAGTGGTCATGGTCCAGTACTTTGTCTTTTTCTAATTCCATTTCGCAAATATGGCAGATCGTAGCATTCTTGTATTCTTCTTCATTTTTCTTAGTCATCTTGACTCGCTTCTTATACTTGAATTTCGAATATAGCATTTTCACGGATTCTTCTATTGAATCGACAAACTTCATCCCAATATCTTCATCATTGCTTTTAGCTGTGTATCTCACTATCATAGGTTTGAATAGCTTGTCATCATAGCACTTTATCATGTAGCAATAACCCGACGGCTTATGTTTCTGATATCGTTCTGTATAGCTCATACCTTCATTTGGTTGGCATGACGATATCGATTCTGTGAAGCACTCGAAATCGGCATAGATAACGAATGGAACTCGCATCGAATTGTTGTAATTTTTGAATTTCAGGTATGTGCCTTTCTCTGGCAATGTCATTTTCACAGCATCGTGATTTTTACAGTATTCTGAATGCTTCCGTAGGCTCTTATCACTCTTGAATGAAATTAGGCATCTATCACAATAGTATCCGCATATGACTATTCTTATTCAAGCCCGATAGCAATCTAGACATGCTCTTAATCCAACAATAATGTTTGGTCTCATTATTTGAAATCATAAGCAAATTTATCGTTCGTTCTCTATCTTCATTTTCACTTATTCGAAGTGGGTATACTTCGCTGTCATATCCATATACGTTGATTGCGATTTTCGAATTGTTCTTCTCGAATTTACCGATCTTGTCTATTTGCACTGGAAACTCAATACCATTCCAATTGAATTTCTCAGCATTCAATCTCGTTTCTTTCGTAACGCGTTCACGAATTTTCTTTTCTGGATACACAGCTTCAGTTACACACCATTTGAAGCATTGATTGTCGTCGTTCTTTGGATTGACAATTGCTTTCTTCAATTTGAGCTTCTGTGGAAGGTCTACGTAAGACTTAGCAGCTATAGGTTGATACTTGTCGATGTGGACATCTAATTGAACCACTTTACTGAAGATCCATCCCGAGCCTTGATTTTGAAACTTGCTTACCTTTTCGTCAACATTTCCTGCTATTCCCAAATATAGCTCTTCTAAGTTAGTTGCTTCCGTAACGATTTCGACATTCGAATGGAAATGCGCAAATGTGGAGATTTCCTTCTTTACAAACTTGCATTCTAGAATCAATTTAATTTTGATTGGTTTTTCTTGCTGTTTCAATAGCTCGATAACTCGATCCTTGCTATTCGATAGAAACGACTTTGAGTCGGTCTTTTCGGTACCTTCAATTCGATACGTACTGAGATACCCTTTCAATGCTGACTTCTGCTTTTGTATAGCGTCGTTTTCCTTCAGCTTGTTGTAAATATCATTGACTGTCTTCTTCAATAAATCAACTCGTTCATTGACAGGCTTCTTAACCTCTGGTGGAACATATGACATGATCCAATCAGCGAACTCATTTAGTCGTTTTTGGGCTGTCTCAGCAGTCGTTCTCATCATAGTTTGGGCTGTAATATGCAGAACCTTCATTGGCTTCAAAATTGGGACATTGATCTCAACTATTGATTGATTCATTATTCCCGACATGCTATTATAATAACGACAAGGCCTTAAGCCATCTATCAACCAAATGGAATGCGCCATAGTAATAGAAGAACGAAGAGAAGAACGAAGAGAAGAACGAAGAGAAGAACCACCAAAGGAATTTCATGAATGTGCCACGCCCTAATTTCCGAGAATTGGATCACAAGAAGAATTCCAGGAAATGCACGATCCCAAGGTAAAATGCATAGTAGTAGGGAATGGCTGGTTCTGGCACATGGATCAATTATTCATTGCCTAAAGACTAGAGCCTCGAGTATTTTCGAGAATTGGATTGCTAAAGAATTCCAGGAAATGTGCCACGCCCTAGAATGGAATTTGAGGAATGTGCCACGCCCATATTTCCGAGAATTGGATGCCGAATTCCTGGAACGGCAAAGTGGGCCAGAACCGGCCATTCCCTACTACTATTGCAATGGAAGAGAACTGAACAATCCGTTAGATGTAGCCAATCATTTTAATAAATGCTTTAGTAATGTTGGTCTTAGTTTAGCAAATAAAATTCCACCAAGCACAAAATCATATAGAGATTACTTAGATCTCTTATCAGGTCCAAACATTTTTAAAATTAATCCTACTAATGAAAATGAGGTTTTGACACTTTTGTCAAACTTAGACACATCCAAATCCAATGGTCCTTATGATATTCCAATATACTTAATAAAACTAGCAAAATACATCATAACTAAACCACTCACTACAATTTTTAATTCTTCATTTGTAACTGGAACTTTTCCTCAGTACTTAAAACTCTCTAAAATCATACCACTACACAAGGCCGATTCCCCATACGAAGCAACTAATTACAGGCCCGTTGCTTTATTAACAGCCTTTGCTAAAATTTTAGAGAAAATTATGCATACAAGATTAATCAATTTTTTTAATAAAAACAATTTATTGTATAAATACCAGTTTGGATTCAGAAAAAAACACTCCACAACACTTGCTCTTATTGAGATCATTGACAATCTCCTGAATCTATTGATAATGGCCTATATACTTGTGGTGTTTTCTTGGATTTCTCTAAGGCCTTCGATACAGTCAATCACAATATCCTATTAGGAAAATTGAACAATTATGGAATGAGAGGAACTGCCCTAAACTGGTTTAAAAGTTATTTAACAAATCGTAAACAATTTGTTGCCATTGGTAATGTCCATTCTAACCATACCGATATTTATTGTGGCATTCTTCAAGGATCAACACTTGGGCCCCTAATGTTTCTTATTTATATTAATGACATAAATAATAGTAGTAACCTTTTACCAATAAGACTGTTTGCAGACGACACTAACATCTTTTTTTCAGACAATAATCTTAATAATCTTCAAGTACTAGTAAATAAAGAGCTCTCCAAATTAGCAGAATGGCTTAAAGCCAACAAATTATCACTTAATATCTCCAAATCAAAATATATATTAATTTGTTCTTCTCGTAAACTAAAAACTAATTTAAATATCCAATTAGGTGACATTGTATTAAAACAAACTGAATATGTAAAATATTTAGGTGTATACATAGATCAAAACTTAACATGGAAGCCTCACATAAGCTATATATCTAAGAAAATATCCAAAAATGTTGGTATTATATCCAAACTACGACACTATGTTGACTTAGGCACCTTGATGCAAGTCTATTATTCTCTTGTTTATCCATACTTACAATATGGCGTTAGCACTTGGGGAAATACCTACAAAACACATATATCTCGATTAAACACATTAAACAACAAAGTTATCAGAATAATGACATTTTCAGATTTCCAATCCCATGCCCCGCCACTTTTTAAGTACCTTGGCATTCTACAAATATCAAAAATTAATTACCTACATATTGCTCTATTTATGCATGATTATATTAATAATCAGTTACCTCAAGCCTTTCAAAATTATGCAAAACCAGCCTCCAACATACATAACTATAATACTAGACATGCTTCAAAGAACCTCTTTGTCCTACCAGCCTCAACAAATTATGGAAAATTTTCTATTAAATCAACTGGTATTAAACTCTGGAATAATTTACCAACTAGCACAAGAGATCTCAAACGCTCAAAATTTAAAAGTCGCATAAAAAAAATACTGTTTAATGGCCTACGTGTAAATTTGCATCTCCTTTCTCTTCACTTTACTTGTGATGAAATTATGATTAATCAGATGATACAGCTTAATGTACATTTCTTAGTTGTTATTGTATTTGTTTTACCATACATTAACAGTCCTTGACTTCTTTTCAATTAAAAAAAAAAAATATTTACTATATGACTATGATTACTTGGATTTATAGGCAAAGGCAGATCACACTACACATATTTATTTCACTTAATGGGGAGTTGACTTAGAAAACTTTTAGTTCCTTCAACTTCCCTGCACCCTTTCCTATTATATATTTTCTTCCTCCCCCCCCCCCCCCCCCCCATATCTATTATCATAATTATTAAGTGTATGTCTGTAAACTACCCAAATGTAAAGTAACGTGTGAAATAAAGAAATAAAGAGTATCATTAATCACATCACTCTATGCGGCATTTCTCTGCATCAAGGTACTACCGACACTCGTAAACGCAAAGAACAGAACTTTATTTTCAAATTAGGAACTTTTTCACCTTACGGTATTAATGAACGCTTTTCGTTCATTTAATTTCAGAATTCACGTATTCACTCACACTTAGATCAGCATGTTTCCTTAGTTTACTCATCAACACTTGCTGTTGCAGCTATTAGCATTTCTATTGTTGGCGCACTTTTCTTTGATCACAATTGATCCGAGCACATGTTTCATCAGCGGTAATCATGCACTCGACACTATATAATCCGTTTCCCCGCCCACAATTCCCTCTTTTGCTCTGACGAAGGGCTAGCGCTCGAAACGTCAGCTGCTACTCGCTTTCCACGGCGGTTAGCATACCTCAATCGACTTTAGTTGATTACATACCAGACGAGTATATTTGTTTTCGTTACACGAATTCATGACTCGAGCTGCCTGTGACCGTCAGTTTTGGCACTTTTTCGACAATTCGCTATTATAGCATTTCAGCCATCTTGGATTGAAAGCGAGGCTACTGGGTTGTCCCACCAAGCCAGGTTAACGTAGCGCTTACTATTTGCTCTGTTGTTGGTCGCGAGTTTGACGAAAAGGCTACTTCATCTCCACTTCTGTAATCCGAATTGGGATTCGTTTCACATATTTGCTTCCAATGAATAACAACTCAGAAAGCGATGGAGTTTGAAAATATGCGGAGATGTCGGTCCGGCCCACGCTTCAGGCTCCGATAAAGATCCAGAGTCGTCAGAGTGAGTAAAAAAAACCTACACAGAATTAAGTTAATACTTCTTCTCTTATTAAAATGAGTGACAGGGGGCCAGTCAGCACATACAATTAACTCGTGACTCAGTTACCTTTAAATCTAGCTACAATTATATATCCACAATACACCCAGAGAAAGCACTGAATAACTATCTTAACTCATGGCTTGGTAACACTTTTGAATCCCCAGGCCGAAAGTCAAATTAACGACCGTCAACTTAGGATACCTTTTTTCCGATCAGTGCGTTAATATCAACGTGGCCTTTGTACGCCGATGCCTATCTTTCATATTCAGCCAAACAGCTGTCCAGAGCTGCTGATTGCTCAGGTTTTTTTTTTTCGCCAAAAGGTTCGACGTGGCCAACCACGAGCTAATCACGAGCGATTCATATTCAGTACACGATATTTTATTGCAGATCGTTGCGTCAGAACTTAATTTTATTTCTATTCTGACTACCCGAGACTTTGGTTGGGTATCCTATTTTTAAAACACCTCCAGACGATCGATGTCAGTTTAAAGATGACTGGCCTTTAAAACATGTGTTCAGTCTAGAATGGTTGTCACCTGTTTAATTTGGAGCAACAGCTGTAACAATGAACTAATAGAAAAAAGGAAGAAAAATGAACTTACACTGCACGTCAATCGTGGTGTTTGTAGTGACTGGCACTTCATTGGGGTTGTTAGTGGCCTGACACTCGTAATGTCCACTCTGCTGTCTCTTGATCTTTGGTATGTTTAATGTGATACTTCCTACACCTTGACTCTTGACAATTTTGTTAACTGCACTAACGACCTGGACCCACGTAATGTTTGGTGTTGGTGGCCCACTAGCTGTACATGGTATGTTAAGATCTTGACCTTCACTTATCATCTTATTCTGTGGTGGTTGATCAGTGGCAAATGAAGGACGAACTGAAAGTTTAAGTTTACAATTCAACGGACAATTATAAAATGTAAGAATCCTGAGATTCTTGTCATTTCATCGTTTCGGAAAGTGCTTCGTTGAACCGCTAAAACTATTTTTGAAATTCAATTTAACGTTTTGTGTTCATTGTTTAGTCTCTTTCTCCACTAGAAATCATTTCGACATGCTAATTAGCTATACTTTGGTTTATTTTTTTAACAAATCTTTAACAAGTGCATCAATCTAGTATTTTTTCATAATTTATCCTAATTTAATGTATCTATAATATATCCTAAATTGTAATATTGTATTGTTGTTATTATTTCTTTCTTTCTTTTTCCTTTTCCCTACTTAAACGAAATGGTCATGTACAGTATATATATTCTACATAAGTCTTCTTAGATGAGTGCTCCTGCTACTCTTAGGACAAATGTAGCGAACATATATGTTTAAATAAAAACAACAATAAATTGTACCAACGCGAGCTCAAGAAATCAATTAAATCACTTTCATTTCCACCGGCCTTTAGGAAAGCCTGTTTTTACCCTAAAATATGAAAATGTAGGGGAGAAATGCGATAATCTGAGAGGAAGAAAAGGAACAATTAACACGTAATTTCTTGAGAAAACACTGTTTCATCTCGTCTCGGCTCTATGCGCTCATTTTAAATTCATATTTACATGCCAGTTCTAGAAAGATAGACAATCGATTGGAGGTGAAAATAGCATTTACAAATAGGGTTTGCTAATAACACTAGCGATATCGTAAAATTTCCTTTCCATGCTAAAGTAGAATCTCCTAGTACGTTATTAAAAAAATCATTATGTTTTCCGTGATCCGTATAGAAGTGTGATCAGAAACGTTGACTGAGATTGTAGCTATTAAACATTGTACAAAAGTTATTCGGGCTGGCTATTTGCAGAATGCACTGCCTATTTGGAAGGCATTTATTGGATTATTGGCTTGGCGGATCGAACGCTGCTCATCACTCGGATTGTAAAGACAGTAAATATTTGAGGAGATTTGAGGCTACAGAGTGGTTGCCAATTATCCGATCACACTTTTGTATTTCTAAAAATAAAGCTTCCCTACGCATGCGTTAATATTTCAGGCAATAAACAAGACCACAAAATGGCGGCTGTTACCATAGCTCTTTCGACTGGGCATTGTGTTAATATTTTCAAAGAAAGATATGCAGGATCATCACGGCTGGAAAGGGTGGTGGAAAGAGATTGGATGTGGAGAAAAGCAGAACGGAGATGTATATTAATTACTCAGGCTAGCGATATACCTCTCAACCAGACGGTATGTGAACAACGTTGCAGTGATTGGTCGAATAGTCCAATTCGTAGATCTTGATCGCCATTTTGAAAGGTAAGCAAGCCTTTGGTGACATCGTGGCTGGAGTTGAGCCAGCTATAGTTAGATGCGTGTACCTAGATAGCACGATAATCACAATCTTTCCATATCCATAGAAAGAGGGTTTGCATCAGTGCAGGGTCAACTCCAACCTCCATGGCTTGTACCTAGATATAGCACGATAATCACAATCTTTCCATATTCATAGAAAGAGGGTTTGCATCAGTGCAGGGTCAACTCCAACCTCCATGGCTTGTACCTAGATAGCATGATAATCACAATCTATCCATGTTCATAGAAAGAGGGTTTGCATCAGTGCAGGGTCAACTCCAGCCTCCATGTCTTGTATCTAGTTAGCATGATAATCACAGTCTATCCATATTCATAGAAAGAGGGATTGTATGAGAGTTGGATTAACTCGGGCCTCCACGCGAGTTTAATTAAAAGGACGAATGTCATGCACAGTGCGCGTGCGCGAATGTTTGAATTTTGGTTGGGTTCATTCTCGTTCCCAGTGTCTCCTCAACTAACTGAAAAATCGGAGGTTCTGGTAAGACACAAACCGGATGTCCTAGATTCTAGGACTGAAACTGCGCATGCTCGTAGCATTCTCAGTAATGGCGTCATCGAAGCTACTGAGTTTGTCCTTAAAAAGCTGAAATTAAAAAGTAAGCAGTTGAAAGCTATTCGTGCAATTATGATAAGTCGTTTATTTACCAAGGACAAAGTTTACCGTTACGTTTCTGTCTGATGCACTTCAAGGATCATCCAACTCCCGTCCAACTAAATCCCGGGCCTGAACACAATTATCGAGGAGCAAATTTCTAAACTCAGGGCGAAAGGACTTTAAAGTTACGGTAATTTGAAACACCCAGAATTCTCAGATTGCCCTGGCACTCTGAGATGACATGGTAATGCTGGAAACCAATGTCTGATTTAACATCAGTTTATAATAATATATGAGGCTGAAATTGCCATTCAAGCTGAGTGCAAAGTGGATTTGTATTGTACTGGGATTGCTGTACCATTATTTTATATAATTGCCATTGTCTTATTTTACTACTTGATACAACAAGAAAAGCCAGAGGTTTTGTGTAGATAAAAATAGTTTTCTTGAATGAGGTAATTTCCTTTGCTCCAGTGATGGTCAGACTACATTGAATAGCATTTTGTAAATTCGATCAGATATTAAACACAATTTGTGAACAAGATTTTGAATAACTACTTAAAGTGCATATGAGCCTTCATGCAATTTTCATAGCCATGAACCTCCGATAAGTTTTGAGTACTTCTGCGAATAAATGTTTGGTTTACAGGGAATACTCTATCTTCTACGCGTGTTTGAAATCATGGAAACATGACCTTTCCTGATCCGATGACCGAGAGTAAAAGCCTGGGTCGATACCTATGTAGACGTCATCTCACTAAGAATGGATTATTCTCCATGGCGCCTTTCTATCACAAAAACATCGATTTTTAGACAATATACAGTTTATGAGTTGTTAGTAATCTTAAGGAAAAAAAGTTTTTATTCAAATTATTGTAAAGTCGAATTAATTAAATGACGTCTACCACTGTATCGACCAAGAGAATTATCGCTTACAAAGGTAATAGATATATGCAAAAGCGGGGAAACCACAGCACCTAAACATCTCTCAGGAAAGTATGCAGAGTCAAATGAATTAGAAAATTCATGCAGTTAATCACCGAGAGGAGAAAATAAAAACTAGGGAAAAACATGACGCTAGAAAGAGCACCCTGGAATGCTAGTACTTCGTGGGGAATCACGAGCATAAGCGTAATAATAATTCCTAACGATAATCATAGAAATAATACAATCATTAAATAATTAATTAATTAATGTTCGGTATCTAGAGTATAGTTAAGGGAATGAAAACCAACCTATCCTATGTACTTTCGTCCAACTAGAACACAATTTTGATGTATTACTCGCGCAAATGAAGTTCAGGGGGGGTTAAGGCGGATTTTCTCGCTTTTGGCTTGGCCGAGCGGTACCTGGGCAGCTGTTTAACGTTAATTCTGTCTTTCGGTATTGAACTTGAACATTTAGAAACCGATCAGTTTTGTCATGAATGACATTCCCGAGTCATGTTGCAAAAAGAAATGGGTATAACATTTCCAGGGGGTGGGGTAGGAAATATTTGTAATTCATGGATTAATGTTAGCTATGTTGCGCATAGCTGGGGGAAATACTAACCAGCCTATCTGGTGTACTTTCATCCTGGAAGATAATTTTTTTTATGTAACGCTCGCGCAAATGAAGTTCAGGGGGGGGGGGGGGGGTTAAGGCGTTTTTAAATTTTCTTTTGCCTGTCGTTTCCCCCCCTGAACTTTAATGTCAAGCAAATGAAGAAGACCCCCTGTAGTTTTCTATGGGTAACATTTTGGTGAAAACCCCATGTCTCTACGATGTTCCTTTCTACCCGTTTTGGCCGCAAAGCATGATGGGACGGTTTCATTTGCTATTTCCGAATCCAGAACTGAATTAAATAACGTTGCAGCGTTAAAATCATAGTTTTATTAGTAAACACGACGAACACAACATATTGCTTGCAAATGTGGGGTAAGAAATGCGAACCTTGCAAAACTGAGGGGGGAGGGGTGGAAAATCCTATGCATTTCCTGTTAATAACGGTGCCCTCCCCATTAGAAATGGCTTGAATGAAGTTGCAGCGCTAAAATCATAGTGTTGGTAGTAAACACGACGAACACATCATATTGGTTGCAAATGTGGGGTAAGGAAATGCGAAGCTTGCAAAACTGAGGGGGGAGGGTTGGAAAATCCTATGCCTTTCCTGTTAATAATGGAACCCTCCCCCGTTTAGAAGTGGCTAAAATGAGGTTGCAGCTTCAAATCACAATGGATTAAGTGATGTGGCAAAGTGAAAACCATGGTTTCTGTACTCGACGCGACAACTGCCACGCGGCATGAACTGTGGAAGGCTGTCGGTTCGCGAACTTGTGATGACATTCAATGCACTTGGATGGAAAATAACAATCGTTTCAAGGAGAAACTTTTTTCGCTGATGTTTAGGCCACTTATTTCCACGAGAAGTGCTCCAAAATTCCAGTTGAGCCTTAGCAGGTGGAAAATAACCATACACCCAGGATCACTACCGCTACCATGCAAGTTGCATGGCACTACCCAAAACGCGCTATGACCTAGCTAGCGTCTAACACACGTGTTGGATTATCGTTAGCGGTATCCACTAGTAATAATAATAGTAATAATAATAATAATAATAATAATAATAATAAAGACTTTATTTTACGATGGTGAGCACTAAATAGTGTATAGCCAAACAAAATCTCTAGTGTTCCCTAGTGGGGACGGCAAAGTTAGCGCTCAGCCCTGACCGCGCGCCAACGGTTTCGGTTTGTTACAACTTTCAATCCTCACGAATCAAAATGGCTGCAAATGAGTGATTTGGTGGAGTTCTTCGGCAGCTAATTAGCTGCTTGAGAATGAAGGATATATCGGATCTACTGTCTGAAAATGCTTTTATATTTACTGGTCGATGCAGTGGCGAAGGCAATATGCGATTGTTTGGGATTTTCAGGATATAAAAGTGGCGAGAGTTCGACTCGTTGAAATCCTTCGTCTCCTATCTTTCGTTGGTTATACAGTGTACACAGCTGCTGGAGTCAAACCTCACTGAAAAACGCTGAAATTGCAACCACACACAGCCCATGAACAAATATACACATCATGTAAGCATTTTTTCTTCAATATTAGTTCTGAAGTTCCAAGACTAATGTTAGTAAATATTGCCACTTACAGAGCTTGGGTTACCTGTGGTTGAACAGGGATACATCAGACACCTTCTAACATCGGAAGGAGTGAAAATCTGCCTGGGACAAAACTCATGACAAAGCATTTGACAAGATCAAAGAAATGGTGACGGAACCACTAGTGCTCAAGTACCTAACAATACAATGTGATGCCAGCGAAGGAGGCCTTGGAGCAGCATTACTACAAGATGGTAAGCCACTGGCCTATGCAAGCAGAGTATTAACACTTGCAGAACGTAACTTCTCACCCAAATCAGGAAAAAGGCATATACGAACTCCTGGCGATAGTGTTCGCCACAGAGAGATTTCACCAGTACACGTATGGTAAAGCCGTAGTTGTAGAATCCGATCATGGAGACGATTTTCACAAAGCCTCTCGTCTCAGCACCAAAAATATTATAGAAGATGTCAATGAGGCCACAAAGATACAATCTAACTGTCTGCTATAAGAGAGGGAACGAAATGTACCCAGCAGACACTCTCAGTCGACCATTTCTGAAAACGACTGAAGACACCAGAGAATTTACAGAAGGGACTTGAAGTATAGCAATGTGTCCAAGAAGTGAACAACTTACTTGTAAGCGAAGACAGCTGGAAGTTTCCGCCTGGAAACCAAGAATAATGAAGTCATACAAGCGGCAGTCAAGACAGCCATAAAGTCGGGCTGGCCAGAGGAGAAAAAATAATTCTCATTAAACGTTAACTGTGGCAACCTACTTTCACATTCGTGATGAGCTAGTGGCACAAGATGGACTGCTATTTAGAGGAGACCGGCTAGTTATTACTAAGACTCTAAGGAGCAGTATGCTTCGACAGCTACACTCCAGCCACCAGGGAGTGGAATCAACCCTTAGAAGGGCCAGAGAGTCCATCTACTGGCCAAACATGAAAAACGAGTTGAAAGACTACATATCCAAATGTGAAACTTGTGCAACTTTTGGCACAAAGCAACAAAGGAAACACACATCAGTTACGACATCCCGGACTGCCCCTGCATGGGCTAAGATAGCCACGGATCTATTTGAGCTTGACCACAAGTACTACCTGGTGACCGTGGATTATTTCTCAAGGTTTTTTCAGATTGATAGGCTCCTTGACTTGAAGGCTATTACCGTAATCTAGAAGATGAAGGATCACATAGCATGATATGGAATCCCTGAGGAAGCAATTACAGACTATGGTTCGCAATCACTGGTCATAAATTTGAAACATCCAAGAACGACTATGAGTTCAAGCATACGACAACAAGCCCCTACCATCACCAATCAAATGGCAACGTAGAGGCAGCCGTCAAAGAATCAAAGAAGATCCTTAATACCTCAAAGGCATCTCGAAGCGATCCATAGCAAGCACGCGTGAATCACCGTAACACACCACAGGAAGGGTTCGGCACAAGTCCTGCCCAGCGTTTAATAAATAGTAGAACAAGGACGAGCGTTAATTCCTACCTCATCCAACCTGTTGAATGTTGAAACCCAACATCCCAGATAACACACTAGAGAAGGATCTGATAGATTGAGGAAAGTGAAGCAGAAGATGAAGTATGATATTCCAGAGCTTACGGAGGACTATATTGTCAGGATGCAACCTAGCTTTCAGGCTGAACGATAAAATCTGGAAGAAGGCAAATGTTTTGAAACTGATTGGCATCAGGTCCTATGTGATAGAATCAGATGGCCAACTATATATCAGGAATAGAAGGCACCTGAAGAAGACGGCTAAAGCTGATGACAGAATTCAAGATATGAGAAAGAGCCCACAGAGTCTCCAACACAAATGCCTGAAAAAGGACAAAGCCTACTGCATGTACCTCATCGCGATGAGCTTCCAGCAGTGGACAACCAACAAAATGCTGAAGCGGTTTAGTTACTAGCTCAAGAAATGCATAAGGCAACGACCACCAGCACCAAGAAGGAACAACCAATGGTTCAGCAACCTAAGCATGGATGTAGTGAAACATCTGTGAGGACAAGAAGTGGAAGACTGATCAAAGAGCCAAGCTATCTGAGAGATTTACGCTCATTCGTTTTGTTTTCCATTTAATTTCGAATGGAGGATGTTACGATCCCGATCACGTTGCGTGACAGCGTTACTAGCGTTCCATATTAGGAAAGTGAATTTACTGTGACCTTTATACCATACTAGTATACCTAACAGGTAGTGAATGCTGCATCGCTCAGTTAAGGAAGTGTATTATATAGAAGAGAACCTACAGTAGCACTTTGGTAGGAAAAATAGATTACTGGGTGATAAAAATGCGAAGGTGTTAGATGAATATATTTTGTAGTTTTGGGGCTATCGTGCGACTGTATGATGTTTGAGCTGTGGTGTGTATTTCAAAAGTTGTCGCGATTTATTTTCATTTTGTCCCGACATATCAACGATCTCCCGGTAAATTCCCTGAGCCTACCAATTCCCGACATTTTCGTAAGATTTCCGGCACAACAAACTGCTGTTCTCCCCGGTGACGTTTAAACACCGGAAATAAACTGTAATTGAGAATGTAATTGTAAATGCTAATTGTATTTTGAACCAGCTGCTTGACTTTATCGAAGCCAATAGAAGACAAGTATTTGCTGCTCACCATCTTGATAACAGGAGAGATCTTGCTCTTTGGAAACTGATAGTTCACACAGAGTTAGAAAGAGTTCGTCTACACGTCTACACTTCAACAAATTCATGATTACACAAGAATCGCATACACAGAAAGGCATTAAAGAAAGGTTGAACGAAGTTAGCTCAACAATGCAGATTCCACCTCGTGTAATGTCACGCGAGGATCAGATCCGTGCAAAATAGTGTGGTAAAAAAAGACAATCGAAGTGATGCATTGTGGTAAAAAAAAGTAATCGAGATTTGGACCGCTTACAGATTAGAACTGCTGCCTTGCTCGCTCGCTTCAGGCTCGCTCGCTGCGGCAGCAATTAGGCAGTTACCTTGAATTCATAGTTCTAGTGTAATTTAGCACAGTTGAATTGGAATAAAAGCTTGGAGTTGACTCATAAACTTGTGTCTCGATTTCTTACATTCCTCGTAGGTTAATAAATTAACAGGTAACCTCGAAACAACCGGAAACGAGTAGTTAAACTACGATACAAGCTGTTAAAAATTGTTTTAGATAACGAACAGTTCGGCCTTAAATGGACAGATCAGAGGCCTCTGCTATAAATTACGTATTTGGATCAACGCTTTAGCATGGGATCAAATGCTGGCTTCCTTCAATATATTACTATTTCAAAAGTTTAACATAAGTTTACATACCCGTGACCACGAGTTCAACACTGTCAGTTTCTCCACCTCCGCTATTATATTTAATATTGCATCTATATCTCCTATCATCAGCTGTAGACACACCAGTGATGACCAGTGTGGCAGTGGACTCTATAGATACTCGTCCTTGATATCGGACAGGACAGTCGGGAGTAACACCCCGTCTTCCAGTATCCCTTTCCTCTGTCATAAGTCCCACGAATTTGTTCGAATCGTAAAATTCCCAGACCGGTGAGTACGGGGAGAGGCCGCTCCTGTCATCCACGGTGTAGTTCCATACAAACTTAGCAGTCGCTCCATTAGACACGTAAAGTACTCTTGGGGGACGCTCGGTGAAACGGGCTTTTACTCCTATTCAACATAAACATCAATGATATCATTAATAAACTACCGTAGCCAAATTCTATTATTTTATGTAGGTTATGAACTCCTGACCAAAACCTACATTCTGAAAGCCGGTAGCGGAATTTGATTACTTAATTAGAGGAGAGCAGGGCTGAATTCAAATTCCATTATAGGTTTTGAATTCCATATTCAATACCCGTATCGGGTTTTGAAGTAATAGATCGAAAACGAGTTCAAGAGTATGACCGTGGTATCAAAACACCGAGATAACAAATGAATATCGAGGGGCGCAGCCCCGAGATGTTTTTTGCTTTCGAGGTGTTTTTGACCACGGGCAAACACGCAGAACGAGGTTTTGATATGACTTCTCAAACAATATCTGTATTCATAAATCACTAGGAAGTATTGGATGTTTGCCTGGTATTGGTACAAGTATATGTTGTCACTGGTATTTTCTGTTTGTCATATCAACGAACGTGCCCGGCAGCCGCCGGTAGTGGACAGGACAGGTGACTAGAAGTCGGAAGCACTCGTGAGGTGGAAGGTTCGAGACACACTACATACGCGGCTTAATTATTTTACTTCCATCCGTTTCCTTCACTTCTATTGAAGCCATACATGTACCTATGGTATAACCTATAATTATTTAGTGAAAATTCAAGTGTTGTGAAAATTCTGCACTTAACCCTGGAAAAACATAGACACCGTTGCAGACATACTCTATATTCATGGCGAGTATTGGATATTGGTCAGTCGAACGACACCATACATGTATATATAGATCCATTTAGTGCAATGTTTACCAATGCGTATTATTTTTACGGTCGTAACAATGATTTGAATTACTCAAGTGGAGGCACTACAAACACAGTAGCGATGCAACATATATGCCACAGACAGTGGCTTGAATCAGCGTATCCTCGCTCTACAATTACCAATAATCAATAAATGGCAAACACGCTTGAAATACCGATTATTGGTAATTCTACGACAAATCTTAACCCGAACCATAAACCGAACCCTAACCATCGGACGAGTTCACGGGTAAACGACGGGTTCTCACTCACCTAGAGCTAGGGTTCACAGGTAAACAAGAAGAGAAGGTAAGCGAGAGAAAGAGATTCTTTGAACGCTCCTACTCAGGCTCGAACTCGTAATCGTTTGCGTGTTGTGCTTGGTAGTGCAGGCGTCACGCCCACTACACTAAGCGCGTCTACCGCCGTTTTGATTTGGACAATTGTTTATCTTTATCCTTGACTGGTTTTAAGAATGTCATTGTTTAATTTGCGTTCCAGAATTAGCGATTATTGATAATCGAAGAGCAAAAGCCAATTACTGATTATTGGTAATTGTAGAGCGAGGATGTGTTGCTTGAATACACAAATAAATAGTGAATGAAAACATCAAGGCTATACTGGAGCCATCAACGCAACTAAATTGTGAAACGCATGACCAGGCAAAATTTACACATGCATGCACCTAAGTGTGTAAATAAATACACGCGCCTCAATGGCTATCGATGCTGTAAACAGTGGCGCGATTAAACACACGGTGAATATTAACTACTTATTAACCGAGCAAGCGAGGTTAATAAGGTGTTTATTATATGGCATTTTTTCGTATTTTTAGAAGATTTTTTTTTTACTTCCGCTTAACGGTTGATATTACTTCCGGAAAGCGCGCGCGTGAACTCAATTTCCCGCTCTTTTCAATTTCTCGAAAAAAGAACCAAAAGTCAAATTCAACCAAAACTCAATTTTAATGCATCTGTTTACTTGATTTTTCTTTTACAAATTGCCGGTCCTAATACGCAAAAAGACGGACCGTGGTCCGAATACGCAAAAAGACGGACCGCGCGTCGACCAATCAGAATGCAGGAAATCGCAAAGCCATATAATAAATACGTATATATGTAACTAGCAAACTAAAGTCTAATCTCAGAACATGTACACATGAAAATTTAGAGGTAACCGTCATGAATAGTAATGTAGAGGGGATATTTCAGCTTAGGCCGGTTTCCATATGATCGTCCCGATCGCTTCGATAGCTGGATTCTTTTGTTCGGTGTGAATTGAAGTGTAAATTAATACGCAGAACAAACGAATCCTGCGATCGAAGCGATCGGGACGATCATATGGGAACCGGGCTTTAGAAAACATATTTTCAGGAACTTGGAATTTCATAGAAATATTGTTCATTAAGAATTTTGGTATATAGCTGTAGGTATATTTATTGTTTTGTCATTACAAACTACAAACCTTATGATACAATAATAAGATTCCAGGTATGTGAAAAAAGTAAGAGAAAAAAAGAGATCAAGAATATTGAGATTGACAAGGCAATCGTTAGCAATGTAATATGATGCCCTGGAAAATACGTTACAACATTTGTTGATGGGCATTTACAATAACAATTTGACTAGATGCGGAAAAACGTAAGAAGTAGTAAATAGTATAAGTTAGATTATTTATAGGGACAGCAAACAGTTAATACATTAGTATATTTTTTTGAAGAGAGCTGTTTTTAATTTGTCTTTGCTTGTAATATCTTTAATATTTAGTGGAAGGTTGTTCCAGAAAAAAAGAGCCAATAACAGATGGAATTTGTTTTTCTCAAATTCAAACGAGAGTATATTCTGTTATTCTGTATGAACATTATGAAAGCTAGAGCTTCTAGTTTGATATGAGTGATATTCATAAGCATAAAAAACGTACTTCGCTTTATATTTATCAGTATTTAAGCAATCATAAAGGCAAGTGTACTTCTTTACAACGTCAGGAAATTTTAAAATATTAAGTTTAGAAAAAAAAGGTGTAATATTAATATGCTCCCGAATGGGTACCTCATTTATAACTTGTAGCTTAATGATACTTGAAAGTGGACTTATGTGGTTATTACTCCAAATTAAACAACCATAAGTTAGGTATGGATAAATCAGAGAATAGTACAAATTTATTAGAACAAGGGAGGTTAGATACTTTTTTAAAATATTTTTCTCGCTAATATATTCGATTTGATTAGACCATGAGAGACAACAATCTATATAAAAACCTAGATATTTACTAAAATGAAAATTTAGAATCGGTTTATTATAAAGAGATTATTGACCTGGCAATAAAAGTTTTATGTTGCCCCTCGATTAACATATCATTTTAACTGCTCATCACGTGTGGTAGGGATATCAATAGGGGGGTAGTCCCTTTCAATGAAATGTTAACCCCATGTGCTCTCAGTTGGGGCCTCAGTTGGATCAGTAATAAGCGACAAGTGGTGGAGCACTGTCTTTTTAACGGGTAAGTACAGTGCTATCGTCTTTAAAAAAAAATAGTTTGCATTAATTCGATGTTAGTGATTGGTAAGTATATTTTTACGACTGTTTACCATATCTTAACACTTTTGCAAGCGGACGTTTGTACGCTCGACAATCTTACTTAGATTTGTCCTTACCCATCATGCAACGATGGGCGCGAACCGGTCTATATTACACGATAACTATGCCACATCAATAAAACAACATTTTATATTCAACCGACTCAAGAAAATACACGTCCAGGACACGAAAAGGACCGCACGTGGAGCAATTAATCTTCTTGTTCGGACCAACACCGTGTACATTTTTAAAAGTTTTGATAACACATTTCTCGGCAAACTTTCATCACACTGACACTGTGCATCCTGAGATCTCATCGTGAATTGTTTAAATCACAGCTTTCTTTTTCTCTGAGGGAACCTAGTATTGATTGGAAAAAGGTACCTTTAGCAGTTTCACTGTCGTTATGATCTTTTTCTCTTTTTTTTTCCCCACGAGATCCACGAGCAATACAATTTTCTCAGCCGTCGGCCATTTTGGGCTATTTAGTAAGCCAGCGCTCTATTACCACAGCGGTTGCTTTCTCTGCGCATATTCATAGTACACGACGCATGCTCAGTTAACGAACTACCACGCATGCGCTTTCCAATCGGAAGCATAAAATCTTGCTTTCGGTTATGGATTATTCCAGAGTTCGGGGCGTTTGGTCACCGCTGGCCGAAAAACGCGCGGGCTCTGAGAACGAAATTGGTGTCACGCCGTTCTATCCATACACGGGCATGCGCAATACATCAAATGTGGACACACGAACTTCCGGTAGCGTCCCACATAGACGACGATCCCAAATCATCTTAAGGTCCCTAATAGTACAAATATGTAGGCAAGCCTAAAAGCGGAGCTCCCACTCTGACAGGATGGTTTTCTTGCTGTACTCAACTGGAGGAATCGCAAATTCGAGAAATCACAACGAGAAAAAGATGAAAATAAAAGAAAAAATTGGCAGAAGAAAAATGGCAACGCCGTAAAGAAAGAAAAGAAAACCGGAAGTAAAATAGAGAGAACAAATAAGTATACTTTGCAACTTAAACCTAAGCCACAATTAGGTGATTCAGTTCGATAGCGCCCTTTTGCCGCTGAACACTGGAGTAATATGATAGTAAGGTGATCTATAAAATGTGCTATTGTAAAGAAGGACAGACAAAACGCCGGTCCTAGGGCAACTATCAATTCTTCGAATCTTTGCTCTCTTGCTATATCGATGAGGGAACTCCGAAATAAAGTGTACAGTGTTTTAGATATTTTTGAACGTGTTCAAATTAGGATGACTAATTTGGCTCGTGATAGACTGATAGACTCGTAACGAGTTTGTCGCATTATGTTTTAGACAACAGTAGAGTAATTGCCACACCAATCAAAAACTGTGCCACTCAAAAGTACATAAATTTCGATATATATGCCCTTTTCCTAGTATCAATTGTATATATAGTGTATTTTGCATATGATATCTTCGGAACTGTTCCCTTGCTCTATGTAGCTTATAGATGTATAGAAAAATGCATGACTTGTATACTGCAACGGCGTGACGTTCTTTTGTCACGCTTAAGGCCAGCATTAGGGTAAATTAAAATTGGTTGGGATCTTGGGAAGGTACGAGAGTGACAGATGAATGCACTCACTGCTTCAAAAGTTATCGCGTTAACAAAAGAACCGTTCAGCACTTTTTCTCAGTATAAGGTCCCTCGTTAATTTAAACGGCATATATTAGACGCAATTAGAAGGTTACTAATGGTATGACGGCGAAAACAAGCGATAGAAGGGGCTGACGGCGAGTATGCATGCATATCAATGATGGCACCGTACTGGTTTGTTTTCGAAACATCGATCGAAGGATAATGTCTGCATAATTATTTCCATTTGACGAAATGGATGTGAAGGAGGCCTATCCATTGGTGTTTTTCTCACTTATCCGTTAGGTTCTGTTAATAAATCTACGAAATTTGACATCTACTGGAACTCATACTTTACTTTCGAGTCTTTACGCAATTAATGTAGATATGGATCAGTAATATAATGAAACTAATCGGCAAAAAGTACGTTGTGTTGTCATGATCATTTAAGTAAACGTAATCTGTAAAAAGATATATATAACGAGGCCACATAGAGCACTATTGCAACTACATAACTGAATATATCGTAAAATCATTGAAATAAGAAGCAACCTGAGCTACACTTACCGCTTGCCGGAAGTATCCATACTATCATCACGAGACACATTATAAACGTACATATTATTTGATAAACAACAGCATCCATTACGTTCTATCCTGTTAAAACTAATGTCGCTGTGATCAGGTTCTTGCTTGTTGAACAACCTCCAAGTATCAAATTGAAATTAAACGTATTCGTTGTAGAAACAACTTTTCAGTAAACAGAATGAACGAATGACCGAATTAATTGAATGTCGAACTTCTAGTATTAGCAATAAGTTGAAAGGTCAATATTCCTTTCCGTATGTCTTTGTGACGGAATATTTACACATTGTCACACACTAATGCTCGGGAGAAGAAGGGAACGGCAAGGAATGTAAACAGGTGTTAATTTCTCCTTTCTCGTAATTTCATTGGTTAATACTCATACATTCAATAGAAGACCATCGAAGTATGCACTTTCATTAGATTTTTTTTGTACTTTAACTCTTTCGGGTCCGAGCCTGTAAATATAGGTCCCATGAGACCTATATGAGAAAAAAATATTGCATCACATCTAGACATGCCGGAAAGACGATGTTGCGATATTATGTGAAGGGATGAATGGCTTCAAAGTCAAAGCTATAACAGGGATCGCTTGACTCTTTCACTATGGAGAAAAGCTCATTTGTTTTGGCGTTCGTTTTTGTTTCTTCGATTTTCACGAATTCTAAGGAGCTGAAAATCGGCTCAAAACATCCTTTCCATTCGCACTTGAAATCAAGAGCAAATACAAAATCAGCACTCAGTCGTTACAGTACCTTGTTTAATCTTTCCAACCAGTAGGTTTTTTTGCACAAAACACACCAAGCGACTGTGAACCACGCCGGTGTTTACACTGCATTTCTCTCCACCACGTTCTCCCCCCCTCTGGGACTCCGGTAGGGTTTTTTTTATAAGTCTTTTACCCCTACAGCCAAGAGCGGTGATTTGGACTCAAGCCGTTGCTTTAAAGTGACAAAAACACATCCTAATAGGTTGAGCAGGGGTAAAAAACTGCCAACTGCAGGAGTTCAAGGAGTTCATTGAAGAATTTTTTCCTGCGTCTGAAATCACAAACACAACGGGAAAACCCTGTCAAATCCCCTCACAAGGCCTACTAAAAGCAAACCAAGTACTTTTCAGCCATCCTCAGACTTAATGATGTCTTCAAGCTCTCTGACAGTGGCATTTTTCTCCAAAATTAGAGCAGATTTCATTGGAAACCCTACAGAAGTTGCAATACCTACTCCCGTCGACAAGTTCGTAGAATTCACCCGAATGGCATTGTGGGGAAAGTTTGAGCCCTTGGCTTAACAAATCAGCAGTATTTAATTACCCCGGGCTAGCCAAACTGGAACTGAGGGGGGAGGGTTTAGTTAGCACTCAGGATTTCACCAATTGAGCTCACACACGATCGGACGACAAAGAGTTAAATTTATTTTTCATCAAACTAACTATATTTTGAACTAATTTGGATGATTCGTATGTGGTGAATGTTATCAAATTTGTGATTCAAATATCTTTTGTTTTCTCCCTTTCCCATTGGCTAGATGGTGTTTTCTTTACGAATGGTCAACAGCACACAGTTTCCTACTAACAATTTTCGCTTGTAACTTTGACTGTGCACATCTCAGATAGCACTTAGTACTTTTAGCAAACATTTGCGGATATGCTGATTGTGCCGGGTCTGTTGTGCTTGGGGTAGTTCTTACGCGAGCCATTACTTAAATGTACATCCAGGATGGTTGCGCAGATTATTCAGTACAATTCAGATAATTGTATGTTAACTTGACAGAATCTATTTATCACTATACTACAAATATCAATCAATCTTTATTTTATATGCACGGAATTTTTGACATTACATTTATTTACATTAAAGCCGTGTCACTATAGTTAAATAATTTATATAATAATCATGTAGATAAAAATACTACTGAATTAAAAAGAAAAATATATAAATGTATGTTCACATAATGATTACCCAATCCCGCTATTAATTAGTGCCACCAAGAAGGTCGGAGGCATTTAGCTTGTTCCTAAATGAAGGTAGGGACTCGGCATGATGCATTTCAAATTTTTACCCATCATATTAACTGAAACTCTTAAAAAAGAGGTTTTCTTTTGAGACTGTAGTTTCTCAATTTAAAAGCATCAAAGGTTGTTTTTACTGCACTGGTTCAGCCACTCCTTGACTATGACGAATTGTTCAAGCAAGCAACAGTGAAAGACAATCCTGCTGCTGTACGTTGGATCAAACTAGTGATCTAATCGGCTAATCAAATAAAAAAATTGAGAACTAGTTGTATAAAGCCCACATCTGACTGGCACTCGTCACCTTAGTTCGACAACATTCCCTACAACTTTTAAAAAATTATTAAGTGTAATGGTGATTATTTCATACTTGACACGGTTTTCTTTGTTATTCATGAGGCTTTATTTTCCATACATACCCCTATTATAAATGCAAGGGATGTATGAGATGTACAGATACATCCCGGAAACTTTTATCATACGTCCTTGCATTTATAACGAGCAATTCAATACAATTCAACGACATTTTGTTGTTTGTAGCTTATACACTTAGACCCCGTCCACACGTAGCCGTTTTCGTAGCGTTTTCATATTGTTTCAGGTAATTAGACCATTGTTTCCTATTCCCTTGAGAACGGAGAACAATATAAAAACGATACGAAAACGGACACGTGTGGACGGGGTCTGAATTGCGCTTGCATTAAGGAATTTGTTTTATTATTTTCTCCAGGGAATTCATTCACCTTGGCTTCAGCCAAACTTACTAAATATCCCTTTAAGTAATGGTCCAAATAAGAACTGTAGTGTCTACGGCAAGGAATGTTAAAAGGTGTTAATTTCTATTATTCTTTCTCGTAATTTCATTGGTTGATACTTATAAATTCAATAGAAACCCATCGAAATAATACATTATCGTTCGATATTTTTTTGTGGTTGAATTTATTTTTGATCGAACTAACTATGGTTTAATGTCGAAGAATATCGTATGTGGGGAAAGTTCTCAAATTTGCGATTTAAAAATCCTTTGTTTTCTCTACATCCGATTGGCTGGATGGTGGCTTCTCTGCGTTTTCACAGAAAAAAGATCCAATAGCACAACAAATTTTATTTTCGAGATGTAGTTTGGACTGTAGATACCTCCTAAAGCACTTAAGGCATATTCAAGCAAAATCGTATGTGGGGGAGGCTCATTGCCGTAGAACAATGGATTCTACTACAGTTCTTATCTGGACCATTACTTAATGATTTAGAACCTTTTCTCCGTCTTGGTACTCGCCCCAAATCGGCTACCTAAAAAGAGCTACATCAATGATTTTTTTGCGAAAACCTCGTCAAGTATGAAATAAGACACTTAAATACCACGAACGTCGGTATTTAACTCGAACTTGTAATTCGAACTGGAAATGAAATCGTCCGTAAGTTGAACTGTATATGTCGGTGACTTTATAGAGAACAATACGAAAAAGTAAATAATAAAATCGTCAAAAGAATAACATAACTCAGAAGATACAGGGAGGCATTCGAATTGATCACGAATTATACCCATAAACAGAACTGGATATGATTTACAAACCGAGAATACCGTATTAAAATTGAATTAGATGTGACTTTGGAAACCGAGCTAGTTGAAACTGTCAAAAGAAGAGCAGGGTTTGTCATGTAAAGCTGTAACTATAAACCGAACTGTCTTAAAACCAGAACTGGAGAGTACAATTTATAAGTTATGACTCTAACAATTCCAACAATAAATAGAATTGGGTGTGGAGATTTATTTACCAAGCCTGAAAAATATGTCGAAAAATTCAACTTGAAATACCAAAGAAAGAAGAAAGATGTTAGGACTGTCAAAAGAAATAAACGCAGACTTTTGTAGTGATATTTGGCATAAATACGGCGAGTGATAAATATCACGTACAAATTATGCTATTATTTGATTATAATATGACCTAAGATAAAAGAACCGCCCGGCAAAGAGAAAATAGCTATAACCCGTGAAAAAAGTCAATTTCTGGTACACTGAACACTATATACCAAAAAGCCTTCGCTTTTTGCTTTCAGGCAGTTCATCAAACACAATCAAACAATGAAACAGTTGTCACTTTGCTGTTTTATTAAAGACACTAACTGTTATACATCTCCAAGAATAAACTTTACGATCAAAAACTAGAAAACTGAACGCAACTATCGCAGCTGGAAATGAAATTCCAGCTCTTAAAATTAGTACAAGCAAGGCTTTTTTATTCAGGCAACTTGAATAGGATTTGAATCAACTGTCTCACGCGGCAACGGGTCACATGCGACGGGCACCGCTTGCATAATAAGGGTGAGGTGTCGTCTTCAGAGCCCGACCCAATAAAATGTAGTGAAGGTGTTTTTATTAACCAGAATTTCCATGAACTTTATGAAAATCAACCCGAATTGATAATTGATTTGCTCCAAAACAAGACTCGGTTTGCCAAATTGAGCTCAAACCTGCACCGGGTACCGCCGCACATCTCATTTACGTCGTGTACATGAGTGCCCCCCGGAGCCATGACTCTCGCATCTGACCCAATGTCCGCCATTGTATTTTCCAGGGAAATTCGAGATTAGCATTTCTAAAAATAGACTACTCTGTAAACTGATGGGCCACTACCCCAATACCAGATGGACACTTCTGGTTATGGACTTCTGGAGCAATTCAATTTTATTTTGGAATTCACGCTTCACGTTTCTTAGTCAACTAAAAAATCGTGTTGGTAGCTACGGTAAATGCTGCAATTTTCATTCGCGCGACCAGTGCAACAAGATTTTTTTATGCTCTCATTTAGGGGGTGCATTTATTGTGGATACATATTGTGGATACATAAAGGTTTTGATATATAACCCGTAAATGGCCGCCTACTTTAAAAAGAATTTGCCGAATAAAGGAAGTGTATGTTACCGACTTGATAAACTTTAAAAGAAAACTTCCTGAATAAACAAGCTAATTAACTAATTAAGATCTAAAACGGCGGAAAGTTTTAAAACTAACCGACTTAGTTTGCAGCGAGTGGAACTCATATTTGGAAATAACTGCCAGATAGCCTGATAATTTTTACATGCATGAAAACCATAATGAAGTTGACGTAGTTATTGTTGTATGTAAGTTTTGATAACCCGTAATACTCGCGTCGATCCATCTACTTTAAAAGAACTTCGCCGAATGAGGAGTGTTACCGACTCGCGTGCTTTGTTGGAAACAAATGTTAAAGAGTTGCATGCATGAATTTCTGAAACACCGTCTTGTTTTCGATCTTCTACTATAAACCTTCAGAGCCAATAATCTACTTATTCTGGAGGTGAATTTCACAAATCTGCAACACTTCCGTATTTTCACAGAGCAGTATCAACAGTTTACTTTCTAAACTCTTTCAATTCCACGCTTCCCAGTCTTTTACCGTCCACTATGTTGCCCTCTTCAGTTGCGTTCACACTAGGGCCGAAACATATTTAAAATAATCATGTTTCAAAGAAACACGTTTCCCATAAACGTGTTTGAAACTGCATTGTTCACATTAGCGGTCAGTTTCAAACACGTTTCCGTAATTTATGCATGCAGGTTGCAGTTTCTACAGCAAACTTTGTTTTTAGAGTTTAAATGGAGCTCGAACTTGTAGTTGCTTTTATCCTCTGGTCGATCAATCTTACTAATCAGGCTCTTCGTAGGCGAACAATCTTCCAACGTTTAGCCAGTAGACAGCTGTTGCGATATCTTCGGCTCAAGATATTTCGTTTGAAATCGACAAGCATAACAGCTTAATTTTAGCGATTGTTGGATTGAGAGTTTTGCTCTGTTTTGCTGTTCGAGATTGTGCAGTCACGTTTTGCATTGCGGTCCGGTGCGTTGAAAGTCTCTCTCTTGCAGTTTGATAGCAATGTCAGTTCTTCCAGATATTTTTCTTCCTTCCCATGCATCGCAGATACAAGTTGATAAGACTCGTCACATACCCAGTGATATTAACCGCCTTTCTAGCAGTAACGTCCTCTCCATGTTTCGTTCGTGCTCAGACTAAACATGTTTCAGCCTAGTGTGAACGCAACATAAGTGTTCGCTGGAACTTTGAAGCGCGGTTTTGCACAACTTTGCCATACACATATTTCTTACGGAATTAATAATTCATCAAAGCACATATTGTGTATTGATTCGGCCGTAACGATGAGATCTTGGGTATTGATTCCGCGGCCAGATCATCCACGTACTCAGCCATGCTCGTGTTATGAAATACACTCCAAAAACTATTTAATAATTCATGATGTACGAAGCCAACCAGAGGACCACGTGCAGTACTTTGAAACCCCGTCAAACTACTATCTACAGTACTTTGGAATTCTTTTCCAAGTCCTTTGAACATTTATAGTTCAAAGCTCTTGGACTTAGAAAAGAATTTCTCAAAGCATTAATAATTCATGAGATAGTTATCCAATGGAGGAGCTGTATTTGGTCACATGCATGGGTCTTGATACCGGGTGAAACCCTTGTTCGAAGCTTCGTCAGGTGGATGTATCTTGACATCCAATGAAACACCAGTTCCAAACGCACTAGTGTTTGATCAATATTTCTTAATCATCATCAGTTCAAGAACCACTAACTAATTACATACTGAGAAACTACAAGTAAGGAGCGAAGAAGTAAAGAAATAAAGAACGACATAGAAAGAAAAAGTGTGCCTCCACTGGAGTTCGAACCTCGACCCTTCCGACTGCTTGTACTAACTCTTCACTACTACACTACTAGTACGCTAGTTGAAATCACTGCCATCAAAAAAGAATAATAAGCCATCTATTGAATAATTAGATACAACAGTCAAACGGTAAACAATACTTGCTAATGAAGTTTGAAAAGAAGCGTATGTACATTGTCGGTTTTGCATTCGCATGAGAAGACATGTCAAACACTCATTGTTCGTCTTTCGTCAGGGGATTCCAAATATTTCAAAAACAATAAAACCCGAGAGGCGTATTTCTCAATATTTGGAACCCCTGATGAAAGACTCCAATTCGTGTTTGACGTAGTTCTTCAAAGTACTGTTGGCAAATACCTTGAACAAAGAGATCGGTCTCACGATTGATCACGGACTTCCCCAAGCGCGGTGAAAAACTATCAAGGTACATACCTGTCTTGATGCATACAGACCGTCTCTCCAATGTGGGACCTGTTTATTTGCACAATGCCCTGACACTGCGCATATCCGTGACGCCAACTATAGTGCCAAACTAAATGTATTTTTGTTGGGCATTCGTAATTAGCACCTCGTGCTCTTCCCTAAGGACTTGGAGTTGTTATTTAAGATGATATTTACATATAGTTTTCACTTGACGCCAACCAGTTTACACGCTTGGTTATCCGGGCCAAATTAAATGAAAGAAGCTATCACTTGTTCGGATTTAGCGGAGTTTCGTATGTTTGTTCTGGAACAACTTTCTCTTCACAAGTCCAAGTTATCAGACAAGTTTAATCAGGCCCAGAAAACAGCTACTACCGCCCTTTCAGTTTCCCGATAGGTTAAAGAGGACGTCGAGTTGTCGTTCAACTACCCATCCAACGCAAACAACTTCCAGTTCAACCGTCGTGGACTCGTCAGATGAAGGCTGGTTAACCGGCCAACATTACGAAGATAACGGCTGTTGCTTTAAATGGAAAAAGATGACAAGAAGATTTGTAGTGCTGAAAGGGAAGCGCCTTAGTAAGTGAGCAAACTCACTCTCGGATCAAGTGGAATGCTGAAAAAGCTGGAGAACGAAGCCGGCAATCTTCATAAACTACCAACAGGTCTCGGTCACGTGGGCAATGGCCGGTAATGGCCGACCCAGAACCAGCGCTTTTTCTAGCCTCTCAATGTATCACCAAGAAGGCCGGCAGTTCAATGAATCTTGGGGCCCCTGCAGAAACTGCGGTTCCTTTACACATTGGTGGCTTGAGTGCTCAACCAGGCTCGCGTAGTCGCTAAAAACCCTCCCGTTGGAAGCCTGTACAGTTCCACTCCCCATTCCGTCCAAACGGTTTCTAGGGGTTCATTTTTGGGGTTACTAGCTCAAGGCTGACGCCTCTAAAGTTCTTGGAGGCCACGAGATGTTTCTTTCGGATACCTGTAACAGGGATTTACCTGCAGTTTCCGGACGGCCTACTATTGAACATGAATTCAAGGGAATCCTAACGCAAGATAAGTACACTTTTAATTCGTATTATGAGCAGTTCTTGAAATGTAATTTACATGAGTACCAGCAAAGGATAGCTCCCCTTATACTTAAGTTAAGTATCGTCTCAAAACACCCTTCTCACATTTTCTAATACGCTTCAACCACACTTTCCTAAATTTAGAAAAGCGATTCAAGCGTGCTTAGATTATCATCCCCGCCTACTGAATTAGAAACCAGGCCTTTTGGTATTTTTGCAGCCAATCAGACGGCGCGAAATCCATTATTTATTACTTTCAGTCATTCTTCGATCGGTTTAATCAAACTATTCAACATGAACGAAAGCGAAAGTAATCAAACGAGTTGTCGAAAGGTAGCGTTTGTCCAAATCTCAGACAGACAAAGGGATATACTCATTTGCTTTTACGAGAGAGGAATGATAAACACGAGGAAAGATACTGTGTCCGCTTACATCAAGAAAGCTGCAGAGGAAACGGGCCTGTCGGAGGAAAGAGTGAAGGTGAAGAAATATTCAACCATTCATTTAAATATACTGACTTTGCTTTCCCTGGATTCAGTTTGATTAAGTTCAATACCAAATTCATTAGATTACATTTGAGTTGGTAGGCCGGGGGTAATGAGCTGTTATTTGTTTTACAGAAATGGATCTCTAACGAAAAATGCAGGAGAACAAAACGTCATGCAGCTGCATCGGTTGACGAGGAATCGAACGCGGACGGACCTTCTTCGGCAAAACAACCAAGATTGCCGTCTTTCAGAAGAGGGCCATCTTCATACAACCTGTTTTGTTCAGATTTTCTGCGCTCAAGTACGTATTCTTTCTCGCTTAAGCTAAGATGGTACCTCTCCTGTCCAGAGAACGAGCCAGGCTCAGCGCCATTCCCGCTTTAAAAATACATTTGTCCATTGAAAAAAATACAATAATGGTCAAATTGACCAACTTTGGCCGCTTCAAAAGGAAATTAAATGCCAGTTCACTCGCATAAGGGCCAAATTGTCCCTTCTGGCTCAATCCCTGCTGTCACCTTTTAATTTAATTGTTCAATTAAATGAAATGCATATTAAATATAAAATAGCTCTAGATAGTGCATTGCCATGCAATCTGCAATGTTATATAAACAAATAGCACTAGTTGGTGAGTGGAATGATCTAGCAACCCCTGGGGACAGGCATTCTCGTTCTAGTTGGCAAAAAAACAAAATTGTGTCAGTGGGGGGAGCAGGTGGGAGTTTCAGCAAAAACACGGGCAGCCAGCTCTCTGATTTATGCTCTTGGGATAGAGGAGGGCTATATAGGTTTGCTGCCAGATCAAAAAGGAGGATTTGATTGAGAAAGGGGGGAACTTCAATTTTTGTCGCAACCCCTTTTACACCCTGGATCTGCCAAAGATATTACATGTACATATCCGCCGGCAGACCTTACAGTGAACCATGGAACCATAACCAATACAGGGGACTTGTTGTTAACCAAAGAATTCAATCTGACAGTTTTAAACATTTTTCTATTGATCACTTAAGTTGTTTTTCTAATACACCTATCAGCGGCCTCCCCAAGGGTCGACCCCTGGGCTAACCACAGAGATATGTGGGGGAATACAAGAGGATTGAATGCAAACATTGCCCCTGGGGTCGGGGAAATGCTCGACTTTGTTTTAGGGTTGGAAAACTGGGGTGGGGAATTTGTTCAAATTGTTTTTGTCATGAAACTAACCACAGAGATTGTGTTTTCTTCTTTAATACAAGAGTTAAAGCATGGTATGAGATATACCAAGATTTTCTAGCCACCCGAAGACCAGCATAGAATTTCATAGACTTTCTCAAAGTCCTTCTTAGCCCCCGGCGCGAAGGACTTTTCCCACTTGCAGCACGCCAAATTTACCGGTTGATTTTTCAACCAGAGGAGTGGCTTATGACGTAACTAAGATTTGCCCAATCACAAAGCGTCAATTCTTCAGGCATTGTATGTTGACGTCTCAAGTCAGTCGTCCGTGGATGTGGTGTTTACAATTTGATTGTACTCATAAAGAGTTTGTCAAAGGCGCAAAATATAAGCTCCATTTTTCGCCAAAACATAATTATTCCCCCAATTCATTTTCCTGCAGGTTAAACAAGTCGAACTCGCCTCTCACTTCGATTATCGCCCTCGCTTTTTGACCCAGTAATCGCTTACCCAGTGACTAAGCGAGTTCGACTTGGAGCAAGTCTAAGAATTTCAATGCTGCACACGAGTATTCTTGACTGGGCTTGGGTTAATATAGGAATACCTGGCTGGATTTTAGATTCTTTTGAATGGGTATAAGATTTCCTTTTATTTCTTTACCACATAGTGCCGCGTTTAAATAACAACACATCAGCGTTGTCACGTACCTATTTTATTAACGAGGCTGTTGTTGATTTACTCTTGAGTATGAGCTCTGTCGTTAAGTTTTTTCTTTACCGAGAGTGGCCAAACGAGTGTAGGCTCATATCTGATCTTAGACATGTTAATCAGTATATTTATAAACTTAAATTTAATATTGAAGACGCCAACATTTTCTTCAGTACCTCCGTTATCAGCATATACAAGTTTGACATGAAACTAGGTCAACTTCAAATTAATATTTGTGACGTTAACCAGTGCTTGGGTTTTCAGCGGCTGCTATTTAATTCCAACATACCTAAGCGTTTTCAGTTTACTGTTTTAACCATTCGGCCTGTCTCTTTATGAAAGTTTTCCGTCCTCCAGTTCGACATTGGCGAGCACAAGGTATTCATTAGTATGGATTCTCATACTATGCCGGCACCTTAACATAACGGTTTTGTTTCTTTTCCTGAACGGAAAATGCATTAAGCTAATTAGTCCTCGTAGAGCTTATACATAAGAGTCCTATAGTCTCTCCTCGGTTCGTTGCCTCAGTCGTGGGTAAAATCTTCTCCTTTTCATTCGGAGTTGGTAATGTCACCCTTTTGATACCAAAAATCTTAGTCTTTCGTTCAGTTTCATCAATTGAGATACTCCACTTGACACGAATGAGTTTCAGTTTTCTGCAGTGGCTTCAATAAATACCATTTTAGATTCATAACTGCGTTTAGCTCAATGGTAGAGCTCTCCTCGAGTATTCACCTCCGGTTGGTTTGGTTCATTCTGATGCTAGTAGTTATGCCTGCGGTGGCTATACACTGTATCTTGATAGGGAATTCGAATTATTCTATCAAGCAAGCTTTGATCTTCTACTTAAATCACTCTTGACAGTAATGCTAGGGAGCTCCTTGTTCTCCTGTATAGTGTGAAGTCGTTCAAGACGTCTTTGCGGAATAAGGCAGTTAAGACTTTCATGCACTGACTAATAATGCAGCATCTGTTTGTGCTAGAGGTAACACTGAATTCCCTCCGACTCCATGCCCTTGCGGTTGATATACGGGTTTTTATTATATTTCGCTTGAGCGGTACAGTCAATGGATTCCTAGGTCTCTCAATGAGTTTGCCGATTCTATGAGTCGGATTGTTGATTATGATGATTGGTCTGTCTGCAATTGTTTCGGCTTATCTGCTATCTTCCCGGTTCTTTCGAAGTTGATCGATTTGCTTCTCCGTGTTCAGCTAAGTGCGTCCTGTTTTCTCCAAGTTCTGCAATCTTGGGGTGTGAAGAAGTTGATCAGTTTGTGTTAATTGGCGAGGTGTTAACAATTGGTTATATCCGCCTATTTGTCGTGTAATTCGAAACATCTTATACCTTGAGTTTTTCTCATGCTTCGCGGGGATGCTGGTGATTCCTAACGACAATCGGCTAGTTTTTAGCCTTTTCCTTCTCCCGTCTGGTGCGCCTAGAGCTTCAGTTCCATACATTGTTGACATTTACGACCTTTGAGGTATATCTAGGTTTTCCTACCATTTTCAGTGCATTCCGGTCGTCATTCAGCGGTACTAGTTGTCCGTTTAGATACTTCCTCTGAATTTTCGTGGCATTGCTTGGTTTACTACCGATTTATAATGGGGTGTTATAGGTGTTTTCATTATTAGTGTATGTACGGATGCAAGCACTGTAGAGCGTAAGAGTGTGATTTTATCGTGATTGTATGGTCATACCGCTTTATAGCGGAATATATTGGTTGTTTGTGCACTTACTATATGTATGTATTGCACACCGCTTTATAGCGGAGATACCTGGCATATAAGGGTTTGAGTGATATATTATGTGATGTACAGTTTGTTTCATTTTAATAGGGATCACTGTCAGATCGCTTATTGTACACCGCAGTTTATAGCGGAGATATCCCGGCCTTACATAAGGGCATTAGTGATATATTATGCGATGTATAGTTTTATTTCATTTTAGTAGTGATCACTGTCAGATCGCATGACAACTGTGGCTTTGCATCATGGCCTATGACTGCTTTTTAAGATTATGTCATAATAGCTAAATGTTGCTTCGTTATGTTCTTTCGTTGCAATTACGTATTTCACACCATGGCCAGATTCCGTTTTTTCATTGCTAGTGGTTAAGCTTTAGTTTTGCTTGGGTGTAGTTTCATTGTATTTTCATTTGAATAATTATCGTTAGATATTATATTTGCAATAATAACATTGTAATGAAGTACTTGTCTTATTTTCATACGAACGTTGTTGTTATCCCTACTATCTCTGTTATAAGCACCGCTTAATAGCGGAGATATCCGTTACATAAGGGTATGAGTGATATATATTACGTGATGTATGGTTTGTTTCATTTTAATAGGGATCACTGTCAGATCGCTTATTGCACACCGCTTTATAGCGGAGATATCCGTTACATAAGGGTACGAGTGATATATATCACGTGATGTATGGTTTGTTTCATTTTAATAGGGATCACTGTTAGATCGCTTATTGCACACCGCTTTATAGCGGAGATATCCGTACAAGGGTACGAGTGATATATTATGTGATGTTTAGTTTTGTGTCATTTTAGTAGGGGTCACTGTTAGATCGCTTGACACTCCTGGCATCATGGCCTACGCCTTGCTTTTTAAGATTATGTCATAATAGCTATAACGTTGCTTTATTGTTGTCTTTTTGTAGCGATTATGTATTTCACATCAGATTCCGTATCAGATTCCGTTTTCTCATAGTGGTTAATCTTTAGTTTTGCTTCGGTGTAGTTTCATCGTATTTGCATTTTAATAATTATCGTTTGATAATATATTTGCAATAATAAAATTACATTAATGTACAGTTGTCTTATTTACATACGGATGTTGTTGTTATTGACATGGTACTCATTCCATTTCACACTGAACCCTTATTCCCTACTATCTGTGTTGTAAGTTCTAGGTCCCAAAGTCTTTTCAGTCCCACTTCGCCATCCAGCCTTGCAGTTGCTGCCCTGTCAAGTACCAAGCTTCCTCAGCTACAGCAGCGCTTCCAACACTCTGAAGTCGTACGGCGGTTAATTAAAGGATGAAAGTCCTGGGCTGCATCTTTCCCTGAAGTCATATATTTTCCTGCTGAAGACACTCGTGTTGCCCTGTATTTAATGTCTTTAGTCCAGTCGGGTCACACATTTTCTATAGTTCAATTGGTTTTTATAGGATAATACCATGCCTGTAGTGTACCCAATCCTTGTCATTCATATTTTCTTAAGAAATTTATTTTTAGAGTGTTGTAAAAGCATTGCCTTTGGACCTGCAACAAAATTTGCTCGTGACTGTTTCCTAAGGTATTTAATTCTGCAGTTATTCTGCACTGACTACATTACTTACATTCCTATTATAATTGCCACCGCGATCTTTGTAATCTTGACATAACTGGTCGGCATCCTCCTAACACGCCTTGCTTGATATGTATGTAGAATATACAACATAAATATTTTCTATGCGGCGGAGCGCAGTGACAGAGCATAGAAATGTATTTTTGTTGGGCATTCGTAATTAGCACCTCGTGCTCTTCCCTAAGGACTTGGAGTTGTTATTTAAGATGATATTTACATATAGTTTTCACTTGACGCCAACCAGTTTATACGCTTGGTTATCCGGACCAACATTTTCTAGACATTTCTCTGTAATCCGGGCTTAAAGTGCATACGAAATGAAAAATTTTTTTTAGTTTTTCTATCGTTCAATATCTCCTAAACATCAAAGCAAAAGAAAATTGCGAAGAAAAAAATTATAAAGCTGAGATTTTGCTTCGCAAAGTTGTCATACATGCACTTGAAATATGGTCAGGAGACTGGGGCGAGTCAAGCTCGTGATGACGTAGCAACCTTGACACACTTGATAGCATATTCGCAGACGTAAACAAGCTCGATAAACCTGCGAACCGTCGGCCGTCCTTGCTCTTCGTTGCAAAACTAAAGTATTAAGATGTCAGAAAGCGAGCAAAATTATCTTCATCTTCGAGTTCAGAGAGTGGAAGCCACGATTTTGATGAAGTGGAAGTAAGGGCGAACGGATTTTAACCGTACGAAGATGAGCCGCTTGCGGACTCCAGCGATGGGGAAGACGACGACGAAAATTATGTCTCTGGCGGTGTTGTGCTCTAGATTCGAGGGCCAAGTCCCGGTAAATCAGTGGATCACAACAGGAAGCCTTTGTATCGGAATCCTCCGCTTGAAATCTTTTCTGGAGCAACTACAGAATGCAGGGCCACTTTTAAAGCTCCGTCATATTCATATTGAGCTCGTTTGCTCGTGGCCCTGTATTCTGTAGTTTAGCTTTAAAATGTGACAAAGCACGAAAACTTCCTCCTCTTTTGAAAGACCGAAATGGCAGAGGATACCGTCGTCATGCAGGTCAGTCTGAAAACGAGTAAGTGATTTTTTTTTATATTCATGTTTATAGTTTTGGAAATGACAGCGAATACTCTATACAATACATGTACGTATTTGTGGCTAGTCTTCCCTTTGTCCCTCCCTGGGGTTGAAAATGGGTAGGATTTTTTTAGGGCTTGAATACTCGGATGGAAGTCACGTGTCAGGTTGTAATAACAAAAATATTGCAATTATTCAGTACTACTTCACCGTTTACTTGTGAACACTTGAGAACTCGTTTTGTGATGGTTTAATAGGGAGGGAGACGCAATGTATTCATCGGCAGTCAAACACTATTCACTTCCGGCCCCTAGTACTTGAACCCTAACCCTAAAAGTAACTTCATCCTTGCAGAGTAATGAAATATACAGAATAAGTACACGTAAGTTAGATATACAAATGTGGCTCCACCTTTTGTACAAACACATAAATAATGAAATACAAATAACAATTAACATTACTATTATAGCAGCTATTCTAAGGGAAAGCCTACGTTAAACTTTCTTCTTGTAGCTTCCTACGAGCTGTTGCATACAGATGGCTGATCTGCTGAATTTGTGGCTATATGGGCTGGGACAATAACAGGCCGTTGCCAGCCAGCTGTGTTTATGACATATGGCAGAGGTTTAATACACCCCATCACCAGGCAAGCAGTTACCAGCCAGCAGAAGCAAGGGCACGATAGTGTTTGTGTATCCATAATGTACCACAATAGCTAAACTTTATGCGTTGCTGCATATGTTATTCAATGAAACTTCTATCAACATAAATACATCAGTCAACGTCACTATTAGCATTTCAAGGAGAGGTACTAAGTTAAAATGGAAATTATATAAATGTACTAATATAATATATATAATAGAGTTTGCACAATGCCAAGTGGTAATGTGCAGGATACTGTAGATCCTTACATGTAGCCTCTCTTGGGTGTGGAAAAACAAAATGTTGTATCCACTGTTACTCGCTAAGGATCTGCATACAATTGTGCCTCCGTTAATTGAATTCTAAGCATGCCTGATACCCCTGGGAATTTCAGTATTTATAATATTTCTTACAAATGCTCCACTGTCGGACTTACAAAGCCTTGATCAAGTACTGTAAAATGTGTTAAAATAAACAATCCCCATCCCCAGGACTGGTTGGTTGGTTGACCAATGCCCCACCCTTTCCCGGATAGGGGGGATTGGGCACACTTGGGGAGCCGGGGTGGTGCAGTGGTTAAGTGCTTCACCTCTCACCTCTGTGGCCCAGGTTCGAATCCCGGATGCGACACCATATGTGAGTTGAGTTTGTTGCTGTCTCACCCTTGCTCTGAGGGTTTTTCTCCGGGTTCTCCAGTTTTCCTCCCTCCTCAAAAACCAATCTAAATTCTAATTCGACCATGGAGTTCGTCGGAATTAAACATAAGCCTCTGGCTTGGGAGACCCAGTAACGGCTTCCTGTATCTTCGACGTAAAATATACCATATATTATTATTATTTACCATTTATTATTGTTAATTGATATACATTAGTGGTAGTGTGCTTTACAACTGAGGCTTTCTTTGGTCTGGCTGATAGACAATATGACTTGCTAAGATTATAGTGATATCACTCTACCAGTTGCAAAAGGCTAATATAACAAAATTTATTATTTACAACTTTGCTTTTTGATAGTGGGGGATGGTCAGTAACTATTCACAAGTTAGAACTTTTAGGGTGCCCCTTTTTTGGGCTGTCCACATTTGCTGCACACAGGAGCCTTTCGTTTGTGGCTGTTGTCACAGTAGACTGGATGTCAGCTAGCTTGTAAATCATCTTGTTCTTTGGCTGTTAGACATATACAGAACATATGTTGACTTATACATGTATTATTTAAAACCATCCCTAGATAAAGTGGTGAAATGATTCTTGGTATTTTGAAGGATCATGAAATGTAAGCCTTTTGTAAAAATAAAAAGCTGTACATTAGCAAACTAATATATGTCTTGAAGGACTTATTGAACATTTAATTAATTGCAATGGAAGAATAAAATGCATGTTCTCAGAAAGGCTTTTTACTTTTTGTGCTTCATTACAATTACCAATCGTGTCAGATTTACAGAATGGCAATATTGAAGTTCAGTTTGCATTAAATTCTACTTAAGAATAGTCTAATATGGACCTTTTTCACACGGCGCCATGTTTAATCCCAGGAGAATAAAAACCTTTGTTTTGCACGTGTGAACTCTTTCTGAAACTGAGCAGTACGAGGCTACATGTGGGAAATCTATTGTTTCTAGCCAACATGGCCACCGTGTGACAAAAGCCCATTGTTTTAGTAGAAATTGGTTTTGGACAACATTTTCGAGATTGACTATATATATATTTATTTCATTTTTGACACATTTCTATTGTTATTCAATAACCCTTATTTCACTAAGATGCATGTGAATTTCAATATATTGCTCATTAGATATATGGAGGTCTTTATATGATATAAAGGCCCTTGAATACCTAATCAGGTCTTTATATTGGCATTCACTGGAATGTTAGTGAAATAAAGGTTATCGAATAACGATGAAATAAGTCCGTTAAATACCTTGGTTCTCTCAGTATTTAACTCTTACATGTATGTGAATCAATTTTTGTTTAACTAATGGTAAGGGGAAAATACCTGGAGAATTTCGAAGTGTATGATCTTAAGGATTGTGCAGCAGAACATAGTGTAAGCCCTGTATTTTGCACTATGCCCCATAGAGTCAAATGTCCCATCCTGCACCACGCCACAAGATCAGCAGGAACAGGATTCAACTTCTTTTGGTGAATAAAGTATGTCCTTATATCATAAGCACATAGCCCCATGTGTCTGAACACCAGCAACACCTTGCTTATGGAAGCCCCAGCCACGAGAACAGCAAAGCTGGGCAAGATGTTACCAGCTGGGCACTTCCCAAGGACCAATGGTTGAGACTGCCATTTGAATGCATATTGCCCAGTTTTTGGACAATGCTGGCATACCATCACCATGGTACTGTACCATTATGTCTGATGCTTATGGTAGGCTTTGGTTCCTTGCACTTAAAGCAAAACATTGTGAACAATGCTATCAGCATGCTAATAAACACAATGAACTTGGGCTCTTCATAGCTGGTTGGCCTGGTTGAACTCTTAAAATTGTTTTACCAGCTTTTTATTTAAAATTGTATAGTCACATTTTATATATCTACAGCCAAATATGTTGTCAGTAAAATAAAACATCTTAATTGCCAATCTTAGAATAAATATACAATAAATTATTGTAGATTTTAACTAAGTTATGTATTTTCAAATTATATGTACCTAACATTATTTGGAGAATTTAATTTCCTTGGGAATCCTGATCACTTTCTTCATCATCCTCTGCTATCGGTTTAGGCAGGAGAGTACCCTGGTTCCAGAGGTTTTCTAGAAAGAACAACCGCGGAGAAAGAGCCGTTCTCTATCTAGAAAACCTCTGGCTCTGGAGAGCTAGAGTGCAATGTTTACATTTTGCCTCATTAGCATAAATCAAAAAAACTTCAAGAATCAAATTAAACTAAAGATACAAACAAACAGACTCCACAAATCGAAAGAGAATGCCACACTTAGTAATCACTGAAACTTTGAGAGTAATATATTTAATCTTTTCGGATAAATTAGCTTTTTCAAAACAGTAATGAGTATTAAAATTTACAAAGATTATTGTAAAAGTAGTACATACAATACTCTTTTTATTACATAATTTCGCACATCCAATATTCAAAAGGCAATAACCTTTACTTCCGTACGTTAGTTTACAATCTATTTCAAACAAAAATAAAGATGCTTTGGGCGATGTGCACGGTTTTACAATATTGAGAGAGGGACATTAGAAATGGACTTACTTGTCTTTGCTGCGAGCATGCACTCGGCGGCGGAGAGGACACATCGCGACTAGAACGGCATCCTTGGTCGGAACTGCTCGCCTGATCAATTTTTTTTTTCAACGTGGAAGCTATTTCGTAGTATCTGACGGACCAGAGAAAATGATCTACCTCAGTGCTCGTAGCCGTAGCAGCTCTGCTCAAAGTCAAAGTGAGCCGAACATGGGGCAAACTAGCCTAAACCCTCTTCCTGTGTTTATGAACAAAACGCATCCACTTCTGTTTCACAGCTTCTTCCTTTGGGAAGTAGTACATAGATATGCCTTCCGTATAGCTGTTGTTCTTACAACCGACCTTGTTTATAGGGCCACCAGCCACACAATCATCGCCGCCGTTCTTTAGCTTTCTCTTATTCTTTCACTGGTAGCCATGTTTCGCTTACCGCTGTGTCAAGGTTACTACGTCATCCTACGTCACAGGCCCTGTAATTGGATCGTATGGCCGCGCGGGAAATGTAACCATTTTTGAAGCGTTCTGGCCGAACTTCTAGGCGAAAAAAATATGCCATGAAATCGCTTCAGGTAAACGAGACCCAAAAATTCGGACTTTTGAAGACTTAATTTAGGATATTAGGAGTTAATATTTTTCATTTCGTATGCACTTTAAATTAACAGCGTTTGTACATGTAAGTTTTTTCTTTTGATGACCCTTAACCTCCAGGGGTCTCGGCGAATTCGCATTGGGTTGGAGTATACGTTTCCAGAATATTTGTATTCCTCAAAGTGAGGTTTTAACATGGTTTTTCGTATCCGGCGATTCGTCATTAGTTTAACATTAATATGTAATGTTTATACGGCAATAAACTTGACATAACTGGTCGGCATCCTCCTAACACGCCTTGCTTGATATGTATGTAGAATATACAACATAAATATTTTCTATGCGGCGGAGCGCAGTGACAGAGCATAGAACTATAATGTTTTCATCAAATTTCACGCCAGGTTGCAAACACGTACTCCCACGAGAACAAGCGCATAATTGTTAACGTTCCATCTTTTCTTTAACAATGGACGTTTGATTACTTAAGTCAAACAAAGCAACGTATGTAAATACGCAAGTACAACCTACATGTACAAGTCTGAAACATTGAAACTCTAAATGGTTGAAGTTTTAAAATCATTTTGTTGTTTATCCCACAACCACCAAACAAGCATGAAATTGTTAAGTAGTTTTTGAAGTCGTTTCTGAGCCTCAGACTGGAACTAATTGCGCGGACTTTGAAGCCCCGTTCAGTCCTCATTGTCGGCCTTGACACATTTATTTTACTGAACGGATTTCAGCCGATTCAATTGCCAAACTTATTTGAATATGAAAAAGCGGTTAATTGTATAAGGAGTTTTAACACAACATATTTCAATGATCATTAAAAATTACGAATCACGAATAAAAACCTTTAATTGCCCATGAAAATGGTTCATTATAAAACAAAAGATGACAATTTGTTTTCAACAGAAACACAGTCACCAAAAATGTCTTCAAAGTGTAAATGTACTGCGCTTTCTTTCTGGAACTGTAAGCCTATAAAGAAGTTTAACCAGGTTTAACTAACTCAAATTCAACTGATAATAATAATAATAATAATAATAATAATAATAATAAACTTTATTTCCAGAGGATACACGCTTACCATAAAAAGAGTAATTTAAGTAATTTAATTGGTCCTAGTAGTATATGAATTGTTGCTTCTGGCCCGATTACAACAAAATACAACGAACACACTGTTGCATTTGTTGCATTTTATGACATCTCACCCTTCGGGTTCGTTATCATAAAATTCAACAAATGCAACAGTGTGTTCGTTGTATTTTGTTGTAATCGGGCCAGAGAGCAACAGTTCATCTTCTACTATAGTTCATTTATTGTATTTATAATTATATATTAAAGGAATATAATCATAAGGTATTATATCAGGGCTAAGCATATATTGACATTTATTCGAACATTTGGTTTATAGTGAATTTATTGTATTCTAACACCCTATTAGAGGATGGATTTATAAATTAATCCAATTCGAGGTAGACGCCATTTCTATAGTCGATAGAAATGTCGATCCAAGTCCTACGCGATCTTTTCGTTGAAATATTTCGAAACGCATTAGAAGCATGTATCGATAACTCCAATGAAGATACTATCGAGCTATCTACTCGAAAAGCGCGTATTCTCGAAATGGAATGCTACGATATTGCGAATAGGATAGATCATTCTAACGAAATAGATAAGCAATCGGCTTATTTGAGACAGTGTAGAAAAGTACAACACGTTCTTCGAATTCCTTATGGCGAATATTTAGAAACGACATTAGGATCGCAATTAATGACCAATAAGTTGGATCCATCTATAGTCGTATTAGGACGAATTGAGATACCTATAAATCCAAGTCCGCGTTTACTATATCACGCAATTTTCTACGATATCTTCTCTAACGATCCACGATTTTCTAACCCCGGATTTTTCGCAACGTCATTAGAACGATCATGCTATAATCAAGCAATTACGATCTCCCAAACGGAAGCGGTTGTTCGTAGTTGGTCATCTGAGCAATTCATAAATATTTATTCTTCGCGTTGTGGAACCATAATCAGTAATTTAGATCCTAATTCTAGCGTTTGTCGTACGTATGGTACTTTCGCTCTCGATCGGTTGGCAGCGGGGATATGGTCACCTAACGATGTTGGATATCTTAAATCGGCACAACTATGTCCAAAGGCTTCTAGTAACGAACGTACTGAAATTGCTCTACGAAGTCAACAAAAAATTAATGAAAAGACATCTCGGCTCTATGAATGTCCTATTTGTCACGAACGTAATTGCGTTTATCGAGAAGTACAAACTCGAGCTCTTGATGAACCAACGACTATATTTTGTACTTGTAGACAATGTGGTACGAATTTCGTTGGATAGTTCTCGATCGATTCTTGTAAGATCACGCAGTATAATGCATTTAACTTGGATAATTGGGATTTGGTATCCTATCTGTCATCCGTATATCAGCTCCGGTTTCTACTGCTTTTTCCAGATTGGAGCAGTTTTGTTGTACTACTTTTTCGTTGTATTTTTTACATTTTAACACCTATCAAAGGAATGATTAGTTTACAGTATATCCATCTATGGTACTAACATATATTCTTTACTTCACGATATTAACGTATGTTGTTATCTTAGTACGTATTAATACCACACAGATTAGACAAGTGCGTATGATTGAAGAACCTCAACGTAAACGTTACAACTAAGATACCAATTAGACATATAACATATATAGGTATATTGCACGATGATTGAGACAAGAACTTGTGATTGGTTGATGCGAGGAAAGACCACGAAATGTATAAGTAAGCGTTCAAAGACGTCAGAGTATTGCTCTCAACATAACTTCCAGATAGGAAGAGGATGTGCTATATTCGTTCCATGTTTGACGTGTGGTCGAGGCTGTCGTACTATTCATGAACTTTGTGCAAAATGTGGTGCACCTCAACGCCGTACCATTCGCAATAAGAAGAACCTTGATAAGAAACGAGCTAACGAGTCGGCGAATATCACGTGTTCAAATGTAGTAGAATCGGAGAAAGATCTAAATGTAGTGGAATCGGAAAAAGATCAAAATGTGGTGGACATTAACGATCTCGATAATGCATTGGATGACCTCTCCATCAGTGAGAAAGATCTAAATGCGGTAGAATCGGACGATAAGTAGAAATCACGATATGAAAAAAAAAGAATGAAGAGAAATTGTTATGCGACCTCTCTTCATTTTTTTTCTTTTTAAAAAAAAACAACAACAAACAATTAGACAATTGACAGGCATATGGTATCATACAACTAGTATGGATGATCTTATCAGATTACTTGGTCCAGAAATTTGTGCAAGCCTACATATCAAACCATTGTCGCATATCAAACCATTGTCGCATATTAACACTGGTGAAACATGTTCCGAATGTCTATGCCCAATGGAAATGCAAGGAACGGAATTCATATGTCCCACCTGTGGTCTTATTTCAGAGACTGAATCATGTGAAGAAACAACTACCAATCTTACTACTAGGTTACGCATAGTAGGGCCGGATAGCTTTAGGTATCAACATGATCTAGACCGCACAATCCCAAAGCAAAGCGATAACAAAGAATTGCAACTACGAACGATTATGCGAGAACTACAGGCATACGACACTATTTATAAACAAAATTACGCCCTCTCGTTTCCCACAAATGTATTAGCAATCGTAGCCGATGCATTCATTCAAGTACAGAAAGTTTGTATCAAACGTAGCTTTGCGAAACGAACTATTTTAGCTGCTATACTTTATCAAGCATGTATACAATGTGGGTTCGTTAGATCTAAAGGTGAGGTTGCTCGTTTTATGCGGCTAAACAATAAAAGCATATGTCGTGGAAATGTCTTTATACGTTCTCTACATGATGACGATAAGATCGATATAGATTTAAATACCGATCGAATAGCTCCTCACATTACAACGACTTTTGTTAAACTCGACCCCCAAGGAGTACCTAAGAATGTCCAACAAATAGTCTATGAGATTGTTCATACGGCAATAGAAAACAATATAGGTACCAGCTCTATACTTCGAACTAAAGTCGTTGGAGCGAGTTACGAGGTACTACATCGTTCGGGATCTCGTATGTCTCTTATTGACGTTGTTAAACGGTGTGGTATATATAAGGGTTCGGTCGTGCGTTTTATCAATGAGTTGATTGCTTACAATTCCCGCTTTGAGCCCATCTATAAAAAAACACGGTCTAACTAGTGATAGGGTTTGATTTCGTAAAGTGAAAATAAGAGCCACATTCGATTCTTATACCACTAGACTGCCAAGTTTTTCTCGCATTTCCTTTTGCACTTCTTGTTTGAGTTCCATTCGAATCTGTTCCACGTTTTTTTTTCACCACCCAAAGTCTTATGACGAATTTCAGACCTCATAATCTCGTATTTATCTGCTTCAGCGAGGATTAGACTGTATTCAGAGTCGGATATATTTTCATCACGCAAGGCTTTCGATACTAGATCACGAATCGTATTAATTTTAGCTTTTGCTAACATAGTGGTTTTCTCATGTTTAGATACTTTTATTCCTAATTTTTTAGCTCCAACGGTCGTAGATGCTGAAATTAACCCGCACAAGCCACCAATAACACCAAGTGGTAAACCAATCACTATTCCAAAACCAGTTAAAGCTACTCCCAATCCAGATCCAGATAAAATCACAGATATACCTCCTGTTACCACCGCGATACCATGAACTATTCCTTGAGAACGCGCATATTTCTTACGTACACCGTCATAGTGTTTTTCTTGAATTTCGATATCCGAAAGCGTATCTCGGATTGTTTGTAGTCGAAAATTCTTTCCAGTTCCACTAGCAAGCGATGGATAGATAGTTGGTGATGATGGAAGAAGGGGTTGAATTGAATCGCCGTCCATTGTACATTATACATATAACTTACTCAAGCTTCAACATGTACAGTATAGGTCGACCATGGAAGTCTATCGGATTGCCTTTCTCATCGTGAACTGTCAGACGAAGACTGCTTCGTGTCGTACCTAGAGCTTTGACAGCTAGAGGTTGTAGTGAGGCATACGTCGTTTTCATAAATCTATCGCCTCGGATATGTATTCTACTTAGGACTTTAGATTGCTTTCCATCTTGAATCGAGAATCTGGAATCCACCACGTCGCAGCGGATATACGCTATGTCGATTTCATCTTGGATGGACACTTCATAATTATCTACTTTTATGGTTGCTTCAGTAGCTGCATCCCTCCCATCTTTATTAATACCCAAAAGGGTGCAGATATTTCCGCTCAATAGGATCGGTTTCTTGACTTCTAGGTTCCAAGATCTCCTAGATGGAGGTTTCACGAATTTTATGATGCCAGCAGTGATTGCGGATTTTAAGGCTTGTTGAAGGCTTGCCATATCGTGGTGCCCTTTAGCAATAGTGAATGGGAACGCCATGCTTTCGGAAGTAGTCCACCAGAAAGTCGCATCCTCTGCCAGGTTCCACCAACTGTTCTCAAAAGTGACCTCAACTAGCGAAATATTATTGATAAGAATAGGTCGGTCAAAGTAGACAGTATGGTCAGCCGATGTGGTAGTGACATTTAAGATAACCATTATGTATTAAAGGTATAAACTGTATATATGTATAGCTTCAATAGTTACGATGTCTTTTGTTGTGCGAGACGAAGATGATGGTCTATCTGCAGAGGACATAGCAGAGATTGCTAGGGGTGGACCAAGACTGTCGAAATCTGAGCAGACTGCTCTAATTGCCGATGAAAATAAGAGGATCTCAACACTGAATACCGATCTATTGGTGAAGTTTAAGAAACAATACCCACATGCGGATTTCCATCAGTTCTATGCATCCACGAGTATACATGATTCAGGTAAATATTCAACGAGTATTTGGTTTCGATATGGGAATCATAGTTATACGGTATATGGCGATGATATCTCCAAGCTACGTGCTGCCATTCAAAAACTCATCGATAATGCATTGCAGGGGATGGTTGGTGGTTTCCCATCTACGTTAACACTAGATAAAAGCGTGAAATATCCCATCGCAGCAGTTCCTTTTCACGAAAAAGCACAAGATATAGATCTCACCAAGTTATGGATATACGTCACACCTACGAAGAAGTTCGAAGCAGGCGTTCCAAATATATTCAAGGAGATCGTTGTAAAGCATACGGCAGCGAATGAGTCTCGTAGATGGTTATCAGGTCCGGATTTCAAATACTGGCCTCAACAACTTAATTTTGCAACGTGGTGTGCAACTTCTGGATGCGGAGTGTCGTTGTTTGACCCCACTTTCAAAACATATCCACCAGTTGTCCAAGGGTTCCTACGATTCCACGTGTATTTCACGATACGAAGGATTCTACACGAACTTGGAGCTCCTCTACCTGGTAACCGTGCTTTCAAGCAACTTGACAATCTCTATAGCGAATCAGCTCTTGAGAAATTGTGCATCGAATTCGGTATATCTCGAACGCCAGACTTTTGGTGGGGTGGCTTAGGAGACGTCTACGTAAACTCTCATGGAAGAATGGTGAACTATACAGAGAAGTACGCACACAATACTTCGTACTCTGCGAAGTGGCCTGATGGTGACTTCAAGTTTCCTGAGGAGAGTCGTACGGACTATCAGTTTCCTTTATCGTACATTAGCAATAACAACGGTAAACAATACAATTGGTTTACACCACCAATCGGTAGAGGTTTGACGAACGCTGGGTTAGGTAGATTGAATCGATCTGTTGAGGCTTTTGGATACTGTATTCTAGGCGCTCAAAACGATCTTAACGAATCCATCGTAGATAGCTTCAACGTCAAAGAAAAGTTCAAGAGCTTAGTCGAAGGCGCTATTCTCGAAAACGATTTAGTGGTGAGCTACAAAAGCTATCTTACTGCTATAATGACAACGCATAAGAGGCTCGATGTAGCAATAGCTATAGGCGTACGATTATTACCAAGCAATCTAGTGTACTATCTTGGTAAGAAAGATGGCTATAGGAATCCAACCCCGAAAGCCACGAAAGATATGACGCTAGGCACTAACGACATCAATGCAGAAGTCAAAGGACGTCCGCCTCCCATGGAAGGACCTCCAGATAAGAAATTGGTGCCGCCTCTCGAGACGCACAAGAAACGAGTTCCAATACCAAAGTCTATCCCAAAACATGAGATTAATCTCGCAGTGACATCTATTGCCGCAGCTGGAATCGCATGGACGTTGTTTCGTTAACGTCGTTTGTATTGCTCCACTACGAAGACCACTGCTGCTACGATTAACAACCAAACGTTGTTCGCTAAGACTCCAACAACGTCGGCAGCCATACTGAATACGAAACTCGCAATTGGCCCAATCATCTTAGGTAGAATCTCCTCTAACTTCTTACCCATTGCTTTCAAGGTCTTGGCAGTTGTTTTAACGACTGCTTTGGCAGCGTCTCCCAATCCTGGTACTATCGTGGAAACTGTCTTTGTCAGATTGGAAACTATTACGCCGATCACAGTACTTACCGCAGCTACCACGCTAATTATGCTGACTCCATACTTCTTGAAGATGGTCCTTATACGATCCCTAAGTGGTATACGTTCTGTCATGGCTTCTTCTATTTGGCCTAGGACTGCTTGTTTCTCCTGATCGGTCTCTATTTTATTAGTAGCGTTTTCTTTCTGAGTTTCGGTAGACGTAGGGTCTTTGAGTATTTCCTCATTTAGTTCGATCCTCTCACTCAATTGGTCTTTAGCTACTACGACTTCTTCTAGTGCTTTTTCTAACGTAGGCCCTAAAACTCTTTTGAGACCTTTCCCAATCCTCGTATATAACTCACCCTTCTTGGTGAACAAAGGGATAGGTTTATTCGTACTTCCATACTCGCGGATAGCGACTCTACCATCAGACATGGTTGCCATCTCGAGAATGCCTCGAATTTCTACATCTGGATATTGTTCCCAGACGATCTCGAACATCTCCTGTTTTGCCTTGTCTGATAATCCTTGTTTGAAGATCACACCTCTAGTGCCGAATTTAGGATTTTCCAGGATTCTTTCGTCCGAGTCTTTCGGGTAGATGAGTTCGTCGATGTAATCGTCTATAGAAAACGAGGTTTCCTGATTCTTTGGTTTAGCGCCTTCCTTCCCGTAGTCGCGTAGGGTTTTCATTGCGACCCTTTCTCCTGGCTTTTCTGAAAATGTCGCATTCCACTCCTCCGCATCGATAGCATCGTCATCATCGTAATCTTTTCCTCTTTCAGATCCACCAGGTATTTCCTCTACAGCATCACCTTCCATGTTAAACATAACCATATATCTAGATACATTCAACATGATATCGTCAAAGTTGATTCCTAAGAAGGCGCAAAGAGAGCCTCATGCACTCAAAGCTCAACGAACCTTGTATAGGAAAACTTTCACTCCATCATCTGCCAATCCAGGTGAGACTCTATACGTAGATGTTCCAACGCTAGGAGAAGGCATAGTACTAGTACCTGGTAGCTTAGCGCTATTGGGCGACCTCGTATTATCTGGTGGACATGTGAATAACAGAGTCGTTTCGAACGTTGGACGATGCTTGGTCATACATAGAGTCTGTAAGATGGGAGCTGAAATAGTAGAAGACCTCGCCAGGTCAGACCTCCTACAAACGTATTCCGATGTATACCTATCTACGCAGGAGAGAGAATCGAGAGTGCAACAAGGTATCCAATCAGAGAACACGAATAAGCTACGATCGAAAGCGGGCGATGCAGGTACTTCGGATGCTGGAGAAAACGCGCTCCTAGCTGCGTATGGTTCCAAATATAGGATTCCGTTAGATGTCGACATTATGACGCAACAGGGAGTTCTATATACACATGCTCTAGAAGATACTATTTCGTTTGAGTTGACTCTAACGCATGCCATTGATGTCGTAGTTGGATCGGATGCTACGAAAATAGGTACGTACAAACTTACCAACATCCAACTAGAATACGAAGCAATCGAGGATGAAACGCTGGCTAGTAGTGTACTTCACAAATACGAAATAGGTGGTACTGCATTCCTATACGACCACGCCATTCGCTTCAAGACAGTAAAGATCGCTAAAGCTTCCGATGCTTTGATATCTCAGAACGTCAACGTTCCACGACGATCATTCGCTGGACTACTTCTACTATTTGTAGATCCACACACTGCTGGTACGCGAGATAGCGAAGCGTTTTCGAATCCCGATATTTTGAAGGTAGAAGTAGATGTCAACGGAATCCCAAACAGATTCTTTCCAAGCGGTATGCTCCCCCCAGATTTCTGGGAGGCTGCGAAAGGGTGGTTTGGTACATCCGATACTTCCATGACTCCAAAGAAGTTTTACGAAAGTAGATTCGCTATCCTAGTCGATTGTCGCACAGCAAAAGATTCCACCGTTCATGGTGATGGCTTGGCACAAACTGGCGGTGGAAAAGATATCGACATTCGCATACATAGAACTGCAGGAGGAAGTGGAAACGTGAACATGCACATCTACGTTCTCGCAGATGCTCAGCTCATGATATTGAACAGATCTCTGTATAGTATAACATACTGATGGATTCTCTCGTAGAGCACGTGCCGTTCAACGCACTCATAGTCGGTCCAACGAATTGTGGGAAGACTGCGTTTCTCATAGAACAACTTCGTGGATCATTTCGTGGTAAGTTCGATTACATAGTACTGATTTGTCCTACGTATGCCCACAACAAGACCTATCGCGGATTCGCAAATCGAGATCCTCGTTTCTTCGTCATATCACCACCGCAGGATGCCATCGATGCTACGTTAAGTATTTGCGCGACCTTTTGGTCAGGTACCAATACTCTATTGATTCTCGATGATTGCGCCGCATCGAAGGACGTCAAGAAACGAACTGAAAAGCTCGTGCATTTTCTGCACGGCACATAGGGCTTTCTATTTGGGTGCTGTCCCAACAATTAACAAGTATATGCAAACCTTTCCGTGAGAACGTAGCTATCGTAGTTGCATTTCATACCGCATCGGCCGTAGATAGCAAAAGGATATTTGATGACTACGGAGGCGGCTCGCAAGAATGCAAAGAGTTACGAACGATGCTTGGATCCTATAAGTTCGCTCGCATGTGTTTCTGTCTACGCTATCCTTTCGAGGTCATGTTTGAGCTACCCGCACCTACAACATACTATGACTGACAAAGAGATACTTGAGATATTCGGCGAGGACGTAACAGGCCCGCCACCAACCGACCTAGACGTTACATCAGACAATCGTGAATCACTTTCGATCTTAGCCGCAACAGGCGTAACGAAAGAATACCTAGGTAAGAACTTCTCCCTAGGAGACATCTCTAGACTTCCTGAGAAAGAAGTAGATAAGTTGCATAGGAGGTACCAGGCCGTCCTAGCTCAGCAAGTAACGAAAGGCTTAGTCGACGGCGTGACGCGTCTAGCTACCCGCCTACATACATACATACATACATACACTTTATTTATCCTCGAATTTACAGAGTAGCTGAAATAAGCTAATATCTTCGAGAAAATAACTAAATAAACAAATGTTATTTATATTAATATATACATGATAAAGCTAATTTGTACACGAGTAATTGAATAATAATTGGAATTAATAACAAATTACATTTAAATGGTAGCAAAGTCATATTGCCTAATCAGACGGTTAAAGTCATTATAAGTATTCAGAACTCTATAGTTGTCGGGAAGTGAGTTCCAAACTTTAGCTGCAAAATATCGAAATGAGTGAAGGCCATACGAAGTTGTAGATGGTTTAGGAAGGCTGAGAATATTACTGCCTCTCAGAGAATAAGCTACTGATCTTAAGTTGAACATATCTTTTAAATATCCAGGGTAATTTTCGATGCCTACCTAGTACCAATAGATTCTCAAGAAGCACTGATCAAGGATCTACAAGAAGACCCCCTAGTCCGCAACGAGATCAGTGCTGCGACTGGTCTACTATCGCTTAAAGCAGGTCGCTTCGTAGCTCTAGCTAGCGTCCTATTTCACGTATCTGGTCATATAGTCATTCCTGGTACAACTGTTGAACCTTCGCTAGTACTTACTATACCGAATCAAGATGGAAGAAGCGGACCAGATAACTGCGAATCCTCCGACGACTGCACCAACTAAGGTAAAAGACCCAAAGCGCGTTGCAGCCGGAAAGGCACTAGCGGAAAGCAACAAACGCGCTAGAGAAGCTCAGAAGAGAGAGTTGACGCGCGAAAGCGAATCATGCAAAGAAGTCGACGTAGAGAAAGGTCGGTTCGAAAACCTGGCTATCCTCACAGTCATCGGTACAGGCGCTACGTTGGTTGGCACGTACTATGCATACAAAAAGTATGTAGATGGCAATAAGTGCGTAGCCGCCATTAGCACGACACGACCTGCAGCTCCGACAAAGCCAACGGTACCAGACATGGAGTAACACTTAAAGACTAGAGACTATACTATATATGTTAAGATGGATAAAGATTGATGAAGACAGCAACCGACGCATCTATAATTGTAGGACTCGCCGCTGGTATTGGGTGGATCGTAAAGAAGACTACCAAGGAATCTATACTTAGCGATCCTTCTTATTCCTTAGTAAATTACGCAAAGTGGACTGCCGTGATAGTTGGTAGCTTGTACGCGAAGCAGTATCTCGAGAAACAAAAGATCATACCGTAATGGCGGCAGCAATCGCTATGACAGTTTTCGGCGCCGTTTTGAATGCGACGGCATTTACTGGTGGTGGTATACTAGCTAGAATGATTGGAAAGGGTGATATAGATACAGAACGAGAGAGACACGATAGAGCCATTGAAAAACAAGAATCTGAAATGACAGCGTATAGAATCGAACGGCAAAGATTATACGACTTTGCACAAAACCAGGAAGGTCTTGAACGCGACGCATACAACGTTCAAAGAGACACCAACAAAGCCTTCGTACAATCCGATAAGTTACGTAAGGCGCTTAGGCGGCTCAAAGGAATGAAAGAACCCCGCTTATCTGACTACTACCGACCCTCAAACAATCAGAAGACGTCTCCATGACCATAGGCTGTTGTATCTATTCCGTTTGCTGAAATCCATCTCTTACTATCGAACGGTGATAGAGATACTTTGTTCATATGCATACCATACATCTTATGACCATTACTTCGAAGCATATGCATTCCATGTTTGAATACTTTCTTATCCATCAAGCACTCTTTATATTGTTCATGACGAATACGATGTTTCACTACTGCCTTCTTGGTACCTTTAGCTTTACGAATCTCATCACCACCTACTTTTAATATAGAATAGAGCTTAGATCGTAGTCCGACATATTCTACAATTGGAATACCTCCACATTCATCTTTCATTTTACCAAGTACTTTCTTGTTGCCGATACTATACAGCGGGTGGTCTTTGCTATAGTTACTAGTATCATATAGATGTTTATGAGTTGCCATGTCTGAATAGATGTCTTCAGTTTTAATGTGTAGTAGTAGGCTGTCGGTATCGGTATAAAGTAGATTACAGCGTTGTCCATATTGCTTCTTGAGCTCGTTGTAGTAGAAGTCATACATCAAATGTTTTGAGAGATCTAGAATTGACATTCCAACATATACTGGACGGTTAAGAAGTAGTTTGCTTTTGTAGTTATGTACCGCTGCTAGATTATCGTCAAAGATCGTCGAATGAGCATAACTAGGTTTATTCAATAGACGTTGTAGTTTGTTTCCTTCTGATGCACGCACTAATTGGATATCTACACGCTTACGTAGATTCTCCATTGTCTTACCAAATACGCTATTGTTCATCAGTTTGTATAGATCCTGCTCGAAAGTGCTCTTCGCTTGTTTTCGTAACTCTGTATTCATTCGTATGTATGGTTCCATCCATGGGGATTGATCAAATCGTAATGCCCTGTAGATCTTTTTCAAACGCATACCAAGAGATAGATACAGTTGTAGGTTGCGGTAGTGTAGCACATATCGTTCTTTGTTATATAAGTTAGGTACGAGTTTTTCCACTTTCAAAGATCCATTACCTTTATATAGTTCCTCGAATAGATCGGTTCGATACTCTGAGAACCAAGTTTTATCGACTTGCATTCTCTCTGGAGCTAGTGGATAGCTGTTATGTGCATCGTGAAGTTCTCGAGGATAATCTAGATCGACTTCAAGGATATAACCTTTATCTGAATCAATTGCATGTTCGATGATTTGTTCTTCCGTTGGTGTACACCACTCGAATCCTCCCATTGGTAGATATTGACTCATAGCATAACCATACAGATTATTAGCGTCAAGATATAGTATGTGACTATTTGGTTTATTATAATCAAAATCGGGTATACTTTGGTTATTTGCTTTGGCATAACGCTGAGACACCATAGATATACCACCACGTAGACCTTTCTCAATGAATAAATGCATGTCATAGTCAGTTAATAGTTCAAGCTCCACACCTGTCTTCTTTAACAATGCATCCCACGATAGACCAGGACTAGTATAGTAGTGAGCAGGATCCAAACCATAGTTTTGCATACATGTTGTGCGAAAGGTCTCGAACACATCTGCTATAAGAAGCACGTCAGTTTGTAGGTAAAGGTCATGGTAATCACCCAATGTCTTACAATCAAATACATTCCAAACTTTTATTGCGTGTTCGTAATCTTCGTCGGATATGTCCTCTAGAGTTAGTTTACTATAGAATGCATCTTTCGGTGGTAGAGAAGTCTCTACAAATCTATCCCATGAATCCATGTACTCATATGGATACACTCCTTTACGAGTTAATAGATTGATTTTCTCTTGATCGTGTGTGTGTTTTGCAATTTGTTGGAATGTGTCTTCAGCTGCACTTGATACCAACTTACTAAGAGATGATGGTAAGAATTGAATACTATCAATGAATCGTAGGTTACCAAGTGAGAATGAAATATATTTCTCCATATTATTTGGTATGCAAGATATAGTACCTTTAATCTTAGAAATAGATTGCATCAATAAGTGACAATCCTAACCACGTAAATTATGAAATACAACTGGAATTATAGGTGATAGACGTAATTTTAGATCACATGTTTTGTGTGCGGCACCTCGAAACTCGCCTGTGATGTGGCAATGATCACGTACTTTATCACCAATTAAGGGCTTCTGACAGATATGACAAATCGTTGCGCTATTATAAACCTTATAGTTTTTCCATGACATACATAGTGGTTTAGCCTTTTGGGCTTTGATCTTCACCTCTTCCTCTTGTATGCATCGTAGAAAACGTTCGATAGTATCCATGCCTCTATATAGTACTGGTGGTTCGCTATGACCATCGGAACGTATAACTATATAGCAAAATCCACAGGGAATATGTTCTTCTGTTTTAAGTGTGTTGCTCTTCTTTGGGTCTTGGGCAGGTCCTTCAATCTTAGTGATTAATGCCTCAAGGTCTGCATAGATAATATAGGGTACTTTAAGCTGTTTGTGGATATTCTGGAATGAGACTTTGTTGTTATTATTGGTAGGCATTTCAATGCGTATGGCTCTGTCGTTGATACCATTACACTCTGGAATGTGCTTTGTAAGAAGAGCTTCATCGGAATATCCATGTAGACATCGCTCGCAAAAGTACTTCCTATTATGATTCTTTGTTTGATCGAATAGGAGGCGATTAAAGTTCTTGATCCAACAATAGTGTTGCTTACCACTACTTTGGTCTTCTATTAGCAATAGGTTAACGTGCTTTAAGAAAGTCTCATTCGAAATGTGGTGTATGATCAATTGCTTTTCCTTCGAATTCCATCCAAACACATTAATCGAGATTTTGTTTTGCTTCTCTACGCGTTTTATTTGTGAGATTGGTGTTGGCGCATCCACACCATCAAAGTTAAACCCATCATCTCCTTTATATTTCGATGTCTCCTGAGGGTTTTTTATGGTTGGAAGTTTTGCTGCTTTTCTTGCTGTTGAAAGAGCTTCTGCGCGTAACGACCAACGTAAGCAATTGTCGTCTTTGTTGTTCACATTGATCACTGCTTTCTTATTAGCTATTTCTGATGGTAGTGGTAAATATGAGCCTCCACGTAGTGGTTGATATCTAGCGGTGTTTAACCATAGAATATTGACCCTATCTACGACCCAATTAGATCCTCGACTGATCCACTTCTCGATTTGGTTGTATATCTGAGCATGTGATTCTACTATTACATTGCGGATCCCATCGTCGTTGATCAAAACAGATTGAAGGCTATAAAAGGTGGCTGTCTCATATACATAACCATCGGGTTTATCAAGTACGAAAGTTATGTTTAAACCTAATTGAGCTTTAAAGGAATTATGTTCTTGAATCTCTTCTTTAAGCTTTTCGGTAGTTTGCTTACGCACACCAGCAAGAAAAGCAGCTGGATCTGCTCCTAGAGGATTATCATCCGGAATATCCATCTTCCATCCATGTAAATAATTCCTTAAAGCACGTACTCGGACAAACGTTAGTATATGATCAGCCATGATGTAATAAGCTTATAGCCACACTCCTCTAATAGGGTGGTGAAATGTAATACCTCGATCTAATATGGTGTAGAAATATGATGAATGGACTATAGTAGTAAATAATGATTATGACAATATATGTTATAATACCTAATAATCACACTCCTCTAATAGGGTTTTGAAATGTAATACCTTGATCTAATATGGTGTAGAAATATGATGAATGGACTATAGTAGTAAATAATGATTATGACAATATATGTTATAATACCTAGTAGCAACACTCCTCTAATAGGGTGTTAGAATATAATAATTTCGCTATAAACCAAATGTTCGAACAAATGTTAATATATGCTTAGCCCTGATATAATACATTATGATTACATTGCTTTAATATATAATTAAAAATACAACAAATGAACTATAGTAGAAGATAAATTGTTGCTGTCTGGCCCGATTACAACAAAATGCAACGAACACACTGTTGCATTTGTTGCATTTTATGATAACGAACCCGAAGGGTGAGATGTCATAAAATGCAACAAATGCAACAGTGTGTTCGTTGTATTTTGTTGTAATCGGGCCAGAAGCAACAATTCATATACTGCTGTCCTCGAATAATTATTATTACAATATTTATGTACATTTGTAGAGAAACGGAAAGGAATTAACCGGAGATACAAGTACAGTTTACAAAAGTTTGAGATTTACATATTAAGTTGCAGTTCCTTTCTTCCAAATGACTAACTTTATTTTGTTGTTCTATAAATAATTTTTTCAACTTTCTTTTGAATAATAATCATCTAAACAGAGGTTATCAGCAGTCCGTTTTAACGGCTTGGTGGTTGTTTGAATACAAATAAGAATCCCAACAAAAGCTTAAAGTACAAATCGAAAGTGATTTGTTAATAGTGCAACATGCTAACGGTCTATAAGAATAAACCTAACGAAAATCAAAGCAATCTATTACCTTTTCTTTGATGGCATTCGGTTATAACCAAAACCAAGCAAGCAGCATAAGCTCATTGAAAGTTAGACTTAGTTTAACAAGTGTGAAAATAGATCATCCAGGCGATAAAAACAATTAGCGCCAGACTTACCAGCAGGTGGAGTACATGGTGATCCACAATATTGTAATTAAACTCACAATATGTCAGAAAAGTCTTAAACTGTCATTTGCCCTTTCAAGAAAACGGCAAAAATATGAGTTACTGGCTTTTAAAGCTAAAGGCACACCAATCTCGTACCCAGATCCCATTTGTTTCTTACTGCGCATGCTCGACGAAAAAATAGGGCTCTGGAAGAATCCGATTTTAATGTATTCTGATTGGCTGTTCTGAACAATGCAGAAGTCAAACACAGCCTTTTGGGAGTTGGAAATTGGGGGTAATCTAAACGCTAAAAACCGTTGGATTTTACCTAAATGGATGCCGCTAAAAATCTTCAGGGATTCTTAGATATTTGCTTGCATCCTATCAGGAGTTCATATCACTTCACGGCCAACACACATCGGCACACAGTACATGAATTCTCAGAATTAGAAAATCGAACCCAACCAGATATAGCCGATGTATTTACCGTAACAGATAGGTAATACTACACATTCCCATATTAACAACAATGTTCGTAAGTGCTCTATATGCAGAAGTGGAATTTTCCGATCTCATAAACGTTGCCGACAGGCGCTGGTCGCTTAAATATAAGCGTTTGTATGGGAATGCAACAAACTCCAGCCTTCAAGGAGCTAAAATACGAGACTCGTAAGTCAAAATGCCTTGACTTGCTTCTACGGTGTATTCAGTTGCTGTTTGTGTGGTCATCGGGCACAGGTAAGGCGATTTCAGCAAGTTTTCGATCCACTCTGTGATGTCTGATCATGAATCCACCGTACGATATCAAAGAAACGGCACGAGCCTGATGCATGAAAATGAAGCCTTAAAATCCAAACTAAAAACGGCAGAAGATGAAAGAGACTCCCCAAGGCTTGCCCTGACGCTAGTAAACAAAAGAACACTATCAAAATACTGGGTGAACTTCGAAATCTAAACCAAAACCTAGGCCTAAGGATCGAACCCGAAGAAACGACTTATCAGGGTGACGTATTGATAACCATGCGCAGAGTCGCCGGAAGTCCGTGATTTGCGGACTTCCGGATCGGATTCTTCCAGAGCCCTATTTTTTCGTCGAGCATGCGCAGTAAGAAACAAATGGAGTCTGGGTACGAGATTGAAGGCACACAAGATCTGCCATGTTTTCACAAAAGGACCCTTAGAACCTAAGACCGCCTTTTGTGAAAACATGGGTGATATGTTTCTCCTTTAAATAATGTTCACTATACACCAGGGCTACGCAATAATGTTTACTCGTTTGCCCATTGGATGGACAGCGGATAGGCATGTCCCGATTGCGCTGGGCACTATTTCGGCACTATTTCGAGTTTGGAGCACTATTTCACGTTTCCAGCACTCTTAAGCACTTTTTGACTTTTGAGCATAATATAGTTCTATAAAATCGCTTATTGACTGGTTGTCATGGAAATGCACGAGCTATGGTCCTTTGACCGTGGGAACAGTCGATTTTCATTGGCTCGTGACACTCTTGTGTTTCTGTAAACGTTTGGCGCCCTTTTCTGTTTATGTTTTTACGCCAGCACTGTTTCTTGAACTGTTCTTGATCGTCAAATACTATTACTGTGAAGATGGAGGCAACAGACCAGCTAAGCGTATCTAGTGAAAATGAATCCGAAGATGAAATAACTGTAGTTACAGACCCAATAACAGTAGCAGTAAATTCTGGAGCCTCATTACGTGCACCACAAGGCGCATCGATAGCACGGAATCGAAAATTGCCGTGAGCATTTTTTCGAGCACTATTTCTAAATTTCGAGCACTTTTTGGCGATTTTTCCAGCGCAATCGGGACATGCCTAACAGCGGACAGAGCTGAATAACTAGGGCGCATGCGCGAGCTGATGCGTAAATCGGCGGGAATTTTACCGAAAACACTATCTGTTGGCGGTCAATCTCTCGTGTTTGAAGGCAATTTTATCCCAGTTTTTAACACTTAAGCTACATTGTTCAAAACATATGTTGTTTCTCAGTTTCTAGAGGAAATGGTCTGAGTATTTGAAACTTATCCTTCCAGCAAAACTCGTATTCTTCGTAGAAAACATGAAGGTACTCGCTGGACAGCATGAATCTCGTACCCAGACCCCATTTACTGAATAACGTGACGCGCGGGAACTCGGGACGACTGCAACGTATACAAAAATGGCGGAAATTAAAAAAAAATACGAGTACCTTCAAATATTATATGAATTATGAATTGCATAATTTAAACGGATAAAAAAATTATAGACCAATGGAAACAAAGTGGAGAGTGACATAATATGAAATATAAATACAATTAATAAAGTGACATGATGATCATTGTGAAAAAAAACTTAAGTTTAATCACGTATATTTGTACCTAGTGATTAATGAAAATACGAAATGGCCAGAGCTACGAAAGCCCTATAGCACTACGGTTAGCTAAACCTGACATGAGCAGCATTCAAAACTAGAAAGCAGCTGTGGACAGCTGTTTCGTCCTTATTGCATGGGACTCGTCAGCACAGCGTAGCAAGCAAAATGAACCTCTGGTGCCGACACTTCACCTCAGCCATATAGCTGCTATGAATTCTAGAAACGAGCTAAGACATCGTCAACTATTCCGGTCGTGACGATGCTGCGGTACGTTAGCGGTTTCTACCATAAATGACTCAGATTCAGTACAAAGAATGTATGGAACGACGTCACAATTTCGCAAATACAAAGGAACATAATATAGAGTCTCACCTTGCCGGACCAACAGTCCATTATATAAGCCAAAGTCATCTGATTGTTGCAAATGTTTTGATAAAATGCTTGTATTATACTTTCCTTTCCACAATGCTCTACTACGAAGAAATCGTCACTCAATCCTTCTTCTGGACGAGCAAAAAGGTTGACAAGTTCGTATATCTAGGCAATATCGATTACTCAATTTGCCGGACAGGATTCACATAGTAGACCTGGTTCTCGTTCGTAATCCAAACTTATACACTCCGAGCATTAAGATTTCCTTTTCCCGTTATCTCGAAATGTCGCTGCAAACAAAACTAAAATCCAACACGATGCTCCATCCTTCATAGTCGTTTCCGGTTTGTGAATCGATGAAAATCTCAGCGTGATTTTACCCAGGAAAATCGATGGAAGGTTTGCATATTTACCAAACTTAACACCCAAAACTCAGCTATCCAAGCATGCAGGTGAATTGTGGGATAGCTGTAAAATGTTAGTTAATTTTGGTTAGCAGTTTAAATCTGCGAAAATTTCACTTGCGCGAAAACAAAAATAACCCATGATTCCCATCTTACTCAGGAGTGCAATTTTCCTATTTTTCCAAATGTCCAACGTTCTTAATATTTACAACTTTGAAAGATTTAAGTATCACATGAGTATTGACGGTGTCAAAAGCCTCCGGTATGTGAAATATTAAGTGTATTCACAGGGAAAACCGCTGACGTACCGCAGACTAGTCATGACCGGAATAGTTGGCGATGGAAGAGATTGGTTATCAGCTACGTCTCACATTGCGTGTGGCAAGCAGCCAAAATCCATTCTAAACCAGCTTTACATGCCAGTTATATGGAGAGCAAAAGGGATAGCCAGACTATCCTCCTCTAATAACCGTAGTGCTATGTGAAAGAGTTTGCTCGATTTTTATAGGGCTGTCGTAGCCCTGAACATTTCGTATTTACAATATTAGAGGAGGATAGTCTGGCTATCCCTTTGTTTTTGCTCGCCATAGCATTGGCATGTAAAGCGGGTTTTTGTATTGGTTTTTGGCTGCTTGCCACACGCAACGTGTGACATAATAGCCTGCGTAACAAGCGTTTCCGTGGGTTTTTTCGGAGCGTAGGAAGACTGGGGCGAGAGCCAAAAATGGAACGAGGGGGGAGGGGAGGAGAGAAGAAGGAAACGCTTGCAGACAGACCCCGGGATTCTGAAAACCCCGTTCGTCCACGAACGGAGTTTCTGATTGGCGCGGCTCGAGTTCTTTGATTGACATCCATCAATAACATTTTGACGCACGTAAGGCCAGGGCTTCGAACAATCAACTCATCATGTCAAATGGTCGACGAATCTTTCGACTTCATGTTATAGCGCACCACGATTCCCAGAGTTAAACTAGGCCACTTCAAAAGTACAAAATTCTCTATTATAGTTCAGGTGTATTTAGAGTCGTTCTAAAATGATTTGGGATCGAAAATGGTTAAGGTTTGTTTTATTTGGGGGTTAGGTTTGCAGTGAATCGTGTTGTGAACATAACATGAAGTCTCTGCCCTTTCGAGGAAGTGCTTCGGCACGACTCTAGGCTATCGTTCGCGTTTATTTGGACAACAACAACAACAACAACAACGATTTATTGTACCCACAATAAGAAAAATATAATTATTACAATCATAAATTTAAATATTTAAAGGGCACTGGGTTCCCGAAATAACCAGAAAAGCTAAAAATGTCAGGAATCCAGTTACATGCAGTAATTTACAATACTAGGTCGGAGGTACTCAAATACATACACACACACACCCATACACACGCACACACACACGCACACACGCACACGCACACACGCAAAAACACACACGCAAGCACACGCACACACAAATACAAAATCTACCAAAGCTTATTAATATATTACATAATACAGTTTACAGAAGATAAATGTGTTAATAATTACAGCTTAGTATTTTGAGAATGAAAGAAGCAGAATTCAGTCTTATTAACTTTTCAATGAAACTTAACGAACAACAGAATGATACTAGGAGACTAATATTTGCATAGGAATTCTGTTTTTAGGTTTTCTTTAAATTTCTTGAGGGAGGTGGATTTGACATGTAAATCAAATGAATTCCACACTTTGGGCCCTTGAAATCTTATATTGAATTTGCCATAATTTGTTCTTGCTCTAGGAAGATAATAAGACTGTCTAGCTGCAGATCTTGTGTTATAATTGTGAATACTTCCAACTGAGATAAAACATGTATTAATTAAAGACTGAAGGTAGCATTTGATTGTGGAACTTGAACATAAAAACTGCAATATGTAGTGTAACAAGATCACGCAGCTTAATAATATTTTGTGACTTAAATAAAGGGCTTGAGTGTTCATCAAATTTTGAAAAGGTCATAATACGCAAGGCCTTTTTTTGAAGAACAAAGAGAGGTTGAGTAGTTGTCGGGTATGTGTTACCCCAAACGATTATCCCATATATCAAAAAAGGGTAAATGAGGGCATAATAAAGGTTGGTTAGGATACTAATGTCTACATAATAACGAAGTTTAGATAATATTCCAACACTTCTTTTTATCTTTTTGGCAATGTATTCAACCTGTAATTTCCAACTAAGATTTGAATCAATTAATATGCCAAGATATTTAATGCATTTCTCTTGTCGTAATTGCTCATTATTCAATGTTAATGCAAAATTGGACATTAATTTCCTTTGAGGAGGATGAAACAGAACAAAATTAGATTTTTCTATATTTAATGAAAGCTTATTAGCACAAAGCCAGATGTGAATATTGGCTAAATCATTATTAATACTAGATTGTAGTATATCAAGATTCTTATGTTTACAAAATAAATTAGCATCATCAGCAAAAAGATGAAAGTCAAAGAGGGATGAACAAAGATGAAAATCATTAATATAAATTAGGAATAATATTGGACCCAGGACAGATCCTTGGGGAATACCGCAGGAAATAGTTGATTGGGTTGAAGTTACATTATTAACTGTTACAGTTTGCTGCCGGTTACTAAGATATGAGGTAAACCACTTTTTAGCTACACCTCTTATACCATTGATAGTATTCCAGTCTTTTTATTAAGATTTCATGATTAACTGTATCAAAGGCCTTGCTAAAATCTAAAAAAATTCCACAAGAAAAATCACGCTCATCAATTGCTGTTTGTATTTTTTCAATTATACTAAGTACTGCATGGTCAGTGGAATGTTTAGTACGAAAGCCAAATTGCTTGTCAAATAAAACGTTTTTTCTTTTAAGAAAATCTAGCAGTCTGCTACATACAAGCTTCTCAAAGAGTTTATTGAAAATAGAGAGGAGAGAAATTGGACGATAGTTGCACAGGCAGGTTTGAGAATCTTTTTTATATATAGGTATTACGTTGGCTATTTTAAGACTGGTCGGTACTATCCCAACTGAAAAAGAAACATTAAACAGGGTTTCTAGAGGCTTTGAAATTACAGTTTTAAGAATCTTAAGAACAGAAACAGGTATACTAAAAGGGCCAGCAGCCTTACCAATTTTAAAGTTAGCAATCTCTACACGCTTGGCACAAATGACCCTAAAATCTATCACTATGCTATATTTTCAAAAGTTTCCAACATAGAAGATTGAATTTTTGTGGGATGATGAAGACCGACGACCTAAACAAAATCCGATGATTTGATCTACCGTAGACATCTTGATGACGTCAGAGTTAGGTCATGTATCCATTTATAATAGGTTTCTCGATGTTTTGAATTACCTTGAACATCAGTAAATTTTATATTTTCGATTTCCCATCATGTCGACAACAAAGAAACCAAAAACCCGAGTTCGATTGGTTAAGAGGGAGAAAAGTTATTAAATTTTGAATTTTGGCAATTTTCCCGCCAAATTTTGGCGGGAAATATTTAACACAGAACCATTTACAAAATAACTTCTTCATTCATCTTTTAGAGTTTAAAATATTTGTTTACGATAATCTAGCAATCAAAAGAGTAAATCGGTACCCACAACCGTATGTTTTTAGAATTTTCGATTTTTGAGAGGAAATACTTTAAAATTCACAGTGAAAAAGAGGAAACGTCATTATGACGTCATATATTTTTGAAAACGTCTTTTAAAAATAACTATTCAAGTATTTTTCAGGTTTTAAAGAGGAACTGTACTTACTGTACACTGAATAGCCGCAATATGGTCTTTTTTATGTTTATTCAATTTAGAAAGCATGGCTGATGTCAGACCCATGACGTCAGAAAATGTGACGTCACAGGAAACTTCAGTTCTTAATAACTCAGCAAATATTTATCGTAGAGACTTTAAAATTGCGGCAATCAAAAACACGTATTTATGTTGTTGTGATAACATGCTTTATTTCAAACGTATAGGTAACGCAGACTTTGACCTTAAAAGGAGTCGTTCGTTATGACGTCACACCAACGTCAATATACAAACGTGTTTGATCCTAAAGACGTTACTTCATTTTAATATTAACATACGAAAATTTCGTTAAATTTGACAGCGAATTAAACAAGATGTGCTGGTTTATATATTTTTGGCTCGCTTTTAGTGATAGATTTTGAGGTAACTTATGCCAGGCGTGCTATCTCAATTTCATTAGTAGTAACAGGGAACATGTAAAAACTATTACATGATGGATGCTTTAAGTAATCTAATGGTGATTTCTGAACATCTGGTATTAAATTAGCGAGATTATTTCCTACATTTGCAAAATATGCATTAAAAGCATTGGCAATCATTTTGGGGTCAGTTATTTCTGAATTATTTTCAACAATTTTAACAGCCTTCAAACTAGCCTTCGGCTTAAAATGTATTATTTCTTTAATTCCATTCCAAACTCTTTTGCTATCATTGATATTTTCTAAAAAATATATATTATAGTATTGTCTTTTACTAATCTTTAAAAGGTGATTTACTTTGTTTCTATAGTATTTAAATTTAGAGTGGTAATAAATAGATTTTGTCTTTAGATATTTCTTATATAATCTATTTTTTACTTGTATAGACACTTTAATTGCAGGTGTTATCCAGGGTTTAGACTTAAATTTCAATTCTCTTCTAGATATTTGCTTTATGGGGATATGTTTATCTATTATTCCTGATATTTTATCATAGAAGGAATCAAACATACCAGATGGTTCACAATCAGATGTAAAAACAGTTTCCCAGTTAATGGATTGTATTTCATTAATCAAGGTTGTTTCCTCAAATTAAGAATAATCTCTCTCATAGATTTTTACGCTAGGTGGGAGAGTGGAAAATTTATTGAAGATAATAAAATTAGGCAAATGATCTGTTAAATCATATACTAAATTGCCACTAATAATAAAGTGTTCAATTGAATTAAAGAATGTATTATCAATCAACGTAGACGAGTGGTCAGTAATTCTGGTAGGCTGTAAGATTTGTGTTTGAAAAAAAAAAGAGCCAAGAGTATTAATAAAATTTTCAGAGCCAGCATGGGAATCATATTTTAAAAGGTCAATATTAAAATCTCCCATAAGGCCAGATAAAAAAAATTGCTTGTTTAGCGTCCCCGCCCGACCTGAGAAATGTCCCCGACCTCTAATTTATTTTATTTTTTATTTTTCATAAAAAACTTTAGAAAGTGTAAATGCGCCCGCGAACACCGATTCTTGTACCCAGACCCCTACATGTACCACTTAAAATATGCGCCGGCGCATTAAATATTTTAACATCGACGCCATTTTGTTTCTACAACACGAGGTCATGAACACGAGGTGAGTGAATAATGTCTAGTCAAGACAAAATAAGCTTCACATAGAAAAAAAAAAAAAAAAACCTCCCTCCCTACCTGGAAAAATTGAAACGGGTGGACGCTAAACAAGTAATTTTTTTTATCTGGCCTAATCAAACAAAGTTTATTTTCCCGGTGGATTTGATCGATGGTCAAGTTGATATAGTCCATAAAATTATCTAAATTTCCGTTTGGATGCCTATAGATTACTCCACATATTATGTTAGGTTGGTCTTTAAAATTAATTTCTATCCAGAGAGTTTCAAAATCAAGATTAGAAGTAGTAAATTTTGATCGAATAGTGAAATTTAAATTATTTTTTTAAAACATAGAAAGCAACACCTCCTGCATTTGAAAGATTGGGTTCGAAAATAAAATTATATCCTGGTATGTTGGTATTTGTCAAGGCCTGCTTATCAGCTCTAAATTTAATTTCTGATAGTCCAATCAAGGAAAATGGAAAATTTAGTTCAGATAACATATGTATTAAGTTATCATGGTTAGCTGCTGAAGCTTCTTATATTGCAGTTTAGAGCAGAAAATGCTTTAAAGTCTAATGAACATTCAGTAATATCGTGATTACTGGTAAACTCATGAGTGCTATAGTAGTTAAAATTATGATCATCTGGCATATTCAAATCAATATCTGAATTCGTAAGGTGAGGAATGTTTGAGGCTAAAGAAGTTATATTAAGGAAAGGCAAATTATCAAGTTGCGAGATCCTGTCAGAGATATTATTTGTCATTATTACAAACAGCCCCTAAGCAAGGGGAATATAAAACTAAAATTGGATCGTCTATAGTTAGCGTAACTTACAAGAGTTTAATCGCATAACTATACTTATCTTGACAGTAATTTGACAAGACAGTCCCTGTTCTTGATGCTGATCACAGGGGCGTCTTGGTCTTTGCGAATAAAGCTTTTCTCATTTAGTGTCCACGCGAAAGCATACTTGAGGTTCATCTTCTTAGCTTTCAAACAGTGACCAAATAGCTCTTTGTTCCTTTCCGTTAGGCTTTCATTAACATAGATGTGATTCGAAATGCCAGTATAACCAAGATCTTCAACGGTGTCTTGCCACACCAAATATCAAAGACTTTCGCGAAGCTATCCCTATATAAACAATCGGAGAATGCACACGAACTGTCGGCTAGGAACTATCTTTCGACAGGGGCTGCTGCCTTCCGGAGTTTCTAGCAAGCGTTTGGAATTTGGGTTTCTCGATTTGTGGGCAGTCTTACTTCCTATATTTGAGCCCTTTATGAGCCAGTACAGAGTTCCAAGATTTCTTATTTTCCGGGCGCAAGGGTTGTATCCGAATATATCTCGCCATTTTTAGCTACCTCGACTGCCGCTCCCTTACACATATCTGCTAGAATTTAATACACTACTGCAATCTTTCCTTTTCGACAATTTGAACAAATTCACTGAGGAAATATATCCATGTTTACCGGCTGAAGGTAATTGCCAAATTTCACTTTAAAATCGCACTTACAAACTCTACAGTTATCACTTGAATTCTTCGAGTTGTTCGACATCGCTTCAAACTTTTTGCACGTTTGTTTTGGGAATTATTATTTTTCCATTGTTAATATTTGACAGCTCAACGTCATCGAGTGAATTCAAGAGTGAAAGGTCAAGTGGGCGGTTTTCAGAATCCCGGGATCTGTACATGTCTGCAAGCGTTTCCTTCTTCTCTCCTCGCCTCCCCCTCCTTCCATTTTTTGCTCTCGCCCCATTTTTCGCGCGGCCAAATAGCGAAAAAGTCTTCCCACGCTCCGAAAAAACCGTGAGGTGCCAAAGTGCCTAATTTGAAAATAAAGTTCTGTTCTTCGTGTTTACTAGCCTGATTATCAGGCGGTACGAGGTCGTCCGCTCACTTCCTCGGAAGTGAGCGGACGACCTCGTACCGTCTGATAATCAGGCTACGTGTTTACGGGTGTTGGTAGTATCTTGGTGAAGAGAAATGCCGCATACAGTGATGTGATTAATACAATGGCCAGGAAGGTTAAAGTGGCGAGCTACAGCTTTGGAGAGATCTCGGCTAGCGCTCGAAACATCAGCTGCTACTCGCTTCCTACGGTGGTTAGCATACCTTAATCGACTTTAGTTGATTATACCCGTGTTTATCTTCGCCGTCGACGCAGCCAACACTACAACCTCGTTCCTTTTACAGTAACTAGTTACCCATCGTAAGAAATATATAGCTACCTTCAAAACTGGACCCTGAAATCGAAATAGGGCTCAAACTCGGATCCAGACATTAAGCTTTCCGAATGTGCTACCTATAGCTACCAACATCCCTCGTGCGTTACGTCTCAAATAAATACATATACATATGAGGTTAGGTGAATAGAAAGAGCTTTGCTCTTTTAACAAGAACAGTTATATATGGCAAGTACCAGGACAGTAATGTTGAAATAACTGTCACTGAGGAGCAGAGATCGAAAGCTTCGCTTCCTTCATGTTCTCTCAGCTTCACCTGCGCCATAGACCCATTGCATAAATAGCGTCCAATTTAAATAGATATCGTCCTGGCCTGGAGACTCTAGCCTCGTGTTCATGTTGCTACACAAAAGCATTTTCAAATGAATGCGAGACTAAAGATTATAATAATAATAATAATAATAATATTTTGTCAGGAAAGCTCCACTCACAATTTGTGATTTTCAGGGAGGTCCTGTATTAAAAATATATATTTCACTAATATATGGAAAACAGGATAGTTAAATGGTCGAAATAAAATAGAAATAGAACAAGGATTATTATGAAATTAAGTTATGTGCCAGTAAGATTTAAAAATTGATAATGTAGTTGATTGTATAACTTCAGAGTCTAAAGAGTTCCAGTCTAATAGTGCATGGTAGGTAAACTTCTGCTGTCCCCAATTCCTACGTGCGAATGGTAAATGTAGATTGTACTGACGGCGTGTATTATATGTATGAAAGTCGTGATTCTTCTTTAATTTAAAGTTGAAGTCCACCATGCTATTTAAGCATTTGAAGATAGTAATACAGCGATGATAGCGCCGTCGAAGGTACAGTGGTTTCCAGTTTAATAGTTCGAGTACTTGAGATGCAGAAGAGCTTGAGGGAAAGTCGAGCATAAGTCGAGCAGCATTATTCTGAAGAACTTGAAGGTGATCCATGAGGACGGTATTATTCTTATCTCCCCAGACGATATCGGCATAGTCAAGTAAGGGAAGGACAAGAGATGTATAGAGAGTTAGCCGCGCATGCAAGGGCAGCAAATGCTTTACCCGGCGGATGATGCCAAGACGTTGATTGACTTTATTACTGACTCTATCCACGTGTTCTGACAAACTCATGTTCTGACTGACTGTCACTCCTAAATATTTAAAAGAGTCAGTTCGGTCAAGAGCAGAGCCATTTATGGTCAGTGAAACCTCTCTTAAATCCTTGAGCTTGCGTGCGCTGCCATAAATTATGAACTTGCATTTAGATGTATTCAGTGTCAAGAGATTGCTGTTAAACCATTGACATATGGACAGAAGATCAGCGTTCAATTTATCTTTAAGTTCCTGGGCTTTAGTCGAAGAGCAGTAAATTACTGTATCGTAAGCATAGAGGGACACCTCGCAGTAATTAACACATGAGGGTAAGTTATTTACATAAACAAGAAATAGTAGTGGTCCTAAGACGCTTACTGTGGGACTCCGACAGGAACTTTCTTGGGAGAGGAAGAGACATTTGCCAAGTTGGTGATTTGGCTTCTGTTAAATAGATAGGACTTGAACCAGTTCACACTTGTGTCAGAAAAGCCAGCTGTTACTAGTTTATTGAAGAGAATAGTATGGTCAACAGTGTCAAACGCTTTTGACAAGTCCAGGAAAACAGCACCGGTTACTAGACCACTGTCCATATTCCCAAGGATAGTATCGGTGAAATGGGTAAGAGCGATCTCTGTTGAGAGTTTAGGTCTGAAGCCAAACTGCCTGGGTGTAAGGATCTTTTCTTCCATAAGGTAATTATATACTAACTGTCGGGAGGATTGTAATCGGCCTGTAATTGTTGGCGTTGCTTCGATCACCAGATTTGAAGAGAGCTGTTACTTTACCAAATTTCCAGATAGAAGGGAATGTAGAAGACTCAAGTGAGCGATTGAATATCTTGGTCAAAGCAGGAGTTATGACGCTTGCAGAGTCTTTCAGCAGTCTGGCGCTAATGCGATCAAGGCCAATTGATTGATTTATCTTGAGCATTTTTAGTTGTCTATGCACAAAATTTTCTTCAATTGAAATGAAGACAAAGTTTCGAGACCTTGCGATAGATTCACCAGAAGGGGGTCGTGGATAGAAAAAATCAAGGCTTGCTTTTATTTTAGCAGCCAATTTAGATCCTACTGTTGAAAAATGATTATTTAAAAGTTCAGCAATCGACTTTGAGCCAGTATGTGGTACGCCATCGACTTCAATACATGAAGGGATTGAGGATGTCTTTCGCGAAGTAATTTCGTTCAGTGTTTTCCATAGTTCACCGCTATTTAGACAATGTGATTCAAATTGCATGCCATTTATGCAATTCTCTGTGAGTGCGCGGTGCAAGCTCTATTTCTTTATTCGAGTTCACGAAAAGACTACAACCTTTTCGAAAAACAGAAATCATAATGACATCTACATTTGTCTAAAATGTCCTTAGATTTAGATGATGTTACCAGGATTTACAGTGCATTTACAACAAATATTCAAAGAAAGTGTTCATGACGGGCCCCAAGGACAGCTACCGATGTCAAATTCCCTACTCCCCGGGCACAAAAATGAGTCAAATGCCCGGGGGTTGCCCGGGGGGGGGGGGGGGGGATGGTGATGTTTCGAATTGATCGGTACATTATTTCGGTTGACTTGTTACTTCATAAGATGCAAGACTTCTGGTGCAATATTTTGAGCTCAATTTTGCATATTGAAGTTATCAAATCAAACTTGCCTGTTCAGTTTTACGCAGATGAACGCATGGTAATGTTCTAAGAAACCGGTTCTAATGAGTAATGGCGCCGACTGCTGATCAACGGAAATGACGTCACAAAACGTATTTTCGCGGTGTCAGTTTCAGCGAATTTGGGCGAATTTTGAGTAAGGCATTCAAAATTCGCCCAAATTCGCTGAAACTACGTACAGACACAGCCAAGATACAGATCATAGACACCAGGTAAGTTTTATTCACTTTATTACAGTATATTTATCGAAAAACCAGATAAAAAAAATTCCCATACAAACCCTTATAAATCAAATTTACATAAACAGAGCTTGGGCTTTCTGTGATTTAGCTGTAGTGTGAGTCCAAATGTCTTGCATTTGGAATGTGTAGTTTAATTATTGCAACTAGATTTTCACTTATTTTAGCGGTAGTAGAATAAAAGAGACCCTTGAATCGTCCGTCATGGACGACTGTTTGCGGCAAAACTACGGGAAAACTCTTATCCTACGCAAATGACTGTCACTGAAATTATCATTTTGGATGTCGGAAGATCGTGACCGTCGGTTCCGAGTCATTCTTCAACCTTGGTTCAAAGAAATATATCTCTATGTGCTAGTAAAATTAACAAACCCCAAACTTTTGAAAATCAAAACCTTAACCCAATTTCAAGCGCCTTATTTTGCCACAAAACGTGACTCGGACTTCGAAATTTCAAATCAGCCGCCATTTTCCCAACCTCGTTCCCAGGGGTCTTTACGCGCCTAATCAAAGATGGCGTCGAAAGTACCCCTGGGACAGGTTGGTGGGATTCGGCCACTGATTGGCTAGACATTTTGCGCGCGCTGATTGGAGAATTTCGAATAGCGCGTGCATTTTTGATTTGAAAAATGAACTAGTAATGTCGTCTTTCGCATTGCGCGTTCAAAATTCGTTGAAAACAGATAGAAATTAATCAGAACTTAGCGTTTTTGCCTTTTTTAATATTCACTTCGCAACTGGGTACAAGTAGAATAATGTACGGTTTGGAATTCATTGGGATCACACTTCAACTGCTAAACCGTTCTTCAGCGATGATGAATCCAAGATGGCGGATGTGCTTCAAAATATGCCCATATATTGGGCATATTTTTGGGTCACATGACCAGCCTGTACCAGGGGTACAACCTCGTTCCCAGGGGTCTTTATGCGCCTAATCAAAGATGGCGTCGCAAGTACCCCTGGTACAGGCTGGTCATGTGACCCAAAAATATGCCCAATATGTGGGCATATTTTGAGGAGCATCCGCCATCTTGGATTCATCATCGCTGAAGAACGGTTAGCGGTTGAAGTGTGATCCCAACCGTACATTATTCTACTTGTACCCAGTTGCGAAGTGAGTATAATAAAAGGAAAAAACGCTAAGTTCTGATGAATTGTTAATTTATCTATTGAATCTGGTATTGTTCCTGACCAGATGAAAATTGCTCGGGTCATACCGTTATTTAAATCAGGTGTCAATAGTCTTTTCTCTAATTACAGACCAGTCTCGGTTTTGCCAATCTTTTCTAAATTGTTAGAAAGGGTTGTGTATAACCGCTTAATTAAATATTTTAATAAATATGATATTCTGTTTAAAAAACAATACGGTTTTAGGAAAAACCATTCAACCTCTTTAGCTCTATTACATTTATTTGATAAAATAACATCAGCAATCGACCAGAAAAAATACACAGTGGGAATTTTTCTTGACCTTTCTAAGGCATTCGATACTGTGAACCATGAGATTTTGTTTGACAAACTTGAGCATTATGGTATCCGCGGATTGGCTCTTGACTGGATGAAGAATTATTTCTCCAATAGGTTATAATATGTTGAATACAATGGCACTTGTTCCTCATTTAATAGTATTAAATGTGGAGTACCTCAGGGGTCAATTCTCGGCCCGCTGCTCTTCTTGATTTACATTAATGATCTTTGTAATGCCTCAAATGTTTTTGAACTAGTTTTATTTGCTGACGACACCAATTTATTTTTTTCTCATAAAGAGTTACCCTGTCTGATGAATACAATTGCCATTGAAATGAACAAGTTATCTGTATGGTTTAAGGCTAATAAGCTGTCAATCAATGTAAAGAAATCCAATTATATGGTTTTAAAACCAAGGCAAAAAAGGCAAACAATTGACTTATCGATAGATATAAATAATCATAGGCTCGATCAGGTCAAAGAGGTCGTATTCCTTGGTGTAATTTTGGATGAGCATTTGTCTTGGAAACCGCATATTTCCCACGTTGCCAGTAAAATCTCTAAATCAGTTGGAATTATATATAAATCAAGTTTTTGCCTTTCCAAGCCATCCTTACGTACTTTATACTATTCTCTTGTATATCCATATCTTCAATATTGTGTTACGGTCTGGGGCTCAACGTATCCATCCAACCTTAATCGTATCGTTATGCTTCAAAAACGTGCAATTAGAATCATTAACAAGGAGGCATTTGACGCGCACACCGACCCTATATTCAAGGAGCTTATGTTCCTGAAATTCGAACATATATACTTATTTCATTTAGGAAAATTTATGTATTCGTATAAAAACAATTTACTTCCTCGAAGCTTTGACAATTCAATTTTACGAACCAATCAAGTACACAGTCACTATACAAGAAGCTCTAGTCTATTTTATGCTCCTTATTGTAGAACAAAAAATAGACAGTTTTCTGCTAATTACCAGGGTCCAAAATTCTTTAACACGCTGAGCTCCGACATTCGTAATGCCACGACCATTTCCTTGTTTCAGTCGAAACTGAAAGTGTATCTTTTCTCCCGTCTTTGAATCCATCCCTTTTTCTCTTAACTTTATTTATTTATTTGTTTAATTAGTCTATACTAGTCCTATGCTTGTTTTTTTTTTTACCTCCTGCAATGATTTTAATACAATCAGTTGTCAAAGAGGTAGCCCAAAACCACATAAGCCTAATGGTTTCTATTTGGGCTCCCTCGCCACTTGCAACCGTATACTCATGTAATCATGGTATTTATATCTGTGGCAAATAAAGAAATAAATAAAAAAAATAAAAAATTGTAGTTGTTTTCAACGAATTTTGAACGCGCAATGCGAAAGACGACATCACCAGTTTATTTTTCAAATCAAAAATGCACGCGCTATTTGAAATTCTCCAATCAGCGCGCGCGAAACGTCTAGCCAATCAGTGGCCGAATCCAACCAGCCTGTACCAGGGGTACTTTCGACGCCATCTTTGATTAGGCGCGTAACGACCCCTGGGAACGAGGTTGCCAGGGGTACTTTCGACGCCAACTTTGATTAGGCCCGTAAAGACCCCTGGGAACGAGGTTGCCATTTTCCTTTCCCGGTTACTTTGTAATAGGTGCATGTTGTCGTCCCCAGCCTTCGATCGCGCGCGGTTGAGCATGCGCAGACGTTTTTCAGCGCTGTCTTGACACCTAAATGCGCAAAAAATTTAAGAACACTATGTCTATGGCTATGCTCTTCTTCGTCGTTCATAGCAGCGTCGTAGTTTATCTACTGACTCAAACAGGTATACTTTACCTTCGATTGAACTGCAACGGGATTAGCCGGGACCTGGCTTTGATCAGCCCCCATGGTTGTTTCAGGTCTCGTTAGAAATTCAGAGAAGAAAAGGCGGAAAAGCATGCCTTTAGCTATACTTTACGACATCATATACTGACTATATGTATGTCTGTTTCTTCCATTCAGAAGGTAAAGTTCTGCCAACCGAAACTCTCAATGCTACTGCTGGAGAAACTGCTACGTTCAAGTGGAACACAAATAACAGCAATCAGATCACCGAGATTCTCTGGGGAATCGATGATAGCGGCAATGTGAATCCATCATTTCTGCGAGTTCAAAACAGTGGTGTTGTTTATCTACCAGACTTGAACAATACAGCCCTGCAATACAAAGGCAGAGTGAATTTCGTTGGGGATATAAATGTAGGCCATGCTTGGTTCAATCTCTCCAACGTGAACTTCAATGACACGGGTGTATACCTAGCATCCATCCTTGAAAGTGGTGTTTTCGGTCAACAATCCGAAACAATTCGTCTAAATGTTAAGTCAGGTAAGAACTACCACTCTAAAATAGGATTCTTTTAGTTTTAGATTATTCCTACAAGACTAAGGAAAGTTAACCTATTGTTGGCCAGTTTTCTTTGATCGCTTTTCTTTGATGCACTTTGGATACTTGTAAAAAAAATCCCTTAAGGTTGTGCACTTAATTGTCACTGGAAACTCCCCTCCCCCAAACCACCCCCCCCCCCCCCCCCCCCCACCCAACCATCACCACCCCTGGGAAACATGGGGCATTCGACTACAAGCAAAAGTAAATTATGATTTTGCCCCATATGTTGGGGAAAGATTCTTTGTCAAAACTCCTACTAAATGAAGATAATGGTCGACCCACATATTGGTTGTCCAGATTCTTTGCCAAAGCCCCATTGAAATATTTCAGATTTTACCACTGCTGTCGATTCCAGCACATGGGAAATTATACCATTTGACATTGCAGTATGGGGCATATCACACCCTGTCATAATTATTCTCTATGATTTGGCATTTCTATTGTTCATATGGTTTTGTTTACAGTCATTGCCAAAAATGTTTTCTGAAAACACTCGCATATAAGCCGCACCCCCAACTTTGTGGCAATTTTTTGTTACTTTCAAAATCTGAAAGTCAAAAAGGTGTGGCTTATACGTGATAAAATACGGTAATCAAACTTCCGCCAAGTAGACACAGCAGGCGTAGGATAAGCACACTGGACAAAGTTTTAATCTAAAGTGCTTAAAAACATGACTTCCTGCACTACAACATGTAGAAGCCAACTTAGCAATGGATGACGCTAATACTGTATGTGGAGCTGCATGAGAGCAAGCAAGGCTCAATTACGCTGCAAAAAATTTTTAGTCTGCCTTGAAAGCAGCAAACAAACTGTCAGAATTATGTATACCAAACATGAGCCTTGACATGAAGATCGAATGCTAAATTTGCCTGTAACAAAACCAACTAAGGGGGAACCAGCCAAACCTCATAAGCCACTGCGATTAAGGAAACCAAGATAGCAGGAGAAATCAAGTCAAAATGCCAGCAATAAATCCACTTGAAGGTAACCAGCTAACTTACATGAGCACTGCGACTGAGAAGTGCGCAATTTGCATATATTGAGTTAATAAGATGAAATTGCGTGCAATAAATCCACTGTGAAGGAACAAGCTAAACTTAAACCGGAGCCACTGCGAATGAGTAAAGCACTGGTAACTAGAGCACAATTTGTTTATTTTATTTTTTTGAGGAAAAGAATGAAATTACCAGCAATAATCCACATATATAGAGAACCTACTAAACTAAGGAGCACTATGAATAAGAAGCATGATATCCAGGGTTTTCAATAACATTTGAAGTAAGTGGCAAAACTTGAAGAGTAGGCGGCGAGCATCGAGCGCCATTGTCGCAAATATCACGTTTTCCCTAATTTTTCAATCAAAGTAGGCGGCGATTTCATGTAAAATACCCGGCGATATTTGCCGGCTGCTGGCTTCTATTGAAAACCCTGGATATCTTGGACTTAGGGCTGATAAAGGCAGAACCCGGCCAATCCACAGATCAAATTGGAATTTAGCTTGAAACTATTGCCAAAGATCTGCTTTGAGGGCAACCAGCAAACCGTATATGCATGGGCACGAGGAGATAACTACTTTATGCTGAGATCTGCCAAGGGCCAGGCGAAGAGACTGCAGCTACATTGCTCTCGAACTAATCTCAAAGTTGCAAGAACTCGAAGGTACATGAACGGCAGAAATGCCAGAACATTATAAACCATAAAGTAAACTCTCAAGTGGCCAGTTTAAAAAGAGCAGAACTAATTCTCTTGAAACAATTTGGAGTCCGAAGAGCAGTACTTCGTTTGGCATTTCATCGTAGCACGTTTCCTGCAGCAAATGTGTTGACTTCATTCAAAATGAAGTGGATACGACTATCTCTACCAGATGAGGGAGATGGCGAGCAAAGTGACACAAAACCCAAATGGGGTTGGCAGCACTATACCAAACAGTACAGCACATCATAAGATCGAACATGCATTATGTACAACTCATAGTCCTAACAACATAAGCAAGCAAACTTGCCATGCAAGCAAAACAGTCGGAAAACACAATGCTTATCTGATTCTAAAATGCCTCCAATGAGCTTGATGAATCCAATGTTTCTCCACTTGTGAGTTTCTGAAGTGAAAAGATTATCATTGGAGACGTCTTGGTGAAGCTTAAGAATCCTGAAGAAACACTTTGAAAGATGTGCTTCCAAGCACGGAGAGCTCCAATCACAAAACTGTGAGCGATCACAGCTAGTTGAAACTGACGAGCAGAACTCTGCGCCACAAGCATGAATAACACAAAAGTACAGTCCCGGATGTAAGCAACCCCAGGGCCACGCGAGCGCGCCACAGGGCCCCCTGTAGTCACTGGATCTTTAACCATGTATTGACTAAATTGCATTTAGTCCCAATTAAATTTCAAACTTATTTCAACTATTTTTGCAATAGAACCAGATATTTTTGCAAAAGAATGATCAAGATCTGTTTTATCTGTACAAATATTTAGAACCATATAGGTTTTTAAGACAAATTCAAACAGATTACATACATGTACCTTTCTCTCCTCCATTGTGAACAATAATAATAATTTATTGACTTGTCTTGTGCCATTTACATTTTCTGATCAAAAGTGCATTACAACATATCTTATAATAAACCTATAGTACTTAAAACTTATGTAGAAATGATTTACAACATGGTTTAATACAATGTACATGTATATATTTTTTTGAGAATTAACACACTATTATTATATAGCCATCTGGTATGGAGTAACTGTGCAGATAAGAAACTAATTGCTGATGCTGAGTGGCATATCAGAGGCAATATATAAAATAGTGTTGGATAGTCTCAGTCGTTTCCCATGTGCAATCACAGAGAGGATAGGGTTTAAAGTTTATTTTATTATAGATGTGTAAATGAGAGCACAATGATTTAGACACAATTTAGTATGTAAAATTGAGCCATATCAACTCAAAGAAATGTTGTAAATTTTGTTATATTATTTTATTCCCTGGTATAGATGTATGTATGTGTTATTAAGAACTTAAAAACCTAAATGATGAATCTGATAATTGGCTATTTGGTTTATGATTTATAATAGAGAGGTTATGCATCTCAAGTCAATGACGTGGTATAATTTCTCTTTTTTTTTATACCTAATTTGCCACTTGAAACACACTTATATTTTTCTTACAATGGGTTTGTAAAAGTCTGTTTTGTTTGTGAATCGCATTTCTTACTTTAGAAATCACATGCAACCATGTTTTTGATGCAGACTGTTAATGGGGTGATGTTTTTCTTTCAGCACCAGTGACCCAACCTCCAACACGAAGTACAGGTTAGTTTAAGGAAAGGTATATAACTAAGAGAAAAGGCTAAGAGTTGCTTTACAGTACCATAAACAGCGGCAGATAAGCTGCACCTTTTTACCCAAAATCTTCGTTGCAAATCGGGGGTGCAGCTTATCTACAAGAACATCTAGAAAAAGTTCAATAAATATCCATAAATTAACATTTTTAAAACAAAAAGTCAGACTAATTAAAACTACACAAAACAAAAAGAAAGGAAGCACTGATCATCACTTTTTAAAGCTTGGTGCCTCCTTAAAGCGCTGTTTGTTTCTTGTTTGTTACTTGGTCTGGACCATTGCGTTAAATCTTCTTTGTTAAAAGATATTTTAAGCAGTTAACAGTCACTTTTCACAAACAACTAAAATGTCACCTGACACAGAATCTCCATTCCACCACAAAGCTTTTTTGCAGTGTTGCTGTTTCCCAGTAACTTCAACAGTTATAGCTCCTCCACAAGCAAGAAAATGCCACGCTATTCTGGAGTACTCACCTAGTGTCCAGTTTTCTCTCTTCCAATAAAATGCCTGGTTACTAAGCTTTGATGAAGCGAGTGTGAGCATGTTTTTGTTGACATGAAATTCAGGACTACATTCAGCTAACAATCGACCTTGGACGAAAAAGTACCATCAAGCAAATGCTATAGAAAGTTGTAAATTGAATGTATAATTATGTGTAAATAAGTAGACTATAGCGCTCTTTCAGATCTAAAATTATGGGTAAAACTATGGAGTTATCTCATTGAAAGTTTGATGAAGCATTGAAGGAAGGTGATGCAGCTTTTAATCTTGATTTTCCTTTATTTTTTTCCTCCAAAATTTGAGCTTCTAAACTCAGGGTGCAGCTTATCTGTGAGTGTGGCTTATCTGCTGGTGTTTATGGTATTATGGATTAAGGTCTAAAACAAGGGTATTTATGGGCCACAGGTTAGGGCAGCGGGTAACAGGTTATTCGATAGCAGGTTACAGATTATGGGTCATGTTAAAATCTTTTTTCCTATACTTTGACCATAGTCAGGGCTTTGGGAAATTGTGTGGCAAGACAATGTTATTATGCAGACTAATTGTGCAGATAATAGATTTGTCATGCATTTCAGTCCTTGTTTTACAAGGTTTCTGAACAAGTAAATTACCTTTTGCTGTCCATTCTAAGGCATATTTATTACTGCATGACAGTAAGATACTATACTAACAATTTATAATTTACTTGACAATAGGCCTTTTGCATCAATTGATCACGTGACCATTTTCCCATAGCAACGCCTTGTGTGGAGGGCAAGCCATTCTAACATTCCTTGACAACAGAGAGAGCGTGGGAGACGCGAACGTGAAACCTCAATACTACAAGTTCTGCCGGTTCCTTTGTTATTCGTTTTCAGCTCAAATTTATCATAACTATTTAGCTTTAAATCTTAAAGTTCAGTGTTCGAGGATTTTAAGAGCCGTAAGACGATCAGAAATAGCTTTCTGAAGCCAAAACCAGACTGCGAGTTTATAACTACTCGCAACATGAGACAACAGCTGGCGCCGGTAAGAAGCTGACTTCGGGAATGTACTTTTCTTCCACGCTTTAAATCGTCTTTATATTCTAGAAAAAATATGTGATGACAGGAGAATGATGTATCTGAACGCGTTACAGGCTACAGAGATATTATAAACTGATGTACGAATAACAACCTGATATTATAGGTTGTTGAGTTGCTGGTTTTCCTGTGTGACAGGTTCTCTTTTTGTTTTCAAATCACCAGCAACACTAGAGTCTGTAATCTTGAAATAAAGCCCCTCGTTACTTCGTATTTTGGTGATCCACTGAGACCTTAATCCCATGTCTTTACCGGGGAATTTTTGCGATGAAAGGAAAGTCCATCGTTATAGCGTGAATCACCACTGCATATTTGTGGCACACAACAGTGGTAGCGCGTTCCAGTTTATACAACACCAGCGTCTCCTAGCATCTCCTCAGCTATGGTAGAGTATTAAATAGATACATCTCCTGTCATCAGTTAATTTTTCTAGAACATAAAAACGATTTAAAGCGTGGAAGAAAAGTACATTCCCGAAGTCAGCTCAGTTCTTACCGTCTGTTGAGGCCGCCATCATGTTGCGAGTATTCGCAGAGTCCGGTTCGCTTTTGGCTTCAGAAAGCTACATGTATTTCTGATCGTCTTACGGCTCATAAAATCCTCTAACACTGAACTTTAAGATTTAAAGCTAAATAGTTATGATAAATTTGAGCTGAAAACGAATAACAAAGGAACCGGCAGAACTTTTAGTATTGAGGTTTCAAGTTCGCGTCTCCCACGCTCTCTCTGTTGTCAAGGAATGTTAGAATGGCTTGCCCTCCACACAAGGCATTGCTATGGGAAAATCGTCACGTGATCAATTGATGCAAAAGGCCTATTGAAATAAAATGCTTGCCGGCTCTTCTGTAATGTTTCCTTATTGGGTTACCTGTGGCACTTGGTAAATGAAGGGAGAGGGAGGGGAAGGGCAGAAAGAAGAGCCTGCACAAATGCCAATGCTTTCGGATTTTTTCATGTTTACCCACAAAAACAATTTTCTCATTGGCTAAGAAGGTGACAGACATGAAGCAGAAATTATGAACTGTAGTCTCATCGGTTTGCTTTGCCATTTGGGATTTGGAAATAAGTGAGTTTTTAATTCTTTGTCAATCCATATATAGCCAAAGCAAAGTTTAACATTTCCAAGTTTGAGCTGCCTGCATTAGAAATGAGGGAGATATGGGTAAGTCATGATCATGTGACTGATGATGTCATAGTCACAACATCACCACTAAGTCATTTATGGGGACGCAATTCCATGCCTGTGCAAGTTTGAACTGTCTGACATTAGAAATGAGGGACATGGGCGTGTACTTACAATCAACTCGATGTTTGAACTGGCATTATAGGGTTTGTTATTAGGAAGGCAGAGAAATACTTTTTTTTTCTTGAAAACACAGCAGAAAATGATTATAGAAGCCAATGTTTCCCACAAAAGGATATTTTCGGCATGCTGCCCATAGGATTTGGTTGGGTATATAAGGACCCGAAATAGGCAAGTGGTTGCCTAAGAGTGTAAATAAACCTCTCTGCCCACTGTACATGTAAAGGTGGGAGGGTGAGAAAAATTAAACTAGTAATAATTATACTGATCTAGAACTTAGCGGCTAGTGTACATGTCCAACACTGGCACAATGAATCATTACAACTCAGAGTAATTGAATATATCTTATATAATAATACGCTAAGTGTGTATGTGTGTGTAACGCTCTTTCCCAGTCTCCCTCGATCGATATCCTAATATGGAGGTGAGGATGCTCGCGACCGAATGCGTCCGAAAATGGTGCCAAAACGTGATGGTCACAGGTATCCCAACGAAGACGACGAATCATGCGAAAAGTTGCTCTCTTTCGACTTGCCTCTTGGTCTTGGTTGAATTTGAGGAAATAATGTTCAAAAGAAATGAGATTTCTCAAGTTATACACTTTATAGTTGGGCGAGCAAGCCATTGAGTTTACGGGAATTTGTTTTAGGGAAAACCTGGGCGAGCAAGCCATCGAGTTTACGCCGAGATGCCAGGAATGTTTTAGGGAAAATCTATCGCCGCAGTACTATCGCCAGGCACAGCGGCCGAAGTCAAACGACCGAACGAGGTAACGCCAGGTATTCAAACACAGTTAGAAATGTTGTCCGTGGAAAAGGTTGGTCATTTTTTTATCTTACAACTCTATGGTGTGTCTAAGAGCAATATATTTTGTCCATGTCTGTTCTCTGTAGTTTCCTGTGTTCTTAGATATAAAAACCAACTGTTTCCTCGCCCAACTATCGTAGGCTCTTCAGACCATAAATTCACTACAACCAGACATTCAAATAACTGGGCTTTTGATTATTGTTTTTATTCCGTTTTTCTGCTTCGATCAATGCTCTTTTGGCAACCATATTTGTTTTCGTCACACAAATCCATGACCCGAGCTGCCTGTGACCGTCACTTTTGGCACTTTCTCAACAATAGGTATAATTGTGTTCATCGGTTTGAGAAATTAACTGAGATCTGTAAGATATTATTGCCTTTTTTATCAAAATATAACATATGCTAAACACCTCCAGTACACACGCCATTGCATTGTGTCAGGAGTCGGTTAGACTATGCTACTATATCATATTTGTTGATTTCATGTAAGGGATGGACCGTTATATTTTTTTTGGGGGGAGGGGGGGGGGGGGGGGGGGGAGGTTTGGGCAATTATTTATGGATATAATTTTTTTGTATGACTGAAAGTTCTGCACGATTTGTTTAGCTAAGTTCCGCGGGTCCCTGCTAGTCATATCTATAATGTGATTAACAATTAACAGAAACCTGATCTCGGTCCCTGTCAAATTAATTATTTTAATCAAAAGATACAATGTAGCAATTTGCCAAATAGGAATCAGTAATATCAAAATCGTGAGTGTACAGATTGAGCAAAAACAGAAACATAACAAATAGCAGTAACCACAGTATACTTTTTGGCACTTTTAGTTTTTGGCACAGAGAGAGGTTTAATGTGGAGAGGTACATGTCCAAGGACAAACAAGAACCCTAAATAGGCAAGAGGTTGCCTAAGAGTGTAAATAAACCTCTCTGCCCACCAAACTGCAACCACCAAAAACTAAGCCCACTGTAGCTGTAGCTCCTCATTCATTCTTAACCATAAACTTACACGTATGAGGGCAATCACTGGACGTTTCGGCATGCTTGCCGACCACATGATCCTTTGTCCAACAATTACCACAAATATGCTGGACCCACTTCCGCTCATTGCGAACAAGCCCGTAATGATCTCCATTTTCCTTGCATTGCCCAAAGAATGTACATGTACCACGCGAACTAGAGCCCTTCGACGTTTGGGAAACAAACTTGTTAGCCTGAGTACCATGTAGAAACCTGGTCTCCAGGTGAATCTCCCCAGCGAGTGCATCCTCGCTCGATCTCGAATAACACTGCGGTGTACAGACCGCGAACAACATTCCAAGGAAACTGTGTCGCTAAATACATTTACATATGCTGCCTGTTTTAGGAACCCCTTTCCCTTACGGAAAAGATCACCTTGTGACAGGCCTGTTAGCAAGCTTGTTACAGTCAAGCAGCCTCCAAGCCAGTGACAGGCCTGTCGCAGGATGCCAACATGTTCTTGACATGCTTGTCTGCCAAGCATGTGACAGGTTTCTCATACAAGCAAGTAACAGGCCTGTATGTGACAAGCCTGTTAAACAGTCAGTGACAAGCCTGTACCAGAATGGCAAGCCTGTGACAAGCCTGTAAGATTATCAAAGTTGTCATCAATTGGCAAGCCTGTGACAAGGCAGTAGCAGGTTGGCAAGCATGTGACAAGCCAGTGACAGATTTACAAGCCAGCTGTGACAGGCCTGTAGCATGACTGGCAAGTCTGTGACAAGCCAGTAACAGATTGACAAGCCAGCTGTGACAGGCCTGTAGCATGACTGGCAAGTCTGTGACAAGCCAGTAACAGATTGACAAGCCAGCTTTGACAGGCCTGTAGCATGACTGGCAAGTCTGTGACAAGCCAGTAACAGATTGTCAAACCAGCTGGATTATCGATGGCATTCTGCCAGAATTCCGGATTAGTCCTAGAATCCTTCTGGTAATTCTACTGGAGTGTACCCCCAAATCTACATAATCCTCCAATTGAATAATTAATCATACAATAAGCAGAAAATTAATAAATGTTTTGAGATCAAGTATATACAAAAGGTACTTTGTGTAGGTCACATTAATTTATTAGTTTTCATGGATTGATAAAAATAATTCTTAGTACAAACTCAAAATGTGGTATACATGTATGTACAATGTATACAACAACATGTCAAACCCTGCAATAAAAGCCTGGAAATATCAGGGATTTCGTGTCAGCCTTAATAGGTAAAATTCCAGGAAAGATCAGTATTCAAAAAAACAAATTAAACTTCTGGTATATATAGCTAAAGTATTATCATATAAATATTATTTCATTAAAAAGAATAGAAAACTGAAAAAAAACAAAAACAAATGTATGCACACATGACTTTAAAAGCCTTGTATTGTTTAATTAAAAAGGGTGGCCTACATTTTGTAGCTTATGAGGTCTGTCCAGTCACTGTCCTTCTCCTAACCCTGAGGTGCATTGTGAATCATCAAGCAAGCTCCAGGTGGATCCTATTATGAGTATGACTGTGCAATAAACATTTTGCTTTGGATTGGAAACCTTTCACAGGAGTTTTTCTCAGTAGCATTTCTGAAAGGAAACACAAAACACACATAATTATATGTGTATAAACTCTTAAAGTGCAAGTAACATGCAAAAAAAGAATTATATTGTACTATTGTGTTTGTTTCTCACAAAAAGATATTAATCTTGCAGATTTTGTAAAAATTTCTGACATGACATCAAAAGATGAATCAACTCCCTCCCAAGAGAAAACTATTACAATAAAATCCTGTAGGTTTCCATTGTGACAATACAAGATGAATCAATCCCATTATTCGGGTAACTTTTATTCTAGTTGAATTGCTACTCCAGTCTCTCAAAGAAAACTAATTTAGACAACTGATCATGAAGTATATTAGAAATAGAATTTGGAGCAAAAAGAGAACGTTGTTTTATGGCTTCACTTGCACTTTAAGTTAACTTTAATAACCTTACAGCCATTTAAGTTATGAGCTAATAGTAATAAGCTTGATAATAAAATCAAAATGTTGATGACATCAATGATCAAGTAAAGTTCACTAGACACTAATCACTGCCTTTTGTTTTGAACAACAATTTTTTTTTTCATGTTTTCAAATGGTTAAAGATAATTCCACTAGCTAACATTTTAAATGTATACGTTTACAATCATAAAAGCTGAAGATTTGATTCCAATAATAAGAAAATCCATTCAACTGAGCCTGGCTGAGAGTGAGAGCTATCTGGCACATTTAATATCGATATCAAGCAGTACAAACTCATGCTCATTCAAGTCAACAAAAGTTTTTTGGGGCAAAAAAACATATACCAAGACACAATAAACAGCATGCTGTACTTCTTACCTTTTTCTAGACTTATAGAATCCTTCGTTTTCTCCATTTTGTAGACAAACTCGGGCATACAGCAGAAATAGCCGCCTTTTATTCTTTCTTAGGGAAAAACTGAAAAAAGGCGCGAAAAACGTTCAGCATTGAAACTAGGCTCCATCTGAGGCATGCTGGGAAATCCTCAAGCAAACAAAGATGGCGGATCACGGACTTGTTGTTAGATTGTTGCATGATTATTGGCATCAGAGAGGCTCCATAAAAACGTTTTTCCAACCGCCCTTACCAAAATTGAGTACATTTGGGGTATACTTCATTTGTACCTAAAGTATACCCCAAACCTACCCGAAATAGGTACAAAATAGGTATACCTAAAGTAGCGCACTTTTGGAACCATTATGGGTACATCTGAGGTATACCTCAAATGTACCTCTTTAACTAAAGACAGTACTACAAATAATATTCAAAAAAATGTGGGGTATACCTCATTTGTACCTATATTATACCCCAAACCTACCCGAAATAGGTACAAAATAGGTATACCTAAAGTAGCGCACTTTTGGAACCATTATGGGTACCCCTGGTGAAAATCTTTCAAAGATCTTAATAAGATCTTTAAGGATCCTCATAAAGATCTTCAAAGGATCTTGGTAAAGATCTTTGAAGATCTTGATGAGGATCCTTAAAGATCTTTAAGGATCTTGTAAAGATCTTGTAAAGATCTTCAAAGATCCTCAAAGATCCACAAAGATCCTTTACAGATCCTCAAGGATCTTGCAAAGATCCTCAAGGATATTGCAAAGATAAACAAGGAGACTAGGATCCTTGAGGATTGTTTTAGGATCCTTGAGGATTGTTCCAGGATCCTTGAGGATTGTTCCAGGATCCTTGAAGATACTTTCAGGATCCTTGAGGATTGTTCCAGGATCCTTGAGGATTGTTATAGGATCCTTGAGGATTGTTCCAGGATCCTTGAGGATTGTTTTAGGATCCTTGAGGATTGTTCCAGGATCCTTGAAGATACTTTCAGGACCCTTGAGGATTGTTATAGGATCCTTGAGGATTGTTCCAGGATCCTTGAGGATAATTCCAGGATCGTTTAAGGATTGTTACAGGATCCTTGAGATTATTTCAGGATCCTTGAGAATTGTTCCAGGATCCTTAAGGATTGTTCCAGGTTCCTTGAGGATTATTTTAAGATCCTCAGAGTCTGGTACAACTCTCAAGAATCTTTTACAATGTTAAGTTACACTGTATCTACTTTGAGGATTACTTCATGATTCTCTAGGGAGGCAATTCACAATTATTATGAGTGTTTGTTTAATAACACATGTATACACATAAACAGGGCTGTCGTTAGAAGCCAGCTACTGGTAATTATCGCCAGCAATGTATATGATGATGATTGCTGGCTACTGAGTTGTAGCTTATTGCACAAAAAGACCAGCTACGTGTACATGTAGCTCAGTTGTCCAGCAACTTAAAAACGTAAAGACAGCCCTGCATAAAGGAAACCAAATAGTGATCAGAAACTCAATGAAACAGAAATGAAGATGTTTAGTAACAGTCAGTGCCTTTACTGTAACTGTATAGTATGAAATTGAATTTATTTTACCGTATTTTATCAATTACTGTAATGCAAATGCCCCTTTGATGACATCAGGAGGTATAACTATTAGAGTTGTGTTTGCATCTCATGCAGACTAATAAAACTTTGAAACAATTACCAATAAAAAGGAAATACAAGGAATGCAGTTACATGTATTTGTTTTAATTCATACAAAGGTAGGTACAGTCATGTAATTTTACAATGCCTTACTTTCATATTTGATTATTGCATGCAGACAAAAATCTAACTGCCAGCAGCTTGTATAAATAATTTATTGGCACCAGGTAATAAACTGCCCTGTTTCTACACTGCAACAACTAAGTACATAATAGTCTACATACACATACAGTGTACATGTATGCTGTACTACATTGCATTTATAATGTTACTGTTACAGCTACATGTATTTAAAAAATATTGTCCCAATTTGACTAAAGCCTACGTGACCAGACTGAAAGGGAAATGGATAGTAGATTTAGATTCTAAAATCATGTCATACAAGGAGCTGGTGTGGTGCAGTGGTTATGCTCTTCGTATTTCACCTCTGCGGCTCAGGTTCAATCTGCAGACACGGTGCCAATTATGTGAGTAAATAAACCCCAGGAACCTGGAACCTGGAACAATCCTTAAGGTATCCGTTGGTATCTCGCCCAAGGTTGCTCCAGTTTTTCTCCAGATTCTCCGGTTTTCCTTCCACAAAAATCAACAATGATGCAAAATTACAATTCGATACGTGGTTTAGCCAGGACCTGAATTTAATCAGCCCCTATGGTAGTTTCAGGTCTCGTTAGAATTTCAGAGAGATAGTTTTTGCTTGCTTGATTTAAAATGAATTTGTACATGTATGTACATTTTGTACATGTATTTGACAGTAATATTGGCCTTCAACCAATTTTCTCACTTTTGGTCTGGTCACAACAGGCTTAAAGTCACATTTTTTTAAATACATTTGTAGCTGTATGTAAATAAGCATGTGTGCACTTCCAATTTGGGGTTCCTAAAAATATGGACAGGAATTGCTCAACATACATGTATACCGAAATTGCCATTTTGAGGGAGGATGTTTACATTTTACATGTTGTGGTTAATTCACATTGGCTTTGCTGACATAAGGTACATGTATGGGTTCAACACCCATAAAACCTAAAAAAAATTTTTCTTATTTACCTGTGAACCCTAGCACTAGGCGAGTGAGAACTTGTTGTTTACATTTACCTGTGTTTGAAATAGTTGGGGTGAATTTTATGGTGTGTGACAGGGATTGAAGTCTCCGGGGGTTACTCCTGTTTGTGACATATTATGTATGTGCCGCAGGGGTGGGTCAGGGTTTAGAGCTCAGTTTGGGCAGGTAGGGTCAGGGTTTTGACCTGATTTGGGCAGATCAGGGTCAGGATTTGAGTTTAATTTGGGTGCAGTCTGGGTCGGGGTTCAGTATTTTTTAGGCAGTTAGGAACTTAGAACAATGTATTTCACAGGGCTTATTTGTTTTTATTTAAAGAAGGGGCAATCATTTTTTTTTTTCAAAAAAGGGGGCAATCAGGGTTTTGGAGCTCGGATTTTGGGTCAAACAGGGTCAGAGTTTGAGCCTCTTGGCCTCACATACATAGTAACCCATTTTTTCATGTAAGTACCCCCCCAGGTTGAAGCCAAGGCAGGCATTTAAACATGTGAATGCCTGCATGCAGCAGGATCTCACCTGTTACAAGGAGCGTCTATCTGTATTGGATTTGTGAAGTCTCGAAATCCAAGCTGATCTATTTTTAGCGAGATCATTGTTGGCGCAATACATGTATTTCATTAGATGCGGTTAATCCTTTGAGATCGATCTACTGAATGGATACCAGCTTCAGAACACGGTTTGAGTTTTAATTTAGTGATTCATTGGTGGTTCAATATTTCACCCGTGGTAACCAATTTAACAATTAATGTCATACTTTTGTACAGGAATAATTATCTATTAAAAATAGACCAGTTCGAATTTCAATTGCGGTTTCACAGGGCAAGTATGAAAGGTAATGGCTCCTGCATGCAGTTTATACAATCATATAAAAGGTACATGTACAAAAGGTTAGGGTAACAAGCTAGCTTAGGGACAGGCAAAAACTAACAGACATCAATGACATGATTTTACTAATTTAACCCATAAAATAGATATTTAGACTAATAGATACAATCACATCGAAATTCCATTGTTTTCTTTTGTTTCTACTTGACTATTAGATATTGTCTATTAATTTTTGTTTCACAGGTTAAGTAGAACCAATTGCACTCTAACAACCTTAGTTTAGTTTAGCTACATTTGTTCATGTACAAATGTATAGGCTGGTTTTCTATTTAAAAAATAAAAGTAGCGTTCAAGTGATTATAATTTTCACTCACTACTTGGCAGCTACAATGTAGTTTACTTTTCCCTGTTTAGCCTTCTTTTGTAATGGTTAGCTTCTGACCTGTACAAGCTCATGTCCTGCAAAAAAAAGAATAACCAATTTAAATAAAACCTAGAATTACGATTTTATAGTCGTCTAAAGTTACAGTTGTATAATTTGTCAATTATAGGAGTCTGTTCTTACTCGCATTCGAACGAATTCAAATATGCACTCAACGCTTTATACGACACAAGCAATGATCAGCAGAGACTGTGCTTAACATTAACCCTTCAATTTGTACACAAAATATGCATTTTATTCCAAGCTAACCTCTACGGAAGTCATCACTGCTAGATGTTCAAATTAACGAACAGTTTCAGTATTGAGAATAATTTGAAGATGAACAGATGCGTGTTCCTGCATGAATGTTCGAGAAGCATTCTATCACATTTTATAAAGCGACCAACATTATGGTAAGCAAATTAATTAACTGGATTTCTAGAAAAACCTTTTGTGTAGTGTGTTTATCATAATTTGAATGCACAACATCGTGAAACGTTTACTGCTCACCTTCTCCACATATTTCTTCAGAAATTCATCTCATTCAGGACTGATAATGTCTTTCAGTTGAAGCTGTTATTATTATCTTTCCATCTAACAAATTTTGTTCTTGAAATACTGTTGAATTGACCTTTTGAAAGAGCTTCTAAAACCTCCAAAGAAACGAACTTCTGCTGTACTGGCGCTTGATTCAAATCTGTTCCCTGGAGGCCTGGTTACCAAATATGGATAAACTCGGTCCTAGTCTTACTCTAACGTGGACAATCAATAAATGTAAGTAAAACAACATTTTGAAAGAGGTGGACAGAAATACTATGCAAATTGAACACTGGAATTTATTTTTTGAACAATTGCCAGTCAAATCGGTGAGTAATATTCTAGTGATTAGACTAAAACAACCAGAGAATATATATGTTTTCTTATGAAGTCATCTTTAAGACTATTGTAGTGTTTAATTATAATAAAATATACATAGGTTATTTAATTATGTATATGTCTTTATTTATTTCATGGAAACAAAAGTACAATCAAGTCTCAGTGCAGTCCATCGAGTCCGATCTGCACTAGCTGTGACTATTAAATTGTCTATCAATTCCAAACCTCAAGGATCTTATGTAAGGCTCCTGCCTTTAGAATATAATCATGTATTCGACCTGCAAATCCTGGAATCCTGGTTCAGGACTTTGATGAAATTCTCAAGGATCTTGAAACGTCCTGTGGGAATTATTTCCTGCAAGGTCCTGACAGGATCCTGGATAAATCCTTGAGGATCTTACAAGGATCATGTCCTAATACAAGAAATTATTTCCTGCAAGGATCTATTTGAGGATCTTGCCAAGGATTAAGCCTCAATGATCTTAACAGGATCTTTGAAAGATCCTCATGGATCTTCAAAGATCTTTGTAATGATCTTTAAAGAACTTGTCAAGGAAAACCTCAAGGATCTTTGCAGGATCTTTGAAAAATCCTCATGGATCTTCAAAGATCTTTGTAATGATCTTTAAAGAACTTGTCAAGGAAAGCTTCAAGGATCTTTGCAGGATCTTTGAAAAATCCTCATGGATCTTCAAATATCTTTGTCAAGATCTTTAAAGACCTTGTCAAGGAAAGCTTCAAGGATCTTTGCAGGATCTTTGAAAAATCCTCATTTTAAAGAACTTGTCAAAGAAACCCTTGAGGATCTTTGCAGGATCTTGGAAAAATCCTCATGGATCTTCAAAGATCTTTGTCAAGATCTTTGAGGATCTTGCCAAGAACAGCCTTGAAGATCTTTCAATGATCTTTGAAAGATCCTTGCAGGATCCTGATAAGATCTTAGCAGTTAAGGATCTTTGCAGGAATTTTGAAAGATCCTTGAAGGATCTTTGAAGGATCCTCATCTACAAAGATCTTTAGCAGGTCTTTGAGGATCCTTCAAGATCTTTGAGGATCTTGCAAGGTTTTTCACCAGGGACATCTGAGGTATACCTCAAATGTACCTCTTTAACTAAAGACAGTACTACAAATAATATTCAAAACAATGTGGGGTATACCTCATTTGTACCTAAATTATACCCCAAACGTACCCGAAATAGGTACATACTAGGTATATCCAAAGTATCACACTTTTGGGAACCTGCATTTTGGGTACACTTGAGGTATACCGCAAATGTACCTCTTCAACTAGACTGTACTCCGAAATACTGCATGTACACCTGCAGGTAGGGTATATAACTTTTGCAGGCATTCAAGGTGTACTTAAAAAGTTCCACCAATGATGTTGAAACTCGTAAATCGTTGATATATTTTTTATTACTTGAACTGATCATTAAGCAAATGCTACAAGGTACATGGCCAGAAATGCCATTTGCAGTATAAAAATTTAGTCTGATTCACAAATAGTCCAACTGAAACTATAACCACAATTTGATTTGTAATAATATTGACTTTAACTTTTGTTTTTGGATGTTTCAATAACATTGGACTCAGCTGCATAATAGTACCTTGTCTTGCTCTCCATGGAATCAGCATTCTTCAGATTCATCTGTTTGCTTTATTGTTCTACAAGAAACAAATGTATACTCTATAGATTACCAACCAGGCATGGGTTTCAATTGATAAGTGCATTATATATATTTTATACACTAGAAAATAACCGGTCACTTTGTGCTGGAATTCATCAATACAAAAAAAATAACATGGTTCAAATTGTATTGAAAAACTAAAACCATACCATTGTCTTGCAACTGATTTCAGTATGACATGCATAGAGATAGATAATAATAATTATTATTTGACATACTGATTCGACACAATCATTCTGAGAAAAAAATATGCTTCTGTTCTGCAACGCAATATGTTGGCAGTCTGTAAGATACTTGGAATAAAAATAAAAAATAAATAATTTGATTTGGTACCTCAAAACCATCATAAACCAGTGAGCCTGGTTACAAAGCATGTTGAATGGTTGTGTCGAATGAGTACATATCTATGTTGAATGATTCCAGCCCTATACATGTAATGGCTAAACTGCAGAACACAATGCCACTTCAGTGCCACTTAAAAAGATGACTTGAAAACTTTGTTAAATTCTCCATTATAGTTCAGGTTTATTTACACTCGTTATATGAACGATTTTAGGTTTTAAATGGTTAGGGTTTTTTATTTGGCCATGGGGGTTAGGTTTTTCGAACTTATAATTATATAAGTGGTGTTGTATTTGCTAGTTGCTCCTTAATTTGAAAAAGCTAAATAAACATGAAATGTATCTAGTTTGCCATGGTGTTATTGCATGTATGGTAGACCTACATGTATGTGTTTCTAAGTGGCAGTAAAAAATCAATCAGATCGAGTGCAGATCAGATTTGAGGTAGAAATAATACGGCTCCGAAATTTCTTTTAATCAACTGCATGATAACACAAAATTATATATAAATTAAGTGCGTACAACTTGTATATCACTACATGGTACATCATGGTACATGTACTTAATACAAAGCAACTGATCGAGACTAGCTCGTGATCATGCACAGATCAGAGGTACAACTAGGCGATGAACATGTACAAGAAATTATGATGTAAAAATTACCAAAGTCCAAAGGTTTTGCTCTACTGTCTACATCCATGATCACAAAACACAATTAATTCACAAGCAATTTACCTTAAATAAGCGAGTAATATCCTGAGGATTCCAATAAAGAAGATGAACGCACGTCTGATATGGTTGCGGGTATTTGTTGAACATATCCCTCCTGAGCAAAGACCGTTGGAAATTTAACGACTTCACATTTTGAGCGCCAGAACTGTTCCGGTAATCTGATTGGTTATGATGCTGACAGTGACATTCCAAAAATACTCGGTGTTCAATTACGGATGCATCTTTGAGCCACCTTTGAACGGTTTCCTTGATTAAAAAAGTCGGGAAAGCACTCCTCTTTTCCTAAATGCCTGCTTATCCAGAAAGGAAAAGGTTTTGATGGCACGAGAATAAGAAGAACTAGTCATCAAATGTTTTAAATTTAAGAAGCCAGTTCGCTACGTTAGGGTCCGCCATCTTGTTTTGATGTGGTTACTGCTGACCAACTGTTGAAACATGCGGGCACATTCCAAGGTATTGTTGATACACAGGCTACCCGAGCGTAAGGTTTTTGATTAGGAAGAAATAATCACCCGAATGCGCTGAAATTGCACACAGACACAGCATATTAACTGACAAACACACAAGTAAAGTCTAATTTCTTTTATTTCAATATTTACAGAATTATTGCAATTTCTAAAAACTATAAATTCCCAGTCATCTTGTAAAATAAACGGTTAATCAAAAACCTTACGTTTGAGTAGCCTGTGGTCGATGATGGCTAAAATCGATATCGCAATCGTGAAATATTTTCATTCTTTAACCCTGCTTTAACTCATGCAGTCATGAATAAATTAATTTAAAGAAAGAATATTATGAAATCAATTTAATTTTGATTAATAAATATTACTTATCTGTCTGAAATATGTTGTGTCGTAATTTATGCACTGAATAAGTGAATTTATGAACACCACGATCATATGTTTTTCTGTCATATACGTTTCAGTGGTTTGTCTGTCATATGTTTTAGTGGCTTTTTGTCATATGTTTTGTCATGCGTATTTTGGTGGCAATTATGTTACCAACCACTTACCGACCACTTACCGACACAGTTTTACCGACCACTTACGACCACTTTTTTTCGGTGCAGATTGTTCACTTTAGCCATGTAAAAATATATAAAATTATCTGATTCTCCAGAAGTAATTAAAGTACATGTGAAGTGTACCTCATCAAGTGTACCCCATTCCTTGAGGTTTATGCAGGACTATGGAGAGGTACATTTGGGGTACATGTGAAGTGTACCTCAAGTGTACCCATTCCTTGAGGTTTATGCAGGACTATGGAGAGATACATTTGCGGTACATGTGAAGTGTACCTCAAGTGTACCCATTCCTTGAGGTTTATGCAGGAGTATGGAGATTTACATTTGGGGTACATGTAAAGTGTACCTCAAGTGTACCCCATTCCTTGAGGTTTATCCAAGAGTATTTAAGGTACATTTGGAGTACAGTGGAGTGTGCCTTAAGTATACCTCAAACACTCAACTAAAACATTGAGGTCCATTCTTGGTATACCTAGATTGTACCTAATCTCACATAGGTACATTTGGGGTATACCTTAGGTACAGGTGATGTATACTTTTGTGTACCCGATTTTGGTAAGGGCGGCTATATTCTCTGTAATATTCTCCCGTTGCATGAACAATACTCGAAAGAAGTGAGCGCTTCCTTTAGTGCTAACAACTGAGCAATAATAACAAGAAAGACGATGTAGGAGAAACTTCGTTTTGTGCCTAAATTATGGGTAAGACCATAGGCAAACCACAATAATGAAGTGAAAGCTATAATAAAACGTGTTTACATATTGTTTGTGAAGTGAAAACGAGAATAAAACGTGTTTTACGTACTTTTGGGGATTTTGTCATTTTTTTATCGGATAACGTTATAGTTATAATTTGAATTGAGCAGTCTTAAAAGTAGGGGGGAGGGGAGGGAGGGTAAAAAATGACAAAATCCCAAAAAGTATGTAAAACACGTTTTATTCTCGTTTTCACTTCACAAACAACATGTAAACACGTTTTATTATAGCTTACACTTCATTATTGTGGTTTGCCTATGGTAAGACTAAGAGAAAGGCAGCTTGTGGATTTTGTTTGTGATTATTGTCTAATTTGCATCTGAGAGGACACAGTACACAATTGTACCTTATGAAAGTAGTGAACCTTGATTGCATGCTAATGTTTGCTACCGATCGATCGGAATGTTTATGTAATCACTTAAATCTTAAATGTTTATTTAGAACTTAGTCACAATGAGAAGGAGAAAATATACATGTACTAGCTGTATAAGCTAGCATGCATGTAATTGTTTTTGTACATGTTTGCTTGTGACTGCATGTCTTTTTATTACTTGAGTTCACTACAGCTTGTTACCAAGCTTGTTGCTGGCTTGTCATTATCGTACCAAGCTTGTTGCTGGCTTGTCATTATTGTACCAAGCTTGTTGCTGGCTTGTCATTATTGTACCAAGCTTGTTGCTGACTTGTCATTATTGTACCAAGCTTGTTGCTGGCTTGTCATTATTGTACCAAGCTTGTTGCTGGCTTGGCATTATTGTACCAAGCTTGTTGCTGGCTTGTCATTATTGTACCAAGCTTGTTACTGGCTTGTCATTATTGTACCAAGCTTGTTACTGGCTTGTCATTATTGTACCAAGCTTGTTGCTGGCTTGTCATTATTGTACCAAGCTTGTTACTGGCTTGTCATTATTGTACCAAGCTTGTTACTGGCTTGTCATTGTTGTACCAAGCTTGTTACTGCATGGCTTGTAACAATCATGACAGGACTGTAACAGTCTTGTCATGATCATTTTCATGTCCAGCTCTCAGCTTGCCACATGCATGTCACATGCCTGCACCTTTCTTGACTTTTTGCTTATACCCCTGGATATATGGACTAAATAAACTCTTTTGTGCCATTAATAAATTCCATATATTCAGGCTGATTTCTGCTCACTGTTAAATACTTACTGTTAGTATGGTATTACAACCCAATCTATGATGTTTACTGCTCACTATTAAATACTTACAGTTAGTATGGTATTACGACCCAATCTATGATGTTTAAGTGTTAACCCAGCTATTGTCAACATGCTATCCATAAGGACACTGTAGCTACATGTAGCTGGAATATTAGGAATACAAATGGCATGTAGCAATATATACAACCCAGCTTGTCATAGTCCGGTTAGTCCCCTTAGTTCTAGCAGGGTTGTATCACTGTATGCTGGTCATAGTCCTTAGTCCGGTTAGTCCGGTCAGTTCTAGCAGGGTTGTATCACTGTATATTGGTCATTAAGTCCTTAGTCCGGTTAGTCCCCTTAGTTCTAGCTAGCAGGGTTGTATCACTGTATGCTTGTCATTGTCCTTAGTCCGGTTAGTCCACTCAGTTCTAACAGGGTTGTATCACTGTATGCTGGTCATAGTCCTTAGTCCGGTTAGTCCACTCGGGTCTAACAGGGTTGTATCACTGTAGGTTGGTCATAGTCCTTAGTCCGATTAGTCCACTCAGTTCTAGCAGGGTTGTATCACTGTATGCTTGTCATAGTCCTTAGTCCGGTTAGTCCACTCGGGTCTAACAGGGTTGTATCACTGTAGGTTGGTCATATAGTCCTTAGTCCGGTCAGTTCTAGCAGGGTTGTATCACTGTATGTTGGACATAGTCCTTAAAATTAGTCCGGTTAGTCCCCTTAGTTCTAACCTAACAGGGTTTATTGCTCTATTCGTATTGTTATAATTATATTAATAGTAAATTCTGTTTCTGAACCTATAATTTTCTGTTCCCCTGAAATTATATCTAAAAGAGAATATATATCATGTTAACATATTGAATGGAAATGCTCATGCAGTATATAAATTTGCAATTGCAAACTATCTAAGTTGTTCCCTTTGGTCCATTGGAATAAAGAAAACATAATAATAATCGTTCCTATTTTGGGCATGGTATATTGTAAGGGGCTTAAATATGTTTTTGGACAGCAAACCTGTTGCCTTGGAGGATGACAGTGAATTGTATCCATTATTTAAGTCATCATTAAATATCACAGACAGTACTGTTGGTAGAAATGGGATATACTTGTTTTCAAAAACAAGGCAATCATAAGCAATCACATTCATTTGTTCTTCATAAAACTTCATCAACAAAAAAAGTTGAGTCATCTTTTTACACAAAGAGTTCAGTTTATTTGGGTTCATACTTTGAATGCATGTTGCTATTGCATTTGTATCACATATTTCCTTGTTCCATGATGAATTATAGACTGAATCTTCAGATGGTTTCAGGCATCCTATGCCAAATCTTTCAATGGTATGTGGTGCCTTGTTTGGGCTTTCATAGCCAGAAATAATAAAACTGTTCTTCTCCAACAGAACAGGTGGCACTGTTCCATTGCAAACCTGCATATCCTTTTTGTTGTGAACATAAAATACTGCAGTCAAAATTGCAACAGCAGTTGCCACATCTAACTTGCAGTTTGTTACCTGGGCCTTCAAAGTCCTGTGGAGGCGCTCATTTTTACGTGTGGTGGAATGCCACTAACACAGCCTTTGTCTATGTGCTTTTGTAACTTATTGCATATTTCCTTTATTGCCTTTTTGTTTAAAACTTGCTGTCCTTTTCCATTTTTTGCATCCTTCCACTTGTGAACAAACAAATTTAAATTAGTTAACATGATATATATTCTCTTTTAGATATAATTTCAGGGGAACAGAAAATTATAGGCTCAGAAACTATTAATGTAATTATGACAATACGAATAGAGCAATAAACCTTGTTAGGCTAGGACTAAGGGGACTAACCGGACTAAGGACTATGTCCAACATACAGTGATACAACCCTGCTAGAACTGACCGGGAAATGACTTCAGGAAATCAATATCAAGTCATTATTTTAAAACTGTTTTTAATGTAACATTTATGAGACAATTTTATTTTATTCCATTATTTACTCTTCATGATTTCTACGGTTTATCTCTAGCAGTAGCACGCTCCGACGAAACATCTGGGTGTCACTGCTCTGACCTAAAGTTACTCCGTACGCATTTAAAATGTTTACATACAAAAACATAGGTACGCAATGCGTACTAGAAGGTACTTGCAAGAATGGCAAGTTCTTACAAGCTATGTGAGATACCTTTGGTGATAAACTGGACATTAACTTATGACAGTAATGAAGGCATAAATTATTGCTAACTAGAAGTATTTTGATGGAACTCCCAGTGTTTATATAATAGCTGCAATGCAAATATTTTATTAGTATTATAACATGGGATAGGTCTATTTATTTACATGACAAGTATTTCTTGAGAACTGATTTTAAAGCAATGCATGGTATCTAGTACACTCTTCACTACTCCATCCATTTATCCTATTAATTTGTAGTAACAGATTGTTTTCATATTGTAACTGTTGCAAGTATCCTGTCATCTGAGTGCATTTTTTGTGTAGAATAGCATAATGTGCAAATATATTTAGGCTATATAATATCATTATTCAATGTTTGACATTCAGGTTTATATTTCCTTGAGGTGTTCAGAGTTTATATTTTTTACATATTCCATTAGATATCAAATCATAATTATTGTGAAGTTGTTAGAGTGGCTGCGCTGTATGGTCTACTATAGGGACCCAGGTTGAGAATCTTGCCAAAATCTTGTAAGATCTTGGCAAGATCATGGTAAGATCTTTGCAAGATTCATCAAGAATCTTAAGATAAGATCTTGGCAAGATCATGGCAAGATCTTATCTTAAGATTCTTGATAAATCTTGCCAAGACCTTGCCAATATCTTGCCAAGGTCTTGACAAGATTAATCAAGATCTTACCAAGATCTTGGCAAGAATCTTAATATAAGATCTTGCCAAGATCATGACAAGAATCTTAAGATAAATTCTTGTCAAGATATGTTTGCAAGATTTATCAAAAATCTTAAGATAGGATTTTGAAAGATTTGTGCAAGGTTTATCAATTAGAATCTTAAAATAATATCCATGAAACATTTCTTAACAAATAGTACTTAATAGCACTAATTAAACAATAGAAAAGAAAGTGTTTAGTCCTAGCTACTTAAAGGCCCAGTACGGACCTTGATGCTTTGCGCGCTTAGACGCTGGCCGCCATCTTTTGTCACAGTCGAAAATTGCCCTCTTTTAAACCGCTCTATGCAATCCACTTCCATCGGCCGTTTTTCTAATCAGACTCTCAGTATATTTATTTTCACATGTTGCCAAATTGTAAGGCATCATTTCTATGGTATTTTAAAGACATTTATGTCGTAATGTAGGTGAAATTTGTGTTACGAACAATGCGATGTATGTTTATGGGGAAGGCATCATGGCGGAACCGTCGGTAGGAAGACCACGTTAGCCTGGTTCTGTTCAGAAAATAAGACTTCGTTCTTCTGTATTTTACGTCCGGAATGAGAGGAAAGCCACATATGGGTTTTGCAGGAAAAAGAATCAGTGTTTTTGCGTTGTGTAATGCCACTGTCATCAACGGTAAGCAGTCTTCAGTGATATTATAAATTGCCAAATAATTGGCGAGTTGTTCATCGCAAGAGATATCGATTCCACTGGCATGGCTGGAGTGGTCAAAGAGGAAAGGAATCATTTTACTATCATGACAAGTTTCAAGTCGATGCTATAGAAGTGCAATGGATTTTATAAGCCGTAGTTTTTGATGAGCCGATGGGCTCACATCCACTACATTCACACATTGCAGTACAAGCAAGCCCACTCAAATATCACTTGCATTGACAGGGATATTTTTTTCCATCCAATGTAACACACTTTGGATAAGGCGTTTTATTGTGACTTCTGCCACAGGTACATGATATGTCTCAGTTATTTTGCACAGTAGTACTGCTGCTTTTTTCTTTTACAATTAAAGGAACAAAAACTCCCCCTTTGACATAATGGAAAAAGAACAATGGGGAACCAGGCAATCTTATTTCTGGGAAAACTGGTATCACAGGAAACTCATCACAGTCTCGTTTGTTATTACTGAAAATACAGCTCCTACACCATTTGCAAATACCTACATCTGTTCCTAGACTTTAACTGGAGACCTGACATAACTGATGTGGTTTCTCTCAAATAAGATATCTTTTATTTCATCAGAATCCATTTCGTAGGTGCATGAAACCAAGTTCTGAGATATATCCCTTGTATATGGATTGCTTACCATAGTACTCGATTCTTAACTTCAGTTAGCTTGCCTGAGTGTTTCTTACCAGTGACCTTACAAGCAGAATGCTCCAAATCCTCGCTATCGTCGGTAGTGGCACTTCAATCCGATCGAGGCCGATGAATCCAGTTCAGCTGCGAAAAGGTTTCATTTACTGAGTACACGACACTATCCCTCAGATAGAAGTTTACCAAGCGAGGGAACGCCCCCATGCTTAGGTCGACTTTTCCGCTTAGATTTTGCTTTCTTTGCTGCGGGAGCGCTAATGGCTGCTTGGTCTTGGAACGACTCGTTTTGTCGATGCACTTCCACAAGCTCTTTTCTCAGCCGGGTATCTCTTCATCCCTGCACAGCTTCGCCTCCTCCACCTTGGCGGCTTCAAGTTCTTCTGCGAGTGACTACCATCTCCTCCTCTCCTTCGGTCTGCTCACAACTGCTACACTCGCTGTCCTCCGTCTCGCCATCTTTAGCAGCCCCACTATTCAACGCCGCGTAATAAATAAATAAAAAAATATTTAAATAAATATTTAAATAAATCAATAAATATTTATATTAATAAATAAATATTTAAATAAAAATAAAAATATTTAAATAAATAAATAAATATTTATATTAATAAATAAATATTTAAATATTTTACTTGTTATAGCAGGTTGAGTATTACAGCTATAGCTGGCATGGTGGGGTTTACTCACACTCCCCACTACATTAACTGTTTTGGACACTACACTCGACTCACAGTTGGTTTTTACAGAGGGAGGAAAACCGGAGAACACGGAGAAAAACCCTCGAATGCAGATAAGGAATCAACAACAAACCTAACTCTCATATGGTGCCCAAACCGGGAATCGAACCCGCAACCATAGCGGTGAATTAATATCAATGTTATAAAAGTGTATTTACAGTTCTTTTTTAAAACAAATCTAAATGAACGAATTTCAGATTATAATCAGCCGTATTGGTAGCTTTATTGTCCTGTTCGACATGAAAACGAGGCAAAATTGTCGTTCGTTTTTGGTTTTTCTTTCATGGTTGTAACATTGGTGAACTAATCTTCAAAAGGCATACATAATTAATGAGCATTTTGTCCATTCAGATGAAGCAAATCACTCACGTTTATGCGCCTTTATCCCAGGTAAGACTAGACTGCTTGCCGGCTCTTGTGTAATTTTTTTCCGTCGTTCTTTTCGGATTGGGTCACCTGTGGCACGCGGTCAAAATGGGGCGAGGACAAAAATGAAGGAAGGGGGAAGGGAAGGGTTTTCGACCACTCTTACTGGTAATTACTTTCTTTGGACTTTCTTCTTGGTCCATATGCACTCGTTTGTGTTATGATTAACACCGCGAAAATTTTGAACGTGGAGCGCTGAACCGGAGCGCTGTCATTTTGAATCGTATTGATATTAAGCGCGATTTTCATTGGCCATTTTTTTTACACTTGGAGAGTGACGGGCTGTCAAGCGTGGTCAAGCGTGGAGGGGCATAATTCTCAAAACAATGGCATTCGTGCAGGCTCTCCTTAATTCCCCTCACTTTCCCCTCCCTTCCCGCTCCCTTCATTTTTATCCTCGTCCCATTTTGACCGTGTGGCACCGGTGACCCAATCTGAAAAGCACGACCGAAAAAATTACAGAAGAGCCGGCAAGCAGGCTTCGGTAAGACGAAAGGGTCTTCATACGACTTTTCACTGTTCAAAGTGGTCTTTTTCCTTTGTTGAACAAAGGAAAAATGCCTCAACAATGACGTTTTATATAGGGCCACACTCGCACAGTGAAACGTCTTATAAACACCATCCTAGTCAATCCCTATAAGGCTTCACCATGAAACTTTATAAAGACCCTCGCACAGTGAAAATCTTTAAAAAGACCCTAGCGGAGAGTTTCAGTTATTAAGATGAGACTCAGGGTTGCTCAACCAACAGCCTAATATATAAGTGCACCCAATAACAAATGCCCCGTGGCTCACAGCTCACAGGTATTAATACGCAACCAGCCTAACATTATGGGACTCAAATTTTCGCTCAGTATCCCAACTGCGCATGTCAGTTACACACAACGTAGATATAAAACCTCATGTGGCAGGTGGGCTATTCACAACACTGCGTATTGTTGTAGTTTTACGTTTTTCATCTTCTCGCTGGTATTTATGAATGTTTAACTCCAGAATGAGGCTAACCCTGCGTACATGCGTCTGTAGTCATTGCATTCAGCGGTAATTTTCGAATACGAAACTGGACTATTATGGGAGTATATTTTTAGTAATTATAATGGTGGTAGTACTGATAATAAAGTCGCTTAGAAAGCGAACTCGAACACGGCACGTCTTAACTGCAAAGACTCGCCTGTGATTAGATTAATATCCATTAATTGTTGTAATAGCCGTTATCATCTTTGACTTTAGTACTATTAAAAACAGAGACATTACAAATGAATAAAAACCCGGCAAGAAATGATGTATATCCAACTTCAAGTTGTGTTAATAAAACTACAAGATGTGACTCTCAATCGAATTTAGTTTGGGTTTCCGGTCGATAACACAACCCGAATTAGCAATAGTTTAAAGTATCTAATTCAACATTTTACAGTACTTGCTCTACTCTAAAAAATATGCCATGAATAATATTTCTAGTCGATTGTGAAATGACGCTTACCATCTTCTAATGAGTTTTTCCCATGAATATAATGGCTACAACCTGTGAAGTCCCACAACAGTAGTTCACTGGTCAAATCTTCCCGGTTCGTAAGAAAAAGCTGGGTTTTTGGACGTGGTGGGTGAATAAAGAGTAGGAATTCGTCTTCTGAGATCTCTCCATCGTCGAAGCTTTCGTGCAAAACATTACGGGTCTTTTTAAGCGAAGACATTGACATATTTTTTTCGGAAAACTCGTGTAAATCGTTCTTCACGTTGCCGTCGCACTTCCCAGTGGTTTCTTAATGTTTAGGTTTCGCGCCTCGCGACAGCAACCTCTCCCCATGTCCTCTCGACCATATCTACCGTCGCAGACACCAGCCGTCGTCGGATCTTAATTAAAGGGGAACTCAACCCTAAAATCAACCCAACGTCTTTACAAAGATGTATTAGAAAGAAATAAGTTCTGCTATTTTATTTTTCTGTGTTGCGCGTCTAAGCAAGAGAAAATCCGGAAACCTTCCTCACAACGTCCGCTATGTACAGACGGCTGAAGTCTCGTAATTTGTGACGTCAGATAAATTAGTTTTACCATGCTGTCCCCGACATTGAATAGCGGGACTAACGGCTTCTAATTGCGGATCACTGTTTTCTTTGTGCTTGAGGTGTGATCGTTTTTCCTTGGTATGTGTGACGTACGTAATGGGTAATTTGCACTGAATTGAGTTGCCACACAATATAGATTTTTCAGCGGAATATCGAACATGGAGACTAATTTTCTCCTCATAGACGCGCAACACAGAAAAATAAAATAGCAGAACTTATTTCTTTCGAATACATCTCTGTTGAGTTCCCCTTTAAGGTCCCTAATGTCTATTCTCAGTCAGCTTTGGACATGACTCTTGCAACACTAATCCTTTAATTATCATGGACCAGAAGTAGCGCGCAACCCTGAAGTTCCTCTCTCCCCCCTTCCACCCCCCATTCAATGTTGGGGAAAAAAAAGTGACCAAACCAGTACGAAAGTTTATCCAACATTGAAATGAGGTGTGCGGGGGGACGTGTTCCAACTATTCATGTCCAAAGCTGCTGCTTTCAGGCGGTAGATGGTGTTTTTTTTCGCGCGCAGCAAACGGATCTTTTACCACAATTGCCGGTAATCTCGCAATCTGATTGGTCGATGTGCGGTGGTAAATGAGAGTCCAGACAACGGCGCTGACACGAGAAAGTTATAGACAATGCTGGCTCTTTCAAAGCTGTCACACTTTGTAAGGAAACTTCCTTGTACGTTTTCTAATATTGTTGTAAAAAAACTGCGCCTCGTGTATTTACCTACAACAACACTTTGGTTGTATTGAACTTGTGCTTCCGACTGTTGCATACAACAACACTTGGGTTGTACTGAACTTGTGCTTCTGACTGCTGCATAATTAGTGAATTAAAGAACAATCAACATGGCTGTAATAATAACTATCAAAGGCACACCTGCTCGTATGATTCAACTGATGAATGACTATATCCACTGGAAAAATTCAAACATTTACAGGCTTTGAAAAACTGTTTAAAAAGTGTGTGAAATGTCTGAATGTACAAATTTACAAAGTAACATTGTTTTACAAACATTTTACAACGTAGTAAATATAGACATTTTCTACGATTTTTCTGCACGATTTTGCTTTCACCATATGATCTGCAGGGGGATGCTGCGCATAAGCGCCCCCTTTTGCCACCTATGCCACACTCCTACTGCTTGCCACAGAGGTGAGAGGCAAAGCTAGAAAATATATTTGTATTGAAACCAAATAACAATTACTGCAGTCATGTAGCCAGGTATATTAAGCATTTCAATGCTATAGATTGTATAGGTTTAGTTATGTTTAGTTAATAAATGGAGTGCAATGATTTTGTTTTCAAAAACGTACCCTGAAGGTCTACAGTAACCTTAAACATAAGATAACAATAAGTATTGATGCTTTTGCGCATGCATTTCATGCTATTGGAATGTTGTTTATCACCAGTTAATTGCCATGTGCATCTTGCATGCATCTAATGATTTTGCTTCACACATTTTTTATGGCTTCTTTTAGTTTCTTGAAGTTCCTTTTTATGGAGTTAGTTATTAGCAGAGCTCACACAGCCTGTGCAAGCGCAGTACCATACATTGTACATGTATATAGCATGAGAGTCAAATGTTCTTGCCTGCCTGCCCACACAACCAGTGCACCAGCACGCGGAACATGTGAGATTTTAGAGTCATGAATCGGCCTACTCGATTTTATTTGGCCATTTAGTGCTATCCTATTATTTTTATTATCCTATCCTTTACATTCAATTCTCCCGTTTAGGTGAATTTGTGATTTTTCCAAATTATCTCAATGATCAGTCTGAATTTTTATTATAAAGCGTAAAATATTCAATTTCCAACTTTAAATTCTGTTACATCTCCACGTGCACCCATACGCGTCTTGTTCTTTCCGTTGTATGCCGTCACCATCCTCGTTCCCAGGGGTCTTCATGTGCCTTATCCAAGATGGTGTCTTGAAAGGACCCCTGGTACATGTGGCCCAAAACATTATTGCTTATTTAATGAAGAATATCCGCCATCTTGGATTCATCATCGCTGAAGAACGGTTAACGGTTGAAGTGTGATCCCAATGAATTCCAACCATACTTTTACCCAGTGTAGATGTGAGTTTGTAAAAGTAAAAATGCTAAGTTCTGATGTCGGATGTGTAGTTGTTTTCCAAGACGACATCGACAGTTTTTTTTCTTTAATTAAAAGTGCACGCGCTATTCGAAATTCTCCTATCAGTGCTCGCGAAATGTCAAGCCAATCAGCGGCCGAATCCCACAAGTCTCTACCAAGGGTTCTTTTGACGCCAGCTTGGATTAGGCACACGAAAACCCATGGGAACGAGTTGGAGTCATCACCTTTAACGTTAACATTAAATTATGTGTGTGCAACTCATCTGCACATCATGTATACGCATGCATTACATTTTCCATTACATACAGTACGTATACAATTCAACTGCATGTGCACGATTTATTTTCGTAATTTAATATCCATATTATATGTATGCGGGTGCATCTCCTCGTATTTGATTATTGGGAGCTCAGCTCGTTAAGGCTTGCCTATATAATTATGAATTACTCTTGTACAAATATATGGAATCACTTTCTTCTGATTGGTGAAGTGTTCAAGCGTGACTGTAAAAATGTTAATGGACTGACAAACAAAATATAAACCAAAAGAAACCGACTTCTTTGACTCTGTCTTAGTAAAACCTCAGACGAGTTTGCCAAAGTGCCTTTCGGGTACAAAGCTTGCTGATCGCTGAACAAATAAATATTGATGAAACACCACAACAGCGTTCTGTCCAGTTGACGTCATAAAATATTTGCATATTGGGATCGAAATGCGGACAAATGTTTCCAAATAGCTGCCTCGGACATAGTTGTTCCTGCGTGCGGTATGGCCGGATAATTTTAGAGTTTTACTCACAGAAGATGAGGTACGTTCCAGGTGCCAAATTAACCAAACCACCTGGTGAATGTAATGTTTTGGAGCTGAAACGTTGGTTAGAGTGGCACGGGGAGAAAAAAAGTGGAAAAAGACAAGAATTGGTTGATCGGGTGAATGGATGTATTGCTCAGACAAATTCTTAAAAAAACCTTAGAAAATTCACCCAGGTACATACGTGTGAAGGCCTGATGAACTTTATTCTATTGAGTTGATTTGTTATTTAATTTACTGGTAGTTTTATAATGAAAATGTTCAAGCGTGCATTAATTATACGTAAAATTATTGTACAACTACATGTATGTGTGGTAATTGTACAGTGTACATGAACAGTACATTGTAAGCATCTTGCTCAACAATGAACTCTTTTACGTTTTACAGGACCTCCAACTTTCCCTGCTGCTTCACCAGGTACAGCTACAATGTTCAGGTCAATTGTATCATGTTTTAAAGTGCCACTACGATCAAATTTTGAGATAGTGATATTTTTGCATATTTGTAAAGGAAAGTTGCTATATTTTTTGTCTACCCACACCGTTTTTTGATATGACGATGGGAAGTCTTATTTTTTGGGGTCCGAATCTTGATTTTTTTTATGCCCGCCATTACTCGAACCCGTTCTGTGACAGAGCCATGACTGAGCTAATTTCCAGCGAACGTGACGTCATTATGCGGGGCTACGTTTCACACAAACGTTCGCACAAACGTGTATGTAATTTCTACATTTTTTTCCAAAAAGGAAAGGAGAGAACGAAGTTTTGAATGTAAATACGCATTTACAAGAGCGACGCGTTGAGAAGAAGACGTCACGACAGCAAACCGCTGGTCGAAAATCTACTGAAGTATTTAGAACACACTTAAGTAATGGCGGACGTGATTTCAATGGTAAACTCTACAAAATTCATAGGTTAATTTGGTCCTTTGGTAATATTTTCAATGATTTGGATATTTTCGACACTGTGTGTTGTTTTGGAAGACAAAAAAGTAGAATTTCATCGTAGTGGTACTTTAAGGTCTCGATAAAGGTTTGATGTGTCATTTCTGGAAAACGCTCTTACAGCGTCGCAATTAAAACCAAATAATGTATTACATGTATATACCGTTTTAAAGATCTTGACTGAAGAAAGTATATATTTAACCGTTTTTGAACAAAAGTTTAAAGCGTAGATGTTGTATATTTTTCAACGCGAAATGACTCCGTCTGCCAGAAGGAGTTCAGCCCTTTAGGCTTCAAAACTATTTTTTTCTTAATTATATCGAATCCCAATTAAATTCTCTAAAATACTGTATCGCGGATTTTTGATATGTTGCATATTACAGATTTTATTCCTTTTCAAAGTTGAAAAAGTAGTTTGTCATCCCAGTTTGATACACACCAGGCCATGAAACCTGAATGAAAAATAATTTAAAAATTCCCCGACAACCTATTTGAGAAACGGTTGTTTTCTACGACTCGTGAAAAATTTAGGAAAATTGGACAAAACGCGAAAAGGCTGGACTTCAACAAAGTTCTGTTTTTGGCCAAAAAGAAAAGCCGAGAAACAGCCCGATCAAGGTTTTCGATTCATTTCATGGTTGAGTAAGAAGTCCCACTCCAAGGGTGATTCATTAACATTAGCCAATTAGAGTGATTCATGTTGTATTCAGTCTCGGCCGATTACAAAGTTCAGACGAGCTGCAGAACAGAGCAAGCTATACAGTTTACCGATGCTTGATTCTTCTACAGAAACTAGTGTCGATTCCAGTTTAATTTCAAGAAGAAACACTTTTAGGAGTACAGAAAAATGGCACCACAGTAAGCAAACAATTAATATCAGGCAGGGAAAACCATTCAAGCGTTGCTCAATCCACACCATGTACACAGTAGACTGTTTCGCGTTTATGTAATTCTAATTTCATCGCGCTAAAACAAACAGACAAACCTTGCTTCCTGTAGCCTGCAGAACAGGCGCTTTGAGAAGGGACACCGGAAAGTAGATCTTGCGAGCGACGCGGCCAAATTATTTTATCACTTCCTTCTTAATTTAAAGCGCTTAGAACAGAAATGTATAAGCGCTATATAAATAGTTTTATTATTATTAAATAACACTGTGGGCCTGTTTCACAGGCTATGCTTCCTGCATTGAATTCTCATTTTTTTTTTGGTCGATTGAAGATAACAAAAGTTTGTTGCTTGATTCTTTGTGGACTTTCAGTCTTCGATGATTCTAACTTCTTGGAACTTGTTTGAGTATAAATTAATCCCTCCAGCCATTGTTTGTCCTAAGAACTTTACACCCGCTGCCAAAGCTACTCACAAACTAAATTATCACAAACTAAATTGTGCTACTTTTCTCTTTTCTTCTTTTTTGAATACAGCACTAAGCACTTTTAACGTAGAAATCTTTACGAACGAAAAGTAGCGCAGAAAATCACAGGATATCGAGAATGAAATAACATGCTCAGTGAATGACAGCAGCTGTCAATCATTTTTCGCGCCTTTTTAGCAGGAAATCAGAAAGTTGCAATTTCTTGGCTTAAGGTATCAGGAGCCTTCATGCAATCATTTTTGCGAAAAAAATATCGATATTTGAGAATGTTCAAAGTGAATTCTACAGTTTAGTGAAAATAAAAATTTGTAAAATAAATGTTGTATTTTCAATGAGAAATTACGCCGAAAAGAAATATGGCCGGGAAAGCAGGCTGTCATCGGCTTATTAGCACTTGTGAAGAATGCTCATGGAAACCGCGAAAAAAACATGACGCTTTTGTAAACGCTCACTTGTCTAGCCTGTGGCTAGCCGTTGAGTTGCAAAGATTCGTTTACGTTTCACACATAAATCATGTCTAAAATATACTTTTATAGTATATATGTAGCTCAATTCGTGATTTGAAGAGGATCAATTGAGATATAGGGCCACTTGGTAAAATACCAGGTATTTAAGGTTAAAATACCTCATGTTATCGTGACCTTTACTAGTCTCCTTCGCAGCCGCTATGGACTCTGTCACGCAACGCTCCGATCGAGCCCCATCAACGAACAGGTTATCTCCCTTAGATTGACTATTATCATCAATTGTCAAAATGGCTAGAATTGATTATAATCCTCAATTTAACCAGTCAAGGATAAAGATAAACAATTGTCAAATTCCGAACGGCGGTAGACCCGCTTAGTGTAGTGGTCACGACGTCTGTACTACCAAGTACTACACGCAAACGGTTACGAGTTCGAGCCCGAGTAGGAGCGCTCAAAAAAATATTTTCTCTCGTTTACCTTCATTTCTTGTTTACCTGTGAACCCTAGCTCTAGGTGAGTGAGAACCCGTCGTTTACCCGTGAACTTGTCCGATGGTTAGGGTTCGGTTTGTAGTTCGGGTTAGGGTTTGTCTTAGAATAATGATTATAATCAATTCTAGCCATTTTGACAATTGATGATAATAGTCAATCTACGGGAGATGACGCGTTGCATCAACGGCTGCTCACCTCGTCCCCAGGGTCTTCTCGGTCAGATCCAAGATGGCGGCTACTCAGAGAGAAGACCCTGGTAAAGGCTGGATCACGTGATCAAATACTCCCAGATTTTGGGAGTATTTTGTCACGTGATTTGGCGATCTAAGATGGCGGTTAAATACGGGAATAGTTCATGACGTGTACAAATCATAGGTATCCCAATCCGGAGTGAGCGAGAAGCCATTAACAGTATTTCCACGCGGCGAACGATACAGTGAAAACAGGTCTACTAAATGGCTCGAAATGGAGTTTACTTGGATAAAGAACCAGTGGAAAGGTATCACAAAGCTACCAGGATGTATCTAAGCTAGAAGAGAATCCTAAAAAGCCGTTCATTTTCCGTTAGCGTTGAAGCGAAACGATCGATAGCACATGTTCAGGTTTAACGGCTTCTCCTGGCTTTCCCACTGATGAACCTTACCAGAAAACTACCCAGTAATGCACTTCATCTATTGCTCTATCTACACAACGTGTTTTAAGGTTATTTAAAATCGTTGTATTGATAAAATTTGGCCAATAAAAAGCATTGTTAGAACAACCCTTGCGTCATAATCGAATAGCCAATCAGAATACGTGACAGTTCAGCGTTTACCAGGGTCTTCTCTCTGAGTAGCCGCCATCTTGGATCTGACCGAGAAGACCCTGGGGACGAGGTTGATTCGAACAACATGCCTTTCCCATTGTTCTATCAACCCTCTGATTTTTTTTGCCTAAGCCAATCAGAAAACAGCAGATTGCAAACAAGGCCTTTTGCCACGAAATGTGTTCTCAAAGGCAGCTGAGTTCCGAATGGAGGGAACACCTAAGAAGTTAATATAATTCGACAGCAAATGCTTTGTATGTTCTGCTGAAGTCGTAAAAAAAGATAAAATCTACATCTTTGGAAAGTCCGTTTGTTGTTGAATGTAGACGTAAGTTCTTATAAGCAGAACTCCGATTTGTTCGTCTGCAAAAGCTGTTATAAGCTGTTAAATAAATACAAACGAATACAAGACAACCTAAATTCAATCCAGAGAGAAATAACTGAGGTTTTCAAGAATCGAGAGCTCCCTATTTAACAGAGTAACCGACCGTACCGTATTGACTCTTGCCCAACTCCGAACGACGGCCTTTGAACTAGAACTGGAACTACCTCGATTTGTTGTCCCTATATTCAAATTCCCTTATAACAGGGAATGTAAGTACATAACAAGTTTCAAATTATCGAGTTCCGAAAACGCTAAACCACACTCTTGAGATTTTAAGTGCTCTATTTTTCATTTAAAAAGTGCATTTCAGTTCCTCTTTACAGTAATTATTCTTACTAACAAGAATTAAGACCGTGGCGACAAGACTTTCAATTTTATTATGAAATAATGTGTCGTTAAAATGCGATCGTTCCTTTTATCATTATCCTTTAAGAGGAAGGGAAACTTGCTCCTCGTCTCTGCATAGTTTTATCATCTCCCTTCCGCCTCAGGCAAAATAACGTTAGATATCATGTTGTTACTTTCTCCCTTTTATAATGAACATCCTTCGCGAAATCGAATTGTGGCAGAATATTAGGTATGAACAACAATTCACAATTTTTTTTTTGGAACGCCGGACGGGCTATGCTGTGGAACGTTCATTCATGAATGATTTTTGTGGTTAATGGGGCGGGTGCCAAATAAAAACCTACATGCGTCAGCGAAACCTGCTCACTAAAAGACACTCTTTGCTTTTAGTAACGGTGAAAACAAAACAAAAAACGCATTTCATACTTTTTATTAACCAGGTGTGAGATTTGTACCGTACGTTATGGACCGAGTTGGTACCATTAAAAAAAGGGAAGAAACGATGATCCATAAATTACGGTACGAATCAGGTAAACGAGGTTAATAAGATGTTATGTGACGTCTTCTTCACTAAACCAGCTTTGTAGATCATAGACCAATCATAGCTCGCGAAGTTATTAAGCCATATAACAATAGTGTTAGGAACCACGCACCAACCCTATGCGTGACTATACAGCACAGTATTTCTAAATAGTAGGAAATTACTTCACAGGCTTAACAATAACTAGACTTCAGACCAAGAACGAAAGGTTAGCAGTATGTATTCATCATATCAGGAAACGATTAATCTATGATATTTTGCTGGATCACGACTTTCACAAACCTACGCGGACTAAGGCCCCACCGCACATAAACGCAACCTTTTGAAAACGCAACTTTTAATTAGAAAGCAACAAACGTTTGCCGTCCACACGGTCGTATTCTTCCGTTCACAAAGGAGCGTTTTCGAAAAGTTGCGTTTTCGATGAAAACGATGGCGTATCTGCATGTGTGGATGTTTTTGAACTTGTGGTTTCCATTCTTAGTGCGATTATATTCATATAAAAAGATAAAGTAAATGTTTACGTGTTGGTATCAACATGGTGAAAAAAAACATTGGCAGGGTCTATTTGAAGCAAACGAACAAACTAGAATGAGTTGTTCTTATACTCCCGTTTGATAATCTCTCTATAATCAGGCTTCTCAATGTCTTTAGTTTCGTCCATAAGAGTGCGAGCGGACGCCGATCTTATATGAAAACCTTTTCTCCACAGGCGCTAAAGCTCATGTCAGCGGGCCTTCCATGTCAGCGGGCCTTCCATATTTAGCCTACACATGCCACTCGTTTGATTCCTTTTGATGTTTTAACACTGGATGGGAAAGCACATTTAAACAAATAAATCACCAAGCATTAACGAATTGAGGCAACATATGTTTTATTTTATCACTTATAGTACTTCATCAATTCCGTACTCATATTTGTAACAATGTTGGCACAAAATCAGCAACAATCCGCCGTATACCGAAAAAGATGGCAGCTGTACATTTGCCCTTGGCCTCGCGCACGGTGTCAGTGATCACTCGCGTAACAAAAACATCACAACGTACATCGTGCGTTATACATCGTGCATCGAGCCTTCCTGGAACGCTCGATGCACGATGGCTGATGCACGATACTCGAATAGCGAGCCTGCATTCCTTTCATCGTGCATCTATCGTGCCTCCATGGAGCCTAGATCGAGCCTTGAATGATTTTGGATCGTGCCTTCATCGAGCCTGGCATCGAGCCTGGCATCGTGCCTGCATCGAGCTTTGGATCATGCCTACATCGAGCCTGGCATCAATTCATTCGTTTTTGCTGCAAGTTGTTTAGTTTCTTTCAAAATGTATGGGTTTTATCGAATTTGGAAAAGCTTGGTTAATAAGGTTTTTATTATATGGCGAAAATAGTGCTAAAAACACACTTTTTGACGCGCCGGCCAGGAACCCACTTCGCGGTAAACTGAACAGCGAATAGAAATTAAGCTAAAATTAGACCGAGACCCGACAAGTTTTACTTGAAGTTGAACCTCGTGGTGCTCACAACAGTTTTTTTTTTCGACATCAAAAATACTTTTTATGGATGAAAACTGACCTGTACTTCACTTCAGATGCACTGAGTTTCAATGACAACTTTACCAAGAACCCGAATGGCATTATCTGGAGACAAACATGTGCATATTTGTGGAAGATTTGAAAGTTGAAAACAGGCACGTTGAAATCACTAGCTAGAGTGTAGAGTTGAGTGGCGATACGATAAGCTGAAAAACTTGACAAAATGAGCTGTAGAAGAATACGAACAAACTTGTAAGTACTAACTAGTAAACACTCTCGTGTTATATGCCAGTTACCAATTGTGAATGCTGAATTTCTCAACCCATATGTAATAAAACAATCTCATTTCTTTGATGAAACTGTGTGCTAATTATAAGTTAGTTTACGCGTGTTGCCGGAATAAATTGTTTGTACTGCGATTTTAGAAGCGTTGAGGTAGCTGAACTTTTCATTGTGTTTTTGGAAGTCTGCATGTACAGCAATTTCAGCTTTTGTGTATTTAATTTGACAGCTACATATAAAAAGTTATTTATCCACTAATCCAGCTTCTAACGTTCTATTCATTCGTTTTTGCTGCAGTCATTTTCATCGAACTTGCGAGAGTCGGAAAGCTTCTTAAGTTTGCTCTATAAAGTTGAATTTTAGCCGAAAACCGGAAATTAGAAATATACTTTAAATTAGTATTTGCCTTCATGTGACAAGTTGTTTAGTTTAGTTTTTTCTTTCAAAATGTATGGGTTTTATCGCCATTTGTTTACGAATGGTTGTGAAGGAATTAGGAAAATCTTGAGCGGTCAAGATGAATTTTTTTGCCCGCTGAGCAACCATTCAGATTGCAGCATTCAGAGTCCCCTTGGAGTCTTGCCTGCCCACGAAGCTGCCATATAATAAAGAGATAATTTATTATATCATTTCAATGTCCTGATCAAGATTAAGTGGATCTGTTGAAAAAAACGATTATTCTAGAAACTGATTTCGGTTACACAGAGTGAACTCTCTTAAAAACAATACATTGCACCACTCGAATCTTTGCCATATTTTACTTCATCAAGAATTTCTCAAGTATACTTGTCAAATGGTGCATCCAAAATGAAGAAACTATATATTTGTACATAAGAAAGAAATGAAAATAGGAACTAATTCCTTGGCTGATAGATGTACATGTACGTATGGTCAATCTGAGCAACATTTCTTTCTTCGAAACTATATACTCAAAGCTTACAGTTTTTAATAGTATATGGCTCGCAGTTTAAAACCTGACTGCTTCAACTGGAGTTCTATTATGCATTTTGGGTGTTTTTTGGTATTTCTCTCACTTTAGAAAAGCCATTCTTGTAGTCTCGCCTGAAAATCATAGCTTAAATTAAGTTGAACCGAGTTGGTATGTGCAGCAATGAACTCAGTGTAGTGACTAACCTGGATTCCAGAGGTTAAATGTTTTGCCTTTTGTCGGTAAATTCGGTGAGCGCACGGAAGGCGCTCACCGATTTTACCAACAAAAGGCAAAACATTTAACCTCTGGAACCCAGGGTATGTAGTGACATGATTATGCAAAATGTTATGAGCCTGGTATCGTGCCTTCATCGAGCTTTGGATCGTGCCTTCATCGAGCCTTTGCCTGAATATTATCGTGCCTTTATAGAGCCCTAATGGTGCCCTCATCGAGCCTAACGTAAAATGCTCGATCTAGAACTTTGAAGGCTCGATAATCGTGCCTCGATGCTCGATCCGAACATCGAGCCCCGAGGGCACGATACGCGAATCTGGCAATTTTGTGCATTTAAAATGGCAGTCTAACGCTATAAAATGGATTGTGTATGTAAAACCATCAACAAACCACAAAAAACACGAAGTGCAAATGAAACTATAGTTAATGTGCATCACAAATGTATAACCTTTTGCCGGATGTTGGGGCTCGTTTCGAAGGTGAGTGACTTCTAAGTTTTTCTATCGGCATGAAAAATAGGTCAAAAACAGCTAAAATTAAGTGGTATGCTATAGAAAAAAAGTGATTTTAAAAATCGTTTCGAAACTTCAGAAAACGATTTTCACTCCTCTTGGTGCACACGAACTACATCATCTTCCTGTGAAAAATCAAGCTTCTACATTAAAGCATAGTGAAATTATGACACTAAATCTAGCGTTAGACTGTAAAATGTGAAAAGGTGATCACCAACATCGTGCGCGTGGCCCCTTGCGAACCTAACACAGTAGAAAAACATGTAGAAACCCTCTTTTCAATGACAGTGTATTGGCAACATCATTTGTACTGGCTTGTTTCTAAGATTTAAAACCTCTCTACCACCATGGCAAGAAGAACCCTGATGCCAAGGAGAACCCCGATGTCAAGGAGAACCCCGATGGCAAGGTGAACCCTGAAAGCCACAGACAACAACACGGGACCAGCACAGCTTCTTGATGGACCTGAACAATAACAAAATATAAAAATATTAATCAATTTTTAGTCACACACCTACGTAGAAATGTTCTCACTAAGCTCGTTTGATTGAACCTATTCCAACATTGGAATAGATTGGAATAGAAACATCAAGTAATTTTGAAATCAAGATGTTTAAATATTCAATATCACGAGTACTATCGTTTCATACAATGCATACGGGAAAAGTTTTTATACTGAAGTAGTTTGCGTTCAATTAACATTAACAACTGGAATATAAACTTGATACTTTTATATATGTTAGCAATGTAATGGCATGAATAACCCAGATTAGTCCCAATGCTCATTATAATATAATTATGTCAACGATTGTGGTGCTATAGTTATACCCGGGTTGCACTTTATTCCTTTTTTTCAAAAACAAACAAAATATAATTTCCTCTCTTCCTCTTCTTTATCCACTTGTTCCTTTAATCGACATCGACATCCTGTTCCTCTGGAGAGTTCTCCTCCTCACTGTCCACGTCAGCTTCGCTAACACCAGAAGAGCTGTCGGAGCTACTACTGTCACCATCGTCGTCGTCGTCATCCTGATTTGTCGTCATCCTGATTTGAGGGGAGCTCGGGTGGCGCAGTGGTTAAGCGCTTCGCCTCTCACCTCTGTGGCCCAGGTTCGAATCCCGGACGCGGCGCCATATGTGAGTTGAGTTCGTTGGTATCTCGCCCTTGCTCTGAGGGTTTTTCTCCGGGTTCTCCGGTTTTCCTCCCTCCGCAAAAACCAACACGCTAAATTCCAATTCGATCTGTGGATTAGCCGGGACCTGGCTTTGATCAGCCCCCATGGTTGTTTCAGGTCTCGTTAGAAATTCAGAGTGAGTGTTTTGTATTGTATTTTCGCTATATTCATCTGGAAAAAGGTGTAAATAAACCTTGTCAAGAACAGTTTTTACGATTCGAAGGTTTATCATTTTGGCAATATATGGAGCATCACGGCGCCAAAGGGATGTTGCAATTCTCTCAACGTCAATGTGCGTTTCCGTTACGGTTAAAGATGGATGGTATTTAGGAACCTGTGGGCGCTCTTTTTCAAATGGGTTCACCACACAGACTTTATACACTCTCTTTATATATTTTTCGTGACGCTCTTTTTTTCCTATGCCTTGCTTTGCGTTTATTCTGCTTCTTTTTTCTGCTCTCTCTCTCTCTTCGAAATCTATGCTTCATTCCCTTGAAGACTCTGGTGAATTCTTCAAGCCTTTACCCAAGGGTTCACATGCTTTTTGCCATCTTGCTTGTCGCATTATAAATCCGGTCCAGCAGCTATATATTAAATTTGTGCTGGAATTCATTGCCTTTTTTAAGATTTCTCCCATTTCCTTTCGAATAACTCTGAATCATCTGAATTATATATAGTTCTTTACACCGTCAAACATGTCCTGTAGTTTATGAAGGTACCGTTTATGCTCGCCTCAGTTGTCTTCCATCACTCGGCTTAACTTTGTATTCTGGTTCCTGGTATTTCGAAAATCTGTCTATTTTAGCAGGAATTTACGTTTCAAAAGACGTTCTCTTCTTTTTGCAGGAGATCAAACTGTCGTGATCATGCAGCTACAAATCTTTTTTTTGTAGGAGTCATCACTCTCCCCTACAAGTCGCATTTTTGAATGGGCTTCATCCATTACGTTAATGTAATAATTGGCCCTTTTGCCCTTTGGATTGACCATGAAGCCAAGACTTGTTTTTTGGAGTCACTGTGGAATCGTCTTTCTGGAAGAGGAAATCCTTAAGTAAACATGTCGGTGTGGACTCTATCTTTAGGCTTGAGGCTCGTTTATATCGCACAAGGTTTATTCCATATTCTCGTCAACCCATACAGCTTAAAACAAACAAAATTTACAAATTAAATCAGTGAAATTAAAAACAAATCTATAACAAAAGCAGAAAGAAACATCAACGTAAATTTAAACATAACACTTACATAATTTGTGGCGCCAAAAGGCGCTCAAAGCCCGACAGAAAATCAGACAACTAAGGCATATGGACGGCTCCATGTTTCCCTTCTTCCCTGCCTAATCATGTGACCTACAAAGTTTCTGCAGGGGGAGGGGTGCGCACGAACTGTTTCCAACATCCCGCCCCCTTAAAAGTGAAGACTAATTAACATAGCATACTGAGCTTTTACAAATACTACTAAATAAATTAAATATTCGCTTCTGGCTTAGCAACTTCTATATTCAGTGTTCATTAGCAGTAAATTACTCAATAACAAATCAAATGTTCTGAATGACACACGTCCAGTGACACACGTAGCTTCATTGTCCATCCATGTAAGAGTGACCGTCTACATTACGTCCAATCCGTGTAACTTTACCTTGATACGTAACTTTGTCTTGACGTTGCATGACTGGAGGACGATCACTGTTTAATCGTGCACTGCTTCCATAAGCCACAGCTTATCCACAGGTCTGTGAAGCACTGTCCAACTGGTCGTCACCTCAGCAGATCTCACCAGCCCATCCTTCCATGGAAATGTCTGCGTCACTCGACCCTTTGGCCAGCACTTTCTCTGAGTGTACTCCTATTTCACTAGGACCACATCGCCCTCAGAGATATTCCTCTTCGGTCGAAGCCACTTCGAGCGTAGCTGTAAAATGGGTAAGTATTCACGCACCCAGCGAGTCCAGAATTTGATCATCTAGGTACTGAACATGTCTCCAGTATTTCCCATATACGTCATCCGTCTGGAACGTTCCTGGCGGCATACCAAGACCCTCCCAGAGCAACAAAAGGTGGTTGGGAGTGAGTGGTCCCTCATCTTACGCGTTATCAGACGCCACAGTCCAGGGTCTGCCATTTACCACAGACTCGACCTCACAGAATGAAGTTGACAACCGCTCACTATCTAACGTCTGGTCCTTAAGCACGGCGTTCAAAACCTTTCTGACGGTACTAATTTGCCGTTCCCAGACCCCACCCATATGTGAAGCTGCTGGGGGATTGAATTCCCATCTTTGAAGAAGGTGACTCTTGGTATGGTTGTCTTTCTTCCAGCCCTTTATACTTTTCTAAGCTCTATTTCTCCTGTGAAAAAGTTCGTTCCATTGTCTGCTCTTATTTTCTCAGGCACTCCTCGTCTAGCCGTGAATCTCGCTAGCGTGTTTATGAACTAATTCGTATCTAAGCTGTCAAGCTTCTCAATATGAATGGTGTGTATGGCCAATCAGGTAAAAAGACACCCGTATCTCTTCACCTGAATCCGGCCCCTCTTCACAAAGAATGGGCCAAAACAGTCTACTCCTACGCAGGTAAACCGTGGCTCACCTGGAGTCACTCTGTCCTTTGGAAGGCTCTCCATGTGCTGGCTCATCATCACCCCTCTCAGCCATTTGCAGAAGACACATGCTTTGAGAACATGGTTGACCAGCGTCCCAGCCTTGACTTTCCAATGGTTCAGTCTGTCTGATAATCGATAGCACATGCTCCTTCCCAGAGTGTTTGCACTCCCACTCATGCACGCGTCTTACTATGAGCTCCCCAATATGGTGGGCGTTCAGCACTATGACCGGATGCTTTTCCGCTTCACTTATGGTTGATGCTTGGAGGTGTCCTTTTACTCTCAAAACACACTCATCTCGGAACGGCTTAAGACTAAAGACAGGACTGTCACATAGGACGGATCCTTGTCGGAAAGCTCTTGCAGGAAATGCTTTGACTGAACATAATATCTGATAACGGCGACTTCTGCAGCCTGCTTTTTGTACCACAGAACCAAGGCTATGGCTTTCTTCTGGCGATACCAACACAAATACTTGCGGAGAATCCTTTCAACAGGACTCTCTCCCTCCTCTGCTGTGACTGTGTAGGACTTTGCTTGGTGCTTGACTTCCTTGTCACCCTTCTGAACCTCTGGAATCTCATTTGGCATGGTCGGCCATGAAGACTCTTCTTGCCAAACGAAAGATAGTCCTTTCACCTATCGCCCTCTAGATACCGTTTCCTGTGCGTCCAATCCTCTCGAGGCATCGTCAGCAGGGTTAAGCTCAGAGCAAAGCTTTATCCACTGCTTCGTAGACGAGCCATCGTTGATCACTGCGACCCTATTTGCGACAAAGGTCTGGAAACGCTTACTCTGGTTGTTGATGTATTGGAGTTCTGGATTTCTACTCTGAGCTCTTGGTGTAGCATGTGTTCTGCTCTAACTGCTACGACTGCAGCAGACAATTCTAGTCTAGCGATCGTCATCTGCTTGATTGGAGCCAAGCAGAAAAATGCAGTAGATCCTTCCTTCTCAAACTCATTAATAATTCATGAGCTTTTTAGTCAATCAGAGGACTGCATTTGGTCAAGTGGATGAGTTTGGAAACCCAATGAAACACCAGTTGAAAAGCACAAGTGTTTCAACTGATTTTTTCCCAGGTGGTGAAACTGTTCTTAATCATCATATTCATGAACCACTAACTACTTACATACTGATAAACTACAAGTAAGGAGTGAAGAAGGAAAGAAACAACATAGAAAGAAAAAGTGTGCCTCGACCCTTCTAACTGCTTGTACTAACTCTTCACCACTTACACTGCTGGTACGCTAGTTGAAGTTACTGCTAGCAAAAAAGAATAATTAGCTGTCTATTGAATAATTATATACAACAGTCCGATCAGTAAACAATACTTGCTAGTGATGTTTGAAAAGAAGCGTATGTAAATTTTCAGTTTAGCCATTCGCATTAGAAGTAATTTCGAAAACAAAACCCTCGGGGCTACGTCTCTCGGGTTTCAATTGTTTTCTCAATATTTGGATCCCCTGATGAAACACTACAATTCGTGTTTGAAATAGTATTTCTCATACTACTTAATAATTCATGAGGTAAGTAGCCAACCAGAGGTCTCAATTCGTACCACGTGCAGTACTTTGAAACCCCGTCAAAGTACTCTCTACGGTACTTTGAAATATTTTTCATGCAGTCCAAGGACTGGAAACTATGAATATTCATAGTTTCCAGTCCTGGGACTGGAAATGTTTTTCAAAGAACTGTAGGCAAATACCTTGAACAAAGGGAGGTCTCACGATTTATCACTCAGTGACTTCCCCAAGCGCTAAAAATTGACAAGATACAATACCTGACTTGATGCATACAGCCCGTCTCTCCAATATGGGACGTGTTTTTTTGCACTCTGCTCTGACACTGCGCATGTCCGTGACGCCAACTATAGCGCCAAACTATGTTTTCATCAAATATCTCATCCTCATCAATTATTCATGAGGTAACCAACCAACCACTTGCCCAGAATTCGATCACATGACGAACCTTGAAACCCCGGAAAGTACTCCCAGAACTCCCAGGATTACATTCAACCATTTTTTTCCAGTCCAAGGACTGAATTAATTTTGATCCCTCCTGAATAATTAATGACAATGAGATGTCATTTCAAAGCCGACAACGAGGACTGGCCAGGATTTTAAGTCCTCGCAATTAGCTCCGCCTCGGACTGGAACTAATTGCGCAGACTTGAAATCCTGTCCAGTCCTCGGCTTTGAAATATTACTTCGTGCCAGGTTGTAAACACGTATTCCAACGAGGACCAGTGCATAATTGTTAACATTCCGTCTTTTCATTAAGAATTGACGTAAAACAAAGCAACTATATGTAAATGCGCAAGTACAACCTACAAGCCTGAAACATCGAAACTCTAAATGCATGAAGTTTTAAAATCGTGTTGTTCATCCTACAACCACCAAACAAGCATGAAAGTATTAAGTAGTTTGAGAAGTCATTTCAAGGCCTCCAATTCGCACTGGACGGCAATTAGTTCCAGTCCGACTTTGAAATGCCGTCCAGTCCTCATTATCAGCCTTGAAACATTAGTTCATCATTGACCAAGCGGAGGTATGACACTGATCCATATGCCAACTGGGAGGCATTTGCGAAATGATGCAGTTGACAGTCAATCACTCTACCAAAGTCCCATAGAACCACACAGTGCTCTACCTTGAACTTCTCTAGCAGTGGAAGGTCTTCTTGCCACTTAACTAGCGATGTTGGTTCTCTGGATCCAAGTGGTCATACCAGTTCTTTTTGGTTTTACACTCTGATTGGAAGATCAACTTTGCAACTAGCACAAACGGACAAACAAATCCTAAGGGGTCATACATGGAACTAACTCTGCTTATCAGACATCTCCCTTGCACACTCCGCTGGTTCAACCTGATCTTGAGCCCAAACCGATCTGTTTCAGTGTCCCAGCATACCCCCAGCGCCCCCTCTATGGGTAATTAGCTGTGATCCAGGTCCTTCACTTCCTTTGCTCGTTCCTCTTGAGGGATTGCTTCTATCACCTTAAGACTGTTGCTGATCCATTTAGTCAGCCGGAAGCCTCCCATTGCCAACAACTCACACAACTGTTCACAATACGTATGGCCTCCTACTCGGTACTCACAGCCTTGAGATAATAATCAGCATCAAAGTTCTGTTGAACTGTTCTGATAGTTTCTGCGTCAAACTCGTCACAATGGTCTTCAGCCACACGTTTAAGCGCAAAGCTGGCTGTTGTGAATGGTAATTCATATTTGGTATCCCTGTGTTACATTTACATATTGGCATTAATAAAATTAATGGCAGAGAAAATAAAGGCATGCTACTATTGGAAAGGCTGGTGAGAGGAGGTAGAAAAACACTGTAGAGGGTGCTTAACCTGCACCAAACGAAATCAACCTCGGAGAAAGGGCCGTGCACCACTGGTCACAAGCTCAACGGAATATCCCATGGAGAGAGTTGCTTTGGACTTAAATGGCAACAGGTTCATTTAAGTGGTGACAGACTAATAAACCAGATCCAGATGGCTGGAAGTGTATGCAATCCCAGTTCATAAGGCAAAGACGGTCAATGAATGGGTTTCTCGCTTGGCATGATGCAGATCAAGCTCGAGATTTTGAAAGTCGGGTCTTCCAAGCTATGACTGAGATGCTTGGTGGTGATGCTTGCATGAAACAACACCTTGCCATCCACAACATGATGGGTAAGTTGAGAGGGTGAACCAAACCCTGAAGGATAAGCTTACTAAAGTTGTTAATGAGGAGCACAATGACTGGGATAAATGGATTCCTCAGGTGCTTTTAGAATATAGAATCGCAGTTCACTCATTAACACCTCAATTCTTGATGTTTGGAGAAGTTCAGTTGCCTGTAGATTTGTTGGTTGAGAAGAGCAGCCAAGACGAAGATGCTGCATCTCTTCAGGAACTGATTCGTCCAAGACCTGGACGATTGATTGCATAAAGTGTACGCATTAGCTTGAAAGAACCAAAGCCACTACGAAACGATACAAGGATTACTACGATGCATGCTCATCCGGAGATCAGTACAAGGTAGGGAATCTTGTGCTGAGACATTTACCCTGCCACAAGCAATGGAGTCAGCCGTAGGTTGGTTAACAAAAAAAAATGGAGGGTGCCTTATGAAATCCTGAAAATGATATCAGATGCTGTGTATCCGATACGTGACATTAATATGCGGAAACATGTGGTTGTGCATTTCAACAACCAACTGATTTTAACGGAAAGCAATGACAACTTACATCATTTAAACTAGGTGCGCAATCTATAACGTTTATCTAACACTGGATTAGAAAATTTACCCAATGACTAGCCCTTAATCCTGGATTAGTTTAATCGGCTATTCGGAAACCAGGGCCAGCATTGGCAAACTTCAAAGGACTCCCAGAACATAGACATGAAACCCTTGGACGTTAAAAACCCTAAAATAAACTTAAATCATAGCAATCCCGAATTGGTCAGCCGACCACTTACTCACCCCTTTTTTACGAGGCAGATTGCTCGCTTTAGCCTTCACATTACTTGGCACTATCAGTGTAGTTTATCAACCTTTAGTATGACAAAACAACCACCTAGCTCTCGTCGCTACACTCTAGCTCACTTTCCCCCATTCTAAAGAGGTTCAGTTATCTGAAACTATCAGAATATTGCAGCAAAACTCAACATAATATTTAGGATTTTAGGATTTATTCTGTTTTACCACTTGAAGGTGGACGGAGAACCTTGACAGGCTTAAAGCCCTGCTATGGAGGTCTCCATGGGCCTACAATATATCGGATGTCCTTATCCGAGAAGTCATAGAGGTCTAACCATTTGTAGTTTGTTCACAAAGACAGCACTTTCTATTCGGTTATTTTAAGATCCTGAGTATTAATTGGTGCAGCTGGGGTTTGAACCATCTGCCTCCTGCACGACAGACCTGTGTTTAACCACTGATCTACCGGGAGGCAGATATCCAACAAATGTCCTCCTTCAGGAGCTTCATTAGATGCTAAATCTATTCCTAGCTTTTTACAAAACATTTCATATTTGTCTTGTTTCTTACAGGTATTACAACCAAAGAGGGGCCAAGTGCCATCCCAAAACCAAGTAAGTATAGCAGATTTGACTGCTTTGTGGTGACAAGGAAATTTTAAAGTGGTTTAGGAACCAAAAGTGTTATTGTCACTTCTTTGAGCTATTATAATATTACTTATATATCATTGTACACGAATACTAGATTTTCTGCCCCACTCATTGACTACAAAGTACCCCTCTTTTGCATGTTTTTAAAGAGCATTACATTTAGAATTTTGGGTTTCCAGTGGTTAATAAAGGTTAAGGGGCATTTGCAGATTCTCACATTTATGTACATTCTACAAAAAGCGGAATATCATTTTCAGGCAGAGACTTAGGGCATTTTCGATTGACCTTATACACCTTATTCCAAAATGACAAATCTTGTTTGAGTAGTATAGAGAGCAGTAAATAACAGTTGAATGCTACCACGTTAAAGAGTATGCCAAGATTAGCAATACTCTGAAGGTTAGGGGTTGATAGCATAAAATGGTACTAAGTTATCGAGATTTCAATATAGAGAGTTTTGTATGGGTTTGAGCCAGTTATACCTACTAGCCTCGTTTGCGTGATTTGTACTGTATTTAAATGTCAATAACTTTGCAACAATGAAAGACCAAACTCTCAAACTGCTCAGTACTGATTACTTACATTTGCATGCTTTAATAAAGACGGCATTCACTTCGCCTAATATCCTAAGTTTTTTGGCATTATGCAAATAAGAGCAGCCATATTGGAATAAGGTGTATTCCAGAATAAGAATAGATCGAATAGTCTGGATTTCAATGGTTCAGGCAGAGTTTGGACTGTAAGCCACAAGTGCTTCCTGTGCCGCGCGCCATATGATATCCAGGATACATTTAGTATTCCAGTGGTAAACAAGCCCAATTGATAAAAGCTCTGGATTTGTAGTGATCATTCTATGTATCCTTTTTTAACTTAATCTTAACTTAATCTCGCGTGACTATATGTGTAGTGTGACTGCTGAATTATTTATCCTTTACGTTGTGGCAATTACGATTTAGATTGTTTTATTTCGGTCTTCAGATTAATTAAAAAACGGCACAATAAAAGCCAAACAAGGGATTGCTCTGGATTAGAACCGAGTAACTTTTATCTCGTAGTTTTGCTACGCGCCGCGACACTAGTTCTTGTTCAACTTTTCTTGTTAAAAGTTTTTATTCACTCTAGAGAACGGCTAAAGCCTATTCTGTAACCTTTTCAGCTGATTAGAACCAAGTAACGTTTATCTCGTAGTTTTGCCACGCGCCGCGACACTAGTACTTGTTCTTGTTCAAATCTCTGTTGGGAAAAAGATCAGTCGGCATCCATGGCCGAAGTTACAGACATTTTGATTTCCTGAGCTTTCTCTTTCCGAGACAGCGCGAACTACGCTCTGTGCCAAATTTTAAGTCTCAGAACTCCAAAGGAAGAAGTTAAATGAAGATAATTTTTAAGTAATACTTAAGGATTCGCGGGCCACTTCGTTCAAACCCATGTAAAAATCGTTTTATTATTATGAAGTGGACTCCTTACCTGGTACATAATGCATTCACAAAATGTCAATACATGTCAATACATTTCAACACATTGTCTGTTGAACTGCAAAAATGTAGATTTTGAAAATGATGTCTTAATATTATTTTCATTGTTGCACATATATAATAATTGATAATAATTATAATATCCAGGGTTGCAGATAGTATTAAGAGCAGGTAAGATTTTTTCCTGCTGCCCTGGTATATATATAATTATAATAAATCCTGTTTATACTCTCTTCTGGTATGATTAAGCCCCTGGCTATGTACTGTTTAAAACACGAACAGCAGTGTTTTATCAAGTTTAAAAATTTTAGGGCGAAGCCCGAGAATTTTTAGACTTGATAAAACACGTGCTGTGAGTGTTTTAAACGGCTTCAAAAACGCTTTACGAATGCAATGAAAGAAAGACGCACATCTCAAGGGAATGGTTACTTAATGAACCATTGAACCTTTGTATTCACAACGCCATGCAAAATATTCGAGTAATCACCGCCTGCAATTACGAACATCTCAAGGGAATGACATGAAGAAATTACCATACTATGTTGTTTGAAGCGGTATTTCGCAATGCAAGAAGAATCTGCACTTGAAGGATTTGGTGTCGTGGTTTACCTCGATAAAGTTCAAGACTTGGAAAGCGATGTGACTGATACGGACGGCAGACTCTAAATTTTTGACTCCGACACAAAATATGTAAGTTTAACGCACGTTTTTATAATTTTACGGCTTTGAGTTTGGTTTAATAATTGGAACTAAACAGTGGCTCGGTAAACAAGTAATGGTAGTTCGATAACTTCATTTTAAAAATATTATCTGTGTATCTCGGTAGTCTGCTGATATTAGTAAATTTAGTGCAAAATTTGTTATCTAGGTACCTTATGTTCCGTGTACTTTTTGCTATCTTTGGGTCTTTATCAGTGAATTCTTAATTAGGATGAAACTTTATATAAAATTTCATGTTCATTAATATTCTTTATATAAAACGTTCATCCTAATTAGCAATTCAATGAGAAAGCTGAAACATCAATAGAAATTCCATTGTCTCAATCATTAACCCCGTTTCCCTCTGGGACAGAATTCAAATCCCTCCGCGGGCCTTTTAGAATGATGAGATTTTATCAGGTATAAAGGAGCATGCACGTGACTGATTTGCTTCATCTGATTGGACAAAATGCTCATTAATTATTCATGAGTTTTTGAAAGACTGGTAACATAAAATCTAATAAAAGACCTCTACCACAAAAGATGGCAGAATTATTGCAAACTAACTTGATGTCCATTATATTTCATGGTCTCATACTGCACTGGCTCACTAAAACTGAATCCACACAATTTCTAACTCATGTACTTGATCTGATCTGCAAATCGATAGACCTCTCTTTGTTCAAGCACTTGCGAGAGATCAAGTGACAAAGTGCTGTGCTGAATCCGCTGTGCCTATGATGGAAGATAGTAGAGTGTTATAATTAATTTTATTGAATACGACTGATGTACGTAGCACTAGTTATTTTCCAAAATTGTAGTGTTCTATTTATACACACACTGTTCTAAAAGATTGTAATGTGGTGAACTGAAATAAACCTTAAAAAGTGAAATTTTAATTTTGTCAAGTTTTGAGGTGAAATTTCCCCTCGAAGTGCAATTTCACGATGCCACTAATTTACAGAAGAACTTAAAGTATTGACTGAATTTGTTTGAATTGCAATGTATAAACACGTGCAATTTCACTTCTAAAAAGCAATATTACCTTTTGTTGTATGAACTAATGAAGTTACACTGTCTTAAATTAAAAGTGAGACATTTCACCCTCTTCGAACGGATTCCTTCGAACGGTAGTACTCCATGACTACAAGATTTCGATCGATCTTTTAGCTAAAAGATTCACTCTACACTCTACATAAACTTGGTAAACCTTTTTCTATGGATTTCGTCATTGAAAATGGATACGATACAACTACAAGCAGACCACGTGCACGAGGCATGATCGAACCCGTTCAAACAACAGCTGAACTAAAACTATGATAACCAAGCGCTATATTCCCTTTTCTTGTTACAATCCACAACAATTGCATGATCACATCTTACCTTTATAGTTTTCTTATCTCCCATGTGTTTTGAAAACCCTGTGCTCAGTCTGGAAGCCATATTATACAAGAGATCGCATGTTGTGCCGCCCAATCGAAGTCGTTAGTTTTTAAAATGGCGAGATGTGCCCGCACAATTGACATCAGCGGTCTTTAGATAAGAAATGCATCCTGGGATTATTTCACGGCCGCCATCTTCGTTTTTTTTGTTGAGAACTTCACCTGAGCTTCATTCATCTGAGGATTAATTTGCGAAATGGTCTGGCTATAATATTCAAGGAATCTAAATGCTAATGAATTGGTCAACCAACTCCTCTTCATCTGTTTTGCTGTCTGCCTGGGAAAGCATGTAAGTCGTAAGGCCATTTTAACACCCGAGGCTGCATGCTAGCTGGGCCTGTCAGAACTCAGAACTGGTTCTCACTTTATATTAGTTTTACACAAACACCAACCTATATGTTTTCTTCTCCTTTTCTGGTTGCATGAAACCTTGACATATAGTGCAACCAGCAATGAGTTGTATCAGGACTTTGCTGTTTCTAACGGAAATTATTATACATGTATTATAAGTCGAGTCCACTCAATCGATCGCTGAGCATGTACCTGTAGACATCAAGTTTAAATATACTGCCAACTCACACAACTTGTACTTCATTTCTGTATAAATCTCATAATGTTTCATCCAGTCATCAGCGTTCCTCTTTCTCGGAGAAAGTTATGAAATCTGCGCTTCTGTAAGTAACTTTAGATCGTTTGAAAGCCAATTTATTATTGGTTGGAGTTCCAATTTGTTCTATCAAGAATTGTTTGGGTGTATGTTTCCTCTGTCAGGTGCCAAACAAACTTTGCCTTGTGAAATACACAACAACTTTTACCATGTGATGGCTAATAAAGGTGTTCATGAATGTTCTAGCTGCATGCAAATTTGGAAGCAAGTGCTGCATATAACTTTGCATATGTACAATGTGTATCCTATGATAAGATTTATATTAGTATTTACACTGTAACATACAGTTTTCATAGTACCTTAATTTCATAGCCTCTTGTTAAAGGCTTCCAGGTGTGATCCTGCCATTCCCACCTGGTATAGAAGAGATTTTCTAAGGCTTCCAGGTGGGATTGGCAGGATTTTACTTTCCCACCTGAGATCCGACTTGGGATACCAGGTGGGAGTACGTAGGTCCACAAGGTGGCCTGTCTGGTAGAGATATTCATTGTCCAAGGATTCATGGTGGGATTCTGCTTTCCTACCTGGGATCCCGCTATTCCCACACGGGATCATATAAGTGGCAGTACATAGATCCCGCCTGATAGGTGGGATGATCTAAGGAGCCCGGCTGGGATTCCACTTTCCCACCTGGGATCCAGCCATTCCCACCCGAGATCCTGGGTGGAAGTACATAGATCTCACCTCATAGGTGGGATCCCAGGTGGGGTTGGCTAAGGATCCCAGGTGGGATTGGTGGGATTCCACTTTCCATCCTGGGTGGGAGTACATATATCCCACCTGATAGGCGGGATCCCAGGTCACTACTACTATAGAACCCTATGAACATACCATGAAAATCCTATGAAATATTCATAGTATCCCCATAGGCATTTCATAGGGAAATCCTATGAAGATGAGATAGATTCATGGGTATTTCATAGGATCTTTCCATAGTACTATGAAAAGACTTCATAGGGTATTTCATAGCTTCCCCACATTTCATAGGATTTTCATGGTATGTTCATAGGGTTTTATAGTAGTAGTGGGTGGGATTGCCTAAGGATCCCAGGTGGGATTGACTGGATCCTGCCATCACACCTGGGATCCCGACATTCCCACCCGGGATCCCAGGTGGGACAGGTGGGATCCCGCCTCGGTCCCACCTTTAATTTTACATGGGAAGTGTCAAACGAATTCTTCCCACCCATTTAAACGGCTACGCGTTCGGAATATTTCATACCCGTTTGAACGACTTGGAAAGTCGTTTCCTCGTTTTAAGCAGAGCGTTTATAGAATTTGGCAAGCCGTTCTAAATAACTTCTTATCCGTTTAAACGGCTTTCAAAGTCGTTTAAACGACCTTCAAAGTCGTTTAAACTACTTTCAAACTCGTTCACAAGCCGTTTAACGCCGTTTAACGCTTTTCCGTTAAGGTATATTTCCCGTGTTCGGTCACATATGTACACATCGATAACCATAGACGACCACGTGTATGACCATGTATGACACCAAATTATGCTAGAACTCCATGCAGTACATGCAATAGATGGCCCGAGTTAAGGCCACTCAGGGCCTCTTGTTACCTTTATTTCTCCTGTCCAAGTCTCTACAGTGTGGGATTTATTCACGACCACGGCCTCTATAAGTCGCTCAGTCCCCGCTCAGTTTTTCCTTCATCAGTTCATTTACTCGACCCTGACTGACTCTTTCACTCGAACAGCCTCTGACAGCAGCAGCGAAAATTACTTTAGGGAACTTCGTAATTTCCTTCAGTTCTACATCTAGATCGTAGAGGGAGATGGCTTTTAAGTCCCAGTGTATTTAGTTTCGATTAACTGATCCTTCACAATGCTTTGCAAAATATAGGACAATGCCGAAGCGCTACGTCCTGTCTGACTCGACTTCCACGGCAAACAGTTGGAAAATAAGGCTTTCACCTGTTGATAAAACCGCCAAAATATCTCGCATAGAAAGTACAAATGTAGACTATTCACTGCCTGCTTTGTTCTTCTAAATACTTTACTGGATTAACGCTCAACCGCTCGATCACTTCTCTCTTGTCGCCGCCATTCCAGTCAGTTCGCAGAAGGAATGTGTGACATTTCGTGACACATGACAGCGATGACAGCTAATTGACCAATCCGTATTTCCCGTACAGAATCTGGACGGGAAATGAAAATGTATAAAGGGATGGCTGCAGGCCCTCCTTCTTCTCTCTCATGCCAGTCTTATTTTTCCATTTTCACGCGGCCAAATCATGTTATCACTTCCTTTGCGTTGAAATAACACTGAGGGTCTGTCTATATGTTCCGGAATACGGTCAATTGAATGGTCCCTTAATTTGTCAAATTCCTGAGCATCAAATTTCAGCTGTAGCTTTTGCAAATAAATCTAACATTTATCCTAGAAACTGCACTAGTGAAAATTTAAATTTGCACAGTTAGCCATTAATTTTAACCAGTGCATTTTTGTTATACCATGCCCCAAGCTCGCCATCAATAGGAAGTGTTTTTTTTCTCCGAATTCGTCCCAGATAAAATTGCTCGAAAAAGATGCTGTCCAATTATTGATCTTCCTGATCTTTTTAATGTACAAATGTAGCTAGGAATTTCTTAAATGAAATCGATTTTCGTTTTCTCTTTGTGTTTACACTCGTGTATAAATTATTCATCCGGCGAGCCCGTTTAACTCTATATAATGCCCTGATATTGCCAATTTTAGATTACGCTGATATCGTATGGGGGGATAAAGACAATGTTACCATCATGAATAGTCTACAAATAGTCTAGAATAAGGCTGCTAAAGTGATTTTGGATGCCTCCCCTTTCTCGTCCTCAACAGATGCCCTCCAGACTTTGGGCTAGAAGACGCTTAGTCAATGGCGACGAGTGCGCAGATGTATATTAGTTTACAAACTTATGAACAGTCAAATTGAATTGAATTTTAATATTTTATTAAATAAAGATGTACATAATTATAACACTAGGCAGAGCAACGATACCCATCTTAAACTGGGGAAAGCATTGTTTTACCTATCAGGCTTTGGACGAGATTCGAACTCATTAGCCAATTTTAAAGCGCATTTAACTTTTTAGATTTCTTATTTTATATACATTTTTATCAATTTTTACTTATCATTGTTATTAATTAGTTGTAACTATCCTATCTAAACTTTATTTTACTTTATAAATTAGTTATGTTACGTAGGGCCCCATTGAAAAACTCCTGGGAGATATGGGCACCCTGTCTTAACATAGTTTTTATCTCTCTAGACATTCTTATATATAAATGACGTGTGCCTTCTGCATACTAAAGTAACCGCATTTATTTGTTTGTGTTGCTTAGATGACGTCATCTAATTCTAAACCAAGTAATGGTGGACAGAAATTATGTCTAAAATAATCTGACTTCCCTTTAGTTAGGAATTTTGACGTAAGGTTTTAAATGGTGAGTATTTAGTACTTTTGCTTTCTGAAGCTGAAGAAAGCAGGAAAAGTGAAATTTGATCACTGTAGCACTTTAAGGGAGGGAATTTTAACTGTTTGTAGCCAGTTAACATACACCAATCGAACACTGATTCCATATTATGAGCAACACCATGACACAGCTCCTTTAACTTTTCGTTCATGTAACAGCTCCAGCCCCAAGTGCCTGTGGTGGTGTCTGTATTGGAGGAATCATTGGTGGTCTTGCCCCATTAATCATCATCATCATTGTTGTTGCTTGATATCGTTCTAAGCGGGTAAGTTTTTTCAAAGCTCAAATGCATGAACAGAAGAATCTTGGCACTCTTCTCTGATATTCTTTCAACATAAAATATTGATGACAAGGCCTTCAGTCCAAAGTTGTTCAAGTACTTAGGACAGCACTAGAATGCTGGAAAATTATGAATCGTAACGGTCAAGCTTGTTAATTCTCTCCCAATTTGTTGCTTAAAAAGGGATTTTAATAAATACTTACATAGCACTGTGTAAATTTTATGTAACAGTCACTAATATTATTGATAAACATGCTCCTCTTAAAAAAATAAGTAAAAGGCAGATTAAATTGAATTCCAAACCTTGGATTACACCTGCAATCAAAGTTTCAATCCAGATTAAAAATAAGTTTTTCAAAAAATATTTAAAAACTAAAAGTCAATACGACACTTTCAAATATAAATAATACAGGAATAAACTGAATAAATTACTCAAAGTCAGTAATGAAAGTTACTACAATAATTATTTCACAAACAATAATAGCAATATTAAAGCAATTTGGAGAGGTACAAGGAACTAATTACACTCAAATCTAGCAGACTGTGTGCACCCTCTAAATTAACTATTGGTGATTGTGATATCAGAGATGTCCATGACATTGCCAATGCTCTAAATGACTATTTCTCCACTGTTGGCAATAATTTGACAAGCTTAATTCCTCCTGTGTCTAAGTCTCCATTGGATTACATGAATCCTTCCCAGTCTAATAGCCTTTTCCTCTATCCTGTTACATCGGATGAAATTGAAAAAGAAATCTATAACTTAAACCCTGCAAAAGCTTCTGGACCTTTTAGTAAACCTACTAAATTATTAAAAATTCTTAGCAGAAGCCTATCTAAACCACTGGAAATACTTTTCAATTACTCATTCTCTACTGGTGTTTAGCCTGCGTCGCATCCCAACTGAACCCCGGTTAAGTCTCTCTGCGAATTAACGAACAAAGGCTTGTTTTGGACCCCCAGCAGAGTAGCACGATTATATGTACCCTCCTTTGATTGGTTTTTACAAATGCTCATTCTTACACGTCTTCTGAATGGCCATTCAACTGTCACCAGTGCGACTTACGGCTAATTTACATTTCAAAATATGTCAGATTACATTGAGAAAAGCAATGGCATCTGTACAATATCAGTTTGACATCGAGATTTGTTTGTTAGAACATGAGCAGTTGAGTTCAGATGTGGCACATACTAGATCTTTTCAAGCTACATGGGAGATTTGTTTGTGTTCTTCGAACGAGCATTTTGTCGTGACAGATTCTATTTAATTTGTTCGGCAAGTTTCCTTCAGTCATGTGGAACTTAACCACAGCCAGCCTATTATGTTACATTACTTCAAAACCTGACCCGAAATTGAAATAAACATAACCTTCTCCGATAGTAAAACACAGGGAAATGACGACTGAACTCGTCTAGGGCGAGAAATCCCAAGTAAACAGCTGACTCAAATGCAAACGAAGAGTTTCAACCGACCGGCCTCTGACATGAACTGCCCATCATAACAATCTCCGAGGCTGGTGACAGTTGAATGGCCATTCAGAAGGCGTGTTAGAATGGGTATTAGTAAAAACCAATCAGTCGTTCTATAAATCGTATCTTCCAGGGTTCGATTCCTACGCTGAGACGCAGCTAACAAAGGGAGTTTTGTGATGCATGTCACTCACTCACTCATTCCGTAAGGTGTTAACAAATCGATATTATTGATTTTCTCATCTGATTCAAACGATAAGTTCACGTGCCTAAAATACTTGCGCCCAGATCTCCATCGATGGATCTTTGTTACTTTCTCTTACTACCGTAAGAATGAAAATTAATCTTACTCGCATCCGGCTAAACCATGTGGGATGAATATTATGTTTTGCGACGTTTTGATCGAAATGGTCCTGCACAGGTGTAAATGTTTGTTCAAAAACTCATGCACAATTAATGAACATGTTGTCCAATCAGATGTAGCAAATCACTCACGTGCATGCTCCTTTTCACCCGATAAAACGAAAGGGTCTTTATACGATTTTTTTTTCACTCTACGAGTGTGGCCCTATATAATACTTCATGGTTGAGGCCTTTTTCCTTTGTTGAACAAAGGAAAAAGGCCTCGACCATGATGTTGTCCAATCAGATGTAGCAAATCACTCACGTGCATGCTCCTTTTCACCCGATAAAACGAAAGGGTCGTATTATTTCCAAAACTTCTCCTTATGTAAAGCTACAGTAGGATGTCGTCCAATAGATGGTTTGCACTCAATCCCCAGAGATTCAAATGACAAAGGGCATGGCGGCCATGTTGGTGTACAGAACAAAAGAAGCTAACGAAGAATCTATCGTTATATGTACACCAACATTGAGGCTATGACGTCACGTGCAAAGGGTCCATAGTTAATTCCAAGATTTAATTTAGAGTTATGAATATGTAGATTACTAAAGTGGTATATGGGTTTTCATTGGGTATCCAAATGCATCCACGTGATGTGGTATACATCCGGTGATTGGACGTGAACTGCATGAAATATTAGTGAGTTTGAGAAGATGAGACTCAGGGTTGCACAACCAACGGTCTAAGTGCAATGACTGGAGGAGCTCGAAGACAAAGGCCCCTTGGCTCACAGTTATTCATACACAACCGGCCTCACATTATGGGACCCAAATTTCCGCTCCATATTCCAACTGTGCATGTCAGTGACGCACAACGTAGCTATAAACAAATAATTCTTCGCTTTTCGCGTAAATTTCTGAAAATTATGATCTTTTAGAAGTAACGTTTTTGAAGCAGTTCGGGTCTAAAACCCGATAAAACACTACTGCTCGTTTACTAAAACAGTACATAAAATACTGCAATCAAATTAATAACACTTAATTATATGGTGTCTTTTCATTGGCTGTGTCTATGCAATTTCAGTGAATTTTAATTTCTCAGTGTCGCGAGACGTTCCAGCCTTGCGTGTGCTCCTGCTGTGAACCACAAATGGTGCACAGGCATCTAACAGTGGAACTCAGCTGAAGGTGAGAATCAAGTCAACTCGGAAAATGAGGCCTAGGGAGAAGGGAGAAGAATAACTTTTTATTAGGTACTGACTCCATGTTTGCACTAAGATTTCTCAGGTAGTGAAGATGAGATACGATTAACCTCGTTTTCCTTTTCTAACTGACATTTCGGAATGCAGTTTTCTTTGAAAGATAATTTGTTTTTATATTCAGTTAAATTCTGATTTGGGTTTCGGCTTTTCATTCGGTAACGTTTCAAGCACACACAGGGTTGAAAGAAGCTATTAACATGAATAACAAAGAACTAATTTAATAATTAATGAAAGTCTGTACTATTAAATGTCATGCTTCTGTCTGTGTCTCTGTTTGTTTGTGTGTTTGTTCCAGTGATATGAATGGTCAACGATGTGATTGGTCAAGAAAACATGCACAAAAACGTTCGACCCAATTCTGAATTCAAGCTTTAGCTGTGTTTCTTATCTCTCTCTTGAAGCTTAAAAATCTGCTTTAGACTGTAAATTACCTAGGAATCCTGTCCCCCCCCCCCTGGAGGATAAATTACCTAGGAAATATACCCCTCCTTCAGGGATTTTATCCCCCCCCCTAGAAACTGGAGAAGAAATAAACTTCAAGAAATATATCCGTTCTATGATTATATATAGTTCTATGATTATGCAGGGTTTTTTTCAACAATAAATAAACAACTATTGACTTAAGCTTTTTAGCGAGGTTACTTCCCGTCTTACTCATAAATACAAGCTAGCATCTTTCTTTCCTTGTTTTGCACGATTTGGTTAGCATCTTGTGGAAATATGCTTTTTAAGAGTGATGTGTTTGCTTAGTTTCAGAAAAACTCGTTGGAAAATATGGCAGAGGAAATGTTTTTTTTGGGGGGTAAATTGTCTGGAGGAGGGTAGGATTCCCAGGAAATTTACCCCCTAGAGGGGTAAGATTCCTAGGAATCCTACCCCCCGGGGGGAGGGGGGACAAATTCCCTGGGGAGGGGGGGGGGGTTAATTCCCTGTGACACCGTATTAAAATATTTCAATCTGTGCTGAAAGCGTTTCAGTTCACATTTTATTTAACGGATCACAGGAAACTGAAACAGCGTTATTTTTAAACGTGAGACTGGATTCTCCTTACTAATAATATTTATTTACCCACGATAAATTTACAGCATTGCTGATGTGGTCGTGCTTGTAACTACGCTATTCTACCCAAATTTAAAACTATTAGTGATGCAGTTGAACTTAGGTCGTTACCGAGACTGTTCCAAAGCCTCGTACCTCTTTATTTTATTGACAATTTCAGGTAGTTGGTTTTCGGCACTATGGGCTATTAAAATTGATGTGAAAACAGTTGGATGCGGACTGTTTTCACATCAGTGTAGTCAATACTGCCGAGCTGTAGAGCTGATATACCAATGCAAGTAGGTTGAACCGTCTGAACCAGTGCAAAATGTGCCCGAACCAGTGATTTTCAGAGACTGTTACATGTATTTTATTCCGGAAAACGGTCAATCGAGCGAGTACTTTATTACAATTAAGATCTGATTTACAAAAAGGATTCCCTATCGGGTATAGAATACTAGCTTAATAGTTTTTCCCACTCATACGAAATATATTCTACGTCAATGACTATGGCACGGTTACTGTACGACATGCCGGGACAGTGAAATGGTTTCCCGATTGTTTTTACCCTGCTGATCCAATCAAATCACAGAGATACGGTACAGCACGGTTACGGTAAGGCACCATTCCGGAGTTTGGTTACTGATACGAAATCTTCTCTATAATTAGTATTCTGTTTCGAATTTACAGAATACTAATTAGCTTAGTTCGATTGTGTAGCTGATACCAGTGTATGGGGATGTACTGGTATCCATACATGTGTCTCAAATGCTGTGTTTGGATTGGTTAGCACCGTATGAATTATTAATAAATTTTATATTCGACAAGTATTACATAACTGTACCTTTGTAATCACTAGCTGAATAAAAACTAACTAGTACGTAGAGAGATACGAAATATGACAAGAAGTGCACGATATTGCTGACTCGCACGTTACGTCATCACCGCCATGGTGGAAGTTAACAAAAGATTCCTCGTTAGCTTCTCTTGTTAGTTCCGTGACCAACATGGCCGCCACGGCTAGGAATTTCCACATAACGCTCGAATTTTTCACTATTATGCTTCTGCTTGGTGCTAAAAAATCTCACTATTATGCTCGAAAGGCGTCGCTATTATGCTCACATAAAAAAATAGTGGTTTTTACTTCTACAGTAGCATTTACTTTTAACGCTTGGTATATTGAAACGTGAGCGACGCCTCGATGTAATCTCCATCGCTCTGGCTTGGTTATTATAAAATGAGTTTTCTACTAATGAAAAACCTCTCTCTGATGCAGCAGAAGAGGGTTGCATCAGCAAAACTTTGCTGCATTCTGCAGCTCAATTTGGAAGCTCTCTTTCATGATGAGACCACCAGATTGTGACATCAATGTCAGGACATACACCTTATTCGGTTTTCGTCATTATTATTCTGGTATAATGCCGGATTCTTTTGCCTCACTATTATGCCCAAAATTATGCTGGCATAATGTGGAGAACCCTAGCCACGTCTTTGATTTTTGAATCTCTGGGGATTGGTTGCAAGTCGGCAATTGTTCAAAAGGCCTTAAAGGAGAACTGAACCCTAAAATCAACCCAACGTCTGTACAAACATGTATTCGAAATAAATAGGTTCTGCTATTTAATTTTTCTGTGTTGCGCGTCTTGGAAAAGAAAATCCGAAAACCTTCCTCACAGCCTCCGCTGTGTACAGACGGCTCAAGTCTTGTAATTTGTGACGTCAGGTACCGGGAATAAATTCGTTTTGCCATGCTGTCCCCGACATTGAATAGCGGGACTAACGGCTTCTAATTGCGGATCATTGTGTTTTCTTTGTGCTGGAGGTGTGATTGTTTTTCCTTGGTATGTTTGATGTACGATATGGGAAAATTTGCACTGAATAGCCCACTTCCACGATATGCTTTACTTGTCACGCACAAAGGTTTCAATACGAGGCCCCGTTCTAAATTAAATTTATTCATTTCAAATAGTAAAGAATAAATTTAATTTAGCACGGGGCCTCGTATTGAAACCTTTGTACGTGACAAGTAAAGCATATCGCGGAAGTGGGCTATTGAGCCGCCACACAATATAGATTTTTCATAGACGCGCAACACAGAAAAATAAAATAGCAGAACTTATTTCTTTCGAATACATCTTTGTATAGACGTTGGGTTGATTTTAGGGTTCAGTTCGCTTTTAAGGTGTCTTATTTTTTTTTTTATAAACTTGACCCAGTTTTTAACTCGTGGGAACGAGTTATTTATAATTTTTGGAAGTACAAGATAATGTTAATATGCTGTTCGAGGTCGAGCTTTTACAGGGACAACTTACTGGCACTGGTTTATTGGCTGTTACTCAAACAGCCCCATTTCGATTGGCTCGAGCGCTTACAAAACCTTTTAAGTGTTGAAGTAATATATAAAAAACGAGAGCTAGTGTTTTACCAGGGGATCCAAACACCGAGAGAGATGAAAGCCGCTTCGGCCGCGTGCTTTTATTATTTCGAGGTGTTTGGATTCCCTGGTGAAACACGAAGCTCGAGTTTTTTATATGACTTCTCAAGCGAAAACAATACCTGCATTCATAAATCATTAGAAAGTATTGTTTGCCTGGAATTATATTCCATGCAATTATAGACTTCAAGGGTTGTGATTGTTATTTTCTCATGGCCATTTCAACAAACGGACTGATAGTGTAGTGGACAAGACAGTGGACTAGTAGTCAAGAGCAGCCTTGAGGATGATGGTTCGAATCACACTGGACACCAATTTTTATTTCCGTCTTCTCCCACACTTCTCCATGTAAAGTCATACTTTTTCTGTAGTCCAGCTAAGAACTAGGCAGTCCAACGGCAAGGAATGTAGAAAGGTGCTAATTTTCTATTCTTCTTTCTCGTAATTTCATTGGTTGATACTCATAAATTCAATAGAAACCCATCGAAAAAACGCATTTTCGTTCGATAATTTTGGAGGTTTTAATTTATTTTTGATCAAAGTAACTATGGTTTAATTTTGAAGAATATCGTATGTGGGGAAAGTTCTCAAATTTGCGATGAAAAATCTTTTGTTTTCTCCATATCCGATTGGCTGGACGGTAGTTGCTTTGAGTTTTCACAGCAAAAATGGCCAAGAGCATAACAAATAGTTTATTTTCTGGATGTAATTTCTATTGTGGACATCTCATACAGCACTTAAGGCATATTCAAACAAAATCGTATGTGGGATATGCTCATTGCCGCAAGCCTATTGTTCTTTGCCTAGTTCTTACGCGGACCATTACTTAATTAGGTCCATCACATGCATGAATCTTGATACCCAATTAGAGCACAGATGAACATCACTAGTGTTTCATTGGGTATCAAGATTCATGCATGTGACCAAATGTAGTCCTCTGATTGACTAAAAATCTCATTAATTATTCATGGTTTGAGAATAAACCTGTGCAAACCTGTTCACGACCCGTGTAATACGTTCTCATAGAGCGGATTTCAATTGAGTGTCGGAAGTGTTTTGGTTTTGCGTTTACTAAGCTCTCCTATTGGCTGAGAAAGTAAACCAACCAATCAGAATCCAAAGTAAAACCAAACGCAAATTGGTTTTGCTTTGGTTTGTCATTGGCTCACAGGGAAGCCATTTATGAGTTACTTGTGATTACTCGCTCCTATGATTGGCTGGCTGTGGGTAATTTGCGTTTGGTTTTACTACACTCAACTGAAAACCGCTCTATTTGCACTCGTTTTAGCCCGTATTTGCACTCGTAAACGCCACGTCGCATAATATTAGACTACTTATATCACTGACATACACAGTGGACAAAGACGGTCCCATAATTGTGAGACATTAAAATGTATCTACACAAAGACAGGAGTTTTAGGGGTAAGGGAGGTCAGTGATTCAAAATTAAGACCTGGACGAAAGTTTTGAACTCAAAATCAAAAAGCGCCGTTATCTTCTCTTTCTTCGGCTAGTTTATTTATCTAGGTTCACAGTTATGCAATTACTGATTATATTTTTTATTTTACTTCAGTCAGCGTTTCAATACATTTTATTATTTTAGTTATATGCTTTGCCAGCCTTCAGTTTGTGTCTATTCTATGTAAATTGAGCAACATCTAACAGTTTTTGTTTTAATGTTTTAGAATCCTACCAACAATTGTGCAGGACTGTGCCGTACATGATCTCCGCTAATCCCTGCTGAAGGCGTTAAAGTGAAGTAGAGAAAACACAAAGTAGTCTTAACAGCTGATCTAGATTATAAAGGCATCACATGAGTAAGAGGTAACGAGTGCGTAACATACCAGTCATAAAAGCATAAAGATAGAAACACAGAAACTGTAAAATGCGAAATTCATGAGATGTGAATAGTGAGGTTTAGTAGAAATCATAATTCCATAACGATCAAGTGAATATTTATGGATTGTACTCTGAGACCCAGCAGTGATCCGGCAGGCAAGAGAGAGAAAAGGAAGAGAGGAAACAAACAGTTGAAGTGGATCTTCTCTTGGTAACACGCATCAGTGACTAAGTGAAATTCTACTTTTCGTCCCCTCGACCTTCGCATTTGTATTTCTCTTTCCTGACCGGCCTCTCCTGGATTTCTTAATGGATACATGTGTTTTGTCCAAATATGGTACTAGTGTTACGTTACTCACTCATGTTATTCTTGTGGTGCTATAGTCAAGGTTATCTTTGTAGTCTTAAATAATGATCTTCATGTAATCTGGAAGGTGATTGTCTCCCGACACAACAGCCTGGTATTCTGAGGTACTAAGGGTCACTCATCTACTGCACGGCAGCACATTGCGCCACAATAGCAGTCCGTATCACAAAAATAACCTTGTGAAGCGCATTTAAAGTGCTTCTAACCCTTCTTGACATTTTTCTACCTATGAACCTTTGAAAGGTTTTGAGTACTTTTGCGAAGAAATTTTTGGTTTACAAAGAATACTCTATGTTCTACGCTTGTTTGAAATGGTGAAAAATTGACCTTTCCTGACCCATTACCGCGTTAGAAAAAGCCTGGGTCGATTACCGGGTAGACGTCATCTCATTAATTCGACTTTGCAATAATTTGAATAAATACTTAGCATTTTGTCTAAAATGACTTTTTTATTTACTAACAACTCACAAACTGTGTATATTTTCTATAAATCGATGTTGTTGTGATAGAAAGGCACCATGGAGGATAATGCGTTAATGAGATGACGTCGGCCCGGGAATCGACCCAGGCTTTCTCTAACGCGGTCATGGGTCAGGAAAGGTCAATTTTTCACCATTTCAAATAAGCGTAGAACATAGAGTATTCTTTGTAAACCAAACGTTTCTTCGCAGAAGTACTCAAAACCTTTCAAAGGCTCATAGGTAGAAAAATGTCAAGAAGGGTTAGAAGCACTTTAAATGTGTCCATATAGAATTGGCGCTAAAAATATGAATACCTTGTTTTGTAAGATGATATTGCTTAAAGTAATAGAACAAGAGACGATCATTAAATTTGAGTGATGGTCTCTTAAATAGAGCGGTATTAACCTTCTAGTACCACTCAATTGACAAATAATTCATTTTAAGAACGTTGTTTAGTGACCTTAGTATTTTCTCCGCTTTAATTACTTGACTGATAAGAGATAACTGTTCCGTTAATGAAGTTACATTATTTTTTGTTTGTTAACTTGATTAATTAAACCTGTACGTATCACTTACAGGTACCTGTTATTTATGTTTTGTTGAATACGTTTTTGGGGGTTTTCGTAAATATTTTTTTAGAACAAAAACAACTTGGATAATATCTGTGAACATATTACCCTTATGGCTCCGCGCGCTCATTCAAACCCATTTACAAAAGACACGTGATGACATGAGCGGGCTAGAAACTCCATTTTCAAGTGGTCACATGATAAAAGCCAGGCTGGACGGAAAAATATATTTGGCTCTCGGTCGTTTTGTATGGACCCCGCTGTGGTCGGTCAGTACGTCATGACCTCGAGCCAAATAGTGTCCCGTCTGGCCTGATCTAACTCAGTCAATCTATTTTATATTTAATGAGTGTGGAATATTAAACCACCTTTGATTAGCTGTAGTACCAACCTAAATGGCACCCTTAATGACCATTGTTGCATAAGTAGCAAGTGTTCGTCAGTCGTCCTCGGACAGGGATGCAAAAATGGCATCATTGCCACTGTCTCCAATAGTCTTATGGGACTCTAAAGAACCAGCTGTATTGTAAGTTAGGCCATCCCAATAAAATGTTTCGTTTACCATCACCCGACCGACCCAGTGTTATGGAAAATAAAAAAGAAGTTGGAAGAATAATTTCATAACTACACCTGTTTTCCGAGCTCTGTACAATCCACGACTACATGTAGTAGAGGAAAAAGTAATCGAAGAATACATGAACGTTTAACGCTTCTTCAAACTGACTTAGTAACCAGGCTTTACTTGGTTCCCGACCGACCATCGCGAGAGAGAGAAGGCGATGATAAACGAAACATTTTATTTGGAATGTCCTAAGAAAGTAATAGAGGAAAGGATAGAAGAGAATGTTGTTCCAAATAGGAAACTTCTGATCTCTTAGATTTTGCCTAAATACCTTATTATATTTCGTTAGAGGCAATTATATTAGTGTAACGGTTGTGTTGCATGTACGATTTCATAGAAAAGGGCACATTTTTCAAATTGCATTTATTGACACATGATTTGCGTTACTCATTATCTAGTTGTATTGTTATAGATTGAGGGCCCTGTTCACTAGCTAGTTTTATTATAATCATGCTAACCATGCATCTGCCATCCTCGGATACTCAAGGGCAGTTAGTGGGCGACGTGCCAAAAAGGGACGTAGAGGGAGGGGAGAAGTGAAAAGGGGAAGGGAGAAGGGAAAAGGGGAAGGGATAGAGAGCCCCTGGGGACACTTACTATAAAGACCAGTTCTAAGAAATCTTGACTGGATTACACGCACTAGTAACTGCGTGACATTCAAACATCAACGAAGCTCAATGATACTTAATTAGTGCGATAATCCCATTATACCGATCAAATACTGAAAAGTTGCCAAGCACAAAATAAAACAGCACTTTGTTTATATAAATCATGGATGAACAAAGTGCAAGCGTAGGTATTATATTTTAGTTCAGAAACTTATAAAGCAGTGTGAAAACAGTACCGAGATTCACACTCTAAAGAAGGTTGACCTAGATTGCTGCCGTGTCACATGTGGGAGAGGTCTCCTTGATAAGAAAACGAAACAAAAATATCACAGGGGCAATTTTATTTCAATTTTTGAAAAGGTTTTAAAAAAGAAGGTGGAATACCTTCCTGTGTCTGCAGTACCTGCAAATTTCGAATTGACAAGGCTTATGAGCGGTTAAAACTCATAAGCATTATTAAATAAAAGAACTTCGAATTGCTGCAGCGAATGCACGTTCCGTTTCAAGAACTCCGTATCGAGTAAGGAACCTGAAGGAATCAAGACGTCTCCGATTCAAAGTCGAAGACAAATGAAGGCAAATTCGCATCAAATCGCGATAAGTCCTGATCCAGGTTTAGATTCTCGTCCCCTAAACTATCAGTATTTAATACGAAATTAGTTGGACCACAAAAGCTGCTGTGACAAACCGTTGTTTGCTATTATAAACCGTTGATAGTGTACATTCCGGCCGCCGAGTATTCATATGCATACTACAGTCATTGGCTGATTGCCTACTGGCAAAAAAGCACCTCCAAAGGCATTTAGCCCCATGCAGGAGCTCCGGTTTGCTGCTCTTGAAGTAAGTGTTCCCCCGACATCTAAGCAGCAACAACAGTAGCCGCTAAAAGTTAAAACCGCAAGATCTAGTGGTACTCAAAAGTTGTCTTCAAATCCGGTTGGTAGCTCGCGACATTATGTCGTCTTACAACGACATAATCGATTATTAGTCTTAAAATTATAATATATTCGTCAATCCACCGAAGTCCTGCACATGACAGGACTTAACAGGATGCCAAACACTTATTTTCTGTGGGCAAATGGAGATAACGTTGCTGATTGGCCACAAATTGGAATGTGGAATTTTGTGGTTAATCAGAGCGCATCTCAAATTCGCTGTGGAACAGGTCTTTACAGTAAGTGTCCCAAGGGGCTCTTTTCCCCTTTCGTCCCTTTTTTGCCCGTCGCCCACTAACTGCCCCTTGTATCCGAGGATGGCCTCGGCTGGCTCTGAGTGTTGCGTCTACGAGTTCCAATATGCTAATTATGTGATGCCATAGGAGGCGTCATTTATTATACAAAAACGTGCTGGCAGAGATAAATAACATTTTACACATCCAAGTTATATTTGGGCCTTATATCTGATTTTACTAAATATTTTGTATAAATCGAAAATAGTTTCGTTCACAAGGAGAAAGAAATGACCTTTCTGTTGGCCTCCTGTGACAGCAAAATTAACATATTCCAAATATAAACTATTAGACTATCTCCTAGACGCAGCACTCAAATCAAGAAATAGTTAATTTTACTATTCACCTATTCACTTGATGTAGAATCAATCATAATGCAAAAAACAATTGGCTTGTAGACACTTTAAATGAAGTCGCCTTACCTAAAGGTCGCAAATCAAAGCAGTCTATCCTAGAGTTAAGATACAAATGTATAGATGTAATGTTATATGAACTTTATTATCGTATTGTTGTACAGTAATGGTAATATTTTACATATACGTATAGTATATTATTCTAAATCATATAACTACTTAATTATTCACGTTTTGGAACGTATGTATAATGTGACAACATTGAAGTGCCTCTAACCCTTCTTGACATTTTTCTACTTATGAACCTGTGAAATGTTTTGAGTACTTCTGCGAAGAAATTTTTGGTTTACAGATAATGCACTATGTTCTACGCTCGTTTGAATTGGTAAAAAACTGACCTTTCCTGACCCATGACCGCGTAAGTAAAAGCCTGGGTCGATTTCAGGGGTGACGTCATCTCATTCCATGGTACTTTTCTATGACAACAACATCGATTTATGGAAAATATACATAGTTTGTGGGTTGTTAGTAAAGTAAAAAGTCATTTTAGACTAATCCTAAGTATTCAAATTATTGCAAAGTCGAATGAATTAGATGACGTCACCCCGGGAATCGACCCAGGCTTCTACTTACGCAGTCGTGGGTCAGGAAAGGTCAGTTTTTTACCATTTCAAACAAGCGCAGAACATAGAGTATTCTCTGTAAACCAAACATTTCTTCGCAGAAGTACTCAAAACCTTTCACAGGTTCATAAGTAGAAAAATGTCAAGAAGGGTTAGAGGCACTTCAATGTTGTCACATTATACATACGTTCCAAAACGTGAATAATTAATTAGTTATATGATTTAGAATAATATACTATACGTATATGTCAAGAAGGGTTAGAGGCATTTTAATATGAGTAGTATACATCTATTCGATATAAGCACGATTCACAGCGAGTTATAATGGTCCTTTGGTGCGACTTCATTTTTTTTCTGTTTTCTCTGTGGGGTTCAGTTTCTTTTTCGTTCGTGGGGTCACATTCTATCAACTACTGTGGTTGGTACATGTATGTGGTTACGGTTAGGGAGTAACCCGTTACAGTCATTTGCTGACACACACCGCGTCACCGCCAGAGACTGTTTGCGTTCTGAGTTCTTTTACGTCCCCATTTGGAGACTGAGCCACCATCTTAAATGATCATCCGAACCACGTTCAGGACCCCCCTGTAAAACACTTAAGTGATGTTGGCTTCCTGAATAAAGATCATCATTATTACAGGGCCCAATGTAGAGGCAGGTTGTTACACCTTGAGAAACATTACTGCAGATCGCTAACCACTACGCTACCGCGTCTCTTAGTTGCTTAGTTTTATACTTTTTTTAACAGGACTAAAGCCTCACTGTCATGCTTATTTGGAATCGATGTTCCTAAGGAGTTGAGAACAAAAAAAGAATATACTACAATAGAACTGCACTGCACTGCAATATGTGTTTACTATTATATAATAACTGGTGATTCATGCAGTTGAGACTGGGTAAATTGAATGATGGAATACAGTTGTTCCTCTTGCCTACATCGTTTATCACACATCATATTATTAATAGCTGCTACTATTGCCTGTAATTGCTAGATTTTAGTGAATTTTGTTTGCTTGATAATGCAGTTATTTGAACATTAAACCGCTGTTAACGCTGGTTTCCCATGTAATCTCTGCAGTAGTGCGCACAAAATTGCCTAGGGTAGCAGGTACTGCTACACCGAAACAATTTTCCCGGCACTTGTCAGTATTATTATTTGAACATTGATAGCCAATCAAAATCGACTATGGTAGTAATGATCGCAAACGATTGTATGAATCAAATTGTTGCAGGTTACTTTTCTAGTTATACACACGAAGCAGTAAAGGCCTCTTGCAGGAAACAGTCACATGCTGGTATATCATTTCAATAACCAAATTGCAATAAATTCCCCTCGTAATCCCATGGGAAAGGCTGGATGGCAACCAAACTTCAAAACCTGATTATATTCCTGCAAAATACCTATTACCGCAGGCTCTTCTGCCGGCATTGGTACGGCAAAGGTTTTACTTAACGGAAACTGGCGTTAAATTCTGGCTCGTCGACTGAATTAAAAGTAGCTTTATTGCTCCATAGTGTTTGTTGTTTTTCTTAAGCCGCGTTCACGCTTAGCGCCCGAGCACGTGGTCGTTCAGACTACTTACTGGTGCCCAGTACTACGCGGTGTTCACATTAACGCGTTTACTTCCTCTTCAACCATCTTAACCCTTCCGACATTTTGAAAATTTGTGCACAACTTGGCTTAGTACTGTGGGATTTGAAGACTAATACCCAAAACAATGTTTCATGCATGCGTTCTTTTGGTTTTCATTTCAGTATTCACAGCTTCCACGACGTAAAGCGCTAATACAGCAGAAGACTCGTGTTATAGTAAGCATTAATAGCTAGAAAAGATACTTGCTTAAACCCATATTCTGTAACCTGGTTGGGTTTCACTACATGTAACTTATTGCAGAGCTCAGTGTAATGTCTGTAATTAGTGGAGGTGCTATCTTTATATTTGTAGAATACTTGCAATACAATGTATAGCGATATAGTCATGCAACAGACTTTCAGCCTGGGCGTAGTTGGTCTAAGCTGAATTTTAAATTAATAATATCTGATAGACCGTCATGATTTACAGTAGAACAACAGTACACAGCTTTGAGTTAAACTGGTTAATGTCAACCTCGTGATTCCATTCCGTTATTTCTCAGTGATATTACTCGCCAAATATCAGTGGTACGATCTATATCATACACCGTAAACTTTTTTTTTATCAAAATGGGCTCGCGGCTCAATACCTTCAAGGTACAACTGTACTCGCCATATGTTTGCCGGGTTTCATAACCATTCCACTCTATTCACTATGTCTTAAACAGTTAGTAGGTAGCGGCCGGTTCGCCGTAATGATAGTTGGGATCGTCATTTGTTTATTCCTAGCTTTCTCTTTAGTTGAAAAGCCCGCTCGTACAACACGATATTTTAGGATTCCATTAGCTTTCAGATTTGTTAAGATCACATTATCCAGTTGGCGAGTTCTCAAGGTGCGGATAGTGAATAGTTCATTCCTTGTATAAACGTAGGCGAGTTCTTGGATGATTGAGAATGGCGATTTGGAGATTTATTCCTTACATTATCACAAGATGAAAGTGGCCCATGATTAGGTTGAATGTCCATGGATACAGTTAGGTCTTTTGTCGGAAGAAATGTGCACATAAAGCCATGTTTGTGCCAAGTAGTTATAGGCCTGCGAGGAGCGTTAGGTGAGGTCAAGTTCCTGTTGGTTTTATATCGGCGTAGAGGTAGAGTCCAGCTAGCAAAATCTTTAGAAGATTTTCCAAGCTTCTTAAAAAGCGAATTTCCATTAAATGAACTCAATATGATGAGAAACGGTAGAATAAACATAAAACTCTTAGCATTGTGAAACGTGGCAGCCATCGATCTTGGCGCTCATCAACTACTCTGGCGCGAGCACATACGCAATCAACGCATTATTTTCTTCACCGATAATTTGGCTTTAGTTTCTGTCATTAATAAAGCATCAAGTCGGGAGGCTACTCTTATGATGTTTCTGCGCAGGATGGTGCTGGCATGTTTAAAGTATAACATCTTGTTCAAGGCCTTGAATGTTCCGGGAATACATAATGAACTTGCGGATTCTTTGTCACGTTTGCAGATCCGGAGGTTCAAACAACTGGCACCAGCATACGTGCATGCATTTCCGACTGCTATTCCATTCAACCTGCAACCTCAAAGCTGGCAGATTTAGTGTCCACGCTCCTATAGTCTAGCTTACAGCCTTCCTCCATACCGACATATAAACGGGCTTGGAAACTTTATAACCAATTTTCACATTTTCTATATTTGGTAATACAGTCCTCACACTACCACTCCCTCCAGCAAATTTATCATTATTTATTGCCTTTTTATATCAACATAATTATGCTGCTTCCACAACTACTACATATGTTTCAGCTATTGGCTACTCGCATCGCTTGGCGTGTGTTCTTGATACAACCAAAGTTTTTTTACAATGTGGAGATGTTAAAAGGCTATGGGAAACTGGGATCTCGTTTGGACACGCGCATGCCAATAACGTAACGTAGCCTATCCTAAAATGCCTTATGGTCGTGGCCCCTACAATTACCAGCACAAACTATCAGGCCATAATGTTTAACGCTATGTGTTCAATGGCCTTTTTCGCATTCTTGCGAATAGGTGAGATTACAACCACTAGCCAGTACAGTAAAGTTCTAAAGCTTGGCCAAGTTTCTAATCAGAACAGTGAAATAGGTGCTACCGTCAACTTAAGGGTCTCGTTTCATGATTTCAAACATCATTACAATCAACATCCAGTGGTTGTTATCCTCACCCGCCATCCTGATGCGTGTCCTATGCAGTCCCTTTTGGACTACATCAATCAGTGTACGAGGTTCGGCTGAAGGTCCACTTTTTCAAACTCTAGATGGGGTTCCTGTGTCTATAGGTCTGTTTTTACAAAGCAGCTGTCTCTAGCCTTTAAGGCCAGCGGTTTGGATCCCTCCCACTAAATATAAAGGGCATAGTTTCAGGATCGGCGCTGCATCATATGTAGCTGCATGTGGTTTTTCAGGCACTCGGATTCGCCTTTTAGGTCGTTGAAAATCGGATGCTTTTAAGAATTACATTCTATTCCCCAGCCTAACTCACTAAGTCTCATTCCCGTTGTTACTAGGTATGGAAGTTGGCTGGTATTTTGATCCTCACAAGGGCAGGGGCACCTGGGGGGTGATACATACAGAATTTCTTAAATTAAATTCTCACAATAGCAAGGGCACCTATGCGATGACCGATTAGTTGTGTTTGCACATTTATACTCCACGGGAGCAGGGGTAACTGTGGGGCGATAGGTGCTGTTTAATTCGGTTGGTTTATACACATACAGTCTTGATCCATCCTCACATAGGCAGGGGCAACTGTTTGGATTTACGTAGTTTGTTCCAACATCTTCAGTACCTGGTGGTACTTCAATATGATTATGCTGCCTATCAACAGCAACCATTGGAAACATTTATGAAAGCAACTCAGATATTATCATTGCATGCACTCACAAGGGTGTTATTTTGTATTTATGATCTCATTGCGATTATATGTATTTGAGGACGGTGCCTACTAATGTCAGCGCGCACGCCGTTCTGCGCATCTTGCGTCCCGCGTGTCATCCCGCGAGACAGGCCATTTGTAGAAATATTTTGAAAAAGCTGTCTTTAATTGTGTAATTTGACAGACAGAAAGATGAAGGATTTTAAAATACGGTCGAAAGATATGCTTGAGAAATGAACGATTTGGGAAATCTTTAAATTCCACTACACGGCCACGAAAGACAATTTTCAGCTGAAATGGTATAAAAGAGCCGACCATCTTAACTCTTAAGTGATGATTTATCGTGGGTAGGTGGTCGAAGAATCGTAGATTTAGGAGATTTACCAGACCATTTGAATGAAGGTTGTTTGGACTGCCATGAATCGCTGCTGTCTTTTCGCCCAGCGCCTTTGCTTTAGGCCTGTCGATGCTTTCGACTTTCGTCTGACGGTTTCTCCAAACATGGACTCGGCAGTATAAACAATGTGTGAATACGGTCAAATAAGCTTTGTGAAAACGCGGGTAACTCCTCTTGGAAATCCAAAGAATGAAGAAGGAAGGACTGTATGGGGTTTGAGCACAAAGGAAGCAGCAACAGGTTTGACTTTCAATGAAGAAAGTCGAAAGACGGGTATGACTCTTTTCCCCGCCGCCATCTTGAAAACCTCCCAGAATGCAATTAAAGAAACCAATTTCAGACTTACTAGGGAGGGCTTGGTAAAAAATGTAAATATTAGCGATAAAGAGGCCTATCATCCACAAAACTCTTTAAACCGCGTGGATACCCCCATTTTTTCTTTTTGTAATCTATAAAAAAAAGCTAAACAACGTTTACATATATTTTTTGTCTTTATAAAATTGAAACTCATGATGTCCGTTTCAGGAAAAAATATATGTCTGTTCATGGTCACTAATGAGGCTTACAAATCAAAATTTGTACAAAAAATGATAGTCATTGTAAGATAAATGGTTTGATTGGCATCCTTTGTGAAGAACGCTATGTCTAACGTTTTTTGCCCTAATATTTTGCCAGATAACCCAAAATATTAATCGAATTAATAAATATATCTCGGACAAAGAAAAATGCTGAGTCAGCACTTTTTTCGATTTTCATCCTTAATTATTTCTCTTCAACGTATGGGTACCCCATAATTTTGTTGCTGATTTCAAAAGCTCCTTAGGGGGTTGAAACAATCCATATAGATTTTTAGAAAACAAATTGGTTTGTAATTAGTAGGCACCGTCCTTAACTGAACGAATCTGTCATTTTCACTGTCATGTTGGGGTGGGGTTCTCTCCCTTTACCCAGGGGGTCGTTTTGGCATTGTTAAGACCTCCACCTTTGCTTGGCACATTTATTACTGATTGTTATCAGAAATGTATATTATTAAAGCGGCTATGTGCTCAGGCACAGCCAGATTAATTCCAAATCAGTAGTAGTCTGGTCTTTGCCACGCAAACTGAGCTCAACATTACAGTGAATTTGTTATAGATTCTGAACATAGTCAGGAAAAGGCATAAATTAAATTTAATATATTTTCTGAGAAAATAATAAATTTAATTTACGCTAGAGTCCCAAGTTGAAACTTTTGTGCGTGACGAGTGACGCATAGATCGAACATAGGGTCCCTAAGGGCAACTCGCGGATGGTCAGTGAGCTATTTTGGCATATACTAAAAATCACGTGACTGATAATTTATTTAGTTATTTACTTTTTCACTTACTTACTCACTCACTCACTTACTTATTCTTCTTTCTCTCCCCTTCGTCGTTAAGTTATCATACCTATTTGTAATTTGTTAATTTTAAAGACTACGGCCCGCCTAGATTAGTTAATGCTACCTGCGGGCCAGTCTATCATTTTCCGAATGAACAATAATAACATGTGAAAAAAATATTGGCTAGAAGAGAACCCCATCCAGTGACTGAACTAGTGAACTATGAAAAGCAAATTTGCTTTGAGCTAAAACTGAATCATAGATAAAAACATTGTTTTTTTTAAGTACAAAGAAATTGTTCCGGATTATTATTCAGTGAAATAAATACTGCACTCATCTGGAACACAAGAAGCCTCGATACATTTATAGAAATGTTGCTCTTTTTAAAGTTTATTTTGGTTATATTGCGTTTCATTAATTATGTTTTTAATAGAAGTAATTTACAAAATTCGCGGCCGTGTTGTATCGGAGATATCCGGCTCGGATCTGTATCTACTGTACAACACGGCTGTGAATTTTGTAAATAGTGCATAGGGTGCAAGAGCTTTAATTAATCCTCTTCCATCCTCCACTTTATTTTTATTTTATGAAAGTACTATTGTACTTTACTATTGTGTGTGGAATAAACGACTGCAGAGGTATGTGAATATATTACGTTATTTCAGTTCATTTTCTCATTCGAGAATTCCGAATACAGAACTTCGAATTCAGGGAAACTCACAATTGACTTGAAATACTGCTTATAAACTGGCCGAAATTCAGCACTTTTGTTTTATAGGAAGTGAAAATTTAGTCGACTTAATCAAATAATTGAAAACGTGGCGACAGATATTATACAGCCCGATTTAAGACCAGACGGGAATCCTAATTAAATGCGAAATACATCCCAATATATATGTACACCATTCAATCTCTAGGTAACAATAAATGTTCAGGATTCATTAGCAACATTTGTACAAGATTCGCTACTCATGTAGTAGTGAAGTCAACCGACCGTCAATTTATGAAGAATATCCAAATTAAAAAGGACACTAGTTATACAAACTTAACTACCAAATATGTACCCTACATGAACCTCAATGTTTCCCCAGCGTGGATAAATAAATATGAGCTACCACCATACGAGTATATGTATCCCGATCTAAAACACAACTTCTATAATGTCGAGTGCTTTGAAATAGAATACCAAGAAAGACAGACACAGCAGAGAAATTTTACAGCAGTTAATTATAAGTCATTTCGGAATATTTACCTTAGAAAACGGCATATCTACAACATGACCAAATCCTTTTGAAAGCATCGACGCATCTTCTCCGATAACAATTTGTTCTTCACAGTCAAACCGACTACAAACCGCCGTCAATACATCTTCTTCAGCATGACCAAATCCTTTCGAAACTTTGGACGAGTACCACAAACGTCCGTCAATATATCTTCTGAAAATCAAACGTCATTCAGAAAGGTCAACGCCATGCTCGATCCATAGGTTAACGCCACGCTAACCGCCTAACCCCAATAACTCATTCTGCACATGCGTGCATCCACGAGTTAAGAACGTATGAAGAGGCTAGGAACAAGAAACAAAGTGATGAGCGTTGACCGATTCCTTCGCCCTCTAAGAAAAAAAAAAAACTACAACTGCGACCTGTCTGAGAGGGCAAATAACTTATCAATAAGGAGTAGTATATAAAGTAGGAGTTCTGGTGCAGCACCTACGTTTTCCTATTGCAACCCCGCCCGATGGCCCCCTTCCCCCAAAACGTATTTGTTAAACTTTGTTGTCCCAAATCCCAACTTATTATCTCCGGGGTACCATAGATGTTGTACCCATTTGTTGTCCCATTCAAACAGCAATTAGAGAAATGCTATTATAAGGTATATACCACACGATGGCTGAGATAATAACTTGTAGTTGGTTGATGCGAGGGAAGGACACGAAATGCGTAAGGAAGTGTTCTAAGATATCAGAGTACTGTGCTCAGCACAACTTTAAGATTCAAAGAGGGAGCTCACCATTCACCCCATGTTCGAAGTGTGGCCGCGGCTGTCGTACGAGTTACGGACTTTGTACGAAGTGTGGTGAACCACAACACCGTCTCATTCGCGAGGCGAAATACCGCGAGACGATATGCCGAACTAAAGATTGTTTTTCAAAGGTGCTAGCGGAATTGAAGAACCACAAGGTATTTCGACACCATGTCTCTCTTCCTTTCTTTTTTTTCATTTTTTTTATTTTTTTATATTAGATAATAGATAGACCTATAGTATACACCAATAGTATGAATGACCCACTTAGCTTACTTGGCGGTTCCAGTCTACGTATGTTTTATATCAATCCCCCTGAAACGTGCTCAGAATGTCTATGCCCAACGAAAGTGATAGGAACTGAATTCATATGTCCCACCTGTGGCCTTGTTTCCGAGGCTGAATTAAGCGAAGGACCGATTAACGTTGCTACTAGGTTGCGTCTAGTTGGTCCTGATAGCTTTCAATATCAAAGCGATCTCGATCGTGCGAGCCTAACAGATAACCAAGAATTTCAAAGACGCACAGCTATGAGAGAACTACAGGCATACAACGCTGCTTATAAACAAAACCACAACCTCTCGTTTCCCACAAATGTATTAGAAATCGTAGCAGACGCATTCATCCAATCGAAGAAAGTTTGTGTCAAGCGTAGTCATGCTAAGAGAACTATTTTAGCTGCTCTACTTTACCACGCATGTATACAATCTGGGTTCATTCGCTCTAAAAATGAGGTTGCTAATTTCATGCAACTCGACAACCGGCGTATCTATAGCGGCAACGACTTTATACACTCGCTACATGCAGACGGTAAAATCGATATTGACTTAAACACCGATCGAATAGCTCCTCATATAGCAACAACCTTCGCTAAACTCGACCTACATGAAGAACATCTCCAACAAATAGTCTACGAGGTTGTTAACACAGCAATCAAAGACCATATCGGCCTACACTCCCGACTTCACACCAAAGTTGTTGGAGCAAGCTACGAGGTGCTACGCCGTTCAGGATCTCGTATATCTCTTATTGACGTTGTTAAACTATGTGGTACACATAAGAGTTCAATCGTACGTTTTATCGATGAGTTGATTGCTTACAATTCCCACTTTGAGCCCATCTATACAAAACACGGTCTAACTAGTGATAGAGTTTAATTAAAAGAAATAAGATACATAAGAAGAAAATAAAAAATAAAAAAAATAAGCAAAACTGGTGTCACCAGAATCTCTCTAGGAACCTTTCACCTTTTCCTTCCTTCACCATTTTTTCGTTCCCAGAGAGGTTTTTGCTTATTTGCCGGGCCCGGCTTTGACTGTATTCATTCTACTGTATTCATTCTACTGTTATTTGGGGCATGTACTAACAGGTTGAGGCACAACCGGCACTCCTTGGAACTCTATATGAGTATCCGTAAGCTCTACCCAAGCACCCGACCCAGTGTTGACATTATAACCACATTTACTACTACTTCTACCACATCGGCAGACGCGCTAAGATTTGTGAGGGGCTGGAGGCTTTTTACCCCCCACAAACCGATCTACCACATATAGCCCCCGCAGGATTCGAACCCTGAGCTGAAAGGGCCTCCATTTTCCTTCCAGCCCAGCGCAGAACCGTGAGGCTGTATGTGCTAGACGATGACGTAGGTGCAAAATATCCTACTTATGTTTTAAGCAGCTGTAATATGCTAATTAGCGGCGCCCACGCGGTCTCGAAATTTACATACGAACCAAAACAACACGGTCATTTATACGATTTTGCTCTTAGTGAAGTTAAAATAAAATCCACGCTGGTTTCTTTCATAGGAGATATCGATTTTTATCCCACTAGACTGTCAAGTTTTTCTCGCATTTCCTTTCGCAGCTCGGTTCGAATTTGTTCCATATTTTTTTCACCACCAGTGGGCATCGAAGTCTCTCGGCGAATTTCAGACCTCATAATCTCGTATTTATCTGCTTCAGCGAGGATGAGACTGTATTCAGAGTCAGATATATTTTCATCGCGTAGGGCTTTTGATATTAGATCACGAATCGTATTGATTTTCGCTTTAGCCAACATAGCGGTTTTCTCATGTTTAGAAACTTTTATTCCGAGCCTTTTAGTCCCCACAGTTGTAGAGGTTGAAATTAATCCACAGAGTCCACCGATAACACCAAGTGGTAGACCAATCACTATTCCAATCCCCGTTAGAGCGACTGCCAATCCAGAACTTGATAAGAGTACAGATAGACCTCCTGTTACCAAAGCGACACCATGGACAATTCCTTGTGCGCGGGCATATTTCTTACGCACAACTTCATAGTGTTTTTCTTGAGTTTCAATATCTGAAAGCGTATCTCGGACTGTTTGCAACCGAAAATTCTTTCCAGTGTCGCTAGCAAACGATGGATAGATATTTGGTGCCGTTGGAATTTTTTGAATCGAATCACTTGCCATTATATATACGTATGGCTATGCTATAACTTACTCAATCTTCAATACATAGCGTATAGGTCGACCACGGAAGTTTACCACATTTCATTTCTCGTCGCGAATCGTCAGGCGAAGGCTGTTTCTCATCGACCCTAGAGCTCGGGCTGTTAGTGGTAGTAGTGAAGCATATGTTGATTTTGCGAATCTTCCACCGCGGATCTCTAAGCTAGCTAAGACTTGCGATCGTTTTCCATCTAGAAGTGAGAAGCCGGAATCCACCACATCGCAGTGGACATACGCCGTATGGATATCTGGTAGCACCAGACCGAAGTTACCTATTATGGTTATAGCGGGGGAGTTCTCAAACCCATCTATATTGATACCAAACATTTTACAGATATTTAAGCTAAATATGATCGATTTCTTGACCTGTAGGGTCCAAGCCCCAGTTGATAAGGTTTGCACGAATTTTACGATGTTAGCATCGATTGCGGGTTTGAAGGCTTGTTTAATGCTTTTTATATCGTAGTTCCCTGCTGACACATCATGTGGGAACATAATACCACTGTCGCCGGCATCCCACTTGAAATAAGCATTCTTTTCTAGATTCCACCAACTGTTCTCGAAAGTGATCTCATTTAGCGAAATATTCTGTATAAGAATAGGGTTGTCGAAGTAGACCGTATGGTCAGCCGAGGTGGTGGTGACATTTAAGATCACCATTTTATAGTGAAGGTATAAACTTTATATGTCATACTTGCAATAGCTTCAATAGTTACGATGCCTCTAGTTTTACCAGACGAAGATGATGATCTATCTGCTGAGGACATGGCGGAGATTGCCAGGGGTGGCCCAAGGCTTTCGAAAGCTGAGCAGACAGCCCTCCTTACCGATGAAAACGCCAGGATTGCCAAACTGAATGCCGATTTATTGACAAAGTTCAAGAAAAAATACCCACAAGCAGATTTTCACCAGTTTTATGCCTCTACAGACATAGATGGTCCAGGCAAATATTCAACGAGTATCTCATTTCGAGACGGGGATTCTAGCTACGATGTTTACGGTGATGATGTCTCCAAGCTACCTGCGGCCATTCAAAAACGCGTCAATGATGCACTGCGTGGTATGCAGGGAGGTTTCCCAGCTGCCCTGGCGTGGGCCCAAGGTGTGAAATATCCTGTTCCAGCAACGCCCTTTACCGAAGCAGCCCCCGATATCAATCTAAAGACTTTAAAGATATATGCCACCCCCGGAGAATCATTCGAAGTAGGTGTTAGGGATATATTCAAAGAGACCGCTGTGACACATAAAACAGCAAAGGAGTCTAGGAAATGGCTGGCAGCTCCTGATTTCAGCTATTGGCCTCAACAACTCAACCTAGCAACGTGGTGTGCAACTGCTGGCTGTGGAGTGTCGCTGGTTGACCCTTCGTTTAAGACGTATCCGCCAATCGTCCAAGGGTTCTATCGATTCCACACTTATTTCACAATACGAAGAATTCTACATGAACTTGGCGGCTCCCATGGAGTTCCTCTACCTGGTGACTCTGTTTTCGAGCAACTTGATAACCTCTACGACAAAGCGGCTCTTGAGAGCTTGTGCATCGAATTTGGTTTGCCGCGAACACCAGACTTCCGATGGAAAGGAGGTCGGAATCACGGACTAGGAGATATATATACGTACTTAGTTAATAAAGGAACTATTCGCAATGCTGATTATTACCATAATAAAGAAAGTCTGGATTGGCCAAACGATAAGGGGTATAAGTTTCCAGATGAAGGGGGGAAATGGCATATTTCATACATCAAGAATTCTCATGCAGAGAAGCAGTACGATAGGTTCATCCCTAAGCTGAGTCATGGATTGACAAAGGCTGGGTTAGGTAGGTTGAATCGCTCAGTCGAGGCTTTCGCATATTACATTCTAGGCGCCCAAGCCAACATGCGCTCATCCATCATCAGTATAAGTGGAGGTGCTATGAATACTCAACTCGAGTTCAAAATCCTGCTCGAAGAATCAATCCTTGAAAACGATTTAACAAAAAGCGTAGCAAATTATCAGTTGGCTATTCAGGAAACAAAAAAGAGGCTCGATCTAGCGGTAGCTTTAGGGGTGTGGTTATTGCCAAGCGATCTGGTGATCAACATCAACAGTGTTGTAGGCTATAATAACGAACTCCAGAGGGCCACAAAAGATATGCAGCTTGGTGCGAATGATCATGTAAATACGGAGAACGAAAAATCGCCCCCACCACCTATGCTAGGCCCTAACCAAAAGAAACATCTTCAACCTGTTACAACGCCTCCACACATACAAAAGCCACTGGCTCCTGTAGTGCCTCAGGCACAGCAACAACCCCAACACGAAACCAATCTAGCTGTGGTATCTATTGTTGCAGCTGGTGCTGCATGGTGGATGTTTCGTTAGCGTTTCTTGTATTGCTCTACTACGAACACTACTACAGCCACTATCAACAACCAAACATTCTTTGCCACGAATCCTAAGACCTCACCTGCAGCGCGAAACAAGAAGCTAGCAATTGCCCCAACTATCCCAGGTAGAATATTTCCTACCTTTTCCCCCATTGCCTTTAACCCCTTTCCTAGTGCATCAAAACCTTTTCCAACCCCCTTAGCTAGACTAGCCAGGCCCTTTGACATCATAGCAGCTGAGACGCCAATTGTAATGCCTAACGCAGTAAGCGTGCTAAACACTGTTACCCCATGCTTCTTGAAAATAGCTTTAACCCTATCCCGCAGGGACATACGCTCTTCTATGTCATCGAGCTCTTGCTCGTTTTCTTGAATCTCTTTTTCGTCAACGTCTATTTGTTCCTGAGCTGCAGCTTTTTCCGCATCGGTTGAATCGATATCTTTTATGACGGCCTCAGATACTTTCTGTTTCTGTTTGAGGACTTCGATCTTACCTTCTTTTGTTTTTATGACCTTTTCAGCTGAAGGGCCTAGGGCTGTTTTTATGGTCTTTGGTAGCTTATCGTTGAGGACCACCTCCTTTGCGGTTTTGAAGAGGAGGTGAGGCTTGGCATTCTTCTGGTTGAGTTTTACCCAGACATTGTCATACTCATCTACACGAGCTGTGAATTTATCGAACTTGACTTTTGGGAACCTACTTTGTATCTTTTCCCCTGCCATTTCTGTCTGCTGTTCCATAAGTTTTAAGGCGACCTCCGCGGGGGAAGGCGTATGGCCTTCAATGAATGATGTCTCATCCGTACCATCGTTATACTCAGCACCAGGTTCGTCTGGATTCATCGTTTTCATAGGGATCCATTCAGCAGGGTCCTTACCACTGGCGCCAGGCCCAAATATGTCGTCCATGTAGTCATCATCATCATAATCGTCTCCACCGTCTGTAATAAGTGGAGTATCTTCGGTCGTATCATCCACATCATAATCACCCATGTTGAACATACCTACCCATCTTGCTATATTCAATATGATATCGTCGAAGCTAGTTCCTGCACAAACACGAAGAGAGCCCCTTGGACTCAAAGCTAGACGCATCCTATATAGGCGCACTTTCGCACCATCATCTGCTAACCCAGGAGAGACCCTCTATGTTGCGGTTCCAAAACTAGGAGAAAACATCGTACTAGTCCCAGGTAGCTTCGCACTCTTGGCAGATATTGCATTGTCTGGTGGAGAAGCCAACAATCGCGTGGTGGTCAATGTCGGACGATGTTTAGTCTCTCATCGTAGATGTAGATTTGGAACAGAGGTAATAGAAGACCTTGCCCGACCAGATCTTCTACAGACATATTCCGATCTCTATCTTCCTACTCCAGAGCGAGAAGCTCGGATCCAACAAGGTATTCAAACTGAGAATATGAACAAGCTCCGATCGAAGTCTGGTGACAAGAGCACATCAGATGCTGCAGACAACGCGCTCCTGAGTACATATGGTTCAAAGTATCGAATCCCATTAGATGTTGACATTCTGACACAACATGGAGCTCTGTATCCCCACGCCCTCCACGACATTATTTCGTTTGATTTGGTTCTAGCACCCGTGATCGATATAGTGGTTGGAACGGATTCAACTAAGATAGGCACATACAAGCTAAACAACATACAGCTGGAGTATGAGGTCATCGAGGATGAAAAACTAGCCAGAAAAGCAGAGCACGCATATTCTACAGGCACGGCCTTCCTTTTCAACCACGCTTTACACTCCACGACTGTCCCTATTAACAAGGCAACATACACTTTGGTGGCTAAGAACCTCACAGTCCCACGGAGATCCTTCACTGGACTATTTCTACTCTTTGTGACACCACACACCGGGGGGGGGGGGGGCCAGGGACAGCGAGGCATTCTCCGATCCAGGCATCACTAAGGTGGAGGTAGATGTTAATGGCATTCCAAATTTCTTCTTTCCAGATGGCATACTATCACCAGATTTCTGGGAGGCTGCCAAGGGATGGGTTGGTACGTCAGTAGATGTCGATCCGAAAATGACGCCTATGACACCCGCCAGGTTCTACAACAACAAATTTGCCGTCTTGGTTGATTGTCGCACAGCAAAGGATTCAGTTGTCCATGGTGATGGCTTGGCACAAATAGGTGGTGGAAAAGACATTGACATCCGAGTGCACAGGAGTGGAGGTACTGGAACTGTTAACATGCACATCTTCGTTCTGTCAGATGCTCAGATCAACATATTGAATGGAACTATGAGTAGTTTTACATACTGATGGATTCCCTGGTAGAACACATCCCATTCAACTCACTCATAGTAGGGGCTAAAGTGAACAATCTGCACCGAAAAAAGTGGTCGGTAAGTGGTCGTACTAATTTGCCCAACTTATGCCCACAACAAAACCTATCGAGGATTTGCCCATCGAGACCCTCGTTTCTTTGTTATGTCACCTCCACAGGATGCTATCAATAACGCGCTAGAGGTTTGTACCACATTTTGGAAAGGGACCAATACCCTACTAATCCTAGACGATTGTGCTGCCTCAAAGGACGTAAAAAGAAGAACTGACAAGCTCGTGGAATTGGCCTTTTCTGCTCGTGACATAGGTATTTCTGTTTGGGTGCTCACCCAACAACTCACGAGTATCTGCAAACCCATCCGCGAAAACGTAGCTATAGTAGTGGCCTTTCATACTGCATCAGCTCAAGATGCTAAGGTTCTATTTGATGACTACGGTGGGGGGTTGGGGTTGGATGAGAAAAAGATGTTGCAATTAGAGCTCCGGATAAATAAGTTTACTCGTATATGCTTTTGCTTACGTCATCCCTTCGAAGTAGTGTTAGAGCTGCCTGCACCAAACAGTATACTGTAGTATATACCATGAACGATAAAGAAATCTTAGAACTATTAGGTGAGGATGTAACAGGTCCTCCGGCTCGGGAGGAGGCAATCTTAACCGATAAAACGGCACCAGATCAAAGGGAAGAACTTTCTATTTTGGCTGTGACGGGTACCACAAAGGAATATCTAGGGGAAAATTTATCTCTAGGAGATATTACTAGACTAACTGAGCAAGATGTAGAACGACTACATAGAAGGTACCAGGCCGTTCGAACTAAGCAAATAACAGGGAGTCTAGTCGATGGTGTGATGACTCTAGCTACTCGTGTAGTTACACACCTAGTTACTATAGATGATCAACAAGCACTTCTTAAGGAATTACAAGAAGACCACCTACTTCGCAACGAGATCGGTGCTGAGGTTGGTAGGTTGTCTCTTAAAGCAGGACGTTTTGTTGCTCTAGCTAGTGCTATGCTACACGTAGCTGGTCACACAGTTATTCCTAGTAGCGAAGCTACAACATCTAGACATCGACCTATTGAAGACATACAACTAACTGACATACCTCAAACATCTACAACGCAACAATATGGAGGAACCGACAGATCGGATAACTGTAAATCCTTGCAACAAGATGGATCGGATAACTGCGCCTAGGGAAAAAGATCCAACAAAAGTAGCTGCTGGAAAAACATTGGCAGCAAACAATCGACGAGCTAGAGAAGCACTTGCCCGCGAGTTGGCGCGTGAATGCGAAGTGGTACAAGAGAGGTAGCTAAACCCGAACCCGGCTTTTTCGATAACATGTCTACTAACAATACACTTGCAGTTATTGGCATAGGTTTGGCGTTGATAGGGCTATACTAGAGACATTTAGCACCAGGCTTTGAGGAGAAACCCGCAAACCGCGAACGGCAAGAAATCACGTGACCAGTCCCCGACGTCACGTTCGAGGTTTTCAACGCGCGTTTTGGACGTCGAGAGGTAGGTTTTCACGTGAGCGATTTACCTCAGTATATTGTTGCTCGAATGTTGTGCTATGTCACGTTTGATCACTGAAACTAAATGTGATAGATCTTTATCTACAAATTGATATGAAATTTGATAGGATTCAGAGAATATCGAGCTTTTTATCGCCGTTTAAAAAAGCAAGCTTTTATTTAGTGAAAATCCAATATGGCGGCGTGTTCTGGAATGAAGAGTGTTTCGCAGTTGTATCTCTTTGATGGTCCGTGCATACAACTTCACACATTTTTTTGGAAGACTCTGGATTTGTTCGAGCCAAATACTAAGTCTCCAAGTGAAATAAGATCCGAGTTGGGCTGAAGTTGTAGTAAAACTTGAAATGTCCGAAGGTTTAATTCCCAGCAGAGTCAGTTTCACATAGTTTGATATCCCAGTTAAAATTCCCTTAGTGAAAACATTGTTATTCTGTATTGCCACACCAAATGCATTCCTTTTGTCGCTATTTCATGGGTTCTGTGTTGTTGTTTCAAGGCTGGGGTCCAGCTTTCATATCTTAAGAAGTCTTTTAGAAATTAAATAACATGTTTCTATTTGTTTATCAGTGTGACATAACTGTCATAAGGTTTATATACATGGGATTCTGTGAGCATATGAAGAAAGCTTGGAAATCACAAGCCAAAGGCGAGTGTTCTCACAATTATCCCAAGTGTTTAATATATCACTGATAATCACACAGAAACCTGTGATTTATTGCTTTTATAATAATTTTTTTTAGCTGAATTACCATGTGTGCTATTTTGTAAATTTAAATCTATGTATGTTGCAGTATCATGGCTCCATTCCGCTGGCCAGAACCTGTACAAGACCTTGCTCTTGCAAAAGAGGTTGCAACAAACAACCCAGAAAAGCCAATACAATGGGAAGAAATCGCAAGAACATTAAGTGATGCATTCTCAAATGGTTCTCAGCAACGTATCGAGCTGAAAGGAAGGGGCTGTAGAGAACGCATGGACAGGCTATTAGAAAAATACAAGGCAGAAGATTACAAATCTTTGAAGAGGTGCATTTCAACTACTTAAGCTATTCAATAATGTTCTGGTAGTCTAGTCTAAGGGCCTGTTTATATGGAGGTGAGCCAGCCCGGTAAGCGGGCTGGTTCGCTTACCGGGCTGGCTCGCCTCCATATAAACAGGCCCTAAACTAGACAGGGGGCCCAACTCATTGTTGGTGTTGTACACATAACTTAATAAAGCTGCCACCAACATATTCATAGTCAGAAATGCCATGATTTATTTTGCTTCTAGGAACATTCAACTTGTCTCTACAGCATCTTTATGAAAATATCACAGTCATTCTGCTAATCAGCTGAATAAATAAGCCAGAGGACTGGGGCCCATTAGTTGAGACTAATTCCCTATTTATTATAATTATTTATTTTGTAAAGGTCAGGCACTGAAGAGGAATATTCAGAACTTTCCCAGCTCTGTGAGGACATAATCTGCTACCGTAGGGATGTAGCAGATGTGAGGAAGAAAGAAAAGGAATCGAAGAAAAGAAGAGAGGAAGAAGATAAGAAGAAAGGAGATGAGATGAGAAAAGCAGCAGTGGAAGGATTAGCAAGTTAATACAACTCATTGTATACTAGTTTAATGGAATTAGTATAAACCAACTAGTGTTCTATGAGCAATGATGCAATATAATTTACTGAGCTACTTACTAGCTATCTCGATTTCTGTAGCCTTCGTTGCAACCAAACTAAACCTTGGTTATGTCTGTCGAATTAGCGACCATTTGCTTGCCTGGATTTCAATATGTGCTCTGATAGACCGTATTCAAAGATGGCGGCGGCGGTACGAAAGTGAGCCTGGGACTTGTAGGCCAAGGCGCATCTACAAGTCCCAGCCTGGCTTTAGTCCCAGCCTCGCATGCTCAAAACAATAGGAACCGTGCGTCGCCGCCATCTTGTGAATAAAGTCTATTGCTCTTTAAAACGATAAAATCCCAGCTTAGCTAAGACCAGGCCTGAGGCTAGTTTTGATCTTCTGTTTGATCCTTACCCTCTAACCCATTTTAGAACGACGCAGGGAAAGTTCAGCCTTACCATCCTCTGATGATGAAAGTGGGTCAGACACAGAAAAGACCCCAACAAAAGGTATGCCATCTTTATAGCTAATTAGAGACTGGCTTAAGCTAGAAAAAGTACTGTGTCATTCTTATATGTGATGTACTGTACATGTAAATACTGTAAATTCTCTAGCAGAAAGTGTCTCAAATCCCCCCTCACAAGTATCCCCCCTCACAAGTATCCCCCTTCACAAGTATTTCTGAGAACTGTATTGAATAAACTAATGCCATTGATGTCTCTTTAATTATCAGTACCTGACAAACCAGCAAAAAGACAACGAGCGTCACGCCTTTCCGCATTAGAAATGCTGGAGGAAAAAAACCAAAGGAAAGCTGGCCTGAGGGAAAAAGAACTGGAACAAAGAAAGGTTGAATTTGAATTTCAACAGAGGAAGTATGAGGATGAGGCAAAAGAGAGAAAGGAGAGGCTGCAGGTGGAACTAGATGAGAGAAGATTATTTCTGTCTTTGTTGAAGGAGAAAAAGCTATAAGCATTTCTACGTTTGACACATCCAAGGGTAAGGCAAGCAACAAATAATTTATGAAAGTTGCAACTGCACAGTATTTACTGGTATATTTTGGAAATAATCATAATATACATGTACAAGTCAAAAACTGTTAGACTTGCAACTTTCTAGAGAGCAGTGCAAAACAAAACATAATTGGTTTGTTGCTTTCCTTACACCACATAAAAGTTTGTGTAAATTTGATATTTTAAGATTTATTGTCATATCATCATGTCTATTTTATTTGAGCCATAAGACTTGCTTCACAATAAAGTTGAGTTAATAATAACTGGCTGTCCATCAATTTCAATAGTTACTGCCTTAATCTATTCCTAGTTTAGTTGTTGGTTACTTTTCTTGAGAGTTGGCTGATTAATGATTGGACAGATACGTCTCAAGTGAGGGTGGATCTAGATCAAAATGTGTGCTAGTAAGAGACCCATACAAGCAAGTATGACAGTTGGTCAAAATAGATCCAACCAAGTAGTATTTGCCAATAGGCTGTAGTAGAACTTTAAGGTTTTTCTTGAAATCCAAATAAGCAAAATATTGAACAATTTTACCAAAACCCCATTCGACACTTGCTCTGACTTTGCTCATTCTGGTGTTGAACTCTTGTTGGTCATCTGTTAATTGCGCTCCACGAAAAGGAGCCAGGATGTTGCGTGCAATACCATATGCTGGATCACCATAAATGACATAGGGATCTCCATTTGGCATCTGAAACTGTCGCAGCTTATCAGCCAGGCCACTAACACCAAGCATGAACGCATCGTGCCTCCTTCCTTCTATAGGCCCAAACATGTGGGCAATGAGTCCATTTGGAGCCTGGACTGACTGAAAAAATAATTTGTATGTAACAAGTTATCACATTGCAGTCATATTGTAGGTTATCACGAATCGGCTGTATAATTATAGACACACATACACTCTGCAGTCATCAAACCAGATTCCTTTGGGTGTCTGACTTGCTATTTGTTTTGTTGAATTTGACAAAGTTAGTTACTATTCTCTTGATCCATCTTTATTGTTGAATTTTGTAGTGTTCAGTGACCCAAGGAAAGGGTGGGGGGGGGGGGGCTTCTGGAACCTGGATGCCCTGGTTACCGAGTGCTACATGTATTACCTGAAACTTTAAGCAATGTGTCCTTTTATGACCACTATACATTATCCGTTGGTTATGAATAGGTCGTGCCATTGGCCTTGCTGTGCCATCGATGAATCCCCAGCATTGCTCGAGTGGTGCTCCTTTCACATGTATGGCTTGGGAGAAGAGCTCAGGCTCAAGCCATACAAGATTTAAGGAGTCCAGCAGGTGCTTAAACCGGTCATACAAGTCATCCATTATCTATAACATGAAAATAATCAACTTAGCAATATTGATCCTATTTCTCTTAGAAAAGGGGGGCACCTTTTTTGGGTGGGGGGGGGGGGTGGGTTGTAACCGCTGCCTGCTACTCCCAAAGGGGAGGGGGACTTCCACACCAGCAGCCACCCCAATAGGGTTAGGGGCTTTAGAACTACACGCCCAATTACCTAGGGCTAATAACTCTCCAGGGTGAATATTGGCTCCCTGTCGGGGGCAAGTGCTTTGTCAGGGACGTAGCTAGTCTGCCCCCCTTCCCCCCAACAAAGTCAGAATAAACTGTCGACATGAGAGAAAGACAAAGGTCTGCCCCCAGCAAAAAGAAAGGATAACTAAGGTCTGCCCCCCCCCCCCCCCCCAATAAAAAAATATATAGCTACGGCCCTGTTTGACCTCTTTCCTTACTAAATAAATTGAGAACGATCATAGTTGATTTCATACTTTGTTGAAGATAAGACTGAGCTCAGACTCCGTTCTCCCGAATACGTGTTGAAGGTCACACCATCTGTTTGGGTAGACCAGTCGTCTTAGCAGGATCATTAAGGCCTCCATTCCAGTGGCATTTGTTCGTTGGCAGCAAATATAATGTGCCGGTATTTGTAGGGCATGCAGAAGGCGTTCCATGTCGTTCTTTTGATATCTGTAAAATTACAGTCCGCTTATAAACTTTAACTTCACTTACTTTCACTTGAAAAGAGAACAACAAAACAGAGAACAGGTGAGACTAAATACATACCTGAACATAGTTTCGCACTGAATGTCAGTCAGGTCGTCAAGATTCAATCGAGGGACAGGATTTCTCCTCGGAGGGAACATGGTTGAAACAAGTAAAAACTCGAGGTCGTCTTCATCGCTGCTTGATTCACAGCTGCTGTCATCATAGAGCATCACTGCAACAATATCATTGTATTCTCGCCTACATATAAAGCACATGCCATGAGAAACAAGGTTTAACCGAGTAAAAATGGTGCTTTATAATTTTATACCAACCTTGCCGTAGCCGCCATTTTGGGTCTCTTTCCCAGAATTCCCTTGTTTCTCTCGAAAAATAAGAACGCCTTGCTAAAAGGTTCGGGGTGATCTCACCTCTGACGGCAAACCGCAAACCTCAAACTGCAGTTTGTGGTTTGCGGTAATCCAAACTTACCTGGTGCTAAATGTCTCTACTATCAATACAACAACAACGCGAAACGTGCCGATAGCTGTTGTAACTATTCACCTACACAGAGCTATACCAAACCCCCAGCAACCACGCTACCGCATGCTACTGAACGACACACAGCACCCCCAGCGAGTGTGTTGCCGGATATGGAGTAGATGCTACACCATTTGAAGACTAGAACTAAAGGCTATATATGTTATGCAAAATGGTAGAGGATAAGTCGACGTTGATGACTACAATACAGGACGCTGCTATATTAACTGGACTCGCTGCCGGTATTGGGTTCGTATCTAAAAAACTAACCAAAGAGCCCATGCTTAGTGATCCGTCATCGACGATCATAAACTACGTGAAGTGGACAGCTGTGTTGGCTGGTAGCATAGACCCATTCGAAAAATGGCGTCCAATTTAATTAACTATTGTTTAGTACTGACTAGCCTCGCTTACACGTTCAAAAGCTTTTGTGTGTACTGACTAGCCTCGTGTTCACGTTACCAGGTAAATACTGCGCATGTCCAGTCAGCGGTAGAAATCACGAGAAAAGCTCTAAATGCCCCTAAATGGTTTCATTTTGTTTAAAATCTCGATACATCGCAAAAAGACCGGGGGTTAAGGGGGAAACCTCAAGAGTTAAGTATTAGTTTAGTCAGCAAGCGAATTGAATTAGGGACTAGTTCATGGTAAGCACTTAAAAATCGAAGCTTGTGCTTTTCTGCAACAATGCTTTGAAGTCCAAATTTCGAGTGAAAATTCAACCAAAATGATGCGCGTGAGCGTGATTCACGCATGCGCAAGCGTTCAGTTTGCAGACCTGTCCTGAAAGATGTTTACCAGATTGCACACTATATTTATAGCCATTACATTTGAATTTAAAAACATTTTGACGAGATTTTTAGTTTTCTTCGCTGCGAACCTTCTAACAATTTCATCTTTTCTAAACACTTTCGGCTTTTCTTCCGGGATCTGTGACTGATTCTCTCGTGGTTTAAAGATATTTCTATCCTGGATACCAGATGTTCTGATAACTCTTCACGCTTTTCGAGGTTTTATTGGCGCTAATAAATGCTCATGTGCCAGACAAATAAACCTCTGGCAGCAGGGGTAAGATAATTTAAAATAAATTAAGCACGAAAATGCACAACATTTTAATTCAAAGTCTTGCGTTGTGCCTCGATCATCAGTACGAAAGCAATAAATCACACATTTTATGTGCTTACAGGCAAAACAATGCATTATGTTGGAGGACACTCGTATAAGAAATATATAAGCACTGGTATAATCAACTAAAGTCGATTAAGTTATGCTAACCGCCGTGGTAAGCGAGTAGCAACTTCGAGCGCTAGCCCTTCGTCAGAGCAAAAGAGAGAATTGTGGGTGGGGAGCTGGTTTATAAAGTGTTGAGTGCATGATTACCGCTGAGGAAACATGTCCTTGGATCAATTAGGATCAAAGGAAGTTGCGCCAATAATATAAATGCTAATGGCTGTAACAGGAACAATAAAGAGTGTTGATGAATAAACTAACGAAACACGCTGATATGAGTGAATTCGTGAATTCTGAAATTATATGAACTCAAAGCGTTCATTAATACCGTGAGGTGCTAAAGTGCCTGAAAATAAAGTTCTGTTATTTGTGTTTACGGGTGTCGGTAGTACCTTGATGAAGAGAAATGCCGCATACAGTGATGTGATTAATACAATGGCCAGGAAGGGTAAAGTAGCGAACTACAGGTTTGGAGAGATCTCGGCTAGCGCTCGAAACGTCAGCTGCTACTCGCTTCCTACGGTGATTAGCATACTTTAATCGACTTTAATTGATTATACCCGTGTTTATCTTTCCCGCCGACGCAAAACAACACCAGTTTTTACAGTAACTAGTTACCCATCGTAAGAAATATATAGTTACCTTAAAAACTGGACCCTGAAAGCGAAATAGGGCTCAAACTCGGATCCAGTACGTTAAGCTTTCCGAATGTGCTACCTATAGCTACCAACATCCCTCGTGCGTTACGTCTCAAATAAATACATACACATATGAGGTTAGGTGAATAGAAAGAGCTTGGCTCTTTTAACAAGAACAGTTATATATGGCAAGCACCAGGACAGTAATGTTGAAAGAACTGTCACTGAGGAGCAGAGATCGAAAGCCACGTATTCTTCTTGTTCTCTCAGCTTCAACGGCGCCATAGACCCATTGCATAAATGGCGTCCAATTTAAATAGGTATTGTCCTGGCCTGGGGACTCTAGCCTCGTGTTAATGTTGCTACACAAAATCGTTTTCACATGAATGCGAGACTAAAGATTGCTAGACAATGTGATTCAATTGCATGCCATTTATGCAATTCTCTGTGTGTGCGCGGTGCAAGCTCTATTTCTTTATTCGAGTTCACGAAAAGACTACAACCTTTTCGAAAAACAGAAATAATAATGCCATCTACATTTGTCTAAAATGTCCTTAGATTTAGATGATGTTACCAGGATTTACAGTGCATTATGTTATGATCTAACTCATACTAAGTTTTGATTGTAACTTTACAACAAATATTCAAAGAGAGTGTTCATGATCCTAAATGATTTGTATATCGATCATCAAGCAGAAAACTTAGAAAATCGCCATAGGGTTTCCTTGGTGTATTTTTCCTTCTCATTGCATCAAAATGATTATTGGTATATTTTGTGATTGATTATAGTTTAAACTTCACTATAAGTATGTAGCTTTTCGTATGTGGAAGGAAGAGTCTTCGTTTTGAGAGGTTCGTACACATTTGGGTCAGGAGATGAGGCTTCTGATTGGTTGTCGACATTATGCCTTGTTCCAGAATAAAGAGGGAAGGAAGTCGGGTTGCGTTCAGTTGATGAAGATATTTTCGTGGTTGGACTCAATGCCTGATAATGACTTTGTACTGGAAGAGAAAGTTAAGCAGCATAACCACTAGAATTTGGACAGGACACGTCAGGGTCGGCAATAGAATGTCCCTTGTCCATGCTCCCAGAATATACTCGGGTGAAAGGACGACCAACGGGTTCGTAGTCGTCATTGTTTGTTGTTGAGACTAGAGGAGGAGCACTGTTTCGTGATGAATGAGTGTTGGCCATTTCAATTGCATCCTGTAAATTGAACACGGAATAACAGACGATAATACTTAGTATATGTTGGTCGTGCATTAAAGTTTTGCCCTGTCGCAATATATACAATTCAGGAAGTGATTACACTATGAAGCTTGATACTTAACATCGAAACATTCCTCCTTGAATGGCTCAGTGTGATACCAGAGGAGCTGGCATGTTTTGCTTTTATTCTTTTAAATCTTTAAAATAGTTAACGCTTTTTACATGGTTTTGAATATTGAGAATATAAACATAAAAGTTAGCATACCCGGTATAATTTTGAAATGATAATCGAATCCATTTGTAAAATAATAATAATAATGGCCATCTTTATATAGCGCCATATCACCACTGTTCCATGGCGCAATACTGACATCCTGTCAGTGAAGTTACAGACTGCCTTATATACGGCGCTGTAATCTGCTGTAGTGGGTGACAATCCCCGGCTATTTTTCGAGTAAAAGCAAAGTAAAGCAACTTTATTTAATGTCGATAAACTCGTGACAGTCTGGCGATGCTGATAAACTTAAAGTGCATATAAGCCCTGGCCAGTTATGCTTTTCTTTGACAGCTTAGACCTTAAAAGGTAGGAAAACAATTCCATTTTTTTTAAATAAAAATGTTTTCATAATTTTTTTAGGGACTAAACTTCCAAATGTAGAATAATTTCCGCGCACGTACGGAGACTGGGACGAGAATAAAACGTGACGTCATCAACAGAACTCTTCTCTTAGCGGGTATAAAGCGTTGGCTTATTTGCAAAATAATTGAATAGATAACCGAGAACGATGATAATATCGCGCTAAACGTTTTGGAGAGCTTTATTCGGCAAGCTTTTAATGCAATGGCGCATCGAGCGTGTTCTGTTGATGACGTCAAAACTAGACCCAGTGCCAATTTTGTAAAGCGCTCTCGTGCGCTTGATTTTCGTCCACAGGCAACGCAAGACACGTTGTTGGGCAACTTTGAACGGCCAATACACCATGACAAATAAATCAAATCAACTTTTTATTCCGGAATCCTTTGTCTATGGCCTCTAATCTCTTCGTAAGAAATATAATTGGCCAGGGCTTATATACACTTTAAGGCCGACGTGGGACCTACGATTTGATGTCCTTATCCAAGAAGACGTGAAGGTCTAACCATTTGCAGTTCGAACACAAAGACAGCACCTTCTACTCAGTTATTTTAAGACCCTGAGTGTCGTTCCGGCCGAGGCTTGTACCCGCGACCTCCCGCGTGACCGACCGGAGCTTAACCACTGAGGTAACCGGGATGGACTGGAGCTTAACCACTGAGCTAACAGGGAGGCAGAGTAGCACAGCGAGCTCTTAAATGTACGTCCCCTTCAAATACTGATTAGAAATAGAACCTACTTATAACATACCATCTGATAGTATAGTAACAAGAATATAACTTACATCGTAAATTGGATTGTCTGCTTCAGCATCCGCAGATGTGCTAGACAGAGAAAAACAATTGTCTTCAGAATTTCGGAAATTATTTTCTGTCGAATGATCTATATATTGCATTGGAATTATATATCAAATTTCGTATCTTCGACGCAAAATATACCATTTGGGAAACCACGATGATTTTAATATATAAAAAGTAACAAGGAATAAATGAACTAATGTAAAGATACTTAATATTCATGAAAGCAAAATATACTGATATGACAATATGATCATTGTATCTTTAACTTCAAAGCTAGATATTATTTCTAGAATAAAAATGCATGTCAAAATAAGGAACGAGAATAAAATTTACGTACAATTACACCTGATATATATGATATATGATATATGATCGCCAACAGTAGGAATACTATCACAAGGGATGATTTATGACGTCATTTATACCTGGTTAATGCAGTTGAAGAGTAAAACATATATGATGAACCTTTTTTTTTAGAAACATTTTCTTTCAGTATTCATATCCCTCAGTATTCACTATCATCATAGCTATATACTAATTAAGAAATAGAAAACATTTCCCGTGTTTCTATAGAGTTATAGAAACACGAGTGGGAGTTTGGGAGAACGAGAAATGGAAATGGGAACACGAGCCCGAAGGGCGAGTGTTTCCACAGCTATTTCGAGTTCTTCCAAACTTCCACAAGTGTTTCTATAACTCTATAGAAACAAGGGGAACATATTTTCTATTTCCTTTATAAAATAACCCACAGAAAATAAGTACAACAAAGGAAAATCAAAACTGAGCGCGCTCAACTTTCTATGTTTCTATCTGTTTCTATAGAGTTTTATAATATTGTTACGCGACACTAGGTTTAGTAAAGTGAAATAATTATGAATTCAGAGGTCGAATGTTGAACGGTGATAATGTTCACTGTGATTTAGTTCCAAAACCTATATTCTAAAGTTGAAGGTTGTTATGCCGTAACACTACACCATCAGTTAAACGATGATCCGAATGAAAACAACTAAGTGTTTTCGGCGCATGTAACCGCATTTAAAAGCAAGTGTTAAATGCGGGAACATGCCTGTAAGGGTATCAATTGCAGAAGGATAATGACAATTGAATGTTCTGATTCTAGAATGTTCGACGAAATATTCTTGTGGTTAGCATAGCAAAAAGAGTGAGTTTCGTTTCACTTCCAAAGACAGGTTAAAAAGTATCGGGAAAAATGAGTTGTCCTTCACGGAAATATTCCTTAAGTTAGATTTTGTAAGGAACGTCGTACAGAAGAAAAGCTGATCTTACATATCTGTTATCGGCTCGTTTTACCGCAGTGACAGTTGAATAGTAACTCTAGTATCAGAACATCTATCCAAACGACAGAACCTTTTATCCGGGTTGATCCCTGTTCAAGACTAAAAGGGTTAACTGATATTTTATCAGAAGATAATGATGTGAGGCCATTAGAGTTAAATTCATAACCACGTGCGGACATTTACAAAGTGGGCGGTCTTTAGCATAGGCTTTTTCATAGGCCCCGCCTTGGGGTGCGACCCTGCTAATGACGCAACTCGTTTTTAGACTTTGTTCTAAGATCGCTTCTTTCAGTAACTTTCGGTTAAGACTTAGATTTCTTTACGGTGACTTGTGTGTCAGTGTTCACTCTAGCTCTAGCCTGATTACCATTGACATTCATAGTTTCGAAGTAAGTTCTATTCTCGTTTTGTCAATCTTTTCATTGTTTACTCTTACGCCCTAGTTGCCTTACATCAGAATCTATTAAAACTTTTATCCAATGAGAACCAATCTTAAGATTGATAGCTGTCTGTTAAGTAAAGTACTGAGAGTATGCCTACATAAAGCAGAGATACTCTCTTGCTAGTTAGTTGGTACCTGAACCAGTTGAGGATGTAAATAACGAAGAAGTGTAAGAAGGATGTAAGAGAAGAATAAAGAAGGTACAACTCAAAAGCCTGCTCGAGTCATAGAGTACGTTCCCGGTTCCTGAGAGATAGAGAAGAAAGATATCCCGAAACAAATGGTGGAGAAATCCGGGCAGGCGAAAAACCGATGAACATCCCAGCTGGAGAAGAAGAGGCAGCGAAAAGAAGAGCAGTTGTAGCAGAGTTCAAAAAGAGGGTTTAGAAGAACCTACAGAAGAGGAAATAGAAGAAGAGCTGTTCTTCGAAGAGACTGGACTATATTTTGGTCCATCGGAGGAAACAGGAGAAAAATAGTACTAATCACAGTACATCCGATTGCTATGTTTGTTGTTGTAGAGAGACAGTGAGCGAGAAAGACGAAGAAGATGGAGTCGCAAGCAGAAAGAGAAGTAAGCAGGAGAAGCAAGCCGAGAAGCAAGTGAAGGAAACGAAAGGTTAATTCACGAACTGTTAGAACATTTAAGTAGAAATAGAGTTATTCAGGTTTTCCCTTATTTGTAATTTTCGCTGAGAGTGACTAAATCAAATTAATTTTTTTCAATTAAAATTTTATGAGTTTATGAGCAAAGTAAAAGAGGATGTTGTCACTCGAAGTCAACCGAAATCGTCGAAAGATAAACAGCTTAGTTTTTGCGAGTGTCCGAAGGTTAAATCTACAGTTGTCACTACAAAAAAACAATTAACTACACCTAAGGTCGGGACTATAAACAAACACAAACTGAAATGGATCCTGCGGCACTTAAACAAGTTTTAGAGACGGTGTTGGCAGGTCAAGAGAAAACGCTTCAAGAGTTATTTTTGGAAAGGGATGATAAGTCACTACAAGATCTAATGAAAGCTCAAGAAAAGGAGCTAGAAGTTAAATTAATGTTTGGAATGCAAGCGGCTCTCGATAAGGCTCCCCAGAATAATCAAAAGCGTGTAAAATTAGAGTCGTTTACTGGCCATGAAAATCAAGACATTAATAGATGGTTAACTAAATTCAGTAACCAGTTAGCTCTAAAAGGGAAGACCCCAGATAGTAAAATAGCTGCAGCAGAATTGGCGTGTAATTTGTCGGGACCGGCCGAAACATGGTATTTTACTTTAGGCCCAGCAACAAGAGAGGATTTTTCATTATTGAAGGCTGCACTCTTGAAGCGATTCTCATCTAGTGACATGAAATATCGACTAAGGCAACAACTTACAAATCGTAAACAAGGAGTAAGTGAATCATTAGAAAGTTACATCGATTTTATAAGTGGGGTATGTTGCCGCCTCAAAGTAAGTGACGAGGACAAAATGCACTATTTTGTGCGAGGGTTACGTGAAGATGTGAAGCGTAAAGTTTTGATGCAAAGACCTTCTACGTATGAGGAGGCAGAAAATTTGGCTCGGCTTAAGATTTCGGTAGATCAAGTAGTCGACTTAGAAAGAGAATCGTCTAGGGAAAACCTCCTTAAGACGCTTGCAAAACTCATTCCAGAAAAGGAGAATAAAGTAGCAGCTATGGAACCTTCCATAGCTCGGGAGTCTAAAATTGCTGAACTAATTTCTTCGGAATTTGGAAAGTTTAAGACAGATCTGAGAGAGGAAATGCGCCAGTTTAGAAGAGATATGCGCTCGGAATTTAAAAATAAGCAACAAATACCCCAGAGGGGGAGAGCTCAAATCCCGAGTAACGCTTCGTTCCCTAGGAATGATAGCTATCGCGGAGGTCGAAGGAGTGATGGTAGACCTGTTTGCTTGAGATGTCAGCGAGATGGACACTTAGCTACTAATTGCCCAGTGAACTCAAATGACGGCCCTAGAGGGCGTACAAATACATTAAATAGAGGCCCAGGGGGTAACCGCATAGCAGTTATTGATAATGCTGTAGAGGCAGTGACACCAGATATTGATTCAATAGAAATCGAGCCCATGTTTCCCGAAAATCACCAGAATAGCGATTTTGTTGAGAGGGAAAGTATACAGGAGCCAGTGACTAATAACCAGGGACCTGGGGAGACTATAGACTTAGGACAGATTGCTCCCGGGGAGCCTAGTGTCGCCTTGTTAGATCACGACTCTGTAGAGGTTCCTACGGACCTCACAACAGAAAGTGCGATTAACCTAGTATGTAGTAACCAAGATGAATATGGTACAATTTGGTATGAAGAATACTCCATTTGCGATGAGCCGCAAGAAGCGGACTGCATTTTCGAGGAGCTAGAGTGCACCTCAGCTACTAGGGCTGTATTGGAGTGTAGTGTTATAGTGGTGTTAAATGAACCACCGAGAGAAATTGTTCTTCAAAATAAGTCGGAGAAGTCTACCCTACAATGTAAGAGCCGAATCGAGGAAGGTAAAGTTAATACTTTAGAAGGGGATATTTCATACCATTGTTCGTTAGGTTATGGCGATCAGTTGAAGATTAGTGATGAGGTCCACGACATTCGTAAAGAGCAAGAAATTGTAACATTTAAATTGGTTTTGAGTGACCACAAATTAAGTGGAAATATTGTTGAAGAAGTTTCTAGTATTCCGTGTGCCTCAGTGAACAAATGTTCACAGGTAAATGAGGACTCGGCTAAGTGGAAAGAACGACCAGGCCCATCTAAACACCCACCATCGATCTTAATTATATTCTCATTACTAGTATACAGTCTAATCATGATTGGCGCTAGAGTGACTAGCCAAGCAATTTATGGTTTTTGCAAGGACAGGTTAGGTTTCCGAACCCTCAGACGAATTTGCATGTTTAAATTTGGATCAGTGGTCAATGCATTTGACGTTTAAACAATCAAGAATGAAGCACTTAGAAGTGAGCTACTGCCTATGTCTATTATTCAAATGTTTTTGTTTCCGACTCCCATAACATAAATATAACTTGCTCGAATTCAAGGTCAGTCAAAAGAAGGCATAGACGATTATATTCTTGACTTACATTACGAATCCTTAAAAATCCCACCTGCTTTAAAACTGGATAAGAAAACATTAGAAGATCTTGACCGCACATACAATGTACTCGATGGTCAAGTTACACGAAAATTAAATAAGGTCGAGCAAGACATAAAAGCTATTAAGGAAACTTTCGAAACTACACTTACCGCAATACTTGTTTATATCGCTTTTCCATTGTCGGTTTTGAATTTTATAGTTGTGATTGCTTTCAGTTACTCTTATATCCGCCAACTCAGGAAACAGTCGACCAAAGCTAGTTCTAATTCTCGTGTCGAAGAGGAACATGAAATGCAAACATTGCCCCGAAAATTTTCTGTTGATCCGGAAGATCACACACCCCCTAAAAATGACACTTGTGACAACTGTAACCACCAGATCGAACCAGTTGAAGAGGCTCGCGATGACTAAGCTGATTAGGTTATCTATTGAATTAACTTTCCATTAAAACCATTCAACGTGTCAAGTAACGCTCAATTAAGATTTTATTAGTGTGATAACTATTAATGATGTCTTAAGTTGTTTTGTTATGATCACTTGATTGGTATAGTCAGTCGTGATCACTTTCATATTTTCACATCAGTTATTTGATTGGAATTGTCAGTCATAACTGTTTGTTTTACGCGTTCCCAGATTTTAACGTGTGCGTCTGTATCCGTCTTGGTACAAATATTCATATAATAAGAACCATATATAAAAATGATTTTAAGTCTCTGGTTCTAGACAAATTATAATCTTTTTGTCAAATGCGGACATTTGAATTGATCATTGGGAGTATTGTTACGCGACACTAGGTTTAGTAAAGTGAAATAATTATGAATTCAGAGGTCGAATGTTGAACGGTGATAATGTTCACTGTGATTTAGTTCCAAAACCTATATTCTAAAGTTGAAGGTTGTTATGCCGTAACACTACACCATCAGTTAAACGATGATCCGAATGAAAACAACTAAGTGTTTTCGGCGCATGTAACCGCATTTAAAAGCAAGTGTTAAATGCGGGAACATGCCTGTAAGGGTATCAATTGCAGAAGGATAATGACAATTGAATGTTCTGATTCTAGAATGTTCGACGAAATATTCTTGTGGTTAGCATAGCAAAAAGAGTGAGTTTCGTTTCACTTCCAAAGACAGGTTAAAAAGTATCGGGAAAAATGAGTTGTCCTTCACGGAAATATTCCTTAAGTTAGATTTTGTAAGGAACGTCGTACAGAAGAAAAGCTGATCTTACATATCTGTTATCGGCTCGTTTTACCGCAGTGACAGTTGAATAGTAACTCTAGTATCAGAACATCTATCCAAACGACAGAACCTTTTATCCGGGTTGATCCCTGTTCAAGACTAAAAGGGTTAACTGATATTTTATCAGAAGATAATGATGTGAGGCCATTAGAGTTAAATTCATAACCACGTGCGGACATTTACAAAGTGGGCGGTCTTTAGCATAGGCTTTTTCATAGGCCCCGCCTTGGGGTGCGACCCTGCTAATGACGCAACTCGTTTTTAGACTTTGTTCTAAGATCGCTTCTTTCAGTAACTTTCGGTTAAGACTTAGATTTCTTTACGGTGACTTGTGTGTCAGTGTTCACTCTAGCTCTAGCCTGATTACCATTGACATTCATAGTTTCGAAGTAAGTTCTATTCTCGTTTTGTCAATCTTTTCATTGTTTACTCTTACGCCCTAGTTGCCTTACATCAGAATCTATTAAAACTTTTATCCAATGAGAACCAATCTTAAGATTGATAGCTGTCTGTTAAGTAAAGTACTGAGAGTATGCCTACATAAAGCAGAGATACTCTCTTGCTAGTTAGTTGGTAACTGAACCAGTTGAGGATGTAAATAACGAAGAAGTGTAAGAAGGATGTAAGAGAAGAATAAAGAAGGTACAACTCAAAAGCCTGCTCGAGTCATAGAGTACGTTCCCGGTTCCTGAGAGATAGAGAAGAAAGATATCCCGAAACAATATAACCCAGATAGTACGAGCGCTCTGATTGGCTTATAGACTCGAACATTTAGGGTCTATTGTGCCGGTAAACACATAGAAATCGGCACGCCTGCTTGCGTTATGTCGTAGTTATGTCATAAAAGCAATAGACCACATATTTCAATGTGTTTACTGGCGAAATAAAGCACTTGAGATGTTGGGAGAACACTTAAAATGCTTGAAAATCACGCGCCTTCGGCTTGTGATTTTCAAGCATTTCTTGTGTTCTCCCAACATCCCAACATGTAAATAGTACATTTCTACTTCAATGCTCCTTGCCAATTTCGCGTTGCAAATTCAGGGTTGGCCAGGGGTTTTGTGTATACTGGTATCCAAGCCTTTTTAAACTTAGCATATGGTATTTACATTGAGATACGGGTATTTAATAAATGAAATGTTGGGATTTTCTGGTATAAAGTATACGGCAAGATTTTGACTTGTGATTAGAATGTCACAATTTATGGTATTTGGATATTGTGAGGAATTTTTAAAAGGTAATTTGGTATATCACTACCCCTTCCCCTCCCCCCTGGCCGAGACTGCACATTCTTATGATAGCACAGGCATAAAAAACCTAGCATCAAAATATCCTTTGTTGTACTGGCCATTTGTTAGTTACTATGGTTCATGTAAGTATCACATATCTTCAAGCTGTGGATGCTTACATGTATATGAAACTACATAGACCTATACGAGAAAAAAAGGAAAACTGTTGTCTATATTATCTCTACTAAATTAAGTGCTAAAAGTTAAAGCTTCAAGTATCATCATCTTCACATGGTCATTGCAATTCTATAAAAAAATTTTTATAATGATAGGCACGTTGTATCATTTTAGTTTATCTGTGAGTAACAGGTCTAGTTATATTACAGGTTTGTGTGGTATATCCATTTGCAAACTTACCTTTTACTTAATTACTCGGGCTGCCTGTGGCAGCACCGAGTCTTAAAATGCAAGTCGTTTTTTTATTTTATTTTTATTTTTTTATTCCGTGTAGCAAGCGTTCAGCGCATGCGTTAAAGGTCAAATTCACACCAATCAGATCGCACTGTGCTGGTCACGCAACAATCGCCAGGTTAATTTATTTACATAATTTAATACAGTAAAGCAAGATGGCGGAATCCGCGAGCAACTTTCTCTGTAACTCAAATGTCTCATCTCTCAAATGTAAGCCAGTTTAATGTTTTATTTAACTTCACTCATGCGAAAGCCTTCCAACAGGCTCAGGATATTGCAACTGGCGCTATTGTCGGAGCCGAAGGACCGCGTTTTTTACCCAGATGGCCAGTGCTTTTATATACGACACGTACGACGACCTGAAGCAAAGGGGCCAGGATCCGGAAAGCTAAAATTCGAAGAAATAGATATTGGAATCTATAAGCCATTGGCTCGCTGTGCTACATTTAAAACATCCGAGAAGAACATCTTATTTTGGGTGAAGGCACTTCAAGACCAATATTATGAGTCTCTTAAAAACTGTCAGAGATTTAAATTTACCGTAAGTTGGATCAGAGAGTATTGAGATCAAGTTATTTCGTTCCAGCGAGGATATTGACCTAGCGGAAACGGTACAAGCTGTCGAAGGATTTTACTTATAATCATCCACAACAGGAATAGTTATGTGCCAAGGCATGGGAAAAGATCGAGTTTCCCAGATTACAGATGAAAGTAGAGAACTTAACGAATGAAGAAACAGAGGTCACGCGCGACATGCTTGAGAAAATGAACATGTTCAACACTTTATGTTATACTAAGAAAACAAAACAAATTACAGAGCCTGCAAGTTCACAAGTCAATGAAAAACCCCAAGAGCCTGTAGTTTTGGATCAACATATCCTTGAAACTCCAAAAGCAACATACACATGAGTCAAATTCAAACCGGAAGAGACGGAATTCTTTAGATTCTTCACGACAACCCGATCCCTATTCATCAGAATACATTTTCTGTGCTAAATGACGAGAGTTTATAATTACCTGACCGACAACCCACTACTAAAGAAAGGGACCATGAAGTACGGTAGTACGGTTAATTCTCGGGTTCAAAACAATGAATATATGCCTGCTCAAATGCAGTGTGTTAAACTGTTTAAATTAAAAGGTCAACATACGAGAAAAACAAAAATATTAAATTACATATTTACCAGGGGAGCAGAGAAATTTTATGAAAGTCACCGCGCTACCGGCCACTCCAAAAGACTGCTAAATTCAGCTAATAATTCTTCCCTTTGGTTATTACTAAGAGGATTTCAAATGAAAGTGTATTTCATCTTCAATCTCATGTGGCCCGAGTGAAAGCCCAGATGGGCTCTTGTTATATATATAGTGCAATTAACTTGCAACAAATTTCTTTCCTAGGGATCAAAATGATCGAATTCCTTTCTTCAAATCGTCCCTTCGACACGATTCTGTAAACAAATTTCAAATTATCATTTTGAATAATTGCGAACAAAGGATTAAAAGTTCAGTTGATACGGTCACACAATAGTGTTTCATTTGTTTAAGCTGACCCGTGTTAAAATAGGGCTCAGTGAAACGAAAACCTTTTGCCGGTTTACTTGAAAATATGTACACGCACGGGTTATAAAACACGTTAATTTTATGTGTCTCAAAATACAGGGAACTGTACTTAATCTGACGCACTACAGTACACACTGCAGTCTAGATTCTAGTCCGGCCCAGTCTTCGTGTGTTGGTACCGGTACTTCTTCAGTGTAAATGAGAATGGCGGACACTAAAATGTGAGGTTGATAGGAATACTCCGTCTTGGAGATAAGGTGTTAAGAATTCGAAAGTACAACATAAAAACACTCAGAAATGCCGGAAGCAGGCTAGTTTTTTGGTAAACGTACAAGATATTATAAATGCAATTCCTCTACCTTTCAGAACACGTGCTTCTGCCCACAAAACGTGAACCTTGAAGACAGCACAAGGTGTTGTCTACGCTGTAGAGAATTGCTAATAGCCCACTTTCGATATATACTGCACTTGTCATGTACATGTACAAAGGTTTAATAATAATAATAATAATTAAAAAAGGTTTCAACATAGGAGTGCGGGATTACTGAAATTTAATATATTTTCTGAAAAACAAGAAAGACAGACACAACAGAGAAATTTCAGAGCAGTTAATTATAAGTCATTTCGGAATATTTACCTTAGAAAGCGGCATATCTGCAACGAATCCTTTCGAAACCGTGGACGCGTACCAGAAACGTCCGTCAATATATCTTCGGAAAATGAAACGTCATTCAGAAAAGTCAACGCCATGCTCGACCACAGGTTAACGCCACGCTAACCCACATAACTCGTTCTGCACAGCGTGCATCCACGAGTTAATAACGTATGACGAGGAACAAGAAACAAAATGATGAGCATTGATTCCCTCGCCCTCTAAACAGAAAAAAACTAAAACTGCCTTTGGTAACCTGTCTGAGAGAGCAAATTGTTACGAAAGTGTTTTGTACTTTAGGGTACAACTTCTGTTTTGGGGTGGATTAGCTGTGGTAGAACTTACTCGACTTGGCTGGGCTCGTAAACAACCCTGCGCGAAGTACGGGACTTCACACAAGAGACACGAAGTATTCTTGACTTGTACTGTAATTTATTGTCGTCGTTCAGTTCACACTGAACGGCCTCTCAGTGAATGACCAACACAGTGGAACCTCAGTGGTCTCCCCACTGGTCCACTCAGTGGCCTCCAATTTACAATTGATTCTAGCTTCTATTTATACTAACAGCTTAATTATTTACAACATTGTCATTACAGGTGAAATAACACATACTGTTAATAACTAATAAGTTGGAATCAAACGCCGTTACAATAATAAGCGAATTATAGCACGATTTGTAATAGATATGTAATTATTATGAGGATAACGTAATGTAGAAGGGGAATCATTGGTTTGTCCTACACATATAAATTATAGAGTAAGGATTGTGTAATGGTTACACTAACTGAATTTCAGCCGGTGGGTACTTGTAAAAGCTAAGCAACTGTTACGCTAATCTATAAACTCAGCTGGTGGTAATCGTACTGTAATTGAATTTTAACTGGTGGCAACTTGTAAAACTGAACGATGACTACCAATCGGTTAAGGATCAACCATCGTTCAGATTTTCCACATTACTTCGAAATTTCTAGTTTCTGAAAGTCCTAAGACTCTTCCCTTTACAAAATAACATCAATAAGGGCATTTTATTTTTGACAGTAATGCCTTCGTAAAGCAACGACATTTAGTTTCGTGATCGAATTTCATAATTTCCTGGTAGCTTTACCCCTTTTGGTCTTATCAGAAATTGTGGACTTCTGCTTACACCCTTTTGATTTATAGAGCTATCATGTTATAATTTTGTGTAAAGGATTTGTGGTCTTTATTTCCTATTTTAGTTAGCAATTTACATTTTGGTGTTTTCATATATTTGTAACGATCGAATAGCAAAAACTACTTTAAAGCCGACATTCCGGTCATTTCAGTTGGAATGTAAATGTACACATTCCTTCGGTTCGTCCCATGGAAAATTCCCGAAATTAAGGCCGGGGATATATAGTCTTCCGAGGTAGTCCAAAATTTCCAACCGGTACGTTTGTGTTCCATTTACGCCACGTACTAGTTCATGGCCTTACGCTGAGATTCTGCGGCCGCAGCAAAACGTCACGCGCATGAGCTTTTCATGAGCCGGTCGCGTCGGCTAGCCTCCTTTGCAGACCGACACTAAGGACGCCTGCAAAGGAGGCTAGTCGCGTGCGCGTCTCCCCAGTTTTCCGCCGAAAATAAAAGAAAACAGAGGCAATCACCCATTTTTCTAATTTTAAGTGCGTACACGTATTTACGTTTAATGTTTCGCGGGGAAAAAAGAAAACTACTTAAATTAACTAAGCCTAAAACTTTAACAGGTTGTAGTTTTCTTAATTTGTAATTCACTGTAAGTTTACTAAGTCATACAATTATTTACTATAAAAGTTTAAGACCTCGGAAAGTTGTATTTGAAGTGCAGAGCCTTCGTTCTTTCGGCCAGCGGAGCATAACGTTATGCCGCGGTGTGGCGTGGAACTGATATGTACACAGGTAGGCCGCAAATGATCTGGAAGTCACCTAGACGGTTGCTGCGATCAGAGTATTACAAAGTGATACCATGACAATTCCGGAAATTAGTGATTAAATTTCCCCTCAAGCCTCGGGAGAGTTTAAACCTCTGAAAAAAAACACTCTGAATTTCTAACGAGACCTGAAACAACCATGGGGGCTGATCAAAGCCAGGTCCCGGCTAATCCACAGATCGAATTGGAATTTAGCGTGTAGGTTTTTGCGGAGGGAGGAAAACCGGAGAACCCGGAGAAAAACCCTCGGAGCAAGGGCGAGGTACCAAGAAACTCAACTCACATATGGCGCCCCGTCCGGGAATCGAACCTGGGCCACAGATGTGAGAGGCGAAGCGCTTAACCACTGCGCTACCCTAACTCCCTAACCTAACTCCTAGTTTGTAAAAGTCCCGAGGCCGCTTAAAAACTCTCCCTCGGCTTGTGGGGAAATTTAATCACTAATTTCTCTCTTGTCATGATATTACTCATAAATATCATATCAACGTGATTTTTGGTCTATTATCAATCATCACACCAAGAGATTGAGACCGAAACCTGCTTAGGGACCGGACATTATTTAGTGATAGAGGGTGGGGGCTACTATATCTGCATTGTGGCTTGCCCAAACAATTCAGTGTGACCCTGCAGTTCTCTGGTCTCACAAAATAATGACCCACCCTTGGATAAGCCTATAAATATATTCATATATATATATGACTTATAAAAGAGGAACATATAAATATTTTACCTCCCGCCCCCTTAAATGGGAGCATTAAAAAATCGTGACCCCCCTACAAATCTACAAATTTCGAGCTCGCCATGCGTGAAAAGGGGAGGGGCTAACCTATTTATACCGGAACTTCGTGTTTAAATACCAGCGAGGTGCAAAACGCGAAACTACAACAATAGTGTTGTGAATAGCCCACCTTCTCGCTGGTATTTATGATTTTTTAACTTCAGAATGAGGCTAACCCTGCGTACCTGCGTCTGTGGTCATTGCATTCAGCGGTAATTTTTGAATACGAAACTGGACTATTAGGAGTTGCCTGCGGAGGAGGCTATATCATATATTTGATTTAAAGTTTTATGAAGGCGAAAGTTCTAAGAGACGTTAAGCCGAAGCAATACTGGAATCCGACTATGTGGTTGTCATTCCTTCTAACATCGTCCACAATTAAAGCAAAGGATTTTCAAGTAGTGATTGCCACCGATTTGAAGCCAGTCAATAATAATGGATATATAGGACCCCTTTTTAAGTACACAAGGCCGAAACACCATTATAAGCCAATTTTCAGCAGGAGACCATAATTATATTCAGAAAACATTACATTCAGTTCGTATTTATAAATCTTTGTATTCCATCGGTATAGTATTTTATTAATACTCATATTCAGGCGCCAATCCATTGAGGATTTTGTACATTACTAGTGCTTTGCGTTTTATTCAGTTCATCAAGTATCTTCCCACCTAAACTAAATTGTTCCCAAAGTTAGATGCTCATCGACTATTACGCCTAAATATTTGCTATGCTTGACCCTTTTTATTATTTACCAGTCACAACTAGCTAGTGGCTGATTTACCATTAAAGCTAAAAGCTAGTGGAATGGGCACATGTGCGCGAAGTTCGTACATGAACATCGTTAAAATAACTATATCCGGCACAGAGACCCTTTAAAGTGCATATAACCGGCCCCAAAACAAATTCGTACGTTGCCGGCCGTGATAGTTTGTGCTTTTGTCGTGAGCTATTGACTTTATTAATCCGTTTCACTCGTCAACCAGAGAATCAAAATTTAAAAATTAGTTGTTATTGTTAAATTCGGCGTTTATTTCTTTTGACGATCAAACCTGTTTTATTATGTGTTATTTTTGCCTCCTCCGCAGGCAACTCTTATATCTCAATCAGTATTTGATATATCCGAAAAAATATTCCCAAATGAGTATGTTAAACCACATAATTTTAGGGGAGTTACCGGTAAAATTGTGTCCGACATTACTGGAAGCCGTTCTCAGTATTCAGCGGAATGATGTCATACACTTAACACGACAACCTCATGGCGCGAAATAGTGTGCATAGAAAAGTAGCTAACCTCGCAAAATAAATATAACTTTCTTCTTATTAGCCTCCTCCACAGGCAACTCTTATATGTTTTAGATCAGTTTGATTATTGCTAGTGTAGAAAATATTAGTATCGTCAGCAAAAATTCTGCATGTTATTTTTTTCGAACAGTTGGGCATGTCATTTATATAAAGTAAAAAAAGGATTGGCCCTAATGTAGAACGGTGAGGCACTCCACATATGATATCTTGCATGCTTGATTGAGTATTGCCTATTTTTACATACTGTTTTCGATTGGCTAAATAACTAGAGAACCAATTGTGTGGAATGCCTAGAATTCCATATTTATTTAATTTGGATAGAAGAATGTTGTGATTAACAGTATCAAAAGCTTTTGAGAAATCCAGGAATATGCCACAGGTAATTTGCTTATTATCAATTAAACTGTCAGTAATTTCAAGAATGGCTTGTTTAGTGGAATGTCATTACTGAGAAAGTGAGTTCTGTATAGCTTTTTTTTTTTTTTTTATGGACTTTAGCATCCCATTAGTTATCCAGGGTTTAGTTAATATCTGTTTCATTTTGCTTTGAGAGATTACCTTTAAAGGTGCATGATTGTCAACAATTCTGATTATGGTATTTAATATTGCTTCAGCTGTCTTCTCATTTAGATCCTTGCCTTGATTTAGAATTCTGTCCTAGTTGATTGAATTAATATCTTGTAAAAAGAGATCATGATTAAAAGTATTATAGTCTCGGAAGTAGCGCTTATCCTTATGTCTTTTAATTGGTATTTCAGTTATACAGAAAATTGGTAGGTGATCAGATATGTCCATAGTTGCAATACCAGTAATATTCTGCAGAGTTGAGGAATTGGTATAAATATGATCAATTAGTGTAGCAGTATGGCTTGTTAATCTTGTAGGCTTTGTTATTGTATGGGAAAACGTTATTTGAATAAAGCATGTCTAAAGTATTCTTCAGTTTGGCTATGAGTTGTGTATTTCAAAAAATCAGTATTCATATCTCCTAAAATGTACACTTGGTGGCGGATTAGGGAAGAGAGAGGGGAGGCTATTGTGGCAAAGAAAGCTTCACTGTTCCAAAACCGGTCATTATCAAGCATGTAAATGACAAAAAAATGGTATCGTAGTTACACATGCTGGAAATATGATGTTGCGATATTATTTAAAGTGATGAAGAATTAAAAGTCAGAGCTATAACTCCGACCGGTTGAATCCAAACTGTCGCAACGGAAAAATGACAAAATTGCGCAGTTTTAAACATTTTACAACTCTTGCCGTGTTATCATGGTATGTATTGTTAGTTAGGATCAGTGGTTTTCAGTTTTCCTAGTGGTTTTCAGTTTTGGCAGGTGAAAAAGAGCTATTACTTTGAAAAGTGATAGTATACGTGTTAACTGCCCGACTATATCGCAGAGATCGGAGTCAGTAGTTTCAATTGATTGGGACATGAAATAATATATTTTACTTGAAGCGTATGTTAACGTTTTAAGAGCGCTTATATTAGGCTCAATGTGTGGAAATTAATTTGAATAAAATGTATCTCATGCCACAGAAAAAGAAGAAGACGAAGAAAAAGAAGAAGAGGCGGAGGAGGAAAAGACAGATGATGATGAAGAAGGGGGAGATGAAGAAGAAGAAGATGATGATGATGATCTTGATGATCTTGATGATGACGATGATGAAGATGATGATGAAAAGAAGGAGGAGGGGAAAGAAGACGACGAGATGGGAGTAGATGAAGAGAAGCAAGAAGGAGGAGAGAAGAAGAAGAGAAGGAGGAGAGAAGAAGAAGAGAAGGAGAAAGAAGAAGAATATGAGGAGGAGAACGAAGGAGTAAGAAGGGGAAAAGAATAGGCGGAAGCAAATGAACTAGAAGGGACAGGACATGAAGAGGGGATGCAAGAAGAAACAATGGAACATATCAGTTAATCTGAACTGGAACGGAGAGATTATAAGAGGAAGAAGAAGAGGGAACAAAGCAGTAAGAGGAAGAAAAATTTTAAGAGGAAAGACGAACAAAGGAAAACATGGAAATAACGTGCTAGGGATCTGCATAAAAGCTCAAGAAAGATTGTGGTGCATGCTGCATTAAACTTATTTCGTACATTTCTTTTAATTAACTTCTGTCAAATCTGGTAATGAGCTGCTTTTAATAACACAAATGAGATATGTACAATCACGTCACGAGTGGGGTATGTATGGAATACTACCATACATCCATAACCAGAAGTATCGATCTGTCATCCTACTGATATAGTTATGATCTGTTTTATCAGTGGAATCTATTTTTTAGAAAACGATTATCGCTTAATCTACAGCCAAGCGTAATGCACCTTATTGCCCCAGCAACTTTGATTATTCCAAATCATAATTCTTAATAAGAGAACTAATTTATATTTCAAGATAAGCATGGCTACCATTGTTTTATACCAACGAAAGTAGTTTGGGCGCCGTTCTAAAAATAGATTATACCTTAAACTGATGGGCCGCGTTCCCAGTGCATAACTATTTTATCCCATGCCAGTAGAACTTACTGAAAGTGTAGATTTCCTCATTCATTCTTCACTAAGGGCTGGTTCTCATATAATCGTCCCGATCGCTTGAACTTTTGTTCGGTGTGAATCGAAGCCTAAATTAATATGCAGAACGAAAGAATCAAGCGATCGGGACGATTATATGAGAACCAGCCTTTAGGCAAGTAAACAAATTCAGTTAGACTGATTAAACTGAGCCGAGGAAGCTAAACGATCGCAGGATTCTTTTGTTCGGTGTGAATCGAAGCGTAAATTTATACTCCAGCGATCGCTGCGATCATATGGAAACCAGGCTTATCACATACATACTGAGATTTACGAATGGAATCAGTCATGCGAAAACCCACTTCACAATTTTCCTTAGCCAATCAGAATCGCGAAACTATTTTTTCACACGTGCGAAAAGCGTTTCGTCCAATCAGAAAACACCTGCCAAAACATATCGGGATTTTCAAACTTGACTTGAGATCGGAGGCGCCACTTTCATTCACTACAAAAGTTGGATGTTTTGACTTTTCTTTTAAATAATGTAATATTGATCTGTAAACAGCCAACTAACGATGTTAAAACTTCCAAGTCAATTGAGGAGTATATTATCGACCAAGAACACAAAATCGCAAGAGCAAAAACAGACGTAAAGTTACTTAAAGAGACAAAGAAGAAGCGAAATTCTACCGAAAGAACTCAACAGATATTGAGATAATCTATGTGAAATCATTCTTAGTGTCAAAAGAAAATATACGGCGAAGATTGTGAGCTTTCAATCCTTCGTGGAGTGATTTCAACTTCCTTAGACCACCGACATTAGTATTATGCGTACTGGCGGTACTGGGCCACCTCCTTATATAAGCCCCCATTATCCCCCAGCTAAGAACCACCACACGCAATTCGCTTCCCCATATAAGCTCCCATAGTCCCACGGATGGCCCCACCCACCTAATTAGATCTAATTAGAGGTATGTATATATGATGTATACCTAAGGTGCCGAATTATAAATATGGCCAACATATTATGCCTCCCCATAGAAATCTTGACTAAGATCGTAGAGTATGCCGGTCCTAGATCGTTTGCAAGCATCACTTCGACTTCAAAATACCTGGGTGATGCGGCATCTCTAGCGCGATACAAAAACGTAGACCATAAGTTCCGTATACGAGTACTATCGTTTGGTTTGAAGTCTGCTTGCAACGATAACGAGTGGGACAATTTGGTTAGGATCTTCGGTATTTCCGCAAACGATGCATGCAGCGATAATTTTGCACTACTCGTGGCCAGTAGATATGGCCATCTTGATGTCGTTAAATGGCTAGCTAATCTCTTCCAGCCCATCCTCTATGATGGATTCGCTGTCGATGCTACACTAGAGGCCAGTAGATATGGCCATATTGACGTCGTTAAATGGCTAGCTAATCGCTTCCAGCCCATCCTCTATGATGGATTAGTTGTCGATGTTATACTAGAGGCCAGTGGATACGGCCGCCTCAATGTCGTTAAATGGCTAGCTAATCGCTTCCAGCCCACCATAGAGAACGGATGCGTTGTTGATGCTATACTAGATGCCTGCATAGGTGGTCATAAGAGCGTCGCCAAATGGTTAGCTAATCGCTTCCAGCCCACCATAGAGGATGACTGCACCTTCTATGTTCTATTAAGCACCAGCCGTCTTGATATCGTTAAATGGCTCGTTGAGCGTTTTCAGCCCACCATAGAGGATGAATACTTAGATTATATACTGCTCGACGCCTATGAAAATGGGTATTACAATAACGCTAACTGGCTCAACCAAAATTTAAAAACTAATTTCGTATTTAACCAAAACGGCTAAATCGTGAGAATGACAGCCACCAATACATACCCATTCAAGAATTTAGTTTAAAACCATAAGAAGAAAAAATCTTAAAAGATAAAAAACTCCAAAAGCAAAACTGGTGTCACCAGAACCTCTCTAGAAACCTTTCACCTTTTTCCTTCCTTCGCCATTTTTTCGTTCCTTAGCTTTTGGAGTTTTTCTTTTGAAGAGGTTCTTGAAAGTAGACCATCTGGTCAGACGTAGGACAGGTGACATTTAAGATCACCATAGTTATAACAGTATTAAAGGCAGAAGTTTACTTCAATACTATTCGATATAAGCCGAAAGCTTCAATAGACTTGGCAGATAAGGCTTGGAAGCAGTTCATGTATTTATTTCCAAAGGCTAGGCTCGGGTGGTTCTCCTCATTCGTTGGCCAGAATGGTGTGGGAAATATAAATTTAAATTTCAGTGCGGTATCTTACCAGGTGTTCACAGAGGCAGGCCCTACAACGCGGACAGGAGGAGGTGAGCTAATAGACTTAGGTTTGCAAGTAGGCGGGGCACTCGACGTAGCCCTTGGTACCAAAACAGTTTATGAGGGGGTACTATTCGCGCGGGAGCATAAGGGTCTTTCCAAACACGATCAGATAGAAGCCGAAGAAAGTAGAAGGGTCTCAACACTGAATGCCGATCTGTGGATAAAGTTCAAGAAAAAATACCCACATGCAGATTTTCACCTGTTTCATGCCGCCACAGATGCAGATGGTCGGGGCAAACATTCGACGAGTATCGTATTTCGATATGGAGATTCTAGATATATGGTTTATGGCGATGACGTCATCAAACTACCTGCTACCATTCAAAAACGCATTGACATCGCACTACACAAGACGGTTGTGCCCGCACTACACGAGGTGGTTGGGGTTTTCCCACTCCCCTTCAGAAGGACGGATTTTAAGTATCCAGTTCCAGCAGTTTCCTGGGCACACGTCACTAAAGACATAGCTCCTTTCCTACAAACTCTAAAGATTTATGTAGCAAGGGATCAGTTCTTCACGTTGGAACCAAAAAATATTTTTCAAGAGCTGGGGCTTGATCTTCAAAATAAAATACAATCCAAAAATCCAGGACATGCCATACGAGATATGCTTGATAATGTTACAGATAGAATAGAAAAAAACAACAAGTGGAACGATGCTAAGCCAATGAAACTTTGGCAACAACAGCTATATTTTGCCGTTTGGTGTGCAACAGCAGGCTGTGGAGTGTCGTTTGATGGTCATCTTTCGGATGACGCACCAATCATTGACAACGTTAGGAGCTTTTGCCGCTTCCATGTGTACTACACAATCAGGCGATTACTGTTTGAATTGGGAGTACCACTCCCCAGGGAATCCGCATTTAATAAGTATGACAACAGTCCATGGAATTATGCTTTATATGACAGGCTCAGGAGAGAGTTTGGAGTCATTACGATTGATTTTGCCAACCATCGAAACGATATGAACGAGAAGCATTACAATTGGTTCGTTCCAAAGGCTGGGCTAGCTCGAATCAGCACATCTATAATGGCTTACATACATTGTGTCCTAGGACCACAGTTTTTAGCACGCAGCCCAATCGTGGGGGCGGCAGGCATGTCCATCAAAGTCCAAAAAGCTTGTGGTGAGACATTGGAAAGAGTCATCACGGAATCGGATGCCAATAGTCTAGTGCGATATCAAAAAGACCTTAATGACACAAATGTCCGTCTCGATCTAGCAGTGGCCAAGGGGTGTCTGTTAATACCCAGCCGCATGATTATAAACACGGAGATTATCCTGGGTTATAACAACAAACTGCAAGGGGCAACCACGCCCAGCATCGGTTTCGGGATCAACGAGCATATCAATCTCGATACGAAAGCTCCACCACCACCACCTATGGATGGCCCAGCACCGAAGGTGAAACCACCAAAGACATCTAAACCTACCGCAGCAGCAGAGCACTCACCAAAGGCGGAACCGCAAAAGGAGCCCAAAACGACGCCAAAGGAGCCTACCTCGCGGTACCGAGTGACGAGCCACGAAACTAACATGGCAATTGTGGATATTACAACCGCCGGAGCCTCGTGGATTATATTTCGTTAGCGCCGTCCCGACTTATACTGCTCTACTACGAAGATGACTGCGGCCACAATGAGTAGCCAGGCATTCTTGGCAAGGAAGCCAACGACTTCATCTGCGGTCCGGAATATGAAACTAGCAATAGTACCTATCATTCCGGGTAGTATTTGTCCCAACTTCTTTCCAAGATCCTTCAACGCCCCACCAACTCCCTTAGCGACGGCAGCTAAGCCTTTTGTCAATATACTAACTACGGTACCAATTACGGCACCCGCAACAGCTAACACTCCAATCACTGTAAATCCATGCTTTTTGAAGATAGCTTTTATGCGGTCGCGCAACGACATACGATCTTTGATGGCATCGATTTCTTGATTGAGATCCTGTATCTGATCCTCTAGTGCTATTACTTCATTTTGTGCTGCTTCGTATTCCGATGTGCCCTTCTTTAGGGGCTCAATAGCTTTTAGTTTCTCGGCTTTTGTTGCTCTATTTTATCGACCTGGTCTTCATATTTACTAATCACCTCTTCCGCAGGGGGCCCCAGGCTATCTCTAATCGTTTTTGGAAATTTTGGGCTTTCGAAGTTATCCAGGAGGTGGTATATGGAACCCTTATCAGTTAGTCTTACCCAAACCCTATCACCCTCGTCCAGCATAACAGTGAACTTAACCTTCTTTAGGTCGACTTCTGGAAACTTATCATGGAGCTTGCCCCAGGCCTCTTCAAACCGTTCTTCCCTTTTGGCTAACTCTACTTCCGCGGCGCTTGGCCCTGCAGAATCTTGATCAACCAATTCGATATACTCAATTTGGCTGTATAGGCCCGATAGCCCCATATCTTATCGCGTACGAATTTTGATGCTTTACCAAAAACACGCTTAGTTCTCTTCCACCAATTCTCTTGTGACTCGTTATCACGCGGTTGAAGCGACTCCCATTCTTCCTTAGGAAGATTATACACATCGGCTCTACCTTCTTCGGTTGTAGGCTCAAAGTCTACTCCATGTTCCACTTCCATATTGAACGTTTATATGTTATATACTATTAGTATCAACTATATATTCAACAGTGGTTCGTGGAAATATACTATTAGTATCAACTATATATTCAACAGTGGAACGAACATGTTATCATCGAATCTCCAACCAGACCATGCTCCTAGAGAAGGTAGATCTCTCAAAGCCAGCCGTGTGTTCCATCGCGTAACTTTCACCCCATCAACGACAAACCCAGGGGAAACTTTGATCGTAGAGGTTCCCGCGATAGGCGAAAATCGGCTCCTAGTACCTGGTAGTCTAGCACTTCTTGCCAATATCACTCTATCTGGTGGTCACGCAAACAACCGCTTGGTGGCCAATGTTGGACGCTGCCTAGTCTCAAAGCGAGTCGTAAGAATGGGCACTACTGTCTTAGAAGATTGTGGTCGACCTGATCTACTGCAGGTATATAGCGATCTCTACCTCTCTGCCTTAGAACGAGAGAATCGCATAGAGCAGGGTATTCAATCCGACAATGTTAACAAACTTCGCTCGAATTCTGGTGATAAAGGCACATCAGATGCAGCTGACAATGCAACACTTGCCGCATATGGTAGCGCGTATAAGATACCTATCGATCATGATATAATTACCACTCATGGTGCCCTTTATCCGCATGCGATTCGAGAGAAGTTGTCGTTCCTTTTGACAATGGCACCAGCCACAGACGTCATAGTCGGATCTGACACCACAAAAGTAGGGACATATAAACTTTCGAACATTGAGCTTGAATATGAAGTCATCGAAAGTGTCGAGCTTGCTGTACAAGCCAAGGAAGCCTACGACAGCGGCAAAGCCTTCCTGTACAACCACGCTGAGTACTTCAAAACAGTCTCAGTCAACCAAGCAACTGACACACTTATATCTGAAAGCGTGAACACCCTTCGTCGCTCTTTCACTGGTATTCTTCTTCTCTTTGTGGATCCGCACGCGGCAGGTGCCCGAGATAGTGAGAAGTTTGTAAATCCAGGTATCACAAAGGTTGAGGTGCATGTCAACGGCATTCCCAATGCTCTCTATTCTTTTGGGATGCTACCAAGGGATTTATGGAATTCGGCAAATAATTGGTTTTGTGGATTGTCGTCTCGACAAGATGTTACAGCTATGACACATAAGAAGTTCTTCGAGAACAAGTTTGCTATACTCATAGATTGCCGCACTTCTCAAAACAGCACAACTAATGGAGATGGTCTGGCCCAAGTAGGTACGGGTGCAAATATTCGCTTGCGGATTCATCGTACGGGCGGTACGGGGCTTATTAATATGCATATATTCGTACTTTCCGACGCACAGGCAACTAATGAACAGGGGATGCTGCAAAATGTTTATAACTGATGGTTACGTCGGCATGGATACATTAACAGAACAAATTCCAATTAACGCATTGATAATCGGCCCCACGAACTGTGGAAAGACTCAGTTCATAGTCGATCAGTTGCGAGGCCCATTTCGTTTTAAGTTCGAGTATATCGTGTTGATTTGTCCCACCTACGCTCACAATAAGACTTACGAAGGTTTCGGCGATGGAGATCCCCGCTTTGTTGCCCTAGCGCCTTCTCAGAATGATATTGATGCCACCCTGGGTGACTGTGCATGATTTTTCGAAGGAACGAATACGCTTATTATCCTTGATGATTGTGCGGCAAGCAAGGATGTTAAGGGAAGGACCAATAAGATATCAGAATTAGCTTTTTCTGCACGCCACTGCGGTATTTCAATTTGGACATCGGCACAAACGCAAAAAAGTATATGCAAGAACTTTCGTGAAAACTGTGCAATCGTCGTGGCATTTCGCATCGCAAGTGCACCGGGATTAAAGGATTTATTTGATGACTACGGTTCTGGCATATCCTTGGATGACAAAAGGATATTCGTTTCAGAACTTGAGACTAAGTTCGCTCATATATGTTTCTGTTTGCGACATCCATTTTCTATAGTGTTAGAGATACCTTCACCTATAGTATGTCACGGTACATTAGTTACTTCGTTAGTTACTTCGTAACGAGATGGACGATGAATTAATGAATATACTAACTGAACCCTACAAAACAGATGTGGCTGCTTGTGACCCAGAGGTCGCCATGGATACGAGCTGCTCCACGGGCGCGGAAGCGCTGGCTGACCATCGGGAAGCCCTCGCTATTTTAGCCACGACTGGTACGACAAAGGAATATCTAGGGAAATCGTACTCTCTAGGAGATATCCATAGATTATCTGAGAAAGACATAGAACTACTATATAGAAGGTATCATGCCGTTGTGGCGCAACAAATAACAGGCTGTTTAATCGATAATACGATGGTCCTAGCTACTAGTGTAATTGCGCACTTTTTACCTATAGATTCCCAACAAGCCCTACTAAAGGCCTTTAAAGAAGATCGCATAATTCGCAATGAAATCTCTTCTTTGGTGGGCTTGTTGTCTTTTAAAGCAGGACGCTTCGTAGCCCTAGCTAGTGCTATGGTCCATGTAGTTAACCACATAGAAGTTAATCCCCCGCCGAATACGACGAGGCCGAATACGACAAGTTTGTCATCATCTTCTGAAGAATCAATCGAAGACAAACAAATTGAAGTTACATCACCCGACAACATACATTAGTTACTTCGTTAGTTACTTCGTTAGTTACTTCGTTAGTTACTTCGTAACAAAATGGAAGCTCCGCCGAATACGGCGCCGAACGACCTCATCACGAAAGAACCCGCCTTTCCAGGGGGTGGAGCACCAAAAAAAGAAAAAAAATCCAAAACGCGTCGCCGCCGGTAAAGCCATCGCAGAAAGAAGAAGACTAACTAAAGCCGACCTCGCGAATGCCGCTACTCCGACTGCGGCGAGTGACGATCCAAACTCATCGTATTCGGCGGCTAACAACATATCAACTAATACGACCCTCGCTGCAGTCGGAGTAAGCATAGCAGCGGTAGGTCTGTACTATCAGTATATGCGTTATAAGCGGGACAGCAGAGATGCAAAGAGGGCTACTGAAGAAATCGCCACACATCCCACGATAGGCCGGGCTGACCTTAAAATTCAAGGTATGATATAGCATTTGTAGCCGTACTATTTGAAGCCATACTATAGTCTATGTATTATCGATGCCGTTAAAATGGTCGAGAACGAACTTATGAAAAGAATCACAGACGCGGTTTTATTGGTTGGACTTGCGGCAGGTATTGGTTGGGTGGGAAAAAAAGTCGTTAAGGAGCCTCTGACTAACGATCCTTCCTCTAGCATTTTGAACTACGCGAAGTGGGTAGGTGTGTTGTCTGGTAGCCTTGCTATTAAGAAATACCTCGAAGATAAGGACTATTGGCCACCAAAATAGCGGCATGGCATCATTGGTAGTGATGGCAATCGCTTTCGCTGTAGCAAGTACTGCTGCGAGCTACGGTGGCAAATACATCGAGAAAGCAATCAAAGGACCGGATGGCGATGATGGAATCGCTGCAGAGGCAGAAAGGCATGATAGAGCCCAAGAGAAACTCAACGCCGATACGGATGCCTATGAAAGGCGACGAGAAGAAATAGCTGCCTGGGTCAAGGGGAAAGAAAAAACACAGTACTATAACGAAAAGGGCCTATCTAATGACGATCGAGCTCGCAACTTGTTCTATAAAGTCCACATGAGGCTACACCCCCTGAAAAAGCCTCATTTATCTGATTATTATCGACCATCTAATTCGAGGAAAACTGCTGAATTGGTGGCCGTAGGTGGTGGCATGTTTGCGACTGGATACGTCGTCACTCGATTTTTATAAAAATTACTAGATCAACTACTACGTAATTACTAGATTACTAAACTTACTACTAGGTAACTACTAGATTACTAGGTAATTTTTCTATTTGAAGATTGGTGTATACGTAACATAGCGGGCTTGATGGATGCTAAACTTGCGAATATCTTCTACGGCCCTATGGGCTATTGGAAAGGTCACGCTGCAATTGGCAAACTATCAGTGGCGGCAAAGGTATCAGAAGACGTAGCTAAGAGTTGGTTGGAGAAACAAGCTATGTGGCAAATATACTTACCACCACCACGATATATCCCACGACCACATTGGACTGTATCGAAACCTAATGAAGTTCACCAAGCTGATTTAATCTTCCTACCTCACGATCGACCTGGGCGTGGAAGGAAACTATATAAGTATGCTTTGGTGGTGATTGATGTGGCTTCTCGATATAAAGAGGCCGAGCCTTTAGCTTCAAAAGATAGCAGTGAAGTTGCTGCGGCATTCGAACGAATCTATAAGCGTAGTCCACTAGAATGGCCAAAAACTTTGCAAGTAGATCCTGGTAGAGAATTCATGGGACGTATGTCTGAAACCTTAGAACTACTTGGGACGAAAGTTCAACGAGGTGAAGCTGGTAATCATAGGGCACAAAGTTTTGTCGAACGAGCAAATAGAACGCTAGCTGAGAGATTGTTTGGATATCAATATGCTCAAGAAATGGTGTTTGCTTCAGAAGGATCGGAAGGATCGGATGCGCGTAGTAGAGAATGGGTATCTAGGCTTCCTGAGGTTATCAAGGCCATGAACAACGAAGTTACTCGGTTGACTGGAAAGGAGCCTTCGAATGCCATCGCAGGAACGGTTGGTTCCCAACAGGCACATCAAGTTAGCATAAAAACTCCTACATATTCTCGAACTGTTGGATTGAGTGAAAAGCGACTACCATTCGACGTTTTAGTTCGATATCTCTATGCATCTGGAGAGTTGGAAGGTGGAACCAAGCGAGCGACCGATCCTGGACTATGGAGTTTACAGACATATATCATTTCACGTAGTGCTATATCTCCTAACCAACCAGTTCTGTACTACTTGGATTCCATCCACACTTCGAAAGAAGGGGCAACCGTTTCGAAGAAACAACCAAAGCGTGGATTCGTGCGTGAAGAACTGCAAGTGGTGCCTAGGGATACAGAATTACCTCCGAATGGAATTCCTCGATGAAATCATCCTCTGGAAGGATATCTTTATGCCCATAGGCTAGTGTGTGTATGCCGTTTTCGTAAATCCAACGTTTTGTGTCCAGGGGCGAAAGGGAGATTTTATTAACCCGCAGACCATACATCTGATGTCTAATGCTTCGCAGCATATTCATCCCATGCCTGAATGTCTTTCTATCGAAGAGACACTCCTTATACTGCTCATGTCGCATGTGCTTCTTCACAACATACTTCCGTACTCCGTTAGCCTTGCAAATCTCCTTGGCGTCTGCACATACGATTGAATACATCTTAGGTCGAAGTCCAACGTACTCTACGATGGCAACACCTGCACACTCATCCTTCATCTTTCCAAGAACCTTTTTGTTGGTAGTGTTGTGCAGTGGGTGCTCTTTCGGGTAATCGCTGGTATCATATAGGTCTGCATTTGGAGCCATGTCTTTGTATACGTCTTCTGTCTGGATCTCAAGCAACAGTGAGTCTGTGTCTGTATATAGCAGTTCACATCGATTGCCATATTGGGTCTTAAGTTCATTGTAGTAAAAGTCATACATCAAGTGTTTGGATAGGTCTAGGATGCTCATACCAACGTAAACGGGGCGGTTCAACATGAGCCTGCTTTTATTCATGTGTAGTGCTACAAAGTCATCGTTGAAGATATTCGATCTAGCAAATGTTGGACTTGATATCAGCCGCCGAAGCTTGTCCTCCTCTCTTGCACGCACCAGCTTCACATCCACGCGCTTACGCAAATTCTCCATTGTCTTACCAAATACTGAGTTGTTCATCAGTTTGTAGAGGTCTTTCTCGAAATTGCTTGTAGCCAGTTTACGAAGGTCCGTATTCATACGTATATATGGTTCCATCCAGGGGCTTTGGTCAAATCGTAGTGCTCGGTGCACCTTTTTCAATTTCATGCCAAGAGACAGATATATCTGTAGATTCCTATAGTGTAGGACGTAGCATTCTTTGTCGCGTAAGGTTGGCACGAGCTTTTCTACTTCGATTGGAGATGCTCTTTCACCTAGTAGTCCACATTGGTACTTTGACATCCATCTTTTCTGGACTTTCATACGCTCTGGGGCTAGTGGATACGTGTTGTGAGTATTGTGCAGTTCTGTAGGATACTCAAGATCGACCTCAAGGATGTAGCCGAATTGTGTGTGTGGTGGTTCTTTCAATTCCTGGATGTTGTTTTCCAGTTCCTGAACATCGTTTACCCACTCAAATCCTCCTGTTGGTAGCGCTTGGCTCATAGCCCATCCATATAGGTTGTTTGCATCCAGATACTGTATGTACGTAGTTGGCTTGGTTGGGTCGTACTCCATTATCCCCGTTGTCCCGGCGACCTCTGGGTCACAAGCATATGGATTGTTGGCCTTTGCATAGCGTCGACTGACCATCGAAATGCCACCTCGCATCCCTTCCTCGATGAAAAGATGCATATCGTAGTCTGTGAGCAGCTCAAGCTCTACACCAGTCTTCTTTAACAATGCGTCCCACGATAGACCGGGGCTCGTATAGTAGTGAGCTGGGTCTAAGCCATAATTTTGCATACATGTCGCACGGAAACCCTCAAACATTTCTGCTAGTAGAAGTACATCGGTTCTAAGATATAGGTCGTGATAGTCTCCCATAGTTTGACACCCAAATACTTCCCAAACCTTCTGCGCATGGACGTAGTCCTCATCTGAGATTCCTTTGTCAGAAAGCTTGCTATAAAAAGCATCACGTGGTGGTAGCTCGTCCTGAAACCGCTCCCAACTGTCCATATATTCGTATGGGTAGACGCCTTTGCGTAGAAGAAAACCGCGCCTACGTTCGTTTTGCTCGTATCTGGCCGTGATTTGGAATCCTTCCGGGTCTTTAGCAGCTACTAACCGATCAAGAGAGGATAGCAAAAATTGAGCACTGTCAATGAATCGCAGTCTCCCTAGGGAGAAGGAAATGTACTTCTCTGTGTTATTAGGTATGCAATTTATCTGCCCCTCTACTTTGGAAATACTCTGCATCAAGAGATGAGAGTCGTAGCCCCGCAAATTGTGAAAGACTACTGGTATTATGGTCTTCTTTGGGTCTATCCGCAGGAGTAGATTACAGGCATTGTGTGCTGCCCCCCTGTACTTTCCAGTAATATGGCAGTGATCACGAACCGAATCCCCACTGAGAGATTTCTGACATTTGTGACAAATGGTTGCGCCGCGGTGGGCTATACTGTCCTCTGGAGTCATGTATAGGGCTTTACACTTAGATAGAGCTGCCTTTACTTTCTGTTCTTCTTGTTGTATTGCCTCCAGGAACATTTCCACAGCATTGGCCCCTCTATAAACGACTGGAGTCTCTGTGTGGCCATCGCATCTCACCACAATGTAGCCGAATCCGCAGGCCTCGTGTAGTTGAGTTTTCTGGGTGTTGCTTTGCAACTTCGTGGCCGGATGCAGCTCTGCTGCCGGATCAAGCTCTGGTGCTTCGATCTTAGTAGTCAGAGCCTCGAAATCTGCATAGATGACGTAGGGAACTTTCATCTGTTTGTGCCAGTTTTGGAAGGATAGCTTGTTCTTACCCTCTTCAGGCATTTCCACTCTCACTGCTGTTTGTCCTATACCTTTGCATTCTGGAATGTGTTTTTCGAGGAGATCTCCTCGGCAGTATCCATGTAAACATCTCTCGCAAAAGTGTTTTCGGTGCTCGTGCTTGCTCTGATCATAGAGAAGGCGATTCAAGTCCTTGATCCAAGTGTAGTGATACTTTCCGGACTTCTCTATGAGCAGCAGGTTAATTCGGTGTGTGACCCCACATTGCTTGCTAATCCTGTAGACTACCACCACCCCTTTCTCCCATCCAAAAACGTTGATTGCAAGGTTGTTTTGCTTCTCAACTCTACAAATCTGTGATATAGGTGTTGGTGCATCGATTCCTGTAAAGTCGAGACCGTCCTCTATAGGATACTTAGATGGTCTGTATGCATGTCCTCCGTGGAGAACTGGAAACAGCGCTGATCGTAGTGCCCATCGTAGACAATTATCGTCTTTGTTTTGGACATTAACAACGGCCTTCTTGTTTTGGACTTCTTTAGGTAGTGGAATGTATGAGCCGCCTCGTAGTGGTTGATATCGTGCGATGTCTAGCCAAAGCAGAACTACTCGGTCTACCACCCACCCCGAGCCTATATGTGTTCATTTCTCCAGGGTCTCTTGGATCACAGGAAAAAGACTTGTCTAGCGCGGAATTGATTTCGTGGACTTGCAATACGGCCCCCTGCTTGTGGCGAAGTATTGCATCGATGAATTCTTCACTACCATCGAGTTTGTACTTTAGTAGCTGTACTATCAAGGCTAGCTGGAACTTCACCCCTTTTAGATCGACAATCTCTTCCTCTAGCTTTTCGTGGATTATATGACGTACACCATCTAAGAAGGCCATTGGGTCGGCACCAAATTCGTGGCCCTCTGGAACATCCATCTGCCAGCCTCGTAAGAACTTACCAATGACCCACTTAGTGTGTTTGAATACTAGTGGGGAATTCTGAGCAGCCATGTTTCAGTTTCGAATCTGCAACAGCTCTTGCAATACTTCTACGAACTGCCGCCTTGCTGCCTTTTCCTTCTTGAATAGTTCTAGCCGTAGAAGCCCAGAGCCGCACCCAGCGCAAGTATAGAACGTGCTTTGGGTGCCCTTTCCACATCCGCGACAAGGTATTGGAATTCGCCTTCCCTGCCTTATTTTATATAAATGGGTCTTACAATATGTACCTATGCACGACTTGCTGCAGAATTCTTGCTCTCCAACCTTTTACCAGCTGCATAAATTCTCACCACGCATGTTTCTATGATTCGGCACCTTAGGTATACATCATATATACATACCTCTAATTAGATCTAATTAGGTGGGTGGGGCCATCCGTGGGACTATGGGAGCTTATATGGGGAAGCGAATTGCGTGTGGTGGTTCTTAGCTGGGGGATAATGGGGGCTTATATAAGGAGGTGGCCCAGTACCGCCAGTACGCATACTACTACATTTGAAAAATCGTAAATATTCTGTGAGCAGAGAAAACCTACAAGCCGTGGAGATGTCTGGAAACTGACTCGTAGCAAACAACTTGGAAAAAGCAGGTATACTAATCTATTGACGATGTAAACTTGTAAACTTTATTTGTTGAATCAAAGACAGTTTCACATTGATGTTGAAAACTATTTCAAGGCTAATGTCAGTTTAGAAAGTAAGTTTGATTGTATCGAGCATACATTTTAGTCTACGTTGAGTCGGATACGAAATGCAAAACAAAAACATTGAAAGCTACAAATGTACGTGTTCAATGACAAGACCTAAATAAAACCCGTCTCATATTGGAGAACAATCTCAGTATGTATATAATAAACAAATTACAAGATGGAAAGTGCTTTTGTATGGTATTTACACACTTGTTTGTTTTCACAAAACTCACTCGCTCGTACCTCGCTCGTTCGTTTTGTGAAAACAAACTCGTGCGTAAATACCATACGTTGGAGTACAGTAATTATAATGAAATACAATGTATACAGTACGGACATGTTATCTCATATTTATTATTTATGAAATCTTGGAAGCGCGCACAAGCAACATTTTCGATAACTCAAAAGTGTATTATTTTAGAAGAAAGGTACAAGTTCAAGCGACCAGAGCTTTGAAAAAGGAATAAGAGACGTGACGAGTGATGAAAAAAAAAAAAAAAATCTCAGGTTGTAAAAAAATGTCTCAGCAATTCAATGGAATGAAAGAAAGTCAGTTTCATTTTCATTAAATATACATATGGATAATAATCAGATAACTTTCGTTTCAGTGTCTGCTTTGTGTTCGAAAAATTGGGTCTTTCCCTTTGTATTTTGTATTTCCGAAATATAGTATTTGAATGACATATTAAATAAAGTACTTGAAAATCATACCAATAAATGGGTTTATCTTTTAATATATGTTTGAGCCGATCGGAGCTCAATATTTCTATGAAATACATACTAGTTATGTATTGCTTTCGAGTGGTATTATACACGAGTCTTTAGGCGAGTGTGTTACAAAGAGTCTATTAGGGAAGAGGTCAAAACAATGGATTTCGAATGGGACCCAATTTTGTCAGGGGAGGTGGTGGGTGGCGGGTAATACCCCCTACCCCTTTTTTCGAGGGTGATTTTCTCGCGTTGTAAAATAGGGATACCTGATTTTATTGCAGATTCACGTTTTTCTCTGCCTGTAGAAACTAGAAATATAGTTACTTCTTTAATAAGTATTTTATTCAAGAAGATATTTGTGGTCAAAAATCTAGATTTTGCCAAAATAGGTGGTGGGTTCCGGGTACAAACCCCCTTCCGTCAAAATTGGGTCCCGCCAGAGTACCATTGTTTTGTCCTCTTCCCTTACCAGGAGCATCCATCTCCCATACCAGGTCTGTGAGTCAGCGTATGACCGGATTGAGCTATATTTAGAACAGATCTCATGGGAGTTCTCATGCCTTCACTTTGAGAATCCAATCGAACTATAGTCATGACAATACAGTGTTAGTACTTCACCTAAAAGAACAATAGATCATTCTCAATTGAGATAATTACGGTAAGCTTGGACGGAACGCAGTGGAGTCGGAAAGCAGTTACCCAGGAAACATTCTAAAAATAGCTCAATGCGGTCATATGCTGACTCACGGTATATATGGACGCTCCTGGATAAACCAAGTCACGAGTGGGATGTTCACATCGGCTATTTTCTCTCGCGCATGATTTGTCGAATGCGTCGCATAAACCGATATTTTTCCTTCACCAAACGAAAAATATCGGCGAATACACCTGTGAGAGTAAGCGCGCGTCAAAGAAAATATTTGAAGGATGATATTTAACAATTAGACAAGCAGCCCAAATGGGCTACGAGTCGCCGAATGGGCTATTTAACTCGTAGCTCATGAGGGCGAGAGGTCTAATTGTTTTAGTATAAACTAACTAGTCGTACAGTAGAAAATAATAGAAAGAAACAAATTGCAATTGAAGTTGAAAAAATGTTATTATTTCTTGAAAATGCGTCTGTTGTTTTTTCTCTATCATGGGCTATCACAAATAGACCTATAGTAGGGTAGCCAATCAGAATGCAGGATTTGTAATAGTCTAGTAGTTGCTTAATACTAATAGGGCTTATAACCTAGCAAATATTTTCTCGCGCGATTTTCTCGTTGAGTGCGTCATGTGCTCGATCTTTCCTCCGCGAGACGGAAATAGCGAAAGCTCCCCTGTGATCGTATAAGCGCGCGTCGAAGAAAATATTTGATGGATGATAACAATAAGAACTTAACTGTTCTCTTCTCGGATCAAATAATGTCCGTGGACGAAACATCATGGCAAATTTCGACACCACCAATAGGTTATTGTTAATATACCACGAGAACATTGCATAATTTTTGCTTTTTTATACCATAACGCATACCGCATAACTTGACACGCAAAAATGTCACCTTAATGAAAATAATATCTTCGACGCGCTGCATCACTATTTTTGGAGAGAAAACAACCGTAACGAACGCACATGGCGGGGGAAGAACCCGCCTGATTGGCTGTATCTAGCCTGCTAGTGGGTTACCTGCGGCACGGGGTCCAAATAGGGCGAGGAGAAAGGGGGCGCGCCACAGGTAGCCCAAACTGAAAACTGTAAAAAAGCACCCATAAGAGCCTACCATGAAATACAAACTTCCTGTCCCTCCACAATCGTATTTCCGGATGGACTCCCTGAATCCTGTTTCATCCTCCCCCGAATCCCACTCCTTCCCACGTTTTCCCCACGTTTTATGAAATCGAGACTCGTTTTCAAAATCGAGACACGTTTTGAACATCGAGACTCGTTTTGAGAAATCGCGGAGACTCGTTTTGAACATGGAGACACGTTTTCAAGATCAAGACTCGTTTTCAAGATCGAGACACGTTTGGATCCACACGTTTTGAACATCGAGACACGTTTTGAGAAATCGAGACACGTTTCATAAAAACGTGACTCGTTTAATATAAACCTACGTTCTTACGATAAGAGACGTGTTTACCAGGAACCTTGAGTGATCCAAGAAAAGCTTCAAGTTTAGCCATACTTATAGTTGCTTCTTTGGTGGGTTTTGGAAAAGCTTTTTCTTTCATATTATTTATTTCTTCGTGAGAAACATCAGTAACTATGCGAGCGGCCATTTTGGTAAATGCTTTGTATGTTATATTCACCTCCAGGCGCTCTGCAGGTGAATATAGCGACATATGACGTAATTCTCTACCAATCAGAGCACGGAAATCTCTATATTCACTGATGAAATTATACTATATATATATATACAGTCAATTGCATAAACGTTGTCCTACAATATAGTACAATATACACATACCATCTGTAAGTACAAATCATATTTAATGCCAATAAAATATACATGACATTATGGGATGTCTTCAAAAATATATTTTTCAATAGGCCTTACCCAAGAGGCATCTGAATAATGCATTTCTAGCGGAATTGCACATTGCAAAATATATATTAATTGGCATATATTGGCATACATTAGGTATTTCATCTACAAATATATATTATAGATGTATTTCCCATTGTGCGATCACGTCTGAAATGCATTCCTCAGATACCTCTTGGGTCAGGCCTATTGAAACATATATTTTTGAAGACATCCCGTAATGTCATGTATATTTTATTGGCATTGAATATGATTAATTTTGTACTTACAGATGCTTGTAGTGTATTATCGCTGACCAAATGTACAGAAGAGGGGAACCGCGTACGGGGCAATAAAGATGGTGATTTAGTTCAATCTGAGTCTGAGTTTAATCTGGGTTCATCAGTGTTTATGATTGGATAAACACAATTGGCGACGAGGATCTAATTAAACATCAAAGGAATATTCTGTAGCGACGATGAAGCTGACAAATACAGAAATCGGAGGAATTCGAGCATTTGATGTCAACAGGGATCCGAATAGCGTGGCGATAGAATGGAAGCGATGGCTTCGCAGTTTCCAGCTATATGCTGACGGAAAAGGCCGAATTATCACCCCAGATGAAGATGATAATAAGATTCAGCGAAGAGCCTTACTTTTGCACAGTGCTGGGCCAGATGTACAGGACATTTTTGATGTCTTGCCAGAAACTGGAGGTCCAAAGGAATATGCGAAAGCGGAGAAAGCTCTCAATGATTATTTTATAACACAGGTGAACGTACCATACGAGCGACATCAGTTTAAAGAGATGAGTCAAGCTGATGAGGAGACTGTCTTGTAATTATGAAGGACAGATGGGAGATCAAATCAGAGATCAGATAATTTCCAAGTGCCGCTCGAACGAGTTACGCCGGAAATTGCTAGAGAAAGGTCAAACACTGACACTAAAGCAATTACCTGTACAAGACACTGCAAGAACCTTTGAAGCTGTTAAGAGGCAGTCAAAGAGCATGAGCACCACTTCTGAACAGGTACATGTAAATAAAGTAAATGGAAAACCAACTTCTACTGCAGCCAAAGGGAAGAAAGATAGGTCAACATTATAAACGAAAGGAAATTGGTGAATGCTATAGATGTGGGCGACAGGGGCATTTTGCAAAAGACCCCAAATGTCCAGCAAAAGATAAAACATGTAACGAGTGTCACCAGACTGGACATTTTGCAGCAGTATGCAAAACAAAGAAAGTCCAAGGGAAGGATACCAGCTGGGGAGTTAGTTACAGGCTGTCCCATGAAGAAAGAGAAAGGGATGAATATGCATTCACAATATCTGGAAAGCTAGAGGAAGGGAAAGTTGAGGTTGAAATAAGAGGCTTATCAGTGAAGATGATTGTTGACTCTGGAGCTTAAGTGTCAACATTATTGACAAAGCATTGTGGGAGAAGTTAAACAATAAGCAGATCAACTGTGCTTCAAGGAAATCTGATAAGAAATTGTATCCATACGGAAGCAGTGATCCTCTTGAAGTGTTAGGGAGTTTCCCAGCAGTGGCTAATATTGGAAACAATGGAATTCAAGCTGAGTTTATTGTTGTTAATGGAAAAGGGGAACCACACAATTAGGAGTGCTTAAGCTGGGTGTTGATGTGCTGAGTTTCAAGGGTGAAAGAAAGATCATGGAGGAGTACAAAGAAGTCTTTGAAGGTGTTGGTAAGCTTAAAGACTTTCAGATTAAGTTGCATGTAGACCCAAATGTGACCCCTGTGGCACAATCAGCGAGGCGCATACCGTTTAGTCTCAGGGACAAAGTGAAACAAAAGATTGATGAACTAATAGAGTTGGACATAATAGAACCTGTTGAAGGACCTACATGTACACCATGGGTGAGTCCAGTAGTTGTTGTCCCCAAAGCTAATGATCCGCTTATGTGTTGACATGAGTCGAGCAAATGAAGCTATTGTGAGAGAAAGACATCCAATACCAACGGTACATTATTTAGCAAACTTGATTTAAAGTGGGGTTACCACCAAATTGAATTAGAACCAGCTTCACGTGGCATTACAACCTTCGTAACCCACTGTGGGTTGTACAGATACAAACACTTAATGTTTGGCATAAATGCTGCCCCTGAAATCTACCAGCATGTGATTCAGCAGACACTGCAAAATTGTGAGGGTGCAGCCAACATATCGGATGACATCATCATTCATGCTTTCTGGAGCGAGTCATACAAAGTCTAAAGGAAAATAACTTGACATTGGAAAAGTGTTAGTTGTACATACATGACCCAATTGAAGTTCACGGGGTTCTTAATTACTGTCAGACAGAGGTATTGGACCCACAGAGGAAAAGGTTAAAGCATTAGTCAAAGTTAGACAGCCAGAAAGTGCATCAGATGTCAGAAGTTTTCTGGGATTAGCGAATTACAATGCACGATCCATTTCAGGTTTCTCAACATAAGAACCGTTGCGCCAACTCACGAAGAAGGGTGTACCATTTGAGTTTGGCAAAGAGCAGGAGGAATCCTTTGAGGAACTGAAGAGAAGATTACCATGTGCTGAGACATTGGGTTACTTTAACAAAGACGTGAAGACCCGAGTCATCAACGACGCAAGTCCAGTGGGCTTGGGTGCAATTTTGGCACAAGAACAACAAAGAGCTCGAGAATACAGTATAATCAGCTATGCCAGCAGGAATTTCACAGACGTCGAGATAAATTTATTTCTCTTGTAATGGACAAGGAATGCAATGAATTGGTAGTGCAAAGAGAAATAAGTTCCTATGTGGACGAAAGGGCCTGGAGGGCCAGTGTTATGATAATTAGAGTTATATATACTATCAGACGGAAAAGGAAGCGCTTGCCAATGTATGGGCATGTGAACATTTCAATGTCTACCTATATGGTCTTCAGTTTGAGCTGTGTATGGACCACAAACCGCTCAAGACAATATACTCGCCTAAGTCTAAGCCTTGTACAAGGATTGAGCGCTGGGTGCTGAGATTACAGCAATACACGTTTAAGATCAAATACATTCCAGGAAAGCAAAACATTGCTGATTTCCTGTCACGCCTGACGCAGATAAACGAGGAAGGTCCATCATCACAAGAGAGGGCAGCTGAGGAATATGTGAGATTTGTAGCAGTCACAGCCACACCCAAAGCAATGACAACACGTGAGGTAGAAGAAGCGTCGGCAGAAGATGTAGGACAGGACAGTGGAGAGATACTCAATGCAAATAGTAATTATACCAGCGAGTAGCTCATTTTAAGAGGTACAATAATTGTTATTCCCCATAAGCTGAGACCTCGAGTCTTGACATTGGCCCACGAGGGACACCTTGGTATTGTCAGCATGAAACGAACAGGGGCTGAGATCAAAGGTATGGTATGAGGAGCCCATCTATACAAAACATGGTCTAACTAGCGATAGAGTAATTGCTCGGTTGTAATGTGAAAGTGTTCGAAATAAAATACATAAGAATAAAAAAGCAAAACTGGTGTCACCAGAAACTCTCTAGGAACCACTTCAGTCCACCTTTTCCTTCCTTCGCCATTTTCGTTCCTAGAGAGGTTTTTGCTTATTTGCCGGGCCCGGCTTTACTGTATTTGTTCTACTGTATTCGTTCTACTGTATTTGTTCTACTGTATTTGTTCTACTGTATTTAGGATCCTGTCCTAACTGTCCTTGGAACTCTATATGGGTATCTGTAAGCTCTACCCAAGTACCCGACCCAGGATTGACATTATTCCTACTGTAATTATTCAACTTCTGCCACAACGGCGACAGACGACTTGTGTTTGGCTGGGAGCTTTTTACCCAACACAAGCCGATCTACCACATGTGGCCCGCCGAGGTTCGAACACCAGACTCGTGAATGGGTCCCATTTCAATCACAAGTCCAGTGCTTAACCCGTTGGGCCACATGTGCTAGACAGTGACGTAGGTGCGAAAAATTGTATTTATGTCTTTCACAGCTGGCCGACAGAAATTTACATACGAACCAGACGTAGGAATTAATTTATACGAAGATCTTTGTAAAGTTGAAATAAAATCCACGCTCGCTTCTCTCGTATGAAATATCAATTCTTATCCCACGAGGCTGCCTAGTTTTGGTCTCATCTCCTTTCGGATCTCCAAGCGAAGTTCTTCGACGTTTTTTAACCCCCCTTCTCGCCTGTTCTTTTGTCGTATTTCTAGCTTAAGCGCCTCGTATTTCCCTTTCTCACCAATAACGCCTCCAAACTCGGCTTCTGAAATGTTGCCGTCGGCTAGAGAAACTTTGACTTCCACGGAATTAGCCTTAGCCCTTGCCAACATAACAGTCTTTTCGTGCTTCGAAACGTGAACCCCAAGTTTCTTACTGGCAACAGCCGTCAAAGCGGAAACGACAGCACAAAGAAATCCAAGCGATCCAAGAGAGATACAATTGGTAGTCCTACTCCAGTTAATGACATACCCAACGCAGAGGCGGATAAAACACCACTCAGGCTACCTGTGGCCACAGCAACCCCATGAACAATACCACGCGCTCGAGCATATTTTTGCGAACAACTTCGTAATGCTTTGCCTGCTGTTCGTGCTCGGCAAGCGTATCGCAGACTTTCTGCAGTCGAAAGCTCTCTCCAGACAAACCAGTTTTAGATGAACGTAGCTGGGGATAGATCGGCGCCGTTGGAATTGGTTGAATTGAATCGCTTGCCATCATATGTATATGCCTTAGCTTACTCAATCTTCAATACGTAGCTAATAGGTCTACCACGGAAGTCTATGATATTTCCTTTCTCATCACGAACCGTCAGGCGAAGGCTGTTTATCATTGTCCCTAAGGCTCGGACAGTTAGCGGAGATATCGAATAAGAGGTTATTTTTCCAAAACCATTATTGGAAACAGCGTGGCTAGATAGGACTTGCCTTCGCTTCCCCTCGAGAAGTGAAAATCTAGAATCCACCACATCGCAGTGAAGATACGCTATGTAGATATCTTGTAGCGCCAGTTCGTGTGTACCCACTTTGATCGTCATATCATCTTCACCAAGTTTATCACCTTCGACACCTAGTAGTGCCCAGAGATTTCTACTGAATTGGATTTTGGTCTTAACCTCTAGGCTCCAAGACCCCAAGTGTAAGAATTTCACGATACCAGCATCTATTGCGGGTTTTAAGTATTGTTGAATGCTTACCATATTGTGGTGCCCTTTAGCGATAATGTATGGGAACCCTAACCCCGGGGTAGCCCACCAGAACGAAGCCTGTTTTTCTAGGTTATGCCAACTGTTCTCAAGAGTGATCTCAACTAGCGAAATGTTGTGGATACAAAGAGGTTGTTCAAAGTAAACCGTATGGTCAGCCGAGGTGGTGGTGACATTTAAGATAACCATTGTGGAACTGCGCTTTTCGATAGTATTAGAGGCAAGCCACTATTATATATAAGTCGAAAGCTTCAATATGACAGAGGTGTGGCAACAGTTCAAGTATCTATTTCCTGAGGCCGTACTTGGTTGGTTTGAACCCACTTCTGGTAATGTCAATTTCAATGATCGTGGGATGTCACACCGGGTGTTCACAGAGGCAGGCTCCCCTACGCAGGTGGGAGGAGGTAAGTTAATGGGCTGGCTTGGGCGCACAGGCAAGGCGCTTGACCTAGCCCTTGGTACCAAAACAGTTTATGAGGGGATACTATTCGCGCGGAAGCACAGAGGTCTTTCCAAACACGATTGGAGAGAAGAAAATAAAAAGGTCGCAACACTGAATTCCGATCTGTTGGTGAAGTTCAAGAAAAGATACCCACATGCAGATTTTCACCGGTTTTATGCTTCTTCAGACGTAGATGGCCCAGGCAAAAACTCAACAAGTATCGTATTTCGAGATGGGGATTCTAGCTATGTGGTTTACGGCGATGATGTCTCCAAGCTACCTGCTACCATTCAAAAACGTATCGACGATGTGCTGTGGGATGTGCAGGGAGGTTTCCCATCTACCTTGACGCTAGACCCAAGTGTGAAATATCCTGTTAAAGCAGCCCCCGATACCAAAGCAGCACAAGATATCGATCTCACCAACCTATGGATATACGCCACACCTACAAAAAAGTTCAAAGCAGGTGTCCCGAACATATTCAAAGAGACTGTTGTGACACATAAAACAGCAAAAGAGTCTCACGCATGGTTATCGGGTCCGGATTTCAAATATTGGCCTCAACAGTTAAATTTCGCAACGTGGTGTGCAACTTCTGGATGTGGAGTGTCATTGTTCGACCCTACTTTCAAAACATATCCACCCGTTGTTCGAGGGTTCTTACGATTTCACACATATTTCACAATACGAAGAATTCTGCGTGAACTTGGTGGTACTCATGGAATACCTCTACCTGGTGACTCTACTTTCAAGCAATGTGATAACCTCTACAGCAAAGCAGCTCTGGAGAAATTATGCATCGAGTTTGGTTTATCTCGAACGCCAGACTTCCGATGGCACGGGGGTAGGAATAACGGGCTAGGAGATATATTCCTTTTATACCCAGGGCCGACGGGCTACGTAAACGTCCATAAAGCCCGAAGCTACGACAAAGGGGCAGCCACATGGCCCAATGTCGGTAATTTGTTTGCAGACGAGGGAGGTAAGGAGGAAAAGGGCGATCTGGTATCCTTTATTCGTAACGATGAACACGAAGGGAAACAATACAATTGGTTTACGCCACCAATCGGAAAGGGTTTGACAGATGCTGGATTGGGTAGGTTGAATCGATCGGCCGAGGCTTTCGGATAGTGCGTTCTAGTTGCTCAAAACGACTTGAATGGATCCATCATAGTTGAACACAACGTCAGAGAAAGGTTTAAGAAATTGGTCGAAGCCGCTATCCTTGAAAACGATTTAGTGACGAGCTATGATAACTATAAGGTAGCCGTACTACACTTACATAAGAGGCTCGATCTAGCAATAGCTGTGGGGGTGCGGTTACTACCAAGCAATCTGGTGTACTACCTCGGCAAGAAGGATGGTCATAAAAATCCAATCCCGACGGCCACGAAAGATATGGTGTTAGGTGTGAATGGCGTCAATGAGGAGGTTGAGGTTAACGATTCCAAATCAAAATCTATGGAAGGACCCACCCAAAAGAAACGGTTACCACACAGCGTAAAGCAACGAGTTCCACCTCCCACACGTAGCGAGAAAGACCCCCATAGTACAACTGCAGTAGAGCACTTACCAAATACTACTCCACAACACGAGATCAATCTAGCAGTGGTATCTATTGCTGCAGCTTGATCTGCGTGGTTGTCATTTCGCTAACGTCGTTTGTATTGCTCTATTACGAACACGACTACAGCCACAATTAACAACCAAGCATTATTTGCTAGGAATCCCACAGCTTCGCCAGCCATGCTAACTATGAAGCTTGCAATTGGTCCAATCATCCCAGGTAGAATCTGTCCAAGCTTTTTTCCTATTGCTTTTAACGATTTGGCAACAGCTTTTGCAGCATCTTTAATAGTGTCAGGCAAGCTCTTTAGTAGCGCGGGAATTCCCTTCGTTAGATTGGAAACTATTACGCCAATCACGGTACCTACTACGGCCAGTATGCTAGTTATACCAACCCCGTACTTCTTGAAAATAGCTTTGACCCTATCGCGAAGAGGCAAAAGTTTTAGTAGGGCTTCTTCTCTGCGTTCTAGGACTGCCATTTCCTCACGGATAGTGGCTATCTCATTCTTGGCTGATTCTCTCTGAGCCTCGGTTGACCTAGGGTCTTGAAGTATGCCTTCTTTATGTTTGAGCCGCTTCTCAAGCTGTTGCTGAGCTTGGACGACTTCCTGATATGCCTCTTTCAACGTAGGCCCTAGAACCCTTTTGAGGTCCTTCCCCATCTTCTTATATCTCTCACCCTCCAAGATAGTGTTCCCGGACAGCATCGACCAGAATCTGTTTTGCTTTTTCTGATAGGCCTTGGTTGAAGATGAACCCTCGATGTTTAACTTCCGGAGCGAGGATTTCCTCCAAGAGGTCATCATCGCTAAACGAGGTTTCCTGAGTCTTCGGCTTAGCACCTTCTTCGCTATAGTCACGGAAGGTTTTCATGCGGAACCTTTCGCCTGGCTCATTATTTGGAACATCTGGAAACATTAATTTCCATGCCTCTTTGTCAACACCATTCTCATCCTTATAGCCTTCACCTGCTTCAGCTCCACCAGGTTTTTCCTCGGTTTTGTCAACCTCTCCCTCACCAGACATATTGAACTTAACTATATATCTTGCTATATTCAATATGATATCGTCGAAGTTAGTTCCAGCACAAACACGTAGAGAGCCCCTTGGACTCAAAGCTCGACGTATCCTATATAGACGCACGTTTGCACCATCATCTGCCAACCTAGGAGAGATACTCTATGTCGCGGTTCCAAAACTAGGAGAAAACATCGTTCTAGTCCCAGGTAGCTTTGCACTATTAGCTGACATTGCATTGTCTGGGAGACTCAACACCAATCGCGTGGTGGCCAATGTCGGACGATGCTTAGTCTCTCATCGTAGGTGTAGATTTGGACCAGAGGTAATAGAAAACCTTGCCAGACCCGATCTCCTACAGACATATTCCGATATCTATCTTCCTACTCCAGTGCGAGAAGCTCGGATTCAACAAGGTATCCAATCAGAGAATATGAACAAGCTTCGCTCGAAGACTCACGGTGCAACCTCTTCGGGTGACGAACCTACTCTCTTGACTGCTTATGTTTCGAGGTATCGAATCCCACTGGACGTTGACATTCTGACACAACATGGAACTCTGTATCCCCACGCCCTCAGCGACATTATTTCGTTTGATTTGGGTCTAGCACCCGCTGTCGATATAGTGGTGGGAACGGATGTGACCAAGATAGGCACATACAAGCTCAACAACATACAGCTGGAGTATGAGGTCATCGAGGACGAAAAACTCGCCAGACAAGCAGAGCACGCATATGCCACAGGCGCTGCCTTTCTGTTCGACTACGCTTTACACTCCGCGACTGTACCTATTAACCAGGCATCAGACACTTTGGTGGCTCATCACCTCACGGCCCCACGGAGATCCTTTACTGGACTACTTTTACTCTTTGTGGCACCACACACCACAGGTGCCCGGGACAGCGAGGCATTCTCCAATCCAGGCATCACTAAGGTGGAGGTAGATGTCAATGGAACTCCAAATTTCTTCTTTCCAGATGGTATGCTACCACCAGATTTCTGGGAGGCCGCCAAGGGTTGGTTTGGCACATCAATCGATGTTGATCCGCAAATGACACCTATGACACCCCACAAGTTCTACAACAACAAATTTGCCATCTTGGTTGATTGTCGCACAGCAAAGGATGCAGTTGTTCATGGTGATGGTTTGGCACAAACAGGTGGTGGGAAAGACATCGACCTTCGTGTACACCGGAGTGGAGGAAGTGGAACCGTTAACATGCACATCTTCGTTCTGTCAGATGCTCAGATCAATATATTGAATGGATCTCTGAGTAGTTTTACATATTAACAATGGACGCACTGGTAGGACACATCCCATTCAACGCACTCATAGTAGGACCCACGAATTGTGGGAAAACAGCATTTCTAGTGGAGCAGCTTCGTACGCCCACAACAAAACCTATCGTGGATTTGCCAATCGAGATCCACACTTCTATGCTTTATCTCCACCACAGGATGCTATCAATGCCGCATTACATATCTGCGCTACCTTTTGGGCAGGTACTAATACGTTATTGATTCTAGATGATTGTGCCGCCTCAAAAGATGTCAAGAAACGAACTGACATGCTCGTGGATTTGGCATTCTCTGCTCGACATATAGGGCTCTCTATTTGGGTGCTATCCCAACAATTAACAAGCATATGCAAACCTTTCCGCGAAAACGCAGCTGTTGTAGTTGCCTTTCATACCGCATCGGCTATAGATGGAAAAAGGCTATTCGAGGACTATGGAGGCTCGCAAGAAGGTAGTGAGTTACAAGCAGTGCTTCTGTCCCACAAGTTTGCTCGCATATACTTTTGTTTACGACATCCTTTTGCAGTAGTGTTAGAGATACCCGCACCTATAGCATATTATCATGGATGATAAAGAAATAATTGTCCTACTAGATTGTGAGGACGTAACAGGCCCACCACCCAAAACAGAGGACGTAGACTACCTGAAAAAGACTACCTGAAAAAGAAGTAGATAGATTATATAGAAGGTATCAGGCCGTTCTAGCTCAGCACATAACAGGAAGCTTAGTCGATGGTGTGATGCGTCTAGCTACCCGTTTAGTTGCCTACCTAGTCCCCATAGATTCTCAAGAAGCACTGATCAAAGATCTACAAGAAGACCATCTAGTCCGAAACGAGATCAGTGCTGCGACTGGCTTGTTATCACTTAAAGCAGGTCGCTTTGTAGCGCTAGCTAGCGTCTTGTTCCATGTATCTGGTCACATAGTCATTCCTGGTACCTCTGCTATCACACATATTGAACCTTCACATATACCTACTATATCGAAGCAAGATGGAGGAAACGGATCAGATAACTGCAGATCCTCCGAAGACTGTGCCTGAGAAAAAAGAAAAAGATCCAAGGCGTGTTGCTGCTGGAAAAGCACTAGCAGAAAGCAACAAACGTGCCAGAGAGGCTCAAAAGCGGGAGTTGACACGTGAAAGCGAATTATCTAAAGAACCCGATGTGGAGGAAGCTGGCCAAAAAACGTGTCTACCAATACTACTCTAGCAGCTATTGGCGTAGTTGCTTCGTTGGTGGGGTTGTACTATCAATATAGAAGATACAAAGACGACGCCCCTACCAATGCCAGTACGATACGACCCGCTAGTCCGGTAGAGACTACGAAGGTAGCATTGCCGGACATGGAGTAGAACGATAGAAGATTTGAAGACTAGGAAACCATAGGTTATATGTCGCGCCATAGTAGGATGGTAGAGAATAAATTGATGAAAACGGTAACTGATGCCGCTATAGTTACTGGGCTCGCTACAGGCATTGGTTGGATGGCAAGAAAGGTCGTTAAGGAACCTATGCTCAATGACCCTTCTGCTTCCTTAGTGAATTACGTGAAGTGGACGGCTGTGTTGGCTGGTAGCATAGCTGCCAAGCAATATCTCGAGGACCAAAAGTACATACCAGCTGATTTGTGAGACCCATGGCATTAGCAGCACTTGGAATGGCCATTTTCGGAGCCGTTATGAATGCGGCGGCATTCACTGGTGGTGGGGTGATTGCTAATCTCCTTTATGGGAAAAATGAAAGAGCCGATATAGAACGAGAGACACACGATAGGGTCCTCGAGAAAAACGAAGCCGACATGATGGCTCGTAATAAGGTACGTCAAAGATTATACGACCATGCTCAAAAACAGGAAGGCATGGAGCGTGATGCTTACGAGATGCAAAACGGCACCAACCGCGGTTTCGTGCGATCCGATAAGTTACGCCAGGAACTGAAACGACTCAAAGCAATGAAAGAACCTCGTTTATCTGACTACTATCGACCCTCAAGCGAATAGAAGATGGGCGAGTTGATCTTTGTTGGAGGTGGAACGCTAGGTGCTGGCTATGTTGCTAGTCGCTTTTGTACGTTTGGTGAGGTTCGGCGAGGGTACTAGATTACTGCTAGATATAGATATAGCATAAAAGTTGGTTTTTCTGCATCCATTTTAAGCTATATATACGTATACATAGCAGAGGCAACTTTCGACGAAAATGGAAACCGTACGAGTTAACGTAGGGGTTAAAGGAAGTGGAAACGTCGTCACCACTAACGCTTTACGGGCCCTCGAATCTCCTATTTCATATTGTACCCTTTCACTTATAAGCGAGGTAGATACAGAAGCAAAGTTTACAGACATAGAGTGGGATGGCGCTATGACATTCTACTTAACGAATCTAGAATTTAAAAGCTTTGAGACGGATAAATTCTCCACAATTCATAAAGTGGCGATTTGCCCGGAGAAACCACCTAAACCACTAAGCAAGTGCGCGAATGTATTCCCCGCGTATACGGCTCTCTTCCCCAATGGGTATGAGGGGCCCAGCTTCGGTTTAGTAATAGGGTAAGACATCATTCTAGCCCAACATTCCAAACATGGCGGGGAGGACGTAGTAAACGGGCATGTGGCGATTTCCCCCGGATCCACCTCTGTTCCGGCATAGGTCGCTTGCTGTCGGAAAAAAAGAATAAGAACTCGTTGGCTCTCAACCAGTCTTTATTCTTTTTTCTGCTTGTTGAAGTTTAGAGTGTATAGATATGGTACAATGAAAGCTAAACTAAGTTTACGATACTACAGTCCTCAGGGCTACTGGAAAGGCCACGCCGCAATTGGTAAGCTAGCAGTGGCAGCAAAGGTATCGGAAGACGCAGCTAAGAGTTGGTTAGAGAAACAAGCACTATGGCAGATATACCTACCGCCACCACGATATATACCACGACAACATTGGACCGTATCGAAACCAAACGAGGTTCACCAAGCTGATTTGATCTTTCTACCTCATGATAGACCTGGACGGGGACGAAAGCTCTATAAATATGCTTTAGTGGCCGAGCCTTTAGCATCGAAAGATAGTGGCGAAGTTGCTGTAGCCTTTGAACGAATCTACCAGCGTAGGCCATTAACATGGCCAAAAACGTTACAAGTCGATCCTGGTAGAGAATAAATGGGACATATGTCTGGAACCTTAGAAAGACATGGTACGAAAGTCCAACGAGGTGAGGTTGGTAACTATAGGGCGCAAGGCTTTGTTGAGCGAGCGAATAGAACGCTAGCTGAGAGGTTGTTTGGATACCAATATGCACAGGAGATGGTGTTTGCTTCAGAAGGATCAGATGCACGTAGTAGAGAATGGGTGGTTCGGCTTCCAGAGGTTATCAAAGCCATGAATAATGAGGTGACTCGACTTACTGGTAAAGAGCCTTCGAACACCATATTAGCACAGGAAGTGAACATTGAAGCTCCTACGTATTCGCGGACTGTTGGATTAGAAGAAAAGCGTTTGCCGTTCGATGTTCTAGTTCGATATCTCTACGCGCCGGGAGAGTTGGAAGGTGGAGCTAAGCGAGCAACTGATCCTGTGTGGAGTTTACAGACATATGTTATTTTACGTAGTGTGATATCTTCGAACCAACCAGTTCTGTACTATTTGGTAAAGGATGCACCAAAGCGAGGGTTTGTGCGTGAAGAGCTACAAGTTGTGCCATCAGATACTGAACTACCTCCAAAGGGGACTCTAGGATAGCAGCTCATAGATGAGATCATCAACGTTTCTTCCTCTGGAATGGTGTTTTTGTGCCCATAGGCTAGTGTATCGATCCCGCTTGCTGAAATCCATCGCTTGGAGTCAAACGGTGAGAGAGATCCCTTATTCATATGCATACCATACATCTTGTGACCTTCGCTTCTAAGCATATGCATTCCGTGGTGGAATACTTTCTTATCTAGTAAGCACTCTTCGTATTGCTCAGGACGAATACGATGTTTCACAACTGCCTTCTTGGTGCCTTTAGCTTTCCGAATCTCACCACCATCTACTTTCAATATCGAGTAGAGCTTTGATCGTAGTCCAACATATTCGACTATGAGAATACCTCCACATTCGTCTTTCATTTTACCAAGTACTTTCTTGTTGTCAATACTATACAACGGATGGTCTTTGCTATAGTTGCTAGTATCATATAGATGTTTGTTGATGTCCATGTCTGCATAGATGTCCTCAGTTTCAATGTGTAGTAGGAGACTGTCGGTGTCTGTGTAGAGTAGATTACAGCGTTGTCCATACTGCTTCTTGAGCTCGTTGTAGTAGAAGACATACATCAGATGTTTTGAGAGGTCTAGAATTGACATGCCAACATATACCGGACGGTTCAGCAGTAGCTTGCTTTTGTAGTTGTGTACAGCGGCTAGATCATCATCAAAGATTGTGGAGCGAGCATAGCTAGGTTTATTCAAGAGACGCTGTAGTCTGATTCCTTCTGAGGAGCGCACTAGTTTGATATATACACGCTTACGTAGATTCTCCATTGTTTTGCCGAAAACGGAGTTGTTCATCAACTTGTAGAGGTCTTGCTCAAAGGTGCTGTTCGCTTGTTTTCGTAGCTCTGTATTCATTCGTATGTATGGCTCCATCCATGGGGATTGGTCGAATCGTAGTGCTCTGTGGATCTTTCTCAAACGCATACCTAGAGATAAGTATAGTTGCAGGTTGCGGTAGTGAAGCACATATCGTTCTTTATAGCGAAGGTTAGGCACAAGCTTTTCCGCTTTCAAAGATCCATTGCCTTCGTAGAGTTTCACAAACAGATCGGTTTGATACTCTGATAACCAAGCACGATCCACTTGCATTCTTTCGGGAGCTAGCGGATAGCTGTTGTGTGCGTCTTGAAGTTGTCGAGGATATTGGAGGATATTCGAGGTCAACTTCGAGGATGTAACCTTTATCTTAATTGCTTGCGTGCTGGGTAATTTATTCTTCTGTTGGTATACACCACTCAAACCCTCCTGTTGGTAGATATTGACTCATAGCCCAGCCATAGAGATTGTTAGAATCGAGGTAGACTATATGGCTATTTGGCTTTTTAGGATTGAAATCGGGCATGTTTGGGTTGTTTGCTTTGGCATAACGCTGAGACACCATAGCTATCCCACCACGTAGACCTTTCTCAACAAATAGATGCATGTCATAGTCGGTTAATAGTTCAAGCTCCACGCCAGTCTTTAACAATGCATCCCATGAGAGTCCTGGACTAGTATAGTAGTGGGCAGGGTCCAAGCCATAGTTTTGCATGCATGTCGTGCGAAAGGTCTCAAACACATCTGCTAGAAGAAGTACATCGGTTTGGAGGTAAAGGTCGTGGTAGTCTCCAACGTTTCACAACCGAATACCTTCCAAACTTCTAGTGCGTGTTCGTAGTCCTCGTCGGATATATCCTCTAGGTATAGCTTACTATAGAATGCTATTATAAACCCTCTGGTCTTTCTGCGACATACATAGAGGCTTGGCCTCTTGGGCTTTGATCGTCGCCTCTTCCTCTTATATACATAGTAGAAAGCGTTCGATCGTGTCTGTACCTCTATATAGTACAGGCGGTTCGCTATGACCATCTGAACGTACAACGATGTAGGAAAATCCACAGGGAATATGTTCTTCTGTTTTCAGTGTGTTGCTCTTTTCAGGGTCTTGGGCAGGTCCTTCGATCTTAGTAGTTAAAGCCTCAAGGTCTGCATAGATAACGTAGGGAACTTGGAGCTGTTTGTGGATATTCTGAAATGAGACTATGTTGTTCTCATTGGTAGGCATTTCGATGCGAATGGCTCTGTCATTGACACCGTTGCACTCTGGAATGTGCTTTTCTAGGAGAGATTCAGTAGTGTATCCATGTAGACATCGTTCGCAAAAGTGCTGCCTATGGCCATGTTTTGTCTGATCAGATAGGAGGCGGTTGAAGTCCTTGATCCAACAGTAGTGTTGCAAACCACTCTCTGGGTGCTCTATAAGCAAGAGGTTAACGCGTGTTGAGAAAGTCTCCTTTGAGATGTGATGTACAACCAAACACTTTTCCTTCGGATCCCAACCATATACGTTAATAGAGATCTTGTTTTGCTTCTCTACGCGTTTTATTTGTGAGATGAGCGTTGGCGAGTCCACCCCATCAAAGTTCAACCCATCGTCTTCTCGGTACTTCGATGTCCTCTGGGTCTTTTGCAGCTGGAAACAGTGCTGCGCGTAGCGACCAACGTAAGCAGCGGTCGTCGTTGTTTTTCACATTGATCACGGCTTTCTTATTCGCGACTTCTGTAGGAAGTGGTAAATACGAACCTCCGCGGAGTGGTTGATATCGAGCAATGTTCAACCATAGAATGTTGACTCTATCTATAACCCAGTTCGATCCTCGACTGATCCACTTCTCAATGTAGTTGTTGATCTGAGCATGTGCTTCTACTATTACCCCACGGATCTCAGCACTGTTGGTCAAGACGGTTTGCGAGCTCCGAAAGGTAGCTATTTCATATACTGAACCCTCAGGTTTGTCAAGCCGGAGTGTGATATTCAAAGCTAGCTGAAACTTAATACTTTTAAGGTCTTGGAGCTCTTCCTCGAGCTTTTCGGTAGTCACACCGGCGAGGAAAGCAGCTGGGTCTGCTCCTAGAGGATTACCATCTGGAACATCCATCTTACCTCCGCGTAAATAATCCCCAATGCCGGGTGCTCGGCCGAATGTTAGTATATGTTCAGCCATAGTATAATACCTTGTAGCGGCCCTCCTCTAATTGGGCGTCAAAATACAATAAGTGGACTATAGTAGTATATAATATGGTGGTTCTGGTGCAGCACCTTTGTTTTTTATTGTGTGTCACGTTTGATGGCCCCCGAACTCAAACGTATTTGTTGGACTTTGTTGACCGTTTATTGTACCTAATTACAACATCTATGGTACCCCGGAGATAATAAGTTGGGATTGGGTACAATAGACGGTCGACAAAGTCCCAAAAATACGTTGGGAGAGGGGGTCATAAAACGTGACATGCAACAAAAAACGAGGGTGCTGCGCCAGGATCGGCATATTATATACTACTAAAGTAAACGAGTTGTCTACACCATTCTCAGCAGAGCCATATGAAGTAGTAAGCAAAGAAGGTAACAGCATAGTTGTTGAGTCTCCTCAAGGAGTACGGTGTAAGAGAAACTTGACACATGTGAAGAAGTACTTAGTACCTACGACAGATGTGGCGAATGGCGAAAACGGTTTAAGTGCAGCTTGTAACCAGAAAGAAACGGGAGAGGTGAATGGCAACACACAGGAGATGAAAGTTGCAACCACTCAGAGGGAAGATGACACTGGACAAACAATTCCTACACCTAGTCTAGTCTCTACTCCGGTCGTGAGACCAACTCGCGCGAGAACTGTGAGACCTCTGTGAGAACTACGAGAACTGTGCCAAAGAGATATGAGGACTTTGTCATGGATGGCCTTGTTTAAAATAACCTTTTGCTATTAAGTAGTTCAGTTATGTTATAGCCCAATAGTGGACGCTTTATAGACGTTAGTTTCATATACATGTGCATGTATTCACAAGTATATTGCTAGTGTTACTTTTGTAAGGTTGCATGCTATTACAAAGAAAAGGAGAGATGTAGTGTATTACCGCTGACCAAATGTACAGAAGAGGGGAACCGCGTACGGGGCAATAAAGATGGTGATTTAGTTCAATCTGAGTTCGAGTTTAATCTGGGTTCATCAGTGTTTATGATTGGGATAAACGCTACAATGCTATGTATATATTATAGGACAACATTGCTGCACTTGACTGTATATATATATATACATATATATATACACCCGATCAAAAAAAAGATGACACTCCAGAATATATATATCCCCATATGTGTCTTTGTTGTTACCTGGGAAAGCAATACCATAGGGATCGGTACGAGTACAATGCGCAAACAATCGCTTCGTTTAGTGCCTAAATACCTCACAATCTTTCTTAGCGCCAGAGGGTTTGAAGTTTACAAACATTAGAAATAAAGGAAAGTTAAAGTTTTTATAGCACAGCATTTTTTCACATTGTTTGATCTTCTCTTGGGACTTTAAACAAATTTAATGAAGTACCAGTTCGCTTAGAAAAACTTTGCCTTAAGAATGGTTTTTAGAAAATAATTGCGATGCCAAATCATTAGGGGGTTTAGTCACTCACGTGCTCGGAACACTTGAAAAGCATAATTCGACCTAAACAAAACGCGGCCGCCAATCTCGTCAAGTGCAGGAATTACCGTGCTGATAAAAAAAAAAAATTTGCTCATCTTATGGGTCCAAAAAATATTAGCAGACTTCGAAACATTACTGTTTGATAATCCAAATTAATTTCTACAGTAGTTTATTCAGTAGAGCACGCGCGGTTGTGTGGAATGTTTGCCTTCCTTCGCTTCAGTTGGATAGAACGTGATCGAGATACAATTTTTTTTTTTTAACATCCAAATAATTTCATTTTTTCTCGAAAAAATATGTTCTTGTGGATGTCTTATATCCGAGAGTTTCCGGCGATACCACTGTTACAAAAGCAACATGATTTCTTTCTCATCTGAACATAATGTTGGATCAGTTCTCTTTTAAAAAGTACTGAATTGTAGAACTAGAGGCTGAAGTGAAATCGATCATCGCTCACCGGTCTGAGCAAAATTCAAGCAAAACTACGAGTAGTATAGTCGGAGTCAGTTAAATACCACTTTTTCTTGTACAACAAAACTCAAAAGGTTGTGAATGTTATGGACGCCTTGTTTTCTTGCACAAGGGGCGTCATAAAGTGAATTCAGAAATCCACTTCATAACGCCCCTTGTGCAAGAAAAAAGGCGTCCATAACATTCACAACCTTTTGAGTTTTGTTGCACAAGAAAAAGTTGTATTTAACTGACTCCGACTATACTACTAGGGGTAACTAAGGGTCATTCAAAGTGTCACTAGACATTCTTGTACGTAAAATCCAACTTGATAATCCTATTAGAGATATGATTACATATAGTTATATCGATCTCTTCCACTATGGATTATATATCGTGCCTCCCTCTAGAAATTCTGACTAAGATCGTAGAGCATGCAGATCCTTGGTCATTCGCAAGCCTCTCAAGGACATCGAAACGCCTAAACGATGCCGCATCTCTCGCGCGCTACAAAAACGTAGACCAAGTGTTCCGTAAACTAGCACTATGCTTTGGTTTGAGGTCTACTCATAGTGACGACGATCGAGACGAATTGGCTCGAACTTTCGGTATTTCCGCAAGCTCCATTGACGACAGCTTTTCTCTTCTCTACGCCAGCGAATATGGTGATCTTAATGCTGTAAAATCCGTCCCCGATGTGTTTGGGTTTCAACTACCCTGTTTCAACTACCTTTTTCTGGAGACCTGCAACCAACAGTAGAGCACTTTTTTTTTTTTTTTTGTGCCACACCAAGGAAAGCGTATGTAGTTGGAACGTATGCAAGATACTTGCAAAGAAGAGATAGAAAGCGAAACACAATTGCAAAGAAGAGATGGAAAGCGAAACACAATTGCAAAGAAGAGATAGAAAGCGAAACACAGTTGCAAAGAAGAGATAGAAAGCGAAACACAGTTGCAAAGAAGAGATAGAAAGCGAAACACAGTTGCAAAGAAGAGATAGAAAGCAAAACACAATTGCAAAGAAGAGATAGAAAGCGAAACACGATTGCAAAGAAGAGATAGAAAGTGAAACACAGTTGCAAAGAAGAGATAGAAAGCAAAACACAATTGCAAAGAAGAGATGGAAAGCGAAACACAATTGCAAAGAAGAGATAGAAAGCAAAACACAATTGCAAAGAAGAGATAGAAAGCAAAACACAGTTGCAAAGAAGAGATAGAAAGCGAAACACAGTTGCAAAGAAGAGATGGAACGCAAAACACAATTGCAAAGAAGAGATAGAAAGCGAAACACAGTTGCAAAGAAGAGATGGAAAGCAAAACACAATTGCAAAGAAGAGATAGAAAGCGAAACACGATTGCAAAGAAGAGATAGAAAGTGAAACACAGTTGCAAAGAAGAGATAGAAAGCAAAACACAATTGCAAAGAAGAGATGGAAAGCGAAACACAATTGCAAAGAAGAGATAGAAAGCAAAACACAATTGCAAAGAAGAGATAGAAAGCAAAACACAGTTGCAAAGAAGAGATAGAAAGCGAAACACAGTTGCAAAGAAGAGATGGAACGCAAAACACAATTGCAAAGAAGAGATAGAAAGCGAAACACAGTTGCAAAGAAGAGATGGAAAGCAAAACACAATTGCAAAGAAGAGATAGAAAGCGAAACACGATTGCAAAGAAGAGATAGAAAGTGAAACACAGTTGCAAAGAAGAGATAGAAAGCGAAACACAGTTGCAAAGAAGAGATAGAAAGCAAAACACAATTGCAAAGAAGAGATAGAAAGCGAAACACGATTGCAAAGAAGAGATAGAAAGTGAAACACAGTTGCAAAGAAGAGATAGAAAGCAAAACACAATTGCAAAGAAGAGATGGAAAGCGAAACACAATTGCAAAGAAGAGATAGAAAGCAAAACACAATTGCAAAGAAGAGATAGAAAGCAAAACACAGTTGCAAAGAAGAGATAGAAAGCGAAACACAGTTGCAAAGAAGAGATGGAACGCAAAACACAATTGCAAAGAAGAGATAGAAAGCGAAACACAGTTGCAAAGAAGAGATGGAAAGCAAAACACAATTGCAAAGAAGAGATAGAAAGCGAAACACGATTGCAAAGAAGAGATAGAAAGTGAAACACAGTTGCAAAGAAGAGATAGAAAGCAAAACACAATTGCAAAGAAGAGATGGAAAGCGAAACACAATTGCAAAGAAGAGATAGAAAGCAAAACACAATTGCAAAGAAGAGATAGAAAGCAAAACACAGTTGCAAAGAAGAGATAGAAAGCGAAACACAGTTGCAAAGAAGAGATGGAACGCAAAACACAATTGCAAAGAAGAGATAGAAAGCGAAACACAGTTGCAAAGAAGAGATGGAAAGCAAAACACAATTGCAAAGAAGAGATAGAAAGCGAAACACGATTGCAAAGAAGAGATAGAAAGTGAAACACAGTTGCAAAGAAGAGATAGAAAGCGAAACACAGTTGCAAAGAAGAGATAGAAAGCAAAACACAATTGCAAAGAAGAGATAGAAAGCGAAACACGATTGCAAAGAAGAGATAGAAAGTGAAACACAGTTGCAAAGAAGAGATGGAAAGCAAAACACAATTGCAAAGAAGAGATGGAAAGCGAAACACGATTGCAAAGAAGAGATAGAAAGTGAAACACAGTTGCAAAGAAGAGATAGAAAGCAAAACACAATTGCAAAGAAGAGATGGAAAGCGAAACACAATTGCAAAGAAGAGATAGAAAGCAAAACACAATTGCAAAGAAGAGATAGAAAGCAAAACACAGTTGCAAAGAAGAGATAGAAAGCGAAACACAGTTGCAAAGAAGAGATGGAACGCAAAACACAATTGCAAAGAAGAGATAGAAAGCGAAACACAGTTGCAAAGAAGAGATGGAAAGCAAAACACAATTGCAAAGAAGAGATAGAAAGCGAAACACGATTGCAAAGAAGAGATAGAAAGTGAAACACAATTGCAAAGAAGAGATAGAAAGCAAAACACAGTTGCAAAGAAGAGATAGAAAGCGAAACACAATTGCAAAGAAGAGATAGAAAGCGAAACACGATTGCAAAGAAGAGATAGAAAGTGAAACACAGTTGCAAAGAAGAGATGGAAAGCAAAACACAATTGCAAAGAAGAGATAGAAAGCGAAACACGATTGCAAAGAAGAGATAGAAAGTGAAACACAGTTGCAAAGAAGAGATGGAAAGCAAAACACAATTGCAAAGAAGAGATGGAAAGCGAAACACGATTGCAAAGAAGAGATAGAAAGTGAAACACAGTTGCAAAGAAGAGATAGAAAGCAAAACACAGTTGCAAAGAAGAGATAGAAAGCGAAACACGATTGCAAAGAAGAGATAGAAAGTGAAACACAGTTGCAAAGAAGAGATAGAAAGCAAAACACAATTGCAAAGAAGAGATGGAAAGCGAAACACAATTGCAAAGAAGAGATAGAAAGCGAAACACAGTTGCAAAGAAGAGATGGAACGCAAAACACAATTGCAAAGAAGAGATAGAAAGCGAAACACAGTTGCAAAGAAGAGATGGAAAGCAAAACACAATTGCAAAGAAGAGATAGAAAGCGAAACACGATTGCAAAGAAGAGATAGAAAGTGAAACACAGTTGCAAAGAAGAGATAGAAAGCAAAACACAATTGCAAAGAAGAGATGGAAAGCAAATCCAAATGGAGCAAAAAAAAAAGAACAAAAAAAAAAGTAGAAAGCAGTAGGCATCGCAAATCAAAAGTAGAAGACAAGTAGCAAAGCAAATCAAAAGTAGAAAGCAATAGGCATCGCAAATCAAAAGTAGAAGACAAGTAGCAAAGCAAATAAAAGTAGAAGACAAGTAGCAAAGCAAATCAAAAGTAGAAAGCAATAGGCATCGCAAATCAAAAGTAGAAGACAAGTAGCAAAGCAAATAAAAGTAGAAGACAAGTAGCAAAGCAAATCAAAAGTAGAAAGCAATAGGCATCGCAAATCAAAAGTAGAAGACAAGTAGCAAAGCAAATCAAAAGTAGAAGACAAGTAGCATCGCAAAGAAAAAAAGTAGAAAGCAGTAGGCATCGCAAATCCACCTTCCCCAAGAACCACAGACATCGTCCCTAGGTACATGTTGAAGATACAGCTACATATAGATATACAACGATACAATGACAAACAAAAGAGTCCTTTCGCCAGAACAGATCCAAAGTATTGCTTCGGGAGAGATCGGTATTCGAGAGGCAATGCGACTCTATGGCATAGGACAAGGTAGAGCCTACAGAATCCAGAAAGGTTTGGAAACGCCTCCCACTTCTCCGACTATGCAAACCGAGACCGAAATCCGAAAGCCGACGAAGGATATAGCAATCCTAGATCGTATACTGGAGCTAGAAGAAAAAGTGCAAATCCTAGTGGAAAGCCAACAATCCCCTATCCTAGAGTTGGATGCAACCGAGCCAATGCAGGATGTAGACCAACAACTACTGGAGTACATACAAAAACTGGAGACAGATCTAGACGCTGCAACCCTGCGAGCCGATATGGCAGAATCGAAAACCAAAGGAGTAGTATGGCTATTTGTGCTTCTCGACATCCTTGCTATATCATCCTTTGCATTCTTAACGTATCGAATGGAAGAAAAGAGTAGACACGTTGGTTCCACCAAATTGGAAGAAGAAAAGAGTAGCCACATTGACCCCACCAAATTGAAAGAAAAAAGTAGACCAACCCCACATAGATCACCACTCAACATGGAATAGGAAATTACCGATGTAGACAACCACAAACAAAGTGCAAACGAACACGACATACGGATATAGATGTAGACGACCGCAAGCAAAAATAGAAAACAAGTAGCATCGCAAAAAAAAAAAAAAAAGAAGAAGACAAAAATAAAAATTAAAAATTAATAAAACAAAGATATAAAACAAACGGAACCGCAAAAGATACTACGCATCTAGAGACACGACACTACACGTACGTATCCAAGAATACGATACGATACTAGTAACGTACTAGGTCGTACTAGGTAACGTACTAGGTCGCTACTAGGTGTTACTAGTATCGTATCGTATTCTTGGATACGTACGTGTAGTGTCGTGTCTCTAGATAGTATCTAGAGACACGACACTACACGTACGTATCCAAGAATACGATACGATACTAGTAACACCTAGTAGCGACCTAGTACGTTACCTAGTACGACCTAGTACGTTACTAGTATCGTATCGTATTCTTGGATACGTACGTGTAGTGTCGTGTCTCTAGATGCGTAGTATCTTTTGCGGTTCCGTTTGTTTTATATCTTTGTTTTATTAATTTTTAATTTTTATTTTTGTCTTCTTCTTTTTTTTTTTTTTTTGCGATGCTACTTGTTTTCTATTTTTGCTTGCGGTCGTCTACATCTATATCCGTATGTCGTGTTCGTTTGCACTTTGTTTGTGGTTGTCTACATCGGTAATTTCCTATTCCATGTTGAGTGGTGATCTATGTGGGGTTGGTCTACTTTTTTCTTTCAATTTGGTGGGGTCAATGTGGCTACTCTTTTCTTCTTCCAATTTGGTGGAACCAACGTGTCTACTCTTTTCTTCCATTCGATACGTTAAGAATGCAAAGGATGATATAGCAAGGATGTCGAGAAGCACAAATAGCCATACTACTCCTTTGGTTTTCGATTCTGCCATATCGGCTCGCAGGGTTGCAGCGTCTAGATCTGTCTCCAGTTTTTGTATGTACTCCAGTAGTTGTTGGTCTACATCCTGCATTGGCTCGGTTGCATCCAACTCTAGGATAGGGGATTGTTGGCTTTCCACTAGGATTTGCACTTTTTCTTCTAGCTCCAGTATACGATCTAGGATTGCTATATCCTTCGTCGGCTTTCGGATTTCGGTCTCGGTTTGCATAGTCGGAGAAGTGGGAGGCGTTTCCAAACCTTTCTGGATTCTGTAGGCTCTACCTTGTCCTATGCCATAGAGTCGCATTGCCTCTCGAATACCGATCTCTCCCGAAGCAATACTTTGGATCTGTTCTGGCGAAAGGACTCTTTTGTTTGTCATTGTATCGTTGTATATCTATATGTAGCTGTATCTTCAACATGTACCTAGGGACGATGTCTGTGGTTCTTGGGGAAGGTGGATTTGCGATGCCTACTGCTTTCTACTTTTTTTCTTTGCGATGCTACTTGTCTTCTACTTTTGATTTGCTTTGCTACTTGTCTTCTACTTTTGATTTGCGATGTCTATTGCTTTCTACTTTTGATTTGCTTTGCTACTTGTCTTCTACTTTTATTTGCTTTGCTACTTGTCTTCTACTTTTGATTTGCGATGCCTATTGCTTTCTACTTTTGATTTGCTTTGCTACTTGTCTTCTACTTTTATTTGCTTTGCTACTTGTCTTCTACTTTTGATTTGCGATGCCTATTGCTTTCTACTTTTGATTTGCTTTGCTACTTGTCTTCTACTTTTGATTTGCGATGCCTACTGCTTTCTACTTTTTTTTTTGTTCTTTTTTTTTTGCTCCATTTGGATTTGCTTTCCATCTCTTCTTTGCAATTGTGTTTTGCTTTCTATCTCTTCTTTGCAACTGTGTTTCACTTTCTATCTCTTCTTTGCAATCGTGTTTCGCTTTCTATCTCTTCTTTGCAATTGTGTTTTGCTTTCCATCTCTTCTTTGCAACTGTGTTTCGCTTTCTATCTCTTCTTTGCAATTGTGTTTTGCGTTCCATCTCTTCTTTGCAACTGTGTTTCGCTTTCTATCTCTTCTTTGCAACTGTGTTTTGCTTTCTATCTCTTCTTTGCAATTGTGTTTTGCTTTCTATCTCTTCTTTGCAATTGTGTTTCGCTTTCCATCTCTTCTTTGCAATTGTGTTTTGCTTTCTATCTCTTCTTTGCAACTGTGTTTCACTTTCTATCTCTTCTTTGCAATCGTGTTTCGCTTTCTATCTCTTCTTTGCAATTGTGTTTTGCTTTCTATCTCTTCTTTGCAACTGTGTTTCGCTTTCTATCTCTTCTTTGCAACTGTGTTTCACTTTCTATCTCTTCTTTGCAATCGTGTTTCGCTTTCCATCTCTTCTTTGCAATTGTGTTTTGCTTTCCATCTCTTCTTTGCAACTGTGTTTCACTTTCTATCTCTTCTTTGCAATCGTGTTTCGCTTTCTATCTCTTCTTTGCAATTGTGTTTTGCTTTCCATCTCTTCTTTGCAACTGTGTTTCGCTTTCTATCTCTTCTTTGCAATTGTGTTTTGCGTTCCATCTCTTCTTTGCAACTGTGTTTCGCTTTCTATCTCTTCTTTGCAACTGTGTTTTGCTTTCTATCTCTTCTTTGCAATTGTGTTTTGCTTTCTATCTCTTCTTTGCAATTGTGTTTCGCTTTCCATCTCTTCTTTGCAATTGTGTTTTGCTTTCTATCTCTTCTTTGCAACTGTGTTTCACTTTCTATCTCTTCTTTGCAATCGTGTTTCGCTTTCTATCTCTTCTTTGCAATTGTGTTTTGCTTTCTATCTCTTCTTTGCAACTGTGTTTCGCTTTCTATCTCTTCTTTGCAACTGTGTTTCACTTTCTATCTCTTCTTTGCAATCGTGTTTCGCTTTCTATCTCTTCTTTGCAATTGTGTTTTGCTTTCCATCTCTTCTTTGCAACTGTGTTTCGCTTTCTATCTCTTCTTTGCAATTGTGTTTTGCGTTCCATCTCTTCTTTGCAACTGTGTTTCGCTTTCTATCTCTTCTTTGCAACTGTGTTTTGCTTTCTATCTCTTCTTTGCAATTGTGTTTTGCTTTCTATCTCTTCTTTGCAATTGTGTTTCGCTTTCCATCTCTTCTTTGCAATTGTGTTTTGCTTTCTATCTCTTCTTTGCAACTGTGTTTCACTTTCTATCTCTTCTTTGCAATCGTGTTTCGCTTTCTATCTCTTCTTTGCAATTGTGTTTTGCTTTCCATCTCTTCTTTGCAACTGTGTTTCGCTTTCTATCTCTTCTTTGCAATTGTGTTTTGCGTTCCATCTCTTCTTTGCAACTGTGTTTCGCTTTCTATCTCTTCTTTGCAACTGTGTTTTGCTTTCTATCTCTTCTTTGCAATTGTGTTTTGCTTTCTATCTCTTCTTTGCAATTGTGTTTCGCTTTCCATCTCTTCTTTGCAATTGTGTTTTGCTTTCTATCTCTTCTTTGCAACTGTGTTTCACTTTCTATCTCTTCTTTGCAATCGTGTTTCGCTTTCTATCTCTTCTTTGCAATTGTGTTTTGCTTTCTATCTCTTCTTTGCAACTGTGTTTCGCTTTCTATCTCTTCTTTGCAACTGTGTTTCGCTTTCTATCTCTTCTTTGCAACTGTGTTTCGCTTTCTATCTCTTCTTTGCAATTGTGTTTCGCTTTCCATCTCTTCTTTGCAATTGTGTTTCGCTTTCTATCTCTTCTTTGCAAGTATCTTGCATACGTTCCAACTACATACGCTTTCCTTGGTGTGGCACAAAAAAAAAAAAAAAAGTGCTCTACTGTTGGTTGCAGGTCTCCAGAAAAAGGTAGTTGAAACAGGGTAGTTGAAACCCAAACACATCGGGGACGGATTTTACAGCATTAAGATCACCATATTCGCTGGCGTAGAGAAGAGAAAAGCTGTCGTCAATGGAGCTTGCGGAAATACCGAAAGTTCGAGCCAATTCGTCTCGATCGTCGTCACTATGAGTAGACCTCAAACCAAAGCATAGTGCTAGTTTACGGAACACTTGGTCTACGTTTTTGTAGCGCGCGAGAGATGCGGCATCGTTTAGGCGTTTCGATGTCCTTGAGAGGCTTGCGAATGACCAAGGATCTGCATGCTCTACGATCTTAGTCAGAATTTCTAGAGGGAGGCACGATATATAATCCATAGTGGAAGAGATCGATATAACTATATGTAATCATATCTCTAATAGGATTATCAAGTTGGATTTTACGTACAAGAATGTCTAGTGACACTTTGAATGACCCTTAGTTACCCCTAGTAGTATAGTCGGAGTCAGTTAAATACAACTTTTTCTTGTGCAACAAAACTCAAAAGGTTGTGAATGTTATGGACGCCTTTTTTCTTGCACAAGGGGCGTTATGAAGTGGATTTCTGAATTCACTTTATGACGCCCCTTGTGCAAGAAAACAAGGCGTCCATAACATTCACAACCTTTTGAGTTTTGTTGTACAAGAAAAAGTGGTATTTAACTGACTCCGACTATACTACTCTACGTCATTTTTTGGGTTAAGTAGCTAAAATAGGATCTAATGTTGCTACTTCGGTAGTTTCCAGTGAACAAAAAAGAAATTTCGCTATAAAACTTTAACTCAAAATAAATGTCTCAGTCGCGTGCTTTACCGAGGAACTGTTTTAGACGGCTTCCTTAGTTATTAAACTGGCGTCTTTAGGTGTATATATATATATATATATATGGATATCGATGTGAATGTTCTAGAGCTGTACATAAACGTCTACTCACTCGTAACAATGAGTTCTGCTTTCTCCTCTTTTTGATTAGGGACTGCACTTCTTAGCCACAGGATACAGCTGTATATTCCACTATCAGTCGTGGTGACATTTGAGATAGCCTGCAGAACAGACGCTTTTCCGATACGAGCAGAGCGAGTTCTGCCAATACGAGCGGAGCGAGTTCTGAAACCGATCCGAGCGAAGCGAGGGGCGAGAAGAAACAAGCGCCTGCTGCCATCTTACGGAAATTTGAATTCTGCCCTTTTCCGCATGGATTAACACGTTTATTTAACACGACAATGCTTTGCAAATAGGACAATGCCGAAGCGCTAATTCCTGTCTTACTCGACTTCCACGGCAAACAGTTGGAAAATAAGGCTTTTACCTATTGGTAAAACCGCCAAAATATCTCGCCTAGAAAGTACAAATGTAGACTATTCACTGCCTGCTTTGTTCTTCTAAATACTTTCCTGGATTAACGCTCAACCGCTCGATCACTTCTCTCTTGTCGCCGCCATTTCAGTCAGTTCGCAGGAGGAATGTGCGACATTTCGTGACACATGACAGCTAATTGACCAATCATTATTTTACGTACAGAATCTGTACGGGAAATGAAAATGTATAAGGATGGCTGCAGGCCCTCCTTCTTCTTCTCTCTTGTGCCAGTCTCCTTTTTCCATTTTCACGCGGACAAACCTTTGCGTTGAAATAACACTGAGGGCCTGTTTCTCAGGCTACATTTGAGATCACCAGAGTTGCTGTGGACTCCTTACTCACTCGTGTTCTGTATTCAGCAGGACATCTGGTAGATACTTTCCACTTCCAGGAGTTAAATATGTCATCTGCCATGAGATCAACTTTGCTATTATTCAGATAATACTTGTACCAAATCGGCGACTGGTCATTAAACTCTGTGTTCCTGTTATCTACGGTGTAATGCCATTCAAACCTCGCAGTCGTCCCACTTGAAACGTACAACGGTTTGGAGGGAACCTTGGTAAAAGTAGCTGCTCCTGCGTTTTAGAAATCGACATTTAAACATACTATATCTTTAAGTACTGTTTAATAAACGGGCAGCAGTGTTTTAGACCTGATAAAACACGTGCTGCGAGTTTTTTAAACGGCTTAAAAAACGTCTAGATTTATAGAGTCATGTAATTCAGTTATTTTGGCGATACGACCTATTTCGGCGGAGAAAATCCAAGTTAAAGTTTATGTAAATTAGGATGAAATCTTTATCACATTTAAAGATCGCTTCCCGCTCGGTGCTTTCCTTTGTTTTTGCTTCATGAACTATTCATGAGTTTTTTAAGTAATTATATAGCTAAGAACTTAGCAAAAAACAATAGGATGCGGCAATATAATGGACATATCCTCACATACGATAATCGGGTATATGTGAGGTCTGAGGATATGCCCATTTATATTGCCGCAACCAGCAGCAGGGAATTCTGTCTACGCATGCGCTAGAACTTATCCGTGCGGGTTTCCTGTGTGGTTGTGCAGGGAAATAAGACAACTATGGCAGCGTGCTTCGTACGATTTTGTTTCCTTTTTTCCCTACCTGCATTTTACTCAATTTGTTCAACACGATTTTTTCCTGAGAGTACTTGTAGAGTTTGTTGTCGGAGGTGTAAAAAAGATGTTTTTAAATATACTCGAAATTGAGGTTCAATTTAAATTTCTATCCGAGCTGCTTCGGTACCGAGGAGAGCCCTGCTAAATTGGTATCATATATTGCCAAAAAAATGTAACAAAACATCAGGATACCGGCTTTTTATTATATATATTTTTTTCCTCATGTCCCTTTTAATAACAGCTTGTAAGTGCTGAACAGAAAATAGTTGAAAGACCACTAAAAAGGAGTCATAGGTTTACCGTTTAGCCGTGCACAGCCAGAAAGGGTAAACCTCAAAAAGAGAAAGCAGAATAAACACTTTTTGGCTACATTTAAGAGGAAGAAATGGGGAGGTTATTCCTAATTCTACCAATCAAAATCCTGTCTGAAAACTAAATAAAATGGAGTTGTATAGCTTATGTGAGGGCTCTTTAATATTATAAAAAGAAATATATTCTGTTAGACACAGATGGACAAAAGAACAGACTATTAAACATGACATGCAGTTTAATATGAGATTAGGCAATCTTTATTTATAATATCTAGTACATGTACATAGAGTAATAATTCTACAGGCTTCTTCCTAGCCTGTTTACAACCTACCCCACATACTTCAAGATTATACTCCTTAACTAACAAAACTTCTACATTTGTATTTTGTCTAAGCTAGGTGTGAGGATTAAGGGCAATAGTGGGAAAGAATTCCCCAATTTATGACCCTGACTATAGTTCAAGGAATTTTGTAACTCTGCAGGGCTGTCAATATTTTTGACCACATTCTATAAATTCATCGGGTAGAATCCCATTGTTTTAGGCGACATTTATTCGCGTTCGTGAGATATGAATAATTATGATACGCCTTATTAGATATTCAGCAAAGCGCTTGTGATTGGCTGCTAGAGAATCCTTATGGGAATACCTCATTCCCATACTTGCTCTTGGGTCTGTCAATCACTGTCATTGGACTAACTGAAAAAGATATTTCAATAGAGGTTTTGCACCACCACGTGATGGCAGCCATGTTGGTGGCCAGAACAATAGAATTTTATTCCTTTGAGATTTAATTTTTCACATGATTGAACAAATCTCATTGTTCTGGCCACCAACATGGCTGCCATCACGTGGTGGTGCAAGACCTCTATAGACCTTGGGTAAATAGGTAAACCCGGTTACAGTAAAAGATCACCGCAAAATCAATTTGCCGTGGTTACTTGGGTTATAAGTTTTGTCGCGCGAAGTTTCCAAACTTATTTCGTTTGCGTTCGAGGTTTGACTCATGTCAACATTAAAATGAAGTATAATGTCTGCATTTAGAGCTTATTCGAAAAGCCTAAGTCAAATTCAGCAAGCTTTATTTTAGTGCCATATTTGTGAAACTAGTTAAATAAAAGTGAAGCTCGGCATTGTTCGCACGAGATATCCAAGCGAAAGATTTCGGCAAGTTTCCTTTCATGTCGCACTAAACCACGCGCAGCCTATTACGTTACATTACTTCAAAACCTGACCCGAAATTGAAATAAACCTAACCTTTTCCGATAGTAAAACACAGGGAAACGACGACAGAGCTCGTCCACGTGCAAACGAACAGTTTCAACCGAGCGGTCTCTGACGTGACATGAACTGCCATCATAACAATCTTTGAGGCTGGTGACAGTTGAATGGCCAGTCAGAAGTCGTGTAAGAATGAGCATTAGTAAAAGCCAATCAGAACGCGTACTGAAATCCAGGTACGCTGCTGGGGGTCACGGAACAAGCAAACCGTCGCTGGTTCGCAGACGACAATAACCAGGTTTTGTTCGGATGAAACGCAGGCAATTCGCTTCTAGGCCACACATAATCGTGGGAAAGGTCTCGTTTTAAAGCTTAAGACAAAAACAATCCGTTTGTTTAATCGCTTGTGATGCGCTCTTGATTTCTGAACTTGTTTTCTTCGTTTAAGTTTTGTCATTTCACAAAGCGCGTTGGTTTTATACCAAAGGCAAAGTGCCGCTTAACTATAATACTGATCAGAAGCTGGTCCTCAGTAAAGCAGAAGATTCATTTTCGGATAACTCTGATTCTAGGCCACACATAACCGTGGGAAAGGTCTCGTTTTAAAGCTTAAGACATAAACAATCCGTCTGTTTAATTGCTTGTGATGCGCTCTTGATTTGTGAACTTGTTTTCTTCGTCTAGGTTTTGTCATTTCACAAAGCGCGTTGGTTTTTATACCAAAGGCAAAGTGCCGCTTAACTATAATACTGATCAGAAGCTGGTCCTCAGTAAAGCAGAAGATTCATTTTCGGATAACTCTGATTCTAGGCCACACATAACCGTGGGAAAGGTCTCGTTTTAAAGTTTAAGACAAAAAACAATCCGTCTGTTTAATCGCTTGTGATGCGCTCTTGATTTGTGATCTTGTTTTCTTCGTTTAGGTTTTGTCATTTCACAAAGCGCGTTGGTTTTATACCAAAGGCAAAGTGCCGCTTAACTATAATACTGATCAGAAGCTGGTCCTCAGTAAAGCAGAAGATTCATTTTCGGATAACTCTGATTCTAGGCCACACATAACCGTGGCAAAGGTCTCGTTTTAAAGCTTAAGACATAAACAATCCGTCTGTTTAATTGCTTGTGATGCGCTCTTGATTTGTGAACTTGTTTTCTTCGTCTAGGTTTTGTCATTTCACAAAGCGCGTTGGTTTTTATACCAAAGGCAAAGTGCCGCTTAACTATAATACTGATCAGAAGCTGGTCCTCAGTAAAGCCGAAGATTCATTTTCGGATAACTCTGATTCTAGGCCACACATAAATGTGGGAAAGGTCTCGTTTTAAAGCTTAAGACAAAAACAATCCGTAGCCCAGAGAAGTCAAGCTTTTTTTCAACGTAGCGGTCACTTTATCAGCGTCGCTTACGAAAGACCTCCATTTCCAGATGGCCTCACCATTTATCTGCAGGTAGTGCAGATCAGAGCTTCCGATCAAAGGAACGGATATATGAATAAGTCCATGCAGGGTCGATTGGGGGTTCTACGAGCTCTGAAAAGAGCTCCCAATCGACTTGCTGGACTCGCGAAGATGACGGCATTGTTTATAGGTATAACTCTAATTCAAGTGAAAAACAGAAATGAACTAAGGTAGCGATTAGCCTGTGTATGTATATCACCTAAACAAAGGCTTGGCGTCTATTACCATTTGAATTAGCTTTGATTACATAGTTGGTTAAAACAATAGATTTCCCACGCGTAGCCTCGCACTGAGCAGTTTCAGAACGAGTTCAAGGATTAAACATGGCGCCGTGTGATAAAAGCTAAATGATAAAGTGTCCGAGCAGACAGATAGACAGACAATCTTTATTTATCCACGGTTTAAAAACATCAGTTGTACACGAAATATGTACCATTGCAATAGTAAAATATATACATTAAAAATTAAAAATGTAATAATGCATTAAAACTGTTTTACATGGTTGCCGTTTGGGAGTCCGATTTAGCACACAGGGTATCAATTTCCCTTTTGAAGTGCTTTATATGTTTAGACACTCTTAGGTCATGTGGGAGATTATTTCATAAGAATGCCCCACTGTAGCCGAAGCTACGTTTTAGGTAGTTAGTCCTCGGTTTAGGTATAAATAATTTACTTTCAGAATCTCTTAGATCATAGTTACTATTACGAGTTGTAAAGAGATCCTGAAGGTAACCTGGGGTGAGCTTATGCATGGTTTTGTATATCGCCATTGCTTTTCGTTTTTTTCGATGTGTAGATACGTTGTCCCAGCCAAGCATATCAATCAGTAAACTTGAACTCGTGTCATAGCTTGATCGAGTAATTACTCTGGCTGCCCGGTTTTGCAGTTTTTGCAGTTCATCATTTAACTGTTGACTTAAGCCATCCCAAACTGAGCCACAGTAAACAAAATGCGGCTCAATCAGGGCTTTATATATTTTTACTGCAGTATCTCTGCATATGAAAGGCCTTGCACGCTTAAGTGCGCCAATGCCAGAGGAGATCTTTTTTTGATATTTCGTCTATATGCTTCCGCCAGGACAATGTATCATCTTTATAAACCCCCAGAGATTTGGTGAAGTTCACTTTTTTTTTTCTTTTATCCTCTATACGAACGTCGATGGTATACAGTCGCTTTGAGTTTGTAGTTTTTGGCGAGACCCAATAACTCATAAACTCAGTTTTAGTGATGTTGAGACTTAGCTTATTTGCTTTGAGCCAGATATTTACATTTTTTAGTTCCGCATTGATTTTTGTTTCAAGATCTCTCTGGCTTGAGGCGGCAAAACTAATATTAGTATCATCGGCGTACATTCTTGGTAATCCCTCGTTTAGGCAGTTTGGCAGGTCATCAATATAAATCAAAAAGAGTAATGGTCCAATTATCGAACCCTTGCGGGACTCCACAAGTTATCGGGCTTTCACTAGACATGTGGCCGTTCACATTACATTTTTGACTTCTATTTGATAGATAAGAGTCAAACCATGCCAGGGCAATTCGGTCAATTCCATATTTCGCTAGTTTTTGCATTATAATTTGGTGATTAATAGTGTCAAAGGCCTTTTTTAAATCGATAAATATTACACCATTAAGGAAATTTTTGTCAATATTTACACACCAATTATTAGTGGCTTCAAGCAGAGCAGTGAGAGTGCTGTGGAGTGACCGGAAGCCTGACTGGCAATTCGTTAGTAGGTTGTTGTTGTTAAGATATTTGTATAATTGGTCGTAGATATACACTGGAAAAATCCACCCTTTTCCATAGTATGTAAATATAGTGTAAATACTTTGTAAAGAGACTGTAAATGGAAATTTACAATATCAAGGCACATTTACACACTTTGCAAGATATAATGGACTTTGTAAATTGCTTGTAAATTCGTATTGATTCCCCTGGTTTCTGTGTGAACCTCTGTAATTCTTTGTAAATAACATGTAAATATGTTGTAAATTCTAGTTGAACAGTTTGTCAATACTTTGTAAATCCCTGGCAAATGTTTGTCAATACTTTGTAAATCCCTGGCAAATGTTTGTCAATACTTTGTAAATCCCTGGCAAATAGTTGTCAATACTTTGTAAATCCCCTGGCAAATGTTTGTCAATACTTTGTAAATCCCCTGGCAAATGTTTGTCAATACTTTGTAAATCCCTGGCAAATGGTTGTCAATACTTTGTAAATCCCTGGCAAATAGTTGTCAATACTTCGTAAATCCCTGGCAAATGTTTGTCAATACTTTGTAAATCCCTGGCAAATGCTTGTCAATACACTAGGCGAAAATATATATTTAAGGTAGTTTGAAAGGTACCGAAAGGCGACTGAAATGAGAGATTTTGTGTCCTTTGCTGTAACATATAAACACTGTAACAGTGTTTATATGCCAAAACATACAAGACTATTAGAGTGACTTCTCTTTGCAATCTGTCTCAATTTCAACCCAGTGCTATAAAATAACCCATTGGATAGATAACAAACCACAATATTTTTTTCTCCAATATAAATGTATTTCTTCCTTTTCTCAAATAACAACAATAAAAATTCGGAGATATCACCTACACTGTATATATGTCCTGTTATGATAATTGGCACTTATATGATACACAAGTTGACATCTAAAATATTTTGGAAATCAAGCACAAGTGACAAGTGCAAAAAACAGGTTAAAGGACTTTGCATAAGGAACCATTCATTATTTATGGAGAGGGGGGAGAAAATTATTCCATGAGTAACTGTCTCTCAACAAAACACAACAAGAAAGGTGTACTAATCATACTGGACATTCTTATGAAACAAGGCTGCTTTGTACTTGATTCATATGAACTGGTTGCAAACATTATGGACATACTTGAAAGCAGTTCGTTTGTTACTTGTGACAGTACTTTTGTAATTGATCTTTTTTTGGTATGGCCTCCAATCTCATGTAAAAATGCAGATTGGGGCTGGTGGCAATAATCACATTTGTGAGTTTTTTTTCTTCTTGAAATCATTCTAATAGCTAAGTTCTTTTTTTATACATGTATGTAGGTGGTACAGTCATCCAGTATATTGATATAGAACAAAATCATGTTGTTAAAATATAAGTTCCTATCAACATTTGTATTATTGGAACATCTATACCGGCCCATCTGATAGTTAATTATATCATGACCCACCCTGTGTTCTAAAAAAATGATTGGTGACCACCCTATTACCCCCCCCCCCCCCCCCGCAATAATTAATGAGTGGTCCCTAATATTCATAAAAATAAATGTCGGAAATAAAGACATGCGAATGCCTTTATATGTGCAATTTAGTTTAATAGAGTAAATAATTTATAGCAATGATTCACTGTTAAAAGTCCATTTGAGTGTTTGTAGCCTATTCAGACTTTTCCTCAGCCAGGAGTACTCCCTGAAGAGCTGTTTTCCTTTTGCATTACCCATTTAACGTAGCTCTCAGGGAAGGATCTACATGTATGTGACTGTTGATCACTCCTATGCATCTGATATGCTCTTGAATTGCTAGCCTTGTCAAGCTTGACAAGTAGTGCTGGTCAAGTGCTCATTTTCCCTCCTTCAGCTCATTTCTCTCCTAGGGGAGGCTCTTCACAATGTACACAAGTCTCCTCTCTCCATCTTCTACTTCTTCCTCACTATCCTCTGATGACACATAGTTTGTGGTTGCTAAAACCAGTTCATGTTCTCTCATTTGGCCAATCAATCTTTTCCAGTGCATCTGATCAGTTAAACTGTTTCTGAAAAAAGAAAGAAACAAAACATGAAATAAAAATCAGTTTAGGTAGCCAATGACAATTAAATATATTGCTTCTTTAACTTCCAAGGAGAAAATTTGAAAAGCAAAGAAATGGCTGAGTCACTGAAAAGTCTCAATAGCTCTAGATGCCACTTGCATGGTGGTGGGTAGCCTATGTCGCATCCAAACTGAACCCCGGTTAAGTCCATCTGCAAATTAATGAACAAAAGCTTGTTTTGGACCCCCAGCAGAGTAGCACAATTATATGTACCCTCCTGATTGGTTTTTACAAATGCTCATTCTTACACATCTTCTGAATGGCCATTCAACTGTCAGCAGTGCGACTTACAGCTAATTTACATTTCAAAATATGGTGGCTTTTATGCACGTCATTTATGAGAAAAGCAATGGCATCTGTACTGTATATCAGTTTGAAATCAAGATTTGTTTGCTAAAACAAGAGCAGTTGACTGGAGTTGAGTTCAGATGTGGCACATACTAGATCTTTCCAAGCTGCACTGGAGATTTGTTTGTTTGTTCCTCAAACAAGCATTTTGTCGTGACAGATTCTATTTAATGTGTTCAGCAAGTTTCCTTTCATGTGGCACTATAAACCACGGCCGGCAGCCTATTGTGTTACATTACTTCAAAACCTGACCTAAAATTGAAATAAACCTAACATTCTCCAGTAGTAAAACACAGGGAAATGACGACTGAGCTTGTCTAGGGCGAGAAATTCCAAAGTAAACAGCTGACTCGCATGCAAACAAACAGTTTAACCGAGCAGCCTCTGACATGAACTGCCCATCATAACAATCTCCAAAGCTGGTGACAGTTGAATGACAAGTCAGAAGATGTGTAAGAATCAGCATTTTTAAAAACCAATCAGAGGAGGGTACATATAATTGTGCTACTCTGCTGGGGGTCCAAAGCAAGCTTTCATTCGTTAATTCGCAGACAGACTTAACCAGGGTTCAGTTCGGATGCAACGCAGGCTAGGTGGTGGGCTGATTCACGAATCAGACTAATTATGTTTGTGGAAGTTTGGTCTTTTTTCCTATAACTATTACCTCTTGAAAATTATAGTATCCCACCAAAGAGGAAGTTTAACTTTCCAATCTGAGCAAATTTTTGGTTTGTATTCCAAAAAGTCTATTTTTAAAAACCCTAACCATCAACAATGGATACTCGCTCATTTAGGGTTCTTAAGGGCTAATCACTAAACAACACTGAAATATAATACTGTACTTCTTTAAATGTTTATGTGAATTAATCTAAACCCTTACCAGACATTTTTAAAAACCCTAACCATCAACAATGGGTGCTCGCTAATGTAGGGTTCTTTAGGGCTAATTACTAAACAAAAAAATAAATTTACTCCTTAAATGTTCCTGTGCCACTGACCCAAACCCTAACATAAAAAAAAACCTAACATAAAAAAAAACCTAACATAAAAAAAAACCTAACACCAATGAACGTACAACGTACAACAAATTACCTAGGTCGAATCAAATTTGACCTGGAATTCAACTTAACCTAGGTTGAATTGATTTTGACCTGGAATTCAACCTTATTATAGGAAATTAACAATGCACGTTGACAACGCGAAGAAAATTTACGTTACACTAAATTAACGCGAATTTTTCAAAAGTTAGGTTTACATGCATTAAATTAACGCGAATTTTTCGATAAGCATCTTGCTTTATTTACTGCGATTTTCATAATTCTGCAAACTCGCACTTTACATTTCTGAACGCCAAACTGCGTTTTGGCTTCCGTCAATAAAACCTTCCAAGACAAGTGCACGGATGTTTCTAAGTTTTTTTTAAAGCCGAAAATTTGGGTTTGAAGCCTAACTAGACCCTATCAATTCAAAAGATCTTTCAAAGCCTCACGGTGAAATCACCAAGAGCTGCTCACTCGTTTGATTGACGGAAACCAAACCGCAATAGTTACTCTGAAGAGCCAATAGAGGAGTCATGAACTAATAAGGTTTTGAAATGAAATAAAGGTGCTTTAAAATAACAATGTTGTAAAATAGCGTGCATTAAATTTACATCGACATTAATTAAGATACATTAAATTAACGCGAATTTTGTAAAATCGCGTTAATGAAGTGCATTGTTAATTTCCTATAATAAGGTATACATAAATATGTGCTTACCCTTCTCCTCAATGCTAACACTTGTCCTTCTACTTTAATTTGTTTGGTCACAGCCTCTTCTCTTTCAGTGAGACTGTTTAGTGTAGTTTCAAAGCACCTGTGAATGATCATGCAGTTTAATGAAACTATTAAATAGCAATTAAAGTAAAAGTAAAGCAACTTTATTTAACGTCGGTAACTCGTGACAGTCTGATGAGACTGATAAACTTAAGGCCGACGGGAGTCCTACGATTTTACGTCCTTATCTGAGAAGACGTGAAGGTCTAACCATTTGCAGTTGTTTCACAAAGGCAGCACCATCTACTCAGTTATTTTAAGACCCCGAGTGTTGGTCCGGCCGGGGTTTGAACCCGCGACCTCCCGCTCAACAGACCAGAGCTTATAACCACTGAGCTAACCGGTTAATTAAAAGCTACAAAAAATGTACAAATAACCAACAATCAAAAATGTAGATCAATTGTACATATCTACATGAATTACTTTTTTTAACCTGTACTTTTATTTAAAGTGCTTCTAACCCTTCTTGACATTTTTCTACCTATGAACCTTTGAAAGGTTTTGAGTACTTCTGTGAAGAAATTTTTGGTTTACAAAGAATACTCTATGTTCTACACTTGTTTGAAATGGTGAAAAATTGACCTTTCCTGGCCCATGACCATGTTAGAAAAAGCCTGGGTCGATTCCTGGGTCGACGTCATCTCATTAATGCATTATCCTTCATGGCGCCTTTCTATCACGACAATATCAATTTATAGAAAATATACACAGTTTGCGAGTTGTTACTAAAGAAAAAAGTCATTTTAGACAAAATGCTAAGTATTTATTCAAGTTATTGCAAAGTCGAATTAATTATATGACATCTACCCGGTAATCGACCCAGGCTTTTTCTAACACGGTCATGGGTCAGGAAAGGTCAATTTTTCACCATTTCAAGCAAGCGTACAACATAGAGTATTCTTTGTAAACCAACAATTTCTTCGCATAAGTACTCAAAACCTTTCAAAGGTTCATAGGTAGAAAAATGCCAAGAAGGGTTAGAAGCACTTTAAACATAATTACATGTACATTTAAACATTACAACAGTTCTTGGAAAAAATTCCATAAAAATATTTTGTCTGAATAATTTAACCAAAGAAATGCAGGAAAATGCTGCAAACTTTGCTTGTTATTGTGTAGTGCTTTCATTTGACTTGACTGTCCTTTCTTTCAATATCATTGTTCCAGTAAATATTGAGATGTTAGCAATGTTGTATTTTCACCAAGTTATTTGGATCTGTTACCACTGAGCTGCAACATTCGTCTCAAATCAGTTCTGCTTTCCAAAACATATACGACATATATCTCAGTGCAAGCTCTTTCACTGGTTGGACTTAACTGATTTGGTATTGTGATCGATAAATATTTGATTTGGTAAAATTTTCTGGAATTTCTTAAGTGTTATTGCTTTAATTTTGGTTTGTAAATATTGTCACTGCCTCGCTTTGTTTGGGACTCAAGGGTACATGTACCATGTACCAAATTTCCTGCTTGCAGAACCTTCATTCCTCCCTTTCTGTAATTGAACTGGTGGGGGAAGGCAGCTCTGCCCCCGTCACAACATTGTTTGATCTACATGTAACTACCATCCACAACCATGGATGAATAAATTATAAAAAAACATACAGTGTGTAAGCTTCCAAGCATGGCAAGTGTTTTTGTGTCGCTTAGTAACACAACGCTTGCGCAACACCCAATGTTGTGACTGAGGCAGAGCTTTCTTTCCCCTTTCATTTCGATTATAGGAAGGAAGAATAGAAGGTTCTGCAAGCAGGGAAGGGTACCAATGAAATGACCTTATAAACGACAACAAAGAAATAAGGAATATACATGGAGGACAAGACAGAGAGCAAACATATTATTAGAAGTTTCCCTTACGGAAAAGACTGGAACATACTAGTGAGAGTTCAAGTGCTCTCAACCCAAGTAACTTGATCTTGTTCTCTCTAATGTAAATGCATATGGTCCTTAATTCTCAAAAAATTAATTTCAATATTTTTAAATTGTACATTTGACCACGGTGTCTAATAGAGAAATTGACAACAAATAGGAAAAATACACTGTTGACATAATATTTGTGCATTTCCCAGGCCCCACTCGAGGGTCCACCTCTGCCTGGAATATAGTGAGTTCAAAAATTTTTAACCAGTTCAAAATATTTACACCAGTTCAATTTTTTTAAACCAGTTCATTTTTGTAAATCTGGTTTAATCTTTAAGATTCTAAAAGGGAAGTTATGTTAACTGATGTTAGAGTTATTTTAAATGTTGGATTTGGATTTAGAATAGTTCACATGATTATTGAAGGAGGATTATAGTATGTGTTAGTGATTTAGCCCTGAACACCCTAAATTGGTGACTACATGTCAGAAACAACCAGTAAAGGGTGCTTAATTGTGTCATAAAAATATAAGGCTATAGTATGACTAAGTGGAGTAATCAAATGAGCTCATTTGGAATTTTAATAACGAGTGGAGAATACGAAGGACTTCTAAACACCCTAAATTATTGAGCACCCATTGTTGATGGTTAGGGTGTTTTTAAATGTAGGGGTAGGGTTTGGATTAGTTCACAGGACCATTGAAGAATCATTACTTATCTGCATTTAGTGATCTAAATTTAGCGACTATAGCTCTAAAAACCCTAACTTAGTGAGCACCCTTTGTTGATAGTTAGGCTGTTTATAAATTTAGGGGTACGGCTTGGATTAGTTCACAGGACCATTGAAGAACTTTCATATACAGTGCTTGGGTAGGGTATTCTGCAGTTGCCCCAATACTCCGGTTACTCTTTGACTTTATCGTACTTAAGACTTAATGAAAAATAAGTCTTGTGCAGGTAAATAATCGTGTAGTATGGTGTACAGTTCACTCATGTTTTGTTCACGTAAGAATATACAGACAATTGCGAAAATCTCAGGAGGGTTGGGTGTTTTTTTTTTTTAAATTCCCTCCCAAAAAACTAAACCTCATCTTTTTATGAATCCCAAAAAAATCAAAAATCCCTTTTTAGAATCTTGGAAAAAAAAACAGTTTTGAATTTTTGAACTGGTTTGAAAATTTTGAACCAAAATATTTTGCAACCACAACATATACCTTATTTTGAAACCAGTGCTCAAGTGGATCGGCTCAATGGTAAAGAGCCCACACTTTTGATTCCAACGTTCAGAGTTCGATTCCCACACGAGCCACAATTTACTTTAACTTCTTTTTCTCCTTTCTCAGTTTTATTTAATATTTTCCTCTATTTTAAGCTATTAGAGCTGCCTTCTACACTAAAAACATACTGGTGTTTTGTAGTTGTGTCCAAGGAAGGAGAATAAGAAGTGCAAAAAATTGTGGCTCATGTGGGAATCAAACTGATTGTTGAATTCAAAAGCGTGTTCTCTAAACCACTTTACCATAGAGCCGATTCACTTGAACACTGCAGGTTTCAAAATAAGGTATACAAATGTATGTGTAAACGTTCCGAGACCATGAACTTTGGGAACTTGCATTGTCAAGCGTAAATTGTTCGACTCGAGAAATGGGGTTATTTCAATTAAATGGCATTTGGGTCTTGGAGTAGGTACTGTCATGTTACTATTTGAGGTTTAGTTACATTGATTTTGGATGAAAATTTGAGTGTGGTCAGTTCTAGACTCTTAGGTGGAGATAGAGGTAGAGGTAGAGGGGTAAAATTTCAACAGAACTTGCTGAAATTGCATACAGAGCCCAATGAAGAACAGATAAAGACTTCAGGTGAGTTTTTTTATATATTTTTTCCCAGTCTGCATTTTATACGAGTCTACATTTTACACCCAGTCTGCAGATTACACTGACCGTAGTGAGACCAGCACTTTCACTGTCCTCCTACAAGTCCCACCTTTTACAATATTATACGTCAGCCCTGAAAACATCTTATAACCCAGACAATCCACGCACATGGAAGTCAGTTTGTGTAAAATATAACTCTGTCGGTAGCCTACTCAGTCCTTTAACTTCTTGTTTTTAGTCACCTTGTGGTTGTGAAATCCTTATCATTAGTTCTTTCTTTGACTATTATTAATTTAATTTAGTGTCATGGTCCCGCAGTAATTGGCTTGAGCTATTGCGGTCAACCTGCCTTTTATCATTCTGTTTCTACATCATTGTAATTTGTTAAAACTATTGTTTGTGGTATCATTCCTGATATTTATGTTTCCTTCCGGCGAAGCTTGAAATAAATAAATAAATAAACTCCAAAATGACAAACTTTCTCATGATGAAAGACAAAAATAACTACTCAGATTAGCAGAGTATACTTTCCAGGTAAACTGGAGAAAATGTGGGACAATTTTGCTGAAGGATGGCAGAGATTCGAGTGGATGAAAATTATTGCTTTCGAGCTTGAAATCGAAATCAATTTTGTAGAATAAGCTTTTGCAATGCACTTTAATCTTTGCCATCCTCTACCGTAATTGTTTAAAAAGCATACCAGGACATTCACATAGTATTTCCCTTCTATCTTACGGTGTTATTAATGTGTAGTTTTGTTTTAAAGAAGCTCTGCCGGCGTTTGAAACATACACGTGCTTTGTCGGTTCAAATCATTTATATAATAGGGCCGCTAGAAACTTCTTCTATAAAAATCACTCGAAATAAACTCGGGAAAAATCCACGAATGATTCATTGGCAATAACAGATGAAGCATTAGTTTTCTATTAAAGATTCCGTATTGAAACTAAGTCTTCTTAGTGAACAACATAATTTGAGTCGAATTCGAATGTACGGTGTGATAATTGCTAACTACTAAACTAGACTCTAGAGTAAAATTTTCCGGCTAAACCACATAAATTGGACCTTCAAATTCGTATATAATCTTACCTGGATATTCGGATATTCTTCTGATGTTCATAGTTGTTTGGAGTCTGTTTTGCTTTGTCCTTGAAGTCATCTGCACAGATATCGTAAGTTCTCCATGTTCGATGACAAAATGGCGGACGCAAACTGGGGTGTTTCGTATTGCATTGTGGTCCATACACAAACCACAGGCGTCCCAGTCTCTAATTATTCCCCAACTTCGTGAAAAACACGTTGGGCGAAGACAGAGGTCGGCTTGCTGGATTAGTACCGGCTACTGGTGAATAATGAGACCTCTAACATGTGTAACAGCCAGTAGTCCAATGGAACTAATAGCGAGTGCTGGAACAACACTGAAGACATTCAGTATAAAGTATTTACAAACCGATCTCGGGCCGCCAAAGCATCGATTTACAAAGTATTTACAAACTACCTCGAGGCCTCCAAAACATCGATTTACAAAGTATTTACAAACTTCCTCGAGGCCTCCAAAACATCGATTTACAAAGTATTTACAAACTATGTCGGGCCTCCAAAACATCGATTTACAAAGTATTTACAAACTATCTCGGGCCTCAAAAACATCGATTTACAAAGTATTTACAAACTATGTCGGGCCTCCAAAACATCGATTTACAAAGTATTTACATACTTTGTAAATTGTGTGTAGTATAAATACTCTTGTATAATTTTACAAACTATTTACACGGTAAGATAGTTTGTAAATCAATTTCCATACTATGTAAAGAGTTTGTAAATCAATTTACAAAGTATGGAAATTGGATTTTACAAATGAATTACATACTATGGAAAAGGGTAGATTTTTCCAGTGATAATTTTTTCGAATATTTTAGCAACAATTGGTATCACGGATATCGGTCGGTAGTTGTTAAGATCTGATTTAGTACCTTTCTTAAAAACGGGTGATACCCTAGCCAGCTTCCAGTCAGTAGGAAAGATTCCAGATACTATCGATTCATAAAAAATACACGTGAAAGACGGTGCGACAATGTCAGCGGCGATGGATTTTTATCCAATCCCGTTGCTTTCCTACAGTTTATTTTGTTTAATAGTTTGCGGACGTTGTGAATTTCGATTTGTTGGAAAGAGAATGCCCTATCAGTGGTTTTTAGATAGGTAAGAGGGTCAACGTCTATTCCAGGGATCTCGCGCGCTAGGTCCTCGCCAATGTGGGTGAAATGCCGGTTAAAAACCTCAGCAATGTCAGCAGAAGAACTGAGAGTTTGGTCTCCTATTTTGATTTCAGAGACATTGGTTGATTTGCTTGCACGGATTCGATCAACTTATAAACTATCAGAAATTCGACTGCAAAGTCGCTTTTAGTGCGTGTTTATTTTCTAATGCAGCTCCAATGGCCATGCATTTATCTTTGTTCACTCCTTCCGCACAGATAATAACTTTCAAAGCCCGGCGCTACCCTAACATAGTTAACCGACTCATCAGACTTGTTTTGTTTAAATTTTCACAAGGGCCTAACCCAATTTCTCTTTTCACTGCCGTCCTTTGTTTCGGTATCTTCTGTTATAATCCAGGAGGCGGAGCTAGTGTAGGATTGCCCGCGGGAGTTCTGAAAGTTAATAAGTTTGCAAGCATCGAAGGCGATTTGGCTGATGCAAAAACATTCAAGTTTCATGGTAGAAATATTTATACGATTTCGATAAGAAGACACTCGATAACAGATGAATACTCAAATAATCTTTTCCCGGTGTTACAAATTTTGGATACTTAAGATTTCCCGAGAAAATAAGTGTTGAATAGCTAATGAAAACACTTTCCATTTCTTGTTTTAGTTTTTGTTTTAACTAAAAATCGACAATATTTTCGGCATGTAGCCGAGTTTTGGCCAGTTTTCTTTGTAATTTGGTATGTGCGTTTGAATCAAGCGCGTGAAACCGTGTCACGTGACCCAGAAAATGTCGCCGGATGCTATATATGACTAGTGAATGACACTCAGTTATATATGACCGTATTACTTGAACAAGAAAGGGAACAGTGTCCATTATTTATAAATTGTGTTATTCAGTGCCACAATCAACTCTGCAAAATAAAGTAAATGAATTAGGGGAGGTAGTAACGAATGTGATTATACATTGAAGTAATCATGCAAATATTGACAATGGACAAGATAATAGGTGGATAATAGTACACCCACAGCTTGACTCATTAAACTCTGCACTTCTGAAGGGTCAACATTAGTAATTTGTACTCTGATATCATGAGATTTTGTGACCAAAAATGACACAAAATTAGTTTGAAAGACTTGTAAATATGAATGGTACTTTAAAATACTCGGTAGTTTAAATTGAGGCAAGTCATGTTAGAACAAAGTTACAGTACATCAGTAAACGTATGTGCAAAATCGACACCTTTATAAATTTTCCTGTACAAACAGTCATATTTGCAAATTATGGCAGAATATTAATGCATTCACAAATTTAACAAGTTAACGATAAATAGATGAGGTACTATTCTTCTAAGAAAACTGAAGCAGTACTAATAATAAATATACAAACTTCGGGTTCCTTGCCAACACGACTTCAATCGAAGCGCTTATCAATTTAAGCAATTTTTAAAGACAAAACCTTATAACTAAAATTTATTTTGAAGCATATAGAGTGCACTCATATAGTTTCATTCTGGTGGGTTCGGCTAGATTTCGAGATAAATGCTCTACCGTTTTCTATCCCGTTTCTCGAACAAGCACGTAAAAAAAGCAAAACGTTCAATTAGAAATACACTCCAAAAAAATATTTCGATTTCAAAGATTTATACTGGACTTGAATGACTGATTCTCTGGAACTGAAATTATAAAACAACAGGCACCCGTGTGGTGTTTTCAAGTTGTGTCCGTATCCTCGATGAAGTAAACCAGGTCGCAAGTTAAATTTTGTGTGGCAATGAAATATTAATAATACGACTTGATCATACGTGCGGCAATTTTGAGAGAGTTGAATTTCTCTGAAATGTGAAGAATAAAGTTGAAATGATAAGAAAATGTCAATAATATTTTGGTGGGTCCGGCTAGATTTTTAGCTACATGAAGATGAACGTTTTTGGTTAGTGGAGACTTCACATTCGGCTGTATAAAGTTAACCTTTACAAACTTCACATATTTCAGGATAAACTTATGTTGAAAAAAAATTAGTAGCCACATTTTATATCTCCTGCATATAAACTCCAAACTTTTACTTACCGTTTATCTTGACGTTGACCACCAAGCTCAGAAACAGCAATCCTGTCAGGCAGACAACTTCCAGTTCGCGCCAAATTCAATTACTTGTGATAGGACGTCCAATTGAGTGCAGTTTACTATTAAATTTCGAAAGAATCACTCAAAAATCAACTTTTAAGAAAGGAAAAATATCAACAGAGGTAACAAGTTGATCGGGAAATTTCTCGTACTTAATTGTTTGATTTCTGACTGATTTTTACTTCTAAACAAAGGCGTTTCCTTTTCCAGATCCCACGGCTGACACGAGGGAAAATCCTGATTTTTCCGACGCTTCGGTCAATTTTCCTCCAAAGAGAGTCCTTGCGCATGCTGACTTTCTAAGTATCTGGAACATACTAGAAAATAGGTACAAAAACTTGAAAAGGCATTTTTGGGCGGACAGAGTCTTGTAAAAGCTAAATTTTCATTCAGCTCTGTCTGAACACTCCTTTTTCGTTAACATGTGGAAACGCCCGCGATATATTATTTTGCTCAGCTCCAGCAGAATTCCCTGCTGCTGCCGCAACCCACACAGCGGTCAAACGTCTGCGCGTGCGTATTACGGTCACTCTGGTGGGCGGCCGCGCGAATTTCCCCGCGCAAAATTTACCTTAAAACATATTACAGTGAACTTCTACCCCAAAAAGTTATGAAAAATACGTGAAAGTTAAGCTTTTTATTTCCACAGTCGACGGGAAATTGAACAAACTTCAAACTGTGAGTTTACGAATTTTTTTCGTAATTTACCAAAATCTTTCTCAAGGTTTGAAACGGGTGTGTGAACAGTGACGGCCGTCGGCTCGCTTTGATTTGTTTTGGAATATGTTGTTGTTGCAAGACTTTTGACGCATGCGCAGACGTTTGACCGCTGTGTGGCCGCAACCTATTTGGCTATTAATTGTCTTCTTGAATATCAACACAGAAGTACAACATCATACACCTTTAGACTTCTTAAACGATCAAATCTCAAGAAAACATTCTTCCAAATTAAACACACCTGACATCAAAGCAATACGTTTTCCTATAATCAGAACATCTAAAAGTGTTTTCAAAGACGAATTCGCTCTATTGTTAGTACTTCCCGGCCTTCTTGTTACTTTGGCCATGTTGTCTCGAAAATCGACCTTGTTCCCGACTCAGGCGCGCCTTAAAGAGCCCTGGGAAACTCAAAGATGGCGTCTATAGCCTCGTTCCCGAGTTCACATCACGCCCCAAACCAAACTAGTACTGGCACAGGCAGCCCAAGCTAATGATTTTTACAAGGAATGTATGGGAATTTTTAGAAAAAATCTAAAACTGTACTAAAATGATCAATAAAGCCATAAAATCTTACCTGTGTGTTGTGAAGTTGTTCCTATTCATCACTGATGTGTTTATTTCTGGTTTGAGGCATTTCTGGGCTTTCTTTTTCCTCCCTTATATAAATATTAAGAAGACAGGAAACACGAGACGCCATTAGTCCACGTGGCGACTCTTCGAGGCCTCGTAATTCTTCGAAAATCCCAAACTTTCACCATTTTACCTCCAGAAACCCTTTCTTACATTCTTCTAGCACTCATTTAATCGATCCATCGCTTATTTCCTCGCTTTCTAAGTACTCAAATTCGACGGTTTCTGCAGCCAACCTAGTATGTAACGATCCGGGGTACCGTCAACTTGACCTTTTTTCATGGGCTGCCTGTGCTAGTTGAACCACAGGCCAGCCTGCTGGTTGAACGTGGCTTTTCTTCGGAAGCAGTGACGAACGATTGCCGAAGGAATCCAACACCTCCGTGTTTTTTTCGAGGAGATTTGGAGAGCGAAGTCATAAATTGTGCTCAATCGACCAATCGCTGAACGGTGAAATATGCATGGCAGACCCACGAACTTTTCCAGCAAACAATAGGTGAAGTAAATGTCAAATAGAAATGTAGTCGATTTCTTGATTTAGTTTTCTTCAAAAGCTGTTTCAAATGTAAAATAACCAAAAACGGAACTGACCAAGGTAAGTTGTACCAGTGAGAATTTGTTATAGACGATTCTGTTGAACTGACTGCAATATGAGAGTGAAAAAATACGTCCGTGTAGCGGCTAGAATATGGTGTGACAAATAGGTCAGTGAGAACTTGTATTAACCCTTATCTTTCCTGGAGCCTAACAGATGAGCAAAGAGCAGTTAGAACTGCCGAAGTAGGACGTATTAGGGACTTTAAGAGGCCGTCGACATATTCGAAATGCCCCGCTTAACGCACAACGGACGTTAATGTCAGACCCCCTCCCCTCCTCCCCCTTAACATCCACCCATTGTTTTATGCTTTTTTTAGGTCAGGAAAAACAGTAATGAAATACACGGGAGTTCACTTATAAACAAAGTATAAAACAAGCTTAAAGCTTTAATAGCTGCAACTGTACAGTCAGTCAGTACCTCGAATCCCCGTACGAGCTCATTTCGGATCTTGACTAAAATATCCATTCGGACACGACTATAAAACTGAGTTTCACTTACCTGGAGGTTTGAGGTATTTCATGATACTTCTAATCAAAAGACCTTGTTGAAATTTCCGGAAAATTCAACAGAAATTGCGTTCTAATGTAGATCTAGCTGACTAGAAACGTTTGATTAAAAAGTGTACTTCTATATATTAATGAAAAAGTGTTTGTTCTAAATGCCCCACACTAACGTCCATGCTCTTACCCCCTCCCCCCCTAAACGTCCGTTGTGCGTTACGCGGGGCATTTCGAATATGTCGACGGCCCCTAAGCAACCAGCCGACGGCGACGGCAATGACGACGGGACGTAGAAAAGTGCCTTTCTCACGAAATTTGGTGTCTACTATTTCCCTTGTTCGCCTTGAATTGTTTTTCACAACCAGATTTTCGAAAAATATGACCGAGTATAGAGTTCCGTTCACGCCGAACGAAAAACGGATTGATTTACTTTATACGTTCGCGTTCTCTTTAAAACGTACAATTTGGGGTTTTCACGTTGTGATTTTGCAGAGAACGGTGGAAATGTAGGCGACTGTAATTAAGGCTTTTGTAATTAAGGCTATTGTTTTATGCCGTCGTCGAAGACGTTGCCGTCGTGTTTCGCTTAAAGTCTCTATTCGCGCCAGTCCCTTTCAATGCGAGTATAAATAAGAACACCACTAGCGAACAGGCGCAGTTCATGTCAGATGCGATTCAGCTAGCTCCGCAATCTGTTCTCCACGACCATGGCTCAATTACAAGTCCCATGTGCAACCCAAGGCGGTGCAGTCGAAGAACAGCGTCTTCTTTTGGATAGAGTCGTTGCTGCACAAGAACTCCTGCCTCCGTCCCTCTTCCTGACCCTAATCCTCCTGACCAGCCGCCAGCTCAGCTTCAGGTTTTAATCTTTATTTCGTATTTATTCCCTTATTTCTCTTCGCTTTCCCCCTCGGTTCCCTGCCTTTTTCTGCCTCCCGAGAGCTGGCGCAGCTATCACAACTAACCTTATCAGGGAGTCAGCTAGCCGACACAATGAGTCATGTCCAACTGCCTCTTAATATTTAAGCTCGCTCAAGTGCTGCGTCCTGGAGGCCCCTCTGAATTATTAATTGTCGTTCGTCCACTTCCTGCTACTCAGATTTTAACAATTTAAGGCACTTCCCTTCGCGACCCCCTCTTTAGTTAAGTTTGGGGGTTGTGTTTGTGTCTAGGTTAGGGCTTAGGTAATCGAGGGGTCAGCTTATTAAGTATGGGTGTATCGCTGAGGGTTTGGGGTTTAGATCCTATAAATTGCATTCCCTTGTCGCGGTCGCCTTTTCCCATTCTTATCTGATGAGCGTGAAAGGGAGTGTCGCGAATAGTATGCTATTCGCGCCAGTCTTTTTCAATGCGAGTATAAATAAAAACACCACTAGCGAACAGGCGCAGTTCATGTCAGATGCGATTCAGCCTCCCGCAGTGGTAAACATGCCTCATAGCGGCCTTCCACTTCACGCTCTCTCTCTCTGCGGCTGTGTTCATGTTTCCCTCCCCTCCCCTCCCTATTTCTTTGCCACTTCCAATCCGTTTGAACACGGTCGCCTTTTCCCATTCTTATTTGTTGAGCGTGAAATGGAGTGTCGCGAATAGTATGCTATTAATTTCCTGTTGATCGAGTAAACGAAATCGTAACGCGTCTGAAAAGCCTTGGACGAAATGTTGTAGTGGTGTGTTCTAGTGGCATTTCCGCTACTGTATTTGACGATTCAATGAAAAGTAAAACTGTCCATTCCCATTACGCTCTTCTAATGGCTGATATGCCTTCTCTTCTGCATATTTCACCGTTCAGCGATTGGTCGATTGAGCACAATGACTTCGCTCTCCAAATCTCCTCGAAAAAAACACGGAGGTGTTGGATTCCTTCGGCACTCGTTCGTCACTGCTTCCGAAGAAAAGCCACGTTCAACCACAGGCTGGCCTGTGGTTCAACTAGCACAGGCAGCCCATGAAAAAAAGGTCAAGTTGACAGTACCCCGTTCGTTACATGCTATAGGTTGGCTGCAGAAACCGTCGAATTTGAGTACTTAGAAAGCGAGGAAATAAGCGATGGATCGATTAAATGAGTGCTAGAGGAATGTAAGAAAGGGTTTCTGGAGGTAAAATGGTGAAAGTTTGGGTCGCCAGGTGGACTAAAGGTCGGTACACACGAAGGGACAAGTCCCTGGCCCCTCGTCTGAACTAGGAAAAATATTGTCGCTGGGACAAAATTTTGTCCCCGGGACTTGTCCCTTCAAATCAAACTGGTTTGAATTGAGGGGACAAGTCCCTGGGACAAAATGACAAGTTTTTTCCTAGCTCACACGAGGGGACTTGTACCTGGGACTTGTCCCTTCGTGTGTACGCAACAAGGGATTTGTCCCCGGGACTTGTCCCTGGGACTTGTCCCTTCGTGTGTACGGACCTTAATGGAGGGGAGGGAAAAAAAGCCCAGAAGTGCCTCAAACCAGAAATAAACACATCAGTAATGAAGAGGAACAACTTCACAACACACAGGTAAGATTTTATGACTTTATTGATCATTTTAGTACAGTTTTAGATTTTTTCTAAAAATTCCCATACATTCCTTGTAAAAATCATTAGCTTGGGCTGCCTGTGGTACTGGCAACGCAGCGGCAAACGAAGGACTATTCTTTGCAGTGCTAGGAAACGATATTCTGAAGTGATGAAGAGTCTTAAATCTGTTCTCTTTCTTTTAAACGCTTTTCAAATTGGGATGATCAGTGAAACAGGTAAGGCAGAACAGGTTATAATATTTATAAAGGCGGAAGGATTGGTTCTTTCTCGATGTAAGAAACCCGAATGTTCCCAACATTTCCCAGTCTAATTTGTAAGACTCCCCAAAGTTTCTATCTCGTTATTAAAGAGACTAATCCTAGATCGATATTCTTCTTTGCCAGAGACTCTAAGGAGAGCACAGGTAGTCCAACCTCGATGTTTATTCCTCTAGGACACCACAGGTTAAGTCCAACTCCAGCATTTACTCATGGAGGACACTGAAAATAAGACTCCTCGTTTCCATGCCACCTCATGCAATTGGTGTCTGCCATTTTGTACAAATACACATAATAGCAAAGGCTTTGCTTATTGGGAGTTATCTCAAGCAATATTCTAAAAGAAAAATACTGATTAAAGATCTGATACGTACGTTTTAGGACTACATTTTTATTAGGGGAGAATTTTACTTGTTTTACATAATCATGTAGTGATAAAACACACAATTTGAATTTAAATATAATACAGTGGGCAAAACTCTCTTATACTAAAATTTCATGGATATTCAAATGTGTGCATTATGACTTACCAGTTTAACACCTTTAAAAACAACAGATGCATGCTGCAAATCTATGACACCATCTAGATTTATAGGCATATATGTCTCTCCGTTTGAGTTTCTTGCTTTTCTCAATTCGAAAAGTATAGTACAGTAGTAATATAATTAATTGCTCCAGATCTGTCTTTGACTTAGTAACCAGGCTTTACTTGGTTCCAGATCCCATAACATCCAGGTGATGGTAAATGAAACATTTCATTGGGATCAGCCTGTAGCTAACAGCCAACCACACCTATTGATACACTGAACATTTGTTCTCAGTTCGATTACAAGTACTTTAGCCGGGTCATGACTTTGTTGGATCAGCCCTATGGCTGTTTCAGGCCTTTAAAAATTCAGTGTAAAACCCAGCCTTTTATGGCTTATTGAGAAACACTCACTTTTATTCAGATGGTGGACAGCAAAGAGTAATTTGCTGCTTAAATTCTGAAACCTTGTAAAACATGGTTGAAATACCTCAGGAAAATTGACTTAAATTTGCCACAGTTAACTTTTTCTTGCCATACAACGAGTTCTGAAAATGCTGCATAATTTCCAAAGTTTTGTCACAACCTATCAGAAGCCCTGTTTAGATTTCTATTTAATGCTCAGTAAAGTTATTTGCCCGTAGAACCGAGGTGGTACTTGAGTAAAATAATAGTGATGTGCGAACATCTTAGATCGCCAAATCACGTGACAAAATACTCATTTGATCATGTGATCCAGCCTTTACCAGGGTCTTCTCTGGAGATGCCGCCATCTTAGATCTGACCGAGAAGACACTGGGGACGAGGTTGGCTGTCCTAGAGGAATAAACATTGAGGTTGGACTACCTGAGCTGTCCTAGAGGAATAAATATTGAGGCTGGACTATCTGTGCTGTCTTTAAGTGTCCTGGACTGCCTGTACTGTCCTAGTGCCCAAGAGGAATATACATTGAGGTTGGACTACCTGTGCTGTCTTAGCTCTGCTAGAAGAACTACCTGTGCTGTACATTTAGGTTGGACTACCTGTACTGTCCTAGTGTCGTAGCTGTCCTAGAGCAATAAACATTGAGGTTGGGCTACTTGTGCTGTCCTTAGAGTCTCTGGCAAAGGGTCAATTGATCTAAGAATAGTCTCTTTAATAACAACATAGAAACTTTGGGGGAGTCTTGCAAATTAGGCTGGGAAGTGTTTGGATAATTAATTCGAGAAAGAACCAGCTACATGTACATTTAGTTGCATTGATTGTGAATCATATGTAGATCTGGCAATTCCACATCTTGCGGACATTACATTCAGAGACCAAAAATCAGATTACAAATGCTTCCCAAACTTAATTTAAAATAGCTGTGCTACTTACATTTATGCATAGCACACCTTGTGGGTGGGCCTCTCTATTTTCAAAAAAAATAAAAATAATTCAGCTCATTATGCAGTAGTCAAAGTAAACCCCCAACCCAGGACTGGGTGGGGATTAGTGGGGAATTTGAAAAACGGGGGAGACAAATAGAGGAAAATGCCCCACCTATTGAAGCAATCGTGGACAGCAAATTGGCAGGCAAATGCCCTACCCCTGGGGACTCGTTTAATAAAAAACCTCATTAATTAACCTAACAATTAAGCTGTTCAAACATTTAATTAATAATCTAACATAAGCATGACCTATATGGCACATCATCATTTGAATCATATGCTTAAAGACAGATTGGGCAAATCCACTCCCTTTTGGAGGTGGAGGGAGGTTGACACATGCCCAAAGGAACCATGTATTAACAGCACATCCTGTAAATAAGAACAATGATTTAAAAGGATGTTTATAAATACAAACATCCCTGGTTAAAAGCCTTGTAAGATCCTCAAGGAGCTTACAGGATAGGCACAGGACTGACTTTTTAGAGGACCTTGCTAACTTCTGAATATTGGTACATTGGTTCTTGAAAAGCTGCAGTTCTAAGGAACTGTTTAAAAATCACAATTAGTATACTTGATGAATGTAATGATGATTCTCTTTCTATAATAATTTCTGAGTAATTCATTTCAGATTTAGATTATTGTAAATAATATACATACAAGCATATTTATACAGTTAAAAATCCTATGCATAAAACAAAGCATTTTGAATTACTTATTTTCACATGAAAAAGCCCACCTTTTTCAATTTAATAGCTGGTTGATATCCCTGCAAACAACTAACTTTCTTCTTTCACAATCTCATACCTTCAGTGGTCTCATAATCTTAGCATTTAAGTCCTGTAATACAAGATTGAAAATGTTGCAAAATCCGTTTGACCAACGCACTAAAGTTGACATTTAATTTATAAATTAAAAGTATCTATAGATATATTTGACAATGTGTTTGTGCTAATTACAGCTTTTCTACCTAATTTATAGATCTTAAGTTTTATAATGCTGATTGACATGTTTTGTTGTATTGATAGACTGTTTTAAAAACATTGACTGTTATAAAACTGACATTTCTGAAAATGTGAAAGTTTAAAAACATCTGAGAACAAGCTGAAATATTGTCTGCACAAACTAAATATCATGCACAAAAAGCCAAATGTATAGAACACATCTCCATTTAAAAATGTACTTTATAAAATGACTTCTTCAGGCCAGGAAGGTTTCCATGTATCAGCCTTAAAAGCGTTTTTCAAGCCATGCATAATCCTTCGTGGCCTCAACCAGGTGGAAATCTTATTAAGATCTTAATAAGATTCTTATTAAGATCTTATTAGAAACTTATTAAGAATCTTATAAGATCTTATAAGATCTTATAAGATTCTTAACAAGATCTTATAAGATTCTTATAAGATCTTATAAGATTCTTAATAAGATCTTATAAGATCTTATGTGATTCTTAATAAGATCTTATAAGATTCTTAATAAGATCTTATAAGATTCTTAATAGGATCTTATACGATTCTTAATAAGATCTTAGAAGATCTTAGAAGAATCTTAATAAGATCCTATTAAGATCTTATAAGATCTTGTTAAGAATCTTTAAGATCTTGTTAAGAATCTTATAAGATCTTATAAGAATCTTATAAGATCTTATTAAGAATCTTATAAGATCTTGTATGAATCTTAGTAAGATCTTACTGTGCAATCTTATTAGTATAAATTTTATAGTGCCAAATAAACTACATGCTGCCATTATACTTAGTTGTCTCCACCTACTCATTAGTAACTTTTCTCACAGGCATGTCGAGGGACTTATATGTAGGACGATATCTGGGTCTCCCTACTTGGGAGTAACCACTTGTAAACTTAGTACCAGGAATGTTGACCGTCAATAGGCCCTTGCAGCTAACAAATCACATGGTTGTACTGGAGAGCAAAAAAATATCTGACTTATTTATTCAAAGGCCTTGTACAAGATTGGTAGTGTTATTAGCAAAACCTGTTTGTAAATGCTATTTTCCACATCCAATCGATTGTCAATCTTTCTAAAACTGCGTTTTTTAAAGATAGCTTGCTCTCCAATCCAGCATCCATGGCAATGCCTTTCTCATGGGGATCAAGAGCTCAATTCATTTGTTAATGAAGTATATATTATATCAGCATGTGACTGTTAGCTGCAAAGACCCTATTTTACATAAAACCAGCAACATTTTCCAGCATTTTAAAGCAGTTTATTCTATTGTTTTGTATCCAACTTGGGTACAATATTTAATAATACAATGAATAATACAATGATTAATCCCATTAAGTGTGAATCCTTAAAAAGCTAATTGGCAATTTTATTGATATCGTATTGTGGCAGTTCTTGAATGTTTTCAATTTGACAATCTGGGTAAAATCAAGTCTAGTAAAACATGGCATTACTATAATATAACAGCTACATGTACAGTTGTATATGATGTCAAGGAGTCACCAGTGATATATATATATTGTCAAACTCATTACGGTAATAGTATTCATGAAGAAAAAACAGGAAATTAATGTGTAATACAAAATGTAGGTCATCTGTAAGAGCCAGACAGTATTGCTCAAAATAAGCCACAGTATTGGCTAATCCAATATTTATTTATACAAAACACCCTAACTTTTAGAACGAGCAATGGATCATTGTTTGATAAGTCATAGTTACAGAATTTGTGTCCATGTTTTATCGGATTTCTGGCTCGAGTTAGTATATCCAATAAACATTGCTACATGTACTCATTCTGTATCTATTACATACATTGTCTGCTCAAATCTTCTGCAGTTTTCTCCCTTTTTGCAAGGCTTTCAATACAGTTACCAGCCAGCCAAACAGAGTGCACAATTTCAGTGGATCTCGGACTGCAAAATATATTAGCCATTTCGGTAACAAAAAAAGGACTGGAACAGAGTATGTAAATATTTTTGAATTACAAAATAAACCCCACCACAAGAAAGATTATATACATCAAAATTAGTGTGTTGAGTGAGTTTGGGGACGTTTGGATCAATATCAACGAGGTGGTGAGCTTTCAAAAATCAGAAAAATAAGAGAGCTTGCACCTAGCCATGAATATTGCACAACGAAACATGTTTCATCATGTTAACCATTAATATTTTGCCCGCCTACTTGTGAAATTGTGGTGCCAGTCTCACCAGGATTCATAGCATTGTTGCCACAGACTTTTTGTCTATGTTTAATTTAATTTAAAGGTTTTATTCACAATGAACAAGAGTTCTGAATCTAAAAGCCATAAAAGAATAGAAGAAATATTGGCAGATAATTGATAATTTCGACCTGACTTATTAACTGCACACATTTTTTTTTCTCAGCACAAATTGTTATGAGAACCAACTGGCCTGAGTACACACACGGTCCCAGTCTTTATCAGTTTAAGAAATGGCTAATAGCAGAAAAAATATTTATCTGGCTCATAAGTATAAATTTAATTTAATTTAATGCTACACACTGAGGTTTTTAGGGCAGACTAAGTCCTTATTTTGGTAGGGAGAGCATTCCTTAATTAAGGAGCAGCCATGGAGAACACGTGTTTTCACAAATACAAAAATCTTCAAAACAACATGATATTCATTGGTTTTGTTTCTGGTATGACATAGTCCTTAACATGCTCTCCTTGGACTCAGCAGTCGTTGGTTGCCTCCTGCTTTGTTCTACAAGAAAACAATGTATATACTGTAGATTACCGACCAAGTACACATGATCATGAGGTCCAGTCAACATGTTTGAAGATGTACATACACATGAAGTTATACCACTTATAAATAAGCTAGGGCTCTCTAGAAATTGAAAAAAAGGCTACATACATGTAGTGTCTTATAGGTGGTACATTTATTTTTTATCTGCCATTTATACACTTTCTAGCCATGTAACATTTACTGTACATTTCATATTTAAAAGAGCTTCCATGCTCAGGTTTGTGATATGTGGATAAATAACCTACCACCACTTAAAAGAATATATAGGTTAAAATGCCATAAAATGATTGGAAATTGGAATTGTGCTGGTTGCCAGCCCAGAATTAGGGGAGTGGCTTCCCAAGGGGTAGACTCTCAGGCTGACCAGGGGGATTGTAATAAGGGTGGAACAAACTTGATGCTTTTCCCCAGGGGTGGGGGAATCTTATGAGTCAAAGTCCCCTGGGTCACGTTTTCCTAATCTCTCTCATATGAGCTTGCCAAAGAGCTTTTTATTATTGACATGTCTAGTATATGTACCCTGCATAGGAGAAAATGCTTGAATTTGTTTGAAGTTCACTAAGAATCACACTATAATTCCATCATTTTCTTGGTACACACGACTTGTATTAAGTTAAATACCATAAATTGTTTTAATCACAATTCAGAATTGTCCTAGAACATACATTATATTCACTACTCTGATTCACTTCTGATTAAACAAGCTAAATAAACATAGCATGACTTAATTAGCACACAGAAGACACGTTAGCACATGGAATAGAAGTTTGCCATGGCCCATGGTGTTATTACTAACTCATGATCAGTTCACATTAATTTAGCTCGTACGGTCAAATTCTAAATTCTGAAATCCATATTTAAATATAAACAGTCATTTATCCCTTAATTTGTATGTATGGTTAGCAATCACAAATGCCACGACTTAAAACAGAGTATAAAAGTTTGTAGCAATTAAGTCAGGAGAAAATATATCAATCTGATCGAAGTTAGTCATGTTGAAATACTAAGGGAGTATTTAGGCAACTAACTCACATAATTTAGGCACGCGAGATTCAGTTGTTATAAATCCTATACGTCCTATACTATACAAGTAGGCGATCGATGAACGTCTACCACAAATTAGTACGCAAAGGTTGGGTATACACTCATCAAAGCTTCACAAACAATTCAAGAACTTGCCTTCAATCTGCCACTCCAATAAGTTATATCCCGAAGGCTGAATTCGAAGATTCCAATAAAGAACAACTGTTCGTTAACCACTGAACGTTGAACGTATGTGGATTGCGGGTATTTGTCGATCCCACGTCTAATTCAGCTAGTTGGAGCTGAGCAAGACGGTTGGAAAATAACTCGCGTATGGTATTTTGAGCGCCAGAATTGTTGCGGTAATCTGATTGGTTATGAAGCTGACATTTCAAAAACACTCGGTGTTAAATTTCATTAGGGTAAGTTGAACCGTTGAAAGCGCAGTTTCCTTGATTAAAAGAAGTCAGGAAACCATTCTTTTTCTCCTAAATGCCTGTTCATCCAAAAAGGAAAATGTTTTGATGGCACGAGAACGAGAATAAGAAGTTATCATAATGAACCTGGGACGCTACGTTCTTCCCCCATTTTGTCCGCCATCTTGTTTTGATGTGGTTACCGCTGACCAGCTGGTGAAACATGCGGGCACATCTACACAATCCAAGTGGAGCTAGCTAAAATTACTGGCAAGGCTACAACTTACGGCTTGTAAAATATATAACCTAACTAAAACTAACAAAATAATAAAAAATGTATTTCATTGGGAACTTTGCTTTAAAAGGCTTAAATTTAATTCTGATTTTGTTCCAGAAAGCAGTGTATATCTGTTATTACACAATGTAGTTTGTGTTATTGAGATACATAAGGGGACCGATTGGTTATTACGTCCCGGGGTGGCCGGTGGTTTTAGAGAGGGGAGGGGGGGATTAAAGTTTTTGGGTCAACTTTTTTTTTTGGGGGGGGGGCTGGCTATTTTTTTGGCATCAACAATATAAAATGGGGGGTAATTTTTTCTTACATGTTATTGACTTGACTTGGATTTTAAAATGTGGGCAGTCAACATGGCAGTATACAAAGTGTGGAATTGCATGTGTTGCTCCGGCTACGAGTGCGAGGGGAAGTTTTGAAAACGTGTTAGTTCTTGGGGGGGGGGGGGGGGGGGGGGGGGGGGGTAAGAATTCAAAATATTTTTTTTAATCCACCACCACAGAGTTTTGAACAGGCTAGGCAGTAGGTACATGCCACAAAATAGATTTTTTTAAATATTAAAATTGGCACGTACATGTAACTGCAGGTATGTATGATTAATTAGAAGATATAAAAATGTAAAAAGTATTTTAGTTTAGATATGCACTGGTAGGTATGTAATACAGTATGCTATAAAATTTATTTTTATTTCTAAATATTGGTACATAACTAATATGACTGTCGTTAGAATATAATTTATGTAAAAGGTATTTCAGTTTAGGTATGCAGTGGTAAGTTAATGTAAAACTAGGTAGCTCAAAGACATTCTTACCAATTGGCATATATAGGTATGTAGGTGGTTATATATAAACAAAGGTATGTATCATATGTATTTTTTGACATACCTGTTGGCAGCATATGTGTATTTATCATTAAAGGAACAGTTTATATTATAGCAGTGATTATATACTTGTCACATACCAAATACGTGTATACTTTCAGTTTGGTATGGGATATGCAGAAATGGATAAGAATTAAATCATCAAATTAATTTAGATGTATTATTTGGTCTTAAATTAAGCTAGCTCATATTATACATGTATTATATTGGAAACCTTAATTAATATTCTGTTTCTTACATTTATAAGAAAAGGTAAGATCTTAATATATGGACCCTTTGCACGTTACGTCACAGCCGCCATGTTGGTGTACAGTTGACAATAGATTCTTCATTAGCTTCTTTTGTTCTGTACACCAACATGGCCGCCATGCCCTTTGTCATTTGAATTTCTGGGGATTGAGTGCAAACCATCTATAGGAACTCCATTAAGATATCTAATGTTAAGATTTCATATACTAAGATCATATTAAGATCTTATTAAGATCTTGTTAAGTTCGATGTAAGATCTTATTGATATTTCATATTTATTTAAGATCTTATTAAGATTCTTATAAGAATCAATCTTAAATGATCTTATTAAGATCTTAATAAGATCTTATAAGATCTTAATACTTAACCCTTAAAGAGCAAATATTAAGATTTGAGTAAGAAAATATAATTATTAAGATCTTATTAAGATCTGAAATCTTAATAAGATCTTATTAAGATCTGAAATCTTAATAAGATCTGATTAAGATCTGAAATCTTAATAAGATCTTAGTAAGATCTTAGTCTTTTTGGGAATCTTATAAGAATCTTATAAGATCTTATAAGATCTTTTAAGATCTTATAAGATCTTAATAAGATTTCCACCTGGGCGAATATTTACCTTTAAAAATGCATGAACCAGCAAGGCGTTTACGTTCTAGTATCGCTCCTCTAACAACTATTCCCCTAATTAAGGGAACTTTCCAGAACTCTGCAGCGAGTTTGTTTAATGAAATGCCCGCAAATATAAGATCATATAGAGATAAACATCATTTTCATCGGCAGGTCAAACTCTTTTTAATGAACAGGGCAAAAGAGAGAATTTCTCTGCGCCAATAGTTAATGGGTGATAGTTTAATGTATATAATGGTTGACAGTTAATGTAATTAATAGTTAACATAGTTTATATTATTGTTTTTTTAATGTCCATTATAGTTGATGTAAATAGTGTAGCAACTTACTTAATTTCTATTATTACCATTAGTTTTTCCTTTCACGGATGTATAGCTACTCTGTAGACAGGCTGTGAATAAGCCATTATTATTATTATTATTATTAGAGTTGTTTGTGATCACTGCCTCTTCTCTTCACAGAATCCTTGTAGGATCTGCAAGGATCTTTAAAAATCCCCGAAGATCCTTCAAAGATCTTTAAAAGGAAGGATCTTACAAAGATCTTTCAAAGATCTATTAAGGACCTTTAAAATATCTTATACCATCAATATTTTATTAAGGATATTTGAAGGATCCTGTAAAGAACTTGCAAAGATCCTTCAATGTTTTCTTGTAAAGATCTTTACAGGATCCTTAAAAGACCCTTGGAGGTTCTTTAAAGATCCTTTAAGGTTCCTTCAAAGATCTTATAAAGAAGACAATCAAGTATCCCTTGAAGTTCTTTACAGGAACCTTTAAGGATCATTAAAGGCTCATTTGAGGATCTTGCCTCCACTCCTTTAAAGGATCCTGCTAGGATCTTCTAAAGTTCCTGTAAAATCCTAAAAGGATCTTTCAAGGATCTTGAAAAGATCTTACGAGGAAAAAGTCAAGGATCCTTGCAAGTTCTTTACAAGATCCTATACCTTACCAAAATTTTAGTATGGGTATAATATATGGGTTTATTGTGGGCCATATATGGCCTGCGTATGGGCATTGTATGGGTTGGTGGAATAGGTTTATGGATATTAAACATGGGCAATAATTTTCTTCCTGTTTTAAATATGGGTTTTGTGGGATAACAATGAAACCACTATTCAAATATGGGAAATATATGGGCCACTGCTATCCCATATAATTACCATATATTTCAGTGACCCATATAATACCCACATGTTATTTAATGTGGGAAATATATGGGTAACTGCTATCCCATATTTCAGTGACCCATATAATACCCACATAATGTGATTTATTGTGGGAAATATAAGGGCAACTTCTATCCCATGTAATTACCATATATATATCAGTGACCCATATAATACCCACATAATGTGATTTAATGTGGGAAATATACAGGTAACTGATGTCCCATATAATTACCATATATTTCAGTGACCCATAATACCCACATATAATAGGGTTAATGTGGAAAATATAATTATATGGGCATGCAACTTCTATCCCATACTGTATATCTCAGTCATGCATATAATACCCACTTAATGTGGTTTAATGGTGGGAATATATGGGCAATTCAAGTGCATTATTCTCCAGCTTTCTCTAAAACTGAACACAATAACCAGTTGGAATATGAGCTTTCATTTGGTAGGATTAAAGCTTCCCATACTGCAGATTTATCTTCCACATTATGCAAATTAGGTTGTGGCCATTATCAATAATGTGACCTAATAATTATGTCATGTTAATAATACCTCATGCAAACATGCATATAAGTATATAGTCATATTAACATCCCAATCAGTGATATAGAGTACAAACTGTTGAATCAATTTACAAAATTATGCATAGCTGAAACATTGTCAACAATAAAAATATTGTTACATGAATGTAGGCCATGTGGGGTTATAGTAGGTGCCCATGAATCCCCCTGCCTGACAAGTGTATAAAGAAAGACTTTTCTTGAAGGCAAAATATAGGTGAAAATATTTCCAAAATGCAAGAAATACCATTTCAGAAAACATCAGTTTGTAAAATTTCCAGTGGAGCATACTCCCAGATCTCCCTTGAGAAATTGGTGCTTGCAAATTAATTATTTCTTTTGGAAGCTATGGTGAATCCCCCTCTCAAAATCCTATATCATTCCCTGAACATATCGTGCCACACTGTTTGGCTACAAATGTTGCAGCAAGTATTATGCCATGTTGAATGTTGAAAGGAACAAGACAGTTGTATGGTGTTGCATGCAGAAAGAGATCTACTTATAGGTAGGTCTATTATTATTTATTTCCTCGTGAGAAACATTGGTAAATATGCCAGCGGCCATTTTGGTAAATGCCTTGTATATTATATTCACCTCCATGCAGGCACTCTGCAGGTGAATGTATAGTGATGTATGACGTAATTATCAACCACAATTTCAGAGCATGGGAATCTCTATTCACTGATGAAATTATACTAAATACATATATTACACAGCAAAAAACTTCCATTCATCACTCATCCAATCTTCAGAGATGAGTAGTTCTCACCTCGGACTAGATTTCATGGATGAGTAAAATTTACCACATTACAATTTATTAGTCTCAATTTTCTTCAAGCTATGTAAGTATCTCTCAGTATGATGAAATAACTGCAAGCAATTTTAACATGTTTCTATTTTTAACTTTGCAGTAAATATTTAAATGTTACCTTAGTATATATCTAAGCCCCTGCTCACTGGACAGAGGTGGATACATGACGTCTTGATTCGCGGAATAAAATTATTGTAGCCTAAATTTAAATAATAAAAATGTTGACTGTAATAATTATATAGGCCTGGGATTACATATTTAAGAAATTCCCCTTCACAGGCATCACCTTTTGGGGATTTCAAAAGATCCTCTCCTGCTAGAATACTATATTTTTTGTGTGTAAGCTAAAGTGGTATGGTTCATAACTGTTCAAAAATTCTCAAGTGCTCGCTTTGAATTTCATGGGATAATTAACATAAAACAATGCCAGATGGAGCCTGAAATGTTTGCATAGCATGGTGACAATTACTTGTGGCTTGATTGTTTGACCGTGAGTAGTGACGAAGTAAACAAATGCAGTGCTGAACTGGCCATGGAAAGGTAATAATTATGCAAAGAAATATAATACAAACAAGAGCCCATCTGGGCTTTCACTCGGGCCACATGAGATTGAAGATGAAATACACTTTCATTTGACATCCTTTTAGTAATAACCGAAGGGAATAATTATTAGCTGAATTTAGCAGTCTTTAGGAGTGGCCGGTAGCGCGGTGACATTCATTCTCTGCTCCCCTATTATATATATATATATATATGTTATTTGATATTTTTGTTTTTCTCGTGTATGTAAATTAAAGAAGTTGACCTCTACTTATTCATGTAACGCACGCTTACAATTTAGTCTGCTGTTCTCCAGGTTCAGAGTACTAATAGATGAGTGTCTCAAATGTATGTTTATATTTGTCCCATATTATAAGTTGTATCCTGTCCACCTATGATGGAGCTATCGCTATATTTCTCTACTGTTCATTCTACCCTGCGGCTCTCTATCGCAGCTCGCGTCCATATTGGTATTTATTAACTGAAATACCTGTTGGTTATCTATATTTAAAAGCTTTTACCCTCCTTCCCAAAACTGCAGTCTGCTCATTATATTACAGAACTATAAAGGGAACTGTTGGAAGCCAGTTTAATTTCTCGAACCAAAACCTCGGCCGTGAGAGGATTCTTGTTCAAGTTTACCTTGAGAGTTGAATATTGCTTCGCTCATCATAAATTATTCTGTGCGAGTGTTTATTTCTCCGGGGTATTTCTGGCTTCGTTTTGGCGAGCGTAGGCCTACAGATCACGGTGTTTGCGCTGGTATGTATTATGACCGAGAGTAACATGAAATGTGGCATAAAACCTACGAAAGATACCTCAAACAAGAATACCGTCCGATGGCAAAATCTATCAGCGCCACGAGGTCGACAAATCGACAAAGAAATGCAGATATAAACACGCAATGATTTCAACCTCACCGTACCTTAATTCATGACCTGACAAGACACTGTTCAGTTTCACTTTCCCTCTCAGCTTTGCTCTTGAGTTGTAGTTGAGTTTGGCTTTGTTAAAGTTTCGTATGGTATTGTGCAGTATTTTTGAGTATACCAATCCACAGAGATTCAAATAACAAAGCCGTAGCGAAAGAGAAGCTAATAAACGAGAAATATTTTGCCCTCCTAGAAAAACACAACATCTTGCCATTTCTATCGAAGAAGCCTTGGTTTCAGCAGCAAAGCAACACGCTAAATTCCAATTCGATATGTGTGGATTAGCTGGATCCTGGCTTTTGAGTCCTTCAGTTCCGGCGTCGTGTCGTATATAAAATCACTGGCCATCTGGGTAAAAAACGCGGTCCTTCGGCTCCGACAAGAGCGCCAGTTGAAATATCCTGAGCCTGTTGGAAGGCTTTCGCACGGTGAAGTTAAATAAAACATTAAACTGCTTATATTTGAGAGATTGAGAGAAATTTCCTCGCGGGTCGACCATCTTGATTTACTCTATTAAATTTTGTAAAGAAATTAACCTGGGTAGTGTCACGTGACCAGCACAGTGCAATCTGATTGGTGGTGAACTTGAAATGTAATACATGGGAACAAAGAAAAAATAACCGCATGAGTCAAAAGGCCAAATTTTGTTGCATGAAACAAAACAAAAACCGCTTGCATTTTAAGACTCGGTGCTGCCACAGGCAGCCCGAATAACAATACTTATTTTACCTCGATGTATGGGGCTTATGAGGCTCCTAGTGTAAGAGCTGTCAACCGAAATACTAATAATAAACAATACTACAATTCCAGTAGTATAAACTGCAAAAATCCTAGCCACGTAAGCGTTCATCAAATAAATTTCTAAGGTTATATTTACCCTCTATATGATATGACTTTAACGAGTCCTTGCTCCAAAATCCTATCCTCTTCGAGGTTTTCTTGACAAGCATTTAGGTGCTGAATAAACAAGCTTGGATCAAAAAACTTTCTCAAAGCGATATGATACCCAACCTCGTGACCAGGGTCTTCTCGGTCAGATCCAAGTTGGCGGCTACTCCGAGAGAAGACCCTGGTAAACGCTGAATCACGTGACCAAAAATCTCCAGAAATCCTTGTGATTTTAATCACGTGATGTGGGCATCCAATATGGCGGCCAAGCTAAATATGGAAATGTAACACGTGCCTACAAACCATAGGCATCCCAATCCGGAGTGAGCGAGATGCGATTAACGGTATTTCCACGCGGCGAACGACGAAGTGAAAACAGGTCTACTAAACAGTTCGAAATGGAGTTTACTTGGATAATGAAACAGTGGAAGGGTATCACAAAGCTACCAGGATGTATCTAAGCTAGAAGAGAATCCTAAAAAGCCGTTCATTTTCTGTTAGCGTTGAAGCGAAGAGATCGATAGCACAAGTAGTATATAAGAGGGGGGTTCTGGCACAGCCAGTAGCTGCTACCACAAATCCTGGCGCAGTCCTGGCGCAGTCCTGGCGCAGCCCTCCTGGCACATGCCTGGCACAGGCCTGGCGCAGTCCAATGGGCGTCCGTCTACACAAAAGCACGCGCGGAGAGGGCTGCGATAGAGCCCGAAAACTTGGCAGCAATACTCGAAGGTGCTACTATAGCGCATTTTTGGGTGGAGGGCTACAGCATTTTCGGCTACCATTTTTGGGGGTACTGACGCATCCATTTGGAGGACGACCCACCCCCAACATGCAGACCACCATAGACAAATGCAACCCATAGACGAATGCAATCCATAGCAGGGGCACACAAGCACGCAGACCACCATAGACAGACGCAACCCATAGACAAACGCAACCCATAGACAAGCGCCGACATGCCAACGCAACACACCTGTGCGACGTGCTCGCGCCAGTTCCAGAGAAAAGCCGAGCTAGACCGCCACGCGAAAAGACGAACCCCATGTCATCCGCCAACACACACATGCCCCGACTGCGAGAAAGGCTATGCGAGCTACCAAACTTTGTGGCGACACGGCAAAACATGCCAGCCCACCCGATCCCCTAGCCCAGATACCAGAGCGCCAGGCGGCGACACGCCCACCAACGAAACTGGCGGGGCCCTGCCCAACAAAGAAGCCCGAGAGGAGCTGCTGCCAGGGCCGAGCGATACCCACGCCAATATAGCAGGAGAGCTGCGGAAAGCCCGGGCCGAAAACAAACATCTGCAGGCTACCCCGGAGAAAAGGCAGAAACGACACGAAGCAACTACAGCCCGCCTTTCCGAGCTAGAGCAAATTTTTTTTTTGGGCCCCAGGTCAGATCAGTGAGCAACTTTACCATGAGGCCTTGCGCGCCCAATCCAAGATGGCGGACCAAGATGGCGGACTTGGGGAAAGGAAATTGTTCTCGGGGTGGTGCTAGTAAAATTTTGACAACTGTGATGACGTAATTCAAGAAACCACGTAATATTGCCATAATAAAGGAGGAGTGGGTCAGTGCAGTAAGAAATAATACACAGTGGGTGGCTGGCGGCAATATAATAGTTCACGGAAGATTACGAATTCGGCACCGGCTTTTGCACGGATCGTGGGATTTTTAGTATTCTTACTAACCTGGATTTTTCTAAATGGAGCCGAATAAGGGTTTGAAAAATCTCGGAAACTGTCCCGACAGGCCTACGTAGGAAAGATCCACACAACTCAAACCACTCAATAGCATATGCAACAATGGAGGAGGGCGCGAAGGGGCGCCCAGGGGTGGGCAAGCCATTGGAAAACCATGTGATTTAAAGTGGTAAGCTGTAGTGCTAAGTGTGCACGCCCTACGAGGGAAAGAGAAATAATCTCTGACCCAAGTGGGACTCGAACCCAACGACCTCCAGGTTACATGTCTGGCGCTCTACCAACTGAGCTATCAAGTCAGATGAGAGCAATCGTGGGTATTGGTGCGTTTTATGGGGTCACGGCGATTATATATGTATATGTAGTTATGATATGAAATCATGTTTGCCGCGTAGCACTAGTAAGTGTAAAGAATGTGATTTAAAGTGGTAAGCTGTAGTGCTAAGCTAAGTGGTAAGCTGTAGTGCTAAGCTGTTCCATTGGAAAACCAGCCGGACTTCCAGGGGCGTCCAGATAGCCGAGGGCGGTGGCCCACTGGATAGCCATACGATGCCCTTTGGCATGCACAAGGACGCAGGGTGGGGGGCTATCCACGTGCTGCAAAGTCGCGGGCGCGGGCGTGGCAGGGAGATCGGGCGCGGCCAGTATGTTGGCAGTTGCTACGCAACACGGATGGCCTCGGGGGCGGCCAGTATGTTGGCGAAGCGTGGCGGATGGCCTCGGGCGCGGCCAATATGCTGGCAGCCGCTACGCAACACGGATGGCCTCGGGCGCGGCCAGTATGTTGGCAGATGCTACGCAACACGGATGGCCTCGGGCGCGGCGAATTGGATGCGTTTGCGTTCTTGGTATACGCTCGACAATGGAGCTAGTCTGCAGAAGAGGTAGCGCGCCGCGTTTCCCGTTGGAGCTGTTCCAAAAGCAGCAAGACGCATACGACAACGGCCCCGAGAAGTTGGAATGGGATTCTTTCGAAGACCTACAGCACGCGGCCACTCTAGAGACCAGCGCTACAATACTGGGGCACATCGGGAAAGACACGGCCGGAAAATGGTTGGCGTGGGGGCGCGGAGAGGTCTACGCCGTGAGATATCGTGGGGGCGTGTTGTTCTACCTCCCCGGCGGGACTGTGGTGGTCTAGTCCGCGCTACGCAATACGCGGTGCAGCTGCGATGGAGGCCAGGCGGTCCTTCTTCTCTTGCGGCGTCGTTCGGGCGGATGGCCTCGGGCGCGGCTAGTATGTTGGCGAAGCGTGGTGGATGGCCTCGGGCGCGGCCAGTATGTTGGCAGTTGCTACGCAAAACGCATGGCCTCGGGCGCGGTCAGTATGTTGGCAGTTGCTACGCAACACGGATGGCATCGAGCGCGGCCAGTATGTCGGCAGTTGCTACGCAACACGGATGGCCTCGAGCGCGGCCAGTATGTTGGCAGTTGCTACGCACACGGATGGCCTCGGGCGCGGCCAGTATGTTGGCAGTTGCTACGCACAGGGATGGCCTCGAGCGCGGCCAGTATGTCGGCAGTTGCTACGCAACACGGATGTCCTCGAGCGCGGCCACTATGTTGGCAGTTGCTACGCACACGGATGGCCTCGGGCGCGGCCAGTATGTTGGCAGTTGCTACGCACAGGGATGGCCTCGGGCGCGGCCAGTATGTTGGCAGTTGCTACGCAACACGGTTGGCCTCGGGCGCGGCGAATTGGGTGCGTTCTATGTGTACGCTCGACAATGGAGCTAGTCCGCAGAAGAGGTAGCGCGCCGCGTTTCCCGTTCGAGCTGTTCCAAAATCAACAAGGTGCATAGGACAACAGCCCCTGGCAGAAATGGGACTCTCTCGAAAACCTACAGCATGCAGCAAGCTGTGTTTCTTGGAACGCTGGCGCGACCATACTGGGGCACATCGGCAAAGACACGGCCGAAAAATGGTTGGCGTGGGTACACGGAGAGCTCTACGCCGTGGGTTATTGCGGGGGCGTGTTGTTCTGCGTCCCCGGCGGGACCGTGGTGGTCTAGTCCAATCTCGCCCGAGGCGCCGCTGCGATGGAGGCCTGGCGGTCCTTCTTCTTTTGCGGCGTCGTTCGCTCCGCAACCAGGTGGCAGAGCATGGGGGCGCGCGTCTTTGGCAACGCCTCGATACCGCGAAGCATTTCATCCTCTTTCTCGAGGAAGTGGCCGTAGGTCGGCGTATCCACGTCCGTCGTGGGCTCTGCGTCCTCGTTGGCGGGAACCAGGAAGAGGAGGGTGCGGGGCGCTCCGCGGAAGGTAGTCTAGGCGTTGCGCCGGCAGATGTATTCGCCGGGTGGCAGGTCGATCGCCTTTGTGCTGTCCTTGGGCTTAGGAGCAGGGGTCTCCAGTAGTGTATCACGCTGTGCGGCTTCTTGCTGCGCAGCTGCAATACCTCGGTGCTCCTGCGCTTTTGCAAGCAAAGCCTGTAGGACTGCCAGGCGTTGGGGGTATGGGGCGGCAACAACGTGGATCGGGTTCCAGGACACCGTGCGCCCGTCCCTCGACCGGAGGACCCTGACCGGAAGCTCCGCAAGCTTGCCGGCACCCACCGGAGGAAGCCAGAATGTTGTCCTCCCGTATTTGGCCGTATCCGACTCGAAGACGTCGGCGCACCCGTCGAGCACTCTTTCTATGCCCTGTGTTGCCCACACAGACCAAGCCTCGTTGTCGTTGTCCGCGCTGCGCAACGCAACGCAACTCTCGGCTTCGTGTTCGCCCGCGCGACCCGTCTGTATCCGAGGACCACCCATTTGTGACCGCTGAACAGGTCGGCTACTTTGCCTGTTTGGCCGCGCAGGGTTTCTTCGACCTCGGCGCGTGTCTGCCGCGACTTGTCCGCGTATCGATTGTTTGCATCCACCAGCTTGGCCAGGCGTTCCAGCTCTTCGGCGCGGCGTCGCTGCTCTTCTTCGCGTTGCTCTCGTTCTGCCTCCAGTCGAGCCGAAGCACGCCGTCGCCAATCCTCGGCGAACACCGCGTCCCGGATTTCTTGGAGACGCTTCTCGCGGTTCCTGGTCGAGAGCGTATACACCTCGCGGCCTCTAGCGATTTCGGGAACCTCTTGGAGGCGGAAGTATCTTTGCACACCGTCTGGCACTTGGCTGTCCGCCAGACCCAGGAGACCGTGGCTGTGGCTGGCAAGAGCGTCGAAGGTTCGGGGCCATTTGGGTGGAGCTGGGTCGGTCTCTAGCTGGCGGCCAAGATTGTGGTTGCATCGGCGTCTTTGGTGTAGCATCGGAGGGGGCCCAGCTCTACTCCTTCTTCGTTCGTTGCCATAATGTCGACCCGGAAGAAAGGGCAAGCCCGAAAGCCGAAGTCTGCGGCGGCCCACTCTACGGCCCTTTCCCAAGTCACCTCGTCGTCTACTTTCGCTTTGGTGGGCCGGACCCGGACGCCCGAGATCCTGCCCTTGGTCGTGTGCGCATACCAGGCGACGAATATCTGCCCTTGCGGCCGGTCGGCCTGGACGAGACACCGGTCGAGGCTGGCGGCCAGGTTCTCCCACTGCTTGGGGGGCGGCTGGACCACGAACAAGCCTTCTTCTTCCGGCAGGTCTGTGGGCGAAACCAGGGCCAAAGCCTCTTCCACTACCTCGGCAGCAGTGTCGGGCGAGAGTTTCCGCCCGCGGCAGGCATACAGAGAGACCTCGATACGGGTACATCCGCGGGCCTGGACGTGTGGGTGGAAGAACGTGCGGCGCAAGTGCTGGTTCGGGCAGTCCGCATAGTCGGCCAAGTGTCCGCCAATGGGCTCGCGGACCTCGCCCGCCTCGAAGTTCGACACGACCTTCTTGTAGAGCTTCGTGCGGGCCGTGTAGCCGGCTTCGCTCGTGCGCAATCAGGTACAGACGTGCTTCCCCACGCTGTCGGTGTTGGCCAGAATCGTGGGGGTATCGTCGCGCATGGCGGTAGCTAGGTCGCCTTGCTCGCGGAACCCTTCGAACGCACAAACGTGCTCCACTAACGTCTCTCGGTCGAGGACCCCAGAGAAGTCTCGCGTGTAGTCGATGGAGTAGAGACCGTAGCCATGGGCCAGAAGCTGGCGTTCGAAGGCTGACAGAGAGGCTTGGAGCTCGTCCATAGGAATCTCGGACACGGCCACCTTGCCACAAAGAGGCCAGCCGGCTCAACCCCGGGGTATATCTCTTGCCAATTCCTCCGCGCCCTGTTGTTGATGTCGAACTCGATCGGGGCGACTGTCTCCCGGATGGCACTACCTTCGGTGTTCTCTCGGGTTGCGAGGGTGTGGACAATGTTGGTCTGTATGAGGCCACGGCTGGTACCGTCGGGGGCCTTCCCCATGCTCCCGGGCACGGCGGTGGATATCCGCGCGACTATGTTTTTTTGCGGCGCTGTCCTCCCCTGTGGTACAAGAGAGGCGCCCGCCACGGGCTACGCAGTCTTCGCGGCGCAGGTAGCCGAATACGTATACGTCGTCGACGAATGTTGGAAGCCCTTCGAGAGGGCGCAGGTGGGTGCGGCCCAGGTTGCCGGCCACATAGTCGACCCGGGCGATGTCTGGCACGAGATTGCTTTCGTGCGTGTTCTCTAGGAGAAGGTGGGCGGCCACGGCTTTCTCGGCTAGCAGACCCATGCTTTGGAAAGTTGCTTGTACTGCCATCGTGGTAGCTCTAGCGTGCTGGGTGTAGCTTCGGTAGTTCCGTATGTCTTGGGCTCCTATTTGGTCAAATGGAAGTTTTGGACAACCCGAATAGGTCGAAAGAGCGGATCTACTTTTTCTTCCTGTCTGCTTTGCGTGTTTTTCCCGCACTACGTTTCTGCTTTGGAAGTTCTTCTTCGGCCAGCAGCTCTCCTTTGCTACGCATAGCTGTTGCTGTGCATTGGCCACGCTCTGCAATTCATCCCGGGCCTGTTTTGCTTCGGCTCGTGCTTCCTCTGCGTCGTCCCGGGCTTGTTTTGCTTCGGCTCGTGTTTGCTCTACTTCGGCTTGGGCCTCTTGGAGGGCAGCCGCGGTGTTTCCGTCCGCTTCGGCCTTCCACCCTTGGAGTTTTCGAATTGTCGCATACTGCAGGTCCGCGAGATTGTTGTATTCGGCTTCTAGCTCGAGAATTCTGACCGTATCTGCCTCGTGCCGTTGCTGGCTTTTCTCCAGGGTCGCCCGCATCTGGTCGGCTTTGGCTCGGGCTTTCCGCAGCTCTTCCGCTTTTCGGGTGCTTTTGTTGTCGCGGTCGGTTTCGGTGCAGGCCTCGGTTGGTGGGTCGCTACATTTTTGGGTCTCGGTTGGTGGGTCGCTACATACACAGTAATAGGCACATGCACGCGTTGGCGCTTTTGGTTTCGTGGGCGCTTGGGTGGGTGGGCGCGTCGGCGCTTGGTTGGCCGTCTTCGGCTTGGGCCTCTTGGAGGGCGGCTGCGGTGTCTTTGTCTACCCTGTCCGCCTCGGCCTTCCACCCTTGGAGTTTTCGTGTTTTCGGCCTCTAGCTCGGCAAGGCGAGCTGTAGCTGCTTCGTGTCGTCGCTGCCTTTCCTCCGGCGGCGCCTGCAGAAGTTTGTTTTCGGCCCGGGCTTTCCGCAGCTCTCCTGCTATATTGGCGTGGGTGTCGCTCGACCCTGGCAGCGGCTCCTCTCGGGCGTCTTTGTTGGGCAGGGCCCCGCCGGTTTCGTTGGTGGGCGTGTCGCCGCCTAGCGCTCTGGTATCTGGGCTAGGGGATCGGGTGGGCTGGCATGTTTTGCCGTGTCGCCACAAAGTTTGGTAGCTCGCATAGCCTTTCCCGCAGTCGGGGCATGTGTGTGTTGGCGGCTGGCATGGGGTTCGTCTTTTCGCGTGGCGGTCTAGCTTGTGTGCCCCTGCTATGGATTGCGTTCGTCTATGGGTTGAATTTGTTTATGGTGGTCTGCGTGCCCCTGCTATGGGTTGCGTTTGTCTATGGATTGCATTTGTCTATGGTGGTCTGCATGTTGGGGGTGGGTCGTTATCCAAATGGATCCTGAAGTACCCCCAAAAATGGTAGCCGAAAATGCTGTAGCCCTCCACCCAAAAATGCGCCATAGTAGTCGGGCGCCAGCCAGGTGTCTGGGAAACCCCCTTGTCCCTGTCTCCCCCCTCCACCAAAAACCTTTCTACCCAAACGCCCCGCGACGTAGACGGCTTTTTCCCCAAAAAAACCTTTCTACCCAAACGTCCCGCGACGTAGATGGCTTTTTGCCCAAAAAACCTTTCTACCCAAACGCCCCGCGACGTAGATGGCTTGATGCCCCAAAAAACGTTTCTACGTGGAGCCTCGTTTGCTTGTGTTTGTCTATGGTAGTCTGCGTGCCCCTGCTATGGGTGGCGTTTGTCTATGGATTGCATTTGGCTATGGGTTGTATTTGTCTATGGTGGTCTGAATGTTGGGGATGGGTCGTCCTCCAAATGGATCTGGAAGTACCCCCAAAAATGGTAGCCGAAAATGCTGTAGCCCTCGACCCAAAAATGCGCTATAGTAGCACCTTCGAGTAGAGCTGTTAAGTTTTCGGGCTCTATCGCAGCCCTCCCCGCGCGTGCTTTTGTGTAGACGGACGCCCGTTGGACTGCGCCAGGACTGCGCCAGAACCCCACTGCGCCAGGCCTGTGCCAGGCATGTGCCAGGAGGGCTGCGCCAGGACTGCGCCAGGACTGCGCCAGGAGGGCTGCGCCAGGGCTGCGCCAGGAGGACTGCGCCAGGATTTGTGGTAGCAGCTACTGGATGTGCCAAGACCCCCCTCTTATATACTACTGCACATGTTCAGACTCAGTCCGTTTGGCCAATAAAAAGCATCGTTAGAACAACCCTTGTGTTATAATCGAAGAGCCAATCAGAATACGTGACAGTTCAGCGTTTACAGGGGTCTTCTCTCGGAGTAGCCGCCATATTGGATCTGACCGAGAAGACCCTGGTCACGAGGTTGATATGATACCAAGGAAAATGACCGCCATAGTGTTTTTTTGGCTGATCGTGGCCCTATGTCACGTGACTATAATACGTGCTCTGATTTGTGCTTATTACAAAGGCAGGAAAACAAACCAGTTTGCTTTTTGTTCAATGTGGGAGGTGCAAAGAGACATTTTCGGTGTTGAATGAGCTTTTCCCCAGCAGAGGGTTCCAAAGGATCACTCCAACCCACTGTAAATGTACAAGTCCACTGACAGTAATCATTTAACTTGAATAACCGTGTTTTTTCTGTATGGTTTTCTTCTTTATACTTTCATTATGCTGCTATTACACAGACCTCGAAAACAAACACAGGCTGGTAGTGGTAGGCAAATTTTCCGCTAGCAGGGTAAAGGTTTGAGTATTAAGAAACAAATGCCAGGAATGAAATGGGTGTTTGCAAGGGAGCCTACACAAAACATCTTAGGAAAATTGCACCTCGAAAACCAAACACAGGCTCGTTCGCGGATTTTGAAATCGGTGCAAGAATCCCGGTGCAAACATGGCGCGAAATACAGTGTTTGTATGGGAATTCAATGCCAAATAAAATACGTAAAATCGAATTTCTGAAATATTCATCAGATACAAACTTATTATAATTATTGAAGAAGTAAACAATTATGTAAAACTGATTTTTTTTAAACTACATGTAGACTAGTGAGCAGCACTCCAATAACTTTGACTTTTCATCTAGCTTCAGCACTGACTTTGTACACATAAGGGGGTTTACTAACTAAAGCTACCTGTAGAATTTATGTAGAATTTATGTAGAATTTTCTAATTACTACAAGTACATGTAACGGGAAATTCCGAAAGAGAATACCCTGTAAAGATATGGTGTGCATGTACAGGAACTGGGCTGTTTACAGAAAGACAAAGCTGAGCTGCTATGTGTAATAGGAAAGGCTTTTTGTGCCACAGTTTTTAGTGGTAAAATTAATACACAATATATTTCACTCCATAATATAAGTTCAGTTTTTCTAATGAGAATTATCCAACACTGTCTTTTACATGTAGGCACTGTTCTGTTTGCAATCAGTAATAAATTTGATGTTGTGAGTGACTATAGTAGTTTCATAAATGTGGTCTTTACATCTAGTCAAAGGGTTATTTTTATCCTGGCTCAGATAATCTCTCTTCTACCTATCAATGGACATTACCTCTTTCTTTGGGGTAACAGAATGGGAAGCTGTAACTTAGGGTGCATTTGATTGACCGTATTCCGGAATAAGAATACACAGAATGATCACTACAAATCGCTCACATCTGGATTTCGTAGCCACTGGAATATTAAATTGATCCTGAATGTCATATCTCGGTTAGCATTTGTAGCTTACAGTGTAAAATGTGCCTGAACCAGTGACATGTTCCATAAAGGATATTTAAAGATCCTTGAGGACCCTAGGAGGATCTTAAAGGATCCTTGAAGTTATTTGAGAAAACTTTAAAGATCATCAAAGATCCTAGCAGGATCTTTAAAGATCTTTGAGGATCCTGAACAAGATCCTGGTAGGATCTTTAAAAATATTTGAGGATCCTCAAAGATCCATAAATGATCTTTAAAGATCATTAAAGGATCTTCAAAGTTCCTTTAAGATCCTACTAGGATCTTTGAAATCTTTAAGGATCTGCAAACAGGATCCTTAAGGATCTTATATAGAATCCTATTAAAGATCCTATTTAAGATCTTTAAAGATCCAAGCAGGATCCTCCAAAGATTTTCACCAAGGTCATGCCATATTTAGGCCAATCAGGGCTTTGATTGTAAATTTGATATATTCTAGGTTTGGAATCATGTTATGACTTAATTATCCAATCAGTTTACCCATTTATTTAGTAATTTGATATGATCAAGGCATGCCATTTACCAACCAATAGGATATCTTCTTGGAGCTCCGGTTTTAATTGAAACTTGTTGACTGACTACTCTATCTCATTTCCTGTTTTAACAAAACCTCAAATATTTGATTTCAAAAGACTAGCTTATCAAACTTGAAAACCTTTACAGTCACATACCATCTCTTCACTAATCTGTCAAGAATTTAACTAATCTAGAATGCAAATATTTGAGCATGGGCTATCATTATTTATGAACCTGAGTTAAACTGCATGAACTTGATTCTGTAGTTAATCTTAATTCAAAAGTGTGATCACTTGAAACTTGTCTTTATTAATTCCACTGAAAAAAAACTATTTTGGCCTTGTCTTGTCCTGTGAAAACAGCCGCCTCTATTCGCGGGCCGAACGGAGCCCCACGAGAGACGTCTGTGATTCGAGCCGAAAGATTCCATACTGATGACGTAAAATCACAAATTCACGGCACGGAAATGAGGCAGAACAAACACAGCTCCAACCATGCTCTGAAAACTGAACGAATTCTACTAGAATATAACTCCTGAAACCGAAATAACCCCAGCAATTGACAAAAGACAGTCTCGTGAACAATTATCATACAGGATAAGCTCTAAAAGTGATTATCCATTGCGCGAGACCCAATAAACCGAACAGTTTACTTACGCGCTAGAAACTGAATGCAATTGCCGTCATTACGACAGAAATTCTATGCACCAAGCTCTGAAAATCAAACGAAATCTCTTAGAATGTAACTCCTTAAGCCAAAACTGGGTCCCGTTCAACTATGAAGAGGATACCCTTGTGAACAATTGTCATACGTTTGCAGCTATGAAAATGATTTTCACTGCGCGAGAGCCGATAGACCGTACAGTTTACAAAAGCCCTCGAAAGGCTTATTATAATCGCGGAAGCGAAACGAAACAAAATAGAAAAGTGATAATCAACGAAATAAAAATGAACTCATGGGAAATGAGTCTTCAGGACATCTCCAAATGGTTATGTTATTGTTTCTGAAGACAGAGTTCAGTCCCGGGTTACTTGAGCTCAGTAGTCTGGTTCGATATCACTTTTTACATCCACAAAGTCTTTGTAGGTTCCCTAGCCTCAAATAACTTCTGCTTTTTTAACACTAAGTGATAATCAACTAAATAAAACTCAAAGCACCACACAAGCGCACAGTTTACAAAGCAGAGGGACTTTGCCATAGACGCAATACCTCTGAGGATATCAAAAACAGACCATTTGCAGCTTTTATCGGCATTTATGTGCCTTTTGCAGCTTGGCATTCACGTGATTGTACAGGATTGTACTGGATGGCAAAAAAATATTTAACTTCATTTATTTAGAAGCTTTGTACAAGATCGGTATTGTTATTAGCAAAACCTGTTTGTAAATGCTATTTTTCACCTCCAATCGATTGTCGATCTTTCTAAAACAGCGTTTTTAAAAATGGCTTGCTATCCAGCATCCATGGCAACGCCTTTCCCATGGGGATAACGAGCTCATTCATTCGTTAACGAAGTATTATATTAGCACGTGACTGTTAGCTGCAAAAGGCCTATTGACCATATTTATTGTAATAATATTAATGGTGCAGGCACAATGACAAGCGGTGTCAGTCCCGCACATTAAATTGTTTCATTATTCTCAGCACTCGACAACAGCATTACCATTCTTCCAACAAGTAAGTAGAAAGAATTTAAGAGTGTTTGATATTCACTTGTCTTCATTCCATTTCAGTGTTTGGTGGCATTGTGGGAGATACTCAGATCATGGCTATTGTGAACACAACAGCAACATTGCAGTGGAACACGACAGGAAACAATCGCATCCTTGCAGTTGTCTGGGGTATTAGCCGACCTGATAAATCTGATATTGCTAAGATGTTAATTACAGGGGATATATTGAGAGGGGTCACTTCCGATTGGAATGCCTCTGACCCTGTTTACCAAGGAAGACTGTACTTTGTGGGAAGCTGGAGTGCAGGTCATGCCTGGTTTGAGATACGAGAGCTGACAAAGAATGATAGTAATATCTACATGGCAAAAATAAGAGAAGAAGGAGCTGCTGATTATGACCTTAGTACAACAGAGTTGGTTGTCAATGGTAAGACATAATGTACTTGGTATATATGAGCTTGGTAACCTTTGGTAGATTGAGCAATCTGATTGGTTCACTTTCATGGGATTATCCATTGCACCTCTTATTAAATGTGCGAGGTTCATACGAATGTGCATGTAAGTTATGGATAGTGTACATGCATGGGCCTTAAAAAGGGGAAAACAAGTGAGAATCCATAACCTAATTAAGTATGTTTCTGCATGAGCAAAGATCAAGTTTAATAAGATGATCATTTACAGTCTAAAGTGAATTTTTAAGCCTTCGAAGAGAGAAAAGAAACACAGCTAAGCTTGAATTCAGAGTCGGATCGAAAGTTTGCAAGTTTGGACCAATCAAATCGCTGAACAGTGGACGTTATGCGATCAATCAGATCGCTGTAGCTTGACAAACACACACACATATCATAAGCTTAGATCGCACACCACTAGCTTATAATTAACAGATCGAAGGAAACATGGAGAAGCTTGTTTTGGAATCTGCTGTTCGTGGATATCACGTCTACAAGGATATCTGGACTCCAAACATTGGAGAGAATCTTGATGCTGAAAATGAAATAGGAAATGAAGTTGATAGATTTGCTGTCGGGGTCCTTAAAGCTGGAGAAACAGTTGGCCATCTCCCTCGTGAGTATTCTAAAGTAGCGTGGTATTTTCTCGCTCGTGGTGGAAAGATCTCGATCGAAGTTACCGGCAAGCAGCGACATTGCAGAAAACTTTGTGGAGGAATGGAAATACCATGTCTTGTAACGTTTAGCTGTTCAAGGAAAGCGACTGTGAACCACATGAAATACCTTTTAACGGGGATGGTTTAGTTAAACCACATAACACAATCGGCTCTTTTAAGAGCCACCAAATTTGCAAAAGCAATGACCAATGCTTCTAGTTTAGTTTTAATAAAGGTTTAGTGGTATCCACCTACAGTGGAGTTTAAACAAATGGTAATTTATGCGAATGTTTGATACCTTTTCTAGGTGTTCCCGTAGATAAGCCGCACCCCCGATTATGAACGAAAATTTTGGGTGAAAAGGTGTGGCTTATCTACGGGTGTTTACAGTACATAGTTTACATAACAAAATTACTAGTGTGCGGTTTGAAGGGAGAAGAGCACAGCTACTTAGATAGAGCAAAAGCTAATCGAGCTAAGTAGCTGGGCCATGCCGGAATAATTGATACAGTAGCACTCATAGATTGGATGGAAATAAAATACAAAAAGTACAATACTAATACACACAAAGCGTATCTATAATAAACGTACCAAAAAAGCATTATACGTACACAAAAGATGGAAGTGGGCATACGTTTAAGTACATCAATATGTCAGTCTATTAAGTAATTGTTTACCTTCCATTCTCTATTAAGTAGCATTGTTTAAACTTAAAATTGTATAATGTTCACACAGCATATTGTTTTAGTTCAATCTGTCAATGTTCACACAGCAAAGTCATTAAGATATGCTGGTGCTTGTCTAACTCGAGAAGGTCTGTCATAGGCCTTTGCAGCTTGTAGTGTAGGGCATCCTGTACCAGTGTGTTAGACAGATTTTCCCCTCGGACACAATACTACTTCTCTTGCTCCAAAGGCACAGACAGTTTGAAGCAACAAAGTATTTGCTATATATTTCAAGTCCTCATTAATTATTCACGAGGTATTCAGCCAATCCAATGGTCTGATTTTAATCCCTTGAGGACACTGGATACCTGGTCTAGTCCTCCTAGCAGTAACTGGAAAAGTTTCTAGTTACTGAAACTGAGAGCAGAAAATAACATGTTATCTTTATGCAATGAAAAAATAGCTTCTATAATATGAGTAATACCTCTAATAGAACATGCATATAATATACTATGTATACAGCATACCTTTCATTTGATTTATTCATCATATTTACATCCGACCGGCCTCTCGACTCCAAATATCTTTTTAGGGAAGCAACAATCTGATACAGAGTTTTTGCCGGGTATCTCTCTCCTTTCTTGTTGCACACCTCTTGGAGAAATTTGGAAATCCAAAAATTAAGTGACGGCACACTCATTTTTTCCCATGGCTTAATATCCAAGTTTTCAACTTCCTCGTGAGGTACAAATGTTGACTGACTTTTGGGTTCAAAAGTGGCCATCTTGTTTTCTCTATTATCACGCCATTCAGTAAAGATGTTCACTGCCCAGTTATTCTTGTATAATGTTGCTTTTGGGATAGCATTTTTCAATTTTAAATCTTGTTCCTTCGGCGCTAGAGGTTTTCTGAACCGCTTTAGTGGAGGCTCAAACTCGTCAGAGGAATCGGTTGCTCTTGACGCCATGCTGGATTTGCACTGAACTGAACCGGAAAACTGTAACTCGCAACGCAGGCTTGATTTAGCATATCCCGAGAGACTATGCCTTTAGAAAACATCATTACTTGAAAGCAATATGTACGAATGGCATGAATAGCACTGATTATTATTATGATTGCTCAATAAAGTTTTGTTCAATTAACACTGAACTAGCTTAATTGAAACCAGTAACTGTAACAGGTAATGCAGCTAACATATCCCGAGAGACTATGCTTTAAAAAATATTTGATTGCATTATGAACAAAAGGCAATTGAATAGCACTGATTGTTCAATTAACTTTGCTCTTCATAATAACAGTGATTAAAAGAATTTGTAGCCCTATTTTCTCGATATTTTTTAGTTTTCCTTGCAAAATACTAAACTACCAGCAACTTTTATTTGTCTTTGATTCCTCCCGAATAATTAATGAGGAGTTGAAGTCGTTCAAAGTCCTCCAATTTCGGACTGGACGGGATTTCAAGTCCTTGCAATTAGTTCCAGTCCTCGGCTGCGCCTCGGACTGGAACAAATTGCGCGGACTTGAAATCCCCGTCCAGTCCTCATTGTCGGACTTTAAACATTACATATATATATATATATATATACACCCGATCAAAAAAAAGATGACACTCCAGATTATATATATATATCCCCATGCGTGTGTTTGTTTTTCCTGAGAAAGCAGTACCATAGGGATCGGAACGAGGACAATGCGCAAACAATCGCTTTGTTTAGTGCCTAAATGCCTAACAATTTTTCTTAGCGCCAGTGGGACTTGAAATCAATAACCGTTCAAACGTTATAAACAAAGGAAAGTTTAAGTGTTTATAGTGCAGCATTTATTTTCATTGTTTGCTTTTCTTTTGGGGTTTAAAGACCTATAAGAAATAATGCCGTGGTTGCGAAATGTTTAGGTCCCTGGCTATGTCTAGTTGGGGCCGAATCGATACAATATAAAAGATAATTTTGGCTTTCAAAATAATATTTCAAAATCCGAAAGAATGAAAAATCCGAGCGTGTTATCGGCCAAAAGACACCAGTTTAATAACTAAGGAAGCCGTCTAAAGCAGTTTCCTCGGTAAAGCACGCGACTGAGACATTTATTTTGAGTTAAAGTTTCATAGCGAAATTTCTGCCACCTTTGTCCACTGGAAACTACCGAAGTAGCAATATTAGATCCAATTTTAGCTACTTAACCCAAACAATTACGTAGTTTTGCTTGAATTCTAGCGCGGAAATTAAATTTTGCTCAGACCGGTGAGCGATGACCGATTTCACTTCAGCCTCTAGTTCTACAATTCAGTACTTTTTAAAAGAGAACTGATCCAACATTATGTTCAGATGAGAAAGAAATCATGTTGCTTTTGTAACAGTGGTATCGCCGGAAACTCTTGGATATAAGACATCCACAAGAACATATTTTTCGAGAAAAAATGAAATTATTTGGATGTTAATTGTTTTTTTATCTCGATCACGTTCTATCCAACTGAAGCGACTGAAGGCAAACATTTCAACATGACCTTTAAAAAAATGGTAGAAATTTCGATACACAACCGCGCGTGCTCTACTGAATAAACTACTGTAGAAATTTATTTTGATTATCAAACAGTAATGTTTCGAAGTCTGCTAATATTTTTTATTTTTTACCCGCACGGTAATTCCTGCACTTGACGAGATTGGCGGCCGCGTTTTGTTTAGGTCGAATTATGCTCAGTTGAAAAATGGTTAACTGAATTAATGTGAGTATACTATGGGGTTTTGATGCTTTTCAAGCGTTCTGAGCACGTGACTAAACCCCCTAATGATTTGGCATCGCAATTCTTTTCTAAAAACCATTAAGGCAAAGTTTTTCTAAGCGAACTGGTACTTCATTAAATTTGTTTAAAGCCCCAAGAGAAGATCAAACAATGTGAAAAAATGCTGCGCTATAAAAACTTTAACTTTCCTTTATTTCTAATGTTTGTAAACTTCAAACTCTCTGGCGCTAAGAAAGATTGTTAGGTACTTAGGCACTAAACGAAGCGATTGTTTGCGCATTGTACTCGTACAGATCCCTATGGTATTGTTTTCCCAGGTAACAACAAAGACACATATGGGGATATATATACTCTGGAGTGTCATCTTTTTTTTGATCGGGTGTATATATATATATCTAGCATGTTTTCACAAAAGGGGGTCTTAGGTTCTAGGGCTCCTTTTGTGAAAACAGCGTAGATGTTGTGTGCCTTTAGCTTTAAAAGCCAGTAACTCGTGTTTCTGCCGTTTTCTTGAAAGCGCAAATGATCTGTAGGTATTTTATGGGAGTGGTGTGGGGTGAAGAGTGAAGAGGTGAAGAGTGGTGTGGGGTGAAGAGTAATTTTCGCGAAAAACCTACTTTGCCTGACGTATGGCGCAACGATTTGCTTAGTGAAAGATGTACATTTTCCACTAGGTCTGAGAAAAAAAGATGAAAACGTTGAAAAGTGAGTTACTGGCTTTTAAAGCCAACAAGTACGCATTAATTTACTTGTGTAACCTAAATTTCGAAGTGGCGCCATGTCTCGACCTTTTAATGGATTTCGATGCACTATACTGCAATACAACGTTCTCGTCCTGTAGATCAAGTTTAATGGATGGAATTTTGCCGTATTTTGAGTAGAAATGCCAGAAAATGTTTTTTTTTCTAACCTAACCTTAATCTCTCAAAAGTTACTTGTGTAACCTAAATTTCAAAGTGGCGCCATTTCTCGACCTTTTAATGGATTTCGATGCACTATACGGCAATACAACGTTCTCGTCCTGTAGATCAAGTTTAATTAATGGAATTTTCCTGTATTTTCAGTAAAAAAAACTAGAGAATGGCCTTTTTCTAACCTAACCCTAACCTCTAGCTCTCAAATAAAGAAATTATGGGATAAATCTCACACAAGTAAATTATGGGATAGAAAGGCCAGAAAAGTCTTAAACTGTCATTTGCCGTTTCAAGAAAACAGCAAAAACACGAGTTACTGGCTTTTAAAGCTAAAGGCACACAAGATCTAGCATGTTTTCACAAAAGGGGGTCTTAGGTTCTAGGGCTCCTTTTGTGAAAACAGCGTAGATATATATATATATATATTAAGTATATAGAGAGAGAAGAAACCCGTCCCTAATATTAATAATCAGAATAAAGGTGAAAGAGAAAAATATGCCCTGAATGGGATTCGAACCCACGGCCTCGGTACACTATTCCGATGTGTTAACCACTACACCATCAGGACGACCACGCTGGAAATGCAGCCGGCTTTGGTTATTTGTGGTACCGTGAGTTTTCCCAGGCTTTTTCTCTTTCGGGTTCGGGACGGGAAAGCCCATAACTTCTCAACTAAGTTGGACGTATGTGCCTGTGAATCAATAATGATCCTTAGGTTGAAAGCTTAGTTGAGAAGTTATGGGCTTTCCCGTCCCGAACCCGAAAGAGAAAAAGCCTGGGAAAACTCACGGTACCACAAATAACCAAAGCCGGCTGCGTTTCCAGCGTGGTCGTCCTGATGGTGTAGTGGTTAACACATCGGAATAGTGTACCGAGGCCGTGGGTTCGAATCCCATTCAGGGCATATTTTTCTCTTTCACCTTTATTCTGATTATATATATATAGTGAAACAAAGTTCTATGAAGTAACCAAAGTTTGTCTTCTCGTTTTACATCCTGCTCTACCTTGGTATCGAGCACTCTATCCATATGAATTTGAACTTGACAACGAGTTCAAGACTAGATACAGAAATCATACTGCATCATTCCGGCACTCATCCAAGAGAAACTCAACAGAACTTAGCAAACATATTTGGACTCTTAAGGACATTAATGTAGATTACGAAATTTCATGGCTAATTATTTCGCAAGCAAAACCTTACAGTAGTGCAAGCAAACGATGTAATTTATGCCTTAGGGAGAAGTACGTTATTATTTGTCAACCATTCCGATGCACGCTTAACAAGAGGAACGAACTTATATCATCATGTAGGCATAGGAACAAATCATTGTTACGATACAATTAGTCCCAGTTGAGCGCGCACATGAGATGCACGTCAGCGGAATGCCATTTGAACCTACACCCGCTTGCGTGGAAAGCTCAGTGCACGCTCAACTGTAAAAAAATATTCATTCACGAAGTAACTCCTGACGAGTGAGGACTTTGGGCCCCACGAAACAGTATTGTAGAGCGAAATATGAATCAACCAAAAATTTAAATACTCCGAATCCTTAGTATTATTGCTCTACAGCATTGTATCGAGCACTGTTTGATAGAATTAATCGAAACATTTATTTATCTACTCGACGCTCCTAGTTTGTTGAGCACTCTACGACAATTCACCATGGAGAAAATGAACCTTGGTTATTCAACTAAGAATATTCCCATACCATCCGAAAAGGACTACCTACACTGCCTCATTGAGAAAACCGAATGCTTCCTTCGGAGAATGCGTTGGAAAACATACTTCTTCCTTAACCCTAACGCGACTTCATCTACCAAGCAAACATACGGCTTCAATTCCACAAAGAACCCTCCACCTATGGACGAACTCAAAGAATTTGAGGACGGAATGCTAAATATCATCCAAGGCATAAAGTTTAAACAAGCAAACGATAACTTTTTAAATGGCATCAAGAAAGATGTCAAGTACATTAAAAGCGACAGTAAACTACTTGTCTCTGCAGACAAAACTACGAACTTCTACAAGATGGAGCCCGCTAAATACAACGAGTTAATTGACAAAAACATTACTAAATCATACAAGAAGTCCTCTGGTACAACAGCATGTAAAATCCAGCAGGAGGACAAAAACATCGCAGCTAAACTAGACATTGACGATAGAATCGACATCACCGCTAGGAAAGAGGCATTCATAACGCTGAAAGACCACAAACCAAACTTTACAAACAAACCCACCTGCAGATTAATAAACCCCACCAAATCTGAGATTGGTAAAATCAGTAAACAAATACTGGATAGAATAAATGGAAAGATCGTAACAGCAACTAAGATAAACCAGTGGAAGAACACCTCTTCGGTCATCAAATGGTTCAACCTCATCGATAACAAGGAAAAGCATAACTTCATCTGTTTCGACATCGTAGAATTCTACCCGTCCATTAAAGAGGAGCTCCTGACGAAAGCGCTGAATTTCGCTTCAAACTACGACAACATAACAGAAGACGAAAGAAACATCATTATACAAGCGAAGAACTCACTCCTCATCAACAAACAACAAGAATGGCAAAAGAAGAGCACTAGCCCTTTTGACGTAACAATGGGGAGCTTCGACGGAGCGGAAACATGCGAACTAGTGGGTTGTTTTATACTATCACAACTCCATTTAAAGCATGGGAACAAAATAGGACTATACCGAGACGATGGTTTGGCTGTTACAGACGCCACGCCAAAAGAAACAGAGAGAACAAAGAAAGAGATCAGCTCCATATTCAAAGAACACGGACTACGGATCACCATAGAAGTAAACAAAAAAGTTGTAAACTTCCTGGATGTTACCTTTAATCTCACCGAGAACACATACAGCCCATATGCAAAACCCAACAGCACCCCGCTTTATGTACACCGGCAGAGCAACCACCCGCCTTCTATCATCAAAAATATACCTGCAGGCATCAACAGACGTCTCTCGTCCATATCATCGGACAAGAAGTCATTCGATCTTGCCGCACCACTCTATCAGAAGGCACTGAATGAGAGCGGATACAACCACAGACTTGAGTTTGAACCGAAAACTACGAACAAACGAAGAAACAGACCAAGAAATAACATCCTGTGGTATAATCCCCCGTTCAGCAAGAATGTCTACACTAATGTAGGTAAGAAATTCCTTAGCCTTGTTGATAAATGTTTCCCAATAGGCAATAACCTCAGGAAAATCTTCAACAGAAATACCATTAAAATTAGTTACAGCTGCATGAGCAACATTAAACAAATTATCGACGCCCACAATAAGAGACAACTAAAGGACTTTAACAACGATAGCAAACCTGAGGATGAAGAAAGTAAGAAGACCTGTAACTGCCGTAACAAGAACGAATGCCCCCTTAGCGGAAACTGCCTGCAGTCTGCTGTAGTGTACCAAGCGTGTGTAAAACGTAAAGATAACAACACATGTGAATCATACGTGGGCCTCACTGACAACGAGTTCAAGACTAGATACAGAAATCATACTGCATCATTCCGGCACTCATCCAAGAGAAACTCAACAGAACTTAGCAAACATATTTGGACTCTTAAGGACATTAATGTAGATTACGAAATTTCATGGCTAATTATTTCGCAAGCAAAACCTTACAGTAGTGCAAGCAAACGATGTAATTTATGCCTTAGGGAGAAGTACGTTATTATTTGTCAACCATTCCGATGCACGCTTAACAAGAGGAACGAACTTATATCATCATGTAGGCATAGGAACAAATCATTGTTACGATACAATTAGTCCCAGTTGAGCGCGCACATGAGATGCACGTCAGCGGAATGCCATTTGAACCTACACCCGCTTGCGTGGAAAGCTCAGTGCACGCTCAACTGTAAAAAAATATTCATTCACGAAGTAACTCCTGACGAGTGAGGACTTTGGGCCCCACGAAACAGTATTGTAGAGCGAAATATGAATCAACCAAAAATTTAAATACTCCGAATCCTTAGTATATATATATATATATATATACAGTCAATGCCAAAAAGGTTGTCCAGCAGAACATGTACCTGCTACAGATGTCCAGTCCTCGATTGGCAGATTTCCAAGCATTATCTAACTTGATTTTTCAAAAGGTGGACTGCATCACACTGGATTTATCAGACATTTCAGACTAGCTCCCAGGCTCCTGGAAAACTCAGTAAAAATGCTGGTTAAGGACCGTAGGTGCCTATGCACCTACTCTGCACTTGGTGCACCACTTGGCCCATGCGATCCTGTATATATATTCCCCCCACCCCTCCTCCTGACCCCACTCCTGGATAGTGGGGTGAAAGTTTAATGACATAATATATTATGGCCTTATAGCTCTAAGACAGGGCTAATGCATGCATATGGCTCTAATTAATGGCAGACGTCCTGATTGGATGTGGCCCTAATGGAATGTACATAAATTAAGCAGTGTCCCAGAAATAATGATTCATGAGACCACCTTTTGAAAAATCATGTTAGATATTGAACACAAATGGGTATATTTTATATACCGCATATTACCTGGCCCATACATTAATTGTTTGTACCTGCTACAGATGTCCAGTCCTCGATTGGCAGATTTCCAAGCATTATCTAATTTGATTTTTCAAAAGGTGGACTGCATCACACTGGATTTATCAGACATTTCAGACTAGCTCCCAGGCTCCTGGGAAACTCAGTAAAAATGCTGGTTAAGGACCGTAGGTGCCTATGCACCTACTCTGCACTTGGTGCACCACTTGGCCCATGCGATCCTGTATATATAAACCCCCCACCCCTCCTCCTGACCCCACTCCTGGATAGTGGGGTGAAAGCTTAATGACATAATATATTATGGCCTTATAGCTCTAAGACAGGGCTAATGCATGCATATGGCTCTAATTAATGGCAGACGTCCTGATTGGATGTGGCCCTAATGGCATGTACATAAATTAAGCAGTGTCCCAGAAATAATGATTCATGAGACCACCTTTTGAAAAATCATGTTAGATATTGAACACAAATGAGTATATTTTATATACCGCATATTACCTGGCCCATACATTAATTGTTTGTACCTGCTACAGATGTCCAGTCCTCGATTGGCAGATTTCCAAGCATTATCTAACTTGATTTTTCAAAAGGTGGTAAACGTGGTAGATGACCAACTGTTTTGTCGCTGTTTAGTACTTTAACAGTAAATTTGTCAAACTGATTTTCCATCTCTCTATGAGCAATCAGTAATCTCCCCAATAGATGACTTCCAGATGTCCTTGTAGATGTGATAACCACGTACAGCAGAAGAAAAGGCAAACTTCTCACTGTGCTCCATGTTTTGATTTTGTTCTGTGCACACATGGCAGCATTCTAGTGTCGAGTTTTCTCTCTTCCAATAAAATGCGTGGTTACTAAGCTTTGATGAACACGACTGCGAGCAAGTTTTTGTTGACTACATTTAGCTAACAATCTACCTTCGACGAAAAGGTACCGTCAAACAAATGCTATGGAAAGTTCTATACACGCCTTTCATAAGTTTTACTTCCGGTCACGAAAACGAGGCTCCAGGTGGTTTGAAATCCAAGATGGCGGACAACTGCTCAGTCTCAGCTGGAAGGATGGTCGTAAAACATGGACGGGGACGCGGGGACGTGGAGACGGGGACACGGGGACGCGGGGACGTGGGGACGGGGACGCGGGGACGTGGGGACGTGACCTTAGAAAAACAGTATTTTTGACTGCTAAAATAAAAACGAGTAATTATGTGTGTATTCATTGCATTGTTTTATCATTGTTTTCCCTCAAGAACCGACGCCATCTTGGAAAAGCCTCGTTTCCACGCTCCCTTAGTGAGATTATGGAGCCTGGGAAGGACCGGAACGCCACAGAGCTTCATCAAGCGACATAATATGCGACATACTCCGCCCTAGATATGAAGAAAATTACAAGATTTTTCAAACTGTAAACAGTCATTTTATGAAAATCTGATAGCCCAGTTTAAAGGGAGTCACGAAGTGAGCGCAAAGAAGTTGGCGGTTTTCGGAGGCTAATGTTTACATGAAGGAGGGGTTTACGAGCAAACTGATTCAGGTAGCCCGGGTCAACTCAACATGATGCGGCCGCCAAAATCAGATTCAAGCATAGAGGACACGAGTAGAGTTTTGGTGGGTCATTGGTGCATCAAACGTTGATTCTTTTTCTGTGGTGCTCTTTATTGCTGCTGTCTAATGTCCTGGGCGTATGTTACTGTGCTGTCCAGAACACTGACTTTACTACTCTCAAACTATCATTATGTAAGATTTTATTCTGTTTAACACTAAATCGTGCTATATTATGCTGATCGTATTATATTTCTTACTCATATATTTGTAAATGTTAATAGCGTTCCTAGATATATATTAGGTGTATTTTAACTAGTGTCCCCGATTAGTAGACTACTTGTGGTCAGCTATAAGATTGACACGTTAATAAAGTTATTATTATTACTCGGGCTGCCTGTGGCAGCGCCGAGTCTTAAAATGCAAGTCGTTTTTTTTTTTTTTTAATTCAGTGTAGCACGCGATCTGCGCATGCGTTAAAGGTCAAATTCACACCAATCAGATTGCACTGTGCTGGTCACGCAACAATCGCCAGGTTAATGTATTTACAGAATTTAATACAGTAAATCAAAATGGTCGACCCGCGAGGGCGAAAGCCTTCCAACAGGCTCAGGATATTTCAACTGGCGCTCTTCTTGACCATAAAAATACATGAACAACCAGGAGCCGTAATACATTCGATCAGCGCTGTTTGGACAGATCCAATGTACATTTAGAAACGTAAGCGAAATACAATATCCAAACACGTTTGGATATCAACGGGTATCGAATTATCATCAAAGGTTAGATCTCGTCAGGCGCGCTCAGATAAGAAAGTTCAAAGCTCTCAGACAAGGCGAGACAAGGAGATATCACTTTCAATGAGTCATTGTCAGAAATCTATTCCATCGTGGGCGGTCTTGTACAGCTAAGGCATGTTTTACGACAGAACAAGAGCCCATCTGGGCTTTCACTCGGGCCACATGAGATTGAAGATGGAACTACCAAAAGATCCAAAACGAAAGTTCAGTTACGTAAGTACTGTAAGTAAACTCTTTTTGATTTGAATAAATTTCCTCTCAGTTTGTCTGTTAATGTACTTTTTCTTCTAATTATCGCTTTATTTAACATCTGTGATTTAGAGTATGCGTACCTCAGAATAAATTATTTGAAAGGTCAACTGAATTCTTGTGTCGATAAGCGCAAATGTTTTTTTGTGAAACAGTCTGTGTATATGAGAAGCGGCTTAATAGAAGAGGTTTCTCATTTATAGGAATTACAATTTTTTTTCTTGCTATGAAATTTATGTTTCATTTCACATTTATTCATACAGTTTTAGCCGGACATTTCCCCGAGTTTTTGATCTATTTTCAATCAAATTCAAAGTCTGAATATGTCATTGTATTGCATTTATACACTTGAATTGCCAGTATTCTGTTGTTCGAATCCTGCGTTATCATAGTCATGCCATAAAAGCGATTAATAGACCAGTCTGTTTTTTTGACGTTCTCACTGGCGAATTAAAGCACGACTTGATACTAAGAGGATTTCAAATGAAAGTGTATTTCATCTTCAATCTCATGTGGCCCGAGTGAAAGCCCAGATGGGCTCTTGTTATTATATATAGCGAGTTCGTTTGTTTACCCTTTTCCTTATCGCATCATTAGCATTTATCTATTGTTCAGTAAGTTCCCGCCATTTTAGGTCACGCAATCATTCTCGCTCGCTGATTGGCTATCATTATCCAGGTAGTCTAGACATGTCGTGTTTGTAGATTTCCTTTTGAGATTTTTAGCGTGTTTACTCTTTTTTACCAATCATTATATACTAATAAACGGCTTTAGTCTATTAACAATATTTCGGTAATACTGCTGGAGAAGGCCCTCAAGACGAGGGCTGAAAGATCAGAACAGTTACCCACTAATTGCTAGACAACTCCAGCAACTTGCAATGTAAAATTTGACTCTAGAATAGTTGTGCTGGGTAGGCGAGTTGTCCCTAGCGAACTCTAGATCTTTACATGAAGTAACGCGTGCAAAGGTTGAACTCCCGGGTTGAACTAGTGCTAGGATGATCCCCGAGACAAAAGTAAACAGAACGCAGAATACAATGGCGGTAGAATTCTACTATTAGGATGACCCTAGTACAAGGGTTACCCTCTTATCATGTAAACAACCCCTTTTAGTTTTAGTGAGTATCTTTTTTTCCATCCGGGTTATTTACCTCACTCAGGGCGCATGGAAACGCGGCTTTTCCAAGATGGCGTCGGTTTGCGAGGTCAAACGGCTTTTGATTACGTTTTTTCTAACCTAAATGACGAGTTAGTGATACAACAATGCATTGAATACACACATAATTACTCGCTATTTATTTTAGCGGTCAAAAATACTGTGTTTCTAAGGTCACGTCCCCACGTCCCCGCGTCCCCGTCCCCACGTCCCCGCGTCCCCGCGTCCCCGTCCCCGCGTCCCCGCGTCCCCGTCCATGTTTTACGACCATCCCAGCTAGAAAGTACATTGTACCTCCGAAAAGGACTCGAAAAGTGTGTTATTTAGTAGATCGTAACTGAATTTGGCTTTAGAATCACTGTGTTTATGTTCATGTATAGTCTACCGTATATTAACTGATGATTTGCATGAAAAAGTCCAAGTTTTGGGCAAAATACCGAAAGAACACAGATGAATCTTTTAAACTATTAACTTTTGTTGAAAATCTCCACAGATCAGTACCACAAAAAGCACACGCCGTATGAAATACTGCATTGCTGTGTACACTATGTACTGGAATAACTCTTGAGACGTGATTTGTAGTTAAGCCGACCCAAAACTGAGAAAGAGTATGGCTGATACGGTTGCTTGAAATATGACTAACTTGTATGTTTGTTCAGTTAACGTATAACTTTGAGAAAATTAAGTGGGGGTTTCTTGGTGTAACAGATCACCACATAATTCACGCCGGGCACGAATAACCGTAAAAACGGCGGGGTTGAGTGTAACATAAAACGTAAAAGTAACGCCATTTCCTTACTTCTACTCTAAATTTGACGAAATGTTGGCAGGTTGGTAACAATGTAAGACTACACTTTTCGGGAGAATTCTTGCTGTATTGTGACGTTGTTGTGACGTGATAAGGGATACCTCCTTTTTTGGTGAAAATTAATCTTTAAAACACGTTTCAAAAATATTACGTCATCAGAAAGCTTTTATGAAATATATTAATTTGCCGAAAATTTGAACTTTCTACGATAAACATATTCAAAGTTATGGACGATTTACTGTTTTTATGACGTCATTATTAGTGACGTCATACTTCAAGCTTAAATCAGATTGCCGACTATAAAATATTATTAAAGAGAATACTATGACTTGTAAGTGTTAGCTAAATGCATTTCATCGATAAAATTCCAAAAACATTGAACTGGCTATTTTCTGAGGGTACACAAATATATTTATGACGTCATAATGACGTATACAAAAAATGGGGCTTCAATTCTAAGCTGTTATACTCAAAAAATCTAAATTCTAAAAAGAACACGTTGTTATTACTAAAGAGCTCTATTATTGTGCAAACTATGATGTACCAGTATTTCAAACTGTAAAAGTTAAAACAAGCGACATTTTCATAAATGGTTTTATGCAATTTATTTCCCGCCAATTTTTGTCGGGAAAATTACCAAAATTCAAACTTTAATAACTTTCTTTTACTTCAACCGATCGAGAACGGGTTTTCGATTATTTCATTCTCATGAACAAGAGATTTGAAAAAGATATAATAAAACGTTTTTAGAGGTAATAAAAATGTATAAGAAACCTATTAGAAAAGGATATATGACGTCATTGTCACGTCATAATGATGGCTACATTACCTTAACTTATCAGACTTTGTTTTGTTTACACTCCTTTATACACCTACCAAAATTCATTCTTTTATGTCGAAAACTTTGAAATATATATAAAACCCGCCGTTTTTACGATCATTTGTGCCCGGCGTGTTATGTAACACAAAGCAAACTATTGTCTTCTAAAGCAAAACAATACCCTGAAATACAAAGAACCCTATCCCCAGAAACAATAAATCAAACAATGAATCTGCTTCACCAAGAAGCACCCAGAAAAGTGATATTTGAAGAATGCGGGCATCAGCCGTCGTATTAGGCACAGGCATTCCCGGAAAAAAATTGTTCCCTTGGTGTCAACGTACTCAAGAGAAGAGAAATCTTCAAGCATAATTCTGGCTCTTGGAAACAATGATAGCTACAGCTACCAGAATGAAGAAAAGACTGTTGATGATATTCGATCAATGGGCATCAGTCAAACGATGAAAATACAGATTCAACCGACCACTATTGAAAAACCTGCTCGTTTTTCTTCTTCAAGGAAATAAAAAATAATATTAGTTTCTACACAGGATTCTCATCTTCTAAAATATTTCAGGTCTAGTATGATTTTTTATAATGTTTGAGAGAAGGGAGAAATATCATTTACTGAAATAAATGTTTAATTGAGGCTAACAGTAATATGGGAAGGGAATACCACTTATAAACAGTGGCTATTAGTCTAGCGGTTAAGGACCAAAATTTCATTGAGATGTGCGTTTTTTGATAAAAGCATGAAACTTTGCACGATTGTATGTCTATAGGTACTTAACACATCTGGATATAGAGGCATCTCCGAAAACTCCTGTGAGCGGAATAATGAAATTTTGGAAAAAATGCCCAAAAAATGCTGAGTCAGCATTTTTTCGTTTTCAGTATTACGGTTGTGGTGCGAAATAATTTGCCGTATGCAACTAAATGTTACCGAATGATCTTCTTCCGACCTATTATGTTTACAAATAATTTATAATGTAACACTGTCTGTAGTTCTAAACAATAATAAGTATTTCACTTACTAGATAATAACCCCTGAAATTGTAGACTCCGGCAGACAACATAAGAAGTAGAATTTATTTTTCAGTTTACTTTACAAAATAAATATCTAAATCATACTCGTGAGGTCAACCAGAGAAAACATGTTATTGCTATGGCGATAAGAATGGCACACTATAAATTCCTTTGTGTTAACCTTTGTGTTGATAAAAATGTATCAAGTTACTGGAGAAGGCCTGGGTTCTAATAAACAAACTGTCATGGAGAAGGCCTGGGTTCTAATACACAAACTGTCATGGCCGCGCCCATACCCTGGAGCTTATGAAGTAAACTACATATGTTCTAGAGCTGTTATTAGTAAACCTACATAAGTTTAAAGGTAAGACCAGCACAATACTTTGAAGAGAGCTACCTATATAAAAAGTGGTTCAGTGAGCTGCATGTCATTTGCGTTTTAGATCAAATATCCAAATGGCAAAGGTCCGGCATAAAGTAGTTGATATCACGTGTGAAGCATCCACATCCAGTGAACAGAGTGGAAGTGCAGTGAATGCGATTGACTGGGAGTTGTGCATACTATGCAGAAAGAAAACTACTGAAGACCTTGTCTGTCCAGCTAAATCAAAAAGAAACGATGCTGGAGCTGGTTACAAATCGTTAGTTAATAATCTCTCACAAATGAATGAATTGGGTTTAAAACCTTTTAACTTTAACATCGAAGAGCTCGACAATGGGCAGGGTATCGAGTCAAATTTAAATAACAATAACGCTGGTTGGCACAAATCATGCCGGAATAAAATAAATAGCACAGAAATTAAAAGGGCAGCTAAAAGGAAAACGAAGGAGGAAGATAAAAGTGCTGCAGCTACTCCAGTGAAACGAAGGCGCTCGACAGAAGCAATTAGTGATGGAAAGAAAGGCGAGGACGTGTGCTTTTTTTGCGACAAGACAGGAGGGTATCTACACAAAGCTTCAACTCTTGAAATTGACTCAAGAGTGAGGAAATATGCTACACAACTAAAGGACACTAGGCTGCTTTCCAAACTTGCTGCAGGCGATATGGTGGCAATCGATGCCACCTATCACACTAATTGTATTGTGTCCTTTTATAATCGTGCCAGGAGAAATTATAGTGAAGGAACCGAAAACCAGATAAACAGTAAACTGCATGCAATCGCTTTTGCACAGCTGGTGTCGTACATAGAGGAATTTAGAGGCAATGAACAAACTTCACCAGTGTTTCCTTTGGCACATTTGTGTCGAATGTATTCTTCAATTTTAGCAGATTTAGGAGCTGAACAATCATCCAGGGTTCATGCAACACGGCTGAAAGAGAAACTTGAAGCAGAATTACCGGATTTGATTGCTCACAAACAGAAGAATAATGTAGTCTTTGCTTTCAACAAAGACATGGGTGACGCTATATTAAAGGCTTGCGAGCATGATAATGATTCTGAAGCGTTACACCTCGCCAGAGCGGCACGAATAGTAAGAAGAGATATCTTTGCTCTAAAAAATAGTCCATTTAATGGATCTTTCAAAGAAAGTTGTCAAGAAGAGAGCGTCCCCACTTCTCTCAAAGCCCTTGTGTCAATGATTCTTGACGGACCATGCGCTATTAAGACAGACAAGGTTGATGATCTATCGCCTGGTAGTGTTGCAGGTCTAGTAGTTTCGCAACTTATAAGCTTTAACTCTGTCAAGAAAAGGAAACGTGACTCTAGGGAAGATGAGTCTCAACCTGTAGTACGTCATAATAGAGAGCGAGAGACACCTGTCCCACTATACATAGGGTTGAAGATCCACGCAGAGAACAGGAGTAGAAACCTAATTGATACACTCTTTCAGATGGGACTGTCAATCTCGTATGATCGTGTCATGTCGATCTCAACTGATGCAGCCAATAGTGTATGTTGTCGCTTTGAACAGGACGGTTTAGTTTGCCCGCCAAGGCTACGGAGCCAGGTTTTTACAACCGCTGCTCTCGACAACATCGATCACAACCCCAGTGCCACAACTGCAAAAGACTCCTTCCATGGGACGGCAATATCACTAGTGCAGCATGTAACTGCTGAAAACCTTGGAACTGACCGTGGTATCAATGTCATCGATGAAAGCGCACCACGACAAAAGACTGTTAAAGAGCTTCCTGATGCATACAGAAACGTAGAGCCGGCAGTCCTTACGACAAAAGACCTGGTTGTACCCAAGATATCAGGACCTGTAATGCCACCGAACGAAGATAACTCTGAATCTGTGATTTTGAAAGAATCTGATTGGTTAAACGACGTCAAATCACTTTATGGGAAAGCGGAACTGAACAATGAGGACTTTTTGTCTTGGGCTGCATTCTATGCTTCACTGAAACCGCCACCTGATCACCAGGTCGATATTGTCGCTCTGTTACCACTATTTCTTGAGAATGCACATTCTGTTGCAATGATACTACTGGTATGAATGTTCTTAATAAGATTGTGCAATATCTAAATCCTGATCAGACACCAGTCCTAGCTATGGATCAGCCTCTTTTTGCCATTGCGAAGCAGATACAGTGGAGCATGCCCGAAACCCACGGAGAGAAGCGTTACGTCGTAATGTTTGGAGGGTTACACATCGAGATGTGTGCACTGAAAGCTCTAGGAGAGTGGATGAATGGGAGTGGTTGGGTGACTGCCTTAGTTAATGCAGATATAGCTAGCACTGGCACCGCTGAATCGTTCCTAAAAGTTAGCCATGTAGCAAGAACCAGACATGCGCATGAAGTTACTGCTGCGGCCATGTACGTGCTGCAACAAACGGCATATGACGATTACAAGGCGTCTCTACCCGATTCGGAGCCCCCGTTAGACTTCGTGCCATGGTGTGAAAAGATGTCTTCCACTCAACCTCAGTTTTGCTTCTGGTTGCAAGTGTTGAAGCTAGAGCTACTTGTTCTTGAGATAGTAAGAGCGATACGAGAAGGAGACTTCACTGAGTACGTCCAATCAGTTGCGCGCCTTGTGCCTTGGATGTTTGCGCTCGACCACGTGAACTATGCGCGCTGGTTATCTGTCCACGTCCGAGACATGTCTGCGCTGTCAGTAGTTCAACCAAGTGTGTATCAGCAGTTTCTAACTGGTGCCTTCGTAGTTCACAAATCTAGGCGTGCATTCTCCGCCATTGCTCTGGACCACGCTCATGAACAAGAAAACGCATCCATAAAGGGCGATGGTGGGGCAGTTGGGCTGACAGACAATCCAGACGCATTAAGGCGTTGGATGATTGGCGGGCCAGAGCTCGCTAGGATGGTCAAGGAGTACGAAGTACAGTCTTCAGTAGCGAAAAAGGAGACCAAGAAGCATCACGACCAAGTACCCTTTGTCCAAAAAACCTTCTTAAAGCAAGTAACTGCTCTTGTGACTGCAATAGAGGAGCTTGGAAATCCCTTTAAAGAGGACAGTGGCGACCTTCTGGTGCTTGACACAAAAGACATCATGCCGAAAGAAGTAGTTGATGCAGTAAAAAATGTCCAGAAGATGGGACAAGCTCAATACAAGGACTTTGTGAAAGATAGATTTATAGACCGGAAGAAGCCAATAACTTACCCTATCAAGAGGAACAAACTACCACTGTTTAGCCGACCTCCAGCAAAAGTCCCCTCCAAGGACAAGGCACAAGTTACAGCTTTGAAAGAAGATTGTTCTCTATTTTCCAGACTGTACATAGCGTGCCAGTCTCGAGAAGGTAACATGCAAGAGTTTTTCAAGCATGAAAACCAGCCCTACCCGCCGTCGCTATCACAACAATGACAGCTAAGGCAGAGTAACAAAGCAGACCTGGTACCGTGCCTCAAAGGTACAACAGAAGTCCCTCCTGAAGGCCCTCAAGTGGATGCAAAAGTGTTCGACGGAGCGGTAGTTGTTCAAATGCTGCCCCCCAAAACAGCATCTACATTCAGAGATTATATTGCAACTGTTTTCATACCATATATTATCTCCCAGTTGCAGTCAGCTCAACGTGTTGATATCGTATGGGACACTTACAAGAATGACAGTCTGAAGAGCAGTACAAGAGAAAGGAGAGGATCGGGGTCCCGTCGCCGCGTAGCACTGTCAGTTAAAATCCCGCCAAATTGGAAAAGTTTCCTTCGTGTGGATGAAAACAAGAAAGAACTCTTTGGGCTCCTCGCAGAAGAATTAAGTCTCCTTGGTACGCCAAACAAAGAGGTGTTCAGCACATACGGTAATGAAGTTTTAAGTAACACTATTGAGTCGTCCCTTGATGGCCTTCAACCCTGCAACCACGAAGAAGCAGATACCCGGCTTTTCGTTCATGTTCTTCATGCCGCTCAGCAGCACAAGCGATTAATGATAAGAACGATCGACACGGATGTGGTTGTCCTGGCCGTGTCTGTAATGCATAGGATCCCTCAGCACGAACTTTAGCTTGCGTTTGGAAGTGGCCGTCACTTTAAGTACCTGGCGATTCATGATATTGCTCCATCGCTTGGTCCTCAAAAAAGCTTAGCCTTGCCCGTTTTTCACGCAATAACAGGCTGCGACACTGTGTCATACTTTGGAGGTAAAAGCAAGAAAAGCGCATGGGACACATGGAATGTATTTCCAGACGTAACCAGGTCGTTTTTGGAGATAGCTGCTGCCCCCAGTGCCCTCTCTGACAACTGCCTGCAGTCCATCGAGCGTTTTGTTGTCCTATTGTATGACCGAGGAAGTGAGCTCAGCTCAGTTGACGAAGCAAGACAGGAACTGTTCTGCAAGCGATCTCGCAGTCTAGATCGCATCCCTCCAACGTCTGCTGCTCTTAAACAGCACATCCTTCGTGCTACATACCAAGGTGGCCACGTCTGGGGACAGGCACACTTGAGGCTTCAAGAAATACCAAGCCCAACTGAATGGGGCTGGGAGAGGGGTGACCCTTGGAAGCCCGTATGGACAATGCTTCCACAAGCACAGCAAACCTGCTATGAACTAATCCACTGCGCATGCAAGAAAGCCTGCAGAGGCCTGTGCAAATGCAGTCGGGCTAACTTGGCGTGTACAGCTCTTTGTGCCTGCGGCGGAAACTGCTACGGCTAAAGGGTATGGTAAAATATTACTAGAAAAACTACCCAAAAAAAAACAGAATGATAGATGCTAAAATGCGTACAAACTAGGGAAAATAAACAACAATTTCAAGCAAACATTTTTATAGGCTAAATAATTATTATTTACATAGAAATGTGCATATTGTACATCAATTTGGAGTTTTTTTCATGCCTCCTAAGAAATGGGAACTGCAAACAATTAATTTAATGAAATGCTGACTCAGCATTTTTTGGGCATTTTTTCCAAAATTTCATTATTCCGCTCACAGGGATTTTCGGAGATGCCTCTATATCCAGATTTGTTAAGTACCTATAGACATACAATCGTACAAAGTTTCATGCTTTTATCAAAAAACGCACATTGGTTTCCCTTAACCGCTAGACTATATACAAGCAATTCAGGTCAATAAAAATATGAAAACATTAAGTACTAAATAAATTGTAACAAAAATATTAAAACTATTAACTGGTAAATAGGTGTTAACTAAGTGGTGGTTGAAGGTGATATTAAAAGTAGTCCGCATGAAATTGGGGGAATCATAAGATGAGTGATAATGTGTGTATGGATAGCAGAGTTTTAGCCCAGAAGGTTTGGGGTAAGGTGAAGCAAAATCAGAAATGAGAAAACACTAAAAAAAAAGGAAAATTACGAGTAATGAATGCATATATTTTTCGAGTGAGAGCTGCTAAATAAACAATAACTGATATAACAATGTGGTGGCCTGATGATATGAGTGAAGGAAGTGGGGGAAGTTGCTTGGGGAAAGGAGGGCATTGCATGGTACCCCTGCTCCATCTCCCCTTATTTGACTGGCTAAAACCTTAGATAGGGTGAGCTAATATAGCACACGGAGCATGCATGGATAGGGGAATAGGAACCACTACTAATTACAATCAGTTTGTGCTAAGCTTTTTATTATATATAATTATCAAATTGTCAATAATTGCACAAAATAATATTCTGTACAAAACGTATTAGTGTTAGAAATTTGAATTATCTTCAAAATTAAGCCCAAGCAGTGTCCAAAAGCCTTTGCTAGATATATTCTAACTACAAATAAACTTATTTTAATGGTATATGAATAATAAAATCAATACCGTATGCTGTTACACAATAATGTAAGTGATACAGAGTCAGGGAATATACATTGAAGGGTATAGAGTATGAATTGTATACAATGTGAAAAAAGGGTATGAAAAAATAGAATTTACCATATAAAGGGTAGGGATACGGGAAGGAAAACATGCTATCATTCTTTATTAATGTAAAAGTTCTGTACAGAATTTAAGCGAAAACGGCTTTGGGGAACTATGAACGGATAAACCATATTCTAACTGGAACTATGTCTGGATGGTTATCCAGTATAATGGCTGCTGTTTCGGTATACTTGTTGCCTGCATCTTACCAGTTGACTCCAGTTTTTCCAATGTTTATTTTCTGTTAGGTGAACAGTAGTTACATTTCCTATCGATAGCACTTCGCTTGCTGTATTAAATAGCAAAAGAGATTAGATATCATGACATGAGCTTATTAAACAGCCTATCAGAAATAAACTAAAATTTACTTTGCACCTCATAAATCACTTTGCCACAATTTTAGACCACAATACTAATTTACTTTAGCCAGAAGATATTTCCGACTCCTTTAACTTAGCTTAGATATCTTCGACGGAAAGATGCCCCTGAAATAATTAATATCTTCAGGAACACCCAACGGTAAAACTTCATAAAAACAAACATTCTGATGTTTTTATAACAAATCAGATGTATTTAAACATATTTAAGGGAATTGTCTTTCAGCTGGCAGACGAACAGCTGTTCTGCAGCGGCAGCCAGCCTAAAGTTCATGAAGAATTTCTAAATTTCCCAGCTGAAATATTTAAGTGCAGAATTTGCCAGCAGCAAAAATATTTTTTTGAATATATTCCCAGCTGAAATATTTAAGTGCAGAATTTGCCAGCAGCAAAACATTTTTTTACATATATTCCCAGGTGAAAAATACAAGTGAAGAATATGCCAGCTAATAAAAATGCACGATATCTATTCCAATACTGGTATGATCAATTAAAAGTCAATTAAGCTATACTAACGGCCGTGAGCCACGAGTAGCAGCTGACGTTTCAAGCGTTTAAGCACAAGCAACATACGCAGACTCAGTGACTGATCATTAGCGGCGCTTGTTCTACTCACTGATGTGATCACTGAGTCTCCGTATGTTACTTGTGCTGATGTCGCTAGTGTGAACCAGCCGGTCGTAACACTTAGCTGCTACTATACTTTTAGCTGATTGTATCAGTATTTATCTCCCATCAACGCAGATCAGTTTCATTTTAGTATGACCAGGGCGGTACATACCCCTCCCCTGGGGACTTGTAGAGACCGAAAACTGTTTTTAAATGATTTCTATATCTCAACGCCTTTCAACATTTTAAACCTGTTTCAAGATCGGCTCCAACACTAAATATTGTTCCGATGTTGAAACGGTTTGTACAGGGCTTAACTGAAATATAGAACGCTATATTTTTATTTTAAGAATAAAAACCTGAGCTAACCTGCAGAATTCGGTATTTTTAAAAACCTGTGAAACAACAGGTACGTGCAGAATTTGCCAGCTGAGAAATATCGCTCTGTTATATTATTATTATGTAATTATATCGGACTGCAGAATTTACCAGCTGACAAATATCGCTCCGTTATATTATTATTTAGTATCAGACTGCAGAATTTGCCAGCCAAGAAATTCCAAAGTGCAGAATTTGCCAGCCGAGTGGCCCAGAAGAACAGTTATTTTGCAGAACAGTTCGTTGGGTGTTCCTGTATCTTCCCCTGTAAGCTGCAAACGTTTTTTAGATTTGCAACCTGTCGGGTGTTCATTGTTCGGAAATGACTGATGACTTGATCAAGTAGAAAAGTACTTTTTTGTGCGCTAAACAATATACTACACATGGACATAAATACAGTGATTCTAAAACCAAACACAGGTATGATTTACTGAATAACATACTTTTGGGAGTATTTTCGGAGGTACTTTCTAGCTGAGACTGTGCAGTTGTCCGCCATCTTGAATTTCAAACCACCTGGAGCCTCGTTTTCGTAACCGGAAGTAAAACTTATGAAAGGCGTGTATTGTGTATGTGTAGGCAAGTAGACATGAAGTTTAAACACTTTCAGATTTAAAATCATGGGTAAACCTACGGAGTAATCTCGTTAAAAGTTCGACGGGGCAAAGAAGGTGATGCAGATTTCTAATCTTGATTTTCCTTTCAATTTGTTTCTCTCCAAAATTTGAGCTTCTAAACTCGGGGTGCAGCTTATCTGTGAGTGCGGCTTATCTGCCAGTGTTTACGGTATTCATAGCTGACTGTAGTAGAAATGTCAATCCCCTAAAAGTCTTGCATAAATTGTCTTCGAATTCTAAATCTCATCAGTTGCCCGTGACATATCAACACTTGTCTGAGTCAGCTTGATGTCCGATTTGGGGTAATTAACAAGTGATAAGGAGTTTTAAGTTTAGACCATCCTATAATTATCTTGTAAAGTATTTTAAACTGTATCCAAATAATATACACATGGTACATGTAGTTTTTTTTTTTTAGTTTCATCTTTTGAATAGCAAATATTAAACTCAAACATTGATAGCCATTTGTAACAACAGTATTATTTAAGTATCGCTTTTCAACCATTATTTATCTTTATACTTCCTGGAGGCAGTTTTATTAGCTTATAATCTGGGATTTTGATCGGTCTCATTTTGACTGTTAGCTATGGTAAGCACTCCTTAAAGTGCACCTAACCCCTTTTGCAATTTTTATACATATGAATCTTTGAAAGGTTTTGAGTACTTCTGTGAAGAAATGTTTGGCTTTCATAGAATACTCTATGTTCTATGCTTGTTTGAAATGGTGAAAAATTGACCTTTCCCGACTCGATTATGCCCGTGTAAGAAAAAGCGTGGGTCGATTCTTGATCTTATGTCACCTCATTAATGCATTATTCTCCATGGCGCCTTTCTATCACAACAACATCGATATAAAGAGTTATTACATGGAAAGTTGTGTAATACGGCTGGGTATTTTTACGAGTCAGAGTAATTTTTTGAGCCTGAAAGGCGTTGACGAGTAAAAATTCCCAGCCGTATTACACAGCTTTTCGTGTAATAAATTGTTTATTATACGTAGAATGAAGAATAACCAATACGACGTAGAATTATACGGATTTAATGTAGCACAATATTTCGACTAGCCATACTAGTCTTCATCAGGTGCTTAGGAGCTTTTACAATGTGACTTGACAATATATAATGGTAAAACGGAAATGACGTAAAAAACATAATATGATAACGAAAGATAACTAGCGGTGTGACTGATTAGTAAGTCTCGTCGCGTTTGTTAAGGCCATTAGGTTCAAGAGTGTTAGCACGTGTTATGAGATAAGCTTCTCTAGCTTTGCGAATAGCATCACGAGAAGAGAAAATATGTTCTAAAGGAATTAAAAGGATATTAGATGCAGAGTGGTCAGGGTTAGATAGAAAATGTTCAGATGCAGTGGTGGGTTTGGATTTAATTACTGGAAGGTTTGTCAACTGTCCTACGATGTTCGTTGAAGCGGTCTTTAAGTCTACGTTTGGTTTAAAGACGTAGACTTAAAGACCGCTTCAACGAACATCGTAGGACAGTTGACAAACCTTCCAGTAAATCCAAACCCACCACTGCATCTGAACATTTTCTATCTAACCCTGACCACTCTGCATCTAATATCCTTTTAATTCCTTTAGAACATATTTTCTCTTCTCGTGATGCTATTCGCAAAGCTAGAGAAGCTTATCTCATAACACGTGCTAACACTCTTGAACCTAATGGCCTTAACAAACGCGTCGAGACTTACTAATCAGTCACACCGCTAGTTATCTTTCGTTATCATATTATGTTTTTTACGTCATTTCCGTTTTACCATTATATATTGTCAAGTCACATTGTAAAAGCTCCTAAGCACCTGATGAAGACTAGTATGGCTAGTCGAAATATTGTGCTACATTAAATCCGTATAATTCTACGTCGTATTGGTTATTCTTCATTCTACTTATTTCTTAATCTGCGAACCATTTAGATCATTGTTTGATCCGACGTATACCAGTGGAGTGTTGTTCGTGGTCGCTCATTTATAAACTTTTATTATACGACAGCTAACACAAACAAAAAGGTTTGTTTTGGCTTACCTTACTGCTCTGTTTGACAACAAATCTCGAGAGAAGAAACCTCAGCCTCAGTTGAAGTCAAATGTCGGGGGCAGGCGCGTATTGAAAACGTTTTTTTCCGCACTAAAAGCTGATTGGCTGTTACTCAAACAGCCCCATTTCGATTGGCTCGTGCGCTTACAAAACCTTTTAAGTGTGGAATAAACCTGTGCAAAGCGGTTTGTGACCCGTGTAATACGGTCTCATATTTGCACTCGTTTTAGCCCGTATTTGCACTCGAAAACGCCAAGTCGTATAATAAATAGAGAATATACACAGTCTGTGAGTTGTTAGTAAAGAAAACAGTTATTTTAGACAAAATGCTAAATATTTATTCAAATTATTGCAAAGTGGAATGAATTATGGTGAATTTAAAGGCCCAGTACGGACCTTGATGCTTTGCGCGCTTAGACGCTGGCCGCCATCTTTTGTCACAGTCGAAAATTGCACTCTTTACAACCGCTCTATGCAATCCACTTCCATCGGCCGTTTTTCTAATCTGACTTTCGGTATATTTATTTTCACATGTTGCCAAATTGTAAGGCATCATTTCTGTAGCATTTTAAAGACATTTTGGTCGTAATGCAGGTGAAATTTATGTTGCGAACAATGCGATGTATGTTTATGGGGAAGGCATCATGGCGGAACCGTCGCTAGGAAGACCACGTTAGCCTGGTTCTGTTCGGAAAATAAGACTTTGTTCTTCTGTATTTTACGGCCGGAACGAGAGGAAGCCACATATGGGTATTGCAGGAAAAAGAATCAGTGTTTTTGCGTTGTGTAATGCCACTGTCATCAACGGTAAGCAGTCTTCAGTGATACTATAAATTGGTGAGTTATTCACCGCAAGATATATCGATTCCACTGGCATGGCTGGAGTGGTCAAAGAGGAAAGGAATCATTTTACTATCATGACAAGTTTCAAGTCGATGCTGGAGAAGCGCAATGGATTTTATAAGCCGTAGTTTTTGATGGGCCGAAGGGCATGATTTGGGAGTTTGCATTGTCTGTGAATATTTATGTGAACCCACAACAAACAGTCTGAACAACTACATTGGCCTCTTCTTCAAACTGATTACTGTGCCAGTAAAACAGCTGATCAAGGTATCCAATGTCCCATGCCTGATGAAGAAATGAGAGTATTTTCCCTGTCGTCACCAGATACTAATCCTGATTTAGACACCACCATGGAGCTTTTTGAGGGGAGTTCAAGTAGTCAAGGATCAGCTAAAGAAGAGTGTCAGGATCCTACATTTGAGGCGAGTTCACATGAAAGCCAATTCACATCCCAGTAATCATGTTCTCAGCCTTTGCAAGACCAGGAAACATTTCTGGTTTATGAAGAAAGTATTTTCGAACTTTTAAAATGTTGCCCTAAGTGTGGTGGTATAGTGTTACCTGAAAGTGTAAAGAGAAAATCACAAGAGGGATCACAGTTAACTATTGAAGTGAGCTGTTTGAATGGATGCCAGTACCAGTGGAGTTCACAACCAAAAATGCTTGCTGTCAAAGGACTTGGCAACCTTTTACTTGCAGCAGCTGTTACGCTAAGTGGAATGGAGTTTATGAAATTTAAGCAGTTCTGTTATCTTCTGAACTTGCAGACAATAAGTGAAGACACTTTCCATACTTTGAGAAAAGACTTTGTAATTCCAGAAATTAATAGTGCTTGCAAAACAGAGCAGAGTAGTTCTATTGAGGAGGCAAAGGGTAGAGGAGTGCCTGTGATGCTTGCAGGAGATGGCGTTCAGACTCTCCTGGCCATAATGCCAAATATGGCACTTATACTATAATAGACACTGCCAATGACAAAATACTTGACTTTGAAGTGGTTCAAGTTAGTGAAGTGAAGAATTCAAATGCTATGGAGAAAGAAGGTTTCATCAGAACAATTAATCGCATTGAAACTGATCATACAGTCCCAGTACAAGGAATATCTACTGATGGCCACCTCCAAATAAAAAAATACATGCGAGAGGAAAAGCCAGATAAGGACCATGAAGTAGACCCATGGCACATTATAAAGGGGGTTGGCAAAAAATCTCAATGCTGCATCTAAGGAAAACAATTGTGGCGCCTTAAGTGAGTGGGGCCAATCAATAAAAAAACACTTTTGGTGGTCAGTTCAAACATGTAATGAGAGTCCTGAAATTCTAAGTGAGAAGTGGACCTCCCTAATCCACCATGTTGCCAACCGACATGAATGGGCTGGTACAAAGCACTATAAAACATGTCCACATGGTCCACTCCCACAAGAAGTGGCACGTAAAAAGAAATGGCTAAAACCTGGCTCACCTGCACACAAGAGTCTAGTCAAGATTGTAAAGGACACTAGGCTGTTAAACAACCTCAAACAATGCACAAAGTGTGTTACTACAAGCATGCTAGAAGTTTATCACTCCCTCTACCTCAAGTATTTGCCGAAGAAGCAGCACTTTTCCTATGCAATGATGGTTGCTGAGTAGTATAGTCGGCGTCAATTAAATACCACTTTTTCTTGCACAACAAAACTCAAACTAGCGACCACTAAAATAGAAAATATTCTTGCACAAGGGGCGTCATAAAGTGAATTCAGAAATCCACTTCATGACGCCCCTTGTGCAAGAATATTTTCGATTTTAGTGGTCACTAGTTTGAGTTTCGTTGCACAAGAAAAAGTTGTATTTAATTGACGCCGACTATACTACTATGGGGTAACTAAGGGTCATTCAAAGTGTCACTAGACATTCTTGTACGTAAAATCCAACTTGATAATCCTATTAGAGATATGATTACATATAGTTATATCGACATCGATTGCTTGTACATAAAATCCAACTTGATAATCCTATTAGAGATATAATTACATATAGTTATATCGCTGCAACAGCCTTACACCTAAAAATCCAAACTCGAGTACCTGTTAAAGCTATCGTAACACATAGTTATATCGAAGGGAGAATGGTGAGACCACGTAGTGAACCACTTCCACGGAGTCTAGCTAGAGAGGCAGGTGCCCTTCTAGAGGAGAGAGATGGAATGCTCGAGGGGATGGAGATAGGTCGCCGTACTATCCGATGGCGCTTCTTCCAAGGTGTGGCAGGAGACTTGACTCCTAGGATCATGGAAAAGTTAGTTGCAAAGGTAACCACCAGCTTTTACCTGCGATACAGCTACACCTATCGCATTCGAAATGTCAATGACGGACGCGTGATTCTATTCTCCAAGACTGTCCCAGGCTCTCCATGGGTGAACATCCTAGAAGATGCAGAAGAGTGGATCAATAGCAAGGAGACAGCTCGATTGAATCCCGACAACATCACTCGACCAAATACCCAATGGGCCTTCGTTCGTTGGATCTACGTAGATGTCAAAGTCGTGATCGATCGTCAGCTTTTGTTGGGAACAGGTCCACTGCCCCAATGGCTTCGCCTTAAGAAAGGAATGCTTGCCCTTGATCGATATGGCGACAACCTATGTCTTTGGCGCTGCCTTGCCATGCATGAAGGAGCAAGAGTAGATAGGTGTTGCGTCAAAGCTCGAAAACTTGCCCAGAACTTCTATCGCCTGACAGCACCCACACAAGACGTTCCCAGAACTTCCTTAGACCAGCTGGAGGAAGTCGAGTTGCACTTTGGAATCGGTATTCGGGTGTATGAACCCACGGAGGACGGCGCTTGGCATCTGACGCGACATGCAGCTCACTACAAGAATACGATGACGATTGGGATATACGACGGACATGCCTTCTACATCAAGAACATCAACAAGCTAGGGCACATCTACGTATGTAACGATTGTAAGCAACGGTTCACGAAAGCCTCAGACCTTCACCGTCATGCAGATCGTTGCAGGCGTGGAGAAACAAAGATTGTTTGCCCTGGAAAAGTAATCACAGTACCTCAGTCGGCATACGAAAAAGCCTTCTGGCCAGAGAGCACAGCCAGCAAAGTCGCTTTATGCTGGTTGGAACGCGAAACCAAAAGGATTGGACAACACATTCATCATGCAGCTTGTGGGCATGGTGGAGAGCATTGGATAGAAGGAGCGCCGGTCGACGGCTACGAACCTATTTCGAAAACCATCTTTCAATTTCATGGATGCTATTTCCATGGCTGCCCGAAATGCTTCCCTAGGGAAAGGAGGCTCTATCTCAAGACCTGTGAAAGAACGGCAAAGCTACAAGGAGCTGGTTATACAGTAGTGGAAGCTTGGGGCTGCTCCACAAAGAAGAAAAACAAACCAGTCCCCACACCAACACAAACTGTCTACCCACACTTCATAGTTTACGATTTCGAAGCCTATCTCGACACGACAAAAGGAAGACAACCAACGGACCACCTGACCATCGAAAACGTTCACGTTCCCATATCAGTATCAATTGCCGACACATACAATCGAAAGTCAACCCACATCTGTCGACGCAATCCAAAAGAACTCATCAAAGCCTTTGTCGAAGAACTCCAGCTAAGAGCGAAAGCGATCCAAGAAGTCATTGCAGAACAGTTCTGCCCCAAGACACCTGAATTCTCTTTTGACACCCTACCAAAGAAACAACAAGCGAAGGTCGACGAATGGATCCGCCAAGTTCCAGTAGTGGGATTCAACTCTGGCAGGTACGATCTCAATCTGATCAGGAAGCACTTCGTAGGAATCATTGCCGACACCTGTTCAAAGATCCTGGTAGCAAAGAAAGCCAATTCCACTATGTTCCTATTGACCCCAGATTTCCGTTTCCTTGATGTGATCAACTACCTTGGACCTGGAACTTCTTATGAACGTTGGGTCGCTGCCTATGGCTGTGAGTTGCAAAAGAGTTTCTTCCCATATGAGTGGTTCGATTCTCCAGACAAGTTGGATCACATTGGATTACCAGACTATCCAGAGTGGGGTTCGAAGTTGAAAAGAGAACATCTACTATCTATGGCAGAGTTCGAAGACTGTGAGTGCACCTTTCTCGACAAAGGAATGGAAACCTTTGCAGACTGGCTACGATACTACAACGACCTAGATGTAGTTCCATTCTTAGAGGCACTCGAAAAGATGCGAGATTTCTATCACGAGAAAGGAGTAGACATGCTGAAAGATGCAGTGTCCATTCCAGGAGTCTCACTACAGTTCCTGCTTCGAGGTAGTGTAGAAAGGGGAGCTGAGCTGTACGCTCCAAGTAAGGAAGCCTACCGCATGCTGAAAGACGCTGTCGTGGGAGGTCCAAGCATAGTGTTCACCAGACTCCACGAATCAGGAAAAACTAAGATTCGTAGTCATCAGGGAGAAACTAAGACTTGTCGTAAGATTCTTGGATACGATGCCAACGCCCTATATCTTTCTACCATGGAATTCGAAATGCCTTGTGGAAAAGAAAAGGTTGTGCACTATGACGATCCAGGTCCAGCCACCGAAGGATTCGTTGAATGTCTACTTGTTGGAACGTGGTTTGGATATGCAGAAGTAGACATCGAGATACCAAAGAAATTGTGGAAGGAATTTGAGGAGATGCCACCCTTCTTCTACAACAAGAAAATCCCCAAAGAAGCAATCCCTCCAGAAATGTTGGCCTACCTCACAAAGACAGGTAGAAAGCTCAGCGAGGAAAAGAAGTTAGTTGGAAGTCTCTCTGGAAAGAAGTTGCTACTCTATGCTCCTCTTCTACTTTGGTATGTAGATCACGGCGCAGTGATCACTGCTGTCTACCGCACGATAGACTACGAACCCAAAGAAATCTTCGGCTGGTTCGTGGACCAAGTCACTGAGGCACGTCGTATGGGAGATGAAGATAAAGGTGAGGCTTTGCTGGCAGATGTGTTCAAGCTACTAGGAAACAGCGCCTATGGAAAGTTGCTCGAAGACTTGGGACGCCAAACAAAGGTCACCTATACAAAAGATGAGAAGGTTGTGGACAAAGCATTGCGAAGTGTTTGGTTCGAAGACCTGGAAGAGATTGGTGATGCATACGAACTCGAGAGTAGGAAAGACCAGATCCGAATCAAACGGCCTTTCCAAGTAGGTATCGCTGTGTACCAGCTCGCAAAGCTGCGTATGCTTGAGTTCTACTATGACTTCATCGACAAGTACATTGATCGCAATGATTTCGAATATATACAGATGGACACAGACAGTGCCTACATTGCCATCTCGGGAAATAGCCTCGATGAGGTTGTAAGACCGGAACTGCGAGAAGATTTCGAAGCCGAAAGGAATGAATGGCTAGCTTGGGACGAATGGAGCAGTCGTACGCCAGGACTCTTCAAACTCGAATTCGAAGGACATCGCGCCATTGCCCTATGCTCGAAAGCCTACTACGTCGATACAGGTGGCAGCAAGAAGTATTCCGCTAAAGGTATGTCTAGACGGCACAACGACATTTCGTGGGAACGATTCAAAGCAGCCCTCCAGGGTAGTATCGACATGGCGGAAAACCGAGGCTTCCGACTATCGCCAGAAGGCATAGCAACCTACGAACAACGGAAGCTTGGGCTATCGGCTTACTACGACAAAAGACGCGTTCTTCCCGATGGAATCCACACCGAGCCAATAGAGTACGCTGTTTAGCGTCTAGGTACAAACAGAATTCCTTTTGGTGGTAGTTCTGTATCCCTAGGAACGACTTGTAGCTCTTCACGAACGAATCCACGTTTGGGTGCATCCTTCTCCTTCGCAAGGTAGTACAGCACAGGCTGTCCCGAAGATACTACACTTCGTGAAATGGTGTATATTTGCAAACTCCACACAGGATCAGTAGCTCTACGTTTTTCACCTCCTTCCAATTCTCCTGGTGCGTAAAGATATCGAACTAGAACGTCGAATGGTAGACGCTCTTCTCTCAATCCAACGGTGCGCGAATACGTAGGAGTCTTCAGATCTACTTGTTGCGCCACTACAGAATTTGAAGGCTCTTTACCAGTCAACCGAGTCACCTCACTGTTCATGGCTTTGATAACCATTGGTAAACGAATTACCCATTCTCTACTACGCTCATCTGATCCTTCCGAAGTAAGCACCATCTCTTGTGCATATTGATATCCAAACAATCTCTCAGCTAGAGTCCTATTTGCTCTTTCAACAAAACTTTGCGCTCTATGATTACCAGCCTCACCTCGTTGAACTTTCGTACCATGTAGTTCTAGCGTTTCAGACATACGTCCCATGAATTCTCTACCAGGATCTACTTGCAACGTCTTTGGCCATTCTAGTGGACTACGTTTATAGATTCGTTCGAATGCCGCAGAAACTTCACCACTATCTTTAGATGCCAAAGGTTCGGCTTCTTTGTATCGAGAAGCTACGTCGATTACTACCAATGCATACTTGTATAGCTTCCGTCCACGCCCAGGTCGATCGTGTGGTAGAAATATCAAATCAGCTTGGTGGACTTCATTTGGTTTCGATACAGTCCAATGTGGTCGTGGAATGTGTTTTGGTGGTGGTAGATATATTTGCCACATAGATTGCTTTTCCAACCAACTCCTAGCTACGTCTTCTGATGCTTTCGCTGCTACCGATAGCTTACCGATTGCAGTGTGACCTTTCCAATAGCCCATAGGCCCATAGAAGATATTCGCAAGTTTAGAATCCATCATACATCTATACGTCCCAACCTTCAACAGATAAAAAAAAAAAGGAAGAATGAAGAAAGTCGTTGCGTGACCCTCTTCATTCTTCCTTTTTTCCGTTTTTTTTTTACTAGTAGCTTAGGGTAACTTACTAGTAGCTTAGGGTAACTTACTAGTAGCTTAGGGTAACTTACTAGTAGCTTAGGGTAACTTACTAGTAGCTTAGGGTAACTTACTAGTAGCTTAGGGTAACTTACTAGTAGCTTAGGGTAACTTACTAGTAGCTTAGGGTAACTTACTAGTAGCTTAGGGTAACTTACTAGTAGCTTAGGGTAACTTACTAGTAGCTTAGGGTAACTTACTAGTAGCTTAGGGTAACTTACTAGTAGCTTAGGGTAACTTACTAGTAGCTTAGGGTAACTTACTAGTAGTATCTATATCCATTTACTAATAGCGTATCCAACGCCTAGCATTCCACCACCAACGTAGAGCAACTCACCAGTCTTCTGATTGTTTGAGGGTTGGTAGTAGTCAGATAAGTGGGGTTCTTTCATCTCTTTGAGCCGTTTTAGTTCTTTACGTAACTTGTCGGATCGCACTAAGGCTTCGTTGGTATCTCTTTGATCGTTGTGTGCTTTGCGTTCAAGACCTTCCTGCTCTTGTGTATAGTCATATAAGCTTTGACGTTTGATTCTATACGCTTTCATTTCACGTTCTAGTTTTTCGGTGGCCCTATCGTGTCTCTCTCGTTCTGCATCTACATCACCACTCTTTCCAATCATTCTAGCTAGTATGCCACCACCAGTAAATGCCGTTGCATTCAATATAGCCCCGAGGATGGCCATTCCAATTGCTGCCGCCATTACGGTTTAGGTTTGGGCTTTTCTTTCTTTCTCAAGATATTCCTTTGCGTATAAGCTACCAAGTATCACGGCAGTCCACTTTGCGTAATTCACTATGGAAGAAGAAGGATCGCTAAGCATAGATTCCTTGGTAGTCTTTTTTACGATCCACCCAATACCAGCAGCGAGTCCAACGATTTTGACTGCATCGGTTGCCTTCTTCGTCAATTCCTTCTCCATCTAGATATATATAAGTATGGTCTCGAGTCTTTAAGTGTTACTCCATGTCTAGTGCCGTTGGCTTTGCCGGAGCTGCAGGTTGTGTCGTGCTAACGGTGGCAACACACTTATTGCCATCTACATACTTCTTGTACGCAAAGTACGTACCAAACAATGTAGCGCCAGTACCGATGACTGCGAGGATAGTCAGGTTTTCGACCCGACCTTTCTCTACGTAGACTTCTTTGCATGATTCGCTTTCGCGTGTCGACTCTCTCTTTTGAGCTTCTTTAGCGAGTTTGTTGCTTAACGCTAGGGCTTTTCCAGCTGCGACGCGCTTTGGGTTTTTTATCTTAGTTGGTGCAGTCGTCGGAGGATTCGCAGTTATCTGGTCCGCTTCTTCCATCTTGATTCGATATAGTAGATATATGTGAAGGTTCAACAGTTGTACCAGGAATGACTACGTGACCAGATATGTGGAATAGGACGCTAGCTAGAGCTACAAGGCGACCTGCTTTGAGCGATAGTAGTCCAGTCGCAGCACTGATTTCGTTGCGGACTAGAGGGTCTTCTTGTAGGTCCTTGATCAGGGCTTCTTGAGAATCTATTGGTACTAGGTAGGCAACTAGGCGGGTAGCTAGACGTGTCACACCGTCGACTAAACCTTTCGTTACTTGCTTAGCTAGAACGGCCTGATACCTCCTATGCAACTTGTCTACTTCTTTCTCAGAAAGTCTAGAGATGTCTCCTAGGGAAAAGTTTTTACCTAAGTATTCTTTCGTTACGCCTGTTGCAGCTAAGATCGAAAGTGATTCGCGATTGTCCGACGTAACGTCTAGGTTGGTTGGTGGTGGACCTGTTACGTCCTCACCGAATATCTCGAGTATTTCCTTATCAGTCATAATATGTTATAGATGCTGGGAGCTCTAACACTACCTCGAAAGGATGGCGGAGACAGAAGCACATGCGAGCAAACTTATGGGATCCAAGTATCATTCGTAACTCTTTACATTCTTGAGAGCCTCCATAATCCTCAAATATCCTTTTACCATCTACAGCCGATGCTGTATGGAACGCTACTACTATAGCTACGTTCTCACGGAAGGGTTTACATATGCTCGTTAGTTGTTGGGACAGCACCCAAACGGAAATCCCTATATGTCGTGCAGAAAAGGCTAAGTCCACTAGCTTGTCAGTTCGTTTCTTGACGTCCTTCGATGCGGCGCAATCATCGAGAATCAATAGAGTATTGGTACCTGACCAAAATGTTGTGCAAATACTCAAAGTAGCATCGATGGCATCCTGTGGTGGTGATATGACGAAGAAACGAGGATCTCGATTTGCAAATCCACGATAAGTTTTGTTGTGGGCATACGTAGGACAAATCAGTACTATGTAATCGAACTTACCACGAAACGATCCACGAAGTTGTTCTATGAGAAACGCAGTCTTTCCACAATTCGTCGGACCGACTATGAGTGCGTTGAAAGGTATGTGCTCTACGAGAGAATCCATCAGTATAATATACTCTGCAGAGATCTGTTCAATATCGTGACCTTAGCATCCGCAAGGACATAGATGTGCATTTTCACATTTCCACTTCCCTTAGCAGTTCTATGTATGCGAATGTCGATGTCCTTTCCACTGCCGGTTTGTGCCAATCCATCACCATGAACGGTGGAATCTTTTGCTGTGCGACAATCGATTAGGATAGAGAATCTATTTTCAAAGAACTTCTTTGGAGTCATGGAAGTATTGGGTGTACCAAACCAACCTTTTGCAGCCTCCCAGAAATCTAGGGGAAGCATGCCGCTTGGAAAGAGTCTGTTGGGAATCCCATTGACATCTACTTCTACCTTCAAGATATCTGGATTCGAGAATGCTTCACTATCTCGCGTGCCAATGGTAGGTGGATCTATGAATAGTAGAAGCAGTCCAGCAAAGGATCGTCGTGGAACATTGATGTTTTGAGATATCAAAGTATCGGATGTCTTAGCGATATCTACTGTTTTGAAGTGAACAGCGTAGTTGTATAGGAATGCAGCACCTATTTCATATTTGTGAAGTGCACTACTAGCCAGCGTTTCGTTCCTGATTGCTTCGTATTCTAGTTGGATGTTGGTAAGTTGGTACGTACCTATCTTCGTAGTATCCGAGCCAATTACAACCTCGTTGGCAGACGCTAGAGTCAACTCGAACGTAATGGTACTTTCTAAGGCATGTGGATATAGAACTCCATGTTGTGTCAGAATGTCAACATCTAATGGAATCCTATACTTGGAACCACATGCAGTTAGGAGCGCGTTGTCTGCAGCAGATGAAGTACTTGCGTCACCAGCTTTCGATCGTAGCTTATTCAAGTTCTCTGATTGAATGCCTTGTTGTATTCTAGACTCTCTCTCCTGCGTAGATAGGTATACATCGGAGTATGTTTGTAGGAGGTCTGGCCTGACAAGGTCTTCTACTGTTTCAGCTCCCATCCTACAGATTCTACGCATGACCAAACAGCGTCCAACGTTCGAAACGACTCTGTTATTCGCATGTCCACCAGATAGTACGATGTCGCCCAATAGCGCTAAGCTGCCAGGTACTAGTACTACATCTTCTGCTAGCTTTGGAACTTCTACGTATAGAGTCTCACCTGGATTGGCAGATGATCGAGTGAAAGTTTTCCTATACAAGTCTCGTGGAGCCTTGAGTGCATGAGGCTCTCTTCGTACTTGTGTGGGATCCAACTTTGATGAGATCATGTTGAATATAACTATATATATAAATATGTTTAACATGGCCTCTGAGGGTAGGTATGATGAAAGAACTGATGAAGCTGAAAGAGGAAGAGACTACGACAACGATGATACTGTCAATGAAGAAGCACGGAAATTGGCGTCAGACTCTACGAATGTGGATCCGAGTGAATCACTCAACCTGAAAACTAGACGAGACTTCTCCAAGGAAGGTGCTCGACCAAAGAATCGGGAAACCTCGTTTACCGTAGAAGATAATGATTACCTTGACGAACTCGTCGCGGAGGATGAGGATAGAATCAAACATCCGAAATTTAGTGATCGCCGCGTAGTCTTCAAAGCAGGCACATCGGATGAACTGAAACAAATGCTATTTGATACTGTATGGGAACACTATGCGGATGTAGGGATTCGTGGAGGAGTCCTTGAGATAACTGGAATATGGGATGCCAATAAGGAACTAGGTAGGATCTATCTTCACGTACTTGGAAGTAAAGAGAAGCCCATACCTTTGACCACAGTGAAGGGTGAAAGATATCAAAGTATGGGTAAGGATCTCAAATTTGCCCTAGGCCCTACGGATGCAGAAAGAGAAGAACAAGTCATCCAAGGTCAAGAAAAGGCCGCCGAACATCTCAAAGTAGAAGATAGTATACTTCTAGACTCAACGTCAACTGAGGACCAGAAGGAAGCGGCTAAGGAAGAGAAAGTACACATCCATAACGAAATAGAATTACTCGAACGTCAAGAAGAAGCCATACTAGAACGTATGTCGCTACGTGAAAGGATCAAATACATTTTCAGAAAGCATGGAATGACCGTTCTTGCAGTGGTAACTTCTATTGGCGCTATCGTTAGTACGATAGTTTCCCTGTTGTCGAAATCCGTACCGAAACCAATAAAGACTGGTATTGATAAAGCAGCAGATGCAGTGAAGAAGGGATTGCAAACGACTGGGGGGTTGTTGAAAGAAATGGGAAAGAAACTTGGACAGATCCTACCTGGAATGATTGGATCGATTGCGAGTTTCATATTTACTATGGCTGGTAAAGCTCTGGGAGTACTAGCACAGAACGTTTGGTTATTCATCGTAGCAATAGTGGTGATCACGATAGAGCAATACAAACGACGTTAACGAAACAACATCCATGCAATTCCAGCTGCGGCAATGGATGTCACTGCGAGATTAATCTCATGTTGTGGGGCAGCCTTTTGTACAGGATCTTGTTTCTTGTGCGTGACAGCCTTTAGTACAGGAACTTGTTTCTTGTGCGTCTCGAGATGCGGCAACGATTTCTTATCTGATGATCCTTCCATAAGAGAAGGTGAGCGTCCTTTGCCTTCTGCATTGACGTCGTTAGTGCCTAGCACCATATCTTTCTTAGCTTTCGGGATTGGATTCCTATAACCATCTTTCTCACTAAGAGAGTACTCTAGATCGCTTGGCAATAATCGTACGCCTATAGCTATCGCTAGATCGAGCCTCTTATGTGTTGCCGTTATAGCGGTAAGATAGTTTTTGTAGCTCACCACTAAATCGTTTTCGAGAATAGCGTCTTCGACTAAGCTCTTAAACTTTTCTTTGACGTTATGGCTACCTATGATGGATTCGTTCAAGTCGGCTTGTGCACCAAGTACGCAATGTCCAAAAGCCTCGACAGATCTATTCAACCTACCCAATCCAGCATCTGTCAAACCCTTTCCGATTGGTGGTGTAAACCAATTGTATTGTTTCCCTTCGTGTTCATCGTTCCTAATAAAAGCTATCAGAGTGTCCTCCTTACCTCCTTCATCTTTAAACAAAGTAGAGTCCGCGGGCCATGTGGTTACTTTGTTGTAACTTCGGCCATGGGCAGTTACATATCCGTTTACGTAGCCAGTTGATCCCTGGTATAACAGGAATACGTCTCCTAATCCATTATTCCTACCTCCGTGCCATCGGAAATCTGGTGTTCGAGATATACCAAATTCAATGCACAATTTCTCAAGAGCTGCTTTGTTATAGAGGTTATCCATTTGCTTGAAATGAGAGTTACCAGGTAAAGGAACTCCATGAGTACCACCAAGTTCACGTAGAATTCTTCGTATCGTGAAATAAACATGGAATCGTAGGAACCCCTGAACGACTGGTGGATACGTTTTGAAAATAGGATCGAACAATGACACTCCACATCCAGAAGTTGCACACCACGTTGCGAAATTCAATTGTTGAGGCCAATATTTAAAATCCGGACCATGTAACCAAGGGTAGGACTCATTTGCTGTCATATGCTTTACGACGGTCTCCTTGAATATATTTGGAACGCCAACTTTGAACTTCTTCTTTGGGGCGATATATATCAATAGATTAGTGAGATCAATATCTTGTGCCGGTTCAGTAGAAGGAACTGCTGTAATGGGATATTTCACACTCATGTCTAGTATCAACGTAGATGGAAAGCCATCAACAATTCCTAGCGCGTTATCGATACGTTTTTGTTTGGTCGGAGGTAGTCTGGAGAAATCATCGCCATAAACAACATAGCTAGAATCTCCATCTCGAAATAAAATGCTTGTTGAATATTTGCCTGGACCATCTATGTCGGTGACTGCATAAAACTGCTGGGAATCCGCATGTGGATATCTTTTCTTGAACTTCTCCAATAGATCAGCATTTAGTTTTGCAATCTTCTTATCTTCTTGTGGGAAGCTGACGACCTTACCTAGTGCAACATCAATACGTGCTTGTACGTCGGGCTTGTTATGGTAGCCACTCACACCATAGGCTACGCGTTCTTCCCCCCTGTCTAAGAATACGACATACGAAAAGATCTTCCCATCGAACTCAGATGCCTTAGTGGTAAATCGAGAATAGTCGGCGTGTGGATATTTCTTCTTGAACTCCGTCCACAAAAAAGTGTTCTTCTGTACGAACGGCATCGTGTTGAAGCTATACGTATATATAGTCATACCTTCAACATATAATGACGATCCTTATTGTCACCACAACCTTGGCTGACCATACTGTCTACTTCGACGACCCTATTCTTATACAGAACATTTCACTACTCGAAATCACTTTCGAGAACACTTGGTGGAACCTAACAGAGGTGGGCTCTTTCTGGTGGAATGGTGATAGTATTGTGTTCCCACACGACGTTGCTGTAGGGTCTTACAACTTTAGGAAAGCCAAGAAGGCCTTAAATCCTGCAAGTAGGGCTGGTATCGTGGAATTTAAGAGCGATACCAGCCTTAGGGAGGACAATGCTATAATAGTTAAAAAACCAATCAAGTTCAATAAAAGTCTCTACACACTATTAGGTGTCGAAGGTGTAGAAGAAGAGAATAACGAGTTCCTGCTAAAAGTTGGTACTTACCGCATTAAGATCAAAGATATCCACACAGTGTATGTCCGTTGCGACGTGGTGGATTCCGGTTTCTCACTTCTAGAGGGAAAACGATCGAAAGTCTTGGCTAGCATAGAGGTCCGAGGTCTTTGGTTTGGAAGGATAACCTATACTATAACGAATCCCCAAGTCCTACAAGCTATAGGGACAATGCGAAACAGTCTTAGCCTTACGATTCGTGACGAGAAAGGTAACGTGGTAGACTTCCGTGGTCAACCGATACGATACGTGTTGAAGCTTGATTAAGTTATACGTATAACGTACAATGGAAGGCGACTCGATTCAACCGTTTCCCTCAGCACCAAGTATCTATCCACAGATTGCTAGTGACACTGGAAAGAACTTTAGACTGCAAACGATCCGAGACACGCTTTCGGACATCGAAGTTCAAGAAAGGCACTACGAAGGTGTGCGCAAGAAATATGCACGTTCTCAAGGAATAGTTCATGGCATCGCAGTGGTAACTGGAGGTCTATCTGTGATCTTATCTGGATCTGGATTGGGCGCAGCGTTGACTGGGGTTGGAATAGTGATTGGTCTACCACTTGGAGTTATTGGTGGGCTATGTGGATTAATTTCAGCATCTACAACCCTTGGAGCTAAGAAGTTAGGAATGAAGGTTTCTAAGCATGAAAGGACAACTATGTTGGCAAAGGCGAAAATCAATACGATTCGCGATCTAGTATCGAAGGCGCTACGTGATGAAAACATATCCGACTCCGAATACAGTCTCATCCTAAACGAAGCGAATAAGTATGAGATCATGAGATCTGAAATTCGTCGCAAGGCTTCCATAGGTGAAAAAAGCACGGATCGGGTTCGAGCCGAACTCAAGCAAGAAGTGCAAAAGGAAATGCGAGAAAAACTTGGAATGTAAGAATCAACGTTTCCTATGAAAGGAACGAACATGGTTCTCACTTTCACTTTGCCAAGTCCTACTGCTAGTTAGCCTATGTCTAGCGTAGATTGGTTCGAAGTGGGAATGGTAAGAAGACAACTCCTTGACAAAACGCTTGACCGCATTTCCAAATATGCCACATCGCTTAACGACATCCTTAAAAGACATAGACGATCCGGAGCGACGTAGCACCTCGTAACTTGCTCCAACGACTTTCGTCTTAAGCATTGATTTGGGGCCTATATTGTTTTCCATTGCCGTAGTAACGACCTCGTGGACTATTTGTTGAACGTCCCTAGGTACTCCTACAAGATCTAGTTGTAGGAAAGTCGTTGCAATGTGAGGAACTAGGCGCTCCGCATCCAAGTCTACATCAATCTTATCGTCGTCACACAGAGAACGTATGAAGACCTCTCCACTATGGATGCCTTCGTTTCTTAGTTGCATGAAGCGAGCGACCTCACCTTTAGATCGGACGAATCCACATTGTATGCATGCCTGGTAGAGTAGAGCAGCTAAAATATTTTTCTTAGCATCGCTACGCTTGAGACAAACTTTCATTACTTGGGTGAATGCGTCGGCTGCGATTTCTAACGCGTTCATAGGGAACGATAGATCATAACTTTGTTTGTAAATAGTGTTGTATGCTCGTAGTTCTTGTAGTAGCGTTCGTCGTTTCAGTTCTATGTCATCATCGCTTTGCTTTGGTTTTGCGCGGTCTAGATCACTTTGATACTTAAACCCGTCCGAACCTACTATACGCAGTCGAGTAGTAATAATATCGATCTTCGTTTCTGTACATGGTTCAACCTCGGAAACAAGACCACATGTGGGACACACGAATTCCGTTCCTTGTACTTCCAAGGGACAGAGACAATCAGAACATGTTTCACTGGTGTTAATACGTTCCACTTGTGGTTTGATATTCAGGCTTCTACGAATTCCAGGACCAAACAATCTGACTAGCTCGTCCATGATACAACTATAGATGTCGTACGTTCAATAGAAAAAAAAAAGAAGAATGAAGAGGCCCACACAACGACCTTCTTCATTCTTCCTTTTTTCTTTTTTCGTGGCCATTCCTAAGCGTCCTTCTCGTTCCTCAAGGCAGCCAACACCTCGTTGAGCGCATGGTTGAGAGACTCTCCAAGACCTTCCACTGGTTCCAACACTCTTGATTCAGCGGGCAATGCTACCTCCGGTTCCACCATGTTTGGCTCCTCCTTTCTTGGATCCTCTAGCTTCTTGCTGGACTTCTTAGCGCGTCTTATATAGACACCGGAAGACTTCACCTTGATGGTAAGACGGTCGCATCCTGAGCAAAGCTCGTAATCAGTACGACATCCTTTACCGCACTTCAAGCATGGTACATATGGGGCACAGCCTTTTCAGATTTGGTAGTTATGCTGGGAACAGAACTTCGTTGTCTTCGAAATCTTCTTTGGACATTTTGAGTCCTTCCCTCTCATCAACCAATCACAAGTTATTGCGGCGTCTACATTTGAGTTCTTCTTCGACATGTTCGATCTGTATGGTGTTAATGCGTACTAAGATTACAACGAATGCTAATGTCGTGAAATAAAGAATATATACTAATACCATTTAGTGGTAATATACAGTATAGTAATCATTCCTTTAACATATACTTCAAGTTTGGATTTTTTAGGTGCGCGAATATCTAGTGACACTTTGACTTCCTACGTGGTAGAATGAGCATCCATGTAGTTGCGTAGTACAACCCTTTCGTCCTCTGTGAGCTGGGAGTACTGCCACTTAACGAACCATTTAGCGGTATCAAGATGATCATTGTTACAGGCGTATTCTATAGCAAGATCAATGCATTCATACTCTAGGGTTATCTGAAAACGTCGCATGAGCCACTTAACGTTATTAAGATGCCCATTCCTACTGGCACCTAATATAGCAAAACTGACGGCCTTATCCTCTTTGGTGAACTGGAAGTGCTTAATGAGCCGCTTAGCGATACCAAGATGACCATGCTCAAGGGCAGCGCGTAGAACGTGATTGGCGTGTTTATCCATCCTATCGAAACGTAAGTGCTTGATGAGCCACTTAACAGCATTAAGATCACCATATTCGCTGGCGTAGAGAAGAGAAAAGCTATCGTCGATGGGGCTTGCGGAAATACCGAAAGTTCGAGCCAATTCGTCTCGATCGTCGTCACTATGAGTAGACCTCAAACCAAAGCATAGTGCTAGTTTACGGAACACTTGGTCTACGTTTTTGTAGCGCGCAAGAGATGCGGCATCGTTTAGGCGTTTCGATGTCCTTGAGATGCTTGCGAATGACCAAGGCTCTGCATGCTCTACGATCCTAGTCAGAATTTCTAGAGGGAGGCACGATATATAATCCATAGTGGAAGAGATCGATATAACTATATGTAATTATATCTCTAATAGGATTATCAAGTTGGATTTTATGTACAAGCAATCGATGTCGATATAACTATATGTAATCATATCTCTAATAGGATTATCAAGTTGGATTTTACGTACAAGAATGTCTAGTGACACTTTGAATGACCCTTAGTTACCCCATAGTAGTATAGTCGGCGTCAATTAAATACAACTTTTTCTTGTGCAACGAAACTCAAACTAGTGACCACTAAAATCGAAAATATTCTTGCACAAGGGGCGTCATGAAGTGGATTTCTGAATTCACTTTATGACGCCCCTTGTGCAAGAATATTTTCTATTTTAGTGGTCGCTAGTTTGAGTTTTGTTGTGCAAGAAAAAGTGGTATTTAATTGACGCCGACTATACTACTTGCTGGAACACAGCTTGCTGCTTTGGACCACAACAATAATGCAGGCAGGAGCCAGGTAGTGTAAATATTAAAATATTTTTTCTGAAACTGTCACTGTTAATTAATACAAAGGAAAATACATATTAAAAAAAAAAAAGTTCAAACACTGTACTGCAGTAAAAGTCTGAAATAAGACTGAGACTTGTTCTCATCGAGATTGTAAAGCAAAGGATTTAATTGAATAGCTTCTAATTTTATATTTGATTTGATTTTATATTCATTCCTTCACATTTCTTTCACACTAGTTAGAGAATTAAGTTTACATTATGAAAACCAACCTCAATTCCAATTGGATCTGGAATTCGTTGATACTTATAACAGGGACGTAGGCACATAATTTTTGTGGGGGCCTAAAATGGCAATTGAGTTGTAGAGAATGCTCAAACTGTAGTGTTGTTAAATGCATGGTTTATTTTATCACTGGCAATGGCATGCACAAATCCCTGTATAAACATGATTTATTGTAGCAGTATTATATTGTGTGTCTATCTGTATGTCTCTCTCTGTATGTTAAAAACAAACCTATGCAAATATGTATTACAAAATATGCAAATTTATATTTTTGGCAGATTCACAGAGAAAAACAGACATTATTCAGACACACTCACTACAGACTGGATTGCATAAATCCTTATTCTATGTTACATTATTAGGCTACCATACAAGAAGGAGAAGTATAGCCGGGAGTAAAATGATACCACCTCCCCCCGAGCCGCCGCCGAGTGTATATCCGCGAGGTAGCGACTCGTATATGTCGAGCACATAGGACACGGCGTACATGGAGAATTGGGTCAATTCCTTATGTAGGCAAACGGGCCGCGGCGTACATGGAGAATTGGGGCAATTCTGTATGTAGGTAAACGGGCCGCAGCGTACATGGAGAATTGGGGCAATTCTGAATGTAGGCAAACGGGCCGCAGCCCGACGCTATATTAGAGGTTCGTATACGTGACGTATTAGCCACAATGGAGAGACGCACTTGTGGATGGCTAATGCTTGGAAAGACTACACACTGTACGAGGAGCGCAAAGACGCAGTACTGCAGGCAGCACAATTTCCAAATACGGGTAGGGGGCAGCATACCCGCCCCCTGTAATAAGTGTGGCCGAGGATGTCTTACGAGCCACGGGATTTGTGGGCAGTGCGGGCGAGCCCGGCGTCAGCGCTTCCACATCGAAAAACAAAAGACTAAGAAGCACTTCGCGAGTGTGTTGCAGGAATTGGAGACGACGCTCCAAACGGTCAATTAGAGAAAGGTGGGGTATTAGTTAGAGGCACGAGGTAGAAGGACTCAGATTTAGAGAGAGGTGCGGTATTAAACAAAAGTGAAAGATGCCCACCGCCCGAGATCTACGCATACAAGCAAAGCAGTATGGCCTTCGAGGGACATCGAGGCTCAACAAATTCGGTCTCAGCCGGGCAATAGCCGAGGCCCGGGCCCCGGAGTGGGCAAAGAGGGTCAAACGGGAAGCACAAACGGGGAGGTTGCCGGCCCTTCGGGATGCCGTTGAGAACCCCCACAAGAGAGGGCAGCGCCGTAGAGAGCTCCGGCGCCTGGACGAGGAGACCCACGTCACGCTCCGAGCAGCTGCCTATGCCAAGCGGATCGAGAAGAACCCCAAATAACGGATAGCCGCCCTACGGAGGTTCGCTAACCGCGCTCGGTAGAGCGTCCGAACGCGATTCGGGAGGCTAGTGAGGCAAATCGCCGAAGAGGGGTCCCACATCCTCGACGAGCTCGACAGGGAACGGGAAGGTGCAGACAAAGGGCGGCGGTTTGGCAAGTGGACCTTCTTCAAGGGGGTCGGAAGCGATCTCACAGACCGTATCATGGAAAAGCTAGAGGAAAAGGTCCAGACCGCCTTCTACCTACGCTACTCCTACACATATCGTATCAAAAACGTGGAAGACGGCACAGTAATCCTCTTCCATAAGAATCCCACCGGGAGTCCCTGGATCCGCGCGCTAGAAGAATCGAAGGATTGGATGGAGGGGGTGCCGCCTCCAGAAACAGCGCGAAAATGGCTGACGGTTCGAGAGGACCTGCGGTTAAACATAGACGGTATCGAACGCCCAGACACGAAATGGGCCTTCATACGCTTCATATCCGTAGAGGTCAAAGTCGTACTCGGCCACGAGCCTTTGATGGGCACAGGCCCCCTGCCCGAGTGGTTACGCCACAAGCAGGGAATGTACGCTCTCGACACCTACAACGACAATCTATGTCTCTTTCGGTGCCTCGCTGTACACAACCGGGGGCGCGCAGAGGTACCGGTGCACAACCCAGGCCAGGCAACACGCTGCGACATTCTATGACCGCAAAACCACGACCCCAGATGTCCCCAAGACCTCCCTCGACGAGTTCCGAGCTCTCCTCTTGCGAGAAGGCAAATCAGACTATGTTCCTGATTACGCCCGACTATAAGTTCCTCGACGTCATGAACTACCTAGGCCCCAGCACCAGCTACGACAAGTGGGTCAAAGCCTATGGCTGCCAGCAGGAGAAGTCCTGGTTCCCCTACGAATGGTTCGACTCCCCAGACAAGCTAGACCATCCCTACCTTCCCGACTACCCAGAGTGGTATTCCAAGCTCAAGGGGGGCTACCCACTCGAGCTCAGTGAGTGGAGGGCTTGTAAGCGCCTCTTTCGTGAGAAGAAAATGAAGACCTTCGCTGACTGGCTTCGCCATTACAACGATCTCGACGTAGCCCCCTTCGTGGAGGCCCTCGTCAAGATGCGGGGCTTCTACACAGAGCGTGGGGTCGACATCTTCAAGGACGCGGTCTCACTACCGGGGGTCTCGCTGCAATATCTTCTACGCGGGACGCTGAGAGGCCCTTACCAGCCAGTTCTACACGCCCCCGGGGAAGAGGCCTACGCCATGCTCAAGGCCAGCATCACCGGAGGACCGAGCATCGTTTTCACCCGCTATCACCAAGCCGGAGCAACGAAGACACGCTCGCACCAATACCCCGACGCGCGGCTCTATTAGCGCGTCCTCGGCTACGATGCGAACGCGCTCTACCTCCACGATGGGGATGGATATGCCTTGCGAAAAGGAACAGGTCCACCACTATCGCCACCCAAAAGAAGACTCCTCCAACTTCACGAAGAGAGTCCAGAACGGGTTCTGGTTTGGTTATGCCGAGGTCGACATAGAGGTCCCACGCCACCTCTGGCCGAAGTTCAAGGAGATGGCCCCCCTCTTCTACAACGAGGAGGTGCCCGAGGCGGCGGTGCCCCCCGAAATGTGGACCTACCTCACAACCACCGGGCGCAAGCGGACGCCGGGACAGTAAAACCTGGTAGGGGCGTACAGCGCCTTCCAGGGAGACGGTGCTGATAGCGAAATACAACGAGTCGGTGTCCATCTGAATGAGTTCGAAGTCTCGCCTGTCGAGGAACCTATCGAGGAAATCGTGATAGAACTCGAGAATACGGCCGTATACGGCCGTGACCACCAGCCCATGCTCGAGATACCACCGGAGGAGGGGGGCGTACAGTAGGATCTTCTGTGCTGACAGAGCCCCTACCGTCACAGCTCAAGCAACATGCGGGCCGCGTCTATCAGGGTGTGTGCAAGGGGGGCAGGGAAATTGTGTCGCTTGGCGGTATAGCCGACCTCAAGCATTGTGCAGTATAACTCTTCCGCCAACCCCATAGCTAAGTATATTTCACAGTTTCAGAAAAAAAAAAAGCAAAGCTACAACCACCGGCTGGCTGCGTAGCCAAGGGCAAGCATCCCGCCGCCGACATAGACCAGCTCACCTGTTTTTTTTTGGGCGTTTGAGGGGCGATAGTAGACGGAGAATTGGGGCTCCTTCAAAGCGATGCGGTGTAACCCCACGTGTGCCGTGTTGTATAGCTCGAGAGCGCGGTCCCTATTTTCCAAGTCCTCTTCGGCGTGGCGCTGAAGACGAGATTGCTCGGCAGCCCAGTCGGCCAGCTTCTCGCGGTTTTCTTGGAATGTCGCCCAATCAGCTTGATATTTTTCGAGGGCCAAATCGTGGCGCTTTTTCTCAGCTGCGAGCGCATCGGGGCCCTTTCCGGAGACCGCACGGGCCAGGTAGCTACCGCCCACAAAAGCCGTAGCGTTCAGAAGGGCCCCTCCTATCATCATTGCAATGGTGGCCATCGCAGTACCTACAGGTTCATAGGGATGAGCTTTTTGTCCTCAAGGTATTCCTTAGCCGCTATGCTTCCGGCCAACACGCCAGTCCACTTCACGTAGTTTAGTATGCTGGTCGAGGGGTCGCTAGTCATGGGCTCCTTCACAACCTTCTTCGCAATCCAGTCAGAATGGAGGCGTCGAGCACGGTGTTTATGAGCTTGCTTTCCGACATAGCTATGTACATACGAGAAACGGGTCAAACTTCAATTGAGTAATCGGCTCCATAGGGCCTTGTCGTTGCGAGAGCGACTGTACCTCCGACACTGCTGCAGCCTCGCGGTGGGTGGCGGCGCTCGGAGGGCTATCGACTGTTCCCTGGGCACACCTGAAGCCACAATCCCCCCACGGACAGTCCTACGCCGATTGCGGACAGGAGCATTGTGGTGGACAGACCTTCGAACAGGTCTGCAAGGTCGCTCTCGCAACCCTTGCGAGGCGCCCTGACAGTTTCCAAGGCGGCAGCAGACATGCGCTCAAGCGCAGCGGCTTCTTCACTTTTGTGGGCGGGAGCCTCCTCACTTTCGCGAGCCTCCGCCTCCGCCCTTGCGTGAGCCACCCTTCCGCAAGCAAGGTCCACCGCCCTTTCGCGAGCAACGGCCTCTCGGACGCATCTGTTTGTCACCGTTAGTGCCTTCCATGCGGCTACTGCGGCGAGTCCATTCAGAATGGCAACGTCGAGTGTGGCTTCACGAACTTGCTTTTCCATCATAGCTACACACACATATGTTGGGCGTAGCCCTTTGCAGCTCGTTGTTATACCCCGCAATCCTCTCTGTGTTGATTATCAGGTTAGCTGGCATGAGCCACACCCCAGGGGCCACGGCTAAGTTCAGCTGTACTTTGGCCTCTAGTATGGCTAACTGGTAGTTGGAGATGCTTTTTGCGGGGTCGTTTTCTTAGATGGTCACCTCAAGCATTTTGCGAAACTCGAGTTGTGTGTTCAGAGCGCCCCCGCTGTTACCTGCGATAGATGAGCGCATGTTGGCTTGAGCCCCCAGAACGGTATATACGAAGGCCTCGACTGCACGATTTAGTCTGTCCAACCCCGGCCTCGTAAGACCCTTCCTAATTGGTGGTGCGAACCAATCGAATTGCCTTCCTTCGGATGCGTCATTCCGAATGAAGGCCAACAGATTGCCATCCGTCCTAACCCCGCCCTGGTCTGCGAATAAGTTACTCTCGTGGCGGGTCCAGGTGTTTGCTTCGGTGTCGTACCCCCTGATTACGTGCTCGTTTCTAGGCCCCTCCCCTGGGTAGCTGACGAATATATCCGCTAACCCGTTATTCCGGCCCCCCTTCCACCGAAAGTCTGGTGTGCGTGGCAAACCGAACTCGATGCACAAAGTCTCCAAAGCTGCTTTACTGTAGTAGTTATCAAGTTGCGTGAAGGCAGAGTCGCCAGGGAGGGGTACTGCCGTTGCGCCTCCAAGTTCACGCAGAACCCGTCGTATCGTAAAATAGACGTGAAATCGAAGGAAACCCTGAACCACAGGTGGGTACGTCTCGAATAAAGGGTCGGTTAGCGACACCCCACAGCCCGCAGTCGCACACCATACCGCGAGGTTGAGTTGTTGAGGCCAATAGCCGTATGATGGGGCCGACAACCATTTCCAGGCCTCCTTCGCCGTTTTGTGCGTTACGACGGTCTCCTTAAAGATGTCCCGGACGCCTGCTTCGAATGATTCCACGGGTGTGACGTATATCCGCAAAGACTTGAGATTGGTGTCTTGCGCTGGGCTTCCAAAGAGGATTGCTGGAACGGGGTATTTCACACTTAGGGACCATGTCATGGTCTAGGGGAAACCTCCACCCATCCCTTGTAGCGCACTCTTGGCCTCAACCGGCTGCTCGTAGCCGGCGTCGTCGCCGTAAACCAAATAGCCATCATCCCCGTCTCGAAACACGATGCTCGTTGAGTATTTTCCTGGACCGTCGATGTCCGTGGATACATAGAATCGAGCAAGGGCAGCATGAGGGTAGCGCTTCTTAAACTTTGACCAAAAGATCGGCATTTAACCGCTTCACTGTGCCCTGGCTCATATTTTTGACTTAGGTAAAGCTATCTCAACTGGATGTTTAATATATCAATATGGTCGTGCGTAATATTGCATGCACCCTGTGTACCTCCCCGAACCCTTGGCAATATGGCGTGTGATTTCAGAACGAGTGGCGTTGTATTGAAGCGAGGGAGATGGCTTTAATACTTCAAAATGGTGGTCTTAAATATCATCTGTACCTCATCCGACCATACGATCTACTTCGATCGAGAATATTTCGCTAGTCGAGGCCATTCTCGAGGACAGTTGGTGGAATCTGGCCGAAACGGCGACTTTCTGGTGGTTTTCGGAGGGTGGAAATAACGAACCTGAGGCGAGAAACTCGCACAGTATTACTGCAGGGCATCATGATATGGCAAGCATTCAACCATACTTCAAACCCGCAATTGATGCTGGCGTCGTGGAATTCGTGCAAACCTTACCGAAGAAGGCTTGGACCCTAGAGGTCAAGAAACCGCTCCGGTTCAGTAGGAATCTCTGCATACTGCTGTGCATTAAAGGCAATGAAGAGGGGAGGGGCGTATCGCTCAAAGTGGGTAACCATGCCCTGGTGCTCAATGATATCCACACAGTGTATGTCCACTGCGACGTGGTGGATTCCGGCTTCTCACTTCTCGAGGGAAAGCCATCGAAAGTCCTGGCTAGCTTAGAGGTTCCAGGTGAAAGGTTCGCGAAAGCAACATATTTTCCACCAAACCCCCTAGCTGTCCGAACCCTAGAGGGGGTAATGCTGCACAGCCTTCGCCTGATAGTTCGTGATGAGAAAGGCAACATCGTAGACTTCCACGGTCGACCTCTACGTTTCGTGTTGAAACTAGGAAACAACCCGGTGGAGTAAAAAGCGATATTTCTTTCGAAACGACGCCAGTGGCTCGGTGGGCCGGTGGGTGTATTGAAGCTTGACCTTGCTTGGGCATAGACCAACCAATGGCAAGCGATTCGATTTATGCTAGCGCGGGGCCAGAGATGGCTGAGAGCTTTCGACTGCAGAAAGTCTGTGATACGCTCGCCGAGCTCGAACAGCAGGCGAAGCACTACGAGGTCGTTCGCAAAAAGTACGCCCGAGTCCGTGGTATTGTTCATGGGGTTGCTGTGGCCACAGGTAGCCTGAGTGGCGTTTTATCCGCTTCCGCTCTGGGCACATCATTTACAGGCGTCGGACTTCCGGTCGGCATCTCTCTAGGAGCGGTTGGGTTTCTTTGTGCCATCGTTTCGGCTTCGATGGCTGTTGCCAGTAAGAAACTTGGGGACCGTGTTTCGAAGCACGCAAAGACTGTTATGTTGGCCCGGGCTAAGGCTAATTCCGTGGAGGCTAAAATTTCAAAAGCGCTAACCGACGGCAGCAGCCGAGTTTTCAAGCATTATTGGCGAGAAAGAGAAATACGAAGCGCTTGAACTCGAAATCCGACAGAAAAACAGGCGAGAAGGGAGGATAAAAAACGTCGAAGAACTTCGCTCCGAGATCCGTAAGGAGATGCGGGCAAAGCTAGGCAGTCTCGTCGCCTAAAAATCAATATTTTCTATGAGGGAAGCGAGCAAGGTAGTTGCTTTCACTTCGCGAAGAGCTTCGTATAAATAGCCGTCTACTTCGTATGCAAATTTCTGTCTCGTCACGCCAGCCGCGTGTCACAGGCGATTGCATCAGCACGGCGCAGACATAAATATAATTTTCGCTCCAAATCTTTCGTCTGCCTCAGTGGCGCAGTGTTTAGTGTGTCAGTCTTGTTTTCTAAAGGGGAGCCGTTCACAAGTCTGGGTTCGAACCGCTATCTACTGAGTCAGGCCGGTTGGTATGAAATAAAAAGCTCCCCGTTTCAAACCAACCGTAAGCGCTTCTGCTGATGTGGCAGAACGTTCGGGGCGCCCGCCCAGCGCGCCAATGGGTATCCTCCAGACTCCCCTCCTCGGCTCGCTCCTACTACTGGCGGCGCTCCACCAATTGGCCATTGTTAATCTACGCCGCGGCGTCTGGCTGCGGCCCGTTTGCCTACATTCAGAATTTCTCCAATTCTCCATGTAAGCTGCGGCCCGTTTACCTACATACGGAATTGACCCAATTCTCCATGTACGCCGTGCCCTATGTGCTCGACATATACGGGTCGCTACCTCGTGGATATACACTCGGCGGCGGCTCGTATGGGTCCCTTTTCGAGGGGAGTGAGGGGCTCGTTGGTCCCGGCGGGGCGCCCAGGAGGAGGTGGTATCATTTTACTCCCGGCTATACTACTGAAGGAGACTATAAAGTAGAAGCAATGTACAAAGTTGCATGGTCCAAAGTGTCCAGGTATTTCACTGCACAGCCTGTCCTGGAAAGGAAAGAGTATGGCTACCTTAATGCATCATAACAAAGGTTGTTGCCAGAGCTGAGGAAGGAAACAGGCAGTCTTATCCCATCTATGAAGCAGCACCTCAACAACTTTCTGTTTTGCTAATTGTTTTAAGGGGGAGGAAGGTTAATAATCCATATGGCAGACTGCATGTACACTTTCACAATGTTGTGGAGCTGGAGAGAAGTAGTGCAGGGGAAGGATTTATTATTTTTTAGACATGCTTGACATATGACATATGTAAATGATTATATGCCCCAATTGTTAAAAGAGTGGATAACACTATCCCGTATCCAGTGGATAAAAGTAGTGTTGGGGATAACTGGACCAGGTTATTATGGGGACCAAATCGATATGCAAATTCTGAAACAAAGTTTCAATAAAGATCAATTTCTTCATTTGAGTTTATAAAAATAAACGTTTTTATTTCTTTTCATGGGGTAACTTTGGTAATATGTCTATTTTATTCCCATGCAAGGTCCACCTCATTTCTATGTTGGCTTTCTTCAGAGTCTATACCCAGTGTAAGTTCCATCTTCTGAAGGAAATGTAGCCCGTATTTTCGGATTTTCTTCGGATTTTCTTCCCTAGAAGCCCATGTGTCCACCAAGTGAATTGTCTATATGCAGCATATCTGAGTGAACTGAAATAAAAACAACAACAGCATTTATTTGTTAGTTTAATTGTGCTTATACTTAATGTGCTATACAACAAAAACAAGATCACATTTTAGTGATATCAGTAAACCTGTGAAATAACGGCTAAATTCTCCTATCAGTGCTCGCGAAATGTCAAGCCAATCAGCAGCCGAATCCCACAAGTCTGTACCCAGTGTTCATTTGACGCCATCTTGGATTAGGCAAACAAAAACCCATGGGAACGAGTTTGAGCCATCGCCTTTTCCGTTAACATTAAATTATGCATGTGCAACTCATCTGCACATGCTGTTTTTATTTTTTTGTAATTATGCATCTGCACGCATGCATTACATTTTCCGTTACATACAGCACAGTATACAATTCAACTGCATGTGCACGATTTATTTTCGTAATTTAATTTCCATTACATATATGCAGGTGCATCTCTTCGTATTTGATTATTGGGAGCTCTGCTCGTTAAGGCTTGCCTATATAATTATGAATTACTCTTCTACAAATATATGGAATCACTTTCTTCTGATTGGTGAAACGTGCAAGCATGACTATAAAAGTGTTAATGGGCTGTCAAACAAAATATAAACCAAAATAAACCGACTTCTTTGCCTCTCTTAGTAAAACCTCAGACGAGTTTGCCAAAGTGCCTTTCGGGTACAAAGCTTGCTGATCGCTGAACAAACGAATATTGATGAAACATCACAATTATGCATCCCCAATGATCTGGAATCCTTGAGCTTAGATCTTAGATTACATAGGTAAGATAAAAATAATTACTACCCGTCAGTAAACTTAGCAAGAAAGAGCTACAGTTAAATCATAATTTACTCGAATTTATGAACTCTAAATCAATACTCGTGTATATCATTCTATAACAAGCAAATGTTTTATCTTATTTTATGTATTTTTATGAACGCAAATGAAGTTAATTTAAGTCAACTTTCGGAGAAATCACAGAGAGTGGGAATCTTGCAGGTAATTTGAAAACTCAACAAATGCAAAAAAAAAAATATGATGGCACATGAAAGAGCACATGAAAATAAGCAACATTGCCGAATTTTAGGGGACATATATATATATACAGAGAAATGTATGGTCAGAGTAAAATTGTAACATTAATAGCTTGTAACTTTGTCTGTACAGTCTGTATTTAAAATATATCTTCTCAAAACTTTGCACAGTTGATTTGTTATTTAATCTACTGGGTAGTTTTATTATAAGTAATACCATGACAAGAGGGAAATTAGTGATTAAATTTCCCCGCAAGCTGAGGGAGAGTTTGTGGAAGTCCCGAGGCCGCTTCAGCCGAGGGACTTTTACAAACTCTCTCGAGGCTTGAGGGGAAATTTAATCACTAATTTCCCGAATTGTCATGGTAAAACTTTGTAATACTCTGATCGCCGAGGAACGGAACAAATCTCTGAGAAGTTTAGTTTTCTCTGCCTAAACTAAAGACGTCACAGCTGAGTTGCTTTCGAAAACGTTTTAATGCTCGATTTAATGACCTTGGCTTCCCGTGGGGACAAGTGTGTTGTTTTTGAGAAGAATAGCAGTAAAACGCAATGTAATTATGTGCTTGACTAAATATGTAAAGGTTATGCGTATATGGTTTAAGTATCCCACATGGAAGAAGCAGGTTTGAGAAATAAGAGAAGAACGTGCAGATTGAAATACGTGATCCCACATGGATTACGTTGAACGTTATGATGAAGCCAGGTCAGGTTTCACCCGGGAGCGCAGGGCTAGTCGTGCCAGAGGGCAGCAAGAGTTGATGCGTTTCACCCTCTCATGTCCAACCTGCATTGCTCTTGCAGGGAAATTTCCCTGTTGAAGACAATGCATATTTCTAAATTTCCCTTGCATTTGTAATGAGCCGGGGAATTTAGAGATTAAATGTGCGTGAACAAACAAAGGAATCCGAGGCGCTCATGGTATTATAATAAAAATGCTCAAGCGTGCATTAATTATAAGTAAAATTATTATACATCTACATGTATGTGTGGTAATTGTACGGTGTACATGTACAGTACATTGTAAGCAACTTCCTCAAGAATGAACTCTTTTACTTTTTACAGGACCTGCAACTTCCTCTGCTGCTGCTCCACCAGTTACAGGTACAATGTACAGGTCAAATTGTATCACTTTTTTTAGGTCTCGATAAAGGTTCAATGTGTCATGAATTTCTGAAAAACGCTCTTGCAGCGTCGTAATTAAAACCAAATAGATGTACTACATGTATATACAGTTTTAAAGGTCTTGAATTGAAGACAGTATATATTTAACCGTTTTTGAACAAAAGTTTAAAGTGTAGCTAGATGTTGAATAGTTTTCAATAGGGACTTTATGCAACCAGGACGGCGACGGCAATGACGACAGGACGTAGAAAAGTGTTTTCTCCCGAAATTTGGTGTCTACTATTTCCCTTGTTCGCCTTGAATTGTTTTTCACAACCAGATTTACGAAAAATATGACGAATATAGAGTTCCGTTCAGGCCGAACGAAAAACGGATTGATTTACTTTCTTACGTTCGCGTTCTCGTTAAAACATACGATTTGGGGTTTTCACGTTGTGTTTTTGCAGAGAAATGTAGGCGACTGCGTGCATTTTCACGTGTGGCTATCGTATTTTGTAATTAAGGCTATTGTTTTATGCCATCGTCATAGACGTTGCCGTCGTGGTTGCTTAAAGTCCCTAATGCGAAATGATACAGTCCGCCAGAAGGAGTTCAGCCCTTCAAGCTTCAAAACTATTTTTTTCTTAATTAGCCCTTTCGAATCCCAACTAAATTGTCTAAAATACTGTGTCGGGGACAGATTTTATCCCATTTTAAAGTTGAAAAAGTAGTTTTTCATCCCATTTTGATACAAACCAGGCCATAAAACCTGAACGAAAAATAAGTTAAAAAATCCTCAACACCCTATTTGAGAAATGGTTGTTTTCTATGACTCGTGAAAAATTTAGGAAAATTGGACAAACGCAAAAAGGCTGGATTTTAACAAAGTTCACCCGGAAGCGCAGGGCTAGTCGTGCCAGAGGGCAGCAAGAGTTGATGCGTTTCACCCTCTCATGTCCAACCTGCATTGCTCTTGCAGGGAAATTTCCCTGTTGAAGACAAAGCATATTTCTAAATTTCCCTTGCATTTGTAATGAGCCGGGGAATTTAGAGATTAAATATGCGTGAACAAACAAAGGAATCCGAGGCGCTCATGGTATTATAATAAAAATGCTCAAGCGTGCATTAATTATAAGTAAAATTATTATACATCTACTTGTATGTGTGGTAATGTACAGTACATTGTAAGCAACTTGCTCAACAATGAACTCTTTTACTTTTTACAGGACCTGCAACTTCCTCTGCTGCTGCTCCACCAGTTACAGGTACAATGTACAGGTCAAATTGTATCACTTTTTTTAGGTCTCGATAAAGGTTCAATGTGTCATGAATTTCTGAAAAACGCTCTTGCAGCGTCGTAATTAAAACCAAATAGGTGTACTACATGTATATACAGTTTTAAAGATCTTGAATTGAAGACAGTATATATTTAACCGTTTTTGAACAAAAGTTTAAAGTGTAGATGTTGTATAGTTTTCAATAGGGACTTTATGCAACCAGGACGGCGACGGCAATGACGACAGGACGTAGAAAAGTGTTTTCTCCCGAAATTTGGTGTCTACTATTTCCCTTGTTCGCCTTGAATTGTTTTTCACAACCAGATTTACGAAAAATATGACGAATATAGAGTTCCGTTCAGGCCGAACGAAAAACGGATTGATTTACTTTCTTACGTTCGCGTTCTCGTTAAAACATACGATTTGGGGTTTTCACGTTGTATTTTTGCAGAGAAATGTAGGCGACTGCGTGCATTTTCACGTGTGGCTATCGTATTTTGTAATTAAGGCTATTGTTTTATGCCATCGTCATAGACGTTGCCGTCGTAGTTGCTTAAAGTCCCTAATGCGAAATGATACAGTCCGCCAGAAGGAGTTCAGCCCTTCAGGCTTCAAAACTATTTTTTTCTTAATTAGCCCTTTCGAATCCCAACTAAATTGTCTAAAATACTGTGTCGGGGACATATTTTATCCCATTTCAAAGTTGAAAAAGTAGTTTTTCATCCCATTTTGATACAAACCAGGCCATAAAACCTGAACGAAAAATAAGTTAAAAATTCCTCAACACCCTATTTGAGAAATGGTTGTTTTCTATGACTCGTGAAAAATTTAGGAAAATTGGACAAAACGCAAAAAGGCTGGACTTTAACAAAGTTCTGTTTTTGGCCGAAAAGAAGAGCCGAGAAACAGCCAGATAAAGTTTTTCGATTTGTTTCATAGTTGACTAAGAAGTCCCACCTCTAAGGGTAATCTCAGTAACATTAGCCAATCAGAGGGATTCATTTTGTGTGCAGTCTCGGCGGATTGACATTCCCACTCTTATCCAAAAAATTGCCCATCAAAAGTTACCATAATATAGTACTACTACTCATTAAATCCACTATCTGCACTTACATTATATACTAGTTAAATCGTTCTGTTTTCTTTTTCTTAAATTATATAGTTTTGTACAATCACCTTTTCTCTCAGCAATCTAGTTAAATATGTATTTAGTCGAATATTATCACTACCCACCTCAATTAGCCATTGCTACTCGCAGGTTAGTGCTACCTTAAAATCATATTAGGAGTGAAAATAAAAAAAATGAAGTTGAATCAGACGAGCTGCAGAACAGAGAATGCTGTACAGTTTACCGATGCTCGATTCTTCTACAGAAACTAGTGTCGATTCCAGTTTAATTTCAAGAAGCCACAGTTTTAGGAGAACAGAAAAATGGCACCATAGTAAGCAAACAATTAGTATCAGGCAGGGAAAACCATTGAAGCGCTACTCAATCCACACCATGTACACGGTAGACTGTTTCACGTTTATGTCATTCTAATTTCATCGCGCTAAAACAAAACCGACAAACCTTGCTTCCTGTAGCCTGCAGAACAGGCGCTTTGAGAAGGGACACCAGAAAGTAGGTCTGGCGAGCGAAGCGAGTTCGTTGTGATGCCTTCTCTCCCGTGCCAGTCTCCTTTTTCCATTTTCACGCGGCCAAATTATTTTATCACTTCCTTTGCATTGAAATAACACTGAGGGCCTGTTTCGCAGGCTATGCTTCCTGCATTGAATTCTCATTTTTTTGGTCGATTGAAGATAACAAAAGTGTGTTGCTTGATTCTTTGTGGACTTTCGGTCTTCAGTGATTCTAACTTCTTGGAGTATAAATCCCTCCAGCCATTGTTTGTCCTAAGAACTTTACACCCGCTGCCAAGGTTACTCACAAACTAAATTATTACAAACTAAATTGTGCTGCTTTTCTTTTTTCTTCTTTTTTGAATACAGCACCAAGAACGATCTACTTTTACACTTGGGCATTGCATTAACGTAGAAATCTTTACGAACGAAAAGTAGCGGAGAAAATCACAGGATAGCGAGAATGAAATAACATGCTCAGTGAATGGCAGCAGCTGTCAATCATTTTTCGCGCCTTTTTAGCAGGAAATCAGAAAGTTGCATTTTCAAGGCTTAAGGTATCAGGAGCCCTTCATGCAATCATTTTTGCGAAAAAAGATATTGTTATTTGATAATGTTCAAAGTGAATTCTACAGTTTAGTGAAAATCCAAGCGTTGTATTTTCAACGAGAAATTACGCCGAAAAGAAATATGGCCGGGAAAGCAGGCTGTTATCGGCTTATTAGCTCAGCGGTTAGCTCAGTGGTTAAGCTCCAGTCTGTTGCGCGGGAGGTCGCGGGTTCAAACCCCGGCCGGACCAACACTCAGGGTCTTAAAATAACTGAGTAGAAGGTGTTGCCTTTGTGAAACAACTGCAAATGGTTAGACCTCACGTCTTCTCGGATAAGGACGTAAATTGTAGGTCTCCCGTCGGCCTCAAGTTTATCAGTCTCACTTGACTGTTACGAGTTACAGACGTTAAATAAAGTTGCTTTACTTTTACTTTACTTTACTTGTGAACAGTGCTCATGGAAACCGCGAAAAAAACATGTGACGCTTTTGTAAACGCTCACTTGTCTAGCCTGTGGCTAGCCGTTGAGTTGCAAAGATTCATTTACGTTTCACACAAATCATATCTAAAATATACTTTTATAGTATATATGTAGCTCAATTCGTGATTTGAAGAGGAATAATTGAGGTACAGGGCCACTTGGTAAAATACCAGGTATTTAAGGTTAAAATACCTCATGTTATCGTAACGTGATGAGTTCCGAGTTTGATTTAAAATGCCATATAGAATGCCGTTTAAGTTAAAATGCCACATACAATGCCATATAAGTTATTAATAATGCCATATATAAGTTAGAATGGCATATAAGTTAAAACGCCATATAGAATATCACTTGGCAAATCATTTGGGGATATGATGTCACTTGGCAGATACTGACCGATGTGATATCACTTGGCAGCAGGAATACTGCGGGATGTGACGTCACTTGTCAGCGGGATTTCTCCGGGATTTAATCTGGCTTTGCTGTATTTTCGGCCGAAAGCGTAATATACAGTCGTTTAGCGAAGCACTTTAGAATGCCACACATAAATCATGTATTTAACTTCACTTTTTTTAAAACGTTTATTTCTTTAAATTAGCGTATTTGATTCCCGCTTGGCTCTTGCTCTTAGGCGTGAGTCACAACGTTTTGAACATTCTACGATCCTGTTTTCTTTAAAAAGAAAAGCGATAAACAAAAAGTACTTCTAGCTTGGTCGTGGATTTTAACAGAGTAATCGACCGTACCGTATTGACTCTTGCCCAACTCCGAACGACGGCCGTTGAACTAGAACTGGAACTACCTTGATTTTTTGTCACTATATTCAAATGGTTAGTTTTGTAAAACGCTCTTGTATAGCTGGTGTGACAAGTATACCCTTATATCAGGGAATGTAAGTACATAACAAGTTTCAAATTATCGAGTTCCGAAAATGCTAAACCACACTGTTGAGATTTTAAGTGCTCTATTTTTCATTTAAAAAGTGCATTTCAGTTCGTCTTTAAATAATTATTCTTACTAACAAGAATTAAGACGGTGGCGACAAGACTTTCAATTTTATTATGAAATAATGTCGTTAAAATGCCATCGTTCCTTTTTCCATTATCCTTTAAGAGGAAGGTAAACTTGCTCCTCGTCTCTGCATAGTTTTATCATCTCCCTTCCGCTTCAGGCAAAATAACGTTAGATATCATGTTGTTAGTTTCTCCCTTTTATAATGAACATCCTTCGCGAAATCGAATTGTGGCAGAATATTAGGTATGGACAACAATTCACGATTGTTTTTTTTGGGGGAGGGGGGAACGCCGGACGGGCTATGCTGTGGAACGTTCATTCATCAATATTTTTTTGTGGTTAATGGGGCGGGTGCCAAATTAAAACCTACATGCATCAGCGAAACCTGTTCACTAAGAGACACGCTTTGCTTTTAGTAATGGTGATAGCGAAACAAAACAAAAAACGCATTTCATACTTCTTATTAACCAGGTGTGAGATCTGTACCGTAAGTTATGGATCGAGTTGGTACCATTAAAAAAAGGGAAGAAACGATGATCCATAAATTACGGTACGAATCAGGTAAACGAGGTTAATAAGATGTTATGTGACGTCTTCTTCACTAAACCAGCTTTGTAGATCATAGACCAATCATAGCTCGCGAAGTTATTAAGCCATATAACAATAGTGTTAGGAACCACGCACCAACCCTATGCGTGACTATACAGCACAGTATTTCTAAATAGTAGGAAATTACTTCACAGGCTTAACAATAACTAGACTTCAGACCAAGAACGAAAGGTTAGCAGTATGTATTCATCATATCAGGAAACGATTAATCTATGATATTTTGCTGGATCACGACTTTCACAAACCTACGCGGACTAAGGCCCCACCGCACGTAAACGCAACCTTTTGAAAACGCAACTTTTAATTAGAAAGCAACAAACGTTTGCCGTCCACACGGTCGTATTCTTCCGTTCACAAAGGAGCGTTTTCGAAAAGTTGCGTTTTCGATGAAAACGATGGCGTATCTGCATGTGTGGATGTTTTTGAACTTGTGGTTTCCATTCTTAGTGCGATTATATCCATATTAAAAGATAAAGTAAATGTTTACGTGTTAGTATCAACATGGTGAAAAAATAGGTACCCAATGGGTACGTGTGTCTACTGTATGATTTTAATAAAAAGTACACTCTGCGCTATATGATGAGTGAAATATATATTAAAACTGGGCTTGAATTGGGAATGATCATCAACGTTCCCCAAAAGTGGTGAGAGCGCATAACTTCCCATCAAAAACATAATACCGCTTCATATTGTGTGTACAAGTTAGTAACGAAGTTCTTGAGACTGTGGTTTCATTGAAAGATGCTCAAAACAAGTTTAACGCGTCGCAGAGCACTTTTATTCAAATGCAAATGTTCCGCGAGTTTTCTACATGCGTTCCTTTAGCAATTTAGGAACTGATTGACTTGGCGTATTCAGGAACGACAAAGTGCAAATCGGAACAAAAGTAGAAGTCTATTCGGAACAAAGGGTTCCTTTTGTAAAAAAGGAGAACAAATTGGTCCTAATCACTGATAGTTAAGAGAACAAGTTGTTCCGATCTAGGTGTTTTAGGAACAAATGGTCCTAACTGCAATGTTCCTATGTAGGCTGTGTGTTCTCTTTTATATTCAAAGAGAACAACTGTTCCTATCTGGAATTCCTATTATGCACAACAAGGAACATTTTATTCCTCTCAACCTTTAATAGGAACAACAGTACCTATTAAATGTTCCCCTTAACACAACAAGGAACAGTTTGTTCCTATTCAATGCTGCATAGCGTTCCTCGCAACCTTTAATAGGAACAACAGTTCCTATGAAATGTTCCCATTAACACAACAAGGAACAGTTTGTTCCTATTCAATGCTGCATAGCGTTCCTCGCAACCTTTAATAGGAACAACAGTTCCTATTAAATGTTCCCTTTAACACAACAAGGAACAGTTTGTTCCTATTCAATGCTGCATAGCGTTCCTAGCAACCTTTAATAGGAACAACAGTTCCTATGAAATGTTCCCATAAACACAACAAGGAACAGTTTGTTCCTATTCAATGCTGCATAGCGTTCCTCGCAACCTTTAATAGGAACAACAGTTCCTATTAAATGTTCCCTTTAACACAACAAGGAACAGTTTGTTCCTATTCAATGCTGCATAGCGTTCCTCTCAACCTTTAATAGGAACAAAAGTTCCTGTTAGATGTTCCCTTTAACACAACAAGGAACAGTTTGTTCCTATTCGACGCTGCATAGCGTTCTTCACTCCCCTTAATAGGAACAATTGTTCCTGTTAAATGTTCTCTTTAATACAACAAGGAACAGTTCGTTCCTAATGATCGCTATTCAGCGTTCCCCTCTACGTCTAGCAGGAACAGTATGCTTTAAAGGAACAGTTTTGTTCCTAATTTGTGTTTCTCTTTGAACAAAATTAGGAACACTTCGTTCCTTTAATGCGCTGCAAATCGTTCCCGTTTTCCTTGAACAGGAACAAATGTTCCCATTTTAGCACTACAAACAGTTCCTTTGTATGGTTGAAAGGAACAATTGTTCCCATTTAAGCACTACAAATAGTTCCTCTCTATGGTAGAAAGGAACCCATGTTCCCATTTAAGCACTACAAACAGTTCCTTTCTATGGTGTTCCCATTTAGTATTTCACACTTAGGAACCGATGGAATTATATCTCAGAAAATAAACAGATTTAATTTTAATGTGCTCGAACACTCAAAGAAAGACTTTTGCACAAGAACTGAGTTAATTCATAGACCTATAGAGGAATTATTTATAGGAGTTAGCTTAAAACAGGTCCAAACAGTTTAGGGCAGACTGAGGCATGCAAGGGCATATCTAATACGAAAACAAAACGTCGAGGACAAGTCCATGCAAGCTTGGGCAAGACCATGCAAGCTTGGGCAAGACCATGCAAGCTTGGGCGAGCTAACGAGGGTTCTCTTTCTCTACTGGCTGCTGTTAATATCAACTCTCTTGGGAATAGCTGAACAACAGCAGGCAGGTATGGGCGAAACAGGTCTAGTCAGGCATGTTTGATCTTTCATTGTTAGCAGTGGAATAGAGAACAAATGATTTGTGGGCAAGTTTGTACAAGTTAAGGCAGGGGACCCGAATAGCGTTTTCGATTGGTCAAAACTCACATTAGATCTCTGGGGATGTAAGGAAATGTATTTAAAAAGCAAAGTCTAACAAGCTTGTGCTCATTCTCGATCCTGTTGTGTGCTACAAATGAGTAAGCGAGGTCATGAAATCGACTGGTCAAAGTTAGCTGATGCTTCACCAAAGCCAAAAAGACTTCACTTAGAAGAAGATGATTGCGATGGTCTCATTTACTGTCCAGTACAAGTATGCGATCACGATGGATTTACCACTCAACGAGGATGCCGAAAACACGTAAAGAACAAGCACCGTTGGTTCTATTACTTTGACGAAAAGCCAGAAAATCACAATATTGTAGCAGTTCAAAGCAATGATGAAACGAAACTAGAGAAAACTCCCCGGACAAGCAGAGCGTTACCTTCTTTTGACATTTCGAGTAAAATTGCTAAAGACTTTACAAACTGGCTAACTGGGAGCGGTGGAGGGTGCAAAAGCGAACGCCAAGCTCAACAAACTGTCAGCAAGAGCCTGAAGTTTCTCAAATTTTGTTGCGAAGACGAGGAAGAACTGACTAACGACATCATCGACTTTAGCTTATGCTCGCCTAGTCTTCTTTTTAAATTTGTTGATGCATTGCAGGATGAATGGAAGCTTGGTCATGCGGGACGCTTAGGATATTTGGACGCCATTGCAGAATTAGGCGATTTCAGGAAAGTCAATGGGGCATCCGACGCAGTTCTAAGGAGCCTTTCTTCGACCGACGTGTATTTGAAAAGGGCTCGCAAGACGGTTTCAAAAATGATGAGATTACAATGGAACATCGATCTGGACATTGACACCTTAGAGGCCAAGGGACACTGGGCTACTTTAGAAGAGCTTTTACAAGTCGTATCGCGCTACTTGCCCCGCTACGAGAGCGTGCTGAAGGCATGCAAGGACACTGAACCAGGTACGGTAAGCCCTTTAGACTTGTCGTTTTCAACCAAGTTTCTAGCAGTGTATTTGTTCATCAAAGTAAAGGGTTCCCGCCCAATGACTTATCAATACTTGACTGTCGACATGGTTAAAACGGCTGCGATCAATGGCGGCTTCATCGATCAGAAAATGTTCAAAACTGCGGGAAAGTATGGCTTTGATTCTCTGTTTCTAACAGATACCAGTAGGCAAGTACTAGACGGTTACATCGCCCACATTCGGCCTCTTTTGAAACCGAGCTGCGATTATGTCCTGGTTACTAGAAACGGGAGTCAACACAGTAAACTTGGCGAACTCATGAGCAAGTTGGTTTACGATGCGACAGGAAAGTACGTTCACCCGACTCGCTATCGACAAATTGTCGAAACTGCAAGCTCCGAGCAGCTCACCAGTAGCGAACAAAGCACGATCTCCGAAGACCAAAAGCACAGCTCTGTCGTGGCAAGAGTTCATTATCAGAAACAACGGTCTCGCGAGGTGGCCACGAGGGCTCACGAGTGTCTCGAAAAATTACAGGGCGACAAGGGATTAGAACTAGACAAGGACGTTCGCGCTAGGCTTTCTGGCAGTTCGACGTCTTCGCCAGACACGGGCGAATCATCCGCTAACGAAATTAGCAGCAGACAAAGATTGCACGATGTGAGGGTGCATGTGAAACCTGCAGATTCGCGCGACTTGAACGAAACCTGCACAAGGAAAAAAATGCTATTGTTTACCTCCCAAGAAGACGGCTTTTTGAAAGCGGGCATAAAACGGCATGGGTTTGGGCAATGGTCGGCCATTCTAAGAGACCCAGAATTCCAATTTCAAAAGGGCAGGACTGCAAACTCTCTACTGAATCGCGCTACGAGAAAATTTGGATCCAAATCAAAGATCTAAAACAAACCTCCTGTTGTTTGGGTTTATTTTCTGTCTCGATACATTACATGCACACGTATAAGTCGTATTGGTATGCCAATTTAATTACTATATCACTGATATAATTATATTGTTCCATAATACAATCAAATATGTTAATATTCGGTGCAAATACTCCCCAGTAGATCATTCTGTGTTTGACCACCCGATTGGTTGCTAGTGCGCACAGAGTGCCGGGAATGCTTTCAGTTCTAACTATAAAAGCAATCACTGCAAACTACTCGACCTCTTTCCTGAAGACCACCCAGCTAGACAGCCATGAACAACGTTCTAGAAAAACACCCGGAACTTAAGAGAGCAGACATGGCATGGGCCGAAAAGTTTTTTAGGAATACGTGCGAATGCAACTATCCTTCGAGCACTGCTACCCTGGCAGAGAGTTTGCTTTGGCGCCACTTAAACAAGACTTCGAACAGAAGGGAAACGACATTCAGACTGCTTGCTCTGGCTTGCCTGTCAATTGCTGTAAAACTCGAAGAAAATGACAAAAACAGGCACGGGGAGTTCATGGATATCATTTCGGGGCCAGATGTGGCCAGGTGGGACATAAGCAGCGAGGAAATAAACGTTCTAAAATCCGTAGACTGGAGGCCAATGAGGCACTACGAGGAGTTAGAATCGGACTGACTAGTTCATACATTTTTTAGATGAACCGTTTATCGATGGAACAGTGAACTGGGCAGTCAAACAACTTTGTTTCCAGACTGAACAAGATTCTTATGCACCCTGCATGCACCTTAGTTGCAACAGATCCTATTAAACGGAACAGTCTGCGGTTACTGTAATATAGTGTTGGATGTAAACATGTTTATATATAGGCATCGCGAAGTAAACCACTAACGGTGCAAGGAAAACATATCGATTATTGTCCGGAGCATCTCGGATACAATATTATGCTAGGCAGTAATACTACTACGACTACTACTACTACTACTAATAATGTTCTAATATGACCACACTGGATCACTGTTCTTGTAGTTCTTGTAGAGTGGTACAAAAAATAATTAAACAGCACATCATAGATTCAATCGATCGCGGTGGGAAAAAGGTCCCCTGAAAACTGCTAGGGTTTCTATATTTCAACGGTTTCTAGCGTAGGAGATTCATTTGTTTGCGGCAAGGCTAAAAAGGTTAGACAAATAAATCATCTCTCATCCTAAAACTTAAAGAACAATTAGTCAACTGCGAAAACGAAATGCAGAATGAATTAAGAAAAATGTGCTAGTTGTCACATTAGACCCCAGCAATTTAAAGGTGATTTTTGCCCACCAACGACCGTCCTTGTCCGTTCACTCCTGGCTGTAACTGAAGTAGTTCGTTATTCGGGCTTTCTTGGGTAGTTGTTCCGCCTTTTTCTTTTTACCGTGCCTGCGCTTCTGAGAACGATGGATCATATAGTCGCTGTGGCTGCCCTCTCGGTCCTCAGTCTGACTGGTGCTTGCACTCGGTGTCGTGAGGGGCGTGAGAAAGAGTGCCTCGGTCCCTTCGTCATTACCTTGGATCTGCTCTTGCCTTGCGTTTTCTAGAACCAAGGGGAGAGGCCAAGGCAGAGGCTCCCAGATACTTCGCAACGTTTCTGCCTGTTGTGATGATATTAAACCCATCTCGACCACTTTCTTTTTCCGCTCCTCTAGTACGTGTTCGTCAAGGCCAGGAATGGCGTCCCGTTGGTAATTGAGTCTCAGCGCGTCAACTGCCACTCCAATTAGATACGAAATTGCCCGTTTCGTGTCAGTCTCTGTGGCTGCCTCTTCTTGTCGCTGGAGATCCCACAACTCTTTTTCTTTACCCAGCACCCAGTCATCGTAGTAGTGGTGTGCCTTTTCCAATAGCGCCCTTTTCATTTCATCTTTCTTCTTCGCAAAATACAACTCCCTGGAACGCTCGATGTTTGGGTGATGCGGTCCACCGACAGCAGTCAAGAGGTGTGCGTCCTCCTCCCTCATCATCCCTATGCTGATCCAGCGCGCTCGTGTTTCCTCCAGCAGACGCGTTCGCCCTTGAGCTGCCCGGCAATCGCAGTCCTCTATAAACCTGCGCACGCCAGCTCCAAGTAACTCGAGCTGTCTGTGCTTTAAACTGTGTCGCGGTTGTTCATTTCTGAGTACAGCAATTTCATCGAGACTCTTTTCCAAACTGTCCGAGTAGGTCAATCCAGAATTGACATCTCGGTCGTCCTCGTCCTCGTCCTCGTCCTCGTCGTCATCTCCATCTGTATGTTGAGTCACCATTTCTGAGCTAATGTTTTGGCTGCTGTCGTTGGCATCTTCTCCTTCGCTGTCGTCCATCGTCAAGTTTCTGATGCGTTCCCTTTCATCATCGTCAATTTGGTTTTCTTCGTACGCAGTCCCTGGAACTGGTGCAGGCAGTTCGTCGATGGGGGTCACGGCGACATTGCTTGCCCAAACCAAACAATCGATAGCGTGATCTTTCAACCATCTCTGAACGCCTGCTACCGGTGGAGAGGTCAAGGCCTTGAAGTGGAACTTGCGCAAACGCGCGTCCATTGCCGCATTGTGACCTTCTCCAAAGTCCATCTCCTGTTGACAGGTAATAAACATAGGGCATCGGATGATGACTGGACTGGAGGATCTGTACTTTCTATCGTGTGCTGTTAATCCTCCCTGGGCCAGCACTTTCCAATCGTCTGGATCGAGCAGTTTTGCGTACGCTTCGTCTAGGAGGATGACTTGTGTGTTTTTGTCAATGAGACTTTTGTTGAAAGCTCTTTGCTTTGTAATCATGGCAATGTACCTTGGGGGTATTATCTTGGTTATTGGTGTGAACAAACTCGTCTTACCACTGTTTGGTTCGCCAATAAGACAAAGAACTTTCTCTTTGTGCTGCTTGATGCCATGGTTCAGGAGTCTCACGTAGTATTCACAGAAATATGCTATGTCGGTCGGACTGAGACTGTTTTCAAGTATCTCACGGAAATATCCAGGATCGGGATCCTTGGCGTGATCGAATGGGACAAACGCTCTCGGTGACACCTTTCCAACTTCTGTGTCCTTTATTGCACCATCCAAAAAACGTCGTTGGCTGATTGAAAAGCACCAGGCATCTGAGACCTCAATCAAGTCGTAGGCAATCTTAAGCTGCTTTGTGAATTCGCATTCAGGGTCGCATAGAATGGACTCTAGTTTGGAAAAGTGCATGATTAGTCTGTCCTTGAAGTAATCATTGTGACTCAGCAATGACAAAAACTTTTTGACTGAACAGCAGTGAGCATAACTGTATTTGGCCTTGGGGCATCGCTTGAACACTTCTCCCTCATGCAGTGCATAGCCAAGCTTTGCCATTGCAGTGTCAACGTCATTGAGTAGCACTACAATAGGAGAAGCCAGCACTTTGGTAAGTTTTGGCTCGTTGGAACTCGCGCACTCTATTCCAAACACGTCAAGTTGGAGGCCAGCACGAACTAGGGCAGGTATTGCTTTTTCTTGCATTAGAGCAGAAAAGTTTGTTGAAACCACTTGTAATCGCACCACTCGTTCTGTACCTTGGACATCTGCAACCGTCGGCTCATCAAGAATTTGGTCCCGCAGCAACTCTATTCCATGTTCAAAAGATCGATCAACTTTGCGTTGTAAGAAATAGTTGTTGTGATCCTTGACAGTTGTACACAGTGGTGACGCCGACTGCTCTTCTCTTCCTGGTTTGCATTCTGGCAAAGATTTTGCAGTCACCTGAAGGCCCGTTTCTAAAAGAGCTGAATGGAAAGGGACAGTTGATACACGCATGCCATTTCTTGATTGCGTAGCTATCCAGTAAGAAATGGCGGGCCAGAAACACTTCTGCCGATTTGAGTTTTCTTCGTCATTTTCTTCTTCTTCTAGTTCTTCGTCGGATCGTTGTTCAGCTTTCTTTTTGCGTTCAAGTACCGAGATGGAAGAGAAAAAGAAGGCAACGCCTTTGATATTTTTCACAGCTTCGTCGCACTCATCTCGTTTTGGACATATCTGCAACCATAGGTCATCAACTGAGTTGTTATCACTCGCACTGTACGTGTTTTTAGCTGAGATGATCGAACAAGTCCCTTGAACAATTGGAATAACTTTGCTCACTATGGCACTCCTGATTGTCTGTTTAACAAATGTTAAAGTAAAAATACCAAGTTAATTACGGTTTGTTGATCTGAACTCAGTGCATTGGTATGCGCTACTTAATATGATATTCATACATTCATCACTCTATTCGATTGTGTTACTGGATAATTAATGAGTAGAAAATAATCTCAAATTCAAAATGAAAGTAATTCACAAGTACAAAAAGAACATGTTTTATCAAACATATAAGGTTGAAAACAAAAACTAAGCAACTGTGCTACACCAGCTGACGAAGTACTGTATAACGGTGTTTCAATCGTCTCAAAATCTTTATAAGTGGAACTAAATATTTGCTAATTCTATGGTTTCAACGCCATGTCAATGTTGAATACTTGAACTCCCGACTGACTGCCGTACAAACTACCTCTACTTCTCAGTTTTTATGTTCTAATCTAGAGAGTAAATGAACTAACGTAACCTTATACGATTGAAACAGTCTTCTAAAAAGAGGACTATGGGCAGTAAGCATACCTTGCTATTGAGTTGTCGAGCAGGAGCTGTCGCCATGATCTTTGTCTTCCAACTGTTAAAATCCTCGTTTTGCAAGCTACTTAAATATAAATACAGGGAGCGCGTTGAATAAACTTCTCGCACATTCCATTCCCATTGGACAAAACATTATTCAAGGACGGTATTTTCTGGACAAAAAATTACGTTGCAAATATTTAAAACGCAGAGTGTTGATTTAACGTGTGCCACAGTCTTTTCTTCTGTTTAAGCTAATATTCCCATTGGGCAATTTTATAACATTCTTCAAGGAATTTTATTGACAAAAAACGCAGAGTGTTGATTTAACTTGTCCCCCAGTCTTTTCTTCTGTTTAAGCTTATATTCTCATTGGGCAAAACATTCTTCAAGGAATTTTGTTGACAAAAATGGTTGCCTATATGTTAATAGCAGAGCATTGGTTAAACGTCACATCCCATACGTTTGAACTGTAAGTTCTACGAATATAAATGTATTATATGTGAATTGTAAATGTTTTAATCACATTTCATACGGTTGAACTGTAAGTTCTACGAATATATGAATGTATATTATACGTCAATATGTAAATAGTAATAATAATAATAATCAAGGTTTATTAGCAACACATCCACTAGATGGCTCTTCGTTTGATAAGAGCTACATAGAAAAAGTTAACTATATAATAATTATAATTATAAAAATATTTACAATTTTTAAAAGTTTAACTAGGATATTCCAGAAAATAAAATAAAATAGAACCGCTAGAGAGGAAAAGACTAATACAGAAAACGGTAAATGTTGACAAACTGTATCTTAGACTAACCATATTATAAATATATGATATTATAAGACGAAATTAAGAGAAAAAAACAATTCTAAGATGCGCGCATTCGTGCTCTTTGTAGTAACACTTTTCTGGCTGATTTAATGAATTGAACATAACTAATTTTAATTCCTGATGCAGTCCGGAAGATCATTGAATTACCGTGCAGCCATATCTTCGAAAGTTCCTGATTCCTAGGTACATATAATCTTGGGGCTGACGACGAGCTAAGGTTATTAGGTACTAATTAAATGTAAACGCAAACGTAAATATTGTGGTCAGCTTTCATTGTATAATGCCTTGTGAGTTAACTTAAGTAAACTAAACTCCCGTCTTTCACGCATTGGAAGCCAGTTAAGATTGATAATATCATCCAAAGTCGCATATTTGCCATACACATGTGCAGCACAAGCGTTTTCGACTAGCTGCCAGTGGTAGTCTGGTAAAGGACTAAATATTACATTACAATAATCTAACACGGTCGAACTGTAACATACGGTTGAACTGTAAGTTCTACGAATATATGAATGTATTATATGTCAGTATCTAATTTTTTTCATCACATTCCATACGGTTGAACTGTAAGTTCTACGAATATATGAATGCATTATATGTCAATATCTAAACGTTTTCAACACATTCCATACGGTTGAACTGTAAGTTCTACGAATATATGAATGTATTATATGCCAATATCTAAATGTTGTCATTGCGTTCCATACGGTTGAACTGTAAGTTCTACGAATATCTAAACGTTTTCAACACATTCCATACCGTTGAACTGTAAGTTCTACGAATATATGAATGCATTATATGTCAATATCTAATTGTTTTCATCACATTCCATACGGTTGAACTGTAAGTTCTACGAATATATGAATGCATTATATGTCAATATCTAAATGTTTTCATCACATTCCATACGGTTGAACTGTAAGTTCTACGAATATATGAATGCATTATATGTCAATATCTAAACGTTTTCAACACATTCTATACGGTTGAACTGTAAGTTCTACGAATATATGATTGCATTATATATATGTCAATATCTAAACGTTTTCAACACATTCTATACGGTTGAACTGTAAGTTCTACGAATATATGAATGCATTATATGTCAATATCTAAATGTTTTCATCACATTCCATACGGTTGAACTGTAAGTTTTATGAATATATGAATGCATTATATATATGTCAATATCTAAACGTTTTCAACACATTCCATACGGTTGAACTGTAAGTTCTACGAATATATGAATGTATTATATGCGAATATCTAAATGTTTTCATTACATTCCATACGGTTGAACTGTAAGTTCTACGAATATATGAATGTATTATATGTCAATATCTAAATATTTTCATCACATTCCATACGGTTGAACTGTAAGTTCTACGAATATATGAATGCATTATATATATGTCAATATCTGAACGTTTTCAACACATTTCATACTGTTGAACTGTAAGTTTTACGAATATCTGAATGTATTATATGTCAATATCTAAATGTTTTCATCACATTCTATACGGTGAACTGTAAGCTGTGTTCCCGTTATCTCCGTAGAATCCGATGCACTTAAAGATATATGCAATCCCCGTTATCATGAAAGGCAACAGTTTAATAGTAGAACGGATTTAATAGACATACCGGGAACAGAACTTACAGTACGGTCATAAGGAATATTATATATAAATTTATATATTCATATATTATGTATTCATCACATTCCATACGAGTGAACTGTAAGATGTGTTCCCGTTATCTCCATAGAATCCGATGCACTTAAAGTAGTAGGGCCGGTATTAAAATGATACCACTTTTTCTTGTACAAGAAAACTCAAAAAGTTGTGAATGTTATGGACGCCTTGTTTTCTTGCACAAGGGGCGTCATAAAGCGAATTCAGAAATCCACTTCATGACGCCCCTTGTGCAAGAAAAAAGGCGTCCATACCATTACAACTTTTTAAGTTTTTCTTGCACAAGAAAAAGTTGTATCATTTTAATACCGGCCCTACTACTAGGGGTAACTAAGGGTCATTCAAAGTGTCACTAGACATTCTTGTACATAAAATCCAACTTGATAATCCTATTAGAGATATGATTACTATACTGTATATCGATCTCTTCCACTATGGATTATATATCGTGCCTCCCCATGGAAATTCTGACTAAGATCGTAGAGCATGCAGGTCCTACGTCATTCTCAAGCATTGCAAGGGTATCAAAACACCTAAACAGTGCCGCATCTCTCGCGCGCTACAAAGACGTAGACCAAGAGTTCCGTATACAAGTACTATGTTTTGGTTTGGGTTCTACTCATAATGATGCCGATCGAGACAAATTGGCTAGGACTTTCGGCATTTCCGCAAGCCACATCGACGACAGCCTTTCTCTCATCTATGCCAGTGATCGTGGCAACCTTAATATTGTTAAGTGGCTCGTCAAGCACTTACGTTTCAATAAAATGGATAGATACACCAATCATACTCTATGCGCTGCCTTAAGGTACGGTCACCTTGGTATTGCTAAGTGGCTCATTAAGCACTTCCAGTTCACCAAAGAGGGTTATGCCGTCATGTTTGCTATGATAGAGGCCGGCGCGTATGGGCATCTTAATTGCATCAAGTGGCTCATTCAACGTTTTCAGATAACCATAGAGTGTGAATACGTTCATCGTGCTCTACTATGCGCCTGTAGCCACGATCAGTTTCATACCGCTAAATGGCTCGTTAAGTGGATCATTAAGAACTCCCCTCTCACCATAGAGGAAGAAAATGCCCTACTAGATTACTATGTGAATGCCTATAATGTCAGATAGGAATCCGATTGAATCCAACTGCACCTAAAAAATCCAACTTGAAGTATATGTTAAAGGAATGATTATTATACTGTATATTGCCACCGAATGGTATTAGTATATATTCTTTATTCCACGACATTAGCATTCGTTGTCATCTTAGTACGCATTAATACCATACAGATCGAACATGTCGAAGAAGAACTCAAATGTAGACGCCGCAATGCCTGAGACGACTTGTGATTGGTTGATGAGAGGGAAGGACTCAAAATGTCCAAAGAAGATTTCGAAGACAACGAAGTTCTGTTCCCAGCACAACTACCAAATCTCAAAAGGCTGTGCCCCACTCATGCCATGCTCGAAGTGCGGTAAAGGATGTCGTACTGATTACGGGCTTTGCTCAGGATGCGACCGTCTCGCCATCAAGATGAAGTGTCCCGGTGCCCATATAAGACGTGCTAAGAAGTCCAGCAAGACGCTAGAGGGTCCAAGAAAGGAGGAACTTGCAGAGCCAAACGTGGTGGAACTGGAGGAAGAGCAGAATGCTGCCGATGTGAGACACGCTATGGAGTTCGACGAGATGCTAGAGGAAGACCTCAGGAATGAGTTGATTAGGACTGCCAACAAGCCGGGGCCCGTCTACGACTCGTATCCAAGAAAGGCTAAAGCAGAGGAAGAATTGCCCGCGGAACCAGAGGAAGGTCTCGGAGAGTCTCTCACCCATGCGCTCAACAAGGTGTTGGCTGCCTTGAGGAGTGAGAAGGACGATTAGGAATAGCCACGAAAAAAAAAAAAAAGAAGAATGAAGAAAGTCGTTGTGACCCTCTTCATTCCTTTTTTTTCTTTTTTTTTCTATTAAACGTATAAACATTTATAGTTGTATCATGGACGAGCTAGTCAGATTGTTTGGTCCTGGAATTTGTAGAAGCCTGAATATCAAACCACAAGTGGAACATATTAACGTCAGTGAAACATGTCCTGATTGTCTCTGCCCCTTTGAAATACAAGGAATGGAATTCGTGTGTCCCACCTGTGGTCTTGTTTCCGAGGTTGAACCATGTGAAGAAACTAAGATCGACATCATTACTACTCGACTGCGTATAGTAGGTCCGGATGGATTTCAGTATCAAAGTGATCTAGACCGAGCAAAACCAAAGCAAAGCGATAACACGGAACTACAACGACAAACGCTCCTACAAGAACTACGAGCATACAACACTATTTACAAACAAAGTTGTGCCCTATCGTTCCCCACGAACACTTTAGGAATCGTAGCCGACGCATTTATCCAAGTAATGAAAGTTCATCCCAAGCGTAGCGATGCTAAGAGACATATTCTAGCTGCTCTACTCTACCATGCATGCATACAATGTGGATTCGTCCGATCTAAAGGTGAGGTTGCTCGCTTCATGCAACTAAGCAACAAAGGCATCCATAGAGGAGAGGTCTTTATACGTTCTCTATGTGACGACAATGAGATCAATGTAGACTTGAATGCCGAGCGCATAGTTCCTCACATTGCAACGACTTTCCTACAGCTCGATCCTCAAGGAGTACTTATAGACGCTCAACAAATAGTCCACGAGGTTGTTACTATGGCAATAGAAAACAATGTAGGCAGATCGGTAATTAAGACGAAAGTTGTTGGAGCAAGTTACGAGGTGCTACATCGTTTAGGATCGTCTATGTCTCTTGACGAGGTCATTGGGCGATGTGACGTATTTGGAAATTCAGTCAAGCGTTTTGTCAAGAAGTTGTCTTCTTACCATTCCCACTTTGAACCAATCTACACTAGACATGGGCTAACTAGCAGTAGGACTTAGCGAAGTGGAAGTGAGAGCCATGTTCATTTCTTTCATAGGAAACGTTGATTCTTACATTCCAAGTTTTTCTCGCATTTCCTTTTGCAGTTCTTGTTTGAGTTCGGCTCGAATACTTTTTTCACCTATGGAAGTCTCACGACGAATTTCAGATCTCATGATCTCATACCTATTCGCTTCGTTCAGGATGAGACTGTATTCGGAGTCGGATATGTTTTCATCTCGTAGGGCCTTCGATACTAGATCGCGAATCGTATTGATTTTCGCCTTTGCCAACATAGTTGTCCTTTCATGCTTAGAAACCTTCATTCCTAACTTCTTAGCTCCAAGGGTTGTAGATGCTGAAATTAATCCACATAGTCCACCAATAACTCCAAGTGGTAGACCAATCACTATTCCAACCCCAGTCAACGCTGCGCCCAATCCAGATCCAGATAAGATCACAGATAGACCTCCAGTTGCCACTGCGATGCCATGAACTATTCCTTGAGAACGTGCATATTTCTTGCGAACACCTTCGTAGTGCCTTTCTTGAACTTCTATGTCCGAAAGCGTGTCTCGGATCGTTTGCAGTCTAAAGTTCTTTCCAGTGTCACTAGCAATCTGTGGATAGATACTTGGTGCTGATGGAAACGGTTGAATCGAATCGCCTTCCATTGTACGTTATACATATAGCTTACTCAAGCTTCAACACGTATCGTATAGGTCGACCACGGAAGTCTATCGGATTGCCTTTCTCATCGAGAATTGTCAGACGAAGGCTGCTTTGTATCGTACCTAGAGCTTTGACATCTAGAGGTTGTAGTGAGGCATACGTCGTTTTCACAAATCTATCGCCTCGGACATCTATGCTAGCCAAGACTTTCGAGCGTTTTCCCTCTAGGAGTGAGAAGCTGGAATCCACTACGTCACAGTGGACATATACCGTATCGATCTCAAAGAGGATATTTACATTGAAAGTGCCTACCGCTACAGTTAAAGTCCCGTTAATAATATCCATGGACCCCCTACATTCTTTAATAAACAGTTTACAGATATTTCTGCTAAGAATGATCGGTTTCATGACATCTAGGATCCAACTCCCCGTCGATAAGAGTTTCCCGAATTTTATGATACCAGCGTCGATTGCGGGTTTGAAGAGGGTCTGGAGGGTTGGTATATCGTAGTTCCCCACCTTAATTTCGTGTGGAAACATCACACCATTGACCTTCCAATGAAAGCTCCCGGGCTCTTCTAGGTTCCACCAACTGTTCTCGAAAGTGATCTCGAGTAGTGAAACGTTCTGTATAAGAATAGGGTCGTCGCAGTAGACAGTATGGTCAGCCAATGTTGTGGTGATATATAAGAGAACCATCTTATATGTTGAAGGTATAACTATATATACGTATAGCTTCAACACGATGCCTCTCGTTGTACCAGACAAAGACGATTGGTACGATGGTCTATCTGCCAAGGACAAGGTAGAGATTGCCAAGGGTGGACCAAGGCTTTCGAAATCTGAGCAGACAGCACTCCTTGCCGATGAAAATGAAAAGGTCACAACGTTGAATGCAAATCTATTAGCGAAGTTCAAGAAGAAATACCCACATGCAGATCTTCACAAGTTCTATGCCTCTACGGAAGTGAACGGTCCAGGCAAATATTCGACGAGTATTTGGTTTCGAGATGGAGATTCTAGCTATGTCGTTTACGGCAATGATGTCTCAAAGTTACCTACTACGATTCAAAAACGAATCAATAATGCGTTGTGGGATATGCATAAAGGTTTCCCATCTACGTTGACCCTAGATAGGAGTGCGAAATATCCTATTACAGCAGTTCCTTCTACTGAACTGGCACAAGATATTGATCTCACTAATCTATTGATATATGTCGCCCCAAAGAAGAAGTTCAAAGTTGGCGTTCCAAATATATTCAAGGAGACCGTCGTAAAGCATACGACAGCAAATGAGTCCTACCATTGGTTACATGGTCCAGATTTCAAGTACTGGCCTCAGCAATTGAATTTCGCAACGTGGTGTGCGACTTCTGGATGTGGAGTGTCGTTGTTTGATCCTATTTTCAAAACGTATCCACCAGTCGTTCAGGGGTTCCTACGATTCCATGTTTATTTCACGATACGAAGAATTCTACGTGAACTTGGTGGTACTCATGGAGTTCCTTTACCTGGCAACTCCAATTTCAAGCAACTCAACAACCTCTACAACAAAGCAGCCCTGGAGAAATTATGCATCGAGTTTGAGTTATCTCGAACACCAGACTTCCGATGCAAATTAGGTCGGAATAATGGATTAGGAGATGTATTCATGTTATACCCTGGACCAACTGGCTATGTAAACGGATATGTAACTGCCCATGGCCGAAGTTACAACAAAGTAACCACATGGCCCGAGGACTCTACTTTGTTTAAAGATGAAGGAGGTAAGGAGGACAAGGGAACTCTGATAGCTTTCATTAGGAACGATGAACACGAAGGGAAACAATACAATTGGTTTACACCACCAATCGGAAAGGGTTTGACAGATGTTGGATTGGGTAGGTTGAATAGATCTGTCGAGGCTTTTGGACATTGCATACTTGGCGCTCAAGCCGACTTGAACGAATCCATCTTAGATAGCCATAACGTCAAAGAAAAGTTTAAGAGCTTAGTCGAAGACGCTATTCTCGAAAACGATTTAGTGGTGAGCTACAAAAACTATCTTACTGCTATAACAGCAACACATAAGAGGCTCGATCTAGCAATAGTTCCAGATGTGCGATTATTGCCAAGCGATCTAGAGTACTATCTTAGTGAGAAAGATGATTATAAGAATCCAATCCCGAAAGCTACGAAAGATATGGTGCTAGGCACTAACGACGTCAATGCAGAAGACAAAGGACGCTCACCTTCTCTTATGGAAGGACCATCAGATAAGAAATCGGTGCAGACGCACAAGAAACAAGATCCTGTACTAAAGGCTGTCACGCACAAGAAACAAGATCCCGTACAAAAGGCTGCCCCACAACATGAGATTAATCTCGCAGTGACATCCATTGCCGCAGCTGGAATTGCATGGATGTTGTTTCGTTAACGTCGTTTGTATTGCTCTATCGTGATCACCACTATTGCTACGATGAATAACCAAACGTTCTGTGCTAGTACTCCCAGAGCTTTACCAGCCATAGTAAATATGAAACTTACAATCGATCCAATCATTCCAGGTAGGATCTGTCCAAGTTTCTTTCCCATTTCTTTCAACAACCCCCCAGTCGTTTGCAAGCCCTTCTTTACTGCATCTGCTGCTTTATCAATACCAGTCTTTATTGGTTTCGGTACGGATTTCGACAACAGGGAAACTATCGTACTAACGATAGCGCCAATAGAAGTTACCACTGCAAGAACGGTCATTCCATGCTTTCTGAAAATGTATTTGATCCTTTCACGTAGCGACATACGTTCTAGTATGGCTTCTTCTTGACGTTCGAGTAATTCTATTTCGTTATGGATGTGTACTTTCTCTTCCTTAGCCGCTTCCTTCTGATCCTCAGTTGACGTTGGGTCTTGAAGTATGCTATCTTCTACTTTGAGATGTTCGGCGGCCTTTTCTTGACCTTGGATGACTTGTTCTTCTCTTTCTGCATTTGTAGGGCCTAGGGCAAATTTGAGATCTTTACCCATACTTTGATATCTTTCACCCTTCACTGTGGTCAAAGGTATGGGCTTCTCTTTACTTCCAAGTACGTGAAGATAGATCCTACCTAGTTCCTTATTGGCATCCCATATTCCAGTTATCTCAAGGACTCCTCCACGAATCCCTACATCCGCATAGTGTTTCCATACAGTATAGAATAGCATTCGTTTCATTTCATCCGATGTGCCTGTTTTGAAGACTACGCGGCGATCGCTAAATTTCGGATGTTTGATTCTATCCTCATCCATCAATTCACTAAGCTCTCCATCTGTCAATGACGTTTCCTGATACTTTGGTCGAGCACCTTCCTTGGTGTAGTTGCGTCTAGTTTTCAGGTTGAGTGATTCACTCGGATCCACATTCGTAGAGTCTGACGCCAATTTCCGTGCTTCTTCATTGACAGTATCAGCGTTGTCGTAGTCTCTTCCTCTTTCAGCTTCATCAGTTCTTTCATCATACCTACCCTCAGAGGCCATGTTAAACATATCTACATATATAGTTATATTCAACATGATCTCGTTAACGTTGGATCCCACACAAGTACGAAGAGAGCCTCATGCACTCAAGGCTCCGCGAGACTTGTATAGGAAAACTTTCACTCGATCATCTGCCAATCCAGGTGAGACTCTATACGTAGAAGTCCCAAAGCTAGCAGAAGATGTAGTACTAGTACCTGGTAGCTTAGCACTATTGGGCGACATCGTACTATCTGGTGGACATGCGAATAACAGAGTCGTTTCGAACGTTGGACGCTGCTTGGTCATGCGTAGAATCTGTAGGATGGGAGCTGAAACAGTAGAAGACCTTGTCAGGCCAGACCTCCTACAAACATACTCCGATGTATACCTATCTACGCAGGAGAGAGAGTCTAGAATACAACAAGGCATTCAATCAGAGAACTTGAATAAGCTACGATCGAAAGCTGGTGACGCAAGTACTTCATCTGCTGCAGACAACGCGCTCCTAACTGCATGTGGTTCAAAGTATAGGATTCCATTAGATGTTGACATTCTGACACAACATGGAGTTCTATATCCACATGCCTTAGAAAGTATCATTACATTCGAGTTGACTCTAGCGTCTGCCAACGAGGTTGTAATTGGCTCGGATACTACGAAGATAGGTACGTACCAACTTACCAACATCCAACTAGAATACGAAGCAATCAGGAACGAAACGCTGGCTAGTAGTGCACTTCACAAATATGAAATAGGTGCTGCATTCCTATACAACTACGCTGTTCACTTCAAAACAGTAGATATCGCTAAGACATCCGATACTTTGATATCTCAAAACATCAATGTTCCACGACGATCCTTTGCTGGACTACTTCTACTATTCATAGATCCACCTACCATTGGCACACGAGATAGTGAAGCATTCTCGAATCCCGATATTTCGAAGGTAGAAGTAGATGTCAATGGGATTCCCAACAGACTCTTTCCAAGCGGCATGCTTCCCCTAGATTTCTGGGAGGCTGCAAAAGGCTGGTTTGGTACACCCAATACTTCCATGACTCCAAAGAAGTTCTTTGAAAATAGATTCTCTATCCTAATCGATTGTCGCACAGCAAAAGATTCCACCGTTCATGGTGATGGATTGGCACAAACCGGCAGTGGAAAGGACATCGACATTCGCATACATAGAACTGCAAAGGGAAGTGGAAATGTGAAAATGCACATCTATGTCCTTGCGGATGCTCAGGTCACGATATTGAACAGATCTCTGCAGAGTATATTATACTGATGGATTCTCTCGTAGAGCACGTACCGTTCAACGCACTCATAGTCGGTCCAACGAATTGTGGGAAGACTGCGTTTCTCATAGAACAACTTCGTGGATCATTTCGTGGTAAGTTCGATTACATAGTACTGATTTGTCCTACGTATGCCCACAACAAAACTTATCGTGGATTCGCAAATCGAGATCCTCATTTCTTCGTCATATCGCCACCACAAGATGCCATCGATGCTACTTTGAGTATTTGCGCAACATTTTGGTCAGGTACCAATACTCTATTGATTCTCGATGATTGCGCCGCATCGAAGGACGTCAAGAAACGAACTGAAAAGCTAGTGGACTTAGCCTTTTCTGCACGACACATAGGGCTTTCCATTTGGGTGCTGTCCCAACAACTAACGAGCATATGTAAACCCTTCCGCGAGAACGTAGCTATCGTAGTAGCATTTCATACAGCATCGGTCGTAGATGGTAAAAAGATATTTGAGGACTATGGAGGCTCACAAGAATGTAAAGAGTTACGAACGATACTTGGATCCCATAAGTTCGCTCGCATGTGCTTCTGTCTCCGCCATCCTTTCGAGGTAGTGTTAGAGCTCCCAGCATCTATAACATATTATGACTGATAAGGAAATACTCGAGATATTCGGTGAGGACGTAACAGGTCCACCACCAACCGCCCTAGACATTACGTCAGACAATCGTGAATCACTTTCGATCTTAGCCGCAACAGGCGTAACGAAAGAATACTTAGGTAAGAACTTTTCCCTAGGGGACATCTCTAGGCTTCCCGAGAAAGAGGTAGACAAGTTGTATAGGAGGTATCAGGCCGTCCTAGCTCAGCAAGTAACGAAAGGCTTAGTCGACGGTGTGACGCGTCTAGCTACCCGCCTAGTTGCCTACCTAGTACCAATAGATTCTCAAGAAGCACTGATCAAGGACCTACAAGAAGACCCTCTAGTCCGCAATGAAATCAGTGCTGCGACTGGCCTACTATCGCTCAAAGCAGGTCGCCTTGTAGCTCTAGCTAGCGTCCTATTCCACATATCTGGTCACGTAGTCATTCCTGGTACAACTGTTGAACCTCCACATATACCTACTATATCGAATCAAGATGGAAGGACAGACGGATCAGATAACTGCGAATCCTCCGACGACTGTACCAACTAAGAAAGGAAAAAATCCAAAGCGTGTTGCAGCAGGAAAATTAGCTTGGGAGAAGGTCACTGCCCGTGCAAAAGAAGCTCAAAAGATGGAGATAGAACGTGAAAATGAACCGTCCAAAGAAACTGACGTAGAGAAAGGTCGGTTCGAAAACCTGACTATTCTCGCAGTCATCGGTACTGGCGCTACATTGTTTGGCACGTACTTTGCGTACAAGAAGTATGTAGATGGCAACACGCGAGCTGCCGCCGTTAGCACGACACAATCTGCAGCTCCAGCAAAACCAACGGCACTAGACATGGAGTAACACTTAAAGACTCGAGATCATAGTAGTATATATCTAGATGGAGAAGGAATTGACGAAGACGGCAACCGATGCAGCCATAATCGTTGGACTCGCTTCTAGTATTGGGTGGATCGTAAAAAAGACTACCAAGGAATCTATGCTTCGCGATCCTTCTTCTTCCCTAGTGAATTACGCAAAGTGGACTGCCGTGATACTTGGTAGCTTATACGCAAAGCAATATCTTGAGAAACAACTTGAGAAAGAAAAGACCAAACCGTAATGGCAGCAGCAATTGGTATGGCCATTTTCGGGGCTATCTTGAATGCAACGGCATTTACTGGTGGTGGCATACTAGCTAGAATGCTTGGAAAGGATGGTGATGTAGATGCAGAACGAGAGAGACACGATAGGGCCCTCGAAAAACTAGATCGCGCAATGGCAGCGTATAAGAAAGAGCGTCAAAGCTTATATGACTATGCACAAGAGCAGGAAGGTCTTGAACGCAAAGCACACAACGATCAAAGAGATACCAACGAAGCCTTAGTGCGATCCGATAAGTTACGTAAAGAGCTAAAACGGCTCAAAGAGATGAAAGAACCCCGCTTATCTGACTACTACAAACCCTCAAACAATCAGAAGACTGGTGAGTTGCTCTACGTTGGTGGTGGAATGCTAGGCGTTGGATACGCTATTAGTAAATGGATATAGATACTACTACTAAGCTACTACTAAGCTACTACTAAGCTACTACTAAGCTACCCCTAAGCTACCCCTAAGCTACCCCTAAGCTACTACTAAGCTACCCCTAAGCTACCCCTAAGCTACCCCTAAGCTACTACTAAGCTACCCCTAAGCTACCCCTAAGCTACTACTAAGCTACCCCTAAGCTACTACTAGCTACCCCTAAGCTACCCCTAAGCTACCCCTAAGCTACCCCTAAGCTACCCCTAAGCTACTACTAAGCTACCCCTAAGCTACCCCTAAGCTACTACTAAGCTACCCCTAAGCTACCCCTAAGCTACTACTAAGCTACCCCTAAGCTACCCCTAAGCTACCCCTAAGCTACTACTAAGCTACCCCTAAGCTACCCCTAAGCTACTACTAAGCTACCCCTAAGCTACTACTAGCTACCCCTAAGCTACCCCTAAGCTACCCCTAAGCTACCCCTAAGCTACCCCTAAGCTACTACTAAGCTACCCCTAAGCTACCCCTAAGCTACTACTAAGCTACCCCTAAGCTACCCCTAAGCTACTACTAAGCTACCCCTAAGCTACTACTAGCTACCCCTAAGCTACCCCTAAGCTACCCCTAAGCTACCCCTAAGCTACCCCTAAGCTACTACTAAGCTACCCCTAAGCTACTACTAGCTACTACTAGCTACTACTAAGCTACTACTAGGTTACTACTAAAAAAAAAAAAAAGGATAAAAGAAAGGAAGAATGAAGAGGGTCACGCAACGACTTTCTTTATTCTTCCTTTTTTTTTTTTATCTGTTGAAGGTTGGGACGTATAGATGTATGATGGATTCTAAACTTGCGAATATCTTCTATGGTCCTATGGGCTATTGGAAAGGTCACTCTGCAATTGGTAAGCTATCGGTAGCAGCGAAAGCATCAGAAGACGTGGTTAGGAGTTGGTTGGAAAAGCAATCTATGTGGCAAATATATCTACCACCACCAAAACACATTCCACGACCACATTGGACTGTATCGAAACCAAATGAAGTCCACCAAGCTGATTTGATATTCCTACCACACGATCGACCTGGACGTGGACGGAAGCTATACAAGTACGCATTGGTAGTAATCGACGTAGCTTCTCGATACAAAGAAGCCGAACCTTTGGCATCTAAAGATAGTGGTGAAGTTGCTGCGGCATTCGAACGAATCTATAAACGGAGTCCACTCGAATGGCCAAAGACGTTGCAAGTAGATCCTGGTAGAGAATTCATGGGACGTATGTCTGAAACGCTAGAACTACATGGTACGAAAGTTCAACGAGGTGAGGCTGGTAATCATAGAGCGCAAAGTTTTGTCGAACGAGCAAATAGAACTCTAGCTGAGAGATTGTTTGGATATCAATATGCACAAGAGATGGTACTTACTTCGGAAGGATCAGATGAGCGTAGTAGAGAATGGGTAGTTCGTTTACCAATGGTTATCAAAGCCATGAACAGTGAGGTGACTCGACTTACAGGAAAGGAGCCTTCGAGTTCTGTAGTGACGCAACAAGTAGATCTGAAGACTCCTACGTATTCGCGCACCGTTGGATTGAGAGAAGAGCGTCTACCATTCGACGTTCTAGTTCGATATCTTTATGCACCAGGAGAATTGGAAGGAGGTGAAAAACGTAGAGCTACTGATCCTGTGTGGAGTTTACAGATATACACCATTTCACGAAGTGTAGTATCTTCGGGACAGCCTGTGCTTTACTACCTTGCGAAGGAGAAGGCTGCACCCAAACGTGGATTCGTTCGTGAAGAGCTACAAGTCGTTCCTAGGGATACAGAACTACCACCAAAAGGAATTCTGTTTGTACCCAAGCGCTAGACAGCGTACTCTATTGGCTCGGTATGGATTCCATCGGGAAGAACGCGTCTTTTGTCGTAGTAAGCCGATAGCCCCAGCTTCCGTTGTTTGTAGGTTGCTATGCCTTCTGGCGATAGTCGGAAGCCTCGGTTTTCCGCCATGTCGATACTACCCTGGAGGGCTGCTTTGAATCGATCCCACGAAATGTCGTTGTGACGCCTAGACATACCTTTAGCGGAATACTTCTTGCTGCCACCCGTATCGACGTAGTAGGCTTTCGAGCATAGGGCAATGGCGCGCTGTCCTTCGAATTCGAGTTTGAAGAGTCCTGGGGTACGACTGCTCCACTTGTCCCAAGCTAGCCATTCCTTCCTTTCGGCTTCGAAATCCTCTCGAAGTTCCGGTCTTACAACCTCATCGAGGCTATTTCCCGAGATGGCAATGTACGCACTGTCCGTGTCCATCTGGATGTATTCGAAATCATCTCGGTCGATGTACTTATCGAGGAAGTCGTAGTAGAACTCGAGCATACGCAGCTTTGCAAGCTGGTACACAGCGATACCTACTTGGAAAGGGCGTTTGATTCGGATCTGGTCCTTTCGGCTCTCGAGTTCGTATGCCTCGCCAATCTCTTCCAGATCTTCGAACCAAACACTTCGCAATGCCTTGTCCACAACCTTCTCATCTTTTGTATAGGTGACCTTTGTTTGGCGTCCCAAGTCTTCGAGCAACTTTCCATAGGCGCTGTTTCCTAGTAGCTTGAACACATCTGCCAGCAAAGCCTCACCTTTGTCTTCATCTCCCATGCGTCGCGCCTCAGTGACTTGGTCCACGAACCATCCGAAGATTTCTTTGGGTTCGTAATCTATCGTGCGGTAGACAGCAGTGATCACTGCACCATGATCTACATACCAAAGTAGAAGAGGAGCATAGAGTAGCAACTTCTTTCCAGAGAGACTTCCAACTAGCTTCTTTTCCTCGCTGAGCTTTCTACCTGTCTTTGTGAGGTAGGCCAACATTTCTGGAGGGATTGCTTCTTTGGGGATTTTCTTGTTGTAGAAGAAGGGGGGCATCTCCTCAAATTCCTTCCACAATTTCTTTGGTATCTCGATGTCTACTTCTGCATATCCAAACCACGTTCCACCAAGTAGACATTCAACGAATCCTTCAGTGGCTGGACCTGGATCGTCATAGTGCACAACCTTTTCTTTTCCACAAGGCATTTCGAATTCCATGGTAGAAAGATATAGGGCGTTGGCATCGTATCCAAGAATCTTACGACAAGTCTTAGTTCCTCCCTGATGACTACGAATCTTAGTCACTCCTGATTCGTGGAGTCTGGTGAACACTATGCTTGGACCTCCCACGACAGCGTCTTTCAGCATGTGGTAGGCTTCCTTACTTGGAGCGTACATCTCAGCTCCCCTTTCTACACTACCTCGAAGCAGGAACTGTAGTGAGACTCCTGGAATGGACACTGCGTCTTTCAGCATGTCTACTCCTTTCTCGTGATAGAAATCTTGCATCTTTTCGAGTGCCTCTAGGAATGGAACTACATCTAGGTCGTTGTAGTATCGTAGCCAGTCTGCAAAGGTTTCCATTCCTTTGTCGAGAAAGGTGCGCTTGCAGTCTTCGAACTCTGACATAGATAGTAGATGTTCTCTTTTCAACTTCGAACCCCACTCTGGATAGTCTGGTAATCCAATGTGATCCAACTTGTCTGGAGAATCGAACCACTCATATGGGAAGAAACTCTTTTGCAACTCACAGCCATAGGCAGCGACCCAACGTTCATAAGAAGTTCCAGGTCCAAGGTAGTTGATCACATCAAGGAAACGGAAATCTGGGGTCAATAGGAACATAGTGGAATTGGCTTTCTTTGCTACCAGGATCTTTGAACAGGTGTCGGCAATGATTCCTACGAAGTGCTCCCTGATCAGATTGAGATCGTACCTGCCAGAGTTGAATCCCACTACTGGAACTTGGCTGATCCATTCGTCGATCTTAGCTTGTTGTTTCTTCGGTAGGGTGTCAAAAGAGAATTCAGGTGTCTTGGGGCAGAACTGTTCCACAACGACTTCTTGGATTGTCTCTGCTCTTCGCTGGAGTTCTTCGACGAAGGCTTCGATGAGTTCTTTTGGATTGCGTCGACAGATGTGGGTTGGCGTTCGATTGTATGTGTCGGCAATTGATACTGATATTGGGACATGGACGTTTTCGATGGTCAGGTGGTCTGTTGGTTGTCTTCCTTTTGTCGTGTCGAGATAGGCTTCGAAATCGTAAACTATGAAGTGTGGGTAGACAGTTTGTGTTGGTGTGGGGACCGGTTTGTTTTTCTTCTTTGTGGAGCAGCCCCAAGCTTCCACTACTGTATAACCAGCTCCTTGTAGCTTTGCCGTTCTTTCACAGGTCTTGAGATAGAGCCTCCTTTCCCTAGGGAAGCATTTCGGGCAGCCATGGAAATAGCATCCATGAAATTGAAAGATGGTTTTCGAAAGAGGTTCGTAGCCGTCGACCGGTGCTCCTTCGATCCAATGCTCTCCACCATGTCCACAAGCTGCATGATGAATGTGTTGTCCAATCCTTTTGGTTTCGCGTTCCAACCAGCATAAAGCGACTTTGCTGGCTGTGCTCTCTGGCCAGAAGGCTTTTTCGTATGCCGACTGAGGTACTGTAATTACTTTTCCGGGGCAAACGATCTTTGTTTCTCCACGACTACAACGATCTGCATGGCGTTGAAGGGTGCAAGCCTGTGTAAACCGTTGCTTACAATCGTTACATACGTAGATGTGCCCTAGCTTGTTGATGTTCTTGATGTAGAAGGCATGTCCTTCGTATATCCCAATCGTCATCGTATGCTTGTAGTGAGCTGCATGTCGCGTCAGATGCCAAGCGCCATCCTCCGTGGGTTCATACACCCGAATACCGATTCCAAAGTGTAACTCGACTTCCTCCAGCTGGTCTAAGGAAGTTCTGGGAACGTCTTGTGTGAGCGCTGTCAGGCGATAGAAGTCTTGGGCAAGTTTTCGAGCTTTGACGCAACACCTATCTAATCTTGCTCCTTCATGCATGGCAAGGCAGCGCCAAAGACATAGGTTGTCGCCATATCGATCAAGGGCAAACATTCCTTTTTTCTGGCGAAGCCATTGGGGTAGTGGACCTGTTCCCAACAAAAGCTGACGATCGATCACGACCTTGACATCCACATATATCCAACGAACGAAGGCCCATTGGGTATTTGGTCGATTAATGTTGTCGGGATTCAAACGAGCTGTCTCCTTGCTATTGATCCACTCTTCTGCGTCTTCTAGGATGTTCACCCATGGAGAGCCTGGGACAGTCTTGGAGAATAGCATCACACGTCCGTCGTTGACATTGCGAATGCGATAGGTGTAGCTGTAGCGTAGGTAGAAGCTGGTGGTTACCTTTGCAACTAACTTTTCCATGATCCTAGGAGTCAAGTCTCCTGCCACACCTTGGAAGAAGCGCCATCGGATAGTACGGCGACCTATCTCCACTCCCTCGAGCATTCCATCTCTCTCCTCTAGAATGGCACCTGCCTCTCGAGCTAGACTCCGTGGAAGTGGTTCACTACGTGGTCTCACCATTCTCCCTTCGATATAACTATGTGTTAGGATAGCTTTAACAGATACTCCAAATTTGGATTTTATGTGTAAGGCTGTTGAGGGGTGATATGTCTCTCTTTGGTATAACTATGTGTTTTGGATTTTTATGTGTAAGGATGTTGCGGCGATATAACTATATGTAATCATATCTCTAATAGGATTATCAAGTTGGATTTTATGTACAAGAATGTCTAGTGACACTTTGAATGACCCTTAGTTACCCCTAGTAGTATAGCCGGTATTAAAATGATACAACTTTTTCTTGTGCAAGATAAACTTAAAAAGTTGTAATGGTATGGACGCCTTTTTTCTTGCACAAGGGGCGTCATGAAGTGGATTTCCGAATTCGCTTTATGACGCCCCTTGTGCAAGAAAACAAGGCGTCCATAACATTCACAACTTTTTGAGTTTTCTTGTACAAGAAAAAGTGGTATCATTTTAATACCGGCTATACTACTCTTAAAGATATATGCAATCCCCGTTATCATGAAAGGCAACAGTTCAATAGTACAACGGATTCAACGGACATACCGGGAACAGAACTTACAGTACGGTCATAAGGAATATTATATATAAATTAATATATTCATATATTATATATTCATCACATTCCATACGAGTGAACTGTAAGATGTGTTCCCGTTATCTCCATAGAATCCGATGCACTTAAAGATATATGCAATCCCCGTTATCACGAAGAGCAACAGTTTAATAGTACAACGGATTCAACGGACATAACGGGAACAGAACTTACAGTAAAATCATAAGGAATGTTATCAATAATATAAATATATTATAATAATATATTTATTAATATATAAATATATTTCTAAATATATAAATATATTTCTAAATATATAAATATTTAATATATAAATATATATAAATATATAAATATATTTAAAAATATTAATATTTAAATATTTATATAAATATATATATATATATATATATTAATATATATTCCAATATATATTAATATATTAATATATTTAAAAATATTAAATATTTATATATTTATATATTAATAAATCTATTAATATTTTAATAATTATATTATTATAATATATTTATATTATTGATAACATTCCTTATGATTTTACTGTAAGTTCTGTTCCCGTTATGTCCGTTGAATCCGTTGTACTATTAAACTGTTGCTCTTCGTGATAACGGGGATTGCATATATCTTTAAGTGCATCGGATTCTATGGAGATAACGGGAACACATCTTACAGTTCACTCGTATGGAATGTGATGAATACATAATATATGAATATATTAATTTATATATAATATTCCTTATGACCGTACTGTAAGTTCTGTTCCCGGTATGTCCGTTGAATCCGTTGTACTATTGAACTGTTGCCTTTCATGATAACGGGGATTGCATATATCTTTAAGTGCATCGGATTCTATGGAGATAACGGGAACACATCTTACAGTTCACTCGTATGGAATGTGATGAATACATAATATATGAATATATAAATTTATATATAATATTCCTTATGACCGTACTGTAAGTTCTGTTCCCGGTATGTCTATTAAATCCGTTCTACTATTAAACTGTTGCCTTTCATGATAACGGGGATTGCATATATCTTTAAGTGCATCGGATTCTACGGAGATAACGGGAACACAGCTTACAGTTCACCGTATAGAATGTGATGAAAACATTTAGATATTGACATATAATACATTCAGATATTCGTAAAACTTACAGTTCAACCGTATGGAATGTGATGAAAACATTTAGATATTGACATATAATGCATTCATATATTCGTAGAACTTACAGTTCAACCGTATGGAATGTGATGAAAACATTTAGATATTGACATATAATACATTCATATATTCATAAAACTTACAGTTCAACCGTATGGAATGTGATGAAAACATTTAGATATTGACATATAATGCATTCATATATTCGTAGAACTTACAGTTCAACCGTATGGAATGTGTTGAAAACGTTTAGATACTGACATATGATACTTTCATATATTCGTAGAACTTACAGTTCAACCGTATAGAATGTGATGAAAACATTTAGATACTGACATATAATACTTTCATATATTCGCAGAACTTACATTTCACTGGTATGGAATGTGATGAATAAATGTAGATATTCATATATAATACGTTCATATATTCATAGAACTTACAGTTCACTCGTACAATACATTCATGTATTCGTCGAATTTACAGTTCAACAGTATGGAATGTGATAAAACATTTACATATTGACTTTTATATAGTTTCACAGTTCAACAGAATACATTCATATATTCGTAGAACTTACAGTTCAACCGTATAGAATGTGATGAATGCATACTCACGTATAATACATTCATATATTCGTAGAATGTAAGTTAAACCGTATGCAATGTGATTAATACATTTACATATTCATATATAATACAGTAATATATATTCATATAACTTACAGTCTAATTAGATGGAATGTGATGTTACGTTTAAATATGCATATACAATATATTCATAAAACCTGCAGTACACTCGTATGGAATAAAATACCTTCATATATTACATTCATATTCACAGAACTTACAGTTCTCTCATAAGGAATATGATGAATACATTCATGGATTTACACAAAATGAGCCATCAACCCAAAGGAACGAACTAGACCTATTTACTAATGTTCCTAGTTTTAAAACTGCTTTCCCTGAAAAAGCCATCTAAAATACAAAGTTATGTCTCAAAGAAAACCCAACACATTTAGATCAGAAGATATACTGCTGTAGTTACGGGAAAGGATAAAAACAATAGAGAATGATCGATCGATCGGGGATGTCTTAGGTTAAAGTAAAAGGAACGGCGAAATTTGGGAGACGATCAATAATATTATTACATTAATATGCAATGAATATGCCACAAGTTTTATTGCAATATCATTTTAATGATAATGTTACAATGCTACAGTATTTGTGAGCGACATCATTAATTTTGTGGGACATTTGAATAAATTGTTCATAAAGTCAATGACAATATTAACTGTAACGAACTTGTTGCTGTTAGGTGGCCATGGTACTGTGCAGAGCACTGTAATTGCTGTATGCTAGCTTTGTGAGTAAAGCTAACTATGCTTTTCAGATATCTCTTTGAGAGAAGATATTGTTGGTACAGTAGAGGTGGAAAGGTCTTTGTGTTGAAATGGCAGTGATGCAGTTGCTGTAATTGAAGTGGTGTTAGTTGTAACTACCCGTATATCCTTTTGACCATCCTTGGTGCTGTTTCTGTATTTTGATATTTTGACAGGTGATTTCTATTGTTCGTGATGATAGACACTATCTCTCTTGTTTGGATTGAAGCAGACAGCTTTAACTACATTTTGTTCAGAAGTTTGTAGATGTGCAGTGAAGTATGTAACTTGTATATTGCTGAATTTTTTTCACTGGTGAAACATTATGCACTTAGCATAAGATGCCTTTGTCATTATTTGCCATAACTGTGGTAGAGAGAGGGAAAATAATTTTATAATACCATAAAATCCTGGTTATAAGCCCTGGGCTTCTACAAGTTCGTAAGGGGTTTTAGGGGGCTTATAACCGGGGGTGCTTATAACTGGGATTTTACGGTATTGTAATTAACTAGAATAACATATATATGGAAGTAGTAATCAAAAAACATTTGAGAGTGGATATTTCGTATGTTATTTTTTAATGATTTGTTATTAGAGAGGATGCTATCCTAATGATTATTTTAACTGATGTTAAAACACAACTGGAGTCTATTGTTGTTCTGCTCTCCCATCTCCCCCTCTCAGCTGCTGTTGTGCCTTGCATTGACATATTAGTCAAATATGTCATCCACGAATTCTCAGTATTACTTTCAATGAAGTGTTCAGGGTTATCCCTTCAATATTGAATACCTGCACCTGTCTAGGTGATGGTTAGGATCACCATACATCTGGTGTGAAACAGCTCTGGAAAAACAATTACCTCCAACATCTAGGTCTCAATCCAAGTTGATGTAATCTAAATTGTAATATTACACTGGAACTTAATACTACAGCTGTATTTTGATTACTACTATTTTGAATACTACTATCTTGAATACATGTAGGACCTGGATTTAATGCAATATCACCAGAGGTCAAGAGCTCCACCTTTGATATGATACGCAATATCTTTCACTTGTGAATGTACACTGAGCTGAATTTGTTAATTTGTAGTAGTCGAATAAACAGGACTTAATATGTTCTGTTGTGCTTGCCTGTCTGCTTTAAAAACATTTTAACTCACATTCGAAAAAATACTAAAAAAGCAGTCGTTTCTGTGTACATAAAGTTACATACTACCATAACTTTTATATAATCGATAGCGAAGTCATTTAGAAGTCGATTTCCTGAGAATATATTTCAGTTTTTGTCTAGCGCGTTTTCTTCTTCTTCGTGGATCTGTCTTTTTACTTTCGAGTGTCCTACATTACTGCACGTATAGATTATATTGGCTTTGCCCATAAAATATATACATGTATAAACTAACCACAGCTTTCGCTCGCTTAAATTATGAAAGGTGTGTTCAGTTCACCTTCGGTGACAGAACTTCTGTTTTAATCCCTCAAGGGGCTGTTTCATTCCCTGAAAGCGCTCAATAATTCCTTTAACGGGCTTTGTTATTTCCCAAAGTTGCAAAGAGGCTCATTTGTTCCCTTAATGGGGGACAGAAACATTGTTATTTACACTTGCCAACTAACTAATAACTTGCCGTCTCCAACTCCAAGTACACGAGGCCGTCACTCTCACTTTGATATTCAATTTCAACATCGACCTAGAACTTGAAAGTACCTTTGAAAACCTTTCATTTGACCGGTTACACACACTCTGCGAAAGCTGTAGCTAATCAAGTTTGTAAATCTTAGGAAATTCATGATAAAATAAGAATATTACTCACCACTAATGCTCTCTAGCTCCCCCAAACTCCAAAGCGACCAACGAACTCGCTTTTTGATTGGATATTGTCGCTAAATGAAGATTCCGAATAATCACGAACGCCATCGACACATTTAATTGTTCCGAATAAAACTTCACGACCACTTATCGACAATGTTAACACACATCTTACGCGCGTCATCGGACACGATAACATAGTGTCTACAGCTTCTTAAGAAGCAGTAGACACAAAAACTTTGACAGGGTCTATTTGAAGCAAACAAACAAAGTTAGAATGAGTTGTTCTTATACTCCCGTTTAATAATCTCTCTATAATCAGGCTTCTCGATGTCTTTAGTTTCGTCCATAAGAGTGCGAGCGTACGCCGATCTTATATGTAAACCCTTTTCTCCACAGGCGTTAAAGCTCAGCGGGCCTTCCATATTTAGCCTACACATGCCACTCGTTTGATTCCTCTTGATGTTTTAACACTGGATGGGAAAGCACATTTAAACAGATCACCAAGCATTAATGAATTGAGGCAACATATGTTTTATTTTATCACTTATAGTACTTCATCAATTCCATACTCATATTTGTAACAATGTTGGCACAAAATCAGCAACAATCCGCCGTATACCGAGAAAGATGGCGGCTGTACATTTGCCCTTGCGAACCTAACACAGTAAAACACACATAGAAACCCTCTAGTCTTTTCAATGACAGTGTATTGGCAACAGCATTTGTACTGGCTTGTTTCTAAGATTGAAAACCTTTCTACCGCCATGGCAAGAAGAACCCCGATGTCAAGGAGAACCCCGATGTCAAGGAGAACCCCGATGTCAAGGAGAACCCCGATGTCAAGGAGAACCCCGATGTCAAGGAGAACCCCGATGGCAAGGTGAACCCTGAAAGCCACAGACAACAGCACTGGACCAGCACAGCTTCTTGACGGACCTGAACTGATAACAAAATATAAAAAATATTAATCATCTGACCAATTTTTAGTCACACACCTACGTGGAAATGTTCTCACTAATCTCGTTTGATTGAACCTATTCCAACAAATCAAGGTGTTTAAATATTCAATATCACGAGTACTATCGCTTCATACAATGGATACGGGAAACGTTTTTATACTGAAGTAGTTCGCTTTCAATTGCCATTAACAACTGGAATATAAACTTGATACTTTTATATATGTTAGCAATGTAATGGCATGAATAACCCAGATTAGTCCCAATGCTCATTATAATATATGTCAACGATTGTTGTCAGTGAAGGATGTTCTATCGAGAACGGGCTCGTTAAACCGGTGCAAGTTATACCCGGGTTGCAGTTCATTACTTTTTTTCAAAAACAAACAAAATATAATGTCCTCTCTTCCTCTCCTTTATCCACTTGTTTCTTTAATCAACATCAACATCCTGTTCCTCTGGCGAGTTCTCCCCCTCACTGTCTACGTCAGCTTCGCTAACACTATCATCAGAAGAGCTGTCGGAGCTACTACTATCATCATCGTCGTCGTCGATATCCTGATTTGTTTCTATTGTATTTTCGCTATATTCATCTGGAAAAAGGTGTAAATAAACTTTGTCAATAACAGTTTTTCGAGCATTTGTGAAAATCCTACTTGATGCCTCGTTGCTTAGAATTCGAAAGTTTATCATTTTGGCAATATATGGAGCATTACGGCGCCAAAGGGATGTTGCAGTAACTCAACATCAATGTCCGTTTCGATTATGGTTAAAAAGTGAGGGTATTTAGGGTGTATTCAGAATGTTTTGGTTGTAAAAGAAATCCTACCAGCAGACATTAGCTACAACCTTCGCCATTGAAGTACGGACCGCCCGACAAAATAAGGCTATTCATAACACTGAACGAACTCCTCCGACACATCGCGGGCATTTTTTATGACTTCCCTTGTCCCCCCTCCCCCTTCACAATGTTGGGATAGGAAGGCAACATTTCAGTCTGCTCGAAAACCAACATTGAAATGGGGGAGGGGGGTTGTGTTAAAAATAGCCGGAAATTACTGAAGCGGTCCGACTTAAATGGCAAGGGTTGTCAGAGCGAACGGCACCCACGTCCAGGGCATTTAATTAGCTTCAGTAGATTGTGCCAGCTTTTTTGAACCACGTTTGTTTCGAAATGGACACCAAATGAAATTCTTAATATGACCATACGTACAGTGACGTCATGACTATGTGACGTCATAAAAGTAGGGGGGAGGGGTGGTGTGCATATGAAAAAAAAATGAGAATTACAGCTTTAAAAAATAAAAGTTTAAAATTAAATACATTTTTACTAAATTTATTAATACCGATACATATTTACAATTTCAAAGCCATAATAGCTTGTGAATATTCATTTATTGAAGCCGTGCATGGGCCAAAATTTGAAACGGCTAACGAACTTTTGATCACGACTCATATCAGCTGTGTTAATAATGGCGGAAGCTCGAGGGCCGAATTCAGCGAACAATATATCTAGTGACCTATAGTAGTCCGACAATGAGAAATTTCCCAACAGAGAAAGCTTTTCCCAAGCCGTTATCGAAGGATGGGAGCAAAAGAACAACAAGGTTATTCAATGGGTGGTTTCTTTAGAGGTTCACGCAGAGCTTGAAGTGTCAAATCTGGAAACGAATCGCTACCACTATCACATGGCTCTGAAGTTAAAGACGAAATCAGGGTGGTTGAATGTAAAAAGATATCTATCGTAGGCGATAACAATTAATAAAATGCAAAAGCAACAGTTGTAACGGACTCACGGCTGTACTCTTAGCGCGCGTGACAGTAGCTGGAAGTGATCATCTCTACAATTCTCCGCTCATTTCTCCAACACAAAACGATGATTTTTGCCTGTAATTGCAAGCCTCAGCCAAGAAAACTTGCTCTATAGTATGAGTTTCGGATGCTGAACACGATGAACTGAGTACTTTGTGTGATACAGGCTTTCAACATAGAGTTTGCTCATTTCTCCCCTCATTGCAAATAAAACTCCATCTAAAATTTGAATTTATTAACCGTTACAACGGAGAAATGTTCAAACCAGCATTTCGGCGCATCCTATGTACTTCTAGAACGCTTTATATGACACAACTTAAACAGTATATATGTTATGAAAACGTTTTAACGGTATAAGTGCATGGAAATACGTCTAAATAAGTGACTTTGCATGGAGAAATGGAGAGGAGAAATGCCAATGGAAAACAACAGCTTATGCTGTTGTGTGACTGCTACCGTGACACGGCTGAAATGCAGGGCCGAACAGAAAAAAAGCCCAACAAGTGTAGCAATTAAGTTCTGAAACGGATTAACATTATATATACTGTGTTATTTGTTATATATTAGACAGTTTAGAGTTGGTTATGAATATATTGATAAGAGCAGCCTTGATCGGCCGAGTCCGAGAACAGTTTTACACTACGCTCAGTGGGTAACGTAACGGTTACAGTTACCACGAATAAATCGGCAGTGACTGAGTTCTCAGCTGGATATGCAACCGTTGTTGCCCTTTTCCATCTCTAGTACCTGGTCCTATGTCCCTTCTGTTCTACAACAGTCTGCAATCTTTTTGGCATGCTTTCAATAGCGTTGTCAACGAACTGTAGAGGGATATTATTCAGATGCCGGGATACACGGGCTTTGCATTGCTCGAACGACTCGCGCGTAATTTTCTGTTGGATAGCGTCTTTCTCTAAAGTTGAAACAGTTCTCTATCGGATTGAGATCAGCACTGGCGAGGCGAAATCCAGTGGAATTCTGCTGCTATACTGAGTAGCTATATATAGTTTGAGGGGCTTTGTGAAACACGCATGCTTCTAGACTAATGAAACATTTGAACATTTGATGAAACGCAAATGCTACACCGGAATTAATACTGAAAACAGTAGAAATGGATACATCTACAGCATAAACGAAACCCCTTTCTCCACTTTTTTTAGCATTGAGTGTGATCACTGAACCTAATTGTGCGAAAACAATTAAGTAAAATATTTGGATACGCCCTCGGATATTTTTTTACCCGGGGTATCGGGCTTTTTCATCAAATTTGCATTGACAAGCGCATCCGTATTCCCACCAAGTGCTTACTACCCCCTCTCGTTTTGAGCTGTTTTCGTTAAATTCCCTGGACGTTATTAACAATTATACCATGTGAGCTACCTAAAATCTTGCCTCAGACAACCTTCGCCATTTAAGTACGGACCGCCCGACAAAATAAGGCTATTCAGAACACTGAACGCACTCTTCCGACACATCGCGGGCATTTTTTATGACTTCGCTTGTCCCCCCTCCCCCTTCACAATGTTGGGATAGGAAGGCAACATTTCAGTCTGCTCGAAAACCAACATTGAAATGGGGGAGGGGGGTTGTGTTAAAAATAGCCGGAAATTACTGAAGCGGTCCGACTTAAATGGCAAGGGTTGTCAGAGCGAACGGCACCCACGTCCAGGGCATTTAATTAGCTTCAGTAGATTGTGCCAGCTTTTTTGAACCACGTTTGTTTCGAAATGGACACCAAATGAAATTCTTAATATGACCATACGTACAGTGACGTCATGACTATGTGACGTCATAAAAGTAGGGGGGAGGGGTGGTGTGCATATGAAAAAAAAATTAGAATTACAGCTTTAAAAAATAAAAGTTTAAAATTAAATACATTTTTACTAAATTTATTAATACCGATACATATTTACAATTTCAAAGCCATAATAGCTTGTGAATATTCATTTATTGAAGCCGTGCATGGGCCAAAATTTGAAACGGCTAACGAACTTTTGATCACGACTCATATCAGCTGTGTTAATAATGGCGGAAGCTCGAGGGCCGAATTCAGCGAACAATATATCTAGTGACCTATAGTAGTCCGACAATGAGAAATTTCCCAACAGAGAAAGCTTTTCCCAAGCCGTTATCGAAGGATGGGAGCAAAAGAACAACAAGGTTATTCAATGGGTGGTTTCTTTAGAGGTTCACGCAGAGCTTGAAGTGTCAAATCTGGAAACGAATCGCTACCACTATCACATGGCTCTGAAGTTAAAGACGAAATCAGGGTGGTTGAATGTAAAAAGATATCTATCGTAGGCGATAACAATTAATAAAATGCAAAAGCAACAGTTGTAACGGACTCACGGCTGTACTCTTAGCGCGCGTGACAGTAGCTGGAAGTGATCATCTCTACAATTCTCCGCTCATTTCTCCAACACAAAACGATGATTTTTGCCTGTAATTGCAAGCCTCAGCCAAGAAAACTTGCTCTATAGTATGAGTTTCGGATGCTGAACACGATGAACTGAGTACTTTGTGTGATACAGGCTTTCAACATAGAGTTTGCTCATTTCTCCCCTCATTGCAAATAAAACTCCATCTAAAATTTGAATTTATTAACCGTTACAACGGAGAAATGTTCAAACCAGCATTTCGGCGCATCCTATGTACTTCTAGAACGCTTTATATGACACAACTTAAACAGTATATATGTTATGAAAACGTTTTAACGGTATAAGTGCATGGAAATACGTCTAAATAAGTGACTTTGCATGGAGAAATGGAGAGGAGAAATGCCAATGGAAAACAACAGCTTATGCTGTTGTGTGACTGCTGCCGTGACACGGCTGAAATGCAGGGCCGAACAGAAAAAAAGCCCAACAAGTGTAGCAATTAAGTTCTGAAACGGATTAACATTATATATACTGTGTTATTTGTTATATATTAGACAGTTTAGAGTTGGTTATGAATATATTGATAAGAGCAGCCTTGATCGGCCGAGTCCGAGAACAGTTTTACACTACGCTCAGTGGGTAACGTAACGGTTACAGTTACCACGAATAAATCGGCAGTGACTGAGTTCTCAGCTGGATATGCAACCGTTGTTGCCCTTTTCCATCTCTAGTACCTGGTCCTATGTCCCTTCTGTTCTACAACAGTCTGCAATCTTTTTGGCATGCTTTCAATAGCGTTGTCAACGAACTGTAGTGGGATATTATTCAGATGCCGGGATACACGAGCTTTGCATTGCTCGAACGACTCGCGGGTAATTTTCTGTTGGATAGCGTCTTTCTCTAAAGTTGAAACAGTTCTCTATCGGATTGAGATCAGCACTGGCGAGGCGAAATCCAGTGGAATTCTGCTGCTATACTGAGTAGCTATATATAGATTGAGGGGCTTTGTGAAACACGCATGCTTCTAGACTAATGAAACATTTGAACATTTGATGAAACGCAAATGCTACACCGGAATTAATACTGAAAACAGTAGAAATGGATACATCTACAGCATAAACGAAACCCCTTTCTCCACTTTTTGTAGCATTGAGTGTGATCACTGAACCTAATTGTGCGAAAACAATTAAGTAAAATATTTGGATACGCCCTCGGATATTTTTTTACCCGGGGTATCGGGCTTTTTCATCAAATTTGCATTGACAAGCGCATCCGTATTCCCACCAAGTGCTTACTACCCCCTCTCGTTTTGAGCTGTTTTCGTTAAATTCCCTGGACGTTATTAACAATTATACCATGTGAGCTACCTAAAATCTTGCCTCAGACAACCTTCGCCATTTAAGTACGGACCGCCCGACAAAATAAGGCTATTCAGAACACTGAACGCACTCTTCCGACACATCGCGGGCATTTTTTATGACTTCGCTTGTCCCCCCTCCCCCTTCACAATGTTGGGATAGGAAGGCAACATTTCAGTCTGCTCGAAAACCAACATTGAAATGGGGGAGGGGGGTTGTGTTAAAAATAGCCGGAAATTACTGAAGCGGTCCGACTTAAATGGCAAGGGTTGTCAGAGCGAACGGCACCCACGTCCAGGGCATTTAATTAGCTTCAGTAGATTGTGCCAGCTTTTTTGAACCACGTTTGTTTCGAAATGGACACCAAATGAAATTCTTAATATGACCATACGTACAGTGACGTCATGACTATGTGACGTCATAAAAGTAGGGGGGAGGGGTGGTGTGCATATGAAAAAAAAATGAGAATTACAGCTTTAAAAAATAAAAGTTTAAAATTAAATACATTTTTACTAAATTTATTAATACCGATACATATTTACAATTTCAAAGCCATAATAGCTTGTGAATATTCATTTATTGAAGCCGTGCATGGGCCAAAATTTGAAACGGCTAACGAACTTTTGATCACGACTCATATCAGCTGTGTTAATAATGGCGGAAGCTCGAGGGCCGAATTCAGCGAACAATATATCTAGTGACCTATAGTAGTCCGACAATGAGAAATTTCCCAACAGAGAAAGCTTTTCCCAAGCCGTTATCGAAGGATGGGAGCAAAAGAACAACAAGGTTATTCAATGGGTGGTTTCTTTAGAGGTTCACGCAGAGCTTGAAGTGTCAAATCTGGAAACGAATCGCTACCACTATCACATGGCTCTGAAGTTAAAGACGAAATCAGGGTGGTTGAATGTAAAAAGATATCTATCGTAGGCGATAACAATTAATAAAATGCAAAAGCAACAGTTGTAACGGACTCACGGCTGTACTCTTAGCGCGCGTGACAGTAGCTGGAAGTGATCATCTCTACAATTCTCCGCTCATTTCTCCAACACAAAACGATGATTTTTGCCTGTAATTGCAAGCCTCAGCCAAGAAAACTTGCTCTATAGTATGAGTTTCGGATGCTGAACACGATGAACTGAGTACTTTGTGTGATACAGGCTTTCAACATAGAGTTTGCTCATTTCTCCCCTCATTGCAAATAAAACTCCATCTAAAATTTGAATTTATTAACCGTTACAACGGAGAAATGTTCAAACCAGCATTTCGGCGCATCCTATGTACTTCTAGAACGCTTTATATGACACAACTTAAACAGTATATATGTTATGAAAACGTTTTAACGGTATAAGTGCATGGAAATACGTCTAAATAAGTGACTTTGCATGGAGAAATGGAGAGGAGAAATGCCAATGGAAAACAACAGCTTATGCTGTTGTGTGACTGCTGCCGTGACACGGCTGAAATGCAGGGCCGAACAGAAAAAAAGCCCAACAAGTGTAGCAATTAAGTTCTGAAACGGATTAACATTATATATACTGTGTTATTTGTTATATATTAGACAGTTTAGAGTTGGTTATGAATATATTGATAAGAGCAGCCTTGATCGGCCGAGTCCGAGAACAGTTTTACACTACGCTCAGTGGGTAACGTAACGGTTACAGTTACCACGAATAAATCGGCAGTGACTGAGTTCTCAGCTGGATATGCAACCGTTGTTGCCCTTTTCCATCTCTAGTACCTGGTCCTATGTCCCTTCTGTTCTACAACAGTCTGCAATCTTTTTGGCATGCTTTCAATAGCGTTGTCAACGAACTGTAGTGGGATATTATTCAGATGCCGGGATACACGAGCTTTGCATTGCTCGAACGACTCGCGCGTAATTTTCTGTTGGATAGCGTCTTTCTCTAAAGTTGAAACAGTTCTCTATCGGATTGAGATCAGCACTGGCGAGGCGAAATCCAGTGGAATTCTGCTGCTATACTGAGTAGCTATATATAGATTGAGGGGCTTTGTGAAACACGCATGCTTCTAGACTAATGAAACATTTGAACATTTGATGAAACGCAAATGCTACACCGGAATTAATACTGAAAACAGTAGAAATGGATACATCTACAGCATAAACGAAACCCCTTTCTCCACTTTTTTTAGCATTGAGTGTGATCACTGAACCTAATTGTGCGAAAACAATTAAGTAAAATATTTGGATACGCCCTCGGATATTTTTTTACCCGGGGTATCGGGCTTTTTCATCAAATTTGCATTGACAAGCGCATCCGTATTCCCACCAAGTGCTTACTACCCCCTCTCGTTTTGAGCTGTTTTCGTTAAATTCCCTGGACGTTATTAACAATTATACCATGTGAGCTACCTAAAATCTTGCCTCAGACAACCTTCGCCATTTAAGTACGGACCGCCCGACAAAATAAGGCTATTCAGAACACTGAACGCACTCTTCCGACACATCGCGGGCATTTTTTATGACTTCGCTTGTCCCCCCTCCCCCTTCACAATGTTGAGATAGGAAGGCAACATTTCAGTCTGCTCGAAAACCAACATTGAAATGGGGGAGGGGGGTTGTGTTAAAAATAGCCGGAAATTACTGAAGCGGTCCGACTTAAATGGCAAGGGTTGTCAGAGCGAACGGCACCCACGTCCAGGGCATTTAATTAGCTTCAGTAGATTGTGCCAGCTTTTTTGAACCACGTTTGTTTCGAAATGGACACCAAATGAAATTCTTAATATGACCATACGTACAGTGACGTCATGACTATGTGACGTCATAAAAGTAGGGGGGAGGGGTGGTGTGCATATGAAAAAAAAATGAGAATTACAGCTTTAAAAAATAAAAGTTTAAAATTAAATACATTTTTACTAAATTTATTAATACCGATACATATTTACAATTTCAAAGCCATAATAGCTTGTGAATATTCATTTATTGAAGCCGTGCATGGGCCAAAATTTGAAACGGCTAACGAACTTTTGATCACGACTCATATCAGCTGTGTTAATAATGGCGGAAGCTCGAGGGCCGAATTCAGCGAACAATATATCTAGTGACCTATAGTAGTCCGACACTGAGAAATTTCCCAACAGAGAAAGCTTTTCCCAAGCCGTTATCGAAGGATGGGAGCAAAAGAACAACAAGGTTATTCAATGGGTGGTTTCTTTAGAGGTTCACGCAGAGCTTGAAGTGTCAAATCTGGAAACGAATCGCTACCACTATCACATGGCTCTGAAGTTAAAGACGAAATCAGGGTGGTTGAATGTAAAAAGATATCTATCGTAGGCGAAAACAATTAATAAAATGCAAAAGCAACAGTTGTAACGGACTCAAGGCTGTACTCTTAGCGCGCGTGACAGTAGCTGGAAGTGATCATCTCTACAATTCTCCGCTCATTTCTCCAACACAAAACGATGATTTTGCCTGTAATTGCAAGCCTCAGCCAAGAAAACTTGCTCTATAGTATGAGTTTCGGATGCTGAACACGATGAACTGAGTACTTTGTGTGATATGAAAACGTTTTAACGGTATAAGTGCATGGAAATACGTCTAAATAAGTGACTTTGCATGGAGAAATGGAGAGGAGAAATGCCAATGGAAAACAACAGCTTATGCTGTTGTGTGACTGCTGCCGTGACACGGCTGAAATGCAGGGCCGAACAGAAAAAAAGCCCAACAAGTGTAGCAATTAAGTTCTGGAACGGATTAACATTATATATACTGTGTTATTTGTTATATATTAGACAGTTTAGAGTTGGTTATGAATATATTGATAAGAGCAGCCTTGATCGGCCGAGTCCGAGAACAGTTTTACACTACGCTCAGTGGGTAACGTAACGGTTACAGTTACCACGAATAAATCGGCAGTGACTGAGTTCTCAGCTGGATATGCAACCGTTGTTGCCCTTTTCCATCTCTAGTACCTGGTCCTATGTCTCTTCTGTTCTACAACAGTCTGCAATCTTTTTGGCATGCTTTCAATAGCGTTGTCAACGAACTGTAGTGGGATATTATTCAGATGCCGGGATACACGAGCTTTGCATTGCTCGAACGACTCGCGCGTAATTTTCTGTTGGATAGCGTCTTTCTCTAAAGTTGAAACAGTTCTCTATCGGATTGAGATCAGCACTGCGAGGCGAAATCCAGTGGAATTCTGCTGCTATACTGAGTAGCTATATATAGATTGAGGGGCTTTGTGAAACACGCATGCTTCTAGACTAATGAAACATTTGAACATTTGATGAAACGCAAATGCTGCACCGGAATTAATACTGAAAACAGTAGAAATGGATACATCTACAGCATAAACGAAACCCCTTTCTCCACTTTTTTTAGCATTGAGTGTGATCACTGAACCTAATTGTGCGAAAACAATTAAGTAAAATATTTGGATAAGCCCTCGGATATTTTTTTACCCGGGGTATCGGGCTTTTTCATCAAATTTGCATTGACAAGCGCATCCGTATTCCCACCAAGTGCTTACTACCCCCTCTCGTTTTGAGCTGTTTTCGTTAAATTCCCTGGACGTTATTAACAATTATACCATGTGAGCTACCTAAAATCTTGCCTCAGACAACCTTCGCCATTTAAGTACGGACCGCCCGACAAAATAAGGCTATTCAGAACACTGAACGCACTCTTCCGACACATCGCGGGCATTTTTTATGACTTCGCTTGTCCCCCCTCCCCCTTCACAATGTTGAGATAGGAAGGCAACATTTCAGTCTGCTCGAAAACCAACATTGAAATGGGGGAGGGGGGTTGTGTTAAAAATAGCCGGAAATTACTGAAGCGGTCCGACTTAAATGGCAAGGGTTGTCAGAGCGAACGGCACCCACGTCCAGGGCATTTAATTAGCTTCAGTAGATTGTGCCAGCTTTTTTGAACCACGTTTGTTTCGAAATGGACACCAAATGAAATTCTTAATATGACCATACGTACAGTGACGTCATGACTATGTGACGTCATAAAAGTAGGGGGGAGGGGTGGTGTGCATATGAAAAAAAAATGAGAATTACAGCTTTAAAAAATAAAAGTTTAAAATTAAATACATTTTTACTAAATTTATTAATACCGATACATATTTACAATTTCAAAGCCATAATAGCTTGTGAATATTCATTTATTGAAGCCGTGCATGGGCCAAAATTTGAAACGGCTAACGAACTTTTGATCACGACTCATATCAGCTGTGTTAATAATGGCGGAAGCTCGAGGGCCGAATTCAGCGAACAATATATCTAGTGACCTATAGTAGTCCGACACTGAGAAATTTCCCAACAGAGAAAGCTTTTCCCAAGCCGTTATCGAAGGATGGGAGCAAAAGAACAACAAGGTTATTCAATGGGTGGTTTCTTTAGAGGTTCACGCAGAGCTTGAAGTGTCAAATCTGGAAACGAATCGCTACCACTATCACATGGCTCTGAAGTTAAAGACGAAATCAGGGTGGTTGAATGTAAAAAGATATCTATCGTAGGCGAAAACAATTAATAAAATGCAAAAGCAACAGTTGTAACGGACTCAAGGCTGTACTCTTAGCGCGCGTGACAGTAGCTGGAAGTGATCATCTCTACAATTCTCCGCTCATTTCTCCAACACAAAACGATGATTTTGCCTGTAATTGCAAGCCTCAGCCAAGAAAACTTGCTCTATAGTATGAGTTTCGGATGCTGAACACGATGAACTGAGTACTTTGTGTGATATGAAAACGTTTTAACGGTATAAGTGCATGGAAATACGTCTAAATAAGTGACTTTGCATGGAGAAATGGAGAGGAGAAATGCCAATGGAAAACAACAGCTTATGCTGTTGTGTGACTGCTGCCGTGACACGGCTGAAATGCAGGGCCGAACAGAAAAAAAGCCCAACAAGTGTAGCAATTAAGTTCTGGAACGGATTAACATTATATATACTGTGTTATTTGTTATATATTAGACAGTTTAGAGTTGGTTATGAATATATTGATAAGAGCAGCCTTGATCGGCCGAGTCCGAGAACAGTTTTACACTACGCTCAGTGGGTAACGTAACGGTTACAGTTACCACGAATAAATCGGCAGTGACTGAGTTCTCAGCTGGATATGCAACCGTTGTTGCCCTTTTCCATCTCTAGTACCTGGTCCTATGTCTCTTCTGTTCTACAACAGTCTGCAATCTTTTTGGCATGCTTTCAATAGCGTTGTCAACGAACTGTAGTGGGATATTATTCAGATGCCGGGATACACGAGCTTTGCATTGCTCGAACGACTCGCGCGTAATTTTCTGTTGGATAGCGTCTTTCTCTAAAGTTGAAACAGTTCTCTATCGGATTGAGATCAGCACTGCGAGGCGAAATCCAGTGGAATTCTGCTGCTATACTGAGTAGCTATATATAGATTGAGGGGCTTTGTGAAACACGCATGCTTCTAGACTAATGAAACATTTGAACATTTGATGAAACGCAAATGCTGCACCGGAATTAATACTGAAAACAGTAGAAATGGATACATCTACAGCATAAACGAAACCCCTTTCTCCACTTTTTTTAGCATTGAGTGTGATCACTGAACCTAATTGTGCGAAAACAATTAAGTAAAATATTTGGATAAGCCCTCGGATATTTTTTTACCCGGGGTATCGGGCTTTTTCATCAAATTTGCATTGACAAGCGCATCCGTATTCCCACCAAGTGCTTACTACCCCCTCTCGTTTTGAGCTGTTTTCGTTAAATTCCCTGGACGTTATTAACAATTATACCATGTGAGCTACCTAAAATCTTGCCTCAGACAACCTTCGCCATTTAAGTACGGACCGCCCGACAAAATAAGGCTATTCAGAACACTGAACGCACTCTTCCGACACATCGCGGGCATTTTTTATGACTTCGCTTGTCCTCCCTCCCCCTTCACAATGTTGGGATAGGAAGGCAACATTTCAGTCTGCTCGAAAACCAACATTGAAATGGGGGAGGGGGGTTGTGTTAAAAATAGCCGGAAATTGCTGAAGCTGTCCGACTTAAATGGCAAGGGTTGTATGTGCGTATTACCGAATAGCGATGTGACTGTACGTGGGTACTTCTGCAAACAAATATTTTTAATGACCACAATATCAGACTAATCAGACTAATCAAAACATTGCTCACCTGTAACGATTCATGGGCACACACGGGGTCACAGATAGTAACGCAATCGGCTGCTTTTGCAGCTTCACGTGGCATTTACACAGGTAACCCGAAAAAACTAAGACGATAACAGAATTTGTTTTTAATTGTAAATGTTGGTTAATTAAATGATGAAACACTTGCTAGTGTACTCGAGTTCGCTCGTGTTGAGTTCTAGATGAGATCGTCATAGTATTTTGATGCAATTTGTTTTGGGCTGGTACCGCACTGATACACAGGTAACCCGAAACAACTAAGACGATAAAACAATTATTATTATTTTTTATTATAATATTTTTTGTTAATTAAATTATGAACCGCTGTGCACTCGTGTTCACTCGTGTTTTGACTCGTGGAGTTTTAGATCAGATGATCATAGTATTTGGATCCTAGTATTTTTGGGCTACTTGTGTTATCCTATGGTAGCCTGGCTTACTTGAAGTCGCTCGTGTTCTACTTGTGTTCACTCGTGTTCTGACTCGTGTGGAGTTTTATATGAGATCGACTGCGTGTGCGTACTTTCGCAACTGATTGTGCGTTGGTATATGAGATCATCCGCGTTACAAAAGATACGCCGGAGTTCAAGCTGCATGCAGCTTCTTGTTTCTTTAATGTTGTTAATTAGTTAGCTGTAGTTGAAGGATAATTTGTATTGCTGACAGTTATTTATTTGTCCATTTTATTGTTGCATGCAGCCTTATGTATTTGTTAAGCGCTGTTGGGCACTTATTCTCTGTGGAAACAGCGCTATATAAATAAAGATTATTATTATTATTTCTACTCTGAGCTCTTACTGCAGCATGTGGTCTGCTCTAACTGCTACAACTGCGGCAGAAAATTATAGTCTAGCGATCGTCATCTGCTTGAGTGGAGCCAACCTGGACCTCCCTACCAGAAAAACGCAGTAGATCCTTCCTTCTCAAACTCATTAAGTTCAGTTCATGAGCTTTTTAGTCAATCAGAGGACTGCATTTGGTCAGGTGGATGAGTTTGGAAACCCAATGAAACACCAGTTGAAAATCACAAGTGTTTCAACTGATTTTCATCCCTAGTGGTGAAACTGTTCTTAATCATCATGAACCACTAACTACTTATATACTGATAAACTAAGGAGTGAAGAAGTAAAGAAACGACATAGAAAGGAAATGTGTGCTTCCACTGGAGTTCGAACCTCGACCCTTCCAACTGCTTGTACTAACTCTTCACCACTACACTACTGGTACGCTAGTTGAAATCACTGCTAGCAAAATAGAATAATAAGCCATATACCGAACGGTAAACAATACTTGCTAATGATGTTCGAAAAGAAGCGCATGAGAAGTAATTTCAAACACTCATCGTTCGTGTTTCATTAGGGGATCCAAATATTTCGAAAACAATAAAACCCTCGACTATGCGGTTTCAATTGATTTCTCAATATTTGGATCCCCTGATGAAACACTACAATTCGTGTTTGAAATAGTACTTCATCATTGACCAAGCGGAGGTATGACACTGATCCATATGCCAACTGGGAAGCATCTGCGAAATGATGCAGTTGACGGTCAATCACTCTACCAAAGTCCCGTGGAACCACACAGCGCTCTACCTTGAACTTCTCTAGCATTGGAAGGTCTTCTTGCCACTTCAACTAGCGACGTTGGTTCTCTGGATCCAAGAGGTCATACCAGGTTCTCTTGGATTTACACTCTGATTGGAAGATCAACTTAGCAACTAGCACAAACGGACACACAAATCCTAAGGGTCATACACGGAACTAACTATGCTTATCAGACATCTCCTTGTACACTCCCGCTGGTTCAACCTGATCTTGAGCCCAAACTGATCTGTTCAGTGTCCCAGCATACCCCCAGTGCCCCCTCTACGAGTAATGAGCTGTGATCCAGGTCCTTCACTTCCTTCACTCGTTTCTCATGAGGGATTGCTTCTATCACCTTACGACTGTTGCTGATCCAGTTAGTCCTCCCATCAGCAACAGCTCACACAACTTTTGCACAATACGTATGGCCTCCTCCTCGGTATTCACAGCCTTGAGACAATCATCAGCATCAAAGTTCTGTTGAACTGTTCTGATAGTTTCTGCGTCAAATTCGTCACAATGGGCTTAAGGATATGCTTGTTAACGAGGAACACAACGACTGAGATAAATTGATTCCTCAGGTTCATTTAGAATACAGAACTGCAGTTCACTCATCTACACGTTTAACACCTCACTTCTTGATGTTTGGAAGAGAAGCCCGGTTGCCTGTAGATTTGTTGGTTGAGAAGAGCAACGAAGACGAAGATGCTTCATCTCTTCTGAAATTTGTCCAAGACCTGGAAGATTGATTTATAAACTGTACGCATTAGCTTGAAAGAACCAAAGCTGCTACGAAACGATACAAGGATTACTACGATGCACACTCATCCGGAGATTAGTACAAGGTAGGGAATCTTGTGCTGAGACATTTACCCACAAGCAATGGAGTCTGTCGGTTAACAAACATAATTATTGAGGGTGCCTTACGAAGTCTTGAAAATGATATCAGATGCTGTGTATCGAATACGTGACATTAAGATGTGGAAACATGTGGTTGTGCATTTCGACAACCAACTGATTTTAACGGAAAGCAATGACAACGTACATGTATATGCTTGCGACTCAACTATCGTAACCACATTTAAACTAGGTGCGCAATCTCCTAAACTGTAACGTTTATCTAACACTGGATTAGAAGATTTACCCAATGTCTAGCCCTTAATCCTGGGATATATATATTTAGTTTAATCGGCTATTCGGAAACCAGGGCCAGAGCATTGGCAAACTTCAAAGGACTCCCAGAACATAGACATGGAACCCTTGGACGTTAAAACCTCAAATAAACTTAAATCATAGCAATTTTTTTTTTACACACTTTTTTTACGAGGCAGATTGCTCGCTTTAGCCTTCACATTACTTGGCACTATCAGTGTAGTTTATCAGCCTTTAGTATGACAAAACAACCACCTAGCTCTCGTCGCTTCACTCTAGCTCACTTTCCCCCATTCTCAAGAGGTTCAGTTATCTGAAACTATCAGAATATTCCAGGAAAACTCAACATAATATTTAGGATTTTAGGATTTATTCTGTTTTACCACTCGAAGGTAGACGGAGAACCATAGCCCTGCTATGGAGGTCTCCAAGAACCTACAATTTATCGGACGTCCTTATCCGAGAAGACGTAGAGGTCTAACCATTTGTAGTTTGTTCACAAAGACAGCACTTTCTATTCAGTTATTTTAAGATCCTGAGTATTAATTGGTCCAGCTGGGGTTTGAACCCTCTGCTTCCTCCACAACAGACCTGTGCTTAACCACTGATTTACTGGGAGGCAGATATCCAACAAATGTTCTCCTTCAGGAGCTTCATTAGATGCTAAATCTATTCCTAGCTTTTTACAAAACATTTCATATTTGTCTTGTTTCTTTCAGGTATTATATATACAACCAATGAGGGGCCAATTGCCATCCCAAAACCAAGTAAGTATAGTATATTTGACTGCTTTGTGGTGACAAGGAAATGTTAAAGTGGTTTAGGACCCAAAAGTGTTATTGGTGCTATTGGCACTTCTTTGAACTATTACTTATATATCAGAATATCCTTGATTTTTTAAAATATTTCATTGTACACGAATACTAGATTTTCTGCCTACATCGACTACAAAGTAATCCCCTCTTTTGCATGTTTTTAAAGAGCATTACATGTAGGATTTTGGGTTTCCAGTGGTTAATAAAAGTTAAGGGGCATTTGCAGGTTCTCACATATATGTACATTCTACTATGTTCTGGAATACGGTCAGTCGAATGGTCCCTTGTCAAATTTCTTAAATAAAATCGATTTTCGTTTTCTCTTTGTGTTTACACTCGTGTATAAATTATTCATCCACTGTTGGATCTAACTTACGATATTAGAAGCAGACATATAAAGTAAAGTGAAATAATTACTACTCAAATTCTAATTACTAAATTATGATATTGAAGATCAGCCACACGTATGGGATGGTCGAATTGAAAAAAAAAATGGAAACATGACCAGCATACTCACAGCATAGATTTAGTACATTTTTGTATGGTAATTTTCAAGAAAATATTACATATCCATTGCTACTGCGATTAAATTACGTTTTTCCTGCTTTCTTCAGCTTGAAAAGTAAAGGTACTAAATACTTACCAATTCAAATCTTAAGTCAGAATTCCTAGGGGAAGGTTGATTATTTTAGCCGTAAGTCAGACCTCAGACTGACTGCTATTACACGGATTAGAAACGAGCAATATTTCGTTTGGCGGTCTTTTCATGATGTCATCTAAGCAACAGCTACTCGACACAATGACTACAATCTCTCTAGACATTCCTATATAAAAATGACATCGACGTTCCTTCTGCATACTAAAGTAGCCGCATTTATTTGTTTGTGTTGCTTAGATGACGTCATCTAATTCTAAACCAAGTAATGGCGGACAGAAATTATGACTTCCCTTTAGTTAGGAATTTTGATGTAAGGTTTTAAATGGTGAGTATTTAGTACTTTTACTTTCTGAAGCTGAAGAAAGCAGGAAAAGTGAAATTTGATCGCAGTAGCACTTTATGGGAGGGAACGTTAACTGTTTGTAGTCAGTTAAGATACACCAATCGAACACTGATTCCATATTGTGAGCAACACCATCCTTTAACTTTTCGTTCACGTAACAGCTCCAGCCCCAAGTGCCTGTGGTGGTGGCTGTTTTGGATCATCATCATCATTATTGTTGCTTGCTGCTATTCTAACCGGGTAAGTTTTTTTGAAAGCTCAAATACATGAACAGAAAAATCTTGCCACCCTTCTCTGATATTCTTTCAACAGAAAATATTGATGAGAAGGCCTTCAGTCCAATTTGTTTTATGAAGTTGTTCAAGTACTTAATGCTGGAAAATTACGAATCGTAACGGTCAAGCTTGTTAATTCCCTCCCAATTTGTTGCTTTAAAAAGTGATTTTAATAAATACTTACATAGCACTGTGAGATACTATTTTTAATAGTTTTAATGTAAAATAGTAACAGTCACTAATATTATTGAAAAACATGCTCCTCTTAAAAAAAATAAGTAAAAGACAGATTAAATTGAATTCCAAACCTTGGATTACACCTGCAATCAAAGTGTCAATCCAGATTAAAAATAAGTTATTCAAAAAATATTTTAAAACTAAAAGTCCATACGACACTTTCAAATGTAAATTATACAGGAATAAACTGAATAAATTACTCAAAGTCAGTAAAGAAAGTTAGTACAATAATTATTTTATAAACAATAATAGCAATATTAAAGCAATTTGGAGAGGTATCAAGGAACTAATTACACTCAAACCTAGCAGACTGTGCCAGGGCGTCTTTTCCTGAGCTGAGGGGATTCTCGTAGAGCTTGTAGCGACAACCAAGGTTGGATCTTAACGTACTTTTTATTACTGGTCTCAATGTCTGGCGACATACAAAAGTATTGATTGGCCATGACGAATCATGGAGCCATGACTTCTGCTTTCTTCGACTATCTTCTCTATGTTACAAGATATTCGTTCTGTATTTATGTCATTTACAAACAATGGTCTCTGTGGTAGACAGATGTCCTTGGCCAGAATAGGTCTCAAGCTATACAGCTGTCTTTACATGAACTCCTATTGTACGTAGGTTGTGGCTTGATCAAAGCAAAACTGACCTTGAAAGAAACTGTTCCAGCCGATCGACAACGTAAATAAGATATGTCAAAGGTGAAACTAGAAATCAAATATCATAGTTTGAGCGTAAAACATTATACGAGTCTTTAGATATGTTCCATAGAAATCCAACTTGAAGTTGGTGACTAATTTGCATTGACGGAAAGCTCAAAGGATTTGGTACCTTTCAAAGTACTGAACTGTAATTATAAATACTCAAATCTTATTGGATTGTTGTCGAGATCGCTTGGTACCGATAGAATTAAGATATAATCAAAATTAACTAGTTCCTTGTAATTAAAATAGGTTATTGAAAATGAGTTCTATTCAATGTTGTCAATGGATCGAAAACGACCTTAGTAAATACAGGCTCGTGCCCAACCGAGATTAACGAAAGAACGATTTAATTAAAGTAACTCAGCTTTGGATGCGTCGGGCCTGGGCTAAACTAGAACTTGTTAATTTATTATATGTTTCTCCTAAAGTAGAATGTTATCTAAAATCGTAAGATCCTTTTTCTTAACATACGTCCTTCCTCAGATTCGAGCTCCGCGAGAAAGAAAGTAGTAACTATATTTTTATATATATAACATGTAACCCATAAGAGGATAAATCTATTTAGCTGTTGCGAAATAGTAAAATGTTGGACTGTGTGTTGATTAGAGATTAAATACTTATCATAAATGTGAATAATATAATAGCTAAAATTGAAATTTTGGATAACACAAGCAAGTGTAAGGTGAAAGTAGTAAAAGGAGAAATAAATACCTTCATGTTCTTGCGTGATCCTAAATTCCATGCATGGTTGAATAATAATAGATAATTGAATAAATGGTTAATAGTAAATACTGTTAAATATTGAAATAGTAATACTGAATAATACTTATAGATAATGTTTGTTTGAAATATCAGTTCATTGTGGATTTAAAAAAAACCTCAGTCCTTGTAAATCGTAATCTTCGTTTCAGTTAGGTTTAGTGAGATGATTAAAACTGAATGTTCGCTGTTCACTCAAACGTTTGCAGGTGCATCATCGTCCAAAGGTGTGTTGCAATCAATACAGAGTTAGTGCAATGACTGGATATTTTCTGGTTCCATTGTAAGAAGTTTCTCCTTCTTAACAGTGAACGGCACACACGTAACACTCGGTACAGTAAACTTAACTTAGTTTGTCCTAAGTTTACTCGCAAGACTGGAGGTGGTCGTACTTTTACAGTAACAACTTGCCAATTATGGAACAGTTTATCTTTAGAAATTAGAAATAGTAACTCTTATGCTACATTTAGAAGCCATTATTGGAACGTTTTATTTAAGGAACAGCAGTTTTTAAATCATTTTTTAGTTTAAGTGTGACCATTTTTATTCGATTTTATCAACTTTTTATCATGTACTATTTTATCGTTAGGGTTTCAATTTGAATTTTAAACAATTGTTTTGCTTATCGTAATTATATATTTTTAACGTTTTTCATCTATGATCCATGTATTTATACTATTAATATTTTATAATAATAACTATATTTATATAATTTTATTAGCTATAGAGGGCCACAGGTTTGTTAGTTTTTAACTATTTTGTGCTACCCTCATGAAAAAATAGCTTTATTATTATTATTATTATTATTATAACACCAATCGTCAGGCAGCTTTGTATCAGTAGAATAGCATGCGGACGAAATCAATATAATGGTGTTGATCATCATGTAGTTATTACTGTGGTTTGGTTTCAAAGACACGTCATCTGAGGTCGATAGCCATGGTACATCACGCTTGGCTGAGTGGCGTGTAAATATTGGCATGGTGACGGTAAGGGAAGTGGGACATTGTACAAGTCCTATTTCCATTGTTGCCATAGTCATATTGCATGGTACATGTATATTATACAGTATATTAGTTAGGTGTCAGAGACAATGTTCCATTGCGCAGTTTGAGCGTTTGGCTTTTGGTCGACAAATAATAGCGGTTACCATGATGAAGTAGTGGTTCTAGGTGTGCACATGTAGTTGGCTTGTGGTTGTGTGAGAAATCAATCTTGGATCCAGGGGACCAAGGTAAACCAAGCCACTCAATATTTTTTTCTAGTTTTTGTACATTTGTTGGACAGACAAGTGTGCCATAATAACACCTAGTTAGAGCGTCAGCTTTAACAATAGTTTAAGTACTCTATTGTGCAAATTGAATTCCTATTCAAAAGTAGCATAACTAAAATATTCAGATTGATTTGTCTACCAGCGCGATGTTTATGTTCTGTCACTGGATTTATAAGTAACGGGTACACGTTTGTATTGTTTTTATTTGGCGGATAATGCGGAGAGTAAAAATCTAGGTAAATTGTTCTAGCCAATTAATTCCTTATCTTGAAAACGAGAAACTTGATTAACGGTATTTTGAATTTCAAAAAGACGTAAGATTGACGAAAACACACAAAAAGGACTTTAGAAAACATTTCTAAAGTTGAATTGTAATGACATTGTGCATCTTTTGCAAAACAATTAATTAGTTACTTCTAAGGTGGTACTTAAAATTCTCGTGTTATCAGAAAGCTGATTAACATAAGTGGTTATTTAACACTATATTGATGAGTTTGGTATTTTCAAAAATTATTACTTGCGGTCAAGGATTACGAACTAACACTAATATGGTCGATAATAAACAATCGGGTTACCCGTGCTAATCTAAATCATCATCAGTATAAAATGCAAGTGAGGCGTGAAATGATTATTCAATAAAAGTGGCAAGAGCATTGTTATTACAGGATTACCTGTAAAGAAAAGAAATGGCTAAGTTGTTTAATTAAGTAATCTCTGTATCAGCAGAGTTAAATTGTTGCTCTATGTAGAAAATTGACTCTGGGCGAGATGGCAAAATTAACATTTCGGACGCGTGGTCAGTACATTGTTTAACCTGGCTAGGATTAATTGTATTGTACATCTTAGCGGGTGGTATATCAAGAGTACGGTTCTTTAAATCAATTATCGCCTGATAATGTTCTAAAAATCTTTTCCGAGAATGACATCGTATAAAACTTTGTCAGCTACATAGACTAAGAAAGGATATACTCTGTTATCAATAGTGAATGGAACTAAAATTTGTCCTAAAACAGGAATATTTTTCCACTGACCGACCGGAGCATATTTAAAGTGGAAACTTCCGGTGGGTGTTTACTTAGTTCGGGAATTTGCTGCCATGTGTCTTTACCAATAACTGTAACAGCTGCGCCTCTATCTACCAAAAAGGTTAATTGAAAATTACCTAACCTATCGAACCTGATATTGTAAGATTGTTTGTCGTATTCTGAAAACCTATTGTACTTATGTGTCCCTTCGTATCTGTAATCTGGGGCTCTTGAACACCCGTATTATATAATATCATCATCATGAGTAATGTTACTGAACTCTGAAATTTCACTAATGTAATTGGCCTTAAAATCTATCACTTCTTGTGGACTATCTGTAGTCGTAAAATTCGTATCTTCATATATAATGTAATTGGCCTGAATATCTTTGTTTCCTGGTAACTTATTCGTATTCCTTAAATTTGGGATTTCTACGGTTTCTGATTCCGTAACTATTGCTGGATCGTTTTCTACGACAGCTAAACATGGTTTCTGAATATTCGCTTCTTGAGTACATTTTGTCATTGTATTACTATTGGGACTATCTAGGTCTATATCACTGCGACTTGTGGCGGATTGATTTGAATTTTCAATAACGTCGACATTCCGTGAATGAGGAATTTGTTGATTCTGTTCGACTTTAATAATGGACTTGCAATGGTCATAACTATTGGTTGGCGCATGAATATTAGGCGCTTGGGTTTGTCCGAAGACATTATGAAACATGGTAAACATCGATTGAGTTGATAGTTTATTTCTCCCTTGTGGAAGTGGATTAAATATCACGTTCATTGTGGCTAGGACAGGTGGGCAACTATGTACTTTGACGTGGCTAAAACTATCTGGTATTGACAAAACGTTATGTTCTATGGTTGTCGTATTGTGACAGGCGAATGGTTCTATTGTCGAATGAATTTGAATTTCATTTGTGGCTGCAATTTACTTCTCAGATATGCTATCAGTAGTCGGTGAATTATGGGTGGCTTGTGAAATTGCTTCATTTGACTCGTGTTGGTTACTGCTTTGTGGTAAAATTACTTGTTCTAGCTGAACTACAGAGTGGTCATTAGTGGAAACAGATTGTTCGTCTTGTGAGTGGTTCTCTTGGTGATTATTTTATTTAATGATATTTCGTTCAAACTATGAATTGGCTCTTCTTCATGTTGGGTTGAATTTATGGGTTGAAAATGTTCTAGATCGTAATGATCCGGATCACTGTTCGGGAAAAACAGTGTCACTGAGCGAAAAATGTATTTGGTCTGAAGTAAAGTCTTTGTTTAAGAAACGAGCCGGAATATTTAATTCCGTACTTTCACGAAAAACCGGAGCACTCCTTTGTAAAGTGTTAATTACGGTCAAGTGATTGTTTTCGATAATCTCGACATTAGTGTTCACAGCTGGTTTCCTATTCATTTGAATTTCGTGTGCTTTGGTAAAGTGTTTCGTTGTTTGATTTTGGTTATCTCTCTCTTCTGAGTTTGTTGGTCCGAATAAAGTGTTTACATTAAAAGCAATTGGGGCTTTCGTAGCTTCCCGGCGCTCGACAACCCTTCTTAGTTTAAAGGTTGATTTTGCCGTTGTGAGGAATGGACCGGAAAACTACGGTTTTGTTTACCGTTTGGTTGGCTTTGTTTGATGCGGAAATCATTAGAATAACGGGAAGCCCGACAATTTCTGTAGCGGTGCCCAACCTTCTTACAGTTGAAGCAAATTATCTGCCCATCGGTTGAACGTGTAGTTCTACCGAAATCTCCCCTACGTTTAAAATATGCGCTGTCCCTAGGACGAAAATTATAGTCGTTGTCGCGATTACTGGAAATATGCCTTAGTTCCTCGCGGATGATTTGGCGTATGTTAGAAGTGTCGCGAGAGTTGTCTTGTTGATAACGATGAAAGTTAGGGTTAAAGCTTGATTTAGGGGATTGATAGAATTGTTGTGGGGCTTCATAAGCGGCTACTGAACCAACAGAATGTGGAAGTAATTGTTCGGTCTTTAGCCGTTGGATAAAACCCTTGTAATGCCAGAATATCAGCCTTAGTTACTGCTGACGCGGTTTGGGCAACTATGGTGGCTTTAAGTTTAGCGGCGTTCTCTGCTTCTAAAGTATTAGGTTGTTGTAGAATCACATAATGTTTTATCTCAGGCTGTAGCCCTTGAATGAAATAATGGATTCGTTCGCTCACGGGAATGCCTAGGCGTTGGCATCGCTTCTTAATATCCGATGTGTAATCGTTTAGAGATTCGAGTTTGCCTTGTTTGCGATCGCCAAGTTCTTGTCTTAGAACCCAATTTGTTGCGGGCGAGGTAAATTGCTTGAGGAAGATTGCCCTAAGTTCTTCAAAGGAAGCAATTTTGTCTTTTTCTAAAGAACTGTACCAAATTTGCGCGTTTCCAACTAAGGACAAAGGAAAACCTTTAAATACTTTATCTGGCTTCCAGCGGCAGAAATCGGCATACACACTGAACTGTTCTAAGAAAGTTAGGGGGTCTTGTCCATGTCCTTTAAAAACGGGGCCCTAGCGAGTTCTGGATTTCCATTTGAAAACGTGTGGGTTTCCAACAAAGAATCCTGCATTGCGGCAATTTGGGCGTTTTGGCTGAGTGTTTCCTTAGATAAGTTATCTGCCATACCGGCAAAAGATTTATCAATCAGTTCGCACAATTTGGCACTAAAGGTTTTGAAATCTTCTGTTGAAGCCATGGTCTTAATATGTTCGCTAGATTGATTACAGTGTGGTGGGGAGGTTATGGTTAAAGGTGAAGTTACATTTGGGCTTAAATCTACCGTTTTGCCTAATTGTTTGGATTTTGGTGTGGTCTTCGCTGAACAATGAGTACACGTTTTGTGAGGTTTGCAGCTAGAAATACTAGCGGTTTTCGTTTTCCCACTACGTAAAAACAGTTTGAAACTCAAGATAACCGTTTAGAGAAAATTTAAAATACGCTTATGAGAATGACAGACTAAGAACAACAAAATATCATTTAGCAGCACAAGTAGGAGCAGAAAATCTAGGCTAAATAACCAACTATTGTAGCGACGTTATAGTTATTGGAAAAAATGGTACTTAGTTAAGCTGACGGCCAGTAGTAGAAATATAAGGCACACATAAAAAGAAAATAGAGAGCGGTTGGCTACCTGGTTGTTGAAGAGTAGAGTTGCTTGATCAATTCGTCTTTCGTTGGGATCGAAACCACGGATTCTCTCACCAGTTGTCAGGGAGTCTTTTCCTGAGCTGAGTGGATTCTCGTAGAGCTTGTAGCGACAACCAAGGTTGGATCTTAACGTACTTTTTATTACTGGTCTCAATGTCTGGCGAGTTACAAAAGTATTGACTGGCCATGACGAATAATGGAGCCATGACTTCTGCTTCCTTCGACTATCTTCTCTATGTTACAAGATATTCGTTCTGTATTTATGTCATTTACAAACAATGGTCTCTGTGGTAGACAGATGTCCTTGGCCAGAATAGGTCTCAAGCTATACAGCTGTCTTTACATGAACTCCTATTGTACGTAGGTTGTGGCTTGATCAAAGCAAAACTGCCCTTGAAAGAAACTGTTCCAGCCGATCGACAACGTAAATAAGATATGTCAAAGGTGAAACTAGAAATCAAATATCATAGTTTGAGCGTAAAACATTATACGAGTCTTTAGATATGTTCCATAGAAATCCAACTTGAAGTTGGTGACTAATTTGCATTGACGGAAAGCTCAATGGATTTGGTAACTTTCAAAGTACTGAACTGTAATTATAAATACTCAAATCTTATTGGCTTGTTGTCGAGATCGCTTGGTACCGATAGCTTAAGATATAATCAAACTTAACTAGTTCCTTGTAATTAAAGTAGGTTATTGAAAATGAGTTATATTCAATGTTGTCAATGGATCGAAAACGATACAGGCTCGTGACCAACCGAGATTAACAAAAGAACGATTTAATTAAAGTAACTCAGCTTTGGATGCGTCGAGCCTGGGCTAAACTAGAACTTGTTAATTTATTATATGTTTCTCCTAAAGTAGAATTTTGTCTAAAATCGTAAGATCCTTTTTCTTAACAACTGTGTGCACCCTCTAAATTAACTATTGGTGATTCTGATATCAGAGATGTCCATGACATTGCCAATGCTCTACATGACTATTTATCCACTGTTGGCAATAATTTGGCAAGCTTAATTCCTCCTGTGTCTAAGTCTCCATTGGATTACATGAATCCTTCCCAGTCTAATAGCTTTTTCCTCTACCCTGTTACATCTGATGAAATTGAACAAGAAATCAATAACTTAAACCCTGCAAAAGCCTCTGGGCCTTTTAGTATACCTACTAAATTATTAAAAATTCTTAGCAGAAGCCTATCTAAACCACTGGAAATACTTTTCAATTGCTCCTTCTCTACTGGTGTTGCCCAAACATTTTAAAATAGCACGGGTAATTTCTGTTTTTAAAAAGAATTCTCAAACTTGTGTCTGCAATTACCATCCTATTTCTTTACTCTCAATTTTTAATAGACTATTAGAGAAACTAATGTACGAAAGACTTATAATAATAATAATAATAATAATAATATTTTGACAGGAAAGCTCCACTCACAATTTGTGATTTTCAGGGAGGTCCTGTATTAAAAATATATATTTCACTAATATATGGAAAACAGAAAAGATAAATGGTTGAAATAAAATAGAAATAGAACAAGGATTATTATGAAATTAAGTTATGTGCCAGTAAGATTTAAAAATTGATAATGTAGTTGATTGTATAACTTCAGAGTCTAAAGAGTTCCAGTCTAATAGTGCATGGTAGGTAAACTTCTGTTGTCCCCAATTCCAATTCTTATCAATTACATAGAAAAAAAGAAAATTTATAGGAAGGACAGTGTACCGTTGAGTGCTTAGACCTGAAACCGTTCTATGTAAGATTCGCCATTATATCTTACCCCCCAAGTTATCATTCAATTATATTATTACTTGATATACCCTCATTTAACTTACGGATTCTCTGTGTGTGACAACACATATACTTCTACCCTGAATCCTTTAACAATCCTACAGAACAGAGTTGTGCGAATTATAACTTTTTCAAAATATGATGAACATTCAAGCCCTTTATTCAAACAATTAGATATTTTGAAACTGAATGATCTCATTTTTTTTATACCATGCACTATTCATGCATGATTTAAAAAAAATAAACTTCCTTCTTCTTTTCATAGTTTTTTCAAACATAAGAAACGTACATGTACACAATTACAACACCAGGCTAGCCTCCAGAAACACCTATTATATTAATTCAGTTAGGACAAACTATGGTAAATTTGGCCTTCGGTTTCAAGGCCCTAAGACCTGGAACTCTATTGATGATGACCTAAAAAATCAGAGCAAATTAATCTTCAAAAACAAATCGAAATAAGTATAATTAATTACTATTAGACTGTTTCTTAAACGCTTTCCCCCTTATTAGTTTTTTTTTTTCAGAAAAGCCTTGTGTAAATGTAATTGTGTGTATTTCACTGACTAGTACCTTTTTTGTTTCGTTTTTGTATGTGTGCGCCAAAAATCGTTTTGATCCATTATTATTTACTACATATTTGAATGGTTATCGGACTCGTTTGGCATAAGCTATTTCCGTTAACCTGTACCATAATTTTAGTATTTTAGTATCTTATCCGTGCTGGTGCAAATAAATATATTGTTGTTGTAGATATTCCTATTGATTATTCATTCGTTTCTACCATTAAAGTGCATAATGTGAGCCCAATTTGTTTTATCATTAAAATCGGTTCTACCTCAAGTAAATAGTTGGATAGTAAAATATTTCTTATGTATTATACAAAACCTTGCTGGTAAAGATAAAATAATGACCTTTTATAAACACATATGTTATATTTGAAGCTTATATCAGTGATTTTACCAAATATTTTGTCTAAATCAGAAGTAAGTTTCAATCACAAGGAGAATGACATGACTGTAAAGTCCCTGTTTGACATCACACAACACTCAAATTAAAAAATATTTTACCCTTCAACTATTTACTTGACGTAGAATATATTTTAATGATAACAAATTATTCAACTATTGCCATTACTAAATATTCCGCGAAATGCGAGCGTGCGTTAAGCCAAACACCTAGATCTCCCGGGAACGTCTTGTCATGCTTTCTCAACATTACCACGTTCATTTAGAGGCGTATTTAAGGCCTCTTACCCTAATTCAGGGCTTTTAGACGAATTCGCCAACGCGGCAACAGAGTTTTTCTTTTCTGTTTTGTTCTCGTCGCCGAAGCCCAACTCAGTACTCAATTTCCAAGTTCAACTTTACCGTTATGGCTGCGCCCCAAGAACCCCCGGCCCAAGAGTTAGCGGCTTTACAGCAAGATAATGCAGACAACGCAGCAGCAGCAGCTCCAAATGTCCAAGAACCTGAACAACGGGCAGCAGAAAACCAACAGAACCAGGTAACATTTCTTTATCCGTTGTATCTCCGTCGTCCCGGATTTTTGGGGTCCCTAGTCGTTCGCCTGCCTTCATAAAGTTTTATCCATGCCTCATGTTGCTCTCGTAGTTTCGTACTCCCCGTATTATTTCGCTGTTCTAGTACTTGCACTAGTTTTGGGCCACACTGGTCGACATTTTAGCAGCCAAGTCTCGTCCCACGTGTTATTTGCCGTCTATCGTTTCGCCGTTTTGTTCCACACATGCTTTTGGTCAGTAACCTACGCATTCATAGTTAGTATTTTTTTTAGGTTAAATTAGCGTTTTCAATTTATATTATTTTATATTATTTTTATCATTATTAATTATGTATCATTATTTGTTTACTACACTGAAAAGTCCCCGTGGGGATGTGTTCAATAAAGTTGTATTGTATTGTATTATTTTATCGGCTAAGTCCACTGTGTTTTGCTATAGTAGCCGTGGGTCGGCAAGGGAGCTGTAGGTCAGCAAATACTTGGAGTCGGCACAAAGCCCTATATCGGATTGTTATGCTAGAAAGAGGCGTGGTCGAGGTCTCGGTTATTAACCATCATCACTTTGCGTTGTACTCCTTTCTATTGTCAATAAAGTGTGAACTTTGTTCTGATTGGGTATTTTCCTGTCTACTTTCATCCATACTCCCCTGCACATGTTGTTAACATCGGATTGCGTTAACAGGCACCTTTCGATTTCCCTCCGCTACCGTGTGTCCCCACCCTTCTGCCTCGCTGTGACCAGAAGGGTAATCTAAACCAACATCCTATACCTGCCTTCGGGCGGGTTTCCTGGTCCAGCTTGGCTGGGGGTCCATCCCTGCGATGCGCTTAGTTTATTCTTTTCTTCTCATGCGCCCTCTTTCGTTCGTTTCTAGATTTCAGCCGCAGACTTTTCCAAGTTTTGCGTTCACCATGAAAAATCGCAACTCTCCAAGTATAACTGGTGCAATTGGGAAGGCAAACCCCCCAGCTGGGTCGGACCGCTCCCTTCTGTCGACATGGTGTCCAGAGTTCGCGCTTTCGCCTCTCCGCTCATGCTCAGTTTCCGCGACCCTAAGTCATTCGTTGCCGGAAACCTCAGTACGTGCGCCTCACAGTGGCACTCAATTTTGTGCGATTACCTCAAAATGGAAGAAATTGTCGTATATTACGGACGGTGTAGACGTCTTCAAGTTATTACTCCTTTCTGGAGCTCTTTCCGAGGGAAATGGTATTGTAGTGACATCCCGCCTAAGGCCATTTTCCCCAACGTCATCTTGTGGTCCATTCTCCGACTTTGTCTCGAAGACCATCATGGACAGGGTAACCAACGGTTCTCTCCACATCGTGGGAAAGGTCGGTTCCTGTGCACTTCCTCACCTGGTTCTCCCCATCACCATCGAACCGTGCAAACCAAGAATGTGTCACGATGAGCGCTTCCTTAACCGCTGGATCAAAGACTGCCCTTTCAGTCTATACTACATCACTGACCTTATACTTTATGTCGACCAGGCTCACTTTCAAACCACCTTTCACGACAAAAGCGGCTACGACCATTTCCGGCTACACCCCGACAGTTTCACGTTTTTTGGACTCGAGTGGCAAGTGTGGCACTTATACCACGCTCCCATTTGGCTGGAATGCTAGCGCTTTCATATATCACAGCATCGGCTTGGGAGCCACCAACTTCATTAGGTCTCAGGGCGTGCCGTGTTCCCAATATATAGACGACCGCCACGTGGATCAGTTATGCCTCCCGTCCAGCCATGGGCAGTGCGCGTTCTCTCCTCACCAACTGGCACACATGGCAGCTTTCATCGCATGCTCCATGCTCATCTCGTTGGGATACTTCATCAGTTTGTCCAAGAGCTGTCTAGAACCCACCACGTCCATCCGCTTTCTAGGATACATTTGCGACTCCCAACGACAGGCCTTCATTTTGCCAGAAGACAAGCGCAGGAAATCTGCCACTTTAAGAGATTCCATCCTTAAGAACCAATACTCCAGTTTCGTATTCGAAAATTACCGCTGAATGCAAGGACAACAGACGCATGTGCTCAGGCCTAGCCTCATTCTGAAGTTAAACATTCATAAATACCAGCGAGAAGGTGCAAAATGCGAAACTACAACAATACACAGAGTTGTGAATAGTCCACCTTCTCGCTGGTATTTATGAATGTTTAACTTCAGAATGAGGCTAGGCCTGAGCACATGCGTCTGTTGTCCTTGAATTCAGCGGTAATTTTCGAATACGAAACTGGAGTATTATGCCTACCAAGCCATCTCGAAAGCCAGTCGTTCCGGCTCAGTCAAAATCCACATGTCAGACCAGCTTCGGCAAGAGATTTCCCATTGACGCTTTCTCGACACATGGCCGGGATGTCTCCCCTGGAGGACGGAGTTCCACCTCCAAGTTCAGCTGTATTCCGACGCGTCTAACACAGGCTGGGGTGGTTGTCTACTTCGAGACGGCAAGCCATCGGTCTAAACCTGTGGTTATTGGGACGAAAGTGAACGTGGTCTCGCCATCTCCACCAAGGTAATGCTTGCTCTACTCCGCGTTCTCGAAAGCTTCCCAAACGAGTGTCACAACGCGTGCCTAGACGTGCTGACGGACAGCGAAGTGCTCATCGCCAGCTGGGAGAGACAAGTGTCTTGATGCCCCGCCACGTCAGCTATTCTCAAGAATCTCTTCGAGCTGTGTGCGTCAAAGAACGTGGCTCTAGCACTCCAGTTCGTCTCATTGAAAAACAACCTCCCGTACGGCCCTTCTCGCATGCTCTCCGATTTGGACACCACTTTGAGCCCAAATGCGTGGAGACAGGTGGAACGAGCTTTTGGCCCCCACTCCATGGATCTGATGGCGCTCCCTTTGAACGTCATGCCCGACGGTTCGGGTCGCCCTCTTCGCTTCTTCTCCCCAGTACCTTGCAAAGAAGCATCGGGAACTAACGTGTTCGGCCAAACTATATCTCCGTCAGGTGAGAGCCACAAGTTTATAAGTGTTGTCACTTTTAATTAAAGTCATTACTTACTTACTCACTTACTTGATTACTAGAAAATGCTTACGTTTTCCCGCCATTTGTACTGGTGGGCCCGCTGATGAGATTCCTGTTCTCCCAAGATTGCGCATTCACAATGGTTGTGCCAACACCGCGGCAAAACGACTGCGCATGCGTCACTTTTCGTCTCGTGGCTTGAAACAAGATGGCGGCCAGGATGGAGGCTGAAAGTTCGTTTCTGCGTTAATTAAGTCCTATATTAAGGTTATATTACAGTTGCATCTGTGAATAGCAGTTTCAGCGTTATTGACCCAAATGCCTCACATGAATGATGGTTTCAATGGTGCTTCACAAGAGACCTGTGATAATCATGGTCCTAAATGTGCTTCATTATTACATGTATCGAAGTGAGGCAATCGGGTCAATACTGCTGAAACTGCTATTTGTTGACGCAACTAATAATAATATCAGCTATTGCTAACACACAAGCACATTACTAGTGTGTCAAAATGTGGTTGCCTGTATATATGCTAGTTCTCACCTGTTGGGTACGTGTTCTCTTTTGGTATTGGCTTACATTTGTATTTAATAAAGGGGTGGTTAAAAAATGTCAGAAATTGCTTTGAAGAGTGACAGACCACCAAGTTCCTGGTCTGTACCCACACTGTCAAACTTAGAATGTGAACTTCCAACTAGTATGAACTAAATACTGGAAGAGTGCTAGCTATAACTTGCCTATGCATAGTGTAGGTGCACAAGACAGTGTAACTGAAATAACTAAATAAAATTAAATATATATCTAATTTAGATATTAATTATGGTGCTGGTGAATCTCTATAAATAAGAGCAGGTGGGTTTCAGAAAGAGCTAGTAATAATATTATTGAATCCGAGTTTAATACCCTGCTAGACAGAGATTTCGAGTGTTAGCCCTTTGTTGATTTTAATTGTTCTCTGCATAATCGTTTGGCATGGCAAACACAAGAACTAATGGGGAGCTGAACGTCTCTGATGAGTTCTTTAGTCAAGGAATACAGTTTACCTTGGCATTCTCTTGCTTAACGATGATCCACTGTTCGTTTATGTCTTTCCCATTCACATCATTCGCAAGACTCGCGGTTTTCTAATACATACTAGCAAAGCAGCAAGACTCCATAACTCGTAAGCACAACTTCGCTCGTGATTTTCAACACGGGTGCAAGCACGAAAGCATGGGGTGCAAAAGACAGGAGATAGAATGAACAATAAACTCCTTATGTTGAACTTTTGAGATTTAACTTTCACTTCTCCACCTTAACGTTTTCAAAATACCAGGCCGGAAACGTTTGTTGTTGACAAAACTAAATGGTTTCAACAGCGAAGAGTGCAGGATAGGAAGTTGGAGGCCGCGTGTGCACAATGCGTTTTGCCGCGGTGTCGGTTGTGTCCGACCTATGTCCCGGGATGTACTGGTGGCTAGTCCTCGAGCGAACAGCTGTGATGTCGCAAAGGGCCGCAAAGGGGACCCCACTGTTCTTTTGTCCCCGTGCAAGTCTGGTCCAGTTTCATGAGAGCCCCGGCCTCTGTTGTGGAAATTGTGGGTGTTCCGGATCCCCGGGGGCCGCTAGATAGTGCACGAGTCATTTTGGCGTGTTAGCCTGTCTTTTGAAGCGTTGTTTTCTGTCTAAATTAAAGCATTTTTGATCTGTTTATGCGTGTTGTTTGATTTTTGCGATAGCTTCGCGTTTTCCCGTTCCCCAGCCATTCGTCGAGACGCCCGGAATCTGGTGTCCGGCCGTCCGCTGCCCGGATTGTGCCTATCCGAACGACTCTTGTTTCTCTTTCTGCCAGCGATGCGGCTACAGGCACAGACAGTTAAGTGCAGAGTCTACCCCACCAACGGTCCATGTGGACCTTGGCCGTTTAGACGAGCGTCTAGACAGCCTAACCACGGCTCTCGAAAATAAACCTTACAAAAAAAAAAAAAATAGCCTCCAGAAAGAATTAGAGAGTTTCCTAGCCTCGCTTCCAGGGTCTAAAAACCTTCTGTCTGCTGTCCCCAATGATATTACCCACTTCTTCGTTTGGAAAGATAAAGAAGGGAGGACCAAGGTGCACTCGCCTTCTTGCGGTCACTTTGGGTCGTCCAAAGGCAAAACCCTTCCTATATGCCGCTGTCCCTCTCGTTTGGCCGCCGGGACAGTTGACAGCTTGATAGGGAAGCTGCGTGCCATTTTCGTCGAGGTTGGACGCGGAGAAAATTGGAACAACCTCCTGGGCGTGGGTAATCCCGCGGCGCACTCGAGCATCAAATCATACCTGAAGTTGTTTCGGGAGGAGCAAGTCCAAGCCCGGGTTAGCCCTAAACAGCCAGCGCCACTATTCTTTGACAAGCTTCTAATACTGTGCCGCCATCTTCGAAGATCAGTGTTTGCAGGTGGCGTTTCCTCCACACAGCGTTACATATCGGCAAGGGATTTGGCATTTTTCTGTCTTGAGTTCTATTCCGGAGACAGAGCGTCCGATCTTGGCCGGGTACTTACCAAGGAAGTGGATCGCCTTCCCAATGTTAAGGGTTTGCTCTTTCAAAAGCCAAGTCAAAAGTCAAAACTTTATTTAGACACGGTGATCTATCAGGTTAACTATACAAAAATAGTAAAGGATATAAAATATCACAATTTAAAAAATTATTCTAGCGCTAATTATAATGCCTAAAACTACTGATATGTACATGTATAAAATATACAATGTAATAGAACGAAAAATTCCTGTTTTACAAAGATGCCGTGTTTGTTGTGAAATTGAAACCTCGTATTTGAGCCTTGAAATTTATCAGCGATTGCGCTTGTCTTATTTGCACAGGTAAGTTATTCCACAAAGCTGCTCCGCTGTAACTATAGCTCTTTTTGCCATAGTTAGTATGAGGCAGTGGAAGTATTTTCCGAATTCCTTAGGTTATACTTTGGGTTATTCCAATGATATTTTGTTGTAAGGTAATCCGGAGTTTCATTGTGCAAGGTTTTATAAACCATAATTGATTTAGCAATTTCCCGCTGATGGCTTAACCTTTCCCAATTGAGGGTTTGGAAAAGTTCATCCGCGTGGCTATCATAAGTGGTTATGATACGTGCAGCGCAATTTTGGAGTTTTTGAAGTTTTTCTGAAAGACCTTTACTGCAATTTCCCCAGACAACATTGCAATAATCGAAGTGAGGTTGGATCAGGCCTTGAAATACAGTGAGTAGCGTTTCACGTGGGACGAAACTGCAAAAGCGCTTAATTGCACTGATACCCGAAGCAATTTTCTGAGAAATCATTTTAATGTGACTTTCCCAGTTCAGATTCTGATCTATGACAACCCCAAGAGACTTGGCAGACGACACCTGTTTAATAGGGAAATCATCAATGTCAAAACTGGGATATCATTACACGTTTGGCAAAACGCTGAGAGGGGGTAATTCGAACACTTTCATGGTTAAGAGATGCCAGAACGCCGTCATCTGCCCAGTTAGTAACCTAGATCTCTACGTGCGTTTATGCGACCTGATGAAAATCAATCTTCGTGACGGTTATCTGTTCCGTTCCCTTAATAGTAGAGGAGAGGTGTCAGCTTCGCCCTTTGTGGGCTCTGCGGTAGCCAATAGGCTAGCGCGACATCTGAGCGATGCGGGCATTAACAGCGGCGAGACAATGCACAGCTTTCGTAGTGGGTGCTCCATCACGTTATCTCTGTTTGGGGTATCCCCTGATGACGTCGCCAGACACGTTGGTTGGAGATCGCTGGAATCGTGGAACCACTACTACCAACTAACAAAGTGCTGGGTATGGATCGCGTAGCCTCGACGTTGGCCGACAGTACATCAGCCTCCTCGCCGAACACCGAACCAGACGCAGCGGTTGCGGGAAATAACTTTTCTACTCAGAACAGTTTAGACGGCTTATCAGCCGCCTTTCCTTAAACGCTTGGTTATTTGTTTACCAACGAGCTTATAAGAAATTGGTGCTTAACTTATTTTGGTTTTGAGTTTTGGGAGAAGTCTCTTTTCTTTGCATACAATTTCCGATTATATGCACCTTTATTGTGTATGTTCGGTGTATGAGCAACCAAAGCGAATAAAGCAAAGATCAAATCTCATTTCTCCCATAACTTAACCACGCCGAGCCTTAAGCGGACGCATCTAGGAGTGAAAAAGGTTTACTATTTACTTGATGTAGAATCGATTTTAATGATAACAAAGTATTCAACTATTTACTTGATGTAGAATCGATTTTAATGATAACAAACTATTCAACTATTTACTTGATGTAGAATCGATTTTAATGATTAACAAATTGGGCTCATGTGCAAGTATCATGCCTAAAACATTAAAAAAAAATACTGTACTATTGTGTTTGTTTCTCACAAAAAGGTATTAATCTTGCAAATTTTGTAACATTTCTGGCAGTTAATCCCTAATTTTGGTTACTTTTCATGGATCATGTGACGTCATAAGATGAATCAACTCACTCCCTAGGGAAAACTACTACAATAGAATCCCGTAGGATTTCATTGCGATATCACAAGATGAATCAATCCCGCAGTTCGGGTAGCGTTTATTCTAGTTTAATTTCTGCTCCTGCCTCTTAAAGAAAGCTAAGTTAGACAACTGAAGTTATCAGAAATAGAATTTGCGGCAAAAAGAGTTAATGTTGTTTTATGGTGCTACTTGCACTTTAATGTGTCTCTGATTTAATAAAGGCGATGTCACAGTCTCCAGACATTGAATTGACAGCTGTATTGTGTGACATCCAATCAAAATCAACAGTTACACAGTTGTAGTTTTGCACAGTATATCTACAACCAAGACAAACAGCACTGAGTAAAGAATGGTATCTATATTTCATTACTTGCTTGTATTTTTTGCTGTGTTTCCAGTGTATAGCTAGTCGTAAACAGTCCGAATTTGACCAAAGTGATATACTTCTTCGTTATGCACTTTTGACATACAATAATTCTCCAAATGGCACCATTTTTTTTATTTCTACCTGTTTAATAACACAGTTCTCTGCTGTAAAAAAATAAAACATTCTATGGAAGATTTCCTGTCTTAAAGTTTGGAAACGTAACACATACATTTGACGCTAGAAAGTTCAGTAGGAAGTACGTAAAGTTACTAGTGGCTGTTTACTAGTTTGCACTTTCGGCTGTTGTGCATTGGAAACTTACTTTCACAGATTAATATGTATCTCGATTGGTCAGAAGGATATCGTGTTTAAGATGCTATGGTCCGTTCGGCATCAGGATTTTTTTAAATGGTAGTTTTCGTACAGTATTGCAAGCATGTTGTAGCGCGAGTTCAGTAGTCACAAATGTCCGTAAAACTAATAGCACGTTCATTATTATCAGTTTGCTCTATGTGTTCTCATGTATTCAATAATTACTTCTGGAGCTTCATATGTATGTCGATTTGTCACGAGGATCTCCTCTTTCAGTTTTCCGGGTTAGTTTGGACATTAGGAATTTATTCGCGAAGATTTCGTACACTTTAGCGAGCAATTATGTCGAAACCAGATACGTTCGCTTGTCACAGAAGTGGGTAAAGCGACTAGCGGTTTCGTAGTGTTTGTTCTCGGAATTTTCATGCTAAGGATAATACCTTTTTTGAGCTTCGTACGAATGTCTATTGGTCACAAGACTATCTTCTTTCGGATCCCCAAGTTATTTTCGACATTAGGGATGTATTCTTGGAGATTTCGTACAATTTAGCGACTGTGTGTCGAAAGTAGCCACGAAAGGTTTCAGTTATCTAACTTTTCGTACAGTCTTTGCACTCCGGTCGGTTCATACAATTTCACCCTCGTTTCTATGCCGTAGCTATATATTTTTCATATTGCTGTTGGAAACTGCCATATCATTTATAATATGACTTGAAAAGTTGCCATGTGTTTCGTGAACTCTACTGGCCATCCAAATCCTCTTCGTTCTGGTTGGAATGCCAAAAAGCTTCCAATTTCTTGCGTTTTTCGTCTGCTGTTTTCAGAGTACTCAGTGGCGGTCTTCCCCGCCGGTAAGCAGCACTTATGCTTTTTTGTTTTAGTTGTGTTGCAGTCCACAACGACTAATTTTTAATAAAGAAATAACTAAAACTTATTTAAGCACATGTTACATTTCCATAAATGACCAAAGGAGGCTAGGATGAGTTCAAAAAGAACACTGATGGAAGTCGATTTAAAAATCGATATTTCACCGCTCTGAGAATTTCGTTCCGGGCTAGAACATAATTAAAAAATCATCAGATTGTCACACATGCGCAGTACCGTGACATAGCACCTTTAAGCTCCGCTGGTATGGTTCCGTGCTCCCATGAATCTGAAATCCTTGTACAATTACATGTAACAACTAAGAACTAAGCTAATTTAGATCATAAAAGAGTTCATAGTGCAGTGTTCGTGATTGACACCTGTCATGACTAAAAAGTGATTGGTCCAGTTAAATTCTAACAGTAACGAATGTATATTAATTTTGTCACTGCATAACTTAAATGGGGCACTGCAAGTGCCCATAACCAAGAGCGTCCATATCTCATATATTGATGCTACGGCGTTTTCACAAGTTGGGCTATTTTTAGATTATTTTTGCCGCCAATTAGTGGGTTACACCCGTGGCGGAACAAAAGATGCCTCATTAGCTTCTTTTGTTATACCAACAACACGTCTGCTACGCTTTTGTGATTTTATTCCCTTAGGAATGATTGCAACCCAATAATAGCGGGAAACCGTTCTAAAAATAACCTAACTTGTGAAAATGCCGTAGCATAGAATTGATGTAGTATGGGAGATTCTCGCTCTTGGTTATGGGCTCTTGGGCACTGTCAACCCACAAATGACGAATGACAAAATACAAAAATAACTACTCATATTAGCAGAGTATCATGTTTTCCAGGGATAGTGAAGAAAGTCGGAGACTATTTTGATGAAGGATAGCATGATTCGAATGTATGAAAAGTACTGCTTTAGGGAAACATTTAGAGCAACTTGAAATCGGTTCACTGTACCCGAAATCAAGTTTCTAGAATGAGATTTTGTAATTCAATTTAATCTTTGCCAATCTTTATCGAAACGGTCTTAAAAGCATGTCAGGACATTCACATGCTATTTTTCTTATACGTCAGGGTGTTATTTTTGTAGTTTTGCTTTAAAGAAACTTTAAAGTTCATATAGGTTGACGTAGCCCCTTTAAATGTAAGAAAATAATGGAAAACCACACTTTTGTCATGAATAATAATAACAAAAAATATATGATCGATATATATTGCAAGCTGTTCCCTTGCAAGATTATTTTTCACAGTCTTGACAAATGTTTACTTGTTTCTTTTAATTGTACAGAGTAAAGCCTGCATTTCACGAGCGATACAAGAACAAGAAATATCTGCCAAGTGAAAACAAACCGTGAAATATTCATTAGTTACTAGTCCTGTTCCAGCAGCTTCCGCCATCTTGTTTTTGCATGACAATGCGCGGTTTACGCGAGAGGGACCTAGAACGAGTGTTTTGATTGGCCAGACAGTTTAGCTGTCAACTACTCCATTTTCACGAACACATCGCGAACGCAAGCATTAGCGGAAAAGGAAAAATGTTTATCATTGTACTAGCGCTTCTGTCGAGTCTGTTTTCACTGTGAAATAAGAACTCTTCTCCATGTATCGCTCGTGAAACCCAGGTTGAGAAAACTCTTGGAATTCGAGCATCTGGTGCAGTACGAACCCTGGAAACAACATGGCTTTTGTAATGTGTGGCTTCATGAATGTCAAATGTGGTCCTATTATTCTTTTGACCTAAATATAATCTGAAACGCAACCTACCCTCCGAAAACCCAAAATTTGAGAAAAGAAGATGTGAACACGGACACGACATTTGAACTGAAAATACCTTTCCATGGCTGAACCGTTGTATGTTGTGTATGTTGCCGTCGTTGTGTCTTGAAGTCCTAATTTAAATTTACATCACGAAGAGTACAAGAGTAGCAAGTAAACAGATTATTTCGGCCGAGAAAATTGGAGCAAAAGTTTATGGAAATCAGGATCGGACGGAATCTGTATCAGATTTACACGTCACTTTGATTTCCTTTTTTCATGAATTATTAATGAGTTTGATAAGTATAATTTATGTGCGAATACTGTTACCTGGGGACACTTAGACAATGAGAAAAAAATCGTATTACAGAAGAAAAACAGCATGCTAACTTAGAAATCCTTAGAAATCCACACGAGTTTCTTTATTGAAAAGACTATAGTGCACTAAATTCACAGATACCTACGGTACGAATGTTAAATAGGTATCGGAATTCTGCACGATATTATTCCAGTAGCGTCCTGTTGTTTATGCACCATATCACCTATTAATCATATTATGCTATAAATGTGCTTGCTTCGCTAAAAGCTTTCTCTTCAGCTCCACTGATATAAGTTTTAAACTTATATCAATTGCTTGATGTTTCTCTAATCGATTGCATATTCTTTTTTATTTTTAATGTTGGCAGTACGGTCATTTATCCCAAAACTGTAGAAGAACCCGGACTTTGGACGTGCCCTCCCAGGTCCCATCCGTGCCTGGCCCGAGTTCTCAAACCCGCACCAATTCAAGTTGACTGTTGAACGATTTGCAGCCTTTAAACCTGCCGTACGGTGCACCTTTGGAAATAGATAAGGACAATTTTAATTTATTTGCTATTACGTATCAGCTCATCGCCAGAAATTCGAGACATTGAGGCCTGATAGTATATAGATGGTAGACATAGCATATATGTTACATTGGGACACTATAACGCAGGATACATAAAGTACCAACTCGTAATTGGGTAACACCGCTCACCAAAATTTTATTGCAGACTCATCTCTTTTGGTCCGTTTAGGACCTACTTTCCAAAAGGACAAATTAGCTTGAATAATTACTGGCTGTTTAAACAAACACACTGCAGTTTCTAGAGTACAGAACAAGGTTTCCAAAGCTGCCAGATTTGTTGGAGTTGGTCACTTGTGGTCAGAGTTATGGCAGTCTCAAGACGAGCAATATTACGGGTTTTAGCGTGCAAATATGAAGTCTGAGGTTTCTTGTCGAAAAGCTGAATTTTCAAGAAGGAAAATGAATCATCGAAAATGGACTTTGGGACATCAGAAGGGAAGCATACGGTAGGTCTTGTTTATGTTTTCAACTCTTCGCGCACATTTTTTGCTAAGGTTGTAGATTTGCAGATACGTTTTATAAACTGTTATCTGCATGTTTTTACTGGAAATCGTTTGATGTCCACTGTAAATAAACGCGAATGTTTATGCTTCCTCTAAAATCAAAGAAATGAATCATCAAAGTTTACTACTTGGCTTTGAAAATATCAAAACTGAATTGATAATATCTGTAGAAATAATGCCTCGATCGCACATTTTTACGATTGTACCGTATTTCATGAGAAATAAGGAAAATGTTTAGGATCCCATACATTTCTCTGTAAATTTTCACGACCCATTTCACACAGTGAACAGGGATCAATATGTATTGCACAATAACCATGTCTCGAATTTCTGGCGATGTAGAGAAGTCCCCGTCTTCAGACTCTGTCAAAAGCATATTAAGACACGCTAAAGAATTTTGGGCAAGCACTTTAGATGCCCCAGCTTTCGTTAAGGCCATTGTTTCTACCGGTTACTCTCTCCCTTTTCACGAAATTCCTTCAATTTGTTATTTAAAGAATAACAGATCAGCCCTCAGAAACTCTGATTTTGTTGTTCAAGCCATATCGGAGCTGCTTCGGAACCGCTGCGTCGCAGAGCATGATGAACCTCGTCATTGCGTCAACCCCTTGACAGTGGCGTCAGGAAAGAAACTCAGGCTAGTTTTAGATCTCAGGCACGTAAACAAATTTCTGGTTGTACCAAAATTTCAGTACGAAGATCTTCGTTCCCTCGCTCAGATATTCCAGCGGAACGATTGGTTTTTCACGTGGGATCTAAAATCAGGCTACCATCACGTTGACATTAATGCACTGCACCAGAAATTTCTCGGTTTTGCTTGGAATTTCAACGGAACCACGAGATATTTTTTCGTTTACGGTGTTACCTTTTGGTCTCAGTACGGCTTGTTACTGTTTTACAAAATTATTGCGACCTTTGGTATGCCGTTGGCGTAGTATGGGACATTCGTCTTTAGTTTACCTAGACGACGATGCCGCTGGCATCGTCCAAAAGAAGGATCTTACCAACGCTGGCTTTGTGGTCAACGAAGCGAAGAGTAGGTGGGAACCGTCCCAGACCGGAGAGTGGCTAGGTTTTCTCATCAATACCATAGAGATGATATTTCAAGTCCCTCAGAGAAAGATTGACAAAGGAAAGCAATTACTAAATTCCATCCTGTGAACGGGATCCGCAACATACAGGGAGTTGGCTAGAATCGCGGGTTTTCTTATTTCGTTATCCTTAGCAGTAGGTCCAATATCCAGGCGTTTTACCAGGCACATGTATTACGTTGTTCAGTCACGTTCATCTTGGGATTTAACTTTTGTCCTAACCCCCCAGCTCAAAGATGAATTAAGATTTTGGCTGCAGAATTTGCAGTTTTTAACGGTTACAGTATTAAGCCTAACGCTCTAGTGGCAAAGGTAATTCTATATTCAGACGCTAGCGACGCGGGTTCGGCGGTTATTCAGTTGAAATGGACGATGCCCCAGTCAGAGCTATGTGGTCAGATGATCTTGAAGCTGTTCAGAGTTCTACCTATCGTGAGCTTAAAGCTATCTATTTCATTATTAGCTGTTGCATGGCTGCAGTATTTGCAACATAAAACAGTGAAGGTTTTCTGTGACAATCTTAGCGCCTGGAGAATCATTGCTAACGGTAGTACTAAACCGTATTTACAAACCATAGCAGTTGACATGTTTTCCTTATGTTTACAGCACGATTTTCAAATTGAAGCCCAGTGGTTACCTCGAGAGCATAATGATATAGCTGACAATTATCCCGCTTTGTCGATAAAGACGACTGGTCAATCAATCCAGCGGTGTTTAAGTTCCTGAATCGTTTATGGGGTCCCCATACAGTAGACATATTCGCATCTTATTACAACAATCAGGTTCCAAGGTATAATTCTAATTAGTATATACCACACCAGTGAATATCACTTTTCGCGCGCTCTGATTGCCTACTCAAACAGTGAATATGACTGATTTGTAGCTTGGAGACAAAATGGCTTCCCGGTTTGCTGCCGTCTCGGAGGAAGAAATTTTGGCTATTAACGAAGCAGCTGTACCCACGAACACAAAAAAAGCAACGAGATTCGGTTTAGCCGTGTTCACAGGTAGGTTTTTGCATTTCCCTACAACTTTACTAAAGAAAACATTTACAAAATGTTGTTTACAAATGTTGCGTTACGCGAAAACATTGAAAGTTAGTTTTGAAATGTTTTGCAGAATGGTTCCAACTACAACAAGATTTTACAACTCCTTTTGAAGAAATATCACCGTCACAACTAAATAAGTGTCTTCAAAAGTTTTATTTGTCGGCAAGAAAACGCGACGGGAATTTTTACAACAAGACATCGCTTACCTCGATTCGGGCAGCGTTGGATCGTTACTTAAGAAGCCCTCCACTAAGTAAACCTTTTTCCATTGTTGGAGACAGCCAGTTTACCGAAGCCAATAAAACTCTCAGTAATTTTTTGAAAACCCTCATGCAGCAGGAATGGCAATATTGCTCCAACTGTACACAAACAACCATTGACGAAGGAAATCGTTGCGAAGCTGTACGAGGAAGGCGAGCTCGTCGAGATTGACACACTCCAGCCACACAAATTACAGCAAACGACATAGTTTTTCATGTCATTGTCTCTCGGCAAGAGAGGAAGAGAAAACCAGCAGATGACGAAGAAAAACATGCTTGTTTTGAGAAAAACGCCGAATGGTGAAAAATATATTGAAATGAGCAGAGAGCCTGGAGCCGTGTTAATTGTCAACAAAAAACCACCAAGGAGGTCTAGAAGACAAAGAAGACGCCTCTAACGGGAAAATCTTTGAGAACCTGGCTCCAAATGCTGCCCCAGTCCAACTAATCGAGAAATATCTTTCCCACCTGAATCCTGAATGCAGCAGTCTCTTTCAAAGACCAAGAAGTGCCAGCAAATCTTTCAATCCTGTGAACGATTCAGTTTGGTTTGGCTCGAGTCCTCTCGGCCACAATACGCTCGAAAATATGTTACGCGGCATGACTTCAAGAGCTGGAATAAAGCCGAACTAAACAAATCACTCCATCAGAGCGACTACAGTAACAGTTTTGTCTGCTGCAAACATCGAAAGTCGACATATTAAGGCAATTGCCGATCACCAGAGCGAAGCAAGTATCGAGAGTTACCGTGACACCCCGACGTTTCAGCAGTTCAAAAACATGTCCCACGAGCTTGCCGACTTCTTCGATTCTGGTTCCCATACTGATCACCAAAGTGTTGTGGTTCCTCAAACGACTGCTGTTACAACCTCCACTCAAATACCACCAGCAGCATCGATTACAACCACATCGATAAAAACTTAGATTATGAGGCCCACACAAACAATCTTTGTAAGCAAATATCTAAACGACTGGGACTTCTCCGTCACATAAGCCCTTATTTAAAGCAAAGGCAGAGGGAGATATATTATAATGGACTTATAAAGCCAACGCTAATGTTTGGAAGCGCTATTTGGTCTGGCAGTAATAATTCGAACCTAACTAGGATTCTAAAACTCCAAAAAAGAGCTGCCAGGATAATTCTCAAAGCTGATCGAACTGCCTCATCTGTTACTCTTTTTAATAATTTGAATTGGCTGCCATTCTCGAATGAATCACTAATTAGAAGAAATACTCTAGCCTATAAACGTATAAACGTAAATGATTCCACACCAGCTTATATTAAATCGCTGCTACTAAGAAACACTGACATACACGATAGAAATACACGTTTCTCAAAGTTGAACTTATCATGCCCTCCTTTCAAACGTATTACAGAGGGAGGAAGAACATTCACAGTAAGAACTATAAAGGACTGGAATTCCATTGACACCGAAATTAGAAAGAGTTCATCTGTAAATAGTTTTAAACGTAATCTCCGCAAACATTTTTTAACTCGCCAGAAAGCAACTTTACAATTTTAATCTTACAATTTTTATCTTATCATTAAGTCGATCTGTCTAAAATAATAACACACATTCTCGATTTTTTAACGTTTTTATCATTTTTAGATTTATAAGTAGTTCTTAGCATCGTATCATAGTATTTATTATTGTCATTGATCCTGGTTTCGTACATAGTACTGTAGAATTCACATTGTAAATATTTTTTATTATTTTGAGGGCCACGAATGTATCAGTTTTATCTCCGGTCAAGTGCTTACCCTCGTTAAATAAAGCCTATTGTATTGTATTGTATTGTATTGTATTGTACAGCTGGAAATTTGTCCTTTGATGGCCAGCATCTTGTTCATGGCTTGGTTCCTGGCGGCACGTTTCACAACTGCAATTAACTTCAATTTAAATCTTCCAGGTAGCAACAGCCAGCAAAACCTGTGAAGAATGAGGAACTGAACTTCCCCTTTTTGGTCCATCAGTAAATATACTAGATACTGGAAAAAACAGTAATTTTCACCTTGAGATCCACGCCTGGATTGATTGAACACATGAGACACATTGACATTTGTGATTCTTTGATCACCTGATGTTGTCATGTGACTTTTCTCGCGCCGTTAAGTTCCAGATCTCGATCTCGCGCGCGAAGTACGCGTCTATTTACCTCTTACTTGGAAATGCATTCTTGAACTTTCTGACAGAAAATAAAATAACTATTTCGTGCTGGCAATAATTCAATGGTGTGGTATATACTAAAACAATTATTCACCTCCACTTCGGTGAATAATTGTTGAATATACCATGCCCAATTCAGAGGCCGCAGATGCCTTAGCTCTAACCAGCGTTTACTCCATCTAAGTCAGTCTTAAGTACCATTAGCAGCAGATTATTTTCTTTTCCTATATTTTGTTAGTTTCTGTATTCTTCTTTGTAAATGTAAATGTATGAGTATAAATAAAAGCTTGATTGATAGACCCTTTGCAGCTAACACATCACGTGGTTGTACTGGAGAGCAAAAAATATCGGACTTCATTTATTTAAATGCATTATACAAGATCGGTATTGCTATTAGCAAAACCTATTTGTAAATGCTATTTTCCACCTCCAATCGATTGTCGATCTTTCTAAAACAGCGATTTAAAAAAATAGCTTGCTCTCCAGTTTTCATGGCAACGTCTTTCCCATGGGGATCACGAGCACAATTCATTCGTTAATGAAGTATTATATCAGCACGTGACTGTTAGCTGCAAAGGGCCTATTGATTAAGGTTGGCATGACGAGAATAACTGGATCTGTCCTCCCCCTAGTCTCATTATAGCTTCAGTCAAGCATCTAGAGTCCGTGTAAAGGGAACGGAACTATTATTATTCCCCAATGGCCATGAGCGTTATTTTGGCCTTTCCTTTGTTCCGGTACCGGTGTAAGCAAGTTTGCTTATTTTGTAAAGGATTACCGTGTCCTTCCTAGGATCTCCGATCTCATCATCCCCGGTCCAGGCCAAATTAAGATTTACAAGAGGAAACAGTCTGTTTTTACCGGTTGCCCCCACTTCAATATGCTGGCCCTCAGAGTAGAGTTTCGCCAGTGAAGTACGAAACCGTTTGATTTATTACTAGTTTTTACATTAACATTATTATTATTGTTTTCATGTATTTTGCTTTCATGCAATTTTTATTGGGTCATTGCTAGTTTGATGGATTCCTTTATTATTACATTTACTACAATGTTATTTCCAGGGAGTTATTTTAACTCCAAAAAGGAAGTTCTAAAAAAAGGTACAGGACAGCCCTATTTTTGGAGACATTTCAACTCCAGTATTTTTAACTCCTTTATGGAGTTGCCTTAACTCTTGCAGGAGAGTCAATATGACTCTTCTATTGGAGTACAATTCACTCTCTTTTGGGAGTTACATTAACCCTAAAATGGAGTACGTAAAATAGGTACAATACTACTCCCTTTTTGGGGTTGTTTCAACTCCAGCATTTTAAACTCCTCCAGGGTTGAATCAGCTCACCCATAAGGGGTGGAATTAACTCTTGATGTGGAGTAATAACATTTTACTTACTCTATGCAAAACAATTGATGTAATTACATTCATATTTTATTGTTCTTTTAAGATATTTACACTTCAATTTATATAAATGTTTATATGTTTTCTACATGAATGACTTCCAGCACTTTGTATGAATAAAACAGCAAGTAGGAACAATAAAACATTGGACTGAAAAAAACTAATAGAATCTTTACACTCATTGTATCCTATACACCATGATCAAGAAGTATTTCAAGTATTATTATATCTGGATCATGCAATCTGCTAAAAATAGACATAACTTACATTTACGCACCCAGCATTTATTCGAGATGAAAATGTTTATTGGAAACCTAGCCTTATTAAAATGAAGCATTGTCAATATACCCTTTTATATGAACCAGTTTCATTTCTACTGCTTACTTCCCAATAATATTATAGACAGAGGAAGAATAGTCTCCTTCGCAGCCGGTCCTAGGGTCGTCACACAAGCACTAGCCCCACTAAAGACTGCTTACACCAGCCAGACATTCCATTCCTGATTGTTTATATAAGCCATTCAAGACCGTTATAACATGACATGAGTTGAACAGCCATGGTTTGCTTATATCGACACTTTCAAGCTCAGCAGTAGTGTCAAAACGAACAATTTCTTCTAAACTCTGCTTTCTTGAGAAAAACTAAGAACAGAATACATACAAAACTATTTCACCCAATTTCATATAAAATTATAGCCTCTATATTTGATTTCCTGGATTTCCCGTCGGAAAGTTCTAGCACGAGAGGTTTTTTTGATTGTGAGAACTGAATTCTGATTGGCCATGAGGTTGGAATGGTGTAAGCAGCCGTTAGTGGGGCTAGCATTTGCGTGAGGCTCTAAAAATGGCTTCGAAGGAGACTATGGAAAGAAGTGACCAACTAAATTATGTTCCTGGTTTTCAAAGGCCTACAAAAATGAGTGGTAAAGAAAATATAAAAAAAACCAGTGTTCATGTTTAAAAAATACTGTACGAGTCCCAAATAAATGGCAGGTTCAAATAAATGCCAGGGTCCAGTTGTTCAAAGGGTGAACAACTTTATCCAGTGGATAAGTACATGTATTAACCAAAGTAGCTTATTTTATCCACTGGATAACAATTTATTCGGACAACTGGACCCTGGTCCAGAGTCAAATTTTCTGAATAAATGCCAGGGGCTTATATTTGAGAAAATACAACTTACATTTTAGTCATGTAACCTCTGCAGTAAGTAAGTAACTCTGTATTTTCTGAAACAAATACCCAGGCTTTATTTCAAATTTAGCCATAATAATAATATGATAATAAATCCTCACTGGCTCAGGGAACCAGTAAAATTAAATATTAATTTCACACATGTTTTTGAAAGTTAATACAAAATTTCCCAAGTCATGCAGTGATCAGAGCAATTGTATCAACTTTGAAAACACAAGTGAAATTAATCCTTAAAGGGAATCTTGGCTGAAAAACAATGTTTGCTCTCAAATGATTGTTATACATGCCTACGTGTACCATAAGTCTGTTTCTGTGTTTGTCTCCAATAAATTGTACACTAGATGTCATTTATACACCGATTTTCCTGTCGATAACACTCATTTGAATTTTCTGTGTTGCCCCAATTGTCAGAAAACAATAGTGGCAACACTGTGACAGCATGATCCAAGTTGGCAGGGTGCAGGATATTCAAATGAGTTTTATCAACAGGAAAATTGGTGCATAAATGGCATCTACATGTAGTGTACAACTTGCTGGAGACAGACAGCAATGTATTTAGGCATCTAGAAACACACACTTGAGAACAAACATTGTTTTTCAGCCAAGGTTAACTTTAACAATTATTTTATGAGGACCCATGCTATTACTTGTTTAAAGGGATACCCGAGTGAAAAACACATTTGGGCTCAAAAGCATCTTTTAGATGTACTTTGTTCAGAAAATGTATTCAAATTTGATCAAACTTTTTCAGAGTTGAGAAAGAGCCCCTCAAAGTTGGCCCTGTGAAGACCTGGGTGCCACCATCTTGTTGACATTAATTCCTATGACGTTTATTACGTCACTTCGTCCCACCAGAATCTTGCGATGAACTTGTACTAGTGACTTTGTTTCTTTGTATAATTTTCACATGCTCGGAATTAATATAGATTTTCATCGATATGGCAGAGCAATTTCGTACTAGCACAAAAATATTGTGAGAAGTTCAGAAGACTGGGAGGATGAAGAAAAGCATGTGGAAGGTGAGAATATCAGACAAACAACAAAAGGCGACTACCGAGCTAGTGCAAAACTGGTGTTGTGCTATGATGTAAAGATTTGCTGTGTGTTTTTGTATGGAACTTGTCAGCCTTAAACACAAGATTAAAAACAGATTTTGACAATATTGATATCGGAATAGCAATCGAAACTTGTTTAATTTGACCCAGAGAGATAAACAGGGTGTAGCAACCCAGGCACCAAAAGCCTGGTAAAAAGCTTGGTAAGCCCGCTATAACCAGGCTTTCAGTGCTTTGAACCAGGCTTACCTCAAAAGCCTGGCAAGGAAAAAGTTCGGAAAGCCCGGAAATTCCTACCTTTCCCGGAAAGGTCGGTACATGAAATCCAGAATAGCTTGGTAAACCCGGAATCATGTTTTAGGTACCAAGTTTAGTCCTGGCTTTTCTGGAAAGGCTGGTATGAAAAAGCCTGGAAAAGCCTGGAAAGCTTGGCATCTGATTCAATAAGCTGTGAATTCCAAGCTTTCCTGGAAAGGCTGGTATGAAAAGCCTGGAAAAAGCCAGGAAAGCTTGGCATTTTATTCAATAAGCCTTGAATTCCAAGCTTTCCTGGACTATGGCAGGAGTGAATAACAAAAATCAAGAAAAGCTTGGAAGAATGGCTTAACTGCAATGAAAACTACAAAATTAACCATTAGTTGTCTGATTTTATGATAAGAACCTTTAATAATAATATTATTTTATTGTTTGTCAGGCCTAATTATTGAAATATGAATGGATAATTATATTAAATTGCAATGTTCAATCACTATTAGATTACTTAAATGTAAGAGCTTTAAATTGTTAAATATTTAGCGAAAACTACATGTATTATGCATCAGTTACATACCATTAAATATTTTGAGACTGTTGACTGAGAAACCATAATTTATTAAAGTGCCTATAACCCCAAATTTGAAGTATTTTTAATAAATTCTTTACATCCTTCTTATCAATAATTCGAAGAGAAAAAAAGGAAAAAAGTAAGAGTTCGACCTTATTTCTGGGGTCAAACATTGTAAAACAACCCGATTTGGGCACCCTGTCCCAAATGGCCGTCAGCTGGAGTCTGGAAGTTAGCCTGGGAACGAAACCGGAAAGCAACGTCATAGTAGTGAGAGAAAGCGAACAACCAACAACAAAGACAGTAAAAACAGGACGAACCGAGCGAATAACTCGATTTGAAATGCCGAACAGATGTGTATTTGGGAGCTGTAGGAATGAGCCAGACTCAAAAAAGGATAGCTCTAACACAAGGTCCCGTTTTTAAGCGATGATCGGCCAGAAGCAAAGAAGAGAAGACGCCAGTGGTTGAGGTTCGTGCGAACAAAGCGAGCGAAGTGGGAACCGATGAAGAATTCCAGCGTTTGTTTGGTTCACTCCAAGCCGGAAGACTCTATAAGATTTTCTTTAGTCCTTGACTCTACGCCAAGACTGAAGTCAGTTGAATATGGAGTCGTTCCTATTCCATCAGTCCATGCCATCGAAACCGATTTAAGCCATTCTCCGATTTTGGTAAGTGCTTTTGTATTTAGTTTGCATGGCAATACAGATTTATACAGTAGCCTCCTAGTCCTATAGCAGCCGTTGTGTAGCGCTTCCGTTCACTCCATACCCCCGAATGGAGTGAAATGGAAGCGCTACAAAACGGCTACTATACCTAGCAATACAGTGGAACCTGAATGTATAAAGAAGTTCCTAGGGAAAGGAAGAAAACTTCATTATGACCGGGTTCCACGTACTGAACATTGTTTTCACCACAAGTGTATTAGACTAAGAGAGTGCATGTTATAATTATTGTTATTTAGTATGAGGGAAATAACCGTGAATAAATCAGACAACTTTCTTTAGATGACACCTGCACCTATGGACAGGACACCATGCTTAACAAGCAGCCAAGGGCAGAAGCAACCCAGAAGAGACAACAAAGGATGACTGTTATAGATGTTCCTCCTTCAGCTCCAGGTAATTCAAATTGTTTTGTATAAAATATTTTTTTGCACAAAAGAAACTATTCAAATTCTGAAAATATTCAAACAAAATCGAGTCTGTGCTAATCACACCTTCTGTGTTTGTCCTCCAATAACACCTACATGTAGCTCTTGCTCAAGCAGTGCATATACACCTACATGTATCAAACTGTTGGACATGTCATATAAAGGTATACTGCTTGTTTAGTCTTTCGAGACTAAACAAAATATTAAAATACCAGCTGGAAACGTATAATATTACACTGTAAGTTTGTATTTAAAACGAAACCAGTGCTTTATTTACCATAAACCAATATATATGTTGTGGTTCAATTATATCTTTGGTTCAAAAAATTTGAACCAGTACAAATTTTTTGAACCAGTACCATTTTTTTGAACCAGTACCATTTTTTTGAACCAGTACCATTTTTTTTTATCAGTTCAAATGCTTTTTTTTAGCTCAGCCGCAGCTGTGATTATTCTGTAAAAGTCGGCTCGGTTGACACAGTTTGTTCAGTTTCGGCAAACGATTTCACACGGGCGTAGAGGGAGGTTGAGTTTGCGAGTTTTTCTTGAGAACCCTAGCTCTAGGTGGGTAAGATCTTGTTTACTGACCGGTTAGGGTTTTTTTATGGTTCATGGTAGGGTTTTAGTTAGTTTAAAATTTCCAGCATAATTTTCCCACAAGTAGCCCAAGCTGAAATTCGCTGTAACATGGCACAGACATAGTTAAGGAACACAAGAAGACACTGTATAGGTTTTTGTCGAGATTTATTCAAGATTTACGTTGTACATGGAAAACTAAAAAATACCATACAAATGCTGTTAAATATTATACAGACCGTGTTGTCGTCCATGTAATTTTATTTCCAAGTCCGATTTTGTTAGCAGTGCGCATGTGTGAATAAAATTAAGAGACTGGAAACAAATTAGCATAAGTAGAGGGACTGTGTTCGACGATTAGTCACCTATAGAATAAACGGTGGTGTAAAAATCAACAAGCGCTTCTGTGGCGCAGTGCGTTAATCGACTGGACTATCATCTACCGTTCCTCGTAATACTGTCTCAAGTTAAGCCCGACCGGGCGAGGTTAGTAAGTGGGTGGGTGACCGTCAAGGTAAGTGGTATAGTAACGTGTCTCAGGGGGGACACGGGAAAAGGAGGATGGGGCTGGGGAAGGGAGGGTAGAAATTAGAGGGAAGAGAGGGTTGACAAAAAATATTTTTAGGGGAGGGGTGGGTGGATTTCTTTTTTCTTTTTAGAATCTTGAAAAAATGAACCAGTTCAAAAAAATTGTACTGGTTCAAAAAAATTGTACTGGTTCAAATATATTTGTACCAGAGGTAATATTTGAACCACAACATATATATACATGTACCCATAACTAACTTAATAATAATTGTTATTTTTTGTATTTTAGTGCCAGAAGTTCCAGTTCCACTTGCTGTAAGGCCAGAAATTCCAGTTCCACCTGCTGTAAGGCCCACAAAAACCAAGGCAAAACCCCATTGCTCAGTGTGCAAGAAAGTTACCTATTAAATTAAAATTAATTAAATTGTTAATCTCTAAATTATATATTGTTTCTTTTTTTGAATTTATTTGTGGAACTCTGTAAACTAGCTTGTAGCTAAGTATGTCCTCCTCATTAAATAAAGTATTGTGTAAACCTATTAAAGAGCATAAAGGTGTTGTTGATTGTCCAAAGAACAACCCTCGTCCCCTTACAAGTACAGAATGAACCAGAAATGTCTACCAGCTATCTCAGTGATTTGATATTTTATCAATGGACAATCTAGGTAGCAATATATTATACTGTCAACTTCCATAGGCTAATCACTCCTGTGACCAGCTCAGTGAAATCGATTGCCCTATTTCATTGGCATGACATCAAAACAAATAGATGAAAGCCGCCATTCTTATTTTATTGGGAAAATTTGCCAATTTGAAGGAAGGCCATCTGTGGCAGAACAGCTTTATTTTGTATGTCTGTTGTTAAAGACGAGTGTTTTGACCCCCTAAGATGGCAGCTGTGTCTATCATGTGACACCATAATTAAATAGGGCAATTGAATTTGAGGCTTAAAGGGGCCATGTCACGGTACTATGTATGTATGGAGTCAGTGTTCGATTGGTGGGTTAAAACAGTTCAACCCCCTCCTTCAATGCTGGATTGAAAGTATGTTCATTATTTGACTTGAATAATGTATATTTACACAATTTATTAGTCATTTTTGAATATTTGCTTTGATTTTTACCATCCCACATGTGCACGAGGTTTGTCAGTTCATATGAGAATCTCTGATAATGAGTGTGTCCGGCCCGGACATCTAATGTAATGGTCTCTCACCATGACACAGTTCCTTTAAGGTTAGGCCAGAGCATTGAAAACATGTCCACCTTGTAAAAGGGTTAGTCAGATTTTACTGTTTTCAAATTTACTACACAAACATTTAAATTTTAATATTATAATCCTATTTTCAAAATTTGTGTAAAATTATAGAAAGGAACACAGGGTGCGATGCAAGTGCTTTCCAATAGCCCAGGGCTAGTAGTTTCGCTTGTCAGGGTAGTGATTCCTGTTCACAGGTTGCCTGAATGGACATACATGTATATGGACATACATGTAGGTTAATAGCCCACATTCGATATATGCTTCACTTCTCACACACACAGGTTAAATTCAATTAAATTCATTATTGTTATTTCATTAATCACTGCACATTATTCCCCAGAGCCTTGTACATGTATTGAATCATTTGTATGTGACCAGTGAAGCCTATATCAAAAGTGGCCAATGGCACTGAAAGTTTGACTGTTCATTGTTGTTCTCCTTAAAGTTTATATAAGTTATGAAGTACTTTCATCTTCATCTTCTTCAAATCCAGTGAAGGTTTCTTTCCCAGCATTGAATTTTGTCCTGATTGTGTCATATGCACATGCTAGTAGAGGAATTCTATTGTTGCCCAGATAACCGTAGACTAACTGGATGTACTCTCTGTATGAGACAACTCGTAGAAATCTGTAAATAAAGAAGTTTATATGTTAGTACCAATTGTTTGATACAGTTGAAGCCCTTTGTGAAACTGCCCTTGTAGGTGACAAGCTCCCCTCGGAGACCACTCTTGTGCTCTGTAGTAACCAGCCACTCTCATAAGTGACCACCACCTTTGGAATTTTTCTTTGTTTTTAAACTCATGTAAGTAACTACTCCAGAGACATGATCCCAGACTGTGCAATGAGTCAAGTAAATATAAATATGCACTAGCATTTTGCAACAATATTCTTATTATATCTGACATTCATGCTGTTACAGTAGAGTAGTACAGTATTGTATACTGTGATATCAGTCGCATTATATATGTATCCCCATGGGTGTGGTGTGTGCAAGCTCTCATAAGCGAGCAACTACTCCTGATTCCAGTTCTGACTAGTTATGAGCACCTTTTCCTGATTCCCAGTGTGGTTGCTTACGAGAGCTACTATTTTTAATTAACATGCACGATAGATCAAAATACTCTGATAAACCTTCCACTTTCCTGGTCAGACTAAACATGGAACTGTGTTCATTGATTTCAATTCATACCTTGGTCATTATTGAGCATTATTAATGCTCGCGGACTCGCTCGTTCGAGATACGATACGAAAATCTCGTGAATAAAAACGATAAAGCTCTTTAACATGTAATACTAATAATCTCTATATATGATTGTTGCGATTGGAAGGATCACTGGATTCTTTTGGCATCCTGCATTGCTGCAATGCCGGTTGTTTTGGGAGACGACGGCCACGGGAAGCCCTATGATAACTTATTTTAATTTTGGACAGTTTAACTCACCTTCCACTGAACCGATTCTGGAGGTCTCTGTCTGTACAGTGTACTCGTGTAACCCATTCTTCATCGGCGAGTGGCTCATCCGCGCCGTCCGCTCTCTTCGCCGGCAGATTCTTCTGCTTCAAGCTCATAGTTGATAAAATTTAGCTCGGAATTCTCCGATGAACAACTGTCTTCAGATTCGGAGCCTGACGAAGACATTTTGTCAAAAAGTCCAGCAGAAAATTACAGAACTTACGACGCAAATAAGAAAGAACGAACCAAAAGTACATGAGAGAAGCCTTTATCACGTGACATGGCTCCCTACTATGACGTACCTAGTCCCAGACCCCACCAAGTCGCTAAGCTGACGGTAAGAGTTCACGACTCACATCTTTGAAAAGCCGTAAAAAAAAGAGAAATGCTTTAAAACCATATTTTTTTTCGGGAAGTTGCATAGAATACTTCTAAGTTTGATCTGAAAGCGTAACTTTTTTGGGGTTATAGGCATTTTAACAACAAGAGAGCTTCAAATATCACTCAGTCACTCTTACACACATAAAGGTTTCAGAAATGACAGATATATACAATTTGGAAAACAGTGTCTCAGGTTATAATAAACAACTGGTTTGGAGATCTCCAGTTACAAATTAAGCACAATTTAAGATTTTCTTGTAATATGTGTTGCTACATGTACATGTACATTTAAATTGTTTCACAAACTTTCCTAACCCTAACTTCGGGGCTCAGCTGATTTGATGTTTACCAAAACAGAATTAGAAAGTTGTAGTGTGCGAAGCCGCCACACCAATAAAGCTGTGGAGTAGTGTGAGCCCCTAGACCCTGCCAAGTTGGGTTGGATGGCAAGTAAGTTAATTCTGCTAATCTGAGTAATAAATAATTATTCTTGTCTTTGGGGTTGATAAGTTCTGGCATTTAATTGAAAGTGCCTAGTGAAACTTAGATAAGCTAATGTTATGTGGATATTTTTGGTTTCCTTGTAGAAAAAATTATCAAGAAATACACACAGGCAAACGACTCCAAGATTGTGGCCACTCTTGGTGACTTCTTGAAAAACAACAGGAAGCATGCCTTGAAGCATTTTAGAACCTACTGTTGCAAATAAGCTCTTCCTTTCAGGGCTTGGAATTACTGGGAATTACTAGGAATTAGGTTTATGAGGGTGTAAAAGCTTGGAATAGTTTGGAGTTCCTAGGAATTCCTAACTGAATTCCATCTTGGCTTAAGCTATTTTGTGAAGGTGTTATTTTCTAGGCTTGGAATTCCTGAGAGTTCCTTGGAATTAATGAAGGTTTTCTAGTTTCTTAAGTCAGTCACATTGAATTTAGAAGTGTTCAACTTCACTAATATAAAGTCTTCCAGTGCCCTGCAAGACAGAGATTCCTAAATCCCTTAGCTTCCTCTAGGCAATTAATTTTAGAGTAAAGTTATAAGGAATTACTTCAATTGTTACCAATTGACTAAGATCATGCACTCACGTATTTCTAGATACTTTATTAGAAAGTTAACATTACAGGGAATATTAAGATCGTTTTCATGAGAAATGGGCTCCTGAACTTATACATGTAATTATTATTGTAAACTTGTTGTCATAATTTGTTGACTGACTGCTACAGAAGAAAAGCTTAATATCACAATATTTTCCTGGTTATTTTTACTATTACTCACCGATTTGACCTTCCCAGTGTTTAAATGAAGCAAAGTATTTGTCCAAATCTTTGAAAATGTGTTGTTGTTATAAAGAAATTTGAACAGAACTTAAAAGACACAGACACAGATTTCGGCCTTGCCAAAGTCTCTGCCATGTTTCCACTTTAACCGAGTAAAGACTAGAACCAAGTTGATCCATATTTCGTAATAGCTTGCACCTGATTGGCTGGAGGAGTTGTAAGGCCTCCAGGGATTGGCTGAAGTTTAAATTAGGCGCCATTAGGTGAGGTGAGACTTGTTCATTTCACTGTGTTCACTCGTGCGTTTGTTAGAGGTTTTACAGCTCTCTCAAAAGGTAAATTCAACAGTATTTCACGAAAGAGAATGCTTAGATGGAAAGATTATAATTATAACTACTGCCAACTGTGAGGTAATATCAGGGCATATCAGTTCTAGATGAGATGAATTCCTGGAGAAATCTTTGTAAAAGGTGAGCATGTTTTACTTTTATTAAATCCGTTAAATGACACTGAAAGTTCTGTCAGACACGCATTTCACACAAAACAATTAAGTTTACGGTTTTTCTAGTAGTTCAGTTCGCTAATTTGTCATTTAATTGTGCATTTTAAAGTAATGTTCTCGAATAGTCGTCATTTCAAGAAACTATTCTTTAAAGCTTATGAAGATGTGGTACATGCATTCAATTAGATCCCCGTGTTACGGTTTTGTTTATATTACTTACTGATCAGACCATGAGTTGCTCTCAATAAATTAAACTTGAAAACTTTGCAGTGAGAACTTCTCAATCTGTAGAGCTTTAAGTGCATACATGCATATTTTGGGCTATGAATTGAAGGATTAATGTGAGCTTTAATCACAGTCTCTGCTAGTATAAGTGTAGAGCACGATTTGAATAATTATTTTGTTTGTATATTGCATACATGTATGTGTAGTGAGATATTACTCCTAAATATATTAGCTCATTTATCCTAAGCATTGGTCAATGTGTTTAAATCAGCGAACAAGGCATTGAGCAACAATTTCTACTTTGAAAAACCCATTCCAAAAGTAATTTAACCAGTTAATTATTAACAATTTATTGGACAAGATTCGAAGCACAAGGGATTCCTTTGTAATTTCCGGTTGTCACGCCACACAGACATGTAACATCCTTTATCTAATGAAGTTGTAATTCTAATTTTATTGATTATATTTATATTTTTAGGCCTTCAAGTTGCAGATCAGAAGCTTTTCAAATCTAAAAACTCTCAAAGAAAGCTGAACACTGGAAAAAGTCCACTGCCAATTACAGGGTACCTACAAAAAATAATGTAGTGAGTGAAATCACAATCAGTCTTGTTAATACATGTAACTCTGTATAAAATTAGACTGCACAGCCTTTATAAGTTTAATGATTAAACTAAAAGATGGAGTGGCAAGAAATAAGTGTTGACTCATTATTGATATCTGTTAGTTTACTGCCAGACCCTAACCTCTTATTCTTACCCTTTGGTAATTGGCAAAATTCTACCTTTTAACGTTTTTAGATTCAAAGTTAAGTACATGTACATACAACAAATTCCTAGGAATTCCTACATATTCCAAGCAAAATTCCCAGATATTCCAAGCAAAATTCCTAGGAATTCTCAGATATTCCAAGAAATTCATATAAATTCCCAGATATTCCTTGAATCCAAAGGTTTGCTGGCCTGTAGTTATTGATCTTAAGAATTCCTAGGAATTCCTAGCAATTTTATTCCCAGCTATTCCAAACTCAACCAAAGCTTGGAATTCCTAGGAATTCCAGGTTACAATTGCCGTGAAAATTGACACCTCTATTCCTAAGAATTCCTAGGCTTTCCCAGGAATAAAATCCTAGGAATTCCTAGGAATTCTAAGCTTTCTGGGCTTTCCGTGGTTACCCCAGAATATTCCTCATTGGGTAAACCCGGTGAAAGCCCGGAATGTTTACCAGGTAACCCCGGTATCTTAACCAAGCTTTAACCCCGGAAAACCCCGGAATTTCCGGGCTTTTGGTACCCGGGAAGCCACAATTTTTAATTTTGTTTACCTACAAATGTAACTGATGTGCTGTAAACAGCACGTGCCAAGTTCCACCACAAACATGCTGGGCTTGATCATGCCAATGCTTATTTTTGCAATAAAATAATTGCTCCGAGTGTCTCATTCTTGTGTCATTGCCTATATTCTGTTATGTTGGACTAGTTATGATCGTTTTTTACAGGGAGGTTTTAACTTTTCAGGTGTTTCGTTTCAGTTGCACAAAGCCATGCAGTCAGTACAGATCGAACCGGATAACTCATAAATTATATAGCTCCAATAATACATAATTTTCGAAAGCAATATCAATATTGTTAAAATCTACCTTGCGTTTAAGGCTGACAAGTTCGGGTCAAGTGTAGTTTAAGACTCCAATCGAACATTATTTTCCAATTGAGAATCACTAGAAAATCAAACATTTTAGAACAACAAAATCCCCAAATGTTGACAGCTAGGGGATGGCAAGTTCCATACAAAAACACACAGCGAATCTTTACATCGTAGCACAACACCAGTGTAGCACTAGCTCGGTAGTTGCCTTTTGTCGTTCATCTGATATTCTCACCTTCCACATGCTTTTCTTCATCCTCCCAGTCGTCTGAACTTCTCTCACAATATCGCCTTTATCATATTTTTGTTCTAGTACGAAATTGCTCTGCCACATCAATGAAAATCTACTCTAATTTCCAAAATTATACAAGGAAAACAAGTCGTTACAAGTTAATCACAAGACTCTGGTGGGACGAAGTGACGTAAAAAACGTCAGAGGAATTAATGTCAACAAGATGGCAGTGCCCAGGTCTTCGCAGTGCCAACTTTGAGGGGGTCGTTCTCAACTCTGAAAAAGTTTGATCAAATTTGAATACATTTTCTGAACAAAGTACATCTGAAAGATGCTTTTGAGCCCAAATGTGTTTTTCACTTGGGTATCCCTTAAAGAAATGATCTGTGTAAAAAGTATGATAAATTCCATTGTTCTGCAGTATTGAGCCTCCCTCACATGGAATTTGTCTTTGTTTTAAACTACAAAAACACTGGGTGATAGTTATGAATATTCTGAAATAAAAGTAGTAGTACTAAGTCTTAGTTTCATGCTAAATTTATGGACAAATTCTCTTCCAATTACATGTAATACTAGGAACAGCCAAAAACAACAGCTATGAAACAGGACAGACGCGATTGACAACATTCCAAACCGCAGTGGAAAGCCTAGTTTATGTTTTTATAAGTCTTATCTGTGGTCTTCTCCCATGTGTACTCAACTAACCAGCAATCTTATTCAATGCTACATGTACATGTAAGTTCTTTCCATACTGTACATGTATGCCTACCAGTCCTGATCTATCTTCGCTTTTCTGGCATACACATATGCTGAAAAAAGGAAGAGTGCAACTGTTAGCAGTGCTCTAGCCACTTAATTTACATTATTTTGATAAATAAATATTTTTTATTTTATTTTCGAGTTGTTTGTGTTGCCACTGGAAGCCCCACTAACAAAAATCCTAATTCTAAAGATTACACTGGTATCTTAGTCATGAAATGACCTGAAGATAAACATTTTTTTATAAATAAATAAATAATTACTAGCAAACAACTGATAGACAAATGTAAACAATTATGCAATATTAAGCCTCAACATACAGATTACAGTATTTATATAGTCTCTATATACAAGTACATGTAGCTATTATAAATCAGGACTGAACATGAAGCCAAGAATATTTTAATGAATGCTGGCCAATTGAAGTTCTCAAAGGAGTCCAGCTTACACAAATGCAGTCTTCAACATTTACCAGTTCATCCAAAAACACATACCATGCGAAAAACTACAGAGGTGCATGTTGACAGATAAAAATTACCTTCAATTCACTGCTGCACAATCAATGAAAGACCGTTGGAACCATTTGTCTGAATCTCAAAAAATTGACATATTCCTCTACGGATCGGACAGTACATGTATGACTCTTGACGAAAATAAATGTTTATTTCTGAGCGTTCAGTGCTATATCAAACAATATGTGTTCCCAGGTTGAGAATCTTGTCAAGATCTTGTAAGATCTTGTAAGATCTTGTAAGATCTTGTAAGATCTTGTAAGATCTTACAAAGATCTTACAAAGATCTTACCTGGAAAGAATCTTGCCAAGATCTTACTAAATCTTGGTAAGATCTTACTAAGTCTTGCAAAGATCTTGCCAAGATCTTGCATAATCTTACAAAAACATTTTTTACTAAAAAAAAAAAAATCTTGACAAGATCTTACAAAGATCTTATAAGATCTTACAAGATCTTGGAAAGATCCTTTAAAGATCTTATAAGATCTTTAAATATTTTCTTGTAAGATCTTATCAAGATCTTACAAGATCATGGAAAGATCTTATAAAGATCTTACAAGATCTTGGAAAGATCCTCTAAAGATCTTATAAGATCTTGAAATATTCTCTTGTAAGATCTTGATAAGATCTTACAAGATCATGGAAAGATCCTCTAAAGTTCTTATAAGATCTTGAAATATTTTCTTGTAAGATCTTATCAAGATCTTACAAGATCATGGAAAGATCTTATAAAGATCTTACAAGATCTTACAAGATCTTGAAATCATGTTTTGTAAGATCTTACCAAGATCTTATCAAGATCTTATCAAGATCTTATCAAGATCTTGGAATGATTCTCTAAAGATCTTGCATGATCTTACCAAGATCTTACAAGATCTTGAAATCATGTTTTGTAAGATCTTACCAATATCTTATCAAGATCTTATCAAGATCTTACAAGATCTTACAAGATCTTGGAAAGATTCTCTAAAGATGACTTACAAGATCTTGAAATATTTTCTTGTACGTTCTTATCAAGATCTTACAAGATCTTGGAAAGATCTTATTAAGATCTTACAAGATCTTACAAGATCTTGAAATCATTGGTTTTGTATGATCTTACCAATATCTTACAAGATCTTGGAAAGATTCTTTAAAGATCTTGCAAGATCTTATCAAGATCTTGGAAAGACTCTCACTCAAATGTAATCTCTAAATATTTTATTTGTAAGTTGGTCAAACTTTACAGTGAAAATCAGTTCATAAGAAATAAAGTAGCTTAATTAAAACTTTCCGAACTTCACACATGTAATGTTGATTGTTGTTGAGAGGATAAAAAAAGTCTAACATTGCTATATATCTTATCCTGGTTGTTTTAGACTAAAGCCTTGGTATTACTCACCGATTTGGCTGGCTTGTCGAAAAAGAAAATTCCCATTGCTTAATGTAGCAAAATATTTTCATCCAGCCCTTTAAAAATCTGTGCTTTCGTTGAGAAATTCGAATAACATGGAAGCCATGAAGTTGCACTTTAACCACAGGCAGTCCAAGTTAATGATTTTTACAAGGAATGTATGTTTTTTTTATAGAAAACTCTGAAACTGTCTTAAAACAGTAAATAAAGTCATGAAATATTACCTGTGCATTGAGAAGTTGTTCCTGTTCATCACTGATGTGTTTATTTTTGGTTTGAGGCAATTCTATAATTGTTTTAGCTTGGGCTACCTGTGCTTTAACCGAGTGGCCTAGAACCAAGTCTACATCCATATTTGGTAGCACTTGCACATTTCAAATGTTAATAGGCGCCATCATGTTTTTCCTTCGGTTCGGTGTTGGAGTTTTATGGTCGCTTACATAGTCTTTTCAATAGCATTTCAATGCCAATATTCATCAGATGAAAGATAATAATAACTGCTCCAAGCGAGAGGCAGTTTCAGTTCTGGAAGAGATGAATTTCTGAAGACATTCATTCAGAAGGTGAGCAGAAGTTTATGTTCGCGTTCGGTTCGTTAATAAATTTGTTCTTACAGAATATATTTGCTCATTTGCTATAATGTAGTTGGAGCCCTGTAGTCAGTATACTTGAATATATTCCAGGATATATTTGGAGAAACTATTTATGAAAGCTCCTACAATGTATGTGGTCAAATACTTGCTTTTCCTTGCAAGAGATCAAGTTTTCGATTCTGCCTTTTTGGAACGACGAAACTCATCCGATTTTAATCCTCTTTCGAATTTTATCATTCTAAAATGTTTCATGTTAGAGTGCTTCTCATTTAAATCTCGATATCCTGATCAACACAATCTGCCACAAAACCGAAGTCACTTTGGTAGAAACGTAACGGAAGTGGATGTAGAAACATATTTGTCGCTTTCCAGTTTCCAGCTGGCAAACCGCACGGGACTTTATACACCACACTCCACAGTACCGGCACTCATTCTTATTTTGGTTAATTGTTTTTTACAGGCTGGCTTAGAATTCAAGATGCAGGACCAAAGTTTTTAACCCTTTCAGCCCCAAAAGTCCCATCCAAATTCTTCTTTTCTCTATACATTTGGTTAAATTTTGATCAGACTCTAAATGGCAAATGTTGGGGCTGAAGAGTTAATTATTTAAATCATCACCAACAATGAAAGCTAATCAGGGAAAAGTTGACTGCCAAGTAGTGAGTGAAGATCAGAAACATTTGTAACTGTATAGTTTATAAAACCTATAACTAAATAAACTAAAAGTTATAATGTCATTTGAAACATTAAATTATTAACTCTGTTAGTTTTTGCCTCAACCCTAAGCTAGATGTTAAGGGGGCTATGTTAAGGTGTAACACCTGTATTCAGTCATTCTTTTTGCATACAATTTGTTAGTCATTTTTGCTTTCATTTTAACCACCCCACATATGCACAAGGTTCCTTAGTTGCTGAAAATAACTGTGCAGCCGAGACTGCAAAATGTTTCCAAGCACATTCAGTGGTTTTTAGATTTTGTCCAAAAAATAATATTTGTTTGCAAAAATTGTCCATGTTTGGAGTCAACTTGCTTTTTTCCTGAAATTCTTGCTCTAACTTAATCCTTTCATGCTACAAACCTGTCAGGAGATCGTTAAGGAGATCATTACAAAAGCCACTCATGATCATGAATACCATGACACAGCCCCTTTAAACTCTAACCTTTAGTATAAATATTATTTTTAATATAAAACCATAATTGGAAGTCTGTACTGATGCTGGTACTTGTATTATAAATCAGTTTTACTATACATGTATTTCTGACAGCAGTTTCAGCATAATTATATTAAGAATATATTATATACATGTAGTCAGATTTAAAAACTCATAGTGGCTAAATGTTTAAAGGGAACCTCAGTTGAAAAACAATGTTCACTCTCAAATATTTATTCCCTGTGTATCTGTTGCTGTGTACATTGTAACTGTCCTGCCAGGGCTCAACATTGCAACCTTCTGGTCGCCAATATAACTAAGATTTTTGCCCTGGTGACCAAACTTTCAAAACTGGTTGCAATTTTTTTTTGTTTAGCCGCCTTATGGACCAATTGAAGGGCTGTGTGCAAAAAGGGCGTACATGTAAGTGATTCTTAATCACATTCTAAATCCTCCCTTAGAAAACAAAGAAATTGAAGGAGAATTTAGAATGTGATCAAGAGTCACTTACGTCCTTTTTGCACACAGCCCTTCAATTTTTCTGTCTGTAACACTAATTTGAGTTTCTGCGTGTGGCCATCTTAGATTTTATGAAGTGACAGTGTTGCCCCTATTGTTACACAACAAAGGAGCTATTTGTTTTATGACAATAGAAGCAACACTGTGATATCATATGATTCAAGATGGCAGCATATGGAAAATTCAAATGAGTTTAACGGCAAACACCATAACAGATTTAGGCATCCATAAGGAGCATTGGAGAGCAAACATTGTTTTTTTCAGCAAAGGCTCACTTTAAAGTTCTACAGATCTATGATAATAAACTCTTGTTTTTACATTTGGTTCTAATATGGGTGGCAAACTCAATTTATTTTTATTTTTAGATTCAATGTAATTACCTGAAATTCCAAGGAATTCAAAGACTGGCTGACCTGCAGTTACTGTTTTTAAGATTCTCTAGGAATTACCAGCTTTTCTACAATAAGCATGCAAGGGCTTGAAATTCTTAGCAAGGCATTCAAAATAACCTGACTCCCATCGGGACTCTGGCAGCTTCTTTGTGGCAAATCAGCAGCTATTTTTTACCAGACTTGAATTTTGAATCTACTGATCATCTATACATTAATACCCTGGCACTGACATGGCAGCCAACCTTTCTACGTGTACATGTACATGTTGACCATCTACTCTGATTTTGAAAGCCCTGTTCTAGATATTTCATGTTTCTCTTACTGTGAATATTTTCTAGTGTCTGCCTAAGATACTTGTACATATATGGCATGATAACATGATTCGCTAAGCAACAAATCTCTAAAAATTTCATCTCAAAAGTCACTGAAGTCCAGTTACAGTGATGGAATTCCTACATTTTCCATGAGATGCAGTTTTTGCTACTGCATCTCAACTATGTCATTTTAATTCGCTAAACAATAACTTTCTTTATAGTGTGGCTCAAAGGGGGTCCAATAAAATGCAAGGTTTTTAGAGCTGCAGTCGTACCCTCTAATTTAGGTGACATTAACTTTAATAATATTGTCAGTCATTTAGTAAATAGTCTTATTAATTTAGTTTATTTATCAAAATCAGCAAGACTCTTAAACTAGTAGAATAAAACAATTTTGAAATGGATTACATGTGTATTGTATATAATTCAAACTACATGTACATGCAGTTTGTAAATGTCTGAATAGTTTTAACTTATTTATAGAAATAGGAGCATTTCACTGTCTGGCGATTGTAATGATAACTCACTTACATGTATGCATGTTTCTATTAATTAAAACTATATATACATAGAGTTTTAAAACAATTACTGTCAGTGTTATTTTTTTGTGTTTAATGACAACTATGGTATACAATTTGGGTGTAAATAGTGAAGGGAGCCAAAATAGAACAATATGGATGCCAGAAATGAAAGAGCAAGCAAAAATTAGTAACCAAGGCAAGTTTTAGGTTCATATTTACCGAATTTATGAGGATGGAGAACAAGCCATGCTTCCTTAGTGCAAGATCCTTTTAGTATGCAATCTTACCAAGATATGTATCATTGGTATGGAATCCTGTAAGATCTTGCAGGATCTGTTAATTTCTTTCTTAAGATCCTGTAAGATCTTGCAGAATCTAGGCAATTTTTATAAAGATCCTGTAAGATCTTACAGGATCTAGGCAATTTTTATAAAGATCCTGTAAGATCTTGCAGGATCTGGTAATTTCTTTCTTAAGATCCTGTAAGATCTTGCAGGATCTAGGCAATTTTTATAAAGATCTTGCAGGATCTGGTAATTTCTTTCTTAAGATCTTGTAAGATCTTGCAGGATCTGGGCAACTTTCATAAAGATCCTGTAAGATCTTGCAGGATCTAGGATTTTTTTAATAAAGATCCTGTAAGATCTTGCAGGATCAGGCAATGTTTATAAAGATCCTGTAAGATCTTGCAGGATCTAGGCATTTTTTTCTTAAGATCATGTAAGATCTCGTAAGATCTTGTAAGATCTTGTAGGATCTTGGCAATATTTATAAAGATTCTGTAAGATCTTGCAGGATCTTGGCATTTTTTTATAAAGATCCTGTAAGATCTTACAGGATCAGGCAATGTTTATAAAGATCCTGTAAGATCTTGCAGGATCTAGGCATTTTTTTCTTAAGATCTTGCAGGATCTTGGCAATATTTATAAAGATTCTGTAAGATCTTGCTAAGATCTTTGCAAAGATCCTGCAGGATCCTACAGGATCCTGCAGGGTCTTTGCACAAGATCTTGCAAGAAATAAGTAAGATCTTGACAAGATCTTGGAAAGATCTTGGGAAGATCCTTGAAAGATCTTCCAAAGATCTTGGAAAGATTCTCAACCTGGGTTGTGTCAAAAACTACTAAATGTCTTATTGTATTGGTTCTAACTGCCTTATCATACTTTTCTTTATGTTTGTCACTATTGTCACTGCTATTGTTAGTTTTTCTCCTGATTATGTAACCGTTAGCCCTCCTATATCACTCCTATTTAGGTAAATTGTAAATCGCGTGAGCCCCCTAGATGAGCAGCCTGATCTTGGAGTTAATGCCGGAGTCTATATACCGTATTCACTCACGGATAAGCCACACCTTTTTACCTGAAATCTTCGTTTAAAATTGGGGGTGCAGCTTATCTGCAAGAACATCTACCGAACATAAGATCCGGAAATTTCCATAAATTAACATTTAAACGAAATACTAAGCAACACTGATAAATACTACACCAAACCAAAATAAAGTAAGCACTGGCCATTGCTTTTGCAAGTTTGATGGCTCCTAACAGATCCATTTATGTTGTGAATATTTGTTCCTCTGCAAGCGATTAAATACCACGCTAAATGGCACAATGTTTCTTTGCAGCTTTGCACTTTAACAGCAATTTTTTTGAACAGATCTTCCACCTCTCTTTGAGTAAGATGTTTTTCTCCAATAGATGGCTTCCGGATATCCTTTTAGGCATGATAGCAACAGACAGCTGATGAAAAAGCAAACTACTCCATGTTGTTTTGACTTCGTTCAGCGAAAGCAAAACTTTTAGTGTCCAGTTCTCTCTCTTCCAATAGGTGCCTGGTTACTAAGCTACAGAACGTGAGCACGTTGTTGGCTTCTTTGACATGTAAAATTTGATCTAATAGGTGACCTGAATGAACAGATCCTGGTAAACAAACAGGAAGTTTATACTATTTCAGAGCAATAGGCCTTTTGCAACAGACGGTCACGTGACTAGTTGGCCCATAGCAACGCCATACTGGGTTGCAAGCTAACCAGCTCTCCCTTGACAACCAACAGAGCTTGACTGACCCGTGGTATCATAGCTGGACTTCGAAGCGTTTTTCCGTCTTACTTACTAAATTCATCTCGAAATAAGTCATATGCAGAACAAAAGTAAAGGTTTTTCTATACTTTTGATCCGGTATTTTGTCAAATATGCTGCGCAAAATAGAGTTTGGACGCTCAAACGAACTCACCTCGAATCTCAGGCATGGCAAACATGGCGGCCGCTAAACACAACTTAGTGAACTCTTTCAATTGCTTGTTATAATGCTAGTGAATAATCGGTCAAACACAATAAGCTTTTGCTCAGGACTCAAAAGAATATTGGGATGAATACTCTTTACTCTAGGCGCTCGTACATGTACTTAAAAAAATCCTGTGTTTAACTTTAATTAAGCTACGAAAATATTCATAAATGTTTTTGTATTATTTAAATGTTCGTTTCCTTTGCCTTAACTTAGAAAAGGACAGGCTATGGCTTAAGTTACATGTACTAGAGGAGATGCAGAAATTATCTTAGAATATTATTTTAGTTTGATACTGAATCTGTGGGTGTTACATGTCCACTTTGTTTGAAGCAAAGAAAAATATCATGACTTTGGTAAGTTTTATATATCCCTACTTAGTCATTGGAGAGAACATAGTTAATAGAGTGGAATATATGGTTATGAAACCCGGCAGACTTCAAAGGGGCTAAGAAACGCGCTGCGATTTATGTTGGAAGGGGGCAAGACAAAAGATTGTGCAGGGTCATAGTTCATTAGCGTCCCCTGAACGACAGAACTCACACATTTCTATTGGCCGATTGATTAACACATTGGAATTTCTATTGTGCTTTGTGCAGGGTCACGGTTGAAAAAAGCTAACAAAGACATAACAAAGAAGGTCGCTGGGTTTCATAACCATTCCACTCTATTAACTATGGAGAGAATGTTATATATATTGTTTCTTATTTTGCTATTAGCCAGTAACAGGCATACATTATTAACTACTCGCTATACAATTTTAATATTATTAAAGGAACACAGTCAATTAATCCAAACTGATGATAAACATTCTCATGACTAAAGACAAAAATATTACCCTGCAAGCAGAGGTTTCTCATCTCTCTGCCAGGCAGAGATGAGAAACCTCTGCTCGCAGGGTACAAAAATACCTACTCAGATTACCAAAGTATGCAGTGTACTAGCCGAGAAAATTTGAGACAATTTTGATAAAGGATGGCAAAGATTTGAGTGGATGAAAAATACTGCTTTTAAGAGCAATTTAGAGCAACTTGAAATATGTTCACTGTAACCGAAATCAAGTTTATAGAGGCCCGGTTAATTATTAGGGGGAGGAGGGGTGCTGTTATCCCTTATCCCTTATCCCTATATTTTCAGGATAGTTAATCACTTATACCTGAGATGCAGATGGCTGTTATCGATTATCCTTTATCCCGATAGACTTTGGTTATCCCTTATCCCTACTATTTTCTGGTTTGTTATCCCTTATCCCATGCAGTCATTATTTTGCTAGTTATCCCTCTTTATAGAATTAGCTTTTGTAATCCACTTTGTAATCCTTTATTGAAATTTTTTGAAAACCATATCAGGGCATTCACATAGTATTACTCTTCGAATTCAGGGTGTTATTTTTGTAGTTTTGTTTTAAAGAAACTTGAAGATTCAATTCCAATGACAGCTAGTGCCCCTTTGACATCCACTAGACCATGTAAAAATATATATTAGATTAATAAACACTATCAGACCCTAATTCCTTAATTTTTTGGTTTTATATGCCTTGCTTCTTCCTGGGGATACTCCCATATATATAGACTATACCGGGATGATCCACTGGACAGGGTATGGTTTTTAGAGTTTCTGGTCTTAGATGGGGTATCCATTTTCACATTGACAGATCTTGAACAGGGTATGGTATTTATAACTTTTGACATGACATTTATCTGATATAAACATCATACTCATTACCAGATATCGATTTGTAATCAGTTTATCCCTGACCTCTAAATAAAACAGTCGACTTTATAGACACTTCTTGTGGATTCTTGTCGTATTTTCGTCTTATTGAAGGATATAAAATTTTAACACTTTGTCTTGAACAAGGTATGGAAATTTGAGGTTTTTTGTCTTAAACAGGGTAAGGGTTTCAGAGCGCCAGCGGCACACCATTACCCAACTTTGGGTAGAGTACACCCTCCACCCCCTCCCCGCGCCCTGACTGAATGAAGTATAATGATTGATATCCAGATTAACGATGCCTAATTTGCACTTAAATAAAAACACCAAGTCTAAGTATTCCAGCCAGTTAAGCTTAATTAATTTAATAATTAGATTAAATTAAATTCTTAAGTTCTTCATCATTTTCTAGCATGTCACTTTTTGAAACATTACAGTTGATGTTTGCTGCAGAAAGCTTACAAGGTGTTTAATAAGTTCTCAATATTTCATGTCACCACACCAAACATAGGAAAAATATAGTTGAGAAAAACTGCATGACTCCCTCTTTAATATTAAAGAAAAAGAGCTAGCCAGAAAACATACCGATTTACAGGTGCCAGAGCACTAACTGATTGCTATATGGTTAATTATAGACACATGATAACACAAGACCAGTTCTTCAAAGTTAAATATTTTATTTATTTTTCATTTTCTTCTTCTAGAACTTTCACAGTGCAAATACAGAGCTTGGCCTTCCTGTGGTCATATCGACCATTGCATTTTAATACTGACACTGTCACTGTTCGTCAATGTTTCGTGTACTCTCCAAAGTTATAAACCTGAGAAATTAACGCCGTAATTACTGGTTTATATAACATACATTGTAGTATAAAAGAAAGAAGGAATCTGCTCAACTATTACAATACTATTCGTTTAATTATAACTACTTTACCTTGTTGAGCGGGCCTGCGATGTTTGCCATGCCTGAGATTCGAGGTGAGTTCGTTTGAGCGTCCAAACTCTATTTTGCGCAGCATATTTGACAAAATACCGGATCAAAAGTAAAGAAAAACCTTTACTTTTGTTCTGTATAAGACTTATTTCGAGAAGAATTTAGTAAGTAAGACGGAAAAACACTTCGAAGTCCAGCTACATGTATGATACCACGGGTCAGTCAAGCTCTGTTGGTTGTCAAGGGAGAACTGGTTAGCTTGCAACCCAGTATGGCATTGCTATGGGCCAACAAGTCACGTGACCGTCTGTTGCAAAAGGCCTATTACAGGTACAACTTTGGAGTTTTCTCCAGTTTGAAAGTCCAATGAAGGTTTATACAATGTACATGTACATTTGATATTCTTCCAAAAAACTTTTTTCCCTGAATCAAGCTTCTAAACTTGGGGCGCAGCTTATCCGTGAGTGAATACCTGGAACAACCATGGAGATGATTTAAGCCAGAACCCTGCTAAATCACAGATTGAATTGGAATTTAGTGTGTTGGTTTTTATGGAGAATCCCCCCCCCCCCCAAAAAAAAAAAAAACTTGGAGCAAAGGCAAAATACCAACAAACTCAACTCACAAATGGTGCCGCAATTGAGAATCCAACCCAGGGCCTGAACAGAAGTGAGTAGCAAAATGCCATCCCAAAAATATATGGATTCACCAAGGTCAATGGCTGGTTTACAAATTCAAACTGTTGGCATTAAAGTGGGCCATACAGTATTCAAATAAAAGTTTAGTTTACAAATGGGAGCAATTGCAGAATACCCCCTCCGCCCCACTCAAGTATGTTAGGTGGAGACGCCAACATGTTAGTCCATTAGTCCATATATGGTTCTCTCTAGAGAGATATGTCTGGGTGTTAACAAGTCTCTCTGTTCACAGTAGTAGAACGAAACAACATGTACATGTATGGTGTCAACGCATCAACGTTGGCGTCAACACCTATGTACTTCGGTGGGGGGGGGGGGGGGGGGGGGGGGGGGAGTATTCTGCAATCTAACCTACAAATCCATTTGAAAACATCTTAGAACAACAGGTTCTGACAGAAAGATCATGCTGAATTTTGTTCTAAAATGTTTGATTAATTCAAGTGATTTTTACTTGATCCTTGAGATACTGATTGTAGTCAAATGTACATTAATTTTACTGTATATGCATGTGGCCATTGTCCCTGACATTGTTATTTTGTCTATTTAGTAGCTTACCGAAAGTATGGGCTGGAAATTATCATATCATTAACAAATCGGTGCCCGCGAAGACTTCTGGGTAGAGCTGAGACACGAGGTTCACTATGATTTTATGTTATTCTTATCATTATTTACTCGCTTAGTGTTATAGAAACGTCCTTGTTAACTGACAAATATACTCAAACACAACGCAATGTCCTACGCTTGTAACTAGATGGTTAATTCGAGTCGCCGATGTGTATTTAAGTTGTAATGAGACTTCATGTTTTCACTCCTCTGCTCGTCAAGCAAGGTGAGAGAGCTTTGCAGCAGTTGGACTCGGCCGTCTCCCGCCACATGTATATACGTTTATTGCATAGTTAGTTCGTCCAGTCATTTACTTTTTGTTAGCATTATTAAGGAACCTACTGATCAACATATCTACTTGTAGGTAAATTAGGAATTACTTTAAAACTGATGAAAAAGGCTCACCGTCGTATCATCTTCGAACTGTTTTTAGTGTTTCGTTTTCCTCCACGGATACCAGCCCATAAATAGCCATTCAGGGTCCGCACGACGTCTTGATGAGTTCATAGCTTGGTTCCAAAACTCTTTTAGTAGCTAATCCTCTGTAAATCCATTGAATTTATAGGAAAAGACCACACAGAAAGTGCTTCGTCGTGGAACCGATGAATTGAAGTTCGTTCGCACCTGATATGCTCATGAGCGTTGCCGCTGACCGATTTGCAGTACTGTAGTTACCAGTCTCTACTTGTGAACAACCGCGGACTTGATCAGTTAGTAGGTAAATTATAATTACTTTAACGGCTGATGAAAAAGGCTTACCGTCGTATCATCTTCGAACTGTTTTCAGTGTTTCGTTTTCCTCCACGGATACCAGTCCATAAATAGCCATTCAGGGTCCACACGACGTCTTGATGAGTTCATAGCTTGGTTCCAAAACTCTTTAAGTAGCTAACCCTCTGTAAATCCATTGAATTTATAGGAAAAGAACACATGCACAGAAAGTGCTTCGTCGTGGAACCACAGGCAGCCCAGACTCGACATATATTTCCCGCTTTTTGGGTTACCTGTGGTATGTTTCATAAGCGATCTCGGAAGAGTTTATATAATTGCTCCTTGTGAATTCTCTTTTCCGATTCCTACGAAATAAATCTTCAATAATAAAAGATTGATACTTAATGAAGTTGTGTGAGTGGTTTTGGGGCGATTTTGGGACACATGTGTATATTTGTGTCTTTTAGGTAGACACGCGGCCAACCGTCAAAACCTCGAGGCCTAATAAACTGCTTTAGAAGTATAAAACATACCACAGGTAACCCAAAAAGCGGGAAATATATGTCGAGTCTGGGCTGCCTGTGGTGGAACCGATGAATTGAAGTTCGTTCGCCATGCTCATGAGCGTTGCCGCTGACCGATTTGCAGTACTGTAGTTACCAGTCTCTACTTGTGTATCAGGAGGCACGGTTGTATCGCAGTACAGCCGCGGACTTGATCGATCTTCCGGACTATTTTCATAATACTAGAAGTAATCACATATTATTACAAGTGCGTTCGCCAGTATTGCTGTGAACAGGGGTTGTATTAAATGGCATTAATCAGTGTGAAGATTGATTTACCATTTTTTATTTTATTTTTAACATAAGCGCTATATGCCTAGGTTTTGTCGGTTGACAGTTCAATTAGTTTGACGATCAAATTATGGAAAAGAAGATTAAGAATAACTTTTTATTTTGAAGTCCATAACAATGTTGATACAAGTTTAACGATGTTCACATTCCTTGAATACCCCCAATGAGATATTCTTGATCAACTTTTTGGAAAAGAAGGTATTTGGAAAGAATAACAATAACGAGGGAATTTCCCTAGTAAACAACTAATTGATGCTTATAAATGAGTAGATCCGTGAAAATGTACACTGAGCTATCTCAGCTTTTGGCCACTTGAGCAAAGGACTGGAGCCAAGTTTATCAAATTGATCTTAGCATATATCCAGTTGTTTATTAAATTTGTTAGTGGTCAACTTTAGACAACAACTTTCCAGCGAACTCTGTGCCATCGACGGCATCTCACATGACGATAGCACATGCCATGTTCGGTTTGTTATAGCTTTCTGTACGCTCCAGGAGTAGTAAACAATTCCCTGATCAGGCTTCGATGTATCACACCTACGAACTTTTTGAAAAACATTGCATTAACTTCGAAAAAGCTAGCCGAGTATCCGTCCTAGACGTCCGACATCTACCGCTTCGCACGAGGTAGAAACAAGTTTTATATGACGTTATCCTACCGTGACACGGGTATCCCGCTTCACGATCCAGTCCTTGAATTAATTAAAAATGGCGTAGATTTGGTACAATTATACCTGAGAGATCGAGTTTATTTACGCTTGTGCCGTGACACAGGGATCCCGCGTCCAGATTAGGTTTATTATTTAGTACTATAGTATTAATTTTCATTTATTAATGCATAAGCAATTTATATGCTAACTTGCTCACAAAGTAGATACTATTTAAATAGTTCTCCGCATTTGAAAACAAATCCGGTGTTTAATTTTATACCGCCCACTCAATCGATGCGGTAAACTGCATAGGAATCAGCTCATGACACCAGACTTCGTACTTATGTAGTTTCAAAAAACATTTAGTTAACTCCAAGGAAGATTTAATTCAACTCCTTCGGATGAGTGATTTTAACTCCTTAAAATTGTACTCCAAAGTGGGAGTTATTTTAACTATATCTCTGAAACCACAAGAGTTAAAACAACTCCTAACTTGAAGTTAAATGTTCAAGTATTGTAATAACTCTTATGGGGAAGTTAAATTGACTCCAGTAGAGAGTACAGTAAAGTTCAACTCCCATGTGTTTATTGGAGTCAAAATTACTCCACTCTCTAGCGTTATTTTAACCCCTTAGGGGAGTAAAATTAACTCCCTGAAAATAACAGTGTAGCAGGGACCCGCGGAACTTACATGAAATGAACAAATATGATATAGTAACATAGTCTAGCCGGCTGACCGACTCCTGACACAATGTAATGCCGCCAGATTGTGAACTGGAGGTTTTTATGCACTTGTCAATGTTTAGCCCCAGGGGAGGGGGGACGGGCATACCCAGGGGGATTTGATATTTCACCTCTTTTTCATGTCAAATTCCCTGCCCAGGGGAGAAGTGTTGGTGTCAAATGCCCTTCCTCCCACGGAAAAGATGCAGTGGTAACACTGTCAATATGAACTCAAGTCGTCAAACTGCTGCTCCCTCTAGATCCCAAATTATGTCAAATTCCCCACCCATGGAAGAGGGGGTGGAATCGAATCCCCTGGGTATGCCCGTCCCCCCTCCCCCCCCCCCCTCCCTGGGGCTAAACATTGACATGTGCATCAGGGCCGTATTGATGTTGTATTTTGATTTTAAAAAAGGCAATAATATCCCTTACGGATCTCAGTTAATTTCTCAAACCGATGAACACAATTTTTAATATATCTATTGTCGAAAAAGTGGTAAAACTAACAGTGACAGGCAGCTCGAGTCATGAATTCGTGTGACGAAAACAAATATGGTCGTTTCGTGTGACGAAAACAAATATGGTCGCCGAAAGAGCATTGATCGAAGCAGGAAAACAGAATAAAAACAATAATCAAAAGCCAAGTTATTTGAATGTCTGGTTGTAGTGAGTTTATGGTCTGAAGAGCCTACGATAGTTGGACGAGGAAACAGTTGTTTTTTGTATCTAAGAAAACAGGAAACTACAGTCTAGAGAACAGACATGGACAAAATATCTTGCTCTTAGACACACCAATGAGCAGCCTTTTCAACGGACAGCATTTCTAACTGTGTTTGAATACCTGGTCTTACCTCGTTCGGTCGTTTGACTTCGGCCGCTTCGCCTGGCGATAGGTTTTCCCTAAAACATTCCCGTAAACTCGATGGCTTGCTCGCCCAGGTTTTTCCTAAAATAGATTCCCCTAATCTCGATGGCTTGCTCGCCCAGGTTTTCCCTAAAACAGATTCCTGACCCTGTAAACTCGATGGCTTTCCTCAAAATGCAACCAAGTCCAAGACTTCGTCGTCTTCGTTGGGATACCTGTGGCTGTCAATTTTTGGCGCCATTTTCGGACGCGCGCGCGCGCGTCCTCCATATTAGGATATCGAGAGAGCCTGGGAAAGAGCGTTACACACACACACACATAGCGTATAATTATATAAGATTATTGTTTCTACGTTATGCACGTGTCAATTGTGTTTGTTTTTGTCAATATCCGTTTAAGGATATGTAGAGGCGTGATTTGCATCACCTGCGTGTATGTCAGTCGTTTTTAGGCTTCACGTCCGGTGGGCTGCGTTTGCCGAGGAAGTTTTAGACATTTTTGTCAAGCACTTATGCTGAGTCATAGGCCGGAGTGCCTATTGACTTAAACTTTTTAGCGAGGTTACTTCCCGTCTTACTCATGAATACAACCTAGCATCTTTCTTTCCTTGTTTTGCACGATTTGGTTAGCATCTTGTGGAAATTCGCTTTTTAAGAGTAATGTGTTTGCTTAGTTGCAGGAAAAAACTCGTTGGAAAATATGGCCGAGGAAATGTTTTTGACCCTTTCTGCCCCAAGTGTGGTTTCCGTGTACATGTATGAATAGCAGTTTTTTTTTTGGGGGGGGGGGGGGGTAAATTCCCTGCGGTGGGTAAATTCCCTGTGACACCGTATTAAAAGATTTCAATCTGTGCTGAAAGCGGGTACATGCATGTGACTCAAATGCTGTGTTTGGATTGGTTAGCACCGTATCAATTATTAATGAATTTTATAATCGACAAGTATTATATAACTGTACCTAACTTAAATAATCCACTTTTAACATAGGAAAATATATAAAGATATCAATCTTTGTATTCACTAGCTGAATGAAAACTAACTAGTACGTAGAGAGATACGAAGTGTGACTAGAAGTGTGACATTGCTGACTCGCACGTTACGTCATCGCTGCCATGATGGTGGAAGTTAACAAAAGATTCCTCGTTAGCTTCTCTTGTTAGTTCCGTGACCAACATGGCCTCCAAGGCTAGGATTTTCCACATTATGCTCGAATTTTTCACTATTATGCTTGGTGCTAAAAAATCTCACTATTATGCTCGAAAGGTGTCGCTATTATGCTCCATTATGCTCACATAAAGAAAACTAATGGTTTTTACTTCTACAGTAACATTTATTTTTAACGCTTGTTATATTAAAACATGAGCGACGCCATCGCTCTGGCTTGGTTATTATGAAATGAGTTTTCTAGTAATGAAAAACCTCGCTCTGATGCAGCAGAAGAGGGTTGCATCAGCAAAACTTTCCTGCATGCTGCAGCTCAATTTGGAAGCTCTCTTTCATGATGAGACCACCAGGTTGTGACATCAATGTCAGGACATACACCTTATTCGGTTTTCGTCATTATTATTCTGGTATAATGCCGGATTCTTTTGCCTCACTATTATGCCCAAAATTATGCCGGCATAATGTGGAAAACCCTAGCCACGGTTTTGTTTTTTGAATCTCTGGGGAGTGGTTGCAATTCGACAATTGTTCAAAAGGCCTTAAAGGGGAACTGAACCCTAAAATTAACCCAACGTCTGTACAAACATGTATTCGAAATAAATAGGTTCTACTATTTTATTTTTCTGTGTTGCGCGTCTTGGAAGAGAAAATCCGAAAACCTTCCTCACAGCCTCCGCTATGTAAAGACGGCTCAAGTCTTGTAATTTGTGACGTCGCGGTACCGGAAATAAATTAGTTTTGCCATGCTATCCCCGACATTGAATAGCGGGACTAACGGCTACTAATTGCGGACCATTGTGTTTTCTTTGTGTTGGAGGTGTGATCGTTTTTCCTTGGTATCTTTGACCTACGATATGGGGAAATTTGCACTGAATTGAGCCGCCACACAATATAGATTTTTTCAGCGTAAAATCGAACTTGGAGACTAATTTTCTCCTCAATAGACGCGCAACACAGAAAAATAAAATAGCAGAACTTATTTCTTTCGAATACATCTTTGTATAGACGTTGGGTTGATTTTAGGGTTCAGTTCCCCTTTAAGGTATCTTTTTTTTTATAAACTTGACCCAGATTTTAACTCGTGGGAACGAGTTATTTATTTTGTTGGAAGTACAAGATAATGTTAATATCCTGTTCGAGGTCAAGCTTTTACAGGGATAACTTACTGGCACTGGTTTATTTTTTCGATTTACTGGCAACTTACTGGCACTGGTTTATTTTATTCGGTTTTATTTTTTCGAGCCTGAAAGGCGAGAAAAAATAAAATTGACGAGTAAAAATTCCCAGCCGTAGTACACAACCTTCCGTGTAATAAATTGTTTATTATACGACAGCTAACACGAACAAAAAGGTTTGTTTTCCCTTACCTTACTGCTCTGTTTAAAGAAAATCTTGAGAGAAGAAATCTCGAGAGAAGAAACCTCTCAGCCTCAGTTGAAGTCCAATGTCAGGGGCGGGCGCGCACTGAAAAATGTTTTTTTTCGCGCTCTAAAAGCTGATTGGCTGTTTCTCAAACAGCCCCATTTCGATTGGCTCGAGCGCTTACAAAACCTTTTAAGTGTTGAATAAACCCGTGCAAACCTGTTCGCGAACCGTGTAATACGTTCTCATTTTTGCACTCGTTTTAGCCCGTATTTGCACTCGAAAACATCACGTCATATTATAAGACTACTTATATCACTGACATACACAGTGGACAAAGACGGTCCCATAATTGTGAGACATTAAAATGTATCTACACAAAGACAGGAGTTTTAGGGGTAAGGGAGGTCAGTGATTCAAAATTAAGACCTGGACGAAAGTTTTGAACTCAAAATCAAAAAGCGCCTTTATCTTCCCTTTCTTCAGCCATTTTATTTATCTAGGTTCCCAGTTATGCAATTACTGATTTTATTTTACTTCAGTCAGCGTTTCAATACATTTTATTTTTTTAGTTATATGCTTTGCCAGACTTCAGTTTGTGTCTATTTTATGTAAATTGAGCAACATCTAACAGTTTTGTTTTAATGTTTTAGAATCCTACCAACAATTGTGCAGGACTGTGCCGTAGATGATCTCCGCTAATCCCGGCTGAAGGCGTTAAAGTGAAGTAGAGAAAACGCAAAGTAGTCTTAACAGCTGATCTAGATTATAAAGGCACCACACGAGTAAGAGGTAACGAGTGCGTAACATACGAGTCATAAAAGCATAAAGATAGAAACACAGAAACTGTAAAATGCGAAATTCAAGAGATGTGAATAGTGAGGTTTAGTAGAAATCATAATTCCATAACGATCAAGTGAATATTTATGGAATGTACTCTGAGACCCAGCAGTGATCCGGCAGGCAAGAGAGAAAAAAGGAAGAGAGGAAGAAAACAGTTCAAGTGGTATTCTCTTGGTAACACGCATCAGTGACTAAGTGAAATTCTACTTTTCGTCCCCTCGACCTTCGCATTTGTATTTGTCTTTCCTGACCGGCCTCTCCTGGATTTCTTAATGGCTACATGTGTTTTGTCCAAATATGGTACTCGTGTTACGTTACTCACTCATGTTACTCTTGTGGTGCTATAGTCAAGGTTATCTTTGTAGTCTTAAAGTGCAACTAACCCCTTTTGCAATTTTTATACATATGAATCTTTGAAAGGTTTTGAGTACTTCTGCGAATAAATGTTTGGCTTACAAAGAATACTCTATGTTCTATGCTTGTTTGAAATGGTGAAAATTTGACCTTTCTTGATCCATGACCGCGTAAGAAAAAGACTGGGTCGATTCTTCATCTTACGTCATCTAATTCATTCCACTTTGCAATAATTTGAATAAATATTGAGAAGCTTGTCTAAATTAAAATAACTGTTTTCTTTACTAACAACTCACAGACTGTGTATATTATCTATATATCGATGTTGTTGTGATATTAAGGCGACATGGAGAATAATGCATTAATGAGGTGACGTAAGATCAAGAGTCTTTTTCTTACGCGGTCATGGGTCAGGAAAGGTCAAATTTTCACCATTTCAAACAAGCATAGAACATAGAGTATTCTATGTAAGCCAAAAATTTCTTTGCAGAAGTACCCAAAACCTTTCAAAGATTCATATGTATAAAAATTGCATTATCCTCCATGGCGCCTTTCTATCACAACAACGCCGATTTATAGAAAATACGCATAGTTTGTGAGTTGTTAGTAAAGAAAAAGTCATTTTAGATAAAATCCTAAGTATTCAAACTATTGCAAAGTCGAATTAATTAGGTGACGTCACCCCGGAAATCGACCCAGGCTTTTACTTACGCGGTCATGGGTCAGGGAAGGTAAGTTTTTCACCATTTCAAACAAGCGCAGAACATAGAGTATTATCTGTAAACCAAATATTTCTTCGCAGAAGTACTCAAAACCTTTCACAGTTTCATAAGTAGAAAAATGTCAAGAAGGGTTAGAGGCATTTTAATATGAGTAGTATACATCTATTCGATATAAGCACGATTCACAGCGAGTTATAATGGTCCTTTGGTGCGACTTTATTTTTTTCTGTTTTCCCTGTGGGTTTTTCTTTTTTGTTCGTGGGGTCACATTCGATCAACTACTATGGTTGGTACATGTATGTGGTTGCAGCTAGGGAGTAACTCGTTAGTCATTTGCTGACACACACGGCGTCGCCGCCAGAGACTGCGTTCTGAGTGGTTCTTTTACGTCCCCATTTGGAGACTGAGCCACCATCTTACATGATCATCCGAACCACGTTCAGGACTCCCCTGTAAAACACTTAAGTGTTGGCTTCCTGAATAAAGATCATCATTATTACAGGGCCCAATGTAGAAAGACAGGTTGGTGCACCTTGAGAAACATTACTGCAGATCGCTAACCACTACACTACCGCGTCTCTTAGTTGCTTAGTTTTATACTTTTTTTTAACAGAGGACTAAAGCATCACTGTCATGCTTATTTGGAATTGATGTTTCTAAAGAGTTGAGAACAAAAAAAGAATATACTACAATAGAACTGCACTGCACTGCACAGCACTGCACTGCAATAAGTGTTTACTATTATACAATAACTGCTAGGATGCTGTAAGCGTTTATAGGCAAAGTGAAACATTGATGTGACGCCATCTTTTAACTGGTGATTTGAGACTGAGTAAATTAAATGATAGAATCCAGTTGTTCCTCTTGCCTACATCGTTTATCACACACATTATTAATAGCTGCTACTATTGCCTGTAATTGCTAGATTTTAGTGAATTCTGTTTGCTTGATAATGCTATTATTTGAACATTAAACCGCTGTTAACGCTGGTTTCCCATGTAATCGTGCCGTAAATGATCTCTGCAGTAGTGCGCACAAAATTGCCTAGGGTAGCAGGTTCCGGAGACAACCGAAACAATTTTCCCGGCACTTGTCAGTATTATTATTTGAAGATTGATAGCCAATCAAAATCGACTATGGTAGTAATGATCGCAAACGATTGTATGAATCGAACTGTTGCAGGTTACTTTTCTAGTTATACACACGAAGCAGTAAAGGCCTCTTGCAGGAAACAGTCACATGCTGGTATATCATTTCAATAACCAAATTGCAATAAATTCCCCTCGTAATCCCATGGGAAAGGCTGGATGGCAATCTGATTACATTCCTGCAAAATACCTATTACCGCAGGCTCTTCTGCCGGCATTGGTACGGCAAAGGTTTTACTTAACGGAAACTGGCGTTAAATTCTGGCTCGTCGACAGTGAATTAAAAGTAGCTATATTGCTCCATGGTGTTGTTTGTTTTTCTTGAGCCGCGTTCATGCTTGGCGCCCGAGCATGTGGTCGTTCAGACTACTGGTGCCCAGTACTACGCGGTGTTCACATTAACGTGTTTTCTTCCTCTTCGACTATCTCAACCCTTCCGACATTTTTTTAAATTAGTGCAGGGGTTTGTGGGTAAAATACTTGGGGACTAGCGAAAATTGTGTGCAGACGGGACCTTGTACCCGATGCTATGTATGTACGTATGTACACAGCGTATCCTCGCTCTACAATTACCAATAATCAATAAATGGCAAACATGCTTGAAATACCGATTATTGGTAATTCTACGACAAATCCTAACCCGAACCATAAACCGAACCCTAACCATCGGACGAGTTCTCACTCACCTAGAGCTAGGGTTCACAGGTAAACGAGAGAAAGATATTTTTTGAGCGCTCCTACTCGGGCTCGAACTCGTAATCGTTTGCGTGCTGTGCTTGGTAGTGCAGCGTCACGCCCACTACACTAAGCGCGTCTACCGCCGTTTTGATTTGGACAATTGTTTATCTTTATCCTTGACTGGTTTTAAGAATGTCATTGTTTAATTTGCGTTCCAGAATTAGCGATTATTGATAATTGAAGAGCAAAAGCCAATTACTGATTATTGGTAATTGTAGAGCGAGGATATGTTGATGTACACATGTTGATGTATGTAGCTCAGCATAGTGCTCTAATTTTGGCACAGTCACTAACGAAAAGCCGTATTCACACAGGTGCCCGCCAGGCGCAGTACCCGGGCACCTAGTGTGAACACGGCCTTGAGCCCTGGGAAAATGACGAAACATCGACTGTTGAAACATTTGTGAATTTCAGCGCGGGCAAACGAGAAAACATTTTGGGAAACAATGAAATTCACAATTGTTTCTTCGTTTGTCCCTGGCCTAGGCCACTTGGCAATGAGTTCGTGCAATTTCTCTCGTAATTTTGTTGCGAGACTTGTTGGACGAGAAATTGCCTAAGTGTATGCAGCGTTGCATGCACTAAGTAGAACAGTTTCTCTTTTCAAAACGATTGTAGAAACGCTACATTTATGCAAAATAGCTTTTATGTCATGGGTTTCATCTGGTTTTATAATATAAACACTGGGAACATCCTAAGAATGCGCGATTTCATTGGATGCTTACAAAACAAACCCACAGCCTTTTCATTCTTCCGATTTTCGTGCCGCTGTAACATGCACAAAAGTCATGGAAATCTTTAAAGAAGAAACCCCAGAAGATTTCGAATAAAACTGACTTTACGTTTTTTTCTGCTATAAAAACTCTTATCTACTGTCGAGAAACTGAGTTTGATTTTTTTTAACTGCATAGCTAAAAATCACTTTTTCACTTCATCCTATTCAAGCGTTATTATAAGTATGCAGCTTTTCATATTGGGAGGGAAGGTTCTTAGTATTAAGAGGCTCGTATGTATTGAAAAATGAAGCTTCTGAGTGGCTGTTCTGGATATCCCTTGAATTAGAGCCTTGGTTCGGTGAGACCTGTTGACGATCTGACCTTGGAGGTAATCTGGTGGAAGGACTCAGTGGCTGGTAGATGCCTTGTGCCTTAGGAGTAGCGGGAATACAGCTAGAAGTCTCACGTGATTTGCTTGAGTCAGGGTTAGCAATTGTATACTCTAGGTCTTTGTTTCTCCGATATTCACGGGTAAAGGTACCAACTGGTTCATACTCGTCATTGTTAATTGTTGGTGCTTGTGATGACAGCGAAGGGGCAGCAGTATTTTGTGATGAAAGAGGATGTTCCATTTCAATTGCGTTCTGAAAAAATTGTAAGCATATAAATGCATTTAATGTATGTAACAGGAGCATCATGGTCCTTTGGTAAAATAGTCAAATATAAGAAAAATATGAAGAGGAACACAAACGTATATAACTTACATCGTACACGGGATTATCTTCGTCAAGTTTTGAAGACGCTCTAACCATTAAAAAATATGATTAGTTGTATGATTGCTAAGAACCCCAGAGAAAGAAAGAAATGTACAGATCTGAAGTCAAACGCTTTTCTAGAATATACTTAGGTAAAGAATATTTATTATTTATTTCAATGAACATTTCTAGTTAACAGTTCTGCACAATTACAGACGTCCCAGCAAAAGCTATAAACAACGAATACAAGACAGCAGGCAACTCAACACCACTGAAGATATCGAAAACGCAATATACCTCTATCGAAATAGAAGCGAAACAACAAAACAGCAACGAAAAAACGACAACTACCGTAAAGATTCGATTAAGCGCCCTCCTTCAAATAAGCGCCCCCTCTCGAATAAGCGCCCCCTTCCACTGCGTTTTGTGAAATTAGCGCTCCCTCCCAAATAAGCGCCTCCCTCCACCTCTCGATAATAAGAAACACGTGTTATCGGTACAAAGTCAACTTCGACATATTATTTATCACATTCGAGCACATTACAGGCTGATCTTGTCAGGATCTTAATAAAAGTTTTTTTTTTATTGACTCGGATTGCAGCATTTTTCAAAAATATAATAAGCGCCCCCTCTCGAATAAGCGCCCCACCTCGACCCTCAAAAATTAAATAAGCGCCCCGGACGCTTAATCGAATCTTTACGGTAAGTATCACATTTTTAATTGTACCTTGTAGCTTCTTTTGATTTTTTACCTGTAAAGCAAATATATTTGTTAAGGCATATTAAAGTTTATCTCATAAAATCATATTAGCACCTGGGACGTAATACTAGTTATATTATTCAATATAACAATAGATTGGTAGATAAATAGCAGCTGACCATTACACAACAAGAGCCCATCTGGGCTTTCACTCGGGCCACATGAGATTGAAGATGAAATACACTTTCATTTGAAATCCTTTTAGTAATAACCGAAGGGAAGAATTATTAGCTGAATTTAGCAGTCTTTAGGAGTGGCCGGTAGCGCGGTGACATGCATTCTCTGCTCCCCTAGTATATATATTTCTCGTGTATGCAAATTAAAGAAGTTGACCTCTACTTATTCATGTACCGCACGCTTACATGAGTGTCTCAAATATATGTTTATATTTGTCCCATATTATAAGTTGTATTCCTGTCCACCTATGATGGAGCTATCAAATGATATATTTCTCTACTGTTCATTCTACCCTGCGGCTCTTTATCGCAGGTCGCGTCCATATCAGGTATTTGTTAACTGAAATGCCTGTTGGTTATATACCCTCATTCCCAAAACTGATCTGCTCATTATATTACAGTCTACAGAACTATAAAGGGAACTGTTGGAAGCCTTTAATTTCTCGAACCAAAACCTCGGCCGTGAGAGGATTCTTGTTTAAGTTGATATTGCTTCGCTCATCATAAATTATTCTGTTCTCCGGGGTATTTCTGACAGCCAAAAACACGCTCAAAATTATTTTAGTGCATGTTGGCCTACAGATCGCGGTGTTTGAGCTGGTATGTATTATGACCGAGAGGCATAAAACCTACGAAATGTACCTCAAACAAGAATACCGTCCGATGGCAAAATCTATCAGCGCCACGAGGTCAACAAATCGACAAAGAAATGCATAATGCTGCATATCTATATAAACACGCAATGATTTCAACCTCACCGTACCTTAATTCATGACCTGACAAGACACTGTTCAGTTTCACTTTCACTCTCAGCTTTGCTCTTGAGTTTGAGTTCGGCTTTGTTAAAGACTTCTTATTCAGTTGTATGGTATTGTGCAGTATATTTGAGTATACCAATCCACAGAGATTCCAATAACAAAGCCGTGGCGAAAGAGAAGCTTCAACGAGAAATATTTTGTCCTCCTAGAAAAACACAACATATTGCCCTTTCTATCGAAGAAGCCTTGGTTTCAGCAGAAAGGAAAACGCTAAATTCCAATTCGATATGTGTGGATCTTTGAGTCCTTCAGGTCCGGCGTCGTGTCGTACATCTATATAAAATCACAGGCCATCTGGGTAAAAAACGCGGTCCTTCGGCTCCGACAAGAACGCCAGTTGCAATATCCTGAGCCTGTTGGAAGGCTTTCGCACGAGTGAAGTTAAATAAAACATTAAACTGCTTACATTTGAGAGATGGGACTCCAAATTTGAGAGAGATTTGTTCGCGGATCCACCATTTTGATTTACTGTATTAAATTATGTAAATAAATTAACCTGGCGAATGTTACGTGACCAGCACAGTGCGATCTGATTGGTGTGAATTTGACCTTTAACGCATGCGCTGAACGCTTGCTACACTGAATAAAAAAAATAAAAATAACGACTTGCATTTTAAGACTCGGTGCTGCCACAGGCAGCCCGAGTAATAAGACGGTTTAATGGCTCCTGTGTCGTGATGACATTGTATATTTAGGCTGCGCGCGCAACCTACATATAATACCTACTCTCAGAGAATCAGAATTGTGAAGAAAATGAATAATAATAAAATTATGGCCATGATAATTTCGTTGTGATGCTAAACCCCATCCAGTAATTGCTTATTATCACTTCTTCAGATTTATCATTCTTTCAGGATGTCACACCAGCTCATATTAGTGATTCTGTTTATTTTCCTGATGTAATTTCAAAATGGCGGCTGGTTCTCCTATTGCATGAAAAGGTATTGTAGTCGTGGAGAGACTATAGTCCAGAATCACCGCTGGATGCCATGACTACAGGCGCATTTAATCAACGTTAGTACCAGCGAGAAGGTACAGAAGTTCAAGCTACAACATTACATAGGGTTATGAATAACCCATATTGCCGCTGGTATCTCTGAATATTTAACATCAGAATGAGACTAAACGTCGAGTAAATGCGTCTGTAGTCATCGCATCCAGCGGTAATTCTTGAATTGATTAATATCCATGTGTCAAATCTATTTAATTTACCGATTAGTGTTGCGTACTTACCGTTCATAAAGTGAATTCTCCAGATATATACAAGAAGAATTATATTAACAAGTACCAGAAGAACGATTATAGCCAAACATATAGCGAGTACAGCTGCACCTTGAAGAAGAAAAAAACGTATTTCACAATAAGGTATTGAGCCGCGTGCCCATTTTGATAAGAAAACGTTTGTGGTGTATGATATAGATCGTATACCATATTTGGCGAGTAAAACGGAATGGAATCACGAGTTTGACATTAAAGCTGTCTACTGTTGTTCTACTGTAAATCGTGACGGGCTATCAAATATTATTAATTTAAAATTCAGCTTAGACCAACTACGCCCAGGCTGAAAGCCTGTTGCATGACTATTATACCGCTATACATTTTACTGAGTATTCTACAAATATAAAGATAGCATCTACAGTTTTCCACATGTATGTTAGATTTACAGCTAGATGCAACAGCAAAATATTTTCTCCACTAGTTACACTGAGCTCTGCAATTGAATCACATGTAGTGAAACCAACCAGGTTACATGATATTGGGTTACATGATATTGGGTTTAGTTAAGTATCTTTTCTAGCTATATATTAATGCTTACTATAACACGAGTCTTCTGCTGTTTTAGCGTTGCACTTCGTGGAAGCTGTGAATAAATGAAATCCCAAATAAGGCATGCATGAAACATTGTTTTGGGTATTAGTCTTTGCATCCAACAGTAAACAATACCGTTAGTAACAGTTCTTCATCACCAGACTACGCTGTGATCGACACGTAGACACGGGAAACTAGAGGGTAACTATATATATTTTGTATGAGTGGGACAAAAATATGGCATGTCAGTAATCTTACCGTAACCGTACTGTAACTTACTGTACCGTAACTCTGTAATTTGATTGGATTTGAAGGGAAACCCTTCAACGGTACGACATGCCGTACAGTAACCGTGCCGTGATTCATTGCCGTAACTTGCCGGCCACTCATACGACATTCACTCTATAGCAGTAAGTCATGGGTACGGTGGTCATTGAGGCTTGGACAATTGTTAATAATGCTCACTAAAAATATACATTACATCTACATTATGATAATTATAAATCAGCAAATTCAGTAAGGTTCGGAAGACTGTCTACGAGGAGAGAAGAGTAACTATATACATAGAGGTAGAAAGCATGGTTTGACAAGAACAGGACTATAACTTTGGGAGTCATGGGGAGTACGTACGGGGGAGGCTCTCCATAGCATTTCATATTACTTTGTGGGAAAGAGAAATAATAGTTTGTTGCTAAAAAGCTCAACCAATACCGTCAGTTGCAGGTACAATAGCTACAGGAAATATTTATTTGTTCATATTTAATGAAGCAGATTTTCAGTTCATTGAATGTTTCTCTTGCAAACAATCCCGTGTAAAATGAATGAATTCAGATGCCCATATTAATTTTAGCGAATGAGAGGAACCGTTAGCAGTCAAAGATGGCCACTATAGTTACATAATGAACCTAGGTTTATTGAGTGGTTATCGCAACATTTAATATTATTTTATTTCTCAATCTCATTTCAAAACCATGCAGTCAGTGTATCTCTTGAATACATATACCTTCTGTAGGGCTAGTCTTCAAAGTAATAGAGCACGCCCAAGCAACACTCGTAACACTCTCTCCATACTCATTTGATGCTGTAACAAGGAACTTGTACGTCATTCCAGGCATGAGATCCTGTACAGTATACCTTAGAGTGGAAGTGTTTGTAGTATTATGAACCATGATCCAGTTTGAAGACTTGTCATCCTTATAATAAATCGTATATCTCAGGATGGCTCCTCCATTATCGTCAGGTGTGTTCCATTCTAACTGAACTGATGTTTGTTCTCTTTCAGAAAGGCTACAATTAACAATGGGTGCTGTAGGAGGACCTATTATAAGCGAAAATTAAAGTTAATATTAAGCATAATCAAAAACGGGAAAATCTTCTCTTTCAAACCTATAGCTAGTTTTAGCTCATTCTTTTATGGAATATGGAATAATCGACAGGAGGAAATATATCTGTTGCTGTATGAGGCATAAAGCTCACGGTTGAATGACCAATACTAATTCATATATGAAAATAACAATTGAAATAGTGATGTGGCACTAGCATATCCCATAGTTTCAACCATCACCTTAAGTTCTGCGTAACGGTTCTCTGGGAAAAATTGGGCAGAAAAATACTCGGAGAGCGAGGGCAACGCGATGCAAGAAGTATTTGAAAAACGTATTTAACAAACCTTGTTGTTTGGTGGCGATAATCTTCCTGGCTGGAATTCCATAACCAACAACATTCCTGGCGTACACCTTCACCACGTACTCAGTGTTCTTGTTCAGTCCTGAGATGACAACTGAAGTACCCGTGATTCCCTCTCGTGTTGTGATGACCTCCACCTTGTAGTCAATAACAGGACTTCCACCATTATCAGCAGGACTGGTCCACCTGACAGTTATAGATGACGCTTTGATGTCACTCTCTTTGATCGTGATAGTTGGTGGACCAGGGGGCACTGAATTGGTAGAGAAATGAGAAGGGGGTAACATAGTTAGAGTACAACAAATTTCATCAATGACTCATACCAAACAAACTGATAATGCAAAATAACTATTTCAATATTAAGCAATTATTGGATTATGTTGAGCATGATAGCGAAGAACATTAAGACGAAGGTATGTGTTATCAGCCGAATCCTCCAGGAACTTTCACGAAGAAATTAACAAAGGCAAACGATAACAATAGCAATATAAGTGCCATGCGGAAGTTGTTGGCAACATAAAACGTGTTACGTAGAGGAGAGAAGCGAGGCAACGGAGGCAGTGCCAGAGCATGAGCCTGCTAGGAGTATGGATACTCCAACAAGAACACAAGATGCGAGTGAAGTCGAGACCCGCAGAATGCAGAATCGACATGAGTCGCAACAGAGGCCATTTAATCACGATTTTTTAATACTTTGTGATTCAAATAGTAAATTTTTAGATCTGGATAAACTCTGTCCTAGACATGACGCTTGGGTTATTCCGTGTGGAATCACAGAAAAAGCCACAGATATTTTGAAGTTGCCACGATTTACTGTGCGTCAATGAATAATGATAAATACCGGCGTCAATGATGTCGAACATTTGTCAATACAGGAAGTAACAAGTAAGCAAGTTGAAATGGTCCGTGCACTTTGAGCGCATTTCCGGATAAAAAGGTCATTGTATCGAGCATCACACCTAGACGTGACGATCTGGACAAAGTAGTGTTCGACGTGAATGCTGCTGTCCACGAGCAGATTAAAGATTGAGAATGTAATATATAAAGTGGTAAGGTGTAGTGCTAAGTGTGCACGCCCTACGAGGGAAAGAGAAAAAATCTCTGACCCAAGTGGGACTCGAACCCAACGACCTCCAGGTTACATGTCTGGCGCTCTACCAACTGAGCTATCAAGTCCGATGAGAGCAATCTTAGGTATTGGTGCGTTATATGGGGTCACGGCGATTATATATGTATATGTAGTTATGATATTGAATCATGTTTGCCGCGTAGCACTAGTAAGTATAAAGAATGTAATATATAAAGTGGTAAGCTGTAGTGCTAAGTGTGCACGCCCTACGAGGGAAAGAGAAAAAATCGCTGACCCAAGTGGGACTCGAACCCAACGACCTCCAGGTTACATATCTGGCGCTCTACCAACTGAGCTATCAAGTCAGATGAGAGCAATCGTAGGTTAAAGATTGGCCTAATGTCATTCACATTGACAATAGTAATCTTCGCGAAGAAAAGTTATTTTACGATGCTAAGCATTTTAATAGGAGGGTTGGTGTCTCTGCTTTCGCCGCTAATTTAAAGCAAGGGATTAGAATGTGCCTTGGTGTACGAGTGCAACCAAGAGCCCAGCGCCAACTGCAAATTTTATCCCAAGAGGCCAGTCGACCGGATCTACACTCAGCAACCCAAAGAGCCCCGTCGACCACCGCAACTGCAACGGCGACCTCGTTGTTCCTACTTCGACTCTCGGTGCTAATGACGAGATCCATTCTGAGTTGAAGGGGTTAACAGATATGCTGAGGCAGCTCATACATGTGAACACGATCCAGTCACAGAGGGTTTTGTATCCACCAATGCAACCGGTTCCACCGGGGCTTGCTATTTGTAATCCGCAGTTTGGCTACCCATCTAACCAAGTAAGTGCGGCTGTTTAGAAGCTGCCGCATATAATTCGTAATTTTAAATTGGGTGTGCCTGTCGTGTTAGTCTAGTCTTATAAGTTTTGTTTATTTTTCCTTCTTAATTTAGTTGTTTTAATTATATTTTTAGTTATCTTAATTTAGTAATTTTAGTTATTTTTATTTGTTGCAGTAGTTGACATTAGTGCCTCTATTCATCATTATTTTCCTGGCTGTTTAAGGGGTATTTCGTTTGAACCTTTTGGGTTTCCTTGTGTGGAAGTTTTGGTCTTCAAAATGGTCGGTAGTAAGTTTCTGAGCTTTTGTAGTTGGAATATTGAGGGACTTACACTAAAATTAGATGATGAGGCTTTTCTTTCTGAGATTTTGTTTCTCTTGTCGAAACGTGGTTGCCGTATGACCATAATGATCTCAATATTCTATTGTTATTCGAAATGTCGGAGATTATGCCGGAATTCTCGTAGAAGTTCCGGTGGTATAACGATTTTGATCAAATCATCCCTAAGAAAAGGAGTTAAATTTCTAGACAAGGAGAGCTGCGAGGACTTTGTAAGGTGGAAACTAGACAAACATTTTTTTGGTCTAAAACGTGACATTTTCGTTTGTAGTGTTTACATCCCACCGCAGAATTCACCTAGGGAGAGAAGACTTGATAAAGATCATTTTGACGCTTTACAAGAAAGTATGTACAGTTTTGCCAGTAAAGGTGAAATTATTTTGTGTGGTGACTTCAATGCAATATTGGGTAATTTGACAGATTATGTAGATAAAGATAATTCTTTTTTTGGTCCAGTTGCTGGGATCTTAGAGCCGCGAATCTCTAGGGATGTTCAGATTAATGCGTATGGTAGGTCACTCTCTGAGTTATGTGTTGGTAATAACTTAGTTACGTTAAATGGAAGAACAAAGGGTGATTATATCGGCCAGTTTTCCTGTCACACCTACAACGGGGCGAGTGTTGTTGATTATGCGATTGTTTCTCATAGTTTGTTTCCACGTATAAATCATTTTACAGTTTCACAAATGACAGAATTTTCTCATCACTGTTTTCTTTCTTTTGTTTTGGAGGCCAAAGTGTCCATATCTAAGAAGGGGGGCATGGAAACCCACCCCCCTCCTTTAGCTTTTTTGTGGAATGACAATTTAAAAAATGAATTTATCGAAACTATTAGTTCTGAGGAGGTTCAGTCTCAACTACTTAGCCTATTCGACAATTTAGACGGCTCGGAGGAAGAAATTTATATAGATTCTTTGGTCTCCGATTTCACTAATATTGTAGTTTGTGCTTCCAAAAAGGTGATTCCTGTTAAGAACAGAAAAAGGATCAAAAGGAACAAACATAATACGGTTCAGAAGTAAAAATGGTTCGACAAAAGTTGTTATGATCTTAAGAAGGAAGTAAAAAATTTGGGTATCTTATTATCAAAATACCCGAATGACCTTTATTTAAGGCATAAGTTTTTTTCAGTCAAAACTGAGTATTACAAGCGGCTAATTAAAAGGACGAAAGCTCAGTTCAGGAACTCTCTGCTTGATAAAATTCGAGATTTGGAATGTAGAAATCCCAGTGAATTTTGGAAGCTCGTTAATCTTTTAAAGTCCAATAAGTGTTCAGACGCCTCGAATGATATTTCTCCCGAGGAGTGGTTTGAATATTTTAAAGACTTGAACAAGGTTAGTTTTACAACGGAAAGTGAGAGTAGTGAGGCACAGATTGTTAACAATTATCAGATATGGGCTACGAGTAGTAATGGCATTTTGGACAACCCTATAACCATTGGGGATGTATGTGATCTTTCCAAGAAATTGAAGAGCAAAAAGGCTAGTGCATGTGATTCAGTAAGCAACGAAATAATCAAGAATTCAATTCCAAGTTTAGCACCGTTTTTCGTCAAACTGTTTTATCTCGCGGGGTTTTCCCGCAGGGCTGGTCCGAGGGATTGATTGTAGCACTACATAAGTCTGGGTGTAGGGCTGATCCTGGTAATTATAGAGGCATATCTATTAGTAGTTGTTTAGGAATTTTTTTTACGCTTATTCTGAATAATCGTTTCAACAAGTTCTTGAATGAGAACAATATTGTGGCGCGCGCTGTAAATTACAACGGCTACTACTATAACAACGTCAGCAGAGTGACAGCATGATGAATGGAAGTGCTTTGCGCCACGTGTTAGTCATCCTCGTCTTGTACCTATGTTTCTCAAACCTGAAGCACTCCAACAGTTCCAGGCGCAATGACTGTCAAATTTTCTATGCCGTTTGTGAAGTCTCTCGTCCAAACACCTATGGCTCTGTTCCCTCAACTCACCCCAAAAAGACTACAATGAGATCTACCTCAACACTACTACTGTGTGGATGCCGCCTGGTTCAGAAATCTTCCTTGGCCATCTTATTAATCTGTCTGTCTAACGATGTATCTCCAAACCCTGGCCCATCTACTAACGGATCGTCAGTTGCTGACTTTCCTACTTCGCGCGGTCTTAAAGTCGGTCATCTGAACGTCCGAAGTATCATCAACAAGATGGATTCTGTGCGACTTTTATTGAAAGAGAAGCCCTTTGACGTACTCACAATGTCTGAAACGTGGCTTCACCCGAACATTCTTGATAACGAAATTTATGTCCCTGGTTATACAGTTACCAGACAGGATAGGAATGGAAAACCTGGTGGAGGTACGCTCGCTTTTGTTAGAGATGGCATTCCCTATCGATCAAGAAGTGACTTACAGAACACTAACATTGAGTCATGCGTAGTTGAGATTACTCGTCCTAAAGCAAAGAAACTCATTATATTCACAATATACAGAGCCCCAGACCAAATACTGGACGGTTTTCTTAACGATCTCAACACCGCTTTATCATTACTCCCATCACAAGCTGAGATAATATTACTTGGTGATTTCAATGTTAATTTTTTGACTTCAAATACTGACTCATCAAGGCCATTGAAACAGAAGCTCGTTAGACTTACAAATCAACATAACTTAGTACAGCTTATTGACAAGCCTACGAGAATATCCGAGAACTCATCCACTGCAATTGACCTGTTGTTCGTTAACAACAATCATCGCATAGTCGATTCTGGAGTTATTCACATAGATTTGAGCGATCACTCACTCATTTACTGTGTCATCAAAGCGGGCGTTCCTCGGGCCCCTTGCAGAGTTATAGAGTATCGATCGTACAAGCACTACTCAAGGGAGTCTTTCCTAACTGAACTCAGAGACATATGTTGGAATGTCGTCGACGAGCAATTGGACACCAATAGTGCAGTTGAAACTTGGAACCAACTATTTACGGATACAGCCAATCGACATGCTCCAATTAAAAAATCTAGAATCAAGGGTATACACGTGCCCTGGATGAATTCAGTGTTATGCAACGCCATGCAAGACCGAGATTACCACCACCGGAAGGCCATTAAATCAAGATCGTCATTCCATTGGTCCATGTACAAAAAGATAAAATCCTACGTAAACAACCTGGTCAAAAAATGCAAAGCTGATTACTATTTAAACCTTATTACTAGGAACAGGGGAAATCGCGGTGAACTATGGAAAACACTGAACGAAATTACTTCGCGAAAGACATCCTCAATCCCTTCATGTATCGAAGTCGATGGCGTACCACATACTGACTCAAAGTCGATTGCTGAAGTTTTAAATAATCATTTTTCAACAGTAGGAACTAAATTGGCTGCTAAAATAAAAGCAAGCCTTGATTTTTTCTATCCACGACCCCCTTCTGGTGAATCCATCGCTAGGTCTCGAAACTTTGTCTTCATTCCAGTTGAAGAAAATTTTGTGCATAGACAACTAAAAATGCTCAAGACAAATAAATCAATTGGCCTTGATCGCATTAGCGCCAGACTGCTGAAAGACTCTGCAAGCGTCACAACTCCTGCTTTGACCAAGATATTCAATCGCTCACTTGAGTCTTCTACATTCCCTTCTATCTGGAAATTTGGTAAAGTTACAGCTCTCTTCAAATCTGGTGATCGAAGCAACGCCAACAATTACAGGCCGATTACAATCCTCCCGACAGTTAGTAAGATCCTTGAGAAGGCAGTCCATGCACAAGTATATAATTACCTTATGGAAGAAAAGATCCTTACACCCAGGCAGTTTGGCTTCAGACCTAAACTCTCAACAGAGATCGCTCTTACTCATTTCACCGATACTATCCTTGGGAATATGGACAGTGGTCTAGTAACGGGTGCTGTTTTCCTGGACTTGTCAAAAGCGTTTGACACTGTTGACCATACTATTCTCTTCAATAAACTAGTAACAGCTGGCTTTTCTGACACAAGTGTGAACTGGTTCAAGTCCTATCTATCTAACAGAAGCCAAATCACCAACTTGGCAAATGTCTCTTCCTCTCCCAAGAAAGTTCCTGTCGGAGTTCCTCAAGGAAGCGTCTTAGGACCACTACTATTCCTTGTTTATGTAAATAACTTACCCACATGTGTTAATTACTGCGAGGTGTCCCTCTACGCTGATGATACAGTAATTTACTGCTCTTCGACTAATGCCCAGGAACTTAAAGATAAATTGAACGCTGATCTTCTGTCCATATGTCAATGGTTTAACAGCAATCTCTTGACACTGAATACATCTAAATGCAAGTTCATAATTTATGGCAGCGCACGCAAGCTCAAGGATTTCAGAGAGGTTTCACTAACCATAAATGGCTCTGCTCTTGACCGAACTGACTCTTTTAAATATTTAGGAGTGACAGTCAGTCAGAACATGAGTTGGTCAGAACACGTGGATAGAGTCAGTAATAAAGTCAATCAACGTCTTGGCATCATCCGCCGGGTAAAGCATTTGCTGCCCTTGCATGCGCGGCTAACTCTCTATAAATCTCTTGTCCTGCCCTTACTTGACTATGCCGATATCGTCTGGGGAGATAAGAATAATACCGTCCTCATGGATCACCTTCAAGTTCTTCAGAATAATGCTGCTCGACTTATGCTCGACTTTCCCTCAAGCTCTTCTGCATCTCAAGTACTCGAACTATTAAACTGGAAACCACTGTACCTTCGACGGCGCTATCATCGCTGTATTACTATCTTCAAATGCTTAAATGGCATGGTGGACTTCAACTTTAAATTAAAGAAGAATCACGACTTTCATACATATAATACACGCCGTCAGCACAATCTACATTTGCCATTCGCACGTAGGAATTGGGGACAACAGAAGTTTACCTACCATGCACTATTAGACTGGAACTCTTTAGACTCTGAAGTTATACAATCAACTACATTATCAATTTTTAAATCTTACTGGCACATAACTTAATTTCATAATAATCCTTGTTCTATTTCTATTTTATTTCAACCATTTATCTTTTCCGTTTTCCATATATTAGTGAAATATATATTTTTAATACAGGACCTCCCTGAAAATCACAAATTGTGAGTGGAGCTTTCCTGTCAAAATATTATTATTATTATTATTATTATAATTCGTTTCAAATTGGTTTCAGACAAAGTTTTAGGACGGCTGATCATGTGCTGGTGCTAAAGACATTAATAGATTTGTATAGATCAAAACATAAGCCTTTATTTGCTTGTTTTGTTGATTTCAGGAAAGCTTACGATAGTGTTTGGAGAGAGGGTCTGTTTTTCAAGTTGATAAGATATGGTTGTAGTAAAAGTTTGTGCGTATATTATTAAGTATGTATTCTTCTGTTAAATTTGCGGTAAAGACAAGTCAAGGCGTAACTGCATTTTTCCAATCTGATATAGGTGTTAAACAGGGTTGCAATCTTAGTCCTTCGCTTTTTAATGTTTTTATTAACGATATACCTGAGATGTTTAACGATGGCTGCGACAAAGTTCATTTAGGAGACACTAAACTGAGCTCTCTACTTTATGCGGATGACCTGGTTATTCTATCTGAATAGGCAACTGGCTTGCAAACCTGTCTTCGTATACTTGAGTCTTATACATACAAGTGGAAGTTGAAAGTTAATTTTAAAAAGTCAAAGGTACTGGTTTTTGCAACGGCTTCTCAGAGACTAAAACTAATATTACATCAATGGTTTTATGGTAACGACATGTTAGAACGGGTCGATGAATATACGTATTTAGGTATTACGTTTCATTATTCAGGTGGCTTTAAAACTACACAAAAGTTCTTTATAACAAGACTTTGCGTGCTTACCATGCATAGTCTTTTTAATTGCTTTTCCTCTATAGACAATGTATCAGTAAAAGTTCTTTTGAAATTGTTTTCTTCAATGGTAATTCCGATTTTGTTATATGGATGTGAAATTTGGGGAGTATATGCCCTTGGTAAGCTTTCTGGTTTTGATATTTTTAAGAAAAAACTTTTTTCAACAATAATTCTCGTAGAAAAGCTCCATTTGAAATTTTGTAAACGTATTTTAGGTGTTCACGCTAAAGCATCAAATCTAGCCGTTTATGCTGAGTTAGGTATGGTACCTCTTATTTTACAGGTATCTGCTCTTAATGTGAAATATCGGTTACGTCTGAACGACCCCATTCTTAGTGAAACTATCGTTGGCAAGGCTTCACGCGTATGTATTAATTCCAATTCTCAAAGTGTTATATTTGCGAATTATATCTTAAAGATGTGTGGTCTTGATAATGTTTCAAATCTCCGTGTTCCATTAAGACAGTTAGGACAGTTTGCAAAAGTTCTAAAAACAAAGTTATATATGGTCTGTTCTCTAGTTTTTGGAACAATGAGGTTTTCGGAGGGCATTCTGACTCTCATGAAGTAAAGCGGGGTAAATTACGGACATTTGGACTTGTTAAATCTGATGTGTGTTTTGAGAAGTATTTAAGTAGTATCTCAAATGTAAAACATCGACAAGCTGTTACCCGATTACGAATCTCGGCACACAGGTTGCCGGTTGAAACTGGGCGGTACAAAAAAATACCATATGATTCTCGAATCTGTACTCTTTGTAATGATAACAGGGTTGGCGATGAGTTACATTATATATTTGAATGCAACAATCATGATTTTGTCAACTTGAGAAAGGATTTTCTTCAAAAGTTATATTGCGTCAATGATGTTTTTCGTGTATTTAATAAGAGGACTTAATTTTTGTATTTGTTTTCAATGAAGGATGATTCTGTTATTGATATATCTTCAAAATATTTTTATGATGTTTTGTAAAAGAATTAATAGTTGTATAATTATTGCTGTAATGACTCTGTAAGTGCTTGCAAGTATTTTTTATCTAGTATTATTTTACCAACGTATCTGTAGGGATATAAGGTGTAATAAAGTATTATTATTACTGCTGTGTCGCGCATTGAATAATGTTAAAAGGCGCATTTAAATGCTTAAGTAAATTGTGTTGCTGGTAGTTTTACAGCCCGTATTTCTCATCACAAGAGAGCATATCAAGACAAGTCACGTCCTATCAACAATACTTACACCACTGAGTGACATTAATGAAATGTTCATCATGTCCAACGCTGTTTTCTGCACGGCATTTATACTGCCCATAACCTCCACTGTCCTTTGTTGCTCGTATTGCAACTTTACCTCCTCCAGAGATGCTGCTAACACCTGTAGTAATCTGTGTTCCAGTAGGTTTATACCACGTGATCTGAGGTGTTGGGTTACCGTCAGCCATACATTGTAGTGTCATGTCATTACCATTCCACGAGAATGCTGTAGTGTTGGAGGAACCCACGTCAATCTTTGGCTTGTCTTAAATGAAAGATAAAGTTGATACGTAATTATAAGGCGAATTATCGCAGCTTTCCAAGACTTCAAGCGAGCATCATTTGTACAGAGCACGGAGAAACAACTTTCATTTGTTAAATATCGGACACGGACAAAATCAAGAGAACATTTTAGTCAAACGTGGAGAGATGTTGGAAATTTCAGGGTTCAATTAAAAGAAAGGCAAACGGTAACGACAACAACAGAAGAACCATGCTGAAGTTATTATGAGAAGGTCGTATTGCTGATTGGATAATGTTAAAATGCACATACTAACTGATTGGCTAGTTATGCAGCGCGCATCAATTCGACTCAAACCTACGCGACCAGACCGAGAGGGATTATGGGCATACGACAGCAGATATAAATTCTCAAATCGACAGGTGATGCCCTGTCATCTGTTCTGGTTTATGTGATTTAAAATGCACAAATGTATTCCACCAAGCCCCATCTCATTACTATAGCTGTACACGTGTATAGATTCGCTAATATAAACACATGTGGTTCATAAACTTACAGTTTACAGTGACTCGTATCTGGACTGCACCATGCCCCATCTCATTACTAGATGTACACGTGTATAGATTCACTAATATACACACATTTGGTTCATAAACTTACAGTTTACAGTGACTCGTATCTATACTGCACCATATCCCATCTCATTACTAGCTGTACACGTGTATAGATTCGCTAATATAAACACATGTGGTTCATAAACTTGCAGTTTACAGTGACTCGTACCTGTGCTGCACCATGCCCCATCTCATTACTAGCTGTATAATTGTATAGATTCCATAATACTAATGGCTTTTCTTGATACCAAACTGGCCTAAAATCTCAGATACAAGTGTTGATAAAAAATGCGATCTGAGCAGACCTTTTTCTTACAGTAACCACTACGTTGTTAAACATAATGAGATCATGCGGACTACTTACTCTTACTACCGCTATAACACGTAGAAGAATTGCTTCCTACTAGAAACAAGTTCCCTTTGAAATAAATTCTAATCAGATAAAACGAAAGAAAGAAAAAACACATGTAGGTCATTCTTATGGGAAACATTTGTTTTCGTCTAAAGTGTCACGCTGGAGTTTTTGAGAACAGTACGAAACGAATTTAGACGGAAACACATTTCCTCAGCAAATCGCTGAGCACAACAAACAATGGTACAATAATGTAACCCTAAATCATCTATATTTTCGTTTATGAATAGAGAATTAAAAAGTTGGTTTACTCACATTGCACATTGACTAAAGTCTGTCTCTTGACTGGTGTCTCATTTGGGTTGTTTGTGGCCTGACATTCATACGTTCCATTCTGTTCTCTCCTGATGTTTACGATGCTCAGCGTTGAACTTGCCAGTCCATGACTCTTTTCTTCCTCATTACTACCAACTATCCGTACCCACGTGATGTTAGGTAATGGGATACCACTGGCTGAACATGTGATATTTAGCGTGAGTTTCTCAGCTATGTCCTGTGTTGATGGTAGACTGGTAGTGAACTGGGGCCGGCCTTTAAAATATAACATTTACTTTGCATAAAACGTTGAAGACAAAATATGAAAACTCATTAATTCTAGAATAACTGATAAGGTTTCAAAATGCCACTTAAGATTGCGAGTTTGCCGACAGCCGGTGACTCACTGGTTATACTAAACATATATAACCTACAATTGATCCCACTTTCTGATTCTTAATTTCTTACTTGTAAGTTAATCAAAACCATATAACTCGTCATACGTGCCATGCCTAAAATACCAAGTCTCAAGAAACTGCTCCAGAAAGTCCTTAAATACATTTCCTTATAGTGCGCACGATGCATTACGCATATGGACTCTCCAGCTGACGTTGGACTGAGTAATTTGAGTTTACTAAAGTCTTTGGGATCTTTAATTCGACATTTAAGTTATTCGTTTTTATGCGTACTTTTAATGTACTTGTTATACGTTTGAACATCTTTCGATACTTTTTTTCGATGCTCGAGTATTCAACGTACCTTTTTATTGAGTTTATTACTGATTTAAATGTTAAAAACCTATAGGCAGTTCTTATTGATTGAATTTAAGTATGACGAATTAAGGAACTATTTCCTCTTCTCCATTGGAAACAACGTTTACAAATTCACACAACAATACCTTCGACGGCGCTATCATCGCTGTATTACTATCTTCAAATGCTTAAATAGCATGGTGGACTTCAACTTTAAATTAAAGAAGAATCACGACTTTCATACATATAATACACGCCGTCAGCACAATCTACATTTGCCATTCGCACGTAGGAATTGAGGACAACAGAAGTTTACCTACCATGCACTATTAGACTGGAACTCTTTAGACTCTGAAGTTATACAATCAACTACATTATCAATTTTTAAATCTTACTGGCACATAACTTAATTACTCGGACTGCCTGTGGCAGCGCCGAGTCTTAAAATGCAAGTGTTTTTTTTTTTTTTTTTTAATCAGTGTCAGACGGCTTCTGCGCATGCGTTAAAGGTCAAATTCGAACCAATCAGATTGCACTATGCTGGTCACGCAAACAAAGGTTAGATTTCCTCAGGCGCGCTCAGATAAGAAAATTCAAAGCTCAGACTAGGCGAGACAAGGAGATATCAATTTCAAATAGTCATTGTCAGAAATCTATTCCATCGTGGGCAATGATGCAATACAACCTAAATTTGGGTCAGGTCCATGTTTTACGACAGAATAACCAGAGTCTTTCTACTGGATTCGGAGAGCTCGAGACATTATACAAGTCTGCTAATATGGGGAAAACTGAAACAAAAAATTAACTTTGACGGCAGAAACCCTCATATTTGAGCCAAGCGGAATATTTACATGATCCGCTAAGATTTTTACAAATCTAATTAGTTAAGCAGATGTACGCAGTGTATGCCAACTGAAATGCTGTGCTCGTTTTGTGGTTACGGCTCAGTGGGGCGACTACACGAACAAGAAGCATGAACTGCCAGCAAAGAGAGAGGAATTGATCGGAGACGTTAAATTACGTTACTGTGAAGAGGATCAAAATTCAAGTTTTGTAGCTTGAGACTGTCTTCTGCCGTGACTCGTGAGAGAAATTGGAAAAGATCTAGCTGTTTCATTCAGACACTGGCAAATTTATTGAAAGCTACGGGCTTACTTTATGAGATTATTATTCATTGTGGAATGAAAGGAAACAGGTTAGCTGAAAGTTAAGTTCGAGGTAGGCTTCGACTTTCATTCCGATTCAGTGCATATGTGCACGAAGGTGTCAGTTACGTAAGTACTGTAAGTAAACTCTTTTTGATTTGAATAAATTTCCTCTCAGTTTGTCTGTTAATGTACTTTTCCTTCTAATTATCGCTTTATTTAACATCTGATTTAGAGTATGCGTACCTCAGAATAAATTATTTGAAAGGTCAACTGAATTCTTGTGTCGATAAGCGCAAATGTTTTTTGTGAAACAGTCTGTGTATATGAGAAGCGGCTTAATAGAAGAGCTTTCTCATTTATAGGAATTACAATTTTTTTTCTTGCTATGAAATTTATGTTTCATTTCACATTTATTCATACAGTTTTAGCCGGACATTTCCCCGAGTTTTTGATCTATTTTCAATCAAATTCAAAGTCTGAATATGTCATTGTATTGCATTTATACACTTGAATTTGCCAGTATTCTGTTGTTCGAATCCTGCGTTATCATAGTCATGCCATAAAAGCGATTAATAGACCAGTCTGTTTTTTTGACGTTCTCACTGGCGAGTAAAGCACGACTTGATACTAAGAGGATTTCAAATGAAAGTGTATTTCATCTTCAATCTCATGTGGCCCGAGTGAAAGCCCAGATGGGCTCTTGTTTCATAATAATCCTTGTTCTATTTCTATTTTATTTCAACCATTTATCTTTTCTGTTTTCCATATATTAGTGAAATATATATTTTTAATACAGGACCTCCCTGAAAATCACAAATTGTGAGTGGAGCTTTCCTGTCAAAATATTATTATTATTATTATTATAATGTTTAGAGCTATATTTAGGGGAAAGAGCCAAGATTTGTAACGGGCTGTAACCTTTAATTTTTTCGAAAGTTGTAGAGCTCTATTTTAATCTTTTCTTACTCACATCAGTTGCTCAGTAGTATCATGGTGATGAAGCTCGTGTTATAACCATTTATCGTAGAATAAGAGAGATGAGAAAATCCGCTACATTTTTCTGAGATTATAACTGATTTTAAAGAAAGAGCTCTTTTTGAAGGTTTGATATAAAATTAAATGCATTTTCTCAGATTTCTTTCCTATCCTTTTCAGGAGTGAAAGAACAAAACTCTGTCACCCAAATATTCCGCCATACAAAAACATTCTAACGTCTGGCCTGTATAGTATTGATCACATAAGATGTACTTACTCGTAACAACAAGTTCTGCTTTCTACTCTTTATTACTGGAACCTTTTAGCCACAGGATACAGCTGTATATTCCACTATCAGTCGTGGTGACATTTGAGATCACCAGAGTTGCTGTGGACTCCTTACTGACTCGTGTTCGGTATTCAGCAGGACATCTGGTAGATACTTTCCACTTCCAGGAGTTAAATTTGTCATCTGCCACGAGATCGACTCTGCTATTATTCGGATAATACTTGTACCAAATTGGCGACAGGTCAGTAAACTCTGTGTTCCTATTATCTACGGTGTAATCCCACTCAAGTCTAGCAGTCGTCCCACTTGAAACGTACAACGGTTTGGAAGGAACCATGGTAAAAGTAGCTGATCCCTCTAAATTTAAATTTTACGTGATATATAAAATGTACAGTACTCGAAACTAAATCACATTGAATTTTAACGAAATTGAAACAACATAAGGGTTGATCAAAGTCATTACCTAGCTAAACCACAGATCGAATTGGAATTTAGCGTGTTGGTTTTTGTGGAGGGAGGAAAATCTGAAACTGACCCGGAGAAAAATACTCGGAGCAAGGGTGAGATACCAACAAACTCAACTGACATGTTTAATACCAGCCTAGTCCCAAGGCATTCTGGCTGGTATTTATCTCTGATGGGTTAATGGGATCCCTGTGGTTTGTACTGGTTTGTGACGTCATAGCTCACGGTTGCCAGAACGCCTAGCAGAATTCGATTCAAGATGGCGGCCATGGATTCGGTACACATTTGTTCGTAAAGAGCTTTCAGAGGTTTAAGAGAGTTTTGTTTGGATTTTAAAAGCACTTTGGCCGCCTGATTTGGCGTGGAGGGAGTCCACTTTAGGTGAATATCGTGTTAATTTTCACGGATCAACATGCAACTTGCTGACCGTTTGACGGAACAAAATGAGTTCATTCCACTGGTAAAAAGATGGTTCTTTCTGTTGTTGGTCTCTCTTCTCGGCTAACATCGGGCAGCGAATACAAACATGTGGCTACTTATGTATATCCGGCTTCAATGTTAGAGATTCAAAGTTTAATCAAAGTCATCTGTTCTACACAGCGACAGAAGTTTCAAGTCCTCGAATTTATGGGAGTTTCGCCCCGTCAACCAAATCTAGCGTGGCGACGCTCAATAAACTTATTCCGGACTCGGCCCGTGTAGTCCTTGGTTGTCGTTTTATGGCTTATGCATCTATTTCAGTCCTGCTTATTCGCTTAGCAAACGACATTGAAGTCCAGCCAGGTCCAGCAAATGACAGTGCTGTTGACATGGATAAGTTTCCAAGAGCCCGTGGCTTCAAAGTGGCCCATCTCAACGTACGGAGTATGATTAACAAGATGGACGCTATTCGGCTTCTAATTCGTGATAAACCCTTTGATATCTTTACGGTATCAGAGACTTGGCTAACCCCTTCCATATTGGACTCTGAAGTTAGCATCTTAGGCTAAACTTTAGTAAGACATGATCGTAGTAACAAGCGTGGTGGCGGCACGGCAATATTTATACGAGATGGCATTCCCTACGTACATCGCTCGGATCTCTCTACAAACACTGAAACATGCTGGACTGAACTAAGTCGACCCAAGTGTAAGAAACAATTTGTTTGCTGCACGTACAGACCTCCAAATTTCTGCTGTGATTTACTCATCGATGAGCTAAACGAATCTTTAGCTAAACTACCTGCTGATTCTGAAATTATCGTATTGGAAGATTTTTGTCGTCGAGAAGTGACCTGCATTTAAATTAAAGCAAAAATGTCAACGCTTTGCTAATGTACACAACTTGGAACAGTTAATTAACACTAGCTCCAACTAGAATATCTGACCAAACCAGAACAGCTATTGACTTGCTATTCGTCAATAACAATCATCGCATTGTTGAATCCGGTATGATTCCCTCTGCGATTAGCGATCATTCACTTGTATACTGCACGATGAAATCCGGTGTTCCCAGAGCTCCACCAAAAACAATTGGGTACCATTCGTATCGTAGTTACGATAAAAACACTTTTTGTTGAAGAACTACAAGAGATAGATTGGAGTGCTGTGGAACACATTGAAGATATTAATTTAGCTGTGGAAACCTGGAACAATCTTTTCGCGGGTATGGCAAACCGGCACGCGCCAGTTAAAAGAACCCGTGTAAAGGGAATTCAAGTTCCCTGGATGACGTCTGAACTTAGTCAGGCCATGCGTGACCGCGACTACCACCTTCGCAAAGCCGTTAAATCAAAGTTGCCTTATCAATGGAGAATGTACAAGAAATTAAAAGCCTATGTAAACAAGCAAGTACGAATATGCAAGTCTACGTACTACCATGAGCTTATTGAAAAGAATAAAGCACACCCAAGAAAATCTATGGAAGACAATAAATGACGTTGCAGGCCGCAAATCGTCCCCTCGCACTACTTGTCTTATTTCAGAGGGTGTGACTATTACTGAGCCTCAATCAATCGCAGAAACTCTTAATGTACATTTCACGTCTATTGGCTAATCAATTAAAGGCGAATTTTAATATTTCCAGCTCCGTTCGTCGTGGTCTAGCGCCTGATCAAGAACAACAAGAGACCAAATTCGTTTTTCGGTCGATTGATGAACAATTTGTTAGAAATCAGCTCAGAACCCTGAAAACAAACAAGGCCACTGGCTTAGATCAGATAAGCGCTAGACTTTTGAAAGATTCCTCTGCTGTTCTAAGCCCACCTCTCTCACTCGATCATTCAACCGTTCTTTACAGTTAGGATCATTTCCTACAATTTGGAAGATGGGTGAAGTCGCAGCGCTATTCAAGAGCGGCAATCGATCTGATGTAAACAACTACAGACCGATCACAGTCCTGCCTACAATTAGCAAGATTCTTGAAAGGGCAGTGCATGGTCAGCTCTATGACTTTCTTTGCAAAGAGAATATTCTGACCCCAAAACAATTTGGTTTTAGACCAAAACTTTCCTCTGGCATCGCTCTGGCGCATTTTACAGACAACATTCTTGCGAATATGGACGAGGGACTAATAACTGGTGCAGCCTTCCTCGATCTATCGAAAGCCTTCGACACGGTCGATCATAATCTCCTTTTATTAAAGATGGCCTCCATCGGAGTTTCAGCTCACGTAGTTGATTGGTTTAACTCCTACCTTTGTAACAGATCTCAAGTAACTGTAATAGACAACCAGTACTCCTCTACTCAATATGTACCTGTTGGAGTGCCTCAAGGAAGTATTCTTGGTCCCCTGCACTTCCTAATATACATTAACAATCTTCCAAATTGTCTGGAATCCTGTGAGATATCTATTTATGCTGACGACACAGTCATTTACTTCTCTTCGTCATCCCCGCGTATTGTTGAACAGACACTCAACACTGATCTAGCAAATGTTGCTAATTGGTTCAATGATAATCTTTTGACGCTGAACCGTTAGTAAATCCAATTTTATTCTAGTTGGTAGCTCACATAAGTTAAAGGCATGTAATGACGTATCACTTACTATCAATAGTTGTTCTCTTACGCGCGCTGATTCATTTAAGTATCTAGGTGTGACTATAAACCAGACCATGACGTGGTGCGATCATATAGATAATGTTATTTCTAAGGCGAATCAGCGCATTGGCCTGTTGAGGCGCATAAGGCATCTTCTACCGTTGCATGCTCGTTTAACATTTTATAATGCGCTTATTTTACACATTTTAGATTATACAGATATAGTTTGGGGAGATAAAAATAACATTACACTTATGGACTCCCTTCAGGTTATTCAGAATAAGGCCGCCAAAGTAATATTAGGTTTACCAGTCTTCTCTTCTTCGAGAGAAGCTTTAGATCAGCTAGGTTGGAAAATGCTCAAGGTACGTCGTAAATTCCATTGCTGTACCACGGTACATAAATTACGTAATGGCCAAATTGACTACGATTTTAATTTTATGACAAATAGAGAAGTACATAATTATAATACCCGAAGAACAGATGACATACATCTGCACAAACCCAAGAGAAACTGGGGGAAGCAGCGGTTCACTTATCACGCCATAACGGATTGGAACAGTATACCTTTAGAGATTCGTAGCATTAGCTCTCTATCATGTTTTAAAAGTAAACTTAAAGATTACTTATAATTATCGTTCTTAGCTTAATTAGATAAGCTTCATGACTTTTAACTACGTTTTCAATTAGTGTTCCCATCATCAAAGTTTTTTTTTTTTTTGCATTTTTTATCTTTTATCTTGTTATTTGTTTTTAAATTTTATACAGGGCACCATTGAAAAACACCTCGGTGACATGGGCACGCTGTTAAAATATCATTATTATTATTAGTACAGTTGAACGACTTGGAAGCAAAGTGCCGTGTATATTGTTGAATAAAGGTGAATAAAGTAAGCTTCACGAATGAGTTTATAAATACACGATAATCTAATACTCCGACTACTCCATTTGGCCAGGTTTTGCACTCTTTGAAATCACACAAAGTCAACGGCATTTCAGAATACGAAAACTCAATATGATTTTCCTATCACCCGATGCACGCAAGTCTTTGAGCTATCCTCCCCCTTATCATCAAGAGATGCCGCCATCTTGGGCCCATTTTTGCGATCTTTGGGCCCAGCTTGGAGAATTCTGCTAGGCGTTCTAGACTTGATGACCGTGACGTCACCAACCAGTATAAACCACAGGGATCCCACTAGCCCATCAGAAAAAATTACCATCCAGAACGCCTTGGGACTAGGCTTGTTTAATACATGTTACCAGGATTCAAACCCATGAAAAATATGAAGACAAATCAAAACTTTTACTGTTCTATGGTGATTATGACATTTCAAACTTTTCGAAAGTCTTCCAATTTCATATCGTTTAACCTACAAGAAAATATATTGATCGTGAAGGTTATACTGGAGCGGAACCTCGTAATAACAAAGTACCATGCAAGAGACCGAATAGACCAGTTCGCGGTTAATAGGCGCTTTGCTGCTAACAGTCACGTGCTGATATAATACTTCGTTAAGGAATGAATTGAGCTCGTGATCTCATGGGAAAGGTGTTGCCATGGATGTTGTAGGGAAAGCTATCTTTAAAAATGTTGTTTTAGAAAGATCGATCAATCGATCTATAAAGGGAATTGTTGGAAGCCTTTAATTTCTCGAACCAAAACCTCAGCCGTGAGAGGTTTCTTGTTTAAGTTTACCGTGAGAGTTGAATATTGCTTGGCTCATCATAATGCTGTGCTAAGTGTGTATTTCTGGCTTCGTGTTGGCGAGTAACAGTGTTGCTCTCACAGTTCAGGAGTTCAGATGTCTTCAGACTTCGATAGAGGATAGTAACCCATAACTTCTCAACCACAATATGTATATTTGCTAGTAAATTGCTATATTTCGCTATAAATCAGCTATCAGTTCAGTATACCTGTATAACGTACACAGGTCTCGATACGAGATCGGTAAACCAGCCAAAAAACACGGTCAAAATTATTTTAGTGTTGGCTTACCGGCCGATCACGGTATTTGCGCTGGTATCTATTATGACCGAGAGTAAAACCACCAATTATGAGGCACGAATAATTAGTATTTATGTTGAGACAAGAAATTAAAAGGTCATTCATAAAACTGGGCTGGTTCGATGACAATAGGATACTGTTTCAGAGTATCAGATTCCTATCTGGGTTATAAATAGGCAGATCTCTCAGTAGTTGTCCTCTCCTAACTGCTAGCCGTCATAGCGTGAACATCGCAGCATTTCTAAAGTTAAAATCTGCATACCAGGCAAGTGACTTTCATTTTTCTGGTTTATTTCTTCTGGATTCTTGTTAATTATCACCGCAGTTTTGTTTAACTTGGGGTGCGTTTGATTGACCGTATTGCGGAGTGCGAGTGGATGGAGTAGTCTCTGGAAATCTCTAGTTCAGGCACATTTTGTACTGTAAGCTACAAACGCTTGCTGATATATGATATTGATGATACAATTAGTATTTCAGTGGTTAAAAAGTCTCAGTATAAGCGATTTATAGTGATCATTCTGGTTATTCTTATTCCGGAGTGCGGTCAATCGAACGCACCCTTATTTTCGGGCCTGTCTTTGAATAACTTTCAAATGATGTATGGCCACGCCACGTGTATAATTCATTCTTGGTCAGTCCTTTATTCGCAGCCTTAAATTATGTTCTGAATTACCGAACATTTTTCGTTTTAAATTTGCTAATATGCATCTTTTGGAACAGCGAATTCTCTCGTGGTCTAATGGTTAGAGTTTGGGTTGGTGGTGGGTAAGCCATTGCATTGATTCTTAACCGGCCCGAGTTCGAATCCCGGTTCAGGCGGTAATTTTGGCAGGCTAACCGCTAGCAAGGTAATGGCTCTTGATTTACACGTGGTGCGGTCCATCAAGCCCGATATTGTTCCGTCGCTTCGCTCGGTTGGGGCAGTATAGAACTTGAGAGCGTGCAGTTCAAAATGTTTTGAACAGCAGCCCAGAATGTCCATTCTATTTTACCTAGGCATTTAAGTAACAGTCCGCGCAAGAGGTAGGCACAATTCTATTGTTCAGATGCAATTTGCTTTACCCACTTTAGTATTTTCTGTTTTTCATACTGACAACTCATCAACCCTTAAATCAGAAATTTCTGAAATTATATCCACTAAAAATGCATTTTAAAGGAGAGTTATTTTGTGTGAAAACGTATTGTCCAACTCAGAAGAGTGCAAAACAATAACCAAGAAAACGTTCAATTTAAAAATGTTCCCCGTATTGAAAGTTCGTCATATTGAAAGTTATGAGAGTTTTCACTAGATGCAATTCAAATCTGTTTACAAAATGAGAAAAAAATTTCTTCTTCTTCAATTTTAGATAGATTTTAATGTCTAAGCCAATGAGGTGGAAGATTGAAACAATACCACAATTAGCACCTTTTTACATGCCATGCATAACATAAGCCTACCTCTTGCGCGGACCATTACTTAACCGAGTTAGGATTGTCTAAGTTTTATAGGATTTTGAAGGGCGGTTATATCAATAAGTCTTAACCCTCTCTAATGATTTGCCAAATTGCTTTAGATCTGACACAACTTTACTTTACAGTTTGAATCGAAGCCGGTTAAAGTGTATGGACTGTAAGCAATAAATCCGTGTCCTTTCAGTGCTGTAATATCAACATTGCGTGCAATGCCTTGCCGCTCGTTATACATGTTATCAGCTAGCTGGGACCAGCTGTGTCACGGGGTAATTACATGTAGTGCGTTATTTTGGCGGCTATCTTTGTATAGTGCGCTCATTGCACTCAGACCGTTTATAGGACTGAATATGTCCTGTTATTGTCCTAGCTTTTTAACCGTGCTTCTTTTAAAAATTGTCAGGCTCCTCTGGGTATTATGTTCGACCGCTTTGGTTCGAGTATATTATTTTGGCGTTCTATCGAGTTACTCGTGCACGAGTCTGGTGTTGTTACCATTGTCAAATTCCTTCCAAATTTTAATCCGATTTCAGTCAGGTTTCCGGTTTTTTTTTTCCTGTAGCAAGTAGGTACAATCAGAGAACAGTTTGGCAGTCGAAGCCAAACATGTTCTTAGCTTAGGGAGCGTTTTTCGACAGATTCCTTGTTTTTTCGAACTCAAAAAAATCAAAAAATCCTTTACATCAAAGACGGCGTTCATTTGAACGAGAAATAGTCTTCGGGAGGCGCGGTGTTGAAATCCCTGTCTCAATTGCGAAACATGCATGCATGTAAACCCTAACCTAAATTGTCACACTTCTCGAGGTTCGACTTTATTTTTACCCCACAATGGTGGGAGCCGGTTGAAATCTAGTATTTGTCATGTGTATATATATGGCCTTTGAGTGCTGCTATGAACGTTGCGTGCAATGTCATAATTTTGTGGTGTATAGGGGCGTCGTTTTATACGATAGGCCGGCGCCGCATTAGAGCATGCCGCTTATTGCACGTTTATCAGCCGGGTTCATTTGACAAGTGACGGTGTAATTAGTGTGTTACTTTGGCGACTATCTTGTATAGTGTGCTCAATACACTTAGACTGATTATAGGAATGAATATGTCCTCTGATTCACCTAGATATTTCACCGTGCTTCATCTAAAAGTTGTCAGGCCCTATGTACTTTGTTGGCCAATCGACCTCACGTGAGAAGTTACATAGTATCACTTGGCTTTGGTTTAGTTGTTACCTGTACAGTTAACACAGGTAGTCATGAGACAGTGGTTTTTACTCCGCAGGCGTTATTTCTTAATTAGTTTCAATTTTCTGGCGACAATGGCATTAGTGATTCGGTTCGCCTAATGCTTAATTTTGACATCTTCGTTGCTTAAGTTGTATATTTTTCAAATAGGTTATAATTATACTATATATTTTCATGTATATTTAAAGTAGTAATAGCTAGTTTATGCGTTTGGTTTTCATTATTATTATAATTCTTACGAATATTATTCCAGTGGTAATATTGCTACTCGGTAATATTAATTACTACCGTTATTGCGTTCTGCTCTTACTATTTCTACCACTATTATCACTGGTTTTACTATTACTACTATAATTCTAGTCCAGTGCTGTGCCTTTTACAGGCTATGTATGCTTATCAGGCTATCTATTGCGGCTACCTGCAGTGCATGGTACATTTAGCTTATCGTAGGTGTTTGGAGATCTAGAGTTTAATTATTGTCATAGTTTTAGGGTTGTTTTAATACGCAACTGTATTATTGAATTAAGCCTCCACGTACCTCGAGGGCAGTACGCTCTGTTGGATGGTCGGGGCCTTTTTTGCTTCCTTTTTCAGGATGCCTCGTTTTGCGCAGTCAAGTTGATTACATTTAGCTCCATGGTCATGTAAGTGGAATGTGTGCCTTTTCTCCTGGGAGAATCAGCATCAGCCGTAGGGACTTGCCCGTTGGTATGGTATTACTGCTGGACATCCTTGCTGTACTTTCTTTGGTGATGTATATATACCAGGTTGTTTTCAGTATGCCTGATTCTTGAAATTTTTAAATGGCTTGACTGGCTATTAATAATTGTAATTTGGGTTCGAAGGGTGGCTTCATATGTTTTCTTTTCAATTAATCAGTATGCCTAATTCAGTTGACAGTTAATACTTTCCTTATATATAAGCTATAACAGCTTTTTCTACGCTGTTTGCAGTATGCCCACAAACTTTAATATTTTTCGTTATCATTAAGTCAACATTTGTAATTGGCTGCGTTGACCTGTGTGGTAAAGTCGGTCGTACTTACCTTGTGTTTTTTTGTTATCCATTCAGTATATCATTGGGTTGTATAATGTAATCATGACTGTATAACCTTTATCTATTCCTATATCGCCTTGTCGGGGCGGGCTCCGCGTTTTTTTTTTTTTTTTTCCTTTTTACTAGAATGTTAGCATGCTGTCGTCAGGTACCTCGGCCTCAGCAAAGCAGGCGAGGATGAAACACCGGGCTGATGTCCAGGAAAAAAAAATGCCTCGACTTCCCCATTGTACAGACATCAGATGGCAAGCAACCAGTATCTGATGTTTCACAGGCAATTGGAGAACTATCCGATCAATGCAGTGACTGTTTTCTAACTCGACGTTAATTACAACAATAATTATGTTTCTTGTCCTGTGGAGGGACTGGGGTTATGTCTTGGCTCCACCCAGATTTCCTATATTTTTCATCCCAAAGGGTTTTAATAGGTTGTTTCTGGCCTCCCTGACATTCTCCTATGTGGCATGTAGATGTGCCGATTTAATTAGTTATTCAAGGCATGGAATTGACACACCAATTATTCACGGTACAATGTTTCAAGCCCACATCCCGCACGGCCTTTTACGACCGGTTTTCTAATTAAGAATGACCAAAACCACAACCACGGGTCTACAATATTGTGCAAACGGAGCCTGCATTAATTGCATTTTAAGGGTCGAAAATATTGGTCGGACATGGGCCGAATTTATGGATCGGAAATAGGTGAAATTGTAGACAGGGGCTAGTTTCACCTTCCAGTATTTCTCTTGAAATTTGTTTAATTAAGACACTATAAGTACCTAATCAGTTAATTCTACGCATGATTCAATTTTCACGTTCTTGGATTCATCAGTGGATGTGGAAATACGAGATATTGTAGACAAGTTGCCAGTTTCTCCTGATATTATTATTTTTGGACCCGTTAATTTAGTCCATTACGTAACATTAGTACTAGTCGAACGGTTTCGGGATAGAAATACGAGCAATTCCAGACAGGGGCTGATTACTCGTATTTCTCGTCCCGTTTACAATTTAGTTTTCGATATCTTCATTCATTAGCTATATAGCCCGAGTAATAATAAAATTTGCATTTCCCCAGATTTCTTTCCTTTCTTTTTCAGGGGCGAAAGAACAAAACTCTGGCATCCAAGGAATTCCGCCATACAAAAACATTTCTTTCCTTTCTTTTTCAGGAGCGAAAGAAGAAAACTTTGGCACCCAAGGAATTCCGCCATACAAAAACATTCTAACGTCTGGCCTGTAGTATTGATCACATGAGATGTACTCACTTGTAACAATGAGTTCTGCTTTCTCCTCTATTCGACTGCCACCATTTAGCCACAGGATACAGCTGTATATTCCACTATCAGTCGTGGTGACATTTGAGATCACCAGAGTTGCTGTGGACTCCTTACTGACTCGTGTTCGGTATTCAGCAGGACATCTGGTAGATACTTTCCACTTCCAGGAGTTAAATTTGTCATCTGCCACGAGATCGACTCTGCTATTATTCGGATAATACTTGTACCAAATTGGCGACAGGTCAGTAAACTCTGTGTTCCTATTATCTACGGTGTAATCCCACTCAAGTCTAGCAGTCGTCCCACTTGAAACGTACAACGGTTTGGAGGGAACCTTGGTAAAAGTAGCTGATCCCTCTAAATTTAAATTTTACATGATATATATAATGTACAGTACTCGAAACTAAATCACATTGAATTTTAACGAAATTGAAACAACATAAGGGTTGATCAAAGTCATTACCTAGCTAAACCACAGATCGAATTGGAATTTAGCGTGTTGGTTTTTGTGGAGGGAGGAAAACCTGAAACTGACCCGGAGAAAAATACTCGGAGCAAGGGTGAGATACCAACAAACTCAACTGACATGTTTAATACCAGCCTAGTCCCAAGGCATTCTGGCTGGTATTTATTTCTGATGGGTTAATGGGATCCCTGTGGTTTGTACTGGTTTGTGACGTCATAGCTCATGGTTGCCAGAACGCCTAGCAGAATTCGATTCAAGATGGCGGCCATGAATTCGGTACACATTTGTTCGTAAAGAGCTTTCAGAGCAAATATCAAAGCATGGGTTTGAGGCTTTAAGAGAGTTTTGTTTGGATTTTAAAAGCACTTTGGCCGCCTGATTTAGCGTGGAGGGAGTCCACTTTAGGTGAATATCGTGTTAATTTTCATAGTCCGTGAGCCGAGGACCAGGTCGGTATCATCCGAGGTGAATAAGGCTCATGTTATTTTTCTGAAAGGTTAGGTCACCTCAAGTGAGAAAATGCCTGATAGCATTCCATCAGTGGCAGCTTTAAGAAGTTATGGGGATATTTAAAAATGGCCGCCATCTTGAACCGGAAGTGAAATGCTTCTTATACTAAAATGCTTGGAATATGTTGATATTCGCTGAGTATGTAATACATGTTTGATTTGGTGAGCTAAAATGAGAAAAGGCCTGATAGCATTAAATAAGTGGCAGCTTTCGGAAGTTATGGGGATATTTAAAAATGGCAGCAATCTTGAACCGGAAGTGAAATGTTTCTTATACTAAAATGCTTCTAATATGTTAGTTTTAAGTTGACATTTACCAAGTGTGTAGCATATGATATTCTTAGTTAAATTAAATATTTGTTCATTGTGTTTGTTAATAAATACGCGAACATTTAATCTGACCTGTATCGCAAACCGGAAGTGGTTCCAGCTAAACCAGAAGTAGTCCACTATATCCCTCAAAACCTCTAGAGAGCGAATGTATAGCACGGAAGTATTTCCAGTACCAGTATTAGTTCAATCTCTTTTAATTTTCTATGAAAATATGATAATATCGTATTTAATATTTAAAACTGGGGTAGTCTATTAACCTCTTTGATTGTTCTTGTGACTTGGCTTAAAAGCTTGTAAATGAGAACATCTGTGAACGAATTTATATGATTAAAGTTTCTGCCTTGAAACATTCATCAAGATTCGTGCTTATAAAGTCTCTTGACATCCATGACGAAAGTTCACCACCAAGCGCTAATAATCACTATCGCTATCATCATCATCATCATCTGTGTCATCAGAAAACTCCTCGTTCTCGGTACCACTATCTTCATCATCACATGTGGAGGGACGATTCTCGCACTCTTGAAGTTTGCACATTTCAGTGCACTTTAAACCGTTCGAAATACAAACACATGTGGGATCCACGTACTTCCTAGCACAATTGCAAGCGAGCAGTTCCAGTATTGCTTCAGGTGCAGGTTTTCCATCCATCCAGTCGAAAGCAAGCTTCGGCACTCATTTCTCGTCTTCCATTTTCCACCCTCTACCGACTGGGCTTGGTACTTGCGGATCCTGCTCCAAGCAGCGTTTCCAAATTCCGGCCTGGTAGTTTGCTCGTTGAACATGCTTTACCAGACAGTCTCTGCATGGAGGAAGCTGCATGGTGGCTTTCTATCTCACCTCTCTTTGAACAAAAGAGCTGGCACCTGAGATTGTTCACTTTTGTGGTTTTTGTCTTGCTAGAATAGAGAAGGCACGTATACGTCTCCAACTTGTCAATTAGTCGTGGCGTGACATCCTACTGCTCTCCAAGCTCATCAACAGCTTCACGGCAATCCCTGTTGTTCTTGATGAGTTTCAGTGCTTGCGATTTCTCCTTTCCTGCAAATGCACTCACCGAATCGCAACCAGTAAATGCATGCATTCCGATGAGTGCTTTGCAGACATCGCGTCCAACAGATGCAGCAACCTTACGACATCGACTACTTTGGTGCGCGTGCGTGATCCTGTCTTCACCAGCAGAGGGATATTTATCTGCTCCACAAACGCCAAGGCCATAACGAGAACATCTGTGTCGTCTGCGCATATCAGCACCGAGCTGTAACCTTCCTTGGCAGCATGGGATGCATGTAGTATCAGACGACCATCTGCTTCTTCTTGGCGACACATCAGGGACGGGACTTCCTCAAAGGTCTGTGGCGCAATCTTGTAACATGTTTCGCCGATGTTGGTATAAAGCAACTGCCTTCAAGCTTTCTTGTGCTGGTATAATTCTTCCACTCATTGACAAGAAACTTGATGAGGCTTTTTGGTGAAAGTTCCTTCACTGACGCACGATCTGCGAACTTGTGATGCTGCGCAGCTGATGTCCCGATTCTTCACCTCTCAATAGGCGTTCGCTGTTCTTGATTGAAAGTTTGTTGTACGTGACAAAAACAATATCTATCCTCTTGCTCTGCGCTCCCTCTCTCAAGGTCATAGCTAGGATATTTGCAGCAACGTCCCCAAATGTCAATTGATCTCCTTTGATCTTCTGGACAAGTGCCATTTCATCGATGACAGCAGCAGTATTCTCCGGGACTCTATCAGTGGCCTGGACATCCTTCTCAAGTAATGAGGCTAGCGCAGTCTTATTGGTCTTTCGAAGAAGGCCATCTGGTGAGGACAGCGCCCACGGCAATGGCCCCAGAGGATGGGCCAAGATCGTTTCCATCTGCAAGTTTCTTGCCTGAGCCATCACTATGATACGAGCAAACGACCTATCTGCCTTTAGAATTAGAGATCGTCCGCTTGTCGTCACTTGCTTTTTCTTGCTCATGTCGGTGAACGTCTTTAGCTTGTTGGTCTTGATAGGGTCATGGAACTTCTTAACGTGAGGAGTCTTCTTCAGTCTCTCCTCCTTGAAGGTTACATAACACTTCTCTCCGATCGCGTACACGTTCCTTAGATCAGTGGCAATCTCTTGAGGTGCTTCCTTTGCCGTGGAAATGCTTAAGATAGAATGTTCACCTGCAAAGGGGTTTACCTATCCTTCAAGAAGTTCGACCACCATTGAAACAGCTTGCTCATCTTTCGTTATTCTGGATCTTTGGAGCTCCGTATGTTGAGACTCTGTGTTTCTGTGCTGTACCATCTGTCTAAGCTTTTTCAAGAAAGCACTGTGGTACTCTGCAGTTAAGTAATAACGCTGGATGGTTGCTGCTTTCAGACTGAATCCAGTGCTACTACCGGAGGTCTGCGTATCTTTGTTGACTGTCACCTCTGTCGTCTGATCAACAGGGATTGTTAAGCCTGAAGGCTGAAGTGACGTTAGAAAACCGCCCGCGTCCAACAATGAAAAGAGATTCTTCCGCGCTTGACTGCTTTCTTGACGAGTGTCACGTGACAAAGTCACGTGAATATTATTAAATAATTTAAAATTTATTTCGAATTTTTTTCTCCCATCCTTTGTATAACCCTTAGACGCCACAGTAATTCCTAAATCAGACACACACAAAGATATCATAGTTCCATTTTTCTATTTATTCCGCAAAGTATGCCTTATGAATTGGGGGGGGGGGGGTGCACAAAACACCCTGCCCTGCCCTATAGCTGCCACCAATACACTGCTATCAGGCATTTCTGAACTCCCCAATGACTGCTCTTTTCAAAATACAATACGAGCCTTATTCACCTCGGATGATACCGATAGGCCAAATTTTGGGGTTTGGCTCACGGACTATCACGGTTCAACATGCAACTTGCTGACCGTTTGAGTACATTCCACTGGTGAAAATTGAACTACTGAAGATGGTTCTTTCTGTTGTTGGTCTCTCTTCTCGGCTAACATCGGGCAGCGAATCCAAACATGTTGGGCTGAGAGTAAGATGTACAGTTGAACGACTTGGAAGGAAAGTGCCGTGTATTTTGTTGAATAAAGGTGAATAAAGTAAACTTCACGAATGAGTTTATAAATACACGATAATCTAACACTGACTACTCCATTTGGCCAGGTTTTACCCTCTTTGAGTTCTCACAAAATCAACGGCATTTCAGAATACGAAAACTCAATATGATTTTCCTATCACCCGATGCACGCAAGTCTTTGAGCTATCCTCCCCCTTATCATCAAGAGACGCCGCCATCTTGGGCCCATTTTTGCGATTTTTGGGCACAGCTTGAAGAATTCTGCTAGGCGTTCTGAACTTGATGACCGCGACGTCACCAACCAGTACAAACCACAGGGATCCCACTAGCCCATCAGAAAAAAATTACCATCCAGAACGCCTTGGGACTAGGCTTGTTTAATACATGTTACCAGGATTCAAACCCATGAAAAATATGAAGACAAATCAAAACTTTTACTGTTCTATGGTGATTATGACATTTCAAACTTTTCGAAAGTCTTCCAATTTCATATCGTTTAACCAACTAAGAAAATATATTGATCGTGAAGGTTATACTGGAGCGCAACCTCGTAATAACAAAGTACCATGCAAGAGACCGAATAGACCAGTTCGCGGTTAATAGGCGCTTTGCAGCTAACAGTCACGTGCTGATATAATACTTCGTTAAGGAATGAATTGAGCTCGTGATCTCATGGGAAAGGTGTTGCCATGGATGCTGTAGGGAAAGCTATCTTTAAAAACGTTGTTTTAGAAAGATCGACAATCGATTGGAGGTTGAAAATAGCATTTAGAAACAGGTTTTTCTAATAACACTACCGATCCCGTGCAAGTCTCTTTAAATAAATGAACTCAGATGTGTTTTGCCCTCCTGTACAACGACGTGATTTGTAGCTGCAAAGGGACTATTCAGACATTTGGTAAGGGGTGCAAACATGGCGCGAACTGACAGTGTTTGTATGGGAATCCGATGCCAAATAATTTCCGTAAAATCGAATTTCTGAAATATTCACTGTCTGCAAACTTAAGATACCAGGTAAAAGATTAACTGATCAAAATTGGAGGGATCTTCCTGTGCTGGGAAGCGTGCAATCGTATTTTCAGTTTGCCATACATTTGTCTGTAACAGCGAGTCAAAGTCCACGGCAAAATCGGAGTACAGACAAAATACGACTGCACGCTTCCCAGCACAAACCTTCTGAATTTTAAGTTCCATGCAATTACTGAACATTGGAACCTATTTTGTTCAACCACATATACTTAAGCCTACAAGAATTACTGATCACTCTGCAACATTAATAGATAACATATTTTTTTAAATTCAGCTGAACATCTCACTGCAAGTGGTAATATTTTATATGACATCTCAGATCATCTCCCCAACTTTCTAATTATGAACAAATTTTGTACACTTCCCTCCAAATTGAAGTTCTTTAAGAGGGACTATACAAATTTTGACCAGAGTCAATTTGTAAATGACATTTCTGCTATTGATTGGAACTCTATAGTTTTTCTCAAAGTGCCGATGTGGATGACATGTTTGACTGTTTCTATTTAAATTTAAATATATTTGTTGGCAAACACGTTCCTCTTAAACAGCTCTCAAAAAGAGAAATTTGGATTAGTTGTAAATCCTGGATTACCAAGGGTCTCAGAACTTCAATTAAACTAAAAAAACAAGCTTTATGTGAAGTTTATGAAGACCAAACTTAAATATTTTGAAACTAAGTTTAAAATTTATCGAAATAGATTAAGTAAACTGGTTAAAGTTAGTAAAACAAAGTATGACAATGATTATTTCCTTGAAAATGCAAACAATATCAAGAACATCTGGAAAGGTATTAAGCAAATAATAACCCTTAAGCCACAACAAGCTAACTTGCCAACCAAACTTGTGATAGGTGATTCCGTCCTAACTGATACAAAATGTATTGCAAATGCATTTAATGATTTATTTTCTAGTATTGGGAACAATTTGGCTAGATCGATCCATACCAGAAGTACCAAATGTATCTCCATTAGATTATCTTCCTGTTCCTCCAACATCAAGTTTTTATCTATTCTCTGTCACTTCAAGTGAAATAGAAGAAGAGATATCAAATCTTAAATCTAGAAAAGCTACTGGTCCTTTTAGCATACATGAATGGCATTATTGAAACTGTTAAAACATGTTGTATATAAACCATTAGAGATATTATTTAATTACTCTTTTTCACAAGGTAAAGTCCCTAGTAATTTAAAAATTGCCCGTGTAATCCCTGTTCACAAGAAAGAATATCTGACTTCATTTGATAATTATCGCCCAATTTCCCTTCTTTCAGTTTTTAACAGACTTCTTGAAAAATTAATGTATAACAGATTGATTACTTATTTTGATAAATTGAATATTCTGTGTGAAAATCAGTTTGGTTTTTGGAAAAACCACCCTACAATCCATGCCTTAATTCTTATAGCTGATAAGATTCAGAAAGCAATAGAAGAAGCAAATTACGCCTGTGGGATATTTCTTGACCTTAGTAAGGCCTTTGATACGGTCAATCATTCTATCTTGCTGATAAAACCTGAAGCCTATTGCAAAGGAATGGTTTTCCTCATACTTAAATAATAGGAAGCAATTCGTGTCAATTGGTAGTAGGGGAGGATGAAGAAAGAAAGGTCTGCACCGAAGCCTTTTTATGGAGATTCTTGAGTTCGTCCACGAATGCCGCTTTCCCTTCTCTTTCTCATTTTCTTAACAGCGTACCACAGGTATAATGATAAAGTGTCCGAAGACTACTGCAATGCTGATCAAATACAACGCTTGTCGAGGTTTATACGATATTTCGGCTGGCCAGTACCAGCCTTCTTCAGGTTTATTTTACAGTGGAGGTCACAAATGGATACAAGGCTTATATAAATTGTTAATTACGTAACTATGAGCGGGAATTACAAAATCGATGACATATGTTTTATACAATAGTAACACATAAAAGGAAATTACGAAATAGGTTTGAAAAGATAGTACAGATAGAGTAACAGCCGACAATAAAGGTCAAACGGTGAAATTACATTTCATCACGTCTATTCATTCCGAGTGGTTCGAGGGTTTTAGCTTTATAGATGAGATATGATTCACGTGCTTTTCTCACGGAATCGCGTTATTTAGTAGACACGTTTTCACTTCGTCGTAACGCCGCGTGGAAATACGGTTATGGCACCTCATGACTCCGGATTGGGATACCTATGGTTTGTATCACGTGATGGCATCTTTCCATATTTAGCGGTATGGCCGCTATCTTAGATGTTATTTCATCGATGCTGTGTATTTAGTTATTCAGGGAAACGATAGGCGACGACTACACTCCGTGTGTATGAAAAATGCTTCAAAAATATATTAGCAATGGGTTGAAATTAGTAACCTAGATACGTATGGCGTTCCAAGCAGTCTAACTAATCAATTCAGTCATCCAAATTAACGAGACAATGAATAAACGAGAATGACAAATGATATTCTAAAACAAATACCTTGGCAAGCAATGCGCTTTTTTTTTTGCAGGAAACAGTCACGTGGTGATATATCACTTCAATAAACATTATAAATAACATTTCAAACTCATTAATAATTCATGAGGCAAAACAAAGGAAATTAATAAAACATCAGTGTCTTTAATTTAATTCTACTAGAGATTTCGTCTTGATTTACATAAACATTTGCTTTAATTTTCTCGGCCAAAATAAGTCGTATCTCCAAAATAACTGAAAACATTACTCTCTACATCTAGACGTTTGATAAGTCGCGTCCGATCTTTATGGGATTTACAAATTCGCGCTTTCAGCTCGTAAATCCCATAAAGATCGTCCGCTCATACTTTATCTAGTACTTATCAAACTCATTAATAATTCATGAAGCAAAAACAAAGGAAATCACCGACCGATAGGTGACCTTTAAATCTGATACAGATTTCATCCTGATTTGTAAAAACATTAACTTTGGCTTTGATTTTCTCGGCCAAAATAAGTCGTATCGCCAAAATAACTGAAAACATGACTCTCTTCATCTAGACGTTTGATAAGTGCGGTGAAGAATTTCAGCTTGCTTTCAGCTCGAGTTTGTAAATCGGATAAAGCGGATCGGCCACTAATTCTGTATCTATTACTTAGATAGTACGGGCGTTCTTATTGGCTGATAGCCATGTTTTTTCATTAGCCTGTGCAAACATGGAAATGACGTCACACCGTAAGACAAGCCCGCTTTTTTTGCGATGTGGATTTGGGCGACTTCACACTCAACGTATGTACTGCTGTTTCCAGTTCTATACTACTCCATTTACTCAGTACTAAGTACTGTACTACTTCTAGCGGAACATCACTTCAAAAGTGTGTGTGAGTCAAGTTTTTCATTGCCTTTCTCGTCATCGTTTAAAACAACACTTGGAAAAAGTTACTATTCATTTAATTCTGCCAAAGTACGTGCCTCACTAATTGAAGCTATCTTGCACTAAAACCTGCCACCCCCTGTCTCTTGATTTCAAAATCTCCGTACCTTAATTAACAGTAAGTAGATGTTCTCTCGATACGATATTAAAACTCACACAGTCGCCGGATGTGCGTCAAACTGTTTATGAGCCTGTGAATCGTGCATTAATTGGCAAATGCAAAGGAACAAAGAAAATGTTAAAGAGTAAAAGGCGTCTTGATGTTTGCCCGAGGAAACTGATTTGCTGTTCTTAGGGTAAACATAAGCTATAACAAAATGCACGGCTGATTAATATATGGTTTCGGAAGAATAGATCTCATTAAAACCAAATCTAAACCCTATTTTCGCTCCCCACGGCGGTTAGCATACCTTAATCGACTTTAGTTGATCATACCACCCCGCCGACGCAGATCAACACTAGATTTTACAGGAACTAGTCACCCATCCTATAATCATCCGTCCATCTTGTTTTAGTACTGATTCGTATAATTTTGATGATTATATCCCATCCAAGGTGATCCGGTACTTCGTCCTTGCATTTTAGTAGTCTACATTTAAACTTAACCTATAGGAACAAAGTACGTAACGAAGATAAGTAACCACCACTTTACGAGACACAGTAGAATCTCACCAACTTAAACGCTCGCCTGAAGCCTAGGGAAAAACGTGGTCGACTTGTGGCAAGTTTATTTACATTTAGACTGAGTTCGAAGTTTCTATGGGCTCATAGTTGACGGGAAACGTACGGCTTCGAGTCAACTATCAGCCATATAAACATGGCTTATATGCTAGTTTTAAGAACATCAAATTTCCAATGGAAACTATCAGCCGATAGTTCCGAGACAAACACACCCTATTTGTCGTTATTGTTCATCACAAAATTGTCTTCCACTCTCAGCGGGCACTATTATACAAATAGACTGTGTCCGTCGAGGAACTATCGCCTGATAGTTGCCCGCGGAATATTGATGTTCTTAAAACAAATAGAAGCCCGAGAACGAAGTTCGAGGGCTTATATGCTAGTTTTAAGAACATCAAATTTCCAAGGGAAACTATCAGCCGATAGTTCCGAGACAAACACAGTCTATTTGTCGTTATTGTTCATCACAAAATTGTCTTCTGCTCTCAGCAGGCACTATTATACAAATAGACTGTGTCCGTCGAGGAACTATCGGCTGATAGTTGCCCGCGGAAATTTGATGTTCTTAAAACAAATATAAGCCCGAGAACGAAGTTCGAGGGCTTATATGCTAGTTTTAAGAACATCAAATTTCCAAGGGAAACTATCAGCCGATAGTTCCGAGACAAACACAGTCTATTTGTCGTTATTGTTCATCACAAAATTGTCTTCCGCTCTCAGCGGGCACTATCGCCTGATAGTTTGCCTCCGCGTACCACAACTATCACGTCACGTGATCGCTCTTGGCCAATGAGCGCGCGCCAAAATTTTGTGGTGAACTATAACGCCTGATAGTTTGGCGCGCGCTCATTGGCCAAAAGCGATCACGTGACGTGATAGTTGTCGTCCGCGGAAGCAAACTATCAGGCGATAGTGCCCGCTGAGCACGAAAGGCAATTTTGTGTTGAACAATAACGCAAATAGACTGTGTCTGTCTCGGAACTATCGGCTGATAGTTTCCCTTGGAAATTTGATGTTCTTAAAACTAGCATATAAGCCCTCGAACTTCGTTCTCGGGCTTATATTTGTTTTAAGAACATCAAATTTCCGCGAGCAACTATCAGCCGATAGTTCCTCGACGGACACAGTCTATTTGTATAATAGTGCCCGCTGAGAGTGGTAGACCATTTTGTGATGAACAATAACGACAAATAGACTGTGTTTGTCTCGGACCTATCGGCTGATAGTTTCCCTTGGAAATTTGATGTTCTTAAAACTAGCATATAAGCTCTCGAACTTCGTTCTCGGGCTTCTATTTGTTTTAAGAACATCCAATTTCCGCGAGCAACTATCAGCGATAGTTCCTCGACGGACACAGTCTATTTGTATAATACGATAGGCAACTAGTTCCTGTAAAAACTAGTGTTGGTCTGCGTCGGCGGGGAAGATAAACACTGGTATGTAATCAACTAAAGTCGATTGAGGTATGCTAACCGCCGTGGAAAGCGAGTAGCAGCTGACGTTTCGACCGTTAGCTCTTCGTCAGAGCAAAAAAGGTTTTTCATCCGCGGACGACAACTATCACGTGACGTGATCGGTTTTAGGCATTGAGAGCGCGTCAAAATTTTGTGGTGAACTATAATACCGAATAGGTAGTGAGTAGCTTAGCCAATCAAATTGCAGGATTCGTGATAGAATACTAGTTGGTTTCTACTAAAACGCATTAGCTCCAAGTGTATCTCAAGTCGACCCGTGGAGTCTTTCCTTACTCAGTTGGCGAACAGTTTCTCTCATTTATTTTTTTCAGTTGAGAAAATACACTTAGGTTTTATTAAAAAGTGACTATTTGACACTTATTTGACAATAATGTTTTAACCTATGAAGGACATTTCTATATTAGCTAAAGCTTGAAATATTAACGGTCGAACAAACCCGAAGGTTGAGACCTGATTGGCAAAGTAAGCCATTTCATTGTGCAAGGACGTGACAGTTTCATCAGTTCAAATCCACTGAAACTGCGTTTTGAGAAAGCTTTTAATATTAAAATGTTCCCCATGTTGAATTGTTGTCAAATAGTTCTGAGTTTTTCAAAAGATGTAATTCAAAGCTATTCAAAAACTGAGATAAAATAATATTCTTCAAGATTTGTTAGATTCTGATGTTTCAATGATGTGGATGATTTAAACAATATCACATTTAGTTCGTACTTTTCAGCATTCCTTGCCGCTGGACTGCCTAGCACTTAGCTGGACTAACACTTAAAGAATTTGAACCTTGTTTAATCCTTTTCACTCACTAAAGCGGCCAGAACCGACCAATATGAAGCATGTAACTGAAAAAAAAATTTGCATCCCATCTAGACATGCTGGGAATATGATGTTGCGATATTATTTCAAGGGATGAATTACTTAAAAGCTAGAACTATAACAGGAAGTCTACAGGAGCGATCGGTACTTCGCACATGAAATCAAAAGCAAATACAACATCAGCATTCATTTACTATACAGTACCTTCTTTATAATCTCTCCAACCACCAGATTGTTTTGCACAAAACATGTCAATTTCCTACACCCTTGCACCTCCAATTACTAGCCTGAATTCCAGCCGTCTTATACATTATCTCCTCTGGTTCATTCCTCCCGAGAGAGATGCCTGAATTCATTCGACGACAATGCCGTCCGTAACGTCACTTCCCCAAAATCGCAGTAGTGATTTTGATTGGTTCATATTTTATAATTTCGCATAATTATCATAAGTAACTCATCAGAGAAGACGGCAGGATTCACTTGGACTCGCGATGGTTGATCGTTGAGTTTCAGTGGAGTTATTGTATTTGGCAAAGACCTTGAATTCGTAAGGAAAACATCTGCATGGAAATGAAGTGTCCTGTAAAATAACCGGCCGACTGTCCTGGAAACATGTACATATTTTTCGCAAGTGTGTTTTGTGTCTGTGTTTCGAGTTGGCTCAACACGTGATAGGGTCAACATTTCAGATTCGACATCGCTCGGGACACTTAATTTATTTACAAACCTTAACACAGTGAAAACAAGATGGGGGAAACCAGGGAAAGAGTCCCATCTCTCAAATATATGTAAAAAGCTTAATGTTTCTTATAACTTCCTTCGTTGTAAAGCCTTCCAACAGGCTGAGGATATTTCAACTGGCGCAATTGTCGGAGACGTTTTTTTTTATCCAGACGGCCAGAGATTTATTCGACACGCGAGTGAAGTTTTTCGATGGTAATGGCAAGATGTTGAGTTTTTCTAGGAGGACTTTGGATGGAAATTTATCACATTTTACGAAATGATTAGGGATTAGCTGGCGCTAAATGCACGTGCCCTGACGTGATGAAATAATTTGAACCGACATTTGTAAGTAAAACACACAAAAAACTTATGTGTAATAATATTCGTTTCTGTTAAAAGTAATGCCATCAAAGATAATAATAGTAGTAAATGGTCCGATTCTTCAGTTTTCCAGGCCAGCGTCCACGCTTTCACTCGGCGGTCACTTCATGACATGAGTAAGAATTCGGGATCGGAACGACCCCAGTGATCGTTATAAATGTCAGCCTCCTTCAAGATGTAGAAAATGAACACTAGCACTAATATTTGTAAAGTCACCACTCTACTCGAAAATAAAACTGCATGCAAATCTAGATAGATGACTTTATTTCACATTTAGAACGACACACCCTAAATATTCACAAGGGATAGCTATTAGCTATGCTACAATAGCACCTGTAATAAAGACTTTATTTTATGAGGGTGAGCACTGTGCTTGGACAGTGAAGTTAGAAATAATATTATCAGTCCTTGAATCCTTTTGAAAAGCATTATTGATTTCTAAAAATGTTGAAAAGTATGGGTTGGTAAACCCTGCTAAAAATAATTGTTTTTTTCTAAAATACAAAAAAACACATCTCAATTAATATTGTAATATGTTTGAGCAAGTTAAGTTCAGAAATAGTGTTATGTGAAATTGATTTATTATAATTACTGGGAGCAGGAGACAGTCATGTGCTGGTATCATACTTTGCGAGGGGGAGGGACATTGGGATTTGCGGTGTGGGTCAGTTTTTAGTGCGGTATTTCGGTGAATTAAATCCTATATTGCGGTATTGCGGTGATCTCAAATCCTGCGGTGTGCGTTGTTTGTGCTTTCAAACCTGCGGTGTTCGGTGAAACGTGTATTTTCAAAGTCAAATCAATGTAAATCACGGGACTCTTAAAATAATTATTGCGTCATTGCGGTGTCGGTATGTTGTCAACGTTACATGCGGTGATGCGGTGTTTTAGGATATGTCCCCCTCCTGTTTCCTTTCCATTTGCCAGGCCATTTGCCCACAGCTGCTAGTGAACTAGCCGATCGCTCGCTCGCAAGGCCAGCGATTATAATTTTTAATTACAAAACTAATTAAAATTGAGGACTTCCAATTCCCTTTTCAAAGGTACACACTATATACACGCTATCCGAAAAAAAAACCGGGGGAAAAAGAACTAAAAAGAAATGGCTACAGCACGAGGTATTCCCAGGTGCTCACCCATCCAGTTACTAACCTCGCCCGATCGGGCTTAACTTTGGTGATCGGATGAGACTGCAGAGAGGCCACAGGGAACCCAACTAGGTCGGTCAGCAGGTGCATCATGACAATTACACATGAAGAAAACGTTTGCTGTTTTATTATTTTCTCCAACATTTCGGCAAAGCTGCTTTCTAACGATATCATTTGGCCCGAGTTCGGTTGGCAGTGCCAGCCTCGTGTTCTTTTTGTCCTTCTCACGACGTGGTTGGATATTGTGACATCACTGCTTCGGTTCACAACAAGTACCTCGAGAAAGCGAAATCGAGAGGTCTATGAAATAAACGTGTGTCAAAGTTACATGCGGTGATGCGGTGTTTTCGGATTCTTTTTGCGGTGTTGTGGTATTGAGAGCCCCCCCCCCCAATGTCCCCCTCCTTTGTTAACAAATGAATTGAGCTTGTGCTCTCCATTCTCCATGGGAAAGATGTTGTCATGGATGCTGGTGGAAAGCTATCTTTAAAACGTTGTTTAACAAAGATCGACAATGGATTGGAGGTGGAAAATAGCAATTTCAAACAGGTTTTGCAAATAACACTACATATCTCGTACAAGTGCCTTTAAATATACGAATTAAGATTTGTTTGCCATCTAGTACAACCACGTGATTGCATTCCTGCAAACTGTCCATTAAATTATCACGAACATCAGTAGTGAATCAATTATCTGGCTCCCCTAGCACAAACCATGACAAAAATTTGCTTGAACTACATGTATTCACCTATAATATTCCTTGCTGGCCCGAGTTAAGGCCTCATCGATTATTTGTTTACACTCGCAGTGGTATTTAAGACTGTCGATCGATACTCTCTTCAATGAATTGTTCTTTCCTGTGAAAGGGTCTTTGTATTTCTTCGTAAATTCGCCATTATCCTTCCATGCTTTTCTGCTGCATGATTTACAAAGGTAATATCTCTTCCTGTCTCGAACCGAACGGCAAATCGAGAGACTTTATATACTAGCAAACAGAAGACAGATCACTGTTCAGTGATTGACTCCAAATGTTATAACGATTTGTTGCTCCAAAAAGGTTTTCACAAAATACATTTAAGAGGCACTTGAGAAGCAAATGGTGCAGATAAGTATATATAGGGCCTTCATTTCTCAAGGCAACGATCTGACCTTCGATTCCTATCTTTACAGCTGTCATGCATGGCAATTATTTGCATGACTGTAAAAATTTTAATCCGCTTTGACGTCACTGGACGGCATTAATATTGTTTTTAATCCGCTTTTATGTCAATGGACGGCAAAACGATTCAGATTTCAGAGGTCTCTCTCGAGAGGAACGAATCATAGGAGACAGCTGAAATTCAGGCTACTCCAATTGCATGCTGGATATAAATGGACAAAAATCGACAGGGCCGGGATACTTCTGTATGGTTCTTTAATGTCTTTTTACCCTACAACCAAGAAAGGTGATTTTGATCCAAGTCGAGGCCTTAATTAAACCGACAAAAACACAACCTGGTAGAGAGATCACCAACAGCAGATCGAGATTCGAGAATTTCAATGAAGAATATTTTGATGTGTGTCAAAGGAGAAACATAACAGAAAAACCCAGTGAAATACCCTCACAAAGCTTACTAAAAGCAAACCAAATAGTTGTCAGTCTTCGCCAGACTTTATGATATCTTCTGGCTCGCTTGCAGTGGCTTATTCGACCAAAATGAGAGCAGTTTTCATTCCGAATCCTGCAGAAGACAGAGAAGAAGGGTCACGAGTCATCGCTATTGGCCGGTAACAAAACGAGCAGGGGACTGGGACCGAGTTTATCAGAATTACTCTAATTATAAAATGAAGTTCAGCACATGATAGAGCATGTTGAAATTAGCATGCGTGCCAAGTTTGACGTGATTCGAGTGAATTTCGTCTGAATTATAAGCAATTGAAATTTCTTTGTCCCTCCAAATTTTTACAATGAATCAGTATGGTTTGGAGGGACAACGTTAAAAAATAAGAGAGTTTGTATGGGAAAATTGACACATTTGATGCCTTCTAGCATCGTCAATATTGAGCCAAAGTTCACGAAACTTTCCAGACAGGCTAAGTTTGATCTGTTATTTTGGAAAATAATGCTCACTTTGACTAGTTATTAATTGAATTAGTTTTACTGACTCGGTTCCAGTCCCCCACTCGTTTTGTTACCGGCTAATTGCCGTAGAATTCTCCCGAATGGCATTGTGGTGAAAGCTTGAGCTCTTGGCTGAAGGGCAGCAGTACGTACTAACTAACCAGGGCTAAGTCAGACTTGAACTGATAGTAGAGGTTTGAGTTAGCACTCTGGATAAATTCACCAAAATGAGCTCAAATACGTCCAGGAGTGAAAGACAGAGATTAGTCAAAGACGAAGATCAGTAAAATAAAAGCAGTACAGTATGTTGCATAGTACTATAGTATCCGACCAGTTTGTCGAACAAAAATGTGAAATTTATTCCAGAGACCAATAAAAGCCGGTTATATTGTAAATAAAAATCGACTTGCGCGGACCAGAGACTATACACCGGCCGCGCGTCAGTGACGGCCGGTTATACCTTGTAAATATCATGCCGACATGTCTCGATTAGCAGAAATTCTAAGATTTTTATATTTGTAGTTGAATCTAGTTAGGTCTCAGAAAATAAGAAGTTGTTTAATTACTCATACGATAGACTTTTGAACAATATGTGTTCAACTGGCCGCGGAAACTGGCAGCAGTAAAGGCGAAATCTGAGTGCAGACTGATACATGACTCCTATTAGTAAATATTAATTCAATTCTAGCTGGTATTGATGGGCAGCAGTTCCGATAAATGAAGTTTGTATAATATACGAATAGAATGTCCTGCTAAATTGATATTACTTATATAGAGTGAAATAAATGCGAAATTAGCAAGAATGAAACCACCGTAGTTGATCTACGGTAGTTTCAGAGCGCAGTGAATTGTGTAAATTTTCTCCTTTTAACTTTTACTCACCTGAATATTTGAGTCTGTCTTAAACTATTAGGCCGCCTAAACTACCAATCGATAGCTTAAGTGTTCGGATTCTATTCGGAATACTTCGTTAACTGATTCGGCTATATTTAATAATCCCCAGCCAAACGATACCGGTACTGGATACTACAGGGCAACATGCTCTATACATACTCTTGCATGGCTTCTTGAATAACCCCTGAATAACACTGAATGAAGACCAACACAAACAGCATTGAAACGTAGACGAGCGAGCAACTGTGAAAATAGAACATCCAGGCGATGAAAGTAAAGCAATAAACGACACTTACCAGTAGGCGGAAGTATCCACGATATTGTAATCCAACTCACAATAAATGTGGATAGTATTCTATAATAGTCAGCATCCATTACTGGTCAATTCTTTGGGAAAATCTTTTAATCAGAATGGTTGGTCCTTTCTACGTTAAATACTCTCATTTGCTCCAAACGTACTCTTATATCCGGCAGAAGTGGCGCTCTCAGCATTTCGAAGACCTGAATAAATTAACGGATCTTCGCAATGAACAAAGCTTAAGGTCAAACTACCTGTCAATATATCATTCTATTCTGCGAATGTCGTTCTAAACGAAGTTGAAGTGTCAGTTTGTTTCTAGGACATGATCAGTATATTACTGAACAATGTTTGTAAACAGAGGGGCGTGCAGGGGGTTTCTCGTGACGTGTGATCGGACGTTATTTTCCGTGATGCGTGATTAAAAAAAAAAATTCGTGATGCGTGGCCAACGGATTTCGTGTGATGCGTGAGGAAGCCAAATAAACATCCGATATTTTGTTTTCACGTGATTTTTCTCCGAGACCTCCAAATACTCCGAAACTGACGGAAGCACTCCTCAATTTACAAAAACGATTTTTCTTATCACTATTTTGTATTTTGAAGGAAATACTACATTGTAGCTCTCCCTGAAAGTTCCTGCGGCTTATATACGATCTTATTCGCGTTACTTGCTTATTTTCGTGATTCGGGAAAATGAATTTCTTCTATTAGTGGCGTGATTCGTTATATATACTTATTGTTCATGCCACGCTGAGATCCCACCCACCCCAATGTACTCCCCTCTAAATAGTTCTTCTCCAACAATTAATAACAAACATATCCTGTACCAAAGGATCCATTTCATCTCTACCTACTAAACATACGGCCCCTAAGGGCAACTCGCGGATGGTCAGCGAGGTATTTTGGCATATGCTACAACTGCGACCTGTCTGAGAGGACAAATAACTTATCAATTAGGGCATTTTAATTTTGACAGAAATGCTTTCATAAAGCAACGCCGTTTAGTTACGTGATCGAATTTAATAATTTCCAGGTAGCTTTACCCCTTGTCGTCTTACACCACAAGTTATGGACTTTTGCTTATACCCATTTGATTTATAGAGCTATCATGTTATAATTATGTGTTGGTGTTTTCATATATTTTAAAATGAATAACAAAGACTACTTTAAAGCAGTGTATACGGGTTGCTTGACAATTTACACCCACATTCCGGTCATTTCAGTTGGAATGTAAATATACACATTCCTTCGATTCGTCCCATGGAAAATTCCTGAAATTAAGGCCGGTGATATATAGTCTTCAGAGGTAGTCCAAAATTCCCAACCGGTACGATCGACCGCGAATTTTGTGTTCCATTTACCAGTTTTACCAGTCTCCCCAGTTTGCGCCTAAACTAAAAGAAAACAGAGGCAACACCCCTGTTTCTAATTTTAAGTACGTACGCGTATTTACGTCAGTTTAATGTTTCGCGAAAAACAAGAAAACGACTATGCATAAGACTTTAACAGGTTGAAGTTTACTAAGTTATAACACTATTTACTAAAACGTTTAAGACCTCGGAAAGTTATATTTGAAGTGCAGAGCCTTCGTTCTTTTGGCCAGCTGAGCATAACGTTATGCCGCGGTGTGGCGTGGAACTGATATGTACACAGGCAGCCCGCAAATGATCTGGAAGTCACCTAGACGGTTTGTGTATAAAATGGAACACGTTCAGTTAACGTTCCCAAACCCAATTTCCCGATTGCAATATTCGGTTCCATTTACACGAATTCAGACCGACCAGACTGCCGATGTAATTAGTAAACAACCAAGATCAAATATCTATTGGGAGATGACAGGTCTGGTAAATACTGCGCATGTCCAATCAGCGGTAGAAATCGCTCTAAATGCTCCGATATGGTTTCGTTCTATTTAAAAACTAGACACATCGCAAAAACACCGAGGGTTAAGCGGGGAAACCTCAAGAGTTAAGCATTAGTTTAGTCAGCAAGCGAATTAAATTAGGGACTAATTCATGGTAAGGACTTAAAAATCGAAAGATGTATACCAGATTGCACAGGCTAGCCATTACATTTGCATTTAAAAACATTTTGACGAGATTTTTAGTTTTCTTTGCTGCGAACCTGCTAACAACTTCATCTTTTCTAATCACACTCGGCTTTTCTTCCGGGCTCTGTGACTGATTCTCTCGTGGTCTAAAGATATTTATATCCTGGATACCAGATGTTCCGATAACTCTTCGCGCTTTTCGAGGTTTTAATGGTTATAATAGATGTTCATGTGCCAGATAAATAAAACTCTGGCAGCAGGGGTAAGATAACTTAAAATAAATTAAACAAGAAAATGCACAACATTTTAATTCAAAGCCTTGCGTTGTGCCTCGGTCATCAGTACGAAAGAAATAAATCACACATTTTATGTGCTTACAGGCAAAACAACGCATGATGTTGGAGGACACTCGTATAAGAAATATATAAACATTGGTATAATCAACTAAAGTCGATTAAGGTATGCTAACCTCCGTCGTAAGCGAGTAGCAGCTTCGAGCGCGAGCCCTTCGTCAGAGCAAAATAGGGAATTGTGGGTGGAGAGACGGTTTATAAAGTGTTGAGTGCATGATTACCGCTGAGGAAACATGCAGTCGGATCAATTAGGATCAAAGGAAATTGCGCCAATAATAGAAATGCTAATAGCTGTAACAAGAACAATAATTGTGTTGATGAGTGTTGATGAATAAACTAACGAAACATGCTGATCTGAGTGAATTCGTGATTATGCCATGGTAGCCTCGGATTCTTTTGTTCTCCAAGGCACATTTAAACCACTAATTCTCAATGATGGGAGGGATATTTAGAAATATGCGCTTCTGGGTGAAAAACACTGAATCCAAACTGACCGGTCTTCATTATACCCGTCAACGTAATCCATGTGGGATGAGCTATTTTAATTTGCATTTTTCAAGCCCGCTTCTTCCATGTGGGATACTTAAAACCATGAACGTGCATGCTCTTTGAATATTTAGTCAACCGCATGATTACATTGTATTTTATGTTATTCTTCTCAAAAACAACACGCTTGTCCCCAAGGGAAGCCAGGGTCGTTCAAACAATGGCGCTCGGTCAAGTTAATAGAGTGGAATGGTTATGAAACCCGGCAAACTTCAAAAGGGCTAACAAAGGCGCTGCGATTTATGTTGGAAGGGGGCAAGACAAAAGATTGTGCACGGTCATAGTTCATTAGCGTCCCCTGAACGACTGAACTCACACGTTTCTATTGGCTGATTGATTAACACATTGGAATTTCTATTGTGTTTTGTGCAGGGTAGTGGTTGAAAACAGCTAACAAAGACATATAACAAAGAAGGTCGCTGGGTTTCATAACCATTTCACTCTATTAACTATGGTCAAACATTAAACAAAACTCAACTGCGACATATTTAGTTTCTGCAGAGAAAACTAAACTTCTCAGAGATTTGTTCCGTTCCTCGGCGATCATGGTATAACAAACGTATACCATGGCATTTCAAGCCTCGGGAAGATTTGTAAGCTCGAGGGGCAATTTAAATCACTAATACCCCGAAATGCCATGGTTATAACTAATAATTATTTGTGTTTACGGTATCGGTAATACCTTGATGAAGAGAAATGCCGCATACAGTGATGTGATTAATACAATGGCCTGGAAGGTTAAAGTGGCGAGCTACAGGTTTGGAGAGATCTCGGCTAGCGCTCGAAACGTCAGCTGCTACTCGCTTCCTACGGTGGTTAGCATACCTTAATCGACTTTAGTTGATTATACCCGTGTTTATCTTCCCCGCCGACCCAGACCAACACTATTGTTTACAGTAACTAGTAACCGATCGTAAGAAACTGGACCCTGAAAGCGAAATAGGGCTCAAACTTGGATCCAGTACGTTAAGCTTTCCGAATGTGCTACCTATAGCTATCAACATTCCTCGTGCGTTACGTCTAAAATAAACACATAGAGATTACATAATGAGATGTGCTGGCGTATAGTATTTACGCACGAGTTTGTTCTCACAAAACGAACGAGCGAGGTACGAGCGAGTGAGTTTTGTGAAAACAAACACCTGTGTAAATACCATACAAAAGCACTTTCCATCTTGTAATTTGTTTATTATATACATACTGAGATTTTTCTCCAATATCAAACAGGTTTTATTAGGTCTTGTCATTGAACACGTACATTTGTAGCTCAGTTTCAATTTTTTGTTTTGCATTTCGTATCCGACTCAACGTAGACTAAAATTTATGCTCGATACAATCAAAATGGAAAGAAAATCTTACTTTCTAAACTGACATCATGCAGCCTTGAAATAGTTTTCAACATCAATATGAAACTGTCTTTGATTCAACAAATAAAGTTTACACGTTTACATCATCAATAGATTAGTATACCTGCTTTTTAAAAGTTGTTTGCTACGAGTTTCCAGACATCTCCACGGCTTGTAGGTTTTCTCTGCTCACAGAATATTTACAAATGTCGATGGTCTATGGAAGTTGAAATCACTCCACGAAGGATTGAAAGCTCGTAATCTTCGCCGTATTTTCTTTTGACACTAAGAATGATTTCACATAGATTATCTCAATATCAGTTGATTTTTTTCGGTAGAATTTCGCTTCTTCTTTGTCTCTTTAAGTAACTTCACGTCTGTTTATCTAAGTTCTTGCTCTTGTGATTTTGTTTTCTTGGTCGATAATATACTCCTCAATTGACTTTGAAGTTTTAAAATCGTTAGGTGGCAGTTTACAGATCAATATTACATTATTTAAAAAAAGTTAAAACCTCCAACTTTCGTAGTGAATGAAAGTGGCGCCTCCTATATGTTTTGGCAGGTGTTTTCTGATTGGACGAAGCGCTTTTCGTATGTGTGAAAAATTCGTTTCGCGATTCTGATTGGCTAAGGAAAATTGTGAAGTGGGTTTTCGCATGTTGAATGATTCCATTCGTAAATCTCAGTATGTATGTAATAAATAAAAATATGAGGTTAAGTGAATAGAAAGAGCAAGGCTCTTTTAACAAGAACATATACATGGCAAGCACTAGGACAGTAATGTTGAGATCGATTCTTGTTCTCTCAGCTTCATCGGCGCCATAGACCCATTGCATAAATGGCGTCCAATTTAAATAGGTATTGTGCTGGAGACTCTAGCCTCGTGTTCATGTTGGTACACAAAAGCATTTTCACAAGAATGTGAGACTAAAGATTGCTAGACAATGTTATTCAAATTGTATGCCATTTATGCAATTCTCTGTGAGTGCGCGGTGCAAGCTTTATTTCTGTATTCGAGTTCACGAAAAGACTACAACCTTTTCGAAAAACAGAAATGATAATAACATCTACATTTGTCTAAAATGTCCTTCTATTTAGATGATGTAACCGGGATTTACAGTGCATTATGTTATGATCTAACTCATACTAAGTTTTGATTGTAACTTTACAACAAATATTCAAAGATAGTGTTCATGATCCTAAATGATTGGTATATCGATCATCAACCAGAAAACCTAGAAAATCGCCATAGGGTTTCATTGGTGTATTTTCCCTTCTCACTGCATCAAAATGATTATTGGTATATTTTGTGATTGATTATAGTTTAAACTTGACTATAAGTTTGTAGCTTTTCGTATGTGGAAGGAAGAGTCTTCGTTTTTAGAGGTTCGTACACATGTGGGTCAGGAGATGAGGCTTCTGATTGGTTGTCGACATTATGCCTAGTTCCAGAATAAAGAGGGAAGGAAGTCGGGTTGCGTTCAGTTGATGAAGATATTTTCGTGGTTGGACTCAATGCCTGATAATGACTTTGTACTGGAAGAAAAAGTGAAGTAGCATAACCACTAGAATTTGGACAGGACACGTCAGGGTCGGCAATAGAATGTCCCTTGTCCATGCTCCCAGAATATACTCGGGTGGAAGGACGACCAACGGTTTCGTAGTCGTCATTGTTTGTTGTTGAGACTAGAGGAGGAGCACTGTTTCGTGATGTATGAGTGTTGGCCATTTCGATTGCATCCTGTAAATTGAACACGGAATAACATACGATAATACTTAGTATATGTTGGTCGTGCATTAAACGTTTTGCCCTGTTGCAATATATACAATTAAGGAAGTGATTACACTATGAAGCTTGTTACTCAACATCGAAACATTCCTCCTTGAATGGCTCAGTGTGATACCAGAGGAGCTGGCATGTTTTGCTTTTATTCTTTTAAATCTTTAAAATAGTTAACGCTTTTTACATGGTTTTGAATATTGAGAATATAAACATAAAAGTTAGCATACCCGCGGTATAATTTTGAAATGACAATCGAATCCATTTGTAAATCAATTATGAGCTTAAAATAATAATAATGGCCATATTTATATAGCGCCATATCACCATAGTTCCATGGCGCTTTACTGATAATCCTGTCAGTGAAGTTACAGACTGCTTATATACGAGCTGCTATACCGGGTGACAATCCCCTGCTCTTTTTCGAGTAAAAGCAAAGTAAAGCAACTTTATTAAATGTCGATAAACTCGTGACAGTCTGGTGAGGCTGATAAACTTGAGGCCGACGTGGGACCTACGATTTTATGTCCTTATCCAAGAAGACGTGAAGGTCTAACCATTTGCAGTTCGAACACAAATGCAGCACCTTCTAGTCAGTTATTTTAAGACCCTGAGTGTTGATCCGGCCGGGGTTTAACCCGCGACCTCCCGCACGACAGACCGAAGCTTAACCACTGAGCTAACCGGGAGGGACTGGAGCTTAACCACTGAGCTAACCGGGAGTGCAGAGTAGCACATCAAGCCACAGGCAGCCCAAGCTCACGATTTGTGGCTCTTACAAATCCTACGGTAGATTACGTGATTGCTCGCGCAAGATCGATTGCGTGATCTAGCGCGCTAGAGTCACCGTTTTCTCCAGAAATTTTCCAGTGTCTGTCCTAATATTGACAATGATTTTCGTCATAACATGGTCAAAATAGCTGTGGATCCACGAGGCGTCTGCTTTCCCGAACTCTATAAAAATACATAATCTACTCTAAACTGTTTGTTTCTACTTAAGAACGTTATGTAAATATCCTGAATAAGAGATTTTAATCACGAACTAGAAGATTATGTATTTAATTCAAGACCATTTCTCAGTTCTAGTTCTAAAAGATCGGTAGAACTTGTCACAAAGTCAATCACAAATTAGCCGAAAATGCTTTGTTCGACTCGAGAGAAAGCTCAAATTTTGACAAATGGCACCACAGAAGGAAGTTTGACTCACCGATTAACTTTTCCCAGTGATGAAATGCTTTTAAAATCCTCATTTTCTTGATTTTTGGAACAGATGTGTATACAACCTGAATTCACAAATCTCTGCAAAGCCCGCTTCGAAAGCCGGCCGCGCGTCTGTTAAAATATTGCATATGAAAATTAGCCAATCAGATTGCGAGAAAATTGGCGGTTGTTGTAAAATCACTAATAGAGTTTGCATTGATTTCTTATCGTGGTAAAATAAAGGTAATAAAATAACATTTTGCAATAAATGTACCTCGAGTGTCCTTTTCTTATGTCCTTGGGTATTCTCTGCTATTTTGGGCTCGTTTGGATCGGTTTTAGAGAGCTTTTGATTTTTGAGATCTCTCTCTATAATGAAATGACAAGGCTGCACAGTCCATTGAGCACATCAAATCACTCGAAGGGCAATAAAGCACTCTAAAATCACTTCAATCGTCGCCATACTCCACTAAAGGACGTACCGAATGTCTGTCTACGTTTATTTCGGGGTGGAATTCCAAAATTTTACATTTTAGCCCTCATAAACGACTTATTTGTGGCATCAAAAACCGCTATTTCAAAACCCTCGGATGCTGGTAACTTAGTCCCGAGACAGCGGGACGTCCCGTGGATGGCAGATGTACTCTGATTGGTTGGTCATCGTCACGTGGTGGAGTCTAACAAACCCCACGTGCACGTGACGACAACCAACCAATCAGATCGCATTTGCCATCCGCGGGACGTCCCGCTGTCTCGGGACTAAGTTACCAGCATCCGAGGGTTTTGAAATAGCGGTTTTTGATGCCACAAATATGTCGTTTATGAGGGCTAAAATGTATTTTTTTGCAATTCCACCCCGAAATAAACGTAGACAGACATTCGGTACGTCCTTTTGTGGAGTGTGGCGAGGATTGAAGTGATTTTAGAGTGCTTTATTGCCCTTCGAGTGATTTGATGTGCTCAATGGACTGTGCAGCCTTGTCATTTCATTATAGAGAGAGATCTCAAAAAATCAAAAGCTCTCTAAAACCGATCCAAACGAGCCCAAAATAGCAGAGAATACCCAAGGACATAAGAAAAGGACACTCGAGGTACATTTATTGCAAAATGTTATTTTATTACCTTTATTTTACCACGATAAGAAATCAATGCAAACTCTATTAGTGAGATGACAAGGAAAATTTCTGGAGAAAACGGTGACTCTAGCGCGCGCTAGATCACGCAATCGATCTTGCGCGAGCAATCACGTAATCTACCGTAGGATTTGTAAGAGCCACAAATCGTGAGCTTGTGCTGCCTGTGATCAAACTCTTTAATTTACGGCCCCTTCAAATACTGGTTAGCAATAGAACCTACTTATAACCATAGTTAATAGAGTGGAATGGTTAGGAAACCCGGCAAACTTCAAAAGGGCTAACAAAGGCGCTGCGATTTAGGTTGGAAGGGGTAAGACAAAAGATTGTGCACGATCATAGTTCATTAGCGTTCCCTGAACGACTGAACTCACACGTTTCTATTGGCTGATTGATTAACATGTTGGAATTTCTATTGTGTTTTGTGCACGGTGGTGGTTGAAAAAAGCTAACAAAGACATATAACAAAGAAGGTCCCTGAGTTTCCTAACCATTCCACTTGGTTAACTATGTTATAACATACCATCTGATAGTAAAGTAACAAGAATATTACTTACATCGTAAATTGGATTGTCTGCTTCAGCATCCGTAGATATGCTATACAGAGAAAAACAATTGTCTTCAGAATTTCGGAAATTATTTTCTGTCGAATGGTCTATATATTGCATTGGAATTTAATATCAAATTTCGTATCTTCGACGCAAAATATATCATTTGGCAAACCACGATGATTTTAATAGTTAAAAAGTAACAATGAATAAATGAACTAATGTAATGATGCTTATTCATAAAAGCAAAATATACTGATATGGCAATATGATCATTGTATCTTTAATTTCAAAGCTAAATATTAATTCTAGAATAAAAATGCATGTCAAAATAAGCAATGAAAATAAAATTTACGTAAAATTACACCTGATATATATATGATATATGATCGCCAACAGTAGGAATACCATCACAAGCGATGATTTATGACGTCATTTATACCTGGTTAATGCAGTTGAAGAGTAAAATATATATGATGAAGCATTTTTTGAGTAACACTTTCTTTCAGTATTCCAATCCCTCAGTAGTCACTATCATCATAGCTATGTACTAAATTGAATTTAGATTCAACATGTAAATAGTACATTTTTTCTTCAGTGATCCTTGTCAATTTTGTGTTGCACATTCAGGGTAGGTCTGGGGTTTTGTGTATACTGTATCCAAGGCTTTTTAAATTTAGCATACGGTATTTTACATTGAAATATTGCTATTTAATAAATGAAATTTTGGGATTTTCTGGTATAAAGTATACGGCAAGATTTTCACTTATGATTAGAATGTCACAATTTAAGGTATTTATGTATTGTGAGGAATTTTTAAAATGTATGTTGGTATATCACTACTCCCTCCCCCCTCCCCCCTGGCCGAGACTGCACATTCTGATGATAGCACAGGCTTTAAAAAACCTAGCATCAAAAAATGCTCTCTTGTATTGGCCATTTTTTTAGTTACTATGGTTCATTTAAGTATCACATATCTTCAAGATGTGGATGTTTATATGAAACCACATAGACCTATACGAGAAAAAAAGGAAAACTGTTGTCTATATTATCTCTACTAAATTAAGTGCTAAAAGTTAAAGCTTCAAGTATCATCATCTTTCTTCACAGGGACATTGCAATTCTATATTTTTTTTAAATTATAATGATATTTTAAATTGTAATGATATTCACGTTGTATCATATTAGTTTATCTGTGAGTAACAGGCCTAGTTATATTACAGGTTTGTGGTATATCCATTTGCAAACTTACCTTTTACTTTCTTTTAGTTTGTTTTCTGTTAAGAAAGAAGAACAATATTTCAACATTAATTACTGACATGAATTACTGGTATAAAAATGACGAGGAGGTATTTTAAAACAATTAAAGAACACCTTAACATAGTTTATTTTTAAATATCTGACGAAAATAAGTAATATTTTATAAAAGACATTGCGAAACGGTGTTAGTCAGCATAAAATACAGATTAACCTACACTTTGTGTAAACTATACATGCTTCAATTCTATATACTCGTTTAACCATCAACTATTTCCTCTCTCTTGATTGGTGGAATTGCGTCACGTGACCTGATAGACGACGCATATCAGCGAATACACCTGTGAGCGTAGCGCGCGTAAGCCTCCCTTAAAAGACATATTTGAAGGATTATAAAGACGAGCATAATAATAATAATAATAATAATAACACTTTATTTAATGAGGATATGCAGATAAAGTTTACACTTGTTTCCAATCTGGTCCTCCTAACTATTATATGCCAAGATAGAAACATGATATAATTACATTATAAGACATAATAGATAATTATTTAACTACTCAAAAAGGAATATACATTATTGGGAAGATATGAAAAAACATTGAATAAAATATAAACACTATAGCTTTAGAATTATACAATTAAAAACATATATGTAAACGAAAGGTGGTTACATGTATTAAGGAATGGATCTAGAAACATCGTTAGACATCACAGTCAGTAAAACCTATTGCTCTTCAACTCATTAGCATTAGTGAGTCTAGTTTTAAAATATTTCCTACAAAATCTATTAAATTCTGGTAATGTATCAGATTTAGTAGCAGTGACAGGAAAACTATTCCATAGCGACGGTGCTAGAAATGAAAAACAACGCTTTCCGGCATTAGTTTTAGGTTTAGGTAGGTATAGCTTATTATTTACAACGGCTCTAGTAGAATAATGATAGGAAGGTCTTGACAATAGCTTAGCGAGACATTCCGGACCAATATTATTTAAACATTTAAAAGTCTGCGTTAGGATTCGTTGGCGAATAGCTTCATATATTGGAATCATCTTAAGGTCCTTGAATAGACTTAGGGATGGAATAGTAATATTTGTTGTAGTATTACCGTTGTTCTGTAACTGATGACCGACCACTCTACGAAACCAAGACGAGGCCGTCCGTTGCACGTAGTGCCGACAGCGCGGACAAGGCACGAACTTCCGAGAGAGTAAACAGTGCGCTGTCGGTATGGCTTCGTGTAACGGGCGCTCATAATACAGTACAGCGGTAATACTACATCGAAACAAGATGGCGGGGACTTCAACGGAATCACTCGGCATTGATGCACGCATGTCACTATTCCGCTCCCTGTTTAAGATATAACTAGGATATAGACAGATATAAGGTTAACTTCCTACTGTCGACCTGGCATTTGTGCCCTTATACATATTGTGTACGATTTACCATTGTTTTGTAAAGACAATAACCTTCTTTTGGCTTTGAAATATGCAGTGATTTTTGTCCTTGGACATTTATCTGTTCCTCGAAAATCACAGTTCCCTCGAGCTCCGTTCTTGGGAACTGTTCACTTCTCGGAAGAGATATATCGGCGGACAAATATTAGTGCATATTTCAACGCCACGAGTTTATTTATACGAATAAATATACGAATCTATGTCATCTAAATCTCTGTCTGCAACATAGTTTTCACAAACCGTTTAATGGGTGTGGGGCACGTGTCCTCCATATGTAAAGCAGTAACAAAACGATAACAACAACAAGCACTGCGATGATCGTCACACATACGGCGATAATGGCTGCGCCTGAAAAGTTTAAATAAACAAAACTGCTAAATGAACACCACACAAAACCACAATTTCTTTGATTTCGAAAGAATCAACAAACATAGGAAATACGTGTATGAATGTTTACCTAAAAAGAGTTTTAATCAAAAGATGAATATTGCATCTGACAAAACAATGGTAGTACAGAGGTGTATTAAGGATACGAAAAGTTATAAGAATTGAAATGAGGATTAGAATGTATTCAGACAAGCATCTCGACGCCCATTAGGTTATCGTCAAGATTAATACTCACAATCGCAGGGAGAGACTTGTTCTGCATATTTTTCGATTGGTTCTTAAAAAGGAGATAATAGATTTTACAGTTCATAGAAAATACAGAAAAGGGAGGGGGAAATCGAAATTAACGTGAGGAAATACGATCAACATAACTAAGGACAAATTATGAGTTGTTGGACCTACAAGGTCTAATAGCAACATAATTTATTATAATTTTTTTATCTCGCTGTGCGCAGCATTTTGGGCAAAATTATTGACTTCCAGGTAATTGGTGCAGTAATATCAAAACATGTTTGTAACGCTGATGAGTAATATTTGTATAGAAGCGACTTGAACTGATTGGTAACGCTAGAATTAGGCAGATTGTTCCATAGCTTGGTAAAACGGTTGAAATAACTATTTTAGTGCGACATTTTTGTACAAGAAGATCTAGTGGTGAGCTGTTGCGCGTAACTCTGTTTACTGGTCTTAGGTTAATGTAGTCATTCATACGAATGGAATAGTGGCCGGTGCAAAATTCAGGTATATTATCTCATGCCAATAGGAAAGCGGCAAACGATTTAGATTCAAGAGGCGCTCGCGATAACTAAGTTCACGCTTCCCATAATTCAAAATGTGTTTCGTGGAGCGTTGTTGAAGACTCTCGACCTTTAAAGGTTACAACGAGCCTGTGGCACCCGCACTTCCACACAATTTGAATTCAATTAATAGCACACCTTGATTTTTTGTAGGAACAATCTTTGTAGCAGGGTTTCCATAACCAACAATATTCCTGGCGTACACCTTCACCACGTACTCAGTGTTCTTGTTCAGTCCTGAGATGACAACTGAAGTACCCGTGATTCGCTCTCGTGTTGTGCTGACCTCCACCTTGTAGTCAATAACAAATCTTCCATCATTATTAACAGGACGGGTCCACCTGACAATTAGAGATGATGCTTTGACGTCGGTATCTGTCATCGTGATCACTGGCGATCCTGGTGGAACTAAATTACATACGAGCACTATCAGATGATGATAATAAGAGAGATAGCAAGAACATTAATAGTTATTATAATAATCAACAACAATTCCCCTGGAAAGGTTTTTTTTGCGCGCGTCACGCTAAAGCATAGCAAAGTTACAGCTCTCTTGAATTGAAAACCATCCGATTGCGGGATATCAAATTGATTTGCGTAATTACTTGATTGGCATGTACACGCTGTGTACGGGAAGCTAAAAAGAGATCAAATATATAAATCTCAGTCGTAGTTATACAAAATATAAACCTAAATTTAATGTAGTATTTTTACTGGCTAAACTTAATGTAGTCTTTTAGGGGCTAACTTATTGCGCACTACTAAGGTAATGTGTTTAACGACTGTTGCGCACTACCCGGTTCATTATGTGTTTGGACATTATTGAACATGCACTTCTCGGATAATGTGTTTGGACATCACTGCACACTACCAGGCTAATATGTTTGACAGTTATTGCACACTACCCGGGTAATGTGGTTGGACATTATTACCGATACCACAAGGTTAATGTGTTTGGGAATTGTTGTACAGTTTCAGCCTAATGCGTTTAGTGGTTCTAACGTACTTGTTCAAGAAATCAAAAGTAAATTTGCCTCAATTTAAGGAAATATTTTGTAAACGATGTGTTAAAATATGCGTAAAACAGTGAAAAGGGGCGACTATACGTACACCACTGGGTGACATTAATGAAATATTCATCATGTCCAACGGTGTTTACTGCACGACATTTGTACCGGCCATAGTCTCTACTGTCTTGTGTTGTTCGCACTGTTACTTTACTTCCTCCAGTGATAGAAGTAACACCTGTAGTAATCTGTGTTCCAGTAGGTTTGTACCACGTGATCTGAGGTGTTGGGTTACCGTCAGCCATACATTGTAGTGTCATGTCATTACCATTCCACGAGAACGCTGTAGTGTTGGAGGAACCCACGTCAATCTTTGGCTTGTCTGAAATGAAAACGATATAGGAACGGTAAATGAAATATCACGACAAAAGAGGCTTCTGTAGAAATTTGACTAGGAAATCGAAATATGTCATGACAACAGCCAGAACGGCTGAATGTGTCTTAAAAATTCAAAAAGTGCAAGTAAACATTCAATTATGAAAAGTATGCTTCTACTGGAAATGACATCACGTATTCAAACCGCGTTCTTATGCAAATAAGTACAGCACTGTTGAGCAGTGAATTCGAGCTTTGTTACGTGCTCTGCCTCCCTTTCTACCGCTTTGCAAACGTATATCGTCTTTTCGTCTTAGTGGTCGTTAATAGCATAGGAATTGGTCGTGAAGCGCATTCAGGTCAGTTTTTTTGGGTAACCAAATTAGTTATTGGAGACGTTATAATAATATATTTGCTTTAGTTAGATAAATCATTTCCTTAGAATTAGACTGATTATAATGCAACTTAACATATAAGTGCTAGGAACCAACCAATCTTGATACGAGCTTCTTAATCTATTTGCGGAATTACCGCAACTACTACAAGCAGCAAGCACATTAATACACTGACACCTTTTTAATGGCTTGTAGGCAAGTACGTTTTTTTAGGATCAGGACTTGTGCGTTACAGCGCATATAGTTTTATTCAAGGCTTATCATTGTTCATAATTATATATCGGTGAGAACATTTTCCCCATAAACTTACAGTTTACAGTGACTCGTATGTGTGCTGCATCATGCCCCATCTCATTACTAGCTGTACACGTGTATAGATTCACCAATATAAACACATGTGGTTCATAAAGAGAGACAAGAGAGACAAGCCTCGTAGGGGACTTTGAGTCCTATTGTTTGTTTCCTGTGGCGTTATGCCGAAATGTTGTAAAAAAAAACTTACAGTTTATAGTGACTCGTATCTGTAGTGCACCATGCCCCATCCCATTACTAGCTGTACACGTGTATAGATTCACTGATATAAACACATTTGGTTCATAAACTTACAGTTTACAGTGACTCGTATCTGTACTGCACCAAGCCCCATCTCATTACTAGCTGTACACGTGTATAGATTCACTGATATAAACACACTCGTCCATAAACTTACAGTTTACAGTGACTCGTATATGTGCTGCACCATGCCCCATCTCATTACTACCTGTACACATGTATAGATTCACTACTGAATATAAACATATGTGGTTCATAAACTTACAGTTTACAGTGACTCGTATATGTGCTGCACCATGCCCCATCTCATTACTAGCTGTGCACGTGTATGTTCCTGCATCTGATCTGTTCACTGACGAGATGCTGTACACATTTCCTGTACTGGGAGGTTTTATTGTTCCAGGTGATTTGGACCACATGATGGTGGGTGGTGGATATCCATCTACTGTACACGTCAAACTAAGAACATCCGACTCATCGACAGTTTTGTCACGTGTCTTGTTCAAAATAGAAGGTAGGTCTGTCGGGAAAACAAAACAGATTAGTTACATTGACATGCATGGAAAGATTAGCTCAAAAGTATTTGTTTTTCGGTGTTAAATTTGTAGGGAATGGATACAAAATGAGTGGCCGTGCTTTATGGGATTGACGAACTCGAGCTGAAAGCACGGCCACGAATTCTTTATCGGACTTATCAAATGTCTAGATGTATAGAGTCATGTGTTCAGTTATTTTGGCGATATGACTTATTTTGGCCGAGAAAATCGAAGGAACGTTTATGTAAATCAGGACGAAATCTCTAGCATATTTAAAGACCACTTATCGCTCAGTGATTTCCTTTTTTTTGCTTCATGAATTATTAATTAGTTTAATAACAGTGTATCATGTTCGAGCTCACAAACTCAATACTCGGTACTCAATTGACGAGGATTACTAATGTTAAGTTTTAATTTAATTATTAATTGGTATAATGATTTGACTTTGAATTGATTAAATTATCTTAAGACTAAATCAAGCATAAGAACGAACACTGCTGTATTAGGGTAGGCGGAATAGAATAGAATAGAAACTTTATTTAGACACGGTAGTTTTAACAGTAACTAAGTCTGGTTTACATAAAAGCTGTGTGTAAAAATCTATACATCAATATTAAGTGATGTCAGTAGTTACATGCTATTAAAATCTGCTAAAAACGCCAAAGTCGGTTCTTTTTGCGTTCGTGTACGATATATAACACTATAGTATTGTAACAGAATAAATTATAAGGTGTCAAAGCAGGAGGGAGGTAGACCATTTAGCTTAGTTTTAATTGTATTTAACGATTTGCTGGACCTCAGGCCTTCCGGAAAATTATTCCAAATATGTGCTCCTCTGTAGCCGAATCGCTTTTTACCATAATTCGTTTTGGGGTGGGACAGTTGGAATTGTGATGATGAACCACTTGTGATATATCGTGTATCATAGACAAAGCGTTAATGCATTTTCAGTGATGTGCATCTGACGAAGTTTAAATATGTCTCAGTACTTACATTTCACAATAACAAATGCAGCTGCTGTTACTTGGTGTTTTCTTCCTCCATAAACATTTATTGCTGTGCAGACGTATTTACCAGCATCAGACTTGACTGCAGTAGGGATTGTTAGTGTGTATGCGGATGATGATGTGGGTAAGGCATGACAAGTCTTTGACCAGTAAATGTTAGGTGGTGGATTACCACTTGCTCTACACGTGAGGGTTACCGTGCCACCCTTGTTCACTGTTACATTCTGTGGTTTACTGGTGATAGCTGGCGCATCTGTGATATGAAACAACTTTTCAACTCCTACTGACCAGCTACCATTTTAAAACAACAATTAACGCATCAGAGCTAGTTGAGATGCACCAATGGTTTGTTACGTAATCATGACAATTGTTGTTTTACTGTGTCAGTACTATTAGTAAATCGCATTTAATTTGTTGTTTGAAACGGTTTTTGCAATGTTCTACTTCGTAGCACCCTTCCACTAAATGCGTTTAGACCCCAGAACCAGGTAGTTCCTCAAGTACATATTACCTTACTAATGGCTTTTCTTGATACAAATGTTAATAAAAATGCGATCTGAGCAGACCTTTTTCTTACGGTAACCACTACGTTGTTAAACATAATGAGATCATGCGGACTACTTACTCTTGCTCCCGCTATAACACGTAGAAGAATTGCTTCCTACTATAGAAAAAAGTTCCCTTTGAAATAAATTCTAATCAGATAAAACGAAAGAAAGAAAAAACACATGTAGGTCATTCTTATGGGAAACATTTGTTTTCGTCTAAAGTGTCACGCTGGAGTTTTTGAGAACAGTACGAAACGAATTTAGACGGAAACACATTTCCTCAGCAAATCGCTGAGCACAACAAACAATGGTACAATGATGTAACCCTAAATCATCTATATTTTCGTTTATATATTAAAAAGTTGGTTTACTCACATTGCACGTTGACTCTAGTCTGTATCTTGACTGGTGCCTCATTTGGGTTGTTTGTGGCCTGACATTCATACGTTCCATTCTGTTCTCTGCTAATGTTTACGATGCTCAGCGTTGAACTTCCCAGTCCATGACTCTTTTCTTCCACGTTACTACCAACTATCCGTACCCACGTGATGTTAGGTAATGGGATACCACTGGCTGAACATATGATGCTCAGCGTGAGTTTCTCAGCTATGTCCTGTGTTGATGGTGCACTGGTAGTGAACTGGGGCCGGCCTTTAAAAGATAACATTTACTTAGCATAAAAAGTTGAAGACAAAATATGGAAACTCATTAATTCTAGAACAAAATAAGGTTTCAAAATGCCACTTAAGATGAGGTCAATAGCCTGCGCCTTAGCCAATCCGAGACTACGAGTTTGCCGATTAAGCCGGTGACTCACTGGTTATGCTAAATATTTATAGCCTACTCAGGAATTGTTCCAATTTTGCTTCTTAAATTCATTCCTTTATGTTAATCAAAACCATATAAATCAGTCGTTATACGTGTCAGGCCTAAAACACCAAGTCTCAAGAAACTGCTCCTGAAAGTCCTTAAATACATTTCCTCATAGTGCGCGATGCATGCATGTATTATGCACATGGCCTCTCCAGCTAACGTTGGAGTAATTTGGGTTAAGTCTTTGGGCTCTTTCGGCATTTAAGTTTTTTATGCGTACTTTTAAGTACCTTGTGTACGTTTGAACGTCTTCGATGTTAGAGTATTTAACGTACCTTTTTATCGAGTTTATATCTGATTTAAGCGTTAAAAACCTATTGGTAGTTCTTAGCGATTAAATTAGGATCTATTTTTTTTTCTCCCTTCGAAACAACGTTTACAAATTCATACGACAATTAATGATTCAAACGATATTTAGGCTATATATAGTAGGGGAAAGAGCCAAGATTTGTAACGGGCTGTAACCTTTTTCTCGAAAGTTATAGCTACGTACGTTTATATTTTCTTACTCGCATCAGTTGCTCAGTAGTATCATCGTGATGAAGCTCGTATTATAACCATTTATCGTAGAATATTAGAGAGATGAGAAACTCCGCCACATTTTTCTGAGATTAGAACTGATTTTAAATTAAGTAAAAAACCTTTTTGGAGGTTTCATATAACCGATAAAATATAATTTGCATTTCCTCCGATTTCTTTCCTATGTTTTTCAGGAAGGAAAGAACAAAACGCTGGCGCCTAAGGTATTCCGCCATAAAAAAAAACATTCTAACCCTTGGCCTGTAGTATTGATCACATAAGATGTACTCACTCGTAACGATGAGTTCTGCTTTCTCCTCTATTTGATTAGGCGCACTTCTTAGCCACAGGATACAGCTGTATATTCCACTATCAGTCGTGGTAACATTTGAGATCACCAGAGTTGCTGTGGACTCCTTAGACACTCGTGTTCGATATTCAGCAGGACATCTGGTCGACACTATCCACTTCCAGGAGTTAAATAAGTCATCTGCCATGAGATCAACCTTGCTATTAGTCGGATAATACTTGTACCAAATCGGCGACAGGTCAGTAAACTCTGTGTTCCTATTATCTACGGTGTAATCCCAATCAAGTCTAGCAGTCGTCCCACTTGAAACGTACAACGGTTTGGAGGGAACCTTGGTAAAAGTAGCTGTTGCCTCTAAATTTAAATTTTACATGTTATATAAAATGCACACAGTACTTGAAAATAAAACACATTGCATTTTAACGGACCTGAAACAACCATAAAGGCCGGCTGATCAAAGTTAGATCGAATTGGAATTTGGCGTGTTGGGTAATTTGTGTGGAGGGAGGAAAACCTGAAAACCCGGAAAAAATTACTCGGAGCAAGGGTGAGATACCAACTAACTTAACTAGTCAACATGTTTAAGTACTGATCAGGCCAAGAACTGTAGTGGAACCATTGTTCTGCGGCAATGAGCCTCCCTCACATACGATTTTGCTTGAATATGCCTCAAGTACTACAGTCCAAACTACATCTCGAACATTTTTTTAAAAGGCTATTAGCTCTTTTTTTCTGTGAAAACTCCACCATCCAGCCAATCGGAAATGGAGAAAACAAAAGATCTCAAATTTGAGAAATTTCCCCACGTACGATATTCTTCGAAATTAATCATAGTTACTTTGATCAAAAAAAATTCAAACCTCCAGAATTATCGAACGAAAATGCGTTATTTCGATGGGTTTCTATTGAATTTATCAGTATCAACCAATGAAATTACGAGAAAGAATAATAGAAAATTAACACCAGTTCTTATCCGGATCAATATTTAATACATGTTATCGGGATTCGAACCCATGAACAAGATGAAGACAAATGAAAAAGAATTAGTGTTCTACGGTGATTATGACATTTTAAACTTATCGAAAGTTCTCACATTTCATATCGTTTACTAAGAAAATGTATTGATCATTTTATTTTGAAATTATACTTCAAAATAAAGAGGTACTAACTGACCCTAAAAGCATACTAGCCAGTTCACTTAATGACTACTTTGCTAACATAGGTACACACCTTGAAAATTATATTCCAACAACTAACAAGTTACCAATTAGATATCTCAAATATTCTACACGAAACAGTGTGTTTCTTTACCCATGCACTTCCAAAGAAATTGAGTTAGAAATTGAACAGTTGTCCATCAATAAAGCAACTGGACCTTATAGTATAGCGGTATCAATTCTCAAGACTTTAAAGGTTTTAATTTCAAAACCTCTTGAATTCATAACAATAATAATAATAATAATAATAATAATAATACTTTAATATGCATAGGTAAAGTACTTATCTATGTTACAATTGGTATTGTGATATATCAGTTAAGAAATGTAGCAGTGATAGAAGTAATTGTAATTTGATGCGCTTACATGAGAGTAGGAAACTATATGGCCGAACCATATTAAAAAAATATCTATTTATATAACTGTTCTTGAAGGGTTCTGTGTTTACTCTATTCAACTTTTCTTTCTCATTGGGCTCATTTCCTGATTGTTCATGTAATTCCTGTCTTTAAGAAAGGGTCTAGAACTCTTAGTGCAAATTATAGGCCAATAGGATTAATATCCATATTCAATAAAATTTTAGAAAAACTCTTGTATAAAAGAATAATTGACTTTTTAGATAAGAATAGTATAATATCAGATTGCCAATTTGATTTTCGTACAAACCACTCTACACTACATGCGGCTATCATATTGATAATTGACAGAATCCAAAAAGCTATTGAAAATGGCCAATTTTCCTGTGGGATATTCCTTGACTTCAGCAAAGCATTTGACCGGCACTGTTAACCACCAAATTCTCATGCAAAAACCCATAAGAGGGTTACTTAATAAGTGTTTTTGCTCATATTTATCTAAATGAAATAAATTTGTGTCTATTGGCAATACTACATCAGCATATAAACAGGTAATTTATGGAATCCCACATAGCTTAGGCCTTGGGCCATTAATATTTCTCGTGTATATAAATGATTTTAGTGGCAGCTCTAATGTATTCGATTTTCACTTATTTGCTCATGATTCTAATTTGTTTCTAGCTGACAAGAATATATCTACTATAGAGCGCATTGCAAACCATGAGCTAATAAAAGTTAAACATTGGCTTAATGCAAATAAACTATGCTTAAATATCGATAAATCATATTACGTCATCTTTCATCCTCCTCAAAAAAAGGTTCCATCATCTATTAAATTATCTATAAATAATAATGAGCTATCTCATAACCCAGTATTAAGTATCTTGGTGTTCTGAACGATGCTAACTTGAATTGGAAATGTCACGGCTAACGAAGTCTCTGGAAAAGGCTCTAAGGGTATAGGCATCTTATCAATGTTAAGACATTTTGTTCCTCTTAATTATAATGTCTTATATCATGACTTTCTCTAATTTTGATGCCCATACAAATCCTCTATTTAAGAAATTAGACAATTTAAAATTCCCTGATTTAATCTATTTGCATACTGCCTTATTCACATATAAGTTGAATAACAATAATCTTCCACCTTCTTCGTAACTATCAATGCAATAAAGTTCATAGTTAAAACACTAGATTTCATGGCCTTCAAGTCCTTTTATTATATTCCAAATATCCACACTAATTAAGGAAAATTTAGTCTGCGCTACTGTGGTCCAAATTTATGAAATTCTCTTCCTGAAAAGATCAAAATCAATACCTCTATTAAATGCTTCGAATCTTCTCTTATAGTCGCAAACTTCTAGCAAATACTACTCTCCCTACCTTGATTATCTTTCTTATATACTTTATAATAATCAGTGTTCTTTTTCTTCCGGATACATTCTAATGGCAGCAATTTAATAGTGCTTCTATATGATTATCTAGATTTATTTATATTTACATATATTGTATTATAGAATACCAATTTGTGTGTGTTTTGCCTTCTTCCGCTTTTCTTTTTCGACCATAATAAAACGTATTTAATCACGTGTCTTAGGGTATCTGGCTCGTTTAGTTTTCCTAAGCTATTCCAGGTACCCTAGCACTCTCTCTTCTCGACATCTTTGTTTATGTTATATATTGTAAAAATGAGTGTAAATAAATATATTTGTTATTTGTTGTTGTGAAGGTGATAGAATACGGTGGAACCCCTCATAACAAAGTACCATGCAAGAGACCGAATTAAAGAACATTTTTTTTTTTTCTGAGTTTGCTTTTATGAAACAACTACGACACAGGCCTCTAATGAAACTTATTGTCTACCAGAAAAAACTGGAATTTCAATACAAAAAAAGAGTGCAATCTGCGTGAATAGAAAAGCGTGAGGTATATTTATCCCTGTGTCAATTAATGCACGTAAAATGTGCTTTAACCTAACCTACCACTATACGTTGTCTAATTCCCACAGCCACGCTTTTTCACAATCGTCTAGGCTGCTGTTTGGCTCTTCTTTATTGTTTCGCTCAATTGTTTTTGGATTGGACTACCTGTGACTGTGAAAATAAGGAAGGAGGGGGGAGGGAGGGGGGGGGGGGGGGGGGGGGTAATGGGAGGAGAAAGAAAGAAAAGTCTGCACCGAAGCCTTTTTATGGAGATTCTTGAGTTCTTCCACGCATGCAGCTTTCCCTTCTATTTCTCGTTTTCTTAACAGCATACCACAGCACTCAGGTACTCCAAAATATCAAACTTTCCCGAAAAAATAACACTGGCCCAGAAGAGCCGCTAGCAAGCTAACGTTCGTCAAGCTAAATTTATGCACGTTTCACGAACGCAGCTATCTGCGTCCTACTTTAAATGTTATGAATTGCACTAAAACGATTCAGTTTAAAATTTATATTAGCATTTTACCCCTCTCGCTACCTCAAACTAACTGACGCGTCCATCTTGTAAAATTATATACCAAACGTTCTTTGTTGTTTGTCTATGAAGTCAGAAATTAAAAGGACCAGTTACCATCAAAAAAGGTTTGTACCTTAAAATTGGTTTTGAGTTCCCTGTGGCTACGAATTGAATAGTCCAGTTTCATATTCGAAAATTACCTCTGAATGCAATGACTACAGACGCATGTACTCAGGCTTAGCCTCATTCTGAAGTTAAACATTCTTAAATACCAGCGAGAAGGTGCAAAACGCGAAACTACAACAACAAGCAGAGTTGTGAATAGCCCACCTTCTCGCTGGTATTTATGAATGTTCAACTTCAGAACGAGGCTAACCCTGCGTACATGCATCTGTAGTCATTGCATTCAGCGGTAATTTTCGAATACGAAACTGGAGTATTACTGAGAATCTTTGATATGGAGTTAGATTTAACTTCTGGGATGGAGCTTTAGCGACGTTGTGCTCTAAATCTACTCAAGAAATAAAGATGAGTGATGTGTGGTGTTTTTTTTTACGGGAAAAGTGATCAATTTAGCGACGTTAGCTGCGAAGGTTGGTTTCCAACAAAGTTTTGGTATTAAGTCCCACAACATTAATTTTGGTTTTCCCGCTCAGTCTGGCAGAAAACAACCCATCACGTTGTACGTTCGGGAGTCACGGAGGCAACCAGAAGTCAGTTACTAATCGTGCACGTTAATTGACTTTGACGTTACGGATGTGATGTCATCAAAACGTGCCAAAGAAAGGAACATCTGATTTCCAGTTACCGTTGCTCAAAGATCCAGAGGTATTTCGTATGGTGTCGTATTGCCAAGAACGGTCTTACAGGCGTAATCTGATATATGCCATCGATTAAACTTGGGTAGAACATTTAGATAAGTTACGCCTAAGGAAATTTAACTGATTCTGTTACCATCTTAGATATCTCTGCAATGTGTTTTTATTCTAACCTAGATTACTTGATAGGCGTATATTACTAAGCAAGATTGCTCACTTACTGACTGCATTACCGATCCTAAGGTATGATAATTGTAGACAATTTCTCAATGAATTCTAGATAGTCGATCTAAGAATATTTAGTAGGTTTAAATGACATTTACCAGGTCCATGGCCGACTTGTCAACTGGGACTTAGATCAAAATTTGGTTGAGCATCTTCTACCACCAGAGTTTGCTGATCCGCTATGAAGTAGGCAGTCATCGGTAAATATAACTTAATGTTAGATGACGTTCCTTCCCCGATATCATTAACATATAACAAGTACATCAGAGGTCCCAACACTGAGCCTTCATAATGAGGTACTCCTGACGCTTACATTTGCTTACATGCACAAATTCAGACTCCCCATCCACAACCACTCTCTGACAGCGCTGATCGGAGTCAACTAAGTTCTAATCCAGCATCGTAGTTGGCTTGGAAGACCATAAGAATGTATATTACGTTATTAACTTTCCTTTTGTATTGTATTTGCTACTAAGGTACAAATAAACTTCTTGTTGTTGTAAATATATGGCGGACGACAACAGCAAAAGATATCAGAATAGATGGATTAAGTCTCTGGAAATCACTGGTTCAGACACAATTCACACCGTAACGCCAGTATAAACGCTTGCTCACATATGATGGTTAAAAGAGAAGTGATTTGTGTGTATTCTTATTCCGGAATAATTAAGGTCAATTTCAACCGTACCAGTTGTTCTAACGCCTTCGTGAAGTACCGTGTACACTCAGTCATACTAAAGACAACAATCAACTAATACATACATGTGCAGTCGTCCTTAATTATTATTTCAACCAGTTGTTTGTATTAAAATCATTCTAACGCATTAATTCGTTAAGTACGAGGCACATTCAGTCATACTAATAAAGACAACAATCATCTAATACACACACGTACTTACCATTCTGAACAGGAAGTAAAATAAATATCGCTACAGCACGGAGAGATGCAACGCTTTTAAAGCGAATAAAATCGCCATGCATCTCAGAAGTACTTTGTTATGTAATTAGTGCAATGAACTTGCAACAAATTTCTTTCCTAGGTAGCAAAATGATCGAATTCCTTTCTTAAAATCGTCCCTTCAACACGATTCTGTAAACAAATTTCAAATTAACATTTTGAATAATTGGCGTTTGTAACTATCGGAACAAAGGGTTAAAAGTTCAGTTGATACGGTCACACAATACTGTTTCATTTGTTTGAGCTGACCCATGTTAAAAAAGGGCTCGGTTAAACGAAAACCTTTTGCCGGTTTACTTGAAACTATGTACAGGAACGGGTTCTAAAACACGTTAATTTTATGTGTCTCAAAAATACAGGAAACGGTACTTAATCTGACGCACTACAGTACACACTGCAGTCTAAATTCTAGTCCGGCCCAGTCCTCGTGTGTTGGTATACCGGGGGTGCTTACCATTTAACCCAAAATCCCGGTAATTTCGGTTGGAAAGCAAATTGTACAGTTAATTTTCGGAAAATTCGGTTGGAAATTGTGGACTACGTTCTGAAGTAGTCCTTTCGTCCCAGTTGGTACGAACCAACCGAAATAGCCCTTACCATTTGACCATTTCTCTCGATTCCTGTCTGGCGCTAAACATTTTCGCGCGCGTTTCTCAAGTTGAATTCCAACATGGCGGAACCACAGGTATTTCAGTGCAGTTTGTGCACTTTACAGCCTTGCAATTACAGGAACTACTCGAGCCTGGTTGCCAATATACCTCTGGTAAGTTGAATTATGTGTTTGTTAACCTGCTTTCAACTTTTTTTGAGAGATGAAGTCTGAATCAACCGAAGGCAAATCGGAGGTAAACACTAAATAAAACATCGCGGTGAATTTCAAGCTTCCCGCCAACTCAAATTTAATTGTTTTAAGCTTGTTTTATTTTTCATAGGACTTAATTCTTATTATTTGACAACAACATTTGGCATCAATGCGATTTAAGTTTCTCCTCATATGAATGCACTTAAAACAGAAAACACTGATAAATTATTCGTCGTCGGTAAGGACGTTATCCATCTCAAAATCTTCACTAAACATTTAGTGCTATCATCAAGTTCGCATCCGCTATTCTTTCCGGTAGGTCGGTCAATTGGTAATCTGCTTACCATTATCCATCGGGCACCCCAACCGGATTTTTTCGTCAAATGGTAAGCACCCCGGTAGTTCTTCATTGTAAATGAGAATGGCGGACACTGAAATGTGAGGTTGATAGGAATACTCCGTCTTGGAGATAAGGTGCTAAGAATTCGAAAGTGCAATATAAACATAATATACCACTCAGAAATGCCGGAAGCAGGCTAATTTTTTGGTATTCTACACCTATTACGATATTATATTATAAATGCAATTCCTCTACCTTTCAGAACACGTTCTTCTGACCTTGAAGACAGCACAAGGTGTTGTCTACGCTGTAGAGAATTGCTAATAGCGCACTTTCGATATATGCTTCACTTGTCATGCACAAAGGTTTACTAATAATATTAATTCAAAAGGTTTCAACATGGGAGTGCGGGATTAATTAAATTTAATATATTTTCTGAAAAAAATATTAAATTTAATTTACGCTGGAGTCTCAAGTTGAAACTTTTGTGCGTGACGAGTGACGCATAGATCGAACATAGGGTCCCCAAGGGCAACTCGCGGATGGTCAGTGAGCTATTTTGACACATACTAAAAATCACGTGACTGATCATTTACTTTTTTACTTACTTACTGACTTATTTAATATACTTACTCACTTACTCATTTACTTATTCTTCTTTCTTGCTCCCTCTTCGTTAAGTTATCATACTTATTTGTAATTTGTTAATTTTAAAGACTATGGCCCGCCTGGATTAGTTAATGCTACCTGCGGGCCAGTCTATCATGTACATATTTCCCAAATGAACAATAATAAAATGTGAAATGTGAAAAAAAAATATTGGGTACCGAGAGAACCTTATCCAGTGACTGAACTAGTGAACTTTGAAAGGCAAATTTGCTTTGAGCTAGAACTGAATCATAGATAAAAACATTGTTTTTAAAAGTACAAATAAATTGTTCCGGATTATTATTCAGTGAAATAAATACTGCACTCATCTGGAACACAAGAAGCCTCGATACATTTATAGAAATGTTGCTCTTTTTAAAGTCTATTTTGGTTATATTGCGTTTCAATAGTTATCAGTTTTAGAAGTAATTTACAAAATTCGCGGCCGTGTCGTATCTGAGATACCGGCTCGGATCTGTATCTACTGTACAACACGGCTGTGAATTTTGTAAATAGTGCATAGGGTGCAAGAGCTTTAATTAATCCTCTTCCATCCACTATATTTTTATTTTATGAATGTACTATTGTACTTTACTATTGCATGTGGAATAAACGACTGGAGAGATATGTGAATATAATTCGTTATTTCAGTTCATTTTCTCATTCAAGAATTCCGAATACAGAACTTCGAAGTCAGGGAACTCACAATTGACTTAAAACACTGCTTATAAACTGGCCGAAATTCAGCACTTTTGTTTTATAGGAAGTGAAATTTAGTCGACGTAATCAAATAATCGAAAACGTGGCGACAGATATTATACAGCCCGATTTAAGACCAGACCGGGATTCTAATGAAATGCGAAATACATCCCAATATATACGCACACCATTCAATTTCTAGGTAACAATAAATGTTCAGGATTCGTTAGCAACATTTGTACAAGATTCGCTACTCATGTAGTAGTGAAGTCAACCGACCGTCAATTTATGCAGAATATCCAAATTAAAAAGGACACTGGTAAAACAAACTTAACTAGAAAATATGTAGCCTACTTGAACCTCAATGTTTTCCCAGCGTGGATAAATAAATATGAGCTACCACCATACGAGTATATGTATCCTGATCTAAAACACAACTTCTATAATGTTGAGTGCTTTGAATTAGAATACCAAGAAAGACAACACTGATGACCAAATCCTTTCGAAAGCATCGACGCATCTTCTCCGATAACAGTTTGTTCTTCACAGTCAAACCGACTACAAACGGCCGTCAATACATCTTCTACAGCATGACCAAATCCTTTCGAAACTTTGGACGCGTACCACAAACGTCCATCAATATATCTTCTGAAAATCAAACGTCATTCAGAAAAGTCAACGCCATGCTCGATCCATAGGTCGCTAACCACCTAACCCCAATAACTCATTCTGCACATGCGTGCATCCACGAGTTAAAAACGTATGGATAGGCTAGGAACAAGAAACAAAGCGATGAGCGTTGACTGATTCCCTCGCCCTCTAAGAAAAAACTACAACTGCGACCTGTCTGAGAGGACAAATAACTTATCAATATGGGCATTTTATTTTCGACAGAAATGCCTTTACTGAAAGCAACGCCGTTTAGTTTCGTGATCGAATTAAATAAATTCCAGGTAGCTTTACCCCTTTTCGTCTTACGTCACAAGTTATGGACTTTTGCTTACACCCATTTGATTTATAGAGCTATCATGTTATAATTTTGTGTAATGTATTTCTGGTCTTGATTTCCTATTTTAGTTAGCAATTTACATTTTGGTGTTTTCATATATTTTATAATGAATAACAAACACTACTTTAAAGCCGTGTCTACGGAGTTGTTTGACAATTTACACCCACATTCTGGTCATTTCAGTTGGAATGTAAATGTACACATTCCTCAGTTCGATTCGTCCCATGGAAAATTCCTGAAATTAAGGCCGGTGATATATAGTCCAAAATTCCCAACCGGTACGATCGACCGCGATTGTGTCCCATTTATGCCACGTACTAGTTCCAGGCCTTACGCTGAGATTCTGCGACCGCAGCAAAATGTCACGCGCATGCGCTTTTGATGAGCCGGTCGCGTGCGCGTCTTCTTAATTTCCCGCCGAAACTAAAAGAAAACAGAGGCAACACCCCTGTTTCTAATTTTAAGTACGTACACGTATTTACGTTTAATGTTTCGCGAAAAACAAGAAAACTACTAAGCCTAAGACTTTAACAGGTTGAAGTTTACTGAGTTTTAAAATTATTTACTAAAAAGTTTAAGACCTCGGAAAGTTATATCAGTTTGAAGTGCAGAGCCTTCGTTCTTTTGGCCAGCGGACATAACGTTATGCCGCGGTGTGGCGTGGAACAAGAGACAATCACCTAAGAGAACCGATCCCCCATACTAGCCTCTCTCCCCATGATAGTATGCGCCGATTTATTTTTAGCTTGCATAAATTAGTTCGACTATTTTTACCACTCTATCCGATTGGTTGTGGGTGTCACGTGTCCAAATGGCCCGGCGGGCGTCGAGAGCAGAAAAATGCTCAGTAATCAAAGCATTCACAATTTTCTACTTTCGCGACAGTTACTCTACAGATTCATATTGATTACGGTGTTGGAAAAGCATGTCCGATTATTTACGATATTATAGGTTCTATTTCTAATTTCTTTAGCGAATTGTAAGCGTCTGTTTACAATAATTCCAAACTCAGTCAGTCAGTGTTTCAGTGGTCAAAAGTCGATGCGTTCTTGCTTGCTATAAACTGAACGTCTCTAAAATTATTAGCCTGATGAAAGAACAAATAATCCGGTCAGTTCTCTAGGTATTTTATCTAGCTATACATGAATATGAACTACAGGGAACGAGTATTTATAAGGTAAGCGAAGTTTCAATAACAACGATACGGGATTGTTAATTTATTCAAATTTTTGGAAGACTCGCCGATCCGGCTACAAGGCTTCATTTCCTTTGATAGTTTCACGAAATTCAGGTCACTCTAGTTTCTTTTCACGGCTTCCAGGTCACATCCGAATTTCTTACGGGTCTGGCTTAATACAGCCTACAGTTTCCCAGTCAAATTCAAACGGCAATATTTTTAACGGGTTTTCAAATTACACTCCGTAGCTTATATTAATTAAATTCATACCAGTCCGGGTAGTAAGTTTATGGAGCAACACATAATTCAGAGCCATAATTCAGAGTTTTGAAGCTTCGCATCCATCGCCCCTCTTTCTTTGTTGAAATCAAGGTTGAATTCATGAGATGGAGCGATGAAAATCCGTGAGGAGCTGGAACCGGATCTTAAAATAGCATCGTGACGTCCACTGAGCCAAAAATAGATTGGCGCAGACTATCATAGGGTAGGATGGTCTCTTGGTGGAACTGATATGTACACAGGTAGGCCGCAAATGATCTGGAAGTCACCTAGACGGTTTGTGTATAAAATGGAACACACTCAGTTAACGTTCCCAAACCGAATTTCCCGATTGCAATATTCGGTTCCATTTACACGAATTCAGACCGACCAGAATGCCGATGTAATTAGTAAACAACCACGATCAAATATCTATTGGGAGATGACAGGTCTGGAAAATACGGCGCATGTCCAGTCAGCGCTAGAAATCGCGGGAGCAGCTCTAAATGCTCCGATATGGTTTCGTTCTGTTTAAAAAACTCGACACATCGGAAAAAGACCGGAGATTAAGGAGGAAATCTCGAGAGTTATTAATTAAGTATTAGTTTAGTCAGCAAGCGAATTAAATTAGGGACTAGTTCATGGTAAGCACTTAAAAATCGAAGTTCGTACTTTTCTGCAACAATTTTCGAGTGAAAATTCAACCAAAATGATGCGCGCGAGCGTGATTCACGCATGCGCAAGCGTTCAGTTTGCAGAACTGTCCTGAAAGATGTATACCAGATTGCACACTAGCCGTTACATTTGTATTTAAAAACATTGACGAGATTTTTAGTTTTCTTCGCTGCGAACCTGCTAACAATTTCATCTTTTCTAAACACTCTCGGCTTTTCTTCCGGGCTCTGTGACTGATTCTCTCGTGGTTTAAAGAGATTTCTATCCTGGATACCAGATGTTCCGATAACTCTTCACGCTTTTCGAGGTTTTAATGGCGCTAATAAATGCTCATGTGCAAGACAAATAAACCTCTGGCAGCAGGGGTAAGATAATTTAAAATAAATTAAGCACGAAAATGCACAACAGTTTAATTCAAAGCCTTGCGTTGTGCCTCGGCCATCAGTACGAAAGCAATAAATCACACGTTTTATGTGCAACGCATGATATTGGAGGACACTCGTATAATAAATATATAAAGTCGATTAAAGTTATGCTAACCGCCGTGGTAAGCGAGTAGCCCTTCGTCAGATCATAGTTAATAAAGTGGAATGGTTAGGAAACCCGGCAAACTTCAAAAGGGCTAACAAAGGCGCTGCGATTTAGGTTGGAAGAGGTAAGACAAAAGATTGTGCACGATCATAGTTCATTAGCGTTCCCTGAACGACTGAACTCACACGTTTCTATTGGCTGATTGATTAACATGTTGGAATTTCTATTGTGTTTTGTGCACGGTAGTGGTTGAAAAAAAGCTAACAAAGACATATAACAAAGAAGGTCCCTGAGTTTCCTAACCATTCCACTAACTATGGTCAGAGCAAAAGAGGGAATTGTGGGTGGGGAGCTGGTTTATAAAGTGTTGAGTGCATGATTACCGCTGAGGAAACATATACTCGGATCAATTAGGATCAAAGGAAGTTGCGCCAATAATAGAAATTCTAATAGCTGGACGTAACAGGAACAATAAAGAGTGTTGATGAATAAACTAACGAAACATGCTGATCTGAGTGAATTCTAAAATTATATGAACTAAAAGCGTTCATTAATACCTTGAGGTGCCAAAGTGCCTGAAAATAAAGTTATGTTCTTTGTGGTTACGGGTGTCGGTAGTACCTTGATGAAGAGAAATGCCGCATACAGTGATGTGATTAATACAATGGCCAGGAAGGTTAAAGTGGCGAATTACAGGTTTGGAGAGATCTCGGCTAGCGCTCGAAACGTCAGCTGCTACTCGCTTCCTACGGTGGTTAGCATACCTTAATCGACTTTAGTTGATTATACCGTGTTTATCTTCGCCGTCGACGCAGCCAACACTAGTTTTTACAATAACTAGTTACCCATCGTAAGAAATATATAGCTACCTTCAAAACTGGAACCTGAAAGCGAAATAGGGCTCAAACTCGGATCCAGTACGTTAAGCTTTCCGAATGTGCTATAACCAACATTCCTTGTGCGTTACGTCTCAAATAAACACATAAAAATATGAGGTTAGGTGAATAGAAAGAGCTTGGCTCTTTTAACAAGAACAGTTATATATGGCAAGCACCAGGACAGTAATGTTGAAAGAACTGTCACTGAGGAGCAGAGATCGAAACTTCGCTTCCTTCGTGTTCTCTCAGCTTCAACGGCGCCATAAATGGCGTCCAATTTAAATAGGTATCGTCCTGGAGACTCTAGCCTCGTGTTCATGTTGCTACACAAAAGCGTTTTCACATGAATGCGAGGCTAAAGATTGCTAAACAATGTTATTCAAATTGCACGCCATTTATGCAATTCTCTGTGAGTGCGCGGTGCAAGCTCTGTTTCTTTATTCGAGTTCACGAAAAGAATACAACCTTTTCGAAAAACAGAAATAATAATAACATCTACATTTGTCTAAAATGTCCTTAGATTTAGATGAAATAACCAGGATTTAAAGTGCATTATGTTATGATCTAACTCATACTAAGTTTTGATTGTAACTTTACAACAAATATTCAAAGAGAGTGTTCATGATCCTAAATGATTTGTATATCGATCAGTCAAGCAGAAAACTTCGCCATAGGGTTTCCTTGGTGTATTTTCCCTTCTCACTGCATCAAAATGATTATTGGACAGGTAAATTTTGTGATTGATTATAGTTTAAACTTGACTATAAGTATGTAGCTTTTCGTATGTGGAAGGAAGATTCTTCGTTTTGAGAGGTTCGTACACATTTGGGTCAGGAGATGAGGATTCTGATTGGTTGTCGACATTATGCCTTGTTCCAGAATAAAGAGGGAAGGAAGTCGGGTTGCGTTCAGTTGATGAAGATATCTTCGTGGTTGGACTCAATGCCTGATAATGACTTTGTACTGGAAGAGAAAGTGAAGTAGCATAACCACTAGAATTTGGACAGGACATGTCAGTGTCGGCAATAGAATGTCCCTTGTCCATGCTCCCAGAATATACTCGGGTGGAAGGACGACCAACGGGTTCGTAGTCGTCATTGTCTGTTGTTGAGACCAGAGGAGGAGCACTGTTTCGTGATGAATGAGTGTTGGCCATTTCAATTGCATCCTGTAAATTGAACACGGAATAACAGACGATAATACTTAGTATATGTTGGTCGTTCATTAAACGTTTTGCCCTGTCGCAATATATACAATTAAGTGATTACACTATGAAGCTTGATACTTAACATCGAAATATTCCTCCTTCAATGGCTGTGATACCAGAGGAGCTGGCATGTTTTGCTTTTATTCTTTTACATCTTTAAAATAGTTAACGCTATTTACATGGTTTTGAATATTGAGAATGTAAACATAAAAGTTAGCGTACCCGGTATAATTTTGAAATGACAATCGAAACCATTTGTAAATCAATTATGAGCTTATAATAATAATAATAATATTAATAATAATGGCCATATTTATATAGCGCCATATCACCACAGTTCCATGGCGCTTTACTGATAATCCTGTCAGTGAAGTTACAGACTGCTTATATACGAGCTGCTATACCGGGTGACAATCCCCTGCTCTTTTTCGAGTAAAAGCAAAGTAAAGCAACTGTATTTAATGTCGATAAACTCGTGACAGTCTGGTGAGGCTGATAAACTTGAGGCTGACGTGGGACCTACGATTTTATGACCTTATCCAAGAAGACGTGAAGGTCTAACCATTTGCAGTACGAACACAAAGACAGCACCTTCTACTCAGTTATTTTAAGACCCTGAGTGTTGATCCGGCCTGGGTTTAACCCGCGACCTCCCGCACGACAGACCGGAGCTTAACCACTGAGCTGACCGGGAGGGACTGGAGCTTAACCACTGAGCTAACCGGGAGGGACTGGAGCTTAACCACTGAGCTAACCGGGAGGGACTGGAGTTTAACCACTGAGCTAACCGGGAGGGACTGGAGCTTAACCACTGAGCTAACCCAACGCATTCTCCCCGTTGAATTCACAACTATCCTTAAATGGCAAACACGCTTGGAATAATGATAAACGTTGATTCTACGACAAATCCTAACCCGAACCACAAACCAAACCCTAACCATCGGACGAGTTCACGAGTAAACGACGGGTTCTCACTCACCTAGAGCTAGGTGACACAGGTAAACAAGAAGAGAAGGTAAAGAGAGGAAAGATATATTTTGAGCGCTCTTGCTCGGACTCGAACTCGTAACCGTTTGCGTGTACTGCAGTGTAGTGCAGACGTCAACACTACCACACTAAGCCGGTCTACTGCCGTTTGGAATGTAACAAATGTTTATCTTTATCCTTGACTTGTTTTCAGAATGTCATTAGAATTACGATTATCATTATTTCAAGCGTGTTTTCCATTTAAGGATAGTTGTGAATTCAACGGGGAGGATGTGTTGGCTAACCGGGAGTCGGAGTAGCACAGCCAGCTCTTTAATTTACGTCCCCTTCAAATACTGATTAGAAGTAGAACCTACTTATAACATACCCTAGTAAAGTAACAAGAATATTACTTACATCGTAAATTGGATTGTCTGCTTCAGCATCCGCAGATGTGCTATACAGAGAAAAACAATTGTCTTCAGAATTTTGGAAATTATTTTCTGTCGAATGATCTATATATTGCATTGGAATTTAATATATAGTTTCGTATCTTCGACGCAAAATATACCATTTGGCAAACTACGATGATTTTTTTAATAATTAAAAAGGAATAAATGAACTAATATAATTATACTTATTCATAAAAGCAAAATATACTGATATGATCATTGTATCTTTAACTTCAAAGCTAAATATTATTTCTTGAATAAAAATGCATGTCAAAATAAGCAATGAGAATAAAATGTACGTAAAATTACACCTGATATATATTATACATGATCGGCAACAGTAGGAATACTATCACAAGGGATGATTTATGACGTCATTTATACCTGGTTAATGCAGTTGAAGAATATACTAAATTGAATTTAGATTAAACATGTAAATAGTACATCTCTTCTTCAATGCTCCTTGTCAATTTTGCGTTGCACATTCAGGGTAGGTCAGGGGTTTTGTGTTACTGTATCCAAGGATTTTAAAATTCAGCATACGGTATTTTACATTGAAATATTGATTTTTTTTGGAATTTTCTGGTATAAAGTATACGGCAAGATTTTGACTTATGATTAGAATGTCACAATTTATGGTATTTGGGTATTGTGAGGAAGTTTTAAAATGTATTTTGGTATATCACTACCCCCTCCCCTCCCCCCTGGCCGAGACTGCACATTCTGATGAAAGCACAGGCTTTAAAAAACCTAGCATCAAAATATCCTCTGTTGTACTGGCCATTTTTTTTAGTTACTATGGTTCATTTGAGTATCACATATCTTCAAGCTGTGGATGTTTATATGAAACCACATAGACCTATACGAGAAAAAAAGGGAAACTGTTGTCTATATTATCTCTACTAAATTAAGTGCTAAAAGTTAAAGCTTCAAGTATCATCATCTTTCTTCACATGGTCATCGCAATTCTATAATTTTTTTTAAATTATAATGAGATGCACGTTGTATCATTTTAGTTTATCTGTGAGTTACAGGCCTCTAGTTATATTACAGGTTTGTGGTATATCCATTTGCAAACTTACCTTTTACTTTCTTTTAGTTTGTTTTCTGTTAAGAAAGAAGAAAAATATTTAAACATGAATTACTGACATGAATTACTGGTATAAAAATGACGAGGAGGTATTTTATAACAATTAAAGAACACCTAAACGTAGTTTATTTTTAAAACTCTGACGAAAATAAGTAATCTTTAATTTATAAAAGACATTGCGAAACGGTGCTAGTCAGCATAAAATACAGATTAACCTACACTTTGTGTAAACTATACATGCTTAAATTCTATATACTCGTTTAACCATCAACTATTTCCTCTCTCTTGATTGGTGGAATTGCGTCACGTGACCTGATAACTGCTCTTCACCAGACGACCAGACGACGCAAATCAGAGAATACACCTGTGAGCGTAGCGCGCGCAAGGCTCCCTTAAAAGACATTTGAAGGATTATGAAGACGAGCAGAATAGTAATATCTGTTGTAGTATAACCGCTGTTCTGTAACTGATGAGCGACCACTCTACGAAACCAACACGAAGCCGTCCGTTGCACGTAGTGCCGACAGCGCGGACAAGGCACGAAGTTCCGAGAGAGAGAGAGAGAGTAAACATGGCTTCGTGTAACGGGCGCTCATAATACAGTACAACGGTAATACTACATCGAAATAAGATGGCGGGGACTTCAAAGGAACCACTCGGCGTTGATGCACGCATGTTACTATTCTGCTCCCTGTTTAGGATATAACTAGGATATAGGCAGATATAAGGTTAACTCCCTACTGTCAGTCGACCTGGCATTTGTGCCCTTATACATATTGTGTACGATTTACCATTGTTTTGTAAAGACAATAACCTTCTTTTGGCTTTGGAATATGCAGTGATTTTTGTCCTTGGACATTTATCTGTTCCTCGAAACTCACAGTTCCCTCGTAGTCCAGGCATTTTATGGCTGGACCTGAGACTAATTGCAAAAGAAGCTTTCTCATCACCAACCAGTAAGAATTAGCCTCTAAATTAACATACTAAAAGTCCCAAACGATCCAAGCACGGGAACACCTCGAAATCGGGCCCAATGCTAACTCGCTCTCTGCTGCAACATGAAAACGAGGCTCTAAACCGGAAGTTGCTTTTATTGCGCTATTTTGTGCCAGAAGTCGAACCATTTTGCTGAAAACTAAGAAAATGTTCTTCATACACGCCTACAGAGCTTTCATCTAGTAAAAAAAGATAAGACAAAACACAAAAGCAATAAATCTTTCAATTAAAACTCCAGGTTCTTACTTTCGCTTGTGGCACGAAAGTTCTACACCAAGAAGCTAAACACTAATGACATTACCGCTCAAGGTATACGCTTCCCGTGCGTATACAAAAAGAAATCTGACAGTTAATATCTCATGTTCTTACTTTCGCTTTCACCAGCAGTAATAACATCACCCACAGCGGAATGAAAGCTGAACACCATGGCTTGGTCTTTGAAGTACGGGGTATTGAGGAATTTCTTCAGGGCAGTCGCCTTACCTATTCCGTACAGGGAAGAAATGGGATGTTTCTGCAAACATCCTCACCCACCTGTTCTTTCACTTTCTTCATGTTGTAGACGCGCACGCCCTTCGTGTTTGCCTTTGGCTCCGGCTTGAAGTAGAGGTCACAGCCATCTTCGCGGGTATAATAGCACAAGAGCACTAGCACAAGAACCGTGGTCTTTCCTCGAGCAAACTCCACAGCTGTTCTCACTATAAGAAGATCGGCGTCGATCTTGGCGTGATGGGTCGTACAGTTAGCCTTCTGGAGTGCCTGGCTCAGCATGTTTATAAAGCGTTCCTTATTCTTTGGATTAGAAAGGAAGTCATCCTTCTTAAGCGTGACTTTCATGCTTTCTGAAAAGGCACGGTTCCCCCAACTTTTCCTGATGCGCGCCTCTGCTGTATCATATTCCTTAGTATACATCTCTTCATACCCGTCAAATACAATGATCGGTCTCCCATATTTCCTAGACAGGTAAGTGCAATACAAATCGCACACATATTGGTATGTTACAGATCCTCGCGGAAACGGGATTCGGTGGAGAAGAGCCCCGCCATCTAAAACATACTGAACATCTTCTCGTTGTGTCTTGGCCGCAGGCAACAGCTTCGTCCATAGGGCATATGCAAGGGCTGGTTTTTGTGGCTGCCTCGGCGTCAACAGGGAATCAAACAGCAGTTGGGTAGCTGCACAGCTCGTAGCAGAATAGCGCTTCAAGGTCTGAGTTGTTTTGCAAGCGATGATAAGTCGCTGAAACATCAGGTACGGGTTTACTTGAACGTTGTCATTGTCAATCTTGACAGAGGAGTTCGAAGCAAGAGCGACAGCCTGTGCACTGCGCTTGAATGTGTACTCAACCGCAGACGTTCCATTCAGCAACGATAATATCTTCTCCCCAATGGCTCTGGCCGCATCCACATTCACAGCACTGTCAGGTGGTGAGCGTATCCTTCATATCGCGCGCCTGTCTTGTTTTTGTCATGTCCTTGTTTTGCTCACCTGAGTTAAATTGCTCGCCCGTCAGTTCTTTCATGGCGAGCATGGATAACAGCCAGATGAGTCGTTGTTGCTCCGTCAGGCCCCTTCCTTAGGTCAAACCCCACTGGTCTTCAGGCTCCTCATCAGCACCTGCTCAATCATGAAATCTGTCGACAAGCCCGCCCAAAAGCTATCACTTCTCCTCGCCACGTGAAGGCCACCAATGACGTCGCGGTAGACATTCTGATGATCTCTCTGAAGATCAGTTATTGACTGCAGGTATAACCGAGTGCACTTTACGTGCAGGTTATAATAATAAAATAATAATAATAAAAACATTTATATAGCGCTATATTCACGAATTGTTCATAGCACTTTACACTACTATATTAAAAACCTAAAATATTAAATAAAAAGTAGTATACAAACTGCCGGTTCTGGCGCAGCTTGAACGTTTTATTGTTGCAATCCTTGCTCGATAACTCCAGAACCGCAGCGAATTGTTCTACTTCAGCATTCGAACAATTCGCTGCGGTTCAGGAGTCATCGAACAAGGATTGCAATAATACAACGTTCAAGCTGCGCCAGAACCCGCTAGTTTATATACTACTCTATACAGTATATCGATCTCTTTCACTATGGATAGCATATCGTGCCTTCCCATAGAAATCTTAGTCAAGATAGTAGAGCATGCAGGCCCAGAATCATTCGCAAGCATCGCAAGGACATCGAAACACCTAAACGGTGCCGCATCTCTCGTGCGCTACAAAAACGTAGACCAAGAGTTCCGTAAACGAGTACTCACTTTCGGTCTTAGGTCTACTCGTAATGACAACGATCGAGACAATTTGGCTAGGACTTTCGGTATTTCCGCAAACTACATCGATGATAGCTTTCCTCTTGTCTACGCCAGTAAATATGGTAATCTTAACGTTATTAAGTGGCTCATTAAGCACTTATGGTTCGATAAAATGGGTGGACACACCGATTACGTTCTATGCGCTGCCTGTAAGGATGGCTGTCTTGATATCGCTAAGTGGCTCACTAAGCACTTCCAGTTCACCAAAGAGGATAAAGCCGTCGGGTTTGCTATAATAGATGCCTGTAGGAATGGCCATCTCAATACCGTTAAGTGGCTAATTCGACGCTTTCAGATAACTATAGAGTATGAATACGTTCATCATGCTCTACTATGCGCCTATAGCAAAGATCATCTTAATACCGCTAAATGGATCATTGAGTGGCTCATTAAGCGCTCCCAGCTCACCATAGAGGACGAAAACGCTCTACTAGATTACTACATAAATGCTTATGCTGCCACATAGGATCTCTCGCAACGTCCCTAGGCATTCTTGCACCTAAAGATCCAAACTTGAGCACAGCTCCGGTTTCTACCGCTTTTCCGGATTGGAGCAGTTTCGTTGTACTATTTTTTCATTGTATTTTACATTTAACACCTATTAAAGGAATAATTAGTTTACAGTATATCCACCCATGGTACTAACATACATTCTCTACTTCACGATATTAACGTATGTTGTTATCTTAGTACGTATTAATACCACACAGATTAGACAACCGCGCGTGATTGAAGAACCTCAACGTAGACGTCACAACTAAGATACCAATTAGACATATAACATATATAGGTATATTGCACGATGATTGAGACGAGAACTTGTGATTGGTTGATTCGAGGAAAGACCACAAAATGTATAAGGAAGTGTTCGAAGGTGTCAGAGTATTGCTCTCAACATAACTTCCAGATAGGAAGAGGATGTGCTATATTCGTTCCATGTTTGACGTGCGGTCGAGGCTGTCGTACTAATTACGAACTTTGTGCAAAATGTGGTGCACCTCAACGCCGTACCATTCGCAATAAGAAGAACCTTGATAAGAAGCGAGCTAACGAGTCAGCGAATATCACGTGTTCAAATGTAGTAGAATCGGAGAAAGATCTAAATGTAGTGGAATCGGAAAAAGATCGAAACGTGGTGGACATTCACGATCTCGATAATGCATTGGATGACCTCTCCATCAGTGAGAAAGATCTAAATGTGGTAGGATCGGAGGATAAGTAGAAATCACGATACGAAAAGAAAAAAAAAGAAAAAAATGAAGAGAAATTGTTATGCGACCTCTCTTCATTTTTTTTCTCTTTTTTTTTTAAAAAAAACGAACGAACAATTAGACAATTGACAGGCATATGGTATACAACTAGTATGGATAACATTATTAGATTACTTGGTCCAGAAATTTGTGCAAGCCTACATATCAAACCATTGTCGCATATTGAACCATTGTCGCATATTAGCATCGGTGAATCATGTTCCGAATGTTTATGTCCGATGGAACTACAAGGAATGGAATTCATATGTCCCACTTGTGGTCTTGTTTCCGAGGTCGAATCATGTGAAGAAACAACTACCAATCTTACTACTAGGTTACACATAGTAGGGCCGGATAGCTTTCAGCGTCAACACGATCTAGACCGCACAATCCCAAAGCAAAGCGATAACAAAGAATTGCAACTACGAACGATTATACTAGAACTACGGGCATACAACACTATTTATAAACGAAATTACGCCCTCTCGTTTCCCACAAATGTATTAGTAATCGTAGCCGATGTATTCCTTCAAGTACGGAAAGTTCGTACCAAACGTAGCTATGCAAAACGAACTATTTTAGCCGCTATACTTTATCAAGCGTGTATACAATGTGGGTTCGTTAGATCTAAAGGGGATGTCGCTCGTTTTATGCAACTAAACAATAAAAGCATATGTCGTGGAGAGGGCTTTATACGTTCTCTACATGATGACGATAATATCGATATAGATTTAAATACCGATCGAATAGCTCCTCACATTACAACGACTTTTGATAAACTCGACCCCCAAGGAGCACCTAAGAACGTCCAACAAATAGTCTATGAGATTGTTAAGAAGGCAATAGAAAACAATATAGGTACCAGCTCCATACTTAGAACTAAAGTCGTTGGAGCGAGTTACGAGGTACTACGCCGTTCAGGATCTCGTATATCTCTTATCGACGTTGTTAAACGGTGTGGTATACATAAGGGTGCGGTCGTGCGTTTTATCAATGAGTTGATTGCTTACAATTCCCACTTTGAGCCCATCTATACGAGACACGGTCTAACTAGCGATAGTGAAATACACAAGAAGAAAAAACCCAGATAGAGGAAGAACTGGGGAAAAACACCCGAAAAACTCATTCTGACAGTTTGCTAGCCAAGGGTACTAAGATATATACATTCCAAGTTCCCCCTAAAATTCCTGAGCGCCCCGATTTTGCTTGAACGAGTAAAACAGGGGCGCATCGGCGCGATAGGAATGTGAATAAGAAAAATTCGAGATCGAAACTTTGAAATGAAAATCCACAGACAATCGCCACCTGTTGTCTCTAAATTTGCATACGAACTCGACATACAAGTTAATTTATACGAACCGCTTAGAAAAGCGTAAATATCGCCCACGCTCACTTCTCTCATACGAGATGTCAATTTTTACCCCAATTTTGCTATCATTTCTTCTAGCATTTTTTGCTTGACTTCGCCTCGAATTTGTTCCACCTTTTTTTCACTCATTCGGCTTAAATTAGCCGAAGTTTTGTGACGAATTTCAATCTTCATAGTTTCGTATTTATCTACCTCAGCGAGGATTAGGTTGTATTCGACGTCAGATATATTTTCATCGCGAAGGGCCTTTGATACTAGATCGCGAATCGTATTAATTTTCGCTTTAGCTAACATAGCGGTTTTCTCATGTTTAGATACTTTTATTCCTAATTTTTTAGCTCCAATGGTCGTAGATGCTGAAATTAATCCACATAAGCCACCAATAACACCTAATGGTAAACCAATCACTATACCAAAACCAGTTAAAGCTACTGCTAGTCCTGAACCCGATAATAATACAGACAGACCTCCTGCTACTACAGCGACACCATGGACAAGTCCTTGTGCGCGGGCGTATTTCTTACGCACACCTTCATAGTGTTTTTCTTGAGTTTCGATATCTGAAAGAGTATCTCGGACTGTTTGCAGTCTAAAATTCGATCCATTTATATCGCTAAGTTCCTTTATAGCTCCCGATGGATAGATATCTGGTGCTGTTGGAAACGGTTGAATCGAATCGCCATCCATTGTATATACGTATGATTTACTCAAGCTTCAATACGAAACCTATAGGCTGCTTGTTGAAGTCTATGAGATTGCCTTTCTCATCGCAAACTGTGAGGCGAATGTAGTTCCGTATCGTTCCTAGGGCTCGAATGGGTATGAGGGTTGGTGGAAAGTAAGTTGTTTCACCAAAAACGTGTGATGTTGTTTTTAAAGTATATAGGATTTTAGATGGCTTCCCATCAAGAAGTGAGAAATCTGAATCCACCACATCACAGTAGATAGATATATGATTAATATCTTTTGGCACCAGGATGTATTTTCCTTTATCGATAGTCACATAATCTGTCACATCTTCATTTACTTTGATACTAAACAAACCGCAGACATTCTTAGTGAACTGGATTGGTTTCTTGACCTTCATAAGCCAATATTTCCTAAATGGGTAGTCTATGAATTCCAAGTAACCAGCCTCAACTGCGGGATCGAAGTAGGTTATCAAAGTTTCTATCTTATAATGTCCCGGCTTAATTTCGTATGGAAATGTCAAACTATTTGGGGCAATCCACTTAAAACCCCCCTTCTCAGCTAGGTTCCACCAATTATGACTAATAGTGGCCTCAACTAGCGAAATATTATTGATAAGAATAGGGTTATAGAAGTAGACCGTATGGTCAGACGATGTGGCGGTGACATTTAATATAACCATTATGTGTTAAAGGTATGAACTATATACATAATTAGCTTTAACATGAGGAGGCACGGAGGTAATTTCAGCTATCATTATGAGGGTGGAGATGATGAGACCCCAACACAGAATGCTAATTTACGGTCAAAGGCTGAGAGAATAGCTGAGGAAGATAAGAAGGTCGCATCATTGAATACCGATCTATTAGCGAAGTTCAAGAAAAGATACCCACATGCAGATTTTCACCAGTTCTATGTATCAACGGATATAGACGGCCCGGGCAAATATTCAACTAGTATTTGGTTTCGAGATGGGAATAATGGTTATGTGGTTTATGGCGACGATGTCCCTAAGCTACCTACCACCATTCAAAAACACATCGATAACGCATTGTGGGATGTGCATAAGGGTTTTCCACATACGTTAACACTAGATAAAAGTGTGAAATATCCTATTACGGCGGTCCCACCTACTGAAAAAGCACAAGATATAGATCTAACTAATCTATGGATATATGTCACACCTAAGAAAAAGTTCAAAGCAGGCGTTCCGAACATATTCAAAGAGACTGTCGTAAAGCATATGACAGAAAAGGAGTCCCACCATTGGTTATCGAGTCCAGATTTCAAATATTGGCCTCAACAATTGAATTTCGCAACGTGGTGTGCGACTTCTGGATGTGGAGTGTCATTGTTTGATCCTACTTTCAAAACGTATCCTCCCATTGTTCAAGGACTACTACGATTTCACATTTATTTCACAATACGAAGAATTCTACATGAACTTGGTGGTGCTCATGGAGTTCCTCTACCTGGTGACTCTGCTTTCAAGCAAATGGATAACCCCTATAGCGAATCAGCTCTTGAGAAATTATGCATCGAATTTGGTATATCTCGAACACCAGATTTCCGATGGCACGGAGGTAGGAATGACGGATTAGGAGATGTATTCCTTTTGTATGATGATTTCGAAAACGTCCACGTAGTCAGAGGTTACGATAAAGAAGCAGATAATTGGCCAAACCACAATAATTTATTTGCAGACCAAGGAGGTAAGAAGGATCAGGGTGATCTTGTGGCATTCATTCGGAACGATGAACATGAAGGAAAACAATATAATTGGTTTACACCACCAATCGGAAAGGGGTTAACTAATGCTGGATTAGGTAGATTGAATCGATCCGTCGAAGCTTTTGGATATTGCGTTCTAGCTGCTCAGAATGATCTTAACCAATCCATCATAGATAGTTTCAATGTCAAAGAAAAATTTAAGAGATTAGTCGAAGACGCTATTCTCGAAAACGGTTTAGTGGTAAGCTATAAAAACTATCTTATAGCTATACTACACACACATAAGAGATTAGACCTAGCAATAGCCATAGGGGTACGATTACTACCAAGCAATCTTGAGTACTACCTCAGCAAGAAGGATGGTTATAAAAATCCAATCCCGAACGCCACAGAAGGTATGGTGTTAGGGAAAAACGATATTAATACAGATGTTCTCGAAACCAAGCCCCCACCAGATATGAAAGGGAAGAAACAAAAGAAACAATTACCACATCAAGTTCCACATCAAGTTCCACAACGAGTTTCACATAGTATCTTACAGAATCCTACTCCACGACATGGGATCAATCTAGCGATAGTATCTATTGCAGGAGCTGGAATTGCGTGGGTGTTATTTCGTTAACGTCGTTTGTATTGCTCTATTGCGATCACCACTATAGCTACTATGAATAACCAAACGTTCTCTGCTAATACTCCTAGAGCTTTACCGGCCATAGTAAATATGAAATTCGCAATTGATCCAATCATTCCAGGTAGTATCTGCCCAAGTTTCTTTCCAATTTCCTTTAACAAATCACCTACCGTTCTTAATCCCTTCTTTACCGTATCTGCCACTTTGTCGATGCCATCTTTTACTGGTTTCGGTACGGATTTCGATAGCTGGGAAACTATTACACTAACGATAGCACCAATAGCAGTTACCACCGCAAGAACGGTCATTCCATACTTTCTGAAAATGTATTTAACCCTCTCACGTAGCGACGTACGTTCTAGTATAGCTTCTTCTTGACGTTCAAGTAATTCTCTTGCCCTATGGATGGATATTAACTCTTTCTTAGCTATTTCTTTCTGAGCGTCGGTCGATTCGGAGTCTTCAAGAATAGATTCGTTTTTTGCTTCCCGATCGGTGAGTTGTCGTTCTGCAAATATTACTTCATTAGCAGCCTCTTCATTATTTGGACCTAAAGCATCTTTGAGAGCTTTCCTCATCTTCACGCGTAATTTCCTATCATCATCATTACCGACGAATAGACGTTTAAAGGGTTCTTTGCTTCCAAGTTCGCGAACGGTAATGTTTCCATCTACTAAGGATATTTCTATATTATGCCGAACACCAGCATCTGGATATTGCCCCTTTACTATGTCAACCAGCATTTCTTTTGCCGAATCTCGAATTGTTTGTTCGAATGTGAATCCTCGAAGTGGGTCACCTTCTATAGCGTAGTCATGCAAATTATCCATGGTAATTGTCTCACTACCTCCGGCTTCATCTTGATTGTCACTCAATAAGTAAGCCACGTATCTTTCATTTGCTTCTCGTTGTCGGTCTTCTTCATCTCGTTCTCCTCGGTTTTCTTCATCTGGTTCTCGTTCTTCGTATCTGTCGGTACTATCCTCAGGTCTCACATCAACGTCGCCCCTAGCTTCCATATTGAACATAACTATATATCATAGTATATTCAACATGATATCGTCGAAGTTAATTCCTAAGGAAGCACTAAGAGCGCAACTCGCACTCAAAGCTCAACGAACCTTATATAGAAAAACTTTCACTCCATCATCTGCCAATCCAGGTGAGACTCTATATGTGGAAATACCAACACTAGGAGAAGATATCGTATTAGTACCTGGTAGTTTAGCATTATTGGGTGATATCGTATTGTCTGGTGGACATGCTAATAATCGAGTCGTTGCAAATGTTGGACGTTGCTTAGTTATACATCGAGTTTGTAAGATAGGAGCTGAAATAGTAGAAGACATTGCCCGATCGGATCTATTACAAACATATTCCGATATCTATCTATCTACACAAGAGAGAGAATCGAGAGTACAACAAGGTATCCAATCAGATAATGCAAATAAGCTACGATCTAAAGCTGGTGATGCGGGTACTTCAGATGTTGGTGAGAATGCATTGTTAGCTGCATATGGTTCAAAATATAGAATTCCGTTGGACGTTGATATTCTTACACAACATGGAGTTCTATATCCACATGCATTAGAAGACACTATTTCATTCGAATTAACTCTAGCCCACTCTATCGATATAATCATTGGATCAGATTCGACAAAGATAGGTACGTATAAGCTTACCAACATCCGGTTAGAATACGAAGCAATCAAGAATGAAACTCTAGCTAGGAAAGCATTTCGCGCATATGAAAATGGTACTGCATTCCTATACGATCACGCAGTTCACTTTAAGACAGTACCTATTGCTAAGGCATCAGATACTTTGATATCTCAGAATATAAATGTTCCACGACGATCATTTGCTGGATTACTTCTTCTATTCGTAGATCCTCACACCGCCGGTTCACGAGATAGTGAAGCATTCGTAAATCCTGATATTTCAAAGATAGAGATAGACGTAAATGGAGTTCCAAATAGATTCTTTCCGGGAGGTATGTTAACGCCAGATTTTTGGGAGTCCGCAAAAGGATGGTTTGGTACATCCGATACCTCTATGACTCCTACCAAATTTTACAATAACAGATTTGCCATCCTAGTCGATTGCCGTACGGCAAAAGATTCCTCTGCTCATGGTGATGGAATGGCACAAACTGGCGGTGGAAAAGATATCGATATTCGTATACATAGAACCTTAAAAGGAAGTGGAAACGTAAACATGCATATCTATGTCCTTGCTGATGCTCAGCTCAAGGTATTGAACAGATCTTTAGATAGTATTACATACTGATGGATTCCTTGGTAGAACACATCCCATTCAACTCACTCATAGTAGGTCCAACGAATTGTGGAAAGACTGCGTTTCTCATAGAACAACTTCGTGGACCATTTCGTGGTAAGTTCGATTATATAGTATTAATTTGTCCTACGTATGCCCACAACAAAACATATCATGGATTTGCTAATCGAGATCCGCATTTTTATGTCATATCACCATCTCAGGATGCTATCGATACCGCATTAAATATTTGTGCAACCTTTTGGTCAGGTACCAATACATTATTGATTCTAGATGATTGTGCCGCATCAAAAGATGTAAAACGAAGAACCGACAAACTAGTAGATTTAGCATTCTCTGCTCGACATATAGGACTATCTATTTGGGTACTATCCCAACAATTAACGAGTATATGTAAACCATTTCGTGAGAACGTAGCTATCGTAGTAGCATTTCATACTGCATCGGTTATAGATGGAAAGAGGATATTCGATGATTACGGAGGTTCACAAGAATGTAACGAATTACGAACGATACTTCGATCTCATAAGTTTGCTCGCATATGTTTCTGTTTGCGACATCCTTTTGCAGTAGTGTTAGAGATACCCGCACCTATAATATATTATCATGGATGAATACATTAAAGAACTGGAAGGTGAGGATTTAACAGGTCCACCACCAAAATTGGAATTTCCAACCGAATTGGAGGATATCGAAGAATGGCGGGAAGAACTTAAGACCTTAGCTGTATTGGGTAAAACGAAAGAATGTCTAGGACAGAATTTCTCCCTAACAGATATATCTAAACTATCTGAGAAGGACGTAAAACGTTTACATAGTAGATACCAGGCCGTAGTAGCAAGTCAAATAACAGTACACTTAGTAGATGGTGTACTACGTCAAGTTACTCGCGCAGTCTCATGCGTAGCTACACTAGACAACCAACAAGCACTGTTTAAGGATCTACAAGAAAACCAATTAGCCCGCCATCAGATATCTATGGTGGCTGGTCGATTAGCACTTAAACACGGTCGATTTGTAGCTCTAGCTAGTGTCTTGTTCAATGTAGCTGATCACATAGTCATGCCAGGGAATGAGGAGGATGACGAAGTCGACGAATATGAAGTTAATGCCCCAGAAAGAACAGTAGTACTTAAGGCATATTCATCATTAAAGAATCTTTAGTGTCACACACCTATTAAACCTTCGCAAGTAACTACTATATCAAATCGAGATGGAGGAACAGACGGATCAGATAACTGCGGAGACTCAAAAGAGAGAGATTACATGTGAAAGTGAATTACCTAAAGAAATCAATGTAGATGAAAAGTTGGACTATAGCAGTTATTGGTATGGGCGCTGTATTGTTTGGCGTATGCTATCAAATAACAGGATGCTGCTTAGTAAATGGTTGGGCGCTGTATTGTTTGGCGTATGCTATAAAATAACAGGATGCTGCTTAGTAAATGGTGCACTACGTCTAGCTACTCGCGCAGTAGCATACGTAGTTCCACTAGATGACCAACAAGCACTGGTTAAGGATCTACAAGAAGACCAACTAGTCCGCAATGAGATATATACTGCGGCTGGTCTATTAGCACTTAAAGCAGTTCGATTAGTGGCTCTAGCTAGTGCTTCGTTCCACGTAGCTAATCACATAGTCGTTACTAGTACTCCTATTGAACATTCGCAAGTAACTACTATATCGAATCAAGATGGAGGAACAGACGGATCAGATAACTGCGAATCCACCAAAAACAACACCAACTAGAGTAAAAGATCCAAAGAGGGTTGCTGCTGGGAAAGCATTAGCACTAAGTAATAAACTTGCTAGAGAGGCTCAAAAGAGAGAGATTACGCGTGAAAGTGAATTACCTAAAGAAATCAACGTAGATGAAAGTTGGATAAAAAATATGTCTATCAATACTACTATCGCAGTTATTGGTGCGGGTGCTGCATTAGTTAGCGTATACTATCAATACAGAAGATATAGAGATGACACTTCTAAGAACGTTAGTACGATACGACCCGCGAGTCCTGTAGAGACTACGGTACCAGATATGGAGTAACAATTAAAGACTAGAGATATACTATATATATATTAGGATGGATAAGGAATTGATGAAAACAGCGACCGATGCTGCTATAATAACTGGAATAGCTACTGGTATTGGTTGGATCGTAAAAAGGGCTACCAAGGAATCTATGCTTAGTGATCCTTCTATTTCTATCACAAATTACGTGAAGTGGACTGCTGTAATAGCTGGTAGCATATATGCAAAACAATATCTCGAGAAACAAAAGATCATACCATAATGGTGACGGTAGCAGCTATTGGAATGTCTATTTTCGGAGCAGTTTTGAATGCAACGGCATTTACTGGTGGTGGAGTGCTTGCTAGGATGTTTGGTGGAAAAGATGAAACTGCTAATATAGAACGAAAGAGACATGATACGGCAATGGAAAAATTCGATAAAGATAGGGAGGCTTATATCGAAAGACGTCAAAAATTGTCCGATTGGGCGCATAAACAGGAAGTTGCTGAACATGATTCTCATAATAATCAACTCTATAGTAACCGAGCTTTCATACAATCCGATAAGTTACGTCAGACACTGAAACGACTCGAATCAATGAAAGAACCTCGTTACTCTGACTACTATCGACCATCTAACGCACAGAAAACTGGTGAGTTGATCTATGTTGGTGGTGGAATGCTAGTCACTGGATACGCTATTAGTCGATATGCCTTTTAAAAAACGAGAATTTTTACGATTGACGAGAAAAAAAAAAAGAATAAGAACTAGTTGGTTAGATAAGTTCTTATTCCTTTTTTCTACTTGTTGAAGGTTAGAATACACAGATATATAATGGATGCTAAACTTGCGAATATCTTCTATGGTCCTATGGGCTATTGGAAAGGTTATGCTGCAATTAGCAAGTTATCGGTGGCTGCAAAGGTATCGGAAGACGTAGCTAAGGGTTGGTTAGAGAAACAAGCCATGTGGCAAATATATCTATCACCACCACACTATATTCCACGACCACATTGGACTGTATCGAAACCTAATGAAGTTCATCAAGCTGATTTGATATTTCTACCTCATGATCGACCTGGACGTGGAAGGAAACTATATAAGTATGCTTTGGTGGTAATCGATGTAGCTTCTAGATATAAAGAGGCTGAACCCTTAGCATCGAAAGATAGTGGTGAAGTGTCTGCAGCATTTGATTGGATCTACAAACGTAGTCCACTAGAATGGCCAAAAACATTGCAAGTTGATCCTGGTAGAGAATTCATGGGACGTATGTCTGAAACATTAGAACTACATGGTACGAAAGTTCAACGAGGTGAAGCTGGTCATCATAGAGCACAAAGTTTTGTCGAACGAGCAAATAGAACATTAGCTGAAAGATTATTTGGATATCAATATGCAAAAGAGATGGTACTTACATCTGAAGGATCGGATGCGCGTAGTAGAGAATGGGTATTGAGGCTTCCTGATGTTATCAAGGCTATGAACAATGAAGTTACTCGACTAACAGGTAAGGAACCTTCAAATTCTATAGAGGAACAACAAGTAAACATCAAAACTCCTACGTATTCTCGAACTGTTGGATTGAGTGAAAAGCGACTACCATTCGACGTTTTAGTTCGATATCTCTATGCGCCTGGAGAATTGGAAGGTGGAGCTAAACGAGCAACTGATCCTGTGTGGAGTTTACAAACGTACGTTATTTCGCGTAGTGTGATATCTTCAAACCAACCGGTTCTGTACTATTTGGAAAAAGATGCACCAAAGCGAGGGTTCGTGCGTGAAGAGCTACAAGTCGTCCCACAAAATACTGAACTACCACCAAAAGGTATTCTAAGATAGAAGCAAGTCACGAATAAAGTCGTCCATGTCTAAGTTTTTGTGTCCATAGGCTAATGTATTGATTCCGTTTGCTGAAATCCAACGTTTAGAGTCGAATGGTGAGAGAGAGATCTTATTCATATGCATACCATACATCCTATGACCTTCACTTCGAAGCATATGCATTCCATGGCGAAATACTTTCTTATCTTGTAAACACTCTTTGTATTGTTCGTGGCGAATACGATGTTTAACGACTGCCTTCTTGGTACCTTTAGCTTTCCTAATCTCGTCACCACCTACTTTCAAGATCGAGTATAGCTTCGATCGTAGTCCAACGTATTCAGCAATGGGAATACCTCCACATTCATCTTTCATTTTACCAAGTACTTTCTTGTTGGATATGTCATACAGAGGATGATCCTTGCTGTAGTTGCTAGTATCGTATAGATGCTTATTGGTGGTAATGTCTGTATAGATGTCTTCTGTTTCAATGTTAAGTAATAGACTATCAGTGTCAGTATATAGTAGATTACAACGTTGCCCATACTGCTGCTTGAGATCGTTGTAGTAGAAGTCGTACATCAGATGTTTCGAGAGATCTAGAATCGACATTCCGACATATACTGGACGGTTCAGTAGTAACTTACTTTTGTAATTGTGTACAGCAGCTAGATCGTTATCGAAGATCGTGGATCGAGCGTAACTAGGTTTATTCAAGAGACGTTGTAGTTTGATTCCTTCTGAAGATCGCACTAGTTTGACATCTACACGTTTTCGTAGATTTTCCATTGTCTTACCAAATACGCTATTGTTCATTAGTTTGTAGAGATCCTGCTCGAAAGGGCTATTCGCTTGCTTTCGTAGTTCTGTATTCATTCTTATGTATGGCTCCATCCATGGCGATTGGTCGAATCGTAGTGCTCTGTGAATCTTCGTTAAACGCATTCCGAGAGATAGATACAGTTGTAGATTGCGGTAGTGGAGCACATATCGTTCTTTATCGTATAGGTTAGGTACAAGTTTTTCCACTTTCAAAGATCCGTTGCCTTCGTATAGTTTCTCAAATAGATCGATTTGATAATCTGATAACTGACCTTTATTTACTTGCATTCTCTCGGGAGCTAGTGGATAGTCGTTGTGTAAGTCGTGGAGCTTTCGAGGATACTCAAGATCGACTTCGAGAATGTATCCCACGTCTGAATCGATTTCGTGTTGGGTAATTCGTTCTTCCGTTGGTGTACACCACTCAAATCCTCCCGTTGGTAGATATTGGCTCATGGCCCAACCATATAGATTGTTGGCGTCGAGGTATATTATATGGCTATTTGGCTTATCTAGATCGAAGTCGGGTATGTTGGGGTTGTTTGCTTTAGCATAACGATGAGATACCATAGATATTCCGCCACGTAGACCTTTCTCGACGAATAGATGCATGTCATAGTCGGTTAATAATTCAAGTTCTACTCCGGTCTTCTTTAACAACGCATCCCACGAAAGTCCTGGACTCGTATAATAATGAGCTGGATCCAATCCATAGTTTTGCATACATGTCGCGCGGAAGTTCTCGAACACATCTGCTAGAAGAAGTACATCGGTTAGTAGGTAAAGGTCGTGGTAGTCTCCTAACGTTTTACAACTGAATACCTCCCAAACTTTTAGTGCGTGTTCGTAGTCCTTGTCGGAGATGTCCTCTAGAGTTAGTTTACTATAGAATGTGTCTTTTGATGGAAGAGAAGTCTCTGTAAATCTATCCCAAGAATCCATGTACTCATACGGATAAACTCCTTTGCGTAGAAGCAACTTGGTTTTCTCTTGGTTCGATGTACGTTTCATAGTTTGTAGGAACGTATCTGGTGATGAACTCGCTACCAATTTATCGAGGGATGAAAGTAGAAATTGCGCGCTGTCGATGAACCTTAGGTTTCCAAGTGAGAACGAAATGTATTTCTCCATATTGTTTGGAATACAAGAGATCTTACCTGACGTCTTAGATATGGATTGCATCAATAGGTGAGAATCGTAGCCACGCAAATTGTGGAATACGACTGGGATAGTAGGAAAGATACGTAATTTGAGATTACATGCTTTGTGTGCGGCACCTCGAAACTCTCCTGTGATGTGGCAATGGTCGCGTACTCTATCTTTACCAAGAGGTTTCTGACAGATATGACAAAGAATTGCTCTATTATAATCTCTCATGCTTTTTGGTGACATATGTAGTGGTTTGGCAACTTGAGCTTTTATCTTCGCTTCTTTTTCTTGTACACATCGTAGAAAGCACTCGATAGTATCCTTACCTCGATATAATACATATGGTTCGCTATGACCATCAGAACGTACGACTACGTAACAAAATCCACATGGAATATGTTCTTCTGTTTTAAATGTGTTCTTCGTGGGATCTTGTCCTTCTATCTTAGTAGTTAAGGCCTCAAGATCTGCGTAGATAACGTAGGGAACTTTGAGCTGCTTGTGAACGTTCTGAAATGAGACTTTGTTATTCTCATCGGTGGGCATTTCGATTCGAATGGCTCGATCGTTAGTTCCGTTACATTCTGGGGTGTGTTTTTCGAGGAGAGCTTCGTTGGAATATCCATGTAGGCATCTCTCGCAGAAGTGCTGCCTGTGGTCATGTTTTGTCTGATCGAATAGAAGGCGGTTGAAGTTCTTGATCCAGCAATAATGTTGTATACCGCTCTCTGGGCACTCTATAAGCAAGGCGTTAACGCGCTCCGAGAAAGTCTCCTTCGAGATGTGGTGCACAATCAAACACTTATCCTTAAAATCCCAACCATATACATTGATAGAGATTTCGTTCTGCTTCTCGAAGCGTGGTATTTGTGAGATTGGCGTTGACGATTCTTCCACCCCATCGAATCCAAAACCATCGTCTTCTGGGTATTTCGATGTCCTCTGTGGATCTTTCGCAACTGGAAACTTCGCGGCACGCATCGTCCAACGAAAACAGCGGTTGTCGGAGTTTTTCACATTGATTACGGCTTTCTTATTCGCGATTTCTTTAGGTAGTGGTAAGTATGAACCTCCGCGTAGTGGTTGATATTTAGCAATGTTCACCCATAGAATGTTGACTTTATCTATGACCCAGTTCGATCCTCTACTGATCCACTTCTCGATGTAGTTATAAATCTGAGCATGTTCTTCTACTATTACTCCGCGGGTATCGGAACTGTTGGCCAGAACTTTTTGTGAACTACGAAATGTGGCTATCTCATATACCGGGCCCTCGGGTTTATCGAGACGGAGAGTTATATTCAAAGCTAGCTGAACCTTAATGTTATTTAAGTCTTGTAGCTCTTCATCGGTCTTTTCGATAGTCTGCTTTCGCACGCCGGATAGGAAAGCGGCTGGGTCCGCTCCTAGAGGATTGCTATCTGGAATGTCCATCTTCCATCCTCGTAAATAGCCCTTAATGCCAGGCACTTGGACGAATGTTAGTGTATGATCGGCCATTATATATTGTATTATCCTTCCTCTAATAGAGCTTCAAATGCGTTGAGGTGGACTATGTACTATAGTAGTAAATAATGATTATGGTAGTATATGTTATAATACCTAGTAGCAACGCTCCTCTAATAGGGTGTTAGAATGTAATAAATTCGTTATAAACCAAATGTTCGAATAATGTTAATGTATGCTTAGCCCTGATATAATACCTTATGGTTGCGTTCCTTTAATGTATAATTTATAGTAGTATATAAACTAGCGGGTTCTGGCGCAGCTTGAACGTTGTATTATTGCAATCCTTGTTCGATGACTCCTGAACCGCAGCGAATTGTTCGAATGCTGAAGTAGAACAATTCGCTGCGGTTCTGGAGTTATCGAGCAAGGATTGCAACAATAAAACGTTCAAGCTGCGCCAGAACCGGCAGTTTGTATACTACTTAAAATAGTTAATGTCGAGTAAATTAAAGTCAATACAAATATATAATTATCTACATATAGATAGATAACTAATGATCGATACTAATATGCTTCCTTGAACAAGTAAGTCTTCAATTTAGATTTGAATAAATTAACTGATATGCTCTGCCTAATATCCAGAGGTAACTTATTCCAGAGCTTAGGGCCCGCGACCGAAAGGGCTCGATCTCCATAGGTTTTAAGCTTTGCAGTAGGTTCAACAAGCAAATTCTGCGATGTGGATCTAAGAAGACGCGGTGATATCCTATACCTAAATAATTCACTAATATAACGAGGCGCAAAGCCGTTCAGTGCTTTATAAACTAGCAGAAGCATTTTAAAAGTAATGCGAAATCGTACAGGAAGCCAGTGCAGATTGATCAGCTTAGGTGTTATATGGTCATACTTTCTCGTTAAGGTTACTATGCGCGCCGCAGAGTTCTGAACTGACGCAGCAAGATATGGCAGCATTCTCGACAGCGCTTCAAGGTGGAACTCCCATGCAGTTGGCTGTACGCCCGGCTCTGTTGAAGGAGCGCAGTATGTCCACTATTTCCATGTACTGCAGCAACAGCATTGCTATGAGGAGATACTGCCTGTTGTGGATGCATTCTCGAATGTACTTGAGGACCTTCTTTTCTGTCAACTTCTCAAACAACGCACGAAAATTCACAGACTTTCAGTTTTCGTATAGTGTTGAAAAGTTTCTGTGTTTCATAAATGCATAATTGTGGTTCTTTCCCAAATGTTTCAAGCCTTGAAGTGTTCTATCTTGGCTTGGCAGTGTAATAAAAGCGGGTCAACTAGTTCAATCCCGCAAATCTTCACCGAAAATTTATACTGCCTATTAACTACAATGTATAAAGCTAAATAAAAAAGATGTACGAATCTACTGTGAGCATTTACTGTACATAATTTGGAAGTACTTGGACTTAGGCCTCTCAAGCCATGTTGCTTGTACAACCACCCAACAGTGAAACGCGTCGAAATGAAATGAACTCATCAGAGTCGTGAACAACAAAGGTGCCAGTGTGTTTCTGTCTGACTGATGCGAGTAATTCGCCCATATCACGGTTTTTCAAGTAGTCGATTTCTTTGAATTCTAAAAAAGCCGTTTATACTGCTGTAAAAACACCTCAAAACTAGACAAATCCCCAAATATAAGGGTTATACGATGTTTAGGAGCGAAGATATAAGACCGCGAATTCGGAATTTGTTTAGACATTTGTATGACCAACGGGCAACGTTGCATGTCCGGCATACAAACATCTGTAAAAAAATCGCGAGTTTGGCGACCTGTAACTTTGCTCCCAAACATCGTATAACCTTTAAATTTGGGGATAAGACTAGTTTTGAGGTGGTGAGCGGCTTTGGTAGAGAGCCAAGAAAATGATTACTTGTAAAATGAGTCCGCCAAGCTGTTTACAATTGTTTTGATTTTCTAACCCTAACATAAAGCATTTAAATCATATCAATCGCCCAAAAATAACAAAAACACATGCGGCTAACATATCTTAGTGAAATAAAAATAAACACTTCGGGATACTAGTGTACGACCAGCCGGGACGATCAGCTGGTCTGGGGAGTGAAATATATTTCTATTTGTTGTTTTTAGATATCAAGATCAAATTATCATACCCTGTAAAATTCCAAACACTATTAGAACGGATAACAAAAAATATAGCAGGTGTTCTGAGTAAATAAAACTTCAGAAAAGCTTAGCCGGCCTTCCAACTTAATCAGGGCCACCATTTTTTCTAATTTTATATGGGATTATCTCACAAAAATGCGAAATATCCATGAAAATAATGATTTTGACAATATACATAATGTAATTTAAGGAATGGTTAAAGTTTTGCACCTGTTTGATAGATCTGACCCTTTATATGCGTTTTTAGATTATATTCTTCATCCAGCCTCGTTTCCATGTTGCGCTATTTTGGGGTTTTAATAAAAGCCGTTTTTTAAGCAACTTCTCCTACTGGGACTTTCTGGGACTTTTGATATGTTGTAGAGGACATGTTTCTGAGTAAAAAACTGTTGAAATACCTTCTTTTGCAATTAGTCACAGGTTGACCGATTTTTTTCCATAAAATGCCTGGACTATCGAGCTCCGTTCTCGGGAACTGTTCGCTTCTCGGAAGAGATATATCGGCAGACAAATATTAGTGCATATTTCAACGCCATGAGTTTATATTGATACGAATTAATCTACGAATCTTGTCATCTAAATCTATGTCTGCAACATAGTTTTCACCAACCGTTTAATGGGCGTGGGGCGCGTGTCCTCCATATGTAAAGCAGTAACAGAACGATAACAACAACAAGCACTGCGATTATGGTAACACATACGGCGATAATGGCTGCGCCTGAAAAGTTTAAATCAACAAAACGCTAAATGAACACACAAAACCGCAATTTCTTTGATTTCGAACGAATCAACAAACATAGGAAATACGTGTATGAATGTTTACCTAAAATTAGCCTGAATTGCAGCCGTCTCCTCTGGTTCGTTCCTCCCGAGAGAGGAGACGGCTGAAATTCAGGCTAACCTAAAATTGCATCTGACAAAACAATGGCAGTTACAGAGGTGTATTAAGGATACGAAAAGTAATAAGAAACACTGAAACGAGGATTAAATGTATTCAGACAAGCATCTCGACGCCCAATAAGTTATCGTCAAGATTAATACTCACAATCGCAGGGAGAGACTTGTTCTGCATATTTTTCGATTGGTTCTTAAAAAGGAGATAATAGATTTTACAGTTCATAGAAAATACAGAAAAGGGAGGGGATAAAAATAGTATATTTAGACCCGATTCACACGTCGAACTTGATGCGCCGAATGCAATTGAGACAACAATAATTAGGTGGCTTCTTTTGATCTAATCAGGTTCCGCGCATGAAAAGTTCGACGTTTGTATAGGGCCTTAGAATCTTATTTAATATCCTTTTATTAATCATCTATCCTTCTAAATATTCAAAATTCTCTGTAGACAAGACAAACTTCATAGTTTGAACGAAAAAAGAACAATCAAAGAATAATAATTTGGTGATACCACTATACATGCATACGATTAACTATAAAAAGATAAACTGAGGGAGCGTTGGAACAAGGAGCCCAGGCAAGGTACCTAAAGCCAGGGGCTGTTTAAATCGACGAACATATATTTTTTAATTAATCTGAAGGATGTGTAGTTAAGAGAAGAATATAAATTACTTTAACCTGAAAGTGCTGCTGCGAATTATCTATAGGTAATAAGTTAGAACGAATGCACGAATTAAGGATTATATGTAACTTTAAAGAAATGTTTAAAAAACTGAATTATCGCAAACGCTCAAATACCTTCTGTAACGGCAGGTATCACAACCTTAATAATCGTTGCCTTAGTTTCATCCTTTACACTCTCTCCATACTTGTTGGATGCTGTAACTTGGAACTTGTACGTTCTTCCGGGTTTAAGGCCTTCTACTGTGTAATGTAGTGTAAGGGGGTCTGTAGTATGTATCTTGAACCACTGGTCTGATGACTCGTTATCATTGTAGATAACCTTATTATAAATTGTGTATCGCTGGATAGTACCTCCATTGTCGTCGGGTTTCTCCCATTCTAAATTAACTGATAACATTGTTGTTTGTGTGTTGAGAGATTTAATGGTTGGCAACTCAGGAGGACCTACAGAACAACATATTTATTGTTTGATTGCGTGTATTAAAATGGAGTAGATTGGATGAGCATGACTTGTTTCATACTTACTTGGCGCTTTTATTCTTATTAAAAACATACATAATATATATTGCATATGGAACTGATTGTACTCCAAAACAGCCGTAATTAAGAGAAAGTTTAGTAAACAACATTTGTTAAAAAAACTCTGTTAGCCTAGTATTCTTTCCCATTTCTAAAATAACTCTAAAACAGTCTGATACTATTGCTGTTATTGTTTTTGATATTAATTAATTAATTAATTTATTTGTATAGGAAATCATATGGCCTCGAGTGCAATTCGGGATAAATTTGAACTCGTAAGTTTTCAAAGAGTGCTCTTTGTTAATATTTAGTGCTGTCAAATGAATTTACATGGTTAGACGTGCTTTTGCCGTAACCACAGCACAACACAGCACAGCACAGTCAGTTTTAAGGATTCGGAAATGTTCGGAAACACAACTTTTCGGAAAATCATCGGAAACAAATTCCTTTACCAAAACATGACTGTGAACAACTGTGTGTACTTCGATTTCATTCTGGAGCTTTTGTTTTCGATTCATACATTGTCAAATAACTGATTTGGAGTGCAATTACAACCAAACAGTGCAATTTGGGATAAATTGCACTGCTCTCAGCCAATCAAAATCGATGAGAATATGATTAATTTATTTACGATGCTTTCATCATGAATAAAAGAAAAGAAAAGAAAAAATACATTATGAGGGACGACACAACAGAGCGTCGCTCTAAATTAAGTGCGCCCTTACTTTGATTAATGAAAATACGAACAAATATTGAGTGATATAAATTAAGTGCATACATAAAATTAACTTAATATATGGTCATTAATATTTGAAGGTCAATCGAAATCGAAATGAACGTGAGGAAATACGATCAACATAACTAAGAACAACTTATGAGTTGTTGGTCTTACAAGGTCTAATAGCTAGATAATTTATTAGAATTGTTTTTATCTCGCTGTGCGCAGCATTTTGGACATATTGACTTCCAGGTAATTGGTGCATTGACATCAAAAGATGTTTATAACGCTGATGAGTAATATTTGTATAGAGGCGACTTGAACTGATTGGCAACGCTAGAAGTTACGAATATAATTAGGCAGATTGTTCCATAGCTTGGTAATACGGTTGAAATAACTAGTTGAAATAACTATTTTAGTGCGACATTTTTGTACAAGAAGATGTAGTGGTGAGCTGTTGCGTGTAACTCTGTTTACTGGTCTAAGTCTAATGTAGTCTGATACGAATGGAATAGTGGCCTGTCCAACACTTAAAGGAGAACTAAACCCTAAAATCAACCCAACGTCTTTACAAAGATGTATTCTAAAGAAATTAGTTCTGCTATTTTATTTTTCTGTGTTGCGCGTCTATGAGGAGAAAATTAGTCTCCAAGTTCGATTTTCCGCTGAAAAATCTATATTGTGTGGCGGCTCAATTCAGTACAAATTTACCCATAACGTACGTCACACATACCAAGGAAGAACGATCACACCTCTAGCACAAAGAAAGCACAATGGTCCGCAATTAGAAGCCATTAGGCCTGCTATTCAATGTAAGGGACGGCATGGCAAAACTAATTTATTCCCCGTATACTACGTCACAAATTACAAGACTTGAGCCGTCTGTACATACCGGAGGCTGTGAGGAAGGTTTTCGGATTTTCTCTTGCTAGACGCGCAACACAGAAAAATTAAATAGCAGAACCTATTTATTTCGAATACATGTTTGTATAGACATTGGGTTGATTTTAGGGTTGAGTTCCCCTTTAAAGTAAAACTTTAGGTCTTTTATCTCATGCCAATAGGAAAGCGGCAAAAGATTTAGATTCAGGAGGCGCTCAGGATAACTAAGTTCATGCTTCCCATAATTCAAAATGTATTTTGTGGAGCGCCGTTGAAGACTCCGGCTCGACCTTTTAAAGGTTACAAATAGCCTGTGGCACTTCCACTTCCACACAATTGGAATGCAATTAATAGCACACCTTGATTGTTTGTAGGAACAACCTTTGTAGCAGGGTTTCCATAACCAACAACATTCCTGGCGTACACCTTCACCACGTACTCAGTGTTCTTGTTCAGTCCTGAGATGACAACTGAAGTACCCGTGATTCCCTCTCGTGTTGTGCTGACCTCCACCTTGTAGTCAATAACAGGGCTTCCACCATTATCAACAGGACGGATCCACCTGACAATTAGAGATGACGCTTTGACGTCGGTATCTGTCATCGTGATCAGTGGCGATCCTGGTGGAACTAAATTACATACGAGCACTATCAGATGATGATAATGTAGAGAAATAGCAAGAACAATAATACTTATTATAATACTTATTATAATAATCAACAACATTTCCCCTGGAAAGGTTATTCTGCGCGCGTCAGGCTAAAGCATAGCAAAGTTATAGCTCTCTGGAATTGAAAACCATCCGATTGCGGGATATCCAATTCATTTGCATAATTACTTGATTGGCATGTACACTCTGTGAACGGGAAACCAAAAAGAGATCAAATATATAACTCTCAGTCGTAGTTGTACAAATGATAAACCTAAATTTAATGTAGTATTTTTACTGGCTAAACTTAATGTAGTATTTTAGGGGCTAACTTGTTGCGCACTACCAAGGTAATGTGTCTAACAACTGTTGCGCACTACCCGGTTCATTTTTTTTATTTTTTATTTTTATTTATTTATTTAAACATATATATTCTTTGTGTTTGCTCTAGGAGCAGGAGCTCATCTAGGGAGCTTACACAACATTTATTTACAAATAATTACTTGAAACGAAAGGAGGAACAGCTACATCAAGAGACCATCACCTGAGAGAACCGATCCCCCATACTAGCCTCTCTCCCCATGATAGTCTGCGCCGATTTATTTTTAGCTTGCATAAATTAGTTGGACTATTTTTACCGCTCTATCCGATTCGTTGTGGATGTCACGTGTCCGAATGGACCGGGGGGCGGCGAGAGCAGAAGAATACATTCAGTGTTTTACTCAGTAACCAAAGCATTCACAATGTTCTACTTTTATGACAGTTATTCTACAGATTCATATTGATTACGGTGTTGAAAAAGCATGTCCGATTATTTACGATATTATATGTTCTATTTCTAATTTCTTTAGGGAATTATAAGCGTCTGTTTACGATAATTTCAAACTCAGTCAGTCAGTGTTTCAGATTAACTGGATTTATAATTTCGCAAAATTGTGGTCAAAAGTCGATGCGTGCTTGCTTGCTATAAACTGAACGTTTCTACAATTATTAGCCTGATGAAAGAGTAAATATCCGGTCAGTTCCCTAGGTATGTTATCTAGCTATACATGAATATGAACTACAGGGAACGAGTATTTATAAGGTAAGCGACATTTCAATAACAACGATACGGGATTGTTAATTTATTCTAATTTTTGGAAGACTTTCCATGCTCGTTCCGGCTACAAACTGAACGGAATAGGGCTTCATTTCCTTTGATAGTCTCACGAAATTCAGGTCACTCCAGTTTCTTTTCACGGCTTCCAGGTCACATCCGAATTTCTTACGGGTCTGGCTTAATATAGCCTACAGTTTCCCAGTCAAATCCAAACGGCAATACTTTTAACGGGTTTTCAAATTACACTCCGTAGCTTATATTAAATTCAAAGTTCATTTTCTCGAGTCTTCGAGTCAGATCTGGTCAGATCCGTCCTATACCCGTCCGGGTAGTAAGTTTAGGGAGCAACACATAATTCAGAGCCAGTTTTGAAGCTTCGCATCCATCGCCCCTCTTTCTTTTTTGAAATCAAAGTTGAATTCATGAGATGGAGCGATGAAAATCCGTGAGGAGCTGGAACCGAATCTTAAAATAGCATGGTGCCGTCCACTCAGCCAAAAATAGATTGGCGCAGACTATCATAGGGTACGAGATCAGTTCTCTTAGGTCATGGTCTCTTGGCTACATACATACATGATCATTACAAGACTTAAATTGAAACAACACAAAAAGATTAATAAGCTAGAAAATGACAAAACAGAAGGCGAGTTGCAAGGACAAATCAGAAAAAAACGATTTGACCCATTAGAAAGATTTGAACTTCCTTAAAAATATTTTTTTTGTGCTAGCGATAGGCTGGAGTCTCCAAACAGTAAAGTTCTTAACTTAAATTTGTCCATGCAAGTTTGCCAATTACTAATAATAAGTGCAACAGAGATAAGGAGTTTGGATCGTTGGGCAGCATACATGCATGGGACAGTAAAAGAAAAAATGCATTGATGTTTCATTGGAAAATCCACAAAAACAACATGGAGAGGAGATGCAGTTTCTTATAAATAAGTCGAAATTCAATTGCGAGTTTTTCATTCTTAGACGGGTATGCACAATTGAGGCAAATATAGAAATAGGAAAAGTTATACAATGCATTATACTGCAAACATAAGAAATAAGCCTACGCCAGAAAAGCTGGTTCGAAGGCAGTAATCTTTCACTTCCAGAAATTATTAAGTTAACGTACTGGTGGGTTGTTGGTATGGATCAACAACAGATCACACAACAGTTATCTCTTGCTGGCAATACGGCAGTTGATTGGGATATGTTCTGCAGAGAAGTTTGTGAGACTGTACTAATGCTGGAAAATGAAATCATTGGAAGTCCCGAAAAAGAAGTACAAATCGATGAGACCAAAGTAGGTCAGTAAAAGAAAGTACCACAAAGGACACTTCGTTGAAGGCCAGTGGATATTTGGAGGAATAGAGTCGAATTCCCGAAAATCGTTTCTCGTCCCTGTAGAACGAAGAGATAAAGATATACCCTTGAGAAATTGATACAAAAATGGATCAAACCACACACCACAATCATTTCGAACGGATGGGAAGCTTATTGCGATTTGGAACGGCTTGGTTATCAGCACAAGGTCGTCAATCATAGCCAGGAGTTTGTAACTGAAGATGGTTATCACACTAATAAAATAGAAGGGCATTGGCGGCAATTGAAAGTTTCCTTGCCGACACACGGTAGGAAGAAATACCACTAACCTTCCTAACTAGATGTCCATTAGTTTCCTCCGTCAGCAACCTGACACCACTTATCTCAATATTAATGATCAACCTATTGAACGTGTTTCATTTTATAAAGTCCTCGGCTTAACGCTTCAACATAATCTAAAGTGGGTCGACAATATCAATAATATGGTGAAAAAGGCATCTAAACGGCTTCATATTCTAAGAGTCCTCCGCCGCAGTGGTGTTCTTCCTTTCGATCTTGTTCTGATTTACTTTTCGTTGGTGCGATCCATTCTTGAATATAGTTGTGCTGTTTGGCATACCAGCCTACCGTGCTACTTAACTGACAAAATTGAGCTTGTCCAAAAGAGAGCCTTATACGAATCATCCATCCATATCAAAGTTACTCTAAATCACTCACTCTATGTAACTGCTCTCGCCTTGATACCAGGAGGCATGGACTATGTTCTAAAGTATTCGGGAAGCTAAAGAGCCCTAGTTCACGTCTCTACCACCTTCTGCCTGACACTCGAGTAAGCGCGCACGGCCGAGAGTTGCGCAATAGCCAAAACCTTAGTTTGCCTAAGTGTCGCACCGAAAGGTATAAGAGAAGCTTTTCTCCTGCGATGTGTTTTAATAAGTCCTAACTAATTTCTTCACTTTCAATTGTATAATAATAATCTTAGCTTAACTTATTGTAGGATATTTTAACTCAGCTTGTAGGACACAGTAATATATTTTTTGTAAACCGGATCCAGTCCCCCGGTGTAAGTCATAGTTATGATTGTAAGTGCCAGTTTCCCATTTTTATACTCTTAGTTTTTATTACTTGTAAAATATAAGGTAATTCACACGTTGTGCGATTTTATATTCAATAAACCTCTATTATTATTATTATTATTATTATTATTACCTAGCTGAATTTCAGTGGCGTTACAAACGAGAGTGAAAAAAATATTTGACAAGCAATAACAACAAATCATATTTCTACATTTACCCAATTTTATTCAAGCGATCTTTAGAGTGGAGGGGGTATTCTAACGAGCTCCAAAGGAGAGGAATCGCCCACTTAATTAATTCATGAAATGACAATATAAACTAACTAAAATCTTACCCTGAAAAATAAAAAAAAAATAACCGGTCAGTAAACAAGATCTTACCCACCTAGAGCTAGGGTTCTCAAGAAAAACTTCTCAAGAAAATGGTGATGTAAAAAAAAAAGGATTTTCTGGAACTCGAACCCCGCTCCCGCCTACTCGTAAGGCAAACGTCGCAACCACTACACTAAACAACCATCGTCGCTCAATTGCTGTCAACCCACTGCTAATTTAAGTAGGTATTCTGCAACTATGCCGTGAAAAATGTCCATACAAATATTCTGAGTGATACGTACACATATCTTGTTATTATTCTTACGTATAAATAATGTAATTTCTATTCAAACTGAAACTGGAAAAAATCCCGATGTACAATTATACCGAGTGATAGGTCTGATACGCGTATTATGATACTGGTAACACACATCTGGGAGGGGGTATTCTGCAGTTGTGCCCCCATTTATAAAAGAAGCAGAAACGCAACTTACCTCATGTTGCACCTGTACGTAAGAATAAAGTAAGAATAGTACTGATAATATAAAGGACATAAAAGAGAGACGCATAATAAAGAACACTAAATTAATACCTAAGTAGAGAAAACAAGTACGAAAGAATAACATCAGAAAACAGATTAAACTTTGGATGTTTAACACGTTCGTATATAGTTAAGTTCAGGTGTAATACGAGGCAGAAGGAAACTATTTAAAGTCTGTGGTGTAACATATCTTCCATGCTTTTGATACGAACAATTTTTTGATCAGCCAATTTGATGAGAATCTTTCCATCGCTGGTCCAGACCTTGAGGTCCGGTTGTTCTTTGAGAATTGTGTCGAAGAGCATTTTTGTTTGCTGCTGTTAAATCTTCATTAACATATAGCCTTTTTCCCGCAAATTTCTCTTTCCTTTCATTATATACGAGCTTTATGTTCGTATGACATAAGCTTAACGATCATAGGTCTACGTTGATCTTCCCTTGGCCTGCCGACACGATGGGCTCTATCAATATGTTCTTTTTCAATGGAATACTTTAAATCTTGATCACAGAAAGCTAGTACCTTGTCGTAGCAATTTTCACTTTCTTCCTCCGAGATACCATAAATTCTAACATTGCACCTCCTCGAATATTGTTCATTCTCATTTGCTTGTGCTTTGACTTCGGCTAATTCTTGAGACAGATAACTTATTTGAGTTTTCAAGGGTTCGACCTCCTTGTTAATTAACCGCTTCTTTAACAGCTTCGTCGACAGCTTCTTTGACGGCTTTCGAAACCTGCGTTTTTGTCGTTTCCTTCATGAAATTCTGGAAAGTTTCTGAAGCAAGATAGTACTCGAACTGTTTCGACAAGGCATCATGTATTGTGGTGTGAAAAGCTTCTGATGTAAAGTAGCCTTCTAGTTCTCTTCTTGTCTCTGTTTCTCTTCTAGTTCTGCGGGACACTTCGGCGGTGGCAGTAGTCGTGGCGGCCATTTTGTCTATGATATAGCTGATCCAGCCACTTTACAACGCTGCAATTACTTAACGGTAAATCACGTTATATCGATTAACTCGTCAGATACAATACGCCATCAATACAACTGAATCCGAGGTCAAAGTAGATTACACATAAGTGCATGGTCAGGCAATGGAATGGATGGCGGAGAGAAGCAAAACACGTCCTTCCTCCTCAGAGAGCAGCAGAACACATGTGTTTGGACATTATTGCACACTACCAGGCTAATATGTTTGAAACGGTTATTGCACACTACCAGGCTAATATGTTTGGCAGTGACTGCACACTACCCATATAATGTGTTTGGGAGTTATTGCACACTACCAGGCTAATATGTTTGGCAGTTATTGCACACTACCAGGCAAATATGTTTGGCAGTTATTGCACACTACCAGGCTAATATGTTTGACAGTTATTGCACACTACCAGGCTAATATGTTTGACAGTTATTGCACACTACCAGGCTAATGTGTTTGGCAGTTATTGCACACTACCCAGGTAATATGTTTGGCAGTTATTGCACACTACCAGGCTAATATGTTTGACAGTTATTGCACACTACCCCGGTAATGTGTTTGGACATTGTTACCGATACCACAAGGTTAATGTGTTTGGGCATTGTTGTACAGTTTCAGCCTAATGTGTTTAGTGGTTCTTACGTACTTGTTCAAGAAATCAAAAGTAAATTTGCCTCAATTTAAGGAAATGTTTTGTAAACGATGTGTTAAAATATGCGTAAAACAGTGAAAAGGCGCGACTATACGTACACCACTGGGTGACATTAATGAAATATTCATCATGTCCAACGGTGTTTACTGCACTACATTTGTACTGGCCATAGTCTCCACTGTCTTGTGCTGTTCGCACTGTTACTTTACTTCCTCCAGTGATAAAAGTAACACGTGTAGTAATCTGGTGTCCAGTAGGTTTATACCACGTGATCTGAGGTGTTGGGTTACCGTCAGCCATACATTGTAGTGTCATGTCATTACCATTCCACGAGAACGCTGTAGTGTTGGAGGAACCCACGTCGATCTTTGGCTTGTCTGAAATGAACACGATATAGGAACGGTAAATGAAATATCACGACACAAGATTCTTCTGTAGAAATTTGACAAGGAGATCGAAATATGTCATGACAACAGCCAGGACGGCTGGGTGTGTCTTAAAAAATCGAAAAGTGCAAGTAAACATTCAATTGTGAAAAAGTATATTCTACTGGAAATGACATCGGATACTCAAACCGCGTTCTTATGCAAATAAGTACAGCGCTGTTGAGCAGTGAATTTAAGCTTTGTCAGTTACGTGCTCTGTCTCCCTTTCTACCGCTTTGCAGTCACATATCGTCTTTTCGTCTTAGTGGTCGTTAATAACATGCGAATGGTCGTGGAGCGCATTCAGGGAAGTCTTTTTGGGGTAACCAAATTAGTTATTGGAGACGTGTATAGATTCACTAATATAAACACATGTGGTTCATAAACTTACAGTTTACAGTGACTCGTATCTGTGCTGTACCACGCCCCATCTCATTACTAGATGTACACGTGTATAGATTCACTAATATAAACACACGTGGTTCATAAACTTACAGTTTACAGTGACTCGTATCTGTACTGCACCATGCCCCATCTCATTACTAGCTGTACACATGTATGTTCCTGCATCTGATCTGTTCACTGACGAGATGCTGTACACATTTCCTGTACTGGGAGGTTTTATTGTTCCTGGTGATTTAGACCACATGATGGTGGGTGGTGGATATCCATCTACTGTACATGTCAAACTCAGAACAGCCGACTCATTGACAGTTTGGTCACGTGTCTTGTTCAAAATTGAAGGCGCATCTATCGGGAAGACAAACATATTTGCGTTAAGTTATATATTTAAGTACATCAAGATCTTGTTGCACATTTTTAGACACCGGCAACAAACTTGAAGCCCAGTCTCTGGTGTAAGATGAAATATATACCTATATGTTTAATGTTTGTCAATTGCATTAAAAGCATGTAGAAATTAGGATAGATAGGAATATGTACATGTGCAATCAGGTACATTGAGATTGTCAGAGTGGCTATCTATATTCTCAAAGCTATTTCCTTTTCGGTGTTAAAGTTGAATATGTAGCAGTGTACTTTCTTCGAGTTGAAAGACTGATTCATTTGTCGTCATGATCGTTATTTTTTCATAAATGTTAATGAATTATTATTAATAATAATGTGGTTAACTGGCATGGAACAAATTCAAATGAAGCTAGCTGATTATGATTAGCGATATATTTTAACAAAACACTGCTGCTGTATAGGTATTAAAATCAATCTTAATCATTTTCAGTGATGTGTATATCTGACAAAGTTTAAATACTTCAATATACTTACACTTCACAATAACAAATGCAGCTGCAGTTACTTCGTGTTTTATTTGTCCATTAACATTCATTGCTGTGCAGAGGTATTTACTAGCATCAGACTTGACTGCAGTAGGGATTGTTAGTGTGTATGCAGATGATGATGTGGGTAAGGTACCACCAGCCTTTGACCAGGAAATGTTAGGTGGAGGATTACCACTTGCTCTACACGTTATGGCTACCGTGTCACCCTGGTTCACTGTTACATTCTGTGGTGGACTGGTGATAACTGGTGGATCTGTGGTGTGAAAAAATATTTGTCCTAAGTTATTGGTACCCTTACTTATTGCCAACTCTTCCCTATAACTATGATTGTCGCGTAAAGGTATCGCATAAAAAATGTTGTTCTACATCCTGGAAATTGTAGTTTGCGTGCACTATTAGTATATCGCGTTTGGTGTGTGGGACGGATTTTCCAATTAATGTATTATTTATAGCACACTTTCACTGTGTTGTCTAAGCACTACCCAATTATAGACTCGTGGAAGCATATGTGGGTCATACGGTATACATCATCATTTTATTAGGATTGACATAATCTGAAAAAGAGCGGGACATTGGGGGGCTCTCAATACCGCAACACGCAAAAAAAATCCGAAAACATCGCATCACCGCATGTAACGTTGACAAAATACCGCAATGACGCAATAATTGTTTTAAAGAGTCCTAACCTGTCCCCCTCGATAAGCAGTGCATTACGAACCAACTACATTTTAGTTGGATTGAGTCAAAATAGTTTTTTTTTTATAGTTTAGGAGCAGTTAATGTACCATATTTTTCTTAAAGACTCTGGTAAACATCAATGCCGTTGTTGCAGCAGTTATGGTGCTCCGCAGATTTGGCCTCCCCTCCCCTCCCCCCATGATATTTACATTACACGTTTTTCTTTCCGCAATCCACTAAAAATTATACAAACTGCAATCGAATTGACAGGACATGCACTGTCAGACACACACAAGGTATTTAATTTTTACAAATACACTCAAAACACATACAAGGCATCCACAACGAATACAAAAAAAACTAGTACCAGGGAGTAAATCTTATTGTTTCAAGAAAAAAAGAAAATAGAAACATACAAATGGAAAGAAATGTCTGGTATGCCATTTCATTTGAAAATCCACTTCAGTCTGGTAGCGGAGATAACTAAAAAGTTACGAGAAACGGCATGTAGCGGCCACAATAAAAGAACAAAATTACGGGAGCCATAACTAAAGCAGGTGAAGGGAGGGAATTTTTAGAAAAAAAGGTTCGTAATCCATTAAGCCTTGCATGTGTGTGTGGTAGCTTTAGGTCGCGATTTCTAACAACAACTAACTGTATTCATCTCTCTCGAGCTCATGGTGAACTTTGGTGGACCTTTGGCAGGAATGCAATCACGTGGTTGTACTGGGTGGCAAACTGAATCTTAATTCATATATTTAAAGGTACTTGTACGAGATCGGTAGTTTTATTAGGAAACTTGTTTGTAAATGCTATTTTCCACTTCCAAACGATTGTCAATCTTTCTAAAACTGCGTTTTTGAAGATGGCTTGCCATCCAGCATCCATGGCAACGCATTTCCCATGGGGATCACGAGCTCAATTCATTCGTTAACGAAGTATTATATCAGCACGTGAATGTTTCCTGCGCAAGGCCTATTTCACAAATCTCCATTTACATCTGGGATATACAATATCTCTACTCGTATCCCACGATACAATGCACCACCAGCTTACTACAAATGTGCTGACAGAAGTTTGATTCCAACTCAAATCCAAACAAAATCCTTACCCTAAACCCCCCAAAAACCCTAACCAGAAAAGAAGTTCCCAGGTAATCAAAATGTTCTCACTCACTTAGTGCTAGGGTTCACAGGTAAACGCCGAAATTATAAACAGAACAAACAGAAACACAAATCCTAAGCTATAATCCCAACCCATAAAACCAACCCTAACCACTAAAACTCAGTCCAAACAATATTATCCGCGTTTCGGCGTACGATCCATGTCAGTCAGCAGATGACAGCCTCCAAAAGAGTGTCGGGGATTTTTAATATTTTACTTTGTTCGTATGCAAATCATTCTTGAAGTTTGAGGTCGGAAAATCTTCCAAAGTATATGACGCTAAGCCACATAAAAAAAAAAATAACGAAAATATCGCTAAAGTCCGACAATGTTTGGTTCCTTGATAGTATATCTATCTTTTGGCCAAGTTTCTCAAGGATCCGATAATTATTAAAACACGTATAATTCACTCAAAGCTAGGGAATAAGCAAGTAAATGAAGTCAGCCGTTTTTAGCTTCACCGTGAAGTTTTACAGCGAGTTCACACTTCATAAAAGGTACTGTCAACATATTAACCCAACAAGCCAATGAAACACAGGACCCCTGGGGTTGTTGTGAATGAACCAATAATTCGCGGGCAATGAAATGGTTCGTAGTACCTGCATGGGTTTACTTTCCTACATACAGTACTGCGTTGCTAGTTTCACCGAACGATCTGGTTAGACTGCTAGCTCAGTATCGTGTGAAAAACTGAAAAACCTAGCAAAAAGGAGAGTGTTGTCGAACGATGTAAGACAAAAAAGCATCCTGAGATATCAAAGATAAGTATAAGGCGAAAGCGACTACAAAGCCAAAGAGAAATCGCCATACGCGAGCTGAAACAATATTTCTAAAGAAAACTCGACGAGCGATGAACGATAGCAGTACTGCTTTTGGATGTCCCGGATGTTGTTTCCCGCAAAAATCTACAGCGAGCTTGCCGCTCATAAAGAGATTATCACGCCTAAGCTATCTATCATACTTTACTTCGAAATACAGTTTTCCAAATATCTCGCTTTCATTTTTTTGAATTATTTTTTTCAGGGAAATAAAGTACAATTAATAAACTTCACAAGGAATGAAAAACAATTGGGGAGAAAACAGGCCGCTAAGGTCTACGGTAACCTTAATTTAGCACGGAGCCTCGTATTGAAACCTTTGTACTTGACAAGTAAAGTATATCGCGGAAGTGGGCTATTGTATTTCTGTAACTAAAAGTGTATTCTGACCACGCGAGACTTTGCTTGGGTCTCCTCTGTTTTGAACATCTCCAGACGACGTCACAGTCAGTTTATAGACTACCGCGCCTGCTGCCGACTTGTGTTTAGTCCAATATGGCTGTCCTATGTTGAATTATATTTGGAGCAGGAGCTGTAACAATTAAATAAATAGAAAAAAGGAATACAAAATGAACTTACACTGCACGTCAATCGTGGTGTTTATAGTGACTGGCACTTCATTGGGGTTGTTAGTGGCCTGACACTCGTAGTGTCCACTCTGCTGTCTCTTGATGTTTGGTATGTTTAACGTGATACTTCCTACACCTTGACTCTTGACAATCTTGTTACCTGCACTAACGACCTGTACCCACGTGATGTTTGGTGTTGGAGGTCCACTAGCTGTACATGGTATGTTAAGATCTTGACCTTCACTTATCATCTTATTCTGTGGTGGTTGATCCGTGGCAAATGAAGGACGAAGCTGAAAGTTAAGTTTACAATACAAGAGAGAATTAGAAAAATGTTCGAATCCTGATTCTGGTATTTTCATCGTTCCGCGGTAGTGCTTTGTTGAACAGCTAAACTATTGTTAAAGTTGGTAGCCTGCTATGCAGACGTATTTTTTCACTCTCATAAATTCGAAGAAAAAAGTAACGTCTGCTTACCCGAGCGCTTAATTAGTTTCCAATATGCACACCTCATTGTGTTATGGACCAATCAGATTTTACCTTCCATGTCCAGGAAAGTGACGTAATGTTACATTTAAAAGGAATATTTATTCAGACAATACATTTGCCATTGATCAATCATAGGAGAATTTTCACTGGCGCGCCAATTCACTAAAATTATAACAATGGCTTTGATTGGGCAGAAAAATAAAACAAACCTGCTGACGTCATGCTTGCATATTGGAAACTTATTAAGCGCTGTATCACCGCTAAATGTAATAACGCCAGCAAATGTAATACTAACCGTAAATGCACAGGGTGCAGAGTGGTACGCCCTGAGTATTTTACGTACTTGCTCTCCTTTGGCGGCGATACAAGGGAGAGCAAGTACGTAAAATACTCAGGGCGCACTACTCTGCACCCTGTGAATCAACAGGAAAATGTAATAACACTTTGGAATCAGAAAAGTACACAACGTTCCCAAATATAAGACATATATCCGAAGTCAATCAAATTTGTGACGTCATCAACCTACGTGACTTTATAAGGAATCGCTTATAATTCGCTTAGGATAAACAACAAACCAATCAAACTTGTATACAACATTACCCCAATTGTTACCAATAGAGTGATGGTTTTGTTCAGTAGTACTTGTATTACAAAACTGCATTTATTGTTCATTTTCAAGGTTTGCATAATTGTTTCAAGGACAAAATAATCACAGAATCAGAATCATCATGAATCAGATTAACAAGCTATAAGTAGATAGGCTATTGTCCAGGATAGAGTGACTTTTGTGTTGTACTTTGTTACTTAATATCCTCTTATGTCTCGAGGGGACAGAAGGCTCTCGCGTTTTATGATTTACCTTATTCGGTACTGTTAATAAAGAGGCATGTAATTACTTGGTAATGTTCATAGTTTGTACAACCCACATAATAAAAGTACGCACTGTTCTGCTGTGAAATCGTGTTATGGACATCGAGCTGTACTGACAGCATCACACTAGACTAATAGTCCAGCAAAACGTCGAATATTGCGTCATACAATTCGACGCATGTCAAATGTTTGCCTTCTGTCGAGGAACGCTATGCTCAAGTGAGTTTAAACTGAGCGATTATTTAGAAAATGCTTGACGTAAAAGGAACCTTGAAAATAAAAACAAGACGCTTTAAACAGCATCATACTCGCGCTGCAAAACGTCATGTGATTGATGACGTCATCCATGTGATTGATATTTGATGCTTGTCTTGAATTGAAGAACGTTGCTAACAAATTTGGTTGTTTTATTGTTCATCCCTAAGCGATTGCTTATGAAGTCACGTGATTGATGACGTCACTCTACTTGATTGTGGTCTGATGTTTGTCTTGTGTTGGGTAATGTTGTATACAAGTTGTTTTCTTTTAAGCAAAATTAGATTACATGATACCTGAAACAACGAGCTGGACTTTTTCTGTTATACCAGATGATAACTTGTACTTAATGTTACATCCATATATCCCATTATCAGTCGTGGTCACATTGGAGATGACCAGTGTGGCTGTTGACTCCACAGATACCCGTGATCCATAGCGAGCGTGAGGGTAAGATGGAGCTTTACTTCGTGTTCTGTCATATTTGTTCTCCATAATAAGGTCCACTAGACTACCACCACTGAATAGTACCCAGACTGGTGAGAAATATGCTAGATCAGCAATCCTGTTATTCACGGTATAGTCCCACACAAACCTAGCGGTGGATCCACTAGATACATACAGCACTCGTGGAGGAAGCTGAGTGAAACGTGCTGCTCCCTCTGAGATACAAGTAAATGAAGTACACAAATGTTATTCGTCTATATTTTACAGAAAGAGAGAATATATAGCCGGGTTGGTAAATACGGGATTTTCATTGACTGTATACCAGTCGAACAATATTCTTAGTATGTGTTTATTTGTTTATACTAGTGTACCTAATAGGTAGTGAGTGCTGCCGCTCAGTTAAGAAAATGTATTACAAGAAAACCTACAGTAGCTCTTTGGCAGGAAAATAAATTACTGGGTAACAATAATGTGTGATGTGTATTAGATGAATCTATTGTGTAGCTTTGTGGTTATCTTGCCCGGTTTATTTTAAGTTTGTCGCGATTATATCAATAATTTCCCGGTAAATTCCCTGAACCTACCAAGTCCCGACATTTTCTTATGATAAACAAAAATAACTTTTCTCCGGAAACAGGCATGTATCAGTATTGGAGTCCGATGAAGCGTAAAACACCAGAAATCAATTGTTATTTTTGTATTTTTAACCCCGCTGTCACTTTTCAGTTTGTAACTATATTGATTTGACTTTATAGAAGGGAATATATATTTTTTGTTGCAAATTATGCTTTTTTGAAAATAGTCATTAGCCGGGGACGGATGTTTAAGTAAACGGAATAACACGTAACTTATATTTGAATATATATATATATATATATATATTTATTATATAAAAACAATCAACCCAAGTAACAAAATAAATCAACGTTTCAATTCTATCCGCTATCAATATGGTTCACCGCCAAATATTACTCGATAACTATGCCACATCAATAAAACAACATTTTATATTCAACCGACTCAAGAAAATACACGTCCAGGACACGAAAAGAACCGCCCGTGAAAGTTTTGATAACGCATTTCTCGGCAAACTTCCATCACACTGACACTGTGCATCCTGAGACCTCCTCGTGAATTGTTTAAATCACAGCTTTCTTTGTCTCTGAGGGAACCTAGTATCGATTGGAAGAAAAGTACCTTCAGAAGTTTCACTGTCGTTACGATCTTTTTCTCTTTTTTCCCCACGAGATCCACGAGCAATAAAATGTTCTTAGCCGTCGGCCATTTTGGGCTATATAGTAAGCCAGCGCTCTATTACCACAGCGGTTGCTTTCTCTGCGCATATTCATAGTACACTAGATACACGACGCATGCTCAGTTAACGAACTACCACGCTTGCGCTTTGCATACAATCCTGCTTCACGTTATGGTTATTCCAGAGCTCGGGGCGTTTGGTCACCGCTGGCCGAAAAACGCGCGTGCTCTGGGAACGAGATTGGTGTCATGCCGTTCTATCCATAAACGGGCATGCGCAATACATCAAATGGGGACACACGAACATCCGGTAGCGTCTCACATAGACGACGATCTCAAATCATCTTAAGGTCACTAATAGTACAAATATGTAGGCAAGCCTAAGAGCGGAGCTCCCACTCTGACAGGATGGTTTTCTTGCTGTACTCAACTGGAGGAATCGCAAATTTGAGAAATCACATCGAGAAAACGATGAAAATAAAAGGAAAAATTGGCAGGAGTAAAACGGCAACGACGTAAAGAAAGAAAAGAAAACCGGAAGCAAAATAGAGAGAACAAATAAGTATGCTTTGCAACTTAAACCTAAGCCACAACTAGGTGATTCAGTTCGGTAGCGCGCTTTTGCCGCTGAACACTGGAGTAAAATGATAGTAAGGTTATCTATAAAATGTGCTATTGCAAATAAGGACAGACAACACGCCGGTCGCTAGGGCAAGTGATCAATTATTGGAATCTTTGCTCTCTTGCTATATCGATGGGGGAACTCCGAAATAAAGTGTACAGTGTTTTAGATGTTTTTGAACGTGATCAAATTAGGATGACTAATTTGGCTCGTGATAGACTGATAGACTCGTAACGAGTTTGTCGCATTATGTTTTGAACAACCGGTAGAGTAAATATAATTGCCACGCTAATCAAACAGTGTGCCATGCAAAAGTACATAAATTTCGATATAGATGTCTTTTTACTAGTATCCATTTTATATATAGTGTATTTTGCATATGATATCTTCGGAACTGTTCCCTTGCTCTATGTAGCTTATAGATGTATAGAAACAGTGCATGACTTGTATACTGAAACGGCGTGACGTTCTTTTGTCACGCTTAAGGCAGGCAAGGGAAAATTAAAATTGGTTGGGACCTTGGGAATTTTAGTTATGAGAGTGACAGATGAATGTACTCACTGCTTCAAAAGTTATCGCGTTAACAAAAGAACCGTTCAGCACTTTTTCTCAGTATAAGGTCCCTCGTTAATTTAAACGGCATATATTAGACGCAATTAGAAGGTTTCTAATGGTATGACGCGAAAACAATTATAAGCGATAGAAGGGGCTGACGGCGAACAAGCATGCATATCAATTATGCACCGTTGGTTTGTTTAAAAACATCGATCGAAGGATAATGTCTGCATAATTATTCCCATTTGAGGAAAGGGCTGTGAAGGAGGCCTATTCATTGGTGTTTTTCTCAGTTATCTGTTAGGTTTTGTCAATAAATCTACGAAATTTGACATCTGCTGGAACTCAAACGTTACTTTCGAGTCGCAGATATGGATCCGTAATGAAACTAATCGGCAAAAGGTACGTTGTGTTGTCATGATCATTTAAGTAAACTTAATTGTAAAAAAATCTATAAAACGGGGCCACATAGAGCACTATTGCAACTACATAACTGAATATTTCGTAAAATCATTGAAATGAGAAGCAACCAGCGACACTTACCGCTTGCCGGAAGTATCCATACTATCATCACGAGACACATTATAAACGTACATATTATTTGATATACAACGGCATCCATTACGTTCTATCCTGTTAAAACTAATGTTGCTATGATCAGGTTCTTGCTAGTTGAACACCCTCCAAGTATCAAATCTCTTCAGTAAACAGATTGAACGAATAACCGAATTAATTGAGTATTAGCAATAAGTTGAAAGGTCAATATTCCTTTCAGTGTGTCTTTGTGACGGTATATTTACACATTGTCACACACTTAAATAATGCTCCGGAGAAGAAGGGAACGGCTAAACGGCAAGGAATCTAAACAGGTGTTAATTTTTTTATTCTTCTTTCTCGTAATTTCATTGGTTGATACTCATAAATTCAATAGTAGACCATCGAAGTCATGCACTTTCATTAGAATTTTTTTTGTAGTTTAAATTGGAGAAATTCGTATGTGGAGAATGTTATCAAATATCTTTTGTTTTCTCCCTTTCCCATTGGCTGGATGGTGTTTTCTTTACGAATGGTCAACAGCACACAGTTTCCTACAAGTTTCGCTTGTAACGTTGACTGTGCACATCTCAGATAGCACTTAGTACATTTTGCAAACATTTGCGGATATGCTGATTGCGCCGGGTCTGTTGTGCTCGGGTAGTTCTTACGCGAGCCTTAACTTAAATGTACATCCAGGATGGTTGCGCAGATTATTCAGTACAATTAAGATAAATGTATGTTAACTTGACATAATCTATTTATCACTTTTTATCACTATGCTACAAAAAACAATCAATCAATCTTTATTTTATATGCACGGAAATTTTTACATTACATTCATTTACATGAAAGCCGTGTCACTATAGCTAAATAATTTATATCATAATCATGTAGATAAAAATACTAAATTAAAAATAAAAATAAATAAATGTATGTTCACAAAATGATTTCCCAATCCCGCTATTAATTAGTGCCACCAAGAAGGTCGGCGGCCTTTAGTTTGTTTCTAAATGATGGCAGGGACTCGGCATGATTCCTATAGGAAGCTCATTCCAAATTTACCCATCATGAACTGAAACTCTTAAAAAAGAGGTTTTCTTTTGAGACGGTAGTTTCTCAATTTAAAAGCATCAATTGGGTTGTTTAATTGTTACTGCACTGGTTCAGCCACTCCTTGACTATGACGAATTGTTCAAGCAAGCAACAGTGAACGACAATCTGCTGGTGTACGTTGGATCAAACTAGTGATCTAATCGGCTAATCAAATAAAAAAATTGAGATCTAGTTGTATAAAACCCACATCTGACTGGCACTCGTCACCTTAGTTCGACAACATTCCCTACTTTTAAAATTGTATTAAGTGTAATGGTGATTGTAATTCGAACTGGAAATGAAATCGTCCGTAAGTTGAACTGTATATGTCGGTGACTTTATAGAGACCAAGAAGAAAAAGTTAAAATCGTCAAAAGAATAACAGAACTCAGAAGATACAGAGAGGCATTCAAATTGATCACGAATTATACCCACCAACAGAACTGGATATGACTTACAAACCGATAATACCGTATTAAAATTGAGTAAATGTGACTTTGGAAACTGAGCTAGTTGAAACTGTCAAAAGAAGAGCAGGGTTTGTCATGTAAAGCTGTAACTATAAACCGAACTGTCTTAAAACCAGAACCGGAGAGTACAATTATATACGTTTTGACTCTAACAATTCCAACCATAAATATAATTGGGTGTGGAGTTTTATTTACCAAGCGAACAGTGTTGCCCTGAAAAATATGTCGAAAAAGTCAACTTGAAATACCAAAGAAAGAAGAAAAATGTAGGACTGTCAAAAGAAATACACGCAGACTTTTGTAGTGATATTTGGCATAAATACGGCGAGTGATAAATATCACGTACAAATCATCCTATTATTTGATTATAATATGAGCTAAGATAAAAGAACCGCCCGACAAAAAGAAAATAACTACATGTATAACCCGTGAAAAAAGTCAATTTCTGGTACACTGAACACTACCAAAAAGCCTTCGTTTTTTGCTTTCAGGCAGTTCATCAAACACAATCAAACAATGAAACAGTTGTCACTTTGCTGTTTTATTAAAGACACTAACTGTTATACATCTCCAAGAATAAACTTTACGATCAAAAACTAGAAAACTGAACGCAACTATCGCAGCTGGAAATGAAATTCCAGTTCTTAAAGAGGCTATGTCATGGTACTGCGCATGTATCGAGTAATCTCTCGGTTGGTGGCTTTAATTGGATACAAACAGTTAAACTTCCCTCCCTCAATGCTTGATTGAAAGGATTTGCAATATTTTCCCAGGAGACTGTTTATGATTACCTCATTGTTGGTATTTTTGCATATTTGTTTTGATTTTAAGCGTCCCACATTGCCGAGAGGTTCGGTAGTTCATATCAAACACGGTGGAAATATCTGTTTCGATTCCGGCCCGGAACTACCCTGTTCACAGGCCCTGGATACTAAAAATCAAAAGAGAAGACGGGAACTGGGGTAGACAACGTGAAGGGAGGGGGAATGGGGAGAGAAAGGAGAAAGGGAAAGAGGGCCTGTGGACATTCTATTCAGAACCTTGTTCCGGTATACCAGCTGCTGGTATACCCTCTGATTGGTCAATTTTGACAGTTCGCGTCAACACCTCTATCTGTCATGTCTAAAATCAGATGAGCCCAGCCTTCTTTATAGGTTGGCTATTTGTAGTATACTTCAGATGTTGAGGGGTTTCTCAAACGTGAAATTACTTCGACGGAAGCAGGAAGAGTATCTTGAAAACCTGGCGAGTGGCAAAGATGTATTTCTGTAAAAGAGACAAGAAGAATACGAAAATAACTGTTAGATATTTTGAACTGTTGCTGCACGAGCGGCTGCACGAGTTGTCTGTCGTATTAATTTCGTGATCGTAGTTCGTTGTATTTTTAGTCAGTTGGAGTTTGGGAGTAAACAACTCAGTTCAGTCTCAGTCTTGTTGGAAAGTTAGTTTAATTTAACCGACCACTGCTACATTTGCAACGTTACCTGCTGGATTCGGGCGGAAGAGCTTAATTTTTCAGTTATTCCATCGCTTGATGAAAGTTTTGCATGGTTAAGGATACAGCTACAATTGTTGTAGTTTCTCCGTTGGTTGCCATTATGAATGACCAGGTCAAGGATATCAAGGCAGCAAACTGTTGCAAGTCCACTTAGTTACAGGATGGTAAGTTCATTTTTAAAATCATGTATAAAGCTTTTACTGGCGAAACTGACTTCACTCCCAAATGGCAAATGTGTGAAATTTCAACTGACCGAACTCGTATCGAAAAATTATATCGATCTACTCTACCTGGAACGGAATTCACAGTAAACTTGATTTTATTTCTTTTGAAAATTAACGTTTACAGCTCTAGCTTTCTTTAGTTATGCAGGCTTTAAACTGTGCGTCTTTTTTCCCAGTATCAAGAGCCTGTGAACAGGCAAATTATATAGCTATAGGTCCGCTTTGACATACCGCAGTATGTTTACATCCCATCCCGCGCTGTAAACTGGAATTTGATAGACAGCTTGAAACCGCAATTCAGTGACAGCTTGACAAGTGGGCGGAAGAGGTTTCGGAATAGAATGTCCACAGGCTCTCTTTTCCTCCGTCCGCCATTTTGTTTTCGCCACGTTTTATTTTCATTATTATCCCCAGTATCTAGAGCCTGTTAACAGGCTAGCCGGAACGCGTAGCCTATTACCGTGACACAGCCCCTTTAAAATTAGTACAAGCAAGGTTTTTTTCTTCAGGCAACTTGAACAAGATTTGAATCAACTGTCTTACGCGGCAACGGGTCACTTGCGACTGAGTTTCCAAGGATTTCAATGGATTAAAAATATATATATTTAATAACAACGCCAGTAGTGTAGTTGTATGCGGTCGCTTGCTATTGAGCATGCGCTCTCGGCACCCGTTCCTGTTCCTCCATCTTGGAATTCAGGGTCTCTCCCACTCGAGTTCCCGTTGTAATTAAAAGCCCTTATTGAGCTCTGGTGTGTAACCCGTAATTACTGGCGTGGTGGCAGCTACAAGGATCCGTTCTCCACGCTCTCAAACAAAGAAAACTACTGGTATAACTTCACACACCGTCACGACAAACTGGTCGGAGCTCAGCAGTCGCAAAGCCGACTGATCATGAAAACCAGGTAAACCAATGGCTCACACAACTCGTGCACCGAAACAGTGGTGCTTCACCAAAAACGAAACTCTGAACACATTTGAAAACTGGAAACAAAATCTCGTGTATACTCTATCCCTAAACCAGTATTTCGCCCCTTTCTTAGTTGAGGGGGTAACTTGGCAAAAGAAAACAAAAGCAAACCCTTTACGAGGATTCACCAACGACAATGAATATATCTCCGAAGCGCAAAGGCGCACGGCTCAGCAAAAGGTCAGCATGCTAGAGCTCATGCTAGGGCAAATAGCTAACTATTGTCCTGTTATATCGAGAAACACTATCATAAAGGCGTCCACATCTATCGAATTAATCTGGCAAGTGATTAGGCTACACGTTGGTTTCCAGGTTACAGGAGCCTGAAAAGCGTCCAGAAGACCTCTATATCAGCGTCTCATGGCGTTCATAGAGGACAACTTACTAAAATCTAATGTTCTGTTCCACCACGGGGAAGCGATAGCTGAGGACGAAGAACTGTCCTCAACACTAGAGAACTTTATATTATTAACATGGTTACGTTTAATCCACCCCGACCTTCCCAAACTAATTAAGCAACGCTATGGAACAGAGCTTCGATGTCGCACATTGGCTTCCATAAAACCGGAAATATCCCAGGCACTAAACTCCCTGTTAGACGAAATTCGCGCCGCCAATGATGCTAAAATCATATGCATGCGCACCGCTGCTACATTCGCTTCAAACAGACCACTATCCCGCCAGACGCCGCTAAGGGCCGCCGCTAAACCCAACACTCGCAACAGAGAATGCCCCCTGTGCAAACAAGCAGGCCTCGTTAGGAACAACCACTATCTAAGCGAATGCAAATTTCTTCCTGAGCAAGATCGCAAATTTATGTTAAAGGCGAGACAAATTGTCTCTGTTCTCAATATTGTCTCTGTTCTAAATAGCCAAATGGCAAGTATCGAAGAGATTAGGGAACTTCTTAAAGAGGAATTAAGACCAATACATTCGAAATTAGCAGCAATTGGAGAAAAATGCAACGACCTCTCAGAACTCGTAGATTTCTTACAAGGAAAGTATGACCAGCTCTTGAAGCAAATTCAAGGCTCAAACGAGAAACTTGTTAACTTGACTACGGCAACCAAGAATCTCAAGAAGGATACAACAGTCACACAAGCGATAGCAAAACAAGCCCAAGCGGATTATGAAGAATTAGCCCAATATCTACGCAGAGATAGTCTTGAAGTAATTGGAGTCCAACCGAACAGTGAACACTCTTGCGTAGATATAATTACTTCTATTGGTAAAGCTATGGACTTGGAAGTCAGTGGTAATGATATCTCGACAGCCCACACGATTCCTACTTACGGAAATTCGCCCCCAAAGATAATTGTGAAATTTACTAGAAGGGACGTAAGAAATACATTCTACAGCAACCGAAGAAAACTAGCGGGGAAGAAGGTAAAAGATCTACCAAACCTGAGCCTGGTTTCCAATAACAACGTGTACATTGCCGAATCTCTTACGCCACAGAAAAAAAAGCTGTTCGGTCGAATCAACAAGCTCAAGAAAAGAATGAAGTGGAGATTTATCTGGACGAATAACGGAAAGATATACTTAAAGCAGTCTGAAAGTTCAGCCACACACGTGTTTGCTTCAGAAGAAATGGTCAAAGAATTTGAGGACAAAGTCGAAGAATCCTAAAGTCGATTTTAGAATTTCTCAGAATTTCCTATTCTGCACAGCACAACAAGATGAAGAAAGATTTCAACGATCTTACAAATACAGCCCACTAAAGTTCTTCTGCGTCGAAGCTGAAGTAAGACCATTAGCTAGCTTTATATATTTAATTAATTTGATCATATCAGATATGCCAAGTTGAAACATGATACCTATAGGTTACTGCTCGCTATTTGAATTACCATTTAGTGATTTAAGCAACGAAGAGTTTTTAAAAGCTACGGGTGCATGGGTTTATCTTTCTGCTAGTCTTTTACAAAACTCTAAAGATTTATTTGGAGATATCTTAGAGAATCCAGATAACGAAAATGCCTGTGAAGAAGACGAAACAGATAGGTTCATGGAATCAAAATTGTATAGTATTAAACAAACTGGTCAATACTTTCAACAGGCTAATATAAAAGGGTTCTCCATTTTACATTGCAATATACGTAGCTTGCCCAAAAATGTTACTTTACTTAATGACTTATTACTTACAGTGAAAGAAACACCCAGCATTATAGCTATCTCTGAAACTAAACTCTCTGAAGATAAATATCAGACAAATATTACCATACCAGGTTATTTATTTTTAGGTACAAACTCTAAAACTGCTGCAGGAGGTGTGGGTTTATATATCAACGAGAAATTATATTTTATTGAAAGGCATGACTTAAAAAATAAGTCTGAAGGTCTAGAATCCTGCTGGATTGAAATAACAAGAAAAAAAGAAAAAAATATTATAATTGGTTGCATTTATCGTCACCCGTCAAATAATAAAGAACAATTTTATGACAATATGAAAGAAAGCTTAGAAAACCTTAGTAAACAAAACTATGAGATATATATTTTAGGTGATATTAACATAGACTTTCTCAAGTACAACACAGATAATTACACATCTGAATACCTCGATATGCTCCTCAACCTGGGTTTTATGCCAATTATTACCAAAGCAACTAGGATTACTGATCATTCAGCCACTCTAATTGATCACATTTATACAAACTCTCCAGAGAAAATATTAAGATCAGGAATTTGCATTGCTGACATATCTGACCACCTTCCTGTATTTTGCACCATAGCAACTAAAATTCCTGAAATTAATAAGACTTCTCAGTATTTAACAATGATCTATTTATAAATGACTTAAAAAATATAAACTTCACATCACTTGTAAATTCAGATGTTAATGAAAGCATGAATAAAATAACTAGTATACTCCAGGATATTTCCGATAAGCATGCTCCAATTAAAAAAATAACAAATGCCAAGAAAAGACAACTAAGAAAGCCATGGATAACAGATTGTATTCTTGTCTCCATCAAAAAGAGACAAAATCTATTTAAATCACATTTTCTTAGCAGTGACTCTAAAAGAGTAAAGGAATATAAGACATATAATAATAAATTAAATAAAATTAAAGAAGCAGCAAAAAAAAACTATTTTACTTCTCAATTTAATATGAACAAAGAAAATATCAAAACAACCTGGAAGTTAATCGGTATGCTGACAAATAGGAAAAGAGCATATCAGACAACAATAACAAAACTCATCAGTAATAATAAATGTTACATAGATAAGCAAAGCATCTGCAATGAATTAAATACTCATTTTATAAATGTTGGCCCTAAATTATCTTCACAACTTCCTCAAAACGACAATACCGATCCAACCAAATATATAAACACCTCATTTCAAAAAAGTTTTATGTTCCGTGGTATCCTTATACATGAAGTTCATGATTTAATAATGGGAATAAAAATAAACAAAGCTTCAATAGGAATTCCCCAAAGGTGTATTAAATTAGCATGTGATCAAATAAGTGAAGCCTTGTGTTTAGTATTCAATTATTCCTTACTTCAAGGTATAATGCCTGATATTTTAAAAATATCAAAAGTAACTCCTGCTGACAAAGGCGGTGAAATCACAAATCCTACAAATTTCCGACCAATATCTACACTATCATCACTCACTCAAATATTTGAAAAGCTTGTCTACAAACAACTTATCATTTATATTGAAAAACATCAAATACTAAATAAATATCAGTTTGGTTTTAGAAAGGGAAGATCTACAGCACAAGCGATAACTGAAATTACTGATAACTTAAAAAAAGCAATTGATAATAACTTAATCACGTGTGGTGTATTCTTAGATTTTTCAAAAGCATTTGATACTGTTAATCACAAAATTTTAATACAGAAAATGGAAAAATATGGTATAAGAGGAATTCCTTTAGCATGGTTCACTGACTATTTGATAAATAGACAACAGTACGTTTCCATAGATAATGTTGAGTCAGAAAAACAAAAAATGATTTGTGGTATTTATCAAGGTTCCTCCTTGGGACCACTATTGTTTTTAATGTATATTAATGATCTTCCAAGTTCGTCAGAAATATTCTCCTTTAGAATCTTCGCTGATGATACAAATGTATTCACCTCATCTCGTAATGCCTCTGACCTAGAAACTTTAGTAAATTCCGAACTAATAAAAGTTAAGAAATGGTGTGACTTAAATAAGTTATCAATAAACTTTACAAAAACGAATTTTATGATCATAAAATCAAAAAGAAAAAAGCAAGTGAATATCGACATAAAGATAACGAATAGTGATGGGACGAGTCATTCCCTGCAAAGAAAAGATCATATTAAATACCTTGGTGTGAATATTGATGATGCAATTTCCTGGAAGTACCATATATCCTATGTTTGCTCACGTATTGCAAAAAATACTGGTATGATTTATAAACTAAGACACTATCTATCCCTACAACAATTAAGACAACTATATTACACTATTATTTACCCATACATATCATATGCAATATTAGCATGGGGTAGTGCCTACAAATCACATATTAAAAAAATCCAAACAAAGCAAAACCAAGTTATAAGAGCGATATTCTTTGCATGCTCATATGGGGAAAATACGGAAAGTGCTCTGCCCCTAATCAACCTGTTAGATATTCTTACAGTGAATAATGTTTATAAACTTCAAGCTCTCAAATTTACCCATCTTTGGCATAGGAAGCAATTACCAAATGTATTTGATAACTATTTCCAATATGCCAGTGATGTACATTCCCATAACACTAGATATGCTGTCAAACAAAATTTATATAAAACTTGTGCTAGAACAAATATTGGTAAACAAACTATCTCTTCCATGGCAATTGAATATTGGAAACAGATTCCTGATGATCTAAAGAACCTTAAAGTATTCTCCTTCTCCAAAAAAGTGAAACATTATTTATTGGCAGAACAATATAAGTATTAATAAATTATAATGTTACCAATTGTCTGCTTTTTCCATAATTTATTTATTTCATTTCTTCTTTTTCACTATACTCTCGTTTGAAAGTTGAGCTAATCCCAAATACGAAATCTATCTAGATTCATCTCCTTCATTTTTCCCTTTTCTCCATATATAATTCTCGTTAGAAAGCTGAGCTTATTTCAAAACTAAACTTTAAAAGGCTAGCGGCTAACCAGAAAACCTTACGGTTTATTTAGCCACTAGGCATAATTACCTTTCAATCAATAATTAATTACGTATTTTTATTATAAAATATATATATACTCATAATGCTTAAAAAAAAATGGATGAAATTATGCGAATAAAAAAGTTGTTGTTGTTGTTGTTGTTGTTGTTGTCAATGACGAAGCCGACGAAATTACATATAAAAGTAAACTTGGCTTACTTTGATGTAATTTTATCCTTGTATAATGTCAGTTGTTCCTGGACAGTTGTTTCAGCGAGATGAATGTGAATTTTCGCTTCCGTTTTCATTCATTGTCATTTATTCAAACTTTTATACTTGTCGGCTAGTCAACTGGTCACTTGAAGACTTGAAAATCACTGAACTTTCTCAAATCACCCCAAGATTCCATTAGCAGAGGCACAGATGAACAGAATTGGTCTATTGCTGGTTTTCACTAAATCCCCAGAGATTAAAATGACAAAGGGCATGGCGGACATGTTGGTGCCCCAACGAAATAAGCTAACGAGGAATCTATTGTTTAAGGGCACCAACGTGACGGCTATGACGTCAAGTGAAAGCCAGCAATACATTTCTTTTCATTTCAATTCCAAAATCTTCAATTTTAGTCGTCAAAAGCCCGACATTTGCTACCGTAGCTTTGTAGTTTGTAGCACCACTTGGAGACCTGTATGTACTGAGCTTCAAACCGGGGGGGCACCGCTTGCATAATAAAGGGAGGTATTTGTGGTGTGGTCTTCAGAGCCCGACCCAGTTTGCAAAATAAAATGTAGTGAAGGTGTTTTTATTAACCAGAATTTCCATGAACTTTATGAAAATCAACCTGAATTGATAGTTGATTTGCTCCAAACAAGACTCGGTTTGCCAAATTGGGCTCAAACCTGTACCCGGTACCGCTTCACCTCTCATCTGCGTTGTGTACACGAGTGCCCCCTCAAACCCCCCCCCCCCCCCCCCCCCGCATCTGACCCAATGTCCGCCATTGTTTTTCGCAAGGAAATTTGAGATTAGTATTTCTAAAAATAGACTAGTCTGTAAACTGATGGGCCGGCGCTACCCCAATACCAGATGGACACTTCTGTTTATGGACTTCAGGAGCAATTCAATCTTATTTTGGAATTCACGCTTCACGTTTCTTAGTCAACTAAAATTCGTGTTGGTAGCTACGGTAAATGCTGCAATTTTCATTCGCGCGACCAGTGCAACAAGATTTTTATGCTCCCCTTTAGGGGGGTGGGCATTTTTGTATATGTGATGTAAAGTGGTAAGCTGTAGTGCTAAGTGTGCACGCCCTACGTATACGAGGGAAAGAGAAAAAATCACTGACCCAAGTGGGAGTCGAACCCAACGGTCTCCAGGTTACATGTCTGGCGCTTTTGAACGAGGGAACTGGGACCAAGTGTGGAAAAATATTCTGATAAAAAGCAAACCCCAAAATACGGAAAATCACATAAAAATTAGTAACTTTACCACATGTTATGACGTTTTGGTGAATATGACGTGAATGGCAAGCTTTCATAAATAACTATAATGAGAGAATAATGTACATGCACGTAAGGGCGTTCAAGCATCCTATGTAACCATACATTCTCTCTCATTTTAACAATATTTGAAATACGTCATATGTTTAATATCAAGGCGTATCATGCAAACCAATATTCTTCAAACTTTGTAAATCTACTGATTTTTATGTGATATTTCTTGTAGTGGGGTTTATTTTTGAATCACGAGTAAATGTTCACACTCGGTCCCAGTCCTCTACTCGTTTCCAAAGTGGCCTATTGACCATTGCTAGGGTTAATGTGATTCATTTAAGTAGCACATATTTCAAGTTGTGAATATCTATATGAAACCATTTAGACTTACATATATACAAGGAAGAAATGAAAACTATTGTTTGTCTTACTCAATTAAGCGCTGAAAGCTAAAACATCAAGTGATATCCTCTTACTTTACGTGGTTATTGCAATTTTCCAAACGTCTTTAATTATGTTGTCTCTTTTCAAGTTATCTGTAATTATTATAATAGGCCTAGTTATATTGCATGCATGTTTGTGGTATATCCTTTTGTAATAAAATATTATATTAACGTTTAAAACTTACCTTTTTTCTTTCTTTTGTTTAGTTTTCTGTTAAAAATAAGGCTAGAAGTTTTAAACATTAAATGGCACGAAATACTGCTATAAAAATGACAAAGTATTGTAAACTATGAATACCTAAACATCGTTTATTGTTACTCCTTAAAGTGCTAGGTATAGTGACACGATTTTTGACTTTTTCCTCAAAAATTGATAACATCAGGGGGACATGACCCTTAATGATTTTAGTGGTGGTTTTGGCCCAAAAAATATATTTTAGGGTGTATTTTAGGTTTTTTTCTCACCACAGGAAGCCCGGTTACTTGTTCTCTCTCAACTGTGATTTTGGTAGCTTGTGACATCACAACCAGGATTTGGATACTGAAAGTGAAGCGCAGTTAAGCGACGTTTCCTTGCCATTGAGTCTCTAGTTTAGGATTTGATGGTTAAAATCCAATTCGATATTACCCTTTTGTGCCATATTATATATTCTTGTACAAGATCCAAGTGGGACTCGAACCCAACGACCTCCAGGTTGCATGTCTGGCGCTCTACCAACTGAGCTATCAAGTCAGATGAGAGCAATCGTGGGTATGGGTGCATATCATAACGACATATACATATATAATCGCCGTGACCCATAAAACGCAGCAATATCCACGATTGCTCTCATCTGACTTGATAGCGTAGAGCGCCAGACATGCAACCTGGAGGTCGTTGGGTTCGAGTCCCACTTGGGTCAGAGATTTTTCTCTTTCCCTCGTAGGGCGTGCACACATAGCACTACAGCATACCACTTTACAACACATTATTTACACCTACTAGTGCTACGCGGCAAACATGATTTCATATCATAACGACATATACATATATAATCGCCGTGACCCATAAAACGCACCAATACCCACGATTGCTCTCATCTGACTTGATAGCTCAGTTGGTAGAGCGCCAGACATGCAACCTGGAGGTCGTTGGGTTCGAGTCCCACTTGGGTCAGAGATTTTTCTCTTTCCCTCGTAGGGCGTGCACACATAGCACTACAGCATACCACTTTACAACACATTATTTACACCTACTAGTGCTACGCGGCAAACATGATTTCATATCATAACGACATATACATATATAATCGCCGTGACCCATAAAACGCACCAATACCCACGATTGCTCTCATCTGACTTGATAGCTCAGTTGGTAGAGCGCCAGACATGCAACCTGGAGGTCGTTGGGTTCGAGTCCCACTTGGGTCAGAGATTTTTCTCTTTCCCTCGTAGGGCGTGCACACATAGCACTACAGTATACCACTTTACAACACATTATTTACACCTACTAGTGCTACGCGGCAAACATGATTTCATATCATAACGACATATACATATATAATCGCCGTGACCCATAAAACGCACCAATACCCACGATTGCTCTCATCTGACTTGATAGCTCAGTTGGTAGAGCGCCAGACATGCAACCTGGAGGTCGTTGGGTTCGAGTCCCACTTGGGTCAGAGATTTTTCTCTTTCCCTTGTAGGGCGTGCACACATAGCACTACAGCATACCACTTTACAACACATTATTTACACCTACTAGTGCTACGCGGCAAACATGATTTCATATCATAACGACATATACATATATAATCGCCGTGACCCATAAAACGCACCAATACCCACGATTGCTCTCATCTGACTTGATAGCTCAGTTGGTAGAGCGCCAGACATGCAACCTGGAGGTCGTTGGGTTCGAGTCCCACTTGGGTCAGAGATTTTTCTCTTTCCCTCGTAGGGCGTGCACACATAGCACTACAGCATACCACTTTACAACACATTATTTACACCTACTAGTGCTACGCGGCAAACATGATTTCATATCATAACGACATATACATATATAATCGCCGTGACCCATAAAACGCACCAATACCCACGATTGCTCTCATCTGACTTGATAGCTCAGTTGGTAGAGCGCCAGACATGCAACCTGGAGGTCGTTGGGTTCGAGTCCCACTTGGGTCAGAGATTTTTCTCTTTCCCTCGTAGGGCGTGCACACATAGCACTACAGCATACCACTTTACAACACATTATTTACACCTACTAGTGCTACGCGGCAAACATGATTTCATATCATAACGACATATACATATATAATCGCCGTGACCCATAAAACGCACCAATACCCACGATTGCTCTCATCTGACTTGATAGCTCAGTTGGTAGAGCGCCAGACATGCAACCTGGAGGTCGTTGGGTTCGAGTCCCACTTGGGTCAGAGATTTTTCTCTTTCCCTCGTAGGGCGTGCACACATAGCACTACAGTATACCACTTTACAACACATTATTTACACCTACTAGTGCTACGCGGCAAACATGATTTCATATCATAACGACATATACATATATAATCGCCGTGACCCATAAAACGCACCAATACCCACGATTGCTCTCATCTGACTTGATAGCTCAGTTGGTAGAGCGCCAGACATGCAACCTGGAGGTCGTTGGGTTCGAGTCCCACTTGGGTCAGAGATTTTTCTCTTTCCCTTGTAGGGCGTGCACACATAGCACTACAGCATACCACTTTACAACACATTATTTACACCTACTAGTGCTACGCGGCAAACATGATTTCATATCATAACGACATATACATATATAATCGCCGTGACCCATAAAACGCACCAATACCCACGATTGCTCTCATCTGACTTGATAGCTCAGTTGGTAGAGCGCCAGACATGCAACCTGGAGGTCGTTGGGTTCGAGTCCCACTTGGGTCAGAGATTTTTCTCTTTCCCTCGTAGGGCGTGCACACATAGCACTACAGCATACCACTTTACAACACATTATTTACACCTACTAGTGCTACGCGGCAAACATGATTTCATATCATAACGACATATATTATATTTACATAGTTTTCACAAACCGTTAAATGACTGTGCCTTTAAAGTTGAAATAATAAACAAAGCTGTTTATGAACGTCTGACAAAACCAATGCCAGTATACAGAGGAGTGTTAAGAAAACGGATAGGAAAACAAACGATCCAGGATTAAAAGTATTTAAGCATTTCGATGCCCAAAATGTTATCGTCAGGATTATTACTGACAATTGCTCTCTTCCTCACCCTCCCCTTCTGATTTACCTCATTATAAATAATGTTCTTGACGTCATCCTTTTCCATTGTATAAGAGGAGCCAATAATACAGAAGTAAAAATAATGCAGAAGTAAGCATATCAGTATCCCAATTTTGATAGGTGCTTTTATGTACATAGGTTTCAGTATGAGGCTCCTGGGTAATTTCAATCTAATTATATTCTACGAGAAATTGAAACCTATGTTCGTGATAAGTGAAGCATTAATTTATCGAAAGTGAGCTATTTCCATGCAAAATCTCCTCGATTATTTTCTCCACACGTATATATTAGTATGTTCTGATTAACTTCCACTTAAGTTGCCTCAATCTATATAAAAATCGTCCATCCAGTGTTTGATCTGTGCTGTGATGTCCCCTCTAGTGAACGAATAGCTGTATTTGGAAGGTCTGAGTGTGATTGAGGGGCAATGTTTCCAGGATTGTTGGAAATTTCAAGCATCGATTCTGATGAACTTACACTGGACTCAATTATCCTCTTTCTAACTTTATGAACTTAATTATCAACTTCGTTGTATCCTTGGGATAATTTGAACTAAAGAGATGTGCTTGATTTTAAGTGATATTTATAAAATGTGTTATATCGGCTTCTAAAACTCATTAATATTCAAATAGTGCGAGAGCCAAGCTGGTTCTATAGATTATACCACGTGATGACCTCTATAAACGACAACACAAAACTCTTAATTATCGAACTTGAACATTTTCAGAACTCTTGGTTATTCAACTGGAACACTTATAGAACTGTTGACGTAATGTAGTTCTATATATAGGTGTTCCAGTTTAATAATCAAGAGTTTTGTACGTTTTCTAGTTCAGTAGACACTCGTTATCCCCGTACTCCGCTGAAATATTCATGTTGTGCTAGTGATAGACTGGAGTCTCCAAACAGTAAAGTTCTTAGTTTAAATTTGTCCGTGCAAGTTTGCCAATTAATAATAATTGTTAACTGATCAAAAAGGGTCAGAAATTGTCAGAAAGGAAAACCGATGAAAAAAGAAATATAGTGCTTTGACAGAGCACGAGATGAAATATAGAATACAATTTGGATGAGAATTGCTATGCCAATATTGAAGATTTAGTAAGTAAGTAACTGCGGATTTTTATATTTTCTGATCCAGTGAAATCATAAACAACAAATTGCTGAACTTTATTTCGATATATGATAAAACATTTCAGTTAAAGTATATTTGCTGAATTAAACTTGATTATATTTAGTTATTTTCAAACCATATAACATAACCGCGAGTTCTTTCGAATAATAATCATCTAAACAGAGGTTGTCAGCAGTCCGTTTTAACGGCTTAGTGGTTGTTTGAATACAAATAAGAATCCCAACAAAAGCTTAAAGTACAAATCGAAAGTGATTTGTTCATAGTGCAACATGCCAACGGTCTATAAGAATAAACCTAACGAAAATCAAAGCAATCTATTACCTTTTCTTGGATGGCATTCGGTTATAACCAAAACCAAGCAAGCAGCATAAGCTCATTGAAAGTTAGATTTAGTTTAACAAGTGTGAAAATAGATCATCCAGGCGATAAAAACAATTAGCGCCACACTTACCATCAGGCGGAGTACACGGTGATCCACAATATTGCAATTAAGCTCACAATAATCGTGGATCTTATTCGATTACATTCAGGATCCATTGCTGGTCAGTACCTGGGAAAAATATTTATAAGAGAGGTGATTCTTCATCGTGAAATACTCTCCTTCAGCACAAAACGTAATCTTATATCTTACAGTAGTGGCGCCTGCAGCATTCCAACGAAATGAATAAAGTAATAGATCCCTCACAGTTTGACGATTAGGAACATTAAGCTAAAGGTAAACTGTCTTGTCGATATCATATATATGGATGTAGAATCGCACTGGGTCACGCAATCGTCGACTTAAAAAAACGAACGCGAATTTTGCTTCCGCAATATATATATCTGCCATGTTTTCACAAAAGGACCCTTAGAACCGAACACCGCCTTTTGTGAAAACATGGGTGATCTTGTGTGCCTTTAGCTTTAAAAGCCAGTTACTCGTGTTTTGGCCGTTTTTTTTAAGGGCAAATGGCAGTTTAAGACTTTTCTGGCCTTTCTAACCCATAATTGACAGACAGACAGACAGCGGTTGTTTATTGGCACTTTGTAAAAAGGATTTTACATGAGTGGGAGTCCAATAATAATAATAGACTGGATAAAAAACGGAAAGCTAGCTATCTAAGGCATTGCCTTTTTTCTCTTTTGGAAGCAATCATAAATATATTTCGAAATAGTTTTCATTAATTTTCTTGGTGGATTTATAAGTAGCCTAAATTGTTTGTCAGCAGTTGAAATTGGAGGTTGTTATGTTCTCTCAGATCTTTAATCAATTGTCTTTTTAGGTGAGTGTAAAATCCACAATTGGTGAGAAAATGTTTTTCATCTTCTTTTTCAATGGTACAAAAAGGGCACCACCTCTCTTCGGGGGGATATAAGGGCGAACATGTCTCCCCTTTTCGATCATTAAATTATGATTGTTTATTCTTAACTTAGTTAGTGAGATTCGGTGTTTTATGTTCTTTATTTGTAAGAGATAATCCTCTAGCGCGACCTCTGTTTCGAAGGTACGGAAGGTTCTTAGTTTGTTTTGCTGATTAGAGTTATTTCTATTGTCGTTAAACAAGCTAGAGAGGCATTCTTGTCTTTCAATATCTCTGGCTCTGTTGAGAAATACCTTTGGAAATACCTTGAGTTCAGGATTTGAGTTGCCGAGCAACCAAATTTCACCAAAACCGTACTTATATAAAATATTACATATTTATGCACCTTAGTCTTAAACCTCAAAATACCCTGGCATTGCTTGAGCTGAGCTCCGTTTGCTGAGAATACAGCTAATTCAATACACACCGTAGTTTGGCGTATTTGGCCACTGCTGTGGCCGTTTATTGGTCTAATTAATTTACAAACAGATGTATAACGAGATTTACCAAGTTCTCAGCAAAGGTGAGGGCAAAATCCGCCACAGCCCAGAGTCTGCGACAGGGCAGCCCCACCCAAAGCCAAAGCAATGCCAGGAAATGGATAATGCAAAGTGCTTTTATTTATAGCACTATTAAACCCAGAGACCCACGAAGAGGGTACAATTACTCAGCCCCTGCATGAGGTTTTTTGTTTCCCCTTCGGTGCTCCAAGATTGAACGGTTCCATTAATCTTTATAACAATGTAGAATAGATTTGAGTCTGTGAAGACAGAGCAAGGTTACCTCAGCTCCTGCATGAGGCTTTGCCCCACTTCAGTGACCTAGCAATTAAAAGACTGACTTTAACTTTACTTAAAGCACTTAAACACTTCTTTGACCGCCGAACTAACCTGGAACCTAGCACCGACACTCTAATTCGTTTAGCCGAGCTCGTTCTTACTCTCAATTGCTTTTCATTTTCTGGTGAATTTTACAAGCAGACTAACGGCGTAGCTATGGGCACTAAAATGGGCCCCAGTTATGCTAACCTTTTTGTTGGTTATGTAGAGGAACACATTTTTGATCAGTACGACGGTCCTACGCCTGCCTTTTTCGGTCGTTACATCGATGACTGCATCGGTGCAACTTCTTCTAGTAAACGGGATCTAGAACGGTTTATTGATTTTGTTAACAACTTTCATCCGGCTCTCGACTTCACATGGGAGATTTCAGATGTTTCTATCACTTTTTGGGATGTCAATGTTTCTGTTAGCGGCAATAGTCTAACCACTACTGTTCATTACAAGCCAACTGATTCGCACAGTTATTTATTGTTTTCATCTTCTCATCCTACACATGTTAAAACCTCTATCCCATATTCTCAATTCCTTCAGTAGGCTTCGCCGTTTGTGCAGCGATGAATCCGACTTCAATTCAAAGTCCGAGGAGATGCACCAGTTCTTTGTCGAGCGCGGCTATCCTAACGCTGTTGTGACAACTGCATTGAACCGCGCCCGTGACATCGACAGAAGCACGGCTCTGCTACCGTCCAAACCTAAGACTGAAGATAGGATTCCGTTTCCATTAACTTACCATCCGTCTAATCTGTCTATCAAGAAAATTATCCAGAGGAACTTTAAGATTTTACAGAGTGATCCAGAGACCGCCTCTATTTTCCCGCAGCCTCCTCTCATTTCTTTCAAACGTGACAAGAATCTCCGTGATTCCCTAGTCAAAGGATCACTACAACCTGATCTTCAACCAGGCACTTTTAAATGTTCTAGGACACGATGCAATTATACCTGTGCTTACACTAAACCTACGACATCTATTTCAGGACCGAAAAGCTCTCTTAAAGTCAGTTTTGATTGTACTTCCAGTAATGTCATTTATTGCATCACCAGGACACTTTGTAACAAACTCTACATCGGAGAAACAGGGCGAAGATTAGGAGATCGATTCCGCGAACACTTGCTAGATGTTAGAACTAACAGCAAGGATCTCGCCAAACCTGTAGCTCGTCACTTTAACCTTCCTGGTCATTGCATTGATCACATCACTGTATGCGGCATTTCTCTGCATCAAGGTACTACCGACACTCGTAAACGCAAAGAACAGAACTTTATTTTCAAATTAGGAACTTTGTCACCTCACGGTATTAATGAACGCTTTTCGTTCATTTAATTTCAGAATTCATGTATTCACTCACACTTAGATCAGCATGTTTCCTTAGTTTACTCATCAACACTTGCTGTTACAACTATTAACATTTCTATTGTTGGCGCACTTTTCTTTGATCACAATTGATCCGAGCACATGTTTCCTTAGCGGTAATCATGCATTGGCGCAATTTCCTTTGATCCCAATTGATCCGAGTACATGTTTCCTCAGCGGTAAGCATGCACTCGACACTTATAAACCATTTCCCCACCCACAATTCCCTCTTTTGCTCTGACGAAGGGCTAGCGCTCGAAACGTCAGCTGCTACTCGCTTTCCACGGCGGTTAGCATACCTCAATCGACTTTAGTTGATTACATACCATTGTTTATCTTCCCCGCCGACGCAGACCAAAACTAGTTTTTACAGGAACTAGTTGCCTATCATGACTTTACCTAAGACTGACTTTAACTAATGCAACATATACCCAGAGAAATGATTCCAGGGACTGACAGATAAATGAGCATAAATAATTAAAATAATGGCCCTAAGACCAAAGGACCCTAAAATGTTTTGATGGGATGACTGGCCAAGTATTACTGATGAATGGAAACTGGGACAATACTAACTGTTCCAGCAGTCCATACTGGAATTTGCATTGTCAACCTGATTAAAAACCATTATTCTTGTTAAAAGTAATCCGGTTTAACTTAATATTATGTGGCAGCTGTCCTGATCTAGTTGTTAATTCACCAATTCTAAGGGCTGAAAAAAAGGGGGCAGCAGCACACGTAACCCCCAAATCATTTTCCTCTGGTAATCTGGGGAGACAGTGTGATCTATTGCAGCTAGTAACCGGTTCTAATAAAGGCAACGTAATAGCAGCCATCTATATCTCTCCTTCTACTACTCTTTGAATGGCCCCGCAAAGCTAATTTGATAAAATCAGTCTTTGATGGGTCAGGTAGCATATATATTACCCATCCGGTGAACGAAAGCTATAGCAGATATCCGTAAGACAACACCGTTGGTGCTGCATAATGTTTGTGGGCCAAATAGGCAATAAACAAAGCCAGCATTTCCGAGGAGATTAATGATGTCAAGCTGAAACTGTTTATACAGTTTCCAAGGTTGTTGATAGAGCAGCTGACTCTACAACCTGAGCCCTAACACTATTGGAAAAAGTTCTAGGCATGAAATGTATTTTTGCTTCCACAGCTCTTCACCATACACCTAAGCATAAGATTTTCGCTGCAACGGAATACAACCTGAAGGCATCCGAGGTTAGCCGGGCCTCTTCAAGGAACATAGACTTTCCATTAAATGTGTGAACAAACTGCTGCTAAACTTTCAAGTCTTATATTACACCCTACATTAAGATGGCTAGGGAGTTTTATCCCAATTGTCAGGTTGATAAGTCTGCAAATAAACGCCCTCCCTGCAAGTTCTAACTAGTGGTAACATTAGTTAAGGAATAAGATAATGTTAAATCAGTTATCCCTGTAAACTGTGCCACATTAGTCCAATAGACAAACTTACAGCCAAGCTTTTTACCCCAATATTTATTAATGGAAGGAGACTGTGTGCAACCTACAACAAAGACCTGGAAGACGACCGTACTTTTTAAAGGCATCCGACTTCCATCGTCTCAAAAGACTTATCCGATAATTGACAATGATAATTGACAATATGAGTGTAACCCAAATGAACAATATATTAACCAGAACAAATAGATTGATTCAGAATGTCAGCGCATTTGCTACTGTCCCACTATATGACCATGCATATGTTACTAAAATGAACCTACTGACCCGAACAGTGCCCCTGCTACTGTCCTGCTATACATGTTATTCTACCTCAGAATAGGACTTACAAACGTACTCTATACATACATGTATATGCTATATGGGAGAACGTCAGGGAGGCCAGAAAAAACCTATGCAAAACCCTTTGGGATAAAAACATAGGAAATCTGGTTGGAGCCAAGAAGTAACTCCAGTCCCTCCACAAGACAAGTAACTTAATTATTGAGTGTAAGTCCAATGAGAAACATGAACAAAACCACTTGCATCAACCAGGAGTTCCTCCTGTCACTCACACACTGAAGGGGCAGTAAGACCAAGTTAGTACTGACGGCTGGGCAGACATTGCATGTACAACTGCCTGTGAAACAGCAGATACCGGTTGCTGACCACCAAATGACCATACAATGGGTGGAGGCATTTGGGAGACCATGTTGATAGTGAGTAGGGAATGCTCATTTTTTCCTGGACACCAAGGTGCTTCATCCTCACACTTCTTCGTAGTCTAAGGTGTGATAACAGCCGGTTTGCCTGTAACAGTGTAGCTGGCATTCTAGGAAAAGGAAAACAAAAAACAAAACAAACACGGAGGCCGCCACAACATTCAAATTAACTAATGAACTCCCCCAAACAGTACGGCAAGCTTGAGGATGGTGAACCACTAAAACAGGTTGGAATCTACAAACCCACAACCCTCCGGCACGGCTGGCATACAAACCATGACATAAAATATTAAATGAATGGTGATCAACAAGACTACAACGGTACTTAACGCATGAATGGCACAATACATGTACTAGGACTGCTTGGCCGCAGGGATCATGCTATACCATACAAATGCAATATATGTAAGGGTATACATGTAAGTAACCCATAATTATGTATGTTTGGGTATAAATAACCCAAACCATACAAATGCAATATATGTAAGGGTATAAATAACCCATAATTATGTATGTTTGGGTATAAATAACCCAAGAACCATTCCCCTTATAGGGGAGATAAGAATTGACATGGCAAACCGAGCCGGCACAGAAGTGCAGTTATAAGGTTATAAAGCCAATCCGCCTAGTAGATATAAATAAAATATATGCTAATTAACCGCAAGCTCGCCATCACTGTTCAGGAGAATTCACCGTGACAATGTGAATAGAATGGCACCCCGATAGCTCCTATACAGAGCTCGATGTCCGTTTACCACACAGGTCACTGCAATAATTATTGCAAACCCATATGCTGGATTGTGTAACCATTTTCCAGCAGAGGGGAAAGGCACGCTACACCACCTTTGTGTTGATGGGGCATTGCAGAATGAAGCACACTGTGGAGAAAATTAAAAGAAAAAGGCAACCACAAGGGATGGCCCTCTAATAAGGCTCAGCATAAAGGCTTAATGATCTTGATACTAAAGGGCCTACAATTAACAAAACCGATTTTTTTAAAATTAATAATGATGCAACAACTGTGCAGTAATAGTAATAACAATACTAACACAGCATGAGCAGCAATAAGATATTAAAACCTCAATAATTATTATTAGCCTAATAATGGTGCTGATAAGAATCACAGCACTAGCAATTATAAATAGGAATAATGATGATAAAGAGAATATGATACAATAATAATAATAACAATGATTTAATAATAATAAATATATAATAATAATGATAACAATTTTATTTTGCAGGATAACCGGTAACAGTTCACACTGACAAATAATGTACTAATCCTGACAGTGTTATACATGTACTTGTACATGAAACACAACTATATATCCCAATTATATAACGATCAACAACAAGCATCAACATATAATGAGCAGACAGACAGACATACATTCTTTATTTATACACGGTTAAAAAACATCAGTACAAAGCTATATACAATTTAAAAACAGTACATAACTCAATAAAAACTGGTTTACGTGTTTGCCGTGTGGGAGTCCGGTGATGAGAATAGTGCGTCAGCGCCCCTCTTGAAACAGGAGAGGGACGTTAGTGTTCTCAGTTCATTGGGAATCCCGTTCCATAAGGCAGCTCCAGAATAACTAAAGCTGCGTTTTAGGTAGTCAGTTTTTGGCTTTGGTAGAAGTAATTTGTTGTTAGAGTCTCTCATGTCGTAACTTGAGTGTCGATAGGAAAACATCTCTTGCAAATATGCTGGAGTGCGATTGTTTAAGGTTTTATACATGACATGTGCTTTCTGCTTTGTTCGTGCAACTGCAATTTTATCCCAACCAAGCATATTGAGTAATGGGTCTGAGCTGGTGTCATAGCTAGATATTGTTACTGCCCTAGCCGCACGATTTTGCAATTTTTGCAACTTATCACTTAGTTTTAGACTAAGCCCGTCCCATACAGCACTGCAATATTCAAAGTGAGGTTCAATCAACGCTTTGTATATTTTGATTGCAGTATCCTCCGTAATAAATGGTCTGACACGCTTTAGAGCGCCAATACCAGAGGATATCTTATTTGAGATCATATCAATGTGCTTGGTCCAGGACAGTGTCTCATCGATATTTAGTCCGAGGGATTTGCTCGAATGGACTTTACTAATTTCTTTTCCCTCAATATGCACACTGACGTCACAGTTAGCTTGTGTTTTGAGCCTCTGTCGTGAACCGATGACCATAAACTCTGTCTTGGCTACATTTAGACTGAGCTTACTGGCCCTCAACCAGTAGTTGACATTTAGCAATTCTTTATTGATTATTTTTTCAAGTTCAGCGTTAGTAGGAGCAGCAAAGCTTATGCTAGTGTCGTCAGCGTACATACGAGGGTAGCCATCATTTAGGCAGTTTGGAAGGTCGTTTATGTATATTAGAAAAAGTAACGGGCCAATTAAGGATCCTTGCGGGACGCCACAGGTTATTGAACTTGGTGTCGATAAATGCCCGTTAACACTACATAGCTGACTTCTATGAGATAGGTATGATTCGAACGTAACCAGTTTAATGAATTATGGTCTAATCCGTATTTTGCTAGCTTTTGGATAATGATGGTGTGATCAATAGTGTCAAAGGCCTTCTTTAAGTCAATAAATATCACACCATTAAGAAAGCCTTTGTCAATATTGACACACCAATCATTTGTCGCCTCGAGCATTGCAGTGAGAGTGCTGTGTCGTGACCGAAATCCAGATTGACTATTTGTAAGCATGTTATTTTCATTAAAATATTGGTATAACTGGTCGTGTATAACTTTTTCGAATATCTTAGCAACAAGGGGGATGACTGATATTGGTCGATAGTTGTTCAGGTCCGATTTTGTGCCCTTCTTGAAGACAGGTGAGACCCGAGCTATTTTCCAGTCTGCAGGAAAAATACCCATAGATAAGGACTGATTAAGAATTGTTGTTAAAGAGGGAGCAATGATATTCCCAGCCATTTTTAACAGCTTTGAAGGGATTTTATCTAAGCCCGTTGCTTTCTTAACATCATTTTACGTATCAGTTCAATTTTTTGTGAGATTTCTATTTTCTGAAAGGAAAACGAATGGCTGGTGTTATCCATATAAGATAGTGGGTCAACATTTGTAGGAGAGATTTCACGTGCTAAGTCCTCCCCAATTTTCGTGAAGTGTGTGTTAAAAGCCTCTGCGATATTGGTAGAAGAGTTAATGAGTTGATCACCAACTTTAATTTCAGCAACAGCAGATTGCTTGCTTTGACGATTTTGCAATTCATTTATGAGTTTCCAAGTTTTTCGTTGGTCATTGACACTTTTCTCTAGGCTCTCTGAGAAATATTTGCGCTTGGCTTGTTTAATAGAAATATTAGTATCGTTTCTAGCCTTCTTATATTTTTCCCAAATAGATGGGTCATTTGTAGACGAGTGAGTGCGTTTCAAGAAATCTCTTTTGCGCATTTTGCGCATTAGGTCGTAAGTTATCCACGGTGATTTTTTGCCTCTAATTCTTTTTTGTCTTCAGTGTTTGTTGATAATTGCCATTAGATTATCTTTCCAAATTTGCCACATAGCATTTGGGTCGTCATGCAATGCGACGCCTTCCCAGTCTATTTGTTGTAGATCATCTAGGAATTTAGCTTTACTGAAGTTTTTAAATTGTCTAGTTTCAATAGTTTTATGAACACCAGTGCGTGGGCTGCTAATTTTGCGCGTTGCATATATTAACGAGTAATCACTGATGCCAAGATCGTGAACTCCAGAGCATGAGATTTTATCCGGATGATTTGTTAGGCAAAGGTCAATCAAAGTTCTAGAGGTTTTAGTTATTCTAGTTGGTTGATTGATTAATTGATGCATGCACACAAGACTTGCCATGTTTTCACAAAAGGACCCTTAGAACCCAAGACCGCCTTTTGTAAAAACATGGGTGATATGTTTCTCCTTTAAATAATGTTCACTATATACCAGGGCTACGCAATAATGTTTACTCGTTTGCCCATTGGATGGACAGCGGACAGAGCTGAATAACTAGGGCGCATGCGCGAGCTGATGCGTAAATCGGCGGGAATTTTACCGAAAACACTATCTGTTGGCAGTCAATCTCTCGTGTTTGAAGGCAATTTTATCCCAGTTTTTAACACTTAAGCTACATTGTTCAAAACATATGTTGTTTCTCAGTTTCTAGAGGAAATGGTCTGAGTATTTGAATATTATCATTCCAGCAAAACTCGTATTCTTCGTAGAAAACATGAAGGTACTCGCTGGACAGCATGGAATCTCGTACCCAGACCACATTTACTGAATAACGTGACGCGCGGGAACTCGGGACGATTGCAGCGTATACAAAAATGGCGGAAATTTAAAAATTTAACGAGTACCTTCAAATATTATATGAATTATGAATTGCATAATCTAAACGGATAAAAAAATTATAGACCAATTGAAAGAGAGTGGAGAGTGACATAATATGAAATATAAATACAATTAATAAAGTGACATGATGATCATTGTGAAAAACAACTTCAGTTTAATCACCTATATTCGTACCTAGTGATTAATGAAAATACGAAATGGCAAGAGCTACGAAAGCCCTATAGCACTACGGTTAGCTAAACCTGACATGAGCAGCATTCAAAACTAGAATGCAGCTGTGGACAGCTGTTTCGTCCTTATTGCATGGGACTCGTCAGCACAGCGTAGCAAGCAGAATGAACCTCTGGTGCCGACACTTCACCTTAGCCATATAGCTGCTATGAATTCTAGAAACGAGCTAAGACATCGTCAACTATTCCGGTCATGACGATGCTGCGGTACGTTAGCGGTTTCTACCATAAATGACTCAGATTCAGTACAAAGAATGTATGGAACGACTTCACAATTTCGCAAATACAAACGAATATAATATAGAGTCTCACCTTGCCGGACCAACAGTCCATTATATAAGCCAAAGTCATCTGATTGTTGCAAATGTTTTGAAAAAATGCTTGTATTATACTTTTCCTTTCCACAATGCTCTACTACGAAGAAATCGTCACTCAATCCTTCTTCTGGACGAGCAAAAAGGTTGACAAGTTCGTATATCTAGGCAATATCGATTACTCAATTTGCCGAACAGGATTCACATAGTAGACCTGGTTGTCGTTCGTAATCCAAACTTATACACTCCGAGCATTAAGATTTCCTTTTCCCGTTATCTCGAAATGTCGCTACAAACAAAACTAAAATCCAACACGATGCTCCATCCTTCATAGTCGTTTCCTGTTTGTGAATCGATGAGAATCTCAGCGTGATTTTACCCAGGAAAATCTATGGAAGGTTTGCATATTTACCAAACTTTACACCCAAAACTCAGCTATCCAAGCATGCAGGTGAATTGTGGGATAGCTGTAAAATGGTAGTTAATTTTGGTTAGCAGTTTAAATCTGCGAAAATTTCACTTGCGCGAAAACAAAAATAACCCATGATTCCCATCTTACTCAGGAGTGCAATTTTCCTATTTTTCCAAATGTTCAACGTTCTTAATATTTACGACTTTGAAAGATTTAAGTATCACATGAGTATTGACGGTGTCAAAAGCCTCCGGTATGTGAAATATTAAGTGTATTCACAGGGAAAACCGCTGACGTACCGCAGACTAGTCATGACCGGAATAGTTGGCGATGGAAGAGATTGGTTATCAGCTACGTCTCACATTGCGTGTGGCAAGCAGCCAAAATCCATTCTAAACCAGCTTTACATGCCAGTTATATGGAGAGCAAAAGGGATAGCCAGACTATCCTCCTCTAATAACCGTAGTGCTATGTGAAAGAGTTTGCTCGGTTTTTATAGGGCTGTCGTAACCCTCAACATTTCGTATTTACATTATTAGAGGAGGATAGTCTGGCTATCCCTTAGTTTTTGCTCGCCATAGCATTGGCATGTAAAGCGGGTTTTTGTATTGGTTTTTGGCTGCTTGCCACACGCAACGTGTGACATAATAGCCTGCGTAACAAGCGTTTCCGTGTTTTTTTTCGGAGCGTAGGAAGACTGGGGCGAGAGCCAAAAATGGAACGAGGGGGAGGGGAGGAGAGGAGAGAAGAAGGAAACGCTTGCAGACAGACCCCGGGATTCTGAAAACCCCGTTCGTCCACGAACGGACTTTCTGATTGGCGCGGCTCGAGTTCTTTGATTGACATCCATCAATAACATTTTGACGCACGCAAGGCCAGGGCTTCGAACAATCAACTCATCATGTCAAATGGTCGACGAATCTTTCGACTTCATGTTATAGCGCATCACGATTCCCAGAGTTAAACTAGGCCACTTCAAAAGTACAAAATTCTCCATTATAGTTCAGGTGTATTTAGAGTCGTTCTAAAATGATTGGGGATCGAAAATGGTTAGGGTTTGTTTTATTTGGGGGTTAGGTTTGCAATGAATCGTGTTGTGAACATAACATGAAGTCTCTGCCCTTTCGAAAAAGTGCTTCGGCATGACTCTAGGCTATCGTTCGCGTTTATTTGGAGTCTTGCCACACCAAATATCAAAGACTTTCGCGAAGCTATCCCTATATAAACAATCGGAGAATTCACACGAACTGTCGGCTAGGAACTATCTTTCGACAGGGGCTGCTGCCTTCCGGAGTTTCTAGGAAGCGTTTGGAATTCGGGTTTCTCGATTTGTGGGCAGTCTTACTTCCTATATTTGAGCCCTTTATGAGCCAGTACAGAGTTCCAAGATTTCTTATTTTCCGGGCGCAAGGGTTGTATCCGAATATATCTCGCCATATATATCTTATATATCTTAACCAACACACTGTCCACGGATAACCGACTCAGAACACCCGAAAAAAAAAAGAAAAAAGAGAGGAAATATACACTTACACATACGTACATAATTAAATAAAAAAACGTATTCATATAGTTGTACTTGATTATACATGCTACACACAAACACCCCCTTCGTCGGTTTTACAGTATCGAAAATTATGTAACAAAAAACGTCACCTTCAGAAACATACGAATTAGGGAATTGAGGGACACGAGGGTGTGGCTTAGCAGGGGTACGGTCAGCCCATGAAAAAAGTCGACTAGCACATGCCTGGTTACAATATTGATTAAGGAAGCCAGAAACAATATGAACCAGTGCACCTTGGAAAAGAGACAAACTCTGAAAATTAGGCAAATCAGGGTGATGGGACCGTGAGCCCTTGAAAAAAAGTGGAAAAAGAAAAGAAAAGAGTACTATGAATACGCATGTCTCATGAAAACGAGCAATTTAATTTAAAAATCTCATAAGCAAATACCGTGGACAAAAATCCTGTAAAAATACGTTGGATCCGAAGTGAGGACCTATGCAGCCAAAAATATAAACAACGTAAAAATCTAACACAAAGCACTACGGTTAGCTACGGCCTGACACGAAAAGCGCTCGGACCAGATTGCAGCCATAGACAGCTGTTTCGTTCTTATTAGAACTTGTTAGTATGGCATAGCAAACAGTACGCAGGCTTCAGTACCACTGCACCATCGACCCGGACTGAGCTAAAAAGCATCTAGTTTCGAGCAACAGAAATGCTTGGTTATCGGGTCACACGTCATTAGATTTTTACGTTGTATATCAGCTTTTCTGTAGTCTTCGGACTTTTCATTCGTTATTGTTTATATTTTTGGCTGCATAGGTCCTCACTTCGGATCCAACGTATCTTTACAGGATTTAATTTAATTACATATCATATCATGTGTCAAATTCAAAGAGAAAGGGAAAATAACCTCATTAATCAAGAATAGTTCGAACAGAAATTCGGTTTTCGCGTAACGTCTGAGAGGCTAGGGGAGTGTGATATTTGGTCTCGACGAGTTGGCGTTTGTACTAGTAGAGGTATTTTAGGGTCTCGCCGTTGTCTTGAACAGCAATCCCCGATCGTAGACAAGCTTAACGCCGAAGCCAAATCGCTGGCCACTTGGTCCGTCATTTATTAAGGAAACCGAAAGAGAGTACAGCAGATTATCACAGTATTAATTTCGAAAAGGTGATGATAGTTGAACTTTGAGACGACAGATACGTTAACACAATATCGAGGCTTAAGTTAAATATTACACCGACACTGAAACAGTTTGCTAACTGCGCATACAATCGCGCATACAATTGATATTATATGATACAATGGTTCTTTCATATAATGGATTTATATCATATAATGGCTTTATATGATCATATAATGGGATTATATGATATAATGGATTTATGTGATCATATAATGGGATTTATATCATATAATGAGATTTATATCATATAATGGGATTATATCATATAATGAGATTTATGTGATCATATAATGGGATTTATATCATATAATGGTTTTAAATCATATAATCTACATGTATTATATCAAATAATGGATTATAGCAAAATTGAAGAATTAACTTGTTTGAAATAACGAATTTGGCTTAAGATCATGGTTTCATATAATTTATAAAGCAGTGTTGCATTATTTGAAATAATAGATAACGGATGACGATCATGGTTTCATATAATTTAAAAAGCAGTCTTGCATTATATGAAATAATAGATCATGAATGGCGATCATGGTTTCATATAATGCGAAAGGCAGTGTTGCATTATATGAAACAATGAAATAACAACACGAACATTATTTGAAATAATGAACTCAGGAGGAAAAGAAATTATATGATACAATAACGATTATATATATAATTTCCATATAATTTTCATATAATTGTGACATATAATTTTTGGACACTTGGCACCCCATACTCGACTGCCGCTCCCTTACACATATCTGCTAGAATTTAATACACTACTGCAATCTTTCCTTTTCGACAATTTGAACAAATTCACTGAGGAAATATATCCATGTTTACCGGCTGAAGCAAATTGCCAAATTTCACTTTAAAATCGCACTTACAAACTCTACAGTTATCACTTGAATTCTTCGAGTTGTTCGACATCGCTTCAAACTTTTTGCAAGTTTGTTTTGGGAATTAATTTTTTTCCATTGTTAACATTTGACAGCTCAACGTCATCGAGTGAATTCAAGAGTGAAAGGTCAAGTGGGCGGTTTTCAGAATCCCGGGATCTGTCTGCAAGCGTTTCCTTCTTCTCTCCTCCCCTCCCCCTTCCTTCCATTTTTTGCTCTCGCCCCATTTTTCGCGCGGCCAAATAGCGAAAAAGTCTTCCCACGCTCCGAAAAAACCGTGAGGTGCCAAAGTGCCTAATTTGAAAATAAAGTTCTGTTCTTCGTGTTTACTAGCCTGATTATCAGACGGTACGAGGTCGTCCGCTCACTTCCTCGGAAGTGATCGGACGACCTCGTACCGTCTGATAATCAGGCTACGTGTTTACGGGTGTTGGTAGTATCTTGATGAAGAGAAATGCCGCATACAGTGATGTGATTAATACAATGGCCAGGAAGGTTAAAGTGGCGAGCTACAGCTTTGGAGAGATCTCGGCTAGCGCTCGAAACATCAGCTGCTACTCGCTTCCTACGGTGGTTAGCATACCTTAATCGACTTTAGTTGATTATACCCGTGTTTATCTTCGCCGTCGACGCAGCCAACAGTACAACCTCGTTCCTTTTACAGTAACTAGTTACCCATCGTAAGAAATATATAGCTACCTTCAAAACTGGACCCTGAAATCGAAATAGGGCTCAAACTCGGATCCAGACATTAAGCTTTCCGAATGTGCTACCTATAGCTACCAACATCCCTCGTGCGTTACGTCTCAAATAAAACATATACATATGAGGTTAGGTGAATAGAAAGAGCTTTGCTCTTTTAACAAGAACAGTTATATATGGCAAGTACCAGGACGTAATGTTGAAAGAACTGTCACTGAGGAGCAGAGATCGAAAGCTTCGCTTCCTTCATGTTCTCTCAGCTTCACCGGCGCCATAGACCCATTGCATAAATAGCGTCCAATTTAAATAGGTATCGTCCTGGCCTGGAGACTCTAGCCTCGTGTTCATGTTGCTACACAAAAGCATTTTCACATGAATGCGAGACTAAAGATTGCTAGACAATGTTATTCAAATTGCATGCCATTTATGCAATTCTCTGTGAGTGCGCGGTGCAAGCTCTATTTCTTTATTCGAGTTTGCGAAAAGACTACAACCTTTTCGAAAAACAGAAATCATAATAACATCTACATTTGTCTAAAATGTCCTTAGATTTAGATGATGTTACCAGGATTTACAGTGCATTATGTTATGATCTAACTCATACTAAGTTTTGATTGTAACTTTACAACAAATATTCAAAGAGAGTGTTCATGATCCTAAATGATTTGTATATCGATCATCCAGCAGAAAACTTAGAAAATCGCCATAGGGTTTCCTTGGTGTGTTTTCCCTTCTCACTGCATCAAAATGATTATTGGTATATTTTGTGATTGATTATAGTTTAAACTTGACTATAAGTATGTAGCTTTTCGTATGTGGAAGGAAGAGTCTTCGTTTTGAGAGGTTCGTACACATTTGGGTCAGGAGATGAGGCTTCGGATTCGTTGTCGACATTATGCCTTGTTCCAGAATAAAGAGGGAATGAAGTCGGGTTGCGTTCAGTTGATGAAGATATTTTCGTGGTTGGACTCAATGCCTGATAATGACTTTGTACTGGACGAGAAAGTGAAGCAGCATAACCACTAGAATTCGGACAGGACACGTCAGGGTCGGCAATAGAATATCCCTTGTCCATGCTCCCAGAATATACTCGGGTGGAAGGACGTCCAACGGGTTCGTAGTCGTCATTGTTTGTTGTTGAGACTAGAGGAGGAGCACTGTTTCGTGATGAATGAGCGTTGGCCATTTCAATTGCATCCTGTAAATTGAACACGGAATAACAGACGATAATACTTAGTATATGTTGGTCGTACATTAAACGTTTTGCCCTGTCGCAATATATACACTAAGGAAGTGATTACACTATGAAGCTTGATACTTAACATCGAAACATTCCTCCTTGAATGGCTGTGATACCAGAGGAGCTGGCATATTTTTCTTTTATTCTTTTAAATCTTTAAAATAGTTAACGCTTTTTACATGGTTTTGAATATTGAGAATATAAACATAAAAGTTAGCATACCCGGTATAATTTTGAAATGACAATCGAATCCATTTGTAAATCAATTATGAGCTTATAATAATGCCCATATTTATATAGCGCCATATCACCACAGTTGCATAGCGCTTTACTGACATCCTGTCAGTGAAGTTACAGACTGCTCATATACGGCGCTGATAGCTGCTGTACCGGGTGACAATCCCCTGCTCGAGTAAAAGCAAAGTAAAGTAACTTTATTTAATGTCGATAAACTCGTGAAAGTCTGGTGAGGCTGATAAACTTGAGGCTGACGTGCGACCTACGATTTTACATCCTTATCCAAGAAGAGGTGAAGGTCTAACCATTTGCAGTTCGAACACAAAGCCAGCACCTTCTACTCAGTTATTTTAAGACCCTGAGTGTTGGTCCGGCCGGGGTTTGTACCCACGACCTCCCGCACGACAGACCGGAGCTTAACCACTGAGCTAAACCGGGAGGGACTGGAGCTTAACCAGTGAGCTAACCGGAGTCAAAGTAGCACAGCAAGCTCTTTAATTTACGTCCCCTTCAAATACTAAAGAAATAGAACCTACTTATAACATACCATCTGATAGTAAAGTAACAAGAATATTACTTACATCGTAAATTGGATTGTCTGCTTCAGCATCCGCAGATGTGCTATACAGAAAAAAAACAGTTGTCTTCAGAATTTCGGAAATTATTTTCTGTCGAATGGTCTATATATTGCATTGGAATTTAATATCAAATTTCGTATCTTCGACGCAAAATATACCATTTGGCAAACTACGATGATTTTAATAATTAAAAAGTAACAAGGAATAAATGAACTAATGTAATGATACTTATTCATAAAAGCACAATATACTTATATGAAAATATGATCATTGTATATTTAACCTCAAAGCTAAATATTATTTCTAGAATAAAATGCATGTCAAAATAAGCAATGATAATAAAGTTTACGTAAAACTACACCTGATATATATGATATATATATATATATCATATGATATATGATCGCCAACAGTACTCTAACCCTACACCTGATATCTATGATATATATGATATATATATATATATGATATATGATCGCCAACAGTACCCTAACGCTACACCTGATATCTATGATATATATGATATATATATATATATGATATATGATCGCCAACAGTACCCTAACGCTACACCTGATATCTATGATATCTATGATATATATATATATATGATATATGATCGCCAACAGTACCCTAACCCTACACCTGATATATATGATATATGATATATGATCGCCAACAGTACCCTAACCCTACACCTGATATCTATGGTATATATATATGATATATGATCCGGCGCCAACATTACCCTAACCCTACACCTGATATATATGATATATATATCTAGCATGTTTTCACAAAAGGGGGTGTTAGGTTCAAAGGCTCCTTTTGTGAAAACATGCTAGATATATATGTAAACACAAATGAAGTAATACGATGTTTAAACGATAGCCACCTATATTTCGGCTGTGTAGAACGGCCTTCTTCAGGGTGAATGAATAAACCGTTACATTCGTGATTCTACAAGTAATGATGACAAATACATACAGAATTGAAAGTGCGCGCGCATAATATAACTAGAAAATGGAATACAACTCCAAACTACGCGCGCACTATATAACGCTCTACAAATTGCGCGCGTAACCATTTAGGAACTACTAGCATAAAATGAAATAATAAGTTAAGACCAAGAACTATAGATATGAGCCTATCTTCGCGCACGGCTCTTGCGATTCTCGTCATAAAAGAAATCACTCTCGTTTAGTCCATTAGGCCTGACAGTGTTAAGCTTGTAAGCCCACTGTCCTTCTTTAACTCTAAGGTCCTCCGTAGCAAACACCTTATCTATAAGCTGAACGCTTAAATTATCCAATCCATTATGTCCTTGGCTGTAGAAATGTCTGTATATGAAATCATCGGTTTCCTTGTTACTAGGCGATAATTTGGCATGAGCCCGTAGTCGACTCTTGTGATCATTAAACCTTAATCTAAACTTAGTGGTAGTAGAGCCGACATATTGAATACCGCATACTTTACAACTGAGAAGATAAATAACATTACTAGAGTTGCAGTCTAGTACATAGTTAATTGAATACGATTTCTTTGTAGTATTATATTGCTATTGAAGGTGTTGATACAATGCATATAGTTGCAGACATCGCATCTTTTGTCATTACATTTCCGTGTACCTGGAACTGTATTAGTGTTCTTTAATGGTTTCAGTTTAGCACGAACCAAGTAGTTCCGCAAGCTTTTCGGGCGTCGAAATGCCATTATCGGAGTTTCGGTAATGGCTCTCCTACATCTATCTGAGCTGTGTAGGAGCGGGTGCAACTCCCTAAGTATCCCTCCAATGTTAGGTAGGCCCGGGTGGTATGTTACAACAAACGGTGTCCTATTTTTCTGTACTTTGGCTTTAGGTGTTAATGCCTGTTCCCTGTCCATCATTCTTGCACTTTGTATTTGGCTCTTCACATAACTTCTCTTGTATCCCCTTACTATCAAGAAGTTACATAACTCCGCAGCCCTCCGTTCAAATAATTCCAATGTTGAGCAAATGCGTCTAAGTCTCATGGCTTGTGCGTATGGAATACTCTTCTTGCAGCTCTTGGGGTGGCATGACGTGTGGTACAGGTATTGATGTTTATCTGTTGGTTTCGTGTATAAGTCGGTATCAATGCTGCCATTATTGTTGATAATTTGAAGATCCAGAAAGTTAATACGATCTTGTGACCAGTCCCATGTAAATTTGATGGTATTATGAGCATGATTTATATACGTTAAGAATTATTGGAGTTTCTCCTCACCATCCGTCCAAATCATAAAGATGTCGTCTATATATCTCAACCAAGTATGAGGTTTTATCTCAGCCTCCGCGATAAGTTTGGTTTCCAGTCGATGCATAAACAGGTTTGCGTAAGTAGGTGCCATTTTTGTACCAATTGCCGTCCCTAGTTTTTGCAAGAAATGTTTATCATTAAATTGGAAATTGTTATTCTTCAATACCAACTCTGCTAGGTCTACTATGTCTTCTGTTGGTACTTTCTGGTTTACTCTGCTGTTAAGCGCCTCCCTGATAGCTTGCAATCCTTCATAATGAGGAATGTGTGGATAGAGACCTCGACGTCAATAGTAACAAGCAAAGCCCCTTCAGGAAACGTGCCAATGTCTTTAAGTTTTTTCAGGAAATAATTAGTGTCCTTGATATAAGAAGGAATCAAAGGTACCAAATCTTTTAACTGATGATCAACAAATTCTGATTTTTTTTCTGTAGGTGTGTTACAACCAGAAATAACAGGTCTCCCAGGACAGTCTTTTATGTGAAGTTTAGGAAGAAGATAGAAACGCCCCGCTTTAGCATCACTATTTATCAACAAGTATTGCAAAGTTGAATCACTAATATATCCATCGCCTTGAAGTTTTTTAATCCTCTTGTTGATTGTCTTGATCATATCCTTTGTGGGATCTGTCTCCAAAGTAACATACACCTATTTATCATTAAGCTGCCGCATAGCTTCTCTAATGTATTTATCCCTGTCCATTATGACCACTGCTGATCCCTTGTCCGCCTGCTTAATAACAATGTCCTCATATCCACGCAAATTCTCTAACGCTTTTTGCTCTTCCCTGGTAATATTTCTATGACATTTTGCCTTTAAATTTTGTGTTAAGATTTTCTTCTCCAGTACACTTTGCGTAAGCCTCTAATGCTAATTCCCTGTTCTTATCCGGGCACCAGTTCGATTTCTTCCTAAAGGCAGGAACATCCGAAAAGTCACCATCTATGTCATCGTCATCATAGAAGTATTCCTTTAAACGAATACGCCTTACGTAATCTGAAATGTCTTTTTTTAAAGCAAATACATATGATATATGATCGCCAACAGTACCCTGATCCTACACCTGATATATATGATATATATATATATATATGATATATGATCTCCAACAGTAGGAATACTATCACAAGGGATGATTTATGACGTCAGTTATACCTGGTTAATGGAGTTGAAGAGTAAAACATATATGATGAAGCATTTCTTTTGTGAGAAACATTTTCTTTCAGTATTCCAATCCCTCAGTAGTCACTGTCATCATAGCTATATACTAAATTGAATTTAGATTCAACATGTAAATAGTACATTTCTTCTTCAATGCTCCTTGTCAATTTTGCGTTGCACATCCATGGTAGGCCAAGGGTTTTGTGTATATCGTATCCAAGTCTTTTTAAACTTATTTTAAATATTGTTATTAAATAAATGAAATTTTGGGATTTTCTGGTATAAAGTATACGGCAAGATTTTGACTTATGATTAGAATGTCACAATTTAGGGTATTTGGGTATTGTGAGGAATTTTTAAACGGTATTTTGGTATATCACTACCTCCTCCCCTCCCCCCTGGCCGAGACTTTACATTCTGATGATAGAACAGGTATAAAAAAACCTAGCATCAAAATATGCTCTGTTGTACTGGCCATTTTTTGGTTACTATGGTTCATTTAAGTATCACATATCTTCAAGCTGTGGATGTTTATATGAAACCACATAGACCTATATACGAGAAAAAAGGAAAACTGTTATCTATATTATCTCTAAAAGTTAAAGCTTCAAGTATCATCATCTTTCTTCACATGGTCATTGCAATTCTATATAAAAAAATAATAATGATATTTTAAATTATAATGATAGGCACGTTGTATATCATTTTAGTTTATCTGTGAGTAACAGGTCTAGTTATATTACAGGTTTGTGGTATATCCATTATAATGATATGCACGTTGTATCATTTTAGTTTATCTGTGAGTTACAGGTCTAGTTATATTACAGGTTTGTGGTATATCCATTATAATGATATTCACGTTGTATCATTTTAGTTTATCTGTGAGTAACAGGTCTAGTTATATTACAGGTTTGTGGTATATCCATTATAATGATATTCACGTTGTATCATTTTAGTTTATCTGTGAGTTACAGGTCTAGTTATATTACAGGTTTGTAGTATATCCATTATAATGATATTCACGTTGTATCATTTTAGTTTATCTGTGAGTAACAGGTCTAGTTATATTACAGGTTTGTGGTATATCCATTTGCAAACTTACCTTTTACTTTCTTTTAGTTTGTTTTCTGTTAAGAAAGAAGAAAAATATTTAAATATTAATTACTGACATTAATTACTGGTATAAGAATGACGAGGAGGTATTTTAAAATAATTAAAGAACACCTAAACGTAGTTTATTTCTAAATCTCTGACCAAAAATAAGTACTCTTTAATTTATAAAAGACATTGCGAAACGGTGTTAGTCAGCATAAAATACAGATTAACATACACTTTGTGTAAACTATACATGCTTAAATTCTATTAACCTATCAACTATTTCCTCTCTCTTGATTGGTGAAATTGCGTCACGTGACCTGATAACTGCTCTTCACTAGACGCCGCATATCAGCGAATACACCTGTGAGCGTAGCGCGCGCAAGGCTCCCTTAAAATACATATTTGAAGGATTATAAAGACAAGCAGAATAGTAATATTTGTTGTAGTATTACCATTGTTCTGTAACTGATGAGCGACCACTCTACGAAACCAACACGAGGCCATCCATTGCACGTAGTGCCGACAGCGCGGACAAATCACGACGTTTCGAGGGAGATAAAACGTTGCGCAGTCGGTATGGCTTCGTGTAACGGGCGCTCATAATACAGTACAGCGGTAATACTACATCAAAACAAGATGGCGGGGACTTCAAAGGAACCGCTCGGCGTTGATGCACGCATGTCACTATTCTGCTCCCTGTTTACGATATAACTAGGATGTAGGCAGATATAAGGTTAACTCCCTACTGTCAGTCGACGTGGAATATTATGTACGATTTACTATTGTTTTGTAAAGACAATAATCTTCTTTTTGGCTTTGAAATATGCAGTGATTTTTGTCCTTGGACACTTATCTGTTCCTCGAAACTCACAGTTCCCTCGAGCTCCGTTCTCGGGAACGTTCCGCCTCTCGGAAGAGATATATCGGCGGACAAATATTAGTGCATATTTCAACGCCACGAGTTTATTGATACGAATAAATCTACGAAACTATGTCATCTAAATCTATGTCTGCAACAGAGTTTTCACAAACCGTTTAATGGGCGTGGGGCGCGTGTCCTCCATATGTAAAGCAGTAACAGAACGATAACAACAGCAAGCACTCCGATGATGGTTACACATACGGCGATAATGACTGCGCCTGAAAAGTTTAAATCAACAAAACTGCTAAATGAACACACAAAACCGCAATTTCTTTGATTTCGAACGAATAAAAAAACATAGGAAATACGTGTATGAATGTTTACCTAAAATGAGTTTTAATCAAAAGATGAATATTGCATCTGACAAAACAATGGTAGTACAGAGGTGTATTAAGGATACGAAAAGTTATAAGAATTGAAACGAGGATTAGAATATATTCAGACAAGCATCTCGACGCCCAATAAGTTATCGTCAAGATTAATACTCACAATCGCAGGGAGAGACTTGTACTGCATATTTTTCGATTGGTTCTTAAAAAGGAGATAATAGATTTTACAGTTCATAGAAAATACAGAAAAGGGAGGGGACAAAGCAGAATATTTAGACACGATTCAAACGTCGAACTTGATGAGCCGAATGCAATTGAAACGAAAGATGATTAGGTGGCTTATTTTGATCTAATCAGGTTCGGCGCATGAAAAGTTCGACGTTTGCATAGGACCTTAGAATCTTATTTAATATCCTTTTATTAATCACCTATTCTTCTAAATATTCAAAATTCTCTGTAGACAAGACAAACTTCATAGTTTGAACGAAAAAAGAACAATCAAAGAATAATTTGCTGATACCATATACATGCATACGATTAACTATACATAAATACATACATAGTCTTTATTTAAACACGGAGTCTCTTCATGTTACATGCTCTCCCAGGGAGCAGTGTATAAAGGTAAAAATTACAATAATGAGTAAAAATATAAAAGCTAAAACTAAGATATTAAAATGTTCTAATCGCAAATTAATATCATCATTAAATTTATTTAGTTGACCTAAGTGTTTCAATAGAGATTGATAGATAGAGACGGAAGATTCCCAGCGAGATCAACTACAAGTCACAACTCAAGGTTTCACACTGGCCGACTACATCCGGGGTTTTATTACTGTAACACAGGTAGCCCATATTGTAACATCCCCTTTTATATCAGAGAAAAAAATAACTGCATTTAATAAAGTTCAATGTTCACTAAAAGTCTGCATGAAACTCACTGTAAAAAACTATAGTAACTGTAACTCAAATCAAACATTGACCGATGGTTAATTAACATGATTAACATTGTTCAAGTTCAGGGACTGTCTAATGTTAGTAGCAAACGTTACTACTTGCGGTTCACGTGATAGTCCTTTAGATGGGTTGATAGTCTCGTAGCTCTGCCAGACCTTCGTGGCTCTTCAACAACAGGGGTCTTCTGTGACGTTTCTGTATGTTTCGGCTTGGTAGGTGTTGCTGTTAATGGCTTGTCAACCCTTGTTGAAGCCTTAGGTGTTGGGGGCATTTCATCTCTTTTGTCTCTCTGGATGGGTGTTAGCTTTGGAGGCACTTCTGCTGTGGTCAATTTCTGCTGCTCCAAAGGTGGTCTAACAGTTGGAGCTGGTTCTTCAGTTTTTCTTAGGTGTACTCTGTTTCTTCTGTATGTTCCATCAGGTGTCTCCACCTCATAGGATCTCTCATCAAATCTTTTGATGATCACTCCTTTCTGCCACTCTTTCCGTCCAAGTCTGAAAGGTTTCAGACGTACTGTGTCACCTTCTTCGAGGACTGTAAGGTTTCTGGCTGTTTTGTCGTACCTTGTGGCTTCAGCCTCTTTGTTGTGTTTCATTCTGATTGAGTCCATCTGCATGAATTCTTTGCCTCTTGGTTTAAGTAGGTTGTCAGTAGTAGGTATGAGTGTTCTTGTACGCCTATTGAGTAGTCGCTGTGCTGGACTACTCCCTGCTCCTTGGGTTGGAGTGTTCCTTATTTCAAGTAAAGCAATGTGGGGGTCAGTGTTGCTTTTGGCACACTTGCTTATCATGGTTTTTGCTGCCTTCACTCCTGCTTCAGCCTTGCCATTTGCGTTAGCGTGCCCTGGAGACGATGTACAGTGTTCGAAGTCCCAGTTGGCTGCAAAGTCATTAAACTCTTGTGCAGCGAACTGCGGTCCATTATCACTAATTACGGTAGATGGGATTCCATTTCTGGAGAAGTGCTGTTTGAGTTTCTTGATGACAGCATTAGCTGATGTGCTTGTCAGGTGGTCAACTTCCCAGAATCCACTAAAGTAGTCGATTGTTAAAAGATACTCTCGCTTTTCCCATGTGAAGAGGTCTACTCCTACTTTCTCCCATGGAAACTGTGAATCGAAGGTCATCAGAGGTTCTTTCTGCTGAGCTCGGCAATAACTTTGGCAGGCATCACACGTACCCGCCAACTGCTTTATTTCAGAGGACATGCCGGGCCAAAATATGCACTCACGAGCTCGTCTGAGCATGCTCTCACCTCCTAAGTGTGAATTATGCAGGCGTTCTTTGATGAACTTCCTTTGGCTCTCTGGAACAACGACTCGGTCCCCTTTGAATATAATCCCGTCATGGAGTGCGAGTTCATATCTGTAAGAGAAATAAGGTGTGACTTGTACTGGTAAGTCCTGTCTGGCTTCTGGCCAACCTTGTAGGATTACTGTTTTGAGAGTATTCATCACTTCATCTGTTTGGGTTGCTTCCTTCAGTTGTGTCAGTGTCTCTTGACTAACTCTGAGGTGTCCAACTGCACTCACTCGTGCAAAGTGGTCCTTGTGACCAACATGAGGTAGGTATGCACGGGACAACATGTCAGCTATGTACATTTCTTTACCTTTCTTGTAGATCACTTCAGTGTCATACTGTAGCAACCTCAGTAGCATTGCTTGAATGCGCTTTGGAGCTTTGTGAAGTGGCTTTTTCACAATCATTTCAAGAGGTTTGTGATCACTGTGCACTGTTGTCTTTCGTCCAAAGGTATACTGGTGGAATCGTTCCAGTGAGAATACAATAGCTAAACATTCTTTCTCAATTTGTGCGTACTCAGTCTCTGTAGATGACAGGGCGCGACTAGCGTAACCTAGGGGTTTGCCGTCTTGAAGGAGTACCGCACCTAAGCCTGTGCTTGAAGCATCACACTGAATTACTAGCTCTTTAACTGGGTCATAGTACACAAGAACTGGTGCTGACGTCACAAGTCTTTTGACTTCAGCTATGGCCCTGTCTTGTTCTTCCGTCCACTCCCACTCAGTACCTTGGTGGGTTAGACGTCTCACCGGCTCCATGACTGCCGAGAGTTTAGGAAGGAACTTAGCAAGGTAAGTGACAGTTCCTTGTAGTCGCCTTATTCCTGCAACATCAGTTGGGTTTTCCATCTTCAGAATTGCTTCTATCTTCTTCTCGTCAGGCTTAAGACCCTCACTGGTGACCAGATGACCAAGAAATTCAACTTCAGTAGTCTTGAAGACACTTTTCTGTTTGTTCAACTTGATGTTCTTCTCAGCACAATTACTTAACAGCTTTCTCAGTTTCTCATCATGATCTTCCACAGAACTTCCATACACCAGAATGTCGTCTGCTACACAGACTGTTTCTGTTATGCCTTCTAAGCACTCGTGTAACTTTCTCTGAAAGATTTCAGAGCTAACTTTCAAGCCAAATGGTAGGCGGAGCCAACGATACCTGCCATAAGGGGTTATGAAGGTAACTACTCTCTTCATCGAGGGCACAGTGCCAGTAACCGTGAGAGAGGTCAACTTTACTAAACAGCTTAGCATTAGCAAGTTCTGGTAGTATGTCTTCTATCGTAGGAAGAGGATATCTCTCACGTTGGAGAGCTTCGTTCAAAGTCTTAGGATCAATACAGATTCTGAGATTGCCGTTTTTCTTTGTCTGTATTGATATTTGGGAGCACCAGTCAGTAGGCTCTGTCACTGGTACTATAACTTGTAGCTCAACTAAGTTTGACAGTTCCTTTTCCAGACTAGGCTTTACAGAAATAGGTATTCTGCGTGGAGGACACTGAACTGACTTGGCTTCTTTGTCAATCTTTAGACTAACTTTGCCTGTGAGGCACCCTATGCTCTTGTCATCAAATACAGTATTATATTCATTCATGATGTCCTGGGCCTCTGTAGCTACAGTGTTAACTTGCTTAAAGTTATCATAATTGACTGTTATGAGATGCATCTGCTCTGCTGTTTTTCGACTTAGAAGTGGAGTGAGGTCTTCCTTTACTACTTCAAACTCTACACTGTACTTCTTTTCTGTTTCTGGATTTTTCAAAACCAGTCTGCACTTTCCAAGGGGTTTTAGAGAGGTCTTGTTATACATGGTCAGTTGAGTGTCTGATTTCTCAAGGCTTTTGTTTACATACTTTACAGGTATAACATTCACAGTCGCACCACAGTCAACTTGAAATTTTACATTTGTGCCACTCTTCAGAGTCATCTCAGCATATATAGCACCTGCAGACACTGAGTTCACTGATTTAGTGGTGACAGTCAAGCACATTTCAACATCTGAGTCAGAATCAGTGGTATATTCATTTGACTTTGCTGCTACTGCATGTAATTTCTTTCTTACATCAGCGGGACATTGCTTTTCAAAGTGATTAAGCTTTTTGCACTTGTTGCACTTCTTGCCCCATGCAGGACAGAGTTCTTTCTTGCGTGCATGTGTACGGCCACAGAATTTGCAATCAACCATAGGGCGATTTGTGACTGATTTTTCATCATTTTGTTTAGGTGGCCTACCTTTGTTAGCAGTTGTATATCTTGGCTTTTCCCGTCGTGTGGTTTTCCTTTGCATCACCCGGTGAACTTCGGATTCAGTTCCAGAAATAACTTTCAGTTGGGCGGCTGTTTTCTCGAAACTGCGACAGATATCCAGACATTTAGGGAGAGTTAGCTTGCGCTCTTGTAGCAGTCTTTTCCTGATGTTTTCATCTTTGACACCCAGCACTATTCGATCCTTCAGTAGACTATCCTTTAAAGAGTCGAAGTTGCAGGATATGACCAGTGTTTTCAGACTGGCCACGTAGTCGTCTATGGTCTCGTCACTTTTTTGTGATCTAGTGTTGAACTTGTAGAGTTCAAATGTCTCGTTCGTTTCCCCAAGAATACGAGCGTCGAGTTTACTTAGGATATCAGCAGTAGTATCTGTATCCAGAGGATCACATCCGTTGTATAGTTGTAGAGCTTCGATACCCATGGTTGAGATTAGAAGGGATTTCTTGAACTCTGCTGTTCTCGACTCGAGATTCGAAACAACACAGTAGTGTTTCCATAGTTGCTTCCATAATTTCCAGTTACTTGGAGCATCTTTACTTAATTTCACCGGTTCAGGCGGTTTAGCAGTAAACATGGGCAGTGGAGGTTGCCCAACGGCGATTTGTTCACCGAGATTCGGCTGAGCTGGTTGCACGTGCTCGTCTTCGTGATCCGACATCTTGTCGCCCGATTCGCACTTTCTGGTTTTCGACTCGAAAATCCGCACGAGTTCGGCACTTTCAGCGGCTTTTACACATCCAAGACGTTAAAATCCCGTAGCTGCCACCATGTTTCAATAGAGATTGATAGATAGAGACGGAGAATTCCCAGCGAGATCAACTACAAGTCACAACTCAAGGTTTCACACTGGCCGACTACATCCGGGGTTTTATTACTGTAACACAGGTAGCCCATATTGTAACACTAAGCACCTCTTAAAAGGTATAGGTCTGGTTGGTTTTTGACTGCAGCTGGTAAGCTATTCCAGAGAACGGCTCCCTGATACTGAAAGCTGTGTTTACCAGCTTCAGTCTGTGGACGTTTTATGAAAATATTATGTGCTGAATTTCTTAAACTATGGGAGTGTACAGTGTTTGAATTTGCAAATAGTTTATGCAAATAGTCTGGTGAAGTCCCATTTAGTGTTTTAAACATTAAAGTTGCAAGTTGTTTGTATCTTCTGTTCTCAACATTGTCCCATTTAAGCTCATCCAGTAGCCCAGCTGATGGTTCATCATAATTAGAAAAAGTAATCACTCTGGCAGCTCTATTTTGGAGCTTTTGAAGGTGATCCGATAGCCCTTTACCACATGAGGTTCCCCATACTGCACTACAGTTATCGAAATATGGTAGTACAAGGGAATTGTACATAGTATTTAAGGTTTCAAATGGTATAAGGCTTCTAACTCGTTTTAAATATCCAATTCCTCCTAAAATGTTCTTAGAGATTTTATCCACCTGCTGTTTCCATGTTTGGGACTCATCAATCTCAACTCCAAGATATTTTTAAGTTTGTTCTCTCTTTAAGGGTTTGTGATCAACTTTGATTATGTTCAAGGTGTCTTATTTTATGCCGACTTGCAACTATCATAAACTTAGTTTGTACAATATTTAAACTAAGTTTATTTGCCTTTAACCATATGTGCACCTCGTTCAAGTCATGGTTCATTTGTTGCTCTAGAACGATTGGGTCTGCATTAGCTACTGTAAGGCTGGTATCATCAGTATACATTCTTACTTCTGAGAATAGATCACAAGAGGGGAGATCATTAATATAAGTTATAAAGAGAAGACGTCCAAGAATCGAGCCGTGGGGAATCCCACATTTAATAGAACAGCCATCAGAGTGAACACCATTGACACATGTTTTTTGGCTTCGATCTGTTAAATATGATATGAACCAGTTTAGGCTAGAATTACAGACACCATATAGCTCAAGCGGGGAGCGTTGGAACAAGGAGCCCCGGCAAGATACCTCAAGCCAGGGGCTAATGTTTAATCACATATCGACGAACATATATTTTTAAATTAATCTAAATGATGTGTATTTAAGAAAATAATGGAAATTACTTTGTCCTTAAAGTGCTACTGCGGAATGTACATGTAACTTTAAAGAAATGTTTTAAAAACTGAATTATCGCAAACGCTCAAATACCTTCTGTAACGGCAGGTATCACAACCTTAATAATCGTTGCCTTAGTTTCATCCTTTACACTCTCTACATACTTGTTGGATGCTGTAACCTGGAACTTGTACGTTCTACCGGGTTTAAGGCCTTCTACTTTGTAATGTATTGTAAGGGGGTCTGTAGTATGGATCTTGATCCACTGATATGATGACTCGTTATCATTGTAGATAATCTTATTATAAATTGTGTATCGCTGGATAGTACCTCCATTGTCGTCGGGTTTCTCCCACTCTAAATTAACTGATAACATTGTTGTTTGTGTGTTGAGATATTTAATGGTTGGCAACTCAGGAGGACCTACAGAACGACATATTTATTGTTTGATTGCGTGTATTAAAATGGAGTGGATTGGATGAGCATGACTTGTTTCATACTTACTTGGCGCTTTTATTCTTATTAAAAACATATATAATATCTATTGCATATGGAACTGATTGTACTCCAAAACAGCCGTAATTAAGAGAAAGTTTAGTAAACAACATTTGTTAAAAAAACTCTGTTAGCCTAGTATTCTTTCCCATTTCTAAAATAACTCTAAAACAGTCTGATACTATTGCTGTTATTGTTTTTGATATTAATTAATTTATTTATTTATTTGTATAGGAAATCATATGGCCTCGAGTGCAATTCGGGATAAATTTGAACTCGTAAGTTTTCAAAGAGTGCTCTTTGTTAATATTTAGTGCTGTCAAATGAATTTACATGGTTAGACGTGTTTTTCCCGTAACCACATCACAACACAGCACAGCACAGTCAGTTTTAAGGATTCGGAAATGTTCGGAAACACAAATTTTCGGAAAATCATCGGAAAACATTCCTTTACCAAAACATGACTGTGAACAACTGTGTGTACTTCGATTTCATTCTGGAGCTTTTGTTTTCGATTCATAGATTGTCAAATAACTGATCATGATTTGGAGTGCAATTACAACCAAACAGTGCAATTTGGGATAAATTGCACTGCTCTCAGCCAAACAGAATCGATGATAAATTTTGTTGAGTGTATGATTAATTTATCTACGATGCTTTCATCATGAATCAAAGAAAAGAAAGACATACATTATGAGGGACGACACAACAGAGCGTGGCTCCAAATTAAGTGCGCCCTTACTTTAATTAATGAAAATACGAACAAATATTGAGTGATATAAATTAAGTGCATACATAAAATTAACTTCAAAAACTCATGAATAATTAATGATCATTTTGTCCAATCAGATGAAGCAAATCAGTTACGTGCATGCTCCTTTGTACCTGATAAAATCTCATCATTCTAAAAGGCCAGCGGAGGGATTTGAATTCTGTCCCAGAGGGAAACAGGGTTGATGATTGAGACAATGGAATTTCTATTGATGTTTCAGCTTTCTCATTGAATTGCTAATTAGGATGAACGTTTTATATAAAGAATACTAATGAACATGAAATTTTATATAAAGTTTCATGCTAATTAAGAATTCACTGATAGAGACCCAAAGATAGCAAAAAGTACACGGAACATAAGGTACCTAGATAATAAATTTTGCACTAAATTTACTAATATCAGCAGACTACCGTGACACACAGATAATATTTTTAAAATGAAGTTATCCAACTACCATTACTTGTTTACCGAGCCACTGTTTAGTTATTATTATTAAACCAAACTCAAAGCCGTAAAATAATAAAAACGTGCATTAAACTTACATATTTTGTGCCGGAGTCAAAAATTTACAGTCTGCCGTCATGTCAGCCACATCGCTTTCCAAGTTTTGAACTTTATCGAGGTAAACCACGACACCAAATCCTTCAAGTGCAGGTTCTACTTGCATTGCGAAACGCCGCTTCAAAAAACATAGTATGGTAATTTCTTCATGTCATTCCCTTGAGATGTTCGTAATTGCAGGCAGTGATTACTGGAATATTTTGCATGGCGTTGTGAATACAAAGGTTCAATGGTTCATTAAGTAACCATTCCCTTGAGATGTGCGTCTTTCTTTCATTGCATTCTTAAAGCGTTTTTGAAGCCCTCAATTTTTTTAATTTGACAAAACACTGCTGTTCGTGTTTTAAACAGTACTTAATATATGTTCATTAATATTTTAAGGTCAATCGAAATCGAAATTAACATGAGGAAATACGATCAACATAGCTAAGAACAACTTATGAGTTGTTGGACTTACAAGGTCTAATAACAACATAATTTATTTTATCTCGCTGTGCGCAGCATTTTGGGCATATTGACTTCCAGGTAAATGGTGCATTGACATCAAAACATGTTTGTAACGCTGATGAGTAATATTTGTATAGAAACGACTTGAACTGATTGGCAGCGCTAGAATTACGGATATAATTAGGCAGATTGTTCCACAGCTTGGTAATACGGTTGAAATCACTATTTTAGTGCGACATTTTTGTATAAGAAGATCTAGTGGTAAGCTGTTGCGTGTAACTCTGTTTACTGGTCTTAGCTTAATGTAGTCATTGATAAGAATGGAATAGTGGCCTGTGCAACACTTGAAGTACAAATTCAGGTTTATTATGCCAATATAGGAAAGCGGCAAAAGATTTAAATTCAAGAGGCGCTCAGGATAATTAAGTTCATGCTTCCCATAATTCAAAATTTATTTCGTGGAGCGTTGTTGAAGACTCTCGATTTTGAAGGTTACAACTAGCCTGTGGCACCCGCACGTCCACTTCCACACAATTTGAATGCAATTAATAGCACACCTTGATTTTTAGTAGCAACAACCTTTGTAGCAGGGTTTCCATAACCAACAATATTCCTGGCATACACCTTCACCATGTACTCAGTGTTCTTGTTCAGTCCTGAGATGACAACTGAAGTACCCGTGATTCCCACTCGTGTTGTGCTGATCTCCACCTTGTAGTCAATAACAGCACTTCCACCATTATCAACAGGACGGGTCCACCTGACAATTAGAGATGACGCTTTGACGTCGGTATCTGTCATTGTGATCACTGGCGATCCTGGTGGAACTAAATTACATACGAGCACCATCAGATGATGATAATAAGAGAAATAGCAAGAACATTAATACTTATTATAATAATCAACACCATTTCTCCTGGAAAGGTCTTCCTGCGCGCGTCAGGCTAAAGCATATTCAAGTTACAGCTCTCAGGAATTGAAAACCATCCGATTGCGGGATATCCAATTGATTTGCTTAATTACTTGATTGGCATGTACACGCTGTGAACGGGAAGCTAAAAAGAGATCAAATATATAAATCTCAGTCGTAGTTATACAAAAGATAAAACTAAATTAAATGTAGTATTTTAGTGGCTAATTTGTTGCGCACTACAAAGGTAATGAGTTTAACGACTGTTGCGCACTACCCGGTTCATTATGTGTTTGGACATTATTGCACACTACCAGGCTGATGTGTTTGGCAGTTATTGCACACTACCCGGGTAATATGTTTGGACATTATTCCACTCTACAAGGTTAATGTGTTTGGGAACTGTTGTACAGTTTCAGCCTAATGTGTTTAGTGCGGGTTCTTACGTACTTGTTCAACGAATCAAAAGTAAATTTGCCTCAATTTAATGAAATGTTTTGTAAACGATGTGTTAAAATATGCGAAAAACAGTGAAAAGGCGCGACTATACGTACACCACTGGGTGACATTAATGAAATATTCATCATGTCCAACGGTGTTTACTGCACTACATTTGTACCGGCCATAGTCTCCACTGTCTTGTGTTGTTCGCACTGTTACTTTACTTCCTCCAGTGATAGAAGTAACACCTGTAGCAATCTGTTGTCCAGTAGGTTTATACCACGTGATCTGAGGTATTGGGTTACCGTCAGCCATACATTGCAGTGTCATGTAATTACCATTCCATGAGAACGCTGTAGTGCTGGAGGAACCCACGTCAATCTTTGGCTTGTCTAAAATGAAAGATAAAGTTGATACATAAGACGAAATATCGCAGCTTTGCAAGACCACAAGCGCGCAATCTTTGGCTTGTCTGCAGTGAAAACGATATAGGAACGGTAAATAAAATACCACGACACAAGATGCATCTGTAGAAATTTGACAAGGAGATCGAAATATGTCATGACAACAGCCAGGACGGCTGAATGTGTCTTATAAATTCAAAAAGTGCAAGTAAACATTCAATTATGACCAAATATTCACTTTAGATATTTTAGAGACTGGTCCTATACGAATCAAATGTCATGTAACCCATCAAAATGTAATGAGCTTATTTTTCGTAAAAAAGGTAACACTGATCACTACACCGGCATTGTAGGCATTCCTCAACAAAAAGAGTTAAATATCTTAGGTATCACTTTCCAACAAGATTGCAAGTTCTCTAGTCACGTTAAAAATAAGCTTAGTGAAGCAAACAAATGCCTTTTCGTCTTAAGATCTCTTAGAAAGGAAGGTTTTAATCAGTCGGAAATTGACCTGTTCTTTAGCAGTATAATTATTCCTAAGATTACTTATGGACTATCCGTGTATGGCTCCTCTGAGGCTGACTTGTCCACTGTCCAATGTTTCCTAGACAGATGCTATAAGAGACGCTACACTTCTAAGAATATCCTTATTAGAGAACTACTTGAACAATATGATAGGAAACTTTTCCACAAACTATGTAACAACAGCAACCATCCTCTTAAGCTACTTTTGCCCAAAATCAAGCCCTCGTCTAGAACCTTAAGATGTCAGTCTTCCCAGTGGCCGAAAATTAATACTGTTCGTTTTAAAAATTCTTTTGTAAATAGATTAATCTTTAGGTATAACCTAGCTATTTAATACTCTTTGTTCCCAATACTTTACGTTTGTTATATTATGAGAGTTGTATATTTATGCTTTATTACTTATAGCTGTAACACACGATATGTATTTTATCGGTGATTCATTAAAGACATTTGCTTTAGTTAGATAAATCATTTCCTTAGAATTAGACTGATTAGAATGCAACTTAACATATAGCGCCAGGAAAATTAGGCCTTAAGATTTATTTATCTAAGTAGCGAAACCAATGCGAAAAGAAAAAAGCTAGATTACTAAACTGAAGCCGGGATGCCAAGAAAGCTAGAAAAATCGCCTACTTTGTGTTGGATAAACTTGTAATAAGAAATCGGCTAACCAGTGCCGAACACAGATAAGTTACCATGAATTCACTTTCAAATTTACCTTTTAATGACTTAGATAATAATGAAATTAACCTCAGTGTAATTTATGAACTGCAACATGGTCTTATTCGCTTTAACTCTGATAGATTGTCCAGTTTGCACTATAATCCTTTATTCTCAAATACAAACCAGCACATAACACTTTCCGGTGACCTAGATCCAGATACACATTTTTATAATGATTCTAATCAATGCGATTACTTTATTGAGGATGAGTTTAACGATATGTTAAAAAATGAAGCCCATTATGGTAAACAATTTTCTCTTTTGCATTTAAATATTCTCAGCCTAGAATCTCACTTAGATAATTTCACGGATTTATTGCCGGCTAATTTAGATACTAAGTTTTCAGTTATTGGGATTACTGAAACCTGGCTGCAAGATTCCTCTCATTCAGTCAACATTGAAGGTTTCTATTCTCATCATAGATAAAGGTATTCATTTATATAGCGCAAATTTTATATGAATATATCCAAATGCGCTTCACCAGGTTATTTTTGTGATACGGACTGCCATTGTGGCGCAATGTGCTGCCGTGCAGTTTACAATCATGAGTGATTGTTAGTATCTCAGAATACCAGGCTGTTGTGTCGGGAGACAATCCCCTACTCTTTATCGAAATAACACAACAGGTTCTTTCACGTCCCCCTCGTATAGATTAGAAGAGGAAGGAGACAAGGCCAACGGTTTATACGTCCCTGCCCAAGGACGCTGCCGGGATTCGAACCCCAGACCTCCCGCACTCTAAACCGTGCTCTACCAACTGAGCTAACCAGTGAGATATCGATCAAACAGATCTGGTGGTGGTGTCGGTTTGTATTTATCAGTTATTTATCACAGTGGAAAAAGTGAAACCATAAAACCCTTCAAATGGCCTTTAGACTCAAAAGCGATAGAGGTAACAAAGGAAAACACATTTGGATAAAAAGGTGAGTCTTTATTTCGTATTTATCGATTTTAAAATTTACAAGCAAATTTAAGTCAAGTTTATATACATATAGGGAGCTTGGGGTACCTGTGGTCGAACTCTATAAAGTTTACCTTTAACGGCACGTGTACACGTTATCACTTGGTAGCCATTTTCGAAAGCTCATAACTCTATTTTAAATGTAAATTACTATTATTATAATATGTTCCTCTCTATAATCTTGGGAAGAAAGAGAAGAATTAATTATGAAATGGAACCGCCGTCGCGTGGATTACTGGGAAGATTGTCAGCGTTTGGGATTGGATCCGGCTAGGAAGTTCGATCGATTGGCTATTCAGGATTTTTTATGTGAAAGTTTGACGCTTCAATAAAGCACAGATTTAATTTATTTAATAATTCCTGTTAAAACTGACGTTTTAGTTCACAGTTCAACTCATGGGAAACGGATTAAGCGTTATTTTTAAAGGTGAGAGCTTCTCCTTCGGTAGGTACGAAATGTATTCAATAGTGCCGATTGTAGAGCTGATATACCTGTGTTTTTCAATGAAGTTTGAACCATGCTATTTTTGTATTGATGAATACCGGCAAAATGTGACGGATTATTTTCTGGTTAATAATATAGATTGGCTGAGCATAGACATGTTAATCACTAACAGAAGTGCAAACACAGGTCGATGCAAAGATTAGTTAATGCAGTGCAAACACAGTTAATTCGATGCAAAAGTAGTTCATTCAGTTCCCCTTTTCATTTTTCTATCTAATATATTATAAACTGGTAAAAATTAGTGCGAAACGTTCAATTAACGATTAATAGTGATCGTGCTGTTTGAAAATTCCACAAATAACACTCGTCCTGCGGACTTATTATTTTATTAGTATTTTCAAACATCACTCACACTATTAATCGTTAATTGAACTTGCACACTAATGATTACCAATACTAATAGTGTGCCATTACAAATTAATAACTACAGAAAGTGAATTTGCAAAGAAACGTAAAATAAGAAGATTTAGAAAGATGTTAAACTTAATCAAATGTACATGTACTCACTGGGTGACTCACGAATCTGTGTATTAAGGAATAATAGAAAATCAAGCAATTTGAGTTCCTGAAACAAATGAAATCAACTTCCAGATAAAACAATAAATAAACAAAAAAAAGTGGTAGGTAGAAAGTAATATTTTATTTTACCAAATTTTTGCACGGGTTGGCTTTTGATTTATCGCAGATTTCAAGAAAAGCCATAGCAGTTAGATCTCTAATATCAAGCTTGTAGTTGAAATTGTCGTGGTTAAGTCTGCAGGTGAGATCTAGGCTCGTATAGAAATAAATGTATACGATTGGCTGTAATTCATAATATCTTTTCAACAAAGGCGCACACGTAATAAAGTTTATAAATTCGTTTTGCTTCGCATTTTGTTTAGTATACATGAATTCTTTTTATTCGCCTAAAGGCTCGTGCACTTACGAAAAAATTTCAAAACACCACTTGTATCATTATTCCCGAATAACACTTGTATTCATGTGATTTCTCTACTAATATAAGTATTAATAATGATGACAAAATGTCCTACCAGTAGTCGGAGGCTGTATATTCTCTGAAAATGAGAAAAAGAACAAATGTATGGTGAGACACACGGTCAAATAATGACCTCATCAGTATTTCTGACGTCATAATTGTTTTTATACCAGCCATATGACTGCTGCCGCTTTGGTGGTCACATCCCACACGGTTTCTAATATTTACCTTTCAGTTTTATAACTATTCTGTAGACACTTGGACTGAACAATAGCTACTCTATGCTGAAAAGGCCTAAATACGCATTAATAACTGCCGTGGTTTCTGGTGTTCTCGTGGTTCTTTTTTGATACTCCACATTATGCATGGACAATTAAAATACTAATAATATACATGCAACGATCTGTCGAATTTGATTAATTGAGATCAGCTACATTTATGCTAAACACCAATGCCAAATCGTGTAATACCAGTGTCGAATCATGTAATACCCGAGTGCTGAATCATGTAATACCTCAGATGTAACAAAATATATCCAACCAGAATTCATGAACTGGATCGACTGGGAGTCGGCGCTCTTTCCAAATTTTGGCAACAATGCAGAACAACAACAGAAAGGTGAAAAACTGATAGTCCGTGAGCCAAACCCCAAACTTTGGCCTATCGGTATCATCTGAGGTGAATAAGGCTCATATTGTATTTTGGAAAGAGCAGTCATTGGGGAGTTCAGAAATGCCTGATAGCAGTGTATTGGTGGCAGCTATAGGGCAGGGCAGGGTGTTTTGTGTACCCCCCCCCCCCCTCAATTCATAACGCACAAATACACGTATGAATATTATTAACAAATAATCATATGGCTTTCTTGTGCAATTCTGCCGGGATTAATTTGAACTTGTGAGGTTTTTCAAATAAGTGTCTTCTGAATACGATCGATACATCACGTCTGATAGGGCCGCAGTTACCAAGAATGGTCCTTCCTAAGGATTGTCTAATTTTGGGTTTCTTCCTTTCCGGCGAAGAACGTTGTGCAATCATACGCTGTCACCCTCTTGGAAGCTAGCTTCTTTTTGTAGTTTCACTTTTGGTGCAAAGCAGCACCCTTCAGGTGTCGTCGTGCACTCTCGTGTGTCCTATAGTTAATATTTTGTGCAGAACTTATACGTACTCGGTCTTTGGGCCAGGCACATCTGGAGTCAACTCCGTTACAACATCAGAAGGATACTTCGATCTCTCTCGTCAGCATCACCTGCTTTGGTGTTAAGAGTGTGTCCATGAGAGGACCAGGCAGGGGTGATACATGCCATCTCACCGATTTCAATGAAACTTTGTCAGATTAATAGGTTCATCTAAAAACTCAAGAACCCAAAATGGTTTGTGTTTCTGATATTTCCCTGGGAAGTTAGACCACCCCCTCTGGTTTTTTAGGGAGGTGACCCTAAAATACTACCAAAAAAGTAACAACAACAGACACCTGTCATATTCACAGGATGAAGTGGTTTTCATTCTTATTTCACACAAGCAATTGTATATCCCTTGTTAGCTCACAGCAGAGTTTCTGATTAATTTGGAATTTTACCTGTCAATCAAGAGCTGTCAATCAGTAACCATGTCACACAACATTCTACAATGTGGACAAACTGCATCTTTTTAAATCCAAATAACTCCAATGAGCAACCTTGTACTTGAAAAAAACTCACACCATGATTTAGATTTACCCTTGTAGTAAGTATATCAGTGATAACATTTTTGGCATCTGTCCAATTCTTTCCACAGCATTAGTGAAAAGCAAGTGCCCAACACAGGGTGCTTGATTTTTGTTTCCACCGAAAAAGAAGCATAAAGTATTAAATAAAGCACGATTGAAGATATTCTCACCCTCAATTCTGAGTTTTCTTTATACTATGTATCCACGAAAGGCAACAGAGCGAGCTTAAAGTGATTTTTATGTCTGCATATTTGAAAATTGAATGTTAATCATTTACAGAATACCTCAAAATTCTCAACAAATTGATGAATTCTCATTTCCTATCACAGTACAATTAGCCATATCCATACATTAGCTTCAAGGAAGTACTCACAAGCTCTTTCGGGGTTCATTCTGTTGTTTACACGATGTGAGTTCGAGTATTTGACCTGTACTGCTATATTGGCGGGATCTTACTCTGTCCGTTATCGACAATTCCGAGTCCATTTTGTCCCCAGAATGATTACTCAGCCTCTATCATAGTAATCTGAGTTCGAACAGTGCATCCACAATAAATTTCCTGCACATTTGCGAAGCTTTTGCCAATAGCAACAGAACATCGAGCGATAAAGTGTTCAACGACAAACGGTACAGTAATATTGCGTGACAGAGTTTGAGCCCCGGGTTAGGTCAGCGGTAACAGCATTACGCAATGTCTGTCACATGCACATCTTATTTCTTTATCGCACGAGTTGATTTTTTATATCCAGTGATTGCATTTGTAAACCTATGTCTGTGGATCTGTCGTGTTCGTTTGTTTCGTTCTGCAATAACAGTTGTGATGTTTCACCAATATATCCTGGTTGCAAAGAATTATTCCCTTTGACTTCTTATGGCAGAGACGTCAGGCTAGACTGCAAAATACCCTACCACGTAATCTACCTTACACGTTGACAGTCAACGCGTCGACGCGTTGACGCGTTGTCACGGTCAAGCATATAAATGAAATTGAAAGTGAAATGAAATAATGAAATGCAATTGTAAATTGACATAACGTCCATTATCAATCTTGCTATTATCTTTCTACAACTCAACCGCAGTCTACTTGTTGACGCGATGACGCGTTGACATGAATAAAGTGTTCTCTATATATTACTACCTTCGTTCTACAATCAATCGCAGTCTACTCGTTGACGCGATGACGCGTTGACATGAATAGTGTTCTCTATATATTACTACCTTCGTTCTACAATCAACCGCAGTCTACTCGTTGACGCGTTGACATGAATAAAGTGTTCTCTATATATTACGTTAACGCGATGACGCGTTGACATGAATAAAGTCTACTTGCTGTGGTGGGGTAAATTTCTGCAGTCGTTCCGAGACGTCGAGTCTCATCTTAGACAAATTGCGTTCCTTCAGAGAAAGCTCTGATTCTTGCGCGTGCGGGTTTGTTTGATCAAGATGGCCATGACATGACCATTTGTCCTAAGCACCGGTCTGAGATGGGAGTACTGTGGAGACCCGGTAGAAAGTGTCAGCATCCTCTTCATGGCCATCGAAACGGTAAACCAGAAAGAGGAGCGAATCTTCTGATGAGCAGAGAAATAATGGCGAAGTGGAATGTGCTCATTCCTGTTGGTGCAGGTACTGTATGGATATACAGCCTGGGTATACCTAATGTTGCAAAGTGAAAGGGGGGGGGGGAGCTAGTCTAAAAACAAAAAATTGTGCAGAGCAAAAAGTTAAGAAAAACGAAATCCTACAAACCAAACAAGAAAAAAACGCTTAAGCTTTGTAGGGTAAAAAAATCGAGCACACCAAGGGGTTAGGAAAAAATAACACTTCACCTGGAAGTCCTACCCCCCCCCCCCCCCCCCCCCCTCCCTCTAATTTTCTAATGGTGCGCCATTATACTGAAAACTGAAAACATGATTTGTAAAAATTATAGCAATAGTCAATCTTATAGCCTGTAATACAATTATCTTTTATTAGCACTATATTCTAATGTACTATCTGCTGTACAAGGAGCTAATTTAAGAAAATATCTTATTGGGGATAATTGTAACTGAGGACAATTCTACAATACTGTATTGAACAATCTACCGTGTAATAAGTCCGATAGCATCAATGAAGCCTTTTTTATCACCTACACTGATTAAAAAAAGGCTGACCACAAGCCAAGTTCTCATAATCATGGACTGGGCCATGAAGTTTCTTCCGGCTAGTTTCCGAGAAACGCAAAGGGACTTGTTTGGAAAAAAGGGCAAATCATGGCACGTGACTGTTGCCATCACAAAAAGTGGTGATGACAAAATTGAGGTACTGTACATATCCATAAGAGACTCGATCAGTAGAAAAACATATTACGAGTTTGCCTATAGTCGGCGGTTAGACACAAACTGGTATATACTTCATGGTAGTGTTTCGTTCAATATAGTTTCCCTGCATAATCATTTTCGGTACTGTTTTACAGTATTATGCAGGGAGACTATATGGAACGAAACACTATCATGAAGTATATACCCAAAACGTTTCCATGCTTGTTTCTGAACAAGAATATAACATATATTAAGTAAATGAATTCCAGAGAATATTGGTTTCTTCTGTTCCTGCCTTTATAGAAGACTGGTAGGCACGCGCTGTAAGATTGTGGTAATACAGATCTAGTAACAGGAAAATATGACGTAATATTAGTTCATTTTCCCCAAAACAATTAATTTAAAATAGATTTAATACAACTTATTTTAATCTTGTTTTTTTCCCTTTTTCAAGGCTAGGAGCTACATCCACTTGTTCGATCAGTGCACACAAAACCGGTTTGCTGTTGCCTCGATTTTGGAACACACCCTATCCACACTCAAATTGATCATGCCCAACGTCAAAGATGCCTTCTTACGATCCGATAATGCGGGCTGTTATCACTGTGCATTCCTGATATTATCCCTTCCAAGTCTTGGAGAGCGTGTTGAAATAAACGTCGCGAGGTATGATTTCAGTGATCCACAGGCAGGAAAGAATGTTTGCGATCGACGCATTGCTGCTATCAAGAGCCACATGCGGCGATTCATAAATGAAGGCAATGATATACAGAATGCATGTGATATGAAGACTGCCATAGAGTCGTATGGTGGCGTGAAGGGCTGTTATGCGGCCGTGGTTGAGATCCAGGCGCCTACCAAAGCATGATAAAACACACTATGACAGGCATCCAAGCACTCAACAACTTCAGCTTTGAGTCTGCCGGACTGAGAGTATGGAAGGCCTACAATGTGGGACCAGGAAAGCTGCAAACCCCTGCACAATTAAGAAAGTTTGGTATTCCACAGGGGCCCACAGGTATGATTATCACGCAGCCATTTAGCAAACCAAGACAAGAAGTTGGAGTTTTTAAATCAACGACCGTGATTACATCACAAGCCCCTGATGAGCCCGGTACATCCCAAGATCGAGTACACGAGCCAGAATCTCAACAAGAGTTGATAGATGAAATCGAAATATTTTTTTCTGCTGCCCAGAAGAGGGTTGCATCAATATTTTATAGCCTCCAGAAACATCTTGATGTCGGAAAGCACCTCATTAAGCTTGAAAGGGAATCGAATTATGACGAAATCAAGATGAAATGGGCAGAAACGTGCAAAGAGGTGTCTGGGGGTTACTTCCAAAGGGATGTCGCTTCTTCCTCGCGATCTGTTGCAGCTCTCACTGAAAATGCAACAACAGAAAAAGGATGGGCACTGAAAAAGGCAAGGAAGGCTACTCGGTTTTCAGACGGAGTGAAACGTCTTTTTACAAGGAGAGGAAACTGGAACCAAGGCAAATGCTGCTGACATCGCTTCTAAGATGAAAAGCCTGCGCACCAAGAAAGGCAAAAAGATGTTTAGTCAGGGCGAGTGGTTAACAACTGACCAAGTTGCACGATACTTCAGCAGACTATCGGCCCTTAATAAGAGTGGCCGGTTGGAATTGGACCTTGTAACTCTCAGTCCTGCATGTTGACGAGGAAGAAGAGGATTATGTAGCTGAGGCAGAGGAAATGCAAACAAGACTTGAGATAAGAAGAGAAGTAGAACTTTGACAGGTTATAGCTTCTTGTCACAGCCATAGCGCATTAGGAAACGGTCATTATCTATAAGATGGTGCTGTTCAAGGAGGGGTTATGTTTAAGCAACGTACCACACATTTCAATGTGTTTACTGGCGAAATAAATCATGCGGGATGCTGGGAGAACACGAGAAATGCTTGAAAATCACAAGCCGAAGGCACGTGATTTTCAAGTATTTCTCGTGTTCTCCCAACATTCCAAGTGCTTTATTTCATCAGTAAACACATTGAGATATGTGGTCTATTGCCTTTGATATAACGAAAACACAACGCACACAGGCGTGCCGATTTCTATGTATTTACTGGCACAATAGACCATATGTTTTATTTTTTAGCCAATCAGAACGCTCGTACTATCTCGGTTATATTTTATAATCTTATTTATACAGTCGCAAAAAAAGGGAATACGCCCTAATAAAGAAACTAAGAACTGACATTTAAAATGCTCAAATATTAAGCAGATCTTTAAAAATAATCTGCCCTGTACGTATCCCATAGCGATTTAAGGGCTTCAGCTTTGTCTTAATGCTGTTACCGCTGACCTAACCCGGGGCTCAAACTCTGTCACGCAATATTACTGTACCGTTTGTTGTTGAACACTTTATCGCTCGATGTTCTGTTGCTATTGGCAAAAGCTTCGCAAATGTGCAGGAAATTTATTGTGGATGCACTGTTCGAACTCAGATTACTATGATAGAGGCTGAGTAATCATTCTGGGGACAAAATGGACTCGGAATTGTCGATAACGGACAGAGTAAGATCCCGCCAATATAGCAGTACAGGTCAAATACTCGAACTCACATCGTGTAAACAACAGAATGAACCCCGAAAGAGCTTGTGAGTACTTCCTTGAAGCTAATGTATGGATATGGCTAATTGTACTGTGATAGGAAATGAGAATTCATCAATTTGTTGAGAATTTTGAGGTATTCTGTAAATGATTAACATTCAATTTTCAAATATGCAGACATAAAAATCACTTTAAGCTCGCTCTGTTGCCTTTCGTGGATACATAGTATAAAGAAAACTCAGAATTGAGGGTGAGAATATCTTCAATCGTGCTTTATTTAATACTTTATGCTTCTTTTTCGGTGGAAACAAAAATCAAGCACCCTGTGTTGGGCACTTGCTTTTCACTAATGCTGTGGAAAGAATTGGACAGATGCCAAAAATGTTATCACTGATATACTTACTACAAGGGTAAATCTAAATCATGGTGTGAGTTTTTTTCAAGTACAAGGTTGCTCATTGGAGTTATTTGGATTTAAAAAGATGCAGTTTGTCCACATTGTAGAATGTTGTGTGACATGGTTAATGATTGACAGCTCTTGATTGACAGGTAAAATTCCAAATTAATCAGAAACTCTGCTGTGAGCTAACAAGGGATATACAATTGCTTGTGTGAAATAAGAATGAAAACCACTTCATCCTGTGAATATGACAGGTGTCTGTTGTTGTTGCTTTTTTGATAGTATTTTAGGGTCACCTCCCTAAAAAACCAGAGGGGGTGGTCTAACTTCCCAGGGAAATATCAGAAACACAAACCATTTTGGGTTCTTGAGTTTTTAGATGAACCTATTAATATGACAAAATTTCATTGAAATCGGTGAGATGGCATGTATCACCCCTGCCTGGTCCTCTCATGGACACACTCTTAAAACCATATTGACTCATGGACAGCACAGCGATAAGCCTTCATGCACATGGGCAGTTGCAGGTCCCAATCCTCCTGGTCTTCTTTGATCTTTCCTCTTAATACCTTGATTAAGGTACGATTATACCTTTCCACCTGACCATCGGATTGTGGATTTAGAGGTGTTGTCTCATCTTTTGACCTGCGACTCGAAGTTAGGCCCTTGATCACCATGGAAATGACGCCTTGGGACACCAAAGCGACATGCAAACTCAGTCACAAGCTTCTCTGCAACTGGAATGGCGTAACTCTATGTCCACTTACGTAAAGGCATCGGTAATGACTAATACATAACGATTTCCTCTAGATGTCAGTGGCAGTGGTCCGGGAATGTCCATAGTGAGTATCTCGAGTGGGGCCTCGAAAATGTATTGCTTCAATGGTGCACGACGCTTCTTTTCAGAGGTCGTCTTTGCACCAGTAATGACAGCTATTTTTACCCATCGGTGTGTCTGCGAGGATAATCCAGTCCAATAGTGATGGAGTCTTAAAGTAGTCAATGTTTTTGGCTCCTCGGCGACTTGCTGTAGTGTGATTATGATGAGCTTATAGTGTCGTCCCTCTCAATCTGTTTGGTAACACAATCTGCTTTATAAATCTATCACCAATCGCGCTCTCCCATATGCGGCACAGAATCCCATTCTCGAATAGGAGGCGATGGCTCTGGGCCCAAGTCACCCAATCGTGATTGCATAATCTCAGTAGAACATTGCAAGTCAGAGTCCATCAACTGTTGTTCCTTCAGATATTCGGTTTGCACACCGGTTCCAGTTCCACGGTGCTGCACTTGCTGAAGCTACCTAATAGGGGTTTAGGTAAGTCTTATTAACTTATTTCGGGTCTCCGTCGTCATAGTTGTTTTCCCACGGTTCCTTGGTCTCCCTACTTTCCTCTAAGTCTGTCTGGACTCCTACAGCACACCTTGGTAGCAGTTCTGCTTTTTTTCCACGTTTCACACCGTCACTTAAAGCGGACAGTGCACGGCCTACAAGATAAAGCTTAAGCATTACTGTGAGAGATTCCTTCGCGAAATCCAGGGTACTTAGGAATGCAATCCAGCGATATGATATCCTTCTCGATCTCTCGTCTTGAGAATAAACTTTAACGGCGCATGATCAGTGCGTACTGTAAACTTGCGGCCCTGGAGATAATGCCGTTACCGCTTAGTAAACTAGAAAACTGCCAGAAGCTCTCGAGTTGTGTTGTACCACATAATTCCTCTCAGACTAACCGAGCACCCCTTGAAGGAGGTTTAGTGAACAGTTGACTGTCAAGTTGCTTTCGAAGGACTGAATTGGTTACTTACATCTTGTTCCGTACTTATTGATCCTCTTCCGGATACAACATTCATTGTTGATTCAAATGCCAGCAACCACGGCATCGGTGAGCACTGTGCTCTCGCAGATACAGGATGGAAATGAGAAGCCAATAGCATACTTTCCAAGTCGGTAGAGCGGCTTTGCTACTTTTGCAAATCCGGGTACAAAACGCCTATTAAGTGTGATGCTAGACCAAGAAAACCTGTTTTGAATTCATCGGAACTAGTCAGTCTGAAACCCACTATATCTTTTCAGGATCAGTCATGATGACTTTGTAGGTTACAATGTGTTCCAAATATGTTATCTGCTGCTGGAACAGGCTACACTTGTGTGGCTTAATCTTAAAGTGCCACTACGAACAAATTTTGAGATAGTAATATTTTGCGTATTTGTAAAGTAAAGGTGCTATATGTTTTCCTATCCACACCGTTTTTTTTCATATGACGACGGGAAGACTTATTTTGGGGGGTCCGAATCTTGAGTTTAAATGTCCGCCATTACTAGAACCCATTCCTGTAACAGAGCTATGACAGACCTAATTTCAAGCAGACGTGACGTCATTTTCTCAACACAACAACATGAGGGGCTATGATTCCGAACAGTAGAAACGAAAATGGTCGAATTTCGTCGTAGTGGCACTTTAAGCCCAGCTGATGCAACTCTCGACTTCACTGCCTCAAGTCGCTGTAAGTGTTCCTGAAAGGGTAGTGGCAAACACCATCATATCAACCAAGTCACACAAACGAATTCTAAGCCGGACCTTCAGGACAAGTGTCATTAATCTTTCAAATGTGCCTGGTTCATTACTCAAGCCAAATGGCATGACATTTCACTCGTACAACCCACTGTTTGTTACAAATGCAGCCTTATCTTCTGTTGCTCGTTGGCTCTATTCCTCACCCAGATTAACTGAACTCCGGTTAAACAGTTCTCTCAATGGCTCAGGAAGTCGGTGTTTGGTTTTTTTGATCATGCTCTCACTTTGACTGAACTAAAGTTCACAATTGTTCTCATTTCTCTCCTGAGTGAATTCTACTTTTGCTACACAACATACAGGTTTAGCTACTATCATCGTATTAGATTGCAGAGTTTGAGGCTGGGATGCGAAGTGGAACATCGCCCTTTGCTACATTTACTAGAGTCCGGCCGACATCCAGTCCTTTATCCTGCAAATGAGGGCTGTTACATTGTTCAACACATGCACGCCGTGATCTAATTCTGGAAGAGAAGGTTGTACCTAATTCCTCCTGTTTATCCGTACGGGGATAATGACGTCTGAATTGTCTGCAAAAACACTTGAATGAGCGACGAACCATACAGTCACGTATAACTAAATGACTGCATGCCTATTTAATAAATACAGACACTGGTCCCTCCATTAAAATTAGATTTCTTACTATCATGAAGCATCTGTGATAGTTTTCTGCTTTTGAGTTATCCTCTGACTGTTCTCCTTGTGCACTGCAAAGCTACAGAGCTGCAGCCGCTTTCCAGGCCTAATTCCAGACTTTGCTGTTGCTCTAAATTGCTCACACATTCCCCTGGGCTGTCGGAAATGCCCTCATGCTGTTTCCAAAATTGGCAGTTCCTTTTAATGTGCCCGTTCTCTTTACAGTGCCAACATTCCACATCCCTAGTTTTCTCAGTCTTTTGCATGCAAATATGGACCTGGTTAGCAAGTGTCTGAAGTTGGTGATGTAATTTTAAATATAAAGTTTTCTTGCAATGGTGGTTCTTTCTCTCTCTACACATTCCACAGATCTGATCAAAGGCGTGGATGCATGATTTCTTTTACCACTGAATCGGAAAGCCTCGAATTCACATGCAGATAAAATGGCTTCATCTAGGATCCGTGGTTTGTCTCTACGTAATCCCATTCTATCATCTCTGTTAGATATGGCATTAATAAAAAGCCGTACAGCAAATCATTCCTGCGCTTGCACATGGAGGTAAATTCTCGTATGCAAGATTAAACATATTTCTAATATCTGCTGCTACTGCTTTAAGGGTTAACCTTCCTGCTGTAGGCGGTTTAGAGGGTTGGCTTGGTGCAGTTCCACCTATTTCTCCACGCCAAAGCGTAGTTCCAACATATTTACTTGCTTTTTAGTAGTTGTTGCAATCCATGGCCGTAAAAGGTGGTCACGAACGCGCATTAGGCACACCACTTTGGTTAAAAATATTTATGCAATATGGCCGCCACCGATACAGACATCATAGGAGAAATAAATACAAAAGTCAGCATACCTCTGAACCAGGATGTTCTCTCGGAATCTGTTGGAAGACCATAATACCCAACAGGCAAGATACATATTAGTATTTATCGAGTTGTATTCACCACGGTATTTCAGTGTAAATGTATGTGAGAAATAATACAGTCATAGTGTGGAGAAGTAGCGAAAATACCACAAGTGAAGCTCAATAAATACCGTTTCGCCCACGAAGTCGTAGACACATGCAAAATGTTCCCTCGGCTTTCTCCTCACGAATAGGTGCTCTTTCACTCAGGCATAAGTTACAGAAATCTTCTGCAGTAAGTATCCACCATGGTATATTTGGATGTAATTTAATTCTGTTCAAATTTGTTAAGTTTGGTTACGGAAATGAGATATTGTACCAATATATGGCTGCAAGGTAAGGAAAACGAAATATTTTTCTCTCGCTCCGTGGCCATCTTGGCTTCGAATTTGGCTTTATAACCTTTCCTGGTGTATTCACAGGGAACCCATGCAACGTTTAGGTATAAATAATCCCATAATCCCGTACCAACTTCCACTTCTTCCTCGAAAATATGCCATATTGGAATTATAAATTTGCTACAGAGCCTCGATTTAATGCGATTCCGCTTCTGGTCAATAGCGAGCAAGTATATATTTCGAATGATTGGCAGGTGGTTTTGCTCATAAATAATAACACCTCCCACTCATGTCCACCATTTCCGGCCGCGTCATCCGACATGCCAAGGAGTATTTTCTGTTCCTCGCCACGAAGCGCTGCAGACAAGAAAACTGCCGATTCGTCTGAATCCCAACCATTTACGATAGCACATCTATCGGTAATTTTATCGGCCTTTTGAATCTACGAGGTGTACCACAAACGCCAGCACAACTTTGTGAATAATGTTTTGATTTTTAGTTGTTTATAGTCGCTGCACGCTCGCTCCGAAACGAATTTCCCGGTCTAAATTCGGCTGGTTCCATTCCAGTGTAGCTCCGAGTCGAATTCGATTGAACTAGGTTCTCTGTAAATGGGTTTTTCTTCTGTTTAGGGTTCGAAGAATTTGAAAACAGACCCGAGTCGAATAGGCCATTTTGACGATGTTGCGCACGCATTAGTAGAACAATAGATGTGAGCTGCTTAGACTCGTTCTGGTTCACCAGCCTTTTGTTATTTAAAACAGATAGCCATTGTTCTAGCTGCGCGCGCAACATCGTCAAAATGGCCTATTCATCAATGATACACAACAATCCCGGTACTAATGGAATCATGTGTACGGTACGTAATGTCTACTGACGTATCGGCCGACCCTCGGGCTGACATGTCGGCAGACTGTCGGCCATTAGATAGGCGGTCGAGGGTTGGTCGAAAGTCGACCGAATGTTGACCGCTACTCGGTTGACACTTAATAATAATAATAATAATAATAATAATAAATGAGTTTATATAGCGCCTATACATTGCTGTTCTAGGCGCTTTACATGAATTTCTACAGAAAATGTCTGTATATATATATTAAAAATTAAAAATGTGGCTAACTTAACTAATGAAAAGAAATAAGCAAATCATTACATTTCTCTAGACTATTCGCAAGAATACTAAAAATAAGCAATAAAAATGATGAATTAGCAATAGGCCTTCTTAAAAAGAAACGTTTTTAATTTTAACTTGAACGTTTCAACGTTGGAAGAAGCACGGATGTCTAAAGGTAGCTTGTTCCAGAGCCTGGGAGCCGCGGTAGAGAAGGCGTGTTGACCATACGTTTTCATGTTAAAGGCGGGCTCAACCAGACGAAGGTGGTCTTTAGATGACCTCAAGAGTCTTTTCTGTCGGTAAAATGTTAAAAGGTTTTTAAGATAGCGTGGACCGAGACTATTTAATGATTTAAAAGTTATAAGATTTATTTTAAAAATGATTCTGTACTCGATTGGGAGCCAGTGAAGTTCTTTTAGAGTCTCCGTGATGTGGTCGTTTTTTCGAAGACATGTCACAACTCGAGCAGCTGCATTTTGAGCAGACTGCAATTTCGCTATATCACGTCCTTGGGCCCCATGAAGAAGAGAGTTACAAAAATCTAGTTTTGAGCTTACAAAACTGTGGATCAAAACTTCTGTAGTTTTCTTGTCAATATATTTTCTTATTTTAGCAATATTACGAATGTGGTAGAAGGCACCCTTGACAACAGCATTTACATGTGGTGAAAAAGACATAGTTTCGTCAAAAAGTACCCCGAGATTACGTGCTTTATTTGTCGGTCTAATAATTTTCTCGCCAACAGTCAATGATGGAAGTGTGGGAGTTGGGCGAAATTGTGAGTGCAAGAGAAGAAGTTCCGATTTGCCATTGTTTAATTTAAGCTTATTGGCAGTCATCCATAGTGTAATGTCAGATATGCAGCTCTCAAGGCGTTGTTTAGCAACTTGAAAATCATGGGTGTTTTTACAAGAAAACGACGTATATAGTTGTGTGTCATCAGCGTAGAGATGAAATGATAGATCGTGCTCACGAATGATATCACCCAGGGGAGAGGTGTATAGCAAGTACAATATTGGCCCCAGTACAGAGCGCTGTGGCACACCGCAATGAAGGGGGCGCACAGATGATGAAGCATCGTCGATTTGGACAAACTGTGAACGATTTGCAAGATATGACTCAAGCCAAGAAAGTGCTTTTCCTCTCACAGCAAATCTTGAATTTAGTCTTTTTAAAAGAATGGTGTGGTCCACTGTGTCAAACGCTGCGGAGAGGTCCAGCAGCAATAGGAAGACACAGTTATGTTTATCAATGGCCTCAAGAACATCGTTCTGGACACGCAACAACGCAGTTTCACAGCTGTGGTACTGCGTATATGCAGATTGAAACTCCTCACTCAGTCCATTTGAGTTCACATAGTCCCATAGTTGCGTAGCTGCCACTTTCTCATTCGCCTTGGATATGAACCTCAGGTTTGAGACAGGTCTGAAATTTGGGTAGAGCTCCGTGTCGAGTGACTGCTTTTTCAGCCTTGGAGATATGCTTGCCAATTTCATAGGGATAGGAACTTTAGCACTCTCGAAGGAAAGATTTATGATGTTTGCAATGACCGGTAACAGATCCGAAAAGCAAGACTTTAGGAGAGTAGAAGGAATTGGGTCCAGGGAGCATGATTTACGAGCCATTTTTTTAATTAGGTTACTAAGGTTACTTAATTGATGATTCATTGATCACCGACACTATCGATAGGTTACCGACAGTTGACTAAGGTATCGGTGACCCTGACATTTTTAGCAAACGTATATGTACTTTATGAATAGTAAAATTGCTACATTCGAGTTACAAATTCAACCGATCCACAAAGTAATGATACAATTTGATGCTTATTAATAAATCGCGAAAGTAGCGAGGCCCCGAAAGTAGCGACCCCAATATTTGTAAATGTTATTTTATTATTTTACGTCGAATAGTTAGTTTAGATTAGTTGATTGAATTAGTCACATCATTTTGTGACAAGGGAAGGAAACAGAGCTCTCGCCCCAATTGACATCCAGCCCTTATAAACTGGTCCTACAATTTTACGTCCTTATCCGAGAAGACATGATGGTGTAATCGTTTACTGTTATGTAAAGGCAGCACCTTCTACTCAGTTATTTTAAGACCCTGAGTGTTGGTCCGGACAGGGTTTGAACCCGCGACCTCCCGCTCGACAGAGCGGCGCTTAACCGGGAGGTGGTCGGAATAATGGCATTTATATACCCTGTTCCAAACTAAAATGCTCGAAAGCCATACCCTGTCCAACGGAACGTCCATGTCTACATTATACAGGATAGTCTACCGGGGAAGGGGCGATTTTACTTTGCACTATCACGCAGCTAACATGTTTTACTTTACAAACAGACGTTACGATCCAATGTACCATGTGCTGTACAAGGAGCTAATAAAGTGCATATGTAACACAATCCAATGTATACGTACCATGTGCTGTACAAGGAGCTATATAATAAAGTGTATCTGTAACGAAATCGATCTTGCTTACAATAATGTCAATGAATACACGATAGGTTAAACCTTTTTTAAATCATGTACCTGGCCTAGATTTGATAGCGAAGAAGTTTGAATTTAATAATATGGATGTGGTTACATTTACCATGAATCGACTGTTACTTCTTGCTCAAACCGCGACTCCAAAACGACAGGAGTGAGTCCATCTTCGTCTGCGTCTACTTCTGGCTCCTCGTAGCCTTCAGGAGCGAGTGGCTCAAACTGATAGGCCTCAACCGGCCCTCCTGCGACTCCAAAATCATCTTCACTGTCACTGGAAGACGCCGTACAGCTTTCGGAGTTAGACGATGAATAGTTATCCTCGGATTCCGACATTTCTGGGATAAACTAAGCTATTAAACAACGCGTTCACAACCAAACTACAGGCTTTTACAGCAGGAACACACGATCAACAAACCAGGAGTAAATCGTGTGACGTCACGTACTATAAAAAAACGCTGACTATCTGAAGGCTCAAATCGAGTTTGTCGCCAATTTTGAACCATTTTTTAAACTAAATAAAGACAAGTTGTCGGAGGAAAAAGTATAAATTTTATTCTTAATATCGTTGTTTAGAGGTTAAAGAAGTGACATAAGTAAAAAAACAAAGATTTTTTTTCCGGTTCATAGGCACTTTAAATGTTGTGTTTGACTGGATTTCACGTCACCAGGAGATATTTAATTGTAGAAAAGTACATTTTATATCGCAACAGGGAAATTAATTTTCCTACTTAAACTGAATTATTTTCAATACAGTAAACGTTCCAGATAAAACATTTCCAAATGAGTCATTTTATTTGTGTGGAAACAGTATGCAGAATAGTTCAATATCATATCTTAACACCTTACCGATACCCCACCGACATATGACCGACCCACTGACGGCCGACAAATAAAAAACAGGTGGAAAAATATCTACCGACATGTCGGCCAACCTTTTAGCGACCCAAGTCCGACAGTCAGTCGACAGTCGGCCAATGCATCGACCGATATGTCAGCCAACCCTCGACCGACCGGCGCCTGACATTGCATACAGTACACATGTTCCTAATAATGCACAAAGCAAAACAATACCACGTAAACTTGGAATAAATAACACATGAAGTTCTTACTACACCGTTTGCCACAAGTTCTGGCGTTCCGAATTTCCCCTTTCGCTCTATATATAACCATAAGATTCACTACGGATGGCTGTGATGGTCTCTTGGCTTCGTCTTTTAATGACGGACTCTACGAACGTGCTCTCTAGGCTCGATTATCTGGTATTGGGGGTGGGGTAGTTACAACTTATTCGAGTGGGTGGGGTCCTATTGCATCATTTAACATGAAAGAATGCTAAAAACGTTCCTGTAAGAAGTGGTTTTCATTGACGATTGTCTTCGAAACAATACAGTTAGAATACTATACTCTCAGTCACTTGCGAAATGCCTACTATGTATCAATGACTTACCACTTGGATAGAGGAAAATGGTATGTGAATCCACAGCTCCTATGCCTTTAGTTGCGTTGCAGGTGTAGTTATCAAAGTCACTATCCAACCTTACGGTGAATTTATATAAGCTGGTGTGCTTCACTTCGCTGTAGAGTTCCGTATTTTTAGAGTTGTACCATATGATGGTTGGGGTCGGTACTCCATCAGCCATGCACTTCAGGGTGGTTACATAATTGAGCCATCCCTCAACTCTATCTGGTGAAGCGTTCTTGTCAATTGTCGGCGGATCTGAAACAAACGAGACATTTTTCTTTATGAAACTGAAGAAGAAAAAATATTCGAAGACCGGCACATACAACAATTATAAGCTCACAAATCTCTAAAACATGATTGGCTAAGGACAGTGATATTTCAGCAGTCAGCAGCTAGGAGTAAATAATGTAACCTGAATCTCATTACTACATAATAGACAGTATATTTTAACTTGTAATCCAAAATATGTTGTATGACCGGTGTAGATAGATTTGCGGTGTCGCTACACTACCGTTTTGGCCAAGACACCTATTTGAGCCCCTTTTTTGAAGTTGTGTTGTATCCAAATAAGGCTCGGGAGGGTATCATTATCCTAACTCTTCCAAATGACCTCATTTCTTTGAAAAAGCCCTCTCATTCTAATATAAATAAAAATCTAGGTCATGACCGTGTTGGAGCTTGAGAGCCAATGCAAAACAAAGTTTTAGTGTGGAAGGCGGCTCTAATAGCTAATAGCATTGGCTCTCAAGCTCCAACACGGTCATGACCTCGATTTTTATTTTTATTATTATAGTGCAATGATGAGAAAGAATATCATTAACCTCGTAATTACATAAAATCCTGTGAAAGTATCGAACACTATAGTTTTACAGATTAACGTACTTTACATGCGATCATTTGAATCAATCAAAACCCGTGAAAATTAACTGATACATCAATTTGCTTAATTATAAACTCAAACAATAAAAGGAAACAGCGAGATATCCCAGTTTTCCTTTCCTGCGCAGCAGGCTTTCCTTCTAGCGCTCTCGTGATCAATATGTTCATTAAAGTAACCAGAAAAGTAACTTGTAGCATTTTACATGGGTTTTATTCTTCGTGATGATATAATTTCTTTCTAACCATGACTATGTTGGAGCTTGAGAGCCAATGCAAAACAAAGTTTTAGTGTGGAAAGCGGCTCTAATAGCTTAAAATAGAGGCCAAAAGATTAAATAAAACTGAGAAAAGAGAAAAATAATAATCTTGTAGACCAGTTTCAAAATAAGGTATAATATATGTATAAGTTCTGAGCCCGTGAACTTTGGGAACTAGCCGTCGTCAAGCGTTGTCAACTTGTTTGAAATTGTAGCCACGCGATTGGCTACTCAGTACCAGGCGGCACGTTAGACCCCGTGGGGAAAGAGTAAAGTATCTGGCAATTTATTGACTGTCCCTCTGCCGGAAAGAGGAATTTTGTCAGCAGACCAGGCTACAAAGCCGAGTTTGCAACGATCATGCATATGTCCGAAACGATGCAAACACGTATTTTCTGACGAAGAATGAGAGGGCTTTTTCAAAGGAATGAGTTCATTTGGAAGAGTTAGGATAATGATTTCTCAAGTCTGAAAACTTCTGTGGTAAGAAAAACTATCTACCTTTCACCTGACGGAGGAAATTACGCCTATCTAGAGTTTTGTATGAGGTTTAGAGTGTATCCACGTGACCCGGATGCTAGGTCTGGATTGGCTAGCACCCTTATGAATTGTTAATGAGTTGTACAAATATATATATATAGAGGATATTACACGGTGGTGCGAATATATGAAGTTTATCCTCGAGCATCGAAATCAGCAGTGAACGAGTGAAATGTTTTAGACTCGAGAGGATAAACTTCATATCTTCAAACCACCGTGTAATTTTCTTTTTATTATATGGACAATTGAACTGCTCTAAGAACTCTTATCTATTCATTGTACTTACTGTCAGTACAAACCTCTTTCTTTCTAAGCTGTTTTGGGGAGTTGCATCGGGTTTTCTTGTCTCTTCGTTGCAGTCGAGAACATCTTTAGATCGTATTTGGCTTTTTGTGCTCGGAATATTCATTGTCATGCAGCTCATTTAAGCTGTTTACATCTTCCTCTGTGATTTTTCTTTGTAGTTCAAAAGGCGGCGAACGTGATGTCATCGATATTTTCACTAGTGAGGATATGTAAAATACGCTACTCAGTACCCGGATGTAGTTTCGTATGAATTATATGAGTGGTTCATTTCTCAGTAAAACACTATCGTCCATATAATAAATATATATATATATGGCTCCTCCCCCAAAAAACAACTACATTATGTGGTAGAGCGTGTTAAAATGAATATTGTGGGCATCATCGTCAATGTATCCGTAAAGGGTGCACTTGTCCACGTCCGTGTAAAAAATGTGGTGTGGGTAGACATACCAATACCACCCTCTGTGATGCATGCAGTCATAAATCGGTTGTTTATCAATTGCGACTACTAAAGAAATAAAAACACCAAAACGAATATATTCTTTTATAATTATTCAGATAAAAGCTATGGGTGTTAATCCTTCATGGAAAGTGATAAAAACTTTTCATTTATTTACCCCGCACCCGAAATATCGTGTTTCAGTGGAATCAGACTATATATTGTATACAATGACGAAGACTCATCTGTACAGGTGAATGTAATTATCGAATGAAATTAAAACTTTTGAGACTCTGTACATATTTTTGTTGAAAGATTGAACCTTAAGTATACGTATTCACTCTCAACGTTAATTCGCAGAACATCGGCGGCCCAGTTGTACCACATCCGAGGTTTCCAAACACATTAACCAGGATTGTTCGGGATATCGAGTAACACTGAAAAATGTGCAAGTTCTCGACCGCGAGGCCCGATGGTTTGAGCGCGGGGTGAAAGAATCCATTTTCGTCATCCGGATCAACCAACCTAATTTGAACCATGATGGTGGCCGGTACCGGCTCCCCCGCATTTGGGACAACACATTGCAGTCATGTGAGCCGAAAGCCCGTAACTGCAAGCGAGCGTGACCTTCGCACTCTCTTCTGATCAAGCTCTCAGTTGAGTGTGAAAGCTTAATGTTCAATCTTTCAACACAATTTTGTACAGAGTCTCAAAAGTTTTAATTTCATTCGATAATTATTGCGTTCGACGAGGGAGAACGCTATCCTAATCTGGTGTCCGTTGGGATCCACTCGGATTAATATACCACCCCGTAAGAACGCTTGGTTACAATCTATAAAACAACGCGGCCCTAGGATTCTCAACGAGGTACGCCAAAGTGAAACCGTTGAGAAAGGAAGACGTACTATTATCTGGCGGTTATTCAGAGGACTGGATAAAGATAATACATATAGGTTCATTGTTAATATCCGTTGGTTTACCAAATCCTTTTACCTGCGTTACACCTACAGTTTCTTGCTTAAACACACTACCGGCGAAACGATGGTTTTTCATCAAAATTTAGGCACATCAGGTCGTTTCACCAAAATAGAAGATTGTAAACAATGGGCTAAGAACCATGAAAATACGCGTTTGGATCCTGTTAATATTGTTGGTCCCAAATACCCAATTTTAGAAAAACAACCGTTGTTGGGACGTAGGTTACTACCCAATGGCTTAGAAAAAACAAGTCTGTTGCACGTCGGGCATAAAGTACGTCAAAATCGGCATCAGTGAGCGTGGACAAATAATTAAAATTAAAACCATTTCTTTACTTATAGTCTCAATTTGAAGAAATGTTGGTGACTTGTTAACAAAATGAAACTACATATTTTAGGTGTTTTATGTTAGTATGATGACGTTAATTGCGGGAGAAAAGATAGTTCTTAAGTTTGAATTGGAAAGAAGAAAAGGACATTGCGTTACGTATATTTGAACTCAAAGTATTGTAAAATTTAGGACCTTGGAAACTAACGGAGAATTGTCTTATATTTGTTCTACACAAAGGAACATGAAATAAATGAGAACTTCGGGTATTGTAACTGTGAATTTGATCATTCCTCAACAATAAGTTGTCGAAACCTCGAGGAAGTAAATTGTTTTGATACAAATACATAAATTTTCCCAAATTGAGTAAATAAATATCTTCAAATCTCAAAATCCTTTGTTGTTTGAATATTGGGTCAGTATGGGCGTCAAAGGCTACCTTATCTATAATTCTAATTACACGTTTTTGGAGCAAAATAATACGGTGTAAGTTAGATGGATACGTTTAGCCCCAAACAGTAACGCAATAATGGAGGTACGGGTACACTAGGGAAAAGTATAGTGTTCGTAGGGCCGGCTAAGAAAGGCAAAACCTTGATTTATATATTATTTCTACTGATTTGGATATTTTGCTTGCAACTTGAGAAATATGAGGTTTCCAAGACATGTGTTCGTCTAAAACCACCCCAAGAAATACCACCTCACTGACATGATCAATGCTATGATTATTAATCTCAATCGTTAAGTCAATTGTTTGCCTTTTTTGCCGTGGTTTAAAAATAATAGAATTAGACTTTTTAATATTAATCGATAGCTTATTAACATCAAACCAATTTGATAATTTAACCATTTCAATATTAATTATATCTATCAAGAGGGGTAAATCCTTGTGAGAAAAGAAAGATTTGTATCATCAGCAAATAAGACCAGTTCAAAAGCGTTAGTGGCATTACAGAGGTCATTTATGTATACCAGAAAAAGGAGCGGCCCGAGAATTGACCTGAGGTACACCACACTTGATGCCACAGAACGATGAACAGGTACCATTGTATTCAACTTGTTGTAATCTATTGGACAAATAGCTTTTGATCCATTCAAGGGCCAATCCGCGAATACCGTAATGCTCAAGTTTGACTATCAAAATGTCATGGTTCACAGTATCAAACGCCTTGGAAAGATCAATAAAAATTCTCGGTAGATTTAAAGATGGTTACGATATCGATCCTATTACTAAAAGGAATTATTATATAATTTATGGTCGTTTTTGACACGGTTGTCAGTCCCATGCAGACATTATCCTGTAGGTGTTAAAGAAAATATCGAAATGCGGACAACCATGAAGGAATATCTTAAGGCTGGATATATAGTAAAATTTGACCTGGGAATGTGACTACGTACGTAGCTACATGCTATTGTGTATAATTTCGAAGCTGATTTAGATGGTACAAAAAAATCCAACCCAAACGAGTTCTTAACGATCGAGAATCAACACGTCCCAATATCGGTTTCCGTTACAGCTACATGTAGTACAAACCGAAACGTTACTCACATTTGTAATTATGATTTTTTTAAATGATTGCTGCTTTTGTAAAAGAACTACAAGGTCGTGCATTAAAAATCCAACAAGCTGCATGGACCAAGTTTTTACCTGGCGGGATTTGTAAAACACATTCCAAAAAACAACAAACACTGAAGACTGCATGTTTGGATCAAGTACCTGTGTTGGGTTTTAATTCCGGCAAGATGACTCAGTTGAACCTGATAAAATAATATTTCGTTGGAGAAATAACCTCGAGTAGCACGGAACCTCTCGAGACCTGTATTGTGATTGCACCCATAATACTATACTTCTATTGTTTTTGTACTGCACTTTCTAAAGGTTAGGGTGTTTTCTATTTTTGAGTACGCCAATACTGTCGCTCGTTTCGAGAAGTTCCACCCGACCCGAAATAACATCTACTTGTAAGACAGTACAAGTCGCTAAAAGAACTAATACGACCATGTTTTTGATAATCCCAGATTTTCGTTTCTTAGTTATAATAAATTACATGCATGGCTCCTGGTGTCTCATAAGGTGAATGGCTTAAAGCGTATGGTTGTACTTATCAGAAATTCTTTTTCCCATACGAATGGTTAACATACCCATCGTGTTTGAATTTCCCAGGCTTACCTGCATACGAGCATTGCATGGACATCCAAATTGAATGGGCGTGAACATATGTTGACACCTAAAGAGTATTACTCTGCGAGCAGAGGTTTCTCATCTCTTTGCCTTTCCTGTCGCCGAAAGAAACCTCTGCCACGAAACGATTGCTTTTGCCGTTGAATATGCGCACTTGCAACCTCCAAAATCTTGGAGGTAAACCACGTGATAAACCAGTTACCAAACCGGTTTTACCTGTTTGATATCACTCGGGCATGACTTTTTGGTGATCTTCGCTGGTTTTGCAAGAGCCCACAGTATCCTTCGCAGCCGTTATTTATGTCGTCACGCGTTTGTTGTTTGCCGACGATTGATACGAACGGGCTTCAAACTCCGCTTTGTCTTCTTCTTACTTTACTGAACTGCACAGAAGACCTTGAAATTGCCGTTCAATAAATCTACCTTAATTTATCCTAAAGAAAGCTTTATACCTTCGAAGAAGGACATTAATTTTAATTTCTCCACTGCCGTTTATAACAATAGGAAATGGACAATTTGAAATCTACATACAATGAATCTACAATGTTTACCGTCTCGTTTTTTTTTTCGGCCAATGGCAATCCAGATACCGTGGCGCATGCTCAACGCGAAAAGCAATCATTTCGTGGCAGAGGTTTCTTTCGGCAACAGGAAAGGCAAGGAGATGAGAAACCTCTGCTTGCAGGGTAAAAGAGTATTCGGAATGTCAAAAATGTTTCGCCAATAACCACATGCGGACTTTCCGTTATTGGCTCGAATATTTTAACAATTTGGATGTATCTCCATTCTTAAAAGCAGTATAGAAGATGCGAATAATCTAAAACGAAAGATGTCTTGGTATTTTAAAAGATGCTGTATCACTACCTGGTCTATCCCTTGAATGTTTGATGAAAGAGAGTCTATAACGCTGTGCGAATTTGTGGGCACCACCTGATGAAGCCTATGAGTGTTTAAAAATGCTGTCGTAGGTGGCCCTATAGTCTTGTATTTACCCGTTATCACGAAGTTGGTATTACTAATATCCGGTCACATCAATATAACGATCCAAAACCCGTAAGAATAATAACAGGGTACGACGCGGATGCATTATTGCTTTCTACCTTGAGTGAAGATATGCTTTGTTGAGATTGTGTGGTAAAACACTGTAACCAACCCGAAGGTTTAGAACCAGAATTTATTCAAACCCTTAGAGCACGTACTTGGTTTGGGTTTGCTGAAGTCGATATTGAAATCCCTCAAAAATTCTGGCGTAAGTTTGAAGAAATGTGTCCATTCTCCTATAACCAAAAAAATACCCGTGGAAGCAATAGGTCCGGATATGTTGGACTATTTGGGAAAAAAACAGGTCGTAAACGTTACGAAATGAAAACAAAACTCATTGGTGGATTATCAGCCAAAATATATTGTTGTACGCTCCTTTGTTGATTTGGTATCTTGATCATGGAGCTGTTATTACAGCTGTGTATCGAACACTAGCCTATCAACGGGGAAAGCCATTTGGGTGGTTCGTTGATGAGGTCACTAATGCTCGTAGGGCTGGTGATGAGTGAGAGTAAAAAATTTTTTAGGAGATTGTTATAAACTTTTGGGTAATTCAGCCTATAGAAAATTATTGAGAATTTGGAACGCCAAACCAAATAACATATACACACGATGAAAATATAGTGGATCGTGCACTTCGATCTGCTTGGTTTATTGATTTAACAGAAATTGGATCGGCATACGAAATAGAAAAGTTGAAAAGCTGTTTGTGTATTACTCGACCCTTTCAAATTGGTATTGCGGTATATCAACTCGCTAAATTAAAAATGTTAACCTTTTATTACGATTGCATCGATAAGTACATTGATCGGCGTGATTTTGAATACGCACAGATGGATACCGATAGCCGGTGCCTATAGATATTGCTTTCTCGGCACCTACATTATTGGAAGAAATCGTACGACCAGAATTACGGGAGGAGTTTGAAAACTGAAAGGAATCGTGGTTTGTTTTGGATGAATCTACTAAAAGGACTTCAGGAGTCTTTAAAATCGAATTTTCTGGTGACAGAATCATTGCTCTGCGTTCTAAATGTCATGTAGCAAATCCAAACACCAATCTAAAGTTTCTTCCATAGAACGCATTCTAAACTATTTTGTCATTTTCCAAACTATTTTTTTCTGCTAAACGTCGATAATTATCATGTCTTTTAGGAGACTTTTTTTAAAGGCTATGACAAATAATCTATTTTACTCGTTATGTCCATAATGTCTACGAAATATTGCAAATGTAATTGCAAAATGCATGGTTTGTCTGTTTTTACTATGAAAATAAGACGTTGGACATTGCAGAGTAAGTAGAAATCCCTGAATATAAGAATCAATGACACCAGGAATTGCATGATTTTAAAATCTGGAGTGATCCACTTTATTTCAAATCAAAGTTTACACAATTAGCTGAAAACAAATCATTAAACGATTATAGACGTACTTGTCTGCTTTGAAGTTCAGAGAATCCAACTTGCCTGCTCTGAAATTCAGAGTATCCAACTTGGCTGCTCTGAAAATCAGAGTACCCAACTTGGCTGCTCTGAAATTCAGAGTAGCCAACTTGCCTGCTCTGAAATTCAGAGTAGCCAACTTGCCTGCTCTGAAATTCAGAGTAGCCAAACTTGCCTGCTCTGAAATTCAGAGTAGCCAACTTGCCTGCTCTGAAATTCAGAGTAGCCAACTTGCCTGCTCTGAAATTCAGAGTAGCCAACTTGCCTGCTCTGAAATTCAGAGTACCCAACTTGTCTGCTCTGAAATTCAGAGTATCCAACTTGCCTGATCTGAAATTCAGAGTATCCAACTTGCCTGCTCTGAAATTCAGAGTACCCAACTTGTCTGCTCTGAAATTCAGAGTATCCAACTTGCCTGCTCTGAAATTCAGAGTACCCAACTTGACTGCTCTGAAATTCAGAGTATCCAATGTTTTCCTAAACAGGTTTTATCTAGGCTGATCTCGAAGCTTTTTTACATTCAGGTGACTATTCCTAGAAAGTGATCATTCTAGCTGTCCGTTTACTTGAAATCCGCTCAACATTTTTGAGATTCTTAAGCTAAAAATGACCGGGTTTTTTCTGTGTAATAGAAGACGCTGATTATTTTACATGAACTGCAGCGTGAACTCTTCGAAAGCTTAAATTTGTATGTCAGCTTGCTCTCGTATTCTCCTACTTCTCTGCTTTACATGATACAGCAACAATTCATGCTTTCTGAAAAGAGAATATACACGTTTATACACTTATACATTAATAACAGGCATTTAATCGAGCCAGAAAGACGACAGAAACTGCAGTATACACCTCAGTAATGATCGACAGAAAACCAACGACAGCATTGACGTGAAACACCTCCCTACCCGAAGGAATTTAACTGTAAACTTGATAAAATAATTACCCACACAGCTGGACAATAAACCGCATTTTCGGTTTATGTTTATGAACATAAATATAAATGAGAACACATTTACTTTTACTCTATTTCACTACCGAGTTAAATGTGTCCCAGAGATAACACACGAAAATAAACGTCCCGAAGTGAATAATAATTTTGCTAAGGCAAAATTTCTATTGAGAATCACTCTAAATTCAAACATTTTTGAACGCCGACAAAATTCCACATGTTTTTTTTCTATGCCCTTGACTGCGGTAGCAGTCTTCTTCAACCTAGCTGGAATCGCGAGGTATTTCAGTGTTTTCTACAAATTCTCTCGATGCTATATTATTATAGCTGACTGCGGATCGCGGTAGCAGTGTCTTCTACAACCTAGCATGGCGGGGTATTCTATACTCTAGCCGTGGTTAATAATTTTAACATTGCTGCACGAGACTCATAGTCATAGAATTACATTTGAATTTCTTATGTTCACATCCCGATTGAAGTACATGTAACTGCTATTTTGAGATACGTCCCTATACGTACTTAGAATCGGGTACTCGAAATATATCGAGACTTTTGGTTTTGCTTTGGTTTAGTTTTTGAGATACTGGCTGTCCCGAGATGGAATAGATCCTCTATAGCTAACCTCCTGTAACGGCCGATGGCTCACGTACCACAGTACAGTGGAAGTAATCTTGATCTAAATTATACATGCATTCTTATAAGTAATTTGAAATATACAAATGATGTGTATATCACTGTCATACCTTCAAGGAGCATGTAATTCTGAATATTCCTACGACGAACAAGGCTTGTGTGGATGGCGCTGAAACAAATCAGTAGGACTCCAAACGACGCCGTTGCAAACGACACTTCTAAAATTATTATTCAGTTTTGTGTCAAATTTCGTGTGCCTTCTAGTTTGTGATCCGATTGGTTAAATTTGACAGTTCGCGCTTAGCGGGATATTCAATCCAATTGTAATATGTTTTCACATGCAAATGTGTTGAAACGGCAAGTAAGTAATTACTCGGCTTGTACGTGCCTTTTAATTTAAAACAACACATGCTCTGATTTATTAAAGTTGACACTTCGCCGGTAGCAAATTTGCCATTGTACTTTGTATTAGCGCGCACCTCGGAATTTCATTTCGTATCAGATGTGATCAGTCGCGCCCAGACAACAGAAATATTATTCGCCGTAAAACGTCTTTTCCGGTTCTGGTTCTCTGACCATCTTGTATTAAACTATCATCCGATTTCAATTGCATGAGTGCTCCTTGAATAACATTTGAATTAAAAGTTTTCCTGAGTTGATGGCACCAGACTTTCTGTCGCCTAACACGTACATGTAATATCTCCGACTACGCGCGAAGTGTCAATTTTAACCAATCACAAACTAAAAGGCACGAAATTCGAATATTGGCGCAAAACTGAATAATAATTTTAGAAGTGTCGGTTGCAACGGCGTCGTTTCGAGTCCTACTGCTTGATATCCACACAAGCCTTGTTCATCGTGGGAATCTTCAGTATTCCACGCTCATTCGAGAGGTAAGTATTGGTAGCAGTGTAAAACATAACATATAAGTCAGATTGCAAATTACTTGTAATTATAAGAATGCGTATATAATTGAGATAGATAAAGATTATACTACTTCCACAGCGGCTTGTGAGTTGCTTTTTATTCGTATCTGGACCTGTTTTATCTGAGAAACAAACCGAGTCACGACATGCTTCAAGCACCAATTCTAAAAGTACGCACGTTGTGTTATGGCTTTCAAAATAACAGTCAATCGGGAGATGAACGAGGGGCTCCGAACGAGGACCCAGCAGTCTCCAAATGGAGTTGCTGTAGAACTGTTTCGTCTGGTCTCCGATATCAACTGAAGAAGTTAAAAATGTCGATATCGCTCATAAGCCACAATTTACTGACTTTATTCCTGCAAAAATCCGCAGTGATTGGTTAAAGAAAGCATTCGTTTAATCTGAGAAACGACAAATACTCCAATTAAGCCGTGAAACTAACTGCCACCACGGGCGCTAGCAGAGAAAAAATTCACGCGTGTCCTGAGCCGCTTCGACGAGGGAAATTACGTAGATTTTTGACAAACACAAGTGAAATTTATCTGATCACTACAAATCACTTGTACAGGGATTTTTTTAGCCACTGGAATACTAAATGTATCCTGGATATCATTGTCAGCAACCATAATATTTTGTAGTGTAAAATATGCCCGAACCAGTGATTTCCAGAGACTATTCTATCTATTCCTATTCCGGAATACGGTCAATCGAACGCACCCTTAGGCTAATTTCACGAGTCACACATTAATATGATGGAGGGCAAATTATGATGCTGAAAAAATATTTTTAAGTGTGAAATTAAATTACGCGTGAAAGTTCAAGATAAAATTAGGAAGTTCCTAATTTGTCCTATGGTATTATAAGCATAACCGTGAAACTAACTTGAATTTGATTTTTTACTCTTATATTTACAAAGTTCATAAAAGTGAACATTCTCTCAGTTTCAGAAAGCTTGAGCTGTTCCTGTAAAACAGAGGAGGAGGAGGAGAATGCAAAAGCAAGCTGACATACATGTACATACAAGGTTTTGGAAGCGTCAGTCCATATAAATAATGACCGTCAAGATACGCAGAACAGGTTCAATTTTTGTACGTTAATCGATCAGCTTGAGAATATCAAACATCAACGATATAGCTTGAAATGTCAATTTGTAACAGATTGAGTCAACCGAATCTCAAAACGATTGAGAATTAAAGTTCACAGCATAGCTGAAACGATCATTTTGTTACACTGCGTACCCTTACCATTTTTAAATGTAGAAGGAACTGAATTTGTATATGTAGAATTTCACGAATCTAAGAAAGTGTTGTTTTCGTGAAACTGCACAAAGGTACATAAAACGATTAACCAGTCCAATTAAACGTCAATTTTCTAGCGAGACAAATGAAACCTTGTTGCAAGTATCTTTAAAACAAGCCATTTGGTTCGTATTGCGGATTAAAAGATGCCAAAAAAGTTTCTATTGATAATTGTTACTTTGGAAAGACCGGGAAATAATTTGGAATAGGTTGGAATTGGACAAGTTGGCTACTCTGAATTTCAGAGCAGGCAAGTTGGCTACTCTGAATTTCAGAGCAGGCAAGTTGGCTACTCTGAATTTCAGAGCAGGCAAGTTGGATACTCTGAAATTCAGAGCAGGCAATTGCAAGTTGGCTACTCTGAATTTCAGAGCAGGCAAGTTGGGTACTCTGAATTTCAGAGCAGGCAAGTTGCAATTGGCTACTCTGAATTTCAGAGTATCCAACTTGCCTGCTGTGAAATTCAGAGCAGGCAAGTTGGCTACTCTGAAATTCAGAGCAGGCAAGTTAGCTACTCTGAATTTCAGAGCAGGCAAGTTGGCTACTCTGAATTTCAGAGCAGGCAAGTTGGGTACCGGTCTGAATTTCAGAGCAGGCAAGTTGGCTACTCTGAAATTCAGAGCAGACAAGTTGGGTCTAAACGGTTGTATTTTTCCCTTCGCGTTGTATAGCATTGCTTTATCTTTTTAAGGACTCAAAACAATGTATATTGCAGAACAGTTGAAAGTCCCCTCAAGTAAGTTCATTTTTTAGTAGATTTTGCAGAGAAAATATAGTTTAGAAAATGACAAAATAGTTTAGAATGCGTTATAGGGTTAATTATCTAGACGGAAAAATAAACTAGATTAGGAAAGATACCAAAATACTTTATATGGCTCTATAGACCGTGGTGCAAATCGTGGTTTTTAGAGTAATGAATCACGGTATGGTCACTTATACACAAAATAAATTAGGTTGTTCGGCCTATTACGACAAACGTCGTGTATTACCTGATGGGGTACATACCGAACCTGTTGAATATTCGATGAGTGAAAAACCACCATTACAAGACTCGCTGTATTCATGGGATTCGTGGTATTTAGGGCTAAATAAAATCCAAGAAGTTCAAACGAATGTTGTAATAGAACCGCAAGATGTACAACTTACAGAATGGACTCCTGATGATCAAATAGAAAAACCACGAAGCGCTATAGATGCTGTTAAAATATACGAAAAAGTACACACACATGAATCGAAGACCCTGATGTCTACGAGAAACAGTTTGTTTCTGGCATTGAAACTACTAGTGAAACTAGTGAATCGATGTTCCTGATCAGTATTTAGCATTATATCCAGGTAAATGGAAAAATGGTGATCCACGTGTCTGATGTTCTAAGTTTGTCTAAAGATTATGATCAAGCAAAAACCATAGGAATAGTCGTTCGTAAGACTATATGAGTACGTAAATGGAAGGATAAAAATGGTAAATATATTAATCGATTTATGTGTTTTTAAACAGTTGAATTATTCTGCAGGTACTTAGACAGTCTTCCTGCAGAAGAAAGAAGCTTTTTCGAATATATATTTGGTGATGAGAACAAAAGATTTAAAATGGATCTTGATATATCCGAAAAGGAACTAGATAAACTTGATGATTCATACGTATTAAAGTATGTTGCCCCTTAGTTCGAAAAAGGTGAAACAAATAATACCATTACAATATAAGATTCGGAAAGCTTTTGCGATCCTCATGCATATAATAGATTTATCCGCCAGACCATCCAAAATACTTATCAATGACTGTTCAAATTTTGTTAAAATACTTATGAGAAAATCAGTCATAAAGTTAACTAGTCAGAATAGGCGTGATTTTATGGTAAGCGATTCAACAGGAGAAACATTTAAGAATGGCATAAAATCACACAAGTTCTCATACCACATCAATACCGTTAATTTAAGCAGTGCAGGTCATCAGGAATATGATTATATTACAAAACTGATAAAATAAAACTTACCATCGCAATTTAAACCATTCGTAGACGAATCAGTCAATTCTAAAGGGCAAAACTTTCGAATCAATATGGTACAAACTGTGTTAAAAAATTCTCGAAGAGCTTATCCCAATATTTGGGAATTTCTCGATAATATCATGGAGACATTGATCGTTGTACGCGAAGCTAAGGTAGATGTTTTACCTGTGATCCCCGACCGACCACTGAAAACAAAACAAAAAACGACTAAATCTAGATCTTACAAACACCAGGATGCTCCTTGTAATTATTCATTGAATCGGTATTAAAATACTTAAAATTTATCAATATAACATCCGATCTTTATTATAGGAATACAACAGGTAAATTACTGAACTTCGATCGTGCTGTATCGGTACTAAAGTGTAAAGATTGTAATCGTGATCACGATGGTGTTGACAATCTCCTTGTGGTCATGTATATCCCATTAAGAAAAACAATATTCTAGATATTGTCGTAGATACCTGCAAAGTATTATATTACTACACAAGGTAAACTGTCTATTCCTAAAATTGGTTTAAAAAAAGGTGAATCAAGGATTGAGTGAATCATCGTGGTCTCAATCCAGAACATATTCAGGTGGATTTACTATATCCCATGGAACGCTCTTTTAGGCGGTGATGGTGATGAAGTCATTAAAGTGCATATGAAGCGAAAATTAAGTTAATTTAATGTTAAAATGCTTTCGAAATGAGGAATAATGACATTTTCCGTTTGTCAACATCTTATCTCGTTTCAGAGATATTCAGGTTTTTGTAATATGCAAATGAATAACTATGACGTCACTATTGTTTGCATAACCTGGAGACAAATCACAAAATGAAGAATATCTCTACAAGTATTGAATAAAAATTACTAAAACTTTGCACATGTATGACACTATGAAAAGTACACATCATTGTGCAAATTATGGTGTTGCCATGGAAACTCTCATGGCCCCACGCACCTTTCACCTTGAACATAAAATTCCAATTTGTTTCCTTGTTACAAAAAATTAGTTGCTTAAACTACTCACATACAATGCCTATATTGTTCCAAATTTTATTTTGGACCCACACCAAAAAAAATTGTTTGACAAAGGAGAATTTAGGGAAGTGTTATTTGTAGTGGAAGCCTGTTGCCAGTGTTTCCATGGCAACATCATAATTTGCACAATGATGTGTATTTTCCAAGTACCACATAATGTGAAAAGTTTCAGTAGTTTTTATCCAATACTTGTACAGATATTCTTCATTTTGTAATTTGTCTCCAAGGCTGTGCAAACAAAATGACGTCATAGGTCATCTCATTTGCATATTACAAAAACCTGAATATCTCTGAAACGAGATGAGATTTTGACACACGGAAAATGTAATTATTCCTCATTTCTAAAGCATTTTAACATTAGCTCAACTTAATTTTCGCTTCATATGCACTTTAAATAATATAGAACAGGCTGATCTTGACTTACGATAGTTTGTATATAGAATCTGTCAGATCTGTAGCGCGTCGTATATTACCTCCTACAAGTTCACCCAGGGCATACAAATATCGTACCAATACATCCAAAGGTAATCGTTTTTCTTTCAGACCTATACCTCTATTGTAGTTTTATATAAACTATGTTTCAGAAGGTCGTTTACCTGTCAATTGAGTTACTGAATGATTTTCTGTTGAAACTAATACGGGTAATTGTTTTGCCCATTCGGTAGATCTATCACTACTTCCTTGATCAGATAATATAATTTCTTGCGCATACTGATGATAAAACAACTTCGAAACCAATGTGTGCGATTCCACCGTTCAACCAAACGTTTCCCACTATGATGACATGATTCACTTCGGTTGATCTTGATCACCTTGTTTTTCAATCAATTTACCAAATGACCCATAAATTCACGTCCAGGGTCTACCTGCAATGTTTTAGGCCATGTTAATGGACTTCGTTTGTAAATGCTTTCCAATCAGGGACGAGGTTCAAATTCTTAACCTAATGGCAAGGAGCATCTCAACGGATAACGCCAGATCGAGGCTCTTCTTTCCCCTCTGTCTCGCTTCTTCGCCTCAGTTTTATTTCTTCGATCTTCTGGCACCCAGGGTATATATGGGGAAGAGTAAACCAAAAAAGTGCATGACACCAAACATTAAAGGAAAATTTTGCAACGCGGTGCTGTAGCACAAATATGCCCCCAAACCGTTTTTTTATGAAGCACTAACAATGTTTAGTTTTAGGGTATAGTTCTACATTAACAGGCTCTAAATACTCACTGGATCTACAATAGTAAATGATTTTCATTGATAAAATGATCAGGTGCGCCTCCACGACTTGCACTGTAGGTAATGAGATATGGGAAGATATACTTTACTTATAGTGCAGAGCGGGGAGGTGGGTGGGAAGAAACAACTTTACAAAGATCCGTAGGCATCGCACCAATATGCGCTGAAGAGATCTAGAACCCGGTCTTTTAACGTCTAATCTTACCCCCCTGGGACCTACTGCTAACATGAGGCCAATGAGCTAAATACAGCCTCTGCCAAGTAATTTCGGCGCGATAATTATAAATGAAAATACTAACTTACATTGCACGTTGACAAAGGTCTGTATCTTGATTGGAGTCTTGTTATGATCATTTGTAGCCTGACATTCATATCTTCCGTTCTGTTCCCTCGTAATCCTCAATATAATCAGTGTAGCACTTCCTATTCCCTGTCTCTTTTCGATCTTGATACCACCTGCTATCTGTACCCACGTGATGTTGGGTGATGGACGACCACTGGCTGAACATATGATAGTCAGGTCCTGACCCTCAGCTATGTTATAACTACTAGCCAGTAGAGTAGTGAACACTGGAGCAACTAGAAACAGAAGTAAAACAAACTAATACGAATTTGATCATCGAATATAATCTCTTCCAGGGCATCGCATCCTAGGCATTCTATCCCTTCACTCCTGTAAATTAAGGCCTCGTTCATTTAATCTTTCTTCTTTTATCCCTTTGGGTAATATAATCATTTGTTTTCTGTTCAGCCTTGGAGCCCACAGCTGGCTTTGAGCCGGGTCGGTACGCTAACTAATTTGTTATGTTCGCTGAGCTATAAATACTCACAGTTAGCCATCCCGAGTGTTGAAACTAACATCTATAAAATGCTGGTAATATAGCACATATTGATTTATTGACACACAAAAAATGCCGAAAGACTAAAAGCCATTTTGAGCTTTCCATTTTGCGGGTGCGGCCATCTTGGGCTGATGATGCTTCATGTCTGGTGCAAGAGAATGGGAAATTGATCTTCAAAAAACATGATACAGCATCTTTTTTACTTTCTACGATAATAATAATACCAGTTTATTAGCAACACACCCACTAGCTGGCTCTTTGTTTGCTAAGAGCTACATAGATAAAAGTTAACTATATAATAATTATAATCACAAAAATATTTACAATTATTCAAATTATAACTAGGATATTCCAGACTAAATTAAAGACTAATACATTAAATCTTAAAAAAAACAGTTAACTATATAATAATTATAATCACAAAAATATTTACAATTATTCAAATTATAACTAGGATATTCCAGACTAAATTAAAGACTAATACATTAAATCTTAAAAAAACAACAGTAAATGTCGACAAACTGCATTTTAGACTAACCATATAATAAATATATGATAAAAAGTTACATAAGTCGAAATTAATAGAGAGAGAAAACAAATCTAAGATGCACACATGCTTGCTCTTTGTGCAGTACGGAAGACCACTAATGCCCGTGCAGCCACATTTTGGGAAGTTCCTGACCCTACAACGTAGGTACATATAATCTAGGGCTGAAGAAGGTTATAAGTACTTAAAGTGTAAACGCATATCATGGCCAGCTTTCATTGTATAATGCCTTGTGAGTAAATTAACTGAAGTAAACTAAACCCCCATCTTTCTCGCATATATTGATAGCCAGGTAAGATTGATAATATCATCCAAAGTTATACCTTATTATAGGAAATTAACAATGCACGTTGACAACGCGAAAAAAATTAACGTTACACTAAATTAACGCGAATTTTTCAAAAGTTAGGTTTACATGCATTAAATTAACGCGAATTTTTCGATAAGCATCTTGCTTTATTTACTGCGATTTTCATAATTCTGCAAACTCGCACTTTACATTTCTGAACGCCAAACTGCGTTTTGGCTTCCGTCAATAAAACCTTCCAAGACAAGTGCACGGATGTTTCTAAGTTTTTTTTAAAGCCGAAAATTTGGGTTTGAAGCCTAACTAGACCCTATCAATTCAAAAGATCTTTCAAAGCCTCACGGTGAAATCACCAAGAGCTGCTCACTCGTTTGATTGACGGAAACCAAACCGCAATAGTGACTCTGAAGAGCCAATAGAGGAGTCATGAACTAATAAGGTTTTGAAATGAAATAAAGGTGCTTTAAAATAACAATGTTGTAAAATAGCGTGCATTAAATTTACATCGACATTAATTAAGATACATTAAATTAACGCGAATTTTGTAAAATCGCGTTAATAACGTGCATTGTTAATTTCCTATAATAAGGTATACGATAGTAGTGTGTACAATGAAATATTCAGTTAATTAAAACTTCTATCAAAGATATAGTCGTCAATCTAACTAGCGGCTTGGTTCAGAGTATCTCAGTCTGATCGGCTATACATTGTATATATCACAAGTCACATGGATCTATTATTTGTAATTGTTTTTCGTTTCGGTTACTATAAACAGAAATAGCTAAATGAAACTGACGACTGACTTGGATAGGAAATTCATTTTTAAGAATTTGGGCAATACCTCTAACTATTAACGTTGCCTTTCTCTTCACGTTGTAGTCTGATGCTCCTTGTTCACTAATCTTCACCATGTATACATTGTCGTCGTTAACTATCACTCTCTTTATCTCAAACCAAGCTCGACCTGCATTCAAGTCTCCATAGAAATACAGTCTTCCTTTATACACAGGATCTGTAGTGTTTTTGAGTGAAGAGATCTGAGAGTATATATCTCCTGATATTAACCCCAGTGAAATATCATTTGTGGTCTTATCGTATACACCAAACTGAACTCCAATGAAGCCTTTACTGGTTGTTGTGTTCCACATGAACCTGGCATCTTCACCAACGTATCTCTCAAGCTGAACAGGACCCGTAACGTCACATAACACTGAAAACAAATTAGGAAATAGGATTGAATACCGTTCGTAAGAAAATGTTAAGGTTACCGTATACCTTCACGGGTGACTCTCGCAAATAAAATCGCACGCGCATCATTTTAAAGGAAAGTATAGAAACCTATATATCACTGGAAAGGTTATATAATGTAGAATGCGCTGAAATGTTTTTTTTTGCACAAATATTACATTTTCAGTAAATGCTAAGGCAACAAACGCAAAAAAGACGAGTCTCACACAAGTGAATTTATGTCCCTCCGCGTTCGCGCCTACGGACGATTCCGCTGCATAATGTCAATCAGCACATGATGGCCTGTCAAAGTGTGTGAGCGTATTTTTATATTTTACTTTGTTCAAATGCAATTCATCTTCAAATTTTCAATCGAAATAGTTTCTGTGTTTCATCACGGCAAGTACTCTTATAAGAAAAATAATTAAAATATCGCTAAACGCTCACACGCTTTGGTTCATATGTAGCTCCTCTAACACTAGGCCAAGTTTCATCAAGATCTGACAAGTTTTCATACCCTATAAATTCACCCAAAGACAGTGAATACGCATAAAAATCTATCGGCGTTTTTGGCTTCTGAAGGTTAGGAAACACATCACACCTCATCAAAGCAAACGTCAACACTTAAACCAACCAGCCAATTATATGTAAGGATCCCGGAGCTTATGAATCAAGTCCAGAAATTCGCGGGAAATTAGTACGTGGCTCAAATTGCATGAGAAACATACATACTAGTGTCGTGTCACAAATATTCAAAAGAGCGTTGTGTTATGGCCAAAACTAGAGATAATGCCGAAAAGGGAAGAAAAAAAAGGTAAATCAACGGGTTGTACCAAGAAGGGAGAGGGCCGGATATCGAAAACTAAATCGCGTCGAAAGGCAACGCCGCAAACAAGAGCGAAGGGAAAAACGAGTGGCAGGCAACCTCGTGCTCCGAACGTTGATGTTGATCCTAAACCTGCTATGTTAGCTGCGATGATTCCTTCAGTTCCGCAAAATCGACCGGCTGAACTTCGCTCAAGTTCACGATTTAGAACTCCTGGATTTACCACGGCCCAGGTTGGAAACTGCGAGTCACCCAAGACAGTTAGAATCGGAGTCGGATGCGGACTCGCTGCGTGACTCTCTGAATCTTCCGTCTCTTTTCTTGTACATGGCAAAAGTTTAAGCCTACTAGCTGAGCAGCTTTCCGTCGGAGTTGTAGCAGTACTAATAGAACTCGAAGTGGGAGTCGTCGAACATGAAGGCTGTTCGAACCACGAGCCTTTGTCGCTTTCCGCGAGCATCACTTTCTTCTCCGTATTGAAACTTTGCTCCTTCTCGAGCTCATTCTCTTGAATCTTCTTGGGGTCTGTCTTCTTTTTTTACCTTTTATCCAAGGATTATTCTTTTCTCTTCTGGACATATTCACGATCGATATACCGGTAAATTAAACGCTATAAAATCACTGAACTCACGAGTCACGGCTCACTGTGAGTCTGAAGCTCCGGATTTAGTTTCCCGCAAAAAATCAGCGGGGTGCCTGTGGCACGTAATGGGATCAGAGGGATTTATCACGCCTAAGCGGTTTATTTACTTTCCTTCAAATTACGTTTTTTTCTAATATCTCGCAAACTTTTGCATGTTTAAAAACATTTTTTTCGGAAAGATGAAGATCAATCCATCAATTTAAAAAGAATTAAAATTTTTTTTTTTTAAAGAAAACATGCCGCGAATGTATACGGTAACCTTAAATCAATGAAACAAAACACCCTTTTTGACAATCAGCAGTTTGACTCGATCAATACAAACATCGTAATTAATATGCGAAATCCGAGAAATAACGCCTTTTGATTATGAATTTAATTACAGATAGGATCAAAATAGATGTATGTTTGTAGTTAATAATCGTATTACAGTTCCATCTATTGAGAAGTTCACAAACTATTTTTCCAGCAAGTGACATGGGATTGCACACGGAGATAGACGTTCAAATTTTCCACTGCGAATCACATTCACATATCTTGTTTCTTAACCCATAATAATCCTTTGCTTTGACATACCGCCGCCTAGAATCTTATATATAGTCCCCCTGTAGATAACTGGAACCCCTCCAAAAACAGATGTTGTTACAGTTGTAAGAAATAAATATGCCCTGTTATTTACATGGATCATACGTAGTTTTGTTTTATGGTTTGTTATTTTAAAATAAAATGTTAATTGCCGCTATTGAATGCGGTACTATAGTAGATGTAGTTCAAATAATTATCATGTACACTGTAGTTGTATTTGTATTTTGTCTTTGAAAAGCCTTTTTAAGAAAAGATGAATAAAAGTATGTATGTATGTATGTCGGCCACGCACGCCGATTCTCCAGAATGACTGTGATCATACTTGTCGAGTGTAGTCCGGGAGAACAGCAAACGTTTGCTTGGAAGCTAACGAAATTGTCGAGAATGGGGAGACTCGGGACTTTTACCGGGAAACCTAAGAAACAGTAATCAGGACATTGCACACAATTTTTCAAAAGTTGTTTTCTACTTGCCATTGGCTTGAAATGGAATATACGATGGACGAGAAAGGCCACTTCCGACTTCCAACTTCCGACTTCTGAGTTTAAAAAAAACAAAACGACTTCTGAGGTCCGACTAAACTATTTTCTAAAATTTCAGTACATTTTTCGCCTGGGGCAAGTTTACTTTGTCTGACTTTCGGGCTTAAAGCTCAAAAATTGCTGTAAATGCCCTTGGTATATTGGGACAATTATGCGGTATCGTTATGGGGAAACATGACACTGCATGCTCAAACAAGCTTACTTAGAGTTGTCACATCCCGTGTAGTCAGATCGACGTACTCATAATCGTGATCTCTGGTGTAGCTGAGAAATGTATCGCAATTCAACATAAAGTCATCGATATGTCGTCAGCAGTGTATACGTACCGTTAGAGCAGATTTCGTATGAGTAGGACAAACTACGGCATGTCCGTAACCGAGCTGTGCTGTAACTCTGTGATTTGATTGGATCCGCAAGACAAAAACAATGGGAAACCATTTCGACGTCACGGCATGCCGTACGGTAACCGTGCTGTAGTTTGTCCCGGGGGGGGGGGGGGGGGGGGTACTCCCATATATGGACTATACGGGGATGACCCGCTGGACAGGGTATGGGTTTTCGAGTTTCTGGTCTTAGATAGGGTATCCATTTTCACATCGACAGATCTTGAACAGGGTATAGTCTAGTGCTTGATGAATACTTATTTAGTTATGACACTCATTATACAAGATCACAATAAACACTGACATCCAAGTATAGATAATTTGTTATTTGTCTTATAGAGGGATATAAAATTTTAATACTTGAACAGGGTAAGAGTTTAAGAGCCCCAGCAGCACACCCCTACCCAACTTTTGGTAGAGTAACCCCCCCGGGAGTTTGTCCCACTCGTACTCATACGAAATCTGCTCTATCACGCTCGCCTGATGCACATAACGCTGTCCTAGTTTTAAAAGTATATTTTGTCTTTATGTCTTGCGCCGTAGTGTACCTTGCCTAGCTGTAATCTAAATTATGCTGATGAAACCAACTCGGGCTGTCATGAATTTTGATAATCCTCTCCGCCTACAAGTACAATTAAAAACAACTCGCAGCTAGTTTAATAGACCACCAATCACAATGTTCTATAGACAACGACCAGGGCTATAGCTACATTTTAGCTATAGTGCTTAAAACGTTAGCTGCTACCTGATCCTCACGGCGGTTAACATACCTTAATCGACTTTTAGTTGATTATGTATACCAATATACAACTAAAATAAAGTGTACATACCTGAGTCATACCAGTGTACAACTAATATATACCCCGGGATATATACATGTACTTACCATGCTGAGCCGAAAGCAGAAGAAATATCGCTACAACACGGAGAGGTGCAATGTTTTTAAAGCGAATAAAATTGTCATACATCTCAGGAGTTACTTTGCTTCGAATTTAGGACACTTTACTGGCAACAAATGTCTTTCCTAGAAAGCGAAAGACCGAATTCTTCTCCGTTCATGTCGTCTCTTATACTCGATTCTGTAAACAGATTTCAAATTAACATTTTGAATAATTGCAATTTGTAACTAGAACGAAAGGTTAAAAGTTCAGTTGATACCGTCACACAAGCGTGTTTCATTTGTCTCTTCGATGTCTGATTTGCGATTTCAGCTTAAGCCTTTCAGATAGAACTGACTATCAGCGGCAGCATTTTGACGCAGCCATAGAAAAAAGTGCCGGCTTTCTCTAGGATCTACAGGTAGCCCAAGCTTTTAATATGGCTCGATCTTGAATTTGTATTGGTTTCTTATCGTCGTAAAATTAAAGGAATAAAGTATTTATAGCTTGGTGAACAACAAACAGAATATTACATGGCAGCTTGGACATACGGTTTTATTTTCTCTTGCTCTCAAGCATATCTGAAGGCCTGACTCGCCTGTTAATTTGACATATTTTTATTTAAATGGAGGCTTCCATCCAATCTTTGTGAAACTCGGTAGGCTGTTTGTTATCTGTATTTGTAACAATATGAAGTACTTGTATCTTTCAAAGTGGTGTCACGTGACTTGAAAACGACCGTTAACGGTTGAAACCTTGGGACAAAAACGGGGTCCGTAAAGTGAACTGAAATGAATCTTTTTTCTTCATTCTTCTATGACCCATAAAAAGGGCTTGAACGATGCGCCTTTTAATCATGTCCAGATCATAACGGAAGTAATTGATTAAAGGAAACAGGTCACGTGACATAGTAAAAAGTAAAATATCTTATAATATAAGTGACCGATACCACCTTAAAAGGCGCAAATGCAATGCAATTGTTATTTTAAGCAGTGTGATAGCAAAACAAAGCCACATTTTCCTGTGTAAACCTCCCCCATTTCAAAGAACTCGTTTTATGACGTCACCAACTGGGGAATGTCACGTGACACTAAAGGAGACTTCCATCTGATTAAGAAAGTCAAATATTAGGTATTTTCATATTTTGGACAACTTACATAGAAATATATCGACAGAGAATTGAAGATCTTTAAAATCTCTGCTGGGGGTCTGTTAAGGACGAAAATCCAGGCCTTAAGTTACTTGAGCTGAATTTGTCGTAAGACACCCATTCGATGCGCTCACTATTTGTGTATTACGGCATTCAACACTCGAAGATAAAAAACATATCCCCGCTCGGTCAAAAAACGATCTAATTATTACGTCTCATACTTTTTGGCGAACGGACGGCTTTTTAAAAATATTCCTAAAGACATTTATCACAATAAGTCAGACATTTTTTTACAATCCTGCTTTAGACACTCTTTTTTTTTTTTGTAAGTTATATTTTGGGTATCCTGTGGTGGGCGGTCAAGGACTGGTATAGCCCATCCCAATCATCCTAAAACAGGTAGCACAATATATACATGAAAAAGAAATACCAAGAGAGCTGCTTGCGGGTTGTGTTTTGGTGAATCAGTTGCTCTACGTATACCCTCCAAGACTTACTTTTACTCACAAAAGTTAATAAAACCTCGAAGACACAGATACCTCTCCTCACGATAGCTGCATTTATCTAACATGCATAGAGCTGCGCATGACAATCAGCTATTAAGAGCTGCGTTGAAAATAGGCTTTGTACTTCTGGATCTACGGTATAAAATTAAGAAACATTAGACTATGAGCTCTAAGCTCTAGGAGAGTCAGTGCGTGACGCCATAAGACTCCCTCCCAAGAGGAAACTACTCACAATAAAATGCTGTAGCTTTCAATTGTGACATCACAAGATGAATCAATCCCGCAATTCGGGTAAGTTTTATTTAGTTGAATTGCTGATCCAGTCTCTCGAAGAAAACTAATTTAGACAACTGAAGCACTTAGAAATAGAATTTGGGTCTACTTGCACTTTAACGGCTTCTGAGCATATCTTCGAAACCGGCTCGTTTGACTAACGGATTGGTGATGACTTAATTAAGTCATCAGCGATATGCTCAGAAGCCGTTAAAGTGCTAGTTAGCACGACGTGAAATTTCTCAAACGGATGTGGATCCACTATCCCATCTAAATCCTACCAGCCACTCGTTTTCTTTTCAGAAAATAGAAATTTCAAATGTTAATAATTATCAAATTAATAAGTAAAATCGATGGAAAGAAGGCAACGGGCGTATAGATAAAATCCCGTCAAAGCTCCTAAAAATGGCTGGAAATGTCATTGTTCCCTCTTTAACAACAATTTTCAACAAATCAATATCAGTGGGCATTTTTCCTGGTGAATGGAAATTAGCTACTAGGGTCTCACCAGTTTTTAGAAAGGGAAAAAAGTTGGACCTAAACAACTACCGCCCTATATCAGTACTTTCTTTAATTGCAAAAATATTCGAAAAAACTTATACACGAACAGTTATATCACTATCTCAATGAAAATAATCTGCTAACAAATAGCCAATCTGTATTTCGATCACTTCACAGCACTTTTACTGTAATGCTTGATGCTACAAATGATTGGTATGTTAACACAGATACGAACTTTTTCAATGGTGCGATTTTTATCGACCTAAAGAAAGCCTTTGATACGATTGACCATAAAATCATTAGCCAAAAGTTAGCCAAATACGGATTCGACCGAAACTCACTAAATTGGTTCGACTCATATACTGATCTAAAAAAATGGTCAATAAAGCAAACGTTAACATCTGACTGAGGGCCAATAAGCTCAGTCTAAATGTCGCGTCCGGCAGAGGCTGAAAACGCAAGCTAATAGTCCAGTTTCGTATTCGAAAATTACTGCTGAATGCAATGACTACAGACGCATGTACGCAGGGTTAGCCTCATTCTGAAGTTAAACATTCATAAATACCAGCGAGAAAGTGGGCTATTCACAACTCTGTGTATTGTTGTAGTTTCGCGTTTTGCACCTTCTCGTTGGTATTTATGAATGTTTAACTTCAGAATGAGGCTAACCCTGCGTACATGCGTCTGTAGTCATTGCATTCAGCGGTAATTTTCGAATACGAAACTGGACTATTGCGATATCGACATACGTATTGAGGTAAAATAAATAAATAAAGTTGACTACACCAAATCCCTTGGAATAAATATAGATGAGACACTGCCCTGGACTAAGCACATTGATACGATCTCGAAAAAGATATATTCAGGTATCGGCGCCCTAAAACGTGTCAAACCATTCACTAGTGAGGGCACAGCAGTCAAAATATACAAAGCCTTAATCAAACCTCGCCTTGAATATTGGTAGTGCTGTTTGGGACTGGACGGTCAAAATCTGAATGGCAAGGAGGATTGGAAGGCCTTACCACGAACCTTTGCGTAGCAACTATATAATCAATTTTCCCGGTCACGTGAGCAATTCATTCTGCGTTGAATTTCGTGGAGATCGAACCTCAGCAGCACAAATTTTCACAAAGCATCTCAAAACCAAAGTTTTTCCTGGGATTTTGACGCAAGTTTAGGCTAACTTTGACTTCCCCACTCTATCTCCACTGTTAGTTCTCAATTGAATGAAGTCGCCTTAGCTGTATCTTCATGGACAAGGCAAAACAAAATGGCACTCAACATATCTAAGACCAAGACTCTACTTGTAACCTCCTCTCAGAAATTCCGTACGCTGCCTTGCTCTACATTAAATGTGGTAGTCGACGGTAATAGTATCGAGCAGGTCGACCACGCCAAAATACTAGGCGTCACTTTAGACAGTTTCATGTTATCATAATGGGAACACCACGTCGACAACATCTGCGCCATCATCAGCAGTAGACTGTCTCTTCTCCATCGCATTAAGCCTTTCCTCACCTATGAATGTGCATTGCGCTTCTATAATTCATGCATCCATAACCATTTCATCTATTGTTCTGCTGCTTGGGGCAACTGCTCCCACCTCCACATGCTGCGGCTTCTTCGCCTTCAAAAACGCGCTGCCCGCATACTCTTGGATGCCGACTTCCGTCAACCCTCTGTTCATCTGTTCTCTCAGCTTAAGTGGATTCCGATCACCGACCTAATTAAATGTAGGAAACTTCTACTTCTCTTCAGAACATTTCTTAATCCTGATGCACCTACAAGTTTTAAGAACATGTTCAATTTCCTCTCTACTACTCGTAGAGCTTCTGGCCGCTGCACCAGAGCCAGCATGCATAACCTCGCCGTACCTTACCCTCGCAGTAATTCTGGCAAGCGCACTCTGGCTTATAGCGCTGCTATTCTTTTCAATTCCTTGGATCCTGACTTCAAGCAGCTTGCAACATCTACTACTACGCTCTCTTCTAATATTCTGTCTACCAGGCTGGCTTCTCTTAAGTATAAGCTTCGTAACGTTTTTCTTCCGCACATCTCCTCTGTTAACCATCTAGAGGAGCTCCTCTGCTATAACTGTCGCTCCTTGCTTCACTGCTGCTGCATTTCTGGCGCCGCGTCCAGGGCATAGCCCCTTCCATTGCGCAGTGTTCTAGTAAGTATATTTTGTTTTTGATTTTATTTCATATTAATTATCTTTACATTGATTCCAATTACTCATTATATCTTGTAATGTCGTAGCCCGTGCGTTAATTTTTTCCCATACTTCCTTTCCTTTCCATTACGTTTTATTTGTAACATAGAGGGCCGCATGTTAGATAACTATGTAAGGTTAATGTGTCTTCCCTCTGTAAATAAAGAATATTGTATCGTATTGTATTGTATTGTATTGTGATTTGAGTGAAAAGTTTTCAATTTTAGTTCGCGCTGCGCGCTGACGCAATCTGATCACGCCATTTTCGAACAACGAGCGTGCGCTCAAAGCTGCTTTTGTACGAGCGCGCGACTGAATAGACCAAAGTATTACATATTTCCCCCTTTATTTTTAAAATTGTTTTTAAGTAAAATGATTAACAAAGAATCGTCTGGTTTTTTGGTATAATTAACAATAAATACCACTCGTACTTTTCGCGAAATGCTTCACGAATGATCGGCGTGAGTACTGATAGCCAGTGAGCGCGACATTTCGTGAATGGTATCGAAATACCGTAAACTATACGCATTTTCAGCGGCTTTTGGAGCTGTTTGCACAAATTAGACACTTAATTTATTTATGTCACTGCTCATGCTAATTTCCAGGTAAGGTTAGTCCTCCAAAAGGTTTGTAGTTAACTTCTTTCAGGGTAAGATTTATGACATGACAAATGACAAAACTCGTGGGAAACTTCATGTTTGTTGCCTTCTTTACAAATTCTCAAGCTCAAGTGTTCATGGCAAGGCCTCCCAATCCTCCTTGCTAAGTGGAAAGCTCCAAAAACTCCAAAATCGTGCAGCTAGGACAATATCAAATTCTAGCTATAGCTCGAATCCGTTACTTAATATTATGCTTGGTGGGATAAACTTTCTGTTCCAAGAAAGATTTTAAAAGATGATGTAATTATAAAAGATCTTAGGAAAATAGCTAATGAATTTAATAGTTTTTTTTCTAATGTTGGTAATAACTTGGCACATAAGATTCCACATGTAAACAAATATTTTAAAGATTACTTAACTTCTCCACAAGCATCAAGTTTTTTTATTTATCCAACTACCACTGTTGAAATTGAAAACATAATTTCTGACCTCAAACTTGGTAAAGCAAATGGCCCTTTTAGTATTCCTGTTGCCATACTGAAGCTATTGAAATTCCTGATTTCCAAGCCTCTTGAAATTTTATATAATTTTTCTTTTATTACTGGCTCTGTTCCTGATAGTTTTAAAGTTGCTCGAGTAATCCCAGTTTAAAAAAAAAGGTCCACACATGTTTCTAACTAATTATCGACCTATATCACTCCTATCAATCTTTAATGGAATTCTAGAGAAATTAATGTATGAGATTATTGAATTACCTAAACAAGTTATCTATTATTTATCAGCGTCAATTTGGGCAAACCATTCAACAATTCATGCCTTACTCCTTATAACTGATAAAATTCAAAGGGCAGTTGAAGAGGGAACGTGTTGTTGTGGCATTTTTCTTGACTTAAGTAAAGCGTTTGATACGGTCAATCATAAAATATTACTTGGAAAATTAGATCACTATGGAATACGTGGAAATGCCAAAAACTGGTTCACTTCATATTTAACTAACATATGTCAGTTTGTCTCTATTGGGAGCATAACATCTAACCAGTGTCTAGTTTCATGTGGTGTTCCACGTCGTTCGGTCCTAGGTCCTCTCCTTTTTCTTCTTTATATTAATGATTTTAGTAACTGCTCAAGCCTTTTTGACTTCCATCTTTTTGCGGATGATTCTAACTTATTCCTCGCTGATAAGAACTTAAACACATTAGAAACCAATTTAAATAAGGAATTAACAAAAGTACACACATGGTTATCGGCGAATCAATTATCACTGAATATTGACAAATCCAATTTTGTACTCTTCCATCCATCTCCAAAGAAAGTCAGTCATCAAATTAGTCTCAAAGTTATGAATAAATAAATATCCAATATCCAAAAAGAATATATAAAATATATTGGGGTGATAATGGACTCTTCCTTAAACTGGAAAATACATATCCATGAGATTTGTAAAAAGATTTCGAGAGGTATTGGAATTCTCTCTAAAATAAGGCATTATGTTCCCAGGAACATCTTAATTCAATTATATTATTCTATCCTTATATGATTTATAGCCTAGTAGTTTGGGGTAATACATATGAAAGCAATCTAAAACCTATAATTACTTTGCAGAAAAAAGCTGTAAGAATAATGACCTTCTCTAAGTTTGATGATCATTCTATCCCATTGTTCAAGAAACTAGGCATCCTCAAATGTATTGAATTAATCTATCTTCAAAACTCAATTTTCCTCTATCAGTTCTACCATAATTTCCTTCCACCAGACTTCAATACCTTTTTTCAGACTATATCCTCCAAACATCATTACTGTAGTATTGGGCTCCCTGTATGTATGTACATGTATTTCCGGGCTACCTGTGTAGCCTCGTTGTCGTGCCCGGGTTCAACATGACGTCCATTAAAGTTAGTTGATGTTACATATGAATCCTTGTGAATCCTCGACTATATAGATATATCGAATCTTGCATGGTGTCAGAAGAGTGGGATAAAGCAGTAAAGAAGGACTGAGAGAGGTTATGCTCCGCACTAGACGTACCATACACTGGCAGTCCGTAAGTTATATTAGGTAAAACTATACTGGAGTCTGGGCTAAGCAATAAGGACGAAGAAAGTCAGGTAAATACTCTCGTGTATTCGATGGGTGTTAAGGCCGACGACATTATCTCCACATTCAATCTGCCAGCAGAGGAGTCTCGAAATTACGCGAGAGTCAAAGACAAGTTCGATAAACATTTCGTCAAACGAAGAAACATAATCTTCGAGCGTGCGAAGTTTAATCGAAGAAAACAAGAGGCTGGAGAGTCAGTTGACTCGTTTCTAACTGATCTCTATAGTCTTGCAGAACACTGCAATTACGGATCCCTACATGGAGAACTGATACGAGACCGTATCGTAGGGGGTTTACTCAATTAAAAACTCTCAGAAAAACTACAACTTGACCCTGAACTGACGTTGGAAAAAGCTGTATGTTCTGCTAGACAGAGGGAATCAGTGCATAAACAATAGGCAGTAGTACGAGGGACAGAAGACCACACTAAAACAGCAAATATAGATGCCCTGCGTAAACGGAGCACACCCTCCAGCCAGAAATCCCGAAAGAGGAAGCAAGGAGAGAAAAAGTGTGGCAGATGCGTGAAAACTCCCTCGTGAAAAATGCCCTGCAAAAGAGTCAACCTGCCACAAATGTGGGAAAAAGGGGCATTACCAGGCTGTATGCAGGTCTGGTAAAGTGGATGCAGTCCAACAAGATGATGATTCATACCTTGGAACAGTCTACATAGATGAACTGGCAGCGGTTGACCCATGAAAGGTCAAGCTAATGGTAAACGGAACTGAAGTAGAGTTCAAACTCGATACGGGTGCTGATGTAACAGTTATCCCAGAGACAATTCACAAGAAAGTGAACAGCCATCTCCACAAAACTAACAAGACACTCACAGGACCAGGTCAGCAGATTCTAAACGTGCGCGGGTTATTCCTGGCTAAGATCAAATCAGGCAAGAAAGAGACTGAACAGGAGGTATATGTTGTTCATGGTCTAAAGTTCCCACTGCTGGGAAGACCTGCCATAGAGGAATTTAAATTAGTGTCAGTAGTCCAGTCTGTTGAGAGAGACCCTGAGGGAATATACAAGGCTTTCCCTATGCTTTTCAGAGGTTTAGGGAAACTGGAAGGCGAATATTGCATAGAGTTGACTGAAGATGCAAAACCATATGCTGTGTCAGCCCCCCGAAGAGTACCCCTACCCTTAATGAGTAAAGTGGAGGAAGAGCTAGCCAGGATGGAGACACAAGGCGTTATCTTGCGGGTCACTCAACCCACAGATTGGTGCGCACCCATGGTAGTTGTCCCTAAATCCAATGGACAGGTGCGTATATGTGTTGACTTAACTAAGCTAAATGACTGTGTTCGGAGAGAGCGCCAAATACTACTATCCGTGGAACATACCCTTGCACAGATGGGTGGTGGAAAAATATTTTCCAAACTTGACGCTAATTCAGGTTTTTACCAAATCGAGCTCTCAAAGGACACATCCTTGCTGACCACATTCATCACACCATTCGGGATGTTTTGTTTCAACCGACTCCCATTTGATATTACCTCAGCCCCGGAACATTTCCAGAGACGAATGTTCACAATCCTGGAAGGGCTGGAAGGAGTTCTATATTATATGTATGATGGATGATGTGCTAGTGCATGGCAAAGACCAGGAACAACATGATGAACGACTGTTTGCAGTGCTGGAGAGGATCCAGAAGGCTGGAATCACACTTAACAAGGAAAAGTGTGAGTTCTCAAAAGCCGAAATAACCTTTCTTGGACAACTAGTAAATGCCTCGGGAATCCAACCCGACCCAGCAAAAGTGAAAGCGATCACAGAAATGGCAGAGCCAGTAAATTTCAGTGAGATGAGGCGATTCCTAGGCATGGTGAACCAACTACGGAAGTTCTGTAATGCACTTGCAGAGCTAAGCAAACCCCTTCGTGAACTATTGAGTACTAAGAAAGACTGGTGCTGGGATACTGCACAGTCCCAAGCCTTCAAAGCTATTAAGAAAGAGCTGAGCAGTCCAGACTCTGTTTTGGCACACTACAACCCAAAACTAGAGACAGTAGTATCAGCTGATGCCTCAGCTTATTGCCTCGGTGCGGTACTTCTGCAAAAGCAGCAAAGTGGTGATTGGCACCCAGTAGCATATCAATCTAGAGCGCTCACTGACACTGAGCAGCGCTATGCGCAAATCGAAAAAGAAGCGCTGGCAACGACCTGGGCATGCGAACGGTTTAGTGACTACCTCGTCGGCACAAAGTTTCATGTCCAGACTGACCACAAACCATTAGTGTCACTGTTAGGTTCTAAAGACTTAGACACCCTTCCCCCAAGAATCCAGAGATTCAAAATGAGGCTCATGAGGTTTCATTTCTCCATTTAACACGTGCCAGGAAATAGCTTGTACACAGCAGATACCCTCTCTAGAGCTCCCCTGTATGGAACAATTACTCTCGCAGATGCAAAACTAGAAGAAGATAGTAGCATCTTTGTGAACCACATTCTTCAGAGTCTTCCTGCTAGTGGAAAGGGAATTGAAGAGATACGTAAACATCAGGAAGAGGATGATGTTTGCCAGCAAATCATGTTGTTCTGCAGAGGGTGGCCTTGAAAGGTTCTATTAAACTCTATCAGCCTTTCGCTTCTGAGATAACCATTCATGATGGATTAATGCTGAAAGGATGCCAGCTAGTGATCCCTTCTGCATTAAGGATGGATATTCTCGACCGAATTCACGACGGTAATCAGGGTATCACAAAGTGTAGGGTAAGAGCCAGACAAGCTGTTTGGTGGCCAGGGAAGAGTCGCCAAATTGAAGAGCTAATTCAGATCTGCTGTAAGCTATCTAACAACAAGGCAGAGCCTATGATTGCATCAGAGCTGCCACAGCTTCCATGGCAAAAGGTTGCTTGTGATCTGTTTTAGTTAAAAGGACAACAGTACCTACTCGTGGTTGACTATCATCCAGATATGTTGAGATTGCAAAGCTGTCGAGTACAACATCCCAAGCTATCATCAATCATCTTAGGTCCATGTTTAGCAGACATGGTATACCAGAGCGGTTGATGTCGGACAATGGCCCCCAGTATTCCTCAGCCGAGTTTTCGAACTTTGCAGCAGAGTACGGTTTTGACCATGTGACTAGCAGTCCTCGATATCCACAGGCAAATGGCGAAGCTGAGCGTGCGGTCGCAACTGTTAAGAGTCTATTACAGAAGTCTAACGATCAGTACCTTGCAATGTTGGCCTACAGGTCAACACCCCTACAACAAGGGTACGGTCCAGCAGAGCTCCTGATGTCCAGAAGACTTCGCACTAATCTTCCGGTTACAGCTAGACAGCTGAAACCTAAGCCGATAGACTCGTCTGACCTCAGAGCCAGAGACGAGGTTATCAAGGAAAGACAAAGAGATAACTTTGACAGACAACATGGTGCAAGACCATTACCTCCCCTACAAGAAGGTGACCTAGTTTGGATCACCGACTACAAGGAAAAAGGCACTGTGGTTGAAAAATCAGACCAACCCAGAAGTTATAAGGTAGCAACCCCAAAGGGAGAAGTTAGGCGTAACCGACGTCACCTCAACTTGCTACCACAGAGTACACCAGAGGTTGAAAGTCCAGCTGAACAGCCAGTAGAAGCCCAGCCATTGTCCAACGCTACTCCTGTGACTAACACACACCCTGTTACAACAAGGAGTGGGCGTGTCGTCAAGACACCTGAGAGATTCAAGGAATAAGGAAACTCTTGAACTAACCGTTTATTTCACAGCATGTGTGCATACATTCATGCAACTGTTGGTATAGTTAGTACAGCCATTTAGACTGGTAGAACTCGTTAACCTATTAGGCTAGAAACACTTTCCATATCAGAAAGGGAGATGTAGTATTGGGCTCCCTGTATGTATGTACATGTTTTTTCCGGGCTATCTGTGTAGCCTCGTTGTCGTGCCCGGGTTCAACATGTCGTCCATTAAAGTTAGTTGATGTTACATATGAATCTTTGTGAATCCTCGACTATATAGATACATCGAATCTTACAGTTACAATACAAGATTGTCTGCAAAATCTTCATTTTTTATCTCCTCCATAAGGACAAACTATGGTAAATTTAATATACGTTTCTTTGGAGCTCAGATTTGGAATACTATAGATGAAAATACTAAAAGCTTAAATAAATATGCCTTCAAAAAGAAAATCAAAAACAACTTCATTAACTCATACTAGTCATTTCAATGTATTTTGCTAAATAACCATCTGCTAGTACAACCACCACCATAGTTTACCCTTTTGAGTGTACTAATTAACTTAGGATTTTAGCTATGCTTATATTTATATCTGTTGACTTAAGTTACTGATTTATCCTTAGACTTATAATTTTCTCTTTTTCAAATTATTATAATATGACCAATTATATTATTAATTACTCTTGTTTGTTACCCAGCTAGATTAGCTCAATTATAGTTATTCTGGGTAACTATTACCTCATTTCTGTCAATTTATACCTGAATCTGCTCTTTACTTTTTTTTGTATGGTAATAAAGTTGTTGTTGTTGTTGTCAAGAACTAAGCCGAAAGCAAAAATTATGTATAAAACCGTAAACAAGCTTACTCCAGTCTATTTGCAAGAAATATTTTCATCTCGGAATTCTAATTACGATTTAAGAGATCAGTTTTGAGAACAAACTATTACTACCCAAGCCAAAAACTGAGTACCGTATCTAAAACGCAGTTTTAGCTATTCTGGAGCTTTTCTGTGGAACGGGTTCCCGAAAGAACTATAAGAGAGTCAAAGTCTCCTTGCGCATTTTAAGAGGGGCGTTGAAAAGCTGTTTTCATTACCGGACTCCCACAATCAAATACGTAACCAGTTTAAAAAATTTTTTTAGCAAAGTTATGTACATTTTTATTATTGTATGTACTAACTGTACTGATGTTTTACCGTATCTAAATTTAAAAAAAATGTCTCTCTGTCTGTTTCTTTTATGACACGTGCGTTACTGATAAACTACACATTACAATCTAGATTCTAGTCCCAATTCGTCTTCATAGAGATAATAATGGCCATTTATATAGCGCCATATCACCACAGTCTCATGGCGCTTTACAGTGTACATATTGCTGACATATTCGGTCAGTGAATGTTTTCGGACTGCTTTTACGGCGCTAATGGCTGCCACGCAGTTTACAATGTTGAGTGTGAGGTAAGTACAATGGCCAGGCTGCTGTACCGGGTGACAATCCCCTTCTCTTTTTAATTTCGAGTAGTACAACAGGTTATTTCACGTCCCCTTCAAATACTGATTAGAAGTAGGAGACAAGGCCAACGGCTTATAAACGTCCCTGCCAAGGACGCGGGATTCGAACCCCCGACCTCCCGCACTCTAGACCATGCTCTATCAACTGAGCTAACCAGCGAGACGGTCTAAAGATAAAGTGCTAAAAATTCGAAATCTCAAAAGCAAAATAAAACCACCCACAAATGCCACAAGCAGGCTACGTTTTTGGTGAACTACACCTATTATATTATATTATTTAACAATTAGACCCGCAGGTCGAATGGGCTACGAGTCAATAGCTCATGAGGCCCAGCCGAATGGGCTATTTAACTCGTAGCCCATGAGGACGAGGGGTCTAATTGTTTTAGTATAAACTAACTAGTCGGACAGTAGAAAATAATAGGAACAAACAAATCGAAGTTGATTTTTTTTTTATTTCGTGAAAATGCGTGCGGTTTTTGTCTACCATAGGCTATCACAAATAGACCTATGGTAGGGTAGCCAATCAGAATGCAGGATTTGTAATAGTCCACTAGTTGGTTTATACTAAATTATATTATGCTATGCTATGCTATATTATATTTTATTTTATTATACTAATTCAATTCCTCTACTCTTTCAGATTAACTGCTGCTCACAAAACGTGACTTGAACACGCTTTGAGTACTACAGTACCGTTCGAAATCTGTATTCTGATTGCACCATTATACTGTAGCTCTATTGTTTTTGTACTGCACGTTGTAAAGGTTAGAGTGTTTTGTATTGTTGGGTAAGCCAATGCTGTGGCTCGTTTCGAGCGGTACAGGTACGCCGCTCAAATCCCGGTGAGGGGGGGGGGGGGGGTATTCCCTTACATAAGGTATAAAGGGACGTGCCTCAGGACAGGTATGGTTTTCGAGCGTCTGGAATAGGGTATATAATCCTCCGGTTTGGTCTGGAACAGGGTATGAAGTTTCTGAAATTCGGATGGGAGGTATCGTTTTGGCCTGGAACAGGGTATCAATTTTCTGAAATTCTGAAGGTAGATATCGGTTTCAGTGTGGAATAGGGTATATTTTTACGACTTTTATCATCTGGAATAGGGTCGCAAAAATTAGCAACTTTTGGTCTGGTACAGGATAAGGTTTTGAAGGGCCCATGCAGCGGCACACCCCGACCAAAATGTCCAGGGAGTAGCCCCCCCCCCCCCCCCCGATTCCTACCCCCTCCCCACGGGCTCTGGATACTGCTTGAACACAACCTGTGCATGTGTATGGTGCTAACCCACTGTCGATCTAATATTATGCTTCATTCAGTTCAGTGTCGCGCACAAAGGACTCACTGAACATGAGAGTGCGGGATAAACTAAATTCATTCTATCACCTGAAAAAATACATTAAATTTACCAGATCGAGCCTCAGGTTTAAACTTGTGCGTGACAAGTGAAGCATTATTTCATATCGAAAGTGGAAACGGTATAAAATTATTACTAAAAATATATCTAGAACCTGATATTTATTGCTTACAGCCCATATCGGCTGATGTTTACCCTTCTTCAAATCAACATTTAAGATATATACTTTTGTTTAATGTTCTCGATAATAAGAACTTAGCTATAGAACTCAAGCTAATCAAGGCCTGGGATTTCATGGAAACGAGGCTAAATTACTAAATACAGCAAAGACGTTCCAGTTGTTATCAAAAGTGTCACATTTGCATATTTTGACGAGTTACGTACATTGGTATGGGTCTCGGCTAGTTACTGGGGTCACGTGGTCTTTCATATAACCGTCTGATATCGTATTTTCAAGGTCGCAATATGCGGTGGTAGGGATCATAGACAGGACCCCATTACCCTGAGCGTCCATCTCCCATACTACGCCTGTGATGCAGCGCTTTCACAGACCAAGTTATTTTTAGAATGTACGTGTTTACCGCGAGTTTGGTTCCGCTAGCCAATCACAAGCGTTTGCTTAATTTTAATTCAAATGATTAATGATGTTGCAGCCATGTTGGTTGACCAAACAAGAGAAGCTAACGGGGCATCTTTTGTTAACAACATGCCGCGATGAAAGCAAACAATGAATAATGGCATCGAAAAATAACCCGGTCTGGGAAAACGCTACATCACGAATATATGATAGATGGACGCTCCGGGTAATGGGGCTCGTGTCATATATAAGTAAAAGCTTAATTAGCTTTCTGTTTTCTCGGTAGACTAACTATTATAAACTTTGGTCAAAATTATGCAAAATATATTGGTCATGTGACTTCAAATTTTGCCTATTATCTCCTTATCCAATAAACATAGTTCACGGGTGCTAAATCGGCATCATAAATTACCCGCAGAGTGTGCCAAATGCATTGAAAGTATCGTGTTTCTTGTCTTCCTCATCACCGCAAATTGAATTAGTATTTTATCACGTGGTTGATCACGTGACATCTGTGAAAACTTTAATTCAATATAAAAAAATCAAAGTCCATTAGTTTAATGTTCTGACGAAAAATAAGTTGTATGGCATCCCTGTGCAAATTAAGACAAGTTTATTGGTTTTTGTTAGTGGGGGAAAATCTCAGGCCTTAATATAATGACTAAAGGACGCCGCGGAAGGCCCAATTTTGTACAGCCAGTTAAAACAACAAACATGGGTGTTTGTAGTCGGTATAATTTGATAATTATGTAAGGTTAGAGACTGCTTGTGAGTTCTTTATCGACAAATACAGGCACGCGCTCACTGTACGATGAACGAGAAATAATGAAGAAATTTGGAGTTCATCGTACAGTCAGCAAGTGACTGTATTTTGCCGATAAAGTACAAACATAAAGTCTCTAACCCTTTTAATATTCAAACTGAGTGCACTGTCAGCCGTGAATTTCAATTGAAATCAGTTGTCAATAACAATTTCATAAAGAAGTCAAATATTTCGCATGAATTAAATCATTTTACGGTAAATATCTCCTCAAAGAAACGTAATTTCAATAGACAATGTCAATGAATAAAAACAGAAGTAGATAACTTTGCAAAGAATAATTTACTTTGGCGTTCGGTCAGTTTAGTTGACGCCTTGCGAGTACATGTTTGTACATTTAACTCGAAAACGTTTCTCTTGGAGCCATGTATTCAAATATCAATTATTTAGCCGGCTTAACTCCAAGATAGTCTGCTTTCTTTAATAGTTTCTTTCATTCGAAAATAACTAACCTGCAGATTCCAGTGGCAGTGAGTGAATTGAAATCTTGACTCGAAACCGGCCTCCGGCCATGTGCTCGGCTCCGATGCAAACATTTTCCAAATCAAATATCCTGGGTTTTCGAACCATCCACTGAATTCTCGCTTAATTTTCTCCTCTTATTGACAGAGTAAGGTCTCGGAAATACAATCCATTTCTTAAGTAAGACTACTAGTGTGTTGTAGAAACCTTTGTTCACTCGGATCGGACACATGTTGAATTGTAAAGTTGTACTTCCAGCGCTCGCAAATCAGCCATTTCCAACGAGCGATTATGCAAATGTTCGCCTCAAAATATATATCTTCTGTCACACAGGCAACAGAGTTCAATCCTGCCGTAACCTTTCTAGTAATTGTCTGCATTTTCACTGTTTAATATGCGATGAGGTTTTCCAAGCCGTCCAAACACGTAACTAAGCGAAGGACTAGGTCTCCCTTTCCCTAGGTAAGAGAGGGTCTGGGTCGAGTGCTGTGGTCACCAATAATGCACGCTCATTAGCCAATCACATGCTTGGATTTTGTACAATGCACGAAATTTGAACATTAAATATTGATATACACGCCTGGCAGTTTTAGATACATTTCTAGCCATTTCAGAAGGCCTACATTTCACAATTTCTCGGGCGGAATGCTCCCGAACCCCTCTAGAAATCTCTCGTTCAATTGAGCACCTCCATTCAAAACCCGCGGGCCCATATGCTGATCATTTCATAGAGGCATTTTCTTCAGCAACGATGTGCCCTCTGGTCAAGGGTTTGTATCCCTTGCAATACTTCTCAAATCACTTCGTACTCCTCTTGTTTCGGGGAACGAAGTCGAGTTTAGAGAAAATGGGAACATTTTCCCTGATAGATAAGAATTTCCCCTGAGGAAGGCTGTATAGCCGAGATGTCGGGAATTTACGATTAATGTAAGCTCTAGTATTAAGATTTTATATTGTCCACTTCTCTTCTATCTCCCCATTTTTTGTTATTTTTTCTTTACCTTTCAGCACTATGGCTGATTCATTATTAACGCATGGCATATGAAAATCAGTTCCTTATCAGTGCCAAAAGCTTACATGAAACTGAACTGCTCTCCAAGGCACAGATGAGTCGTTATTCGGTGAAATACATCGTACGTATCGTCATTTGAAGCAATCGCATGGTATACGTGTCAACTCTTTACATTCTCGAAATCCAGCATTTCACAATTTTCCTGAACATACCTACGTTTTTAGTGTACTGAAGTGCAAGTATGTGCCATGCAGTTATTTTGCAAAACAAATATAATATGTTGCAAAAATGTTCAGTGCTGATAAACGTAGAAATGGTGCCTATATGACCTTTACTTTACTACATTTAATAAACATTGTATTATTACGTCAACTTACCTCAGCAATTCATTTTACTTTTACTATGTTCCTGCTATGCAACAATCTAATGACGATATACAGAGTTCGGTAATTTTGACAGTTTTCTTTATCGCGTAGAATTTAGGTAAAACCACTTTTTTCACTTCATCCTATTCAAGCGTTATTATAAGTATGCAGCTTTTCATATTGGGAGGGAATGTTCTTAGTTTTAAGAGGCTCGTATGTATTAAATAATGAAGCTTCTGAGTGGATGTTCTGGATATCCTTTGAATTATAGCCTTGGTTGGGTGAGACCTGTTGACGATCTGCCCTTGGAGGTAATCTGGTGGATGGACTCAGTGGCTGGTAGATGCCTGGTATTTGCACTGAAGAGGTAGCGGGAACACAGCTAGAAGTCTCACGCGCTTTGCTTGAGTCAGGATTAGCAATTGTATACTCTAGGTCTTTGTTCCTCCAATATTCACGGGTAGAGGTACCAACTGGTTCATACTCGTCATTGTTAATTGTTGGTGCTTGTGGTGACAGCGAATGGGCAGCAGTATTTTGTGATGAAAGAGGATGTTCCATTTCAATTGCGTTCTGAAAAAAATTGGTAAGCACGTATGCATTTAATATAATATGTAACATAGGAGCATTATGGTCCTTTGGTAAAATAGTAAAATATACGAAAGGTATGAAGAGGAACACAAACGTATATAACTTACATCGTACACGGGATTATCTTCTTCAAGTTTTGAAGACGCTCTAATCATTAAAAAATATGATTAATTGAAAATGTATGATTGCTAAGAACCCCAGAGAAAGAAAGAAATGTACAGATCTGAAGTCATAAACGCTTTATACATAGGTAAAGAATATTTATTATTTATTTCAATGAACATTTCTGGTTAATAGTTCTGCACAATTACAGACGTCCCAGCAAAAGCTATAAACAACGAACACAGGACAGCAGGCAACTCAACACCACTGAAGATATCGAAAACGCAACATACCTCTATCGAAATAGAAGCGAAACAACAGCAAAAAACAACAACTACGTATCACATTTTTAATCGTACCTTGTAGCTTCTTTTGATTTTTTACCTGTAAAGCAAATATTTTTTAAGGTATATTAAAGTTTATCTCATAATGACCACGAACCGAAATCATATTAGCACATGTGAAGTAATACTAGTTATATTAACGTCTTAACAATAGATTGGTATAGATAAATAGCAGCTGACGATTACACAATAAGACAGTGGCTCCTGTGTCGTGATTACATTGTATATTTAGGCTGCGCGCGCAACCTACATATAATACCTACTCTCAGATAATCAGAATTGTGAAGTAAATGAATAATAAAAAAATTATGGCCATGATAATTTCGTTGTGATGCTAAACCCCATCCAGCAATTGCTTATTATTACTTCAGATTTAATATCATTCTTTCAGGATGTCACACCAGCTGATTAGTGATTCTGTTTATTTTCCTGATGTAATTTCAAAATAGCGGCTAGTTCTCCTGTTGCATGAAAAACTATTGTAGTCGTGAAGAGACAATAGTCCAGAATTACCGCTGGATGCCATGACTACAGGCGCATTTACTCAACGTTAGTATTATTCTGATGTTAAATATTCATAAATACCATGCCAGCAAGAGGGTACAGAAGTTCAAACTACAACAATACATAGAGTTGTGAATAACCCATCTTGTCGCTGCTATTTCTGAATATTTAATTAACATCAGAATGAGACTAAACGTCGAGTAAATGCGTCTGTAGTCACCGCATCCAGCGGTAATTCTTGAATTGATTAATATCCATGTGTCAAATCTATTTAATTTACCGATTAGTGTTGCGTACTTACCATTCATAAAGTGAATTCTCCAGATATATACAAGAAGAATTATATTAACAAGTACCAGAAGTACGATTATAGCCAAACATATAGCGAGTACAGTTGCACCTTGAAGGGAAAAAAACGTATTTCACAATAAGGTATTGAGCCGCGAGCCCATTTTGATAAGAAACGTTTACGGTGTATGATATAGATCGTACCATATTTGGTAACTAATATCACTGAGAAATAACGGAATGGAATCACGAGGTTGATATTAACCAGTTTAACTCAAAGCTCTCTACTCTTGTTCTACTGTAAATCATGACGGGCTATCAAATATTATGAATTTAAAATTCAGCTTAGATCAACTACGCCCAGGCTTAAAGCCTGTTGCATCACTATACCGCTATATATTGTACTGAGTATTCTACAGATATAAAGATAGCACTTGCAGTTTTGTATGTTAGATTTACGGCTAGATGCAACAGGAAAATATTTTCTCCCTAATTACACTGAGCTCTGCAATTGAGTCACATGTAGTGAAACCAACCAGGTTACATGATATTGGGTTTAGTTAAGTATCTTTTCTAGCTATATATTAATGCTTACTATAACACGAGTCTTCCGCTGTTTTAGCGCTGCACTTCGTGGAAGCTGTGAATAAATGAAAACCAAATTAAAGAAGGCATGCATAAAACATTGTTTTGGGTATTAGTCTTTGCATCCTACAGTAAACAATACCGTTAGTAACAGTTCTTCATCACCAGACTACGCTGTGATCGACACGTATAGACACGGGAAACTAGAGGGTATTTCGTATTATGAGTGGGACAAATACGGCATGTCAGGAACGGTACCGTACCTGTACTATTACTGTACCGTAACTCTGTAATTTGATTGGATCAGAAACTGAAGACAAAAACAATAGGGAAACCATTTCAATGGTACGACATGCCGTACAGTAACCGTGCCGTAATTCATTGCCGTAACTTGCCCACTCATACGAAATTCACTCTATAGCAGTAAGTCATGGGTACGGTGGACAATTGTTAATGCTCACTAAAAATATATACATTTTGATAATGATAAATCAGCAAATTGAGCCAGGATCAGAAGACTATCTACGGGTAGAGAAGAGTAACTATATACACAGAGGTAGAAAGCATGGATTGACAAGAACAGGACTATAACTTTGGGAGTCATGTGGTGTACGTACAGAGGAGGCTCTCCATAGGTTTTTATATTACTTTGTGGGAAGGCGAAACTTAATAGTTTGTTGCAAAACAGCTCAACCATGCAATGTCGTCAGTCGCAGGTACAATATCAACAAGCAGATTTTCAGCTTATTGAATGTTTCTCTTGCAAACAACCCCGCGTAAAATGAATGAATTTAGGTGTACATATTAGTCCTTACGCAGTAGCGAATGAGACGAACGTTGGCATTCAAAGATGGTCAATGCACTATTTACGTAATTAACCTAGGTTTATTTAGTTAGTGGTTATCGCAATATTTATGATCATATTTCTCTCGTTTCAAAACCATGCAGTCTATATATTTCTTGAATACATAGTACCTTCTGTCGAGGTAGTCCTCGCTGTAATAGAGCACGCCCAAACATCACTCTTAACACTCTCTCCACAAACAAACGCTCGAATATACGTCTGATATATCACTATAAATATCTATTCAAGGGCGAGAGGGTGGGTCTCTAAAAACCGTGGGTTGCACAATGGCTGCAACGAAAACAACTGGTCATGTGACCCATCTTTCCCGCCTTTCAGTTTTCGTGTGCGAGAAACGACTTCTCGCTCCTTTCGTACCTCAGCCAACGAGAAGTAAAATATTTCTTGAATACATACCTTCTGTCGAGGTAGTCTTCACTGTAATAGAGCACGCCCAAACATCACTCTTAACACTTTCTCCATACTCATTTGATGCTGTAACAAGGAACTTGTACATCGTTTCAGGCATGATATCTTGTACTGTATACCTTAGTATTGAAGTGTCTGTAATATTATGAACCATGATCCAGTTTGAAGACTTGTCATTCTTATAATAAATCGTATATCTCAGGATAGCACCTCCATTATTGTCAGGTGTGTTCCATTCTAACTCAACTGATGTCTCTTCTGTTTCAGAAAGGTGACATGTAACATTAGGTGCTGTAGGAGGACCTAATAAAGATAAGCGAAAAATAAAATTAATATTAAGCATAATAGAAAAGGGAAAAATCTTCTCTTAGAAACCTATAGCTAGTTTTAGCTCATTCTCTTACGGAATATGTAATATTAATAGAAATAGATCTGCTGATGTATAAGGCATAAAGCTCACGGCTGGATGACCAATAGTAATTCTTAAATTCAAATAACAACTGAAATATTGTAAGCTGAGGCAGGTAAAACTGCCCGCTTAAAACTCGAAGTGACACTAGCTTCAACCATCACCTTAAGCCCTGCGAAACGGTTCTCTGGAAAAAGCAGGGAGCAGAGAGCGAGGGCAAGGCAATGCAAGAAGTATTTGAGTAACGTATTTAACAAACCTTGTTTTTTTGTGGTGATACTCTTTCTGGCTGGATTCCCATAACCAACAACATTCCTGGCGTACACCTTCACCACGTACTCAGTGTTCTTGTTCAGTCCTGAGATGACAACTGAAGTACCCGTGATTCCCTCTCGTGTTGTGATGACCTCCACCTTGTAGTCAATAACAGGACTTCCACCATTATCAACAGGACTGGTCCACCTGACAGTTATAGATGATGCTTTGATGTCACTCTCTTTGATCGTGATAGTTGGGGGACCAGGAGGAACTGAATTAATAGAGAAATGAGGATTAACAAATAGATAAGGTACAACAAATTTCTTCAATGATTCCAAACAAACTGATAATGCAAAAGGACCATTTGAATATTAAGCAATTATTGGATCTGGTTGAGCATGATAGCAATGCCGAAATATAAAAACCAAGGTCTGTGTTATCAGCTGAATCTATCAGGAATTTTCACGAAGAAATTAACAAAGGGAAACGATAACAATAGCAATATAAGTGCCATGCGGAAGCTGTTTACACCAAATGTAGTGTCGCTCTTTCAATAATGTTAAAAAGTGCATTCAATGCTGTAGTACATTGTGTTGCTGGTAGTTTTACAGCCCATATTTCTCATCACAAGAGAGCATATCACAGACAAGTCACGTCCAATCAACAATACTTACACCATTGAGTGACATTCATGAAATGTTCATCATGTCCAACGCTGTTTTCTGCACGGCATTTATACTGCCCATAATTCCCACTGACCCGTGTTGTTCGTATGGTAACTTTACCTCCTCCAGAAAAGCTGCTAACACGTGTAGTAATCTGGTGTCCAGTAGGTTTGTACCACGTGATCTGAGGTGTTGGTTTACCGTCAGCCATACATTGTAGTGTCATGTCATTACCATTCCACGAGAACGCTGTAGTGTTGGAGGAACCAACGTCAATCTTTGGCTTGTCTGAAATGAAAACGATATAGGAACGGTAAATGAAATATCACGACACAAGATGCTTCTGTAGAAATTTGACTAGGAGATCGAAATATGTCATGACAACAGCCAGGATGGCTGAATGTGTCTTAAAATTCAAGTTCAAGTAAACATTCAATTCTGAAAAAGTATGATTCTACTGGAAATGACATCGCGTACCCAAACCGCGTTCTTATGAAAATAAGTACAGCGCTGTTGAGCAGTGAATTCGAGCTTTGTTACGTGCTCTGTCTCCCTTTCTACCGTTTTGCAAACATATATCATCGTTTCGTCTTAGTGGTCGTTAATAGCATACGAATTGGTCGTGAAGCGCATTCAGGTCAGTCTTTTTGGGGTAACCAAATTAGTTATTGGAGACGTTATAATAATATATTTTCTTTAGTTTGATAAATCACTTCCTTAGAATTAGACTGATTATAATTCAATCGACCATATAGGTGCTAGGAAGCAACAAATCTTGATACGAGCTTCTTAAACTATTTGTGGAATTACCGCAACTACTACTAGCAGCAAGCACACTAATACACTGACACCTTTTTAACATAAAAATAAATATCAAAGAATGGCTTGGAGGCAGTGCAAATATTGTAGGATCAGGACTTAGGCGTTACAGCGCGTATAGTTTTATTCAAGGATTCTCATTGTTCATAATTATACAATATCAACACGTGGTTCATAAACTTACAGTTTACAGTGAATCGTATCTGTACTGCACCACGCCCCATCTCATTACTAGCTGTGCACGTGTATAGATTCACTAATATAAACACATGTGGTTCATAAACTTGCAGTTTACAGTGACTCATATCCGTACTGTACCACGCCCCATCTCATTACCAGCTGTACACGTGAATAGATTTCATAATAAACACATTTGATTCGTCAACTTACAGTTTACAGTGACTTGTATGTGTGCTGCACCATGCCCCATCTGATTACTAGCTGTACATGTGTATGTTCCAACATCTGATCTGTTCACTGACGAGATGCTGTACACATTTCCTGTACTGGGAAGTTTTATTGTTCCTGGTGTTTTAGACCACGTGATGGTGGGTGGTGGATATCCATCTACTGTACACGTCAAACTAAGAACAGCCGACTCATTGACAGTTTGGTTAGGTGACTTGCTCAAAATAGAAGGTGAGTCTATCGGGAAGACAAACATATTTGCGTTAAGTTTTATATTTAAAGTGGAAGTAGCGCCATAAAACAACATGAACTCTTTTTGCCCCAAATTCTGTTTCTGATATACTTCAGTTGTGTAACTTAGTTTTCTTTGAGAGGCAGGAGCGGAAATTAAACTAGAATAAACGCTACCCGAATTGCGGGATTGATTCATCTTGTGATGTCACAATGAAAACCTACGGGATTTTATTGTAGTAGTTTTCTCTAGGGCCTTTTTGTGAGAAACAAACACAATAGTACAATATAATTTTTTACTTTTTTGACATGATACTTGCACTTTAAGTACAAGATCTTGATGCACATTTTTAGACACCGGCATCAAACTTGAAGCCCAGTCTCTGCTTTAAGATGAAATATATACCTATATGTTTAATGTTTGTCAATTACATGAAAAGCATGTAGAAATTAGCATAAAAATATGTACATGTGCAATCAGATTGTCAGATTGGCTATCTACTATTCTCAAAGCTATATCTATTTCGGTGATAAATTTGAATATGTAGCAATGTACTTTCTTCGAGTTGAAAGACTGATTATTACTTTTTCATAAATATAAATGAATTATTAAAGACCCACGACGGACCATTACGCTTTGCTCGCTTAGACGCTGGCCGCGTTTTTCCAAACTGACTTTCAGTATATTTATTTTCACATGTTGCATAATTTCTGTAGCATTTTAAAGACATTTAGGCCACAATGTAGGTGAAATGTTTGTTACAAAGAATGTGATGTATGTTTATGAAGAGGGCATCATGGCGGACCGTCGGTAGGAAGACCACGTTAGCTTGGTTCTGTTCGGCAAATAAGACACTGTTCTTCTGTATTTGACCGTTGGAACGAGAGGAAGCCACATCTGGGGTTTTCAGGGAAAAGTATGATCAGTGTTTTTTGCGTTGTGCTGTGTCACTGTCATCAACGGTAAGCAGTCTTCAGTGATCTTATAAACTGATCGAGTCATTCGCCACTGGCACTATCCTAACACGTCGATGCTGGAGAAGTGCAGTCGATTTCCTAAACGTATTTTTGATGAGCCGAAGGGCATGATTGGGAGTTTGTCTGTGAATTACATGTATGTGAACCGCCGCCTTCGGCGGACTGAACTGAAGCAACAACAACAAACAGTATACTATAGTGAATGGTAAAATGACATAATACGGTTACGTTCATTACAACAAATATTTACCAGAGACTTTTCTAAATTCACAACTAAGTTAATTATTATAGCTGAAACTTGTAGGTGAGAAAGCCAAGAATCCTTCCACCTCTTTTGAGACATGCATTTCAGTGACTGTTGGAAATGACAATATTAGAAACTTCACATTATAGCAAAGTATTTTTATAAAAATGTTGATTCTAACGATGGAGTAGCAAATAAATTGGAACAATTTGAGTGTTTATAATGCTTATACTAGCAGGTTTTTATAAACAAAGCACTACAAATTTTGAACTATAAGGATGTACATGTAGATTTAGAAAAAAACTAATTGAGTAGTGCATTTCTAAGGCCTGAGTCAGACGCCGCTCCACTCTAGTCATGTGCAGAACTACAAATACATGTAGATGAATTAAGTACGGCAGAAGAGCGGCGTCTGGCTCAGTTTGGTTTGGTAGTTTTAATTTGGTATGGCAGATGAATTAGATTCACCAGAGGCTATAGCGTGTTGGAGCAGTGGCTGAGTCATACGCCGCTCTTCTCATGTGCCAAACTAAATTAAGTATGCCGTCTGACTCAGCCGTCGCTCCAAAGTCGAATTTAAAGGTATTTATGTATCGGTCAATTCTAAACCCGTGCATGCCCCCCCCCCCCTCGGGCCACCCCCGGGCATTTGAACATTTTGAAAAAAATTCGATCAAATGTCCCACTACCAAGGCAGAAAAACTGTTCAAATGCCCCACCAGTTTTTCATCCAGGCTGTTCAAATGCCCCACCATCGGGGACCGGATCGGAAAATTTCCCATTTTTTTTTGACAAAGACAAGGCAAAGACTATTGACAAATAAATGAAATCATTGCTTTATTGACAATCTCTGACTCAAGCAATTCACAGGAAACACCGTCAGGGATGAGAACAATCATTTCTACAGGCTCGATCGTATATACTTTATAATAAACGTAATGGTTTGAAATTGAATATGTTAGCTTATGTTGTTGGTATATAAAGTACATATATGTAACTGGCACCAATCGGCCCGTCTTTTACCGATATAAATAATTATGTTTTAACTCACGCGCTGTGGAGGGTAGCAGCAAATTCAACTTATCACAACGCTTGTCACGCACTTGATATCACGCAGTCGGTCAAAGTTCAGGAAGCAAAGCAAAACAACATAGTTTATAGGTTTAAACATAAACAATTTACCTCTGAAAGTGGCCTTCAAATTTTGCAGGTTTACTCTTTCAAGCCTCTACAAATGCGCAATCCTTATCCTGGATGTCCTCGAAGACACGTACGTTCGCCACGTGCGTTCGACATTTCGACGCTTGTAGACAGACAGAATATATTTTTAAACACTGACCAAATGCCCCACCCCCTACCCTCACTGTTTGTCAAATGCCCGCCCCTGAGGTCATAGATACTCGTCAAATTCCCCACCCTCGGGAGCAAGCCTCTGATCAAATGCCCGGGGGTGGCCCGGGGGGGGGGGGGATGCACGGGTTTGGAATTGACTGATACATTAGTTCGGCACATGAGTGGAGTGGCGTCTGAACCGGGCCTATCTTGTAATATTAGAGTACTAGACTAAAAGTGCAGAATGACATGTTTTACCAAAAGAACCAGAATCCTCAGGACTATATCATTGCTTCAAACAAGGGCTCTGCTCTTTAGTTTTCAAGTTTTAGGAAAAAGGGATAAAATACTTAGTGAGATTAAAATAATATGACATGCTGACCTTATCCATAACACTTCAGTCATATTAATTTTATCCTTTCCTCTTCATGTAGTCCCAGACCCCAGCTACATGTACCTATTGAATGGAGGGATGTGCAGCAAGAATGGTGTATGCAATTTGTTTTGGTATTTCAGTAGTTCTAATCAGAAAATAAATTGGAGAACAATGTTTATAACGATCATAACTAAGATAACTAAACATGACAATTCATTAAGGTTTTGGTAAAAGTGCTGAAATCAAAACTTTACCTAAAGTTTCATACACCCTTCTTACTGCCACCATTTCAACCATTAGCCATATCTTCAACATATATGTTATGAAAGTAACTCCAGTAGATCATTGGCAAATACATGTAAATGTTGCCTGGTTCAAAAAATACTATAATTGATGTTATCTTCCCCAGAGTTAAAAACCACAAGTGTTTTTTTCATGGTCCAATTTTTCACTGGCAACCAATCGGCTATCTTAGGGCCAATATTATTTCTTTGACATATGCTGCCATTTTACCTCTACTTTGCATTAAGCATCCAAACGTTGTACCCAACCTGACCGAGTCCTGTCCACAGGCCCAAGTTTAGCCTCCAATTAGGAGGCTCTTTGTATATTTCTGATTTATCTGGCAGAAGGGATATAGTTGTTTACTGGCCATGCCATGAAAAATACAGCCAGTCAGAAGGCTGGAAATCTGTTACACATTCGGCGGTAATCCAACTGTGCTGTACGTGCACTCATCACAATAACTGGAATCTGTGATGCGGCACGTGTGCCAGGTGAGGTCAGAGTTCTTTATTTAGATTGGCATGGGATAAAATAGTTAATATGCAATGGTTTCTCATAGTATGCCATGAATATTCCACTCGTGACGATTTTTCTTTGTTTACACATGCCTAATGCCTAAAATTAAGTTACCAGCATTTCGTGATTATAGTATGTAAGTCTGTGTGTCTGTAACAAGCTAAGGGAGTGTTCATTATTTATGGCTTTGGGGGGTTTGCTAAATCATGGGGGGGGGGGGGGTCATTAAAGATTTTACCTACTGGGTTGGGGGGGGGGGGGGGGGGGGGGGGGGGGGAGGTCATGGAAGTTTTGATGTACCTGTCATGTAAAATAAAATTTAACTGAAAATGTAATGAAGTTGCTGTTATAATCCCAAGCCAATGTTTAGTCTCCAGAACACAGGAAACCAGTGTTTTAGAAACCAGTGTTTTAGAGAGCAGTCAAATCTCAAATATTTCGGATCGGGCCTTCGTTCCTCACAACATTTAAAGACATTTTGCTTTTTTCCTGTATATGCAGGATGGTATTCTCTAAGCTCATGATCAAAGGCACACCAACATAGGTACACCAACATGGCCGCCATGCCCTTTGTCATTTGAATCTTTGGGGATTGAGTGCAACCCATCTATAGATGATATTGATCACTAATTTCTTAGTCTAATTTGTCCAGAAATCCATTAGCTTCTGTGCTGTAAGGGGATACCCATATACCATAATTTTATCTTTCAAACACACAGGTATGCATGGCATTGGACTTTCAGCCATCCGATCAGCCTTGCGGTCTTCATAATACAAGTGTACCTTCAAACTGTCCCAATCTACACAAAATAATCTTAGAAAAAAATATGTAGGAGGTGATGCATGTCATCTTCTTACAGCATACAATTCCCATTTATCTGCATATATACCACAGTGGTGAATCTGAAGGTGGGGACTATTTATTGTCAATTTCTTGGCAAAGTCCATACTTCCTCTTCCCACACTTAACAGATTAAAAAATCAATGCATGCCCTTTTCCTGAAACAAATAGAAGAATATTTCTTATCAAAGGTGGGTAAACTGTACTGGAATATTAATGTCAATCAATCAATCAATCAATCAATCTTTATTTAGACACGGTGTGGCTCATCAGGTATAACATTTGGAGTAAAAGATATAATAATTATATTAATTATATTAATTATAGTGATATAAACTACAACTAACATTATGAAACTAATAATATTGGTATACTAAAATATTACTTATAAAAAACTACTAATATTGGTATGCTAAAAATACTACTATATAAAATAATTATAATTCTACTCTACAACTCTATAATCCCTATTATACTAATTCCTGTTTTACATGAGCGCCGTGTGATCTAAATTAATTACAATGGCGTATTTGTGAAGTCGTAGCAGTTCATTTTATTCTTGAAAGATATTAGAGATTTTTCCTCCCGTATATCACTTGGCAGGCTGTTCCATAGGGTTGCTCCACGATAGCTGAAGCTGCGCTTGCAATAATTTGTGCGTGGATATGGAACAGCAAGTTTGAAGGAAGAATCTCTAAGAACATAATTAGTAATCTCATTTCGTGCTATGAATTTAGAACAAAGATATTCGGGAGCAAGATTATTTAGACATTTGAAGACCATTATCGATAAATGAATAAGCCTCTGAGTCTTCAGATTCTTCCAGCCCAACGTTTTGAATAATCGTTCAGCATTGGAGTCATATGAAGCGTTTAAAAGAACACGGGCAGCACGGTTCTGGAGTTTTTGTAGTTTGTCACTTAGACCCTTGTTAAAATTTTCCCACACTTGACTACAATAGTCAAAGTGTGGTTGGACCAATGCATTGTATACGCTTAGTAATACTTTAAATGGAACAAAGGGTCTGATACGTTTTATGGCTCCAATGCCGGAGGCAATTTTCTTAGACGTAATTCCAATGTGTTTTTCCCACGACAGGTTTTCATCAATATGCACGCCTAGTGATTTGGCCGTTTTGACTTGCTTGATTGCAATATTATTTATAGAGGATATGACGGTTTGTGATAGAGAATGTAGTTTTTGTCTAGAACTAATAAGCATGAACTCTGTCTTACTAATATTTAATGTTAGCTTGTTAGCTCTAAGCCACTCATGAACGCATGCTAGATCAGATACAATGTTGTTGCTTAAAACATCAATGTCATTACTTGAGAAGGTTAGACTGGTATCGTCAGCATACATTCTTGGTGTAGAGTTTAAAACGCAGTGAGGGAGATCATTGATAAATAATAGAAACAACAATGGACCAAGGATTGTTCCTTGAGGAATGCCATGACTGAGATAGCGTGTTCCTGACAAAGACCCGTTGACAAAACATTTTTGAGAGCGTTGATTTAAGTAGGATGAAAACCAATCGTGGGCTTTTCCTTTGATACCGTAATACTCAAGTTTAGACAGAAAAATACTATGATTGACGGTATCAAAGGCCTTTTTGAGGTCTAGAAAAACAACAGCATTTATGTTTCCCCGGTCGATATTTAGCGCCCAATCATCAGTTGCTTCCAGCAAAGCCGTCAAAGTGGAATGTAAACGTCTGAAACCGGATTGTTTGCTTGATAAGAGTTTGTTGTCATTGATATAAGTAAACAATTGGTTATATACAAGCCTTTCGAAAATTTTAGCGACGATTGGAATGACTGATATGGGACGATAGTTATCAGGGTCAATGTGTTTCCCTTTCGTATAAATCGGGGATACTTTGGAACACTGTAGTTCGGTTGGAAAAACACCAGTGGCTATTGATCGGTTAAATAACCAAGAGAGGGATTCTGAAACAATATCCGCACACTCTTTTAACAATTTTGCTGGGATATTGTCCAGGCCCGTTGACTTAGACTTGTCTAATTTTGAAATCAGTTGGAAGACATGGAGGCTATCAACTTCGTTTATAGAAAATGCAGAATTTGGAGAGATCTCTGGTAAACAATCTTCGAAGGAATTTCTGGCAGGTTGTAGCTCTTCGCTTATCTTTTGGGCGACATTAGTAAAATGTTCATTGAAAGCGTCTGCTATTTCCGCAGGGTTACTAAGTGTATCACCGCCATGTTCGATTAAATTTATATTAGAAAGTTTGTTCGCTTTGCGCGAGCTTAACTCGTTAATGGTCTGCCATATCCTTCGGGAATCACCAGCACAATTGTGAAATGTTTCCTTATAGTAGGAAGCCTTTGCTTTCTTAATTTCGTTGTTTACCATGTTTCTAGATAATTTGAACTCAGCCCAATCACGCAGGTTATTAGACTGTATGGCTTTAATTTTCAGTCGGTCCCTACGGCGCATTAAGTCTTTCAATTCAGATGTAATCCATGGAGACTTAGCCGCACGGACTCGTTTTGTTCTTAGTGGCGCGTGCTTATCTGCTACATTAAGAAAAAGCTCTTTCCATTTGCGCCACATTTCATTGACATCAGTTATACACAATAGTGACTGCCAAGGTTGAAGGGAAATGTCCCTGCGGAATTGGGTTGAGTTGAAATGATTGAATTTTCTATAATAAATGCTATGCGGGCCTTTGGACGAAGAATTAATTGCTATTTTGCGATATGCATAGACGAGGCTGTGATCGCTGATACTTAAATGTGATACTCCAGAGAGAGTCAGTCTATCTGGGCGGTTTGTTAATATTACATCGATCAAAGATTTTGTTGTTGCAGTAATACGAGTTGGTTCAGCGATCATTTGAGTTAAATTATAAATATCGATAATATTTTGGAGTGTGTGCACGTGTTGTTATCCCTGATATCTGTAGCGAAATTGCAATTCAGATCTCCCAGAATATAAAATTCCTTGTCCTCCAAATCTAATTGTTGGACAAGCAATTCGAAATGATTAAATATATCTATTTTTGAACTGGGAGGTCTATACCAGGTCGATACCAGGAAAGGTTTAGATCTGGGTTTGCAGATTTCAATACACAAATTTTCCAAATCTGTCAGGTGCAAGTCTGATCTCAATATGTAATTAATGTTTGAGCGAATATAGAAAGCAACTCCCCCACCTTTTCGATCCCTATCTCTACGTACTATATTGTAACCGTTTATATGAATATCGCTATTTTGGATTAAAGTATCGAGCCTAGTTTCATTAAGGGCGAGGATATCAATTATTTGGTCAGACAGCATAATTCTCAATTCATCTATATGCTTTGTCAAACTTGTAATATTTAGTGATGCCATTTTAAATCCGCGCTCATTAGGTAAAATGGAGCTGCGGGCATTTAGGTTATGAATCGACGAATTATCTGACTCACCATTAGCTGCTACGACTTCACCTTTGAGTAATTCAGATCAATTGCCATTTCTGATATGCTTTATTACATTACTCGAGAATAGTTTAACCCCATCAGCATTCAAGTGTAGACCACTGGCGTTTAGATGAGTGCTAGTAAGTTTGGTGTTGTCTAAGAGAGTCCACTCGTTTTCTCTTGCATGACTCTTGAACAGTTGGTTTACTTCAGTTCCCTTCGCGTTTAATGCAGCGTCGTCAGATCGAAAGAGAATTTGCGAAAAGGAGACCTTTGTGTTCGGCGAATCGTTCTCGATCATCTTTCCGAGTTGCGTCGCTTGTCTGCGATGTCCCTCGGAGAGAGGTTTTCGGATCTGAGGTCGTTAGTACCAACGTGTACGATAATTTCGTCAGGCTTTTTTGCTACCGTGGGACGAATGTAATGAAACATATCGTCTATCGTTGCTCCTGAAAATGATTTAGTGATGGTTCTGGCTTGGTTGGAAAGGCGCCAGCCCTGTACATTTCGCACGATGGAATCTCCGGCTAGTACGATTGTTGGCCTATTCTGTGTTGGTTTATCGCTACTCGGGCGCTTTGCTGCGGTATTGCCGGTCGGGTTGACTTTGCCAGTTTGGTGTTGTTTTCTTTTCTTCTTTGCTTTTTGTTTGACTTCCTTCCATTCACCTTCAGACTCATCGTCCGATGATGAAACTTCAACGGGCTGAGATTCCATCGAGGGTTCATTCCTTCCGTCTTTAGTCCGTCTTTTCACCGAGTGTTCATTATTTCCGTCTTCAGTCCGTCTATCCACCGAGGGTTCATTCTTTCCGTCTTTAGTCCGGGGAACCTGATTGTTCGCAGCTATTAGCCTGAGAGCCAGCCGAAGGCTTTCATTCTCCTTTTCAAGATCGTTGATTGTTCTTTGCTGTGTTTGAGTGAGAGTTCTAAGTTTTTCAACTTCGCGGCGCTCGAGTTGGGGAGTGTGATGCAATGTTGAGAAACTGTATGCTGCTCATTGTCCCAACAACAACCTGAGCGCTTTATTCCATTCTGGACAACATGTACGCCATGTTCGAACTGCAAATTCCCAAAAAGGATATTTCTATTAGGGCAACGTACAAATGGACAGATTGTGCTAATAAACAAGTTGCCTTAGCTTACCTTATTTTTACATTTGCTTTGGTTTTGATACATTTGGCCTTGTTCTCGCGAAACTTTATACAAGCACCCCTTCCTCCATTCATGGCACACTGACCTTGGCACTGCACTTGGCTTTGTTATTACGGGTTCTTGGTTAGTAAAAGTAAACACCGACAGCGACCATTTTACGAATCAAGAGAGTGTAAATTAAACTTTCATTTTCGTCGTCCTGATGATCACAGATGTTTACTTCGCATGCAATAATAGAGCCATATAAGCACTCTAACTATGTTGATAAACTTCCATCAACACTCGATTGATAACGAAGAGTTCATTCCCGTGTTTTGTAGACAAGTTCAAGTTCATTTTATTCACACTTATTTTTTAGGTAATTATGTACATTTACGACAGCCATAAAAAAAAAGAAAAAGAAAATTGTAAGGTATAAAGATTTTGTAGGAGGAGAGTGCGTATATATACGTAGTGGCCAAAGGAGCAAAGCTTTCGAGTTGGCCACTACAATGTTGAAATTGATGAGGGAAGGAAGGTGCTTAGCTTACATGTATATGGCTTAGGTGTAGATTTAAGGAAAGAAAGAAAGAAAGGAAGGAGTAAAAAAAAAAGTGTTTGATTATTATTTACAAGTAAAGTAGACTTACATATTTAAAGATTAACAGATAAATATTACAGTACAGATATTACGTATAAAAAAAATCAGTATTTTGAAAAAACAAAACACAGGAGAATACAGATGACTATGACTGGCTGCCAAGGAGGTATATTTTATATTTATTTTTAAAACTATTATGAGGCAAACATTTAATCTCGAGTGGTATTTTTTCCCCATATTTTTGCTGACAGAGCTATAAATCTTGTAAGGCCACAATTTGTTCTGGAGGCTGGTCTGTGTAGGTTTTGTTTAGCAGCATATCTAGTATTATGTTTATGTACATCATACAAACATACAAACATACAAACAAATGACAAAGGTGAGTAGAAGGACGATTTTCTTCACATCCGAGCCGAGGTAATCGCGCGCACGCGAGTCGAAAACAATAGAATCCTCGGTTTCATGAAAATCAAAACAAAAACAGAGGCGAGCAAAGCGTAATGGTCCGTCATGGGTCTTTAATAATAATAATAATTTGGTTAACTGGAATAAATTAAAATGAAGCTAGCTGATTATGATTAGCGATATATTTTAACAAATCACTGCTACTGTATAGAAAGTATTAATCGAGTACCCAACACTGAGGCACTAGGTGTTATTGTAGATGAAAATCTCTCATGGAGAGAGCATGTAAATAAACTTACTAAGAAAATAACTGCAGATTTGGGTTCCCTTTAAAAGAATTCAGTACTTAATAAATGAATACACAAGTATAAAAATTTATCAGACGATAGTAGAGCCGTACTTCGATTATTGTAGTTCCGTCTGGGATGGATTAAGCCAATAACTTTGTGATAAGCTACAAAGGTTACAGCACCGTGCAGCGAGAATCATCACTCAAGCAGATTACGATACAAGTTCTCAATCCCTTCTTAACAAACTTGGCTGGGATACATTGATAAATAGACGGAAAAAGCAGAAAGCTGTACTAATGTTCAAAATATTAAATGAAATGTCTCCCAAATACTTAAAGACCTATTTACATACAGACATAGTGTCTATGACCTAAGGGATTTGACAAAAAAAGCTTAACCTACACAAATCCAAAACTGATTTTCTAAAAAAGGATATCCTATAGTGGTGCCAAGGTCTGGAATCAACTTCCAGATCATGTGAGAACATCTGGATCTATGCGAGCCTTTAAGAGAAACCTCGCCCAAATGTGATTATCAGGTGCGCACGCTCAACGTGATATAACGGTTTTTTAAATATTCATTATATATTTTTAATTACAATATCTATACTATTTCTATTAACATTTTGTACACGGCTATCATGTAAAACAGTATTTAATTATTAATCTACATTTTATATGTAATTCAAAAACTCATGAATAATTAATGAGCATTTTGTCAAATCAGCGGAAGCAAATCAGTCACGTGCATACTCCTTTATACCTGATAAAATCTCATCATTCTAAAAGGTCCGCGGAGGAATTTGAATTCTGTCCCAGGGGGAAACGGGGTTAATGATTGAGACAATGGAATTTCTATTGATGTTTCAGCTTTCTCATTGAATTGCTAATTAGGATGAACGTTTTTGTGTTGGAGCGGGTATTCGCACCCAGACATCAAATAGGGAGGGTGAGGGAGTAGGGATGATAGAGGGGGTAACAATTATCACAGTTGTACATGTACATGTAGTTTTGTTTTTGTGTCAGTGGGTATTCGCACAGGAAGGGTGGGGGTGAAGGAATAGGGATGAGAGAAGGGGGTAGAGAGGGTAAAATTGTGACAGTTGTTGTTTTTGTGTTCAAGTGCCGGTATTGATATCCGGACGTTAAGCAGGAAGGGTGAGGGAATGGGGATAAGATAGGAGGGTAATATTGTTGAAGAAACCATAAGTGGAAAACTATGTGGAAAATTGAGGCATGGTGGAAATTAGGGGATAAGTGGATTGAAAAAATGCAATAAATGATGGTGAAAGGAGTAAAATATGTTTTTGTATAAAGGAAGGAGGACTATCAAGAAGCGGAAGGACTGGATATCCCAGGGCAGGGTGAACACTGGGTACACTGTGTGAATTATTAATAACATAATTGGTAGAGAAAACATGCAGAGTGAGCCTGGACTAAAGGAAAAGCCATGGAAATGAGGAAATTGAAGGAGGAGAAGCATGGAAGCAGTGAGCCCGGAGGAAAAATAGATAACTAATTAAATGAAAGCAGTGTATCTTGGTGTTATTGAAAACACCTGGGGTAATAAGTGGAAAAAATGATAAATTAAGATAAAATTTGTAGGTAACACAGTGGAAAAAATGAATAAAGTGACGTTTATGATAAAAGGTAAATGTGTAGTTGGACATAAAAGTGGAAATGTATCCGTAGTATAACAGAAGGGGAGAATAAACCAATGAGGGGTTGCCTAGGCCTGGGGAGAGGAGGAGCTTTGATTGTTGTGGAGGAATGTGGGAATTGAGAAATGCCAAATATACTGAAGGGACGGGCCGGTTACGGGATTGCTCAATATGTAAAGTCGTACTTATGTGGGAGAATATAAGGGAATATATCGGAAGAAAACGGTCGTATAAAACGTAGATGAAAGCGGAATGAAAGGAGTGGGGAAGGCAAACTATGTGTAATTAGTTCGGGGTCGTAAAATAACGAAAAATGACGAAGGTGGCTAGCGGTAGATAACAATCCAAGACTGTGAACCGGGAAGGGGCATGAATATAATATAATAAATACTAAAATAGATACATAAATAAATAGATAACGAAGATATTGATAGCTAAGGGGATGGGGACCCTAGTGAGCTCATAGGGGATAGAGCAAGTCCAATGTGAGTCCACCATATCCTGTATAGCAATCTCTTCAGGGGCGGGATGCTATACAGAAAACACTGCAGCTTGGAGGGGAAGCCGAGTAAACTGAGGGTATGTGTATAATGAACCGAGGGGAGTAGTAGAGGGGAGGAAGGGGGATGTGTAGAACGGAAAAAGTGCCGTGGAGAGGATTGCTGCAGGGTTTAACGTGTTTCGAAATGCTTATAGACCGGTCTTGAGCATTCTCGCCCGACACGTGATAGAGTGGACATTGGACTAATCGTTCGGACAACTAAGCGCGGGACCGCCAAGAAGAAAAACAACAAATATGTTTACCTGGAGGCCGGTAAGGGGCGAAGAGTCCCATTGATTTGGCCAGTGTTCTGGTGGTTTTTTTTGCCTTGGCGTTATACATTGGTGTTTAACTGTCGATGTTGAGCGAAGAAAGGGAAGGGATCTCGCGGTGAGGGCAAATAAAACTAGCACATATTGATGTGTGATTGGATGTCATATTGTGAGGGTGTGATGGATGTGACAGTTCTCACTTCGTTAAAGACCAGATCGAGAGGGTGCGGGCGCGGAGGCGGGGCACAAAGCGGCAAAACAGTATGCTCCGCTGGCCAAATGAACGAAGGCTCTGCTATGAAATGCAAATAACCGAGGGCTATAACTTTTTTAGTAAATAATTTAATAACTAAGTAAACTCGAAGAGAAATACAAATAAAGAAAACTTAAACCTGTAAAAGTCTAAGGCTAATCTTTTAAGTAGTTATCTTATTTTTTGACAAAACACTTCACTTGAAGCAGAAATCACGGTATATGCCTGTTTTCGCGGGAAACTGGGGGCGCGCCGACAAGAAATAGCAAATACGAGTGCGCGTGACGTTTGGTCCGAGTGAACTCTACACGGGTTGCCTTATAGTAGATCGTGGGGGCCTGGAACGGTCTCAAGAGCGACGGCCATCTTGTAAATTGAAAGGAAGAAGCACGAGGAGATGTAAATGCTAACTGAGTAGGGGAGAAAGGCGAAGGGTTTGTAGTGGAGTGTTTGTGGGAGAGATGACGCCACCAAAAGTCGAGTATGGTTTAGTGGTAATGCGCCGGGAAACGCACTCCTATGGTATGTTGTTTATTGTTGTATAGTACGAAGGTACACGTACTTCACTACTGGTGTATTAGGGGTTAAGGTGCATTGTATGTGTGTGGGAATGCTGTCAAAATGAGGCCGGTGTGTGTAATGAAAACATCCGAAAAACCAAGGAGGGTGCGTGTAAAATGTGGTGATTAACGATAGATACCATATTGTGGCCCAGGAACCTGTGTGAACATACTGTGATAACTATATAATCTAATATTGAATGTTAGTAAAGAAACTGTGAAAGAATGGAACTCACTGCCAGAATATGTAGCACTGTTGGTGCGGGTATTCGCACCCGGACATTAAACAGGACGGGTGAGGGAATATGGATGAGAGAGGGGGGTAGAGAGGGTAAAATTGTCACAGTTGTTGTTTTTGTGTTAGTGTGGGTAAACGGCCCCGGACATCAAACAGGAAGGATGAGGGAATAGGGTTGAGAGAAGGGGGTAGAGAGGGTGAAATTGTCACAGTTGTTGTTTTTGCTTTCATCTACGTTTTATACGACCGTTTTCTTCCGATATATTCCCTTAATATATTCTCCCACATAAGTACGACTTTACATATTGAGCAATCCCGTAACCGGCCCGTCCCTTCAGTATATTTGGCATTTCTCAATTCCCACATTCCTCCACAACAATCAAAGCTCCTCCTCTTCCCAGGCCTAGGCAACCCCTCATTGGTTTATTCTCCCCTTCTGTTATACTACGGATACATTTCCACTTTTATGTCCAACTACACATTTACCTTTTATCATAAACGTCACTTTATTCATTTTTTCCTCTGTGTTACCTACAAATTGTATCTTAATTTATCATTTTTTCCACTTATTACCCTGTTTTCAATAACACCAAGATACACTGCTTTCATTTAATTAGTTATCTATTTTTCCTCCGGGCTCACTGCTTCCATGCTTCTCCTCCTTCAATTTCCTCATTTCCATGGCTTTTCCTTTAGTCCAGGCTCACTCTGCATGTTTTCTCTACCAATTATGTTATTAATAATTCACACAGTGTACCCAGTGTTCACCCTGCCCTGGGATATCCAGTCCTTCCGCTTCTTGATAGTCCTCCTTCCTTTATACAAAAACATATTTTACTCCTTTCACCATCATTTATTGCATTTTTTCAATCCACTTATCCCCTAATTTCCACCATGCCTCAATTTTCCACATAGTTTTCCACTTATGGTTTCTTCAACAATATTACCCTCCTATCTTATCCCCATTCCCTCACCCTTCCTGCTTAACGTCCGGATATCAATACCGGCACTTGAACACAAAAACAACAACTGTCAGAATTTTACCCTCTCTACCCCCTTCTCTCATCCCTATTCCTTCACCCCCACCCTTCCTGTGCGAATACCCACTGACACAAAAACAATTGCACTAAATTTACTAATATCAGCATGTACAACTGTGATAATTGTTACCCCCTCTCTCATCCCTACTCCCTCACCCTCCCTATTTGATGTCTGGGTGCGAATACCCGCTCCAACACAAAAACATTTGCACTAAATTTACTAATATCAGCAGACGACCGAGATACACAGATAATATTTTTAAAATGAAGTTATCCAACTACCATTACTTGTTTACCGAGCCACTGTTTAGTTCCAATTATTAAACCAAACTCAAAGCCGTAAAATAATAAAAACGTGCATTAAACTTACATATTTTGTGCCGGAGTCAAAAATTTACAGTCTGCCGTCATGTCAGTCACATCGCTTTCCAAGTCTTGAACTTTATTGAGGTAAACCACGACACCAAATCCTTCAAGTGCAGATTCTTCTTGCATTGCGAAACGCCGCTTCAAACAACATAGTATGGTAATTTCTACATGTCATTCCCTTGAGATGTTCGTAATTGCAGGCGGTGATTACTCGAATATTTTGCATGGCGTTGTGAATACAAAGGTTCAATGGTTCATTAAGTAACCATTCCCTTGAGATGTGCGTCTTACTTTCATTGCATTCTTAAAGCGTTTTTGAAGCCTTTTAAAACACTCACAGCACGTGTTTTATTAAGTCTAAAAAAATTCGGGCTTCTCCTCGAATTTTTAAACTTGATAAAACACTGCTGTTCGTGTTTTAAACAGTACATAACTGATGATACTAGCGTGTCTAAATAAAGTTTATGTATGCGTGCGTGTATGTATGTATGTAGGTATTAAAATCAATCTTTATCATTTTCAGTGATGTGTATATCTGACAAAGTTTAAATACTTGTCAATACTTACACTTCACAATAACAAATACAGCTGCTGTTACGTAGTGTGGTTTTTCTTCATAAACATTTATTGCTGTGCAGACGTATTTACCAGCATCAGACCTGACTGCAGTAGGGATTGTTATTGTGTATGCAGCTGATGATGTGGGTAAGGCACGACCAGCCCTTGACCAGTAAATGGCAGGTGGAGGATTACCAGTTGCTCTACACGTGAGGGTTACCGTGTCACCCTGGTTCACTGTTACATTCTGTGAAGGACTGGTGATAACTGGTCCATCTGTGTTGTGAAAAAATATTTGTCCTAAGTTATTGGTACTCTTACCTATTGCCAACTCTTTCCTATAACTATGATTGTCGCGTAAAGGTATCGCATACAAATGTTGTTGTACATCCTGGAAATTGTAGTTTGCGTGCACTATTAGTATATCACGTTTGGTGTGTGGGACGGTTTCTCCAATTAATGTATTATTTATAGCACACTTTCATTGTGTTGTCTAAGCACTACCCAATTATAAATTCGACGGTCTGGCTGTGTCAAAACATAAGGACTCGTGGAAGCATATGTGGGTCATACGGTACACATCACCATTTTATTAGGATTGACATAGTTTGATAAAGAGGGGGACATTGAGGGGCTCTCAATACCATAACACCGCAAAAAAAATCCGAAAACACCGCATCACCGCATGTAACGTTCACAAAATACCGCAATGACGCAATAATTGTTTTAAGAGTGCCGTGATTTACATGGATTTGACTTTGAAAATAAACGTTTCACCGAACACCGCAGGTTTGAAAACACAAACAACCCACACCGCAGGATTTGAGATCACCGCAATATAGGATTTAATTCACCGAAATACCGCACTAAAAACTGACCCACACCGCAAACCCCAATGTCCCCCTCGATAAACAGTGCATTACGAACCAACTACATTTTAGTTGGATTGAGTCAAAATAGTTTTTTTTAAATAGTTTAGGAGCAGTCAATGTACCATATTTTTCTTAAAGACTCTGATAAACATCAATGCCGTTGTTGCAGCAGTTATGGTCCCCCGCAGATTTGGTCTCCCCTCCCCTCCCCTCCATGATATCTCATGATATTACACGTTTTTCTTTCCGCAATCCACTAAAAATTCTACAAACTGCAATCGAATTGACAGGACATGCACTGGAACTTAAATCGACGGTGACACACACACAAGGTATTTAATTTTTACAAATGCACTCAAAACACATACAAGGCACCACAACGAAAACAAAAAAAATAGTATCAGCGAGTAAATCTTATTGTTTCAAGAATAAAAGAACAGAGAAACATACATGCACATGGTAATAAATGTCTGGTATGCCATTTAATTTGAAAATCCACTTCAGTCTGGTAGCGAGATAAACAAAATGTTACGAGAAGCGGCATGTAGCGGCCACAATAAAAGAACAAAATTACGGGAGTCACACGTATAAGCAGGTGAAGGGAGGCAATTTTTAGAAACAAAGTGCGTAATCCATTAAGCCTTGTGTGTGTGGTAGCTTTAGGCCGCGAATTCTAACAACAACTAACTGTTTTCATCTCTCTCGAGCTCATGGTGGACTTTGGTGGACCTTTGGCAGGAATGCAATCACGTGGTTGTACTGGGTGACAAACTGAATCTTAATTCATATATTTAAAGGCACTTGTACCAGATCGGTAGTTTTATTAGGAAAACCTGTTTATAAATGCTATTTTCCACTTCCAAACGATTGTCGATCTTTCTTAAACAGCGTTTTTGAATATGGCTTGCCATCCAGCATCCATGGCAACGCATTTCCCATGGGGATCACGAGCTCAATTTATTCGTTAACGAAGTATTATATCAGCACGTGACTGTTTCCTGCACAAGGCCTATTTCACAAATCTCCATTTACATCCGGGATATACAATATCTCTACTCGTATTCCACGATACAATACACCACCAGCTTACTACAAATGTGCTGACAGAAGTTTGATTCCAACCCAAATCCAAACAAAACCCAACTCTAAACCCCCCAAAAACCCGAACCAGAAAAGAAGTTCCCAGGTAAACAAAATGTTCTCACTCACTTAGTGCTAGGGTTCACAGGTAAACGCCAAAATTATAAACAGAACAAACACAAACCCTAAGCTATCCCAACCCATAAAACCAACCCTAACCACTAAAACTCAGTCCAAACAATATTTCCCCAGTTCAAATATATTTTACCCAGATCAAAAATATTTCCCCCAGTTCAAAAATATTTCCCCCGGTTCAAAACAAGCTGAACCAGTGATCAGAATTGCCACGAAACATGTACACCGATTACAATCTTTTCCGCATCCCACATGCTTTATAGTTTTCACTGATCTTATAGTTTTTAGTGAGAATCAGGTTGAGTATTTCAGACTGACTTCTAGAACAAACCAGAAGGGCCAGGTTTCGGTCTTTGTGCCATTAGCAGCTATAGCTTTCGTTCTGCACGTCCCACATGGTTCAGAGTTTTCACTCATCTTATAGTTTTCAGTGAGAACTACGCAGTCTGGCCATTAGCTACACCATAAGACCAAACAGTTGGCCATGGCTGCTGATTGCTAAGGACATTTCTTTTTTCAATGTTTTTTTTCTTCAGAAAGGGTCGACATGGCCAATCACGAGCGATTCATTTTCAGTACACGATATTTTCTTGCAGATCGCTACTTCCGCGATATGCTCTACTTGTCATGCACAAAGGTTTCAATACGAGGCTCCGTGCTAAATTAAATTAATTCTTTTCTCTGTGAAAAGAATAAATTTAAGGTTACCGTAGACCTCGCGGGTGCCTCTCGCTAAAAAAAAAATGTACTACGCTTTAAAGGAAATCATATAAACCTATACATCACTGTAAAGCTTATGAAACAAAGTATCTGTTGGACGTACTGTTTTAAATAAATATATCATTGGAATGCAGTACTAAGGCCACAAACGCAAAAAAGACGAGGTTTAGATCAGTAAATTATGCGCGTACGCGTTTGGGCGTACGATCCATGTCAATCAGCAGATGACAGCCTCCAAAAGTGCAAATAATTCTTGAAGTTTGAGGTCGGAAAATCTTCCAAAGTATATGACGCTAAGCCACATAAAAAAAGAAATAAATATCTATCTTTTGGCCAAGTTTCTCAAGGATCCGATAATTATTAAGACACGTATAATTCATAGCCTCCTCCGCAGGCATCTCTAACTTTTGAAGAAATCAGATTATGGGCTCTGTTGTGTTGTATGTTTCGTATAACTTCAAGCATATGTATGGATGTAGCAACCACATTTATTGTCCTCCACTCTCTCAGCCGATTACATACTGAGAAAAAAACCATTTCATACATGATACATGAGCCATAATTATAACATGATTGACATATATTACATCCTTCCTTTTCTGGAATGACTGTAGAAATAAATCAAGTTAATCAATAGTATAGTGTTATTCAACAATAAACAATTAAGAGTATCCAGTAAATATAGTTCAGTTCAGCAATTCTCATCTGTCTCCAATTTGACAGATTGGTATAATGAAGCCATAATTCAGGTGCAAAATATAGTTAGTGTCCAGACAAAGTATTTGGGATTCGGTTTAATGACTCTGCCATAGCGACTAATCTGTTGACCGGTAATGTCGTTCATCTTTATAGGTGATCGTTCGGTTTGGTGCTTTGTTGTCATGATCACCTCATCCGGCAGTTCCTTTACTTCTAGATCTGGCTCTTGGATTGGCTTGCCAGTGTCCAGAGGTTCCTCCATATCCAGAGCTAGAGGTTGTAGATATACCGGATCGGCCTTTTACTAAATGTTACCGGTTTCGTCGGTATTCAGCGTCACCCTCAGTTTTGACTATGAAGCTTCTTGGTGTTTCGCTAGCACTACTGCGGGTTCCCATTTAGCTTGAGGGTGTTTCTTCATTCTTACTACTTCACCCTCTACCAGTGGTGGCAAAGGGCTCGCCTTCCGGTCACAGTATTTCTTTTGTGAGGCTTGCGCTTTCTTTCTTTCTTTCTTTTTCGAACTCTGTCGGACTGATTGGCCGAGGGGAATAGCTTTCTTTGACTGATCGGTAGCCTGGTTCTCAGCCGGTAGCGTGGTTCTCAGCTCATCAGCGCTTGTGCTGGGCTCACCCCTACTATTGGCGTGTTGCGGTAATCTAGTAACGCAAGATAGGGGTATTGATTGCTTTCACTGCATTTTTGTAGCAAACGCTTGATTGTTTGAACGGCCTTTTCATGACGTCCGCCAGACTGGGGGTACCTTGGTCTGGTTGTTGTGTGCACAAATTCGTATTCGTCTGCGAACTCCTTGTACCCTTTCGATGAGTATTGCGGCCCGTTGTCTGATACTACCTCCTCCGGGATACCATGTCTGCTGAAAAATGTCCTCTATCTGCGAGTTCATACCTGGCCAAAATATGCACTGCCTAGCCAGGCCTTTAGTTTTCTCGATCCCCTGATGTGATACATGTAGTTTCCTCAGAGTGTCGGCAGAGCGCAGACTAGGTGGAATTAGAATGTTGTGTCCTTTATAGAAAAGATCGCCTTGTTCCATTACCGTAGAGTTCCGATAGTAACGACCCCCCGAAAGTAGCGACCCCCCCGAAAGTAACGTCATTTGTTTGTGGCTGCTAGTAAATCCCGAAAGTAGCGACCCCCCGAAAGTAGCGACCCCCCCCCCCCGAAAGTAACGACCTCCCGAAAGCGAGACCATTTTTTTTTTTAATTGTATATACCTTTAATTTGTCAATAAATAGTCAACATTTTAATGTACAATAATATGTTCGTGCAGTGTCACAAATTGTTCACGATAAGGCACTTTCATTTACAACCACCATTCGTTCTTGACATCAGTTCACTGATGTAGCGATGTAAGAACTAAACCTGTATAATTTCGTATTAACAACAGGAACGTTTCTTCAAATTGAAATTGAAAACTCTATATAGTTTTCGTCGATTAACATGAACGTGTTTCTTCCAATTAAATGACACTGAGATACCGGTATGGGGTACAGACTAAAACGCAGCGGTGCGTCATGCAGTACAATCGAAGCAGTTTAGCTTTCCTCCTCTGAGTCAGTGAAGAACTCGATCTCCTCTATATCGGCTGATTCACCCATGCGGTAGTCCGGTAAACCATCGATATTTATTTCACTGTCCCTGCTACCGGAAATGGGTAGTGAAATTCCACATTTCACAAATGAACGGATAACTGTGTCTTTCAGCCGGCGCGAGGTCTCTTGCCATGCCGTACCCACCCATTTCGTGAAAAGCACACGCCGATCACCAGCAGTCACTTTTCCCGTCATAAAGCGCTCTGGATTGTAAACGATTTTTGTTCCCCGAAAGTAGCGACCCCCCGAAAGTAGCGACCCCCCGAAAGTAGCGACCCCCAAAGGCTGCTAATTCCGAAAGTAACGAGGGTCGCTACTATCGGAACTCTACGGTAGCTCTTCTCTGAACGCGTGATACTCTTTGATTTCTGTGTGGACCTGCTGTTTGGTGTCCGGCCAACCGGTTCGCACCCTCTGAATGAGCATCTGCATTGCTTCATCGCTAGCAATCTCTCTCTTGATTTCAACCAGTTTGCTATCCGTGACATAGCTTTCCTGTGACATGAGGTGAACGTACTTTTCTTCCTCAATGTCCAACTCAAATTGTTCTTGCGTAACTTCCGGCGGAAATGCTCGCGAGAGTGCATCTGCAATGTACATTTCCGTTCCTTTCTTGTACACTAGCCGAAATGTCATATTCCTGTAATTGTAGCAGCATTTTCTGTAACCGCGATGGTGCTTGAGATAAGGGTTTGCAAAAGATTGCTTCGAGGGGCTTGTGGTCGGATTCCACAACAATTGGTTTCCCGTAGACGTGTTGATGAAATCTCTTGCATCCAAAAACCACCGCGAGTAATTCCTTCTCGATCTGAGCGTAACGTTGTTGTGTCTCGTTCAGTGCTTTGGAAGCATAGGCTACTGGTCCTTGGTCTTGGGGTAATGCTGCTCCCAGGCCTTTCTGTGATGCGTCGACCTGGAGCGTGACGGATTTCTTAACGTCGTAGTAGCGCACCGTGTCTGAAGTTGTGAGTTTTGACTTTAGGTCAGCAAACGCTTTATCGTGGTGTTCAAGCCAACATAATTCCACGCCTTTCTTTGTGAGTTCTCTGATCGGCGCCGTGACTTCCGAGATGTTGGGTGCGAACTTTGCGATGAAGTTCACCATTCCGAGGAGTCTTAGGACGTCTTGTCTGCTCTCCGGGTTTGTATACTCGAGAATGGCCTTGATCTTGCTCTGGTCCAGTTTCACGCCCTCCGCAGCGAGTGTCTCTCCTAAGTAGGTGATCTCTGTTGCCCGAAATTGTCACTTCTCTTTGTTTAGGGTCATGTTTATTTGTTTGGCCCGCTCGAGTACACTTTCCAGGTTCCTGTCGTGTTCTTCGATTGACCTACCCCAGACTAGGATATCGTCAATGTCTGTTTCGCAGCACGAGATGTCACTGAACTTTTCACTGACTGTCCTGTGAAACACTTCCTGGGCGAATACAACCCCAAACGGGACATCTGTGAATCTGTATGAGAATTGAACTGAACTACATTTACTGGATACTCTTAAATTGTTTATTGTTGAACAACACTATACTATTGATTAACTTGATTTATTTATATAATCATTCCAGGAAAGGGAGGATGCAATATATGTCAATCATATTATATTTATGATTTTCTATCATGATTTCCTATCATAACTACATATGTTATAAGTATGGTTCATGTATCATGTATCAAATGGTTTTTTTCATGAAGAACTTGTGTCGCTCGAATGTGATGTTCTTGCGGGGATTACAGTACTTCTTGAATGCACCTCGTAGTTCTACTGTTGTTCTTCGCCAGGCTTCGACAGTACACCTTCAACCAGCTCCACTTCTGGCGGTAGTGTGAGCGTTTTGTATATCTCTTTACCCCTTTCGCCGATACATAGACGGAAGTAGGAGCATTTTTCTTCTTCCGTCTTTGTTTTCAGTTCTGTTTTTTCGAACAGTATCCAATGTTCTTCGAATCGTCGATAGTTTTCACTCAAGTTTCCTTCGAAACTTAACGAACTAAAACTTAACGGCCATTAAACCGATCGATCTTCAGGCGCAAAAGGTTTCCAATTCACTATTCTGACACCATGTTGTGTTGTATGTTTCGTATAACTTCAAGCATATGTATGGACGTAGCAATCACATTTATTGTCCTCCACTTTCTCAGCCGATTCCATAAGAAAAAAACCATTAGATACATGATACATGATCCATAAATATAACATGATTGACATATATTACAGGCTCCCTGTGGCAAGTGAAGAAAAGAGAGGGAGATTGGAGCCCAGTCCTCCTCTTCTCTCCCGGAGTCACAGGTAACCCAATTCACGATTTTTTAAAATCATTAGAGATGCCTGCGGAGGAGGCTATATAATTGACTCAAAGCTAGAGAAAAAGCAAGTAAATGAAGTCAGCCGTTTTTAGCTTCGGAAGTTTTACAGCGAGTTCACACTTCATAAAAGGTACTGTCAACATATTAACCCAACAAGCCAATGAAACACAGGACCTGGGGTTGTTGTGAATGAACCAATAATTCGCGGGCAATGAAATGGTTCGTAGTACCTGCATGGGTTTACATTCCTACATACAGTACTGCGTTGCTAGTTTCACCGAACGATCTGGTTAGACTGCTAGCTCAGTATCATGTCAAAAACTGAAAAACCTAGCGAAAAGGAAAGTGTTCTCGAACGATGTAAGACAAAAAAGCAGCCTGAGATATCAAAGACAAGTATAAGGCGAAAGCGACGACAAAGTCAAAGAGAAATCGCCATACGCGAGCTGAAACAATATTTCTAAAGAAAACTCGAAGAGCGATGAACGATAGCAGTACTGCTTTTGGATGTCCCGGATGTTGTTTCCCGCCAAAATCTACAGCGAGCTTGCCACTCATAAAGGGATTATCACGCCTAAGCTATCTATCATACCTTACTTCGAAATACAGTTTTCCAAATATCTCGCTTTCATTTTTTAAAATTATTTTTTCAGGGCAATAAACTGCAATTAATAAACTTCACAAGGAATGAAAAATAAATTGGGGAGAAAACAGGCCGTGAAGGTCTACGGTAACCATAATTTAGCACGGAGTCTCGTATTGAAACCTTTGTACTTGACAAGTAAAGTATATCGCGGAAGTGGGCTATTGTATTTCTGTAACTAAAAATGTATTCTGACCACCCGAGACTTTGCTTGGGTCTCCTCTTTTTTGAACATCTCCAGACCGCGATGTCACAGTCAGTTTATAGACTACCGCGCCTGCGCTGCCGACATGCGTTTAGTCCAATATGGCTGTCCTCTGTTGAATTATATTTGGAGCAGGAGCTGTAACAATTAAATAATTATAAAAAAGGAATACAAAATGAACTTACACTGCACGTCAATCGTGGTGTTTGTAGTGACTGGCACTTCATTGGGGTTGTTAGTGGCCTGACACTCGTAATGTCCACTCTGATGTCTCTTGATGTTTGGTATGTTTAACGTGATACTTCCTACACCTTGACTCTTGATAATCTTGTTACCTGCACTAACGACCTGTACCCACGTAATGTTTGGTGTTGGAGGTCCACTAGCTGTACAGGATATGTTAAGATCTTGACCTTCACTTATCATCTTAATCTGTGGTGGTTGATCAGTGGCAAATGAAGGACGAACTGAAAGTTAAGTTTACAATACAAGAGAGAATTAGAAAATGTTCGAATCCGCGGTAGTGCTTTGTTGAACAGCTAAACTATTGTTGAAGTTGGTAGCCTGCTATGTAGACGTATTTTTTCACTGATAAATTCGAAGAAAAAAGTAACGTATGCTTAGCCGAGCGCTTAATTAGTTTCCAATATGCACACCTCATTGTGTTATGGACCAATCAGATCTTACCTTCCATATCCAGGAAAGTGACGTAATGTCACACTTAAAAGGAATATTAATTCAGACAATACATTTGCCATTGACTAATCATAGGAAAATGTTCACTGGCGCGCCAATTCACTAAAATTCTAACAATGGCTTTGATTGGACAGAAAAATAAAACAAACCTGCTGACGTCATGCTTGCATATTGGAAACTAATTAAGCGCTCGGCTAAGCAGACGTTACTTTTTTCTTCGAATTTATGAGTGAAAAAATACGTCTGCATAGCAGGCTAAGTCATTGGGTGAACTCGCTTGTTTTTGTCTTCTGATAGAATCACGTTACAAAGTTACAGTGTATGACAAAATTACTGTTTCGTTACAGTACAGCTAGATTGTCATGCAGTATTTTTTATACCGTACAAAAGATGAATTCATATTCAAATACCTAAAATCTACAAGAAACTGAAACATGCTTGAAACGAGAGCGCTGAGATTCATTCATGATATTAAAAGTCGTAACAAGAAAAAAACCTTCTGTTTAGTTTCCACTTTTTCGTATAATAGCGATTTCCATGTGTGAACATATTTGCATAAGCCTTCTGTACCTAGTCGTACTCCATTCACACTGCCACTACAGCCACTCACTTCTTAGCTTAGAACTCTAACGCTCGTGCCAGTTAGAATAGGCCGGGATAACTTTTGTTCAATGCTCGAAGACAGCGAAGACGCAGAAGACGCAAAACTTACTAACAGTGGTTTGATGAAAACTGAGCATAATTATCCAGTAGTATGTTGGTCTTTCTTAAAATATGAAAATAAATAGTGCCTTATATGTATACATTTCTGAAGTCGAAACTGGGATAACATGCTACTCGATTCATGTTTTCTTTTAAGCAAAATTTGATTACATGATACCTGTAACAACGAGCTGCACTTTGTCAGTTATACCAGCTGAGGATTTATAATTAATGTTACATCCATATATCCCATTATCAGCCGTGGTCACATTGGAGATAACTAGTGTGGCTGTCGACTCCACAGATACCCGTGATCCATAGCGAGCGTGAGGGTACGATGGAACTTTACTTCGTGTTCTGTCATATTTGTTTTCTTGAATAAGTTCCACTCGACTACCACCACTGAATACTACCCAGACTGGTGAGTAATATGCTAGATCAGCAATCCTGTTATCCACGGTATAGTCCCACACAAACCTAGTGGTGGATCCACTTGATACATACAGCACTCGTGGAGGAAGCTGAGTGAAACGTGCTGCTCCCTCTGAGATACAAGTAAATGAAGTACACAAATGTTATTCGTCTATATTTCACAGAAAGAGAAAATATATAGCCTGGTTGGTAAATACGGGATTTTCATGGACTGTATACCAGTCGAACAATATTCTTAGTATGTGTTTATTTGTTTACACTATACTACTAATAATAATAATGGTCTTTAATTCATTGATAAAATACATTCATATGTTACAATTTAATCTAATAAAATACGGAATACTAATTATAATCTAAATACAAATACAATTGTGTATACATATTAAATACTGTCAACGATACTCATAATAATAATAGTTGTAATCATATATTAAATTAAGTAACTAATATAAAAAGGCAAGTAAAACTCTAGAATGTTATTCCTAACATTTGATCTATTTATTAATATATACAACTATGCTAGCCTGCGAAAGCAACCGCCTGTTGCGCGCTCACCCAACGCGCTCACCCAAACAAGAGAAGCCTGCTGGGTGAACACACAAGAAGCAGCCACCCCCGCAGGCTAGAACTATACATGCGAGGTTACAATAGGTGACAATTAAATAGAAAGGATTGGACAGCCAAGTTGTACTTAAAAATGAGACGATTGATGAAGCAGTTATTACAACGTGAGGTATTAACTTTAGGGAGTAGACGATGCTTCTTTCTAAGATTATATTGAGAAAACTTTAGCTTTCGGAAGGAGATCATTCATGGGATGTAGCTCGAGTTTTCTAACTTTGTTGAATGTCTACTTATACTGTCTCTCTAACAGACTATATGTACATTAATATGCTTAGATATATATTTACGTTTGAAACAACGCGATCTAAAAAAAAACCTGAATGGTAGTAAGTTCAGCATCAGATGCAGCATAAACGGAAAGGCCATATAGGTAATGTTAAGTAGAACGATACTGTAAAATAGGTGATCTACTTCTGTCTGGCTATATCCTTCTTTTCTCAGAGATCTAAGTACAAATAGGCATTTATTAGCCTTGTTGAGCTTACTTCTTACGTGAGAGGAGAATCTACAGTTCGATTGAAAAGTCACTCCTAAAATAGTGAGCTCCATGCATTGGGGTATGTTTCTGATAATTGCCGTAGGCTCTAAGTTATTTTTCTTTCGGAATACAAGTTCCTTACACTTAGTCGGATTACATGACATAGAATTTAGATCAGACTAATCAAACAAAAAATTGTTGAGCAGTTTCTGTCGAGATGGCTGCACAATCTTTACTGGGGACCAATATCGTCGAATCATCCGCATACTTGACCAAAGAGCAGTCATTACAAAGATCCAAGTCGTTTAAGAAAATTTTGAACAAGTATGGGCCACTCAGACACACTTCCCTGTGTAGTCCCTATATTGACGCATTTCCAATCACAGATAATACCGTTTAAGAAAACTGATGTACCAGTTGATGATCATAGGGTGCAGTGGCCACGTTTTAATTTTCTCACACAGGATGTAATGGCTAACCGAGACAAAGGCCTTCGAGAAATCCATTGCAAATAGTCTAACTGCAGTAGAGTTTGTATCATCCAGTTGTCCGTATATCCTATGCTGTATGCAAAGTAAGGCAGAGTTTGTATCATCCAGTTGTCCGTATATCCTATGCTGTATGCAAAGTAAGGCATCGGTACACTTACCCACCTCCCGATAAGCAAACTGTGTAGTGCTAAGGTGCCCCTCTACATCATCTTTACAAAAGGTGCGGAATACCACTTTCTCAAATGCTCTAGCAATCAATGGCATTACATTACTGCCACGGTAGTCCGAGTTGTGCACAGGAATATCCACTTTAGGAAGGGGATTCAAGTTGGCTTCTTTCCAAAGGCGGGGCCAGGTTTGCAGGCGTAAATATTAGTTCCATAACTCTTTGACTACAGGTGCCAAGTCTGGTGCGTAATCCTTCCGCACCCAAAAAGGTATTTCATCAGGTCCAGGAGCAGTTCTCTTCAAATTGGAGAGTGAACTCATAACCTGGGGAATATAGTAAGCTGAGGTATATTCTTGTCTGTACTTACCACAATGGGTATAGGAGTTTTATAATCCTGGTCAGAACACAAGTTACCAAAGTATTCGTTGAGTTGCACAAGTGTTTCACAATCAAATGTCGGTTGGGGTGAGTATTTTCGTCTAGAAAGTGCGTCCACGTTTTTCCACCATCCTCGCGTTCCAATTTCTCCCAAGGATCACAAGTTCTTCCGGTTCAATGAAATAATCTCGGCAATCCTCTTACTCAAAGTTTGGATTCTGTCACGATTAGATAACTTTTTTCTTTATCAGATATTTGATAAGGGGGGTAATCCAAACAGGATCTCTGGAAGATATGGGAACAGTTCTTAACGGGAGCATTGAGAGGTCCATTATTGAACGTATAGTATCGTTCAGCTTAGAAGTGGCAACATCGATAACACTAGTTGCCGTAACAATATCGCCCCATTCAACTTCTCTGAAATGTATGTGAAATTCTCTCCTCCTATGTTCCCGACAGTCTCTAAAAACACGCTTAAGCGTACTGGCTTTAGCTTAAGGCCTAGTGGTAAGATAACTCCTCTGTGGTCTGTGCGTATAAGGACAGCAATAGCATACAGCAATAGACTAATAGGTAGTGAATGCTGCTGCTCAGTTAAGGAAATGTATCAGAAGAAAACCTACAGTAGCTCTTTGGCAGGAAAAATAAATTACTGGGTGACAATAATGTCAAGGTGTGATGTGTATTAGATGAATCTATTGTGTAGCTTTGGGGCTATCTTGCCCGGTTCATTTTCAGTTTGTCGCGATATATCAAAATTTTCACGGTTAATACCATAGGGTATAAATTACTCCCTAATTTTAACTTGAAATTTCACGCGTAATTTGTAATTTCACATGTGAAATTTCAAACGCCGCCTTCGCGCGCTTAAAATATTTGTTTTCTGTATCGCAATTTGCCCTCCATAATATTGCTAAACTAAAGCGGCTCGGGAAATTATTTCGATTTTGACAAACACGCGTGAAATGTATTCCTAATTTCACTCGTCCCCATCTGATTACCTATACAAATTCCCTGAATCTACCAAGTCCCGACATTTTCTAATGATAAGCAAAACAAATGCTGTTCTCTGGAAACAGGCATGCATATATTGGAGTCCGATGAAGCATCGACACCGGAAATCAACTCTTATTGAAATATGTTCATTTGTATGTTTTGAACCCTGCTGTCACTTTTCAATTTCTAACTATATTGATTTGACTTTATCGAAGGGAATAGAAGAAAATCATTTGTTGCTAATCATGTTGATAAGAGGATAGACCTTGCTCTTTGGTAAATAGTCATTATCTCCGCCCCAAACTATCAAACTATACGCTCACACTGAGTCCGACTAAACTACTCTGGTGACGCGTGGAGTCAAGTTACAACAAAACATGAGACTAATAAGGAGCACTGAAGGAATTGTGGTAAAAATACAAACGAAGAATTTTCTAAAGGAAGAATTAGGTTGAAGTAGTTAATCTCCCAGTGTCAATAATGAAACTTTGAACTCTACAAAAAAACTGAGATTTAGTTTTAAAATTCACTGAAATATCACTAGGCCCAACAATAAGTAGAGCATACTTTTGAGAGTCAGTAGCTTCAACCCAAGTATTACCTAAAAGGCGAGCAGCAGAGGCAAAGAGCAAAAGTATTTTAAGGGGTTACTGAAGTGAAAATTTTAGTAAAAGTCTGTGAAAGGGGTACCAATTTTTTTTATGTAAGGTGTATGAAAGGGTTACCTTTTCTGTCAAAAATGCTATATAAAAGGGTTTGGACCTCGGGGCGGAGCCTCCCAGTATAAAACTTTGTTGAGTACCCCCCCCCCCCCCCCCCCCCCCCGGGACTCCTCCCCATCGACAACCACTCTTTGACGGACAGGGCTGAGTCAGCCAAGTTCTAATTCAGCATCGCGTAGTTGGTTTGGAAGACCATGAGAATGTATATTACGTTATTATATTTCTTTTTGTATTGTACGTATTTGCTAGCTACCGAATAAACTTGTTGTTGTTGTAAAAATATGGCAGACGACTTTGTGAACATGAAGCAAAATATATCAGAATAGATGGATATAGCTCTGGAAATCACTGGTCCAGACAGAGTTCATGATCATACTGTAATGTATATACCCTTATAATACTAGATGTCCTTACATGGTACTTGATCTAGACTTGAATGCTACTTGATTTGTCTTGAAGTATACTTGTTATTGTTACGCATGTATTTGCACTGTATTTGAATATACTTGACTGATCTTCAAGCCTTTCTTGAAGTAGTCTTGCCACAATACTTGTGGTGTACTTGATGTCAAGTACAACTCGAGTAGTGTATTGAAGTGTACTTGACTTGTATGTTTCGTATTCTTGCATATCAAGTACATATCAAGTAGGTGTACATGAAATGTATTTGCAACATACATTTTAGCAGAACATGAAGTCTTGTGTGACAAATACATATCAAGTAGGTGTACATGAAATGTATTTGCAACAGACGGCAGGTCTTATATGATAAGTATATATCAAGTAGGTGTACATGAAATGTATTTGCAACATACATTTTAGCAGAACATTAGGTCTTGTGTGACAAGTACATATCAAGTAGGTGTACATGAAATGTATTTGCACCAAACAGCAGGTCTATATATGACAAGTACATATCAAGTAGGTGTACATGAAATGTATTTGCAACATACATTTTAGCAGAACATTAGGTCTTGTGTGACAAGTACATATCAAGTAGGTGTACATGAAATGTATTTGCACCAAACAGCAGGTCTATATATGACAAGTACATATCAAGTAGGTGTACATGAAATGTATTTGCAACATACATTTTAGCAGAAAATTAAGTCTTGTGTGACAAGTAGATATCAAGTAGGTGTACGTGAAATGTATTTGCAACAGACGGCTACTTGATATGTACTTGTCATATATGACCAGGTGTACATGATATGTATTTGCAACAGACACATTAGCAGAACCTTATGTCTTGTGTGACAAGTACATATCAAGTAGGTGTACATGAAATGTGCTTGCATGCATACATGTTTATTAATCGTCACAGATCTGAAAATGAACTTGAAATGTGCCCAAAATATACTTGAAATGTGTACCTGCAAACTACTTGAACTGTAAATTCAATTTTCATGCAGGCCGCTAGGTCTGTATTTGCATACTATTTTATTACTGGTTGAATGGTACTTGACTGATCCTAGGGCTAGGGCTAGAGGTCTTGCAATATACTTGACTTGTACCTTTTTGTCATTGAATTATATTTGAAATGTTCTTGAAATAGACCTGTATGAATTAATGTGCCACTGAACTGAAAATTATCTTGAAGTGTACCTAGTATATACTTGAAACGTGTTAATAATGCGAGTAGTAGCATTAATTCACCTTCCAATCTCTGACTCGTTGTCAGTGGAATGGGTCCAATATTCCGCCATATTAACTTAGATGCATCACTAAAATGTTAAATTCTTGAGTGATCGGTTTCCAAGCCTTGATTACCTTGATTGTCAATGCAATTTGAAATTCATATCATATCCAAAATTGTGTAACTCCAACCGTACCGAATTCTTTTTCAAAATGGCTGCCAAGAAGGGCTTCATTGCATTATGGGATGCATTGGTGCATTGTGGGATTGATTTGAACGGTTGGCATTGCATTGTGTATTGTTGGCTATGTTGCGCAATTTTTATTTTACCAACGGTTTTCGGTACGAAGTATGTGTGATCTCTTCACGATATCTGTATAATATGGCTTCAAGAAAAGGCAAACCTTTGGAGCAAGCCTTACAAGACAAACGAGGTAAGATGGGATCATTAAATTTGTGATTTGTGATTTGTATAAACGGCTATAAAGGCTTCAACACCGGGCGGGTTCAACCCTACATCATTTACATGTATTGATAGCTGTATGCCCTGCTGGCAGAGGTCTCTTTCTGTCTTGGTAAAATGGAAACGAGAAACATTAATTTTTACCAAGAAACGAGACCACAAAGACAGAGAGAGACCTCTGCTAGCAGGGAATATTTGAACTTGAATAGTAATTCTTTTATTAACGAAGTGATTGTATATACGCCAGGTTTTATATCATTTTATAGCGGCATTTTACATGATTTTTCGAATCGCGAAGCATTTTACCGTGGGCCGGTTCCAGAGGCCCTCGCTTGGAGAACTAGTACTATATCGGTATATATAGAGAGAGTGAGATGAAGAGACGGCTGAGAGGTTTAATTAATCCTCTGGTACAGGGTACTAACATTTACGAGAAATAAATATAACCTACATATCATGAATAACTTAAAGGTGTTATGTCACGGTACATGGTACAGTGTCCAGACATTGAATTGACAGCTTCATTGTGTAACATCCAATGAGAATCAATCAAAATAAATTGCCGAATCGGGTGACAGGCATGATTCACATGCGAGTTGTTTACAACTGTAGAATGTAGTTTAACACATTATATGGCGAGATTTACGGGAACTTTATTCTACCTACATTGTACATGTACAACCAAGATAAACGGCAGTTATGAATGGTATCTATATTTCATTATTTTACTCGCTTGTATTTTTGGCCGTGTTTCTAGTCATAAACAGTCCGAATTCTATCAAAGTGAAGTCGCTAACAGCCCGCGTGTTTATGTAAATCTTAAAGATTACAATTTTTTTTTTATCAATATAGCTGTGGCGATAAAGGTGCTTGTCGAAGAAAAAAGTTGAGCCTAAACGACAAGGATGTCCAATCATGTAAAACGGCGCCACATGGTTTTGCTGTCTGCAGCGAAAGAGCGAGAAGATGGCAGCGCAGTCAGGTATAATGTTGTTGAAAATGCCATGTCGTTATAACTTGAAACGTTGCCAATATTGTCTCATGAACTCTGTTCTGATCTACGTACTGGCCAATCCAAACCCTGTTCTGGTTGTAACTCAAAAAGCTTTCAATTTCTTGCATTCTTCCCTGCCGGGAGGCAGCACTCGTGATTAAACAAATAACTAAAACTTATTTAGGACATCTTATATCTCCAAAAGGAGGCTAAGATGAGTTCAAACAGAACACTGATGGAAGCCGATTTAAAAATGAATATCTCACCGCTCTGAGAATGTCGTTCCGGGCCGGAATCATCAGCAGTACCGTGACATAGCGACTTTAACCGTTTGAAAACTCGTACGCGTCTTGCGTGATGCCCGCCACGCGCCAGGAACCCATTGCGGTGTATTAAATTTGATAATTACATGTAGAAGAGCGAAATGAAAATCCACTGGAGAGTTTTCGGTAAGGAAAGAATACATTTGGATGTATTCCTCTTTTACCCGGTCGTTCACCATTCCAACCGAAATGACCTAACATGTTGCACTATTAAATAAACCTACTTGTTCCACGGCCTGTCTGCAGCCAGATTTCCAGCATATTTTAATAAAAATATTTTTTTTTACTGTTATTAAATGCATGAACATAAATGTATCTGTATTGTATTTAGATGCTCTTAATTAATTTCAATCACATCTTTCAATTTAACAGGAAACAGAAACTGCATGGATGGAGACAAAATTGTGATTTTTTAACTTAAGTTGAAAACGCCAATCACAGCCATGGCAATAAGTTAAAATGTAAAACATGACAAAGAGCTGTACAAGTATGCGAAGAAATTTTGTAAGTATTACTTATTTATGCCAAACAAAATACATTTCTTTCCAGTAACAGAGCTAAAAATAACGGCCGGTCAGTCGCCGGTTAAGATCAGTATTTGGTTGAAACTGTAGTAACATTGACCGGTCAAAATGACTGGCCGTGCAGTAATTTAATTCATCGACCTGGCTTTTTTCTTGCCAACTTCAATTTTTTTATTGATATTTCCCAATACTTGAAACAGATTAAATAAGCATAAAAATATAAAACAATTAAATCAATGATTTATTTTGTTTGGCTGGCAAATAATTAATTTAGCTACACATTGTCATTTAATTACCAAATTTAAATGCAGAATTTCTTAATCTCACAGTAAATAATCGGGGACTTAATGTAATTTAGACATGGTCAAATATCCTGTGACTATAGGGGGCCCTGTGGCGTGCAGTGGGGCCCCTGGGTTGGTTGCATCCAGGACTTTTAGTGGTTGTTATTGCTATTGGCTGAAGTTTGCTGCCAGTTGCACGTCGCTGTTTTTATTTTACACTAAAAGTTACTCAACTGTTTTGTTGATCATAGCACTGAGATATGTAGATAATATATTGGCAACAGGGCTATTTTCCCAGTTCAATTACCTACTGTATATAAGTACATTGCAAGAACCCTAAGATCAGTCAAGTACATGTAGCATTCAACCAGTAACAAAAGAGTGCAAATACAGAACTGCAGGAATGTTGAAATTACAGTTCAAGTAGTTTGCGGGTACACGTTTTAAGTATATGCTAGGTACATGTACATTTCAAGATCATTTTCAGTTCAGTGGCGAATTAATAAATAATATTGTTTGATGTTTCACATACAGGTCTATTTCAAGAACATTGCAAATATAATTCAATGACAAAAAGGTACAAGTCAAGTATATTGCAAGAACTCTAGGATCAGTCAAGTACCATTCAACCAGTAATAAAATAGTGTGCAAATACAGACCTAGGCCTACATGAATATTGAATTTACAGGTCAAGTAGTTTGCAGGTACACATTTCAAGTATATTGTGGGCACATTTCAAGTTCATTTAGAGGTATATTTCTAGAACATTGCAAATATAATTCAGTGACAAAAAGGTACAAGTCAAGTATATTGCAAGAACTCTAGATTAGTCAAGTACCATTCAACCAGTAATAAAATAGTGTGCAAATACAGACCTAGGCCTGCATGAATATTGAATTTACAGTTCAAGTAGTTTGCAGGTATACATTTCGAGTATATTTTGGGCACATTTCAAGTTAATTATAAGATCTGTGACAGTTCTTTGATGTTTAATTAATTCACATACAGGTCTATTTCAAGAACATTGCAAATATAATTCAATAAAAAAAATGGTAAAAGTCAAGTATTTTGCAAGGAGTCTAGGATAGGTGAAGTACCATTCAACCAGTAATAAAATAGTGTGCAAATACAGATCTGCAAAAGTATTGAAATTACAAGTCAAGTAGTTTGCAGGTATACATTTCAAGTATATTTAGGGTACATTTCAAGTTAATTTTTAGATCGACTAGATAAAATAAAATGTGTATTTGATGTTTCAAATACAGGTATATTCCAAGTATATTTCAAGAATATTGCAAATATAATTCAATGACCAAAAAGGTACAAGTCAGGGAGGGTCAAGCATATTGCAAGGAGTCTAGAACTAGTCAAGTAGCATTCAACCATTAACAAGTAGTGTACAAATACAGACCTGCATGAACTTTGAAATTACAATTCAAGTATTAATCAAGTATCAGCTACAAGTACACTTCAAGTCTGGTTTAGGTACTATTTCCCCCTAACTCTGAATTGCTTGTCCATTTGTGCAAATATTGCTCAAGTAGTAAACTGGAACACTTCAAGTACTATTTTGCAAATATATTTCAAGTACTTACCAACTACATAACAAATATGTACTTGATGTTTCAAATACAGGTACATTACAACCATAAAACAAATATATAACAAATATATAACAAATATAAAACAAATATAATGAAAGTACAAAAAGGTCCAGCTCAAGTATACTCTATACTTTAGTCATCAAGTAGCTATAAGGGATCAAACAAATATAGTTCAAGTACACTTTTCAAACACAATGCAGGTACCTTGCAAGTACAAAAAAAATATAAACTGCAAATACACATCAAGTAGTCTTCAAGTATTGCTTATTTTCATAAGTTTGGACATTCTGTGCAGTCGTCCGTAATGGTTATTTCAACCAGTTGTTCGTATTAATCATGTTAACGCTTTAGTTCGTTAAGTATGAGGCACATTCAGTCATATACTAATAAAGACAACAATTATGTATACTTACGATTCTGAACAGGAAGCAGAAGAAATATCGCTACAATACGGAGATGTGCAACGCTTTTAAAGCGAATAAAATCGTCATACATCTCAGAAGGTACTCTGCTACGTAATTAGTGCACTTGACTGGCAACAAAATTCTTTCGAAAGCGAATGACCGAATTCCTTTCTTCAAATAGCCCCTTCAACACGATTCTGTAAACAGATTTCAAATTAACATTTTCAATACTTTCCATTTGTAACTAGAACAAAAGGTTAAAAGTTCAGTAGATACCGTCACACAAGTGTGTTTCATTTGTTTTATCCAACCTTGACAAATAATGAAGATCAGATCGGGCTGAAGGATAATTTCAGCTTACGACTGCGACATACTCTGAAGGTAACTATCAGCATTTGAAATAGGCTGTCGTGAGGCTTCAAAATATTGGTTACGGATTTATTAGTGTCGAGAGTGTGGCGTTAGCCGTCGCGATAGACGTTAACTGAAATTGTACCGTGTAGTATGACCTTTTTCCGGTTTACTTGGAAATTATAAACATGAACGGCTTATCAGTAAAACACGTTAATCTAAGTATCTCAAAACTGCAGGTAACTACTGACACGTGCGTCACTGATGCACTACATGTACAGTAGTCCCAGTCCCCGCGTAGTCCCAGTCCCCGCGTGTGGGAGGCCGGATAGGAATACTTCGTCTATAGAGAGAAAAATGAAAACACCCAGGAACGCCGGAAGCAGGCTACGTTTTGGTGAACTGCACATTAAGATACTATATTTCAAATGAAATTCCTCTGCTCTTTCAGAATAACTACTTTTGCACCTTGAAGACAGGATGCGCGTGCGCAAGGTGGTGTCTATGCTATCAGTAGATAACTCATCGCCAGAAATTCGAGACATGGTTATTGCGCAACACATATTGACCCCTGTTCACTGTGTGAAATGAGTCGTGAAAATTTACAGAGAAATGTATGGGATCCTAAACATTTTCCTTATTTCTCATGAAATACGGTACAATCGTAAAAATGTGCGATCGACGCATTATTCAGTTTTGATATTTTCAAATCCAAGTAGTACACTTTCACGGTGGGCACAAACGACCATAAAAACGGCATCAGTTCTATATTTTAAAAAGTTTTCAATGCAGACGATTGAATTTTTGTAGAAGGATGTAGAATCGCAAAAGGAATATAACCTGTTTTTGTAAGCTATGTTACTACCATCGTGACGTCACAATGACGTCATTTATCCATTTGTAATACGTTTCTTGTCTCTAAAAACGAAATGTCGTATATTGTTAAAATCTACTCGTGATGAGAATGAAGGAATCGAAAACCCGATGTCGATTGGTTAAGGAAATCAAAAGTTATGAAAGTTTGAATTTTGTCCTTTTCCCGCCAAAATTTGGCGGGAAATAAACACCACAAAAGCATTTATAAAAACATCGCTTCATTCAATTTTTAGAGTTGTAAATATTGTTGCATGACATTTTGTCCAATCATAAAACACGTTGGTGGCTAAAATCGTATGTTTTTTGAATTTTGATTTTTTGTCCATAACCGGCTTAAAATTGAAGTCATATTTTCAGCAACATACTTTTTTATACATGCCCTTAGAAAAAAATCCTTTGAGTGATTTTCGAGTTTTAGTGATGAAATGCGCTAGTCTGGCACTCAAAACCCACATTATTTTCTTTTCTTGATTTTTTAACAATAGGCAGCCTTATTTAGGTATGACACCTGACGTCACTAAATATGACGTCATAGCAACAGTCATTCCTCTATAACTTTTGCTATTATATTCGTAGAACGTTCAAATTTGCGCCAAAGGTATGTGTGTCATGAAGGCCCTTTGATGGTGTAGTCTGTTTGTAACATCTATTAAAGGGGGAATTTTACCAAAAAAGGAGGCATCACTTATGACGTCACAACAACGTCATCATACTAACATAAAACACCTAAAATATGTAGTTTCATTTTGTTAACAAGTCATCAACATTTCTTCAAATTGAGACTATAAGTAAAGAAATGGTTTTAATTTTAATTATTTGTCCACGCTCACTGATGCCGATTTTGACGTACTTTATGCCCGACGTGTTTGATGATTCCTTTCTTTGATTTTAGAGGAAGCATAAACATTCGCATTTATTTACAGTGGACATTAAACGATTTCCAGTAAAAACATGCAAATAACAGTTTATAAAATGTATCTGCTGCAAATCTACAACTTTAGCAAAAAATGTGCGCACGAAGAAATGCTATTTACAGTGATCTCCAGTGATCTTGCAACCCCCTGAACCCACCTCTTGCATCCTATATTTCACATTTTCTCGGAGTGCATGCTCCCTAACCCCTCTAGAAAACTCACGCTCGTCCACTCAAAACCCGCGGGCCCATATGATGATCATTTCATGAGGAATTCAGTTTTCAGCAACGATACGACCTGTGGTTTGCATCCCTTCACAAGTGACTTCGTACTTCTCTTGCTTGGGGGAACGAAGTCGAGTTTAGAGAAAATGGGAAATCCCATCCCGTGACGTTGGTTGCAACAGTTTGTTTCCGCTTCCTGATTGCTATTCATTCAGGCGATTTTCGAGCGATTCAGGATTGAATGTTTGATTCGATTTCAAGGCTGTTTCGCCACCTTGTGTTGGTTGAGATATATGTAACGAACGTGACGTCATTTCGGCCGCGCGATTTGAATACCATGTTATAGAGAGCAAAGTAGGGCAACTTTCACGGCTTGTAAAATCATCAATTTTCCCCCGACTTTTCAAGCTTTGGAATATCTTTAATATACTAAATATATATTAGAAATATGCGATTTATTTTGTTTGCTTCATATATAAGTACTTTAATAAGTTTCCTTTTTTACACCGAAAGTGCAGGACGTTTTCAGTATTTGGAAAATTGTAAAAATGATGGACTCGTTGGTGGCTTTTGTTACAGAAGACATGCTCGAGAATTCCGCGACTTTCGCTCGGCAGACGCGCTCCAAAAGACGCCCAGACAAAAGATACGCTGGAGAACTTTACTGCAAGGACGAGTGATGGGTCGTTACACGCTTTTGCCTTCTGATTGGCCCTCTTTCTTGTGGTAAAATAGAGGGCCAATCAGAGTCCAGTCATATATTTAATTCAGTAAAAGTTCACACTTTCGGCGAAGTCCAGTGTTCAAAGACAACCGCCATCAGTATGTCTATAAATCGCATCACAAATAGCAGAGTGATGTATTGTTTGGAAGACCTAAAGTCCTGGCAAGTATCTTAATTGTGCTTCTTTCCTCGGTTTGAAACAAATTTTCGAAACTAAAACGGATTATCTGGCGATCTGTTTATCGTGTCGTGTCTGGTTTTAAAAGCGATGTCTCGTGTTGATAAACATTACAATTGTTATGCTAATGTACCAATCATGGTTTCAAAAGGCCGCTTTGTGTCAGGAACCAACGGATCTCTGGTTGGACATTAATGACGTGCAGTGAACATCGCTATGTCAAGATTTACACGCTTGAATGTGGATCACGCCTCAGAACTCGTCCTAACAGTAAACCTCTTCATGCAGCGGCTGTTTTGTCTGGGTGACTTTAGGAACTCAGGCAAATCCGCTGGATTTTCGAGCATGCTCTGAAGAGGAACTGATTTTCCACCATGCGTTTAACAATGACTTAATGCTGAATGGTGAAGAAAAATTGGGACGAAAAATGGGGAGATAGAAGTGGACAAAATAAAATCTTAGGACATAAATTAAAAATTGGTCGTAAATTCCCGACGTCTCAGCTATATATACAACCTTCTTCAGGGGAAATTCGTAACTAAATGTTTGTTTTGGAGAACTTTTAAGTTCATGGCAGCTAAAAAAATAGGACCATTAAAGTGCCCCTAATACCCAATTTATATATATATGAAATTTGAAAGGCTTTGAGTACTTCTGCGAAGAAATTTTCGGCTTACAGAGAATACTCTATGTTCTATGCTTGTTTGAAATGGTGAAAAGTTGACCTTTCCTGACCCATGACCAGGTAAGAAAAAGACTGGGTCGATTCCTGATCTTACGTCATCCAATTCATTCGGCTTTGCAATAACTTGAATAAATATTTAGCATTTTGTCTAAAATAACTGTTTTCTTTACTAAAAACTCACAGACTGTGTATATATTCTCTATATATCGATGCTGTTGTGATAGAAAGGCGCTATGGACAATAATGCATTATTAATAATAGACAATAATGACAGCTAAAATGACAGCAAAATTGTCGACTTCCGGTCTCGTTAACCAATCAGCTCAAACTGTTCAAGTGCACATGCTTGAACACGGAGCCGCCTGGCGCCGCATAATGTAATGTCGATGATGGTAATCGTGAAAGGTCAACCGGAAGCCACAGACTGTGGATATAATTAATTCAAGGTTTTTACTGGGCTCCCTATCAGCAATTCCAATTCCCTATCAGCCGATAGACTATTGGTACTTTCGTTAGAATTGTTAAACAAGAATCCTCTCACGGGCGAGGTTTTGGTTCGACAAAGCTTCCAACAGTTCCTTTATAGTTCTGTAATATAATGAGCAGACTGAAGTTTTGGGAATGAGGGTAAAGCTTTTAATTAGAGATAACCAGCAGGCATTTCAGTTAATAATATTTTTAATCCAAAAAAATACCAATATGGACTCGAAATGGACTCATCATTTATAGAAAGAACAGCAGATAAAGTTACAGAGAGGCACACGAATTGACCACACTTCCAGAGGTTTTCTAGAGAGAACAGCCGCGGAGAAAGAGCTGCGAGGCGGCGATCAGCGAGCTGCGATAAATTAAAGAGCCGCAGGGTACATACTGTAGAAATACCAGTAGTGAAATATAGTCGGATACCTCCATCACAGGATGGACAGGATACAACTTATAATATGGGATAAATATAAACATTGAGACAATTATCTATTAGTACTCGGAACCGCCAGTATAACAGAACAGCAGACTAAATTGTAAACGTGTGCTACATGAATAAGTAGTTTTTACAGTAAAGGGTCAACTTCTTTAATTTCATACGAGAAAAACAAAAATATTAAATTAAAATTACATATATATACTAGGGGAGCCGGAGAATGAAAGTCACCGCGCTACCGGCCACTCCTAAAGACTGCTAAATTCAGCTAATAATTCTTCCCTTTGGTTATTACTATAAGAGGATTTCAAATGAAAGTGTCTTTCATCTTCAATCTCATTGGGGATACACCATCAGAACTCTGAAGAAGGGTAGTCGAAAATCCTGGAACGCAAAATATAAAAAAAAACTGCCTTGTACTTGCCAACCGACCGGGATCCTAATGAAACGCGAAACACATCCCAATATATACGCACACCATTCAATTTCTAGGTAACAATAAATGTTCAGGATTCATTAGCAACATTTGAACAAGATTCGCTACTCATGTATTAGTAAGGTCAACCGACCGTAAAGTTATGCAGAATATTCAAATTCAAAAGGACACTGGTTATTCTAACTTAACTAGAAAATATCTAGCCTACATGAACCTCAATGTTTCCCCAACATGAGCTACCACCATACGAGTATATGTACCCCAATCTAAAACACAGCCGGCTTCTATAATGTCGAGTGCTTTGAATTAGAATACCAAGAAAGACAGACACAACAGAGAAATTTCACAGCAGTTAATTATGTCATTTCAGAAAATTTACTTTAGAAAGCGGCATATCTACAACATGACCCAATCCTTTCGAAGGCATCGACGCATCTTCTCCGATAACAGTTTGTTCTTCACAGTCAAACCGACTACAAACGGCCGTCAATACATCTGCTACAGTATGACCAAATCCTTTCGAAACCTTGGACACGTACCACAAACGTCCGTCAATATATCTTCTGAAAATCAAACGTCATTCAGAAAAGTCAACGCCATGCTCGATCCATAGGTTAGCGCCACGCTAACCACCTAACCCCAATAACTCGTTCTGCACATGCGTGCATCCACGAGTTAAATACGTATGACGAGGCTAGGAACAAGAAACAAAGTGATGAGCGTTGACTGATTCCCTCGCCCTCTAAGAAAAAACTAAAACTGCGACCTGTCTGAGAGGACAAAATAACTTATCAATAAGGGCATTTTATTTTTGACAGAAATGCCTTTATAAAGCAACGCCGTTTAGTTTCGTGATCGAATTTAATAATTTCCAGGTAGCTTTACCACTTTTCATCTTACATCACAAGTTATGGACTTTTGCTTACACCCATTTGGGTTAAAGAGCTATCATGTTATAATTTTGTGTAAAGGATTTTGGTCTTTATTTCCTATTTTAGTTTGCAATTTACATGTTGGTGTTTTCATGTATTTTATAATGAATAACAAAAACTACTTTAAAGCCGTATATACGGGTTGTTTGACAATTTACACCCACATTCCGGTCATTTCAGTTGGAATGTAAATGTAAACATTCCTTCGATTCGTCCCATGGAAAATTAAAGCCGGTGATATATAGTCTTTAGAGGTAGTCCAAAATTCCCAACCGGTACGATCGACCGCGAAGTTTGTGTTCCATTTACGCCACGTACTAGTTCCAGGCCTTACGATGAGATTCTGCCGCCGCAGCAAAATGTCACGCAGATGCGCTTTTGAAGAGCCGGTCGCGCGCGCGTCTCCCCAATTTCCCGCCGAAACTAAAAGAAAACAGAGGCAACACCCGTTTATTATAATGTTTCGCGAAAAACAAGAAAACTAGTAAGCCTAAGACTTTAACAGGTTGAAGTTTACCGAGTTTTAAAATTATTTACTAAAAAGTTTAAGAACTCGGAAAGTTATATTTGAAGTGCAGAGCCTTCGTTCTTTTGGCCAGCGGAGCATAACGTTATGCCGCGGTGCACACAGCGGTCAAACGTCTGCGCGTGCGTATTACGGTCAGTCTGGTGGGCGGCCGCGCGAATTTTCCGCGCAAAATTTACCTTGAAACATATTACAGTGAACTTCTACCTCTTTTCACAGTCGACGGGAAATTGAACAAACTTCAAACTGTGAGTTTACCAAATGTTTTCGTAATTTACCAAAAAAGTTCTCAATGTTTGAAAACGGGTGTGCGAACAGTGACGGCCGCCGGCTTGCTTTGAATTTGTTTTGGAATAAGTTGTTGTTGCAAGACTTTTGACGCATGCGCAGACGTTTGACCGCTGTGTGGCCGCGGTGTGGCGTGGAACTGATATGTACACAGGTAGACCGCAAATGATCTGGAAGTCACCTAGACGGTTGCTGTGTAAAATGGAACACGTTCAGTTAACGTTCCCAAACCGAATTTCCCGATTGCAATATTCGGTTCCATTTACACAAATTCAGACCGACCAGACTGTCGATGTAATTAGTAAACAACCACGATCAAATATCTATTTTGAGATGACAGGTCTGGTAAATACTGCGCATGTCCAGTCAGCGGTAGAAATCACGGGAGAAGCTCTAAATGCTCCGAGGTGGTTTCGTTCTGTTTAAAAACTCGACACATCGCAAAAAGACCGGGGGTTAAGGGGGAAACCTCAAGAGCTATTAATTAAGAATTAGTTTAGTCAGCAAGCGAATTGAATTAGGGACTAGTTTATGGTAAGCACTTAAAAATCGAAGATTGTGCTTTTCTGCAACAATGCTTTGAAGTCCAAATTTCGAGTGAAAATTCAACCAAAATGATGCGCGCGAGCGTGATTCACGCATGCGCATGCGTTCAGTTTGCTGACCTGTCCTGAAGATGTTTACCAGATTGCACACTAGCCATTAAATTTGCATTTAAAAACATTTTGACGAAACTTTTTAGTTGTCTTTGCTGCGAACCTTATAATAATTTCATCTTTTCTAAACACGTTCGGCTTTTCTTCCGGGCTCTGTGACTGATTCTCTCGTGGTTTAAAGAGATTTCTCTCCTGGATACCAGATGTTCCGATAACTCTTCACGCTTTTCGAGGTTTTAATGGCGCTAATAAATGCTCATGTGCAAGACAAATAAACCTCTGGCAGCAGGGGTAAGATAATTTAAAATAAATTAAACAAGAAAATGCACAACATTTTAATTCGAAGCCTTGCGTTGTGCCTCGGTCATCAGTACGAAAGCAATAAATCACACATTTTATGTGCTTACTGGCAAAACAATGCATTATGTTGGAGGACACTCGTATAATAAATATATAAACACTGGTTTAATCAACTAAAGTAGATTAAGTTATGCTAACCGCCGTGGTAAGCGAGTAGCAGCTTCGAGCGCAAGCCCTTCGTCAGGGCAAAGGAGGGAATTGTGGTTGGGGAGCTGGTTTATAAAGTGTTGAGTGCATGGTTACCACTGAGGAAACGTGTACTTGGATCAATTAGGATCAAAGGAAGTTGCGCCAATAATATAAATGCTAATGGCTGTTACAGGAACAATAAAGAGTGTTGATGAATAAACTAACGAAACACGCTGATCTGAGTGAATTCGTGAATTCTGAAATTATATGAACTCAAAGCGTTCATTAATACCGTGAGGTGCCAAAGTGCCTGAAAATAAAGTTCTGTTCTTTGTGTTTACGGGTGTCGGTAGTACCTTGATGAAGAGAAATGCCGCATACAGTGATGTGATTAATACAATGGCCAGGAAGGTTAAAGTGGCGAACTACAGGTTTGGAGAGATCTCGGCTAGCGCTCGAAACGTCAGCTGCTACTCGCTTCCTACGGTGGTTAGCATACCTTAATCGACTTTAGTTGAATATACCCGTGTTTATCTTTCCCACCGTAACAGACCAACACTAGTTTTTACAGTAACTAGTTACCCATCGTAAGAAACTGGACACTGAAAGCGAAATAGGGCTCAAACTCGGATCCAGTACGTTAAGCTTTCCGAATGTGCTACCTATAGCTATCAACATTCCTCGTGCGTTACGTCTCAAATAAACACATACAAATATGAGGTTAGGTGAATAGAAAGAGCAAGGCTCTTTTAACAAGAACAGTTATATATGGCAAGCACCAGGACAGTAATGTTGAATGAACTGTCACTGAGGAGCAGAGATGGGAAGCTGCGCTTCCTTCATGTTCTCTCAGCTTCAACGGCGCCATAGACCCATTGCATAAATAGCGTCCAATTTAAATAGGTATCGTCCTGGAGACTCTAGCCTCGTGTTCATGTTGCTACACAAAAGCATTTTCACATGAATGCGAGACTAAAGATTGCTAGACAATGTGATTCAAATTGCATGCCATTTATGCAATTCTCTGTGAGTGCGCGGTGCAAGCTCTATTTCTTTATTCGAGTTCACGAAAAGACTACAATCTTTTCGAAAAACAGAAATAATAATAACATCTACATTTGTCTAAAATGTCCTTAGATTTAGATGATGTAACCAGGATTTACAGTGCATTATGTTATGATCTAACTCATACTAAGTTTTGATTGTAACTTTACAACAAATATGCAAAGAGAGTGTTCATGATCCTAAATGATTTGTATATCGATCATCAAGCAGAAAACTTCGCCATAGGGTTTCCTTGGTGTATTTTCCCTTCTCACTGCATCAAAATGATTATTGGACAGGTATATTTTGTGATTGATTATAGTTTAAACTTGACTATAAGTATGTAGCTTTTCGTATGTGGAAGGAAGATTCTTCGTTTTGAGAGGTTCGTACACATTTGGGTCAGGAGATGAGGCTTCTGATTGGTTGTCGATATTATGCCTTGTTCCAGAATAAAGAGGGAAGGGAGTCGGGTTGCGATCAGTTGATGAAGATATTTTCGTGGTTGGACTCAATGCCTGATAATGACTTTGTACTGGAAGATAAAGTGAAGTAGCATAACCACTAGAATTTGGACAGGACATGTCAGGGTCGGCAATAGAATGTCCCTTGTCCATGCTCCCAGAATATACTCGGGTGGAAGGACGACCAACGGGTTCGTAGTCGTCATTGTTTGTTGTTGAGACTAGAGGAGGAGCACTGTTTCGTGATGAATGAGTGTTGGCCATTTCAATTGCATCCTGTCAATTGAATACGGAATAACAGACGATAATACTTAGTATATGTTGGTCGTGCATTAAACGTTTTGCCCTGTCGCAATATATACAATCAAGGAAGTGATTACACTATGAAGCTTGATACTTAACATCGAAACATTCCTCCTTGAATGGCTGTGATACCAGAGGAGCTGGCATGTTTTGCTTTTATTCTTTTACATCTTTAAAATTGTTAACGCTTTTGACATGGTTTTGAATATTGAGAATGTAAACATAAAAGTTAGCGTACCCGGTATAATTTTGAAATGACAATCGAAACCATTTGTAAATCAATTATGAGCTTATAATAATAATAATAATATTAATAATAATGGCCATATTTATATAGCGCCATATCACCACAGTTCCATGGCGCTTTACTGATAATCCTGTCAGTGAAGTTACAGACTGCTTATATACGAGCTGCTATACCGGGTGACAATCCCCTGCTCTTTTTCGAGTAAAAGCAAAGTAAAGCAACTGTATTTAATGTCGATAAATTCGTGACAGTCTGGTGAGGCTGATAAACTTGAGGTTGACGTGGGACCTACGATTTTATGTCCTTATCCAAGAAGACGTGAAGGTCTAACCATTTGCAGTTCGAACACAAAGACAGCACCTTCTACTCAGTTATTTTAAGACCCTGAGTTTTGATCCGGCCGGGGTTTAACCCGCGACCTCCCGCACGACAGACCGGCGCTTAACCACTGGGTTGAGCGGGAGGGACTGGAGCTTAACCACTGAGCTAACCGGATGGGACTGGAGCTTAACCACTGAGCTAACCGGGAGAGACTGTAGCTTAACCACTGAGCTAACCGGGAGGGACTGGAGCTTAACCACTGAGCTAACCGGGAGGGACTGGAGCTTAACTACTGAGCTAACAGGGAGTCGGAGTAGCACAGCAAGCTCTTTAATTTAAGTCCCCTTCAAATACTGATTAGAAGTAGAACCTAGAATATTACTTACATCGTAAATTGGATTGTCTGCTTCAGCATCCGCAGATGTGCTATACAGAGAAAAACAATTGTCTTCAGAATTTTGGAAATTATTTTCTGTCTAATGGTCTATATATTGCATTGGAATTTATTATATAGTTTCGTATCTTCGAGCAAAATATACCATTTGGCAAACCACGAAGTTTTTTTAATAATTAAAAAGGAATAAATGAACTAATATAATTATACTTATTCATAAAAGCAAAATATACTGATATGACAATGTGATCATTGTATCTTTAACTTCAAAGCTAAATATTAAAGGGGCCGTCTCACCCACAGTGCTTAGCGCGCTCACATAGCATTGCGGCCATTTTCGATGCCATCGAAATCCAGACTTTTATGGCAGTGATTTTAATCTTCTCTACATCTCTGCCATCCTTCCAGCTATTGTCAACAAAATCATACTAGGTTGAACCTTTTTTATTGCTCTTCCTATTGAGCCTCTTATTTAAGAGTTTTAAATTATTTGGTCATGCAAATTTTAGTTTTATTTCAGGTGGCCGTAGTTCTCTGGTGGTGCCAGTCTCGTTCGTCCTCAACGAAAGGAAACAATTGTCCGTTTGTGTCCAAGATTTCCACCTACAACATGGAGAAGCTATTCTGACCATTAATATTTATATGTAAAGATATATTAGCGCTTAGTTCGAGTATCTACTATCTTTGAGCCGACTTGGGTTTTTGAAAACCGTGGCTGGCTCAGTTACGTGACCATGGCCACAATTTGTAACACAACTCCACTTGAAGAACAGTTCCCTAAAATTATTTTCAGGGCTTTGGCGTTTAACTTGTGGAAACAGGTCTCTCACTGGTTTCAAAGGGCGGAATTCGGGCTTTTAGACAGTTATTTTGCCGAGATTTTCGGATTCACCGGGTTGATCATTTGAAGTTTATACTCGCACGAAAGACGTCTAGCTGCATGATAAAATTTCCTATTCAAGCGAGCTGTTATTCGTTCACTGTTCTCTCTTGAACTGATTCTCTGGCACCAGCAATGAGATTTACTGCTAGCAGATGATCTCTCTCTCTCTCTCTCTCTGCAGGGAAAAATAAAACCGAGGGGAGAAACCTATCTTTTCATAATTATTATTCTCTGTTTATAGTACTGATGACAGGGTTTGGAAGCGACGGGTAAGCGGTAAATATTATAGTGAACAAAATATTATAGGCAACGGAACTCCGCTTGGTCGACCCGAAAAGAATTGAGCAATTTCCTAAAATCATTTTGAGAGCTTCGGCATTTAACATGTGGAAATAGGTCTCTCTCTGGTTTCGAAGGGCTTTCACGCCGTGATTTCGCCGAGATGATCGATCAAAGTTTATGACTCGCACAAAATTTGACAACAGCCGCCGTGATAATAATTTCCCATTGAAACGATCGAGCTGTAATTCGTGCACTGTTCTCTCTTGAACTGGTTCTATGATACTGCCAGCAACGAGATTGCCTGCTAGGAGATCTCTTTCTCTCTCTCTGTCTGCAAGTAAAAATAAAACCGAGGAGAGAAACCCCAGAGAAACCTCTCACTTTGATAAATATTAGTATTACCCGGAGAGAGTGTTCTCTGTTTATAGCAGCGACGGGTGAGCGGTAAATGTTATAGTACAGCCAAGTACTGCTGTATAACACTTTGTTGGCTTCACATTAACTTGTAAGGTACTGTTAGTTTCATCAAGGTCATCCATGTTCAAATCAAAATTATCATGTCACCAACATAAAGAATATGCTTAGTTCGTGAGCTTCCCGCCGTGAATAGGGGTCAAAGTCTCGGATATAAACAATAACAAAAGCACGCTAAGCACTGTGGGTGAGACGGCCCTTTAATTCTAGAATAAAAATGCATGTCAAAATAAGCAATGAGAATAAAATTTACGTAAAATTACACCTGATATATATGATATATGAACGCCAACAGTAGGAATACTATCACAAGGGATGATTTATGACGTCATTTATACCTGGTTAATGCAGTTGAAGAATATACTAAATTGAATTTAGATTAAACATGTAAATAGTACAAAATGTACATCTCTTCTTCAATGCTCCTTGTCAATTTTGCGTTGCACATTCAGGGTAGGTCAGGGGTTTTGTGTATACTGTATCCAAGGATTTTAAAATTCAGCATACGGTATTTTACATTGAAAATTGAATTTTTTTGGTATTTTCTGGTATAAAGTATACGGCAAGATTTTGACTTATGATTAGAATGTCACAATTTATGGTATTTGGGTATTGTGAGGAATTTTTAAAACGTATTTTGGTATATCACTACCCCCTAGCTCCCCTCCCCCCTGGCCGAGACTGCACATACTGATGATAGCACAGGCATAAAAAAAACTAGCATCAAAATATCCTCTGTTGTACTGGCCATTTTTTTAGTTACTATGGTTCATGTAAGTATCACATATCTTCAAGCTGTGGATGTTTATATGAAACCACATAGACCTATATACGAGAAAAAAAGAAAACTGTTATCTATATTATCTCTACTAAATAAAATGCTAAAAGTTAAACTTCAAGTATCATCATCTTTCTTCACATGGTCATCGCAATTCTATATTTTTTTTAAAATTATAATGATATTTTAAATTATAATGATATTCACGTAGTATCATTTTAGTTTATCTGTGAGTACCAGGTCTAGTTATATTACAGGTTTGTGGTAAATCCATTTGCAAACTTACCTTTTACTTTCTTTTAGTTTGTTTTCTGTTAAGAAAGAAGAACAATATTTAAACATTATTACTGACATGAATTACTGGTATAAAAATGACGAGGAGGTATTTTATAACAATTAAAGAACACCTAAACGTAGTTTATTTTTAAAACTCTGACGAAAATAAGTAATCTTTAATTTATAGAAGACATTGCGAAACGGTGCTAGTCAGCATAAAATACAGATTAACATACACTTTGTGTAAACTATACATGCTTAAATTCTATATACTCGTTTAACCCATCAACTATTTCCTCTTTCTTGATTGGTGGAATTGCGTCACGTGACCTGATAACTGCTCTTCACCAGACGACCAGACGACGCAAATCAGCGAATACACCTGTGAGCGTAGCGCGCGCAAGGCTCCCTTAAAATACATATTTGAAGGATTATAAAGACGAGCAGAATAGTAATATTTGTTGTAGTACTACCGCTGTTCTGTAACTGATGAGCGACCACTCTACTAAACCAAGACGAAGCCGTCCGTTGCACGTAGTGCCGACAGCGCGGACAAGGCACGAAGTTCCGAGAGAGAGAGAGTAAACATGGCTTCATGTAACGGGCGCTCATAATACAGTACAGCGGTAATACTACATCGAAATAAGATGGCGGGGACTTCAAAGGAACCACTCGGCGTTGATGCACGCATGTCACTATTCTGCTTCCTATTTAGGATATAACTAGGATATATACAGATATAAGGTTAACTCCCTACTGTCTGTCGACCTGGCATTTGTGCCCTTATACATATTGTGTACGATTTACCATTGTTTTGTAAAGACAATAACCTTCTTTTGGCTTTGAAATATGCAGTGAGTTTTGTCCTTGGACATTTATCTGTTCCTCGAAACTCACAGTTCCCTCGAGCTCCGTTCTCGGGAACTGTTCGCTTCTCGGAAGAGATATATCGGCAGACAAATATTAGTGCATATTTCAACGCCATGAGTTTATATTGATACGAATTAATCTACGAATCTATGTCATCTAAATCTATGTCTGCAACATAGTTTTCACAAACCGTTTAATGGGCGTGGGGCGCGTGTCCTCCGTATGTAAAGCAGTAACAGAAAGATAACAACAACAAGCACTGCGATTATGGTCACACATACGGCGATAATGGCTGCGCCTGAAAAGTTTAAATCAACAAATAATAATAATAATAATACTCTTTATTTGCACCACTATTTCGAATTTTACAAAACTAAAAGAAAAATTATCTTATAAATTACCATATACATATATTACAAAGGAGAGACAATGAAAGAGAGTGCAGGGGAGCTGGAGTAACCTAGGTTTTCGAAGCCAACTCCCCATTAAATAAATTTCACATAAATAAGGTCAAGGTGCGGTATTTCTGTGAAGGGGACATGACAATAAAATAAGTTAACATATAGTATTTTAATTAATCTTAATTAATTTATCTATAATACAATAATAAAAAATTATTAATTATATTAAATTATGCACTGAAGTCTATGATATAATTAATGTCAATTATATCTAAGTAAACAAAGTTGTTTGATTTCTCTTTTAAACTGGTTTCTTGAAAGATTTCTAATTGAATCTGGGATTGAGTTCCAAGTTTGTATACCAGTGAATTTGAGTGAAAATTTTCCATAGTTAGTAGAAATTGAAGGTAAATGATAGTTACGTGTGGAATAGCGTGTGAAGTGAGAATGAATATTAGAAGCTTGTTTGAAGTATCTAGAGAAGGCAGGAGGTAAGTTATTATTAGTATAATCATACATGAAAAGGGAAATTTGAGTAAATGTAATGTCTTTTAATTTTAGGATACCTAGATCTTTATATATTGGAGGTGCATGGGTTTGAAAATGCGAAAATGTCATTATTCGTATGGCTTTATTGTTTAGGACATTTAGTTGGTTTAAACAAGTTTTATATGTATTAGCCCAAGTTATGTTACCATACTGGAGATAGGGATAAATGAGCGAGTAGTACATTTGTTTGAGTGTATTTAAGTCAAGATAGTATCGTAGCTTAGATATGATTCCAATATTCTTAGATATTTTTTTACAGACGATATTAACATGATGTTTCCATGTCAGATGTTGATCTATGTGGATGCCAAGATATTTGAATGAGTCAGTTTGTTGTAATGGATGGTCACCCAATGTTATGTTTGATGGGGTTTTTCGTATTTTGGGTGATGAAATTATCATGTATTTAGACTTTTTGATGTTAATTGAAAGTTTATTAGCTTTAAGCCAATCTACTAATTGAATAAGTTCTGTATTAACTTGTTTCTCAAGACTGTTTATATTATTATTGGAGTAGAAACAGTTTGTATCATCTGCAAATAATCTTATTGCTAATAGTTCACTACAGTTTGCAATGTCATTGATATATATAAGAAATAATAAGGTTCCTAAATTTGAGCGCTGAGGGATACCACAAATAATATCAGAAGTTGTAGAGAGGATGCCATTCAAGTCAACAAGTCAAGTCAACAAAACGCTAAATGAACACACAAAACCGCAATTTCTTTGATTTCGTACGAATCAACAAACATAGGAAATACGTGTATGAATGTTTACCTAAAATTATCCTGAATTGCAGCCGTCTCCTCTGGTTCGTTCCTCCCGAGAGAGGAGACGGCTGAAATTCAGGCTAACCTAAAATGAGTTTTAATCAAAAGATGAATATTGCATCTGACAAAAGAATGGCAGTTACAGAGGTGTATTTAGGATACGAAAAGTAATAAGAAACACTGAAACGAGGATTAAATATATTCAGACAAGCATCTCGACGCCCAATAAGTTATCGTCAAGATTAATACTCACAATCGCAGGGAGAGCCGACTTGTTCTGCATATTTTTCGATTGGTTCTTAAAAAGGAGATAATAGATTTTACAGTTCATAGAAAATACAGAAAATGGAGGGGATAAAAATAATATATTTAGACACGATTCACACGTCGAACTTGATGCTCCGAATGCAATTGCGACAAAAAATAATTAGGTGGCTTCTTTTGATCTAATCAGGTTCGGCGCATGAAAAGTTCGACGTTTGTATAGGGCCTTAGAATCTTATTTAATATCCTTTTATTAATCACCTATCCTTCTAAATATTCAAAATATTCTCTGTAGACAAGACAAACTTCATAGTTTGAACGAAAAAAGAACAATCAAAGAATAATAATTTGGTGATACCATTATACATGCATACGATTAACTATAAAAAAGATAAACTAGGGACCGTTAGAACAAGGAGCCCAGGCAAGGTACCTCAAGCCAGGGGCTGTTTAAATCGACGAACATATATTTTTTAATTAATCTGAATGATGTGTAGTTAAGAGAAGAATAGAAATTACTTTAACCTGAAAGTGCTGCTGCGAATTATCTATAGGTAATAAGTTAGAACGAATGCACGAATTAAGGATTATATGTAACTTTAAAGAAATGTTTTAAAAACTGAATTATCGCAAACGCTCAAATACCTTCTGTAACGGTAGCCTCCGATGCAGACGTCTTATGTGGTTCAGTTTCCTTCCTCCCACACCAACGTCTGCGAACTCGAGCCGGTTTTTTTGTTCAGCCAATTAGAGAGGAGCTCTCATTTTCCGGGAGCTCATTAAAATGCACATCTCGTCGATATGAATAGATTCACTAGAAACCTTCAGTCGCTGAACTGAGTATTCTTGCCACCAAAGCCAGAGTTTTTTTTTGTGGCAATGGGAAAGACGTGAAGATCTTTCTTTTAGAGATATTCGGAAGCTTCAAAATCCATAGTTCAGCCAATTAGAGAGGAGCTCTCATTTTCCGGGAGCTCATTAAAATGCACATCTCGTCGATATGAATAGATTCACTAGAAACCTTCAGTCGCTGAACTGAGTATTCTTGCCACCAAAGCCAGAGTTTTTTTTTGTGGCAATGGGAAAGACGTGAAGATCTTTCTTTTAGAGATATTCGGAAGCTTCAAAATCCATAGCTAAAGTCCACATTTTATGCACTGAAATATGTTTTTTTTACCACTTGGTAACCTCTTAGCGTTTTGAAGTTATTTTCTGTTGTCTAGGCGGCTAGCACGTGATGCACGTGCAAAAATGGAAGTCAAAATAATCAGCCAATCAAATGTTTGTGTTCCCAAGGTCCACGAAGTAATTAATTAATGTTTGGGCTATGGGAAAAACCTAACCAGCAATTTGATTGGCCAAAATAAACAATCCGTAAGTCACGGAACACAAAATGTGGCTCGAGTTCGCAGACGTTGGTGTGGGAGGAAGGAAACTGAACCACATAAGACGTCTGCATCGGAGGCTACTGTAACGGCAGGTATCACAACCTTAATAATCGTTGCCTTAGTTTCATCCTTTACACTCTCTCCATACTTGTTGGATGCTGTAACTTGGAACTTGTACGTTCTTCCGGGTTTAAGGCCTTCTACTGTGTAATGTAGTGTAAGGGGGTCTGTAGTATGTATCTTCAACCACTGATCTGATGACTCGTTATCACTGTAGATAACCTTATTATAAATTGTGTATCGCTGGATAGTACCTCCATTGTCGTCGGGTTTCTCCCACTCTAAATTAACTGATAACATTGTTGTTTGTGTGTTGAGAGATTTAATGGTTGGCAACTCAGGAGGACCTACAGAACAACATATTTATTGTTTGATTGCGTGTATTAAAATGGAGTAGATTGGATGAGCATGACTTGTTTCATACTTACTTGGCGCTTTTATTCTTATTAAAAACATACATAATATCTATTGCATATGGAACTGATTGTACTCCAAAACAGCCGTAATTAAGAGAAAGTTTAGTAAACAACATTTGTTAAAAAAACTCTGTTAGCCTAGTATTCTTTCCCATTTCTAAAATAACTCTAAAACAGTCTGATACTATTGCTGTTATTGTTTTTGATATTAATTAATATATTTATTTATTTATTTATTTGTATAGGAAATCATATGGCCTCGAGTGCAATTCGGGATAAATTTGAACTCGTAAGTTTTCAAAGAGTGCTCTTTGTTAATATTTAGTGCTGTCAAATGAATTTACATGGTTAGACGTGTTTTTCCCGTAACCACAGCACAGCACAGTCAGTTTTAAGGATTCGGAAATGTTCGGAAACACTTCGTAGATTTTCGGAAAATCGTCGGGGGAAAAATCCTTTACCAAAATATGACTGTGAACAACTGTGTGTACTTCGATTTCATTCTGGAGCTTTTGTTTTCGATTCATAGATTGTCAAATAACAGATTTGGAGTACAATTACAACCAAACAGTGCAATTTGGATAAATTGCACTGCTCTCAGCCAAACAGAATCGATGAGAAATTTTATTGAGAATATGATTAATTTATTTATGATGCTTTCATCATGAATCAAAGAAAAGAAAAAAATGCATTATGAGGGACGACACAACAGAGCGTGGCTCCAAATTAAGTGCGCCCTTACTTTAATTAATGAAAATACGAACAAATATTGAGTGATATAAATTAGATGCACACATAAAATTAACTTAATATATGGTCATTAATATTTGAAGGTCAATCGAAATCGAAATTAACGTGAGGAAAAACGATCAACATAACTAAGAACAAATTATGAGTTGTTGGTCTAACAAGGTCTAATAGCAACATAATTTTTTTTAAATCTCGCTGTGCGCAGCATTTTGGGCATATTGACTTCCAGGTCATTGGTGCATTGACATCAAAAGATGTCTGTAATCCTGATGAGTATAATATTTGTATAGAAGCGACTTGAACTGATTGGCAGCGATAGAATTACGGATACAATTAGGCAGATTGTTCCATAGCTTGGTAATACGGTTGAAAATAACTATTTTAGTGCGACATTTTTGTACAAGAAGATCTAGTGGTGAGCTGTTGCGTGTAACTCTGTTTACTGGTCTTAGTTTAATGTAGTCATTGATACGAATGGAATAGTGGCTGGTGCAACACTTAAAGTACAAATTCAGGTCTATTATCTCATGCCAATAGGAAAGCGGCAAAATATTTAGATTCAAGAGGCGCTCACGATAACTAACTCATGCTTCCCATAATTCAAAATGTATTTCGTGGAGCGCCGTTTAAAGGTAACAACTAGCCTGTAGCACCCGCACTTCCACTTCCACACAATTCGAATGCAATTAATAGCACACCTTGATTTTTTGTAGGAACAACCTTTGTAGCAGGGTTTCCATAACCAACAACATTCCTGGCGTACACCTTCACCACGTACTTAGTGTTCTTGTTCAGTCCTGAGATGACAACTGAAGTACCCGTGATTCCCTCTCGTGTTGTGCTGACCTCCACCCTGTAGTCAATAACAGCACTTCCACCATTATCAACAGGACGGGTCCACCTGACAATTAGAGATGACGCTTTGACGTCGGTATCTGTCATCGTGATCACTGGCGATCCTGGTGGAACTAAATTACATACGAGCAGTATTAGATGATGATAATAAGAGAAATAGCAAGAACATTAATACTTATTATAATAATCAACAGCAATACACGCCTTTCATAAGTTTTACTTCCGCTTACGAAAACGAGGCTCCAGGTGGTTTGAAATCCAAGATGGCGGACAACTGCACAGTCTCAGCTAGAAAGTACCTCCGAAAATACTCCCAAAAGTATGTTATTCAGTAAATCATACCTGTGTTTGGTTTTACGATCACTGTATTTATGTCCATGTGTAGTCTGCATTATTTTAGTATATTGTTTAGCGCACAGAAAAGTACTTTTCTACTTGATCAAGTCATCAGTCATTTCCGAACAATGTACACCCGACAGGTTGCAAATCTAAAAAAACGTTTGCAGCTTAGAGAGAACGATATTAATTATTTCAGGGGCATATTTCCGTCGAAGATATCTAAGCTAACTTAAAGGAGTCGGAAATATCTTCTGCCTAAAGTAAATTAGTATTGTGGTCTAAAATTGAGGCAAAGTGATTTATGAGGTGCAAAGCCAATTTTAGTTTATTTCTGATAAGCTGTTTAATAATCTCATGTCATGATATCTAATCTCTTTTGCTATTTAATACAGCAAGTGAAGTGCTATCGATGGGAAATATAACTACTGTTCACCTAACAGAAAACAAACATTGGAAAAAGCTGGAGTCAACTGATAAGATGCAGGCAACGAGTATACCGAAACAGCAGCCATTGTACTGGATAACCATCCAGACATAGTTCCAGTTAGAATATGCTTTATCCGTTCATAGTTCCCCAAAGCCGTTTTCACTTAAATTTTGTACAGAACTTTTACATTAATAAAGAATGATAGCACGTTTTCCTTCACCTATCCCTACCCATTATATGGTAAATTCTATTTTTTCATACCCTTTTTTCACATTGTATACAATTCATACCCTACCCTTCAATGTATATTCCCTGACTTTGTATCACTTACATTATTGTGTAACAGCATACGGTATTGATTTTATTATTCATATACCATTAAAATAAGTTTATTTGTAGTTAGAATATATCTAGCAGAGGCTTTTGGACACTGCTTGGGCTTTTTGAATGGAATTCAAATTTCTAACACTACCATTTTGTACAGAATATTCTTTTGTGCAATTATTGATAATTTGATAATTATATATAATGAAAAGCTTAGCACAAACCGATTGTAATTAGTAGTGGTTCATATTCCCCTATCCCTGCATGCTCTGTGTGGTATATTAACTCACCCTATCTAGGGGTTTAGCCAGTCAAATAAGGGGAGATGGGGCAGGGGTGCCAATGCCCTCCTTTCCCCAAGCAACTTCCCCCACTCCCTTCACTCTCATATCATCAGGCCACCACATTGTTATATCAGTTATTGTTTATTTAGCAGCTCTCACTACTGATAATTTTCCTTTTTTTTAGTGTGTTTCTCATTTCTGATTTTGCTTCACCTTACCCCAAACCTTCTGGGCTAAAACCCTGCTAATCCATACACACATTATCACTCATCTTATGATTCCCTCAATTTCACGTGGACTAATTTTAATATCACCTTCAACCACCACTTAGTTAACACCTATTTTACCAATTAATAATTTTACTATGTTTGTTACAATTTATTTAGTACTTAATGTTTTCATATTTTTATTGACCTGAATTGCTTGTAAAAATTAGCCACTGTTTATAAGTGGTATTCCCTTCCCATATTACTGCTAAGCCTCAATTAAACATTTATTTCAGTAAATGACATTTCTCCCTTCTCTCAAACATTATAAAAATCATACTTAAGACCTGAAATATTTTAGAAGATGAGAATCCTGTGTAGAAACTAATATTATTTTTTTATTTCCTTGAAGAAGAAAAACGAGCAGGTTTTTCAATAGCGGTCGGTTGAATCTGAATTTTCATCGTTTGACTGATGCCCATTGATTGAATATCATCAACAGTCTTTTCTTCATTCTGGTAGCTGTAGCTATCTTTGTTTCCAAGAGCCAGAATTATGCTTGAAGATTTCTCTTCTCTTAAGTACATTGACACCAAGGGAACATATTTTTCCGGGAATGCCTGTGCCTAATACGACGCCTGATGCCCGCATACTTCAAATATCACTTTTCTGGGTGCTTCTTGGTGAAGCAGATTCATTGTTTGATTCATGTTTCTGGGGATAAGGTTCTTTGTATTACAGGGTATTGTTTTGCTTTAGAAGACAATAGTTTTCTTTGTGTTACATATGTGATGATCTGTAACACCAAGAAACCCCCACTTCCCTCAAAGTTATACGTTAACTGAACAACCATATTTCAAGCAACCGTATCAGCCATACTCTTTCTCAGTTTTGGGTCGGCTTACACTACAAATCACATCTCAAGAGTTATTCCAGTACATAGTGTACACAGCAATGCAGTATTTCATACGGCGTGCATGTGCTTTTTGTGCCGGTACTGATCTGTGGAGATTTTCAACAAAAGTTAATAGTTTAAAAGTTTCATCCGCGCTCTTTCGGTATTTTGCCCAAAACATGGACGTTTTTCATGCAAATCATCAGTTCATATACGGTAGACATAAATACAGTGATGCTGCCGACATGTGTTCAGTCCAATATGGCTGTCCTCTGTTGAATTATATTTGGAGCAGGAGCTGTAACAATTAAATAAATAGAAAAAGGAATACAAAATGAACTTACACTGCACGTCAATCGTGGTGTTTGTAGTGACTGGCACTTCATTGGGGTTGTTATTGGCCTGACACTCGTAATGTCCACTCTGCTGTCTCTTGATGTTTGGTATATTTAATGTGATACTTCCTACACCTTGACTCTTGACAATCTTGTTACCTGCACTAACGACCTGTACCCACGTGATGTTTGGTGTTGGAGGTCCACTAGCTGTACAGGATATGTTAAGATCTTGACCTTCACTTATCATCTTACTCTGTGGTGGTTGATCAGTGGCAAATGAAGGACGAACTGAAAGTTAAGTTTACAATACAAGAGAGAATTAGAAAAAATGTTCGAATCCTGATTCTGGTATTTTCATCGTTCCGCGGTAGTGCTTTGTTGGACAGCTAAACTATTGTTGAAGTTGGTAGCTTGCTATGCAGATGTATTTTTTCACTCTCATAAATTCGAAGAAAAAAACTAACATCTGCTTACCCGAGCGCTTAATTAGTTTCCAATAAGCACACCTCATTGTGTTATGGACAAATCAGATTTTACCTTCCATATCCAGGAAAGTGACGTAATGTTACATTTGAAAGGAATAATAATTCAGATAATACATTTGCCATTCACCAATCATAGGAAAATGTTCACTGGCGCGCCAATTCACTAAAATTCTAACAATGGCATTGATTGGGCAGAAAAATAAAACAAACCTGCATTCGTCATGCTTGCATATTGGAAACTAATTAGTGCTCGGGTAAGCAGACGTTACTTTTTTCTTCGAATTTATGAGTGAAAAATACATCTGCATAGCAGGTTAAGTCATTGGGTGAACTCGCTTGTTTTTGTCTTCTGATAGAATCACGTTACAAAGTTACAGTATATGACAAAATTACTGTTTCGTTACGGTACAGCTAGATTGTCATGCAGTATTTTTTATACCGTACAAAAGATGAATTCATATTCAAATACCTAAAATCTACAAGAAACTGAAACATGCTTGAAACGAGAGTGCTGAGATTCATTCATGATATTAAAAGTGGTATCAAGAAAACCTTTTTGTTTGGTTTCCGCTTTTTGGAATAATAGCGATTTCCATGTGTGAACATATTTGCATAAGCCTTCTGTACCTAGTCGTACTCTATTTACACTGCCACTACAGCCATTCACTTAGCTTCGGAACTATAACGCTCGTGCCAGTGAGAATAGGCCGGGATAACTTTTGTTCAATGCTTGAAGACAGCGAAGACGCAGAAGACGCAAAACTTACTAACAGTGGTTTGATGAAAACTGAGCATAATTATCCAATAGTATGTTGGTCTTTCTTAACATATGAAAATAAATAGTGCCTTATATGTATACATTTCTGAAGTTGAAACTGGGATTAAATACATGGTTCATGTTTTCTTTTAAGCAAAATTAGATTACATGATACCTGTAACAACGAGCTGGATTTTTTCTGTTATACCAGCTGAAGATTGGTACTTAATGTCACATCCATACATCCCATTATCAGTCGTGGTCACACTGGAGATAACTAGTGTGGCTGTTGACTCCACAGATACCCGTGATCCATAGCGAGCGTGAGGGTAAGATCGAGCTTTACTTCGTGTTCTGTCATATTTGTTCTCCAGAATAAGGTCCACTTGACTACCACCACTGAATAGTACCCAGACTGGTGAGTAATATGCTAGATCAGCAATCCTGTTATCCACGGTATAGTTCCACACAAACCTAGCGGTGGATCCACTCGATACATACAGCACTCGTGGAGGAAGCTGAGTGAAACGTGCTGCTCCCTCTGAGATACAAGTAAATGAAGTACACAAATGTTATTCGTCTATATTTTACAGAAAGAGAAAATATATAGCCTGGTTGATAAATACGGGATTTTCATGGACTGTATACCAGTCGAACAATATTCTTAGTATGTGTTTGTTTACACTATACTACTACTAATAATAATGGTCTTTAATTCATTGATAAAATACATTCATATGTTACAATTTAATCTAATAAAATACGGAATACTAATTATAATCTAAATACAAATACAATTGTGTATACAAATTAAATACTGTTGATACTGATAATAATAATGTTGTAATCATATATTAAATTGAGTAACTAATATAAAATCTAAAAATGCAAGTAAAACTCTAGAATATTATTCCTAACATTTGATCTATTTATTAATATATACAACTATGCTAGCCTGCGAAAGCAACCGCCTGTTGCGCGCTCACCCAACGGGCCCACCCAAACAAGGGAAGCCTGCTGGATGATCACACAAGAAGCGGCCACCCCCGCAGGCTAGAACTATGCATGCGAGGTTACAATAGGTGACAATTAAAGGATTACACAGCCAAGTTGTACTTAAAAATGAGACGATCAATGAAGCAGTTCTTACAACGCGAGGTATTAACTTTAGGGAGTAGACTATGCTTCTTTCTAAGTTTATATTGAGTAACTTTAGCTTTCGGAAGGAGATCATTCATGGGATGTCAGTAGCTCGAGTTTTCTAACTTTGATGAATATCTGCTTATCCTGTCTCTCTAACAGACTATATGTACCTTAATATGCTTAGATATATATTTACGTTTGAAACAATGCGATTTACAAAAATACTGAATGGTAGTAAGGTGACCGTGGATTATTTCTCAAGCTTTTTTCAGATTGATACGGCTCCATTACTTGAAGGCTATGCCCGTAATCAAGAAGATGAAGGATCACATAGCACGATATGGAATCCCTGAGGAAGTAATGGCAGACTGTGGTTCGCAATCACTGGTCATGAATTTGAAACATTCAAGAACGACTATGAGTTCAAGCATACGACAACAAGCCAACAAGCTGTTAAACTATTTTTTGAGATAACGAACAGTTCGGCCTTTGGCCAGATCAGAGGCATTTGCTATAAATTACGTATTTGGATCAACGCTTTAGTATGGGATCAAATGCTGGCTTCCTTCAATATATTACTATTTCAAAAGTTTAACATAAATTTACATACCCGTGACCACGAGTTCAACACTGTCAGTTTCTCCACCTCCACTATCATATATAATGTTACATCTATATCTCCATTATCAGCTGTAGACACACCAGAGATGACCAGTGTGGCAGTGGACTCTATATATAGATACTCGTCCTTTATATCGGTCAGGACAGTCGGGAGTAACACCCTGTATTCCAGTATCCCTTTCCTCTGTCATAAGTCCCACGAATTTGTTCGAATCGTAAAATTGCCAGACCGGTGAGTACGAGTAGAGGCCGCTCCTGTCATCCACGGTGTAGTTCCATACAAACTTAGCAGTCCCTTCATTAGACACGTAAAGTACTCTTGGGGGACGCTCGATCACATAACGAGCCAGATATTATATAACGAGCCAGATATTATATAACGAGCCAGATATTATATAACGAGCCAGATATTAGCGCCTAGATATTATAATCCGTAGGTGTCAATGTTTGATAAGTAACTACTTTTGCATTTTACCTTTCATCAGTCGACTACCCGTAGTAGTGCACGAAATCTAGTCATTCGTAGCCCGTTTTTCAGTAAGTTTCGATCGAGGTCGACGATTTATCTGGTTTGTCGTATGTGCCTATCCGACTTTCAGCTAATTTCTCAAAATCAACAATACATAATCTTTTTATTATTTCATAAGTCGGGAACGATGTGGAATTTACTTTAATGAGACGAAAATGCGACTTACACGTTTGCCAATTACTGATCGAAACGTCGCAGACTTCGCTTATTATTTATCATTCGGACCCCAAATTATTATCGCGGATACTGAAAATAAAGCGGATGAGATATCGAGATGTGAGAGATGTTACCCTGCCGGGCAGCAGGTTTCTAGTGTCTTGTTGTTTGTAGTCGGTAGCTGCACTTCGCGACCGGTAATTCGCGTCTGGTTGTTTTGATCTGATTTGCGCAAATTTTGCGATGGGTAACGGCTACTCGTAGGTAGGCTAACTATTTTGTTTGGCGTACATATCTTTTCGGTTTGTGTTCAATATCCCGAAGTGCTCAGGCATACTGTGGTGCCACGTACTTCAATCTGGGTAAACCAGCTGGGATACCGAACAACTAAAACATTTTGGGCGTACATCTCTTTTAGGCTTGTGTTCAATATCCCGAAGTGCTCAGGCATAAGTTGTGGTGCCATGGACTTCAACCTGGGTAAACCAGCTGGGATACAGCTGTTCTTTTCAATTGTTTATTAGCCACTGGTAATTCTGTAAGTTGAAATTATTCTGATTTTGGCGTAGCGAGACACCCACTCCCCCCCCCCCCCCCCGGGGGACTCCCTTATGTGAGGGGTACATGGATGCTCGTCGTACCTTTTAAGGGTCAAAATCAGGAGTTTAATACCACTTAGGGTATCCACGATCAAACACAGACATTTCTATGTAAAGCGGTACCTTTTAGGGGTCGGGTGTCACCGAATGCTAGAGAATGACAGCGCTTTTGAAAACAACAAGGAAGAATGTGCTTGATGATACAACATCAAATAATAGCAATAAAAGGCATCGATAGTTTAAAATGTTGGCATGTTTTTATCGGTACCTTTTAGGGGTCAAAATAATCTTGAGCCACGCCCATTTTAGTACCTCTTAGGGGTCAAATCGAAAATGTCCGACGAGCATCCCTACCCCTTTATATGGGAGTTCCCCCCCCTCCCCCCCCCCCCCCGGGCACACACCTTTGCATCGACAATCCTGCAGCCATTCATCCAAATCCCAAAGCCCGTATTTTATATTTGGACACTGTCGGCTAGTGGCGAAGAAATCTACGAAGGGATCGTGCAACCAGGCTGTTTGACAGGAACTTACAAAATTTCACGCCGCAAATTTCCGAATTCAGAAGATGCCAGTGCTGCGGAGAATTTGCCGCTCGATTCAGCGAGAAGAACACGGGCGCAAAGCAAATACGTCCATAAGTCGAAGAATGTGATGTAAAGTGGTAAGCTGTAGTTCTAAGTGTGCACGCCCTACGAGGGAAAGAGAAAACATATCTGACCCAAGTGGGACTCGAACCCAACGACCTCCAGGTTGCATGTATTACGCGGCAAACATGATTTCATATCATAACTACATATACATATACATGTATAATCGCCGTGACCCCATAAAACGCACCAATACGTATACCCACGATCGCTCTCATCTGACTTGATAGCTCAGTTGGTAGAGCGCCAGACATGCAACCTGGAGGTCGTTGGGTTCGAGTCCCACTTGGGTAAGAGATTTTGTCTCTTTCCCTCGTAGGGCGTGCACACTTAGCACTACAGCTTACCACTTTACATCACATTCTTTACACTTACTAGTGCTACGCGGCAAACATGATTTCATATCATAACTACATATACATAAGTCGAAGCACGAGTCCAGTATGCGAAGCAATCCTTTACATTAATTTCATAATACTGTATTTCCCGCTCATGTCAAAATGCCACTGGCACTGAAGTACAACCCCTGAAATAACGCAGGATCCGCAAGATCTAAGATCCTCAAACGTGTTTTGTGTACAATCCTTTGCTGACGTAATTACCAAAGCGATCAAGCGAAAACCCCAAATCACAATTAATAATGATTGATATTTGCCACAATTACGACGTCACTCCATAGCAACCGGCCCGCACGCATTTCCGAACTTCCGATGATCTCTGGCTCGTTATGGGGCTTTTACTCCTATTCAACATAAACACGGAAGTGAATTAATCAATGATATCGTTAATAAACTACCGTAGCCAAATTCTATTATTTTATGTAGGTTATGAACTCCTGACCAAAACCTACATTCTGAAAGCCGGTAGCGGAATTTGATTATTTAATTAGAGAAGAGCAGGGCTGGATTCAAAATCCATTACTGGTTTTGAATTCCATATCGGGTTTTGAAGTAACAGATCGAAAACGAGTTCAAGTGTGTGACCGTGGTATCAAAACACCGAGAAAACAAATGAATATCGAGGGGCGCAGCCCCGAGATGTTTATTGCTTTCGAGGTGTTTTTGACCACGGGCAAACACGCAGAACGAGGTTTTGATATGACTTCTCAAACAATATCTTTATTCATAAATCACTAGGAAGTATTGAATGTTTGCCTGGTATTGATACAAGTATATGTTGTCACTGGTATTTTTTTTTTGACATATCAACAAACGTGCCCGGCAGCCGCCGGTAGTGGACAGGACAGATGACTTGAGTCAGAAGCACTCGTGTGGTTGAAGGTTCGAGACACACAACATACGCGGCTTATTTTTACTTCCATCCGTTTCTTTCACTTCTTTTGAAGCCATACATGTACCTATGATATAATCCTTGTTACTTAGTTAAAATTCAAGTGTTATGATCAGTGTTTGAACTTCTGCTCTTAATCCTGGAAAAACATACACACCGTCGCAGACATACTCTATATTCATGGCGAGTATATTGGATATGGGTCAGTCGAACGACACCATATATATAGATCCATTTAGTGCAATGTTTACCATTGCGTATTATTTTTACGGTCGTAAAAATGATTTGAACTACAAACACGGTAGCGATGCAACATATATGCGCCTAAATAACGATACCACAGATAGTGGCTTGAATACACAAATAAATGGTGAATTAATACATCGAGGCTACTGGAGTGGCGTACAACGCAACTAAATGGTGAAACGCATAACTTGCACACCTAAGTGTGTAAATAAATACACGCGCCTCAATGGCGATCGATGCTGTAAACGCATAATTTGCACACCTAAGTGTGTAAATAAATACACGCGCCTCAATGGCGATCGATGCTGTAAACAGTGGCGCGATTAAACACACGGTGAATATATACTTATATATGTAACTAGCAAATCAGAACATGTACACATGAAAATTTAGAGGTAACGTCTTGAATAGTAATGTAGAGGGGATATTTCAGCTTAGGCCGGTTTCCATATGATCGTCCCGATCGCTTCGATAGCTGGATTCTTTTGTTCTGTGTGAATCGAAGCGTAAATTAATACGCAGAACAAACGAATCCTGCGATCGAAGCGATCGGGACGATCATATGGAAACCGGGCTTTAGAAAACGTATTTTCAGGAACTTGGAATTTCATAGAAATATTGTTCATTAAAAAAATTGGTATAGAGCTGTAGGTATATTTATTGTTTTGTCATTACAAACTACAACCCAATAATAAGATTCCAGGTATGTGAAAAAAGTAAGAGAAAAAAAGAGATCAAGAATATTGAGATTGACAAGGCCATCGTTAGCAATGTAATATGATGCCCTGGAAAATACGTTACAACATTTGTGGTGGGCATTTACAATAACAATTTGACTAGATGCGGAAAAACGTAAGAAGTAGCAAATAGTATAAGTTAGATTATTTATAGGGACAGCAAACAGTTAATACATTAGTATATTTTTTTGAAGAGAGCTTTTTTTAATTTGTCTTTGCTTGTAATATCTTTAATATTTAGTGGAAGGTTGTTCCAGAAAAAAAGAGCCAATATAATAACAGATGGAATTTGTTTTTCTCAAATTCAAACGAGAGTATATTCTGTTATTCTGTATAAACATTAAGAAAGCTAGAGCTTCTAGTTTGATATGAGTGATGTTCATAAGCATAAAAAACGTACTTCGCTTAAAGGCAAGTGTACATCTTTACAACGTCAGGAAATTTTAAAATATTAAGTTTAGAATAAAAAGGTGTAATATTAATATGCTACCGAATGAGTACATCATTTATAACTTGTAGCTTAATGATACTTGAAAGTGGACTTATGTGGTTATTACTCCAAATTAAACAACCATAAGTTAGGTATGGATAAATCAGAGAATAGTACAAATTTATTAGAACAAGGGAGGTTAGATACTTTTTTTAAATATTTTTCTCGCTAATAGATTCGATTTGATTAGACCATGAGAGACAGCAATCTATATAAAAACCTAGATATTTACTAAAATGACAATTTAGAATCGGTTTATTATAACGAGATTATTGACCTGGCAATAAAAGTTTTATGTTGCCCCTCGATTAACATATCGTTTTAACTGCTCGTCACGTGTGGTAGGGATATCAATAGGGGGTAGGCCCTTTCAATGAAATGTTAACCCCATCTTGGCACTGACCTGCACACCACGGCCATGTGCTCTCAGTTGGGGCCTCAGTTGGATGTAATAAGCGACAAGTGGTGGAGCACTGTCTTTTTAAAGGGTAAGTACAGTGCTATCGTCTTTAAAAAAATAATAGTTTGCATTAATTCGATGTGTTAGGGATTGGTTAGTATATTTTTACGACTGTTTACCATATCTTAACACTTTTGCAAGCGAACGTTTGTACGCTCGACAATCTTACTTAGATTTGTCCTTACCCATCATGCAACGATGAGCGCGAACCGGTCTATATTACACGATAGCTATGCCACATCAATAAAACAACATTTTATATTCAACCGACTCAAGAAAATACACGTCCAGGACACGAAAAGGACCGCACGTGGAACAATTAATTTTCTTGTTCGGACCTGAACACCGTGTACATTTTTAAAAGTTTTGATAACACATTTCTCGGCAAACTTCCATCACACTGACACTGTGCATCCTGAGATCTCATCGTGAATTGTTTAAATAACAGCTTTCTTTTTCTCTGAGGGAACCTAGTATCCTAGTATCACTGTCGTTACGATCTTTTTCTCTTTTTTCCCCACGAGATCCACGAGCAATACAATTTTCTCAGCCGTCGGCCATTTTGGGCTATTTAGTAAGCCAGCCCTCTATTACACAGCGGTTGCTTTCTCTGCGCATATTCATAGTACACGACGCATGCTCAGTTAACGAACTACCACGCATGCGCTTCCGATTATGGATTATTCCTATGTTCGGGGCGTTTGGTCACCGCTGGCCGAAAAACGCATGTGCTCTGGGAACGAGATTGGTGTCACGCCGTTCTATCCATACACGGGCATGCGCAATACATCAAATGGGGACACACGGACTTCCGGTAGCGTCCCACATAGACGACGATCCCAAATCATCTTAAGGTCACTAATAGTACAAATATGTAGGCAAGCCTAAAAGCGGAGCTCCCACTCTGACAGGATGGTTTTCTTGCTGTACTCAACTGGATGAATCTCAAATTCGAGAAATCACATCGAGAAAACGATGAAAATAAAAGGAAAAATTGGCAGAAGAAAAATGGCAACGCCGTAAAGAAAGAAAAGAAAACCGGAAGTAAAATAGAGAGAACAAATAAGTATGCTTTGCAACTTAAACCTAAGCCACAATTAGGTGATTCAGTTCGGTAGCGCCCTTTTGCCGCTGAACGCTGGAGTAAAATGATAGTAAGGTGATCTATAAAATGTGCTATTGTAAAGAAGGACAGACAAAACGCCGGTCGCTAGGGCAAGTATCAATTCTTCGAATCTTTGCTCTCTTGCTATATCGATGAGGGAACTCCGAAATAAAGTGTACAGTGTTTTTGAACGTGTTCAAATTAGGATGACTAATTTGGCTCGTGATAGACTGATAGACTCGTAACGAGTTTGTCGCATTATGTTTTAGACAACAGTAGAGTAATTGCCACACCAATCAAAAAGTGTGCCACTCAAAAGTACATAAATTTCGATATATATACCCTTTTCCTAGTATCCATTTTATATATAGTGTATTTTGCATATGATATCTTCGGAGCTGTTCCTTTGCTCTATGTACATGTATAGAAAAATGCATGACTTGTATACTGCAACGGCGTGACGTTCTTTTGTCACGCGTAAGGCCATCAAGGCTAGGGTAAAATAAGATTGGTTGGGACCTTGGGAAGGTTACGAGAGTGACAGATGAATGCACTCACTGCTTCAAAAGTTATCGCGTTAACAAAAGAACCGTTCAGCACTTTTTCTCAGCATAAGGTCCCTCGTTAATTTAAACGGCATATATTAGACTCAATTACAAGGTTACTAATGGTATGACGGCGAAAACAAGCGATAGAAGGGGCTGACGGCAAGTATGCATGCATATCAATGATGGCACCGTACTGGTTTGTTTTCGAAACATCGATCGAAGGATTATTTCCATTTGACGAAATGGATGTGAAGGAGGCCTATCCATTGGTGTTTTTCTCACTTATCCGTTAGGTTCTGTCAATAAATCTACGAAATTTGACATCTACTGGAACTCATACTTTACTTCCGAATCTTTCCACAATTAATGTAGATATGGATCAGTAATATAATGAAACTAATCGGCAAAAACTACGTTGTGTTGTCATGATCATTTAGGTAAACGTAATCTGTAAAACAATATATATAACGGGGCCACATAGAGCACTATAGCAACTACATAACTGAATATATCGTAAAATCATTGAAATAAGAAGTAAACCTGAGCTACACTTACCGCTTGCCGGAAGTATCCATACTATCATCACGAGACACATTATAAACGTACATATTATTTGATAAACAACAGCATGCATTATGTTCTATCCTGTGAAAACTAATGTCACTGTGATCAGGTTCTTGCTAGTTGAACAACCGCCAAGTATCAAATTGAAATTAAACGTATTCGTTGTAGAAGCAACTTTTCAGTAAACAGAATGAACAAATAACCGAATTAATTGAATGTCTAACTTCTAGTATTAGCAATAAGTTGAAAGGTCAATATTCCTTTCCGTGTGTCTTTGTGACGGTTTATTTACACATTGTCACACACTAATGCTCCGGAGAAGAAGGGACGGCTGAGCGGCAAGGAATGTAAACAGGTGTTAATGTTCTCCTTTCTCGTATTTTCACGGTTAATACTCATACATTCAATAGAAGACCATCGAAGTATGCACTTTCATTAGAATTTTTTTGTAGTTTAAATTTATTTTTCATCAAACTAACTATAATTTGAACTAATTTGGAGAAATTCGTATGTTGGGAATGTTATCAAATTTCTCATTCAAAGATCTTTCGTTTTCTCCCATTCCCATTGGCTATAGATGGCGTTTTCTTTACGTTTTCACAGTAAAAATAGTCAACAGCATACAGTTTACTACAATCTTCGCTTGTAACGTTGACTGTGGACATCTCAGATAGCACTTAAGGCATACTTTTAGCAAACATTTGCGGATATGCTGATTGCGCCGGGTCTGTTGTGCTTGGGTAGTTCTTACGCGAGCCATTACTTAAATGTACATCCAGGATGCGCAGATTATTCAGTACAATTAAGATAAATGTATGTTAACTTGACAGAATCCATTTATCACTATTTATCACTATACTACAAAAATCAATCAATCAATCTTTATTTCATATGCACGAAAATTTGTACATTACATTTATTTACATTAAAGCCGTGTCACTATAGTTAAATTATTTATATAATAATATATAATACTACTGAATTAAAAAGAAATATATATATATAAATGTATGTTCACATAATGATTACCCAATCCCGCTATTAATTAGTGCCACCAAGAAGGTCGGAGGCCTTTAGTTTGTTTCTAAATGAAGGTAGGGACTCGGCATGATGCATTTCTATAGGAAGCTCATTCCAATTGTTTACCCATCATATTAACTGAAACTCTTAAAAAAGAGGTTTTCTTTTGAGACTGTAGTTTCTCAATTTAAAAGCATCAAAGGTTGTTTTTACTGCACTGGTTCAGCCACTCCTTGACTATGACGAATTGTTCAGCAAGCAACAGTGAACGACAATCCTGCTGGTGTACGTTGGATCAAACTAGTGATCTAATCGGCTAATCAAAAAAACAATTTGTGAACTAGTTGTATAAAGCCCACATCTGACTGGCACTCGTCACCTTAGTTCGACAACATTCCCTACTTTTAAAATTTTATTAAGTGTAATAGTGATTGTAAGTCGAACTGGAAATGAAATCGTCCGTAAGTTGAACTGTATATGTCGGTGACTTTATAGAGACCAAGAAGAAAAAGTTAAAATCGTCAAAAGAATAACAGAACTCAGAAGATACAGAGAGGCATTCGAATTGATCACGAATTATACCCATAAACATAACTGGATATGACTTACAAACCGATAATACCGTATTAAAATTGAATTAGATGTGACTTTGGAAACCGAGCTCATTTTAGTTGAAACTGTCAAAAGAAGAGCAGGATTTGTCATGTAAAGCTGTAACTATAAACCGAACTGTCTTAAAACCAGAACTGGAGAGTACAATTATATAAGTTATGACCCTAACAATTCCAACAATAAATAGAATTGGGTGTGGAGATTTTTTTACCAAGTTAACACTGTTGCCCTGAAAAATATGTCGAAAAAGTCAACTTGAAATACCAAAGAAAGAAGAAAAATGTAGGACTGTCAAAAGAAATAAACGCAGACTTTTGTAGTGATATTTGGCATAAATACGGCGAGTGATAAATAACACGTACAAATCATGCTATTATTTGATTATAATATGACCTAAGATAAAAGAACCGCCCGGCAAAGAGAAAATAACTATAACCCGTGAAAAAAGTCAATTTCTGGTACACTGAACACTACCAAAAAGCCTTCGCTTTTTGCTTTCAGGCAGTCACAATCAAACAATGAAACAGTTGTCACTTTGCTGTTTTATTAAAGACACTAACTGTTATACATCTCCAAGAATAAACTTTATGATCAAAACTAGAAAACTGAACGCAACTATCGCAGCTGGAAATGAAATTCCAGTTCTTAAAATTAGTACAAGCAAGGCTTTTTTAATCAGGCAACTTGAATAGGATTTGAATCAGCTGTCTCACGCAGCAATGGGTCACATGCGACGGGCACCGCTTGCATAATAAAGGTGAGGTATGTGAGGTGTTGTCTTCATAGCCCGACCCAGTTTGCAAAATAAAATGTAGTGAAGGTGTTTTATTAACCAGAATTTCCATTAACTTTATGAAAATCAACCCGAATTGATAGTTGATTTGCTCCAAAACAAGATTCGGTTTGCCAAATTGGGCTCAAACCTTTATTCGGTACCGTTGCACCTAGCCTCATTTACGTCGTGTACATGAGTGCCCCCCCGGAGTCCTAACTCCGGCATCTGACCCAATGTCCGCCATTGTTTATCCCAGGGAAATTTGAGATTAGCATTTCTAAAAATAGACTATTCTGTAAACTGATGGGCCGCTACCCCAATACCAGATGGACACTTCTGGTTATGGACTTCTGGAGCAATTCAATTTTATTTTGGAATTCACGCTTCACGTTTCTTAGTCAACTAAAAAAATCGTGTTGGTAGCTAGGGTAAATGCTGGATCCGAAGTGAAGACCTTTGCAGCCCAAAATAAAAACAATAAAGAATGAAAAGTCCGAAGACTACAGCAAAGCTGATATACAACGTAAAATTCTAACACAAAGCACTACGGTTAGCTAGGCCTGACACGAAAAGCGCTCGGACTAGATTGCAGCCATAGACAGCTGTTTCGTTCTTAATAGAACTCGTCAGTATGGCATAGCAAACAGTACGCGGGCTTCGATGCCACTGCACTACCGACCCGGACTGCGCTAAAAAGCATCTAGTTTCGAGCTCACAGAAAAACTTGGTTATCGGGTCACACGTCATTACGTGTGGCGAAAAGCCAAAAACCAAGCAAATCTGAACTAAACGTGTCAGTGCTATGGCTGTTTTCAATTGATAAACTTTAAAAGAAAACTTCCTGAACAAATTAAACAAGCTAATTAACTAATTAGGATCTAAAACGGTGGGAAGTTTTAAAGCTAACCGACTTAGCTTGCAGCGAGTGGAACTCATATTTGGAAATAACTGCCAGATAGCTTGATGATTTTTACATGCATGAAAACCATAATGAAGTTGACGTAGTTATTGTGGTATGTAAGTTTTGATAACCCGTAATGCTCGCGTCGATCCATCTACTTTAAAAGAACTTCGCCGAATGAGGAAGTGTTACCGACTCGCGTGCTTTGTTGGAAACAAATGTTAAAGAGTTGCATGCATTAATATATTTCTGAAACACCGTCTTGTTTTCGATCTTCTACTATAAACCTTGAAAGCCAATAATCTACTTATTCTGGAGGTGAATTTCACAAATCCGCAACACTTTCGTATTTTGACAGAGCAGTATCAACGGTTTACTTTCTAAACTCTTTCCACGCTTCCCAGTCTTTTACCGTCCACTATATGTTGCCCTCTTCAGGTGCGTTCACACTAGGGCCGAAACATGTTTAAAATAATCATATTTCAAAGAAACACGTTTCCCATAAACTTGTTTGAAACTGCATTGTTCACATTAGCGGTCTGTTTCAAACACGTTTCCGTAATTTATGCATTGCAGGTTGCATTTTCTTCAGCAAACTTTGTTTTTAGAGTTTAAATGGAGCTCGAACTTGTAGTTGCTTTTATCCTCTGGTCGATAAATCTTACTAATCAGACTCTTCGTAGGCGAACAACCTTCCAACGTTTAGCCAGTAGACAGCTTTTGCGATATATTCGGCTCAAGATATTTCGTTTGAAATCGACAAGCATAACAGCTTAATTTTAGCGATTGTTGGATTGAGAGTTTTGCTCTGTTTTGTTGTTCGAGATTGTGCAGTCACGTTTTGCATTACGGTCCGGTGCGTTGAAAGCCTCTCTCTTGCCGTTTGATAGCAATGTCAGTTCTTCCAGATATTTTTCTTCCTTCCCATGCATCGCAGATACAAGTTGATTAGACTCGTCACATCCCCAGTTGATATTAACCGCCTTTCTAGTATGCAGTAACGTCCTCTCCGCTTACGCCCCGCGCCATGATAACCTTTTCAGTCTGGCGTAGATCGAAACTACCTCACGAGGTAGTTTCATGATCAAACATGCTCAGAGTAACCACGTTTCAAACATGATTCGCGCAATGAATCATTGAGTGTGATCACTTTCTATAGTGAAACATGTTTCGTTCGTGCTCAGACTAAACGTGTTTCGGCCTAGTGTGAACGCAACATTAGTGTTCGCTGGAACATTGAAGCGCGGTTTTGCACAACTTTGCCATACCACTATTTCTTCCGGAATTAATAATTCATCAAACACATATTATGTATTGATTCGGCCGTAACGATTAGATCTTGGGTATTGATTCCGCTGCCAGTTCATCCACGTACTCAGCCATGCTCGTGTTATGAAATACACTCCAAAAACTATTTAATAATTCATGATGTAAGTAGCCAACCAGAGGACCACGTGCAGTACTTTGAAACCCCGTCGAACTACTATCTACAGTACTTTGGAATTCTTTTCCAAGTCCTTTGAACATTCATAGTTCAAAGCTCTTGGACTTAGAAAAGAATTTCTCAAACTCATTAATAATTCATGAGATAGTCATCCAATGGAGGAACTGTATTTGGTCACATGCATGGGTCTTGATACCGGGTGAAACCCTTGTGTTTGATCATGTTTCCAAGCCTAGTGATCAATATTTCTTAATCATCATATTCATGAACCACTAACTAATTACATACTGATAAACTACAAGTAAGGAGCGAAGAAGTAAAGAAATAAAGAATGACATAGAAAGAAAAAGTCTGCCTCCACTGGAGTTCGAACCACGACTTTTCCGACTGCTTGTACTAACTCTTGTCCACTAACTCTTGTCCACTACTCCACTAGTACGCTAATTGAAATCACTGCCATCAAAAAAGAATAATAAGCCATCTATTGAATAATTAGATACAACAGTCAAATGGTAAACAATACTTGCTAATGAAGTTTGAAAAGAAACGTATGTAAATTGAAGGTTTTGCATTCGCATGAGAAGACATGTCAAACACTCATTGTTCGTCTTTCATCAGGGGATTCCAAATATTTCGAAAACAATAAAACCCGAGAGGCGTATATTTGGAACCCCTGATGAAAGACTCCAATTCGTGTTTGAGATAGTTCTTCAAAGTTCTGTAGGCAAATACCTTGAACAAAGAGATGTCTCACGATTGATCACGGACTTCCCCAAGCGCGGTAAAAAACTATCAAGGTACATACCTATCTTGATGCATACAGACCGTCTTTCCAATGTGGGACCTGTTTTTTTTGCACACTGCCCTAACACTGCGCATGTCCGTGACGCCAACTATAGTGCCAAACTAACTATAAAGTTTTCATCAAATTTCACGCCAGGTTGTAAACACGTACTCCCACGAGAACAAGCGCATAATTGTTAACGTTCCATCTTTTCTTTAACAATGGACGTTCGATTACTTAAGTCAAACAAAGCAACGTATGTAAATACGCAAGTACAACTTACATGTACAAGTCTGAAACATTGAAACTCTAAATGGTTGAAGTTTTAAAATAATTTTGTTGTTTAACCCACAACCACCAACTGACAAGCCTGAAATTATTAAGTAGTTTTTGAAGTCGTGTCTGCGCCTCAGACTGGAACGAATTGCACGAACTTTGAAGCCCCGTCCAGTCCTCATTGTCGGCCTTGAAACATTACTGAACGGATTTCAGCCGATTCAATTGCCAAAATGCAACATTGTTTCTTATTTGAATATGAAAAAGCGGTTAATTGTACACGGAGTTTTAACACAACATATTTCAATGACCATTAAAAATTACGAATCACGAATAAAAACCTTTAATTCCCCATGAAAATGGTTCATTATAAAACACAAGATGACGATTTGTTTTCAACAGAAACACAGTCACCAAAAATGTCTTCAAAGTGTAAATGTGCTTTCTTTCGGGAACTGTAAGCCTATAATGATTTTTTAAAATTTTATTCTTGAGTAAAATCTTGAGCTAAGTTGGTTAAGCAATGGCCACTCGTGTGACATGGGACTATTTAACATTGCTCGTAATGATTAACGCCACGAGGGCTTCGCATTACTCACAATGTTAAATCCCATATCACACGAGTGGCCAATAATTAACCCTTACTTAGTATTGACCACTTTTGAACGAGGGGACTGGGACCAAGTGTGGAAAAATAATCTGATAAAAAAGCAAATCCCAAAATACGGAAAATCACATAAAAAATTGTAACTTTACCACATGTTATGACGTTTTGGTGAATATGACGTGAATGGCAAGCTTTCATAAATAACTAAAATGAGAGAATAATGTACATGAACGTAAGGGCGTACAAGCATCCTATGTAACCATGCATGTAACCATGTAAATTTTCACACTCGGTCCCAGTCCTCTACTCGTGTCCAACGTGTCCTATTGACCATTGCTAGGGTTAATGTGATTCATTTAAGTAGCACATATTTCAAATTGTGAATATCTATATGAAACCATTTAGACTTACATATATACAAGGAAGAAATGAAAACTATATGTATTGTTTGTGTCTTACTCAATTAAGCGCTGAAAGCTAAAACATCAAGTGATATCCTCTTACTTTACGTGGTTATTGCAATTTCTCAAACGTCTTTAATTATGTTGTCTCTTTTTAAGTTATCTGTAATTGCTATAATAGGCCTAGTTATATTGCATGCATGTTTGTGGTATATCCTTTTGCAATACTAACTTCTTATTAACCGAGAGCGAGGTCTTTACGGGAAAATATCAGACCGAGGTCTTGACAGTACGGACCGAGCGATAGCGAGGTCCGTACATAAAAGACCGAGGTCTGATATTTTCCCGTAAAGACCGAGTGAGCGAGGTTAATAAGTCGTTTATTATATGGCACTTTGTGATAAACGAGAAATGAGAAAATAAGTAACTCGCGTGACTCGCGCCCCGTAACACAACGTGATATACCTAATTTGCATAAATTTACATACCAAAGTAGAAGCCGTTCAGAATTTATTCCGGGATCTATTTGACAGCTCTCCGTAAATCAATACAAAAGATAAATGGGAATACAATGTCAGATGTCAGAATCAATTCAGAATTAGAAAACTTTGCTAATTCAAAGTGCATGAAAGGTGGAATTCGTAGAAAAAGCTATCAGAAAAGAACAAATTTCCACTAAATCAACTCGAAAAACAAACCGTTCGCTCAAGTCAAGTGCCATGTGGTCGGCGTAAAAGTTCAAGATCTTCGTCGGATCACTTTCGGCGATGACAGTTCTATGCTGTTTGTTTGTATCCTGGACAACTTTGACTGGGAGGACATCAGTGGAAAATCTGGACCTGACAATCTCTGATATTTGCTACTGATCGGCAAAACTGGTTGCCGGCTATGGAATCAGAACTTCCCTGGTTTATAGTGAGGGATTGTAATTTGTAAACTGGACCGATGCTGACATTCAAGACAAATTTCTTAAGCCGAAAGAAAGCCGGCTGCAGAGGAGTAAACTTGTTGAAATATGGACTGTGACTTCTGGCTCTGGTGATAGTCGCTGCATGGCAGAGTTGTTGTCTTGTAGTTTTACTCGCTACTTCATCTGGACGGATCGAGTTCTCGTGTCAACACTCAACAGAGCCACGAAGCTTTCAGGATCAGCGTTAGCAGGTTTATCTTTATTGAGTCGGATTATTCAGTTATTTCGCTGCTGGGGTGTTTGATTCCTGTATTACCTGATACATTACTGAGCTATGTTCTAATTTCGTTTCTATACCGAGTGGAGACTTCATGTTGGGACTCGCTTGTAGTTGACGGCCAGAGAATATGGTTCTTCCGTATACGTACATTGAACTCTGCTAGACGGTGACTTCTGAAACTTCTGTAGAACCTAATAGGCCCTGTATCTTGTCTCTGTAGCATAGGCCTTTGGATGGCATTGTATTTCAACTAGTTCTTTCCTGTCCTTTTCTGGTTGACTTTGCGTACATCAATGATAATGTTTGACAACAAATGGTCAAGTTCGTTTTGGAGGTAATCTTTGTAATTATATTATATTATATTTTTTGATGGACCGGCTTTCTCTCTTTTAAAAACGGTATTATTACGATGTTTGTGCACTTAAACTGCATCACTAAGTGCATAGTTATCTCTGTTTTACCCGGTTCGATTTGAGTTTTCAATTTCCCGAGCTTAGACCAAAATATGCGAATTTGTGACCGTTATCATGGTAACGGTCCGTACGGCAAAATCCAGACCGAGCATCAGCCAATCAAAACACTCAATTTGACATTGAGAATGGCTTGCCATGTAATAAAATATTATATTAACGTTTAAAACTTACCTTTTTCTTTCTTTTGTTTTGTTTTCTGTTAAAAAGAAAGCAGGCTAGAAGTTTCAAAACATTAAATGGCACGAAATACTGCTATAAAAATGACAAAGTATTGTAAACTTTGTAGTTTTTTTTTACATTTTTCTCAAAATTTGACAACATCTGGGGGACATGGCCCTTAATGATTTCAGTGGTGGTTTTTGCCCAACAAATATATATTAGGGTGTATTTTAGAAGGTTTTTTCTCACCACAGGAAGCCCGGTTACTTGTTCTCTCTCAACTGTGATTTTGGTGGCTTGTGACGTCACAACCAGGATTTAGATACTGAAAGTGAAGCGCAGTTAGCGACGTTTCCTTGACATTTAGTGAACGAGTCTCTAGTTTAGGATTTGATGGTTAAAATCCAATTCGATATTACCCTTTTGTGCCATATTATATATAGTTTTTGAAATAATAAACAAAGCTGTTTATGAACGTCTGACAAAACCAATGCCAGCATACAGTGGAGTGTTAAGAAAACGGATAGGAAAACAAACGGTCCAGGATTAAAAGTATTTAAGCATTTCGATGCCCAAAATGTTATCGTCAGGATTACTACTCACAATTGCTCTCTTTCTCACCCTTCACTTCTGATTACCTCATTATAAATAATGTTCTTGACGTCATCCTTTTCCTTTGTAAAAGATGAGCCAATAATACAGAACTAAAAATAATGCAGAAGTAAGCATATCAGTATCCCACTTTTGATAGGTGCTTTTATTTACATAGGTTTCAGTATGAGGCTCCTGGGTAATTTCAATTTTATTATATTCTCCCAGAAATTGAAACCTATGTTCGTGCTAAGTGAAACATTAATTTATCGAAAGTGAGATATTTCCATGCAAAATCTCCTCGATTATTTTCTCCACACGTGTATATTAGTATGTTCTGATTAACTTCCACTCAAGTTGCCTCAATCTATATCAAAATCGTCCATCCAGTGTTTGATCTGTGCTGTGATGTCCCTTCTAGTGAACGCTGTATTGGAAAGGTCTGAGTGTGATCGAGGGGCAATATTTCCAGGATTGTTGGAAATTTCAAGCATCGATTCTGGTGAACTTACACTGGACTCAATTATCCTCTTTCTAACTTTATGAACATAATTATCACCTTTGTCGTATCCTTGGGATAATTAAGAGGTGTGCTTGATTTTGAGTGATATTTATAAAATGTGTTATATCGGCTTCTAAAACTCATTAATATTCAAATACTGCGAGAGCCAATCTGGTTCTATAGATTATACCACGTGATAACCTCTATAAACAACAACACAAAATTCTTAATTATCGAACTTGAACATTTACAGAACTCTTGGTTATTCAACTGGAACACTTATAGAACTGGTGACGTAATGCAGCTCTATATATAGGTGTTCCAGTTTAATAACCAACAGTTTTGTACGTTTTCTAGTTCAGTAGGCACTCGTTATCTCCGTACTCCGCTGAAATATTCATGTTGTGCTGGTGATAGACTGGAGTCTCCAAACAGTAAAGTTCTTAGTTTAAATTTGTCCGTGCAAGTTTGCCAATTAATAATAATTGTTAACTGATCAAAAAGGGTCAGAAAAACCGATGAAAAAAGAAATATAGTGCTTTGACAGAACACAAGATGAAATATAGAATACAATTTGGATGAGAATTGCTATGCCAATATTGAAGCTTTAGTAAGTTGATAATTGCGGATTTTTATATTTTCTGATCCAGTGAAATCATAAACAAAAAATTGCTGAACTTTATTTCGATATATGATAATAATTTTGAGTTAAAGTATATTTGCTGAATTAAAATTGATTATATTTAGTTATTTTCAAACAATAACATAACAACGAGTGAAACTTTCATTGACGTAAACAATTCCGCTTTAGTTACTATTATCAGGACCCATAGATAGTCTAATTATACGCTTTCACATAAAGAAGTTTAACCAGGTTTAACTAACTCAAATTCAACTGATAATAATAATAATAATAATAAACTTTATTTCCAGAGGATACACGCTTACCCTAAAAAGAGTAATTTAAGGCGTGGTCCTCGAATAATTATTATTACAATATTTATGTACATTTGTAGAGAATCGGAAAGGAATTAACGGGAGATACAAGTACAGTTTACAAAATTTTGAGATTTACATATTAAGTTGCAGTTCTTTTCTTCCAAATGACTAACTTTATTTTGTTGTTCTAGAAATGTTTTTTTTCCAACTTTCTTTTGAATAATAATCATCTAAACAGAGGTTGTCAGCAGTCCGTTTTAACGGCTTGGTGGTTGTTTGAAAATATTTATAAGAGAGGTGATTCTTCATCGTGAAATACTCTCCTTCAGCACAAAACGTAATCTTATATCTTACTCGCTGGACAGTGTTGAATATCGTACCCAGACCCCATTTACTGAATAACGTGACGCGCGGGAACTCGGGACGACTGCAGCGTATACAAAAATAGAAAACTGATAAGCAAATACCGTGGACAAAAATACAAAAATAGAAAACTGATAAGCAAATACCGTGGACGAAAATGGCGGAAATTCCAAAATTTAACGAGTACCTTCAAATTATGAATTGCATAATCTAAACGGATAAACAAAATTATAGACCAATGGATAGAAAGTGGAGAGTGACATAATATGAAATAAAAATACAATTAATAAAGTGACGTGATGATCATTGTGAAATGCAACTTAAGTTTAATCACGTTTATTCGTATCTAGTGATTAATCAAAATACGAAATGGCCAGAGCTACGAAAGCCCTATAGCACTACGGTTAGCTAAACCTGACATGAGCAGCATTCAAAACTAGAATGCAGCTGTGGACAGCTGTTTCGTCCTTATTGCATGGGACTCGTCAGCACAGCGTAGCAAGCAGAATGAACTTCTGGTGTCGACACTTCACCTTAGCCATATAGCTGCTATGAATTCTAGAAATGATCTAAGACATCATCAACTATTCCGGTCATGACGTTCTGAGGTACGTCAGCGGTTTCTACCATAAACTGAGTCAGATTCAGTACAAAGAATGTATGGAACGACTTCACAATTTCGCAAATACAAACGAACATAATATAGAGTCTCACCTTGCCGGATCAACAGGCCATTATACTGATAAGCCAAAGTCATCTAATTGTTGAATTTGTTTGATAACATGCTTGTATTATACTTTTCCTTTCGATTTTGCTCTACTACGAAAAAATCGCCACTCAATCCTTCTTCTGGACGAGCAAAAACACGCTAAACCCAAGGTTGACAAGTTTGTATATCTATACCAATATCAATTACTCAATCTGCCGGACAGGATTCACATAGTAGACCTCGTTCTCGTTCGTAATCCAAACTTATACACTCCGAGCATTAAGATTTCATTTTCCCGTTATCTCGAAATGTCGCTGCAAATAAAACTGAAATCCAACACGATGCTCCATCCTTCATAGTCGTTTCCGGTTTTTGAATCGATGAGAATCTCAGCGTGATTTTACCCAGGAAAATCTATGGAAGGTTTGCATATTTACCAAACTTTACACCCAAAACTCAGCTATCCAAGCATGCAGGTGAATTGAGGGAGAGCTGTAAAATGGTAGTTAATTTTGGTTAGCAGTTTAAATCTGCAAAAATTTCAACGTTCTTAATATTTACAACTTTGAAAGATTTAAGTATCACATGAGTATTGACGGTGTCAAAAGCCTCCGGTATGTGAAAAATAAGTGTATTCACAGGGAAAACCGCTGACTAGTCATGAAAGACTAGTCATGAATGGAATAGTTGGCGATGGAAGAGATTGGTTATCAGCTACGTCACACATTGCGTGTGGCAAGCAGCCAAAATCCATTCTAATCCAGCTTTACATGCCAGTTCTATGGCGAGCAAAAGGGATAGCCAGACTATCCTCCTCTAATAACCGAGTGCTATGTGAAAGAGTTTGCTCGTTTTTTATAGGGCTGTCGTTGCCCTGAACATTTCGTATTTACATTATTAGAGGAGGATAGTCTGGCTATCCCTTCATTTTTGCTCGCCATAGCATTGGCATGTAAAGCGGGTTTTGTATTGGTTTTTGGCTGCTTGCCACACGCAACGTGTGACATAATAGCCTGCGTAACAAGCATTTCCGTGGGTTTTTTCGGAGCGTAGGAAGACTGGGGCGAGAGCCAAAAATGGAACGAGGGGGGAAGGGAGGAGAGAAGAAGGAAACGCTTGCAGACAGACCCCGGGATTCTGAAAACCCCGTTCGTCCACGAACGGAGTTTCTGATTGGCGCGGCTCGAGTTCTTTGATTGACATCTATCAATAACATTTTGACGCACGCAAGGCCAGGGCTTCGAACAATCAACTCATCATGTCAAATGGTCGACGAATTTCATGTTATAGCGCACCACGATTCCCAGAGTTAACTAGGCCACTTCAAAAGTACAAAATTCTCCATTATAGTTCAGCTGTATTTAGAGTCGTTCTAAAATGATTTTGGATCGAAAATGGCTAGGGTTTGTCTTATTTGGGGGTTAGGTTTGCAAATGAATCGTGTTGTGAACATAACATGAAGTCTCTGCCCTTTCGAGGAAGTGCTTCGGCACGACTCTAGGCTATCGTTCGCGTTTATTTGGAGGCTTGCCACACCAAATATCAAAGACTTTCGCGAAGCTTTCCCTATATAAACAACCGGAGAATTCACACGAACTGTCGGCTCGGAACTATCTTTCGACAGGGGCTGCTGCCTTCCGGAGTTTCTAGCAAGCGTTTGGAATTCGGGTTTCTCGATTTGTGGGCAGTCTTACTTCCTATATTCGAGCCATTTATGAGCCAGTACAGAGTTCCAAGATTTCTTATTTTCCGGGCGCAAGGGTTGTATTGGAATATATATCGCCATTTTTAGCTACCTCGACTGCCGCTCCCTTACACATATCTGCTAGAATTTAATACACTACTGCAATCTTTCCTTTTCGACAGTTTTAACAAATTCACTGAGGAAATATATCCATGTTTCCCGGCTGAAGCAAATTGCCAAATTTCACTTTAAAATCGCACTTACAAACTCTACAGTTATCACTTGAATTCTTCGAGCTGTTCGACATCTCTTCATACTTTTTACAAGTTTGTTTTGGGAATTAATTTTTTTCTTCCGCTGTCTAACGCTTTCTTTCCATTGTTAACATTTGACAGCTCAACGTTATCGAGTGAATTCAAGAGTGAAAGGTCAAGTGGGCGGTTTTCAGAATCCCGGTGTCTGTCTGCAAGCGTTTCCTTCTTCTCTGCTCCCCTCCCCGCCTTCCATTTTTTGCTCTCGCCCCATTTTTCGCGCGGCCAAATAGCGAAAAAGTCTTCCTACGCTCCGAAAAAACCGTGAGGTGCCAAAGTGCCTAATTTGAAAATAAAGTTCTGTTCTTCGTGTTTACGGGTGTTGGTAGTATCTTGATAAAGAGAAATGGCGCATACAGTGATGTGATTAATACAATGGCCAGGAAGGTTAAAGTGGCGAGCTACAGGTTTGTAGAGATCTCGGCTATCGCTCGAAACGTCAGCTGCTACTCGCTTCCTACGGTGGTTAGCATACCTTAATCGACTTTAGTTGATTATACCCGTGTTTATCTTCGCCGTCGACGCAGCCAACACTAGTTTTTACAGTAACTAGTTACCCATCGTAAGAAATATATAGCTACCTTCAAAACTGGACCCTGACATCGAAATAGGGCTCAAACTCGGATCCAGACATTAAGCCTTCCGAATGTGCTACCTATAGCTACCAACATCCCTCGTGCGTTACGTCTCAAATAAATACATACACACATGAGGTTAGGTGAATAGAAAGAGCTTGGCTCTTTTAACGAGAACAGTTATATATGGCAAGCACCAGGACAGTAATGTTGAAAGAACTGTCACTGAGGAGCAGAGATCGAAAGCTTCGCTTCCTTCTTGTTCTCTCAGCTTCACCGGCGCCATAGACCAATTTAAATAGGTACCGTCCTGGCCTGGAGACTATAGCCTCGTGTTCATGTTGCTACAGAAAAGCGTTTTCACGTGAATGCGAGACTAAAGATTGCTAGACAGTGATTCAACTGCACGCCATTTATGTAATTCTCTGTGTATGCGCGGTGCAAGCTCTATTTCTTTATTCGAGTTCACGAAAAGACTACAACCTTTTCGAAAAACAGAAATGATAATAACATCTACATTTGTCTAAAATGTCTTTAGATTTAGATGATGTAACCAGGATTTACAGTGCATTATGTTATGATCTAACTCATACTAAGTTTTGATTGTAACTTTACAACAAATATTCAAAGAGAGTGTTCATGATCCTAAATGATTTGTATATCGATCACCAACCAGAAAACCTAGAAAATCGCCATAGGGTTTCATTGGTGTATTTTCCCTTCTCACTGCATCAAAATGATTATTGGTATATTTTGTGATTGATTATAGTTTAAATTTGACTATAAGTATGTAGCTTTTCGTATGTGGGAGGAAGAGTCTTCGTTTTGAGAGGTTCGTAGACATTTGGGTCAGGAGATGAGGCTTCTGATTGGTTGTCGACATTATGCCTTGTTCCAGAATAAAGAGGTAAGGAAGTCGGGTTGCGTTCATCAGTTGATGAATATATTTTCGTGGTTGGACTCAAAGCCTGATAATGACTTTGTACTGGAAGAGAAAGTGAAGCAGCATAACCACTAGAATTTGGACAGGACACGTCAGGGTCGGCAATAGAATGTCCCTTGTCCATGCTCCCAGAATATACTCGAGTGGAAGGACGACCAACGGATTCGTAGTCGTCATTGTTTGTTGTTGAGACTAGAGGAGGAGCACTGTTTCGTGATGAATGAGTGTTGGCCATTTCAATTGCATCCTGTCAATTGAATACGGAATAACAGACGATAATACTTAGTATATGTTGGTCGTGCATTAAACGTTTTGCCCTGTCGCAATATAGACGGATTATTGACTTGGCAATAAAAGTTTTATGCTGCCTCTCGATTAGCATTATTATTATTTAACTGCTCATCATGTGTGGCAGGGATATCAATAGGGGTAGTCCCATTCAATAAAACGTTAACCCTATCTAGGCAATGACCTGTACGCCACAACCATGTGCTCTCAGTCGGGGCCTCAGTTGGATTCGGTAATCTACAGGTCGTCACGTTGCTTGTTATATTTGTGTTGTTTAAATTAGTTCTGTTTGTGCCTTCATGGGCTATGATGGATGATAATCTCATAGCACCTGGTACAGTATTGGCCCTGATTATTTGCAAATCACTTAGATTATGGCCAAGTTATTGTACAGCATTATAGGGGGCACTTTGTGGTAACACTGTGCTTGTATTGTCAGCCATGCTACCCTGCTCATTATATGTTGATGCTTATTGATGATCATTATATAATTGGGTTATATAGTTGTGTTTAATGTACATGTATAACACTGTCAGGATTAGTACGTTATTTGTCATTGTGAACTGTTCGCTGTTATTCTGAAAAATAAAATTGTTATTATTATTATATCCTTATTATTAAATTATTATTATTAATTTTATATCATTCTCTTTATCAACATTATTTCCACTTATAACTGCTGGTGCTGTGATTCTTATCACCACCATTATTAGGGTAAGGTAATAATAATTAGTGACTCATGTTTTTAATGTTATTGCTTCAACAACAACAACAACAACAATTTTATTCGTGTCCTCTTAAATATACATGTTAGTTCTAGTATTGATAAATAAAAATGAAGAAGATTGAGGAACACAGCTACTTAAAAATAGCAGAGCTAATCGAGTTAAGTAGCTGAGATCAAGCGGACCACAATATATATATAAACAAGAGGCCCTGAGTGGCCTTAACTCGGGCCATCTATAGCATGTACTGCATGGAGTGCTAGCATAATTTTGTGTCAACATGGTTTGTGCTAGAGTAGCCAGAGAATTGGTTCTCTACTGATGCTCTTGTCTGTCAAATGTCGAGGTGCAAGTGCCCCACGTATTCCGGGGGGGGGGGGGTTAGGTTAGGGTATGCCTTGGGGGGGGGGGGGGGGGGGGGGGTTGGAAATGATAGAACCATAATACACACACAACACACACATACATACATACATGTTGTGCATGTACATTTCAGCCACAATTTCCCTTAATTCTGTAGTTTAATATTACTTTCTTTTCAATATTATTGTTCCTTGAGGGTCGTTAGAATTACAAAAAAAACTTGGTATGGGTGTTGTTGATTGAAGTGCAATGGTTATTTAAGTAGTCTGCACGATATCGAGTCACTCAAATTTGATGCATTGTAATTATATCAGGTGCAGTACAACTATGAGAAATCAAGCAATTTAGAACAACAAATTCTACATAATGTGGCTATTCATTGTGAATAGTTAGGTAATGTCATTCTACATGTGAAATAAAGGCATCTATATGTAATTCTCAATTATTAACAAACCAGTGGAGACGGCTGACATTCAGGCTAAATTCTCAATACAATATTTTCGATTGAGGTCGTAAACTACAGACCACCATTTTCTAGTATTAGTGAGCTGCCACTGTGCTAGTGCTCATTTTCTACATCTTGAAGGAGACTGAAACTTATAATGGCAGGCCACAAATAAACATGCAATGTTCACTCTTTTTATATCATTCACTCAGGGGTCGCAGCAAGATTAATTTTCATTCCCAAATAATTCGTAAAAGTACTTGTACTCCTGATCATGACCGAGTGAAAGTGACGATGCTAACGCCAAGAACTGAGGAACAACAACAACAATTACATTTATTTTCTCATAAGATGATGGAAATGTTTACGAGTAATAAGGTACAATAAGAAATACGATGAGAAGGTAGGTCCTTAAGGTAACCTTAGGGTTATCCAGGACCAGCTCAGATGGAAAACACTGAAACAAGATCTAGCTTGCATGGATATATTATGGTACCAAGAAAGGGGAAGGGAAAGAAAGAGTGCCACTTGCATGTAAGTATACTCTCAGTTCTGGACCAAATTTAGTTATGTTATGTTATAAACTTGCAATAATGATAAATACACTACTCTATACATAATATCATTATGTCAGTTCTAAAAAAAAAAACATTAAATACACTGTAGAATGACTAAACTAAGAGATAATAATCAAATACAAAGTGCTACAGCAGAGATGTAAATAGACCCGGGAAATAGAACAACAATAACACGCCACAGATAAATGTGCGATTTCCACATCAGAGTCATTTATCGTTCGTTTGAAAAAATCTTCATTTCGGATTACTTACTCAGTTTATACTCACTCACTGCATGCTGGATTTTCGTTGCCGAATTTGTAAACATTTAAATACATGTGCATGGGGGGCGAAACGACTGTAATTCTTTTAAAAGGCCCCTGTCAGTCAGAGAACTGAGAAATCGGGTCATTTCTACTACACTTTCGAGAGGTTAATAACAATAAATAACAACACAACGACAGTCAATTGGTATAAAGGTTATCATGTTCAGATTAGCGGCTACTTACATTTACAAGCTGTTGTCCATATAGTCAGTGTTGATCGCAGAGCAGACTCCGCTGTCACGTCTCACGAGTGTATCTTAAAGCATGTCGCATAATATGTGATAAATTCCCGTCCAAAGCCCGTAAAACACCTCTCAGCTTTAGAAAAGACAAAAATCTTGGTATTGCACTTGAAGGAACCTTTGGTTTACACAGAAAAACAGTTGATATTAAAGGTTTTGCTAAGTCAAAACTCCCACTCGCCGCCATCTTGAAAAACCTGGAAAGTTGTCCACTGTTCATGTGATCAGCACACTGCAATCTGATTGGTACGGTGGTGAAAAGAACTTTCAAAGTAGGCGCAATCTGATTCGTTGGGGGCGAAATTCCTCGACACGGAAAAAAAAACACTTGCGATTTCTGACTCGAGCCGGCCAAAGGCCTGGCCCGAGTAATAAATAAAGACATGACAAAAAAAAAAAATACAAAGTGACAATATAGGGCATATGTCAAAGCAGAGTGCATCAGGTATCTATATAGCTACTCAAGATGGAACTCGTTAAGAGCTTCTTAACTTGATTCCGTATTTTTGATTTTAGATCCTCTTGGATTGAGTTCCATAATTTAGCGCCTAAAAAACGAATGTTGAATTTGCCGTAGTTAGTTCTGACTTTGGAAATGTAATATGAATCTTTAGCAGCTAGTCGAGTATTATGGCGATGTATCCTATTTATAGGTTTAAAAAAGTCATGAAATATAGTTGGCAAATCATTTTCATGAAAATCGTGCATAAACAAAGCATTGTTAAGATATATTATATCAGTGAATTTGAGTATCCCTAAGCTATGGAAAAGTGGACTTGAGTGGGCTGAATATTCAGAAAAAGTAATTATTCTAATTGCTTTCTTTTGAAGAAGAATCAGAGGTCTAAGTGTAGTTACATATGTATTTCCCCAGGTTGTCACTGCATAGGACAGGTATGGGTAAACTAATGTATAGTACAATTGAATTAAAGTAGCTACAGGGACAAAATGCCGAATCTTTGATAGCATGCCAACACTGCGTTTGATTTTTTTTGGAAATATGTTGAACATGGTATTTCCAGCTGAGGTGACAATCAATAAAGACCCGAGATACCTAATTATAATGCACTCTACTTGCTTTATCTGTTTCCCATCAATAACCAATCTGATTGAATAGTTTACAGGTTTTTGGCGAGGTCGAAATATGATAAAATTAGTTTTATCAATATTTAGGGAAAGCGTGTTTGCAATAAGACACTGCGTGACATAAGCTAGGTTTTCATTTATAAGGGTCTCTAGTGCAATCAAACTATCATTGCTGCAAAACAGATTAGTGTCGTCAGCAAAGATGTGGAAATCAAAAAAAGAACAGCAATTGCTAAAATCATTTATATATAGGAGAAATAGAAGAGGGCCTAGTACTGAACCTGTCGGACACCATGAGAAACAATGAGGTCATCTGATTTAAAAGAACTTACTGTAACATGTTGCTTTCTATTATGTAAATAAGAGATAAACCAGTCTTTGGCTACTCCACGAACTCCATAATGACTCAGTTTAGATATCAATACACTATGATTGACCGTGTCAAAAGCTTTTGCAAAATCCAAAAATATCCCACATGAGTACTTCCCATCTTCTATTGCCCGCTGAATTCTATCTGCAATCAACAAAGTCGCATGCGTGGTAGAATGCTTTTCTCGAAAGCCAAATTGTTTGTCATAAATAATAGTGTGCTTGTCAATAAAAGAGCTTAGGCGCTTAAACATTAGTTTTTCCAGTATTCTATTGAAAATTGATAGTAGGGAGATGGGTCGATAATTATTTACGCATGTAACTGATTCTTTCTTATGTACTGGAATAACATTGGCTATCTTAAAAAGATCTGGCACATAACCACTACTGAAGGACAAATTATAGATAATTTCAAGAGGAGTCGATAAATAATTCTTTAGAATTTTCAATAAGCACACTGGAATACTAGAAGGTCCTACTGCCTTAGATGAATTTAGGTTAGAAATTCCCTCCTCTATTTCTATATTGGTTACAGGATACAGGTAAAAACTATTTGGCTGTGGTGGACCTAGGTAAGCCTTAGGGTCAATCCCTATGGGTGGTATGTCTGTTGCCAATGTACTCCCAATACTAGAAAAATGATTGTTTAAAGCAGTAGCTATAGCTTTAGGGTCTGTGATGGTTTGATTGTTATGAACAATCTTTGAAACTTGATTTACTCCTTTAGGCTTGAGGGTGATCAATTGTTTTATCCCAGACCAGATGTTTCTTATATTTTTGCTATTTGTTTTAAAATAATTGTGATAACATTCCTGCTTACTTAATTTGTTGCGATAATGTTTATATTTACTGTGATAGTATCAATTGCCAGACTTGAGATATTTTTCATAAAGTTTTTCCTTTACCTTAATGGAAGTGTTGATGCCATTAGTCACCCAAGGTTTAGATAATGATTTGATTTCTTTTCGGGTAAGTTTTCGAACTGGGACATGCTTATCAATAACTTCAGTGATACGAGCATAAAATGGCTGAAATATTCATTTACATTAGCAGCATTACTTCCTGTAGGAAACACATCATTCCAATCAATACCTCTGAATTCGGCTATAAGTGCTTCTTTGTCTAGGGTAGAATAATCTCTCTTATATAGCTTTATGTTTTTTTGGAAGGGCAGAAAGTTTATTAATGATAAGAAAATTAGGTAGATGATCAGTAATACCACTTAATATGTTACCACTTATAGACTGATGTTCTAAGGAATTAAGGAAAATATTATCTATTAAGGTTGCCGAGTGATGTGTAATTCGTGTTGGTTTCAAAATATGTGGATGGAATGAGTATGATCCCAAGGTATTTATAAAATCTTTTGTGTCTGCATGAAGATTGCAGCTAAGGAGGTCGATGTTAAAATCGCCCATAAGCAAACAATATTTGTTCTCTTTGTTAATTTTATCAATGGCTTTATACAGAAAATCTAATGTTTTCTCCAATTTAGCATTAGGATGCCTGTAGATTACGCCACAAACAATATTATGCTGATGAGCAACTTCAACCTCAACAAATAATGATTCAAACTCCTGCTCGGAGCAACATAGCTCACTTCGTAGTAGTATGACAGGGATGGAATTAGCCGTTTTTTTGTGGCGCTATGCTAATTTTTGTGGCGCTATGCTAATTTTTGTGGCGCTATGCTAATTTTTGTGGCGCTTTCATTAATTCAATGACGTCACGGTTCTATTGTCTTAGACTCATGAATAAAATGCGGCGCGCTCATGAATAAAATGCGGCGCGCTCATGAATAAAGTGCGGCGCGCTCATGAATAAAGTGGTGAGCTCATGAATAAAATGCGGCGCTCTCATGAATATCTATTGTTCCTTTGGATGAGGTCATCGATCTATTCGGGCATGTTTGGGCAAAGCCTATTGTTTGGAGGCATGTTTGGGCAAAGCCTATTGTTTGGAGCAGCTATAAAGCTAGAACCGATCGGTCCTGAATCCATTCGAAGTTGAGCAGCAACAAGATGGATACTACCCAAATAACCACTTTGGAATGTGACATTTCAGAAGCCATTGCAAAGCTACTCGAGTTAGCAGCAGTTGACCCCGACGTAAGTATTATTTTGAATTGTATTTACACCACAACCTTTTTATTTGTGTACAGATTGGTAAGTCTTTTTTTTTTACTTTATAGACCATTCCAGAAGAGATTCCTCTTGAGGTGTTGGAGCCTTGGAACGACTGGGAAAAAGAGCTGGAAACGGTGGTAAGTGCTATGATCACGCAAAGGTGTCTAAAGTTAAGCTTGAAATTCATTTGAATTATTTTCTGTCCATTCAGAATCATTTGGGTGAAGTTCTGGACATCCCACCCGAGATGTTCGAATTACTTGGTAAGTAATTCGATGGGTTGTTCTATTCTTACGCGATACCATTCTAACTAAAGTTTGTGTATCTTTTCTCCTCCTAGGAGTTCACCTCGGAAGTATAACTGACGGGAGCGGGGCAAAAGCGAGCTGGCGAGGACAAAGAGAATGATCCTCGCACCAAAAAATCAAAACACGAGTGTGGGACCTGTGGCAAAGTCTTTTCTCGAGGACGTGACCTGAAGCGGCAAGAAAAGACCCACAACGGCAAAAAGCAGCGCGAATGTTCTCATTGCGGGCGAAGGTTTGCACGAACGGATGCTTTGCGACGCCACGAGAAGCAAGTTCACGAGAACCGCGCTGCCCAGCGCGACTACAAATTCAACACTTGTGGGGAAGAATTCCACAACATGGCACCCTACCGAACCCATGAGAAGACCGCCCACCCCAAGTCCTCCACTAGCAAGAAACGTCCCAACGAAGATAAGTCCGGTAAGCAACTTTATTTTGGTTGAAATAATATTTGGTTCTTGGGGATTAGTCGTATGTAAATTCACGATTTAGGAAGTGAAGTAAAATCCATTCAAGTCACTTCATGTAGAACAATAGAACGCTTGGGCATGTATGGACCAGTCTTTTGTGTAAGGGATTAGTCCAAATGTAAATTCAAGTCACTTTATGTAGAACAATAGAACGCTAGGGCATGTTTGGACAAGTCTTTTGTGTGGGGGATTAGTCGTATGCAAATACCTGTTGAAGTCAACCATGTAGAACGTTCTTTTGTGTAAGGGGATTAGTTGTATGACAATTCATGTTCCGAGTCTAACACAATAGCATGCTAGGGTATGTTTGGACAAGTCTTTTATTTCTAGGAAAATATATTTTTATTTATTTATTTTCAGAGCCCAAACCCAAGAAAGTGAAGCTCAGTCCTGTTGAGAAACCACAGCCAAAATCCACCACAAGTTCCAGCTGGCAGGAGGATCCAAAGGCCATCACCGACCTCCCGGAAGACCAGCAGAGCCCTGTCCTTGAGTACCGTCGCCACTGGTTCCAAATCCGAATCCGATTCCAGCGCCAGAACAGACTGCTAGACTGGTACAACTTTCGCCTGGCCTCCCTCCAACCTCAAGAACTCCTACCCCATCTTGACCAGATCTTCGCGGACCAGTCTACGGTCTTCAAACTGAACATCTCCTTTGGCTACCTCCTGAGGAACAACGAGACCGGCGAGCTGCAGTAGCATTACACGTCCCGCAACAACAACCAGGCCTTTGAAGAACCCTTTCTGATTATCAATGCGGGTGATCTCCAACAGGTCATGGACGCTCTTCAAAACCTAGACATCTTGGAATGGGTACGCCAACAACGCCCCAACTCGAAATGTGTGGTGGACAAGGTTACCAACATCACTTTCTTCATCACCAAAATCCGTGGTCATCCCATCGGGCGAGGCAAAAACCTCCCTCACTACCTTGTGGAAAACCGAGGCATCATTCCTTTGGATCAAGTGTGTTTGTTTTAGGTATCGAGCCAAACAACCCGATAGAAAGAAGTTCTGTGGCGTCACCCTGGAGGAACTGTCCGCCCTGGAACGACTCTTTGAGGTGAATATCTTTGTGTACTCCTTGGAACCAACCAAGTCTGATTGTGGGGAAGAAGAAAATGAAGAGGATGACTCCAAGCCTGAATTAGCTGCTCAACTCCTTTACCATTCTCACCACCATTATTCCAGTACCCTCTACCTGAACCTACACCAGAAGCACTTCTCCTACATCAAGGATATGAAGAAGTATGCGAAATCCTTCTGCTGCTCCCGGTGCGGGAAATTCTGGAAGGATGGATTCATGATCAGATTAAATCGTCACGAGCGTACCTGTGAAGCAAAAGTCCGCTACACGTTTCCGGGTGGGGCATACAAGACTCCTCCTACCATTTTCAATTTACTGGAAGACGAAGGTTTTTTCATTCCAGAACAGTTGAAGTACTTCCCCTACAGAGCCACCTACGACTTCGAATGTATGTTCGACCACCACCCTGAACCTAAAGACACCAACAAACTGACCTGGGAAGCCAAACATGTGCCGCTCAGTGTCAGCGTGTGCTCCAACGTCCCTAGCTACGAGCAGCCGAATTGTTTTGTGTCGGATGGGGATTCCAAAGAGCTGGTCAAAGACATGGTGGACTACCTCGTTCAAATTAGTCAAGAAAGTTATCGCCTTATAAAACAAGAATTCGTGGACTTCTTTGAAGAAATTGACTACAAGCTAGGAGTGAGACCCGACGAAGAACCATCGTCAACACCCATCATAGAGAGCCCCGTGGAAGATAGAACCGAAGAGAGTGACGATGAAGGAGAAGATCTGATGAATACCGATGATGATGAAGAAGAGATCGAGTCGGAGACGGAGGAAGACCGGACCTTTTTAGATAATGAAGTGGAAGCGGAGCAAGACCCCTCATTCTACCGGGCCTTTAATCAAGAGCGAGAGGAGGATCAGGAGCAGAGTGAGAATGATTAACCACAGCCAAAAAAGAAAAAAGTAAAGCCACTCAAAAAACTGAGGGACCGATTGGAAGAGTACTTGAAAGAGCTACCTGTCCTAGGCTTCAACTCGGGAAAGTATGATCTGAACGCCGTTAAAGAATTCCTCTTCCCTGTCCTAGTCCAAAACGAACAAGTCCAATTTACTATCAAACGGAATAATAATTGTATGTGTGCGAAGACAGAGCATTTACGCTTCTTGGATGTCACTAACTTTCTCGCTCCGGGGTTCAGTTACGCCAAGTTTCTGAAAGCCTACGACTGCCCTCAAGCCAAAGGTTTCTTCCCTTACGAGTGGATGGATTCCCTAGACAAGTTGGACAACTCTTCTCTTCCTCCACATACAGCCTTCTACTCCGCCCTCACCAACACCAACATCTCCGAAGCTGACTACCAGTACTGTCAGGAAGTTTGGTCCACCTACAGCATGCACACCTTTAAAGAATTTCTCATCTGGTACAATAACCTCGATGTCCAACCCTTCTGTGACCCTCTAGAGAAGATGTGTGACTTCTGGAAACAACGAAATATCGACAAGGCATCTCCATCCCTGGGGTCACACTGACCTATCTCTTCCAAACCCTTCAACCAGGCCTCCACTTCTCTCTCTTCGATGAAAAGAACAAAGATCTCTACTCGCTGTTTAAGAAGAACATGGTGGGCGGCCCCTCCATCATTTTCCATCGCTACCACGAAAAAAGCAAAACCAAGATCAGAGAACAAGAAATGATGACTCAAGGAAAAGAATCGAAAGTCTTTCAGAAGATTGTGGGGTATGATGCCAATGCACTATACCTCTGAGCGATTTCACAGAAGATGCCGACTGGTTCATTTACGAGGAGAAGAGAGGAAACACAATTCAAGAAAGAAAGCTCTTCCAAGATGGCGACAGAGTGGTTAGAATGGGAAGCGGAACAGAGAGGTATCCACATCCGCCACCAGATGAATGACAGAGAAACGAATTGGTGAAAGAAGACTTCCTGTGGATGGGTTCAATAGCACAACCCAAACCATCTTTCAGTTTCAAGGTAGGCTATAATGTTTGACATGGAAAAAAAATACATCATTCGGTTCACTCATTTATTTATTCGTTCATTTCACTCATTCATTTATTTATTCACTCATTCATTCAGTTCACTCACTTACTTATTGATCTTACTCTATTTTATTATTCATTCATTTCACTCATTCATTTATGTATTCAGTTCACTCATTCATTTATTCATTCATTTCATTTCACTCATTTATTCACTCATTCATTCATTCATTCATTTCACTCATTTATTTATTCATCTTACTCTATTTTTCAGGTTGTTGGTATCACGGTCACGATTGCCATCTGAACCGGGGAAAGGTAATGAACGTGAAGTGGAACAAACCCATGACTGAGCTCCTAGAAGAAACTCGCGCCAATTCTGAATACATCCGTGAAGAGGGGTATCACCTTGTAGAGCTATGGGAGTGCGAGTGGAGAAAGATGAAACGAACCAACCCGGTATTGCAACGTTTCCTGGCCACCAAGTTTCACCGCCCCCTAGACAAGAAAAACACATTGGATCAAGAACAAATCCTAACAGCCATCAGAAACGAGTCTCTGTTTGGGGTCATCGAATGTGATATCCGGGTGCCGGATCCTCTCAAACCCAAGTTCAGCGAGATGTGTCCCATCTTTAAAAACACCGAGATTTCTCGAGAGGACATTGGTGACTTCATGAACGGGTTTGCTGAGGAACACAAGATTATGCCTCGCCCACGCCGGAGCTTGATCGGTAGCTACTTTGGTGAAAAGATCTTGTTGGCCAGACCCCTCGTCAAATGGTACTTGGAACATGGCCTTGAAGTCACCAAAATCTACCAAGTCGTGGAGTACACCCCATCCCCCTGCTTCCAACCCTTTGCTGACGCTGTTTCAGATGCCAGACGGGTTGGGGATGTCGATCCTCACAAAGCCATCATCGCGGATACTATGAAACTGGTAAGTAAATCTCAAAAAGTTAACATATTAATGCTATTATACGAACAGCGGGATACTAATTTGATTTTTCAACAGGTTGACAATTGTAATATGTGATGACTCATTTTATTTTTGTTTTGTATAGGTGGGTAATTCCAGCTACGGAAAGACGATCACCGATCAAGAGCGACACAGGGACGTGAAGTACTGCGAGGAGGCCAAAGCGTCCCGTCTAATCAACACCCCCTTTTTCAGACAAATAGATAGTATTGATCCAGAGACATACGAAGTGCAATCGTGCAAGTAAAAGATAAAGTTAAATCTACTGATGCAAATGGGCATTTTTGTCTATCAGTACGCTAAACTACGCATGTTACAATTTTATTTTGATTTTTTAGATAAGTATCTTGATAGAAGTGATTTTCAATATTGTGAGATGGATACCGATTCCGCTTATATTGCCATTTCTGGAGAGTCTGTAGAAAGCTTAGTGAAACCAGAGCTCAGGGATGAATTTAAACGAGACAAAACTAACTGGTTCCCTCGCACTGATACACCCGAGCACAAAGCCTTTGATAAGAGAACACCCGGTCTCTTTAAGGAAGAATGGTCCGGGGACGGGATCATTGGGTTAAATAGCAAGACCTACTATTGCTTTGGCGCTTCTGACAAGTTCAGTTGTAAAGGTGTCAATAAGAGATGTAATGCCATCGATAAAGAGAAATATCTCAACGTGTTGCTAACTAAAGAAAGTAGCTCGGGTATCAATAAGGGTTTTCGTGTTGTGAACAACACTATGTACACGTATCACCAAGTCAGGGATGGATTTTCTTATTTTTATCCCAAGAGAAAAGTACAAGAGGATGGTATAACCACTGTACCCCTCGATATTTAATCATTTTAAGTACCTGAGATTGTATGTACCTGTAAGTATCATCAGGAGTTTGTAAATAGCTGTAAGTACCTTGATGAAATAAATTATTGGTGAAACAACATGTCTCGTTGTATTGTCCATTTCATCCTGTTTGTCCCTCGAAATCGATAAAATTCGCAGTTTTTTTAATTTTTTGACTTAGTTTTATCTTGGTCTTGAAAGGGTCAATATGAGTCCACGCGTTTGTAAAAATTGTCCAGTGCCGAATTGCGGATCAAAATATTTAGTGAAACTTTCCAGTCATTTATCGCAGGTGCATAGTTTATCATCAGAGGAGCACAAGTATAATTTACAAGAAGCAAAATTACAAAAACCTAAATTGGTACATATATCACAGTACACTACAGGAGGGAGCCAACCAGCAACCTGTACCCATGGGAAATACATCAGTACATATATCACATTACACTACAGGAGGGAGCCAACCAGCAACCTGTACCCATGGGAAATACATCAGTACATATATCACAGTACACTACAGGAGGGAGCCAACCAGCAACCTGTACTCATGGGAAATACATCAGTACATATATCACAGTACACTACAGGCATCCAGCTCATTCCTGGTTCGGTATAAATAGGGAGAAACAGAACTAAATTTTTCATTTTCTAACATGGACCCAAGACTGAAACACCCCTTTGGAGCGGTGATTGCCGGACACACTTGCTGTGGAAAAACTCAGTTTGTAAAACGGCTTTTACAAACCGGCGAAAATTCCATTGATGGCGCCCCCGAGAATATCATTTGGTGTTATGGATTAGATCAACCCGCTTATGAAGAAATGCAACAGACCATCCCGAATATAACATTTATCGAGGGAATACCAAGTGACTTAGAGTCTAGGATTAATCCAGACATTCGAAACCTTGTGGTTATTGACGATTTGATGAGTGAAGTCAGCAGCGATAAAAGAATTTCGAATTTATTTACCACCAAAGGCTGTCACCACAGAAACCTGTCATGTATATTTATATTGCAAAATATTTTTCATCAAGGCAAAGAAATGAGGGACGTCAGTCTGAACTGTCATTATCTAATCCTTTTTAAATCTCCACGTGACAGTAGCCAAGTGAATCACTTAGGAAAACAAATGTTCCCGGGAAATGTGAAGTTTATGCAAGAGGCCTTCAATGATGCAACCGCAAAGCCTCATGGGTATCTGTTCTGTGATCTCAAACCCCAAACGCCCGATAACTTCCGGTTACGGACCAATATATTTCTGGAAGAAAGACAGTATGCCTATATCAAAAAGGTATAAAAGGGCGTGTATAACCTTTAACCATTCATTCTACCATGAGTCGTCGAGTGAGAAACAACTTTCATCACTTGAAAGTATTGGCTACCAGTAAACCCCATCAAACCAAGGCCCTACTTAAAGTCGCCGACGATCAACTTATTCACAGCCTTTGCGAGTGTGTGCTCAACGTTCTGAGAGCCACAGTCCCTATAACTCCACAGCAAAAGAACAAGCTTGAAAAATTTAAGAATCCTTTACTAGCCTTGGCACAGAAAGGAGTTCCTTTGTCGCGTAAGAAAAAACTTTTAGTACAACACGGTGGAAATTTCCTTGGAATTCTACTTCCTCCAGTATTAAAAATACTCGAAAGTATTCTATAATGCTTCACACCAAAAAAATGGTTCTAGTACCAGAACAGACTCTGGAAAAATTCCAACAGCGGCAAAAAATAACAACAGCACCACTAACTACCACGCTAACACTGTTGGACCTACAAATGGAACAGATACTTAACAACAAAGAATTGTCAGATGAAGAAAAAACTCGCCAGTACACCCAAACGCTTCAAAACTACCTCACGTATTACCATCAAAGAAAAGACGAACCTTTATCTGTGAACGTCGTTCACCCAATACATGAAGAACAAACTGTCGAAGAGCCAACCGAGAAAAAATCTGAAGTGGACGAACAAATAGAGCAAGACATTATTCGTGGTTTACCAAAAACACTAAAAACCCGTGGAAAGTTATTGATCGATAAAATCAAGGCAAACCCTAAAATCATGGGGTGGAATTCTAGCGGCCAATTAATTTTCGATGATAAACCCGTGACGGGTTCCCATGTTAGTGATTTAGTGGGTGATTTTTTGCGCGAGCGAAAAGGGTTTGAACCGGTCGGAATGCATGTGTTTGCCCGTGGTTTGGCACAAATGAATGCTCCTGAAGATTTAATTAGAAATGAAAAGAGGCGAAGTATCCTGAGAGAGTACAAGAAGAAAAAAGCAGAGGATCAAGATCACAGTCGAATATTACCAACTCCGCCATCGTCCTCAACCAAGACCCCAGGACCGATGAGAAGGACTAAACATAGAGCTAATCATCCCGTACGATGGTTAAATTTTCGATCTTGAAAGCTGTAAACGTTTCCTTTCTGATAAGAGATTTTTGTTATGTAAACCACTATCATTTTAAAATGATGTAAACGTTGATTTGTGATAAATAACAATATTAAAAGTTTATGTGAGCACTGTTCCTTATTGGAAACTGTGATCTAGGCTAACCCTAACACAAAATATAATAATTAAGACATAATCATGGTTTCACACAAATACTTTATTGTTTGTCTTACAATCAGTTATTTTTTACGCTTTGACAGAGATTCTTGGTGGGTTACAAGCTTTTTACGATTATTATAGCGATGAATTACAAAACCATAATGTTTGATTATGAAGCGATACACCAGTATATCATTTCTTCTCATGTTTTTACTAAAACGATTTACAATAGCGGACATGCTAATATTTCGACAACGATTCAATAAAAAATACAAACAATAGTGTCCGCATACATTAGAGTCGATGCTTTGCAAACATTTATTGTTATAGGTCCATTGTGTAGAGTTCTGTTCTAAAAAATCTTGAAAAGCTTGAGTGTAGTCTTTGGGTTTCAGTCCATAAGAGTCCAACAACTCTGCTTTTCTGTCCTTGGTAAAATAAAAAGCACACCAATGGATTCCAGGTTGACCACTTTTATCCACATTCGCCACAAAGGCCGCTGGGTAGTGTTTCACATGTCTTGGGAGTCGATCTGAGGGATAAACACCTTGAAAGTGGGCTCTTGTGTAGGGGTCCTTTTGTAATACTGCGGTGATTTGTTTGGTATTCATTTAGCTGGTCCAATTAAAATTTACGTTCCTGTTAGCATCGATTTCGATCAAAGAATCAAATTCAGCGTACTAGATAATACAGTTGACTGTACTTGGTAGAGGTGCACCAAACTGAAGACCAAGTCGGAGATTGCCTTGTTTTATAGGTGAGATATGTGGTCCGGCCGAGAGATCTGGACTCAAGTCGAAGGCAAACAGTGTATAACCATTGGCATAATCTTGTCGGCTAATCTGATTGCCTTGGTTGTGAAACAGGGTTGCCGTTCCCAGGAACAGACTCATATACCCCGTCAGATATTGCTGTTCGTCAAAGTTTAACTGTAGCGCTTTCATAGGAGTAGATTCTCCGTTGATGTAGACACCGACTTGGGTGGCTTTGAAATGTTGAAAGTGGAACGGACTCTTTTTATAGGATCCGTTAAAGGCGGTATTTTCTACTAGACCCAGGACGATTCGTTTAGGGGTTTGGCCTAGAAAAACATCATCTGGGGCGAAGGACATTTGACCACTGGGGATCGACATCACTTTGCATTCTACCCGGCGAATAGGATAGAGGGCTGGTGAGTGCCGTAGGGCTGCTGCGTGACCGAGAAAGGTGTCATTGTAAACTTTCACTTTACGAATATACAAAATGGATTGTAAAATGACCACCTTGTAGTCGGCGCCGGTCTTAGGAGAGACCAGACAGAAGGCATTTTTACTTCGATTCAGTCTGAGGCGGATCGTCACTCCATTGAGCAGTAAACGGTCTTGAAAAAATAGATCTGAGTGCAAAGGCCCAATCATTTCAAGGGTAGAACTGCCTTTGACAAAGTCATAGCGACTATGCAAACCCTCATTCCTATTAGCTTCCACGGCTAAAGGGTCCACGATGTCCATTTTTTCTGGAGTGTCTTTGTAGAAAAGTTCTGCAGTCAGCTGTGAGTCCTTGGCATCAGACCCGTAGGTCAGAAGCGAACTAAGGAATGCTCTGTAAGCATTCGTGTTGGTGGAGGAGGATATCAGCTTGTCATTTAAACTGACATCGATTTGACTAAACAGAGCTTGTAAAAATAGGTTTACGGGTCTAACTTTATCAGCATCTTCAAGATTATCCCCATTGGTTTTGGTTACTTTGACTTTGTGATACTGCCATGCTTGTCTCAAATCGGTGTATTCTTCCCCGCTGCCTGATACATTGAATTCAATCGGGCCAGAATCGGTAATGTTGGATACAGGAAAATACTCAATCCATTGTCCGCGCTCTATGGCTGTTTGAACACTAGGAGCTAAAAATAAATCCAACTCGGATTTGCTACATTCTCCAGATCTAGGGTGAACCATCTTTATGAGAATATAAAGGGTTTTGATATCTTTCTCTTCTTTGCTGGAGATGTGGTCTGTTTGCTGGTTGAACGTGAACTGGCTTGTTTTGTCTGTGCTTTCCGTTTTCTAGGTTTTCGTCCTCCACCAGATTGTGCTCCCGTTGCCTTCTGGGAAGTAGTTTAATTCATGACAGCTCTCCCTACTTCTTTAGCTCTTCTCGCTAGAGAGTCTTTCACGTGTTCTCCATTCATGACGTCTTGCGCTACCCCAAGACCCCCTTTCAACGCCTGGTGACCGATAGCTTTTACTCCTGTAGTAATATGTGGCATAGCCCAACGAAAAAGGCCTTTGAGCATCGACCCAAGGCCATAACCGCGTTGACTTGGACTACCGTGAAAAGCCGGTAAATTTCCTCCTTTCTGTTGTGCTTGTCGCACATAATAAATTTTGTAGTACTCAGAGTTTGGCATCGTCAATGAAAATAGGGAGAGGCTCGTCTAAAATGCAGTGTCACCAACACTCGCCCGGACTCAAATGGCACTTTTTCACCTGTGTCTTGCTTTATATTCACTTCAATGCTCTCAAACTGTTTTCTGCTGACTGTTAAATACTGAGGGCTCAAGAATGTCTTACTGATCCGTTCTCCATCTTTTCCTTCTACGGGAATGATTCGTAGCAAAGGTACTTGAGAATCGCCGACCAACTGAGATCGCACGATATCAGAGTATGCATAAAGGTTGTGAAAGCCATGTTCCAAATCTGCCTCTCTTTCAGCTTTTGTGGTTTTCAAGTATCTTGTGTCCTGTTGAATCCCAGCATAATTCCTATTTCATTGAAAATAATGCCGATGTTGTTGGAAGTATGAAAGGTGACTTTGCGCAATAACTTGTCATAAGTCAATCTCACAGTCCTGAACTTAGGATCTGCCTTCTGAATTTCGTTGTTGATGGCTTGGATGACTTTTTCGACAGAAGGGTAATGTCCAGGAGGAACGATGCATATAGCCGGATTGTGAACCTGAACAGTGGTGTCATACAAATAGAAACGGTTCCAAAAGTTTTGTTGAACATTATTCCAGGTATGCGGGTATTGGATTTCTGTTAAAGCGACCTTCCACTCACCAGAAAGTTCAATCGATTGAGGGAGATGCACTCGATACTCTGTTAAAGAATTCGAGGGGAATACATCCATACTACTGTTAGAGGGAAGCCACAAATAAAACTGCGTGTTCTCCATGGTGGTAAAACACAAATGACGAGAGGGGCGGGAAGCGAGTCAATTTATAAGTCCTATACACAGACAATATTTTCTTTATTAATTTATTAAAACGATCAGCTATCTAATTACAAGTATTTTATATCCCTTTCATCTTCCCAAGAATTAAAACTCTCGGGATACCCCTTCCACTGGACAAGGTATTCAATCCTGCCTTTCCGTTTACGCTTTTTTAAGACTTTTTCTACCCGGTAGAAATCATCTTGCTTTTCGACTCTCTGTAACTCGGCTTCGTAAAATGTTCCTTCCAAAAGTTCTCCATGATAGTCCTTTAAATGATAGACAGGTGGATGTCTTGGTATTCTTTCAGATATGGTAAATATCTCTTCGGTCCAGTTTGGAAGATAGCCTTTTTCAAAGGTCTTTTTAGTTTTACTCATTCGGACTTGGTCTCCAACTTGAAACTTATAGCGTACAAGTTTTACAGGGGATCCATATAATCTATACCAGACAGTTTGTTTCATCCCGATACTTCGGTGAAAGGCGTGGTTATAAGATTTTAGAAGTTTTGGAAGCACATCTACATAGTTCAAAGTGTTTTTGTAGGTAAAATATTTCCACATATGAGTCTTAAATGTTCTGTTGAACCGCTCTACGACAGATGCTTTTGTTTTATCATCGTGCGTGGTGAAAAATCCAACATCGTTTTCTCTTAAAAACTTCTGGAATTCTCGGTTCAGGAACTCGGTTCCTTTGTCCGTCTGTAGCTTGAGAGGTTTTCTACCTGATTTGAAAATTTTGCGAAATGCCTCGATGATTTCTTTCCCAGTCTTGGTTTTCAGGGGAACAGCCCACGCGACCTTGCTAAAGACATCAATGCACATAAGCAAATATTTGTATCCGTTGCTATATTTACTGAGAGAACACAAGTCCACAAGATCCGCTTGGAATTGGCTGTCGAGACCGCTTACAATTACTCTGTTTCGCCCATAATGCCGTCGCGCGGGTTTGTGTAAAGTGTACACATCTTGCTTTCTCAACCAGGCCTGCACTTGTTTACGGGTGATTTTCTTGAGGCCTCTTTCTTTGGCAGCACGGTAAACAGCATCGATACCACGAAAACTGCCTTCGTTCTCGGGATTGTAATATATCTTCTCCAGTTCTTTGTCCATCACAAAATTCAGAATTTTGCACAATAATTTTACTTCGAATGGAATTGGGAGTGACCTGTGTAATAAAGTTAGTTACATTTGTACATGTATACTACTACCCCATTGCAATTTATTAATTGTTTAATATACATGTACATGTACCATTGGGTTGTATTAATGTATCACTTCTCTATATGGCTTAATGTATTTCTGCATGGCCTTGTTGTGGCGGTCTCTGCTTTTTATTTTTCCTTTTCCTAGAACTCCAGCAAACAGGCAAACTGTTATCACACCTTAGCATACATGTACAAAGAAGTGTGAGGATGAAGCACCTTGGTCCCTACTCACTATCGACATGGCCTCCCAAATACCTCCACCCATTGTACAGTCATTTGGTGGTCAGCAACCAGTATCTGCTGTTTCAAAGGCCGTTATACATGCAATGTCTGCCCAGCTGGCAGTACTAACTTTGGTCTTACTGCACTGCCGATGCAAGTGGTTTTGTTCATATTTCTCATTGGACTTACAATCAATAATTAAGTTACTTGTCCGGTGGAAGGACTGGAGTTACGTCTTGGCTCCACCCAGATTTCCTATCGTTTTATCCCAAAGGGTTTTCCATAGGTTTTTTCTGGCCTCCCTGACGTTCTCCCATATAGCATATCGGGTATAGAGTACGGTTGTAGTTCCTATTCTGTAGTAGAATAACATTTATAGCAAGACAGTAGCAGTGGCACTGTTCTGGTCATTAGGTTCATGTTAGTAACATGGTCATATAGTGGGACAGTTGCAAATGCACTGACATTCTAAATCAAATGGATTTGTTCTGGTTAATATATTGTTCATTTTGGTTACACTCATATTGTCTAAGTTAATTGAGAGACACGTTCACGATGCCCTGTACAGTTATTTATGTGACAACAATTTAATCTACTCGAGACAGTCGGGGTTTCGCAAAAAACACAGCACAGAAACTGCTCTAATAAAGATCATTGATGATTTGCTGTTTAACCTTGACAAAAACTTTGTCAGCGGTATGATTCTGATAGATTATTGCAAGGCCTTTGACATGGTTGATCACCCAATACTACTGGAGAAGCTACAGGCCTACGGAATGGTTATAAGTTCTGCGAACTGGTTTCAGTCATATCTAAATGACAGACGTCAGCTTGTCTTACTTGGCGGTAAACAGTCATGTATGACATTCGTTCGCAATGGAGTCCCTCAAGGATCAATACTGGGTCCCCTATTGTTTATCATGTTTATAAACGATCTACCTCTATACGTTGGATCCTCTAACATTGATCTATATGCAGATGACACTACTCTAACATCTTCAAGTAATTATGACTCAATTAATTTGTTGCAAGAGTCTCTCAATAACTCACTCACAGAAGTTGTGAACTGGGCAACTGCCAACAAGTTGCCTATCAACGAGAGCAAAACAAAGGCTTTACTTGTCACTGGTAAGCGCCTTCCTTCTAAGATCGAGGAAAATCCAATCATAAGGGTTAACAGAACAGAACTTGAATTGGTATCCAGCGTAAAACTCCTGGGTCTTGAAATTGACAGCGAACTATCTTTTTATCCTCATGTAGATAAGCTCTGCAAAAAACTATCACAGCGCATTGCTATTCTAAAAAAGATAAAATCATGTTTACCACTGAAGCAGAGGTTACTATATTATAATGCAATGATAAGGCCCATAATGAATTACGTGAACGTTATATGGATAAACTGTGATAAAGAAAGTTTAGGTAGGATTCTGAAGCTGCAGAAAAGGGCAGCGAGAGTCATTATGAACACTGACTGTCGGGCTCCTAGCGTCCAATTATTTAATAGTCTTAAGTGGTTACCCTTTTATGAAGAAGCTAAATTAGCTAAATGCTGTATAGTATATAAACGTTTAAACGACCTAGTGCCTATTTACATCAAGGACATGCTAAAGCTTAACAGTGAACGGCACACACGTAACACTCGGTACAGTAAACTTAACTTAGTTTGTCCTAAGTTTACTCGCAAGACTGAAGGTGGTCGTACTTTTACAGTAACAACTTGCCAATTATGGAACAGTTTATCTTTAGAAATTAGAAATAGTAACTCTTATACTACATTTAGAAGCCATTATTGGAACGTGTTATTTAAGGAACAGCAGTTTTTAAATCATTTTTTAGTTTAAGTGTGACCATTTTTATTCGATTTTATCAACTTTTTATCATGTATTATTTTGTTGTTAGGGTTTCAATTTGAATTTTAAACAATTGTTTTGCTTATCGTAATTATATATTTTTAACGTTTTTCATCTACGATCCATGTATTTATACCATTAATATTTTATTATAATAACTATATTTATATAATTTTATTAGCTATAGAGGGCCACAGGTTTGTTAGTTTTTAACTATTTTGTGCTACCCTCATGAAATAAAGACTTTATTATTATATATTGTCAATTCATAGTCAGACAGTGGCAGGGGTGCTGTTCTGCTGTTGCGTGTTATTGTTGTTTATATATACTTAGTAACAAGGACATCATAATGGGCAAGTTTTTAACATCAATTGATATAGATGCGGCTATTCGTATTCTCAGATGTATGTCTTTTGAGACGATGGAAGTCTGATGCCTTTCATAAATATTGGGGTAAAAAATTTGGATGTAAGTTTGTTTATTGAACTAATGTGGCACAGTTTACAGGGGTAACTGAGTTAACATTATCTTATTCCTTAATTAATGTTACCGCCAGTTAGACCTTGCAGGGGCAGTTCCTGGTATGTTTCTCTGCTACACTTCGATCACTATAAAATTATTATGTCCATATACTAAGCATTATAACCTGGGTTGCATTAATTTGACTAACTTGCAGGGGCAGCTAGTCAACTTGGTGCAGTTCATGGTGGTGTGTCAGTTGTTGTAATGATCATTTTGTGCTGTTATTATTGAATACGACAGTTCTTCAAAGTAGTGGTACATTTATTATCACACAACTACTAGTTTATACGTGCTGTACTGTGTACTGAATAGTTTACAGGGGTAACTGTTTTGTTACCCGTACAGGTATGTCTGTTACTTATGTCAAAGGAAGTTGCCTTCCTTGTATTGCTTCCATTTATGCACATGTCTCTGTTCATGAATATAGTGGCAGGGGCCGCTCTATTCAAACTATTGTTAGGGCTTGGGTGGGGCTGCCTCACTTTACCCAAGTGGGCTTTGGCGGATTATTGCCCTCACCTTTGCTGGGCAAGGCCTTTGTTTGCCATATATATATTTTGTATTAAAATTATGAATTTAAATAACATTAAAGTGGCTATGTGTTCAGGCACATAGCCACAATTTTATCCAACACTTTGTGTTAGTGTAATGAATTTTGTCCCAGCAAAGTAAAGCAACTTTATTTAATGTCGATAAACTCGTGACAGTCTGGTGATGCTATAAACTTAAGGCCAACGTGGGACCTACGATTTCATGTCCTTATCCAAGAAGACGTGAAGGTCTAACCATTTGAAGTTCGAACACAAAGGCAGCATCTTCTACTCAGTTATTTTAAGACCCTGAGTGTTGGTCCGGCCGGGACCTCCCGCGTGACAGACCGGAGCTTAACCACTGAGCTAACCGGGAGGGACTGGAGCTTAACCACTGAGCTAACCGGGAGGCAGAGTAGCACAGCAAGCTCTTTAATGTACGTCCCCTTCAAATACTGATTAGAAATAGAACCTGTAGTGTACGCACTGTATGGTTTAGGACCCAGTCCCTCACGCGATCAGGCGGAGGAACGCCTGTGGATTATTGGTAAAATGGCTACGAGCCGGATGGTGAATAAACTTGAGTTCTAAGTTTAATCTGTGCCAATCCTCTATAACTTTTAACCATCGAGGTCCATAACATTGGTGACGAGGAAAAAGAAAGACTAAATAAACCGAATTGCAAGACAATTCACGACGAACATGGATGATAATGAGAGAAATCATATCAAGACTTTCGATTGTTTCACGGACCGCAACACGCTCGGGCTATACGATGGAAACGCTGGCTCACGGCTTTCGAACTGTTTGCTGACGGAAAAGGCTTGATCATAAACGAAGAAAATGCAAACAACAAGCAGAGGAGACGTGCCTTACTGCTTCTTCTGGTGGGTACTGATGTCCAAGACATATTTGCGACCCTACCGAATACGGGAGACGCTAAAGACTACAAGAAGGCCATAGACGCTCTCAATGCATATTTTGTCCCGAAAGTCGATGCAACCTATGCAAGACACTCCTTTAGAAAGTTGACACAAGTACCTGGGGAGACAGTTCAACAGTTTGCAACCAGACTCAGACGTGCTGCGAAAAACTGCGCCTACGGGGAAGACACAGACAATCAAATACGTGACGAAATCCTGTGCAAATGTACGAATACCTACATAAAGAGAAAACTCCTCGAGGAAGGTCAAGGGCTAACCTTAGTTAGGACGCTCGAAATAGCCCAGAACTGTGAAGAAATTGACTCACAACTGGCGGCAATGAGTTTAGATGGAAAAGGAGAGGGTGCAGTGAGTGTAAACCGCATTGGGGAAACAAAGACATTGCCAGAAATATGAGACAAGATGGCGGCGCACATGCGCATCAGTGTCTAAAATGGCTGTCGATTCGTATAAGAAAATGTATGAAAAACATAAAACTTTTCAAATTTGAAGACCTTCTAAGTTTAATTTCATATTAGTGCGCCTCGAGACCAATAACTTACCGATTACGCTGTGTAATGATGTCACAAACAATCCCTCAGATCGTCGGCAAAGTACTTCCCTGAGACGTCCATTTCGCTCTTCAAATTCTCCTCGTTCTCCCTGTTGTTGTCTGTAATCTGGCTGAACCCATGCACAGTTTGAGGTACAACAGTACGACAAGTCTTTGGTGAGGCAAAAAGGTGCGCCTCCATGTCAATAAAGCAGTGTTCAATGTATCCAAATCGCCAATAAAACGTACAATAACACTCCTCCAAAGTACTTCCAAAGACGTCTGTGTTTCGTCGAAATAATGTTAGTGCCAGGACGCCATGTAGGATTACATTTTCGAAGAAAACTTGACGAGAAAGGAGAGAAACGTCACCATTTGTCACCATATTGCTTTCTGTCCGCCATCTTGTTGTGTTAACCTAAATCCTGCAATGTTTGCTGGGATATAAACTGGGTTTCAGGCCTTTCTCCTCTAAATAATTGTCGCCAAGCAGCTGGACTTGGACAGACAGACGCCGGAGAGAGGACAAATCCAAAAATGGCTTTTTAATCACAATGGCTACGTTTAAGCTAATATAACTCTCGTTCCGCTTCTATATTCTTATTTCATCACAGAAAGTTTCGGTTTTCTTTGCGTTGGAAGGTCTATAAACAGTATAAAGAACCTACTGAGTCTCACTCACTATAAGCCGCCATTTTGAATCGGCTAAAAGGGCGCCCGCAGTACCTTTCCGCTGATGTCCATAATTTCTGGCAATGAGTGGTTCTCGCGTGAGAAAACAGACCGGTGCGATGAGAAACAACCATGAGAAGACTTGTTACAGATGCGGTAAATCTGGACATTTTGGCAGGGACCCAGGCTGTCCAGCGAAAGGCAAAACGTGCCGTGAATGCGGATTGAAAGACCATTTTCAAGCCCAGTGCAAGACAAATCAAGGCGAGAGGGGACGAGAACAGCCCGGCAGCCGTTCCCGCGTCAATCGCTACAGGAATCCTGGTAGAAACACTGCCCACGTTGTTAACTCTGAAGAAGAAGAGGTCATCTATGCATTTACAGTAGGCAACAAAAGACAAGAGAAAATCGAAGCTACCGTCGGAGGATGTAGACTGCACATGATCATAGATTCTGGAGCAAGTGTCACCATTGTAGATAAGCAAACATGGGAGTGGCTAAAAAAGAACAGAGTGAAATGTAGGTCAGTTCGCTCAGACAGAAAGCTGTACACATATGCGTCGCAAGTAGCCTTGGAGGTAATTGGAACATTTCACTGTGAAATTTCTGTTGGATGCAACAGTGTTAATGCAGAGTTCTGCGTGATTACCGAAAAGGGAGAATCTCTTCTAGGAAAGGACACTGCCACGAGTCTCGGAGTTCTGAAGATGGGTGTTGACGTCGCTGCAGTAAGCACAGGCTCGAAGAATATCGGAAAAACTCTACAGGTGAAATATCCAGAAGTCTTAAAAGGCGTCGGAAAGTTGAAAAGATCGAGCAGTGCAACTCCACATCGACCCATAATTACGTAAAGCCAGTAGCACAACCGATCCGGAGAACCCCATTCAGCATGAGATCCAAGGTGGAAGAAAAGGTCAAAGAGCTTGTGGACTTGGACATTGTAAAACCAGTAGATGGACCAACTCCATGGGTCAACCCTGTGGTCGTTGTACCGAAGTCACAGGGGGACATACGCCTTTGTATTGATATGCGCAGGGCCAACGAGGCAATACTGAGAGAGAGACATCCTATCCCTACGGTGGATGAGATTACACAGGGTATGAATGGCAGTAAAGTGTTTACTAAACTTGATTTAAAGTGGGGATACCACCAACTGGAATTGACGCCTGAATCGAGAGAGATCACAACATTTGTGACACACTGTGGGATATTCAGATACAAGAGACTGTTATTCGGGGTTAACTCAGCCTCGGAACAATACCAGCACGAGATCAAGACAGTGCTTGCGGGTATAGATGGACAGGAGAATATCTCGGAAGGTGGTCAAGAGACTGAGGGAGCGTGGACTAACCCTCAACGCTGCAAAGTGTCAGTTCAACATGGACAAGCTGACATTCTTCGGGATGGTGTTATCTGGAAATAAGCTGCACAGCACAGCATGGAATAAGCTTCACAGCAGAGAAAGTGAAAGCTGTAACCGAAGCGAGGGAGCCGCATACAGCATCAGAAACGCGTAGTTTTCTTGGGCTAGTCAACTACTGCGGACGATTTATACCTGACTTGGCAACTCTCTCTGAACCCTTGAGACATCTAACAAAGAAAGGGACAGCATTTGTGTTTGGCATTGAGCAGAAAGAGGCATTCCAGGAGTTGAAGAAGCGTATATCTAGCGCTTAGACCCTAGGATATTTCGACAAAGATGTCCCAACACAGGTAATTGCTGACGCAAGTCCCGTCGGACTAAGGGCTGTCCTGACGCAAACACACAAAGATGGACCAAGAATCATCAGTTACGCAAGCCGCAGCCTTACAGAAACGGAGAGAAGGTATTCACAGGGCTCATATGGGCCTGCGAGAAGTTCCACCCTTACGTTTATGGAGTTCCATTTGAACTTGTCACTGATCATAAACCCCTAGAGGTTATCTACGGACCAAGATCCAAGCCATGTGCACGCATCGAGAGATGGGTCCTGCGGATGCAGCCGTACAAATTCAGAGTTAAGTACGCGCCAGGACCGAAAAACATTGCTGATTCCCTATCGATACTAGTAAGTGACAACGACACCTGGAGCAAACACGTACCAGAAGCAGAGGAATATGTACGATTTGTGGCGGTATCAGCAACACCTACTGCTATGACGACACGCGAGGTCGAGGAAGCATCCGCTGATGACGAGGAACTTGCGGAAGTTAGGAAGTGCATTGACGGAAAACCATGGGATCAACTAATCTACAAACAGTACCTTCCATGCAGTGGTGAATTATGCACCATTGGACAGTTGATACTCAGGGGGACACGGATTGTCATCCCGAAGAATTTAAGACCCAGGATACTATCCCTTGCCCATGAGGGCCACCTGGGCATAGTTGGAACTAAGCAGAAGCTGCGCAGCAAAGTGTGGTGGCCAGGAATGGAAAAGGATGCAGAAAAACACTGCAAATTGCTACGGATGCCAACTGGTCAGTCGTCCCGAGCCTCCGGAGCCTATCAGAACTACAACACTACCGGCATATGCTGACGCTAAGAGGAATGCGCACTACTCAGAGGTACTTCCAGGTGACCAAGTACTTGTGAAACAAGAGAGGCAGACTAAACTTTAGACTAGGTTCGTCCCAACTCCATATACAATAGTGAGCAAACACGGAAACAGCCTGGTCGTACAGTCACAAGAAAGAGCTCAATACTCTCGCAACACCTCACATGTCAAGAAATTGTGCAGAACAGCAGTTCAGAGGCAAGGAGGAAGCAGAGACGAAACCACTGGATACATCAAAGGAACCAATCCAGCAGAGCATGAAAAAGTGTACGGAGCAGAAGTCAAGTGATCCCAAGGCGGACAATCCAATCAGAAGATCAGAGAGACAGAGAGTGAAACCAAGTTACCTAAAGGACTATACTTAATTTTCAAGGACATGACAGATAACTTGAACTGTTTGAGACACTTTTGAACGCTAACCTACTTATAGGTTAACTCGTTATGTTTTATTGTTATCACATTATTATTGACTGTAATACTACAGTTCATTATCAAAAAGTGGAGGGATGTAGTGTACGCACTGTATGGTTTAGGACCCAGTCCCTCACGCGATCAGGCGGAGGAACGCCTGTGGATTATTGGTAAAATGGCCACGAGCCGGATGGTGAATGAAGTTAAGTTCTAAGTTTAATCTGAGCCAATCCTCTATAACTATTAACCATCGAGGCCCATAACAGAACCTACTTATAACATACCATCTGATAGTAAAGTAACAAGAATATTACTTACATCGTAAATTGGAATGTCTGCTTCAGCATCCGCAGATGTGCTAGACAGAGAAAAACAATTGTCTTCAGAATTTCGGAAATTATTTTCTGTCGAATGGTCTATATATTGCATTGGAATTTAATATCAAATTTCGTATCTTCGACGCAAAATATACCATTTGGCAAACCACGATGATTTTAATAATTAAAAAGTAACAAGGAATAAATGAACTAATGTAATGATGCTTATTCATAAAAGCAAAATATACTGATATGACAATATGATCATTGTATCTTTAACTTCAAAGCTAAATATTAATTCTAGAATAAAAATAAGCAATGAGAATACAATTTACGTAAAATTATATATATATGATATATGATCGCCAACAGTAGGAATACTAGGGATGATTTATGACGTCATTTATACCTGGTTGATGCAGTTGAAGAGTAAAATATATATGATGAAGCATTTTTTGAGTAACACTTTCTTTCAGTATTCCAATCCCTCAGTAGTCACTATCATCAGAGCTATATACTAAATTGAATTTAGATTCAACATGTAAATAGTACATTTTTTTCTTCAGTGCTCCTTGTCAATTTTGCGTTGCACAGGGTAGGTCAGGGGTTTTGTGTATACTGTATCCAAGGCTTTTTAAATTTAGCATACGGTATTTTACATTGAAATATTGCTATTTAATAAATGAAATTTTGGGATTTTCTGGTATAAAGTATACGGCAAGATTTTCACTTATGATTAGAATGTCACAATTTAAGGTATTTGTGTATTGTGAGGATTTTTTTTAATGTATTTTGGTATATCACTACTCCCTCCCCCCCCCCCCCCCCTCCCCCTGGCCGAGACTGCACATTCTGATGATAGCACAGGCTTTAAAAAACCTAGCATCAACATATCCTCTGTTGTACTGGCCATTTTTTAGTTACTATGGTTCATTTAAGTATCACATATCTTCAAGCTGTGGATGTTTATATGAAACCACATAGACCTATACGAGAAAAAAAGGAAAACTGTTGTCTATATTATCTCTACTAAATTAAGTGCTAAAAGTTAAAGCTTCAAGTATCATCATCTTTCTTCACAGGGACATTGCAATTCTATATTTTTTTTAAAATTATAATGATATTTTAAATTGTAATGATATTCACGTTGTATCATTTTAGTTTATCTGTGAGTAACAGGCCTAGTTATATTACAGGTTTGTGGTATATCCATTTGCAAACTTACCTTTTACTTTCTTTTAGTTTGTTTTCTGTTAAGAAAGAAGAACAATATTTAAACATCAATTACTGACATGAATTACTGGTATAAAAATGACGAGGAGGTATTTTAAAACAATTAAAGAACACCTAAACGTAGTTTATTTTTAAAACTCTGACGAAAATAAGTAATATTTTATAAAAGACATTGCGAAACGGTGTTAGTCAGCATAAAATACAGATTAAAGACTCTATGTCGACCGGCATCCATTGCGGGCGTTTGTTTTTGTTTTGATTCAAGAATTCGACCTGGCGTTCCTCGCTAGCCTTCGGACGGCCATCTTGACCTCTCAAGACATCGGAAGACGAATTGCAGAGGATTAATATTTATGGTGAGTTTTAAGTTTCTATGAAACGCCAACAAGTAAATAGACAATACGGTCGGTATTTATCTGTGTTTCTTTCAATTCAATTTTTAACTGAAGGTTGTCGGCGAAGCCGAAGTTCTACACGAAGACAGAGCCGATACGGCGATAGGATATTTTGCAGTTCAACTTTATACTTGTATTATTTCTATAAAAAAAACCCGGAAAGATGGCCAAACATGTGGCTGTCCTAGTAGGACGGCTGACTTAGAATGTATGGCGAATCGGTATAAGTGTAGTACATCGAGAAAGCCATGTGCAACTGAAGGTATGAACAGCTGAAAAGAAAGTCAAAAGTTTGTGCAATCAACAAAACACCCGACTAAATATTTTTATCACAGCCCAACTAAGGACACAAATAAAAAGGTGTAAAACATGTTTCTGTATTACGAACATTATTTCAGAATCTAGAAACAGTTCCTCAAGGAAGCGCGCGTTATATAAGTGTACCAGGCTGTTCGCTAGTGAGGCAAAGAAGAGAACACCAAACAGGAAATAACTATAAGTGTATTAAAGTACACGATTTATATTTTTCAGAAGGATTTTAGTATAATCTACAGTGTCACTAAACTCCACATTTCTTTTTATAAAGAATTCTTTAACGATTTAGCATGACGACAGTTGAAATTCTTGTAAAACTCCAGGGGGGGGGGGGGGGTACTCCCTTATATGAGTCTGCCCTACCTGTCCTAACCAGGGTATTGATTGCACGATTATCCTCATCTCACCAGTCTTTAACAAGTCATCAGTCAACAGACACTCCACAAGATCATTGTCACCCAATCATTGCAATTGCCAATAAAACACAATTGTGTAAAACAAGAGTCTGTATTTTGTCATTTGTCCTAAACAAGAGGGTGTTGTCCTACACAGGGTAGGTATTTGGAGTTTTTCTGTCCTAAACAGGGTCAGGATTTCAACCCTATACCCAAACATGGGTCCAGTACTCCCTGGGGTAAAACTGTTGAACAATGGCCATGGGAGCTTAGATTTTACAATCTTCATGATGAGTCACGAATCCAGGCCCAGAATCCGAAATTCCAGGAACATTGTGCCTTGCTCCTGAGAATAAAATTTAATGTTACAGATGAAGGGAATGCATCACTTCATACGCCTTGGACGAAACCTACAGTATGTCTAGACAGACATGTTCTCAAAATTGCCATTCGCTGTAGGTGAAATTAGGGTGGATCCTCTAGATGTTTCAATGGCCAGCTACAGCAAGACAGTTTATTTGTGGCTATTTGGGGACAGGAACAGTTATTCCTTCTTGTGCCATAAAAAAGATCCAACAACAGATCCCTCCCCAGACAATGCCTATATTGGCTTGAGATCGGAGTAGAAAAGTCCCCCTGGAGGCGTGGGGGCTCCCATATAAAAGCGATGGGATGCTTGTTGAAACATTCCAAAGGAACCCTTAAAAGGTACCAAAATCTCATTTTTCTGGGCATGGCCAAAATTATTATTTTCCCTAAGAGGTGGCAATACTAGCTATTTTAATATCTTACTTGGTTTACTCTGAATACCATAAAGGTAATGTTGGCATTTCAAATTAAACACCCAGAGGTATCAAAATATGCATTTTTACCCCAAAAGGTATGATGAGCATTGCCATCAGCGAGATATAGGGAGTCTACCCCAGAGTCCCCCCCCCCCCCCCCCCCCCAGCACAGCTGAGTTCACACAAACTACGACATGACAGGGATGGATTATTAAAGTGAGGTGGTGTAATATCTATATCTTCTGAATACTTGAACATTCTGGATTGCTGTTTGTAGTTAGGTGTTTACCATTAAAAATGACTTTGGGGGGGGGGGGGGATTAGTGCACAGATCGTTTTTCAAACTAATTTATCTTCAGAATATTCTTTTAAACAAGTTTGCTTGCATTAATTGTTTTGCGATGATCATCTGCTTGTAGGAATTTCTTGGTTAACTTTTTTCCTTGCACATTTTTTTAGTGGGGAGTTATCAACCACATTCCAGTGGTTTCTAATGGTCCACCCCTTACAAATACTTTTCCTATAGCCCACTTTCGATATAGCATAGGGAGTGGAGGCAGGTGGGCTCTCACAAATATTAGTCAGAGAAACAAAGTTGAGGGTTTATATCAGGTTTATATCAAGTTTTACAACATCAAATTTCCAAGGAAAATATCAGATTATAGGCTCAAGACAAAGTCTGTATTCACTGCTTTCTTATCCCAAAATTGTGCAATTTGTTGGAGGACACTTTGCATAAATACAATAGTTATTCATCTCTCCTGTTACAACTCATCTTTTCCAAAAAACATTGTCCCATTGAAGATAAAAAAGCTATTGTGTTTATGCAAAGTGCCCTCCAAGAATTGTAAAATTTTGGGTTGAAAAAGTGGTGAATCTTTATTGTTCAAATAAAATAACAATTCCTGTGCTCTCACTGGACAAAGATGACCAGACACATGACTAGGCAATATGAAACCATAGTGGAAAGTGCCCAGCTAGCACTATTGCAAAAAAAAACAGAGAGTAACAACAATAATAACAACAATAGAGTTTCTGTTGTGGGCCTATAGTGCAATATTCATTTATCTGACATATATTTGTTGTTAGAAATCAATTGTGCTCTATCAGCAATGCTGCATTCTAATTGGCTAAGCTACTCACTATAACACTTGTGTGGTATATACTAAAAACATTATTCAACACAGATCCAGTGACAATTGGTGGATATTTACCTCCTTGTGAAGTGACATGGAAAGTTACGGTGTCACAACTTCAACATGGGCCACCACATTGTCAAATTTAATTTGCTTGGAAGCTACTGATGTCTGGGCCTTTAAATTTTATTGGCTTGGGGACTACCAAAGTCTGGATCATTTGTTATAAACGGAATGATTGCAGAATACCCCACCACTTGGTTCATTAATAATGCATTTTCTCAAATTCTCATACAAACCCTCTAAAAACCTAACCCTGAAATTCAAATAAATCTTACCCATTTTCAACTCCAAATCATTCATAGAACGAATCTAAATACACCCGAGCTAAATGGATAATTTTGAACAATTTGTAAGGGCTTTTCAAGTGATCTTTCGAAGTGGTGGGGTATTCTGCAATCTAGCCATTATAAACTTGAGCTGTGACTGGCTGTGGTTAGTGTTGGGTGGTCCTGTTAGAAGTAGTCACACTGTAAATATCCACTACTAGTCACAGACAAGGGATATTTATTTAATTATTTCTTAGCCCTAAAACTGCTGCAATATTAAGAGCGGCCGTCTGTAAATATCGCCTAAAGTGTTTAGGATGAAAAAAAATGAAATTCCTCAAACTTTCTCAGAATAATGGCCTGGGTGAGTGATTCATATAAATATAACTTTTAGTTGAATCTGATTTTTATTTTCGCCAAACGGCGACAAAATCGGTTTTACGGCTCTTAGACTGGTTTTTAGGAGATCGATACCACACATCGTTAACGGCTCGCCTAAAACTGAAAATAGAAATTTATAGCAATACTGTGCAGCTAAGTACAAAGAAAAGATAATGATTTCTCTTTTCATGGGTTGTTTATTTAATTTGGTTACAAATTAAATATTTTAGCGATTTTTCATTATTTTGTTAATTTTAGAAATTTTTGGTACGCAAAATAATGACCAAATTGAGAATCTAAAATCTCCAATGATACATGACCTGGCTGTATTAGAGTATAACCTAGCGAAAGAGCAATGTTTCTTCTTCAAATACATGCAATACATTTTTGGGGCAATTAAAACTACGAATTTTCAGGGCATCAAACGCAAGTGACACCGACGTGAGAATACTCTCTTTTCTCGCAGCGTTCGAATGCACAGAATCTGAGATGAACAGAGGAAAAAAATATTATTTCAACTTCTATCAGGTTAATTTAATACTAAAGAAGCCTGGGTTCTTTCAGATAGATTATATATCGGTTTCTACCAATTATGTACAAAATCAGTGGCTTTTAGCGGTATTTTTGCGATGACATATTGAGTCAATCCGAATGATCTACAGTTGAACTATTCACTGTTAGGAATGTTAAAAGTAATTATTATGGCTTAATATGTACCTTTCATGTGGTTTCGTAGAGAATTGGTAGCTTTATAAACAGGTCTGCCGTAGTTCAACTGTCAACAGCTGAGATTGCGTTATACACATGAAGCCCGCTTTTTCGGAACAAATGAACAACGTGTTTACGAAGCTAGAAATCTATAACTGTGGATTTCTGATTTACATCAGTTCCGATCCGGGGAACTAGTTATATTCGATATAGTATCTCAGTGTAACTGGATTTGGCTTTTATTTTTGTCTTTGAGTTTCAAACTGTATATTGGACGGCAATCGACATGTTACAATTGCTGGGAGATGGAGGGTACTTGTGCGGCGTCGGGCAGGTGTGCGGAAAGTAGCTATAAGACTGTCGGAACTCTTTTTCCAAAATGTCGAAGAAAAGAGTGCCGGAAGTCACAAGTATCTACCTCTCATTATCTGAGTACGAGGTCCGCACCATACGTTATGGAGAATGAAATGAAAAAGTCTAAAAATATATAACCCTACCAATAAGTATGAAATATTTTGCCCTCTATTTTAGGGGGTTTGAAAATGTATGACACTCCCCATGCTAAATTATATCCCATATGCCCGTTTCTCCGATCGCAGCGACCGCTGAAAAAAAAGTACTTGTCAATCGTAGCGATTATATCTTGCTATCAAATGGAACTGAACCGAACTATCGGGTACAACAATAAATTCTATCCTGGCGATCGTAATCGCTATGACCGCTTGAGAGTAGATTCCATGTTACCACTACGATCGCTATAAGGGACCGGACATTATTTAGCGTTGGGGAGGGTGGCTACTAGATTTGTAGGGGGTGTCACGATTTTTTATGCTCCCATTTAAGGGGGGGGGTCAATTTTTTTTATGCCCCTCTTTTATAGGTTAAATATATTTATAGGCTTATCTACGGGGAGGGTCATTATTTTGTGAGACCAGAGAACTGCAAGGTCACATTTTTTGGGGCAAGCCACAATGCAGAACTAGTAGCACCCCCCCCCCCCCCCCCCCCTCCCACCCTCCTACCGCTAAATAATGTCCGGTCCCTAAAGCCGACTCACCTTTACAGCGATCGCAGCGAACGACCAAATGAAATCCAGCCTACATTCGCGATGAAAGCAAACAATACGTATTGCATTATATATAAAATCTAAAAATAAACGATAACGATCCGGGTAATGGTCGGCCTGTTTATGTCTGAAGTATGATTTGTTTCGCTAAACACGCTGGAGAATGCAGGCACCGACTGTAGGAGGAAAAGTGTATCATGTGCCAAGCAGTACTAGTAGTAGTATAGAAGTATTTTTCTGGAAGTAGCTATTCAGTCTTTATCAGCAGTGAATATATTACTTTGATGTTAAAGAGATGTTGATTTATGTTCAAGTTCTGTCCAAAAAGACCGCAAAAACGTACCGAAGGCGCTTAGGACTTAGTATTCTGTTCTTCGTTCTAAGCCCTAAACATCCCGAGGGCCGTAGGCCCCGAGGGATGTTTAGGGATTAGAACCGAAGGTTCGAGGTATGAAACTGACTTATATCACATTTGGCGAGGTTTTCTCAAATAGAAAGGAGGTTTAAAACTGAGTTATAAACCTCCCTGTAACAGTTATAAACCTCAGATTGACGATTTAATTAGTCTATTGTTCAACGGGTTTATACCAGAGTTTCACCCCTATGAAGAACAAAGAAAACCGTGTCAAGTGTGATAGATAGATAGATAGATAGATAGATGTGTTTATTGGCACCATATACAAAATTGTACATAGGTCTCAGACCTGCTGAGAAAGCTAACAAACGTAAGGTAAGATACAGGTATAGGAGTATATGTGTTAAATGTAGTTATTTTAACTATTATTTTTGCGTTTTTTGAAGCAGTCATGTATATATTTACAAACTACTTTTTGTAATAATAAAGGCGGATCTATTAGTAAATTAAAAACTACATTTTCGTCTTGATATTTCGGTTTCTGTAAATTTAATTTTATATTCACAACATTGATTGTGTTTTCCCTTAAGTCATTGTAAAGGGGGCATCTCAATACAAAATGTAATTCGTCTTCTACTTCTTGTTTGTCACATTTTTGGCAAATTCGTTCTTCTGGTTTTAGGTAGGGCCTAGAATGTCGACCTTTTTCAATTTCGAGGGCGTGGTTACTTATTCTTAGACGAGTTAGAGCTACTCGATGATCAATGTTATGAACATTACAAAGGTATGGCTCAAGCGAATAGTTAATTTTAAAAGTACGATATGTACGAAGTTTATTGCGTTGTCCTTCTTTTCTATCATCGTCGTTGATTTGGCTTAGCCAGCATTGGTATTCGATATCTTTTAATCTTTGTTTGAATAATTTTTCATAAGGCTTTTGAATTGCTGGGTTGACCGGAGGATCATTCCAGATGTCTCCGAGACCAACCGTACATATGGCAGTTTTCATTTTCTGATACCAATCAGTTTTATTATTACCGTCTCTGCTATCTATATATGTGTCCTGCGATAAACATATACGTTCTGGGTTATTAAGCTTGAGCCAGAACTTATAACTCCTTGTTTTTGCTTCCACCGAAAGAGGATATCTTCCAAGCTCTGCTCGGCAAGCATTATTAGTTGCACTTTTGCTTACTCCTAGTAGAAGTTTACAGAACTTTGTGTGCACTATTTCTATTGGGTCTCTCTCTGTAGACTTTGTTATGTCTGCCCCCCAGATTTCACTGCCATAGAGAAGAATTGGTTTAATTAGGCAATCAAAGAGGCGTAAAGTCAATTTAATATCCGTTCGGAAATTTTTACCCATGGATTTCTTCAGTTTAAATAAAGCCTTCAGCGCTGTCTTTTTCAGTTCAGTTTTAGCAAGGTTAAAACTACCTATCGTGCTAAACATTAAGCCGAGGTATTTATACGAAGTAACGTTCTCAATTTCATTTCCCCGGTATCTAAACTTATACTTGTTCATCGATTTACCGGTATTGTTGAACACTAAGATCTTTGTTTTTTCTAAGTTAACTTGCATTCCGTTTTCATTAGTAAATTCTTCAACACCTTTCAGATAGTTTTGTAGCTGGATAGCATTGTTTGCCATAATAACAAGGTCATCCGCATATAGTAGACAGTTAATATTCATTCCATTTATTATCAGTGGTTCATTCTGATCAGCTTTTTCTGCAATTGTTTTAGGAAGGTCATGTAGGAATAGATTGAACAGTGTTGGCGAGAGAATGCACCCTTGCTTCACAAGGGTGGGTTAAGCGAGTCATATGGGGGGGGGGGGGGGGTGCATAATAATAGTGTCATACTAGAGAACTATACTTACAATATGTAACAGGTTTCATATGATATTTCTATGATAATTTTTCATGTCTGAGTAGCATACATTGAAATATGTATTTATCTATTCATTTCTGAGTGATATCCAGGAGTAAGGGGGAACCCACTCCCTGGATCCGCCACTGTATGTCATCTATCATTTACCAATCATAAATGCGACATCTGTTTAAGTTCTTTGGTACCTTACCTACAATGTAAGTCAATATTCTTGCAAGTTTCCATCAATATTGAGTCTTTTGGGTTCGCGAGAGATTATCAAATTTAGCAAGTTTACTATCAATCAGCTGTTTTAAAACCAGGCATGGAAATATCCGGGATGGGGGAAGGGTAGCACTTGCAAAATTAATTAAATGGAAGAGGTGTGTGAAAAACGTAGCTGTGTTGGCTAGAAATAACTGACACCATAACTGTACGGTATACGCGTTGGTTTAGAGCATGGGAGTCCGTTATGTGGCCATGGCTGTACCCATTTTATTGAATTCTAATTAAAATAATTTAAGGGGACAACATAAGAATGAAGTTGACCACAATAGTAATTCGTGTATGGCTCAGAAGACTGAGAAGAATAGACTGAGAAGAATGTCTGTTGACCGCATCGGATGATTTAGCCTTTGCTGCTATCTATACCATTTTGGCAGAGTCTAAACATAAATAAGCGTCCCTTTTTAAAATAGCAAAGTAATGTAAACTATCTACTATTGATGAAGAATAACTAGTCGGGTACGAACTCAGGGGTTGTCACAACTTGATTCATTCAGTCTGTTTTATGCTCAGTTTAGTGCTTTCGAATCTACATATTGTTTTAAGATATTTAGTTCTTCCCATTTTCTATTCAATAGAAATTGTCGCATTCAGATGTAGTTTACTTTTAGAGACATTTTGTATGATGCATATGGCATCGACAACGACTAGACCTTCGATCTTAATGCATGTAATATGGTGGCTCAACTAGCCATGGTAAATTCGAAATCCGGTCACTATGCTAAATAAATCAGTCAGATATGTGAACAATATATTAATCACAATACGAGTACGTACGTATGTGCCGCCATGGGGTCCGATCCAGATCCGGTTTTCAGAGAAAGTATAGTTCCAAAACCCGATTTTCCAAGTTATTGTGAAAACGAACCCGGATTTATGTTTTATTATTCCGAGTCGTCTATAACCTGTCTTTTTGTGAAAAACTCGTACCCGGAAATCATGACCGCCACACAGTCCTCCTCCCACGGGCTCCATGGATTGTACAATCGGCAGGATAGAACTATACATCGGTTTCCATATGTAGATCGTTACGATCGCTATCAGTATGATCGCTGCGATCACTGCGATCGTAACGATCCTATGGTAAACCGGGCTTTATAAAGTATGACTCGTTATCTCTCTAGCAATTCCAAACCTGCCCACTCCTCCCCTCCCCCCTCCCCCCCCCCCCCCCCCCCCCATTTGTGGAGCATTTGACTTTTGGGAATTAGAGCTTTGCAAATACCTAACCGTGGGGCTTAGGAACGAGTGCAAATCTCTAATAAATATTGATGTCAAATCCGCAACCTTGACTCTCTTTCACCAATACACCACTTTCAATATATGCTCCACTCGTCACACACAAAGGTTTCAGTATAATGATGCTCCAGGGTAATTAAATTAATTTTATTCTTTGTTCAAATTATATAATATATTTAATTTACCCCGGAGACACATGTTGAAACCTTTGTGCGTGATAAGTGAAACATATATCGAACGTGGGCTATTCACCACCCCAACTATTATTTGCTGGTAAAATGCCCCACCCTGGGACAGACTGCGCGGCCAAATGCTACACGTATACCGGGGGGGGGCAGATTTGGAATTGATAGATACATTAACTTCTCTTGTTTGGTCAACCTACATGGCCATGGCTGCAACACCATTAATCATAAAATTACGCTTGTGATAGGCAAGCGAAAAGTAAACTCACGGAAACCGAACCATAAATAACGCGGTTGCATTCACGTTTTTTTCACTCGGTGGCCATATTGGATCCAATGCGAGGTTTTGCTTGGCTAAACTCGTTCTAATATCCCTCAGTGCGAGGTTATAGCGTTACTAAAAACAAAACTGATTTTCTCGCTTTCGATCCAAGATGGCCACTGGGTAAAAAGATTGAATATACGTAATTGCCATTTTAGAACTCCCGAGAGATTATTATGATAGATAGATAGATAGATAGTTTAATAATAATCACATTGCAGCCTCACGGCTGAATTGCGTAATTCACAATAATTATACTAGTGTTACAAGCTATAAAATAAAACAATCAATATCCCTAGGAACATCAAAGGTCCGCTTTTTCCTAAGATTATGTTTGGACACATGTCTAGGTGGAAGGAGGCCATGTAATTTATGTGTCTCAGAACTTATAATGGATGAAAATAATTTCTGGCATAAATGCTGGCGTATGCGGCCGGCGTCAGCTTCGGAACCTGACCAGGTGTGCGGAAAGTAGCTATAAAACACTTTTTTTTTTCCCAAAATTTTGAGAAAAAAAGGCTAACGGATTGCTACATTTTTGCTTCAGAACCGTGCTTGGGTTGCGAATTATAATAATCGGTCGGGCTCGCCAACTGGTCATACCAAAAGAGTCAAGAGACATACTCATAAGTACTCCCGTCTCCCCCCTAAGGGAGATAAGGTTACGTGAAGCTTTGAAAAAAAAAAAAAATCCAGTGATACTGAGATCCTATATAAAATATAACTAGTTTCCCGGATCGGAACGTAAACCAAAAGTCCATATATAGTTATATTACGCGTTCATATTTCCTGATAAAGCGGGCTTCCTGTGTGTAACGCAATCTCAGCTGTTGACAGTTGAACTACGGCAGTCTTGCATTTGACAACCTCTAGTTATACTACAAATTCTCTACAAAACCACATGAAAGGTACATATTAAGCCATTACAATTACTTTTTAACATTCCTAACAGTGAATAGTTCAACTGTAGATCATTCGGATTGACTTAGAAGTCTCATAAAGGTAGTCTATCAATTGAAAGTTGTCAGCGCTCCGGCATGAGTAAAGATTCAACAATATGTCATCGCAAAAATACCGCTAAAAGCCACTGATTTTGTACATAATTGGTAGAAACCGATATATAATATATCTGAAAGTACTCAGGCTTCTTTAGTGTTAAATTTAACCTGATAGAAGTTGATATAATATTTTTTTCCTCTGTTCATCTTAGATTCTGTGCATTCGAACGCTGTGAGAAAAGAGAGTATTCTTTACGTCAGTGCCACTTGCGTTTGGTGCCCTGAAAATTCGTAGTTTTAATTGCCCAAAAAATTTATTGCATGTATTTGAAGAAGAAACATTGCTCTTTCGCTAGGTTATACTCTAATATAGCCAGGTCATGTATCAAATAATTTCAAGTATTACTTACTCAGTTACTGCAGTAAAACTTGAGCGAATTCACTGTCCGTGAGTCTTGAATAAACCTTCAAGGCTTTCCAATCCCTCCACTGGTCTTGTACCGATTCTCTTAAGTATATAACTTTCAAAGTCACTGTTTTTTTGGCCCGTCCTCCTCTACCTAGTTGCCGTTTTGGTTCCTTGGACGCCATCTAAGATGGACAACTCTAAACTCATGACTCATGACAGGTCTAACAAGAGAATAGAATTGAATGATTTTTGCAAAATAACTGAATGTAAAGTTAGCTGATTGACTTATACGTCTTTTGAGAGTATTTTTCCAAAAAGTCGCTATGATTACAAGGATGGAAGAAGATTACTGAACCATACCGTCTAACTCGCTAAAATCGAGGTTTCGTATGATACGAAACCTCCAAAGCGCCTGCATTGCATGCCGGTCGACATAGAGTCTTTAACCTACACTTTGTGTAAACTATACATGCTTCAATTCTATATACTCGTTTAACCATCAACTATTTCCTCTCTCTTGATTGGTGGAATTGCGTCACGTGACCTGATAGACGACGCATATCAGCGAATACACCTGTGAGCGTAGCGCGCGCAAGGCTCCCTTAAAAGACATATTTGAAGGATTATAAAGACGAGCAGAATAGTAATATTTGTTGTAGTATTACCGCTCTTCTGTAACTGATGACCGACAACTCTACGAAACCAACACGAGGCCGTCCGTTGCACGTAGTGCCGACAGCGCGGACAAGGCACGAAGTTCCGGGAGAGTAAACATTGTGCTGTCGGTATGGCTTCGTGTAACGGGCGCTCATAATACAGTACAGCGGTAATACTACATCGAAACAAGATGGCGGGGACTTCAACGGAATCACTCGACGTTGATGTACGCATGTCACTATTCTGCTCCCTGTTTAAGATATAACTAGGATATAGACAGATATAAGGTTAACTTCCTACTGTCGACCTGGCATTTGTGCCCTTATACATATTGTGTACGATTTACCATTGTTTTGTAAAGACAATAACCTTCTTTTGGCTTTGTAATATGCAGTGATTTTTGTCCTTGGACATTTATCTGTTCCTCGAAACTCACAGTTCCCTCGAGCTCCGTTCTCGGGAACTGTTCACTTCTCGGAAGAGATATATCGGCGGACAAATATTAGTGTATATTTCAACGCCACGAGTTTATTTATACGAATAAATATACGAATCTATGTCATCTAAATCTCTGTCCGCAACATAGTTTTCACAAACCGTTTAATGGGTGTGGGGCACGTGTCCTCCATATGTAAAGCAGTAACAAAACGATAACAACAACAAGCACTGCGATGATCGTCACACATACGGCGATAATGGTTGCGCCTGAAAAGTTTAAATAAACAAAACTGCTAAATGAACACCACACAAAACCACAATTTCTTTGATTTCGAAAGAATCAACAAACATAGGAAATACGTGTATGAATGTTTACCTAAAATGAGTTTAATCAAAAGATGAATATTGCATCTGACAAAACAACGGTAGTACAGAGGTGTATTAAGGATACGAAAAGTTATAAGAATTGAAACGAGGATTAGAATGTATTCAGACAAGCATCTCGACACCCATTAGGTTATCGTCAAGATTAATACTCACAATCGCAGGGAGAGCCGACTTGTTCTGCATATTTTTCGATTGGTTCTTAAAAAGGAGATAATAGATTTTACATTTCATAGAAAATACAGAAAATGGAGGGGATAAAAATAATATATTTAGACATGATTCACACGTCGAACTTAAAATATGGTTATTAATATTTGAAGGTCAATCGAAATCGAAATTAACGTGAGGAAATACGATCAACATAACTAAGAACAACTTATGAGTTGTTGGACTTACAAGGTCTAATAGCAACATAATTTATTAGAATTTTTTTATCTCGCTGTGCGCAGCATTTTGGGCATAATTATTGACTTCCAGGTAATTGGTGCATTAATATCAAAACATGTTTGTAACGCTGATGAGTAATATTTGTATAGAAGCGACTTGAACTGATTGGCAACGCTAGAATTACGAATAGAATTAGGCAGATTGTTACATAGCTTGGTAAAACGGTTGAAATAACTGGTTGAAATAACTATTTTAGTGCGGCATTTTTGTACAAGAATATCTAGTAGTGAGCTATTGCGTGTAACTCTGTTTACTGGTCTTAGGTTAATGTAGTCATTGATACGAATGGAATAGTGGCCTGTGCAACACTTAAAGTACAAATTCAGGTCTATTATCTCATGCCAATAGGAAAGCGGCAAAATATTTAGATTCAAGAGGCGCTCGCGATAACTAGGTTCATGCTTCCCATAATTCTAAATGTATTTCGTGGAACGCCGTTGAAGACTCTCGACCTTTTAAAGGTTACAACTAGCCTGTGGCACCCGCACTTCCACACAATTTTAATGCAATAAATAATAGCACACCTTGATTTTTTGTAGGAGCAACCTTTGTAGCAGGGTTTCCATAACCAACAACATTCCTGGCGTACACCTTCACCACGTACTCAGTGTTCTTGTTCAGTCCTGAGATGACAACTGAAGTACCCGTGATTCCCTCTCGTGTTGTGCTGACCTCCACCTTGTAGTCAATAACAGGACTTCCACCATTATCAACAGGACGGGTCCACCTGACAATTATAGATGACGCTTTGACGTCGGTATCTGTCATCGTTATCACTGGCGATCCTGGTGGAACTAAATTACATACGAGCACTATCAGATGATGATAATAAGAGAAATAGCAAGAACAATAATATTTATTATAATAATCAACAACATTTCCCCTGGATAGGTCTTCCTGCGCGCGTCAGGCTAAACCATAGCAAAGTTACAGCTCTCAGGGATTGAAAACCATCCGATTGCGGGATATCCAATTGATTTGCTTAATTACTTGATTGGTGTGCACACGCTGTGAACGGGAAGCTAAAATAGATCAAATATATATATTTCAGTAGTAGTTATACAAAAGATAAACCTAAATTTAATGTAGTAGTTTTACTGGCTAAACTTAATATAGTATAATTTGTAATTTGTTGCACACTACCAAGGTAATGTGTTTAACAACTGTTGCGCACTACCCGGTTCATTATATGTTTGGACATTATTGCACACTACCAGATTAATGTTTTGGATATTATTGCACACCACCGGGCTGATTCGTTTGACAGTTATTGAACACTATCCGGGTAATATGTTTGGGAGTTATTGCACACTTTCCGGGTAATGTGTTTGGAAATTATTGCATACTACCAGGCTAATATGTTTGACAGTTATTACGCACTACCAGGTAATGTGTTTGGGAGTTCAGTTGCACACTACCCGGGTAATGCGTTTGGACATTACTGCACACTACCAGGCTGATGTGTTTGGCAGTTATTGCACACTACAATGTTAATCTGTTTGGGAAATGTTGTACAGTTTCCGCCTAATGTGTTTAGTAGTTCTTACGTACTTGTTCAACGAATGAAAAGTAAATTTTCCTCAATTTAAGGAAATGTTTTGTAAACGATGTGTTAAAATATGCGTAAACCAGTGAAAAGGCGCGACTATACGTACACCATTGGATGACATTAATAAAATAGTCATCATGTCCAACGGTGTTTACTGCACGACATTTGTACTGGCCATAGTCTCCACTGTCTTGGGTTGTTCGCACTGTTACTTTACTTCCTCCAGTGATAGAAGTAACACCTGTAGTAATCTGTTGTCCAGTAGGTTTATACCACGTGATCTGAGGTATTGGGTTACCGTCAGCCATACATTGTAGTGTCATGTCATTACTATTCCACGAGAACGCTGTAGTGTTGGAGAAACCCACGTCAATCTTTGGCTTGTCTGAAATGAAAACGATATAGGAACGGTAAATGAAATATCACGACACAAGATGTTTCTGTAAAAATTTGACTAGGAGATCGAAATATGTCATGACAACAGCAAGGACGACTGAATGTGTGTTAAAAATTCAAAAAGCGCAAGTAAACATTCAATTGTGAAAAAGTATGATTCTAGTGGAAATAACATCGTGTATTCAAACGGCGTTCTTATGTAAATATGTACAGCGCGGTTGAGCAGTAAATTCGAGCTTTGTTACGTGCTCTGCCTCCCTTCTACCGCTTTGCAAACATATATCATCTTTTCGTCTTAGTGTTCGTTAATAGCATGCGAATTGGTCGTGAAGCGCATTCAGGTTATTCTTTTTGGGGTAACGAAATCAGTTATTGGAGACGTTATAATAAGATATTTGCTTTAGTTAGATAAATCACTTCCTTAGAATTAGACTGATTAGCATGCAACTTAACATCTAGGTGCTAGGAACCAACCGATCTTGATACGAGCTTCTTAAACTATTTGTGGAATTACCACAAATACTACGAGCAGCAAGCACATTAATATAAACTGATACCTTTTTAACATAAAAATTAATATCAAAGAATGGCGTGTAGGCAAGTAAATAATGTTTTAGGATCAGGACTTTTGCGTTACAGCGCATATAGTTTTATTCAAGGATTATCATTGTTCATAATTATACATGAACATCGGTGAGAACATTTCCCCCATAAACGTACAATTTACAGTGACTCGTATGTGTGCTGCACCATGCCCCATCTCATTACTACATGTAGCTGTACACGTGTATAGATTCACTAATATAAACATATGTGGTTCATAAACTTACAGTTTACAGTGACTTGTATCTGTACTGCACCATGCCCCATCTCATTACTAGCTGTACACGTGTATAGATTCACTAATATAAACACATGTGGTTCATAAACTTACAGTTTACAGTGAATCGTATGTGTCCTGTACCATGCCCCATATCTTTACTAGCTGTACACGTGTATAGATTCTCTAATATAAACACATGTGGTTAATAAACTTACAGTTTATAGTGACTCGTATCTGTGCTGCACCACGCCCCATCTCATTACTAGATGTACACGTGTATATAGATTCACTAATATCAACACATGTGGTTCATAAACTTACAGTTTACAGTGACTCGTATGTGTCCTGTACCATGCCCCATATCATTACTAGCTGTACACGTGTATGTTCCTGAATCTGATCTGTTCACTGACGAGATGCTGTACACATTTCCTGTATTGGGAGGTTTTATTTTTCCTGATGATTTGTACCACGTGATATTGGGTGGTGGATATCCATCTGCTGTACACGTCAAACTAAGTACAGCCGACTCTTTGACAGTTTGGTCACGTGTCTTGTTCAAAATAGAAGGCGCATCTATCGGGAAGACAAACATATTTGCGTTAAAGTGCCACTACGACAAAAAAATACCATTTCGATTTGCCACTTTTTCAGTGTCTATAGGTCAATCAGTATTAGAAATATCCGAAATAGTAAAAAATATTCCCAAATGGGCATCTTAAACCACAAATTTTAGGAGAGTTTACCGGTAAAATCCTGTCCGCCATTGCTGGAAGCCGTGCCCTTTGTTCAGCTTTAAACAAAGGTTTATTCACCGGAAGTGATGTCATACACTTAACACGACAACCTCGTGGCGCGAAATAGCGTGCATAAAAAAGTAGCCAACCTCGCAAAGATAAATATAACTTTCTTCTTATGTACGTGAAGACGTTTTTAGTAGAAATATGCCTCCAGGCGTTGTGTTCTGCAGGCGAGCGTTAAGTGTATGACATCATTTCCGGTGAATAAACCTTTGTTTAAAGCTGAACAAAGGGCACGGCTTCCAGTAATGGCGGACGTGTAGATTCAATATTCGGAGCTAAAAAAATAAGACTTCCTGTCGTTGTATCGAAAAACAATTTGAACTGGTAATAATATATGAACTCTACTTTATGAATATGCAAAAACATTGATATGTCAAAATTTGATCGTAGGGGCACTTTAAGTTTTACATTTAAGTACATCTTGATCTTGATGAACATTTTTAGACGCCGGCAACAAACTTGAAGCCCAGTCTCTGGTGTAAGATGAAATATATACCTATATGTTTAATGTTTGTCAATTGCATGAAAAGCATGTAGAAATTAGGATAGATAGGAATATGTATATGTGCAATCAGTTACATTGAGATTGTCAGATTGGCTATCTATATTCTCAAAGCTATTTCCTTTTCGGTGTTAAATTTGAATATGTAGCAGTGTACTTTCTTCGAGTTGAAAGTCGACTGATTCATTTGACGTCATTATTGTTATTTGTTCTTAAATATTAATGAATTATTAATAATAATAATTTGGTTAACTGGAACAAATTAAAATGAAGCTAGCTAGCTGATTATGATTATCGATATATTTTAACAAAACACTACTACTGTAGGTATTAAAATCAATCTTTATCATTTTCAGTGATAGTTTAAGTACTTCAATATACTTACACTTCACAATAACAAATGCAGCTGCTGTTACTTGGTGTATCCTTTCTTCATAAACATTTATTGCTGTGCAGACGTATTTATCAGCATCAGACTTGACTGCAGTAGGGATCGTTAGTGTGTATGCAAATGCTGATGTACGTAAGGTACCACCAGCCTTTGACCAGGAAATGGTAGGTGGAGGATTACCACTTGCTCTACACGTTATGGTTACCGTGTCACCCTGGTTCACTGTTACATTCTGTGGTGTACTGGTGATAGCTGGTCCATCTGTGGTGTGAAACAATATTTGTCCTTAGTTATTGTTACTCTTACCTATTGCCAACTCTTCCCTATAGCTATGATTGTCGCGTAAGGGTATCGCATACTTGTAAATGGTGTTGTACATCCTGGAAATTGTAGTTTGCGTGCACTATTAGTATATCACGTTTCGTGTGTAACGGTTTTTCCATTAATGTATTAGTTTATATCACGCTTTCACTGTGTTGTCTAAATCAGGGTTGGAAGGATATGTTCGATGGTCTCACTGTGTCAAAACATAGGAACTCGTGGAATCATATGTGGGTTATACGGTACATGAACCAATCTGTACACATTGTCCTTTTATTAGGATTGACAGTCTGATAAACAGTGCATTACGAACTAAATACATTTTAGTTGGATTGAGTCAAAATAGTTTTTGCTTAAAATACTTTAGGAGCAGTCAATGTACCATATTTTTCTTAAAGACTCTGGTAAACATCAATGCCGCTGTTGCAGCAAATGTGGTTCCTGCAAATAAGTACAGCGCTGTCGAGCAGTAAATTCGAGCTTTGTTACGTGCTCTGCCCGGCTCCCTTTCTACCGCTTTGCAAACATATATCATCTTTTCATCTTAGTGGTCGTTAATAGCATGCGAATTGGTCGTGAAGCGCATTCAGGTCAGTCTTTTTGGGGTAGCGAAATTAGTTATTGGAGACGTTATAATAAGATATTTGCTTTAGTTAGATAAATCACTTCCTTAGAATTAGACTGATTAGCATGCAACTTAACATCTAGGTGTTAGGAACCAACCGATCTTGATACGAGCTTCTTAAACTATTTGTGGAATTACCACAAATACTACGAGCAGCAAGCACATTAATATATACTGATACTTTTTTAACATAAAAATAAATATCAAAGAATGGCTTGTAGGCAAGTAAACATTTTCTTAGGATCAGGACTTTTGCGTTACAGCGCATATAGTTTTATTGAAGGATTATCATTGTTCATAATTATACATCGGTGAGAACATTTCCCCCATAAACTTACAATTTATAGTGACTCGTATCTGTACTGCACCATGCCCCATCTCATTACTAGCTGTACACGTGTATAGATTCACTAATATAAACACATGTGGTTCATGACTCGTATCTGGGTTGCACCATACTGTACCATATTTTTCTTAAAGACTCTGGTAATCATCAATGCCGCTTTTGCAGCAAATTTGGTTCCTCCCCCACATACCCCCCCCCCCCCCCCCACCCATGACAGTTATATTACACGATTTTCTTTCCGCAATTTATTTTTTACATATGCACAGAAAACACATACAAGGCCCACAACGAATACAAAAACTAGCACTTGGGAGTAAATCATGCTGTTTCAAGAATAAAATATTGAACATATCGACATAGAGAAACATAAAATTGGAATGAAATGGCTGGTACGCCATTGAAAATCCACTTCAGTCTTGTTGCGGGACAAGGAAAATGTTACAAGAAGCGGAATGTAGAGGCCACAATAAAAGAGGCCGCAATTTTTATGAAAAAAAGTTCGTAATCCTTTAAGTCTTGTGTGTGTGGTAGCTTTATGCCGCGAATTCTAACATGGAACAACAAACTTTATTCATCTCTCTCATGGTGGGCTTAATTCCACAACTCTTCATCTACATCCGGGATCCTATATATCTACTCGTATCTATATCCCACGATGCAATACACCACATCTCCCCCAACTTACTACAAATGTGCTGCCAGAAGTTTGATTCCAACCCTAACCCAAACAAAACCCTTACGCTAAACCCCAAAAAGCCCTAACCAGAAAAGATGTTCCCAGGTAAACACAAAGTTCTTACTCACATAGGGCTAGGGGTTCACAGGTTTTAGCCAAAATTATAAACAACAGAAACACAAACCCTAACCTAACCCAAACCATAAAACCAACCCTAACCACTAGCTCAGTCCAGAAAAATATTGCCCCAATTCGAAAATATTTGCTCAAGATCAAAAATATTTCCCTCAGTTGAAAAATATTTGCCCCAGTTCATATATATTTGCCACAGTTCAAAATATTTTCACCTGGTTCAAAACAAGCTGAACCAGTAATCAGAATTGCCACGCAACATTTACACCGATTACAATATCTTTCATATTCAGCCGCATCCCACATGCTTAAGAGTTTTCACTCATCTTATAGTTTTCAGTGAGAACTACACAGCCTGACCATTAGCTATTTTATACCATTTTCAATAAGACCAAACAGTTGGCCATGGCTGCTGATTGCTCAGGTAATTTCTTTTTTCAGTGTTTTTTTTTCGCCAAAAAAGGTCGACGTGGCCAATAATGAGCGGTTCGTTTTCAGTAAACGAAATTTTATTGCAGATCGTTGCCTGAGAACTTAATTGCATTGAATTATGTAACTGAAATGTATTCTGACCACCCGAGACTTCACAAATGTACGATAGTTTACCGTGGTATGTACGGCCTCTTATTTACCACGTTTTGTGTCATCGCATGGTCAACATTGTTGTGTATTTCACGAGGCGCTACCCGAGTTAATCTACAACAATTGTGACCATGCGATGACACAAAACGTGGTAAATAAGAGGACATACCACGCTAAACTGTCGTAAATTTATTTTTCGCAACAACAAACGAGAAATAGGCAAGCGGAAGAGCCTTAAAAACGATGGAAAGTGTGAGAAACAAATTCTAGCGCGCTATCACGTACGTAATCCGTGGTGCGAGTAATGACGCAATCCGTGCTATGTCCTCCTATTTCCAATGGCAATAAGCCAATTAACTAATTTACGATAGTTTACCGTGGTATGTACGTCGTCTTATTTACCACGTTTTGCGTCATCGCATGGTCAAAATTGTTGTGGATTTCACAAGGCTCTAGCCGAGTGAATCCACAACAAATTTTGACCATGTGATCACGGAAACCGTAGTAAATAATAAATAAATATTTATTAATATTCCACATCAGACGTGTGAGTTTACATGTAATAATGGTATGTTGTACTGATATAATAATGTAGAATGGAACTGTGTAAATAATAACTAGCGATGAATAAGTATATTGTATTTTTATCTTAATATATAATAATACGCCAAGTGTGTGTGTGTAACGCTCTTTCCCAGGCTCCCACGATCGATATCCTAATATGGAGGACACACGCGCGCGTCCAAAAGTGACGGCCACAGGTATCCTGACGAAGACGACAAATCATGCGAAAAGTTGCTCTCTGTCTTGGTCTTGGTTGCATTTGAGGAAATAATGTTCAAAAGAAATGAGTTTTCTTAAGTTCTACACTTAGTTGGGCGAGCAAGCCATCGAGTTTACGGGAATCTGTTTAAAGGGAAAACCTATCGACAGGCGAAGCGGGCTGCTAAATTTATACATAGGCTACCCAGTAATATCTCAGATCAAGATGCCTTATAGGCCACTGGATGGGAGGCTCTTAATATTTTTTTATAAAAAGAAATTGCTCACCCTAATGTATAAAGTACATAATAATCTAACTCCAGATAGGATTACTAGCCTATTCAGCCTTAATATCAATCCCAAGTATAGCCTACGTAATAAGAGCACCTTTGTACTGCCTCGATTTAATTTAGACATAGGTAGAACTGCACTGAGATATAGAGGACCATTGGCTTGGAACACCTTACCAGCCGCCCTAAAACAGGCACCTTCTGTGAATTGTTTCAAACATGATTTAAAACAGAGTAAATATAGGATCATTTTAAACAATATGTCCTTTATGAAAGGAGCTTCTTTAATCTTACATAATAATTCAAAGTTTATATACTATTGACCAATTTATTATTTATTATTATTGTACATAGTTTTCTCTTATCATTATTGTATATAGGACAGATATAGGTTTTCATTTTTAATGTTAATATCTTAGGTATTAGTGTAATAGAAGTAGCTTTGGCTGCCTATAATTTAACCTGCTGTATACCAAATAAAGTAAGTAAGTAAGTAAGCGGCCGAAGCCGTTAAACGACCGAACGAGGTAAGACTAGTTAAACACAATTCAAACACAGTTAGAAATGTTGTCCGTGGAAAAGGCTGTTCATTTTTAACTCGTGGATGCGCGCAAGCGCATAACACGAGTTATTGGAGTGGGTCAGTCGCTAATTTATTCATCGTTTTATGGTGTGTGTATATCGGGAACTCTCCGTTGGCTGTCCGCATAGTGTTCGAGATTTGGTCATGCAGGAGATGTATTGGCGGTGCCTTCCAAATGGCAGACAGTTCTAAACTTGGACAGGTATGGTATTAATTTCCCACGATTCACTTACTGGTGATGACGTAATGATGACGTCATCGGTCACGCGATTTTTTAGTATATACCAAAATAGCTCACTGACCATCCACGAGTTGCCCTTAGGGGCCCTATGTTTTTTTATCTTACAAATCTATGGTATGTCGAAGAGCAAGATATTTTGTTCATGTCTGTTCTCCGTAGTTTCCTGTGTTCTTAGTAAGATGTGAAAACCAACTCAACTGTTTCCTCGCCCAACTCTCGTAGGCTCTTCAGACCAGAAAGTCACTATGTACAACCAGACATTCAAATAACTTAAATTTGGCTTTTGGTTATTGTTTTTACTCCGTTTTCCTGCTTCGATCAATGCTCTTTCGGCGACAGTATATTTGTTTTCGTCACACGAATTCATGACTCAAGCTGCCTGTGACCATCAGTTTTGGCACTTTTTCGACAATTCGATATTATCGCATTTCGGCCATCTTGTATTGAAAGCGAGGCTACTGGGTTGTCCCACCAAGTCAGGTTAACGTAGCGCTTACTATTTGCTCCACAATACACCCAGAGAAAGCACTGAATAACTATCTTAACTCATGGCTTGGTAACACTTTTGATTCCTCAGGCAAAGTCAAATTAACAACAGCCTTTGTACGCTTCCTACATACTTCAGAGTTTTCATTTATCTTATAGTTTTTAGTGAGAACTACGCAGGCTGACTATTAGCTACACCATAAGGCCAAACAGCTGTCCAGGGCTACTGATTGCTCAGGTAATTTCTTTTTTTTTCGCCGAAAAGGTTCGACGTGGCAAATCACGAGCTAATCACGAGCGATTCATGCATTTTCAGTACACGATATTTTATTGCAGATCGTTGCGTCAGAACTTAATTGTATTTCTGTTCTGATCACCCGGGCATTCTATTTTTAGAACACCTCCAGACGATAGATGTCAGTTTAAAGACGACTGGCCTTTAAAACATGTGTTCAGTCTAAAATGGCTGTCCCCTGTTTAATTTGGAGCAACAGCTGTAACAATGAACTAATAGAAAAAAAGAAGAAAAATGAACTTACACTGCACGTCAATCGTGGTGTTTGTAGTGACTGGCACTTCATTGGGGTTGTTAGTGGCCTGACACTCGTAATGTCCACTCTGCTGTCTCTTGATATTTGGTATATTTAATGTGATACTTCCTACACCTTGACTCTTGACAATCTTGTTACCTGCACTAACGACCTGTACCCACGTGATGTTTGGTGTTGGTGGTCCATTAGCTGTACATGGTATGTTAAGATCTTGACCTTCACTTAACATCTTACTCTGTGGTGGTTGATCATTGGCAAATAAAGGACGAACTGAAAGTTAAGTTTACAATACAAGAGATCATTAGAAAAAATTTGGAATCCTGATTCTGGTCGGCATAGTGCTTTGTTGAAAAGCTAAATCAGTATCGTTGAAATTAAAGTAAACATTTGTGTTTATTGTCAGTTGAAACAAGAGCCCACTGGGATTTCACTCGGGCCACTATACATCCATACAGCCAGATACTCTTTAAGGTGAGCACACACTAGGGGACATTTTGCAGCGACATGTTCCTGCAAAATGCTGCAGTGTGCATTACATGTGAGTCTTGTCGCAGGGACATGTTGCACTAGGGGTGTCACTGCAACATATCCCTGCAGCATGTCCCCACAAAATGTCCCCTAGTGTGTGTCCCACCTTTATGGAGGAAGGGGTACTCCCATAAAGAAATTGTTTTCAGTGTCCAAGGGAAGCACCATTAGAAATGTAAAGGGGGGACTCCGAGGTGGGACTTCCTCAAGATGCACGTATTTTTAGGCCCCTTAGTTGTGCAAGGCAGATTTTTTCATGATATTTTGCGTTGCAGGATGTTTAATTTTGGACTACCCTTCTTCAGATTTCTGATGGTGAGTCTCCAATGAGTCGAGATTGAAGATGAAATACACTTTCATTTTAAATCCTCTTATTATAAATAACCAAAGGGAAGAGTTATTATCTGAATTTAGCTGTCTTCTTGGGTATAAATTACAAAAGGATACGTGACCATCCACATATACATAGGAAGAGCCTCCCTCCCCCCGGGGGTAAATATGAGCATCGCCTTTTTGAGAGATCACGAGCAATTTCATTTTCTGTGAACTGAAAACTCAAGCATGCGAGCACATTGATTTTTTTATGCGAGCAAATAAATGCAGAGGATCAATTCGGCGAGCAATCCTGAATTTGGAGGGACCATATTTACCAACCCTGGTTATAAACCCACCACAAAACCCTTGTATAAGCCCACGGGATATAACCAGGATTTTATAGTAAAATATGGTATAATATTATTATCTTGTTTTACAACATACTGTTTTGATCTGAAATAAATTGGGAACCTGTCACTTTTGGATAACAGCTGTCTCCATTCTGATGATGCAGGAACTGAACTTTTCACAGTGATATGACTAGAATCACCATGCAGTGCAGAATGTCCCAGGGTATTCCTCAGACTTTCTTTTCTGCCAGGTAGCCGTTTACTCAGTAACTTCTGCAAATTTCAGGTTCCATGTAGCTTGAAAGATTGGGAGTTAAAAATAAATACCAAAAAATGAAAACAAGTAATTGACATCGTTTTATTCTTAAAACATTAAAAGTAAACAAACTGCTAGTTTTGATTACAATGTTAAGTGTTTTTTTTCCGGTATTAAATTATAGATACAAAACTAAAGCTAAAAAAAGTTTGAGCCTTAAAGGTTTTCGTGTTAGCCCCCAGCCTGTTGAAGTCTCATTACAAACACTGAAGCAGAGAATGGAAGAAAGGAAGGAATGCTAGATAACTGAGTTACGTTACAAGGAATATAGACTTTGTTTAAGAGAAAAAATAACTGAGAACAACAACTAAGATAGTTGTTTAGAATGTTGTAAAGGATGCGATGTAAAGTCACGTGGTAAGCTGTAGTGCTAAGTATGCACGCCCTGCGAGGGAAAGAGAAAAAATCTCTGACCCAAGTGGGACTCGAACCCAACGACCTCCAGGTTACATGTCTGGCGCTCTACCAACTGAGCTATCAAGTCAGATGAGAGCAATCGTGGGTATTGGTGCGTTATATGGGGTCACGGCGATTATATATATGTATATGTAGTTATGATAGGAAATCATGTTTGCCGCGTAGCACTAGTAAGTGTAAAGGATGCGATGTAAAGTCACGTGGTAAGCTGTAGTGCTAAGTGTGTTGTTCTGACAGTAAATAATGTTTTATCTTTTTTGAGAAGGAAAATGTATTGAGGTTGTGATTTATATAGATTTTGTTTGGCTGCGTATCTGGTATTGTAATTGTATATACGTTACTGGCATATTGAAAAAAACATTTCAGAAGGGCTTAGAATAAATATCCTTTGTGCCACAAATGAGTACTGATTTTAAGGCATGCAAACGAAAAATATTATTTACAGTAAGAATGTCTAGGATATTTAATAGAGGGAGAGAGCTTTCAGTTAAAAATGTACCAGTCTTACGACCTTATTTCGTTTAGTTTGTATTTTTTGTAAATGCGATTTATAAGCGCTCCCCCAAGCTAGTATTGCAAACGTTATATAGGAATTAATAAGGTTGTAGTAAATTTGTTTATGTTGATGAATAGATACATAGTGCCTTAACGTTGATATAATACCCATATTCCGTGATATTTGATATTTATAAGATATCAAATCATCAATAATAACGCCTAGATATTTTATGTGATCTTTTCTTTCCAAAGAATGGCACGATCCGTCTTTACTTTGTAATTTGATATCAATGTTTACATCTCTTTTTCTCGATGATTTTATAATTATGAAATTGGTTTAGCAAAATTTATTGAGTTTGTTGACATCACACCACTCCTTGACTTTTTCAAGCTTAGAGTTCATTAAAACTTCAAGGCGTATCAGGTCGCGGGCCGAAGCAAATACATTTGTGTCATCTGCAAATATTCTAAAGATTATGTCTCTATCAATTCCAAGCCCGCCCATCCCCCCCCCCCCGGGCAAGATGGGGCATTTGACAACCTATCTGTCCCCGGGGTGGGGCATTTGCATAACTTAGCTGGCCCCACGGTGAGGCATTTGCAACGTTCTGATTCCAAAATGACAAAATCCCCACAAATGCCCGGGGGGGGGGGGGGGGGGAGGGCTTGGAATTGATAGAGACATTAGAACCTCAGAACAATTTGGTAGATTGTTAACATAAATTAAAAATAAAAGAGGTTCGAGCGAGCTATCTTGTGCATGGTATATACCTCAAATCATTCTTTGTTTCGGGAACTCGGTATTTGCCAATGCAACATACGTACTGCTGTTAGGTAGCTCGGAAACCATTGCAAGTGAATCCCTCTAATTCCGTATGACTCTTAATATTTAAGTAATATTTCGTGGTTGGCAGTGTCAAAGGCCTTCGAGAAGTCTAGAAACACCTCACAAGTACATATTGTTATCTATTGCTTTTCTCAGGTTATCGGCAATTTCGGTTATGGCTTGTGAAGTTGAGTGGCCTTTTCTAAATCCGAATTGAAATTGGAAGAGGATATCGTGTTTTCGATATAGCTGATAAGTTGCTTGTATACGAGTTTTTCGAATATTTGCGCGAGAGCTGATAACGTAGATATGGGACGAAAATTGCTCGGATCCGTAACTTCTCCCCCTTTATCAGCAGGCGTTAATTACCTTGAGAATTTTGAGCATATTTGGAACGATACCTTGGACCAATAACTGCATGGTTAAAAGTTATCGTTAAATCTTCACAAATATGATTACCCGCCAACTTTATACAGTCAAACCTGTACTAAGCGGTCACCCTCGGGGAATAGCAAGGTGACCGCTTAATACAGGTTTAACGAAATCACATAAAACATTATGAAAACTGCACTAAATGCCGTGTTTGATCACAATGTATATACATTTATTGTTAAAAGAACAGTAACGCCAAGAAGTAATACTGTACTTTGAAAGTACGAAAGAAGGCGACTCAGTCGCTGATCCAAAATCTCATCCGAATAATATGACTGGCGAATTTGATGTTATTGGCCACGTTCCCAAACTGATGGCAACTGGTTAAACATTTTGAAGTGGCCGATGAATTCAGGAACGGTCATTGAAAGAGGAAAGCGTGACAACAGAGGTAGTGGGTATGGTTTAGAGGTTCCTTGTCTGTATTAATTCAAAGGTGACTGGCTCAGAGGGAAGCTAGTTAAAGAGCAGTTTGATGTGCAGCGTGAAAGGTCCACACAATGCGATCAGGACGCATAATAACATTCATATTACAATGTAACAAGAGACCATAACCTAAGAGAACCGATCCCCCATACTAGCCTCTCTCCCATGATAGTCTGCGCCGATTTATGTTTAGCTTGAATAAATTAGTTCGACTATTTTACCACTCTATCCGATTGGTTGTGGGTGTCACGTGTCCGAATGGCCCGGCGGGCGGCGAGAGCAGAAGAAAGTGTTTTACTCAGTAATCAAAGCATTCACAATTTTCTACTTTCACGACAGTTACTCTACGGATTCATATTGATTACGGTGTTGCAAAAGCATGTCCGATTATATTTACGATATTATAGGTTCTATTTCTAATTTCTTTAGCGAATTGTAAGCGTCTGTTTACGATGATTCCAAACTCAGTCAGTCAGTGTTTCAGATTAACTGGATTTATAATTTCGCAAAATTGTGGTCAAAAGTAGATGCGTGCTTGCTTGCTATAAAATGAACGTTTCTAAAATTATTAGCCTGATGAAAGAGCAAATAATCCGGTCAGTTCCCTAGGTATGTTATCTAGCTATACATGAATATGAACTACAGGGAACGAGTATTTATAAGGTAAGCGAAGTTTCAATAACAACGATATATACGGGATTGTTAATGTATTCAAATTTTTGGAAGACTTTCCATGCTCGCCGATCCGGCTACAAACTGAATGGAATACGGCTTCATTTCCTTTGATAGTTTCACAAATTCAGGTCACTCTAGTTTCTTGTCACGGCTTCCAGGTCACATTCGACAGGTGACAGCTTAATAGAGGTTTGACTGTACATCTCTGTGGAACACCGATGGATGACTTATCTAGCTTTAGTCCCATTATTACATCATAAACTTCATGTATGTGAATATCACGGAACATGAAGCTATTATGGAATGATTTTTTTAATATAACTAGTTGGATTAGCATTATTTTGAGCGGGAAGTTTCTTAGCTAAGCTATGATCGACGTTTATATAATGCGTATTTAATTGGTGCCAAATACTAGCCTTATCGGTATAGCACTTGTTATTATAAAGAAACTTTTTCAATGTGGTTTGTAAGTGGCCTTCTTGCTGTTAATAGTTACCATAACTCTTTCACTCCTAATAGTGCCATATGGCACTACTACTGGTTACTTGATTGGAGGGTTTAAGTCTGACTAAGTTCAAAGAGCAATGCCCTGAGATTCCCACACACCTTAATATATAGACAAATGATCCTATTGAGCTGCATTAGGCATATTAAAATGAATAATTTCCTCTAAATCCTCCTTTCTTTGCATACGTTAACTATAGTTGACATTGTTTCACTTCAGAAAAAGGAACTAAAATGACAGTTACGGAAACAAATATTTCCCTCAGATTCTAAATTTTCTCACAAAAATGCATATTTCACATAAAATATAGAGGTTCATGTTTGTACTAACCTCACTTTCTGCCTCCCAACACCTAAATTGACCAGAACCAAGCCATTCTGCCCACAAGCACTTCACAACAAGCTAAATTCATCCATAATGACCGCAAAGCATGCCGGGAAATCCTACCAAACAGCGACATGGCACTTCCCCCATCTTCATTCTTCAAAATGTATACTAAGTCTAAAGCCATTTCGAGCTAAAAGCTTCATATTGCAATAAATGGCAAGTAAATGTTGTCCAATATTCCAAAAAAGCTATGATAGGTGGCTCCAGAACCGTACCCCATTTATAAAGCCCACGCTAAAGTGACAGAAGACGTCCTGGCCCATTCTTCGAGTGTGAAATGAAGCTCGTTCTCCATCATAATAACATTGCACAGACTCGGTTCTTTGAAAAAGTGCTGATTGAAGCTCTCATCAGACTTAATGATGTCCTCCAGCACTCTGTTTGGGGGAATACAGAATTTAAGGCTTTCTTAAAGCCTTTTCCACCATTTATAAACTCCGTAATCCTGTACCGCTCGAGACGCTGTATTATGATTGCACCCATTATACTGTAGCTCTATTATTTTCGTACTACACGTTCTAAAGGTTGGGGCGTTTTGTATTGTTGGGTAAGCCAATGCTGTGGCTTGTTTCGAGCGGTACAGGATGGCCCAACAAACTTCCCTCCAGCTCCGTAACACCGCGACGTCAACATCTCCAAAATGGCCGACAAAAAACTTTGAGCCCCCAGTATTATTGGTCAGATGAAAATTCCATGGTAACAATGGCTATATACATGTTTTAAGGGGAGGGTTCGTTTTAATGTAGAAATAGCTAAAATCAATTAAAATCCCTTTGGAGTGAAAGGGTTAAGCAACACCCCAGGCATGTCATGTGACCTTTGCCGTTTGTGCTACATTTTTTTTACTGAATCTTTGCATGGAGTGTTGTCAAATAATGCCATTTTTATATTCTGGAAAGGAGAATATTTTTACTATTTATTTATGAATTGAATGCAATCTGCATATGTGGCGTAGAAATGGGCGTGGTAAGTCACATGATGGAATGTATACCAATATGCCATTAAAATAATATAAGATCACCACAACAGAAATATCACCACAACAGAAATATACATATCTAGTGGTTATCACAAATCATTTTGATAAAGTTCAGTATTCGACCACTCCCGATACTTTAGGCCTTGGTTCTTAAAAATAGACAACCAACTGAGACAGAAGTGTATTTAATTTGATTTCTGCTCCTAGCTCCCGTCTGGAAAATAGTTTCACACCAAAACTTGCTGCAAAAAACTTTTCTCCGAGAACGGCAACCGGAAGTGATAGGAGACGTCATTGAGCCAAATTAGCATTATACCTCGCCGTCCATCTTGCGTCGCGGCGGTGAGTTTGGCGGCGTATTGAGAACGTGAGTTTTCTTGGTCAATTTTGTCATGAAAAACGCATTATTTTCAAAGGAAATCAAGGTTCTGATATCTAATAAGTATTTCGGATTACATTAACGAGTTCTTTAATTTGTAACTTTTTTAGTCTTTTTAGTGAGAAAACGGAAAATGGAGTTTCCCGCCAGTGAAATTTCAGCCAGAGTTTCAAGGAACGGGTAAGAATAACTTTTTTATTCCCTTTTTTTTTTTCTTACAAAATTATTGGGCATTAATTATTCAAGGAAGGTATCTTTTCGATAGCCTTGTAAACAAATAATCGAATTTAAGAAATATATTTACTTATGACATTTTCTCTCTTTCAGTTTGATTTTAGGTCGATCATGGAGTGGTCATAAACGCACGATATTTTACTGTGCCGAGAGGTCTTATCACAGACTAACCATCCTCTCATTTTGTGAATTTGTCACTAATGTTTTAATAATCCATCATTTCTTAGCAAATTGTGAAATAAAATACCTTTTGACTTGATTCTGCTGTGAATGTGTTGATTTAGCGCGCGCTCATAATACAACTCGGGTTTCCTGTGGTTCAGGATTGTTTACATATAGGTCGGGCTTCCTGTGGCTCATCTCGCCAACTACATAAAAATACACAAGGCAGGCAACTAAATTCATCGCCGACAAGCGAGACGCGCGAGAATTTTGCCGAAAAACGAAAACTTCCAGGTTCCTGCTACCTCTCTAACATTTAAAATGTCGAAGAACAATAAATGAGTTAAGTTTTTGGTGGTAATTCACGGCGATATCGAGTGCTACACACTCGCAAAAGCTTCCTAGAAACTGTCAAACTGGTCTAGATTTTCGGCGATTTTTTTTCTCCCTATGATCGGGACAGATATGAGCCATCATAAGGATTTATAACGGTCATCACATTCAAATCTGTTTAATCAAACTGTCGAATGATCTCCCGTCTACAGTCCCCTGCGAAGAAATGGACAGCTGACATATTTCCCCTAATCTCCCTCGTATGGGCTCTTTTGCAACTTGACACACCACCCCGATGAAGTAGTTTTTGGCAGCTTTCGATAAACGAACCGGAAGAAAATATCTTGAAGACTTCGCGGGAAGTTTGTTTACAAAAATATATATGTCGCACGTACGACCGCTAAACTCTCGTACTATGATTTCAGACCAAATTTTACTCCACTCTACAGTTTATCACATCATAAAAAAATATTTAACTAGCAAATTACCGTGTTTGTAGTGAGCTTGCTCGTTCCAAGAGTGCCAGGATCTTTGAAATTTCTAGGCGACAGTGTGAAGAAGAAGTTCCACTTTTTTCCGATTTGAACTCCGAAAGAACGAAGTCGATTTTGTCGAAGGCAAAAACATTGTACAGCGTTAAGTGACACTTAAAGGGGCTCTGTCATGAATAACATGCCTGGTTACTAAGCCGCCCAAACCTTGAAATCGTTACCCAACGCTTTCAAGTTTGAAAAGCAAATATATCCCGAGGAGCTCAGTCCCGATCACAACATTGATTCAATCCGTCTACATCGCTGCCATCTCTCATTTTAGTATATAGTAGTTTATCTTTCATATTTAGTTGTTCAAGTTTTATATTTACCAGAAATGTCGTATTCAGATGTAGTTGTAATGAGATTTTGGGATGGCATCGACAAGAACTTCGAACTTCAATGGCGGCTCAACTGCCAACTGGCCGTGATGGACGAAGAAAACAAATCTGGCTGCAGAAAGATTTTGAAGAGCCTGAAAGAACACTGGAGAACGTGTCAGGAAAGCCCACAAGAGTATAGTCCTTGTCTGGAAAATTTAGGGAGCCTGAAACGATTTCAAACACCGCTTTTGAGATGCGAGTTTCGTGTTTACAGTACCCGGGTTTCGGCGGCCAGTGAAATTACGCTTCGGTTGTTCATTCCTGCTTGCATTCGTCCCCTTTAATACGTTTCTGACTACAAGAACTCTTGCATTTGTAAGTAATTTTATCTCCCTGAAAGTTTGAGAGAGAATAGATGAGTACATTTTGTAGGTTCTCATCGAGAAAGCACAACTCGCATACCTAGAAATGTAGTTTACGGTAAAATACGGTAAATTCGACAACCGGTCACTGAAACTCGCCAGAATGTGTTTCTCTTCAGCCTGAATCTCCATTGCAGCAGTGATAACAATACAAATATGTTTTTCTAACCAAGAGCCAGTTTGTATTATAATATAACTGTCGTTGTATCGCGATCGCAAGGAACTGAAACTCATTACAATTTCTCAAGTGTAATGCATATCATTAAATTGCTTGAAACCTGTTCATGCGCATCTCATGACAGAGCCCCTTTAATGCTGTACAATATTTTTGCCTTCGACAAAATAGTACATGTTTCAGCGGCTCAGAAGACTCAGCTGGTCTTTGCATTTTTACCAGCCTTTTTGCTTGTTTTACGGTTCAAGTAGCTGATTTATACTTTAACTAGTAGTCTAACGGATTGCTTCCAACTATGAGTATTTGAACACTTTTTGCAACGGTTTTCTAGCTAACCCTCACTCAGTTTTATGCTCACTTTTTTTTTTGTTCATTTCAAACGTTAACTCAGTTCGCACAAAAGGCGCGAAAAAACTTTTGCACGCGTGCGCTACCAAATTCCCGCCCTCGGCAAAACTATTTTTATAATGAGAGCTGGTTTGCATTTTGCATCCGAGATCTACTCATCAGTGTCCTCCTGGATCTCGCCCGATAATGTTTGGTCTCGGACGAACTTCTGGGCCGCTTTCTACACTTAACGGCGCTGTGCACCTGCTAAACAGTTTAGCAGGATTTGTTTCTTTGCCTTCGACAAACGACGAGGAAATGTTGGACATTTGCTGGAACTGTTAGACTAGGTTTAAAGTGATGGACGGACTAACTCTTTGGCTTTTGACTTCGTCTTCGGTTCGCGAATTCGCTTCAACTTCTCAATGTTTGTGCCAATTTGTGGTGGAAAAATAGACTACTTCAAATCGTAAGAAACTGGAACTTCTTCTTCTTCACACTCTCGCCTAGAAATTTCAAAGATCCTGGCACTACAAACACGGTAAGTTAAATATTTTGTTATGATGTGATAAACTGCATTTGTGCTGAATTTACTGATGGTAATACTAGTAGAGTGGAGAAGCATTTGGTCTGAAATCATAGTACGAGAGTTTAGCGGTCGTACGTGCGACATATATATTTTTGTGAACAAACTTCCCGCGAAGTCTTCAAGATATTTTTCTTCCGGTTCGTTTATCGGAAGCTGCCAAAAACTACTTCATCGGGGTGGTGTGTCAAGTTGCAAAACAGCCCATACGAGGGAGATTAGGGGAAATATGTCAGCTGTCCATTTCTTCACTGGGGACTCTAGACGGGAGATCATTCAACAGATTGATTAAATAAATTTGAATGTGATGACCGTTATAAATCCTTATGATGGCTCATATCTGTCCCGATCAAAGGGAGAAAAAAAAATCGCCGAAAATCTGGACCAGTTTGATGATTTCTAGGAAGCTTTTATGAGTGTGTACCACTCGATATCGCCGTGAATTACCACCAAAAACGTAGCTCATTTACTGTTCTTCAATATTTTGAATGTTAGAGAGGGAGCAGGAACCTGGAAGTTTTCGTTTTTCGGCAAAATTCTCGCGCGCCTCGCTTGTCGGCGATGAATTTAGTTGCCTGCCTTGTGTATTTTTATGTATTTGGCGAGATGAGCCACAGGAAGCCCGAGCTATATGTAAACAAACCTGAGCCACAGGAAACCCGAGCTGTATTATGAGCGCGCGCTAAATCAACACATTCACAGCAGAATCAAGTCAAAAGGTACCCTGGTTCCAGAGGTTTTCTAGAGAGAACAGCAGCGGCGAAAGAGCCGTGAAGCGGCGATCAGCGAGCTGCGAAGCAGCGCGATGAGAAATAATAGATTATTAAAACATCAGTGACAAATACACAAAATGGGAGGATGGTTAGCCTGTGGTCTTATTAAGCGAACCTTATAATTACAAACCCTGAACAGTAGAGAGGGGAAAGATATGGCAGAAAATAGCCGAGAGACTCAACAGCATCAAAGACCCAAAGTTCAAAGTCACGAAGCGATCGATCAGAGCATTTCCAGCTTCTGCTTTCGAAATTCAAAACAAAAATGAAGACTGAGGCGTTGGCAAGTGGAGTTGAAGTTGAGGATACCGAGGTAGATAAGGCAATGGAAGAATTTTTTTGAGAAATGGGAGACGGCGGAGAATAAAACAGCTGAATGGAACAGCCAACAAGAAAAGGAAAGCTGAAGCTGACAAAGCGAGCGCCGAAGAAGAAGGCTAAATAAAAGCTGTTGAAAAACTAAGCGACACAAATAAGAGATTAGATGAAGAGGGTCAGTGTGTTTTGAAACCTAAGAGTTTAGACTATTCACACCTCAGTTTTCACAACATCTATACTTATGTACTTGAATCACAAGAGCGACCATCGGTACTCTGTTTGTAACTAATTTTAATAGATATCACTGTCCGCAAACTGCGAGTCTCCTGTGAGCGTATATCGGTTACCTCCCTCGTGTACCTCAGTGACCATCTATACACGTACATCCTAACTGATAAGGAAGTCGTATGACAGTACTCTTGCGAAGGTTCGAAGGGCACGGACCCAGGCCATGTCCGACGTCGCAGACCAGTACAAACCACAGGGATCCCATTAACCCAGGCTGGTAACTACTATATGACCACTGCGCTAACCAGACGATCCTCGCTGGGATTGTGACAAGTTTTTTAATACTTGATACTCTACCTATGAAGTTGACCGCTGACAGGTGAGAACGAGCAGAAAGTATATATCGCTGAAACATTTCTGGTTTCGGTCGTTCTTAAATAGTGTTCTCCGAGTCTGTCACTCAATTCCATGAATGGGTTACCTTTCACACTTGAAAACGAGTCTGATGACCGGCGCAAAGTCCACGCGCGTACACGGTCAGTTTTTCTCGAATTTTAGCAACATTTCCCCCTTCAAAACCCTCTTTTTTCTTTGCTTTGTGCTTTTCACGAAACTTTGTTCTCTTGAACCTCCAGACATATCGACTTAACTAAACCAAACAAACGAATATCTAACATAAAGAAAAATATTGTAAATAAATCTAAATTACTACCAATTAAAACTTATAGAATCAAACAGAAAACTTGCTTTTTATTCACTTTTTAAACATGACACAAGAGGTTCTCCTTGTCTAGAATTTATTAAAAATATGGTCACAGAAGAATGACTGCAAAACTAAGATCTGGAAATCACAAAAACTAAAATACCTGAAGCATTAAGAACATGCCAAAGCTGCCTTTCAAAGACATACAATTGCAAATTATATATACGAATATTAGGGTACGTTCGATTGACCGTATTCTGGAATAAGAATATACAGAATTATCACTGCAATTCGCTTATATCGGGAATATTTAGTCACTATATAGAACACTAAATGTATCCTGAATATCACATTTCTGCAAACGTTAGTAGCTTATAGTGCAAAATGTGCCTGAACCAGTGATTTCCAGAGCTTATTCCATCTATTCTTATTCGATTCCGGAATACGGTCAATCGAACGCAACCTAATTAGAAAGACATTCCATAATGACATTATTTGGTAGTAAATAAAAATACTTCATAAATTTAAACATCAATGAAAAAACCTTTCTTTTCAATAACATATATATACCCTTTTTTTCTGCTAACAGAGGTCTCTCTGTCTTGGTAAAATGGAAAGCGAGGGAGAGAGACCGGCTCTGCCGACATACGACGCTTTCTTTGATCAACCGCCGTCCACAATCATGGACGAGTCAAACCAGTTTCGAAAACAAGTTTTACCGGAAAAGAGATGTACGGCGCATTATCCAAGTTGCATCTCGCTGGTCAAATATTGAGTCCACTGTGTTACCAGTTTCTGCTCGTCGTTTGCATACACTAATAAACGTGGGACTGCTTTCCTCTCATTGGGCAAACTCCTTAAGCATGACAAATTACCCCGGCTAGATAGCTGTATGGTTTTTTTCGGGCCCTCCAACTCAGTTTATATCTTAATTATGTTATACTTGTAATTGTATGAGTGAAATAAACGTGTTGTTGTTGTTGTTACCACAGGAGAAAAGTGCACGAGGGTTTGCGAATCACTCGACAATTAAACATTTTAGAACGACAAAATCCCCAAATACTGACAGGGAATGCCAAGATCATGAGTCCCTGTACCAAATTATTTAATTTGTATAATTTTATAAATTGATGTTCTGAGAGTACCAAAAGCATAATGTTCAATGAAGTACCGAAGACTTTCAAGATAGAACTGGCGTTAGTTCATGTCCATGTGTGATAAACACGTCTATTGTTGCCAATGAAATTTCACGCATGCGAGAATGCCTGACAGAGAAAGCGTCGGATGTCGGCAGAGGCATTCTCGTTCCCAGTGCCTCCTCAACTAACTGAAAAATCGGAGGCTCTGTAAGACACGAAACAGGCTCTAATTTAATTGGCTAGCCAAATCGGCTACGCGATGAAGAAAAAAATGAACAGGTGCTGCGCACAGCGCTTTTCTTCCGGTTCACTTAGTGGATAAATCACTTTCGCTGTAAACATAACATGTAATGTATGGTGGTAAAAGCCGAAAGGTAATTAAAATCTTCCTTCGATCGACTATAACCCAATAATGGCGGATATTACGCCAAAAAAGCAGCAGAAAAGCTTTTCGATCGAAATACATGCATTTGCTGCAACGCCGTAATATCGGATAAGAATCACCCAGTGATTTTAAACAGCGACGTAAGAAAAAGTTTGGGTTCTTATCTAAGCCATCCTTAGATTCCTATCCTACAAAAATATGCTGTCCGTGCAAACGCTCTCTTGAAACTGCCGAAAAATTCCGTGAGGTGGTTCAGCAATCGCATGAACATCAAACCGCGGCGATCCAATATTCCAGGCTAAAACGAAGTCGAAAGCAAAATTATAGCTCTCGTAGTAATTCACCATCAAAACGACGAAGAGAAACACATTCCGCGCCGAGTGCAAGCGCTATAGCCCTTGCTAACCTACAACAGGTACATAGGCCTATTCTTCCTCGACCATCAGCCCTGCAGTCTAATCCAGCAGCTGAAAATCAGCATGTTCTGTGCACTCCTCGATAATTGCGTTGAGAGGAGATATGACGACCACGATTGAGTTGGATGATCCTTGAAGAGCATTAAACTCAAACGGTAAACTTTGGTAAATTAACGATTTACCATAACCGGTCGGAAGGACACAGAAACAGTCCTTCTTATCGATACTAGTTATCCGAATAGCTTCCAATTGTTTAGATTTTAAAGAAAACTGTATTTTAAGCTTTGCAAGGGCGAACTGGATAGATTCCATGAAGTCCGCCATTGCTTTAGTTAGCAAATCGGAAATGAGTTCTAAGAGCATGCGCAGTTTCAATGTCCTAGAATCTAGGACATCCGGTTTCGTGTCTTACCAGAGCCTCCGATTTTTCAGTTAGTTGAGGAGGCACTGGGAACGAGAATGCGGCAGAGGTCTCTCTCCATCGCTTTCCATTTTACGAAGACAGAGAGAGAGACCTCTGCTATCAGGGAACTTTTATTTGTAAGAAATTAGGTCACTTCATTTTTGAAACCTATGAACTACGAAATCAATCTATTACTAGAAATGGCCCTCAAAAATAGTTGATTTAGTTAAGTTTGTTAATTAAATAATATTTTTCTTAGCTATAATTTTCTTTATCATATATATCTCGTAGTCTTAGGGCAATACCATCTAATATGTATATGGGAATGCTAATAAAGTTGGTTTTGTTGTTTCACCACAAAACCAGGAAATCAGCAGAATTGGGCAAGAAAAACGGCAAACAACTCGATGGGAAGCATATACGATTACCAAAAATGCGCCTGTGATCAGCCTCGCTTTCGAGTGCGACTGGTAACCCATCCATGGGCTGTTATCGCAGTTCGGCCATCTTGGATAAAACAATAGTTTTGGCCCCGGTAGCCTCGCACTGGTTGGTTTCAGAACGAGTTTACCGGACGAAAACAAAGGTTTTTATTCTCCTGGGACTCAACATGGCCGCCGTGCGATAAAAGCCCATAGAATTGAGTCAAAATCACACTGTGATTCCCTCGTTAGGTGTCGTACTCGTTGAAGGCGTTCTGTTAGTATTAATGTTAGCTTATATTTACTATTCGCCACTATTAGAGTTTTCCAAAAACCCGGTTCATGAGTAGTATTTGAAAATAGCAGTTTGTTCTTTTTTGTAAAAATACTTTGGTAAAATTTCAATCAAAATGACGCTCACGAGCATGATTTCCCCGGTCAAATGCACGCATGCGCAGCAATCAGAAAAAATCTCATGGTTTACTATTAAGTCAAATAGATTATATCATATACCTGTAACAATGAGCTGCACCCTGTCAGTTATACCAGCTGAGAACTTGTACTTAATGTTACATCCATATAGCCCATTATCAGCCGTGGTCACACTGGAGATGACCAGTGTGGCTGTGGACTCCACAGATACCCGTGATCCATACCGAGCAGGGTAACTCGCAGCTTTACTTCGTGTTCTGTCAAATTTGTTCTCGTAAATAAGATCCACAGGATTACCTCCACTGAATAGTACCCAGACTGGCGAGAGAGTCGCTAGATCAGCAATCCTGTTATCCATGGTATAGTTCCACACAAACCTAGCGGTGGATCCTCTTGATACATACAGCATTCGTGGAGGAAGCTGAGTGAAACGTGCTGCTCCCTCTTAATACAAGTAAATGAAGTACACAAATGTTATTCGTCTATCTTTCACACACAGAGAAAACAAATTGGGGTCATTCAACGGACAATTAACGACATGTGATTTTCATAGACTGTGACCAGTCGAACACCCGCGTACCAAGTTTTTTATAATTCTAACAACCCTCAAGGAACAATAATATTGAAAAGAAGGTAATATTAAACTACAGAATTGAAGACAATTGTGGCTGAAATGTACAGCATGTATGTATGTGTAGACAGACAGACATACTTTATTCATTAGCTCTTTGCACTACATTGATATATCAGATGACTGCTAACAAATTTAAAAAGTTGGTGAATGACGGATAGATTGTTCTGTAATCTTAAAAAATATAATATATATATATAGTTATCATGAAATTATTTTAGCTTACATTATTTTATAGTGGATCGCATGTCCGGCCATACAATCATGAACATATTTTGCTGCTACTGTTTTGACTTGTCTCGGGGGATCAATGATTACCGAAAATAGTTATTTTTCTTTGATTCATTTTTCTGCTATCTTGATTTCAGATTCAGATTCATTTATTTTGCACTATTTTCCCTTTTTTTTAAATAAAATAAGAAATCAAAGTGTCGAAGAGTTTGATTGTCAGTTTAATATCAGATCTAAAGTGCGATCCCATTTCTTATTTTTGTTTAAACATTGCCTTCAGTGCCTATTTTTTAAGTTCTTGTTTTGCCACATTAAAGTTGCCGAATGCGCTGAAAGTGAGTCCGAGATATTTGTACATTCGCACATTTTCTAATTGGTCATTTTTATAATAAAAACATTAATTGTTCATTCGTTTTCCGTTATTATTAAAAACAATAGCTGTTGTTTTCTTTATATTAACAGTTAATTGGTTAGTGTCGCAGTACCCTTCAAGGCCTTCCAGTAGACTTTGTAAATCATGTTTATTCTTAGATACAAGGACTAAGTCGTCTGCGTAGAGTAAGTTGCTTATATTAGTTCCACCAATACAGTATGGGATCCTTTACTCCTGATTCGTCTAACTCTTGAGGCAGATCACTGAGGAAAAGATTAAAGAGGGTGGGGCTTAGCATGCAGCCCTGTTTGACTCCAGTGTAACATCTAAACTTTTCTGTGATAACATTTATTTATCTATTTTAACTGCTAAATAATCGTCGGAATACATCGAGTGTAATAGTGAGAAAAAATTACCTTCAATACTTGCCTGTTTTATTTTCTCGAAGAGATTTTCCCTTGTTATGCTATCAAATGCTTTTTTTTAATTGACAAAGTAAGTAAACAGCATGCTATTTTTCTTGTTTGGTTTACCTTTAACGTACTTATCGATAAGGCCTTTCAGAACAAAAATGCTATCAACAGTGGAGTGTCGTTTTCTAAACCCAAATTGTTCTTTCTTCAGTATTCCTTTATATGTTAGGTAGTCGTATTATCTCTGGTTTAAAATTGATGTAAATAGTTTACTAAGCGCAGATAAAAGCGTAATGCCTCTGTATTTCTCTATTTCTGATCGGTCACCCTTTTTGTGTATGGGAGTAATGAGGCCTATGCTCCATTCTTGCGGGTAATGTCCGAAGAAAGGATCTTATTGAAGAGAGATGTTAGCGGCTTTTTGAGTTCTTTTTTACCCCATATTAGGATTTCATTTGGGATGCTATCGATGCCTGTTGCCTTTTTCTGTTTTTGTTTTTTAATGGTATTCTCGACCTCCTTTGCCGTTATTTCATAGTCTAAAACCCCTGTTTGTTCTGCCGCACAGTTCATCTGAGCCCCCCGGCATACGTGGGGCATTTGCACAGACAGGAGCACCAGTAGTGAACAATTCTCTGACCACCCTTCCACGAACCATGTATAACACAAAATTATGCTAGAACTCAATTTAAGGCCTCTTGTTGCATAATAATCGAAACATATTCATCTAAACAGAATCATATTTCAAACTGAATATGAAGAAAGAAGTAAGCGCCACTCACCCACAGTCGGAAGTAAAACCAAAACCTTATCAAAGCTCAGAAATGTGATGATATTATGACAACGTACGCGTACTGGGTCAAAGTCATCCGTAAGACATTCCGTTCTGTTGTTTTCAACAAGATATCGATATCCAATCAAATCGAAGGTTATTGTCTCGGGCCAGCCAATAGCGTGCCACGTTGGAAATGTTGTCTTTTCTTCTCGTGACAGTGTTTATATAAACTCTGTGGAAGTCTACATTTGCTTCAACGTTTTGAAAACACTTCAGCGCTTTAACTCTTCAGCGCTTCGACGCTTCAGCGTTTTGAAAAGGGCAGAAACTTTGAAGAACTTAAGGACGAAATAAAGAGGAATTATCTTGAAAGGGAAAGATCACATACAGTAAGGGCGAAAAGACTTCAGATGTCTCCCGACAAAGGAGACAAAGAGCCGAGAACAAAGCGATTCACTACAGCCGCGAAATCTCTTCGTTTCAGTACTAGGAACGATCAGACTCCTAACGCCTCAATATGCTCAACGACTACGTATACCACTTGTACTTCTTTAAGGCCTCATTGAACGAGCCAACTACCAAGACAAGCGCATTTCTTTCGGGGCTAATTGCAATGAGTCCATTCCCAATGTTGTCGTCGAGCTAGAACTGGGTCACTGGCTGTGTTGTTGTCGACTAGCTTTGCTAACTTTCCCGGTTCCTGTCGCCATTTCAACGCCAGCTAATTCCAGGTTTACGAGGCTTGAGTCAGGAGAATCAAGAATCAAGCTTACGCTGGAATACCCGAGTAAAACGTTGGCAACAATGCCAGCGACAGAGTCGGAGCGATCATTCACAGTCGCTAACAAAGGCAGCTCTCAAGTGCAATCTGATCATGCGGTGTTAGGGTCCAAGGTCCAGCTTTCCAGAAAATGGGAGCGCGAATTTGATTGGTTAATTCGAAGAACGGAATGTCTCACTCGAGTCACACCGCGGCAAAACGGTATGCTCCGCTGGCCAAAAGAACGAAGGCTCTGCTATCAAATACAAATTACCGAGGGTTTCAACTTTTTTAGTAAATAATTTTATAACTTAGTAAACTCACAGTGAATTACAAATTAAGAAAACTTCAACCTGTTAAAGTCTTAGGCTTAGCTTTTAAGTACATTGTAGTTTTCTTATTTTTTGACAAAACAGTTCACAAATGGATGGTTTTAAGCAGAAATTTTAAAATCACGGGTATGTGCCTGTTGTTTCATTTCAGTTTTGGCGCGAAACTGTGGGCGGCCGCGCGCCGACAAGAAATAGCAAATACGCATGCGCGTAACGTTTTGCCGCGGTGTGCACTCGAGTAAGCAGCCGTTAGTGGGCTCGGGCATTACGTGACAGAGCTCACGACGGCTGCAAAGGAGACTATAGAGGTTTTGCACCACCACGTGATGGCAGCCATGTTGGTGGCCAGAACAATGAGATTTGTTCAATCATGTGAAAAATTAAATCTCAAAGGAATAAAATTCTATTGTTCTGGCCACCAACATGGCTGCCATCACGTGGTGGTGCAAAACCTCTATAGGAAGACCTTTGTTTTGAGGTTTGTGACTTTGACGTGCCAAAGAAAGGAAACTTTGACTTCCGGTTACCGTCCATGCAATCATCATCGAAGATCCCGAGGTGTTTCGTATGGTGTCCGATGTCAACCAACTCCCGTCCCCCTCCCCTTCTACATTAGGCACCCTCAATTAATTTGTGCTATGTTCCTTTTAGTGTAGGGGTTCCATGTAGCAAAAGCATACTCCATGGTGGGTCTTACAAGTGTAATATATATGCCATCAATTAAACCTGGGTAGAACATTTAGATAAGGAGTACGCCTATATGTAAGGAAATTTAACTGATTGGTTCCCCTCTTAGATATCTATGCAATGTGCTCATTCCAACTTAGATTTCTTGATAGGTGTACACGAGTAAACAAGGATGCTCACTTAGTGTCCTCCATTGTCATAAAGGTAATAATTAATAAGAACACCAGAGGCTAAAGTTGGCTAAAATAAGAACCAAACAACCAAAAAAAAGAGAAAGTGCTTCACCTTACAACAACATTCTCGGTATTCTAAAACTTGATAATTTATTCAAATTAAGAATTGCTGAATTTACCTACAAAATTATAAATAGGAAAACAAATACCCTAACGGTCTTCTCTAAATTTGTTATTCAAGCAGCTGAGCAACATTCTTATAACACAAGATATGCTGCTAACATGAACCTGGTTAGACCAAAAGTTAGAACTAACTTTGGAATTCATACATTCAAATTTATTTCCTCCAAAATTTGGGAAACTATCAGACACTTCTGTTAAACATTCTTCCTCTTTCGTTATGTTTAAAAAACGGTATAAAACTATCCTTCAAAAATATCAGACATAAAATACAATTTGATTTTCTTTAGCTAAGCTCTTTCTATATTTAAAATAATGTTGCAGTGGTTGACTCGAAAGCTTTCGCTCCTTTGACCACTGCGCACATCTTTATTATTTATTTAATCTTTTATTTTAACGTATCTTTTTTTTTACAATTGCTTATCTTTGTATATGAAATGACTGTATTGTAAATAGTGCGAAATTAAATGAAACTGAAACTGAACTGGTTCCAACACAGCCTTCCTTGAGGTACTCCTCCCCATCAAAAACCACTCTTTCAATTGCAGCACTGAGACAGCCAATTAAAGTTCTAACCCAGCAATGTAATTGGCCTGGGAGGCCGTATGAATGTATATTACGTTTATTATCTGTCCTTAATTTGTATTGCAATTGCTAGGCTACAAATAAACTTGTTGTTGTTGTAAAATGGCAGAAGACAACAACGAAAGATATCAGAATAGATGGATTAAGTCTCTGGAAATCACTGGTTCAGGCACAATTCACACTAACCTACAAACCCTTGCTGACATATGATATTCACGATACATTTAGTATTCCAGTGGCTAAAAGATAAGTGATTTGTACTCATTCTGTGTATACTTATTCCGGAATACGTTCAATCGAACGCATCCTAAGTTTGGATATTCTGTGAAATATTCGTCCTTAATTATTATTTCAACCAGTTGTTCGTATTAATCATAATTCTAACGCTTTAGTTTGCCAAGTACGAGGCCCATTCAGTCATACTAATAAAGAAAACAATCATCTAATGCACATATGTACTTACCATTCTGAACAGGAAGTAAAAGAAATATCGCTACAACACGGAGAGATGCAACGCTTTTAAAGCGAATAAAATCAGCATACATCTCAGAACGGGTATTCTGCTACGTAAATATTGCACTTGACTGGCAACAGAATTCATTCGAAAGCGAATGACCGAATTCCTGTCTTTAAATAGTCCCTTCAACACGATTCTGTAAACAGATTTCAAATTAACATTTCGAATAATTGCCATTTGTAACTAGAACATTAATTAAAGGTGAAGAGTTCAGTTAATACCGTCACACAAGTGTGTTTCATTTGTTTTATCCACCCTTGACAAAGAATGAAGATATCGGGCTGAAGGGTGATTTAAGATTTCAGCTTACGACTGCGATATACTCTGAAGGTAACTATCAGCATTTTAAAACAGCAATACGCTGTCGTGAGGCTTCAAAATATTGGTTACGGATTTATTAATCTCGCCGGAGAGTGTGGCGTTAGCAGTCGCGATAGGCGTTATCTGAAATTGTACCGTGTAGTATGACTGACCTTTTTCCGGTTTACTTGAAAATTATGCACACGAACGGCGTATAAAACACGTCTTAAGCGGTATCTCAAATATGCAGGTAACTGCTGACACGTGCATCACTGATGCACTACCGCCTGTCACATCTAGAATATAGTGCCAGTCCCCGCGTTTGGGAGGCCGGATAGGAATACTCCATCTTTAGAGAGCAAAATAAAAACACCCAGGAACGCCGGAAGCAGGCTACGTTTTGGTGAACTGCACCTTAAGATACTATATTTCAAAGGCAATTCCTCTGCTCTTTCAGAATAACTGCTTTTGCACCTTGAAGACAGGTGCGCGTGCGCAAGGTGGTGTCTATGCTATCAGTAGATAACTGCTAATAGCCCACTTTCGATATGCATGCATTACTCGTCACGCACAAAGATTTCACCATGAGTGCGGGATATATTAATTATCTTTGGAAAGAATCAATGAGCCTCCGAGTTCAGCAATTGGTATAGTTTGGAATTGCGAGATTTTCGATCCGGCTGTGAAGAAAATTTATCACTTAATGATTTGTTTCTTTATTTTGTACTACGACTAACAAATAGTTCTGCTGCTCCTTCAAGGATAATAAGCCTGTAATTCTCTCGAAGCTTTTGAGTTACGGTTAAGTTGGCGTACGTGGGAATTGTTTTGTGAAAGTTGTTCTGTTTACCATCCCGGCTACGATGAATTAATGTGTAAAATTTCGCAGTACTCAAGCGGTACGGCCTTTAATTGATACCATCGCTACAAATCGAGAAACTTGCTGTGTCCTTATATCAGCATCAGGGGACTGACTACTATGACGGTAAAGATGTTTGTTTATCCTGTTGTTTGTTTACAGAACTGTGAGAAGATCTTGGGAACGGCAACCGGTATAAAATTAAACCTTCGAGACAACGTTTGTGTGCAGGCTACATAAGACTAATATTTGAGAAGAACTGTAAAGCGCCTTCCATTGCTTTTATAAAATCCATTTCATTCGAATGTTACAAGATACATTTTAGACTTCAGGAGAAGACGGGTGGTGGTGGTTACAACCCCCTGAACCCACCTCTTGCATCCGCCTCTGGTTAAATATTGATATACACTATTAAATTTCACATTTTCTCGGGGCGCATGCTCCCTAACCCCTCTAGAAAACTCACGCTCATGCGCTTGCTCAATTGAGCCCGTCCACTCAAAATCCGCGGGCCCATATGATGATCATTTCATGAGGAATTCAGTCTTCAGCAACGATATGACCTGTGGTTTGCATCCCTTCACAAGTGACTTCGTACTTCTCTTGTTTAGGGGAACGAAGTCGAGTTTAGAGAAAATGTGAAAAGTTTCCCTGATAGTTAGTGCGTAAAAACGTACGGCTTACTCTACGTCAAAACATGGTGCGGAGACTGGGTCGAGTTTTATTGTGAAATCCCATCCCGTCACGTTGGTTGCAACAGTTTGTTTCCGCTTCCTATTCATTCAGGCGATTTTGTAAAGTTGAAAATATACCAAGCAATTCAAGCGATTCAGGAATGAATGTTTGAATCGATTTCAAGGCTGTTTCGCTATCTTGGTTGGTTGAGATATATGTAAACAACGTGACGTCATTTCGGTCGCGCGATTTGAAGACCATTTTATAGAGAGCAAATTAGGGCAACTTTCACGGCTTGTAAAATCATCAATTTTTCTCCGACTTTTCAAGCTTTGGAATATCTTTAAAATATTTAATATTACAAATATGCGATTTCTTTTATTTGCTTCATATATAACCACTTTATTAAGTTTCCTTTTTTACACCGAAAGTGCAGGACGTTTTCAGTATTTGGAAAATGTTGGACTTCGGGATTGAAAGAGTTCGGGATCAAGGTTGTTCATACGTATTCAATCATGCATTGCTTCAAATGACGATAACGATCAATAATTTAAGTACTTTGATCTGAATCACGTCTCAGACAAAAGATACGCTGGATAACTTTACTGCAAGGACGAGTGATGGGTCGGTATACGCTTTTGCCTTCTGATTGGCCCTCTTTCTTGTAATAAAAAAGATGGCCAATCAGAGTCCAGTCATATATTTAATTCAGTAAAAGTTCACACTTTCGGCGAAGTCCAGTGTTCAAAGACAACCGCCATCAGTATGTCTATAAATCGCATCACAAATAGCAGAGTTGATGTACATGTATTGTTTGGAAGACCTGAAGTCCTGGCAAGTATCTTTATTTACAACATATGGGCGTAACGCCACAGGAAACAAACAATAGGACTCAAAGTCCCCTACGAGGCTTGTCTCCACAACGAGGCTTGTCTCCGCCTTAATTTGCTTCTTTCCTTGGTTTGAAACAAACTTTCGAAATTAAAACGGATCGATTATCTGGCGATCTGTTTATCTTGTCGTGTCTGCTTTTAAAAGCGATGTTTCGTGTTGATAAACATTACAATTGATATGCTAATGTACCAACCATGGTTTGTGTCAGGAACCAACAGATCTCTGGTTGGACATTAATGACGTGGCAGTGAACATCGCTATGTCAAGATTTACACGCTTGAAAGCGGATCACGCCTCAGAACTCGTCCTAACAGTAAACTTCTCGAGCGGCTGTTTTGTCTGGGTGACTTTAGGAACGCAGGCAAATCCGCTGGATTTTCGAGCATGCTCTGTAGAGGAACTGATTTTCCACCATGCGTTTAACAATGACTTAATGCTGAATGGTGAAGAAAAATTGGGACGAAAAAAGGGGAAAAGTGGACAAAATAAAATCTTAGGACATAAATTAAAAATTGATCGTAAATTCCCGACTTCTCAGCTATATCTACAACCTTCTTCAGGGGAAATTCGTAACTAAATGTTTGTTTTGGAGAACTTTTAAGTTCATTTCAGCTAAATAATAGGACTATTACGTTACTTCAACTTACGTCAACAAATGATTAAACTTTTCTCCTGCTATAACAAAAATATATTGTCGAGATACAGAGTTTGGTAAGTTTGTCAGTTTTTTTATCGCGTAAAAGCTAAAAACCACGTTTTCATTTCATCCTACTCAAGCGTTATTATAAGTATGCAGCTTTTCATATTGGGAGGGAAGATTCTTAGTTTTAAGAGGCTCGTATGTATTAAATAATGAAGCTTCTGATTGGCTGTTCTGGATATCCCTTGAACTGGAGCCTTGTTTGGGTAAGTCCTGTTGACGATTTTTCCATGGAGGTAATCTGGTGGATGGACTCAGTGGCTGGTAGATGCCTGGTGTTTGCACTGAAGGAGTAGCGGGAATACAGCTAGAAGTCTCACGTGATTTGCTTGAGTCAGGGTTAGCAATTGTATCCTCTAGCTCTTTGTTCCTCCGATATTCACGGGTAGAGGTACCAACTGGTTCATACTCGTCATTGTTAATTGTTGGTGCTTGTGATGACAGCGAAGGGGCAGCAATATTTTGTGATGAAAGAGGGTGTTCCATTTCAATTGCGTTCTGAAAAAAATGGAAAGCATATATATGCATTTAATATATGTAACACAGAAGCATCATGGTCCTTTTGCAAAATATATATCCATGGCCAAATAAATGAAAAATATGAAGAGGAACAGAAACGTATATAACTTACATCGTACATGGGATTATCTTCTTCAGGTTTTGAAGACGCTCTAACCGTAAACAAAAATATGATTAATTGAAAATGTGTGCTTGCTAAGAACACCAGAGAAAGTAATGTACACCGACAGATCTGAAGTCATAAACGCTTTTCTAGAACATACTTAGGTAAAGCATAATTATTATTTATTTTAGTGAACATTTCTGGTTATATTAATAGTTCTGCACAACAGACGTCCCAGCAAAAGCTATAAACAACGAATGCAAGACAGCGGACAACTCAACACCACTGAAGATATCGAAAACGTACCTCTATCGAAATAGAAGCGAAACAAGAAAACAGCAACAAAAAAACAACAACTAACTATTAATTGAAATTCTTAATCGTACCTTATAGCTTCTTTTGATTTTTTTCCTGTAAAGCAAATATGTTTTAGAAAACATTAATGTTTATCTCATAAAGGTCACGAACCAAAATCATATTAGTACATGAGAAGTGATAATTGTTTTATTGCTCAATTTTTCTAAACTTCTTAACAATAGATTGGCAGATAAAATAGCAGCTGATAATTTACACAATAAGACGCCGTCAGTGATATGACTACATTGTATATTTATGCTGCGCGCGCAACCTACATGTGATACCTGTTCTCAGCTAGAGAATCAGAATTGAAATTGTGACGAAAATTAATAATAATAATAATTATGGCCATGATAATTTCGTTATGATGCTAAATCACATCCAGTAATTGCTTCCGTATTATCACTTCTTCAGATTTATCATTCTTTCAGCTCAGATTATTGATTCTGGTTATTTTCCTGATGTAATTTCAAAATTGCGGTTGGTACCGGTTCTCCTGTTGCATGAAATAAAAAGTATTGTTACATGCATAGCCATAAGTTTTCCAGACACAACGCACGCTCTCATTGTCTCATTGGCTGTCACGTGGCAGTCATGAAAATCTAATGTTAATCCCACCACGTGATCACATCGTGACAGAATTTGGTGTGATGTGTCGCGCGCGCCACTGGCTAGCTAAAGGCGGGAAATATTTGTTTACCAAAATATCTAGATCTTCATCAAAAGCTGACCAATTTTCGTCGAAAAAAAGCATTCAAAATGGAATCAGCTCCAAAGAAACAATTTACATCTTTATCAAGCGCAAGAGAGCTAAAAAAGGATGCAAAGAAAGACACAAAACGATGCTAAAAATGCCGTAGTGACGCTGCCGTTTTGAGTTGAAAAGCAGCTTCCCGAAGAGAAGACGACAAACAACGCTCGTATCAAGTAGTAAAACTTGTCTATATAACAAATCACTTAATGACTGTCCCTTCGGGAATCAGTGAGTTTTGTTTCCCGAGATCCTCGATGAACCTTAAGTGTTTATTGTAGACGCGAAGAGACGTAGTCAAGTTTCGCATTAAAGAATTACCGCTGGATGCGATGGGATTGACTACAGACGCATTTACTCAACGTTAATCTCATTCTGATGTTAAATATTCATAAATACCAGTGTCAAAATGGGATATTCATGCACAACAACTATGTATCGTTGTAGTTTGAAATGCTGCACCTTTTTGCTGGTAGCGTCTGTAGTCATCGCATCCAGCGGTAACTATTGAATGCGAAACGGGTCTATTGATTGTTAGTATAATTTCATCAGTGAATATAGAGATTCCCGTGCTCTGATTGGTCGAGAATTACGTCATACGTCGCTATATTCACCTCCAGAGCGCCTGGAGGTGAATATAACATACAAGGCATTTACCAAAATGGCCTCTCGCATATTTACTGATGTTTCTCACGAATAAATAAATAATATGAAAGAAAAAGCTTTTCCAAAACCCACTAAAGAAGCAACTAAATAAGTATGGCTAAACTTGAAGCTTATTTTAATCCATAAGCCGTCACAAACAAAGTTTACTTACGAGTTTTGGCCGGGGTTGAGTTTATTCGGTCCTCGTGAATCACAACTGAAATAACGTCTACTTAGAGCAATAAATAACACAACGAGACTTTGGAACTGTTCGACTTAAAAAGAGTGTACTTACTTGAGTTATTTTCCCCGTGGTTCTTGATAGAAAAACAACAAGTTCTAGTTTTCATTCAGGAAGCCGGTTGCTGTTATGCTCTTCTCTCGCCGCTCTGGGTGTGTTTTCAAGTTTTATCTCATACCGAAATCATTTGTCTCTTGATTTACCATTGCCTTTAATTCTGTGATGGCTATAATCCACAAAACTACAAACTGTAGTTTGTAGTTTCCAGCAAATTTGTCCTTTGAAGTGAACTCATGAAAGCGGTTCCTTTCGATAAATTTGCACTCGCCGTGGCAGATTTTCAGTCAGCCGAGTTTGCCCACTTCCACTCATTTTCGCTGCATTTCCTCTCTTTGTAACACGGTTCGAGGTCTCAAAAGTGAGGACTGCTGCTTCAACTTGAATTCTAGTGTGCATTTGGACTGCTTTTCGGTATTTCTCTGTCTTTAGCAAATCCATTATTGTAGTCCCTGCAAGTCTCCTGTCGAGTCGGTGTGTGCAGTGAACCGTAGCGGCATGTGATTATGCAAATGTTGTCACAAAACTATCCTGTCACGCGCGCTTGTAAAACTTATAAAAGGGTCGGAAGTCAGACTAATAATTTCTAGTTTTAATTTCTCTGATATTCACTGATGAAATTATACTAAAACAATTATTCACTTCAGTCTCAGTGACTATTGGTGAATATTTACCTCGACTTCGTCTCGGTAAATATTCACCAATAGTCACTTCGACTTCAGTGAATAATTGTTAAATATACTATTTAATGTACCGATTACTATTGCGTACTTACCTTTCATAAAGTGGATTCTCCAGATATAAACAAGAAGAATTATATTAACAAGTACAAGGAGTACGATTATAGCCACACAAATAGCGAGTACAGCTGCACATGGAAGGGAAAAAACGTATTTCACAATAAGGTATTGAGCCATTTTGATAAACAAACGTTTACGGTGTATAATATGATATCGTACCATATTTGGCAAGAAAATCACTAAGAAATAACGGAATGAAATTACAAGCCGCTAGACATTAACTAGTTCAACTCAAAGCTGCATGTCTACTTCTTAATGTCGCTAATTCTATAGATTGTACTGAGTATTCTACAAATATAAAAATAGCACCTACAGTTTTGTATGTAAGGTTTACGGCTAAATGCAAAAGGAAAATCGTTTTTCCACTAATTACACTGATCGAGCTCTACAATTGAGTCACATGTACTGAAACCTTATTTATGCTTACTATGACACGAGTCTTCCGTTGTTTTAGCGCTGGACGTCGCGGAACCTGTGAATAAATGAAAACCAAAATAAGGCATGCATGAAACATTGTTTTGGTATTAGTCTTTGCATCCAACAGTAAATACCGTTAGTAACAGTTCTTCATCACCAGACTACCCTGTGATCGACATGTAGACACGGAAAACTAGAGGGTATTTAGTATGAGTGGGACAAATACGGCATGTCAGTAACGTTACCGTAACTGTACTATTACTGTACCGTAACTCTGTAATTTGATTGGATCAGAAAGACAAAAACAATAGGGACACCATTTCAACGTTACGACGCCGTACAGTAACCTCATACGAAACTCACTCTATAGCAGTACAAGTAAGTCATGGGTACGGTAGTCATGGAGGCTTGGAGAATTGTTAATGCTCACTAAAAATAATAAACATTATGATAATGATAAATCAGCAAATTCAGCCAGGTTCAGAAGACTATATCTACGAACTATATACACAGAGGTAGAAGGCATGGATTAACAAGAACAGGAAGTATAACTTTGGGAGTCATGGGGTATACGTACGGGGGAGGCTCTCCATAGGATTTTATATTACTTAGTGGGAAAGATAAATAATAGTTTGTTGCAAAAAAAGCTAAACCATGCAATGTCGTCAGTTGCAGGTACAATAGCTACAGGAAATATTTATTTGTTCATATTTAATGAGCAGCAAGCAGATTTTCAGCATATTGAATGTTTCTCTTGCAAACAACCCTAAGTAGAAGGAATAAATTTAGGTGTACATATTAATTTTATCGGTGAGGTCCTTACGCAGTAGCGAATGAGACATTCAAAGATGGTCAATGCACTACTTACGTAGTTAACCTAGGATTATTTAGTGGTTATCGCAACATTTATGATCATATTTCTCTCGTTTCGAAACCACTGAAACCATGCAGTCTATATTCTCGCACACTATTTTGGATAGTGGACGCCAGCCACAACGCAACCTTTGGTTTATTTCCCACACTTCAAATGTGTACATATTGTTATAGTATAACATTAACAGCTATGAATCCAACGCAGATACATTTATGCTGGCTAAGAGTTACATGTATAACGTCTAATAACCGCCTCACTGGTTAGCTCAGTTGGTAGAGCACGGTCTAGAGTGCGGGAGGTCAGTGGTTCGAATCCCGGCCGCGTCCTTGAGCAGGGACATTTATAAGCCGTTGGCCTTGTCTCCTTCTACTTCTAATCAGTATTTGAAGGGGACGTGAAAGAACCTGTTGTACTACTCGAAAAAGAGAAGGGGGTTGTCACCCGCCATACAGCAGCCTGGCCATTGCACTAACCACACACTCAATATTGTAAACTGCGTGGCAGCTATTAGCGCCGTAAGCAGTCCGAAATAATTCACTGACGGGATATGTCAGTAATATGTAAAGCGCCATGAAACTGTGGTGATATGGCACTATATGAATATGGCCATTATTATAATAATAATAATAATTTATTTACCGTCGGTAACGCAAGAAGTGGTTGCCCAATCTCCCGAGCCAGGGGCTCATGATATAAACGCTCGAATATACGTCTAATATATCACTATAAATAGCTATTCAAGGGCAGGAGGGTGGTATCTAAAAACCGTGGGTTGCACAATGGCTGCAACGAAAACAACTGGTCATGTGACCCATCTTTCCCGCCTTTCAGTTCTCGCACCAGGTATGGCCGTGTGCGAGAAACGACTTCTCGCTTCTTTCGTATCTCAGCCAGCGAGAAGTATAATATTTCTTGAATACATACCTTCTGTCGTGGTAGTCTTCACTGTAATAGAGCACGTCCAAGCATCACTCTTAACAATCTCTTCGTACTCATTTGATGCTGTAACAAGGAACTTGTACATCGTTCCAGGCATGAGATATTGTACTGTATACCTTAGCGTTGAAATGTCTGTAATATTATGAACCATGATCCAGTTTGAACACTTTTCATTCTTATAATAAATCGTATATTTCAGGATGGCTCCTCCATTATTATCGTCAGGTGTGTTCCATTCTAACTCAACTGATGTCTCTTCTGTTTCAGAAAGGTGACATGTAACATTTGGTGCTGTAGGAGGACCTAATAAAGATGAGCGAAAAATAAAATTAATATTAAGCATAATAGAAAAGGGGAAAATCTTCTCTTAGAAACCTATAGCTAGTTTTAGCTCATTCTCTTACGGAATATGTAATATTAATCGACAGGAGGAAATAGATCTGCTGATGTATAAGGCATAACGCTCACGGATGGATGACCAATAGTAATTCATAAATGCAAATAACAACTGAAATATTGTAAGCAGAGGCAGGTAAAACTGCCCGCTTAAAAGTCTAAGTGACACTAGCGTATCCCATAGTTTCAACCATCACCTTAAGCCCTGCGAAATGGTTCTCTGGAAAAAGCAGGGAGCAGAGAGCGAGGGCAAGGCGATGCAAGAAGTATTTGAGTAACGTATTTAATAAACCTTGTTTTTTGGTGGTGATAGTCTTTCTGGCTGGATTCCCATAACCAACAACATTCCTGGCGTACACCTTCACCACGTACTCAGTGTTCTTGTTCAGTCCTGAGATGACAACTGAAGTACCCGTGATTCCCTCTCGTGTTGTGATGACCTCCACCTTGTAGTAAATAACAGGACTTCCACCATTATCAACAGGACTGGTCCATCTGACAGTTATAGATGCTTTGATGTCACTCTCTTTGATCGTGATAGTTGGTGGACCAGGAGGAACTGGATTAATAGAGAAATCAGAATTAATAAATAGATAAGGTACAACAAATTTCTTCAATGATTCCAAACAAACTGATAAATAAATGCAAAAGGACCATTTGAATATTAAGCAATTATTGGATCTGGTTATTGGACCAAGGTCTGTGTTATCAGCTGAATCTATCAGGAATTTTCACGAAGAAATTAACAAAGGGAAACGATAACAATAGCAATATAAGTACCATGCGGAAGCTGTTTACACCAAATGTAGTGTCGCTCATTCAATAATTTTAAAAAGCGCATTCAATGCTGTAGTACATTGTTGCTGGTAGTTTTACAGCCCGTATTTCTCATCACAAGACAGACAAGTCACGTTCTATCAACAATACTTACACCACTGAGTGACATTAATGAAATGTTCATCATGTCTAACGCTGTTTTCTGCACGGCATTTATACTGCCCATAATTTCCACTGTCCTGTGTTGTTCTTATTGTAACTTTACCTCCTCCAGAGATACTGCTAACACCTGTAGTAATCTGTGTTCCATTAGGTTTATACCACGTGATCTGAGGTATTGGGTTACCGTCAGCCATACATTGTAGTGTCATGTCATGACCATTCCACGAGAACGCTGTAGTGTTGGAGGAACCCACGTCAATCTTTGGCTTGTCTGAAATGAAAGATAAAGTTGATATGTAATTATAAGGCGAAATATCGCAGCTTTCCAAGACCTCAAGCGCGCATCATTTGTATAGAGCATGAAGAAACAACTTCCATTTGTTAAATATCGGACACGGGCAAACTGAAGAGAACATTTTAGTCAAATATGTGCAGAGACGTGGGAAATTTCAGGATTAAATTAAAAGAAAGGCAAACGGTAACAGCAACAGTAGAACCATGTAGAGACTTTCATTTTCCTTACGTCATCAACCTTTGTTTTTACAATAAGCCAATATCAACACGCGTAAGAATTGCAGCGTGAAGTGTAGAACAGTCGTGAAGTGGAGGCTTTTACTAGTTGGATCTATTAGCTTTCATGCACTGGAAAAAAAACATTATACAGCTTCAAACTTCTGTCGATTTTTCAGAATGGTGTCCTGTTTGAGCTGCTGTGGTTCTACTGTGGTTACAGATATTAGCATTTCTATTATTAGCGCAATTTCCTTTGATTCCAATTGATCCGAATACATGTTTTCTCAGCGGTAATCATGCACTCAACACTTTATAAACCGTCTCCCCACCCACAATTCTCTCTTTCACTCTGACGAAGGGCTAGTGCTCGAAACGTCAGCTGCTACTCGCTTCCCAAGGCGGACTTTAGTTGATTATACCGTTGTTTACCCTCAGCTACCGCTATTATTCCCAACATTATTCGTGCGTCACGCCTTACTTTATCGAGTATATTGTTGCTTCTGAATCTGTTAACTTTATTTATTTCTTGAGCATTTTGGATTTTTTTAACCAATTCCAAGCTGATTTTCCTCCTGGTGACTCGACAGTGATGTAATTGGTTTTTATTGTGCACAAAATGTATGAGGCATTAGACAGAGGTAATGAAGTAACCGCCTCCCGGTTAGCTCAGTTTTTAAGCTCCGGTCTGTTGAGCGGGAGGTCGCGGGTTCAAACCCCGGCCGGACCAACACTCAGGGTCTTAAAATAACTGAGTAGAAGGTGCTGCCTTTGTGAAACAACTGCAAATGGTTAGGCCTTCACGTCTTCTCGGATAAGGACGTAAATTGTAGGACTCCCGTCGGCCTCAAGTTTATCAGTCTCAGACTGTCACGAGTTACCGACGTTAAATAAAGTTGCTTTACTTTACTTAAGTAAGGGCAGTTTTCTTGGATATTTCCAAAGCATTTGATAAGGTTTGGCATGCAAGGTTATTATCCGAATTGAAACAATTAGGAATTGAATGTAACTTATTCAAAATGTTTGAAAGTTATTTAAACGACAGCATGCAACGTGTTGTTATCAAAGGGAGTAGTTCTTCATGGAAAGGAATGAAGGCCGGTGTGCCTCATGGGTCTGTCCTTGGCACGCTGCTATTTTTATTTTTATTAATGACATTCATTTCGATATCAATAGCCATTGCTTTTTATTCGCGGACGATACGCTTTTACTCGAAGAGGTCATTACACCAGAAATATCTGCTGAAATTTTAAATAACGATTTAATTGCTATTCCTTCGTTGTCAAATAAATGGTTGGTAACAATGAATGCGTCAAAGACTAAAACCATGGTATTTTCCCTTAAAATAGATAAAGCACAGCATCCTGTTTTAAAATTGTCTGATAAAGTATTTAATAAAGTTAGTACCCATGATCTGAGCACCTAGGATTAACACTTTCTAATAACATGTCATGGAGAGCCCATATTCTTCAGTTACGCCAAAAAGTATCCAGAAGGTTCTCTATAAGATACTTGTCGGCAGACCGTGTGTCTTGAACGTTGCCTCCATACACTTTATCACACGCTGCACATCCGTTTTCTTTAGCAGAACCACCTCCGACTAACGCCAGTAGTGGTCTGCGAATACTAGGAGATGGTTGCGTCTCTTTATTTCAAGTAGGTCAGCAGCAATAGTGTTGTTGATCTGAAGAGTTTTGGTATAGCCACGCCTATGTGTAAGGTAGACTTTGAAGAGCACATGGCATTCCAGCCCCTAGAGGGCTATTAATTAATTTATTAGACTGAGCCCTCTTCCAATACCCTAGCCACACGTGATTACACTTGTAATTATTAACATCGAGGAACAGCATAAAATCTTTATTGCCAGGTCAATAATTTCTTTTTTGAACTCCTCCAAACGATGTCAGTTTAAAGACGACCGGCCGTTAAAACATGTGTTCAGTCTAAAATGGTTGTCCCCTGTTTAATTTAGAGCAGCCGCTGTAACAATTAAATAATAGAAAAAAAGGAAGAAAAATGAACTTACATTGCACATCAATTGTGGTGTTTGTAGTGACTGGCACTTCATTGGGGTTGTTAGTGGCCTGACACTCGTAATGTCCACTCTGCTGTCTCTTGATGTTTGGTATGTTTAATGTGATACTTTCTACACCTTGACTCTTGACAATCTTGTTACCTGCACTAACGACCTGTACCCACGTAATGTTTGGTGTTGGAGGTCCATTAGCTGTACAGGATATGTTAAGATCTTGACCTTCACTTATCATCTTACGCTGTGGTGGTTGATCCGTGGCAAATGAAGGACGAACTGAAAGTTAAGTTTACAATTCAACGGACAATTAGAAAATGTAAGAATCCGGCTTGAGATTCTTGTCATTTCATCGTTTCGGAAGTGCTTTGTTGAACCGCTAAAACTATTTTGAAATTCAACTTAACGTTTGTGTTCATTATTTAGTCTCTTTCTCGAGTAGAAATCATTTCGACACGATAATTAGCTATACTTTGGTTAATTTTTTTAACAAATCAGTAATTGAGGATCGATCTCAGTTCGGTGAAGGTCCAGTCATTGGTAACTGAATACTTTCCAATTATTGTTGTCTTCTGATAGAATCACGTTAAAAAGTTACGTATATGGCAACCGAGCAGATTTCGTATGAGTGGGGACAAACTACTGCATGTCCGTAACCGTGCGGTACTGATTGGTTGGATCAGCAAGACAAAAAAACATTCAACGTCACAGCATGCCGCACGGTAACCATGCTGTAGGCAGTGCTGTATTTGTCCCACTCATACGAAATCTGCTCTACTGTTTCGTCACGGTACAGCTACCGTGTCATGCGGTATTTTATACCATACGAAAGATGAATACAGTTAAAGTCATATTCAATCGGCCTGTTTACAAGAAGCTGCAGAAACATGCTTGAAGCGAGAGCGCTGAGAATCATCCATGATTTAAAAACTGAAGTTGTATCGAGAAAAAAATACCTTCTGTTTGGGATTATAGCGATTTCCATGTTTGAACATATTTGTAGTCAGATTATTTAACTTTAATTTGTTGAAAGTCGAAGACGCAAAGCTTATTAACACTTGTTTGATCAAAACTGAGCATATCGCATAACATTTTCTGAAATATGAAAATAAGTAATTACCATATGTATACATTTCTACTGTTTAAACTGGGAAAATATACCTCGCCCATGATGATTTCTTGTTTTCTTTTCAGTAAACTAGAAGCTGCATCCAGCTTTAACTCGGACCGGGTTTTTAAAATCAAGTTTGACAATGTTTCTGGCATCGCCTGCAGGCTGATGAAACTCGATGAAACTGACATGAACTGAACAGCTTGTTCTCTTACAATTGTAGTTCACCTACGAAAATCAAATATAATAGGCTCTATGTAGCCTCCTCCGCAGGCAACTCCTAATTAAAATCGGAAAAAATCGGGAACAAAAGATGTGAAACCGGGCTTCCTGTGGTATAAGAGAGACGAGGTGGAGGAGGTGTATCATACACGATATATGCTGCTATTCTTCATAGTAGGCTAGGATTAGGTGCTAACGTCCTTAATAACTATTTACACGCAATTAATTGTAAAGAGTCTCCTATGTGCGATTGTGGTACAAGCTCTGGAACAGTTAAGCATTTTTTTCTGCACTGTCCCAGATATATGCTGCTCAACGATCGTTGCTCTTTACTTCAGCTGCCCGCATTCTAGGTAATACTTGGCTTGTTGCTACTGACTCTCAAAAGGTTAAATTCCTGTTACAAGGCCGACACGGCTCAATTGGCTCTTATGTCTCGATTTCTTACATTCCTCGTAGGTTAATAAATTAACAGGTAACCTCTAAACAACCGGAAACGAGTAGTTAAACTACGATACAAGCTTGTTTTTTTAGATAACGAGCAGTTCGGCCTTTGGTCAGATCAGAGGCCTCTGCTATAAATTACTTATTTTGATCAACGCTTCCTTCAATATATTACTATTACAAAAGTTTAACATAAATTTACATACCCGTGACCACGAGCTCAACACTGTCAGTTTCTCCACCTCCGTTATTATATCTAATGTTGCATCTGTATCTCCCATTATCAGCTGTAGACACACCAGTGATGACCAGTGTGGCAGTGGACTCTATAGATACTCGTCCTTTATATCGGACAGGACAGTCGGTAGTAACACCCCGTCTTCCAGTATCCCTTTCCTCTGTCATAAGTCCCACGAATGTGTTCGAATCGTAAAATTCCCAGACCGGTGAGTACGGGGAGAGGCCGCTCCTGTCATCCACGGTGTAGTTCCATACAAACTTAGCAGTCCCTCCATTAGACACGTAAAGCACTCTTGGGGGACGCTCGGTGAAACGGGCTTTTACTCCTATTCAACAGAAACATCAATGATATCATTAATGAACTACCGTAGCCAAATTCTATTATTTTATGTAGGTTATGAACTCCTGACCAAAACCTACATTCTGAAAGCCGGTAGTGGAATTTGTTTACTGCTTAATTAGAGGAGAGCAGGGCTGAATTCAAAATCCATTACAGGTTTTGAACCCGTATCGGGTTTTGAAGTAATAGATCGAAAACGAGTTCAAGTGTGTGACCGTGGTATCAAAACACCGAGATAACAAGTGAATATCGAGGGGCGCAGCCCCGAGATGTTTATTGGTTTCGAGGTGTGTTTGACCACGGGCAAACACGCAGAACGAGGTTTTGATATGACTTCTCAAACAATATATGTAAAAATAATAATAATAATGCAATTTATATAGCGCCTATACATTGCTGTTCTAGGTGCTTTACAATGGAATAGACCTAATAAATAATAATACTAAAACGTACTGAATAATTACAAATTACTATATTACATATCAAAAATCAGGTTAATAATAAATACTACTAATGCTTATATAAAAATATGACTAAAAGGGATATATAAACAGCACCGTTAATTTAACTAATTACAAATTGTAAGCAGCTTTAAAAAGATATGTTTTCAGCCTAGACTTAAAAATAATTACATTATCACTCGACTTAACATTTAGTGGCAATGCATTCCACAGTTCAGGGGCAGCTATGGAAAAGGATCTATGTCCATAGGTCTTCAAATTGTAAATAGGCTTATTAAGGCGTAACACACCATTGGATGAACGGAGTTGTCTACGTGGTCTATATAACTCTAGCAACTCCTGCAAATACTTAGGTGCAAATTATGTAAAGCCTTAAAAGTAAGTAAATTAATCTTAAACACAATTCTCTGTTCCACAGGCAACCAGTGAAGCTCTTTAAGCGTGGTAGTGATGTGATCGTGTTTACGTAAAGAAGCTATAACACGCGCAGCTGCGTGCATTTTGCACATATTGAAGTTTCATAATCTCATGTTTTGGCAGGCCGTATAAAAGCGAGTTGCAATAATCCAACTTGGAACTAACAAATGCATGAATGAGAACCTTGGTAGTATCGAAACTAAGATATTTCCTAATTTTAGCAATATTTCTAAGGTGGTAAAAGCCAGACAATACAATTAACTTGATAAGACATGGACATAGTGTTATCAAACACTACACCAATATTACGCGCACGATCCGACGGATATATGATATCAGAACCTAGAGTAAGAGAAGGTAGTGAAATATGTGGACGAAATCTAGAATGTAACAGCAGAAGCTCAGTTTTATCCTTATTCAGTTTAAGCTTGTTATAAGTCATCCATTTGTCAATATCAAGTAAACAACTTTCAATGCTACGCTGTGCAATAGCAAGTTCCTGATCATCATTGTAAGTGAATGTAGTATAAAGCTGTGTATCGTCCGCATAAAGATGAAACGTCATACCACCCTTGCGTATAATGACTCCAAGCGGAGAAGTGTACAGCAAATACAATAAGGGTCCAAGGACGGAACATGTGGCACACTTTAATAATCACTTTGTTGAAATTGGTCCTAAACTCGCAGAAACTATTGAAACTAATTCATCTGACTTTAAGTATTACATTAAACAAGCTCCTTGTACGTTTGAGTTTAGTCTTACAAGTGAATCAAGAGTACTCAAGCTTATTAATAAACTATCCTCTAAGAAGGCAACGGGTCTTGATGGAATATCTGCTAAAATTATCAAAGCTGCTGGACCAATCATTTCTGAATCCCTGACGTTCCTCTTTAATGTAGTTATCGAATCAGGTTTATTTCCCACTGACTGGAAAAGGGCCCGAGTCAGCCCATTTCATAAAAATGGCCCACGAAATGACATGGACAACTATAGACCCATATCAATTCTCCCTGTAATGAGTAAAGTATTTGAAAGAATATTATACGATCAATTATACAATTATCTTACTATGCAAAATTTATTAACAAACAAGCAATTTGGTTTCAGACGACTGCATTCAACAATGACAGCCTTATTAAATTCCACTAATTCGTGGTTAGTAAACATGGATCGAGGTCTTTTTAATATTGTTATCTTCCTCGACCTTAAAAAAGCATTCGATACTGTTGATCACGGATTGTTACTAGACAAACTAAAACTTTATGGAATCAAATATAGGTCAATTAGTTTATTACAATCTTATTTATCAGACAGAATGCAGTCATGTTCGGTTCAAAATATTAAGTCAAATGAGAGATTAGTCACATTTGGAGTGCCTCAAGGTACAATCCTTGGCCCCCTGTTGTTTCTCATTTATATAAATGACTTACCAAATTGTCTAGAAACATCGACACCATGTCTGTTTGCCGACGATACAAATGTAACAATATGTGGCTCGAATACAAGTGATGTCGAATCAAGAGCAAATCGTGAACTTCAAAATATTAACCATTGGCTTAAAGCCAATAAATTACACTTGAATGTCGCCAAAACTGAATTCATGATAATCGGCTCGAGACAACGCTTATCTGATCTAGATAAGATGCCTACATTAAAAATTGGAAATAGACCAATAAAAAGAGTAACCGAAAGTAAAACAGTTGGAGTCGTGGTAGACGAAAATCTAAGATGGGAAGAACACATTAATTACATAACAAAAAAGATAGTTTCTGGTCTAGGGGCTCTAAAAAGGATAAGACCATTCGTATCCCAAGATATACTTATGACAATTTACGATTCACTTATTCAGACGCACATGGATTATTGTTGCGAAGTTTGGGACAATTTTGGAAAATTCCTCTCAGATAAACTACAATTTTTTCAAAACAGAGCCGCTAGACTAATTCTTAGAGCAGACTATAATACGACCTCCAGGTTACTTTTAGATACCCTAGGATGGGATAAACTAGATGAACGAAGGGCTAAACGCAAAGCGGTCACTATGCACAAAATCCGAAATAATTTCGCGCCAACAGGCCTTACCGAGTTATTTACAACAGTTGGAAACTCGACTCATTATAATTTAAGAGGATCTGACACAAAACTTTGCCTCCCTCAACCAAGAACTGAATTCCTGAAAAAAAGTTTATCATACAATGGTGCAAAAATATGGAATGGGCTTCCAGCCAAACTACGCGAAACAAAGTCTCTTGTTTCTTTTAAGAAACAAGTTGCGACCACCACTCTCCTTAGTGACTAATGTAATTATTTATTTATTTATCTAGTAGTTATCATTTGATAGGATATCTTTTATAATTATTTAAATCATTTATGACCCAGAAAAATTGTAAATAAAAAATAATTGTAATATATTAGCTTAGCCTAGATATATCGCAATTTTGTAATTAGAATATTTTTTACCACACGGCTTCTATGGAAATCAGATTGTATCTGTTAGAATTCTCCGTGTTTTTAAATAAAGTTGGAATGTAAACACCACAGTTAAGCGACCGCACAGTGGAAGACGCATCATCGATCTTAACGAATTTTGTACGGTCAGTCAAATACGATTGGAACCAAGCAAGTGCGTTCCCTCTAATTCCAAACTTAGAGGAAAGTCTTCTAAGCAAGATCATATGATCCACCGTATCGAATACCGCGGACAAATCCAGCAGTAGCAGAATAACACAGCGATGATTATCAATCGCCCGTAGGAAATCATTCTGGACGCGCACCAGAGGACCTTTTAATATGCAGACTGAAGGTTTTCGTCGAGGTCATTCTCACGTAGATAGTCTTTCAGGCGCACTGCAGCTGCCTTCTCAATAGCTTTAGACAGAAACCTTAGATTCGAGACTCGCCTGAAATTATGAAAAAGTTCAAAGTCCAGAGATGGTTTCTTTAACTGAAGGTAGATAAAACCGTTTGCTTCAAAGAGGTAGGCATCTTAAACAGTTCAAAGGATAAATTCACAATCTTGGCAATGATCGGTAATAAATCAGACACACAGCACCCAAGTAAAGTTGCAGGAACAGGGTCCAGACAGCATGATTTAGAGACACATTTAGATACACTATTCATAAATCACTAGGAAGTATTGAATGTTTGCCTGGTATTGATACAAGTATATGTTGTCACTGGTATTTTCTGTTTGACAAATCAACAAACGTGCCGGGCAGACGCCGGTAGTGGACAGGACAGATGACTAGAAGTCGGAAGCACTCGTGTGGTTGAAGGTTCGAGACACACTACATACGCGGCTTATTTTTACTTCCATCCGTTTCCTTCACTTCTTTTGAAGCCATACATGTACCTATATATGATATAATCCTTGTTACTTAGTTAAAATTCAAGTGTTATGATCAGTGTTTGAACTTCTGCACTTAACCCTGGAAAAACATACACACCGTCGCAGACATACTCTATATTCATGGCGAGTATTGGATATGGGTCAGTCGAACGACACCATATATATAGATCCATTTAGTGCAATGTTTACCATTGCGTATTATTTTTACGGTCGTAACAATGATTTGAATTACTCAAGTGGAGGCACTACAAACACGGTAGCGATGCAACATATATGCCACAGACAGTGGCTTGAATACACAAATAAATGGTGAATGAAAACATCGAGGCTACTGGAGCCGTCAACGCAACTAAATGGTGAAACGCATAACCAGGCATAATTTACACACCTAAGTGTGTAAATAAATATACGCGCCTCAATGGCTATCGATGCTGTAAACAGTGGCGCGATTAAACACACGGTGAATATATACTTATATATGTAACTAGCAAACTAAATTCTAATCTCAGAACATGTACACATGAAAATTTAGACGTAACCGTCATGAATAGCAATGTAGAGGAGATATTTCAGCTTAGGCCGGTTTCCATATGATCGTCCGGATCGCTTCGATAGCTGGATTCTTTTGTTCGGTGTGAATCGAAGTGTAAATTAATACGCAGAACAAACGAATCCTGCGATCGAAGCGATCGGGACGATCATATGGAAACCGGGCTTTAGAAAACGTATTTTCAGGAACTTGGAATTTCATAGAAATATTGTTCATTAAGAATTTTGGTATATAGCTGTAGGTATATTTATTGTTTTGTCATTACAAACTACAAACCTTATGATACAATAATAAGATTCCAGGTATGTGAAAAAAGTAAGAGAAAAAAAGAGATCAAGAATATTGAGATTGACAAGGCCATCGTTAGCAATGTAATATGATGCCCTGGAAAATACTTTACAACATTTGTGGTGGGCATTTACAATAACAATTTGACTAGATGCGGAAAAACGTAAGAAGTAGCAACTAGTATAAGTTAGATTATTTATAGGGACAGTAAACAGTTAATACATTAGTATATTCTTTTGAAGAGAGCTATTTTTAATTTGTCTTTGCTTGTAATATCTTTAATATTTAGTGGAAAGTTGTTCCAGAAAAAAAGAGCCAATATAATAACAGATGGAATTTGTTTTTCTCAAATTCAAACGAGAGTATATTCTGTTATTCTGTATAAACATTACGAAAGCTAGAGCTTCTAGTTTGATATGAGTGATGTTCATAAGCATAAAAAACGTACTTCGCTTTATATTTATCAGTATTTAAGCAATCATAAAGGCAAGAGTACATCGTTACAACGTCAGGAAATTTTTAAATATTAAGTTTAGAATAAAAAGGTGTAATATTAATATGCTCCCGAATGAATACATCATTTATAACTTGTAGCTTAATGATACTTGAAAGTGGACTTATGTAGTTATTACTCCAAATTAAAGAACCATAAATTAGGTATGGATATATGAGAGAATAGTACCAATTTCTTAGAACAAGGGAGGTTAGATACTTTAAAAAAAAAAAATTCTCGCTAATATATTCGATTTGATTAGACCACGAGAGACAGCAATCTATATAAAAACTAGATATTTACTAAAATGACAATTTAAAATCGGTTTATTATAAAGAGATTATTGACCTGGCAATAAAAGTTTTATGTTGCCCCTCGATTAACATATTATTTTAACTGCTCGTCACGTGTGGTAGGGATATCAATAGGGGGGTAGTCCCTTTCAATGAAATGTTAACCCCATCTTGGCAATGACCTGCACACCACGGCCATGTGCTCTCAGTTGGGGCCTCAGTTGGATGTAATAAGCGACAAGTGGTGGAGCACTGTCTTTTTAACGGGTAACTACGTGCTATCGTCTTTAAAAAAAAAATCGTTTGCATTAATTCGATGTGTTAGGGATTGGTTAGTATATTTTTACGACTGTTTACCATATCTTAACACTTTTGCAAGCGAACGTTTGTACGCTCGACAATCATACTTAGATTTCAATTGTCCTTTCCCATCATGCAACGATGAGCGCGAACCGGTGTATATTACACGATAACTATGCCACATCAATAAAACAACATTTTATTTATATTCAACCGACTCAAGAAAATACACGTCCAGGACACGAAAAGGACCGCCCGTGGAGCAATTAATCTTCTTTTTCGGACCAACACCGTGTACATTTTTAAAAGTTTTGATAACACATTTCTCGGCAAACTTCCATCACACTGACACTGTGCATCCTGAGATCTCATCGTGAATTGTTTAAATCACAGCATTCTTTTTCTCTGAGGGAACCTAGTATCGATTGAAAAAGGTACCTTTAGCAGTTTCACTGTCGTTACGATCTTTTTCTCTTTTTTCCCCACTAGATCCACGAGCAATGAAATTTTCTCAGCCGTCGGCCATTTTGGGCTATTTAGTAAGCCAGCGCTCTATTACCACAGTGGTTGCTTTCTCTGCGCATATTCATAGTACACGACGCATGCTCAGTTAACGAACTACCACGCATGCGCTTTCCAACCGGAAGCATAAAATCTTGCTTCTGGTTATGGATTATTCCAGAGTTCGGGGCGTTTGGTCACCGCTGGCCGAAAAACGCGCGGGCTCTGAGAACGAGATTGGTGTCACGCCGTTCTATCCACACACGGGCATGCGCAATACATCAAATGGGGACACACGAACTTCCGGTAGCGTCCCACATACACGACGATCCCAAATCATCTTAAGGTCACTAATAGTACAAATATGTAGGCAAGCCTAAAAGCGGAGCTCCCACTCTGACAGGATGGTTTTCTTGCTGTACTCAACTGGAGGAATCGCAAATTCGAGAAATCACATCGAGAAAACGATGAAAATAAAAGGAAAAATTGGCAGAAGAAAAATGGCAACGCCGTAAAGTAAGAAAAGAAAACCGGAAGTAAAATAGAGAGAACAAATAAGTATGCTTTGCAACTTAAACCTAAGCCACAATTAGGTCATTCAGTTCGGTAGCGCCCTTTTGCCGCTGAACACTGCAGTAAAATGATAGTAAGGTGATCTAACATGTGCTATTGTAAAGAAGGACAGACAAAACGCCGGTCGCTAGGGCAAGTATCAATTCTTCGAATCTTTGCTCTCTTGCTATAGCGATGAGGGAACTCCGAAATAAAGTGTACAGTGTTTTAGATATTTTTGAACGTGTTCAAATTAGGATGACTAATTTGGCTCGTGATAGACTGATAGACTCGTAACGAGTTTGTCGCATTATGTTTTAGACAACAGTAGAGTAATTGCCACACCAATCAAAAAGTGTGCCACTCATAAGTACATAAATTTCGATATACATGCCCTTTTCCTAGTAGCCATTTTATATATAGTGTATTTTGCATATGATATCTTCGGAGCTGTTCCTTTGCTCTATGTAGATGTATAGAAAAATGCATGACTTGTATACTGCAACGGCGTGACGTTCTTTTGTCACGCTTAAGGCCAGCAAGGGTAATGGGACCTTGGGAAGGTTACGAGAGTGACAGATGAATGCACTCACTGCTTCAAAAGTTATCGCGTTAACAAAAGACCGTTCAGCACTTTTTCTCAGTATAAGGTCCCTCGTTCATTTAAACGGAATATATTAGACGCAATTAGAAGGTTACTAATGGCATGACGGGGAAAACAAGCGATAGAAGGGGCTGACGGCGAGTATGCATGCTTATCAATGATGGCACTGTACTGGTTTGTTTTCGAAACATCGATCGAAGGATAATGTCTGCATAATTATTCCCATTTGACGAAATGGATGTGAAGGAGGCCTATTCATTGGTGTTTTTCTCACTTATCCGTTAGGTTCTGTCGTTAAATCTACGAAATTGTACATCTACTGGAACTTCGAGTCTTTACACAATTAATGTAGATATGGATCAGTAATATAATGAAACTAATCGGCAAAAAGTACGTTGTGTTGTCATTATCATTTAAGTAAACGTAATCTGTAAAAAGATATATATAACGGGCCACATAGAGCACTATAGCAACTACATAACTGAATATATCGTAAAATCAAATAAGAAGCAACCTGAGCTACACTTACCGTTTGCCGGAAGTATCCATACTATCATCACGAGACACATTATAAACGTACATATTATTTGATAAACAACAACATCCATTACGTTCTATCCTGTTAAAACTAATGTCGCTGTGATCAGGTTCTTGCTAGTTGAACAACCTCCAAGTATCAAATCGAAATTAAACGTATTCGTTGTAGAAGCAACTTTTCAGTAAACAGAATGAACGAATAACCGAATGAATTGAATGTCTAACTCCTAGTATTAGCAATAAGTTGAAAGGTCAATATTCCTTTCAGTGTGTGTGTGTGACGGTATATTTACACATTGTCACACACTAATGCTCCGGAGAAGAAGGGAACGGCTGAACGGCAAGGAATGTAAACAGGTGTTAATGTTCTCCTTTCTCGTAATTTCATTGGTTGATACTCATACATTCAATAGAAGACCATCGAAGTATGCACTTTCATTAGAATTTTTTTGTAGTTTAAATTTATTTTTCATCAAACTAACTATAATTTGAACTCATTTGGAGAAATTCGTATGTGGTGAATGTTATCAAATTTGTGATTAAAAGATCTTTTGTTTTCTCCCTTTCCCATTGGCTAGATGGCGTTTTCTTTACGTTTTCAGAGTAAAATTAGTCAACAACAGCACACAGTTTCCTACAATTTTCGCTTGTAACTTTGACTATGGACATCTCAGATAGCACTTAAGGCATACTTTTAGCAAACATTTGCGGATATGCTGATTGCGCCAGGTCTGTTGTGCTTGGGTAGTTCTTACGCGAGCCATTACTTAATGTACATCCAGGATGCGCAGATTATTCAGTACAATTAAGATAAATGTATGTTAACTTGACAGAATCTATTTATCACTATTTATCACTATACTACAAAAATCAATCAATCAATCTTTATTTTATTTGTACATTACATTTATTTACATTAAAGCCGTGTCACTATAGTTAAATAATTTATATAATAATATATAATACTACTGAATTAAAAAGAAAAATATATACATAAATGTATGTTCACATAATGATTACTCAATCCCGCTATTAATTAGTGCCACCAAGAAGGTCGGAGGCCTTTAGTTTGTTTCTAAATGAAGGTAGGGAATCGGCATGATGCATTTCTATAGGAAGCTCATTCCAATTTTTTACCCATCATATTAACTGAAACTCTTAAAAAAGAGGTTTTCTTTTGAGACTGTAGTTTCTCAATTTAAAAGCATCAAAGGTTGTTTTTACTGCACTGGTTCAGCCACTCCTTGACTATGACGAATTGTTCAGCAAGCAACAGTGAACGACAATCCTGCTGGTGTACGTTGGATCAAACTAGTGATCTAATCGGCTAATCAAATAAAAACATTGAGAACTAGTTGTATAAAGCCCACATCTGACTGGCACTCGTCACCTTAGTTCGACAACATTCCCTACTTTTAATTTTTTTTAAGTGTAATGGTGATTGTAATTCGAACTGGAAATGAAATCGTCCGTAAGTTGAACTGTATATGTCGGTGACTTTATAGAGACCAAGAAGAAAAAGTTAAAATCGTCAAAAGAATAACAGAACTCAGAAGATACAGAGAGGCATTCGAATTGATCACGAATTATACACATAAACATAACTGGATATGACTTACAAACCGATAATACCGTATTAAAATTGAATTAGATGTGACTTTGGAAACCGAGCTCATTTTAATTGAAACTGTCAAAAGAAGAGCAGGATTTGTCATGTAAAGCTGTAACGTTAACTATAAACCGAACTGTCTTAAAACCAGAACTGGAGAGTACAGTATATAAGTTATGACCCTAACAATTCCAACAATAAATAGAATTGGGTGTGGAGATTTTTTTACCAAGTTAACACTGTTGCCCTGAAAAATATGTCGAAAAAGTCAACTTGAAATACCAAAGAAAGAAGAAAAATGTAGGACTGTCAAAAGAAATAAACGCAGACTTTTGTAGTGATATTTGGCATAAATACGGCGAGTGATAAATAACACGTACAAATCATGCTATTATTTGATTATAATCATATGACCTAAGATAAAAGAACCGCCCGGCAAAGAGAAAATAACTATAACCCGTGAAAAAAAGTCAATTTCTGGTACACTGAACACTACCAAAAAGCCTTCGCTTTTTGCTTTCAGGCAGTTCATCAAACACAATCAAACAATGAAACAGTTGTCACTTTGCTGTTTTATTAAAGACACTAACTGTTATACATCTCCAAGAATAAACTTTATGATCAAAACTAGAAAACTGAACGCAACTATCGCAGCTGGAAATGAAATTCCAGTTCTTAAAATTAGTACAAGCAAGGCTTTTTTCTTCAGGCAACTTGAATAGGATTTGAATCAGCTGTCTCACGCGGCAATGGGTCACATGCGACGGGCACCGCTTGCATAATAAAGGTGAGGTATGTGAGGTGTCGTCTTCATAGCCCGACCCAGTTTGCAAATAAAATGTAGTGAAGGTGTTTTATTAACCAGAATTTCCATTAACTTTATGAAAATCAACTCGAATTGATAGTTGATTTGCTCCAAAACAAGATTCGGTTTGCCAAATTGGGCTCAAACCTTTATCCGGTACCGTTGCACCTAGCCTCATCTACGTCGTGTACATGAGTGCCCCCCCCCCCCCGGAGTCCTAACTCCCGCATCTGACCCAATGTCCGCCATTGTTTTTCCCAGAGAAATTTGAGATAAGCATTTCTAAAAATAGACTGCTCTGTAAACTGATGGGCCACTACCCCAATATCAGATGGACACTTCTGGTTATGGACTTCTGAAGCAATTCAATTTTATTTTGGAATTCACGCTTCACATTTCTTAGTCAACTAAAAAAATCGTGTTGGTAGCTAGGGTAAATGCTGGATCCGAAGTGAGGACCTATGCAGCCAAAAATAAAAAAATAAATAATGAAAAGTCCGAAGACTACAGCAAAGCTGATATACAACGTAAAATTCTAACACAAAGCACTACGGTTAGCTAGGCCTGACACGAAAAGCGCTCGGACTAGATTGCAGCCATAGACAGCTGTTTCGTTCTTATTAGAACTCGTCAGTATGGCATAGCAAACAGTACGCGGGCTTCGATGCCACTGCACTACCGACCCGGACTGCGTTAAAAAGCATCTAGTTTCGAGCTCACAGAAAAAACTTGGTTATCGGGTTACACGTCATTACGTGTGGCGAAAAGCCAAAAACCAAGCAAATCTGAACTAAACGTGTCAGTGCTATGGCTGTTTTCAATTGATAAACTTTAAAAGAAAACTTCCTGAATAAATTAAACAAGCTAATTAACTAATTAGGATCTAAAACGGCGGGAAGTTTTAAAAGTAACCGACTTAGCTTGCAGCGAGTGGAACTCATATTTGGAAATAACTGCCAGATAGCCTGATGATTTTTACATGCATGAAAACCATAATGAAGTTGACGTAGTTATTGTGGTATGTAAGTTTTGATAATCCGTAATGCTCGCGTCGATCCATCTACTTTAAAAGAACTTCGCCGAATGAGGAAGTGTTACCGACTCGCGTGCTTTGTTGGACACAAATGTTAAAGAGTTGCATGCATGAATATATTTCTGAAACACCGTCTTGTTTTCGATCTTCTACTATAAACCTTGATAGCCAATATGAATCTTCTTATTCTGGAGGTGAATTTCACAAATCCGCAACACTTTCGTATTTTGACAGAGCAGTATCAACGGTTTACTTTCTAAACTCTTTCCACGCTTCCCAGTCTTTTACCGTCCACTATATGTTGCCCTCTTCAGGTGCGTTCACACTAGGGCCGAAACATGTTTCAAATAATCATGTTTCAAAGAAACACGTTTCCCATAAACTTGTTTGAAACTGCATTGTTCACATTAGCGGTCTGTTTCAAACACGTTTCCGTAATTTATGCATTGCAGGTTGCATTTTCTTCAGCAAACTTTGTTTTTAGAGTTTAAATGGAGCTCGAACTCGTAGTTCCTTTTATCCTCTGGTCGACAAATCTTACTAATCAGACTCTTCGTAGGCGAACAACCTTCCAACGTTTAGCCAGTAGACAGCTTTTGCGATATATTCGGCTCAAGATATTTCGTTTGAAATCGACAAGCATAACAGCTTAATTTTAGCGATTGTTGGATTGAGAGTTTTGCTCTGTTTTGTTGTTCGAGATTGTGCAGTCACGTTTTGCATTACGGTCCGGTGCGTTGAAAGCCTCTCTCTTGCAGTTTGATAGCAATGTCAGTTCTTCCAGATATTTTTCTTCCTTCCCATGCATCGCAGATACAAGTTGATTAGACTCGTCACATCCCCAGTTGATATTAACCGCCTTTCTAGCATGCAGTAACGTCCTCTCCGCTTACGCCCCGCGCCATGATAACCTCTTCAGTCTGGCGTAGATCGATACTACCTCACGAGGTAGTTTCAAACATGCTCAGAGTAACCACGTTTCAAACATGATTCGCGCAATGAATCATTGAGTGTGATCACTCTCTATAGTGAAACATGTTTCGTTCGTGCTCAGACTAAACATGTTTCGGCCTAGTGTGAACGCAACATTAGTGTTCGCTGAAACATTGAAGCGCGGTTTTGCACAACTTTGCCATACCACTATTTCTTCCGGAATTAATAATTCATCAAAGCACATATTATGTATTGATTCGGCCGTAACGATTAGATCTTGGGTATTGATTCCGCTGCCAGTTCATCCACGTACTCAGCCATGCTCGTGTTATGAAATACACTCCAAAAACTATTTAATAATTCATGATGTAAGTAGCCAACCAGAGGACCACGTGCAGTACTTTGAAACCCCGTCAAACTACTATCTACAGTACTTTGGAATCCTTTTCCAAGTCCTTTGAACATTCATAGTTCAAAGCTCTTGGACTTAGAAAAGAATTTCAAAGTACTGTAGGCAAATACCTTGAACAAAGAGATGTCTCACGATTGATCACGGACCTCCCCAAGCGCGGTAAAAAACTATCAAGGTACATACCTATCTTGATGTATACAGACCGTCTTTCCAATGTGGGACTTGTTTTTTTGCACACTGCCCTGATACTGCGCATGTCCGTGACGCCAACTATAGTGCTAAACTAACTATAATGTTTTCATCAAATTTCACGCCAGATTGTAAACAGGTACTCCCACGAGAACAAGCGCATAATTGTTAACGTTCCATCTTTTCTTTAACAATGGACGTTTGATTACTTAAGTCAAACAAAGCAACGTATGTAAATACGCAAGTACAACCACAGGCCGCCCAAGTTCTGACTGTATAACAAGGTTCGTATGGGAGTTCTTCCGATAACTCAGAATAATAACATAAATTTAGTTACAGATCTTCTGTAATACAAGGTAAATAAAGGAAGAAGACTTACTTGAAGTTGTTTTGTCGTCCTATGTGTGTTTCAGGTAGCTATAACGGTGTTTTATGGAATTCTTGAGTCATACGCTTCACCCCTCTAACCAGAGGGGAAGGCTGAACACTCGATACAACGACGGCCTTCGCTTGAGGACGAATTTTTCACAAAATATCAATCCCATCGGCGTTTACTCGGCCGCGGTACAATCCATGGACATCAATTATCCCTCAGAAGTCCCCAGGCTTGATAACTCCTTTCCAAACCCGTTAGATTTGAACGATTTTTGAAGCAATTCGTGCAGCTTCCAACGGCTGACAGATCGTAACGTCCAATGAATGGTCCTTCTTGACAACGCGTTTTGGTAACCAGGCGTTTGGGTAACCAGGCCGTTACAAATTATTTCTTTCCCTGAGAGGGACATATCAAATTCATTTGACACTTTCTAATCCCTCCCTCCCCTCCAACGAGACCACTGGACAGCGCCGAGTAAACGCCGATGGGATTGATATTTTGTGAAAAATTCGTCCTCGAGCGAAGGCCGTCGTTGTATCGAGTGTTCAGCCTTCCCCTCTGGTTAGAGGGGTGAAGCGTATGACTCAAGAATTCCATAAAACACCGTTCTAGCTACCTGAAACACACATAGGACGACAAAAGAACTTCAAGTAAGTCTTCTTCCTTTATTTACCTTGTATTACAGAAGATTTATGTTATTATTCTGAGTTATCGGAAGAACTCCCATACAAACCTTGTTATAGAGTCAGAACTTGGGCGGCCTGTGGTACAACCTACATGTACAAGTCTGAAACATTGAAACTCTAAATGGTTGAAGTTTTAAAATAATTTTGTTGTTTATCCCACAACCACCAAACAAGCCTGAAATTATTAAGTAGTTTTTGAAGTCGTTTCTGCGCCTCAGTCTGGAACTAATTGCACGGACTTTGAAGTCCCGTCCAGTCCTCATTGTCGGCCTTGAAACATTACTGAACGGATTTCAGCCGATTCAATTGCCAAAATGCAACATTGTTTCTTATTTGAATATGAAAAAGCGGTTAATTGTACACGGAGTTTTAACACAACATATTTCAATGACCATTAAAAATTACGAATCACGAATAAAAACCTTTAATTCCCCATGAAAATGGTTCATTATAAAACACAAGATGACGATTTGTTTTCAACAGAAACACAGTCACCAAAAATGTCTTCAAAGTGTAAATGTGCTGTGCTTTCTTTCGGGAACTGTAAGCCTATAATGATTTTTTAAAATTTTATTCTTGAGTCAAATCATGAGCTAAGTTGGTTAAGCAATGGCCACTCGTGTGACATGGGACTATTTAACATTGCTCGTAATGATTAACGCCACGAGGGCTTCGTATTACTCACAATGTTAAATCCCATATCACACGAGTGGCCAATAATTAACCCTTACTTAGTATTGACCACTTTTGAACGAGGGGACTGGGACCAAGTGTGGAAAAATAATCTGATAAAAAAGCAAACCCCAAAATACGGAAAATCACATAAAAATTAGTAACTTTACCACATGTTATGACGTTTTGGTGAATATGACGTGAATGGCAAGCTTTCATAAATAACTAAAATGAGAGAATAATGTACATGAACGTAAGGGCGTACAAGCATCCTATGTAACCATGCATTCTCTCTCGTTTTAACAATATTTGAAATACGTCATATGTTTAATACCAAGGCGTATCATGCAAACCAATATTCTTCAAACTTTGTAAATCTACTGATTATTATGTGATATTTCTTGTAGTAGGGGTTCATTTTTGAATCAGAGTAAATTTTTACACTCGGTCCCAGTCCTCTACTCGTTTCCAAAGTGGCCTATTGACCATTGCTAGGGTTAATGTGATTCATTTAAGTAGCACATATTTCAAGTTGTGAATATCTATATGAAACCATTTAGACTTACATATATACAAGGAAGAAATGAAAACTATTGTTTATGTCTTACTCAATTAAGCGCTGAAAGCTAAAACATCAAGTGATATCCTCTTACTTTACGTGGTTATTGCAATTTCCCAAACGTCTTTAATTATGTTGTCTCTTTTTAAGTTATCTGTAATTATTATAATAGGCCTAGTTATATTGCATGCATGTTTGTGGTATATCCTTTTGCAATACAATATTATATTAACGTTTAAAACTTACCTTTTTCTTTCTTTTGTTTTGTTTTCTGTTAAAAAGAAAGCAGGCTAGAAGTTTCAAAACATTAAATGGCACGAAATACTGCTATAAAAATGACAAAGTATTGTAAACTATTGTAATTTTTTTTTACTTTTTTCTCAAAATTTGACAACATCAGGGGGACATGGCCCTTAATGATTTCAGTGGTGGTTTTGGCCCAAAAAATATATTTTAGGGTGTATTTTAGAAGGATTTTTCTCACCACAGGAAGCCCGGTTACTTGTTCTCTCTCAACTGTGATTTTGGTGGCTTGTGACGTCACAACCAGGATTTGGCTACTGAAAGTGAAGCGCAGTTAAGCGACGTTTCCTTGACATTTAGTGAACGAGTCTCTAGTTTAGGATTTGATGGTTAACATCCAATTCGATATTACCCTTTTGTGCCATATTATATATTCTTTTACAAGTCTATTTACATAGTTTTCACAAACCGTGAAATGACTGTGCCTTTAAAGTTGAAATAATAAACAAAGCTGTTTATGAACGTCTGACAAAACCAATGCCAGCATACAGAGGAGTGTTAAGAAAACCGATAGGAAAACAAACGATCCAGGATTAAAAGTATTTAAGCATTTCGATGCCCAAAATGTTATCGTCAGGATTACTACTCACAATCGCTCTCTTTCTCACCCTCCCCTTCTGATTACCTCATTATAAATGATGTTCTTGACGTCATCCTTTTCCTTTGTAAAAGATGAGCCAATAATACAGAACTAAAAATAATGCAGAAGTAAGCATATCAGTATCCCACTTTTGATAGGTGCTTTTATGTACATAGGTTTCAGTATGAGGCTCCTGGGTAATTTCAATTTTCAGTTATATTCTCCGAGAAATTGAAATCTATGTTCGTGATAAGTGAAGCATTAATTTATCGAAAGTTAGCTATTTCCATGCAAAATCTCCTCGATTATTTTCTCCACACGTGTATATTAGTATGTTCTGATTAACTTCCACTCAAGTTGCCTCGATCTATATCAAAATCGTCCATCCAGTGTTTGATCTGTGCTGTTATGTCCATTCTAGTGAACGAATAGCTGTATTTGGAAGGTCTGAGTGTGATTGAGGGGCAATATTTCCAGGATTGTTGGAAATTTCAAGCATCGATTCTGGTGAACTTACACTGGACTCAATTATCCTCTTTCTAACTTTATGAACATAATTATCAACTTATTGTATCCTTGGGATAATTTGAACTAAAGAGATGTGCTTGATTTTAAGTGATATTTATAAAACGTGTTATATCGGCTTCTAAAACTCATTAATATTCAAATAGTGCGAGAGCCAATTAATCTGGTTCTATAGATTATACCACGTGATGACCTCTATAAACGACAACACAAAACTCTTAATTATCGAACTTGAACATTTACAGAACTCTTGGTTATTCAACTGGAACACTTATAGAACTGGTGACGTAATGGAGTTCTATATATATGTTCCAGTTTAATAATCAAGAGTTTTGTACGTTTTCTAGTTCAGTATAGGCACTCGTTATCCCCGTACTCCGCTGAAATATTCATTTTGTGCTAGTGATAGACTGGAGTCTCCAAACAGTAAAGTTCTTAGTTTAAATTTGTCCGTGCAAGTTTGCCAATTAATAATAATTATTAACTGATCAAAAAGGGTCAGAAATTGTCAGAAAGGAAAACCGATGAAAAAAGAAAATAGAAATATAGTGCTTTGACAGAGCACAAGATGAAATATAGAATACAATTTGGATGAGAATTGCTATGCCAATATTGAAGCTTTAGTAAGTAGATAACTGCAGATTTTTATATTTTCTGATCCAGTGAAATCATAAACAACAAATTGCTGAACTTTATTTCGATATATGATAATAATTTTCAGTTAAAGTATATTTGCTGAATTAAACTTGATTATATTTAGTTATTTTCAAACCATAACATAACCGCGAGTGAAACGCTTTCATTGACGTAAACAATTCCGCTTTAGTTACTATTATCAGGACCCATAGATTATACGCTTTCACATAAAGAAGTTTAACCAGGTTTAACTAACTCAAATTCAACTAATAATAATAATAAACTTTATTTCCAGAGGGTACACGCTTACCCTAAAAAGAGTAATTTAAGGCGTGGTCCTCGAATAATTATTATTACAATATTTATGTACATTTGTAGAGAAGCGGAAAGGAATTAACGGGAGATACAAGTACAGTTTACACAATTTTGAGATTTACATATTAAGTTGCAGTTCCTTTCTTCCAAATGACTAACTTTATTTTGTTGTTCTAGGAATATTTTTTTCAACTTTCTTTTGAATAATCATCATAATAATAATCATCTAAACAGAGGTTGTCATCAGTCCGTTTTAACGGCTTGGTGGTTGTTTGAATACAAATTGAAGAATCCCAACAAAAGCTTAAAGTACAAATCGAAAGTGATTTGTTCATAGTGCAACATCGATCTATAAGAATAAACCTAACGAAAATCAAAGCAATCTATTACCTTTTCTTGGATGGCATTCGGTTATAACCAAAACCAAGCAAGCAGCATAAGCTCTTTGAAAGTTAGACGTAGTTTAACAAGTGTGAAAATGGAACATCCAGGCGATAAAACAACTAGCGCCACACTTACCAGCAGGCGGAGTACATAGTGATCCACAATATTGTAATTAAGCTCACAATAATCGTGGATCTTATTCGATTACATTCAGGATCCACTGCTGGTCAGTCAGTACCTGGGAAAATATTTATAAGAGAGGTGATTCTTCATCGTGAAATACTCTCCTTCAGCACAAAACGTAATCTTATATCTTACAGCAGTGGCGCCTTCAGCATTCCAACGAAATGAATAAAGTAATGGATCCCTCGCAGTTTGACGATTAGGAACATTAAGCTAAAGGTAAACTGTCTTGTCGATATCATATATATAGACCTATATATGGATGTAGAATCGCACTGGGTCACGCAATCTCGACTTAAAAAACGAACGCGAATTTTGCTTCCGCAATATATATATGTTTCTCCTTTAAATAATGTTGACTATATACCAGGGCTACGCAATCATGTTTACTCGTTTACCCATTGGATGGACAGCGGACAGAGCTGAATAACTAGGGCGCATGCGCGAGCTGATGCGTAAATTGGCGGGAATTTTACCGAAAACACTATCTCTTGGCGGTCAATCTCTCGTGTTTGAAGGCAATTTTATCCCAGTTTTTAACACTTAAGCTACATTGTTCAAAACATATGTTGTTTCTCAGTTTCTAGAGGAAATGGTCTGAGTATTTGAATCTTATCCTCCGTATACAAAAATGGCGGAAATTCCAAAATTTAACGAGTACCTTCAAATTATGAATTGCATAATCTAAACGGATAAACAAAATTATAGACCAATGGATAGAAAGTGGAGAGTAACATAATATGAAATAAAAATACAATTAATAAAGTGACGTAATGATCATTGTGAAATGCAACTTAAGTTTAATCACGTTTTTTCGTACCTAGTGATTAATCAAGATACGAAATGGCCAGAGCTACGAAAGCCCTATAGCACTACGGTTAGCTAAACCTGACATGAGCAGCATTCAAAACTAGAATGCAGCTGTGGACAGCTGTTTCGTCCTTATTGCATGGGACTCGTCAGCAGAGCGTAGCAAGCAGAATGAACTTCTGGTGTCGACACTTCACCTCAGCCATATAGCTGCTATGAATTCTAGAAACCAGCTAAGACATCGTCAACTATTCCGGTCATGACGATGCTGCGGTACGTCAGCGGTTTCTACCATAAATGACTCAGATTCAGTACAAAGAATGTATGGAACGACTTCACAATTTCGCAAATACAAGCGAACATAATATAGAGTCTCACCTTGCCGGACCAACAGTCCATTATAAGCCAAAGTCATCTGATTGTTGCAAATGTTTTGATAAAATGCTTGTATTATACTTTTCCTTTACACTTTGCTCTACTACAAAGAAATCGTTACTCAACCCTTCTTCTGGACGAGCAAAAACACGCTAAACCCAAGGTTGACAAGTTCGTATATCTATACCAATATCGATTACTCAATTTGCCGGACAGGATTCACATAGTAGACCTGGTTCTCGTTCGTAATCCAAACTTATACACTCCGAGCATTAAGATTTCCTTTTCCCGTTCTCTCGAAATGTCGCTACAAACAAAACTAAAATCCAACACGATGCCATCGCCAGAAATAAGTGACATCCAGCAATAGCCATCGGCTGTACTTTTGAATCCAGCGACCAGAGTTCGACTCCTACACTAGGCACACAAATATTTTTTTACTTCTTTTTCTCCTTTCTCAGTTTTATTTATACTTTTCCTCTATGTTTACGCTATTAGAGCCGCCTTCAATACTAAAAACATTGTTGTTTACTGGCTCCGACACGGTCATGACCACAATTGGTATCGCAGACTTTTCTCTATAGGTCCGGCTAGGGCCTGTTTTAGAAAAAGAACAATTCATTTGAATAACTGCTGTCAGTTACAAATACACTGCAGTTTCACAAGGAGAGAACATGCTGTCCATAGGTATGTTTTCGTGGCGTTTTAGACGCTCTTGGCCAGATATATGATGGTCTCAAGACAGTAAATTTTACGAGATTTAGCGTACATAGATGGAGGATTCTGATGGCTCAGTTCTAGATCCTTATATTCAACTGCAAAATATAAATATGAAAGAACTTTGCAGCTACTTTGGAGGATGCTTAATGCGAAGATCGTGTCTTCGTTCGAGAGGTGAGCTAGGGGTAGACATTTTGCCAAACAGCGTAAATTCCCACTCAATATCCAAACTATGAACTTGTAGTATGGTGTTTTTTCGCTTATTCGCACTGTAGCTTCTGTAAATTAATTGAAACTTCAATGCCTGCAAGAACTTCGTTCGTAAAATATAAATACGAATTTCACGAGCAGATTGCTAACTATTAGATAGCTGTATGTACTATAGCCGGATTGTAGAATCATACCCTGCATAGACATTTTGAATTTTGTATGTAGGGAAGTGAGAAATTGTAATTTAGCGATTTCACCCATAGTTCGCTTGGAATGTTATCAACTCCATTCAGTCACATCTGAGCCGGAACTTGGTTATTCGCTATTATCGCACTTCGGCTATCTTGGATTGGAAGCGAGGCTTCCGGGTTGTCGGTTACGTAGCGCTTACTATTTGCTCTATCTGTTGTTGGTCGCGAGTTTGGATGAAAAAGCTATTTCATCTCCACTTCTGTAATTCCAATTGTACAAATAATAGTCAGAGAAGAAGATCTAGGGATTCTTTTCACATATTTGATTCCAATGAACAGTTCTAAAAGCGATGGAGTTTGAAAATACGCGGAGATGTCGCTCATACTTCAGACATCGATAAAATATCCAGTGAGTAAAAAACAGCTGATTATAAAATACTTCTTCGCTTAAATAAGTGTGACAGGTTTCCCCAGACTAACAGATAGCAGAAGTCCATTTTCTACACGTAAAAAACAAGAGAGAAACCTCACTGCAGTATACCCTGCCACTTCAAATGATCACTTGAAAACCTGTGAAAAATCCTTCATAATTTTATAGCTTGGGTGTACTCGTTCAAGGAATGATTTGGGTTGGAAATGGTTAGGGTTTTTGGCAAATTTTGGGTTAGGTTTTTAGAAGGTTTGTACGAGGATTTGAGAAAATGCATTATCAATGAACCAAAATGGTTCACTTGCATGGATGGCTGATAACATTGCATTGGTACTGTAACTATCATATATACATAATATGGCTCCTGATACATATATCATATGTATACCAGGTAGTGTATGTTAAGATGATGATAATGACAGTATTACTGACTTGCAATGTTGGGCCATTATCAACAAATGGCTACTTGGAAATTGACCAAAATTACCTGTAAAGAAACTGAGATATGGGTCATTTGACCATGTACAATGATGATAGTGACAATGGAAATGGTACTGGTGATGGTATTAATGCAAAACATTATTGATGTTGATGACAGTGCTAATAATGGCAATAAAAATTGCAACAATGACTACCTAATTGTTTTTAAATCACCTAACTTTAGTTTTCAAACTTTGTACAATTATTTTAATTTCCATAATTTATAATTGAAGTGAATATTAATCTAGATATTCAGAATCAGCTGATCAGGTTGGAGTCTGGCAGGGTACAGCCTACTTTTAGTTGAGCAATACTGTAAAATTGTCATCAGGCTGGATATAGCCAATGGGTTAGGCCTTGTATGTCTCGGTAGTAACTATTTTGTAAACCAACTCTCTCGTGCTTTAGGGGAGCAGCCATACTAACAATATACCATCCAGCTTTTGTATCACTATTAATATTATATTTCAATCATGTAAATAAATTGTAACATGTTAAAATATATTGTAATAATAATTTATATTATGTTAATAAATACTGCCAGACCCCAACACTGTCTCAGTTGTCTGTTTTGGTATATTACAACATTTTGTACAATATATTTTCTTCTGCCATAATCATTGCAATGATGGAACTATGTTTTTTTATAACCTACATGTAGCTGCTAGCTGGATGGGTACTCCAGCATCATTTACATCCTTTTTATCAATTTATTATAATTAATATTATTTCTTTCCCAAGCCAAGCCACGGAAATTATGGAGGATAGCTTGATTTGAATTTATTCACAGATAGAGCAGATTTTTTTAACCCTGTTTAATAAAATCGAATAGACCTAACAGTCCGGTTACTGGTAAGTAAAATCAGTCCAAACTCCATTATTATAAGTAATGGCATGGCATAAGGTAAATTAGTTATCAAATTTCCCCCGAGAGCTGAGGGAGGATTTATAGCTGAGGGGGATTAGGGAGAATTTGCATAAATCCTCCCAATTAAGGGTCAAGGGGAAATTTAATCACTAGCTAATTTCATGCTATTACTTTGTAATACTATTATCACTGACTTATGAAACTAATCTCAGAGGACTTTAGTTTTTCTCTGCCTAAACTAAAGTTACCATAGTTGAGTTTTTTTAACGTTTTGTTATGCTTGATTGAGCACCATTGGTTGAACTGGACCCTGCAAGTGTGTTGATTTTGTGAAGAATAAATAAAATGTCAAGTAAAATGTAAAAATAAAATGTAATATGTGGCTGACTAAATATTCCAGGAGCACGCATAGAGTTTAATCATGTCATGTTTGTGGTTTTAAGTATAATTATCTCACATGTATGGAAGAAGCGGGTTTGACAAATGAAGAGAAGACCTAAGTTTCTTGAGCCATAAAATAGGTAGGGTACAGGGTTGATAGGCATTCATGCACTCTGCTAGGGACTATTTTTTATAATGACCTGCCATAACCCTCATCAGCATGCATGCCCTTCTAATTTTCATTCTTGCATGTCAACGAGGGAAAATTAGAACAAGTATCCATGCTGATGAGGGAATTTAGAGTTTAAATGTCCCTGAACAAGCAAAGAAAGCTGAGGTGATCGTGGTATTACTAAGAAAATCACACATGAAAATCCCAGATTAACTAATAAATAAACCTTCATTTCATACCAGAAATTTGACAGTGATAAATATCATTGCATAACACCCATGACCATTCTAATAAAACCTCCTAAAATATTTCCCTTTGATTCAGTACAAATTTAATATACATATGATATATAATATATTTTACATAAAAATTATTATTCACACATTAAAACTTTAATATGATGGTCATGACACTTTCAAAATTAGTGCCAATTTATTATTAGTGGTGTGCAAAGTACACAAGTCTTATTCGTAAAATGAAAAATAACGATCAACGTGAAAATAGTCCCATGTGCATTAAAAGTTATCAAAATATAATAATAGAGGGTGGCTTAGTGCACGTGTATATATATTTATTGAGAACAATAACTTAACAATAACCCTGCTAGGTGAGGTTTCTCTCTTCTTATTTTACCTGTAGAGACCGGTGCTAGCTGTGAGTCTGATTGAACCTATGACACTTTAACCGAAGAAGCATCACTTTTTTTTTTTTTCTCACTACCTCTGGATATTTATCGAAGTCTGAAGTGTGGGTCGACATCTCCGCGTATTTTCAAACTCCATCGCTTTTAGAGCTGTTCATTGGAATCAAATATGTGAAAATAATCCCTAGATCTTCTTTTCTGACTATTATTTGTACAATTGGAATTGCAGAAGTGGAGATGAAGTAGCTTTTTCATCCAAACTCGCGACCAACAACAGAGCAAATAGTAAGCGCTACGTAACCGACAACCCGGAAGCCTCGCTTCCAATCCAAGATGGCCGAAGTGCGATAATAGCGAATTGCGCAACCGCTCGTGTCACTTATTTCAGGAGATGGCTCCATCCTTCGTAGTCGTTTCCGGTTTGTGAATCGATGAGAATCTCAGCGTGATTTTACCCAGGAAAATCTATGGAAGGGCTAGGTTTGCATATTTATCAAACTTTACACCCGAAACTCAGCTATCCAAGCATGCAGGGGAATTGTGGGATAGCTGTAAAATGGTAGTTAATTTTGGTTAGCAGTTAAGGTTACTGGATACCTTCAAAACGAAAAAGAGGGTGACATTTTTTTCCGCACAGAAATGTAGTTTTAGTAGCAGTGTTTGATATACTAAAAACTCCGTTAAAAACAATAATATTGATGGAGAAATACCAAAAGGAAGTTTTTAACCGGAAGTAAAATGTTCTGTTTGATTGACAGCAGATCAATTAACACATGACAAGTGCTCACTCGCTAGCTCGTATCGAATGTGTGGGGAAAGCTAGCGCATAAATTCATTTCAAATACCAATGTTTACGTTTATTGAGAAACGTTTTTCCACACACGATTCCGTAATTCCATCGGTTGTTGGCCTTATGTCTTCCAAAAAGCAAGCAGAATAACCTTAGCTTGGAAAACAAAGAAAAAGTGAAAAGCAAAACAAGGCCAAACAACGCATACGACTTCGAGCCAACTAGAAGTCCTCGCAAAACCCGACAAGGGTTCGTATTTTCACTTGCGTGCCGAGTGATCCACATCTGAACATAAAGAAGAATTGGTAGGAGCCAGCCGAGAGAATATTTGTTTCCAAGAAAGCTAAGATGGAAACGTAAAGTCTGACGGTTCACCTTTTTGTCTTTTTTTTTTCAAGTCAAACAAGCCGGCTATAGATACGGCGCGTACCTTTGATATCGGAAATCAACATACAATATTCATCTCGGCAAATATATATACTTCTCTAATTCCTAGATTACAATATCCTCTGGAACCCACATATTAAAACAAGAGACTACAAAGAGAACTATGGCTTGTAATTATATTTACATATTGAAACTCTACCTTTAGTTTTTCTCGCGGAATTTTGGGAGACTCCAGGAGGTTGCTTCTGATTGGAGAATGGGTGTCGAGTCCGGAAAGCCGCTGTAAGTAGGTGTGAATCAGTTGCTGAAATTCAAATGCCGATTTCTCGGCTACAATTTTTCAACGTTTCTGCAGTCTTCAAGTGAATTGATTGCATATAAGAACTTACCGGAAATTTTTGAAATTTCGTCCAGTGATTCTACGATAACTAATCTCCAAAAGCCTGTGTGCTTTTTCCCGATTCGTTTTTAGTTTTAAAGATATCGGTCCAAGCGTGATGGCTTGGCAAAAATAATCAATGACTCGACTTTAAACTGCAATAATTAAGAAATAGAAAATAGATATCAAAAATCACACACACGATTTTGGAGATCAATGAATGCTTAACTTGACACAAGTGTAATTACTTCGTAAATATAAAAGCCCGGCGCTGGTAATTCGGGTTTATAAACGTCTTCGACATCGGGTTAAAGTGATTGTAGTTTTAAATCTAGAGTAATTCCGTATAAAATAACATTTTACTGGTATTCTTCAGTTATCAGCCTTTCCATTGATATATAGGTTCCCATATTTTGTTCGCCGAGCGCCCGTGTAAACGCATTTTTGCGGAAATCACTTTTGAAGGTATCCAGTAACCTTAAACCTGCGAAAATTTCACTTGCGCGAAAACAAAAATAACCCATGATTCCCATCTTACTCAGGAGTGTAATTTTCCTATTTTTCCAAATGTCCAACGTTAATATTTACAACATTGAAAGATTTAAGTATCACATGAGTATTGCCGGTGTCAAAAGCCTCCGCCGGTATGTGAAAAATAAGTGTATTCACAGGGAAAACCGCTGACGTACCGCAGACTAGTCATGACCCAAATAGTCTGGCTATCCCTTCGTTTTTGCTCGCCATAGCATTGGCATGTAAAGCGGGTTTTTGTATTGGTTATTGGCTGCCTGCCACACGCAACGTGTGACGTAACTGATAACCAATCTCTTCTCTTGGCTCGTTTCTAGAATTAATAGCAGCTGATATGAGCTGAGGTGAAGTGTCACCAGAGTTTCATTGTGCTTGCTACGCTGTGCTGACGAGTCCCAATAAGGACGAAACAGCTTTCCACTGCTGTATTATAGTTTTGAGCGCTTCTCGTGTCAGGTCTAGCTAACCGTAGTGCTATGTGAAAGAGTTTGCTCGACTTTTATAGGGCTTTCGTAGCTCTAACCATTTCCTATTTTGATTAATGAACATGTGCAAACATATATTTCTCGTGAAATGTTTCCTCGTTTGCTGGTTTGTTCAGCAAAATGTTTTCTTGTTTTCCGCTTAAAATAAGTGAATGTGGTTAACTAATGCTAAAGCCTTTACCATTTCAAAAACATTTTCTTCCCAAAAGCGAATGTTGTTTCCGCAACAAATTAAATGTTGTTCTGTTTGCTCACGGAAATATCAATGCTGACTAGATACCAGGACTGCGCAACAATGTTTACTCGCATTTGATGGCGTAATGTCATTAAGACCCAGGATCCCTCAAGCTAAAGAGAGTATCTAGCTATAAACTCTTAGGAATATTCATCTCTGATGACCTGACAAGTCTAATAAGCGCCTTTATCTCCGAGACTTCTTAGAAAGGCTGGGGTCACACAATCTGACATCACTATGATATATTGTAGCTTAATCCGCTCCACGCTGGAGTATGGCTAACCGTATATTATCGTAATGTTTTTATGTGTCTGCTGAATACCTCTGTAATTTAGTACTTGACTGTGAATGTGGTGAAATAACTATTATTATTATTGAGCATACGCAAACATTTGTTTTTCGCGAAATGTTTCTTTACCCATTTCAATTTCCACTTAGAAAAGTTGACTACATTGTTTCGTTAACGAGTTACTAAGAGTAACGGCAGGTCACGTGCTCTCTTTTGATCAATAACCCCTTAATGAAATATAGTCAACTTTTCTAATAAAGGGCCGTATCCTTTATAGCAAACACCTATTTTCCTCACTGGTTCTATTGAACTCGCGAACACATCTTTTATTTACTGATTCCGTGTGCTAAGTCACATGACAGAACATGTGATACGGGTACAAACCACTTAAGGGGTCACTATAATCTATTACCGTAGGAATGTGGAAGAATTACTGTACTCGGCTATGCTGCAAAAAAGAAAACATTTTTACCCGACATTTAATCCCAGACCTACTGGTTAATGTTTTGTAACCACGCCTGTATGGCATACCTAAGTTAGCATTCTCTTAAGCTTCAAGTGTGGTGAAATGCGTGGTGGGATTTCAATCGGACATCCCATATAATTTTCACAAGCTCTCTGATTTCTCCCGGGGAATGGGCCTTTTACAGGGATGCAATCACGTGGTTGCAATGGACAGCAAAACAATCTGACTCCATATATTTAAAGGCACTTGTACGCGGTTGATAGTGTTATTAGCAAACCCTCATTGTAGATGCTATTTTTCCACCTCCAATCAGATCGTCGATGTTTCTAAAACAGCGGTTAGACGTCTGTTTGCCGTCTGTTTGCCTTTCCCAAGTGATATATCAGCATGTGACTGTTTCCTGCAAAAGGCCTATTGTTCTCGAAACAAATCCCGGTTGTGAATGCTCTGGAGCTCAGATAGGGATCAAAATACATGTGATGTTTCTAGTTTATTTAAGAGACTCAAAAATACAGCAAAATATCTAACATACAGCACCGTTATGAAGCCAGATAAGACTAACTTAATAAATGCATAGGATACGTGCTACATTGTGTACGGTGAACATGTACAATGGCATTTGGGCAAGGTGGCGGGGTGAACATAGGAACGCAATTTACATTATAGTTACCATGTATAATATATAACACACCCAGACAATGAGGTGCTTTGCATCTGGTGTGTAAACAAGAGTCCGACTATAACCAGGTAAGCCTCTCTTCTTCCTTAGTAACGTTATCCTCAAACATTTAACCTTGTATCCAGGTTTGTATCCACGCGTTCTCCATTGGGATGCTATCACAGGGATCCCACGTTACTTTTATTCTGAACAGAGCGGTAGATTGCCTCCGAAGAAGGCACTGTTCTGGTTTTTCTTCGTATATGGGCTGAATCCCCTACTTGTATCGTATTGTATTTAACTGAATAGACTTTTATATACTTTCACTGCCTAAGCCTTTGGTTCTATCGGTCATTAAGATAGCGATGTTCAGAGGTGGCTAACACAGTATACTATATACGTAATAGAATCACTTATTCATCTCTTTCAGCTCTTGTCTGCTCGATCTACGTTTCCATACGTGTGAAGTTTATCGTACTCTGATGAAGGTATCGTCCCTCTAAGTGGCTCGTAGTTAGAAGAGCTGGCATCTAAAGGTAGCGGTCGATCCTGTTCCGAGTAGATTTGCCGTCTGTCATGAAGAGGTACCGTAGACAAATAATTAAAATTAAAACCATTTCTTTACTTATAGTCTCAATTTGAAGAAATGTTGGTGACTTGTTAACAAAATGAAACTACATATTTTAGGTGTTTTATGTTAGTATGATGACGTTGTTGTGACGTCATAAGTGATGCCTCCTTTTTTGGTAAAATTCCCCCTTTAATAGATGTTACAAACAGACTACACCATCAAAGGGCCTTCATGACACACATTCCTTTGGCTAAAATTTAAACGTTCTACGACTATTATAGCAAAAGTTATAGAGGAATGACTGTTGCTATGACGTCATATTTAGTGACGTCAGGTGTCATACCTAAATAAGGCTGCCTATTGTTAAAAAATCAAGAAAAGAAAATACTGTGGGTTTTGAGTGCCAGACTAGCGCATTTCATCACTAAAACTCGAAAATCACTCAAAGGATTTTTTTCTAAGGGCATGTATAAAAAAGTATGACCATAATGACGTTGCTGAAAATATGACTTCAATTTTAAGCCGGTTATGGACAAAAAAACAAAATTCAAAAAACATACGATTTTAGCCACCAACGTGTTTTATGATTGGACAAAATGTCATGCAACAATATTTACAACTCTAAAAATTGAATGAAGCGATGTTTTTATAAATGCTTTTTTGGTGTTTATTTCCCGCCAAATTTTGGCAGGAAAAAGGACAAAATTCAAACTTTCATAACTTTTGATTTCCTTAACCAATCGACATCGGGTTTTCGATTCCTTCATTCTCATCACGAGTAGATTTTAACAATATACGACATTTCGTTTTTAGAGATAATGAACAGTTGCAAGAAACGTATTACAAATGGATAAATGACGTCATTGTGACGTCACGATGGTAGTAACATAGCTTAAAAAATCAGGTTATATTCCTTTTGTGATTCTACATCCTTCTACCAAAATTCAATCGTCTGCATTGAAAACTTTTTAAAATATAGAACTGATGCCGTTTTTATGGTCGTTTGTGCACACCGTGGATAACTTCACGTGCCAGATAATATCATTGGTTGATGTCGTTGAACAAGTTGCAACTTGTTGAATAAAATAGAGAACGTCTATTTAAATTAACAATATAATTCAACTTGTTGACTCGTTTAAGCATTTGTTGATCAACAGCCGCAACAGTTGTTGGACAACAAATGTTGAACCGCACCTATTATAAGCTTAATATTTTTTTCGTTCTTTCGGTTTACTGCAACACCGCCTGTTTTATTTGAACTTCTGCTCTCACAAACAATAGAAACAGCACATGCAACCAAATAAATAAACAACATAAACTGATTTCTCCTAATAAGGAGAGAGTTGTCACGTGCGGTGAACACGTACAGTGGCATTAGGGCAAGGCAGCTGGGTGTCTGTGTAATTTCCATACCTTGTTTTGTTTTCTTGTCTGTTACCTGAGAATGAAATTGAAGATTCATCAGTTATCGTAATTAATTACCTATTTATAAGCAAACACAAGCTTGACGTTTTGAGGGCATGCTGTTTATTTACGCTCCGCATTGCGACCGAGCGAGCTGAAATCTTCTTTCCTAGGAGTCTAATTCTGGCATAACGCGACTAACGAAACACTGAATGATTTGAGACCAGTGCTAATTCGTATTCCTGTGTATCACTTTTTTAAACTAACAAAGTACCCCAGGGGGAGTGGGCGGGGCACTAATATTGATAACATATTTTATATCTGCAGTGGCACCGGGGCTTGTTTAGAGTCTAATCAATTGGACAACCGCATCAGAGTTTAAGTAAAGCATACTCATAAAGATGTGGAATTCATCAATTTTGGAATCATTTTCATCAGAAACCAGGAATTCTAAACTTATTTACATAGTGTGGTATGGTGGGTAATTAAAAGAATCCGTATTAATCCAGAGTAATGCCAAAGGTTGGGAATTTTGTTCCGTTGACCGAATGAATTAAATGTACAGTTAATGCAAGCTACGTGTTAAAGTGCCTATAACCCTTTTGCAATTTTGATAGCTTATGAACCTCCGAAAAGTTTTGAGTACTTCTGTGAAGAACGTTTTGGTTTACAGTGAATACTTTATGTTCTACGCTTGTTTGAAATCGTGTAAATGTGACCTTTTGTGACCTTTCCTGACCCTTGACCGCGTAAGTAAAAGCCTGGGTCGAAACCTGTATGTACGTCACCTCATTAATGCATTATTCTACATTGCGCCTTTCTATCACAACAACATCGATGCATAGAAAATATACACAGTTTGCGAGTTGTTAGTAAAGAAAAAAGTCATTTTAGTCAACATGTTAAGTATTTATTGAAATGATTGCAAAGCCGAATTAATTATATGACGTCAAGATGACGTAAATACAGGTATCGACCCAGGCTTTTGCTTACGCGGTCATGGATCAGGAAAGGTCACATTTATACGATTTCAAACAAGCGTAGAACATAGAGTATTCACTCAAAACCAAAACTTTCTTCACAGAAGTACCCAAAACTCTTCGGAGGTTCGTAAGCGATAAAAATTGCAAAAGGATTATAGGCACTTTAATTCATACCAAGCTGAGAATAAAGTCGCCATATTTGAACCAGCAGTAAGACAATAACGAGTACAAGAAGCACTATGATGGTCACACAGACGGCGATGATGGTTTTACCTGAGAAATAAAAACAACGTACGAAAGGTGAGCGTCATGTATTATTTTTTCATGAATGGCATTGGTAATTGTAAAACACTTACACTACTGAACGATAGCTATCGTTTCTACAGGAGATAACTATCTAATCTTGCATTTAGAATATGGTCACGTGACCCACTCAGCAAATCAGAGTCCAGCATTTGCTCGCTCTTAATCCCATATAAACTAAATTAGTATGCTCTAAGTACTTAGAGAATACTAATAAGGAATTCCTTCGTGGGTGTGATCCCGGGGTGTGATCACATTCTAAAAACGCTCGTGTGTTATGGCATTTAGAATGTATTGCATTCATTAAGAAAGCCACTCACGCTACGCGCTACACAAACGCGCTCGTGGCTTTCTTAATGAATGCAAGACATTCTAAATGCCATAAACCACTCGCGTTCATTATCTAACCTATACATGATTTCTGGCGTTTATGTTCAAACCTGCCCTGCAGGCAGAGTATTCTTTAACTCCCCACGAGAAGCGAGAAGAAAAACGGCTCTGCTGCATTCATATTGTTTTCGTCCAAGCTTCTGCACTCGAGAAGCTTGTTAAAACCGGATTATCAGCGCGAGGGCATTTTTTGTTTGTTTTAGACCGAGCGAGTCTGGGCAAGAGAAAACCCGATGGCGCATGCTCGATACGAAAACAACACTAATACTGCAGAGCCTCCTTCTCTTCTCGCTTATTGCTGGTTTGCAATCAATTCCCAGAGATTCAGATAACAAAGACGTGGCGGCCATGTTGGATGACAATAACACAAGAATATATTGCCGAATCTTTTGTTATTGTAATCCAACATAGTCGCCATGACGTCAGTTGCAAACGAAGAATTGTGGGCGGTGAAGAAGGCTCTGCGCACCCGTAACTCTTTCAACAATATTAAAATCAAACAAATGCAGTGACAATCTTATTTGTGTTCCATTTCCATTGTTACAATTTATTTATTACTCACTAATAAAGGAGTGTTACGTACAAGAGCACGTTGATTTACGATTCCTTGCAGTGTTCTTTTCCGTTGGTCCTGAAAGAGCTAGAAGACGCCATAGGTACAGTATTAACAACAAATACATTTTATGTTATTGTCAGTTAGTCACATGGTGAAGGACAGCGCGGCCGATCAATGTTGTTGCTGCTCTACGATTGTTCGTTTAGACCCAATTTATTATTTATCAACTCTATTATATTAAACCATAACCAATATTTCCCGTCTGATGTGGTCCCGACTAGATAACTAATTTTTTTAGGACCAATCTACTCAATTGTATTCGTTTAATATTTTGCCATATGGTAATCCTTCCATCTTGTGTGAAATAAATATTGTTGCTGTTGTTTTCAAATTTAACAAGCTGCACGAAAACTATAAACCGAACCTAGTGCTATTAATTAACAATTAAGAGAATTGCCTTTCCTACTTCTAGGGTTTCTGCATCTAATGATATAAGTGAGTTCATATTAATAAGTTATCTATTCACAAGAAACGTTTGTATCATTAAATTTCTTCAACAGCTACAAAGTATAAAACGTTTATTAGTTTCAAAGTGTATTGAGAGTAATATACAGTATGTGGTAGATAAAATATGAGCGGACGATCTTTATGTATAGTTTAATAAACGAGCAGCAGTGTTTTATCAGATTTAAAAACGCGAGGGCGCAGCCCGAGCGTTTTTAGCTCTGATAAAACACGTGCTGCGAGTTTATTAAACTTCTTCAAAAACTTATAATGGTTAATTAATGAACCATTGAACCTTGTATTCACAACTCCATGCAAATTTGCGAGTAATCACCGCCTGCGATTACGAACATCTCAAGGGAATGACATGAATAAATTACCATACTATGTTGTTTATTTGGCAGGCTTCAAGCGGACGTTTCGCAATGCTGAAAGCATTGTGTGGAAAGGGCAAGAAGAACCTGCACTTGAATGATTTGGTGTCAAGGTTGATGTGACTGACATGACGGCAGACTCTAAATGAAGAGGATGTTTGTAAGTTTAATGCACGTTTTTTTTATTTTACGGCTTTGAGTTTGGTTTAATAATTGGGACTAAATAGTGGCTCGGTAAACAAGTAGTGGTAGTTGGATAACTTCATTTAAAAAATATTATCTGAAAGTGTGTATCTCGGTAGTCTGCTGATAATAATATTGGAATTCACATTTATTATTGTTATGTGATTCTGTTATTCTAATTATGGAACTTGAAATGACCATGTATGTCCCATAGGAGTTAGATCTTTATCAAAAGTTATGCATTCTTATTAGCTGAGTACTAAATCTTTATTCAAAGTTAATTTACTCATTAATAATTTTATTGGGATTCATAGTACTGTGCATGTGATCTGAATACTGAGCTGGGATTGGTTTGCATCCTCATTAATTATTCATGAATTTTACAAGGGTTGTAAAAGCTGCACGATTCCATCGTTTATATTTTCTCCATTTAGGAAACTTTAGTATTAGCAGTCAACATCCTAACAGTAAGTCGTAGCTTTAGTCTCATCTTTGATGCTTTCTCAACTTGAAGCAGTGACTTATATGACTATAAAACTATTACTAATATTGAATTTCATGCGTCTGTCTGTATGTATGTATATGCGGGGGTGTTTGTTCCAGCGATCTGATTGGTCGAATAATGTCCGCCGTTCAGCGATTTCATTGGATAACATCCGCCGTTAAGCGATTTGATTGGTCAAACAAAATCGAAAACTTTGAAACCGACATGGAATTCAAGCTTAGATGTGTTTCTTATCTCTCTTCTAAGGCTTACAAATCTACTGTAGACTGGAAATTACCTGCTTTTTCTCTCCCATTTGGCTAGGAACTAATAAGATCTGGATGTTTATGAAGTACTTTCTCGATAAAAAAACATCTCTAACGTCACAAAAACCAGCAGAAACTTTGTTTTAAATTGGGGGATATTACGCTAGACCTTTGAACTGTTCAAACTGTGGCGACGTTTGCACATGTGAAATGGATTACGCTGTTCCCTCTTGGTACGGCGAAATTCGTGTCAGTTCAATTAGCTGTAGAAATATCAAGAATTTATTTCAAATGTAAAATACTCACCTGCTTAATGAGACGTAGATTTAGTCTAAGTATTTTCTCAATAATTCACAAGATTATATGTTCACCGAGATATAAAGAGAGAGAGCTAAAATCCTCGAACCGCGGATGAACCAGACGACAGGAAAGGTAATAAATTAAATTTGCATATTTCGGCTTCATCTGACTTCAAAATGAAATGGGCCAGAGACATTTTCACAAGCATTTGGAAAATTTTTAATCCAGTCATAAAGTTCCGCAATTCAAGAAATACTTCTTTGAAGACACCCTTTACTTCAAGTAACCATAAATTTATAAGTATTTTAATAGCTGTCGAACCACAGGTACCCCAAGCTCCCTATATGTATATAAACTTGACTTCAATTTGTTTGTAAATTTTAAAATCGATAAATATGAAATAAAGACTCACCTTTTTATCCAAATGTGTTTTCCTTTATTACCTCTATCGCTTTTGGGAGTCTAAAGTCCATTTGAAGGGTTTTCTGGTTTCACCTTTTCCACTCTCTAAAAAGTACAGAGACAGAGAATGGAAAAAGTGAAACCAGAAAACCCTTCAAATGGACTTTAGACTCCCAAAAGCGATAGAGGTAATAAAGGAAAACACATTTGGATAAAAAGGTGAGTCTTTATTTAATATTTATCAATTTTAAAATTTACAAACAAATTAAAGTCAAGTTTATATACATATAGGGAGCTTGAGGTACCTGTGGTCGAACTCCATAAAGTTTACCTTTAACGGCACGGGTACAAGTTATCATTTGGTAGCCATTTTCGAAAGCTCGTAACTATACTTTAAATGTAAAATACTATTATTATAATATGTTGCCCTCTATAATCTTGGGAAGAAAGAGAACAGCCTTTTATCAACCGTCTGAAAATCAGGATAAATGGCGAGAAGAATCAATCGAAAGCCACGGGCGGACCTCAAATTAATTATGTACTGGAACCGCCGTCGCGTGCATTACTGGGAAGATTGTCAGCGTTTGGGATTGGATCCGGTTAGGAAGTTCGATCGATTGGCTATTCAGGATTTTTTTATGTGAAAGTTTGACGCTTCAAGTAAGCAGAGATTTATTTAATAATTCCGACCTGTTAAAACTGACGTTTTAGTTCACAGTTCAACTCATGGGAAACGGATTAAGCGTTATTTTTAAAGGTGAGAGATTCTCCTTCGGTAGGTACGAACTGTTTTCACGTCAATTTAGTCAATAGTGCCGATTAATTGTAGAGCTGATATACCTGTGTTTTTCAATGAAGTTTGAACCATGCTATTTTTGTATTGATGAATTCCGGAAAAATGTGACGGATTATTTTCTGGTTAATAATATAGATACAATAACACTCAATTCTGATTGGCTCAGCATAAACATGTTAATCACTAACAGAAGTGCAAACACAGGTCGATGCAAAGACTAGTTAGTTCGAGGCAAAAACTAGTTAATGCAGTGCAAACACAGTTAATTCGATGCAAAAACTAGTTAATTCGATGCAAAACTGGTTCATTCAGTTCTCCTTTTCATTTTTCTATCTAATATATTATTAACTGGTAATCATTAGTGCAACGTTCAATTAACGATTAATAGTGCTCGTCATGCGGACTCGTGTTATTTTATTAGGGGTGGACCATTAGAAATCCTGGGAGGGGGGGTGGGTAGTCCAAAAAAAACTTTCGTGCAAGCCTAAATGTTCCCAAAAAAAATTCCTGCAAAGCACTAAGGCACAAAAAAAAATTATTGCAAAGGAACCGATGCATTGTTCAATTTGTGTTTTGAAAAAATACTAGCAATTCAGTTTTACCAATTCAAAATATAGTTCTAAAGATTACCCACACATTCTGTGTAACTGATTTTCAGGTATTTCCAGATGAAAACAACCTCCCCAACTTTCATAAAAATAGTTTAGTCATGGAAATATCAACTGGCCTTAATTACTGAAGCCTCAAATTATTCTCTGATGCCAGCAGTTTTTGCAACCGAGTTTAACGTCGGGTTTCATTGAGTAAACTTCAATGTCCACATTCTCAAAGATTACAGTGCCAGTAATTTCAAGTACATAGAAATATTTTCATGTATTGTCTTGTGCAAAACATCATGGACAATGAAATCTTGGGGTATGCATTTTTGATTTGGCCTGAATCGGAGCCAAGCAATGAAAGACCAGGACTATATATGCATTCTAAGGCGATCAAATTAAATTCCTCACATCACTGGGCTCATTAAAAAAAACTGCGGCTCAAAGTAAATAAACAAGTCAAGGAATGCAAAGCAAATTACTATAAAGATCTGATTAGACAAAACAAAGAAATTCAGGTGCTCTATGGAAAACTATAAATGATTGACTTGCCTTAATAAGATCTAATAATGGCTCTCAGCCGACCTTTATCCAATCTGAATCTTTCGGAGTACAGTTAACAGAGCCAGCGTCGATCGATCAGACCTTTGTTAGCAGCAAAGTTTCAATCTCTGGTCGGCGCCATTGACATTAGTCCAATACTAATGAGTATTATTGATATTAGCTATAACTTTATATTACTGTAAAAAAAGAAAGGAAACACTGGAAACTTTGGTAACCATATACGCTATGGTGAACTATATACAACTATGTACGACTATAATGTATAAAAGCCCCTGAAAAGAGAAAATACTAATGGGTTAATCAATCCGATGTTTTGCTCTGTTCATTAAAATGTGTTTAACCTGACGATTGTATGGTTGTGGGTCAACACATGATCTTATGTTAGCAGGGAGTTCGTGAAATAACTTTGCCGTAGAGTCTTGAAACGTTCCCTTTATGAGGGGCACACTTAGTTGTGGGGCTACACTATAGCGCAGCTGCCTCTACGGTTCATGTTTCTTTAGGGAGAGGTAGTCAGGCCAAGATTGATTGTGGATCACTTGATGGGCACTTCTGAGTAGATGAAATTGGGTCATTTATATAGTGGGGAGCCAACCCAACTTCATTACGTCTTTCTCAGTAGAGTAGCGGTTGTTCACAAAGCTCGCGGCAGCATTTTGCACGCGCTGGATTTTCTTTTCTAGATATGCGGGCAGAGGGTAGCATACAGTGTCATTAAAATTTAATTTGGAAAGGACAAGGCTTTCCGCTAGTTGCTTCTTTGTGTGCTGTGGGGTCATGTTCCGTATTTTACGCAGAATTGACAGGACTCCGTAACACGACGAGACTAAGTGCTTTACGTAGTCTAACCATTTAAGGTTTTTATTGAGCCAAGTGCCCAAGAGCTTGAATTTCTTGACTCTTTCCAAAGTCTGACCTTTTACAGTAAGGGATGGTATGGCTTCACTGAGACCATGTATCCTTGACATCTGTTGTGTCGTTACTAGCATCTGCTTAGTCTTCTTCCCATTTAATAGTAGGTTGGATTATGTTTCCCACTCTTCGAGGGCAAAGATAGTACTGCTCATCTTGTGTGCACAGGCACTAAGGTCCTTAGGAGCACTATGATCGTATAATGTTGTGTCGTCAGCGTACTGGAAGCATGAGCAATCGTAATCTTTCTGTAGGTCATTAACATATAGGTTAAAGAGGACGAGACCTAAAATTCACCTTTGGGGCACACCAAATAGCACATCTGCTAAATCAGACTGTTTATCGTTAACTTGAGCAAACTGCTTCCGAGAAGTTAGATAACTAAATAAGAACCCAGGATTACTTAAAAAACCAATGGCATGCAGCTTCCTCAACACAATTGAGTAGTCAATGGTGTCGAATGCTTTAGAGAAGTCGGCGTATCGGGGAAACACGTGCAAGCTTCCAGGCCGCAGGAGAAGAACTGCTTAAGATGAAACCATATTGATGATGTGGGTCAGCAGCGAGGCGATCTGGTCAGCAACTAGCTTAAGGTATTTTACAGGTATTTGGTCGGCTCCGGTCGAGCAGTCAGCTCTCATTGTTGTCAGCTACTTCAGTACCTCGCTGTAGGTGACGGGACGTAAATTGAATGTGTTTGAAACACAACCAGGTACATGTAGCGAGTTAATGAGGTTCTGCAGGTCTTCTTGTGACATTGGCATAGACCCAAGGAGACGTTGCGAAGTGGAGCAGAAGTGCTTGTTCAATAAATCTGCATCCGCTTTTATCGGCTGGGAACTATGGTGGAAGATTCGATGTATTGTTTGCCAGAGTTGAAGACAAGGCTTTTCGATAGAAAGACCGCTTTACTTTCTTGATCTTGGTTGTTATTTTGTTTCGCACATCGCGAAATTTATTCCATACAAAGTCCAACTTTGTTTTATGGGCAAGATGTCTGAGCTCGTTTCGTTCCCTTTGAAGTTGACGGATATCGTCAGTGTTGAGCCACGATGCAGGGGGGGGGGGGGGGACATGTTTGTCTAGGCATGATTTAAACATCGAATTAAAGATGTCTAGTTTGTCGTCCAAGTCATCGGTGCTATACACAAGGCTAAGTGGGAGTGTGGAGAAGTCTTCTATAAAAGCCTTTTCATCAAACTGCTTCTCATTACGAACGAGCTTGAATCGCGGTTGAAATCGGCTGACCCTGATGTTGATGCAGGCTGATGGTAGGGCACGGTAAGACGTTACTATAGGTAATACGATTAGGCGTGTTGCTAATATTGTGGTCAATCAGCGTATTTGAAGTGGGCGTAACTCGCGTCGGGCATTGCACATATTGGTATAGAGACTCCAGCATATCTGCGTACTGTTTGACTTGAGCCGTTTCTTTTCTCAAGAGATCGATATTAAAAGCACCCGTAATAACAAGGAGACCGTCCCAGAGAGTATTTAGCTGACTAAATAGATTCTCAGATTTGTCCATACAAGATTGGAAATCCTGGATGCGTTCAGACCGATACATTACGCCAAGCAACATCTTACTATGACGATTTCGTCCGGAAAACTCTAGCAACATATATTCTAGTTCAGGTTCGATATTCTCGATATCAGTTCGTCGTTTGAAATTAATCGAATCTCTTACATAGACTCCGACACCACCCCCAAGGATATTGTCGCGATTTCAAAAGGCATTGGAGTAACCAGAGATATAGTCGCGTAATGTAACGAATGCGGGTTGTCCTTCAGCCATCAGGTCTCACTCATAGTGACTACATCGAATGGATACTCTCTTATGGGTACGAGGAGCTCATCGAACGTGGATACCATGCTTTGAGTGTTGAGTTGGACAAGCTTTAGTTGTTTGGATCTGCTGGTAAGTGCCTCAAGATGTTCTATATCTCTATCTAATATATATATAGGCAAGCCTATGAGCGGAGCTCCCAATAATTAAATACGAAGGGATGCACGTAATGGAAATTAATTTACGAAAATAAAAAGTACGGCAGTTGAGATGCACACGCATATGTAACGGGAAATGCAATGCGTGCGTGCAGACGTAATCATGAAAATAATGTATGCATGTGCAGATCAATTGCACGCGCATATGTAACGAAAACGTTGACGGCATACAACAGAAAGAAGATGACGCGTATGAGTGCACGCGAAGATGTAACGGAAATTAAAGTTTGAAATTGAATGTTTTACGCATTATGGCAAAACAATTACACTGATCATTGAGATAACTTAGAAAATCCCAGAATCCCAGAAACGGAGGATTGAATGTAAAGGATAAGACGGTATTAAAAGCCATACAAAATCGAGGTCGAAAACCTTATACGTGTTCCGCGCGCTGGTGCACTGGCGGGCGGGCGGGCAGTCGTGCAAAATTTTACTCTCATGCTATATGTATGGTGCTCCGAATTTCCCCTTTCGCTCTATATAAAACCGTAAGATTTACTCCGGGTGTCTGTGCAATCATACGCTGTCACCCACTTGGAATGGCTTCCAAGGTAGCTTCTTTTTCTAGTTTCGATTTTGGTGCAAAGCAGCACTCTTCAGGTGTCGTCGTGCACTCTGACGTGTGTCTAGCTATAGTTAATATTTTGTGCAGAGCTTCCATCTACTCGGTCTTTGAGCCAGGCACATCTGGAGTCAACTCCGTTAGAACATCCAAGGATACTTCGATCTCTCTCGCCAGCATCACCTGCTTTGGTGTTGACCATGTTGACTCATGGACAGCACAACGATAAGCCTTCATGCACATGGGCAGTTAGATAAGATAAGATAAGCTTTATTTATCCACGTGACATTACTGAGCCTAAAAAGGCTCGTTACAAAAATGTACGTGTCTCTACAATAAAAACTAACAATACATCTACAAAGCATCATTAAATAATTAAGGGAAACTATGGAAGAATGGTTCAAGAACGAATTCAATAGTATCAATATAAAAACTACGATAAAAATCTATGATAATAATCCTAATATAATACATATATAAATGAAGTCATGAGCTGGCTAGCACTAGCTAGAGCACTGGATACAAAGGCACTCGTCTTGGCCTAGTTTAAGTTTCTTAAGCTTTGCAGCAAAGTTTTTAAGATTAGGAGCCTCCCTTACATGAATAGGTAGTTTGTTCCAGAGTCGGCATGCAATATACGAAAAGGATCTGTGTTTGAAACTAGTATTGGGGGCCGGCTGAGTAAGTCTACTTCCATTTCCACGGAGATTGTAAGTACAGTTTTTGTTACAGTTTTTGTTTTTGTTGCAGGTCCCAATCCTCCTGGTCTTCTTTGATCTTTCCTCTTAACATCTTGATTAGGGTACGATTATACCTTTCCACCTGCCCATCGGATTGTGCATTCAGAGGTGTTGTCTCATCTTTTGACCTTGGTCCCTAGATCACAATGGAAATGACGCCGTGGGACACCAAAGCGACATGCAAACTCAGCCACAAGTTTCTCTGCAACTGGAATGGCGTGACTCTCTGTCCACTTAGTAAAGGCATCGGTAATGACTAATACATAACGATTTCCTCTAGGTGTCAGTGGCAGTGGTCCGAGAATGTCCATAGCGATTCTCTCGAGTGGGGCCTCGAAAATATATTGCTTCAATGGTGCACGACGCTTCTTTTCAGAGGTCTTTGCACCAGTAATGGCATCAATTGTTCCCCATCGCTGAGTCTGCGAGATTAATCCAGGCCAATAGTAAGGGAATCTTAAAGTACTCAATGTTCCCCGGCGACTTGCTGTAGTGTGATTATGATGAGCTTATAGTGTCGTCCCTCTCAATCTGTTTGGTAACACAATCTGCTTTATAAATATATCACCAATCGCGCTCTGTCATATGCGGCACAGAATCCCATTCTCGAATAGGAAGCTCTGGGCCCAAAGTGCCTTGAATACAGGACTTGTGGCGGATACATCTGTCCACTTTGGCATAATCTTAATAGAAAGGCATTGCAAGTCAGAGTCCATCAACTGTTGTTCCTTCAGATACTCGGTTTGCACACCGGTTCCAGTTCCACAGTGCTGCACTTGCTGAAGCTACCTAATGGGGGTTCAACGCAAGTCTTATTAACTTATTTCAGCCCTCCGTCGTCATAGTTGTTGAACCACGGTTCCTTGGTCTCCCTATTTTCCTCTAAGTCTGTCTGGACACCTACAGCACACCTTGGTAGCAGTTCTGCTTTTTTTCCACGTTTCATATCGTCACTTAAAGCGGACAGTGCACGGCCTACAAGATAAAGCATAAGCATTACTGTGACAGATTCCTTCGCGGTGCACGATCTCGAAATCCAGGGTACTTAGGAATGCAACCCAGCGAGATGCTGTCCTTCTAGATCTCTCGTCTTGAGAATAAACTTGAACGGCGCATGATCACAGCGTACTGTAAACTTGCGGCCCTGGAGATAATGCCTTTACTGCTTAGTAAACTCGAAAATTGCCAGAAGCTCTCGAGTTGTGTTGTACATTAATTTCTCTCAGACTAACCGAGCACTCCTTGAAGGAGGTTTAGTGAACAGTTGACTGCCAAGTTGCTTTCGAAGGACTGAATCGGTTACTTACATCTTGTCCCGTACTTGTTTATCCTCTTCCGGATACAACATTCATTGTTGACACAGTTGCCAGCAACCACTGCATCGGTGCTGTGCTCTAGCAGATACAGGATGGGAAGGAGAAGCCAATAGCATACTCGAATGTGACACTTTCCAAGTCGGTTACTTTTGAAAATCCTAGTACAAAACGCCTATTAAGTGTGATGCTAGACGAAGAAATCTCTTTACCTGTTTTCAATTCATCGGAACTGGCCAGTCTGAAACACGCTATATCTTTTCAGGATCAGTTATGATGACTTTGTAGGTTACAAAGAGTTCCAAATAGGTTATCTGCTGCTGGAATAGGTTACACTTCTGTGGCTTAATTTTAAAGTGGCACTACGATCAAAGTTTGGGATAGTAATATTTTTGCGTATTTATAAAGTAAAGGTGCTATATTTTTTCCTATCCACACCGTGTTTTTCATATGACGACGGGAAGTCTTATTTTGGGGGGTCCGAATCTTGAGTTTTTGTGTACGCCATTATTAGAACCCGTTCCTGTGGCAGAGCTATGACATACCTAATTTCCAGCCGACGTGACGTCATTTTCTCAACACAACAACACGAGGGGCTATGATTCACGTGAACAGTAGAAAAGAAAATGGTCGAATTTCGTCGTAGTGGCACTTTAAGCCCAGCTGATGCAACTCTCGACTTCACTGCCTCAAGTGGCTGTATGTGTTCCTGAAAGGTAGTGGTATAAACACCATCACATTATCCAAGAAACACAAACGAATTATATACTGGCTGGAGTACCTCCAGGACAAGTGTCATTAATCTTTCAAATGTGCCTGGTGCATTACTCAAGCCAAATGGCATGAGAACCCAGTGTTTGTTACAAATGCAGCCTTATCTTGTGTTGCTCGTTGGCTCTATTCCTCACCCAGATTAACTGAACTCCGGTTAAACAGTTCTCTCAATGGCTCAGGAAGTCGGTGTTTGGTTTACTTGATCAAGCTCTAACTTTGACTGAACTAAAGTTCACAATTGTTCTCATTTCTATCCTCAGTGAATTCTACTTTTGCTACACAACATACAGGTTTAGCTGCTGCTATCGTCGTATTAGATTGCAAAGTTTGAGGCTGGGATGCAAAGTGGAACATCGCCCTTTGCAACATTTACTAGAGTCCGGCCGACATCCAGTCCTTTATCCTTCAAATGAGGCCTGTTACATGGTTCAATACATGCACGTGATCTAATTCTGGAAGATAAGGTTGCACCTAATTCCTCCTGTTTATCCGTACGGGGATAATGACGTCTGATTTGTCTGCAATAACACTTGAATGAGCGATGAACCATACACGTATAACTAAATGACTGCATGCTTATTTAATAAATACAGTCACTGGTCCCTCCATTAAAATTAGATTTCTAACTATCATGAAGCATGTGTGATACTTTTCTGCTTTTGAGTTATCCTCTGATTGTTCTCCTTGTGCACTGCAAAGCTACAGAGCTGTAGAGCTTTCCAGGCCTAATTCCAGACTTTGTTGTTGCTCTAAATTGGTTACACATTCCCCTGCAGTGGGCTGTCGGAAATGCCCTCATGTTCTTTCCAAAATTGGCAGTTCCTTTTAATGTGCCCGTTCTCTTTACAGTGCCAACATTCCACATCCCTAGTTTTCTCAGTCTTTTGCATGCAAATATGGTCCTGGTCAGCAAGTGGCTGAAGTTGGTGATGTAATTTTAATTATCAAGTTCTTGCAGTGGTGGCTGTTTCTCTCTCTACACATTCCACAGATCTGATCCTAGGCGTGGATGCATAATTTCTTTTACCAATCGGAAAGCCTCGAATTCACATGCGGTTAAAAGGGCTTCATCTAGGTTCCGTGGTTTGTGTCTACGTAATCCCATTCTGTCATCTCTGTTAGATATGCATGGCATCAATAAAAAGCCGTACAGCAAATCTTTCCTGCGCTTGCACATGGAGGTAAATTCTGGTATGCAAGATTAAACATATTTTTAATATCTGCTGCTACTGCTTTAAAGGTTCACCTTCCTGCTGTAGGCGGTTTAGAGGGTTGGCTTGGTGCAGTTCCACTTTTTTCTCAACGCCAAAGCGTAGTTCCAACCTATTTACTAGATTTTTAGTAGTTGTTACAATCCATGGCCGTAAATGGTGGTCATGCACGAACGCGCATTAGGCACACCACTTTGATTAAAAATATGTATGCAATATGGCCGCCACCGATACAGACATCATAGGAGAAATAAATACAAAAGTCAGCATACCTCTGAACCAGGATGTTCTCTCGGAATCTGTTGGAAGACCATAATACCAACAGGCAAGATAAATATTAACTACTTATTAACCGAGAGTGAGGTCTTTATGAGACAGCGAGGTCAATACGATCAAGGCTGAAGTTTGATATTTTCTCGTAAAGACCGAACGGTCGAGGTTAATAAGTTGTTTATTATATGGCTTTTGTTTGGCGAAAAACAAAGCAAAAAAATCCAACCGGAAGTTTACATTTTACTTCCGTTCAGCGCTCGCTTTGCACTTATGCCAGCAGTAGTTTTCCGAAATGAATTTTCGATCGAACGTAAAAACAGCAACCAAAGATTCACCGATAAAAACGGTTTTATTGCCACAATCATGCAAAACATTGGAAGAAGCATTGGTTCTAAAGACAGAGCTGTTCCTTCCTGACAATGTTTCTTTGACAGACGACGAAAATTCTTCAAAGTTTCTAAAAATGTGTCTCTAAAAACTGAACTAGGAATGACACGTGGCACGGTCAAACTTCGACGTTTACTAGTAATCTTCGTCATCATCACTCTCAATCACAAATCGTCGCCTCTTCTGTGGAACTTGAACTATTTTCACCGGCCCATTAAAAATGTGGAACTGACATCCTGAAACACTGCTTATGTTTGCACCGTCGAAAACTGCCTGGCTGTTTGCATCTGGTGCAGCGGGGAAAGCACTTGCATTATTTACAGCGAGGGAATGTGTTGCTGTTTGCTGAACTGATTTCAGCTGCCCTCTGACTCTGTCAGGTGGAGTTATCTGCGGCATTTCAGCTTGGCTAGAAGCTGGAAGAGACTGGTTTGAAGCTGCATTGGATAGCTGTGATCTGCTTAGTATATATACGACATCTGTTGCTGGTGCTGTTCGCTCGCCGATTTGTAAGATTGCATAAGGCTCTGAATGTTTTTGGCCCGCTTAACTGAGCTACAAAAGTCTCTGGCGTGTTGGCATCTAGCAGCCTTGAAATGCTTGTTTTCCGGACAGAATGGTTGCTAACTTTGGCACCAATTCGCTGGAGGCCTGCATTCTCTGCTGCTTTGCTTAGGAATTTTCCTATTTCATTTTTACCCAGTGGAGCCTTCATGTACCACAGGTGGCTGTTTTCGCGTCGGTTCCCGTGTCTCACGGCCAGAAAAAAACGGTGCATCTGATTTATCCATTTCTGCCGGCCGGTGACTCTTGAAGAGCTTGTAATAGTTCACTGGACATCTGTCCGTATTGGTGGCGTAAATCTTCGGTTGGAAATGATCGCTCGTGACCGTTTTCTTGGCCCTTGCGTGTCTTCGTCCCGCGTTCATTTAGCCACACAAGCATTTCGCGGCCATCTTGGACCGGGTCTTGCTGTAGTTCAACGTCGCCCCAGCACAACTTACGGCTTTCATCTCTCGCCCTGAAGCCAAAATGCATGGACAAATACCACCATATTGTTCTCTGTAGGATTTCTGGACCGGAATCGCCAAACTGGCCAGTTTTGAACAGTTTTTCCTCCTCGTCATCGGTGAGTGCACGAGTGGCGTTTGGCTTGTTGCCCTTGCTGGCTTTGTTTACCATTTTTTTTCGCTTGGCAGCAAGAACTTTGCGCGACTTCTCAAATTCTTTGTCACGGAGAATATCAAACAGTGAATTTCCATCCGAAAGGAATCTCTGGATACTTCTTTGGAAACTTGATAGGGTGCCGGGCTCGGACTCCTCGCCGTTCACTTTACGGATATCTTTAAAAAACTTGGACAGCAAGTGGTCAAGCTCGTTCGCCTGTAAGTACAGTATTTGTACGTGTCCTTTCTTTATCGAGGCTAGGTATCTCTGGAAGGTGTTTAGATCACTTGCTGTCTTTCTTGCGGTGTTTTGGCTCTTTTGTTCCTTTAAAAATGTTTCAATTTCTTCCTGGCTATCATTTTTCTGGCCGCCGCTAGCTTCGGCTTGGTCAGCATCGAGATTGGCGTTATTTCCTTCCACTTGTACTTCATCTTGATAACTGATAAAACTCACTCTCGGAATGTTCTTCATCGCTCGTTTTACTATCTCACGAAGTTTTGACCCGATTAGAGATATTTCAAGCTACGTTTTGCTCATTTATGTTTATAGGGCATTAACAATATTTCATAATGCCCGTGGGCATTACGGGGGGATCTTCACCGTCCAACAACCAATCACAACGCGCGATTTGACCGGAAGTAGTACTTGCCATATAATAATAGAATTTATCGAGCTGTATTCACCACGGTATTTCAGTGTAAATGTATGTGAGAAATGATACAGTCATAGTATGGAGAAGTAGCGAAAATACCACAACTGAAGCTCAATAAATACCGTTTCGCCCACGAAGTCGTAGACACATGCAAAATGTTTCCTCGGCTTTCTCCTCACGAATAGGTGCTCTTTCACTTAGGCATAAGTTACAGAAAACTTCTGCAGTAAGTATCCACCATGGTATTTTTGGATGTAATTTAATTCTGTTCAAATTTGTTAAGTTTGGTTACGGAAATGAGATCTTGTGCCAACATATGACTGCAAAGGTAAGGAAAAACATTTTTTTTCTCTCGCTCCGTGACCATCTTCGTTTCGAATTTGGCTTTATAACCTTTCCTGGTTTATTCACAGGGAACCCATGCAACGTTTAGGTATAAATAATCCCATAGTCCCGTACCAACTTCCACTTCTTCCTCGAAAATATGCCATATTGGAATTATTGCTACAGAGCCTCGATTTAATGCGATTTCGCTTCTGGCCAATAGCGAGCAAGTATATCTTTCGAATGATTGGCAGGTGGTTTTGCTCATAAATAATAACACCTCCCACTCATGTCCACCATTTCCGGCCGCGTCATCCGACATGCCATGGAGTATTTTCTGCATGTTCCTCGCCACGAAGCGCTGCAGACAAGGAAACTGCTGATTCGTCTGAATCCCAACCATTTACGATAGCACATCTATCGGTAATTTTATCGGCCTTTTGAATCGACGAGGTGTACCAGAAACGCTAGCACAACTTTGTGAATAATGTTTTGATTTTTAGTTGTTTATAGCCGCTGCACGCTCGCTCCGAAAAGGATTTCCCGGTCTAAATTTGGCTGGTTCCATTCCAGTGTAGCTCCGAGTCGAATTCGATTGATCTAGGTTCTCCGTAAATGGCGCCTGACATTACATACAGTACACATGTTCCTAATAATGCACAAAGCAAAACAATACCACGTAAACTTGGAATAAATAACACATGAAGTTCTTACTACACCGTTTGCCACAAGTTCTGGCGTTCCGAATTACCCCTTTCGCTCTATATAAAACCATGATATTCACTCCGGGTGTCTGTGCTTCGTCTTTTAATGACGGACTCTAAGAACGTGCTTTACGGCTCGATTATTCGGTATTGGGGTGGGGTACTTACATCTTATTCGAGGGGGTAGGGTCCTATTGCATCATTTAACATGGAAGAATGCTAAAAACGTTCCTGTAAGAAGTGGTTTTCATTGACGATTGTCTTCGAAACAATACAGTTATAATACTATATTCTCAGTCACTTGCCAAATGCCTGCTATGTATCAATGACTTACCACTTGGATAGAAATGAATGGTATGTGAATCCACAGCTCCTATGCCATTAGCTGCGGTGCAGGTGTAGTTACCAAAGTCACTATCCAACCTTACAGTGAATTTATATAAGCTGGTGTGCTTCACTTCGCTGTAGAGTTCCGTATTTTTAGAGTTGTACCATATGATGGTTGGGGTCGGTACTCCATCAGCCACGCACTTCAGGGTGGAAGTATAATGGAGCCATCCCTCAACTTTATCTGGTGAAGCGTTCTTGTCGATTGTTGGCGGATCTGAAACAAACGAGACATTTTTCTTTATGAAACTGAAGAAGAAAAAATATTTGAAGACCGGCACATACAACAATTATAAGCTCAGAAATCTCTAAAACGTGATTGGCTAAGGACAGTGATATTTCAACAAGCAGCTAGGAGTAAATAATGTAACCTGAATCTCATTACTGCATGATAGACAGTATATTTGAACTTGTAATCCAAAATATGTTGTATGACCGGTGTAGATAGATATACGGTGTCGCTACACTTCCGTTTTGGCCAAGACACCTTTTTGAGCCCCTTTTTTGAGGCTGTGATGTATCCAAATAAGGCTCGGAAAGGTAGCCCCCCCCCCCCCCCCCCCCAATACTAAAAAATTGGAATTCACGCTACCGTTTTGTTTTTTTGGGCCACCCATTTGTATGTAAATAAGTATCGAAAGGCTATAGTTCTCTTTTAAATGAATTTGTTGGAAAACACCAGCTGTTTTAAGCTTTTTTTCTATGGATATTTTTCGAGTATGTTTTCTATTAGAGATATACCTTCTAATAAAATAATAAGATGGAACTTATTAGTACTTACCTCCTGAGCTTCCAAATATAATTTTGGACTATTCAGTTCGAGCCAATACGGAACTACGCCTGCATTATGGTTGGGAATTCGTGCATAGGGATTTTACGAAGTAGATTTCGAACGGATGAACGTGGGTTTGAATCGATTCCTGTATATCCAAGGGTATTGGCAACTATCTGTGATGATCCATTTGAATTAATACCTAGTCCATTTCGGTACCGTATTTATCTAAAACAATGGAGGTTCGTTTTTGTTATGCGAGAATTAACCAGGGCTTTTGAACGTTAACCCTTAGGATTTACATAAAACAGTGCATTACGAAACAAATACATTTTAGTTGGATTGAGTCAAAATAGTTTTTGCTTAAAATACTTTCGGGAGCAGTCAATGTATCATATTTTTCCTAAAGACTCTGATAAACATCAATGCCGCTGTTGCAGCAGATTTGGTTTCCCCCCCCCCCCCCCCCCCCCTCTCCCCCCATGACATTTATATTACACGTCTTTCTTTCCGCAATCAACTAAACATCATACAAACTGCAATCGAATTGACATGAAACTGAACTTAAATAGGCGGTCAGACACACAGAAGGTATTTTTTTTTACATACGCACTCAAAACACATACAAAGCATCCAAAACGAATACAAAAAAACTAGTACTAGGCAGTAAATCATGTTGTTTCAAGGAAATTTTGTTTGGACATATCAACATAGAGAAACATAAAAATGGAATGAAATGTCTGGTATGCCATTTAATTTGAAAATCCACTTCAGTCTGGTAGCGAGATAAGCAAAATGTTACAAGAAGCGGTATGTAGCGGCCACAATAAAAGAACAAAATGATGGGAGCCATATATAAGTAAAGCAGGTGAAGGGCGGCAATTTTTAGGGAAAAAAAGGTTCGTAATCCATTATGTGTGTAAGACTTATGTGTGTGGTTAGCTTTAAGACACGAATTTTAATATGCAATAAGAAACTTTTTTCATCTTTCTCATGGTGGGCGTAATTCCACAACTCTCCATCTACATCTGCATGGGATCCTATATCTCTACTCGTATCCCACGATGCAATACACCACATCTCCCCCTAACTTACTACAAATGTGCTGCCAGAAGTTTTATTCCAACCCTAACCCAAACAAAACCCCCAAAAGTTCCCAGGTAAACAAAAAGTTCTTACTCACATAGGGCTAGGGTTCACAGGTAAACACTAGACAAAATTATAAACAACAGAAACACAAACACAAACCCTGACCTAACCCAAACCATAAAACCAACCCTAACTACTAGCTCAGTCCAGAAAAATATTGCCTCAATTCAAAAATATTTGCCACAGTTCAAAATATTTTCACCCGGTTAAAAACAAGCTGAACCAGTAATCAGAATTACCACGCAACATTTACACCGATTACAATATATTTCATATTCAGCCGCATCCCACATGCTTCAGTGTTTTCACTCATCCTATAGTTTTCACTCATCCTATAGTTTTCAGTGAGAACTACACAGCCAGACCATTAGCTACACTATAAGACCAAACAGTTGGCCATGCTGTTGATTGCTCAGGTAATTTCTTTTTTCAATGATTTTTTTTTCGCCGAAAAGGGTCGACGTGGCCAATAACGAGCGGTCGGTTTGCAGTACACGAAATTTTATTGCAGATCGTTCCCTGAGAACTTAATTGCATTTAATTATGTAACTGAAATGTATTCTGACCACCCGAGACTTTGGTGTTTATATAACGACTGCCACTTCACATGCAAATGTACTATAGATTACCGTGGTATGTACGGCCTCTTATTTACCACGTTTTGTGCCATCACATGGTGAAAATTGTTGTGTATTTCACGAGGCGCTACCCGAGTTAATCCACAACAATTGTGACGATGCGATGACGCAAAACGTGGTAAATAAGAGGACATACCACGGTAAACTATCGTAAATTTATTTTTCGCAACAACAAACGAGAAATAGGCAAGCGGAAGAGCCTTAAAAACGATGGAAAGTGTGAGAAACAATTTCTAGCGCGCTATCACGTACGTAATTCGTGGTGCGAGCAATGACACAATCCTTGCTATGTCCTCCTATATTTCCAATGGCAATAAGCCAATTAACTAATTTACGATAATTTACCGTGGTATGTACGGCCTCTTATTTGCCACGTTTTGCGTCATCGCATGGTCAAAATTGTTGTGGATTTCACGAGACTCTAGCCGAGTGAATCCACAACAAATGTTGACAATGTGATGACGAAAACCGTAGTAAATAATAAAGAAGTCTTTATTAATACTCCACATCAGACGTGTGAGTTTACATGTAATAATGGTATCTTGTACCAGATAGGATTACTAGCCTATTCAGCCTTAATATCAATCCCAAGCATAGCCTACGTAATAAGAGCACCTTTGTACTACCTCGATTTAATTTAGACATAGGTAGAACTGCACTGAGATATAGAGGACCATTGGCTTGGAACACCTTACCAGCCGCCCTAAAACAGGCACCTTCTGTGAATTGTTTCAAACATTATTTAAAACAGAGTAAATGTAGGATCATTTTAAACAATATGTCCTTTATGAAAGGTGCCTCTTTAATCTTACATAAGAATTCAAAGTTTATATACTAGTGACCAATTTATTATTTTTTATTATTGTACATAGTTTTCTCTTATCATTATTGTATATAGGACAGATATAGGTTTCCATTTTTAATGTTATATATTAGGTATTAGTGTAAAAGAAGTAGGTCCACATCAGCTTTGGCTGCCTATAATTTAACTTGCTGTATACCAAATAAAGTAAGTAAGTAAGTAAGCGGCCGAAGCCGTTAAACGACCGAACGAGGTAAGACTAAACACAATTCAAACACAGTTAGAAATGTTGTCCGTGGAAAAGGCTGTTCATTTTTAACTCGTGGATGCGCGCAAGCGCAGAACATGAGTTATTAGTGGGTCAGTAGCTAATTTATTCATCGTTTTATGGTGTGTAGATCGGGGACTGTCCGCATAGTGTTCGATATTCTGAAGATATATTTACGGATGTTTATGGTACGCGTCCAAGAATTGAAAGATTTGGTCATGCAAGAGATGTATTGGCGGTGCCCTCCTAATGCCAGACACTCCAAACCTGGACAGACATGGTATTGGGTCCTCACAAATCACTTAGTGGTGATGACGTAATGATGACGTCATCAATTATGTGATTTTAAGTACATGCCCATATCTCCCTCATATCTAATGTCAGACAGTTCTAAACTTGGACAGGTATGGTATTAATTTCCCACGATACACTTAGTGGCGATGACGTAACGATGACGTCATCGGTCACGCGATTTTTAGTATATACCAAAATAGCTCACTGACCATCCACGAGTTGCCCTTAGGGGCCCTATGTTTTTTTATCTTACAACTTTATGGTATGTCGAAGAGCAAGATATTTTGTCCATATATATGTCTGTTCTCCGTAGTTTCCTGTGTTCAGTTAGATGTAAAAACCAACTCAACTGTTTCCTCGCCCAACTCTCGTAGGCTCTTCAGACCAGAAACTCACTATGTACAACCAGACATTCAAATAACTTAAATTTGGCTTTTGATTATTGTTTTTACTCCGTTTTCCTGCTTCGATCAATGCTCTTTCGGCGACAGTATATTTGTTTTCGTCACACGAATTCATGACTCCAGCTGCCTGTGACCGTCAGTTTTGGCACTTTTTCGACAATTCGCTATTATCGCATTTCGGCCATCTTGTATTGAAAGCGAGGCTACTGGGTTGTCCCACCAAGCCAGGTTAACGTAGCGCTTACTATTTGCTCCACAATACACTCAGAGAAAGCACTGAATAACTATCTTAACTCATGGCTTGGTAACACTTTTGATTCCTCAGGCAAAGTCAAATTAACAACAGCCTTTGTACGCATCCTACATACTTCAGAGTTTTCACTTCTCTTATAGTTTTTAGTGAGAACTACGCAGGCTGACCATTAGCTACACCATAAGGCCAAACAGCTATCCAGGGCTACTGATTGCTCAGGTAATTTTTTTTTTTTTCGCCAAAAAGGTTCGACGTGGCAAATCACGAGCTAATCACGAGCGATTCATGCATTTTCAGTACACGATATTTTATTGCAGATCGTTGCGTCAGAACTTAATTGTATTTCTGTTCTGACCACCCGGGTATCCTATTTTTAGAACACCTCCAGACGATCGATGTCAGTTTAAAGACGACTGGCCTTTAAAACGTGTGTTCAGTCTAAAATGGCTGTCCCCTGTTTAATTTGGAGCAACAGCTGTAACAATGAACTAATAGAAAAAACGAAGAAAAATGAACTTACACTGCACGTCAATCGTGGTGTTTGTAGTGACTGGCACTTCATTGGGGTTGTTAGTGGCCTGACACTCGTAATGTCCACTCTGCTGTCTCTTGATGTTTGGTATATTTAATGTGATACTTCCTAGCCCTTGACTCTTGACAATCTTGTTACCTGCACTAACGACCTGTACCCACGTGATGTTTGGTGTTGGTGGTCCATTAGCTGTACATGGTATGTTAAGATCTTGACCTTCACTTATCATCTTACTCTGTGGCGGTTGATCATTGGCAAATAAAGGACGAACTGAAAGTTAAGTTTACAATACAAGAGATCATTAGAAAAATGTTCGAATCGTGATTCTGGTCGGCATAGTGCTTCGATGAAAAGCTAAATCAGTATCGTTGAAATTAAAGTAAACATTTGTGTTTATTGTCAGTTGAAACAAGAGCCCACTGGGATTTCACTCGGGCCACTATACATCCATACAGCCAGATACTCTTTAAGGTGAGCACACACTAGGGGACATTTTGCAGCGACATGTTACTGCATGATGCTGCAGTGTGCATTACATGTGAGTCTTGTCGCAGGGACATGTTGCACTAGGGGTGTCACTGCAACATATCCCTGCAGCATGTCCCCACAAAATGTCCCCTAGTGTGTGTCCCACCTTTATGGAGGAAGGGGTACTCCCATAAAGAAATTGTTTTCAGTGTCCAAGGGAAGCACCATTAGAAATGTAAAGGGGGGAGGTGGGACTTCCTCAAGATGCACGTTTTTTTAGGCCCCTTAGTTGTGCAAGGCAGGTTATTTCATGATATTTTGCGTTGCAGGATGTTTTATTTTGGACTACCCTTCTTCAGATTTCTGATGGTGTCTCCAATGAGATTGAAGATGAAATACACTTTCATTTTAAATCCTCTTAGTATAAATAACCAAAGGGAAGAGTTATTATCTGAATTTAGCTGTCTTCTTAGGTCTGAATTACAAAAGGATACGTGACCATCCACATATACATAGGAAGAGCCCCCCTCCCCCCGGGGGTAAATATGAGCATCACCTTTTTGAGAGATCACGAGCAATTTCATTTTCTGTGAACTGAAAATTCAAGCATGCGAGCACATTGATATTTTTATGCGAGCAAATAAATGCAGAGGATCAATTCGGCGAGCAATCCTGAATTTGGAGGGACCGTATTTACCAACCCTGGTTATAAACCCACCACAAAACCCTTGTATAAGCCCTCGGGATATAACCAGGATTGTATGGTATAATATGGTACGCATAATATTATTATTTTGTTTTACAACATACTGTTTTGATCTGAAATAAATTGGGAACCTGTCACTTTTGGATGACAGCTGTCTTTTGTTAATCTGTTAATAAGCCAGGAAACTCCATTCTGATGATGCAGGAACTGAACTTTTCACAGTGATATGACTAGAAACACCATGCAGTGCAGAATGTCCCAGGGTATTCCTCAGACTTTCTTTTCTGCCAGGTAGCCGTTTACTCAGGCAAACCTCTCACATGCCTTGTGAAGAACTGAAAATATAAAGTTAAAGTAACTTCTGCGAATTTCAGGTTCCATGTAGCTTGAAAGATTGGGAGTTAAAAATATATACCAAAAAATGAAAACAAGTAATTGATATCATTTTATTCTTAAAACATTAAAAGTAAACAAACTGCTAGATTTGATTACAATGTTAAGTGATTTTTTTTTCGGTATGAAATATATAGATACAAAACTAAAGCTAAAGTTTGAGCCTAAAGGTTTTCGTGTTAGCCCCCAGCCTGTTAAAGTCTCATTACAAACACTGAAGCAGAGAATGGAAGAAAGGAAGGAATGCTAGATAACTGAGTTACGTTACAAGGAATATCTGGATATTTAATAGAGGGAGAGCGCTTTCAGTTCAAAAAGTACCAGTCTTACGACCTTATTTTGTTTAGTTTGTATTTTTTGTAAATGTGATTTATAAGCGCTCCCCCAAGCTAGTATTGCAAACGTTATTTTCGAATTAATAAGGTTGTAGTAAATTTGTTTATGTTGATGAATAGATACATAGTGCCTTAACTTTGATATAATACCCATATTCCGTGATATTTGATATTTATAAGATATCAAATCATCAATCATAACGCCTAGATATTTTATGTGATCTTTTCTTTCCAAAGAATGGCACGATCCGTCTTTACTTTGTAATTTGATATCAATGTTTACATCTCTTTTTCTCAATGATTTTATAATTATGAAATTGGTTTAGCAAAATTTATTGATAGTTTGTTGACATCACACCACTCCTTGACTTTTTCAAGCTCAGGGTTCATTAAAACTTCAAGGTTTATCAGGTCGCGGGCCGAAGCAAATACATTTGTGTCATCTGCAAATATTCTAAAGGTTAGAACCTCGGAACAATTTGGTAGATTGTTGACATAAATTAAAAATAAAAGAGGTCCGAGCGAGCTATCTTGTGCATGGTATACCTCAAATCATTCTTTGTTTCGGGAACTCGGTATTTGCCAATGCAACATACGTACTGTTGCTATCTGTTAGCCATTGCAAGTGAAGCCCTCTAACTCCGTATGACTCTAGTATTTAAGTAATATTTCGTGGTTGGCAGTGTCAAAGGCCTTCGAGAAGTCTAGAAACACCTCACAAGTACATATTGTTATCTATTGCTTTTCTCAGGTTATCGGCAATTTCGGCTATGGCTTGTGGAGTTGAGTGGCCTTTTCTAAATCCGAATTGAAATTGGAAGAGGATATCGTGTTTTTCGATATAGCTTATAAGTTGCTTGTATACGAGTTTTTCGAATATTTGCGCGAGAGCTGATAATGTAGATATGGGACGAAAATTGGTCGGACCGTAACTTCTCCCCCTTTATCAATAGGCGTTACCTTGGGAATTTTGAGCATATTTGGAACGATACCTTGGACCAATGACTGCATGGTTACAAATTATCGTTAAATCTTCACAAATATGATTACCCGCCAAATTTATACAGTCAAACCTATATTAAGCGGTTACCCTCGGGGAATAGCAAGGTGACCGCTTAATACAGGTTTAACGAAAACACATAAAACATTATGAAAACTGCACTAAATGCCGTGTTTGATCACAATGTATATACATTTATTGTTAAAAGAACAGTAACGCCAAGAAATAATACTGTACTTTGAAAGTACGAATGAAGGCGACTCAGTCGCTGATCCAAAACTCATCCGAATAATATGACTGGCGAATTTGTTGTTATAGGCCACGTTCCCAAACTGATGGCAACTGGTTAAAATTTTTGAAGAGGCCGATGAATTCAGGAACGGTCATTGAAAGTGGAAAGCGTGTCAACAGAGGTGGTGGCTATGGTTTAGAGGTTCATTGTCTGTATCAATTCAAAGGTGACTGGCTCAGAGGGAAGCTATAGTTAAAGAGCAGTTTTATGTGCAACGTGAAAGGTCCACACAATGCGATCAGGACGCATAATAACATTCATATTACAATGTAATTATAAATGGTTCTTTAGCGAGGTGTTGCAATTGAAAGAAACTTTACATAAAGTGATAGCAAACATGTCGTAATAACCAAGGTGCATTGTCATAGGTGACCGTTTTATAATACAGTTTAAAGACAATTAACATAGGCCTATTGGGTCTCCGTAAAGGTGACCGCTTAATAGAGGTAACCGTTTAATAGAGGTCAAGTTTACGAAATCCGGGACTTTGATAAGTGACCTCTTAATAGAGGGTGACCGCTTAATACAGGTTTGACTGTACATCTCTGTGGAACACCGATGGATGACTTATCTAGCTTTATTCCCATTATTACATCATAAACTTCATGTATGTGAATACCACGGAACATGAAGCTATTTTGGAATGATTTTTTTAATATAACTAGTTCAGGATTAGCCTCATTTTGAGGAAGTTTTTTAGCTTAGGGTGCGTTTCTTTGGGAGAATCCAAAATTGGATTCATGCTCTGGATCATACGGATTTTGTGGCGCCCAAAGAAACGATGATCTGAAAACGGATTATTTTGCCATGGCAACTCCCGTTGGAATGCATGTACACGGCCCAGAAAAACCACAAAAATGGCAGCCGCCAGTAATTTTGTTTGGTTTGCCGCTAGCCACAAGTATTCTTTTCGAATCCTTTCCCAAAGAAACGCTTCGGATCATGAATCCAAGAATCCGGATTTGGATTTGATCCTTCGAATCCATTCTGAGTATGGATTCAACGGATTCAAAATCCGTTTTCGGATTTGGGTAAAGAAACGCAAAATCCATTTTTGGATTCAAGAATCCGGATTCGGATTCTCCCAAAGAAACGCACCCTAAGCTATGACCGAAGTTTATATAATGCGTATTTAATTGGTGCCAAATACTAGCCTTATCGGTATATAGCACTTGTTATTATAAAGAAACGTTTTCATTGTGGTTTGTAAAGTGGCCTTCTTGCTGTTAATAGTTACCATAACTCTTTCACTCCTAATAGTGCCATATGCATGGCACTATTACTGGTTACTTGATTGAAGGGTTTAAGTCTGACTAAGTTCAAAGAGCAAGGCCCTGAGATTTCCACACACCTTAATGTATAGACAAATGATCCTATTGAACTGCATTAGGCATATAAAAAATGAATAATTTCATCTAAATCCTCCATTCTTTGCATAAGTTAACTATAGTTGACATTATTTCACTACAGAAAAAGGGACTAAAATGACGGTTACGGAAACAAATAGTTCTCCTCAGATTCTAAATTTTCTCACAAAAATGCATATTTCATATATAATTTAGAGTTTCATGTTTGCACTAACCTCACTTTCTGCCTCCCAACACCTAAATTGACCAGAACCAAGCCATTCTGTCCACAAGCACTTCACAGCAAGCTAAATTCATCCATAACGACCGCAAAGCATGCCGGGAAATCCTACCAAACAGCGACATGGCACTTCCCCCATCTTCATTCTTCAAAATATATACTAAGTCTAAAGCCATTTCGACCTAATAGCTTCATATTGCAATAAATGGCAAGTAAATGTTGTCCAATATTCCAAAAAAGCTATGATAGGTGGCTCCAGAACCCCATTTATACAGCCCACGCTAAAGTGACAGAAGACGTCCTGGCCCATTCTACGAGTGTGAAATGAAGCTCGTTCTCCATCATAATAACATTGCACAGACTCGGTTCTTTGAAAAAGTGCTGATTGAAGCACTCATCAGACTTAATGATGTCCTCCAGCACTCTATAAATGGTGGAAAAGGCTTTAGAAAAGCCTTAAATTCTGTATTCCCCCAAACAAACTCAGTCATCCTGTACCGCTCGAGACGGCTGTATTATGATTGCACCCATTATACTGTAGCTCTATTGTTTTCGTACTACACGTTCTAAAGGTTAGGGCGTTTTGTATTGTTGGGTAAGCCAATGCTGTGGCTCGTTTCGAGCGGTACAGGATGGCCCAACAAACTTCCTTCCAGCTCCGTAGCACTGCGACGTCAACATATCCAAAATGGCCGACAAAAAACTTTGAGCCCGTATTATTGGTCAGATGAAAATTCCATGGTAACAATGGCTATATACATGTTTTAGGGGGAGGGTTCGTTTTAATGTAGAAATAGCTAAAATCAGTTAAAATCTCTTAGGAGTGAAAGGGTTAAGCAACACCTCGGGCATGGCATGTGGCCTTTGCCGTTTGTGCTACATTTTTTTTACTGAATGTTTGCATGGTGTGTTGTCAAATAATGCCATTTTTATATTCTGGAAAGGAGAATATTTTTACTATTTATTTATGAATTGAATGCAATCTGCATATGTGGCGTAGAAATGGGCGTGGTAAGTCACATGGTGGAATGTATACCAATATGCCATTAAAATAAGATCACCACAACAGAAATATACATATCTAGTGGTTATCACAAATCATTTTGATAAAGTTTAGTATTCGACCACTCCAGATACTTTAGGCCTTGGTTCTTAAAAATAGACGACCAACTGAGACATTTGATTTCTGCTCCTAGCTCCCGTCTGGAAAATAGTTACACACCAAAACTTGCTGCAAAAAAATATTCTCCGAGAACGGCAACCGGAAGTGATAGGAGACGTCATTGAGCCAAATTAGCATTATACCTCGCCGTCCATCTTGCGTCGCGGCGGTGAGTTTGGCTAGTTTGGCGGCGTATTGAGAACGTGAGTTTTCTTGGCCAATTTTATAATGAAAAACGCATTATTTTCAAAGGAAATCAAGGTTCTGATATCTAATAAGTATTTCGGATTACATTAACGAGTTCTTTAATTTGTAACTTTTTTAGTCTTTTTAGTGAGAAAACGAGCAAAACTCGATCATCGACAATGGAGTTTCCCGCCAGTGAAATTTCAGCCAGAGTTTCAAGGAACGGGTAAGAATAACTTTTCTATTCCCTTTTTTTTTCTTACAAAATTATTGGGCATTAATTATTCAAAGGAGGTATCTTTTCGATAGCCTTGCATACAAATAATCGAATTCAAGAAAGAAATTTACTTCTTATGACATTTTCTCTCTTTCAATTTGATTTTAGATCGATCATGCAGTGGTCATAAAAGCACGATATTTTACTGTGCCGAGAGGACTTATTAAGCGAACCTTATAATTACAAACCCCGAACAGTAGAGAGGGGAACGATATGGGAGAAAATAGCCGAGAGACTCAACAGCATCAAAGACCCAAAGTTCAAAGCAGTCACCAAGCGATCGATCAGAGCATTTCCAGCTTCTGCTTTCGAAATTCAAAACAAAAATGAAGACTGAGGCGTTGGCAAGTGGAGTTGAAGTTGAGGATACCGAGGTAGATAAGGCAATGGAAGAATGTTTTTGAGAAATGGGAGGCGGCAGAGGAAGAACAGCTGAATGGAACAGCCAACAAGAACAGAAAAGCTGAAGCTGACAAAGAGAGTGCCGAAGAAGAAGGCTAAATAAAAGCTGTTGAAAAACTAAGCGATACAAATAAGAGATTAGATGAAGAGGGTCAGTGTGTTTTGAAACCTAAGAGTTTAGACTATTCACACCTCAGTTTTCACAACATCTATACTTATATGTACTTGAATCACAAGAGCGACCATCGGTGCTCTGTTTGTAACTAATTTTAATAAATAACACTGTCCGCAAACTGCGAGTCTCCTGTGAGCGTATATCGGTTACCTCCCTCGTGTACCTCAGTGACCATCTATACACGTACATCCTAACTCATAAGGAAGTCGTACGACAGATACTCTTGCGAAGGTTCGAAGGGCATGGACCCAGGCCATGTCCGACGTCACAGACCAGTACAAACCACAGGGATCACATTAACCCAATCAGAAAAAAAACACAACGCCAGGGACTAGGCTGGTAAATACTATGACCACTGCGCTAACCAGACGATCCTCGCTGGGATTGTGACAAGTTTTTTAATACTTGATACTCTACCTATGAAGTTGACCGCTGACAGATCGAGCAGAAAGTATCGCTGAAACATTTCTGGTTTCGGTCGTTGTTAAATAGTGTTCTCCAAGTGTGTCACTCAATTCCATGAATGGGTTACCTTTCACACTCGAAAACGAGTCTGATGACCGGCGCAAAGTCCACGCACACGGTAAGTTCTCGAATTTTAGCAAAAAATTCCCTTCAAAACCCTCTTTTTTCTTTGCTTTGTGCTTTTCACGAAACCTTGTTCTCTTGAACCTCCAGACATATCGACTTAACTAAACCAAACAAACGAATATCTAACATAAAGAAAAATATTGTAAATAAATCTAAATTACAACCAATTAAAACTTATAGAATCAAACAAAAATACAAATACTTCATAAATTTCAACATCAATGAAAAAACCTTATTTCTTTTCAATAACGTACATAGACCCTTTTGTTTTTCCCTGCTAACAGAGGTCTCTCTGTCTTGGTAAAATGGAAAGCGAGGGAGAGAGACCGGCTCTGCCGACATCCGACGCTTTCTTTGATCAACCGCCGTCCACAATCATGGACGAGTCAAACCAGTTTCGAAAACAAGTTTTACCGGAAAAGAGATGTACGGCGCATTATCCAAGTTGCATCTCGCTGGTCAAATATTGAGTCCACTGTGTTACCAGTTTTTGCTCGTCGTTTGCATACTAATAAACGTGGGACTGCTTTCCTCTCATTGGTCAAACTCCTTAAGCATGACAAATTCAGTACTACAGGAGAAAAGTGCACTAGGGTTTGCGAATCACTCGACAATCAAACATTTTAGAACGACAAAATCCCCAAATACTGACAGGGAATGCCAAGATCATGAGTCCCTGTACCAAATTAATTAAATTGTATAATTTTATAAATTGATGTTCTGAGAGTACCAAACGCATAATTTTCAATGAAGTACCGAAGACTTTCAAGATAGCTTTCGCGCGCGCGAGACCTCATTGACAGTGCAAGAACAGGCGTTAGTTCACGTGAGATAAACACGTCTATTGTTGCCAAGGAAATTTCACGCATGCGTAAATGCCTGACAGAGAAAGCGTCGGATGTCGGCAGAGGTCACTCCCCATCGCTTTCCATTTTACGAAGACAGAGAGAGACCTCTGCTAGCAGGGGACTTTTATTTGTAAGAAATTAGGTCACTTCATTTTTGAAGCCTATGAACTACGAAATCAATCTATTACTAGAAATGGCCCTCAAAAATAGTTGATTTAGTTAAGTTAGTTAATTAAATTATATTTTACTTAGCTATAATTTTCTTTATCTTATATATCTCGTAGTCTTATGGCAATACCATCTAATATGTATATGGGGATGCTAATAAAGTTGGTTGTTGTTGTTTCACTACAAAACCAGGAAATCAGCAGAATTGGGCAAGAAAAACGGCAAACAACTCGATGAGAAGCATATATGATTACCAAAAATGCGCCTGTGATCAGCCTCGCTTTCGAGTGCGACTCAAAATCACACTGTGATTCCCTCGTCAGGTGTCGTATTCGTTGAAGGCGTTCTGTTAGTATTAATGTTAAACTTATATTTACTATTCGCCACTATTCGAGTTTTCCAAAAACCCGGTTCATGAGTAGTATTTGAAAATAGCAGTTTGTTCTTTTTTGTAAAAATACTTTGGTAAAATTTCAACCAAAATGACGCTCACGAGCATGATTTCTCCGGTCAAATGCACGCATGCGCAGCAATCAGAAAACATCTCATGGTTTACTTTTAAGTAAAATAGATTACATCATACCTGTAACAATGAGCTCAACTTTGTCAGTTAAACTAACTGAGACCTTGTACTTAATGTTACATCCATATAGCCCATTATCAGCCGTGGTCACATTGGAGATGACCAGTGTGGCTGTAGACTCCACAGATACTCGTGATCCATACCGAGCAGGGTAACTCGCAGCTTTACTTCGTTTTCTGTCAAATTTGTTCTCGTAAATAAGATCCACAGGATTACCACCACTGAATAGTACCCAGACTGGTGAGTAATATGCTAGATCAGCAATCCTGTTATCCACGGTATAGTTCCACACAAACCTAGCGGTGGATCCACTCGATACATACAGCACTCGTGGAGGAAGCTGAGTGAAACGTGCTGCTCCCTCTTAGTACATGTAAATGAAGTACACAAATGTTATTCGTCTATCTTTCACACAGAGAAAACAAATTGGGGTCATTCAACGGACAATTAACGACATGTGATTTTCATAGACTGTGACCAGTCGAACACCCGTACCAAGTTTTTTATAATTCTAACGACCCTCAAGGAACAATAATATTGAAAAGAAGGTAATATTAAACTACAGAATTGAAGAAAATTGTGGCTGAAATGTACAGCATGTATGTATGTGTAGACAGACAGACAGACTTTATTCATTAGCTCTTTGCACTACATTGCGATGCTGCTTTCTATGTTCACTAAGACTAAATAAAACATTTGACTTAAAATACGAGAGGCTCTTCCAAATTTATAAGCAGCTAAAGACACAGGCAAGTCAATGCCCCAGTGCGATGCTGCTTTCTATGTTCACTAAGACTAAATAAAACATTTGACTTAAAATACGAGAGGCTCTTCCAAATTTATAAGCAGCTAAAGACACAGGCAAGTCAATGCCACAGTGCGATGCTGCTTTCTATGTTCACTAAGACTAAATAAAACATTTGACTTAAAATACGAGAGGCTCTTCCAAATTTATAAGCAGCTAAAGACACAAGCAAGTCAATGCCCCAGTGCGATTTCTGCTCTCTATATGTACATGTACACTAAGGCTAAATAAGACAATATGCGACTTAAAATACTAGAGGCCCTTCCTAATTTATAAACAGCTTAAGACACAGGCAAGTCAATGCCCCAGTGCGATGCTGCTCTCTTTATGTACACTAAGACTAAATAAGACGATATGCGACTTAAAATAATAGAGGCCCTTCCTAATTTATAAACAGCTTAAGACACAGGCAAGTCAATGCCCAGGTGCGATTGCTGCTCTCTATATGTACACTAAGGCTAAATAAGACAATATGCAACTTAAAATACTAGAGGCCCTTTCTAATTTATAAGCAGCTTAAGACACAGGCAAGTCAATGCCCCAGTGCGATACTGCTTTCTATGTTCACTAAGACTAAATAAAACATTTGACTTAAAATACGAGAGGCTCTTCCAAATTTATAAGCAGCTAAAGACATAGGCAAGTCAATGCCCCAGTGCGATGCTGCTTTCTATGTTCACTAAGACTAAATACAACATTTGACTTAACATACGAGAGGCTCTTCCAAATATATATGCAAAAAATAATTCTCTTGGTCTACGACGTCTTGCTGCCCTGGATGGCTCACTAAAGCTTGGTAATTTCCTGGATCGTAATTATTGACCAATGCAACTATTGCTTCAGCAATCCTCCTAGCTCCAGTGATGCCAAACAAGGTTCTGTTCAGCGCGAAGTTTTTGCCCGAACCAGTCTTCGGGTACACACTCCCCATTTTTCCGCCACCAATACGCCGCATTCACAGAGCGAATTTCGTCCTTGAGATGTTCAAAAGACGTATTCTTCAGAAATTCCAACACTCTTCCCCACGTACATTACTTGATAGACCAAACCAGTGCTGTTTAGCTGCATGGGAGCGAAGCTGGAGCGGGAGATTATACATCTCGTCTCAAATAAGCTCAATTTGCCGCTGAAATGCTTTTTTCTGACCTCTGGTTATGTATTAACAAACTCTTATTACAATTATATAAAAGTTCAATTACCAGTTAAAGTTGTTGACAGATAGGTAAACCACAACGGCACATTCATGAACACGCTGTGCTCGTGTTGACTGTTGTCGATGAAAGATTTTGCTCTGTAATCTAATTATCTGCTGGCGTCATACGAGTCGAGCTAAGCTCCTCAGCGGCGGGCGGCGGCGGGCGGCGGGAAAAGCCGAATAATCAACTATCCGAAGTTGACTAAAAAACCTTATTAGTGATTCTTCGTTCTAAAAAGCCGAGTGACTCTAAGAATATTAAAATTAGTAGGATTAACTTGTCAACTGGGAGATCAAGATCTGTTTGAGCATCTTCGACAGAGTTTGTTGATCTATAAAGTATAGCCAGTCATCGGCAAATAATTTAATGTTAGATGATGTTCCCTCCATGTCATTAAGGTGATAATTAATAAGAACAACAGAGGTCCCAACACAGCCTTCCTTGAGGTACTCCTCCCCATCCAAAACCACTCTTTCACAGCGCTGAGACAGCCAATTAAAGTTCTCACCCAGCAATGTAGTTGGCTTGGGAGACGGTATGAATGTATATGACGTTTATTATCTTTCCTTTTGTATTGCATTTGCTTGGCTACAAATAAACTTGTTGTTGTTTTAAAATGGCGGACGACAACAACGAAAGATATCAGAATAGATGGATAGTCTCTGGAAATCACTGGTTCAGGCACAATTCACACTAACCTACAAACCCTTGCTGACATATGATATTCAGGCTGCATTTAGTATTCCAGTGGCTAAAAGATAAGTGATTTAAATTGTAATCATTCTATACATACTTATTCCGGAATACGTTCAATCGAACGCATCCTAAGTTTGGATATTCTGTGAAGTCGACGGTCCTTAATTATTATTTCAACCAGTTGTTCGTATTAATCATTCTAACGCTTTAGTTTGTCAAGTACGAGGCCCATTCAGTCATACTAATAAATAAAACAATCATTTAATGCACATATGTACTTACCATTCTGAACAGGAAGTAAAATAAATATCGCTACAACACGGAGAGATGCAACGCTTTTCAAGCGAATAAAATCGGCATTCATCTCAGAAGGTACTCTGCTACGTAATTAGTACACTTGACTAGAAACAAATTTCTTTCCTAGGGAGCAAAATGATCGAATTCCTTTCTTCAAATCGTCCCTTCGACACGATTCTGTAAACAAATTTCAAATTAACATTTTGAATAATTGTCATTTGTAACTAGAACAAAAGGTGGAGAGTTCAGTGGATACCGTCACACAAGTGTGTTTCATTTGTTTTATCCACCCTTGACAAAGAATGAAGATATCGGGCTGAAGGATGATTTATGATTTCAGCTTACGACTGCGACATCTGAAGGTAACTATCAGCATTATAAAACAGCAATAGGCTGTCGTGAGGCTTCAAAGTATTGGTTACGGATTTATTAGTGTCGAGAGTGTGGCGTTAGCAGTCGCGATAGACGTTATCTGAAATTGTGCCGTGTAGTATGACCTTTTTCCGGTTTACTTGGAAATTATGCATATGAATGGCTTATAAAACACGTTAATCTAAGTATCTCAAAACTGCAGATAACTACTGATACGTGCGTCACTGATGCACTACATGTACAGTACACATCTAGATTGTAGTCCCAGGCCCCGCGTTTAGGAGGCTGGATAGGAATACTTCGTCTATACAGAGCAAAATAAAAACACCCAGGAACGCCGGAAGCAGGCTACGTTTTGGTGAACTGCACCTTAATTAAGATACTATATTTCAAAGGCAATTCCTCTGCTCTTTCAGAATAACTGCTTTTGCACCTTGAAGACAGGATGCGCGTGCGCAATGTGGTGTCTATGCTATCAGTAGATAACTGTTGATAGCCGACTTTCGATATGCATGCATTACTTGTCACGCAAAACGATTCAGTTCAACATGATTTTTTTTTTTGCGTTCCAGGATTTTCCAGGACTACCCTTCTTCAGATTTCTGATGGTGTGTTCTCAATGAAATTGAAGATGAAATACACTTTCATTTGAAATCCTCTTAGTAATAACCAAAGGGAAGAATTATTAGCTGAATTTAGTAGTATTTAGGAGTGGCCGGTAGCGCGGTCACTTTCATTCTCTGCTCCCCTAGTATATATGTAACTTAATATTTTTGTTTTTCTCGTATGTAAATTAATGAAGTTGAACTTTAATTTTACTGTAAACACTACACATTTACAATTTAGTGTGCTGTTCTGTTATACTGCAGGTTCCGAGTACTAATACATGATTGTCTCAAATGTATGTTTATATTTGTACCATATTATAAGTTGTATCCTGTCCATCCTGTGATGGAGCTATATATCACTATATTTCTCTACTGTTCTTTCTACCCTGCGGCTCTTTATCGCAGCTCGCTGTCTTGCGGCTCTTTCTCCGCGGCTGTACCCTCTGGAAATCATGTTAATTGTATTCGTGGTCAATTTGTGTACCTCTGTGTAACTTTATCTGCTGTTCTTGCTATACATGATGAGCCATTACGAGTCCATCTTTGTATTTGTTGGATTAAAGATTATTAACTGAAATGCCTGTTGGCTATCTCTAATTAAAAGCTTTACCTCATTCCCAAAACTTCAGTCTGCTCATTAGTACAGAACTACATTTGTATAAAGGGAATTGTTGGAAGCCTTTCATTTCTTGAACCAAAACCTCGGCCGTGAGAGGTTTCTTGTTTAAGTTTACCTTGAGAGTTGAATATTGCTTGGCTCATCATAAATTAATTCTGTGCTGAGTGTGTATTTCTGGCTTCGTGTTGGCGAGTGACAGTGTTGCTCTCACAGTTCAGGAGTTCAGATGTCTTCAGACTTCGACAGAGTATAGTAATCCATAACTGCTCAACCACAGTATATGTATTTGCTAGTAAATCGCTCAGTATACTCAGTGGCCGGTAGCGCGGTGACTTTCATTCTCTGCTCCCCTAGTATATATATGTAATTTAATATTTTTTGTTTTTCTCGTATGTAAATTAAGTAGTTGACCTGTAAACATTACTTATTCATGTAACACACGTGTGCAATTTAGTCTGCTGTTCTGTTATACTGCAGGTTCCGAGTACTAATAGATGATTGTCTCAAATGTATGTTTATATCTGTTCCAAATTATAAGTTGTATCCTGTCCATCCTGTGATGGAGCTATCACTATATTTCTCTACTGTTCTTTCTACCCTGGGGCTCTTTGTCAAGTTCGCCTCTTTCTCCGCGGCGTCTGTTCTCTCTATAAAACATCTGGAAGTCATGTTAATTGTTAATTGTAACTTTAGCTGCAGTTCTTGACGAGTCCATTACGCCGTCCATATTGGTATTCTGTTGGATTAAAAGATTATTAACTGAAATGCCTGTTGGTTATCTCTAATTAAAAGCTTTACCCTCATTCCCAAAACTTCAGTCTGCTCATTATATTACAGAACTATAAAGGGAACTGTTGGAAGCCTTTAATTTCTCGAACGAAAACCTCGGCCGTGAGAGGATTCTTGTTAAGTTTACCTTGAGAGTTGAATATTGCTTGGCTCATCATAAATCTGACAATGCTGAGTGTGTATAATTTCTAGCTTCGTGTTGGCGAGTGACAGTGTTGCTCTCACAGTTCAGGAGTTCAGATGTCTTCAGACTTCGACAGAGGAAAGTAATCCATAACTGCTCAACCACACTATATATATTTGCTAGTAAATCGCTATATTTCGATATAAATCAGCTATTCAGTATACCTGTATAGTATAACATACACATGTCATGATACGAGATCGGTAAACCAGCCAAAAACACGGTCAAAACTATTTTAGTGTTGGCCTACCGATCACGTTGTTTGCGCTGGTATATATAATGACCGAGAGTAAAATAAAATGTGGCATAAAACCTACGAAACGTACCTCAAACAAGAATAGCGTCCGTAGAATCTCAAGATGGCAACTGGACTAAAGAGAAATCTATTAGCGCCACGAGGTGCGCGCATACAATTAATGCATAATTTAACGCATGCGCAGAAATTTAGTTGCACCGAACAAAAAAAAACGGCCTGCAGATTAAGACTCGGGAGGCCAAAGGCCTGGCCTGAGTAATAACGGCCTGCAGATTTAGACTCGTGCCTGCCACAGGCAGCTCGAGTAATAAGCCTGTAATTCTCTCGAAGCTTTGGAGTTACGGTTAAGGTGGCTCGCCTGGATTTTCCAGGGACGCACCATACCCAATTTGAACGGCTGCTACTCCACTGTCAGAGCACGGTCGAGCTAGCCACTTCACCTATTTACTAGAAATAGAATAAACTTTCCAAAAATGTAGGTTTGTTTGACATCGGTGTTACCATAGCAACACAGCGTTGACGTCATGTGTTTTACATATCAGCAATTTTCTCGAAATCTAGACCTAAACTTTTAAAACGACCTAGTGTCCCTTGTAGTCTAAATGTAGGCCTTCAAGACTGAAAAGTTAAAAAAAAATTGTATGAGAGCGTTTTCGAAATAAAATGGGTTGAATATTTTCATTCAAAAAATAAACAATTCGCCTTACTTCATGTTTAGTCGTCGAGAACTGTGTGTTCCGGACCGATTCAAACGCTGTTTTTAGCATATTTCATACCTGTGACATAGGACTACTTGCCATGAAAATTTCATTCTATTTGCTTTATTCGATTCCAGAATAATAGGTAATGTAATAAATATGCTCATTTTACTCAGAATAGTAATGTGTTTGCTAAGGAAGCTGTAATTCGAAAACTAGTCGATAAATATATTTTTTAATCTTTTCACCTGAAATTCAACATGTACTACCCTTGCCCTGTAAATTTCAAGAGCATGGAATCATTTTAAGGGCGCGAAATAAAAACAAAAACACAGGGAACTTTTACATTCATCCACGCAAGCTTCATTGCTGTATCATTTTGTTTGTAGCTTGTGTCTTTCCGAAATTTCTCTTTTGTCTAGATTCTACATACTTGTGTGCTTTTGAACTAACAAGTTTACCATGCACGCTTGCTACACTTCGCTAATGCTCGGAACGCTCGTGCAAATTTTGTTTTTAGTACAATAGTCACGCTGCCAGTTGTAACGCTGTTATAATATTTATTTACAAAAGGTTTTATAATATCACTAATACAAAATATCGTTTTTAATTTATATTTAGAAAATGTGGTCTAGACGTCACGGGCACTCTTTCCCGATCCGGTTACTAAAAACACACTTATTCAACATTATCATCCCGCACTGCCAAGCTTCATGGTTTAACTAATTTGCATGTCATTGTCCTAAGAACAGAATTTGCACGAGCGTTCCGGCGGTAGCGAAGCGTAGAATGCGTGCATGGTAAACTTGTTAGTTCAAAAGCACACAAGTATGTAGAATCTAGACAAAAGAGAAATTTCGGAAAGACACAATCTATAAACAAAATGATACAGCAATGAAGCTTGCGTGGATGAATGTAAAAGTTCCCTATGTTTTGTTTTTAATTCGCGCCCTTAAAATGATTCAATGCACTTGAAATTTACAGGGCAAGGGTAGTACATGTTGAATTTCAGGTAAATGGATTAAAAAAAAAAAATCGACTAGTTTTCGAATTACAGCTTCCTTAGCAAATACGTTACTATTTTGAGTAAAATGAGCATATTTATTACATTACTTATTATTCCATAAACCGAAATCGAATAAAGCAAATGGAATGAAATTTTCATGGGAAGTAGTCCTATGCCACAGGTATGAAATATACTAAAAACAGGGTTTGAATAGATCCGGCAAACACAGTTCTCGACGACTAAACAGGAAGTAAGGCGAACTGTTTATTTTTTGAATGAAAATATTCAACCCATTTTTTTTCGAAAACGCTCTCATACAATTTTTTTAAACTTTGCAGTCTTGAAGGCCTACATTTAGACTACAAGGGACACTAGGTCGTTTTAAAAGTTTAGGTCTAGATTTCGAGAAAATTGCTGATATGTAAAACACATGACGTCAACGCTGTGTTGCTATGGTAACACCGATGTCAAATAAACCTACATTTTTGGAAAGTTTATTCTATTTCTAGTAAATAGGTGAAGTGGCTAGCCCGACGGTGCTCTGACAGTGGAGTAGCAGCCGTTCAAAGTGGATATGGTGCGTCCCTGGAAAATCCAGGCGAGCCACCTTAAGTTGCCATACGTGGGAATTGTTTTGTGAAAGTTGTTCTGTTTACCATCCCGTCCACGATGGATTAATGTGTAAAATTTCGCAGTACTCAAGCGGCACGGCTTTTAATTGATACCATCTCTACAAACGGAGACACTTCCTGTGTCTTTATCAGCATCAGGGGACTGACTACAATGACGGTAAATATCTTTGTTTCTCCTGTTATCAGTTGTTTCCAGCCTGTGAGGAGATCTTGGGAACGGCAACCGGTATAAAATTAAACCTTCGAGACAAAGTTTGTGTGCAGGCTACATAAGACTAATATTTGAGAAGAACTATAAAGCGCCTTACATTGTTTTATAAAATCCATTTAATTCGAACAAGATACATTTTAGACTTTGGTCTACATAGTGTCTGTGTAAAAATAGAGCAATTTATGTCTGTCTGTCTGTCTTTTAGATACCAAATCGCTGTTTAAAAGTTAATCAGTGGAGTCATTGGGGGAACGAAGTCGAGTTTAGAGAAAATGGGAAAAGTTTCCCTGGTAGTTAGTGCGTAAAAACGTACGGCTTACTCTTCGTCAAAACATGGTGCGGAGACTGGGTCGAGTTTTATTGTGGAATCCCATCCCGTGACGTTGGTTGCAACCGTTTGTTTTTTCCGCTTCCTGATTTCTATTCATTCAGGCGATTTTATAAATTTGACAATATGTCAAGCAATTCGAGTGATTCAGGATTGAATGTTTGAATCGATTTCAAGGCTGTTTCGCCATCTTGTGTTGGTTGAGATATATGTAACCAACGTGACGTCATTTCGGCCGCGCGATTTGAAGACCATTTTATAGAGAGCAAAGTAGGGCAACTTTCACGGCTTGTAAAATCGTCAATTTTCCCTCGAAGTTTCAAGCTTTGGAATATCTTTAAAATACTAAACATTACAAATATGCGATTTATTTTGTTTGCTTCATATACAAGCACTTTAATAAGTTTCCTTTTTTACACCGAAAGTGCAGGATGTTTTCAGTATTTGGAAAATTGTAAAATGTTGGACTTCGGGATTGAAAGAGTTCGGGATAAAGGTTGTTGATACGTATTCAATCATGCATTGCTTCAAATGACGATAAAGATCAATAATTTAAGTAGTCTGATCTGAATCACGTCTCATCTGTGGTTTGGAGGGCAGAAGTTTCGTTGGTGGCTTTTGTTACTGAAGACATGCTCGAGAATCCCGCGACTTTCGCTCGACAGACGCGCTCCTAAAGTCGCCCATACAAAAGAGACGCTGGACAACTTTACTGCTAGGAGGAGTTATGGGTCGTTATACGCTTTTGCCTTCTGATTGGCCCTCTTTCTTGTGTTAAAAAAGATGGCCAATCAGAGTCCAGTCATATATTTATTTCAGTAAAAGTTCACACTTTTGGCAAAGTCCGGTGTTCAAAGACAACCGCCATCAGTATGTCTATAAATCGCATCACAAATAGCAGAGTGATGTATTGTTTGGAAGACCTAAAGTCCTGGCAAGTATCTTAATTGTGCTTCTTTCCTCGGTTTGAAACAAATTTTCGAAACTAAAACGGATTATCTGGCGATCTGTTTATCGTGTCGTGTCTGGTTTTAAAAGCGATGTTTCGTGTTGATACACATTACAATTGTTATGCTAATGTACCAATCATGGTTTCAAAAGGCCGCTTTGTGTCAGGAACCAACGGATCTCTGGCTGGACGTGCAGTGAACATCGCTATGTCACGATTTACACGCTTGAATGCGGATCACGCCTCAGAACTTGTCCTAACAGTAAACCTCTTCAGCGGCTGTTGTGTCTGGGTGACTTTAGGAACGCAAGCAAATCCGCTGGATTTTCGAGCATGCTCTGAAGAGGAACTGATTTTCCACCATGCGTTTAACAATGACTTAATGCTGAATGGTGACGAAAAATTGGGACGAAAAATAGGGAGATAGAAGAGAAGTGGACAAAATAAAATCTTAGGACATAAATTAAAAAGTGATCGTAAATTCCCGACGTCTCAGCTATATACAACCTTCTTCAGGGGAAATTCGTAACTAAATGTTTGTTTTGGAGAACTTTTAAGTTCATGGCAGCTAAAAAAATAGGACCATTAAAGTGCCCCTAAACCCTTTTGCAATTTTTATATATATGAAACTTTGAAAGGCTTTGAGTACTTCTGCGAAGAAATTTACGGCTTACAGAGAATACTCTATGTTCTATGCTTGTTTGAAATGGTGAAAATTTGACCTTTCCTGACCCATGACCAGGTAAGAAAAAGACTGGGTCGATTCCTGATCTTACGTCATCCAATTCATTCGGCTTTGCAATAACTTGAATAAATATTTAGCATTTTGTCTAAAATATCTGTTTTCTTTACTAAAAACTCACAGACTGTGTATATTCTCTATATATCGATGCTGTTGTGATAGAAAGGCGCCATGGACAATAATACTTCAACTTACGTCAACAAATGATTTTACTTTTACTTTTCTCCTGCTATAACAAAAATATAATGTCGAGATACAGAGTTTGGTAAGTTTGTCAGTTCTTTTTATCGCGTATAAGCTAAAAACCACGTGTTCACTTCATCCTACTCAAGCGTTATTATAAGTATGCAGCTTTTCATATTGGGAGAGAATGTGTGTATTAAATAATGAAGCTTCTGAGTGGCTGTTCTGGATATTTCTTGAACTGGAGCCTTGGTTGGGTGAGACATGTTGACGATCTGACCTTGGAGGTAATCTGGTGGATGGACTCAGTGGCTGGTAGATACATTGTGGTTGCTCTGAAGAGGTAGCGGGAACACAGCTTGCCTCACGCGCTTTGCTTGATTCAGGGTTAGCAATTTTATCCTCTAGGTCTTTGTTCCTCCGATATTCACGGGTAGAGGTACCAACTGGTTCATACTCGTCATTGTTAATTGGTGGTGCTTGTACATGTGATGACAGCGAATGGGCAGCAATATTTTGTGATGAAAGAGGGTGTTCCATTTCAATTGCGTTCTGAAAAAAAAATGGTAAGCATGTATATGCATTTAATATATGTAACATAGGAGCATCATGGTCCTTTTGCAAAATATATAGCCATAGCCAAATAAATAAAAAATATGAAGAGGAACACAAACGTGTACAACTTACATTGTATATGGGATTATCATTTCAGGTTTTGAAGACGCTCTAACCGTAAAAAAACATGATTATTTGAAAATGTGTGCTTGCTAAGAACACTAGAGAAAGAAAGAGAAAAAAAATGTACACTGACAGATCTGAAGTCATAAACGCTTTTCTAGAACATACTTTTTATTTTAGTGAACATTTCTGGTAAAATTAATAGTTCTGCACAACAGACGTCCCAGCAAAAGCTATAAACAACGAATGCAAGACAGCGGGCAACTCAACACCACTGAAGATATCGAAAACGCAACATACCTCTATCGAAATAGAAGCGAAGGCAAGAAAATAGCAACAAAAACAACAACTAACTATCAATTGAAATTCTTAATCGTACCTTGTAGCTTCTTTTGATTTTTTTCCTGTAAAGCAAATATGTTTTGGAAAACATTAATGTTTATCTCATAATGGTCACGAACCAAAATCATATTAGTACATGAGAAGTGATAATTGTTTTATTGCTCAATTTTTCTAAACTTCTTAACAATAGATTAGCACATAAAATAGCAGCTGATAATTACACAATAAGACGCCGTCAGTGACACGACTACATTGTATATTTAGGCTGCGCGCGCAACCTACATATGATACCTGTTCTCAGCTAGAGAATCAGAATTGAAATTGTGACGAAAATGAATAATAATTATTATTATGGCCATGATAATTTCGTTGTGATGCTAAATCACATCCAGTAATTGCTTCAGTGTTATAACTTCTTCAGATTTATCATTCTTTCAGCTCAGATTAATGATTCTGATTATTATCCTGATGTAATTTCAAAATGGCGGTTGGTACCGGTTCTCCTGTTGCATGAAATATAAAGTATTGTTACATAGCCATAACTTTTCCAGACACAACGCACGCTCTCATTGGCTGATTCAGGGTGATGTGACAGTCATGAAAATCTAATGTTTCAATTGATGAATTGTTGCCCGCCATGTGATCACATCGTGACAGAATATGGTGTGATGTGTCGCGCGCGCCACTGGCTAGCTAAAGGCGGGAAATATTTGTTTACCAAAATGTCTAGATCTTCATCAAAAGCTAACCACTTTTCTTCGAAAGAAAGCATTCAAAATGGAATCAGCTCCAAAGAAACAGTTTACATCTTTATCAAGCGCAAGAGAGAGAAATTGGTAGCTAAAAAAGGATGCAAGAAAGACACAAAATGATGCTAAAAATGCCGAGGCGACGTTGGCGTTTTGAGTTGAAAAGCAGCTTCCCGAAGAGAAGACGACAAACCTCGCTCGTATCGAGTAGTAAAACTTATGTCTATATAACATATCACTTAATGACTGTCACCTCGGGAATCAGTGAGTTTCGTTTCCCCTCGAGGATCTCGGGGAAACAAAACTCACTGATTCCCGAAGGGGCAGTCATTAAGTGTTTATTGTAAACGCGAAGAGACGTAGTCAAGTTTCGCATTAAAGAATTACCGCTGGATGTGATGGGATTGACTACAGACGAATTTACTCAACGTTAATCTCATTCTGATGTTAAATATTCATAAATACCAGTGTCAAAATGGGATATTCATGCACAACACTATGTATCGTTGTAGTTTGAACTGCTGCAGCTTTTTGCTGGTAGTTGTGAATATTTCAGTTACATCAGAATGAGACTAACGTTGAGTAAATGCGTCTGTAGTCATCGCATCCGATCCAGCGGTTACTATTGAATGCGAAACTGGACTATTGATTGATATATATGTCAAACCTATTTAATGTACAGATTAAACAAGAAGAATTATATTAACAAGTACAAGGAGTAGGGTTATAGCCACACATATAGCGAGTACAGCTGCACATGCATGGAAGGGAACAAAAACATATTTCACAATAAGGTATTGAGCCGCGGCCCATTTTGATAAACAAACGTTTACGGTGTATAATATGATATCGTACCATATTTGGCAAGAAAATCACTAAGAAATAACGGAATGAAATTACGAGCTACTTCTTAATGTCACTAATTCTATAGATTGTACTGAGTATTCTACAAATATAAAGTTTTGTATGTAAGGTTTACGGCTAAATGCAAAAGGAAAATATTTTTTCCACTAACTACAGTGATCGAGTTCTGCAATTGAGTCACATGTAGTGAAACCTTATTTACACTTACTATGATACCAGTCTTCCGTTGTTTTAGCGCTGGAAGTCGCGGAACCTGTGAATAAATGAAAACCAAAATAAGGCATGCATGAAACATTGTTTTGGTATTAGTCTTTGCATCCAACAGTAAATACCGTTAGTAACAGTTCTTCATCACCAGACTACCCTGTGATCGACACGTAGACACGGAAAACTAGAGGGTATTTCGTATGAGTGGGACAAATACGGCATGTCAGTAACGTTACCGTAACTGTACTATTACTGTACCGTAACTCTGTAATTTGATTGGATCAGAAAGACAAAAACAATAGGGAAACCATTTCAACGTTACGACATGCCGTACAGTAACCTCATACGAAATTCACTCTTTAGTAGTACAAGTAAGTCATGGGTACGGTGGTCATGGAGGCTTGGAGAATTATTAATGCTCACTAAAAATAATATTATGATAATATTATGATAATGATAAATCAGCAAATTCAGCCAGCTTCAGAAGACTATCTACGGGGAGAGAAGTGTAACTATATACATAGAGGTCGAAAGCATGGATTGACAAGAACAGGACTATAACTTTGGGAGTCATGGGGAATACGTACGGGGGAGGCTCTCCATAGGTTTTTATATTACTTTGTGGGAAAGAGAAATAATAGTTTGTTGCTAAAAATCTAAACCATGCAATGTTGTCAGTTGCAGGTACAATAGCTACAGGAAATATTTATATATTTAATGAGCAGCAAGCAGATTTTCAGCTTATTGAATGTTTCTCTTGCAAACAACCCCAAGTAGAAGGAATGAATTTAGGTGTACATATTAATTTTATCGGTGAGGTCCTTACGCAGTAGCGAATGAGACATTCAAAGATGGTCAATGCACTGTTTATGTAGTTAACCTAGGATTATTTAGTGGTTATCGCAACATTTATGATCATATTTCTCTCGTTTCGAAACCACTGAAACCATGCAGTCGATATTCTCGCACGCTATTTTGGATAGTGGACGCCATTCGCAACGTAACACTTGGTTTATTTCTCACACTTCAAATGTGTACATATTGTTATAGTATAACATTAACAGCTATGAATCCAACGCAGATACGTTTATGCTGGCTAAGAGTTACATGTATAACGTCTAATTATAATAATAATAATTTATTTACCGTCGGTAACGCAGGAAGTGGTTGCCCAATCTCCCGAGCCAGGGGCTCATGATATAAACGCTCGACAAACGCTCGAATATACGTCTGATATATCGATCACTATAAACAGCTATTGAAGGGCGGGAGGGTGGGTCTCTAAAAACTGTGGGTTGCACAATGGCTGCAACGAAAACTGCTGGTCATGTGACCCATCTTTCCCGCCTTTCAGTTCTCGCACCAGGTATGGTCGTGTGCGAGAAACGACTTCTCGCTTCTTTCGTACCTCAGCCAGCGAGAAGTATAATATTTCTTGAATACATACCTTCTGTCGAGGTAGTCTTCAATGTAATAGAGCACGCCTAAACATCACTCTGAACACTCTCTCCATACTCATTTGATGCTGTAACAAGGAACTTGTGCATCGTTCCAGGCATGAGATCTTGTACTGTATACCTTAGCGTTGAAGTGTCTGTAATATTATGAACCATGATCCAGTTTGAAGACTTGTCATTCTTATAATAAATCGTATATCTCAGGATGGCTCCTCCATTATCGTCAGGTGTGTTCCATTCTAACTCAACTGATATGTCTCTTCTGTTTCAGAAAGGTGACATGTAATATTTGGTGCTGTAGGAGGACCTAATAACGATAAGCGAAAAATAAAATTAATATTAAGCATAGTAAAAAAGGGGAAAATCTTCTCTTAGAAACCTATAGCTAGTTTTAGCTCATTCTCTTACGGAATATGTAATATTAATCGACATGAGGAAATATATCTGCTGATGTATAAGGCATAAAGCTCACGGCTGGATGACCAACAGTAATTCATAAATGCAAATAAATTCATAAATGCAAATAACAACTGAAATATTGTAAGCTGAGGCAGGTAAAACTGCCCGCTCAAAACTCGAAGTAACACTAGCGTATCCCATAGTTTCAACCATCACCTTAAGCCCTGCGAAATGGTTCTCTAGAAAAAACAGGGCAGGAAAATGCTACTGAATTAAGAGAGAGTTAGGGCGAGGCAGTGCAAGATGTATTGGAGTAACTTATTTAACAAACCTTGTTTTTTGGTAGTGATAGTATTTCTGGATGGATTATCATAACCAACAACATTCCTGGCATACACCTTCACCACGTACTCAGTGTTCTTGTTCAGTCCTGAGATGACAATTGAAGTACCCGTGATTCCCTCTCGTGTTGTGATGACCTCCACCTTGTAGTCAATAAAAGGACTTCCACCATTAGCAACAGGATGGGTCCACCTGACAATTAGAGATGACGCTTTGACGTCGGTATCTGTCATCGTGATCACTGGCGATCCTGGTGGAACTAAATTACATACGAGCACTATCAGATGATGATAATAAGAGAGATAGCAAGAACATTAATAGTTATTATATTAATCAACAACATTGCTCCTGGAAACGTTTTCCTGCGCGCGAATATGATAATGCATATTCAAGTTACAGCTCTCAGGAATTGAAAACCACCCGATTGCGGGATATACAATTGATTTGCTTTATTACTTGATTATCATGTACATGCTGTGAACGGGAAGCTAAAAAGAGATCAAATATATAAATTTCAGTCGTAGTTACAAAAGATAATCCTAAATTTAATGTAGTATTTTTACTTGCTAAACTTATAATGTAGTATTTTATTAACTTGTTGCGCACTACCCGGTTCATTATGTGTTTCGATTTTCTTGCACATGCACTTCTCGGGTAATGTGTTTGGACATTACTACACACTACCAGGCTGTTGTGTTTGGCAGTTATTGCACACTACCAGGCTAATATGTTTGGCAGTTATTGCACACTACCAGGCTAATATGTTTGGTAGTTATTGCACACTACCAGGCTAATATGTTTGACAGTTATTGCACACTACCAGGCTAATATGTTTGGCAGTTATTGCACACTACCAGGCTAATATGTTTGGCAGTTATTGCACACTACCAGGCTAATATGTTTGACAGTTATTGCACACTACCAGGCTAATATGTTTGGGAGTTCAGTTGCACACTACCAGGCTAATATGTTTCACAGTTATTGCACACTACCAGGCTAATATGTTTCACAGTTATTGCACACTACCAGGCTAATATGTTTGGGAGTTATTGCACACTACCAGGCTAATATGTTTGACAGTTATTGCACACTACCAGGCTAATATGTTTGGCAGTTATTGCACACTACCAGGCTAATATGTTTGGCAGTTATTGCACACTACCAGGCTAATATGTTTGGCAGTTATTGCACACTACCAGGCTAATATGTTTGACAGTTATTGCACACTACCAGGCTAATATGTTTGACAGTTATTGCACACTACCAGGCTAATATGTTTGGCAGTTATTACGCACTACCAGGCTAATATGTTTGACAGTTATTGCACACTACCAGGCTAATATGTTTGACAGTTATTGCACACTACCAGGCTAATATGTTTGGCAGTTATTGCACACTACCAGGCTAATATGTTTGGAAATTATTGCACACTACCAGGCTAATATGTTTGACAGTTATTGCACACTATCCGGGTAATGTGTTTGGGAATTGTTGTACAGTTTCAGCCTAATGTGTTGAGTGGTTATTACGTACTTGTTCATGCAAGAAATCAAAAGTAAATTTGCCTCAACTTAAGGAAATGTTTTGTAAACGATGTGTTAAAATATGCGTAAAACAGTGAAAAGGCGCGACTATACGTACACCACTGGGTGACATTAATGAAATATTCATCATGTCCAACGGTGTTTACTGCACTACATTTGTACTGGCCATAGTCTCCACTGTCTTGGGTTGTTCGCACTGTTACTTTACTTCCTCCAGTGATAGAAGTAACACGTGTAGTAATCTGTTGTCCAGTAGGTTTATACCACGTGATCTGAGGTATTGGGTTACCGTCAGCCATACATTGTAGTGTCATGTCATTACCTATTCCACGAGAACGCTGTAGTGTTGGAGGAACCCACGTCAATCTTTGGCTTGTCTGAAATGAAAGATAAAACTGATACATAAGACGAAATATCGCAGCTTTCCAAGACCTGAAGCGCGCAATCTTTGGCTTGTCTGCAGTGAAAACGATATAGGAACAGTAAATGAAATATCACGAGACAAGATGCTTCTGTAGAAATATGACTAGGAGATCGAAATATGTCATGCCAACAGCCAGGACGGCTGCGTGTGTCTTAACAATTGGAAAAGTGCAAGTAAAAAATCAATTATGAAAAAGTATATTCTACTGGAAATGACATCGCATACTCAAACCGCGTTCTTATGCAAATAAGTACAGCGCTGTTGAGCAGTGAATTTAAGCTTTGTCAGTTACGTGCTCTGTCTCCCTTTCTACCGCTTTGCAAACACATATCATCTTTTCGTCTTAGTGGTCGTTAATAACATGCGAATTGTCGTGGAGCGCATTCAGGTCAGTCTTTTTTGGGTAACCAAATTAGTTATTGGAGACGTTATAATAAAATATTTGCCTTAGTTAGATAAATCACTTCTTTAGAATTAGACTGATTAGAATTCAACTGAACATATAGGTGCTAGGAACCAACCAATCTTGATACGAGCTTCTTAAACTATTTGTGGAATTACCGCAAATACTACGAGCAGCAAGCACATTAATACACTGACACCTATAAAATTAAATATCAAAGAATGGCTTGGAGGCAGTGCAAATATTGTAGGATCAGGACTTGTGCGTTACAGCGCATATAGTTTTATTCAAGGATTATCATTGTTCATAATTATACATCGGTGGGAATATTTTCCCCATAAACTTACAATTTACAGTGACTCGTGTGTGTGCTGCACCACGCCCCATCTCATTACTAGCTGCACACGTGTACATATTCACTAATATAAACACATGTGGTTCATACTGTACCATGCCCCATCTCATTACTTGTTGCACACGTGTATAGATTCGCTAATATAAACACATGTGGTTCATACCCTTACCATTTACAGTGAATCGTATCTGTACTGCACCACGCCCCATCTCATTACTAGCTGTACACGTGTATAGATTCACTAATATAAATACATGTGGTTCATAAACTTACAGTTTACAATGACTCGTATTTGTGCTGTACCATGCCCCATCTCATTACCAGCTGTACATATGTATAAATTCTCTAATATAAACACATGTGGTTCATAAACTTACAGTTTACAGTGACTCGTATCTGTACTGCACCATGCCCCATCTCATTACTAGCTGTACACGTTTAGAGATTCACTAATATAAACACATGTGGTTCATAAACTTACAGTTTACAATGACTCGTATATGTGCTGCACCATGCCCCATCTCATTACTAGCTGTACACATGTATGTTCCAGCATCTGATCTGTTCACTGACGAGATGCTGTACGCAATTCCTGTACTGGGAGGTTTTATTGTTCCTGGTGATTTGGACCACGTGATGGTGGGTGGTGGATTTCCATCTGCTGTACACGTCAAACTAAGAACACCTGACTCATTGACAGTTTGGTCACGTGACTTGCTCGAAACAGAAGGCGAATCTATCGGGAAGACAAACATTGTGTTAAGCTTTATATTTAAGTACATCAAGATCTTGTTGCACATTTTTAGACACCGGCAACAAACTTGAAGCCCAGCCTCTGGTGTAACATGAAATATATACCTATATGTTTAATGTTGGTCAATTGCATGAAAAGAATGTAGAAATTAGGATAGATAGGAATATGTACATGTGCAATCACTTACATTGAGATTGTCAGAGTGGAACAAATTAAAATGAAGCTAGCTGATTATGATTAGCGATATACTTTAACAAAACACTGCTGCTGTATAGGTATTAAAATCAATATTTATCATTTTCAGTGATGTGTATATCTGACAAAGTTTAAATACTTCTCAATACTTACACTTCACAATAACAAATGCAGCTGCTGTTACTTGGTGTTTTGTTCCTCCATAAACATTTATTGCTGTGCAGATGTACTTACCAGCATCAGACCTGATTGCATTAGGTATTGTTAGTGTGTATGCAAATGATGATGTGAGTAAGGCACGACCAGCCTTTGACCAAGTAATGGTAGGTTGAGGATTACCACTTGCTCTACACGTTATGGTTACCGTGTCACCCTGGTTCACTGTTACATTCTGTGGTGGACTGGTGATAGCTGGTCCATCTATAATGTATAACAATATGTTCCCTAAGTTACTGTTATTCATACCTATTTCCAACCTATAACTATGATTGTCGCGTAAAGGTATTGTATACAAATGTTGTAATTGTACATCCTGGAAATTGTAGTTTGCGTGCACTATTAGTATATCATGTATGGTATGTGGGACGGTTTCTCCAATTAATGTATTATTTATAGCACGCTTTCACTGTGTTGTCTTAATCAGGTTTTGACTGATTATAAATTCGACGGTCTAGCAAAACATAAGGACTCGTAGAAACATATGTAGGTCATACGGTACCTGAACTAATCTGTACATGTGCACCACCTTTTATTAGTATTGACTATTACGAACCAAATACATTTTAGTTAGATTGAGTAAAAATAGTTTTTTTCTTAAAATAGTTTAGGAGCAGTTAACGCACCATATTTTTCTTAAAGACTCTGGTAAACATCAATGCCGTTGTTGCAGCAGTTATGGTCTCCCGCAGATTTGGTCTCCCCTCCTCCAATGATATTTATATTACACGTTTTTCTTTCCGCAATCCACTAAAAATTCTACAAACTGCAATCGAATTGACAGGACAAAATTGCACTGAACTTAAAACGACGGTCAGACACACACAAGGTATTTAATTTTTACAAATGCACTCAAAATACATACAAGGCATCCACAACGAAAACAAAAAAAACTAGTACCAGGGAGTAAATCTTATTGTTTCAAGAATAAAAGAACAGAGAAACATACAAATGGAAAGAAATGTCTGGTATGCCATTTAATTTGAAAATCCACTTCAGTCTGGTAGCGAAATAAGCAAAATGTTACGAGAAGCGGCATGTAGCGGCCACAATAAAAGAACAAAAGTACGGGAGTCACACGTATAAGCAGGTGAAGGGAGGCAATTTTTAGAAACAAAGTTCGTAACCCATTAAGCCTTGTGTGTGTGGTATAGCTTTAAGCCGCGAATTCTAACAACAACTAACTTTATTTATCTCTCTCGAGCTCATGGTGGACTTTGGTGGACCTTTGACAGGAATGCAATCACGTGCAGGGTTGTACTGGGTGGCAAAAAATCTTAATTCATATATTTAAAGGCACTTGTACGAGATCGGTAGTGTTATTAGGAAAACTTGTTTATAAAAGCTATTTTCCACTTCCAAACGATTGTCGATCTTTCTGCGTTTTTGAAGATGGCTTGTCATCCAGCATCAATGTCAATGCCTTTCCCATGGAATCATGAGCTCAATTCATTCGTTAACGAAGTATTACATCAGCACGTGACTGTTTCCTGCAAAAGGCGTATTTAACAAATCTCCATCTACATCCGGGATACCATATCTCTACTCGTATCCCACGATGCAATGCACCACCAGCTTATACCACAAAACCCTTACCCTAAACCCCCCAAAAACCCTAACCTGAAAAGAAGTTCCCAGGTAAACAAAAAGTTATCACTTATTTAAAGTTAGGGTTCACAGGAAAACGCCAAAATTATAAACTCAGAACAAACAGAAACACAAACCCTAAGCTATCCCAACCCATAAAACCAACCCTAACCACTAACTCGGTCCAAACAATATTTCCCCAGTTCAAAGATATTTCCAGATCAAAAATATTTTCCCCAGTCCAAAAATATTTTCTCCGGTTCAAAACAAGCTGAACCAGTGATCAGAATTGCCACGAAACATATACACTGATTACAATCTTTGCCGCATCCTACATGCTTTATAGTTTTCACTTATTTTGTAGTTTTTAGTTAGAATGAGGTTGAGTATTTCAGACTGACTTCTAGAACAAACCAGAAGGGCCAGGTTTCGGTATTTGTGCCATTAGGAGCTATAGCTTTCGTTCTGCACGTATTGTATATAACACTCATATTCAGTCGCATCCCACATTGTATTGTATTGTATTGTATTGTATTGTATTGTATTGTATTGTATTGTATTGTATTGTATTGTATTGTATTGTATTTATTTGTCACTCACAACGTTACATTTAATATTACAGTTACACAGAAATATAGATATATAGTTTACAAATATAGATAGTTTACAAATATTTAATATATAAAAGAACTAGAATAAACTAGAAATTAACGCTTGAGAGTGACAAGGAAGCCTCTGAGAAACTATATAAGCTTATTTGAAGAGGCTTCCTTGCGGCAGTCATGAAAAATATGGTTTTTTTTTTGTTTTTTTATATTATCACACAAGAGAAAAAGCATATTGAGTTATAAATGAGAATATATTAAGATCAATGATAAAAGCAAAAGAACAGACAAAAATTATAGTATCTGGTTAAGTAAATATTGTTTCAGAGATTTTTTAAAGCTAACGAGACTTGAAGATTGAACTATGTCGAGGGGAAGAGAATTCCACATTTTTGGACCTTGAAAGAGGACAGTAAATTGCTTAATATTAGTACGGCAGGGATGCGATCTGTAGTTAGAGGAATTTCGTGTTTGGTACCTATGAATTTGTTGATTAGTCAAGAATATATCATTAAAGTAGACAGGAAGAAGTTGATTATGATAAGAATACATGAAGCATGCAATCATAAGAGAATTTATTTTAAAGACATCAAGGATTTTTAGGGAGTAGAATAAAGGAGCAGTATGTGCGAGGTAATCAGCATTAGAAATTATTCGTACAACACGTTTCTGAAGAATAAATATGCGATATAAATTTGTAGGGTATGTGGATGACCAGGCAATGTTGCAGTAATTGATATAAGGATAAACTAAAGTATAATACAAACTTAAGCGAGACTTAGAAGATAAGAAATAACGTGATCTTGATATTATGCCAATTGATTTTGCCATTTTTTTCGATACAAAACCTATAGGATTCTTCCAAGTAAAATGTTGATCGATGAAAACACCAAGGAATTTAGTAACTTCTACTCTATTAATAATATGGTTTTCAATAAAAATGCTTTTGTTTAAATGTACTCTATTTTGTCTGGGCGTAAATACCATATAGTTTGTCTTTTTCAAGTTTACAGAGAGTTTGTTTGCTTTTAGCCATGTGGCTATTTTTATTAACTCGCTATTTAAGGTATCAAAAACATGATTGAGATATTTGTTAGAGCAAAAAATGCTTGTATCATCCGCAAAAAGAAGAGATTCAGTTGGAAGCATTAGGAAGATCATTAATGTACAAAATAAAGAGTAGAGGACCAAGAATTGATCCTTGAGGAACACCACACTTTATAGTTTCTAGATTTGAGGTATGGCATCCAAACTGAACAAATTGTTTTCAATCCGTTAAATAACTTTTCATACATTCAAATGCATTTCCACGAATTCCATAATGATAAAGTTTGTCAAGTAAGATTTGGTGGTCTATGGTATCGAAAGCTTTCGACAAATCAAGAAATATACCTACTGTAATTTCATTTAGATCAATTGCCGAGGCAATTTTGTTAATTAAGGTAATAAGTGCTAATGAAGTAGAATGATGTCTACGGAAACCAATTTTTTTTTTATAAATAATAGCATGTTGATCCAGAAACTCAATCATCTGATTATACATGACTTTTTCAAACAGCTTAGAAAAACCCGGAAGTATGGAAATTGGTCTGTAGTTATTGAAACACTCAGAATCATCAGCTTTAAAAATAGGAATAACTTTAGCAATTTTAAGCGATTTAGGAAATACTCCATAATGAACAGATGAATTGATTATGTCCGCTAATGGCTGTGAAATATGGTCAAATGAAAGATGGATTATTTTCATAGATATGTTGTCATGACCAGGAGCTTTATTTGGCTTGAAGGATTCAATTATGTTTTTGAGTTCTGAGGGTGTAACATTTTGCAATAACATGGACTCGGAGCAAAAATCTGCTAGGAAATGTTTATGAGATTCACTGGTCGTAGGAATTTTATCAGCAAGATTAGGTCCAACTTTAGTAAAATACTGACAAAAACTGTTTGCAATTTGTTTCGCATCAGTCACTTTCTCGCCGTTACTTAATTTAAAACTAGAGGGATAGGAAGGTTTAGCTTTACGCTTATTAATGAGCTCATTAAGAATTTTCCATGTTGCTTTCAGATCCCCTTTTGCCTTTACCAATTTCTCATCAAAAAAAATCTTCTTTGCAATTCTAATCAAGTGATTCAATTTATTCTTGTAGGACTTGTAACATGCCTCACATTCAGCAGTTGGGTTATTGAGAAATAGCTTATACAACTTTCCTTTCCTATTAATTGACTTTATTAAACCCTTACTAAGCCATGGATTTTGCATTGTTTTTAGACGTTTGCCTTTTACTACTTTCAGGGGGAAACTAGCATTGTAAAATTCTATATACTTGCTTATAAAGGTGTCATATGCGCTATCTGGGTTGTCAGTTTTAATTACACTCCAGTCGAATCCACTGAGCATGTTATTGAATTTGGAAGCATTGGCAGTATTGAAATCGCGTATAACAAGGTGTTTTTGCCTGCTTTGTGAGGTAGTTGTAGAGGTGCGTGCAATCGAAAATACCGGTAGGTGATCTGACAAGTCGTTAAGGATAAGTCCATTATTAGATTGAATAGAAGTATTGTTAGTAAGAATGTTATCAATTAGTGTGGCACTATATGCTGTTATTCTAGTTGGCCTAGTAATGAGGGGGTAAAATAAACAAGAGAACAAAAGATCAACGAATTCAGTTGTTGCAGAGTGTTGTTCATGCTTCAAAAGGTCTAAATTAAAATCGCCCATAACATAGCACGTTTTATTTTCTTTCGAGATAATGGCAAGCAATCGCTCGAAATGCTCCAGGAATTCATGTACATTTTGAGAAGGCGGTCGGTAGACCGTGCCGATAATAACATTTTTCCCATGAGGGTTACTTATTTCAGCAAAAACTGATTCAATGATATCTGCATTCGAATAAAAACAATCTGATCGTATCTTGAAGTCGAGATCATTACGTAAATACAGCCCCACTCCTCCACCACTCTTTGCAACACGATTATTCGAGATAAAGTTATAGCCAGGAATAATAACAGAGTCTGAATTAGAATCATTCAGCCAGGTTTCAGAGACACCGATAGCGGAAAAGTTATGCTCAATGCATCCTATTAATTGACAAAATTTGTCAAAATTTCTAGAGAGACTACGAGCGTTGATGTGGAAGAGCGATAGACAATTTGTACTCGAAATGCCTTTAGAGGATATCGACTGGTTGAGTTGTTGTTCAGTAAAATATTTACAATCAGTATTGGCATCAAGAAAATTTAAGTCAGGATCCAGATCACTGGAGACAGCATTTACATTCTTACAATTATCTTCAAGTGGATTGAAAAACAAGCATTCTAAGCGATCTACATTAAAGTGTACTAGACCATTAGCTAGCTCGTACAGTGCAAAGTTAAATTGTGTATCGTCTAGCTGGTTAAAGGGAAAAATTTCTTGAAGGCATTTCGAGCACAGGCTGTCATTACTATTCATAGCAGTGGTACTAAGACTATATAAACAATGAGAACAAGTTTTACCTACATGATTGTAAACAGAGTTAGTAGTTGAACTAGTCATCTCTAACAGCAGCATACGAATCCTCAGCGACCTCAGCTATAATTGGGGGCCGCTTCTCTTTGATGACTAGCCTATCAAGGACAAAATAAGCAATCTTGCCCGCTTCTTTAGCTTGCTTTAGTTCCGTCAATTGTGCTCTTCGTTTTTCCATGGTCTCCTCCGCCAAATCCTCGCTCACATAAATCCCGTCTGGTTTAATCCTCCTTGCTAACCTCAGGATACATTCTTTTATTTTCCAGTCAAGCAATCGACATACGATTGTCCGTGGCCTGTTAATAGGGGTTCCGTCCTGTTTCTTCTTACTGCCGACTCGGTGTGCTCGTTCGATTTCTGGCTCGAATTCGAGCTGGAGTTTATCCATTAGAGCATTCTTGACCTTGTCTTCAGTCTGGACCCAAGTTTCGTAGCCATTCTCTGCTATCCCATTCACTCGTATATTGTTACGCCGGCTTTGATTTTCAAGGTAGGTTGCCTTTCTCTTCAGGTTCGCCATGTTGGTTTCCATGGTTGAGATCGTCTCGGCTTTTTGTCGTAGTCCGCCCTTCTGGATTTGTATTTCTTCTTTAAGCCCAGTAATCTCATTCTGACTGTATTCCAGGCTCGTCTTAAGCGCGTTGACCATCGTGTTTAAGGCTGCGACCTCTCCATTAAGATTATCTATGGCAGAGTCGAAGTGCTTTTTCAGGTCTTCGGCTTGCTTTATGAGCGCCAAGTCTATGTGCTCTCTGCACAAGCCTATTTGGTCTTTTATGAGCTGTTTCACGGTCACTTCGTCCAACGATTGATCTTCTGGACATTCTTCGCTTGATGAAGCCTTAGATTTTCTCTTGGGTGGCATATTTTTTCAAATTTCATAAGAGTTCGTTAGGAACAATTTTTGAACCGTCCGCCATGAACGGCTGACCGCTGACCGCTGACATGCTTCATAGTTTTCACTCTTCCTATAGTTTTTAGTGAGAACCTCGCAGCCTGGCCATTAGCTACACCATAAGACCAAACAGTTGGCCATGGCTGCTGATTGCTCAGGAAATTTCTTTTTTCAGTGTTTTTTTTCTTGCATTTTCGCGTGCAGATATTGTATTTTGTAATTAAGGCTATGGTTTTATGCCGTCGGTTTTATGCTAGACGTTGCCGTCGTGGTTGCTTAAGGTCCCTATTTTCACCGAACGATCTGGTTAGACTGCTAGCTATGATGTCAAAAACTGAAAAACCTAGCGAAAAGGAAAGTGTTGTCCAGTGATGTAAGATAAAAAAGCAGCCGGAGATATCAAGGACAAGTAGAAGGCGAAAGCGACGACAAAGCCAAAGAGAAATCGCCACACGCGAGCTGAAACTGAAACTCGAAGAGCGATGAACGATAGCAGTACTGCTTTTCGATGTCCCGGATGTTTTTTCCCCGCAAAAATCTACAGCGAGCTTGCCGCCCATAAAGGGATTATCACGCCTAAGCTATCTATTTACTTTACTTCGAAATACAGTTTTCCAAATATCTCGCGAAGTTTTCATTTTTTTGAATTATTTTTTTTCAGGGAAATAAAGTACAGTTAATAAACTTCACAAGGAATGAAAAAAACAATTTCGGGAGAAAACGGGTCTACAGTAACCTTAATTTAGCACGGAGCCTTGTATTGAAACCTTTGTACTTGACAAGTAAAGTATATCGCGGAAGTGGGCTATTGTATTTCTGTAACTAAAAATGTATTCTGACCACCCGAGACTTGGGTCTCCTCTGTTTTGAACATCTCCAGACGATGTCACAGTCAGTTTATAGACTACCGCGCCTGCTGCCGACATGTGTTTAGTCCAATATGGCTGTCCTCTGTTGAATTATATTTGGAGCAGGAGCTGTAACAATTAAATAATTATAAAAAAGGAATACAAAATGAACTTACACTGCACGTCAATCGTGGTGTTTGTAGTGACTGGCACTTCATTGGGGTTGTTAGTGGCCTGACACTCGTAATGTCCACTCTAATGTCTCTTGATGTTCGGTATGTTTAATGTGATACTTCCTACACCTTGACTCTTGATAATCTTGATAATCTTGTTACCTGCACTAACGACCTGTACCCACGTGATGTTTGGTGTTGGAGGTCCACTAGCTGTACAGGATATGTTAAGATCTTGACCTTCACTTATCATCTTAATCTGTGGTGGTTGATCTGTGGCAAATGAAGGACGAACTGAAAGTTAAGTTTACAATACAAGAGAGAATTCGAAAAATGTTCGAATCCTGATTCTGGTATTTTTATCGTTCCGCGGTAGTGCTTTGTTGAACAGTTAAACTATTGTTGAAGTTGGTAGCCTGCTATGCAGACGTATTTTTTCACTGATAAATTCGAAGAAAAAAGTAACGTCTGCTTAGCCGAGCGCTTAATTAGTTTCCAATATGCACACCTCATTGTGTTATGGACCAATCAGATCTTACCTTCCATATCCAGGAAGGTGACGTAATGTCACACTTAAAAGGAATATTAATTCAGACAATCCATTTGCCATTGACCAATCATAGGAAAATATTCACTGGCGCGCCAATTCACTAAAATTCTAACAATGGCTTTGATTGGGCAGAAAAATAAGACAAACCTGCTGACGTCATGCTGGCATATTGGAAACTAATTAAGCGCTCGGCTAAGCAGACGTTACTTTTTTCTTCGAATTTATGAGTGAAAAAATACGTCTGCATAGCAGGCTAAGTCATTCGGTGAACTCGCTTGTTTTTGTCTTCTGATAGCATCACGTTACAAAGTTACAGTATATGACAAAATTACTGTTTCGTTACAGTACACCTAGATTATCATGCAGTATTTTTTATACCGTACAAAAGATGAATTCATATTCAAATACCTAAAATCTACAAGAAACTGAAACATGCTTGAAACGAGAGTGCTGAGATTCATTCATGATATTAAAAGTCGTATCAAGAAAAAAACCTTTTGTTTGGTTTCCACTTTTTGGTATAATAGCGATTTTCATGTGTGAACATATTTGCATAAGCCTTCTGTACCTAGTCGTACTCTATTCACACTGCCACTACAGCCGCTCACTTAGCTTAGAACTCTAACGCTCGTGCCAGTGAGAATAGGCCGGAATAACTTTTGTTCAATGCTCGAAGACAGCGAAGACGCAGAAGACGCAAAACAGTGGTTTGATGAAAACTGAGCATAATTATCCAGTAGTATGTTGGTCTTTCTTAAAATATGAAAAAAAATAGTGCCTTATATGTATACATTTCTGAAGTCCAAACTGGGATAACATGCTACTTGGTTCATGTTTTCTTTTAAGCAAAATTAGATTACATGATACCTGTAACAACGAGCTGCACTTTGTCAGTTATACCAGCTGAGGATTGATAATTAATGTTACATCCATACATTCCACTATCAGCCGTGGTCACACTGGATATGACTAGTGTGGCTGTTGACTCCACAGATACCCGTGATCCATAGCGAGCGTGAGGATAAGACGGAGTTTTACTTCGTGTTCTGTCATATTTGCCTTCTTGAATAAGTTCCACTCGACTACCACCACTGAATACTACCCAGACTGGTGAGTAATATGCTAGATCAGCAATCCTGTTATCCACGGTATAGTTCCACACAAACCTAGCGGTGGATCCACTTGATACATACAACACTCGTGGAGGAAGCTCAGTGAAACGTGCTGCTCCCTCTGAGATACAAGTAAATGAAGTACACAAATGTTATTCGTCTATATTTTACAGAAAGAGAAAATATATAGCCGGGTTGATAAAAATACGGGATTTGCATGGACTGTATACCAGTCGAACAATATTCTTAGTATGTGTTTATTATATTTTACACTACTACTAACTACTACTAATAATAATAATGGTCTTTAATTCATTGATAAAATACATTCATATGTTACAATTTAATCTAATAAAATACGGAAGACTACTATAATCTAAATACAAATACAATTGTGTATACATATTGAAAACTGATAATAATAATGTTGTAATCATATATTAAATTAAGTAACTAATATAAAAAGGCAAGTAAAACTCTAGAATATTATTCCTAACATTTGATCTATTTATTAATATATACAACTATGCTAGCCTGCGAAAGCAACCGCCTGTTGCGCGCACACCCAACGGGCCCACCAATACAAGGGAAGCCTGCTGGATGATCACACAAGAAGCAGCCACCCTGGCCCGCAGGCTAGAACTATACATGCGAGGTTAAAATATATGACCATTAAATATAAAGGATTAGACAGCCAATTTGTACTTAAAATTGAGACGATTGATGAAGCAGTTATTACGACGTGAGGTATTAACTTTAGGGAGTAGACTATGCTTCTTTCTAAGATTATATTGAGTAACTTTAGCTTTCGGAAGGAGATCATTAAAGGAATGTAGCTCGGGTTTTCTAACTTTGTTGAATGTCTGCTTATACTGTCTCTCTAACAGACTATATGTACCTTAATATGCTTAGATATATATTTACGTTTGAAACAACGCGATCTTAAAAAACACTGAATGGTAGTAAGTTCAGTCTGCATCAGATGCAGCATAAACGGAAAGGCCATAGGTAATGTTAGGTATAGAACGATACTGTAAAATAGGTGATCTACTTCTGTCTGGCTATATCCTTCTTTTCTCAGAGATCTAAGCGTGACAAATAAGCATTTATTAGCCTTGTTGAGCTTACTTCTTACATGAAAGGAGAATCTACAGTTCGACTGAAAAGTCACTCCTAAAATAGTGAGCTCCGGTCATTGGGTGGCCTGCTATGCAGATGTATTTTTTCACTCTCATAAATTCTCGAATCTATGAGTGAAAAAATACGTCTGCATAGCAGGCTAGTCATTGGGGTATGTTTCTGACAATTGTATAGGCTCTAAGTTATTTTTCTTTCGGAAAACAAGTTCCTTACACTTAGTCTGATTACATGACATAGAATTTAGATCAGACTAATCAAAAAATTGTTGAGCAGTTTCTGTCGAGATGGCTGCACAATCTTTACTGGGGACCAATATCGTCGAATCATCCGCATACTTGACCAAAGAGCAGTCATTACAAAGATCCAAGTCATTTAAGAAAATGTTGAACAAGTATGGGCCACTCACACTTCCCTGTGTAGTCCCTATATTTGACGCATTTCCAATCACAGATAATACCGTTTAAAACAGCACGCTGCTTCCTGTCTTTAAGAAAACCGATGTACCAGTTGATGATCATAGGGTGCAGTGGCCACGTTTTAATTTTCCCACACAGCATGTAATGGCTAACCGAGTCAAAGGCTTTCGAGAAATCCATTGCAAATAGTCTAACTGCAGTAGAGTTTGTATCGTCCAGTTGTCCGTATATCCTATATATGCAGTATGCAAAGTAAGGCATCGGTACAGTTACCCCCCTCCCGATAAGCAAACTGTGTAGTGCTAAGGTACCCCTCTACATCATCTTTACAAAAGGTGCGGAATACCACTTTCTCAAATGCTCTAGCACACTATCACGGGCATTACATTAATGCCACCGTAGTCCGAGTTGTGCACAGGAATATCCACTTTAGGAAGGGGATTCAAGTTGGCTTCTTTCCAAAGGCGGGGCCAGGTTTGCAGGCGTAAATATTAGTTCCATAACTCTTTGACTACAGTCTGGTGCTTAATCCTTCCGCACCCAAAAAGGATTTCATCAGGTCCAGGAGCAGTTCTCTTCAAATTGGAGAGTGAACTCAGTCATAACCTGGGGAATAGTAAGCTGAGGTATATTCGTGTATGTACTGACCACAATGGGTATGGGAGTTTTATAATCCTGGTCAGAACACAAGTTTCCAAAGTATTCGTTGAGCTGCACAAGTGTTTCACGATCAAGTGTCGGTCTGGGTGAGTATTTCCGTCTAGAAAGTGCGTCCACTTTTTTCCACCATCCTCGCGTTCCAATTTCTCCCGAGGATCCCATGCCAAGTTCTTCCAGTTCAATGAAATAATCTCCGCAATCCTCTTACTCAAAGTTAGGATTCTGTCACGATTAGATATTTTTTTTCTTTATCATATATTTTACAATGGGGGTAATCCAAACAGGATCTCTGTAAGATATGGGAACAGTTCTTAACGGGAGGCAGAAATCCATGATTGAACGTATATAGTATCGTTCAGCTTAGTAGTGGCAACGTCGATATCACTAGTTGCCGTAACGATGTCGCTCCATTCAACTTCTCTGAGATGTCTGTGAAATTCTCTCCTATGTTCCCGACAGTCCCTAAAAACACCCTTAAAGCGTACTGGCTTTAGCTTAAGGCCTGGTGGTAAGATAACTCCTCTAATGTCTGTGCGTATAAGGACAGCAATAGCATACAGCAATAGTATACTAACAGGTAGTGAATGCTGCTGCTCGGTTAAGGAAATGTACCAGAAGAAAACCTACAGTAGTTCTTTGGCAGGAAAAATAAATTACTGGGTAACAATAATGTGTGATGTGTATTAGATGAATCTATTGTGTAGCTTTGGGGCTATCTTGCCCGGTTCATTTTCAGTTTGTCGCGATATATAAAAAAAATCACGGTTAATACCATAGGGTATAAATGACTCCCTAACTTTAACTTGAAATTTCACGCGTAATTCGTAATTTCACATGTGAAATTTCAAACGCCGCCTTCGCGCGCTTAAAATATTTGTTTCCTGCATCGTAATTTGCCCTCCATAATATTGCTAAATTAAAGCGGCTCGGGAAATTACTTCGATTTTGACAAACACGCGTGAAATTTATTCCTAATTTCACTCGTCCCCATCTGCTTACCTATACAAATTCCCTGAATATACCAACTCCCGACATTTTCTAATGATAAGCAAAACAAATGCTGTTCTCTGAAAACAGGCATGCATATATTGGAGTCCGATGAAGCATCCACAGCGGAAATCAACTGTTATTGAAATATGTTAATTTGTATGTTTTGAACCCCGCTGTCACTTTTCAATTTATAACTATATTGATTTGACTTTGTCGAAGGGAATAGAAGAAAATTATGTGTTGCTAATCATGTTGATAAGAGGAGAGATCTTGCTCTTTGGAACTGAAATAGTCATTATCTCCGCCCCAAACTATCAAACTATACGCTCCGCACTAAGTCTGACTAAGCTACTCTGGTGACGCGTGGAGTCAAGTTACAAAAAGGAGCACTGAAGGAATTGTGGTAAAAATACAAACGAATAATTTTCTAAAGGAAGAATTAGGTTGAAGTAGTTAATCTCCCAGTGTCAACAATGAAACTTTGAACTCTACAAATAAACTGAGATTTAGTTTGAAAATTCACTGAAATATCACTAGTCCCAAAAATAAGTACAGCATACTTTTGAGAGTCAGTAGCTTCGACCCAAGTATTACCTAAAAGGCGAGCAGCCGAGGCAAAGAGCGAAAGTATTTTAAGGGGTTACTCAAGTGAAAATTTTAGTAAAAGTCTGCGAAAGAGGTACCATTTTTTATGGAAGGTATATGAATGGGTTACCTTTTCTGTCAAAAATGCTATATAAAAGGGTAAGGGTTTGGACCTCGGGGCGGAGCCTACCCGTTCTGAAGGGTGATTTAAGATTTCAGCTTTAATACGACTGCGACACCTCTGAAGGTAACTATCAGCATTTTAAAACAGCAATATGCTGTCGTGATGCTTCAGAGAATTGGTTACGGATTTATTAGTCTCAAGAGTGTGGCGTTAGCGGTCGTGATACTGATACGTTAACTGAAATTGTACCGTGTAGTATGACTGACCTTTTACCGGTTTACTTGAAAATTATGCACACCAACGGCTAATAAAACACGTCTTAAGTATTTCAAATATGCAGGTAACTACTGACACGTGCATCACTGATGTACTACACTGTTACATCTAGAGTATAGTGCCAGTCCCCGCGTTTGGGAGGCCGGATAGGATACTCCATCTTTAGAGAGCAACATAAAAACACCCAGAAACGCCGGAAGCAGGCTACGTTTTGGTGAACTACACCTATTAAGATACCAGAGGCGTAGCCAGCCATTTTCCCCCTTTACGCCATGTAATGTTCTGTTTAATATATAATTATCTCTTACCAAAAAGGCTAGAAATCTTTGAAAGCAAGTTATATTTTCAAAAGTGATATCTTCACGTGTGAAGATATCACTTTTTAGAAAGAAATATACACTGGTATTTCGTCGAAAATTATATATTATAAAATGTATATTTAAAAAACTCCATGTTTAATAATTAGCATACGATTTTAAGATCCTTTAGATATTTTATTTACATTTTTGTAAACTTGAGTTTTTCACTTTTTCAATTTTTACGATTGTGAAACTGCCATTCAAGTATGATTAATAAATTGTTATTAATATTATTGGTGAGTTTTTAACTTCGTAAAGTTTATTTGATTACTTTCTTTGGTTTTGTGGAAAATAGACGAAGTAGAGTGATCAATACCGGGGAGAGGGGAGGGGGGGGGGGGGGGGGTGGGGGGAGGGTACTCCTGTTTGTGATGTATTATGTCTGTCGCCGAGGGGGTGGGTCAGGGTTTTGAGCTAGGTTTGGGCAGGTAGGGTTAGGGTTTTGACCTGATTTGGGCAGATCAGGGTCAGGATTTGAGTTTAATTTGGGTGTACTTTTTGATGTTCCAGCCATTGTATACTAAGCATTAAAAGTATTTTTATATCAATTTATAATTTGTTTTAAATTCCTTTTCCGGCAAACTATTTATTTCACACGGCCTATTTGTTTTTATTTAAAGAAGGGGCAAACAGGTCCCCCCCCCCCCCCCCTCCCCAGGATCAAAATATGCTGGAACGATCCTCGAATGAAGTTGTAATTAATATTCACAATATTCACTGTATGCATCGTAAAGGTCAAAGTATCACGTCAGAACAATAAAACAATTTTCAATAAAACAGTTTCGAACCATCCAACAATTCAGTTTCCATCAATACGAATTGTTTCGCTCAACGTGCAACATTATTTTTAGCTTTCTCGCTCAGCCTGGCAGAACTGAAACAACCCATCACACGTTGTACGTTCCCAAGTCACGGACGGCAACCGGTGTACCAGCGACTCCCCCCCCCCCCCCCCCCCCCCCCGTGAATTCGCCCCCCGGGGAGCGAAATCGCTTGTGAATTCGTCCCCTTCCTTGCCCCCCTCTAGCCTATTTCGTCCCCCTCCAACCTTTTAATGTGCGTATGTGCTTATTCCAGTTAGATTACTTGATAGGTGTACATGTGTAAAGAAGGATGCTCACTTACTGAACTCAATACTGATCCTTAAAGATATGATAATTGTAGACAATTTCTGAGCGGTGAAGGCTAGATACTCGATCTATAGCTAAGAATATCACACTTAGTAGGGTTAAATGACATGTGCCAAGTCCTTGGCCAACAGTTGTCAACTGGGAGATCAAGATCTGCTTGAACATCTTCGACAGAGTTTGCTGATATATAAAGTAGCCCAACATCGGCAAATAATTCAATGTTAGATGATGTTCCTTCCCCGATGTCATTAATTAAGGTATAATAATAAGAACATCAGAGGTCCCAACACAGCCTTCCTTGAGGTACTCCTCCCCATCCAAAACCACTCTTTCACAACGCCGAGGCAGTCAATTCAGTAAAGTTCTAACGGCCAGCAGTGTAGTTGGCTTAGGAGACCATATGAATGTATATTAATACGTTTATTATCTTTCCTTTTGTATTGCATTTGCTAGCTACAAAATAATAAACTTGTTGTTGTAAATTGGCGGACGACAAGTCTCTGGAAATCACTGCTTCAGGCACAATTCACACTGTAACCTACAAACTCTTGCTGATATATGATATTCATGCAAGATACGTAAATTTTATATTCCAGTGGTTAAAAGATAAGTGATTTGCAGTGATCATTGTGTGTATATTCCGGAATAAGGTCAATTGAACCGGCATCCTCAGTTTGGATATTATGTGCAGTCGATCGTCCGTAATTATTATTTCAACCAGTTGTTCGTATTAATCATTCTAACGCTTTAATTCGTTAAGTACGAGGCCCATTCAGTCAGACTAATAAATAAAACAATCATCTAATGCACACATGTACTTACCATTCTGAGCCGGAAGCAGAAGAAATATCGCTACAACACGGAGAGGTGCAACGCTTTTAAAGCGAATAAAATCAGCATACATCTCAGAAGTTACTTTGCTGGGAATTTAGTACACTTTACTGGCAACACAATTCTTTCCTAGAAAGCGAATGACCGAATTCCTTTCTTCAAATAGTCCCTTCAACACGATTCTGTAAACTGATTTCAAATTAACATTTTGAATAATTGCCAAATGTAACTAAAACAAAAGGTGAAAAGTTCAGTTGATACCGTCACACAAGTGTGTTTCATTTGTTTTATCCACCCTTGACAAGAATGAAGATATCAGGCTGAAGGATGATTTATGATTTCAGCTTACGACTGCGACACCTGTGAAGGTAACTATCGGCCGTTTTAAAACAGCAATAGGCTGTCGCGATGCTTCAAAATCTTGGTTACGGAAGTTAGTGTCGAGAGTGTGGCGTTAGCCGTCGCGATATATAGACGTTATCTGAAATTGTACCGTGTGGTATGACCTTTTTCCGGTTTACTTGGAAATTATGCACATGAACGGCTTATAACACACGTTAATCTAAGTATCTGCATGTAACTACTGACACGTGCGTTACTGATGCACTACGTGTACCTAGATATCTAGATTGTAGTCCCAGTCCCCGCGTGTAGAACGCCGGATAGGAATACTCCGTCTGTAGAGAGCAAAATAAAAACACCCAGGAACGCCAGAAGCAGGCTACGTTTTGGTGAACTGCTATATTTCAAAGGCAATTCCTCTGCTCTTTCAGAATAACTGCTCTTGCACCTTGAAGACAGGATGCGCGTGCGGAAGGTGGTGTCTATGCTATCAGTAGATAACTGCTGATAGCCGTCTTTCGATATGCAGGCGTTACTTGTCACGCAAAACGATTTCAACATGAGTGCGGGATACTGATTAATTATCTGAGGAAAGAATCAATTCACTTTTCGCTACAGCCTCCAGTTGAAAACTTTGTGCGTGACAAGTTTAACATAACTGTCATTATGCAATTGGTATTAGTTTTTAATTGTGAGATTTTCGATCCGGCTGTGAAGAAAATTTATCACTAAATACTGATTTGTTTCTTTGTTTTGTGCTACGACTAACAAATAGTTCTACTGCTCCTTTAAGGATAACAAGAGCACATTTGGGCTTTCACTCGGGCCACTATCAATGCAGCCATGTTTTTGGCCCCTTGGTTGTGCAAGGCAGGCTTTTTTCTTTGATATTTTGAGTTCCAGGATTTTTGTTTTTTTATTTTGGACTACCCTTCTTCAGATTTCTGATGGTATGTTCTCAATGAGATTGACAATGAAATACACTTTCATTTGAACTCCTCTTAGTGATAACCAAAGGGAAGAATTATTAGCTGAATTTAGCAGTATTTAGGAGTGGCCGATAGCGCGGTGACGTTCATTCTCTGCTCCCCTAGTATATATATATGTAATTTAATATTTTTGTTTTTCTCGTATGTAAATTAAAGAAGTTGAACACTACTTATTCATGTAACACACGTTTACAATTTAGTCTGCTGTTCTGTTATACTGCAGGTTCCGAGTACTAATAGATGAATGTCTCAAATGTATGTTTATATTTGTACCATATTATAAGTTGTATCCTGTCCATCCTGTGATGGAGCTATCAATATATTTCTCTACTGTTCTTTCTACCCTGCGGCTCTTTATCGCAGCTCGCTGCTTTGCGGCTCTTTCTCCGCGGCTCTCAGTACTCTCTGGAAGTCATGTTAATTGTATTCGATCGTGGTCAATTTGTGTTCCTCTGTGTAACTTTATCTGCTGTTCTTGCTATACATGATGAGCCATTACGAGTCCATCTTGGTATTTGTTGGATTAAAAGATTATTAACTGAAATGCCTGTTGGTTACTCTAATTAAAACCTTTACCCTTATTCCCAAAACTATAAAGGGAACTGTTGGACGCCTTTAATTTCTGGAACCAAAACCTCGGCCGTGAGAGGATACTTGTTTAAGTTTACCTTGAGAGTTGAATATTACTTGGCTCATCATAAATCTGACAGTGCTGAGTGTGTATAATTTCTGGCTTCGTGTTGGTGAGTGACAGTGTTGCTCTCGCAATTCAGGAGTTCAGATGTCTTTAGACTTCGACAGAGGAGAGTAAAAACAGTATATATATTTTCTAGTACTGAAATCCCTATATTGCGCTATAAATCAGCTATTCAGTATACCTATATAGTATAGCGGTACACAGGTCTCGATACGAGATCAGTAAACCAGCCAAAAATACGGTCAAAACTATAATTTTAGTGTTGGCCTACCGATCACGGTGTTTGCTCTGGAATGTATAATGACCATAAAGCGTCCGTGGAATCTCAAGATGGAAACTGGACTGGAGAGAAATCTATTAGCGCCACGAGGTGCGCGCATACAATTAATGCATAATTTAACGCATGCGCAGAAATTTTGTTGCACCGAACAAAAAAAAAACGGCCTGCAGATTAAGACTCGGGCGGCCACTGACCCGAGTAAAAACGGCCTGCAGATTTAGACTCGTGCCTGCCACAGGCAGCCCGAGTAATAAGCCTGTAATTCTCTCCAAGCTTTAGATTTACGGATAAGTTGCCGTATGTGGGAATTATTTTGTGAAAGTTGTTCTGTTTACCATCCCGGCTACGATGAATTAATGTGTAAAATTTCGCAGTACTCAGGCGCAGGGCTTTTAAATGATACCATCGCTACAAACCGAGACACTTGCTGTGTCAGTTATCAGCATCAGCGGACTGACTACAATAACCGTAAAGATATTTGTTTCTCCTGTTGTTTCAGTTGTTTCCAGAACTGTGAGAAGATCTTGGGAATGGCAACCGGTATAAAATTAAACCTTCGAGACAAAGTTTGTGTGCATGCTACATAAGACTAATATTTGAGAAGAACTGTAAAGCGCCTTCCATTGCTTTTATAAAATCCATTTCATTCGAATGTTACAAGATACATTTTAGACTTTGGTCTATATAGTGTCTGTGTAAAAATAAAGCACTTTTTGTCTGTCTGTGTGTCTTTTAGATACCATATCGTTGTTTAAAAGTTAATCAGTGGAGTCATTTTTGTTGTGGGGGGAGGGGGGGGGGGAGGTGGGGAGGAGTGGTTGAGCGTGTCTCGGGGAGTGGGTGGGGTTGTAAAATTATTATTTTTAAATGTGGAGACACTGAAATGCTAGTTACAGTGATCTCCAGGGGAGGAAGAGGGGTGGTGGTTGCAACCCCGTGAACCCACCTCTTGCATCCTATACTGTTCACATTTTCTCGGGGCGCATGCTCCCTAACCCCTCTAGAAAACTCACGCTCATGCGCTTGCTCAATTGAGCCCGTCCACTCAAAACCCGCGGGCCCAAATGCTAATCATTTCTTGAGGAATTCAGTCTTCAGCAACGATATGATGACCCGTGTGGTTTGCATCCCTTCACAAGTGATTTCGTACTTCACTTGCTTGGGGGGAATGAAGTCGAGTTTAGAGAAAATGGGCCAAAACATGGTGCGGAGACTGGGTCGAGTTTTATTGTGAAATCCCATCCCTTCGCGTTAGTTGCAACAGTTTGTTTCCGCTTCCTGATTTCTATTCATTCAGGCGACTTTCGAGCGATTCAGGATTGAATGTTTGATTCGATTTCAAAGCTGTTTCGCCATCTTGTGTTGGTTGAGATATATGTAACCAACGTGACGTCATTTCAGCCGCGCGATTTGAATACCATGTTATAGAGACCAAAGTAGGGCAACTTTCACGGCTTGTAAAATCATCAATTTTCCCCCGACCTTTCAAGCTTTGGAATATCTTTAAAATACTAAATATTACAAATATGCGATTTATTTTGTTTGCTTCATATATGAGCACTTTAATAAGTTTCTTTTTTTACAACGAAAGTGCAGGACGTTTTCAGTATTTGGAAAATTGTAAAAATGAAGGACTTCGGGATTGAAAGAGTTCGGGATAAAGGTTGTTGATACGTATTCAATCATGAATTGCTACAAATGACGATAACGATCAATAATTTAAGTAGTCTGATCTGAATCACGTCTCATCTGTGGTTTGGAGAGCAGAAGTTTCGTTGGTGGCTTTTGTTACTGAAGACATGCTCGAGAATCCCGCTACTTTCGCTCGGCAGACGCGCTCCTAAAGTCGCCCAGACAAAAGAGACGCTGGACAACTTTACTGCTAGGAGGAGTTCTGGATCGTTATACGCTTTTGCCTTCTGATTGGCCCTCTTTCTTGTGTTAAAAAAGATGGCCAATCAGGGTCCAGTCATATATTTATTTCAGTAAAAGTTCACACTTTCGGCAAAGTCCAGTGTTCAAAGACAACCGCCATCAGTATGTCTATAAATCGCATCGCAAATAGCAGAGTGATGTATTGTTTGGAAGACCCAAAGCCCTGGCAAGTATATTAATTGTGCTTCTTTCCTCGGTTTGAAACAAATTTTCGAAACTAAAACGGAATATCTGGCGATCTGTTTATCGTGTCGTGTCTGCTTTTAAAAGCGATGTTTCGTGTTGATAAACATTACAATCGTTATGCTAACGTACCAACCATGGTTTCAAAAGGCCGCTTTGTGTCAGGAACAACGGATCTCTGGTTGGACATTAATGACGTGGCAGTGAACATCGCTATGTCACGATATGGATTTACACGCTTGAATGCGGATCACGGGTGATGTCGCGCGCGCTAATGGAGTACGGTTATGGTCTTTTTAAGCTCTTCAAATCTTATTTTTTACTGCTACAATGTTTACTTGTTCTTAACTTCAGCTCGTAAATCTACGTCTAAAGGTTAGTTTGACATAACTGGTGTATTTTGGTAGTGCTTTTTCCATATTTGTATCTTTAAAATTCAGTTTTCAATTTCACTGGTCGGTACCCTCCAGCTGTTTTACTTAATACAACTATACTTTCTTCTTCGATACGCTATTAAATCATAGTTACGTGGTCTTAATACATAGCTAGTACATTGTGTAATCGCCGTTTACATTTTCTGTGTTTTCATTTATTACTATTTTTCTAATCCCTGCGGCTTTCCTACTTTTACTCATCAGTTATTTTACTTTTACACTAGTACATTTTCGTTTGTATTTTACTTTCCATTCCGTTATTATCTTTCTCATATTGCGATTAGTTCATTCTCACACTACAATACTTAGTTTCCTTCTACTTCTACGTTTTAAATCATTAATTAGAGTCAATTTTCATCTCATTGGGTTTATTATTATATATTGTTTTAGGTTTTCATTTCATCATATCATACGGTTATTTATTTATTTTGGTTTGAATAATTTTCATACATATTTGAATTTTTGAAGAGCATCAAAGTTGCTCGAGCTCGAACATAACCGTTCTCGTAGCGTGCGCTGTGAATTACGTTTGAATTTACGCTACAAGGATTCAAATCTAACTGTCATCTTCACTTCAACGGTCTTCGCGCGCACGTGAGGCAAGATACTGACTTGCTGCGCGCGCAAGAGTGCACAAAGTCCTGCAGTTGATGCGATGCGGAGGATAGACTACTGTAGCGTGACTGTTTTAGTTGTTATTCTAATACAGCTTACAATATATCCAAGGAATGACATCCTGACCAAGGCACAGTTAACAGACTATGGCATACAACAATTACGGGTCATGCGATGCAACAGGAGAACAGAATGGTGTCAACCATCATGGGGTTACTACCGTAAAGTTGGTTACACAAAACGACGTAAAAAATATTTCGCTTCCAGAGTGATATACTATTCTAATGCCTACTCCAGTTTCCAACTGACTCGTCTTGCAACCAGTGGAGACATTTCACCAAACCCTGGTCCACCCAATAATGGCAATAACAAAACTAGATGTACTGTCTGTTGCAGAACAATTGCAAAAAACCATCGAGCAATTAGCTGTAACAGCTGCGGTTCTGGGTGCCATATGAAATGTGGCAAAATGAAGCTAAATGAATATAAGCAGCTGCAGAGTACTAAGGATCAGTACTGGATGTGCCCAGCCTGTTTATCTTCAGCTCTACCATTTACTGATGTCAGTTTCAATCTTGGGGAATTTGATGTAAACACCACGGAACAACAGCGCTTTGACAATACAACTAAGAAACAGTGCGATGAAAATGAGTTTTATTTACATGAATTTTCAAAGCATATATGGAGAGATCAGAACAACATCAACATAGCTCAACTCAATATCCGAAGCATTAAAAACAAAATAGAAGAAGTTCGCCTGATACTTAATGTATGCAAATTTGACATCTTAGCCATTACGGAAACACACCTTGATGTGAGTATTTCAGACAAACAGCTACAGGTTGAGCAGTATCGTCTACTGAGAAGAGATCGTGGAAATGGAAAGAAAGGTGGTGGCTGCATTGTCTATATCGCGAGTCACCTAGCAGCTATTCACCTTCGGCATCTGGAAAATCCCGCTATAGAAGCCATTTGGATTAAGTTACATACAAAGACAACATCTTTTGTTTTAGGACTTGTCTATAGAGCTCCAAATGAAACGTTTTTTTTTATGAATTTACTCGACAGCTTGAAAAGACCTGGTCAAAATACAAAAATCTCGTTCTCGTTGGTGACTTTAATGTCAATTTTCTGGACCGCACTTCCCCCGCAGAAAAGGAGACCTCGGTTAACGAAACTTCACTACCAACTGATAAACTGCAGTCTATCCTTCTACAGTTTGGATGTTTAGTTGTTAACAAAGAACCAACCAGAGTGACTGATACGTCGGCTACATTAATTGATCTTGTGGTTACCAATATGCCGAGATGGGTTAAGAAGAACAGAGTATTAGATCTAGGAATTAGTGATCATAAACTTGTCTCGACCACTCTAAACCTTAAAGCCACAAGACCGCCACCAAGAATCGTCAAAACTAGAAATTACAAAATACTAAATATAGACCATTTCCAGAAGGACCTGCAAAACGCTCCATGGTCTGTCTGTCAGGCGTTCGACAATGCAGACGATGCGTACTGGGCGTGGACAACGCTGTTCACCCAAATTTGCGATGATAATGTCCCTCCGCGTCAAATTAAAGTTAGAAGCCAGTCACTACCATGGATTACTGGAAAACTCAGGCATAAGATGAATCTGCGTTACAAATTACTAAATGAATCGAAAAGATCAAATGATGATAACATAAGACAGAGATACAAGACCATTAGAAACGAAGTAACATATGAACTAAGACAAGCCAAAACAAACTATTATGCTGATCAATTTGAAAAGGTTCGAGACTGCAAGACCTTCTGGAAGTTAATAAACAAAGCTGCACACCCTTGTAATGATCCTCCTCCTCCGGCAATAAGAAGAGACGACGGGACTTTGGCTACCAACGATACAGAAAAAGCAGAGCTCTTGAATCAGTATTTTGCTACAATTGGAGAAAAACAGGCTCTAAGCCTCCCGCCATCGACTATCCCTCTCCAATCACTACAAACAAGAGTTACACCAACCTTGGAATCACTAACGATCACTCAGGAAACGGTGCGGAAACACATTGAAACACTAAACGCCCACAAAGCCACTGGCCCAGATGGAATCTCACCAAGACTCCTAAAACTAGCTGGAGCTTCAATTACACCCCCAATGACTGAGATTTATAACCATAGCTTGGTGGAGACCAAGGTCCCAGCGACTTGGAAATGTGCTCGCCTAAGGACAACCCACAAAAAAGGCGATATCACCGAGAGAGAGAATTACCGTCCCCTCTCCATTCTCTCCATCCCAAGCAAAATTATGGAACGTTGTGTCTCAGATAAGATTATAGAACACACAGTGCAGAACCATAATCTTCTCAGTCCACATCAATGGGCATACAGGGAAGGGCACTCAACTGAACTTCTGCTTGCACATATGACTGAGAAATGGCGTTCTGCTCTGGATCATCAAAAAGTCGTGTGTGCGGTATTCATTGATTTTCGTAAAGCATTTGACTCAGTCTCCCACACCATTTTACCATATAAGTTGCAGAGTTTTGGAATTATGGGCGATCTATGGGAATGGCTGACTGATTACATAACTGAAAGGGTCCAGTTTGCTACAGTTGGTGAAGGTACATCCCAATCCGCCAATGTCACATGTGGAGTACCACAAGGGTCTGTCCTAGGCCCTATTCTCTTCAGTTTGTATACGAATGATCTACCAGACACTATTGCCCAAATTGAAAATGCATACATTGAGATGTATGCAGATGACACCACCCTATTCTGCATTGCCAATGATGTCGAGTCTGCTGTTAAAGAAACCAACAGAGCATTAGGACTTATAGCAAAATGGTGCATCAACAATGCCATGACATTACACCCTAAAAAATGTGAAGCAATGCTTATATCAAGAAAGTGATTCGTAGGCCCCATTCCAGCATTAACAATTAACAACAATAACATCAAGATAGTCAACTCAACTAGATGCCTCGGAATTAACATAGATAATAAGCTGAACTGGACCATGCATCTTCAAGAGACAATAAAATCATTTGCCAAGAAACTTAATCTACTTAAATCACTACGGTTTCTTCCATTGAGTAGTCTTGAGATATTTTACTTTAAAGTGATCCTGCCTTCCATCACCTATGGACTGATTATGTGGGGCAGTTGCAACACGACCCTCTTTCAAGATCTTGAGAGGATGCACGTTCGAGCTGCCAAGATCATCCACAGATGTGACTGGACCACTCCCAGTGCAGACGTCATCAACAAGGCACACTGGAATCCGCTGTTCTGGAATTACAAATATAAGCTAGCAACGTTTGTTCACAAATCGCTCAACTCAGAGAAACTCCCAAATAAACTCTTCACACTAAGAAACAACACACACTCTCTAAGAGGCGTTCATAGGCTAGTCATCCCACATCCACGTACAGATGCTATACGCAAGTCAATCACATACAGATCATCTGTACTGTGGAACTACCTAGACGATCTCCTTAAAGACAAAAAACACTCGACCTTTAAAAAACTTGTCAAAAAGTATATTGACTCCATACCACTGCAACCAAATGTCAGGATCAACACTGATAAGTTCTCATACCACTAATGTTTTATTTATGCATGCCTAACTTATTCATGTTTACTCGTCCAAGTGTTTACTTATACATTAGACATCCGCCTGTCCATTTGCACAACAACTCGCTTGTTCATCTAATTAAGTTATTAGTCAATTAGTTAGTCTTTCAACTATTTAGTTAGTATCATTCCAATATCTTATAATGCAATAGTCATTCAATCAAAAAACTTGTAATTTACATAATCAATGAGGTTAGCTAGATTTCTTTATCGTTCCTTTTGTATTATCACGGCCACATCAGCTCTGAATGCTGCAGTATCGCCAATACCGTGTTTAAATAAATGCTATTATTATTATTATTATTATTATCACGCCTCAGAACTCGTCCTAACAGTAAACCTCTTCAGCGGCTGTTTTGTCTGGGTGACTTTAAGAACGCGGGCAAATCCGCTGGATTTTCGAGCACGCTTTTAAGAGGAACTAATTTTCCACCATGCGTTTAACAATGACTTAATGCTGAATGGTGATGAAAAATTGGGACGAAATATGGGAAGATAGAAGAGAAGTGGACAAAATAAAATCTTAGGTCATCAATTAAAAATTGATCGTAAATTCCCGACGTCTCAGCTATATACAACCTTCTTCAGGGGAAATTTGTAACTAAATGTTTGTTTTGGAGAACTTTTAAGTTCATGGCAGCTTAAAAGAATAGGACTATTAAAGTGCCCCTAAACCCTTTTGCAATTTATATATATATGAAACTTTGAAAGGCTTTGAGTACTTCTGCGAAGAAATTTGCGGCTTACATAGAATACTCTATGTTCTATGCTTGTTTGAAATGGTGAAAATTTGACCTTTCCTGACCCATGACCGGGTAAGGAAAAGACTGGGTCGATTCCTGATCTTACGTCATCCTGTAATGATCTGTGCTTTACTAGATAAATAACAAGATGGCGGATCCTGCTAAGGACCCGGATGTATACAGATAGCCCGAGTGGCCACAGGGAGCCCAATATCATTACATCTTCCTTTCTCTAACAAAACAATAACGCATAACGATGAAACTAACTGTAGAATGTTCATGCGACAGTCCTGCAATAAAGTCAATAGATTAATATTTAACATAGTCCTTCATCCAGGCAGGTTCACTTCTGATACGGCTACTCAGTTGCCATTTCGGAGGCCCCTCCTGAGCATATGTGCTTTCTTGCTCCTCTTCCTGGCCTTGGTCATCAGAGCTCAGAGCCGCGACCATACCCCATGGGATTCCTGCTGCAGGTAGGTATTAGTGGTTCTTTTCTCTGCTGATGTTGGTGTACCTGGCACGTCTCACACTTTGCTACCTTCTGCTTAATTGCTTCATTCAGTCTCGGCCAGTACACTGCCCTCCTGGCTCGTCGCTTGCACTTCTCTATTTCTAGGTGCCCTTCGTGTATGACATCTAAGATCTGTAGCCTCGTGTTTTCCGGAATCACTACTCGAGTTCCTCTCATTAGTAGCCCATCCACAACAGTCAGTTCTTGATTCCCCTGCCATTTAGCAAGTTGGCAACAACTCTGCCTAGTATTTCGTCTGCAGCCGTCGCTTCAGCTACCTGCTTGGCCTTCTCTTCTGACAGACTAGACTCCACTACCATTCGAACATGGAGCTCTATCTCTTCCTCCAGGTCTACCCGGCTTACGCTCGTGGGCAGGTAAGACCTGGAAAGTGCATCGGCTAGAAAAAGCCTTTTTCCAGGCAGATACTCCCACTGTAGATCATAGCGTTGCATTCTCATCATCATTCGCTGGATTCTAGGGGACATACTATCAAAGTACTTCCCCGCTATAGCTATGAGAGGCTTGTGATCTGTCTCAGCAATCACTAGATGGCCATACACATAATCATGAAATCGAGACAGTCCAAACAGCATGCCAAGGGTTTCATTCTCTATCTGAGCGTACTTTACCTCGGTTGGTGTCAAAGCCCGAGACGCATACATTACTGGCAGCCATTCGTCCCCATGTCTCTGCAACAAAACGGTACCCAAGCCGGTCTTACTGGCATCCGTCGAGACCTTGGTCTGTTTCGACGGGTCGTAAAACTGGAGCACTGGTTCTGAGCAGAGGTATCCAGTGACGTCTGTCCATTCCCCTTCAGCCTTGCTGCTCTAGTGGAAACTTGTACCATCTCTCGCAAGAGATCTCAACTCCTTAGTAGCATCAGAAACATGAGGTATGAACTTACCCAAGTAGTTCACAAGTCCTAAGGCCGTCTCAGTCCTTCTTTATCTACCGGTTTCGGTTTCCTTGACGGCCTTCACCTTCTCAGGAGAGGGGCGGATCCCTGACTAAGAAAGGACCTCGCCAAGATATGCAATCTCTATCTCTTGAAACGCACACTTATCAAGATTCAATCGCATGTTTGCATCCTTAAGACGCTGCAGCACAGATTCTAATCTACTATTGTGTTCCTACAGGGTACTTCCCCAGACTATGATGTCATCAATAAAATTGCGCACGCCCTCAAGTCCTTCTATGACTTGGCTGACTATCCTGTGAAAGACCTCTGTAGAGGAAGTCAAGCCCATTGGTAGGCGCTTGAAGTAAAATATACCAAAGGGTGTACCAAATGTACACAACTTGGCCGACTCCTCTTCAAGTTCAATCTGGAAAAATCCATAAGCAGCATCTAGCTTGCTAAAGTACTTAGCCCCTGTCATTTCCGTCTCTATTTCTTCCCGGGTGGGCAGCTGGTAATGTTCCCTCTTAACGGCCTTATTCAGATCTCTAGGATCTATGCAAATACGGAGGGACCCGGACTTCTTTCTTTCCCATACCATTTGGTTAACCCAGTCTGTGGGTTCTTCTATCTTAGAAATTATCCCTTTCTCTAAGAGTCGATCCAGCTCCTTCTTTAATTCATCCCTGATGTGACCTGGGCACCTCCTAGATGGCTTAATAACTGGGCAGGCGTTTTCCTCCAATTTAATCTTATGCTTTACTGGGAGACAGCCAATACCTGTAAACAACTCTGGATATTTAGTTGCCACCTGTTCCTTCACATTGTTTGTAACCTGATAGACCCTGGTGACTAGCCCCACCCTCTCTGAATCAGCCGCTCCCATAATGCTGATGCCTTCCTTTGCTATCATCATATACATATCCACCTCTTGTTCCCTCCCCTTCCTCTCAATTTTCACAGTACAGACTCCAATTACTGGAATTGGTTCACCATTGTAGGCTTTAAGTCAGCGACTGCTAGGTTTAACGGCGGGCTTTTGCTCGAGTCTGTCATAGTCCCAAAGAGAGAGGATATTAGCCCGAGACCATGTATCTATCAGAAAAGTTATCAATGTTCCATTGGTATGGAGAGCCTCTTTCCAGGGGTCACTGTGATCAGGGTCGGACTGCACATGTCCTACAAATATATCCTCATCACTCCCACTAGCGGCCCCACTGTTCCTCCTAACCCTACACTGCTTAGCCTGCGTAGCAAGCCCAGGGGGAATTGGGAAGAGGAGAGAGGGAGGGAATGAGGGAATGTTTGACCTTCGGTGCGAAGGAAGTTCAAAATGACCCCTTGTCTAAAATAACTTTTTTCTTTACTAAAATCTCACAGACTGTGTATATTCTCTATATATCGATGCTGTTGTCATAGAAAGGCGCCATGGACAATAATGCATTAATGAGATGACATAAGATAAGGAATCGAATTTTTCTTACACGGTAATGGGTCAGGAGAGGTCACATTTTCACCATTTCAAACAAGCCTAGAACATAGAGTATTCTCTGTAGGCCAAACATTTCTTCGCATAAGTACTCAAAGCCTTTCAAGGTTTCATATATATATAAAATTGAAAAAGGGTTTAGGGGCACTTTAATTACGTTACTTCAACGTACGTCAAGAAATGATTTTACTTTTACTTTTACTTAAGCTAAAAACGTTTTCACTTCATCCTACTCAAGCGTTATTATAAGTATGCAGCTTTTCATATTGGGAGGGAATGTTCTTAGTTTTAAGAGGCTCGTATGTATTAAATAATGAAGCTTCTGAGTGGCTGTTCTGGATATCCCTTGAACTGGAGCCTTGGTTGGGTGAGACCTGTTGACGATCTGACCTTGGAGGTAATCTGGTGGATGGACTCAGTGGCTGGTAGATACATTGTGGTTGTACTGAAGAGGTAGCGCGGATACAGCTTGCCTCACGCGCTTTGCTTGATTCAGGGTTAGCAATTGTATACTCTAGGTCTTTGTTCCTCCAATATTCACGGGTAGAAGTACCAACTGGTTCATACTCGTCATTGTTAATTGTTGGTGCTTGTGATGACAGCGAAGGGGCAGCAATATTGTGTGATGAAAGAGGGTGTTCCATTTCAATTGCGTTCTGGAAAAAAATGGTAAGCATATATATGTAGTGTATATGCATTTAATATATGTAACATAGGAGTATCATGGTCCTTTTGCAAAATATATAGCCATGGCCAAATAAATGAAAAATATGAAGAGGAACACAAACGTATATAACTTACATCGTACATGGGATTATCATCTTCGGGTTTTGAAGACGCTCTAACCGTAAAAAAAACATGATTAATTGAAAATGTGTGCTTGCTAAGAACACCAGAGAAAGAAATGTACATCGACAGATCTGAAGTCATAAACGCTTTTCTAGAACATACATAACATAAAGCATATAATTTTTTTATTTTAGTGAACATTTCTGGTTATATTAATAGTGCGATCTGCACAACAGACGTCCCAGCAAAAGCTATAAACAGCGAATGCAAGACAGCGGACAACTCAACACCACTGAAGATATCGAAAACGCGGCAACATGTACCGGCCTCTATCGAAATAGAAGCGAAACAAGAAAACAGCAACAAAAAACAATAACTAACTATCAATTGAAATTCTTCATCGTACCTCGTAGCTTCTTTTGATTTTTTTCCTGTAAAGCAAATATGTTTTGGAAAACATTAATGTTTATCTCATAATGGTCACGAACCAAAATCATATTAGTACATGGGAAGTGATAATTGTTTTATTGCTCAATTTTTCTAAACTTCTTAACAATAGATTAGCAGATAAAATAGCAGCTGGCAATTACACAATAAGACGCCGTCAGTGACATGACTACATTGTATATTTAGGCTGCGCGCGCAACCTACATATGATACCTGTAATAATAATAATAATAATTATGGCCATGATAATTTCGTTGTGATGCTAAATCACATCCAGTAATTGCTTCAGTATTATCACTTCTTCAGATTTATCATTCTTTCAGCTCAGATTAATAATTCTGATTATTTTCTTGATGTAATTTCAAATGGCGGTTGGTACCGGTTCTCCTGTTGCATGAAATAAAAAGTATTGTTACATAGCCATAAGTTTTCCAGACACAACGCACGCTCTCATGAAAATCTGATGTTTCCCGCCGAGCAACAATTCATCAATTGTTGCCCGCCACGTGATCACATCGTGACAGAATATGGTGTGATGTGTCGCGCGCGCCACTGGCTAACTAAAGGCGGGAAATATTTGTTTACCAAAATATCTAGATCTTCATCAAAAGCTGACCACTTTTCGTCGAAAGAAAGCATTCAACAAAGAAACAATTTATATCTTTATCAAGCGCAAGAGAGAGAAATTGGTAGCTAAAAAAAGGATGCAAGAAAGACATAAAACGATGTTAAAAATGCGTAGCGACGTTGGCGTTTTGAGTTGAAAAGAAGAGAAGACGACAAACTTCGCTCGTATCAAGTAGTAAAACTTATGTCTATATAACAAATCACTTAATGACTGTCCCTTCGGGAATCAGTGAGTTTTGTTTCCCCTCGATCCTAGACGCGAAGAGACGTAGTCAAGTTTCGATTTCAAGAATTATCGCTGGATGCGATGGGATTGACTACACATCGGGCAGAATGGGGCGACACATCCGGGACTTTTCTAAGCCGCCACCACCAGATTCAAAAGATAATTAGTCAATCGTAACAGAGAAAACGGGGCCGAAAGCTAAAGTGCTGTTAGAAAACTCTCTGATTACGTAAAATCGACTAGCGGTATACATATGCGACACACGGCATTTCGGAGATGAAATAGTCATAAACAATTTGCGGGGATAACTAAAACTATAGCGCAAATATTAAGCTTCTCAAATTGCAAGCGAAATTTCTGTATATTAGTAATTATTAGTATGGGGCAAAGTTAAAAAGTCTATTTTCTCGGCGAAATCAGGCTCGATCAAAATGCGACAAACGGCAAAAGTGAGATCACGGCTTCATAAAACTATATCTCTTTTCTTGGCGCAATTTATTGAATATTTCACTTCTCAATTTCGATTTTTCCAGGCGAACTGCTCAAAATGCTAATTTGTTCCTTTAAAACTTCGCGCGGCAATTTCATTGATCCTCTTAGCTCCGCCTCCAAAGACAATGGAGCACACGTTGACCAGAAGCTCTATTGTAATCTGAAGTTATTAATCCAAATCGAATTTGGCGCTCGAACAAACCTAATGAGGCGAAAAAATCTGTAATAATTGCTATGGTGAAAAACCTAGGTTTTGAGTTCGAGTAGAGTTTCAAATAAATACTTCCGTTCTACCGTAGCAAGTGCATGTCGCCGAAAACAATAGGATTCTACGCGATGAGACGCATTTACTCAACGTTAATCTCATTCTGATGTTAAATATTCATAAATACCAGTGTCAAAATAGGATATTCATGCACAATACTATGTATCGTTGTAGTTTGAACTACTGTATCTTTTTGCTGGTAGTTGTGAATATTTCAGTTACATCAGAATGAGACTAACGTCGAGTAAATGCGTCTGTAGTCATCGCATCTTGCGGTAATTATTGAATGCGAAACGGGTCTATTGATTGATATACTATTTAATGTACCGTATACTATTGCGTACTTACCTTTCATAAAGTGGATTCTCCAGATATAAACAAGAAGAATTATATTAACAAGTACAAGGAGTACGATTATAGCCACACATATAGCGAGTACAGCTGGACATGGAAGGAAAAAACGTATTTCACAATAAGGTATTGAGCCGCGAGCCCATTTTGATAAACACACGTTTACGGTGTATAATATGATATCGTACCATATTTGGCAAGAATATTACTAAGAAATAACGGAATGAAATTACAAGCCGGTAGACATTAACTAGTTCAACTCAAAGCTGCATGTCTATAGTGTCTACTTCTTAATGTCGCTAATTCTATAGATTGTATTGAGTATTCTACAAATATAAAGATATCACCTACAGTTTTGTAGGTAAGGTTTACGGCTAAATGCAAAGGGAAAATCTTTTTTCCACTAATTACACTGATCGAGCTCTACAATTGAGTCACATGTAGTGCAACCTTATTTGTGCTTACTATAACACGAGTCTTCCGTTGTTTTAGCGCTGGACGTCGCGGGACCTGTGAATAAATGAAAACAAAAATAAGGCATGCATGAAACATTGTTTTAGGTATTAGTCTTTGCATCCTACAGTAAACAATACCGTTAGTAACAGTTCTTCATCACCATCATAGTACCCTGTGATCGACATGTAGACACGGAAAACTAGAGGGTATTTCGTATGAGTGGGACAAATACGGCATGTCAGTAACGTTACCGTAACTGTACTATTACTGTACCGTACTCTGTAATTTGATTGGATCAGAAAGACCAAAACAATAGGGAAACCATTTCAACGTTACGACATGCCGTACAGTAACCTCATACGAAACTCACTCTATAGCAGTACAAGTAAGTCATGGGTACGGTGGTCATGGAGGCTTGGAGAATTGTTAATGCTCACAAAAAATAATATACTTTATGATAATGATAAATCAGCAAATTCAGCCAGGTCCAGAAGACTATCTACGGGGAGAGAAGTGTAACTATATACACAAAGGTAGAAAGCATGGATTGACAAGAACAGGACTATAACTTTGGGAGTCATGGAGAGTACGTACAGAGGAGGCTCTCCCGCATAGCATTTTATATAATACTTTGCACGCCGGGCACGAATAACCGTAAAAACGGCGGGGTTGAGTGTAACATAAAACGTAAAAGTAACGCCATTTCATTACTTCTACTCTAAATTTGACGAAATGTTGGCGGGTTGGTAACAAAGTCAGACTATATTTTACGGGACAATTGTTTCTGTATTGTGACGTTGTTGTGACGTCATAATGGGTGCCTCCTTTTTTGGTGAAAATTAACCTTTAAAACACGTTTCAAAAATATTACGTCATCAGGAAGCTTTTATGAAATATATTAATTTGCCGAAAATTTGAACTTTGTACGATAAACATATTCAAAGTTATGGACGATTTACTGTTTTTATGACGTCATTATTAGTGACGTCATACTTCAAGCTTAAATCAGATTGCCGACTATAAAAATATTATTAAAGAGAATACTATGACTTGTGAGTGTTAGTCAAATGCATTTCATTGATAAAATTCCAAAAATATTGAACTGGCTATTTTCAGAGGGTACACAAATATATTTACGACGTCATACTAATGACGTATGCAAAAAATGGGGCTTCAATTCTAAGCTGTTATACTCAAAAAATCAAAATTCTAAAAAGAACACGTTGTTACTACTAAAGAGCTCTATTATTGTGCAAAATATGATGCACCAGTATTTCGAACTGTAAAAGTTAAAACAAGCGACATTTTCATAAATGGTTTTATGCTATTTATTTCCCGCCATTTTTTGGCGGGAAAATTACCAAAATTCAAACTTTAATAACTTTCGTTTACTTCAACCGATCGATAACGGGTTTTCGATTATTTCATTCTCATGAACAAGAGATTTTAAAAAGATATAATAAAACGTTTTTAGAGGTAATAAAAAATTATAAGAAACCTATTAGAAAAGGATATATGACGTCATAATGATGGCTAAATTAGCTTAACTTATCAGACTATGTTTTGTTTGCACTCCTTTATACACCTACCAAAATTCATTCTTCGATGTCGAAAACTTTTAAATATATATAAAACCCGCCGTTTTTACGATCATTTGTGCCCGGCGTGTTGTGGGAAATAGAAATAATAGTTTGTTGCAAAAAAGCTAAACCATACAATGTCGTCAGTTGCAGGTACAATAGCTACAAGAAATATTTATTTGTTCATATTTAATGAGCAGCAAGCAGATTTTCAGCGTATTGAATGTTTCTCTTGCAAACAACCCCAAGTAGAAGGAATGAATTTAGGTGTATACGTATTAATCATATCGGAGAGATCCTTACGCAGTAGCGAATGAGACATTCAAAGATGGTCAATGCACTATTTACGTAGTTAACCTATGATTATTTAATGGTTATCGCAACATTTATGATCATATTTCTCTCGTTTCGAAACCACTGAAACCATGCATGCAGTCTATATTCTCGCACACTATTTTGGATAGTGGACGCCAGCCACAACGCAACCCTTGGTTTATTTCTCAACGAAAACAACTATTCATGTGACCGGCCATCTTTCCAGCCTTTCAGTTCTCGCACCAGGTATATGGCCGTGTGCGAGAAATGACTTCTCGCTTCTTTCGTACCACAGCCAGCGAGAAGTATAATATTTCATGAATACATACCTTCTGTCGAGGTAGTGTTCACTGTAATAGAGCACGCCCAAACATCACTCTTAACACTCTCTCCATACTCATTTGATGCTGTAACAAGGAACTTGTACATCGTTCCAGGCATGAGATCTTGTACAGTATACCTTAGTGTTGAAGTGTCTGTAATATTATGAACCATGATCCAGTTTGAAGACTTGTCATTATTGTAATAAATCGTATATCTCAGGATTGCACCTCCATTATCGTCAGGTGTGTTCCATTCTAACTCAACTGATGTCTCTTCTGTTTCAGAAAAGTGACATGTAGCATTTGGTGCTGTAGGAGGACCTAATAAAGATAAGCGAAAAATATAATTAATATTATTAAGCATAATAGAAAAGGGCAAAATCTTCTCTTAGAAACCTATAGCTACTTTTAGCTCATTCTCTCACGGAATATATACTATTAATCGACAAGAGGAAATCGATCTGTTGATGTATAAGGCATAAAGCTCACGGCTGGATGATCAATAGTAATTCGTAAATGCAAATAACAACTGAAATATTGTACTGAAGCTGAGGCAGGTAAAACTGCCCGCTCAAAACTCGAAGTGACACTAGCATATCCCATAGTTTCAACCATCACCTTAAGCCCTGCGAAATGGTTCTCTGGAAAAAAACAGAGAGCGAGGGCAAGGCGATGCAAGAAGTATTTGAGTAACGTATTTAACAAACCTTGTTTTTTGGTGGTGATAGTCTTTCTAGCTGGATTCCCATAACCAACAACATTCCTGGCGTACACCTTAATCACGTACTCAGTGTTCTTGTTCAGTCCTGAGATGACAACTGAAGTACCCGTGATTCCCTCTCGTGTTGTGATGACCTCCACCTTGTAGTCAATAACAGGACTTCCACCATTATCAACTGGACTGGTCCACCTGACAGTTATAGATGATGCTTTGATGTCACGCTCTTTGATCGTGATAGTTGGGGGACCAGGAGGAACTGAATTGATAGAGAAATGAGGATTAACAAATAGATAAGGTAAAACAAATTTCTTCAATGATTCAAAAGAAACTGATAATGCATAAGGACCATTTGAATATTAAGCAATTATTGGATCTGGTTGAGCATGATAGCAATGCCGAAATATCAAAACCAAGGTCTGTGTTATCAGCTGAATCTATCAGGAATTTTCACGAAGAAATTATCAAAGGGAAACGATAACAATAGCAATATAAGTGTCATGCGGAAGCTGTTTACACCAAATGTAGTGTCGCTCATTCAATAATGATAAAAGCGCATTCAATGCTGAAGTAAATTTTGTTGCTGGTAGTTTTACAGCCCGTATTTCTCATCACAAGAGAGCATATCACAGACAAGTCACGTTCTATCAACAATACTTACACCACTGAGTGACATTAATGAAATGTTCATCATGTCCAACGGTGTTTACTGCACGGCATTTGTACTGGCCATAGTCTCCACTGTTTTGTGTTGTTCGCACTGTTACTTTACTTCCTCCAGTGATAGAAGTAACACCTGTAGTAATCTGTTGTCCAGTAGGTTTATACCACGCGATCTGGGGTGTTGGGTTACCGTCTGCCATACATTGTAGTGTCATGTCATTACCATTCCACGAGAACGCTGTAGTGTTGGAGGAACCCACGTCAATCTTTGGCTTGTCTGAAATGAAAGATAAAGTTGATACGTAATTATAAGGCGAAATATCGCAGCTTTCCAAGACCTCAAGCGCGCATCATTTGTTTAGAGCATGGAGAAACAACTTTCATTTGTTAAATTTCGGACACGGACAAACTGAAGAGAACATTTTAGTCAAATATGTACAGAGACGTGGGAAATTTCAGGATTAAATTAAAAGAAAGGCAAACGGTAACAACAACAGTAGAACCATGTATAGACTTTCATTTTCCTGACGTCATCAACCTTTGTTTTACAATAAGCCAATATGAACACGCGTAAGAATTGCAGCGTGAAGTGTAGAACAGTCGTGAAGTGGAGGCCTTTACTAGTTGGATCTATTAGCTTTCATGCACTGGAAAAAAACATTCTACAGCTTCAAACTTCTGTCAATTTCTCAGAATGGTGTCCTGTTTGAGCTGCTGTGGTTCTACCCTGGTTACAGATATTAGCATTTCTATTATTAGCGCAATTTCCTTTGATTCCAATTGATCCGTGTACATGTTTCCTCAGCGGTAATCATGCACTAAACACTTTATAAACCGTCTCCCCACCCACAATTCCCTATTTTACTCTGACGGAGGACTAGTGCTCGAAACGTCAGCTGCTACTCGCTTCCCAAGGCGGACTTTAGTTGATTATACCGTTGTTTACCCTCAGCTAGCGCTATTGTCCCCAACATTATTCGTGTGTCACGCTTTACTTTATCGAGTATATTGTTGCTTTTGAATCTGTTAACTTTAAATATTTCTTGAGCATATTGGATTTTTTTACAAATTCCAAGCTGGTTTTCCTCCTGGTGACTCGACAGAATTGGTTCTTATTGTGCACAAAATGTATGAGGCATTAGACAGAGGTAATGAAGTAAGGGCAGTTTTCTTGGATATTTCCAAAGCATTTGATAAGGTTTGGCATGCAAGGTTATTATCCGAATTGAAACAATTAGGAATTGAAAGTAACTTATTCAAATGGTTTGAAAGTTATTTAAACGACAGAATGCTACGTGTTGTTATCGAAGGGAGTAGTTCTTCATGGAAAGGAATCAAGGCCGGTGTGCCTCACGGGTCTGTCCTTGGCCCGCTGCTATTTTTATTAATGACATTCATTTCGATATCAATAGCCATTGCTTTTTATTCGCGGACGATACGCTTTTACTCGAAGAGGTCATTACACCAGAAATATCTGCTGAAATGTTAAATGACGATTTAAGTGCTATTTCTTCGTGGTCAAATATATGGTTGGTAACAATGAATGCGCCAAAGACTAAAACCATGGTATTTCACGCGCTGCACATCCGTTTTCTTTAGCAGAACCACCTCCGACTAACGCCAGTAGTGATCTACGAATACTAGGAGATGGTTGCCTCTTTATATTTCAAGTAGGTCAGCAGCAATAGTGTTGTTGATCTGATGAGTTTTGGTGTAGCCACGGCTAGATGTAAGCTAGACTTTGAAGAGCACATGGCATTCCAGCCCCTAGAGGGCTATTAATTAATTTATTAGACTGAGCCCTTTTCCAATACCCTAGCCACACGCGATTACACTTGTAATTATTAACATCGAGGAACAGCATAACATCTTTATTGCCAGGTCAATAATTTCTTTTTTGAACACCTCCAGACGATAGATGTCAGTTTAAAACGACTGGCCTTTAAAACATGTTTTCAATCTAAACTGGCTCTCCCCAGCTTAATTTGGAGCAGCAGCTATAACAATGAAATAATAGAAAAAAAGGAAGAAAATGAACTTACATTGCACATCAATTGTGGTGTTTGTAGAGACTGGCACTTCACTGGGGTTGTTAGTGGCCTGACACTCGTAATGTGCACTCTGCTGTCTTTTGACGTTTGGTATATTTAATGTGATACTTCCTACACCTTGACTCTTGACAATCTTGTTACCTGCACTAACGACCTGTACCCACGTGATGTTTGGTGTTGGAGGTCCACTAGCTGTACAGGATATGTTAAGATCTTGACCTTCACTTATCATCTTACTCTGTGGTGGTTGATCAGTGGCAAATAAAGGACGAACTGAAAGTTAAGTTTACAATTTTGCAGGAATGCAATCACGTGGTTGTATTGGACAGCAACAAATCTGACTTCATATATTTAAATGCACTTGTACGAGATCGGCAGTGTTATTAGCAAAACTTGTTTGTAAATACTATTTTCCATTTTCAATCGATCGATTGTCGATCTTTCTAAAACAGTGTTTTTAAAGATAGCTTGCTCTCCAGCATCCATGGCAACGCCTTTCCCATGTGGATCACGAGCTCGATTCATTCGTTAACGAAGTATTATAACAGCACGTGACTGTTTCCTGCAAAAGGCCTATTAGAAAATGTAAGAATCCTGAGGGTCCGTGGGTCTTCCGTCGATTTTATTTTGATCATAAATTGAAAATTACAAAATAGGTTTCTTAGTTTGAATGTTTGTTTTCGTTTAATGTACAAAAAATTAAATTAAAAATAAAAATTGAATGAAGCGATATTTTCATAAATGCTTTTGTGGTGTTTATTTCCCGCCATATTTTGGCGGGAAAATTAGCAAAATTCAAACTTTCATAACTTTTGATTTCCTTAACCAATCGACATCGGGTTTTCGATTCCTTCATTCTCATCACGAGTAGATTTTAACAATATACGACATTTCGTTTTTAGAGATAATGAACATTTGCAAGAAACGTATTACAAATGGATAAATGACGTCATTGTGATGTCACGATGGTAGTAACATAGCTTAAAAAAATAGGTTATATTCCTTTTTCGATTCTACATCCTTCTACCAAAATTCAATCGTCTGCATTGAAAACTTTTTAAAATATAGGACTGATGCCGTTTTTATGGTCGTTTGTGCCCCGTACCGTGTCATATAAACCTTAAATTATATAATTAACACAACCGCTCAAAACACATGCCTTAACATGCTTGAGAAACCTTTGGTGACACCGAGGCTGGAGTTGAGCCAGCTATACTGAGGCATGTTAAGGCATGGTTTTTGAGCAGTTCCAATAATAGGTCACGTGACCTGTTTTCTATATTTTCGGCTTAACAGGCTATCAGGGTCAACCATTCCGATCTGATCGTTAAAGTCAACCACAAGTGTAATCAGATAAACACAAAATCATTACTTAAAACATACAATGTACCACCCCATTTTTAGTTTACTTTTCAACTATTTGGGATCACGTGGTTGGTCACGTGATAGACATTTACCAAAATTTTATATTAGGACGACTAAAAACGTTAAGATTAGTTATAACCACCATTGTTCTAGGATTTGGGCAAATTCAAGTCACTCTATTCAACAAAATAGCTGTAGCTTCGTTTTCATGTTCAAACCACGCCTTAATTAACATGCTTGAGATGTAGTTAGAGGCTTGTACCTCGATAGCATGATAATCAAAATCTATCCATATTCGTAGAAAGAGGGTGTGTATCAGTGCAGGGTCATCTCCATCCTCCATGCAAGGCTGAGTCTTGGTTACCTTTCAAGAATTAACTACGAATCGGTCTATTCTGGATGTGTTGATAAGGTCAATTAACGCTCTAGTGCAGCTGTTAATGAATGCTACATCAGTGTTATTTTTTTAATAGGGATTGACAGAGAATATAGATATTGGTGTTTTATAATTTACTCCAGCTCGTTTAAGTGGTCTTTCCCGATATCTCATTATACTCGCTTAAAATATCTTTAGACATAAAAGATTGATTACTAACAAGAATCACACATCAACAAATCAAATTAACTTGCAAGCTTGTTTTTGAGAAATAAGTGTCGAGGTTGTATTCTGATATATACAGTCAATGCCAAAAAGGTTGTCCAGCAGAACATAATATAATACTATAATATCCAGCAGAACATAATATAATACTTTAATATCTGGAAACTACCGAAGTAGCAATATTAGATCCTATTTTAGCTACTTAACCCAAAACATTACGTAGTTTTGCTTGAATTCTAGCGCGGAAAATAAATTTTGCTCAGACCGGAGAGCGATGATCGATTTCACTTCAGCCTCTAGTTCTACAATTCAGTACTTTTTAAAAGAGAACTGATCCAACATTATGTTCTTATGAGAAATAAATCATGTTCACTTTTGTAACAGTGGTATCGCCGGAAACTCTCGGATATAAAACACCACAAGAACATATTTTTCGAGAAAAAATGAAATTATTTGCATGTTAAAAAAATAATATCTCGATCACGTTCTATCCAACTGAAGCGAAGGAAGGCAAACATTTCAACATGACCTTTAAAAAAATGGTAGAAATTTCGATACACAACCGCGCGTGCTCTCGGCGGCTGAATAAACTACTGTAGAAATGTATTTTGATTATCAAACAGTAATGTTTCGAAGTCTGCTAATATTTTTTGGACCCATAAGATGAGCAATTTTTTTTATTTTTTATCAGCACGGTAATTCCTGCACTTGACGAGATTGGCGGCCGCGTTTTGTTTAGGTCGAATTAATATGCTTTTCAAGCGTTCCGAGCACGTGAAATTTAGACAGTCACGCTTCTTTTAAAAGAGGAGAAAGAAAATTAGATTTTGCCGTTTCTTAACTAATTATTTTTTCTATATTTAACTTCTTAAAAATATTTAAAGAATTTCATAATGGCAATCCCGAAATAATTCGGGCTGCTCTATTCTGTAGCTGTTGTAATTTCTCAATCAGTTCTTTGTTTGCGATATCCCAAACTGGCGAACAGTATTCGAAATGAGGCATAACTATAGTCTTATAAATAGTTATTAGAACGTCCTTTGGTACGGTATGGATTGGAGTAATTTTACATGCGTAACATTTTGCAGACCTGTCATACCTAATTTTTGTCTTCATATTAAAAAACATATTATGTGATATGCTGAGTTTTGATCACTAACTTATGAGGGTTGATCCTCAACTCTTGATTTATGAAATAGCCATAGAGTGACATAAGCTACATGGAGGCGGGTCAAATTCACACATGTGCAGCAATTTGTAAAAAAAGGTGACACGGGGTATCGTGATTTGTGTGTTTACTTTTAAGTAAAATAGCTTATATCGTACCTGTCACAACGAGCTGCACCTTGTCGGTTATAGGTTGAATTGGTAAATACTATGACCACTGCGCTAACCAGACGATCCTCGCTGGGATTGTGAAAAAAACATTTTATACTTGATACGTTACCTATGAAGTTGCCGCTGATAGAGCAGAAAATATCGCTGAAACATTTCTGGTTTCGGTCGTTGTTAGATAGTGTTCTCCTCGTATCACTCAATTCCATGGATGGGTTACGTGTCGCAATCGAAAGCGAGGCTGCGTAAAGTTCACAAGTTCAGCCTCACTTTCGAGGTACAGGTACCCTGATGCCAGAGGCTCGAAGCGAGACGTCTTAGTCGAGCGAAGCGAGACCATTTAAAGCTGACGTCGAGCGTATCTTGACGTCAGCCCGAATCGCGAAGCGACGAGCCTCTGGGAAACTCTAGTACTGTTTACGGTTCCTTAGAACATAATCCAATTAGATTGGCATGCGTAAAATGTGCTAAAAATATAAACCTGGCCAAACCGGTTTTGTTCACGTGGTATGTGAACTTGTCAAATAGTGTCATATTGCATGTTACAAACTCTGGCTTTCGTGCGCTGTGTCAGTGTGTTCACGTGCGAACGATGAAAAGCTATGAAGAAAACACCCGTGAAAATCGTGAAGCCAAACGAAATATGTAGGATATGCATGTGTAACTTGACAATTTTAGGTAGGGGAAAATGTAATTTGTTTACTGGGAAAGCTTCGCTCGAACAAAAGCTGGCAGAACGTTTGGCGAACGTCCTTGGTACACCGATTTTGAGGTGCGATGGAGTTTCTTGCGTGGTTTGTTATAAGTGCCGAAGAGATTTCGAACGGTTCGAAGGCTATTTAAAAGCCATTTCAAGTGATCTTGAGGAATTTAAGGAGAAGTACAGACAATCTGTGGCGGTGCAACAACGGAAGATCGAAGTAATCAATCCGTCAGTAGCCTCGGAGCGCGTAAAAAGATGTTGGGTTTCGCCGTCGACGAGCTCACCGCAACGAGTGCAAACCAAAGTTTCCGCCAAAGCGAGAGCGATTTCAAGAAGCAACGCATCGGAAGCCATTTCTATTAAAACAGACTTTTGACCAAAATAAACAACACCGTCTCACGTTACTGAGCTTTACAAACCGGTTTTCAAGTCACACGATCATGTGTGAGAGGGTCAACTAATCACAAGTCTTTTTAGAAGTGTAGCCAATCAGCGTGCCAGGTCAAGATCTGACTCTGATGATATAACGCGTTCTCTAATTGGCTTATTCAAACACTTAATGGGATTAGAAAAACAATCGCCTACAACGGGCGGCCAGAGGTTGCAGCCGCATCGTTGATCTGAGAAAGGAGAAGCTAATGTGATCTAGGAGAGGCGGTTTCCAACCTCTGATCCAGGGTAAGGGACAGGTAACCATCCATATGGAATTGAATGACACGAGGAAAAGAAAATGACGGATGTTGACACTTGTCACTTGTCAGGTTCGTAGTCGTTGAAGGACTTGCGTTCTGTTAGTATTAATGTTAAAGTGCCTATCACCCTTTTGTAATTTTGATAGCTTATGAACCTCCGTAACGTATGGAGTACTTCTGTGAAGAAAAGTTTGGTTTAAAGTGAATACTTTATGTTCTACGCTTGTTTTAAATCGTGTAAATGTGACCTTCCCTGACCCATGACCGCGTAAGTAAAAGCCTGGGTCGAAACCTGGGTAGACGTCATCTTGACGTCATATAAATAATTCGGCTTTCCAATCATTTAAAGAAATAAATAACATGTTGACTAAAATGACTTTTTTCTTTACTAACAACTCAAAAACTGTGTATATTTTCTATGCATCGATGTTGTTGTGATAAAAAGGCGCCATGGAGAATAATGCATTAATGAGATGACGTCTACCCAGGTTTTGACCCAGGCTTTTAATTACGCGGTCATGGGTCAGGAAAGGTCACATTTACACGATTTAAAACAAGCGTAGAACATAAAATATTCACTTTAAATCAAAACTTTCTTCACAGAAGTACTCAAAACGTTTCGGAGGTTCATATTAAGCTATCAAAATTGCAAAAGGGTGATAGGCACTTTAACTTATATTTACTATTCGTACTAATTCGAGTTTTCCAGAAACCCGGTTCATGACAAATACTTGAAAATAAGAGTTTATTTGTTGCAAAAATACTTTGGAAAAGCCAAATTCCACCAAAATGACGCTCACGAGCATCGATCTCCCAGGTCAAATACACGCATGTGCAGCAATCTGGAAAAAATGCCATGGGTATCGTGATTTATGTGTTTACTTTTAAGTAAAATAGCGTACATCATACCTGTAACAACGAGCTGCACTTTGTCAGTTATACCAGATGAGAACTTGTACTTAATATTACATCCATATATCCCATTATCAGCCGTGGTCACACTGGAGATGACCAGTGTGGCTGTGGACTCCACAGATACTCGTAATCCATACCGAGCAGGACAAGACTGAGATTTACTTCGTGTTCTGTCAATTTTTTTCTCGTGAATAAGCCCCACAGGAGTACCTCCACTGAATAGTACCCAGACTGGTGAGTAATATGCTAAATCAGCAATCCTGTTATCCACGGTATAGTCCCACACAAACCTAGCGGTTGATCCACTCGATACATACAGCACTCGTGAAGGAAGCTGAGTGAAACGTGCTGCTCCCTCTTAATACATGTAAATAAAGTACACAAATGTTATTCGTCTATCTTTCACATAAAGAGAAAAAAAATATCCGGGTCATTGAACGACATGTGATTTTCATGGACTGTGACCAGTCGAACAATGTTCTGATATAACACATGGCATATTTGAATTATTTCTTGTTTCGTGTCATGTGGTATTATAGGTTTGTTCATTGTTATGGGAAACCATGATAAGTATAATGTAATGTTGATAGGTAGTAAGAACAATGATAATGTGTCATTAAATATTAACATTGATGGAGAAAACATTAAGTCTGCCCCAGATCTCAAACTGCTCGGAGTAATATATGATAAGTTCAACTATAGTGAACATATAAGTGACATCTGTAAAAAAGCAGGCAAGAAAGTTGGCGTCTTAGTACGCCTTAGAAATATGATCCCTAGAGAAGCCAAGCTCCAACTATATAGATCAGTAATTTTACCCAATCTTACATATTGCCATATAGTGTGACACTTCTGTAAAGCGTCGGATCTAGAAAATTAGAAAGGGTACAAGAGCGAGCATTACGTGCAGTCTATAATAACAAGACAGCAAAGTATGAATAATTATTAAGTATGGCAGGATTACCTAGTTTAGCAAACAGGCGTTTACAATTAGTTTTGATGTACAAGGTTAGAAATTAATCGGCATCTAAGTATGTTTGTGATATATTTTACAAGCAATGTAAGAATTATAACTTGCGTTGTAGTGATTTTAATTTCCAATTCCTAGATTCAATACTAGTAAACATGTTAAACATAATATTAGATACCAAGGCCCCTATCTCTGGGGAAAAATCACCAACGAGCTTCGCGATAAAACCAGTCTTCAGGCATTTAAGAAAGCTGTGCAAGCAATCAACGTAAAAGACATGCTTAAGTTACATGCTGGGTGGAGTATGCCGCTGTCGTGCATGCGCTTCATAATTATGGGTAATTTTCTTAATTATTATTTTCTGATATTTATATCTCATTACTATTATCATATTATATTTATACATTTTACAACATGTAAGATATATTTTTAAGATATTATAACTATCGATGAAATACCAGTGTATATATTTCTTTCTAAAATGTGATATCTTTATACGTGAAGATATAAATGATAAGTGAAGATATCACTTTAGAAAATATGACTTGCTTTCAAAGATTTCTAGCCGGCCTTTTTAGGAAGACATTGAAACTGGTATTTCATCGATAATTATATTTTAAACAGAACATTACATGGCCGCTTGAAGATACGAATTTGATCTTCTCATGTTGATGAAATATCTTACTCGTTCGCTGCGTTCACTCATAAGATATTTCATCAACACTCGAAGATAAAATCCGTATATCTCCGCGCGGTAATATCCTCTATATACGTACTATATATATCCTATAATATAGTGTATTTTATATATCCTGTAACATAGTGTATACGTATTTTATATACCATAATATAGTGTCCCCAATTAACTTTACAGCTAAATACTATTGACACTCAAATAAAGTTCATGTATGTACGTATGTAAGACGATAATGTTTCTGACGATCGTCTGTAGGATGAAACTGAACTGAACAGCTTGTTCTCTTACAATCGTAGTTCAGCTACGAAAATCAAGCTGATTCGATAGTACGTATCACAGACAGCACAAGCTAATTATTTTTACAAGGATTGTATGGGAATTTTTAGAAAAATCTGAAACTATACTAAATGGTCAATATTTTTTTAAATCTTACCTGTGTGTTGTGATGTTGTTCTTCTTCATCGCTGATGTGTTTATTTTTGATTTGAGGCACTTCTGGAAAAAATCCTCCCCTATTGGATTTTTTTAACAGAATTAAAAGTGCCTCAAATAAAAAAAATCAGTCATGAAGAAGAGCAACTTCATGTACACACAGGTAAGATTGACTATTTTAGTACAGTTTCAGATTTTTCTAAAAATGCCCATACAATCCTTGTAAAAATCATTAGCATGGGCTGCCTGTCATGGGGTAAGCAACTGAATAAATGACATTATAAAACTTGGGAGGAGAATACATTTTGTAGTACCAAACACCTTGTCTAAAATAAAACTGAACTTATAGGAGGAGGAGCTTATTGCATAATAATCGAAGCATATTCACCTAAACAGAATCATATTTCAAACAGAATATGATAACTTTGATACGGAAGCCCAGGAGGGCCACGGAGCGAAAATCAAATCGAGTTTGTCGAAAATCAAATCGAATTTGTCGGAAAAAAAATTGAGTTTGGAGGGAAAAAAATTGAGTTTGGCGAAAATTATTTTGCGTTTGGCGAAATTTATTTTGAGTTAAGTGAAATTTTATTTTATTTTGAATTTGGCGAAAATAGAGCTGAATTTGGCGAAAATAAAGTTGAGTTTTGGCGAAAACAAAGTTGAGTTTGGCGAAAACAAAGTTGAGTTTGGTGAAAATAAAGTTGAGTTTGGCGAAAATTATTTTGACTTTGGCGAAAATAAAGCTGAGTTTGGCGAAAATAAAGTTGCTATTTGGCGAAAATAAGGTTGAGTTTGGCGAAAATTATTTTGAGTTTTGGCGCCTTCAAACTAATAAGCGTCCGTGATCCAAGATGGCGGACTGAGTACAAGGAGCGGGTTATGTTTGTTCTTGCACAAGTCGGTATCAGTTAGTTTTCCCAAAATATTCTCACATTACAGAACACAGGTACTGAACATCTGTATAAAATAGATTGGTGGCATTTGGACAAATAGTTTAGGAGAAAATAACGCGACAAAGACAAACTTTCACGGCACGGAAACGAGGCTAAACAAACACAGCTCTAACCATGCTCTGAAAACTGAAATAATTCTTCTAGAATATAGTTTCTGAAACCGAAATCACCCCAGCAATTGACAAAAGACAGTCTCAGTGGGAACAATTTCCATACGTGATAAGCTATAAAACTAATTGATACCGACTTGTTCAAGAGCAAACAACCCGCCCCTTGTCCTCCGTCCGCCATCTTGGATCACGGACCGACCCTGTTGCCCGCAAAGGATCATGGACCGGCCCAGGAGGGCCACTGAAACATTTTGAGTTTGTCGCTTTTGGGTTTGAAGACGCCAAAACTCAAAATAATTTTCGCCAAATTCAGCTTTATTTTCGCCAAACTCAAAATCAAATTCAGCTTTATTTTCGCCAAACTCAAAATCAAATTCAATTTCGCCAAACGCAAAATAATTTTCGATTTTATTTTCGCTCCTTGGCCCACCTGGGCTCCCGTACATTGGTGTAAGAACTGAGCGCCACTCACCCACAGTCGGAAGTAAAACCAAAACGTTATCCAAGCTCAGAATTGTGATGATAATTACAATGTGCTCAAAGTCATCGCTTGTACATTGGTGAGTTGTAACTTGCTAAATTTCATTTGATTACTTTTCATGGTTTTGTGGAAAATAGAAAATAGTCCAATTAGAGCGATCAATTTAAGCCGGCACAAATTGAAGGTTTGTAATTAATATTCACTGTATGCATAAGGTCAAAGTAACACGTCAGAACAGTAAAACTATTTTGACTTTATTTTTAGTTTTTGAGTTCAGTTGTCATGGATTCAGTAAAGCATCCAACAATTCATAATTTTCTACAACACGAATTGTCTCGCTCAACGTGTAACGTTATTTTTAGTTTTCCCGCTCAGCCTGGCAGAAAACAACCCATCACACGTTGTACGTTCGCAAGTCACGGACGGCAACCGGAACGTCGTCGTGCACTAGCTCTGTCACGCAACGCTCGGAGCCCACTCGAGTAAGACTTCCGAGTAAGCCCTTCCTTCCGTTTCAACAAGATATCGATATCCAATCAAATCGAAATCGTGCCACGTTGGAAATGTTGTCTTTTCTTCTCGCGATAGTGTTTATATAAAGTCTGGGGAAGTCCAACATTTGCTTCAGCGTTTTAAGCGTTTTGAGTGAAGTCTAGATACTCTAAGACTATTACAATTAGTAGGGTTAACTTGTCAACTTGGCTAACTTGTTAACTGGGAGATCACAATCTGCTTGAGCATCTTCGCCAGAGTTTGTTGATCTATAGAGTATAGCCAGTCATCGGCACATAATTTAATATTAGATGATGTTCTCGATCCTTCCATGTCATTAAGGTGATAATTAATAAGAACATCAGAGCGCTGAGACAGCCAATTCAGTAAAGTTCTAACCCAGCAATCAATGTAGTTGGCTTGGGAGACCATATGAATGTATATTACGTTTATTATATTTCCTTTTGTATTGCATTTGATAGGCTTATACAAATAAACATGTTGTTGTTTTAGAATAGATGGATAGTCTCTGGAAATCACTGGTTCGGGCACAATTCACACTAACTACAAACCCGCTTGCTGACATATGATATTCAGGATGCATTTAGTATTCCAGTGGCTAAAAGATAAGTAATTTAAATTGGAATCATTCTGTGTCAGTACTTATTCCGGAATACGTTCAATCGAACGCATCCTAAGTTTGGATATTCTGTGCAGTCGATCGACCTTAATTATTATTTCAACCAGTTGTTCGTATTAATCATAATTCTAACGCTTTAGTTTGTCAAGTGCGAGGACCATTCAGTCATACTAATAAAGAAAACAATCATCTAATGCACATATGTACTTACCATTCTGAACAGGAAGTAAAAGAAATATCGCTACAGCACAAAGATGTACAACGCTTTTCAAGCGAATAAAATCGGCATTCATCTCAGAAGGTACTCTGCTACGTAATTAGTTGACTGGCAACGAAATTCTTTCGAAAGCGAATAACCGAATTCCTTTCTTCAAATAGTCCCTTCAACACGGATTCTGTAAACAGATTTCAAATTAACATTTCGAATAATTGCCAAATGTAACTAGAACAAAAGGTGAAAAGTTCAGTTGATACCGTCACACAAGTGTGTTTCATTTGTTTTATCCACCCTTGACAAAGAATGAAGATATCGGGCTGAAGGGTGATTTAAGATTTCAGCTTTAATACGACTGCGACATCCTCTGAAGGTAACTATCAGCATTTTAAAACATCAATACGGGCTGTCGTGATGCTTCAAAATATTGGTTACGGATTTATTAGTGTCGAGAGTGTGGCGTTAGCAGTCGCGATAGACGTTATCTGAAATTGTACCGTGTAGTATGACTGACCTTTTTCCGGTTTACTTGAAAATTATGCACACGAACGGCTTATAAAACACGTCTTAAGCGGTATCTCAAATAATATGCAGGTAACTACTGACACGTGCGTCACTGATGCACTACACTGTCACATCTAGAGTGTAGTCCCAGTCCTCGCGTTTGGGAGGCCGGATAGGAATACTCCATCTTTAGAGAGAAACATAAAAACACCCAGAAACGCCGGAAGCAGGCTACGTTTTGGACTACACCTATTAAGATACCAGGGACGTCGCCAGTCATTTTTTCCCTTTACGCCCGAAGGTACAAGCCAAACGAGCGGTGAAGGCGCTAGCTCCTAGGGGGACATGCCCCCCAGGAAATGTTTGAAATTTACAAGCGCTAGCTCTGAAAGGTTTCCGATGTAATGTCTTTAGTAAGGTTGGGGGTCGGTTTAATAGTGCAATAGATAGCGTATTCACCGTGCTCACTCAAGGGATAGAGTTGAATTTCTAATAAAAGTTATACAAAACAGAAAAATTCACTGCTACAGCAAAAACAAAAACACAAAAAGTCCTGTTTGTGGGTTGAGCAAGTCACAGAACTGAGGGGGCGGGTTACAAAATGGTTTTATAAAAAATCTAGAGACTCTGAAATGCCATTTACAGTAATCTCCAGGAGTTATATTATAGGGGAGGGGGGGGGGGAGTTATAGGGGAGGGGAGGGGGTTGCAACCCCTGCATCTGACTCTGATTATATATTGATATACACGCTTGGCAATTTTAGATACATTTCTCACACAGCCCAGTCAGAAGACCTAAATTTAACATTTTCTCGGGGCACATGCCGTCGAACACGCGCTTGCTGAATTGAGCCCGTCCACTCAAAATCGTGGGCCCATATGCTGATCATTTCGGATAGGAATTATCTTCAGCAACGATATGACCTGTGGTTTGCATCCCTTCACAAGTGACTTCGTACTTCTCTTACTTTGGGCAACGAAATCGAGTTTAGAGAAAATGGGAAAAGCTTCCCAGATAGATATGAGTTTAGTGCGTAAAAAACGTACGGCTTATTCACACGTCAAAACATGGTGCGGAGACTGGGTCGAGTTTTATTGTGAAATCCCAAATAGTGACGTCACGTTGGTTGCAACAGTTGGTTTCCGTTTGCTGATTTCTTCTCATTCAGGCGATTTTGTAAAGGTGACAATATATCAAGCAATTCGAGCGATTCAGAAATGAATGTTCGAATCGATCGCGATTTCAAGGCTCTTCCGCCATCTTCCACACTCTGAATCAAGTCTCATCTGTGGTTTGGAGAGCAGAATTTTTTTGTTGGCGCGGCTTTTGGCACTGAATAGGAACTGATTTTACTGAATGACAATGCTGAATGGTCAAGAAAAATTGGGACGAAAAATGGGGAGATAGAAGAGAAGTGGACAATACTAGGACTTAAATTGATTGTAAATTCCCGACGTCTCGGCTATACAGCCTTCTTCAGGGAAAATTCGTTATCAAATGTTTGTTTTGGAGAATGTTTAAGCTCATGACAGCTAAAAAAATGGGACCATTACTTTACTTCAATTTCCGTCAACAAAGATTTTACTTTTACTGTTTTCCTGCTATAAAAACAACCAAATATCGAGATACCGAGTTTGGTAAGTTTGAAAGTTGTTGTGTTTTATCGCGTAGAAGCTAAAACCACCTTTTCACTTCATCCTATTCAAGTGTTATTATAAGTATACAGCTTTTCATATTGGGAGGGAAGGTTCTTAGTTTTAAGAGGCTCGTATGTATTTTGGCTAAAGGATGAAGCTTCTGAGTGGCTGTTCTGGATATCCCTTGAATTAGAGCCTTGGTTGGGTGAGACCTGTTGACGATCTGACCTTGGAGGTAATCTGGTGGATGGACTCAGTGGCTGGTAGATGCATGGTGTTTGCACTAAAGATGTAGCGGGAACACAGCTAGAAGTCTCACGCGCTTTGCTTGAGTCAGGGTTAGCAATTGTATACTCTGGGTCTTTGTTCCTCCAATATTCACGGGTAAAGATACCAACTGGTTCATACTCTTCATTGTTAATTGTTGGTGCTTGTGATGACAGCGATGGGGCAGCAATATTTTGTGTTGAAAGAGGGTGATCCATTTCAATTGCGTTCTGAAAAATAATGGTAAACATATATATGCATTTAATATATGTAACATAGGAGCATCATGGTCCATCACGGTAAAATAGTAAAATATACGAAAGGTATGAAGAGGAACACAAACGTATAGAACTTACATCGTACACGGGATTATCTTCTTCAGATTTCGAGGAAGCTCTAACCGTAAAAAAACATGATATGATTAATTGAAAATGTATGCCTGTTAATACCCACAGAGAAAGAAAGAATACACTGTAAGGGAAAACATAACATTCCTGCTGAACAGTTCTGCAAAACATACATCCCAGCAAAAGCTATAAACAACGAATGCAAGACAGCAGGCAACTCAACACTACTGAAGATATCGAAAACGTAACATAGCTCTATCCAAATAGAAGTGAAACAACAAAACATCAACAAAAATAACAACTATAAGGACTGATCAATTTTTGTTTTTCGTACCTTGTAGCTTCCTTTGCCGATTTTTTACCTGTAAAGCAAATATTTTTTTAAAGACATATCAGAAAGTTTATCTCATAATGACCTTGCACGAACCGAAATCATATTAGTACTAGGGAAGTAATAAGTGTTTTATTGCTCATTTTCAGATAAATAGCTGACTCCTGCGTGCCATGACTACATTGTATATTTAGTCTGTGCGCGCAACCTACATATAGTACCTGCTCTCAGAGAATCGGAACTGAAATTGTGACGAAAAAGAAATAATAAAAAAATTATGGCCATGATAATTTCGTTGTGATTCTAAACCCCATCCAGTAATTGCTTATTATAACTTCTTCAGATTTGTCATTCTTTCAGCTCAGATTAATGATTCTGATTATTTTCATAGAGTTGTGAATAACCCATGTTACCGCTGGTATTTATGAATAATTAACATTAGAATGAGACAGTTGAGTAAATGCGTCTGTAGTCATCGCATCCAGCGGTAATTCTTGAATATGAAACGGGCCACACAGCGGTCAAACGTCTACGCATGCGTCAAAAGTCTTGCAACAACAACCTATTCCAAAACAAATTCAAAGCGAACCGGTGGCCGTCACTGTTCACAAACCCTCTTTCAAACCTTGAGAACTTCTTTGGTAAATTACGAAACAATTGGGTAAACTCACAGTTTGAAGTTTGTTCAATTTCCCGTCGACTGTGAAAATAAAAAGCTTAACTTTCACGTATTTTTCTTAACTTTTGGGGGTAGAAGTTCACTGTAATATGTTTAAGGTAAATTTTGCGCGGGAAATTCGCGCGGCCGCCCATGCGCAGACGTTTGACCTCTGTGTGGAAACGGGCACACAGCGGTCAAACGTCAGTCTGGTGGGCGGCCGCGCGAATTTCCCGCGCAAATTTTCCTTAAAACATATTACAGTGAACGTCTACTCCCAAAAGTTAACAAAAATACATGAAAGTTAAGCTTTTTATTTTCACAGTCGAGGGGAAATTGAACAAACTTCAAACTGTGAGTTTACCCAATTGTTTCGTAATTTACCAAAGAAGTTCTCAAGGTTTGAAAACGGGTGTGTCTACAGTGACGGCCGCCGGCTCGCTTTGAATTTGTTTTGGAATATGTTGTTGTTGCAAGATTTTTGACGCATGCGTAGACGTTTGACCGCTGTGTGTGAAACGGGTCTATTGATTGCTACTATTTAATGTACCGATTACTATTACGTACTTACCATTCATAAAGTGGATTCTCCAGATATAAACAAGAAGAATTATATTTACAAGCACCAGGAGTACGATTATAGCCACACATGTAACGAGTACAGCTGCATATTGAAGGAAAAAAACGTATTTAAAGATTCAACTTGGACCAACAACGCTCAAGCTGAAAGCCTTTTGCATGACTATGTGCCATGACTATCTTGCTATACATTGTACTGAATATTCTACAAATATAAAGATAGCACCTACAGTTTTGTATGCAGGTAAGGTTTACAGCAAAATTTAGCTGATGCAAAAGGAAAATATGTTCACCACTAGTTGCACTGAGCTCTGCAATTGAGTCAAACGTAATGAAACCCAACCAGGTTACAGGATATTGGGTTTAGTAAAGTATCTTTTCTAGCTATTAATACTTACTATAACACGAGTCTTCCGGTGTCTTAGCGCAGCTGGACGTCGTGGAAGCTGTGAATAAATGAAAACCAAAAGAAGGCATGCATGAAACATTGCTTTGGGTATTAATCTTTGCATCCAACAGTAAATACCGTTAGTAACAGTTCTTCATCACCAGACTACCCTGTGATCGACACGGGAAACTAGAGTATATTTCACATGAGTGCACAAAAATACGGCATGACCTTACCGTAACCGTAACTTGTTACTGTATCGTACCTCGGTAATTTGATTGGATCAGAAAGACAAAAACAATAGGGAAACCATTTCAATGTCACGACATGCCGTACAGTAACCGTGCTGTAAGCGGTCATTGCCGTAACTTGCCCACTCATACGAAATTCACTTTATAGCAGTAAGTAATCGGTACGGTGGTCATGGAGGCTTGGAAAATTGTTAATAATGCTCACTAAAAACATATACATTATGATAATGATAAATCAGCAAATTCAGTCAGGTCCAGAAGACTGTCTACGAGGAGAGAAGAGTCACAATATACACAGAGGTCGAAATCATGGATTAACAAGAACAGGAAGTATAACTTTGGGAGTCATGGGGAATACGTACGGAGGAGGCTCTCCATAGGATTTTATATTACTTTGTGGGAATTAAAGTGAAATAATAGTTTGTTGCATAAAAAGCTCAACCAATACCGTTAGTTGCAGGTGGCTTTATACGTAGACTGTTCTAGCCTTGGTCTCATCTTTAGCACTCTCTCCGTAAGCATTTATTGCAGTAACTAGAAACCTATACGTCTTTCTCCGTCCAAGCTCGCTTGTAATGTTGTATTGAAGTGTAGAAGGTTGTGTGACATTTTGTAACCTGAACCAAGATGAACACTGGCAGTATTGGTAAATGACTTTCATGTAAATAGCGTATCCCGTAATTTCACCACAGTTGTCATTTGGCTTATTCCAATGCAATGTAATCGGCAGATGGGATTTTTGATTAATGGATTGCTGCAGGATAGGCGGAGGTGGCAGACCTGATGAAAAAGCAGATCATTACAGTGACTGTTGAAAACCCGCAAGTTGAGTGGCGATATAAAAACTACTTACATTTGATAGTTAGATATGCAGATTCCTGTGCTGTGTGAGAGCTTCCTCCATATACATTTATTGCTGTACAAATGTACTTGCCAGCATCTGTTTCATCAACGGACGGGATGGTTAGCGCAGTTCTGCCAGACTTAGACCAGGAAATTATTGGGGAGGGATTACCAGTTGCTGAGCACGAAAATTTGACTTGGTTACCCTGGACAACTGTCGTGTTTTGCGGTGGAGTGTTAATAGTCGGTGGATCTAGACAAGGAACACACTGTCCATGATGTATATACTAAACACTTCGCTATTATGCTCTTGTATATTAAATACGCTTGTTTGTATTTTTACCATAGGTCACATTGCTTAAAGGCGAACTGAACTCTAAATCAACTTTAGCTCTATGAATCAATCTATATATTAAGAATGTTAGATTATAAGTAAAGGTTATATACCACTACCGAGATTTATAAGCACTATATCAACCCGAGGCGTAGCCAAGGATTGACATATCGCTTATACACCGAGGTAGAAGGTATATATATAACCGGCGTCTTATATATACGTCGGTGGTGAAGTTTCCTAAAAAAATGAATCTCCAGGTTGATAAGTAGGTTATCAACCTGATGAATCTATTATAATGAGGTTGATAACCTACTTATTAACTGGTAAATCCTATTGTTGGGTTGAAAACGTAGATAAAGACGGGAAGGAAACTGAGCCAACGAGTATATAATTCAATGTATTGTGTCAGTTCCGCTTCAGATAAAAGAAAATCTGAAAACCTTCACAACTTCGGCTTAGTACAGACGACTAAAGCCTTGTAATTTGTGACGGATAGAGACCTGGGACAACATAGAAAAACTCTTTTGTTCCCGTCATGGGAAAGCTTGATAAACGACTCCTAATTGCGAACCTTTGTGGTTTCTTTTTGCTGGTGGTCTGATCGTTTTTCCTTGGTATGTATAACATACGATATGGGGAATTTTCACTGAATCGAGCCTCAGCGGAGAGTCGAGTGTTTTTTAAACTTGAAAACCTATTTTCTCTCGATAAACACGCAATACAGAAAATGAAAATAGCAGAACTTATTTGTTTCAAATTCATCTTTGTAAAGTCGTTGGGTTGATTTAGGGTTCAGTTCCCCTATAAAAATAATTCACGACGAAAGCAACTTCAATCAGACGTTGTATATGCTATATGCAACTCGAAAAAGCTCTTGGAATGAGCAATAATCCTCTCCTTCAGTGTAGTACTTACAGTTTACTGTGATAATAGTTTGCGCCTTAATTGCGACGTCACTCGGACCATTAGTTGCCCGACACTCGTATGTGCCATTCTGTTCTCTCTTGATGGTTGGGATGCTAAGCACGGCATGTCCTACACCTTGACTTTTGGTTACCACAGTAACACCCACTATATGTACCCACGTGATGTTGGGTGATGGACGACCACTGGCTGAACACGTGAGAATCAGGTGCTGACCCTCAGCTATGTTATCGCTGCTAGCCAGATGAGTTGTGAATACTGGAGCAACTAAAATGCATAATAGATACACGAACAATATTTATACTTGTGTAAGTAGGGTTATTGGAATGAGGTAAAATATGCGTACAAGACATACACTCATCCACAATGATGTAAACTCGTGCCAGTTCTACCTTCGCTCTGTTACGCGCAGAGCCGAAGAGACAGGTTATGTTTAGCATAGTTTGGCATGGTCTCAGTGTCTTGGATGTAATAGATCAAGAACGAAAGATATAGTGTAGTGTACAAGACGGAGGACGAGCAGCCGGTTGCAAGCGAGGTACGAGTCACACTCCAGACGTGGATTTTATTCCTTCTTTTCCTATCTTCTCGCCATTTCTATGATGTAACGCTTATTAAAATGCAAGTGTCTTGATCAGTGTTTGAACTAATTGGAGCAACCTAGATCTAGCCTTTCCCCTCTTCTCTCTTCTTCACCCTTTACTCTGCTTCGCAGGCTAGCGTGTCATTGGACATCAAGATGTATCTGTCATTTGATTGGAGATCAAGAGGCATCCTGTGATCTTCATGTGGAGTTTCATCGTGTATCAAGGTACATGCACCTGACAAATGGGATGACCTGATTGGCTGCTGAACTCATTAATTATTTATGAGTTTGAGAACTATTTTTCAAAAACTGAACTGAACAAAAACAATAAACCAATTTAAGCTTTTACATTTGTTGTCCCAAATCAAGTCAACTGACTTTTCACTTGAGTAATGTTTCCTTGTTTTGCTGTGTCCAAAGAGGAAATGTACAAATTCCTCTAATAATTGGGGAAAAAACATGAATCCTCTGAAGAACTATCACATGATATGTAATGTGTTTGTTTAGCTTATTAGACTGTTATTAGAGCGCCCTATAGCGTGTTTACCATATTTGGGCATTCTTTGTGTTACTTATTACGTAGTGGAATTCGTGTGAAGTCAACCGGTTACTTTTAGGTTGAATATCGAACTAGGTCGAATGAGTTAAACTTATGATCTTCGTATAGTTCTACAATAGTAGTTTGTGGATAACTGGCAACGCGACATTGTGTCAGAAGTGGATCGTATACGGGATTCTAAGGTTAGGGAGCGTCTTTTGCGTATCCCAGATCTTACTTTGGTGGATCTATGTTTGGCGTCAGAATAGACTCTGGTCAAGTACATCGATGAAGGTATATCTTCTGAGGCCCTACACCAGTTGAGTGGAGCCAATAAGAAGGAATATAAATCGAAGAGTAGTTATCAAGGTGAGAGTGCTACTGAGACTTCTTCTGGAGCCAAAACGGCTTGGCAGAAATGTGAGAAATACTGTAAATTTTGCGGTTACATGACGTTTTTTGGTAAAATGTTCTGTCGGGCTTTAGATAAGACATGCATTAGTGCATTAGTGCATGTCTTATCTAAATGCATGTCTTATCTAAAGCCCGACAGAACATTTTACCAAAAAACGTCATGTAACCGCAAAATTTACAGTATTTCTCACATTTGTGCCATGTGTGGCAAGCTTGACCATTTTCCCGAATTCCACTAGGCTATGGACGCCCGAAAACACACCGACATCCAGGAAGTAAGTTATGAACAGGACGATTCAGAAGGACAGATCTTCACAATGGGTACAGATTCTGTCAATAAAGCAATGATAACCCTGCAATTCAAGAATGGCGAAGAAGAGCAGTTTAAAATTGATACGGGTGCAGATCGTACAGTGCTGCCGATGCGTGTCTATAAACGAGTAACGGGAGATTACAACCTCAAGAATGGTGTTACTGGTAATAAGCTAAACAAACACGTAACATGATCTGAATTAGAACAACAAATGTACAAGCTAAATCGGTCTATTGGTGCCATAACGTTCCATAAATATAAACGTCGGTTTCGTTAATTGTCCTCGTCTATACTCGTCAGTGACTCCGGCTTAATCTCGTACTGTTACTGATAAACAATAACCTACTTGTGAAATATACACATACATTCTAGGAGTTGCTAAGGAATTAGCGGAAATACATTATTGTCATTGTTATCTTTTCGTTCTCAGCCTACGTTTACACTTGGGCAAAAGTTTCCGGATTCGTAAATGTTTCCGGATTCACTGCGTACCGAGTGTTCGGATTCGTTAGGCGTTCACACTACAACAGTATTCGGATTTGGCCGTTTACACACTGCACTCGGAATTCAGAAGAATCAAGCAACCAGTCATCAAAGGAAAAGAGAGGAAAAGTATACGGATTCATCGGAATGACCGATTACACTTACACTACATATTGTTTCGGATTGAAAAGTATTCGGATCCAAAGTTTCTACTATTTTTTCCAGATTCAAAATCTCGGGAGATATATATCACCAAACCGGGATGATTTGGTCCCGGATAGAGGTAATCGACTAACGCTGTTGCCACCCAATTCAGATCATGTGATGTAAACAGATGCAACTCTGGGGAATTATTCCTTTTTCATTCTAATCATAATGCAGTTATATATATATAGTTAATTTTCAAAGAGTTAATTCTCCAGAGTAATGTGTGTGTACATCACATGATCTGAATTGGGTGACAACAGAGTTAGCCGATTACCTCTATTCATGCTCTTATGTGTAAACGGCAAAACGAATCCGGTATCGAAACGTCCCGGATTCGTGACGAATCCGGAAACTTTTGCTCTAGTGTAAACGTAGTCTCACTCTCTCTATTATCATTACCTTTAACCGTTAACGCTGCTTTTCTCTTCACGTTGTAGTTTTGTGATCCTTGTTCCCTAATCTTCACCATGTAAACGTTGTCGTCGTTAACTATCACTCTCTTTATATCAAACCAAGCATGACCTGTATTCAAGTCTCCATAGAAATACAGTCTTCCATTATACACAGGGTCTGTAGTGTTCTTGAGTGAAGCGACCCCTGAGATTATGTCTCCTGACATTAACCCCAACGATAGAGAAATATCATCTGTGGTCTTATCGTATACACCAAACTGAAGTGCAAGGAAGTGTGTACTGGTTGTTGTGTTCCACATGAACCTGGCATCTTCACCAACGTATCTCTCAAGCTGAACAGGACCCATGACGTCACATAGCACTGAAAACAAATTAGGAAATAGGATTAAATACCGTTTGTAAGAAAATGTTAAATCAATGAAACAAACCACTCTTTTTGACAATCAGCAGTTTGACTTGATCAATACAAATATGCGAAAAACGTGAGCCGATTGATAGCTAGAACTCCTTTTGATTATGTAGTATCACAATTGATGTATGCTTGCAGTAGTCAATAATCGTATTACAGTTTCATGCATCTATTGAGAATAACTACTGGCACTGAACCACTACATTCCGCCTTGCATGCCGGGATTGCACGCGGAACGGGAGCGGAGACCGATGTTCAAGTTTTCGACTGCGAATCACATTCACATATCTTGCTTCTTAACCCATAATAACAAGATAATAACCTTTACTTTGACATATCGCGTAGAAACCCCCATATATAGTCCCCCTTTAGATAACTGGCACACCTCTAAAAACAGATGTTGTTACCGTTGTAAGAAATAAATCTGCCCTGTTACTTGCATGGATCATACGGTAGTTTTGCTTTATGATTTGTTATTTTAAAATACAATAGCAAAATAATGCGAGTGTTGCCTAATTTTCCTTCTATTTTTTCATGCCGTAATACCCCAGTGTATAACACTCCTCCTCCCTCTCAAGGCCCATTGTGATGGTAGAGTCCATCTCCAGAGTGACTATGATCATACGTCGAGGGTAGTCCGGGAGAACAGCAAACGTTTGCTGGAAATATAACGAAATTGTCGAGAATGGGGAGACTGGGATTTTTACCGGGAAACTAGAAACAGTATCAGGACATTGCACACAATTTTTCAAAAGGTGTTTTCTACTTGCCTTTGGTTTGAAATGGAATATATGATGGACGAGAAGGGCCACTTCCGACTTCCAACTTCTGAGTTTTAACAAACAAAAAAAAGGCTTCTGAAATCCGACTTTCGACTTCTGAGTTCCCACTAAAATATTTTCTGCAATTTCAGTACATTTTTCATATTTCGCCTGGAGCAAGTTTACTTTGTCTGACTTTCGGGCTTAAAGCTCAGAAATGCCTGGGAATGCCCCTGGTATATTGGGACTATTATGCGGTATCGTTATGGAGAAATATGACACTGCTCAAACAGGCTTTCAAAGCCTCTTTCAAACTCTAGTAGAGTTGTCACATCCCGTGTAGTCAGATCGTACTCATCATCGTGATATCTGATCTCTGATGAGATGGATCACTATCGCAATTCAACATAAAAGTAATCGATATGTCGTCAGCAGTGTACTTGTTAGAGCAGATTTCGTATGAGTGGGAAAAACTATGGCATACATGTCCGTAACCGTGCTGTGCTGAACTCTGTGATTTGATTGGATCCGCATACTTAGATACTTAGATACTTAGATGGTTATACTCCCTGGGATAGTTTTCACTAATACTGGGAGTTTAAATAATATATAAATTAGAATAATAATAATAAACTAAGTAACATAATAGTAATGATAATAATAATACTACTACTACTACTACTAATGGTTGTAATAATACTACTAATAATAGTAATAATAAACTACGCGATTTAAGTCGTGACACATACCAAAATATTAAGTAATTATTAAATAGATAAGAATAATAACTAAACATATATACGAGCGGTCTATAGCCTGCGCAGGTGGCTAGGCAAGACAAAAACAATGGGAAACCATTTCAACGTCACGGCATGCCGTACGGTAACCGTGTTGTCAGTTTGTCACACTCACTCATACGAAATCTTCTCTGTCACGCTCTCATGGTGCACATAACGCTGTCCTAGTTTTAAAAGTATATTTTGTCTTTATGTCTTGCGCCGTAGTGTACCTCGTGGTCTAAAAATCTCCCTGAAAAATGGATTTCGCTTGGACCCCTATAAATATTAAATCGCCGATTACAAACCCTTAAAAACACGTCGATCACCCCTACCAGCCGAATATAGGAAGAACCCCACCCCCCCCCCCCCCCCCCCCCCCCCCTTCCCCCGGGACCTGACCTAGCTGCAATCAAAATGATGCTGATGAAAACAGCTCGGACTGTCATGAATTTGATAACTCGCAGCTAGTTTAATAGTCCACCAAATCACGATGTTCTAAAGACAACGATCAGGGTTAGCGTTTTTGCTCTGACGAAGGGCTAGCTATGGTCCCGGGGCTATGGTGCTTAAAACGTCAGCTGCTACCTGATCCCACGGCGGTTAACATACCTTAATCGACTTTTAGTTGATTATGTATACCAATGTACAACTAAAATAAAGTGTACATACCTGAGTCATACCAGTGTACAACTAATACACGTACTTACCATGCTGAGCCGGAAGCAGAATAAATATCGCTACAACACGGAGATGTGCAACGCTTTTAAAGCGAATAAAATCGTCATACATGTCAGAAGTTACTTTGCTACGAATATAGTACACTTTACTGGCAACAAATGTCTTTCTGAGAGAGCGAAAGGCCGAATTCCTCTCCGTTCATGTCGTCCCTTTGACTCGATTCTGTAAACAGATTTCAAATTAACATTTTGAATAATTGTCTCTTGTAACTAGAACGAAAGGTTAAAAGTTCAGTTGATACCGTCACACAAATGTGTTTCATTTGTCTCTTCGAAGTCTGATTTGTGATTTCAGCTTAAGACTTTCGGATGCGAACTGACTATCAGCGGCAGCATTTTGACGCCATATACTAAATACAGTGTCTCCTCCAGGAACCACAGGTAGCCCAAGCTATTAATATGGCTCTATCGGTATAAAATGAGTTTGTATTGGTTTCTTATCGTCGTACACATAAAAGGAATGAAGTATTTATAGCTTGGTGAACAATAAACAGAATATCACATGGCAGCTTGGAAATACGGTTTTATGTTCTCATGGTGAATGACAGGCTTACCATCCTCCAGGTTTGTACCTCAAAATTGGTTCTGGGTTCCCTGTGGTTACGAATTGAAAGATATGGAGTTAGATTTACACCCCTGGAATGAAAATTTAGCGAGACTGTGCTCTAAACATACTCAAGAAATAACGATTAGTAGTTATTTGAGTGTTGTATGGTGTTTTTTACGGGAAATCTTTTTTATTTAGCGAGTTTAGGCAGGCACCTCGACGGCAAAATTAGGCCCGAAGTCACCGGTGAGCCTAACCCCAAATCGAATTCTGGCTAAATTTCCAAACGTTTCGCCAAACGGCTAACGGCATCTCATAGTGCCATGTAGTTTTGCGAGACTGAAAAGCGATGCTGAAGAACGTATGCAATAGTTTCTCGTGATGATCAAGCTAGAGATCAGGACCAAAGGAATTTTAAATCAGTCAATCAACGCGTCGATCAAAACAAACGAATGCATTTGTTCTTTCAACTCCACGATCAAGCCGAATGTGTCATTGTTGAACACTGCGAATTCACAAGCGAACAGCGCGATTGTTTAATAGCAGCATCAGAAGGTCATGATTTTTTTCTATTTTCGGCCGAGAAGCTGGTACGGGAAAGTTGCTAGTTGTTTCAGAGATTTACAAGAAGGCCTTGATCTGCCAACTGCATCGACGCGTTGATTCGGCTGATTCAAAATGACCCACATATTTAGAATAGACCACCTCAATTTTTTCGACGCCATTTTGAATGGTATGCAATAATTGCTGAAGCGGTTACTCAGTCCCCATGCAAACATTTGTAATTCGGACACGCTTCGTCAAAGCGCTCTGAAGAAAACAGTTTACACCGTATTCGGAGTGCCGAACAGAAGTCCGATCAAAAATCACCCTGAAAAAGTCATCCTACTGGGTTCAAATTCACAAATGATATTTGTTCTTAACTTACCTTTGATTCTGTTGTCGGTTCTTGTAGAATTATTAGGTCAGCTTGCCGTAATTACAATTTATTCAGAGCGCTTTGACGAAGCGTGTCCGAATTACAAAGGTTTGTATGGGGACTGAGTAACCGCGCCAGCAATTCTTACATTGCATTTAAAATGGCGTCGAAAACTTCGAGGTGGTCTATTCATTTTGTCGCGACCTCTGGCTTGATTATCACGAGAAAGCTTAATCGCGTTCTTCAGCATCGTTTTTCTCGTTTGGAACCCAAACTTGGTCAAGACATGTGGCGAAACTATGGCTCTATGAAATGCCGTTAGCCGTTTGGCGAAACATTTGGAAATTCATCGGTACGGGAATGTAATCTTGTGGACAAAACTCAACGCCTGGTAATGACTGTTTTCAGGGAATGAAGGGGTATCAGCATCGCCACTAATAGATTCGGAAACTTCGTAGGAAGAGGAGTCATCTGAGGGGTGGTAACAGGGTTTGACTGGCCTCTGTTCCTGGGAGGTACACGTCTCGATGGTTCAACGGGTTCATACTCGACATTGTTGATCGGTGGTGAGTGCGATGAAGATGGAGGAGCAGAGGACGACGAAGCGTTTGAGAACGCATAAAACCGAAGTCTCAATGCTTTTTACAATGATGTTGGCACACTTAAAATACCCAATTATTCTATTCAATCTAATAACCTAATATAATTTAATATATCTATTTGTCTATTTGAGTAATGCAGATTTGCACGTACACTTCGAACTATATCATTGTTATCATTAAAAAAATTAAATGGTACGTCCAATGAATATAAATTATTGGACTATTAAAATTCAATCAATTAAAAATGCCAGTGCAAAGAATAATAAAATTAAATAACTTCAATTCCGTATTTCTTTAAAACGTTTCAGGAACAAAATATAGACTATTGAACAAATTAAGATTCCAATCGTTTAAGAATGTATGTGCGATGAAATAAACTGACCGGTCCATTTCTATCTTTCTTTAAAATGTCTCTGGAATAAAAATGTATTAAGTACTGATTTGAAAGACCCAATATATATAAATAATATATCCAGTCAATGTAGAAAACGTTGCCAAAGGCATACACAGATAAACATTTATACATGTATACAAACTACCGTACATGTAAACTTGATAATGCCAACAAAAGCTTAAAATTATGAGATGAAATATAATGTATGTTATTATAGCGAAATTTCTATCAGCCATAGAAACAGAGCTTTTAGTCCGGCGAAACCAACTAGTTGCTCAATTTAAAACTCAAACAAGTCAGATGTTGTGGTATTTTGTCGTATTTGCCGCCATTTATTTTGTTTTTTAACCTTTTCTCCCCTCCCCCTCCTTCCCTTTTCTCCTCGCCCCATTTTGACCGCGCGCCACAGGTAGCCCGATTCGAAAACAAATGAGCGAAAAACCACCCATAAAAACCAATATCAGGCTATTAAAATCACAGGCTGTGAATTAAGAACAGCTACTGATCAGTTTTCCAACCTAAATCAACTTTAATTTTAGAGAATTCCTGGGTAGTAACCTGAAGTAAATGCCACATGTACAATCCCGGCCATTTAAGGCGGACCTCTACAGCAATTTCCGGCTATTTTTAACACAATCCCCCTCCCCCAATTCAGTGTTGGTTTTCGAGAAGACCGAAGTGTTGCCTTTCTATCCCAACATTGTGAAGGGGGAGGGGGACAAGCGAAGTCATACAAAAATACCGGCGATCTGTCAGAGGAGTTCGTTTAGTAATAGGCCCTTTGCAGGACATGGTTACGTGACCTTTTTAGGTTTTCAATCAAAATAAAGTTGAATACCAGAAATGGAAATAGCGAGCCAAAATTAGTAAACAACCCGAGTTTTAGGTTCATATCATCACACTGAAGGAATGGGACATTTTTGAAATCTCAAAATCTAAGAGAGTTTGAGGCTTGCTGCCCGCCCGCTCGCCAGCGCGCCTGAAGTTCATTATATAATAGAGTAAATCAGTGGGAATTTTTTCTCAAGGAATCCATAATCTTGTTACGTTCGCCTAGTGAGTTAGCGAAAAGTTCTAGTTATCTGAGTTCGAGTTTAGTGGAGTTAAATTGTAATAAAGTGAGCGAGAAGTTAGAGTTAACCAGGATTCGTGTTATCGGGATTCTACTGTAAGTGTGCTTGATTGCTTAGTGGTAATTCCTGCGGGCGTTATTGGGCTGCCCAACAGGCTGTATTTTTATCGTTTTCTAATATTTTGCTTACTGGTTGAAAGTAACGGATGATGTTTTTACCATATGCGGCCTTCTAAAATAAATCCATCGTCTACTGGGGCAATTTGGGTTAAATTAGTGAACACGAGAGTGTTAACCGGCAATCCCCTCCTCCCCCCATTCAATCCAAGTTTGGTTAATCCTAGTTGATTACGTACCTTTGAACCATAAAGCCAACGGCTTAAACGTTTCCCAGAATGCTATTCGGAAGGATTCTACGAGATGGCGACAACTTGCGGACACTCGAAGATTAAATCCGTAGTTCCAAGCGGCCATGTAATATCCTCTCAGTATATGTTGAACAAGAGCCCATCTGGGCTTTCACTCGGGCCACATTAGATTGAAGATGAAATACACTTTCATTTGAAATCCTCTTAATCCTCTAATATTAACCAAAGGGAAGAATTATTAGTTGAATTTAGCAGTCTTTAGGAGTGGCCAGTAGCGCGGTGACTTTCATTCTCTGCTCCCCTAGTATATATGTAATTTAATAGTTTTCTTTTTCTCGTATGTTGACCTTTTAATTTAAACACTACTTATTCGTTTAACACACTGCATTTGAGCAGGCATGATTCATTGTTTTGAACCCGAGAATTAACCGTACTACCGTACTTCATGGTCCCTTTCTTTAGTAGTGGGTTGTCGGTCAGGTGATTGTAAACTCTCGTCATTTAGCACAGAAAATGTATTCTGATGAATAGGGATCGGGTTGTCATGTAAGAAATATGGCTCTTGAACAAACTGATAAGCTTCAGTAGGTTGGGTAGTCTCGGAACATTGTCTTCTTTTTTGTATTCTTGATTTTTTTTTAAGTTTGAAAGTCGGATCTCAGCTTTAAGTTATATCCGCTTTCAACTCGCCATTTTCAACTTCTAGGTCAATAATATATTCGAGATGACAGCATCTTGATTTCGGTCTTGTATATATTATCTTGCTGCACTAATTTGTCTTCCAAATGACTGAGTTTGGTTTCTTGATTCGTGTATTGATGTGACGAGAGTAAGAATTCATTACCCATATCAGTTAGGTCAGCCTCCATGTTACAAATCGAGGTCGTTAAAGCAGCGAGAGAGTTCTTATTGAAGGCTAACAAATATTTTTATCCTCGTGAAGAATCTAAAGAATTCCGTCTCTTCCGGTTTGAATTTGACTCATGTGTATGTTGCTTTTGGAGTTTCAAGGATATGTTGATCCAAAACTACAGGCTCTTGGGGTTTTTCATTGACTTGTGAACTTGCAGGCTCTGTAATTTGTTTTGTTTTCTTAGTATAACATAAAGTGTTGAACATGTTCATGTTATCAAGCATGTCGCGCGTGACCTCTGTTTCTTCGTTCATTAAGTTCTCTACTTTCATCTGTAATCTGGGAAACTCTATCTTTGCCCATGCCTTGGCACATAACTATTCCTGTTGTTAAGTAGACGTGGATGATTATAAGTAAAATCCTTCGACAGCTTGTACCGTTTCCGCTAGGTCAATATCCTCGCTGGAACGAAATAACTTGATCTCAATACTCTCTGATCCAACTTACGGTAAATTTAAATCTCTGACAGTTTTTAAGAGACTCATAATATTGGTCTTGAAGTGCCTTCACCCAAAATAAGATGTTCTCCTCGGATGTTTTAAATGCAGCTAGCTTTCCGGATCCTGGCCCCTACACTTCAGGCTTCAGGTCGTCGTACGTGTCGTATAATAAAATCACTGGCCATCTGGGTAAAAAACGCGGTCCTTCGGCTCCGACAATAGCGCCAGTTGAAATATCCTGAGCCTGTTGGAAGGCTTTCGCACGAGTGAAATTAAATAAAACATTAAACTGGCTTACATTTGAGAGATGAGACTCCAAATTAGAGAGAAAGTTCCTCGCGGGTCCTCCGCCATCTTGCTTTACTGTATTAAATTATGTAAATAAATTAACCTAAGTGATAACTATAACCGGGTCCACTTTGACAACGAGAACCAATCATATTGGAGAACGAAAACAAAACATTCCAACTTACGGTCATATAAGCCAATCAGTGTCGAGTACAGTACGATAGCATTTCAACTTGCTCGAACTTCGATCCGGTAAAAGCATAAGTTTGGTGGACTAGTTCTGAAGTCAAGGTCTTTTGAATAAAGAACATCGCGTGGCTATGCTAGGATTTGTAAGTTGGAATGCTTTATGTTCGTTTATCAATGTGTTTAGTTCTCGTTGTCTAAGTGGCCCTGGTTACAGTAGTCACACTGTAGTTGTAATGTGTCTAGTTCTCGTTGTCTAAGTGGCCCTGGTTCAGTAGTCACACTGTAGTTGTAATGTGTTTAGTTCTCGTTGTCTAAGTGGTCCTGGTTACAGTAGTCACACTGCCGTTGCAATGTGTTTAGTTCTCGTTGTCTAAGTGGCCCTGGTGACAGTAGTCACACTGCCGTTGTAATGTGTTTAGTTCTCGTTGTCTAAGTGGTCCTGGTTACAGTAGTCACACTGCCGTTGTAATGTGTTTAGTTCTCGTTGTCTAAGTGGCCCTGGTGACAGTAGTCACACTGTAGTTGTAATGTGTATAGTTCTCGTTGTCAAAGTGGCCCTGCCGTTACAGTAGTCACACTGTAGTTGTAATGTGTTTCGTTCTCGTTGTCTAAGTGGCCCTGGTTACAGTAGTTACACTGTAGTTGTAATGTGTTTAGTTCTCGTTGTCTAAGTGGCCCTGGTTACAGTAGTCACACTGTAGTTGTAATGTGTTTAGTTCTCGTTGTCTAAGTGGCCCTGGTTACAGTAGTCACACTGTAGTTGTAATGTGTCTAGTTCTCTTTGTCTAAGTGACCCTGGTTACAGTAGTCACACTGTAGTTGTAATGTGTCTAGTTCTCGTTGTCTAAGTGGCCCTGGTTCAGTAGTCACACTGTAGTTGTAATGTGTTTAGTTCTCGTTGTCTAAGTGGCCCTGGTTACAGTAGTCATACTGTAGTTGTAATGTGTCTAGTTCTCGTTGTATAAGTGGTCCTGGTTCAGTAGTCACACTGTAGTTGTAATGTGTTTAGTTCTCGTTGTCTAAGTGGTCCTGGTTACAGTAGTCACACTGCCGTTGTAATGTGTTTAGTTCTCGTTGTCTAAGTGGCCCTGGTGACAGTAGTCACACTGTAGTTGTAATGTGTATAGTTCTCGTTGTCAAAGTGGCCCTGCCGTTACAGTAGTCACACTGTAGTTGTAATGTGTTTCGTTCTCGTTGTCTAAGTGGCCCTGGTTACAGTAGTTACACTGTAGTTGTAATGTGTTTAGTTCTCGTTGTCTAAGTGGCCCTGGTTACAGTAGTCATACTGTAGTTGTAATGTGTCTAGTTCTCGTTGTATAAGTGGTCCTGGTTCAGTAGTCACACTGTAGTTGTAATGTGTTTAGTTCTCGTTGTCTAAGTGGTCCTGGTTACAGTAGTCACACTGCCGTTGCAATGTGTTTAGTTCTCGTTGTCTAAGTGGCCCTGGTGACAGTAGTCACACTGCCGTTGTAATGTGTTTAGTTCTCGTTGTCTAAGTGGTCCTGGTTACAGTAGTCACACTGCCGTTGTAATGTGTTTAGTTCTCGTTGTCTAAGTGGCCCTGGTGACAGTAGTCACACTGTAGTTGTAATGTGTATAGTTCTCGTTGTCAAAGTGGCCCTGCCGTTACAGTAGTCACACTGTAGTTGTAATGTGTTTCGTTCTCGTTGTCTAAGTGGCCCTGGTTACAGTAGTTACACTGTAGTTGTAATGTGTTTAGTTCTCGTTGTCTAAGTGGCCCTGGTTACAGTAGTCACACTGTAGTTGTAATGTGTTTAGTTCTCGTTGTCTAAGTGGCCCTGGTTACAGTAGTCACACTGTAGTTGTAATGTGTCTAGTTCTCTTTGTCTAAGTGACCCTGGTTACAGTAGTCACACTGTAGTTGTAATGTGTCTAGTTCTCGTTGTCTAAGTGGCCCTGGTTCAGTAGTCACACTGTAGTTGTAATGTGTTTAGTTCTCGTTGTCTAAGTGGCCCTGGTTACAGTAGTCATACTGTAGTTGTAATGTGTCTAGTTCTCGTTGTATAAGTGGTCCTGGTTCAGTAGTCACACTGTAGTTGTAATGTGTTTAGTTCTCGTTGTCTAAGTGGTCCTGGTTACAGTAGTCACACTGCCGTTGTAATGTGTTTAGTTCTCGTTGTCTAAGTGGCCCTGGTGACAGTAGTCACACTGTAGTTGTAATGTGTATAGTTCTCGTTGTCAAAGTGGCCCTGCCGTTACAGTAGTCACACTGTAGTTGTAATGTGTTTCGTTCTCGTTGTCTAAGTGGCCCTGGTTACAGTAGTTACACTGTAGTTGTAATGTGTTTAGTTCTCGTTGTCTAAGTGGCCCTGGATACAGTAGTCACACTGTAGTTGTAATGTGTTTAGTTCTCGTTGTCTAAGTGGCCCTGGTTACAGTAGTCACACTGTAGTTGTAATGTGTCTAGTTCTCTTTGTCAAGTGACCCTGGTTCAGTAGTCACACTGTAGTTGTAATGTGTTTAGTTCTCGTTGTCTAAGTGACCCTGGTTACAGTAGTCACACTGTAGTTGTAATGTGTCTAGTTCTCGTTGTCTAAGTGGCCCTGGTTACAGTTGTCACACTGTAGTTGTAATGTGTTTAGTTCTCGTTGTCTAAGTGGTCCTGGTTACAGTAGTCACACTGCCGTTGTAATGTGTTTAGTTCTCGTTGTCTAAGTGGCCCTGGTTACAGTAGTCACACTGTAGTTGTAATGTGTATAGTTCTCGTTGTCAAAGTGGCCCTGGTTACAGTAGTCACACTGTAGTTGTAATGTGTTTAGTTCTCGTTGTCTAAGTGACCCTGGTTACAGTAGTCACACTGTAGTTGTAATGTGTTTCGTTCTCGTTGTCTAAGTGGCCCTGGTTACAGTAGTTACACTGTAGTTGTAATGTGTTTAGTTCTCGTTGTCTAAGTGGCCCTGGTTACAGTAGTCACACTGTAGTTGTAATGTGTTTAGTTCTCGTTGTCTAAGTGGCCCTGGTTACAGTAGTCACACTGTAGTTGTAATATATTTAGTTCTCTTTGTCTAAGTGGCCCTGGTTATGCCGTATAGTCCGCACTGGAAATTGAAAAGATGTTCACAAACTACACTCCAGCCTTTTTCTCCATGATAATCCACAGAAATAGATCTGATACATTTCTATAGCTATATGTTTACTCCCCTTAACGAAAACAGAAATGAAAGGATTTTTTTTTATTCCCTACGTACGCTTCACTTTAAGTACAACAACAACAATAGTTGTCCTACAATTGCTTACTTTTATGCCTCACGTTTACTCATTGAATTTAGTTACAACTAATGACTCCCGTTTGATCTTCGGACACCACTACCATCACTCCCACCACGATACTTCACTTTCTCTTCTATTATGCTCTGCTAGACTAAACAAACTCTAGAATATTACTTTTCCTACTTTACCTTTGATCATGCAGTTCAAAGAAATAACCGAACCTCCATTTTTTTAGTGAACTTCCACTATCACTATAGTAACTAATTTAATTTGCTCACAAGACGTGAACCTAGAAGATAGCAGTCACGATAGCTGCACTTGCACAACACACAACAGAGCTAGGTAATTATCCTATAAATATTATTATATTTCAGCCAATCAGAGTTCAGCATTTATACGAAATACAGGACGGAGATTTTCTATGAAATACATATGTTATTTACCGGCTGAGAGGTTCGTATAGAGAAAAACTACCGGCGAGGTCTTGAAATGTACTGACCGAGGCCGTAAAGTACATTTGAGGAGCCAATAGGAAGCCGGGATGGCGCACGTGGTTACTGGTGCTTCGCCTCTCACCCGTCTGGGTCCTGGGTTCGATTCCCGGCACCACATGTGAGTTGAGTTTGTTGCTATCTCGCCCTTGCTCCGAGGGTTTCTCTCCTGGTTCTCCCGTTTTCCTTCCTCCACAAAAAAACAACATGCTAAATTCCAATTCGATCTGTGGTCAGCATCTATTCAGGTCCCGAGGACACACTCTTTACAGACCAACACACTAAATTCCAATTCGATCTGTGGTCAGCATCTATTCAGGTCCCGAGGACACACTCTTTACAGACCAACACACTAAATTCCAATTCGATCTGTGGTCAGCATCTATTCAGGTCCCGAGGACACACTCTTTACAGACCAACCCTAAGCCGGCAAATAACGTATTTCGTTCTCTATTCTCTTTCGACTTGAGAGACGAATTATTGAATAAACTCCAATGAATAGACTGATTTAGCTTGTACATTTGTTGTCCCAATACAGATCATGTGACAGCTCTCCAGAGGATTCAGTGCTTTGTTTTCCAGTTAGAGGAATTTGTAAATTTCCTCTTGGAATACAGAAAAACAAGAAAACATTACTCAAAGGAAACCAGGTGACCTGAATTGGGACAACAAATGTACAAACTAAATACGTCAATTGAGAGAGCACGTGCTGGTTACCGTGACCGCGGTCGTCTGATATAGGAAAAGGCCGGCCGCTCTTGGAACCGATCGCAGGATATCGTAGGTGATCGCGCCTAAAGGCTCGTTGTATACCAAATAATATAATTTTTTCGTGAAATATATATATTCGCCGCCTATATTCCATAGAAAATCGTTAAATAACCAGTATGTTAAAAATGCAGCTTTCAATGTACGTCTACGGTATCGCATGCATATTACTTAATACCTAATATTTAACGCTTACAGCAAAGCAACACTTTTAAAAATATGCTTTTATATGTACTAGATAATTAAAGAAAATATATAGAAAGGTTTGAGATTTATAATATAAATGATATTTTCTATTGGATATTGCCACTAATTCCCTGAACTCCAAATGCAAATATTAGCCCGCCTTGTTACTTCCTACTGAATTTTGATGGTAAGGTATATGTAGGCACATGGTAAGGTATATGTAGGTATATGGTAAGGTATATGTAGGTATATGGTAAGGTATGTGTAGGTATATTGTAAGGTATGTGGTAAGGTATGTGTAGGTATAAGGTAAGGTATGTGTAGGTATATGGTAAGGTATAGACCCTATGCATAAAGCTGGAACCTAATTTACAGTGGAACCTTGATTTAACGAAGTGCCAAGGGACTGGGGAAATTGGTTCGTTATATCGAGGGTTCGTTAAATCGAAAACCTCGTTATAACGAATTTTCGGAAAAACAACCAAAATGTTCGTTATATCGAGGTATAGTTAATAATTGTTTTGTAACGAAGTAACAAAGTTAATGAGAACTAATAAGAGACAAAGAGGATAGTGCCAGTGTCTGTACTGTATATAAACATCTAATGAGCTGTTGACTGAGAGGTTGACTGAGAGGTTGTTCTCTTGTTACAGGATTAAAGGATTTTCATCGCTGGTGGTCTGTTCCGCATTCATCTTTTGTCGCGTGTTGACGTTTATTCGTTATATCGGGGTAGATTTTACGTTTGGGCTGCCGGATTGTGTTCGTTATAACGAGGATTTCGTTATATCGAGGTTCGTTATATCGAGGTTCTGTTACATACATTTTACTTGTAATTTTGCCGGGCTGAAGAATATCGTTCGTTATACCGATGTCTTCTTCATAAATTCAGAATATTAACATTTGAAGAAAAATTGACACTGTAACCTGAAAGAGCAAGTACAAGTTATTCGTCATGTGCAATTTAATAGTTTTATCACAAATATCTCCAAAGTTATTACCATTTATAAGGCTCAGGAAAAACATGAAAGCGAGGCTGGTAGGGCTATGGCTGACTATTTTCATACAAATTTCTCTTATTGCAAAAGTTTATTACTCTGTAGCAATGTAACTTATAACACTCAAATTTCACAGGATTACTTATTTTGGTATGTTCTTTTACGTGACAATGTTGGTTTTCACAAATATTCATTGCTGACTGGAGAAATCCAGTTGTAATCAAAATGTCCTTTATGCATATGGTGTATACGTAGGTATATGGTAAGGTATATGTAGGTATGGGTAGGGATTTGCATAAGTTTGTTTAATCATAATATGCTATTATATCAAAAGACACCTTTCTCTATATTACACTTTGATTATCTAATTACATAAAAATGATTACAGCCATATACTGGCCATTTCAGAGAAGAGCTATCTTTAACTGAACAAGAATAGACACTCTGGATAAGGGTTTGTATCCCTTTTGATCAGTATAGAGACCAGTTTTGTGTGCTTTTTAAAGTTCAGTTTCATACCCCGTCAGCACAGTCTTCAAGTGATTGGTATGTATAGTTCTTCTTCATCTTCTTTCTCTGGTTCTTTGTTAATGTACAAACTCTCGTATTGTGCCAAAGGTTTCTTTATCATTAGTGGCTCATATCGACTTGGGTCAACGTTAAGCTCTTCCACCTGATTATTGCTCTTGGTACCTTCACAAGTGACTTCGTACTCGTCTTGTTTCTGGGAAGGAAGTTGAGTCGCTCGGTTCAGTCCTTGATAGATACTTCGTTGTTGTGGTAATCGAGGTAGTGCAGGCAATGCAGGTGTTGTATGCACTGGATCATCAGCAGGTTTATCGTGTTTTGGCTGAGTGGGCATGTCCGGGTCTGGGTTACCATAGAGTTGACCTTGGGACTCATACGGTACTACCTCGTATGTTTCCTGTTCTGGTTCCTCTGGATGTGGCTCACCGTCCTGCGCAGGCGCAGATCGGATTTTCTCAAGAGCTATAGGAGCCTAATACATGGCATGAAATAAAAACAACAAAATGTGTTAATATGCGAACACCAATGCCCTCGAAAGCAATAGAGCGGATTTCGTATGAGTGGCACTAAAATACTTACTGTACCGTAACTCTGTAATTCGATTGGATCAGAAAGACAAAAACACTAGGGAAACAATTTCAATGCCACGGCATGTCGTACAGTAACCGTGCCGTAAGTCATTGCCGTAACTTGTCCACTCATACGAAATCAGCTCTATGAACTATTACAATATCACTGAATAAGATTAAGGGTGTTTTTAAATATGACACTGGGCAAAATCAATTGAGGAAGCATCTAATTTGAAATCATAGGGTGTCATTGCTGTAACTTGTCCACTCATACGAAATCAGCTCTATGAACTATTACAATATCACTGAATAAGATTAAGGGTGTTTTTAAATATGACACTGGGCAAAATCAATTGAGGAAGTATCTAATTCGAATTCATATAAAAATCGATTCCTCTGTATTACTAAAAATCACCTTTTGATTATTCTAGCTTTGATTTTTCTGGTATTAAAAAAAGAAGTAGTGTTTCCAACCAGTTTTGTTCTTCATTTAGTTTAAATGGATGTTTGGAGTGAAAACGATACATGGGCAGAAGAAAATTTGATTCCTAATTGTTTTTTAGTTTAATCTCATATTATATATTGATATTTTTCTCGGCTTTTTGACGCTAATTTTGACAGCGAATATGATTAATTAATATGGATTCATAGATCTAGACTTACCTCTTTTGGTGCGTTGTTTCTTTCGCATTCAGTTGATGATCTATAATAGATACAATAGTTTGCAATAGACCTGTGATAGTGAGGCAGGTATTTATTAATGATGATCATTATAAGCCCGTTATTTGCCAAATTGGCAACAATTTATATCATAAACGCAAATTTAGAAAATGTGTTAGCTTCTTTTCCAATCCTACGGTATAAAAGAAACAAAGCAAACGTCAAATTGATTCTGAAATTGAAATTCAGCCTGGCACGCACGCTCGTACGTTCCAATACATACACACGCATATGACTGACAGACACGTTGTATACAACCCGTGGAATACTAACTACTTATTAACCGAGCGTGAGGTCTGTACAGAGAAATATCAGACCGCGGTTTTTCTGATATTTCTCTGTACAGAACGAGCAAGCGAGGTTAATAAGGTGTTTATTATATGGCATATTTTGTTCTAACTTTTTTAGTTTTAATTCGACCGGTTCGTACGATCGTGTACACAAACACTGCAGCGGAAAAAATCCGTATTGCCCGTGGGCATTACGGGAGAATTCCGCCCGCTAAACGGCCAATCAGCGCGCGCCATTTGACCGGAAGTAGCTCCTGTCATATAATAATACGCAATATAGTACGACTTTTATAGTTTGCCTTTCCATCATTCCCCAGAGATTTAATAATGGCAAATGGCCATGTTGGTTGATATAGCAAGGTAAGCCACTGTTGCATCTTGTGTTAAAGGGAGCCTCCACTAAAACAACAATGCCTCTAATATGCCCCCAAATGTTCCTTGTGGATGCCTAAAGCTACTGCTGTGTTTGTCTTCTGTAAAATGTACACTAAGTGTTATTTATGGACTGATTTTCCTGTCCATCAAACTCATTTGAATTTCCCGCACTCCACCATCTTGGGTATTATGACGTCACACGGTTGCCTATATTATCAGAAAACAATAGCTCTTTTGTTTTGTAATGATAGGGGCAACCGTCGTGTGACGTCATAATATCCAAGATGGTGGTGTGCGGGAAATTCAAATGAGTTTGATGGACAGGAAAATATATTCATAAATGACATCTTGAGTACAATTTACAGGAGACAAATGAGGCATCCATAAGGAACATTTGAGAGAAGACATTATTTGTTTTTAGTGGAGGTTCCCTTTAACGCCAACCAAGATGGCGGTAGTGACGTCACATGGAAGCGAAGGATACCCTTCATTTTATTGACATTTGATTGGATTTATAATATAAATTATAGGATCATCCTAAGAACGTGCGATTTCATTGGCTGCTCAGCGTGCTTGATTTTCTTATAATGCACGCTCGAGAATTTATTTTCGCGTAGATCGACATTGATAATATAAAACAAATAGATATTTGTTGTTTTCTTTTGGGGGGGGATGATGAATTCTGGGATATTTTAATTGATGACTTCTGTCGGTCAATCTCTCCTCTGGGTCTGGTCTGAGGGGGTGCAACTGCCCCCGGTTCGCCCCCACCCCCACCCTCTCCCTACGTCACTGCTCCTTTAGATGCACAGATGACGTCATAGCATGAAGAGAACATCGCTCGTGGCGCACTTCTTTGTTCTCTTCACGCTATGACGTCATCTGTGTATCTATAAGAGGACAGACGCACGGCAGAATGGAATATGTTAAATATAACATGGAGAACAATCGTCTAATGTTGAACAACAATGCATATTAACATACCCTTTGATTCCCTTGAAACCTGAACGAAGAGTCAAACAGGATATTAGTACTTGATATTGTATGTCATTTTAATCACAATATACAACGTATTTAAGTAAATGGTTCCATAGAAAACGTGTGATATTCACAAAAGAATGTGATCTCAAGAGCTTGATCTCGACGTATAGTAGACTTTTTCTGGTTTTATTTTTCCAAATGAAACTGATGTAAAGTTAACTTACCGAGTCGAGGGTGAATTTTACAGATATACAACATCAGGAGGACGATGACTGTACCAAAAAGCACGCTGATAGAAACGTAAGCAGCGATAACCGTCGAACCTGAAACAAGTGAGCCGTGTAAAAGGGTAGTGCATCGTTAATGAATAAATTCGCTCACAAGAAAGAATAGGAGCAAAGATTGTTGATATGCTAAAATTTATCAATTGCGGGAGTATCAGGGGCGTAGAAAAGTCCTGAAAATTGGTGGGGGGGAGGGGGAGGAGGCAAAATAATTAATTCTGGGACATTGTCATTCGGGGGTGGGGGGGGCAAAATTATGAATTATGAGACATTTTATTGATCACTTCCGTCAATCTCAGTCTCTTCTGGGACTTGGCAGATGGGGGGTGGGGGCAAATGCCCTCCTCCCTACGCCACTGGGGAGTATAGTTTCTATTGTGGATCACTAAGTGACTTTCTCTCATATTCAAGTTTGATTATGTACTATGTATATAGCTAGCTAGTGATTAGTTGGTACTTACAAGAGCACTTTGACTTTACTGCTTCTGTATTTTGCGTTTCGGTTGGTTCTTAAAAGAAAAGGATCAATGTCACAGTAGATCAGACTGACATACAATGCAGACAGTACGCCATTTGGTGAAAACGTGATATACCTATTTCAAAAAGGTTATCACGGAGATAAGTATGGAACAAAGGATATAGTCAATAGGACAAATGATGGTCCAATACCGAAATAAATTGTGGTTATATAACTGCGCAGCTAGGCAGGGAATATCCTGATATTTACCTGAGGAAGGTGAGTTATCTCCAGTTGACGACAGACGATGAGTAGTACTCTTGGGATAATCTTCGAGATAACATAATTTGGACTGATTGGCTCATGCACTATAATGTCTCGAAATAACTTAAGTAATGAACCAAGCACAGGGATATTCACCAGTACGGTGCCAAGCAAGTAAGGTTAGTAAAGAGTATTATAAGGGAGAATGTACGGATCACAGACATAACCATGGTAAAATCAGAAGAGTCGGTTAGACTTCGTGAGTGTCTTGCCATAAAATAATAGGTACTTATTGACTGAGTGGGAGGGACGTCTGAACAGAACACACGCACGTACAAATCGACCGAGAGCCAAATATTTTCCGGTCCAGCCCGACCTTAATCCGTCAATAAGTTATTTATTATATGACCACTTGGCAAATGGCAAAACAACAAGCAAAAAAATCGAGCAGGGTCGAACGGCTTTACCGGCCCGCTCACGTCAAACGCGTGACTTTTGTAAATGGTTTTGAAAGGAAAGCGCGCGCGAGGCCGCATGGGTAATATGATTAACAGCTTTTCTTTATTTGGGGATTCACGAAGTTAAAATATTTTACAAACATTCTACTACAAAGACAATAATATGTATTAAACTATATCACTGTTAAGTCTCGAATCAGTCAACATTACTGAAAGTGTCGCGATCTCACCAAGTGTTGTGCCGCTGTCCGGCTCCGCTGTAGGCACTAAAATGTAATAAAACGTTTCCTCGTTAGATAGAGCAGATGATGGTGCGCACGCAACTAGAACAATGCACATAAAATCTGAACAACAAGAGACTGGAGGGCCACACAGACTATTTGGTGGGCCACATCTATTGTTCTCTGATGCGTGCGCAACATCGTCAAAGTGGGCTATTGTTACTGTACGACATGCCGTGACATTGAAATGGCTTCCCTATTGTTTTTGACCTTCTCTTGTAATCAAATTACAGAGTTACGGTGCAGTAAGTTAAAGTACGGTTACGGTAACGCTACAGACATGCCGTATTTTTGTCCCACTCATACCAAATCCGCTGTATGAATATTTTTATTACAAGCAAACCTCGTGTAATGTTGTCTTTTTTGCACGTGATCTTTTTCAAGGAGAAGGCAAGGTATTCTCACTCCCAGGTTTTGATAATAACATCTCACACTAGATCCTTATCTATAGGTTCACTTGTTGAGGGCAGAATAGTAGGTTCAACTATGATGAAAACAGAATTAGGACTTTAATAACATATGCGTTCATAGTGTCCGCTGCACTTTCCATGTTCAGTGCGTTTGAGAAAAAGTTAATTAAACTTACCATGGATTACACGGAGCTCTGCTGTACTGTTCTCAAAGCCTGAGGCTCCAGTCACCCATATCTTCACCACATACTGGCCGTAATCCATACTCGTCACGTTCTTTATCTCAAACCAGGCATGGCCAGCGCTCAAGATTCCACGGAAATGAAATCTTCCCGCTTTGTTGAAAGAGGAAACCTTTCTTGTTTGGTTTCCAGTTATCAAAACTTTAGGTCCATTACTATCTTCAGCTTTACTGAATGTGATGTTTAAGATTGCCTTATTATTTGTTGTATTCCACATGAACACTACGTCTTCCCCGCTGCGTCGTGCAAGTTTTCCAGGACTGATAACATCACCTGACACTGAAAGACAAGGATTTGAAAGCACTAAACATGACATACAACGAACATCTTGTTTATCGACTGTTTACTATGATTCTACCAGGGCATTAGCTTAGGAATTTGAAAACGTTTACCTAAAATATTGAGATAACATTAAGCTCTATTTCGAGATTATTACACAAATCAGTAAGTATAACAAACGTATTGTTCGCAGCCACGCCCATCTACTTCTGGAAGCACGAGATTTACCTAACACTGTTGGCCTGTTTCTTGTTTCCTCGATTACTAATAAGAGAATGGGTCACGTTTTAACTCAAGACACTTTATTTATAGAGGGTAACACGTTTACCGCTAACATGTAGCTCAGTAATCTTCCACATGGCTCTCTGTAGACGTACATGTAGTCCTACGATTTTATGTCCTTATCCGAGAAGACGAGAAGGTCTAACCGTTTACTGTTGGATTATGGAAAGGCAGCACCTGCTACTCAGTTATTTTAAGACCACGAGAGTTGGTCCGGCCGGGGTTTGAACTCGCGACCCGCACGACAGATCGGAGCTTAACCCACTGAGCTAACGGGAGGCGTGTAAAGTGAGTACAAATTAGCAGTGTATATCTGTACAAACGACCAACATTGTCATACACAAGCGCTCTTCTTTTTTTTGTCTTCCTTTTATCATTTTTAACATATATTTCAGTAACAGGGAAGTTCTGCACATGCAAGATACGATCACCAAATGGGAACCTTCTTGTCGTCTAGTTATATCCTTGGTATTTCAGTACTTGGTACAATGTGTCCCCCCCGGCCTGAAGTTTGGTAATAGCTAGTGCGCAGAATTATGCTGGAGACTGATTTGTAGTACTATCCCAAAAATGCGAGTAAAAATATGTCATTAAGGTGTTAAATTACTCGACGAGAGAAAGGTTCAGAAATCTCACAAAAAAATAACTTGTTCCGCTCGATAATGCTGAAACACGCATACGAAAGTAAATAATGTAATTTCTTATTCCTTTTAAAAATAGAAAGGTATACATGAATTGTGCCTGTGTGCGTTTTTCAGTCTTTACGTTGTCCCTGTCTTTACGTTGCTAAATATAAACAATTCATATAAAAAAATGTACTATCTCTGATTCGTATTAAAGTTGCACGGTCGTACTCACCATTTTGCGGAAGCAAGTGCAAACATAACAACGTAGTCACCAAAGCTGCTACTCGATATAATACAATACCCATGACTTAAAAATGCTACACAACGGAGGTATCGTGGATCTCTATATGAGCTTAAAATCTGACATACAGCGTGTGGACTCGTTCTTGGTGCTTCGCGAGTAATCAGTTCTAATCAGTGAGACCTGATTAGGATGAAAGCTTTCAAATGTCACATACAAATCTGACACTGCAACACAATAGTAATTGATCTATAACTTCCTTGTTTTGATATAATGATGAAGCTCAAAGACAACTTTATTTGCATAATATTTGTTTAAAGTACATTTTATCATTTTATTATCATCATGTTTTAAGATGTGTCGATAAACAAAATCAGGTGTAAAGATGTTAAGGAACAAAGCAAGCAAACCAAGAAATGCGTAGTATTGGCACGATGGTTTATACTGTGCTAACACTATGAGGTTCGTGTTTCGTTTTGCTTTGTTTATGTAAAAACTAATGTTGTCAATCACCAAAGCTGTTGACTAAAAATACAGCGTAGCAAATTCAATCTAAAAATATATTGCGAGAGTCATATAAACACGATATCCTTCCTGCAATTTCATCTAGATGTCTCATCAGTTAAATTAATAAGTCTTACATTAAAAGTCACTCCATTTAAAATATATTTAATTTCTTTACATTATGAGCACATTATCATCCGCATAATCCGTAAAAGTAAATAACTACTGTCAGAGATTTAACAGATTTGTTTTAAATGCTTACAATGCAATACAATTTATTTCTGATACAGTAAAGGTCTGGTACATGTGAAAAAGATAACAGTGACGAATTTCGTAAGAAAATGGTGCTTTCTTCACGATTTCCTCTGATTTCCTTGTACGTGATTAAAAAGTAATTTAAAAATAATTAACTACTGAGATTTAACTTGATTGATAGACATTCAGCACCGATACTATACATTATTTTAGACAACAAATTAATTGTCTGGGTATGGACACATTTCACTTTAAATTCTAGAAATAGTCCATCTAAGATGGAGTATTTAACATAGTGACAAATTTTGTAAGAAGAAAATGGGTACTTGCTTCAAGATTCCCTCTAATTTCCTTATAGATAAGTGGATTCCCGAGCGTTGTCTGCCTAATTATGAATGTCTAAATCTCAGCATAAGCTGTTTCAGGATGTTGAACACCAGTTTACAGCCCCGCCTCCACCAGTGCCAGGAATATTTCGGGTGGCATTGTCCCGCCCGGGGCTCAAAATCCTGACCCGATTTCTGACCAAAATACTAAAAATGCGAAATTTGTGACCCTATTTCAGACTAAAACAGCTCTAAAACCATACGGGGCGGCACATACCCGTATACATAAGGTCACGTGGGCTGCTGTCGTATAGCTTATATATGGGAGTACCCCCTCCCCCCGGGGAGCATGGCGTCATACACTCACGTCTATCCCACTGCCAGATCTTGAAGCCGACTTGTAAAATATCCCCTCTCCCCCTCTCACACCCCCCCCCCCCCCGGCGGGAGGGAGGGAGCACTCGTGTTTGTATAGGTAATCGTATGGATTTGAGTGCAATTCGGGATTAATTTGCACGAGTGAGATTTTCAAAGAGTATCAAAATCGCATGACCCGTAGGGCGAATACAATTTGAGCTCTTTGAAAAACCTCACGAGTTTAAAATAAACCAGAATTGCACGAGAAAGCCATATGATTACTTGTTAATAATATTCATCCGCGTATTTGTGCTTTTTGTCGTGATGTCAGTTCAAAGGATTTTGCTTCAGTTTTCCAACTTCTCTCGGCTGTAAATGTGGAAATCTCTTTTTGTTATTGTTCTACATTGTTGAAAAGGTTTGGAAACACCGCCGCAGTCTCAGTCAATCCAATTCATGAATTAGATAGATTGATAGATAACACTTTATTTAAAGAGGGTGCACAATTACAGTAAATACCGTATTCTCCCTTGTGGCCCTAACAAAAAGGATTGAAAATAAAAAAAATACAAAGATCACTCTAAAAAAGTTTGAAAGCGAAAGCGATATATGAAAAAATATAAATATATATCCTAATTTACTTAGTTCGCGAAATATATATAGTTCTGGCTGGTTATAGTTTGTTCACATCTGAGGTATGATTGATGATTTGGCACTGGTATTACACGATCTGGCACTGGTATTACACGATTTGGCACTGGTCATTACACGATCTGGCACTGGTGTTTATCATAAATACAGCTGCTCTCAGCCAATCAAATTCGAGGACTCGTTGCCTGTATACTATTAATGAATAATAAAATATAGCAAAAACCGTATACGACAATTCTGTCGGTGGTACGTTGGACCTTGCGGAGAGATCTGATCAGCCAAAAATACTAATAAGTAAACAAGTCCAAGGACTACAGAAAAGCTGATCGAACCACAGGCCGCCCAAGTTCTGACTGTGTAACAAGGTTTGTATGGGAGTTCTTCCGATAACTCAGAATAATAACATAAATCTCCTGTAATACAAGGTAAATAAAGGAAGAAGACTTACTTGAAGTTGTTTTGTCGTCCTATGTGTATTTCAGGTCGCTAGAACGGTGTTTCATGGAATTCTTGAGTGAAACGTATGACTCAAGAATTCCATGAAACACCGTTCTAGCGACCTGAAATACACATAGGACGACAAAACAACTTCAAGTAAGTCTTCTTCCTTTATTTACCTTGTATTACAGGAGATTTATGTTATTATTCTGAGTTATCGGAAGAACTCCCATACAAACCTTGTTACACAGTCAGAACTTGGGCGGCCTGTGGTTCGATCAGCTTTTCTGTAGTCCTTGGACTTGTTTACTTAATACTATTAATGACGGTAATGTGTGTAGTGGTACCTGGACCGGGCTTGAACCTAATTTCGATTCCGGCTCTGGATTTTTCGTAAAAATATGATGAATTCCGGGTGATAAACGATTCAGAATAATCAAACAGGGAGAAAATTCAGCAATCGTATAAACAATAACTTGGAAATCTGGATTTTGGAGCTATATTTTGTCGTCAAACCGGTTCTGGACCCATACCTACCCTCCCCACCTCCCCCCATGGGTGTAAACTAAAGCTTTTTATTTGCTTTGTATTACGCTTAACAGCTACACCTGCATTTGTGTCTCAATAGGTCATGATTATTCAATTAAAATGAAAGTGCTACTATTATAGTTTCCTCTTGCTTACTAAACAATTCTAAATAAACTGTGCGTTTATTGTCATTCCAAACTCTGAAACAGCAATTTTACCTTATTTGCAACGCAGACAAGTTAAGGACAATTAATAATGTAGTAATAATAGTGAAGGTTATTTCGTTTCCCTGGCCAAGAATGCTCTGATATAACACGTTCTTGGGTGTCGTTTCATGCCTCGTGTTTATAATTGATGTAGAAGTATGTACATTTTAATTGTGTTTTTCTCAAAAGAATTCGTAAAAAGTGTAGTCAGGTAAATAGGTAAAAACATTGTCGTGCCTTAATCGTACAGAAGACTACCGTCTTTGTGCAGACTGTCACGAAATGCCCATTTAGCAATTAATTCACGAATTAGATGTCATTCGTGAGCTCACAAGCCAGAGTGACATTCGCCTGATGTAAAATAACTTGTTAACATAACTTGTCGCCAAGCTGTTCAGACATTTAATAAAACATGTATAAAAGTACAAAAATATCAATTATAATAAGAATCTAGCTAAGAATGCTAGTACCATTGCCAATATTAACTTACTGTACGAATAACAACAGTATTAATCAACAACGACAAGCAACTAAAAATGATTTTTAATATTTTTTTAATCGCCAGATTAAAAAATAATATGTTCGCTTTAGCACACACAAAAATTCAAATATATATTACATAATTATACAAAAATAAAATGAATATAATATAATATATGATCTAAATCAACCAATCAATCACAACTATTTAATAGTAAATGACAGTATGTTTGCTTGTTAAGGACTTATTGGAATACTAAAATCCAATATATATATACATGCTTTGTCAAAATAGCTGTCTTTCAAAGTAATACCTTATTTTGTTTGGTAGCAGTGGCGTAGGAATTGGGGGGGGGGGGGGAGGGGTGAGGGGAGTTGCCTCCCCTCCCCCTTCCCCTCTCTCTGCGCAGTCACAGAAGAGAGATTGACAGAGGTCATCAATGAAAATGTCCCAGAATTCATCATGTCCCTCACCCGCCTCCCCCCCCCCCGCCCCCCAGAATGAAAATGTTCTTAATTCGTCAATTTGCAATTGCCCCCCCCCTAATTGTCAGGACCTTCCTACGCCCTGTTTGGTAGTGTAGGTTTTATGTCAAAATTTGACGAGTACCTTTATATTTCTGCATATCGACACTTAATCAGTAATTATAAAGAAAGAGTGTACTGAGAATCAGGGAAAAAATCCACATATAGGGCCTTTTTTGTAGCAAGTCTTGTACTTGAGATTTGGAAGGAATATTAATATTATATTTCCAGTTTTATTACATTTTGCTCACTCTTTATCCCATATTTCCGCGAGATTTATCTTATATAAGTTAATCAGTTATAACATAACGTCGAGGTTATTCCTTTCACGTACACTTGATAGCCTACTGTTTCTTGTTCTGTTTGTGAAGCTTGCCCTGAATATCCAGTTTTGTGTACTCTGTTGAGAGTTTATTCAAATTAAGGGACTCATACGTGGAGGGCTGAGTTTGAGCCTGATTCACAAAACCTTGCTTAGTACGAAACGTTTCGTACAAGTGATGATGTGCTACTTCATCGAGGAAATTCAGTTCCTGATAATCACTTGGTGATACAGATGACGGGATTTCTCTACTAGCACTTCCAGGAAATTCAGGGATCTCGTATGAATAGCATTCTGTAGAGGCAACATCAGAGCCCTCACGATTGGCGGGTGTTGTTGATGGCTTGTTTCTGGACGGGAAAGGCCTGTTGCGTAGACGTTCAGGGATCTCGTACGACTGATGCCTATCAGAAGCAGTCAACTCTTTGCGACCTAGGTTTCCAAACGATAAACCTATGGGCAGCTTAGTATGTTGAGGGTTGTCTTTAGGTGTTGTGGTTGTAACGTGGTGTAGTTTAGTTGATCGAAACTTTTTCGGCTGTGGCATTGAATCCTGGTGATGGAAGGTGGGGTTTAAAAAGTTAATGATAGTTGACAAAAGTACTTTTAGCTAAAGAAGCATACAAAATTCAATCAAAATTTAACATATGTCAAATTTTGCAAAAGTCTTGTTGAGTTAATTCAGTTGTTAGTAATGGGCTCCTGGTTAATTGTGTTTCTAATCAATAAATATTTTAAACACTTCTTACTTTGGTGACGACGTCATCATATCTAGTAACATACAGAGACCTAAACACAGAATAAGAGAAAAACAGAACGTATTAGAAAACCTTTGGGAGAGGGGCGGGGGAGTTGGCAGCCTATGAGTACTAAAAACGCCGTTCATCTGATCAAAACACTGTCACCATATATTAGTTTTAATTAGTTCCGTCTCGCGAGGCTTACCTTGTTTTCTCTTTTTTACCTGAAACGAAAAGCAGTATATTGTAAGGTTTAATGTTAGTACAACTTGCAACTTAACAAACTTTATAAAGCGCTTTTCGATTGAGTGTTGAAACATAATTAGGTGATTGCTTTCGAATTTGATTGGTTAGTTATCTATGATTGCATTTACTTTTCCTCGTGATTGGTTCAAGTAAAACCGCCAATCACGAATTACTTCGGTCCGTGATTGGTTCATTGATGTTTTTACTTGCTCCCGTTGGCTCAGGTTTTGGAGTTTACGACATTCAATCGCAAACCGCTCTAAATGATACAGAATTCAAACAGAATAACACTGATTTTCGTAAAAGTTGCGTTAACAGTAAGATTAACAAATAAGTAGAACAAATATAATACTGTTTAAAGGTCTAGCTATAATATCTAAAATATATTACAGTAAAATAATTACCAAAAAGAACTGGTCCATAACTAGAAGTCTCGATATCTCATACTAATCAGTTAAATCATTAGCCAAGCGTCTTGCACCTAACTGCCTCGGCAACTCTGATTGGTCCAAAACATAAAGCCTTTGTTCTAATGAGATAACTAATTTTGTGTTTATAAAAGAAATGCCATTGTTTTTCCTTTACGATAGTAGTTTGCGCGCCGTTCTAAGAATAGATTATACTGCATGTTCCATTGCTTATCGCCGGAGACTTCTGGTTATGGACTCCTCTTATCAAACTCGCTTGCTCGATCCGTACAATAAGCTATGGACCTGTCCGTGCTGTAAGTTATGGACCGAGTTGTTTTTCTCTGCTTTATGGCCCAAGCGCGATAAAAAAAAGGAACAAAAAAAAGAGAGTCTATAATTTACAGTACAGACCGGTCCATAACTTACGGTACGAACCGAGCAAGTGAGTAAAATAAGATGTTTATTATAAGACTCAAAAGTATTCAAAACCAGCTTTGTTTCAATTGACCGATTTAGCTTGTACATTTGTTGTCCCAATTCAGACTACGTGCCAGCTCCCCAGAGGATTCCAATTAGAAAAAGTTATACATGTATATTTCGTACGGGAAGTTATGGACCACAAACTGACCAATCATAGCCCACGAAGTTACCTAGCCATATTACTGTATAATAACCTAAAATATTGAGTACAACTATTGATATTTACGAGATAGGTATCCTTCATTTATCTCTTAGAAAACAAGATACGTACTCTAACGTAATTTCATATATAGGAAGCTTATTCCATAGTTTTGCTCCATCATTGCTGAAGCTTTTGAATTCAGTATTATTTTAATATAGTCATAAGATATCATAAGATAACATCAATTTCAAATTGAAGCCTAATCACAAGCCATTAAAAAGAGAGGAAACCCGGAGTTGAGATTGACGAATCCTTAACATGGAAACAGCAGATTGATAAAATCTCTAAGAACATTTCTGGGGGAATTAATTATAGGAGCACTAAAACGAGTCAGGCATCTTGTGCCACATGAAACTTTACTTACTATGTATAATTCCCTGGTACGGCCCTATTTCGATTATTGTAGTGCAGTCTGTGGAACATGTGGCAAGGAATTGTCTGATTATCTTCAAAAGTTCCAGAACAGAGCTGCTAAGGTAATCACCTTCTGAGATTATGATAAACCTTCAGCTGAGTTGCTGGATGAGCTTAAATGGGAAAATCTTGAGAAACGAAGATGGAAACAACTATCTGTATTAATGCATAAAATAATAAATGGAAATGTGCCGGCCAGATTATTTGTCAAAATTATTTGGAAATACGAACTTAATACATTCCCATAATCTAAGAAGTTCAGCTCATAATATTTTCGTTCCAAGACCACAATCTGAAGCTGGCAAACTCAGCTTTCATTATCAAGGGGCTGTTCTCTGGAACAGGTTAACTAATGAAACCAAATGCCAAACAAATTTGACATCATTCAAGAATCTATTATAATGTAGTTAATTTCTATAGTATTTTCATATCCAGTAAGGCTTATTTATTATTGTAATTTAATAGTTTTAAGTTAATTAATTGAGATCGTACTAAATATATATTAAAAATATAGGTAACTTAGATAGTTTAAACTAAGCTTGTCATAATTTAAGAAATAATATATATTCAGTGTAACTGTACTGAAATTGTATCTATTTATTTATTCATAGCTATTCTTATTTCTAGTTAGTTATAATTTAAGAAATTATGTAAATATTTGTAACTATAATGTAGATATTACTTATTTATCTATTCTAATGCACAGTTCTCTGGGAGAGCATGTAATTTTACATGATGAGGCTCAGTGGATAAATAAAAAAATTGTATGTATGTATATGCATTGGCTTGTGTGATCAACATTATTAATTAGTAAAATATACCTACCCATCTTTGGATGCAATCGAGCTCTCCAGATATAAACCAGTAGTATTATGATAATGACTGCCAGTATCACATTAACTGTCACAAAGATAATATCAAAGGTCGCACCTTAAGAACAAAAAAAACACATTTTTATATCAGAACAAAGGCCTAACTGACTCGTAAGCAATGACATCAGTATGGGGTGTGTGGGCTTCTGTTTACTTACAAGAGCAGACTGCATCTCCATTCACGTTGCACTTTATCTCTGTCGATGCTACAAATATAAAAGGAAGTCAAATAACGGGCGGTAACTGTTTTGGTATTGGTTTAAGAGTAGAGAACACTCTCTTTCGTACAATCAAGACAATGTACACAATGTATTCATGAGTCTTCAGGGGATATTCACAGGTAATACTTGAACTCTTCCGCAGCTGAGTATGAAAATACTATTTCTTTACGATTTCCTGAATATTTCCATGACGGTATTTCCAATTCGAAATTGGACAAAACTATGGAACCAACTTTTTAGTCCAAGAAATTGCCATTCTCTCAGGGGCGGGTGATTCCTAGACTCCCATTGAATAAGCTGGACTGCAATCACGATTATTAACTCATTGCATAGAAAATGCATGCTATTACTCATGCTTATTTCTATTTTTATATTTCTATTTTTATTGTTAACCAACTTTGACGATTTCGTCGCTGCATGAATGTATGCAGATGTTGGATGAATTATAAGGTACTGATTGTTTGGCAATTTATGTATTGTAGGCTTATATGTTTTTTTAGCGCGCTCAATTCTATTTTCTTCTGACTCAATTCTTCTGTCTGCCCCTCTGTTTTTCATGTGCGAAGTATCCAGGATAAATAACGTCAATTAGAGATTCGCAACGAAAAGAAAATGCAATGTATGGATAACAAATTACACCTGTTAATCAGTCTCTCCCACCTCAAAACTGTTTGTATTATTTGTGTTTTCATCTCCGGCAGAGAATATTGTTTGTTTAGGAGACAATTAAGAATCCGTTACACGACATTTTCCGACTTCTGATAATATATCTGCTAAATGAACCTCATTTAATCGTGTGGATATTAAAGTTAGAGAAACTTAAGTATGTAAGGCTGTACACTAAAGCTTTTGCCAATAGCATGGGTACCTAATGCACAGAAACAAGGCGGACTCAACATGGCCGTTCTAACACAATGGGCCTTTCGCAGGAATGCAATCACGTGGTTGTACTGGACAGCAAAACATCTGACTTGATTTATTTAAAAGCACTTGTACGAGATCGGTAGTGTTAGTAGCAAAACCGAATTGTAAATGCCATTTTCCACCTCCAATCGATTGTCGATCTTTCTAGAACAGCGTTCTCAAAGATAGCTTGCCGTCCAGCAACCATGGCAACGCCTTTCCTATGGGGATCATGAGCTCAATTCATTCGTTAGCAAAGTATTATGTCAGCAGGTGAGTGTTTCCTGTAAAAGGCCTATGAAATAGCAATAACATAGAATCTGACAACCTTACATTATAGCAAGGACTAATGAAATTCAACCGCGACCTTTCAACTTTCAGTGCACCACTTGTAGCAATACTTATTAAAATACGGTAATAATTCCTGTTTTATTATGATTTCTAATATATGTACAAACAGTAACATGCAACTGTGGCTTTTGTTGTATACATTATAGCTTTGGCACTAGTTATTTAGTAAGAGCGGTTAAATAGCGGGATGTAAACTGCGCACCAATGACTTCAGGAAAATGTTTAAAACCTTTCATTCAAGCCACTTGAACCGAAAAGGCGTTATTTCCTTATCAGATTAATCTTTCTAAAGAAAAATCATAACTATAAAAAAACAAAGTGAAACTGATGAATTCCAGTTTCTTCAGCTCTATCTCAAAATTCCCCTTCAAGTCAAACAGGCCGGCCACTTCGTAATACGTAAAACATCAGTCAAATTGAATATAATACCTGTTACCCGGCTTATATATTCAGAAATGTTTTCAATAAAACATATTCCAGTGCAACCTATCGACTTTCAGCGCATCTCTTGAAGCAAAACGTATTAGAACAGAGCAAGAAATTACCAAAAAAATATATTTTAAAAATACTCCTCTTGTGTTCTTCTTAACTTTGCGAGTTCTTGTAACTAGCTGATTCCATCCTTCCACATAGTTTTACTAGAATATTAAAGATGATTCTAAATGTACGTATTTCAGTGTTTAATTAACTTTAGTGAATATGCCTTATAATACAAGCATACAGTTTAATACTCACCCACACGCGAGGGCAGCACAGATATCGCTCCAAATACAAGGCTGCTAACGACTAGATCGACATATAAAGGAAACTCCATTTGTTTTCCTGATCTATGATTGCCTACAAGCTTTCTCGACACCGCCTAACATTTGAATAGTTGGTTCTATTGAACTGACGAGCATCAACTGAAGCGAACTAGTTCTTGAACGGATCAGATCACGTCAAAATAGACGAGGCCTTGAGGTGTAGGGTCGGGGAGGGTGGGTGGGTGGGTGAGTGGGGAAATGCGACTTGATAAACTGTAGCTTCTATAGAGGTGCAAAAGGATTGTGGGAGAGACGGTGGGGGAAGGGTTGGGAGAACACAATATTCTGCTATATCCTGCCCAACGTATCGTTGTAGTCGACCAGGACCCACGACATCACACACTGTTAAAATAATAAAACGCACAAAATCAACGTCGACTAACTTTGCCCCCCTAAAAACCTTTGCACACTATAAATTGCCTAAAAAAACTAATCAAGTTTTAACTTAATAGTAGATTTTTCAAATGATATTTTCAATAGGCTAAAAAGAAATACTCACTAACAGCAAAACAGGCAAAGGCACATGCAGGAATAATACTGCAATGGTAGAGTATAATCCACCAGACATTGCATGCAGCATCTTCATTCCAAAAAGACTGTGAGTACGCTCAATTATGTATAGAGTTCACTTGATACCATTCGATTGGTTGTGTATTGGCCGTGAGCGCCAGTTTATCTCTCTTTGGATTGTGGTACTTGATTCTGTTGTTATTCGATTCAGGCTGGCATGGAAAGTCAATCTATCAATATGAGCATGGAGTCTTACGTAAGCCTAAGACGTAACAGTAAATACATGAGAATATTGGCATATATAATACACGTTATCTTATTACTGTTATCGCCTCGTGCATTTTTTTACTCGGCAGCCCGAGTCTTAAATTCGCCTCTGAAAGTGGGACTGATTGTATACTATAGATCCATGACCTTGTTGTCCGTGTGGGAGAGAGATTTCGCCGCTAAACCAGTTTTCATTACAGTTTACTGCCGAGTAAAACTACTTCCGGTCTGTCGGTATAGAATAACAGTTTGATATAGAATAGACTAGTAGTAATCGTAGATTATCAAAGTGCGTTCAACATATTTTTTTGTAAGAGAAAGGACTGTGGTAACACAAAAGGCTGAAAGATTATATTGCTGCAATGATGTTGACGATGTAATTAGTCCTAATCAAAAATGCTTGTTTTTAACTAATGAGAACATTTTGATGTCTTGACTTATAAGTTAATATACAAGGGAATGCATCTGGGTATAAAACTGTAATTATCTTTGTGTAACATTAAATCATTGGATGCAATGCTTATGTGGTTATATGTATACATGTGTGTTTTATATGGTTATAGCATTCATTTGAGCATCCATAGCACATTTTGCTGTGTGGTATACAGTATACAGCAATAATTGGAGTTAGTGTATGGCTATTCACATGTGTATAAACTGCATTCCAGTTCCTAGCATTCACAATACTAAGTACATTCCAGTGTAGAACATAAACTATATATATGCATGTGTATAAAGTATACCCCATGCAGTTCCTTAGATCATTCACAGTATTTTTCAAGTGAAAACAAGGTTGGCTGCCATTGTTAGTTGCAGAATGATTTATGGTCAATGTTGGTAGCCGGGTCCTGGCTTTGATCAGCCTTGTTTAAGGTCCGTCAGAAATTCAGTGTAGATTAATCGATTAGGGAACATAGCAATGAACTCAGTACTTTAAATTTCCCTCACCTTGTACTGTGTTGATTTTCCAGTTCCTTGGCATATCAAAGTGTCGTTATACTGAGATTAACTCTCTGCCTGAATATGTTAGTGTTGAATATTTGTATAACCAAGATGTACACAGTGTCGCAACTCACACAAGATACGGCGATTACGGGTATCTAGAAAACTCAGACCTAGATTTCTCTTCAGCCAGGTCATCTTACTGTTTGTAGTTTTGGTATCTGTATGTACAGCGAAAAGCAGAATCCAATACAGCGAGCAAGCCAACAAAATTCACTCGGTTGTTACTGGACAGCACAAATTATGGCCAAGTTGATTTGATTCAGTTCTCTGTTATGTTCAACGACCGTGCCGTAAAAAACAGACCATGTTTGACTTGATATATTTTGGACATCAGACTTTGTCGAATGCTACAGATATAGCACCCACTTTCCTCAGGCTTTGATATATCGTGCTTGCTAACTTTTTAAACATTATTGCATTATATTGGATTGGGAAACAAGACACACAGTCTCGACGTTGCTCCGAGCATCGTGTATATAGTTACCAGTTCCCCGGCCGTTCATGATATCGAAGCATTTTGTAATAGGCCTACGAAAAACTGAACTTGACTGTTTTTGGCTACCGGCAAACATGTCACACACAGGCACAGGGAACCTGTCACCAGATTAGGTTGCGTTCTCCTTCGTCGAACGCAATTAAAGGTACGAGTAATTTCATTTATTAGTGAAATGCTGACGTTCGAGCGGTCGTAGACTGTAACGAGACATCCTGCATGGAGGTACTTCCACGGGAAATTGCACGGGAAAACGATGTCGGTGTTGGAGTGCCATTTTACGTGGAAATACCGAGACAGGCATCTGATTTTTCTTGAATCGCATATTCCGATGAATTACTTGATGATTTATTACTTTTGTTGATATTTTGCAAAGTTATAAATAGCACGCCAACCTTCGGTGGTGATTCCACTCCAAATCACCACTCCTCTCAGCCGATCAGCATCTCATTAGGAAAACACACTTAGTACGACTTAACTGTGACTATGCGATTCTACATTATATTTAGAAGCTAAGCAAAACTCTTTCCGAGGCCTAGGTAGTTTTCTTTGACTGTATGAATTCAGTATCGAGACTGACTTATCTGTTTTGTTTTTTATATATATTACACTACAGGCCCCATATTCTCAATAATGTTCATATATGTAAATTGAACCGAAATGAACTTATAGGCTATACTGATATACCACCAGTCTTACCACATATATATATATATATATATACATATATATTAAGTGCGCGTTTGGACATCACGTACGAGTATTCCGAAAAAGGAATACATAAAGAAAACCCGCAGTATTGTTTACATTAGCAAAGAGAACAAAATATTCCCCCCCAAAAACGTACTAAAATTAGCGACTACTTTCTACATTTTTGACCATCCACGATCAAGTCGCACTGGAGGTGGAACTGCTCTGTTATTCAGGGAAAACATGAGTGTAAACAAAGTTGATGCTGGTGAGCGGAAATCCTTTGAATTCTCTGAATGGATTGTGGAGTATGGATCCTGTAAATTGCGAACTGTTGTTATCTACCGTTCACCATACTCGACTAACCACCCAGTGACAACAAGTGTTTTTTTTACGAGTTCGCAAGCTACTTGGAATCTATAGTAATGTCATCTGAGCCACTATGATATCGGGTGATTTAAATATTCACGTTGACGTGCCAGGGAACCCGGATGGAGCCTCGATCTCTACTAGAATGGTTTGAATCTCTGGGTTTACAGCAGCACGTAGACAAACCCACACATGAATCTGGCCTCACCCTTGACCTGATTATTACTCGGCAATGTGACTCTGTTCTTGCAAGTGTTCCTGTGACTGATTACTTTTTCTCTGATCATTTTACGATGATCTGTGATCTTAAGGTTGGAAAACCACCACTACCATCCAAAACGATATCTTACAGGAAAACTAAGGCGATTGATATGCAGCTATTGCGTGACGAATTGTCTACAACCAAGTTATACCAGGATAGTCCAAATACGCTTAATGATCTTGTTGTATGTTATAATACTACTCTGGCTACTGCTATTGATCGTTATGCTCCAGTTGGTAACTAAGACTATCACAGTCAGACCTCTCGTGCCTTGGTTCAGAGATGATATCAAGGAAGCGCGGAGGGAGAGACGCAGGGCGGAGAGAAGATGACGTCGTACTGGAAGTACTTCTGATCTAATGGCATTTAAAGCTAAGAGGAATTATACCACACACCTGATGAATAAGGCACGTCGCGAGTTTTTCAAGAATTTCATTGATGAAAACAGTTCTAATCAGAAGAATCTGTTTTTGGCCACGAAGAGGCACCTTAAACAGGATCATAGATGAGGTTCCTTTCCTAACCGTTTAAAGGCAAATTGGTACTTGCTAATAATATGGGCAGTTTCTTTGTTGAGAAGATCAATTCGATTCATACAAAGCTTGATGGTTTAGCTGCTGGGCTGCCTGATGTCTCTAGTGATAATGATGACCTGTGGTCGGGTGTACAGATGGATCACTTCAAACAGCTAACTGAGTATGATGTGCGCAAACTCATTGAAGGCTCTGCGAAGAAGACCTGCACACTGAACCCCTTGCCGACATCGTTGGTGATTAGCTGCATTGATGTGCTTCTTCCAGTTCTCACAAAAAATATTAATCTGTCTCTGGAATCAGGCATGTTCGCGGATGACTGGAAATGTGCACTGGTAAATCCACTATCGATGAAGGCTGGATTGGATCTGTTATTTAAGAACTACAGACCTTTGAGTAATGTTCAATATGTATCGAAGCTAACTGAAAGAGTGGTCTTTAACCAGACGCATGATCACATGGTAGCGAATGCCATTTATCCTGTGTTGCAGTCGTCATATAGACAGCGCCACAGCACAGAAACTGCACTGTTGAAGGTGATGAATGATATACTGCTTAAGATGAACTCCCAACATGTCACTCTTTTGGTATTACTTGACTGATTTAAGTGCAGCCTTTGACACTTTGACACTTTGACACTCGTTCTCGGACGAAGGGGTTCTAACCAGCGGCGTACCTCAAGGTTCAATTATTGGGCCACTTTTATTTTTAATATATATAAATGATTTACACCAATCAATACATTATTCAAATTGTAAAATGTATGCCGATGATACCAGTATATGTGTATCTGGAAAAGACATACTTGAAGTTGAATCAAAAATTAATTATGACCTAAGCAAAATCAACGACTGGTTCACGGCTAATAAATTAAATCTTAATACTGTGAAAAGCGAGTTTATGATTATTGCCAATGCTCAAAAGCAAAGAGCCCTGAACTCTATACCAGTCATTACAATTGGAGGCACACAACTTAATAATGTCTCGAACACAAAATACTTAGGTATGGAAATTGATGATAAACTTTCTTCGTGTAATCATGTTGATAAAATCTGTAAAAAAGTGTCATCAGGCATAGGTATGATAAAGAGAATGAGGCCATATGTCAATGTCGAAACGTTAAATGTCATTTACAAATCTCTCGTCCAATGTCACTTTGACTACTGCAGCGCTGTGTGGGATAATATTGGATTGACTTTAGCAAATAAACTACAGAAACTACAAAATAGAGCTGCGAGGGTAGTAACAAAATCTTCTTATGACATACGGTCCCGTACTCTTCTTCAACAACTTGGATGGGATGATCTACAAACTAGAAGAAATAAACATATGGCAATTATGATGTATAAAATCCATCACGGTTTATGTCCTGACTATTTATCAGAGTTATTTACAAGTAGATCAATGTCCACACACTACGTTTTAAGAAGTGTTAGTCAGAATAATTATTCTATACCACGCCCTACTCGTGAATACCTAAAAAAGAGTTTCAGTTACAGTGGTGCCCTACTGTGGAATCAATTACCTAAGGCCCTTAAAGACGCTTTTAAAGCATCTATTAGTAAAAAATATTTTTTATCTTTCAATTTTATTATTATATTTAAGGAAATTTGATTATACATTAGCATTAGTACTTATTGTAAAACAATTATCCTAGAGTATTTTAGTCTTGTTTTTACTACACCTATATAATACCTATATAATTAGTGATATTAGTTACTAGATATTTATTTTAGTGCATCCCTCACGGCTATCTGAAAAGCAGCTACGCTGATGTATATTACCGTGTTTAAATAAAGATTTATTATATTATTACTGTTGATCATCAAGTGTTACTCGGCGAACGGCTGCACACAGAAGATGGCATTTGCGGGAAAGCGCTTGATTGGTACAAGTCTTAACTGGATGGATTTTCCTGTCTGAAGAAGTACATAGGAAACTTATATTTTCCTAAAGATTCCAGTATGTAATAAAAGTCAGTGCATTTATATACAGGGAACACTATCACACCATTTCGATCTGGACTGTGGTGCTCCACAGAGCTCGTGTTTGAGCCCTCTCCTATTTATTATCTATGCATCGAAACATTTCAAAGTTGTGGAACATCACCTCCAATTGGGGACTGCTTTGCTGACGACACCCAACTGTACCTTAGTTTTAAACCAGACAATACTACTAGTCAGGATGAAGTTATCTGCGCTTTGAATTTAGATGCATTGACGGCATAAGGAATTGGATGATCAAAGATAGATTAATGATTAATGACTGAATTTTTATTGATTGGAACAAGACAGCAACTTAGTAAGATTAATGGATGCAATATCACGGTAGGCAATTCCAATATTAATCCAGTTTAATGTGCCAGAAATCTTGGCTCGTGGTTTGACAATAAGTTATGTATGACAACGCACATTACCAAAACTTGCAATCGGCAGCTTTTTATCATATACATAATATTAGGCGCATTAAGAAATACTTATCCAGGGACTCTTTATTGACACTCATTCATGCCTTCATAACCAGTCGCTTAGACTATTGTAACGGACTATTGTAACGGACTATTGTAACGGACTATTGTAACGGACTATTGTAACGGACTATTGTAACGGACTATTGTAACGGACTATTGTAACGGACTATTGTAACGGACTATTGTAATGGACTATTGTAACGGACTATTGTAACGGACTATTGTAACGGACTATTGTAACGGACTATTGTAACGGACTATTGTAACGGACTGTAGTAACGGACTGTTGTATGGCCTACCGAAGGCAAAGATCGCTAAACTGCAACGTGTGCAGAATGCTGCAGCGAGAATTGCTATGGACATTGGAAAGTACTCTCACATCACGCCGGCCTTCTGTGAACTTCATTGGCTGCCAATATGCTCGCGCATTAATTTTAAGATTTTACTTTTAACTTTTAAAGCGATACATGGGCTATCTCAAAGCCATTATACAATCTTAGATCTAATTGTCCTCTTTTATTAAAGCCGCCTAAAGGGAGAATGCTTCCCTCGCTTGGAGCCAGATCTTTTCATGCAGCGGCACCGGCATTATGGAATAGCCTGCCTGCCCAATTACGCGTAATCCAGTCGCTTTCTCTCTTCAAACAGAAATTGAAGACTTACCTTTTTCGGGCAGTTTTTAGCAATTTTTAGATATGGTTTTATATTAGAATGTTAGATTTATATTTTTAGCTTAGTTCCGAGATTATTATTTGATAGGTTCCAATATATTATTAGGTTAATAATATTTATTGTGAAGCGCTGTTGATCAGCATATGTAAATAGCGCTCTATAAGTAATTAAACTATTATTATTATTATTATTATTATTACATTTCGGAGGACGGCCGGAATATCTGCAGGATGGGTCAAATTCTGATTTCGGATTTAATAGCTGGAATACGTTCCAAAAACGCAACCTAATCATGTTGTTTATGCTGGATGGCTTTTGCAAACGCCAGGAAAGCCTTTTTTTTACAAAATTGATCTAAGACTGAGTAACAGGTTTCTGCAGTTACGTAGAATCCGAAAGCAGTTCAATAATCTAGTTCTATCGAATGTTAGCCGCGACCTTTCAAATATTAGCACACCACTAGTAGCAAGATCCCAAAACTGAAACCCCGTGCGGCCTTATCTCGTAGCCGATCGACGTTCCTAACAACATCAGTGAATACAATATACCGGGCTTGGAGTGAGTTTTATAGTTTTTAAACCTCAGAGAAATAAATTATACTACATTCAAACTATTTAAACGAAACAAGCTAATTGTCATGTGTCGATAAATATATGGCAAGTTATGGCATATAATTTATACTCCATAAATACCAAGAACATCAAAGTACAGTATATATAATATAACTCAGATAAGCCACTGAGCTCGCTTCAGCTGATGCTCTATTTCTCGCTGTAATATGGCCCCGGCAATAGGACCAGCTATAGGCATTAATCCTCTACATAAATGGAATGATTAAAAGCTTTTATTGTTAATTCACGAGCAGAACCAATGAATTGTGCTTTCAGATCTGACTTGCGACCGTGGGTGAGTTCGACACGGTCTGTTGATATTATTTTTATTCAGTTAGTTTTGTATACTTGATACGTTCGGTAAACAGTTTTAAATTTACATATATCTGGAGGGCACACACGATTTTGCACCTCAAAACAGATCTATTAGTACTGGGCGGGGGGTGAACTACGCATCGTGACTTGTCCCCAGCCCTGACGCGCTGCCACTTATCTGTGACTCGACCGATTCTTCAGGCATTTATCAAAACAAAACACACACACAAACACACAAACAAACATAAACAAAGAAGGGAGCTGCTAGTTGTAGCGATAGCAGTTTATATTTCCGGCCGCGTACCACAGGGAAGTTCTAGTTTATAGTACTCTGCACATGATAAAAGATGAGGAAAACAAAGCTCCTAGCTCTTCACACTGATTAGACGGTCGGCTATACGGTTCACTTAAGGAATGGATATTAGGTAAGAAAAAGGTACTTTTATATTGGAATGGAGCACGAGCTCTCGCAGCCCTCTTACTTCAAATCATTCAGTTTGTCTCCTGCGCAGAACATTTTATGACAAAGAAGAAAAGACAGTGTCTGAATATTTTTATCATGTGTTCTGCAAAAGTCCAACGAATCTCAAAAAAGTTAAACAATTCTTGTCACAGAATTGCTGATACGTCGTAACGTGCCTCAGTTGTAAATAAGGTCGCAAGAAAAAACTTCAGACATCGGAACAGTCTGAATAGAACTTCGAACAGTCCCTGAAACAACATATCTTATCCCTTTTTCAAGTTAACAATTAAGTCAAAGTAAGCCCGCTTAACACGACCACCGTTTTGGGCACGGTACTCCTAACTTGGGCACGATACTCCTAACTTAGGCACGGCACTCCTAACTTAGGCACGGCACTCCAAACAGGCGGGCCGACTCACTACCTTTTCACAAGGTCTCAGAACCCCTAGATTTTCGGACACGCGTACCCAGAACATTTCCATGTACACGACAAAAAATAAGGATGCCGTGCCGAACAATCAGTTTGGAACGCGTACCAAAAATTTAAGAGCGCCGTACCTAAAATGCTTGTCGTGTACACGTGGTATTAATTTCTCCTAAATACGTATGTGTTTCCTACTTCCGGTCTGAATGCTGCATACAAGGAAGTAATAAAAATACTCCAAAAATACTCTCGTGAACGTGATCGTACACACTAGCACTGACAAAAGTAAGAAATTGTTGCTTTATATTCAGTCAGTTTCTGGGTGATGATCCGGAAGTCTACTAGCTTCCTTCAATGGTGAATACATGAATATGTTTGGGGTCATTTACCGAAAGCGAATCAATATACAGTTGCCTAGGAGTCCTGTCGCTGTAAAGAGATCTTTGCAAGCAGGGAACCATTGCCTGGACGAAAACGTATCATGGCGCTCCGATTGAGTTTGCTGCTGCTGGTTTTGGTGGTCGTTTGTGCAGAGTTTCTGCGTATTTGTAGGTTCAAGGTTTTAATCGCGTTCGTTCGTAGTTTGCATTAATGAATATAGTCTGACAAGATCGACAGTCGCAATTTCCTCTCCGTGCGAAGTCGACTCCCTTCTCGGGCTACTGGGGGCCGGTTACGGCATGAAGTTCGAAAATTCTTGAGAATATTGATGCTGTTTATTGATTTTCATTTCTTTCTGTTCTATCCTTTTGCAGCTTGTTTTATATTCACTAAAGGACCAAGTAACCCGTTGGTAGTTATTAATGGCAAGAACAGCACCAACGTCGAGATAAGATGGGACTTCGATCTACAATCGGGTACTTTGAGCAGTATGAAAGTAGAAAGATTCAAAAGGGGAAATAAGCATAATACGGAGAAAGAGTTGGCCAATTACTTCGTGATTACTGGGTCTCCTGTTTCATTGGACTCTAGCAAGTATTTATTCTATGCAAGTGGAAATAAATTAGGCTACGGCAAACTTACTATTTTAGATATCACGAATCAGGGAACAAACAACGATGGTACAACAGTGAACGTTCTCTCTTCTGATGTTTATGTGTACCAGATAGAAGTGACTTTGGCTGGAGTACCAACAGAAAAAAGTCAAAGTACTTTGGAAGTCTACGGTAAGTTTTCTGGGTTTGTCGGTGATTAAAAACGGGAAAAACCATATATAAAACATATCATGCACAAGATTATATTATCTCTACGCATCAGTGAATATCACTGACATCTCCAATTAAAGATCGGTGTTTTCATACGGGGTCTGAATACGAATGGGGTTAACTGTCTACTCATAAACGGCCTTAAAAATAACTGACAACTGACACATGACGATTTTTTTACTGACAACTAACGACCAAAAAGTAACTGACAACTGACAAATTTCATTTTCATTTTCTCTAGTAATGATTAACTAGGGCTAACTGACAATGGCCACAATTTTAACTGACGGCAACTGACATGTTGACCCCCCCCCCCCCCCCCCCCCCATTCATACCCTCTTCCTAATAACCAATTTCGTCATTACATTTATATACAGAGGAATTTTTTTTTTGTTGGTATCCTTACAGGAAAACAAGACATACAATGCCAATATACATGTACTTCTACTTATATAATATATATACAGAGGTGGTTGTGGCCGTTAACTATATCATGACCACCTTTGTCGATATATGAGCTTCTCGCGTTGTGGCCGTTAACTAATGACCATGTGCAACCCACCTCTTTATATGATAGTGAACTGATTTTGTGGGGGGGGGGGGTTGGCGGGTTGGGGGGGAACTCGAAATATTTTTGGGTTGGAGTGTGCCGCGGCGACCTCAAAACTCTGACCCTATCCCAGCTGTAGTGTGGTCGAAAGCGCTAGGTGATGGCGTCAACGACCAGTATATAAAAATCCATACCCTTTTCTAGACCAAAACGGTAAAAAAGGATACCCTATCCCAGACCTCGGCAGCTCAAAAATCATACCCTATCCCGCGGCACATACCCGTATATACATAGACATTTATTAGCACCGTATACAATTTTGTACATTGGTCTTGCAGGTCTACGGATATAATGATGTATAAGGATATAACTGTATAGGCTACAAGTACGCTAATAACAACCTAAAATATAAAATGGAAGAGTCTAATTACCGGAAGTAGGCAGAGTATTTGAGGGACCAACACTATGATTCGTTGCGTACTTTAAAACACATGTGTACATATTTTGCGACTTGCTTTTGGAGTGCAAGCGGTGTATTCATTGTAATGTTAAAGAGGGTGATGTTATTTAGTGTTGTGGAGTTGTACTTTCGTTGAACATTAATGATACTGATTATACTGCATCTGAGAGAGTCGTACGTTGGACATTTAGTTAAAAAGTGTCTTTCATCCTCAGTCTCCCTTTTACATTTAGGACAGATTCTGTCCTCGACTTTCCGATATGGCTTTTCATGCCTCCCTTTCTCGATTTCAAGGCAGTGATTGCTTATTCTAAGGCGCGTAAGTGCAGTTCTGTGTTCAACATTGTGAACATTCAAAATATAAGGTTCGAGTATGTAGCTAATTTTAAAAGTGCGATATGTTCGCAGCTTGTTTATTTCTTTGATCCTTATCTTTTCTGTCATCATTATGAATTGCACTCCATCAGTTTTGATATTCAATGTCTTCCAGCCTCTGCTTTATCATTAAAATATAATACTTTTGCTCATGAGGTTCATCGGGCTGCATAATCCACAAATCGGCAAGTCCTAATTCGGCTATGTTGTATTTTGTTTTGTTGTACCAATCTGTCTTGTTATTCGAGTTAATACTGTCTAAGTACAATTAGCCTGCGTTGCGGCTCTGGAGTATCGCTCTGGAGTATCGGAGTGCAGCGAGCGGAGATAAGGGGGATTGGGGCGAGAGAAAAAAGAGGGGGGGGGGGGGCACCCCCCCCCCCTCTTTTTTCTCTCGCCCCAATCCCCCTTATCTCCGCTCGCTGCACTCCGATACTCCAGAGCGATACTCCAGAGCCGCAACGCAGGCTAAAGTACAATGTATGTATCACGTGACAGCGTATTTCCCTCTGCTCTGAGAAGCTTGAACCAGAACTTAAAGGATCTTAATTTTGCCTCTATTTTTAGTGGAAACCTTCCCAATTCTGCTCTACAGGCTGTGTTTGTGGCGGTTTTGTTAACTCCCAATAGGAGTTTACAGAATTTATTGTGTACAATTTCTATTGGGTATTTATCTAGTGACTTAGTCGTCTCAGCTCCCCAAATCTCGCTACCGTAGAGCAGGATTGGTTTAATATGTGAGTCAAAGAGCTTTAGAGTTAGTCTTACGTTGGTTCTGAAGTTTTCACCGGTATCAGGAGCCCTTCAAGAGCGCTTCCCGAAAACTTTTAATTGCGCGCGTTAAATTCAAGAAAACTCCTACAAAGTATATATTTTCTGAAAGCTTAATAAACATAGATTGTAGAAAACAGCTTGATTTTCCTTATTATTAAATACTCTTTTATTTATTGTGATTTTAATCCAATTTCACCATACCTTATACCTGGAGCTCCTGTCCCTCGGGAATTGGACGGAAATCCGCGCTGAAACGACCTTCATAAAGTAGAGATATTGATCTAAAAAAGGGTGTTTTCTGATATCTTATTCCGTCGCGAAAATAATGAACTGCAAAGATCTGGAACACCTTTTTTAGGGGTTGAATAAAGAAACATGAAAGTATCTCAAGAACAAAACAACGCATAAAAAAACTGAGACACCCTTTTTGTCAACATATTGATCTAGCCATATGTCAATTCTCAATCCGATCTATTAAAATCTAGAAGGACAGGAGCTTCGAATACATGCTACAAAACTTGCATTTATAACGCCGTGAAAAATGGTTTCAAAGTTTCCTGGCACCCACTGAGGTTTTTTGACACAATTAACTTATCTGGCATTAAGAATGTCATTTTTCCAGTATTTGATGTTGAGCAGTAGGCACAGTGAAACACGATGCCATGTTGTTAATGGATTTTGCGCGCTTCAGTGAAGGACTACGCAGACCACGATATAGTTAGCTCTTCATTGCGATCAGTCAGATCAGTATATCGCAGTAGACAAGTTCAATTTTAGCGTTACCATTGTCATGGTATTTTACAGAAATCATGAGTGCACAGAGAAGGCAAAGACGAAGAAAGCGTAAAGAAACAGACCAAACGAGTACAATAACTGTTACGAAAGATCGTGTTTGGTTTCAGTCGGTTCTTCGTCTTCGGGTATCAAAGGCGAATCTACAGTCGAAACTTCGTGGCGAAGTTTATGGGCACTTGCACTCTTTCAACTTGGAATTGACTTTGCAGAATCTGCAAATTCTGCCCACTGATTATCTTGGTTATAATATGAGCCAACCAAGATCGCTTTCTGTCAGCGGCGACTTTCGTTTCTTCGCGGAAGAAAACGGACATAAGCCCTCCCTTATATAGCTCAATTCGTAATTTGAAGCTGCCAAATTACTATTAAACTAGATTTTAGATATGATTTCTGTGTGAAACGTAAATGAATATTTGCACTGAACTCAACGGCTTCAAGACGAGCTAGACGAGTGAGCGTGTTTCGTGTTTATCTATAAAAGTTTTTCGCGGTTTCCATGAGAACACTTCACAAGTGCTAATAAGCCGATGACAGCCTGCTTTCCCGTCCATATTTCTTTTCGCCGTAATTTCTCGTTGAAAACAAAATGTTTTGAAATTTTGTTTTCCGGCACTAAACTGTAGAATTAACTTTGAACATTCTAAAAAATCAATAAGATTTTTTTCACAAAAATTATCGCATAAAGGGCTCCTGATACCTTAATTTAGATAATGCCTTAAGCGCTACCTTTTTAAGTTCTATTTTAGCTAAGTTAAAGTTACCAATGGTACTCAGCATAGCCCATATAAGGGAGCTCGAGTACCAATGGTTACCAATGGCACTCAGTATAGCCCATATAAGGGAGTAGCCCCCCCCCCCCCCCCCCCCTCCGGACTCTGTATATTATGAGCTTCTCATTGTGGCCGTTAACTGAATGACCACAATTCACCTCTGTATATATGGTGAACTGATTTTGTGGCCGTTAACTAATGACCACAATTCACCTCTGCATATATGGTGAACTGATTTTGTGGCCGTTAACTAATGACCACAATTCACCTCTGTATATATGGTGAACTGATTTTGTGGCCGTTAACTAATGACCACAACGCACCTCTGTATATATATAAGCTTCTCTTTGTGGCCGTTAACTAATGACCACAATTCACCTCTGTATATAGGGTATACCGTTCATTCCTACAGCTGTTCCTATAAAGACCACTATATAGAGGCACAGCTTAAAGGTGGCTCTGTCAACAGCAATGAATTATAATTATACACACGCACACCCAAAAATGTTAAGAAAACTGTTCGGCAACTAATAGACCAGATCGCGGTTAATTCCGACATTTTGAACCCAGTGGAAATCCGATGCCAAATAAAATCCGTAAAATCGAATTTCTGAAATATTCACTGTCGGCAAATTATAAAATAAGATACCAGGTAAAGGATTAACTGATCGAAATTTGAGTAATGTAGCTGTGCTGGGAAGCGTGCAATCGTGTTTTCAGTTTTCCATACATTTGTCTGTAAATTTTCCCGCGGACTTTGATTCGTTGTTACGGCAAATGTATGGAAAATTTAAAACCCCGGTTGAAAACACGCTTACACGCTTGCACAGCTACATCCCTCAAATTCCACGTGAATATTTTACCTGGTATCTTAAGTTTGTATCTGAAGAATATTTCAGAAATTCAATTTTACAGATTTTATTTGGCAGCGGATTCCCATACAAACATTATATTTCGCGGAGTTTGACTAATGGTCGTGTGTCGTGGGTCGTGGGTACATGTCGTGCGTCGTGGGTGTGGGTACAAGTCGTGGGTGTGGGTACAAGTCGTGGGTACAAGTCGTGGGTATGGTTTTTGTCATTACTGCCAATTAATGCCAATATTAAATATTATTTTTATTTTATTAATTTCTGTACTGAATAACTGCGGCCGGTTTTTACGGGGGTCAAAACTTAACATATAGCCTGCTTCTTGTATCCTATTCTGGAGCATATCACCCATTTTCTGTAAGCCGTAAAGAAAAAATAAACACACATGAATGAAATACTCCTAAACTTTAGTTGGTTTGAAAGGATACTAATTTAAAGATACAATAGTACCAGCAGGTTCAAGTGTCCCTAAATGTGATCTTTGAGGACTCGGTTTGTCGAGTGCCGGACCGGAGACGCGAGACTTCTGTAATATAGAATTACAGCTATAGAGATGCACAACCCAATCCTCATCAAACAATAAGTTTTCCCCTATATCCTGGATTAGTGTAATCAGGCTTCGAACAACCAGGCCCAGGTGAGTAAACCACAGTAAACCTATGGAAATTAAAAAGTATCGATGCCGGGCATCGATGTTAATCGGAAACTGATAATTATACCCTACGGCCCGGTTTTGGGGGGGGGGGGGGGGCTATGGTATTTATCTAGTGCCGTTATTTAGTCTAGTGCTTGATCAAGACTTATTTAGTTATACACCATTATACAAGATCACAATAAACATTGACATCCAAGTATAGATAATTTGTTATTTGTCTTGTAGAGGGAAAATTTTAACACTTTTTCTTGAACAGGGTATGGTAAGTTGAGTTTTTTTGTCTTAAACAGGGTAAGGGTTTCAGAGCCCCAGCGGCACACCCCTACCCCACTTTTGGTAGAGTACCCCCCCCCCCCCCCCCCCCCGGGTCCTCCGCGTTCGATTTAAATGCATGGATACTTCACAATATTGTTACTAGTAAACTAAGACATAAATGAACTTACCTTGACAAAGAACAAATGGATGAGCTGGAAGGAGCACTCAAAATATCAGAAAACCTCGGGAATATGTAGCTCTGGTGTGGCCTAGAGACGGATACAACTGGCACATGAAGTGACCTTTGTCTTGTTACTCTTGTTACAAGTTAAAAATTAAAACCCAAATAATTTATTTGGCCGGGATCACGTGACCGGGCCATGGGAAAATCTCAAAGACACCCCTCGTGGTGGATGCACTAAACTCAGAATTAAGTATGGTCGAAATCCGGGCATGTTTTCATTGCAACTACCTTTTTCGCGAAAACCGGCCGCATATATTCAGTACAGAATTTAATAAAATAAAAATAGCAATAAATATTGGCAGTAATTGGCAACTGAAAGACTAAAACGCTACCCACGACTTGTACCCACACCCACGACATGTACCCACGACCCACGACACACGACCATTAGTCAAACTCTATTTCGCGCCATGTTTGCACCCCTTTCAAAATGTCGGAATTAACCGCGAACTGGTCTATGGTCTATTCTCACTGCATACATAATTGGCGCATCACGAAATGTGGATAATTCTCCGAATACCGATTGTCAAAAGTTCACAGTAAGCATGCATGATGCTTTGCGGGTCTCTAGTATAAAATATGTAGCGTGGCTCAGCCGGAGTCGATTTGCCGGGATTCCGGAGAGAAAGCAGAGTTTTTCGCCTGTGACACCTCACCAGTCAACCGCCACTAGCGACTGTCATGGCAGAGCACGCTGCAGTGGAATTACCTCCATTGCTAGCCGAAGCCCCTGCAGAGGAACCGGCAGCCGCCGCCGAACAAGTGGTAGTTATCAACTCTATACTAGCGTGTGTTTTGTGGTTGTATTACGTATCACTTGCCACTTTCTTTAGTACTTTGTCACGTACATTTTCGTTTAGCTCGATCTGTTGGTTATACGGAGGTTTGGTTTCTCCGGTAGTTTTCTTTGATGCTTCGTTATGTCCGTTTACCCTTAACCTCTATTAGTTTCGCTGCCCTAGTTTTGTTTGGTCAGTTTATGCCCGGCTTCTATCAGTTTATTATTTGGAATTTACTTTAGTCATGTACATGTTGCTTACGGGTTCTATATATTTAACATTTTTCCACGTAGTTTTATGTAGCTTATAGTGTTCTCAGTATCATTTAGGTTTATCCGTTCACTCGTGCTTTAGTTGTGTACATCTCGTTTATCTTACCATTTGGCTTACCATTATTAGTTTGTGTTTCGCTTTAGTTGTTTCCTTTACCGTTCGGGTACATTTAATCTTGCTTAGCCTTTCTAGTTCATAGTATCCTAAGGTGCTATCAATCAATCAATCAATCAATCAATCAATCAATCAATCGACTTTATTTAGTGAGGGTTACACATGACAGTAAAATTAAACTGATAAACTAGTGGCCCTCTCTAAACTATGTATAATATTAAACTATGATAATATATAATTTTATACAATACTATGATAACATACTAATACTAATAATCATACATAACTAGCAGAAATGGAACATAAAAAATTCTAAAATATAAATTTCTAAAATTCTTAAATTACACTAAAATGTTGTTAAAAATAGTAACAGACGTTCCTGGAGACTTAAAATTAATAATTAACTACAGAAGTACCGACCCACTCCTTTTCCCCGTGTTAAAAACTATAAAGACTATTGGAATCTTAGTGTTTTTTTCTGACTTGCTAGAACTGACTTAAAGAGATTTCTTTTAAAGCATTTAACGTTTGCGCTCGTTTTTAACGATTGTTCTTACACTAAATGTGCGGCTTCGTACTTTCCTTCAGCGCTCTCGTTAGGTTTATTTCGCCTACTCTAAATTTTTACTCATTAGGTATTTATTATTTTGCGTTTATTTTAGCGCTTTATTCATTCTAGAGTTTACCGGTCCACCTGCATTTCATATTTAGTGCTTGTAATTAGTTACCTATTCCCATAGGGAGTCATTAGAGTAGTTTTGGTCATGGTATATTACGCTCTAGCTACATTTATTTTATTTTTTTATTCCGTGTAGTTAGTTAATAAATTATTCCTATCGTTAACATTATTATATTATTCCTGCCGTTATTGTTAGTTGTATTAAGATATGGGATAACACTCCGGTGTAGCAAAAGCGACACGGAGTGTCATGTCGTTTAATTTGTGTGGCGTCAGTTTATTTATTTTTCTTTCCCGAGTTCTCGTGTATATACCGATCGTGTCTGTATCGCGGCCTAACATGTCGCCAGGAGCAAAAAACAAAAAACTGACGCCTAGGATGTAGACTGGTCACCGAACACAGCCGGATGAATCGGGCGGGGCGGGCGGGCTGCGGAACTGTTTTCTGTTACTTTTCTTGCGCAACGAACTACTCCAAGCCAGGTGTGGCTTATATACACCTTCTTGGCCAATCAGAGGGTGGCTTATACGTTAACAATACCTTGCATGCATAATATATATTATTCAAATGACTTTGAATAGTCAGGGACTTCGGGTGTTCATTAGAACTTGTTTTACTCCGGGAGCTGGGACACCACGGGAGCGAGAACTATGCTAGTACGGTCCTGGAACCGTGGGCTTCGGGAGCCCTAGACGCTCCGGGAGCGGAAAGTATGCGAGTACGGTTCCGGGAACCGTTGGCTCTGAGAACCAGACGCCCCGGGGGCGAGAACTATGTGAGTACGGTTCCGGGAACCGTGAGAACGTGGTAGCCAGAGACGCCTCGAAGGCAAGAAACACGCGAGTACGGGCCCGGGAGCCCGAGACGTCCCGGGGGCGAGTCTATGCGAGTACGGTCCGGGATCCGTAGGCACCGGGAGCCAGAGACGCCCCGGGGCGAGAACTATGTGAGTATTGTTCCGGGAACCATGGGAGCGTGGGAGCCAGAGACGCCTCCGGTGCGAGAACCATGCGAATACGGGTCCAGGAACCGTGGGAACCAGGATGCCGAGACGCTCCAGGGGCGAGAATTATGCGAGTACAGTACTGGGATCCATGGGCTCGGAGAGCCAGAGATGCCCAGGGGGCAATTAACGAAAGGAAATAGGCCACGTGTCATAATAAATTGTAAATATATGAAAACAAAAATTTCTTTCTGTGGATGATTGTTGTCGCATGATCTATGACGTCATAATTACAAGGGGGGAAATGTTTAGGCCAAATACGGTTGCGAGGGTAACATACGGGTAAAAAGTAACCCTGTTAAACATTCCTCTTCCAGCAGTGTTTTAGACTACGCGTAAAAAACATGACTATCATATAAAGATCTAGATAAGGAAATATCAAGGCTGCGCTCGACGTTCGGTTTGCTTTCGCTTGTCGTTCACCGCAGTTTACGCTTTATTATCCCTATCCCTAGCTTCAGAGCAGGCACACTCCACGCTAATATCCCAGTGTGGCAGTGTATTCTGGCAAACGCTAGCACTCGCAACGTCGATCTCCTGGGAATAATCCGCGAGGGTGTTAAGATATGTCATTTCTTCAAGCACTTCAAGGGGAGTTTCAAGGGAGATCAGTTTGATTCTGCGGAACCTCCTGCTGTCATGCTAGAAAATGCTAGATAGTGTTCCCATTTTTCCGACTTTATATCAACCACCATCCTTCAGTGGTTGTCATCTGCTGTTTTGTCGGTCTGGGGTCAAGTTGGTTCAGTCTCGCCACCTCATCTAGTCTTACCACTTACGGTAGAACCATCAAAACCGCGCCTATGCCACGACGAGCGCTACCTTAACTTATGGATTAAGGACCTTCCATTAAAATTGGATCACCTTTCGGACCTGCCGAGATATGTTCTACCTGGCCATTTCCAGACAACGTTTGATGAAAAAAGTGACTACCAACACGTTAGGCTTCACCCCTCGTCCGAGACCTATTTTGGCCTCATATGGGAGGGGTTATATTTCACGTTCCGTACATTGCCCTTCGGATGGAAAGCTAGCGCCTATGTGTACCACAACTTGGGACTCGCGGTTTCTAGCGCTGCTCGCTCATTCGGGGTTCCGGTGTCTCGGTACATTGACGACCGCCATGTCGGCCAATTATTTAGCCCCGCCGTACGGCAGAACTGGGCGCCGAGCATACAGAACGCAGAAGCCGCGTCCTACATCTTGTGCTACCTATTAATAGAGGCTGGATACTTCATTAACATTGATAAGTCCCATTGCGTCCCCTCCGCGAAAGTATTTTGGCTACTAGCTCGGTCAGCCTGAAGACATTTCAGCGTTTCTCTGGGAAAGCAGTTTCTTTGAGCCTTGCAATCCCTGGCTGCAAGCTTTACGTTCGAGAAATTTTCAAGACCATCGCACTCCTCACGCGAACAACGCGAGCAGCGAGTAAGGTTCAAGGGGCTCTCCGCGAAGAGATTGCATATTGGCGATTCCTCGATGACTGGACCGATTGTTTGCCATGGAGACCAGAACAACACGTCGTGGTAACGTTGTACTGCGATGCATCGAAGCGCGCTTGGGGAGGAATTCTGCTCAAAGAATGCCAGAGAATAGAATCGCGAGATTACTGGCAGGACGCGTCAGATGATATAAGCGTTCTTGAAGCTAGAGCTTTATTATGTGCTCTTAATTCCTTCAAGAACCAGATCCGAAGCTTCCGCGTCGATGTTCACACCGATAGTAAAGCCTTGCTAGCAACGTGGGAGAATGATGGTTGCAAGAACTCCAGGACCAACGACACGATTAAGGCTATCTTGCGCTGTAGCCAGGAATTCAATTTCAGTATAAGTGTTCATTACATTCCCTCCCGTGAAAATCCAGCGGATAACCCGTCGAGGCAGTGCTCCGTTTTGGATTGCACTCTGTCAGACGACGCCTGGGCTCAAGTACAGCGGCTGTTTGGCCCTCACACGTTTGACCTCATGGCACTTAACAGCAATTGCCAAAGGGACCAAACGGGAAAACTGTTGCCACATTTCACGCCATGGCCTACGCCAGCCTCGGCAGGCATTAACGTCTTAGTTTGCGCAGCCCTTGCCCCAGGGACACAATGTTTATGTATTTCCGCCGTTCGTTCTGGTGGGACCGCTTCTCCGCCATGTTATCGACAAGGATTACCACCGTCCGTTTACAATCTGCAGCCAAGAAGGTTCTGGTGGGCGTTGTTGCATTCTATCACCATGGATCGGCTATTGTTGGGACGAACGGGCTCGACATCGGCTCTGCTTTTACCATCACGTCTAACACCAGGATGGCTTGCGAGGCCATTACAATGGAATTTGTGGGCTTTTCGTTGTATATGCTGAACCACGGCTTACCTCGGGTTTTTCTCTTTCATACCTCAGATTTCGCGCCCTTGGAAGGCCGCCCGCCGTTGTACCTCCTGCCTATATTCCAACGACTCGACTTGGACACCAACTTTTGTCAAGCGTGTGGTGTGGCTACGGTAGGGTGGAATCTGGGAAAACCTCAGCCAGGCGTCGACATGCCAGCCATCAACAAGCGTTTCGCGGAGTTCAAGACTGCGTTGCATACGAAACCGTATCAACGCCAAAAATCTGCTTTAGAGCAACAATTCTCTCGCTTCCTGGCCTCCCTTGTCCCGCCAAGGACAATATCCTCAAGTACAGTTGATGGTGTCATTAGGTTCCGTATTAGCAAAGACAAGGCAGGCAGGACGATTGTTCATGTACGATCGTGTTCTAGAATAGATTGTAGGTGCCCAAGCCGCCTCGCGGCAGGTACAGTAGATTCCCTCCTGGGTAAGCTCAGGGCTATATTTAATAGGCTAGGTCGCGTTAACGAATCTAACCCTATTTCACACCCTAGAATTAAAGAAAATCTCAAATTTACACAGGAAGAGCAAACCAGCCTAGCGGTTACCCCTTCGCAAGCGGTTCCCCTCTTTTTAACCAAATTTCAGAAATTAATCGCTTTTTTGATAGGCCTGATAACAGAGAGCGCGTCTCTTTCCCGAGTTAATAAGTATATCTTAGTCAGGGATACCACGTTTTTTGTGGTCGATTTTTTCACAGGCGATAGAGCCTCAGACCTAGGGCGTCTTTGTACTGAGCAGGTGTTCAAGCTCAAAGACCGGAAGGGTTACTTACTCAATTTCACGTTAACGAAAACAATAAGAAAAGGGGCTTCACGGTCATTTGCTCTAGTTCAGTTCCACAAGTCGGATGTTTGTCCAGTATTCTGGATGACTATTATATCCTAGCGTGTCGATCCTTAGGCGTTCAGTTGTCTCAAGGATATTTCTTCAGGGCCTCCGAACGCGTGAAGCATATTAGTCAGAGACCTTTCCTTGGTTCGGCAGTAAATAATCGCCTTCGTAAGTACCTTACTCAGGCCAAACTAGACAATGGCGAAACCCCTCATAGCTTTAGGGTGGGTTTGTCTAACACGTTAAAACTGTTAGGTTGTTCGCAAGAGGACATAACCAGATATATAGGGTGGCAGAGCGAGGAGATGGCCAAACACTACATGAGTATTGTCTAATACGGAAAGGGTGCTTACCCTCTTTGAGAGCGTGGTTCCTAAGGCCACAACGCTTCGCCAGACCCCGGTCTCCCACCCCAGCAACCTTGAGGCCATTGTTTAGCTTTACATTGTAAGAGTTTCTTAATACTTTGATTGGTAATTTAAGTCTCTGAGTAATGGAAGATAGCATTAAATGGGACATCATAACGCTTGCGTCGCGCTACAGAGAGGAGTTTAACGCGACAGATAGCGTAATGCTGGGGGCCAGGAGCGGATACCACCCATAACTTAACATACCGTGACGTGGCAATAGGTATGCAGTGAGGATAAAATACTATTCTCACTGCATACATAATTGCGCATTGATCACGAAAATGTGGATAATTCTCCGAATACCGATTGTCTACAGTTCACAGTAAGCATGCATGGTGCTTTGCGGGTCTCTAGTATAAAATATGTAGCGTGGCTCAAAACGGAGTCGATTTGCCGGGATTCCGGAGAGGAAGCAGCGATTTTCGCCCCACCCACCTCCCCTGGTGGCGGTTGACTGGCCTACCCATCCACGCTGTATACCTCTTGCTATTATATAATGCTATATATAATACTATTATAAGGACACTACTGGGCAGCTTGCATCATTATCACAGTCGGTCTTTCACAAAACAATCATTGCATGGATATTTATTGCCATTAAAATTTTGACACGGAAACAGCATTCATTAACTAGTGTTGGAATGCCATACGGCCCAAGTAATGGCTGTGTCAGTCTCTTGTTAACCATGAATAACTGCGTCAAAGTAGTTGGTTTCGAAAGCAATTCCAAATAGAGACTTCGAATGTTTAGGGCCTGTTTACATGAAGATAGGTTAACCCTACATAATCGACATATACATATACATATCGTCACCAGTGTTACCAGTGCTGTATTGTAATCCCTCGAGACTGTTTTACATATCGGCACCAATGCTGCTTGACCTATACGTATATACCCTGGATACCAGAGGTACTGGTCCTAGCACTAGGGTTATATTCATTGTATTGTAATGCCTGGCCTAGCACTAGGCTCAACCTCCCGTATATCACAGGCCCTTAATTAATAATATATAAATTATGTAGTTATGATATAAAATCATGTTTGCCGCGTAGCACTAGTAAGTGTAAAGAATGTGATGTAAAGTGTACACGCCCTACGAGGGAAAGAGAAAAATCTCTGACCCAAGTAGGACTCGAACACAACGACTTCCAGGATACATGTCTGGCGCTCTACCAACTGAGCTATCTAGTCAGATGAGAGAAATCGTGGGTATTGGTGCGTTTTAAGGGGACACGGCGATTATATTTATGTAATTAAAGTGCATATAAGCCCTGGCCAGTTATGCTTTTTTGACAGCTTAGACCTCAAGGATAATTTTTTAGCGACTAAACTTCCAAGTGTAGAATATTTTCCGCGCACCTTCGGGGACTGGGATGAGAATAAAACGTGACGTCATCAACAGAACTCGTCTCTACGCGGGTATAAAGCGTTGGCTTATTTGCAAAATAATCAGTTGAATAGATAACCGAGAAAGATGATAATATCGCGCTAAACGTTTGGGAGAGCTTTATTCGGAAAGCCTTTAATGCAATGGCGCATCGAACGTGTTCTGTTAATGACGTCAAAACTAGACCCAGTGCCAATTTTGTAAAGCGCGCCCGTGCGCTTGATTTTCGTCCACAGGCAACCCAAGACACGTTTTTGGACAACTTTGAACGGCCAATACACCATAACAAATCAATGAAATCAACTTTTTATTTCGGAATCCTTTGTCAATGGCCTCTAGTCTCTTCGTAAGAAATATGATTAGCCAGGGCTTATATGCACTTTAATAACACAAGGACTTCATTTTGGATATTATATTTCGCTTCATTTCATTTTGGATATTTATTTTCTCGGGAGAAAGGAATTAAAATGTTATCCAACAGGTTATTAATAGCCCAGAGTACCAATACAGCACTTTACACTGTTCGTTTGATAATTATGTTCCTCAATTTCGGAGTATTATGCTTTTTGGCGTCACCCTCAAAAACAGACTATTATGCTCCAAATTATGCTCGAATGCAGCTATCATGCTCGTAATTAGTATAGGTTATAATTAGGGATAAATTTCACATGTGTTTGTCAAAATCGAAGTAATGCCCCGAGCCGCTTTGACGAGGGAAATTACATAGATTTTGACATTCACAAGTGAAATTTATCCCTAATTTCACGAGTCACTATTTGATTACCAATGAATACTATGGAGGGCAAATTACAATGCATAAAAAAATATTAAGCGCGCGTAGGCGGCGTTAATTTGAAATTTCACATGTGAAATTACAAATTACGCGTGAAATTTCAAGTTAAAATTAGGGATTAATTTGTCCTGTATGGTATTATGCCTGTAATTTTGCCGAAAAAAAATGTCTCCCCTCCTTTAATACATGCGCATTTCATACATGATGTCATGATACAGCTTCTAGTTCACAGTTTGTTCATCTGTCCGTGTAAAACGTTGTCACTGGTGACTGGTCTGCATGAAAGTCATTATCATTTCACTCACCATCACATCAGTGTCTAACTGATTATTTGTAAACTAATCAATATACATGCAAACATATTGAAAAATACTAAAATATCTCTATTATGCCGCAAAAAAACACTATTATACTGACATAATGCCTGATGCTCCAACTATAGTATTAAGCTCCAAGTTATGTCGGCATAATTTATCAACCGCTAATCCGGATACCTTCAAAACGGAAAAGATACAATGGTTCATTTGCCAAGAACTCTATTAAAAAACAATACTGACGGACAAATAGGAAAACGAAGTGTTTAAGTAATGGTTCGCGTAAGAACAGGAGCACTCAACGGCCAGGAATGCACAAAGGTGTTAATTTTTCTATTGTTGAAACTTGATATCTCATATTGGTTAAACAGAAATAAACCTCCTAAAAATAGGAAATAATATTTTTTTTAAGTGCACCTAACCCCTTTTGCAATGTTTATACATATGAAACTTTGGAAGGTTTTGAGTACTTCTGCGAAGAAATGTTTGGCTTTCAGAGAATATTCTATGTTTTACGCTTGTTTGAAATCGTGTAAATGTGACCTTTCCTGATCCATGACCGCGTCAGAAAGAGCCTGGGTCGATTCTGGATCTTACGTCACCTCATTAATGCATTATTCTCCCTGGCGCCTTTCTATCACAACAACATCGATATATAGAGAATTTATACGGTCTGTGAGTTGTTAGTAAATAAAATAGTTATTTTAGACAAAATGCTAAACATTTATTCAACTTATTGCAAAGTCGAATGAATTAGATGACGTAACATCCAGAATCGACCCAGGCTTTTTCTTACGCGGTCATGGATCAGGAAAGGTCAAATTTTAACCATTTCAAACAAGCCTAGAACATAAAGCATTCTTTGTAAGCCACACATTTCTTCGCAGAAGTACTCAAAACCTTTCAAAGATTCATATGTATAAAAATCGCAAAAGGGATTAGGTGCACTTTAACGAAAATGATTGAAACTATGAAAAATCCTATGTGGGGAACATTGAAATATTTTATAATATCTCCGCTTTGTTTTAGTGTCTTTCTATTGGCTGAATTTGTTTTGGAATCAAAAACATAAATACAACGAGCGATTTCATGCATTTTAATTTGAGAACATTAATACCACTAGTCATGTGATTTCTTTAGAAAAAAATTAACCGATGAATGTGTGAGATTAGTGAAATCACATTCATTGCCGCGGAACAATAGATCTTGCTCCAGTTCTTATACGAACCATTACTTAAGGTTACTGGATACCTTCAAAAGTGATTTCCGCAAAAATGCGTTTACGCGGGCGCTCCGCGAACAAAATATGGGAACCTATATATCAATGGAAAGGTTCATAACTGAATAATGCCAGTAAAAGGTTATTTTATACGGAATTACTGGGGGTGGGTGTTTTTGAAAAAAAATATCCTGCAAGCCAACGGTGTTGAAAAAAAATAACCTGCAAGCGGAAAAGTTTTAATATGTGGGTTCCAAAGAATATTGTAATCTAGGAATTAAAGAAATATATATATTTGCTGAGATGAATATTGTACCTCGTCCACAAGGAAGAGAATTCCCACCAATGTTGATTTCCGATCAAAGGTACGCGCCGTATCTATAGCCGGCTTGTTTGACTTGAAAAAAAAAGACAAAAAGGTGAACCGTCAGACTTACGTTTCCATCTAAGATTTCTTGGAAACAAATATTCTCTCGGCTGGTTCCCATCAATTCTTCTTTATGTTCAGATGTGGATCACTCGGCACTCCGTTTGAAAGTGAAAATACGAACCCTTGTCGGGTTTTGCGAGGACTTCTATGGGCTGTTATCGCAGTTCGGCCATCTTGGATAAAACAATAGGTTTGGCCCCGGTAGCCTAGCACTGGTTGGTTTCAGAGCGAGTTTACCGGACGAAAACAAAGGTTTTTATTCTCCTGGGAATCAACATGGCCGCCGTGCGATAAAAGCCCAGTATGCGTTGTTTGGCCTTGTTTTGCTTTTCGTTTTTCTTTGTTTTCCAAGCTAAGGGCATCCTGCTTGCTTTTTGGAAGACTTAAGGCCAACAACCGATGGAATTACGGAATCGGGTGTGGAAAATTTTTTCTCAATAAACGTAAACATTGGTATGTGAAATGTACGATGGACAAGAAGGGCCACTTCCGACTTCCGACTTCTGACTTCCGACTTCCGACTTCTGACTTCCGACTTCCGACTTCTGACTTCCGACTTCCGACTTCTGACTTCCGACTTCCGACTTCTGAGTTTACGTAGTACTTTTAAGGAACGTTATTTTTCGCATGTAATCAAAATATGAAAGATAAGTGGTGTAAACCACACACATATGTATAGTTTATTCGTATATTTCCGACTGGTTTGTTTGTAAAAAGATTTCTGACTTTCGACTTCTGAGTTCCGACTTCTGAGTTCCGACTTCCGAGCTCCAACTTCTGAGTTCCGACTTCCGACTTCTGAGTTCCGACTTCTGAGTTCCGACTTCCAAGTTCCAACTTCTGAATTCCGACTTGCATGCATACATACATACTTTATTTATACACGTAACCTCTTCCAAACTATTTCCCGGTTTTTCCAAAATAACAATTCTCAATTGAAACTGCAAGAAACGCTGTTTCTCTGGCATCTTTAATCCGAAATACGGGCCAAATGGCTTGTTTTAAAGATACTTGGAACAAGGTTTCATTTGTCTCACTGGAAAATTGATATTTTGAAGTGATTAATCGTTTTATGTACATTTGTGCAGTTTCACGAAAACAACACTTTCTTAGATTCGTGAAATTCTACCTATTTTCCTATTTTCAAATCTGCCATTTTATTGTGTTACTTAAAAAAACCTTAATTTATTCCCATATAAATATGCCATTTAGAGGTGTTTTCAAATTCAGCTCCTTCTACAACGTGGCTTTAGGTTGTTTTAAAAATGCTACAAAACTAACACTTTCACTTTAGCCCTTAAATCCTATATCACAAATAAAGAAAGACTGGACAAAGTATTACGAAACTGATGGTATTTTATTCCTGTTACCTTATCGTAAGGGATTTGCAGGCGGTGTAACAAAATGACAGTTTCAGCTATACCGTGAACCATAAATCTCAATTTTTTTGAGATTCGGGTGAGTCTATCTTTTCCAAATTGACCATTTTAAGCTATACTGTGGATCTCAAATCTCATTGAATAGGACTGAAAATGCTATAAATGTTGCTCATGTACGTAAACTCAGAAGTCGGAACTCGGAACTCGGAAGTCGGAACTCGGAAGTCGGAAGTCGGAACTCGGAACTCGGAACTCGGAAGTCAGAAATCCTTTTTTGGGGTCAAAATCCCTACAAACTCGGAAATATACCAATAAACTATACATATGTGTGTGGTTTACACCTCTTACCTTTCATATACAAAGCCAATTTTGATTACATGCGAAAAATAACGTTCCTTAAAAGTACTACGTAAACTCGGAAGTCGGAAGTGGCCCTTCTCGGCTTTCGTAGAAATTAATTTATGCGCTAGCTTTCCCCACACTTTCGATACGGGAGAGTGAGCACTTATCATGTGTTAATTGATCTGCTGTCGATCAAACATAAACTTTTACTTACGGTTAAAAACTTCCTTTTGGTATTTATCCGTATATATATATATATATTTTTAACGGAGTTTTTAGTATATCAAACACTGCTACTAAAACTACATTTCTGTGCGAAAAAATAATTTTGCCCATCTTTTTCGTTTTGAAGGTATACAGTATTAACCTTTACCAGAAGTAAAAGGTTCTGCTTGATTGACAGCAGACATGAAAAGAGCTCCGCACAGCCGAAAAGGCAAAAGTACGGGGAGAACTAGCGCGTAATCCATTTCATCTACGAGTGTTTATGTTTATTGCGAAAAGTTTATATCCACACACGATTCAATAATTCCATCGGTTGTTGGCCTTACGGTCTTGCAAGAAGCAAGCAGGATGCCCTTGGACAGCAATAAAGAAAAACAAAAAAGGTTAAAAAATGCATACGAGCCAAAAAGAAGTCCTCGCAAAACCCGACAAGGGTTCTTATTTTCAATTTCGGCTCTGAACTGAAAGAAGAATCGATAGGAGCCGGCCGACAGAAGATTTGTTTCCAAGAAAGCTCCCTCCCCCGAGGTACAAACCCTGACCCTGTTTGACCCCCAAGGGAGCTCCAAAACCCTGACATAGACATATTTTAATTGGAGTCTTATACAATAAAGTACATAGACTAAAGTCCAAATAACTATACTGACTTATAAATAGTCAGTTACATATCATTATTTCACAGAACTTCATATCTGTATTCAAGATATAATTATGACAGATAGGTGTAGGGTAACTAGTGGATAAAATGGAATAATTATAGACATACTAAAAAGTTCAAGAACGCTCGCATCGACGCCTTTTTTCAAGGCATTCGTAAATAAACTTGGCACTTAATGCTTGGAGAGATTTGGGTGGGTCGATAATGAGACGAAATTTCACGTTCTCATTTATGTGAGTTAAATTCTTATTGAGAGTTGAACTAATTCATGAGAAAACTTCAATTCTTAGATCGTCATAGTTTCTACATCTGACTAGAAAGTGAATCTCGTCTTCGACTTCGGTCCCACACTATGAACAAATTCGTTCTTCAGGCTTTTTGTAGGTCTCGCATGCCTTCCTCTTTCAATTTCTAGACTGTGGTTGCTGATTCTCAATTTAGGCATGGCTGTTCTGTGTTTCAGCACAGTGACAGTTTTTAGAAATTTTTCACAATTATAACTTGTTTTAAATAGTCGGAATGTTCTCAGTTTGTTACGTTGATGCGTTCATCGCTATGAATTTCACTTGTTCATGTCTGTATTTCATTATCAATTATTCTTTGTTTGATTAAAGGGGCCATAATTTATGAGAATCTAAATCTTGTTGTTCAATTCAATAGCTACCAAAACCTAGATATAAGAATGTTCTGATTTTTTTTGCTCCAGAAAGCTAGGGCGCTTTCCATTCAACCAAAAAAAAACGAAAATTCCAGTCGGAAATCAAATGGAACAGTAAAATTTCCGGTTCGAAGTTTCGGTAATTGTGGTCCTCTTTTTCCGAAAATTCCGGTTCGACCGAAATTTACTGTTCCATTGAAAATTCCCGGTTTAGATTTGCAGTGATTTGCCAGTTTTAAGAATTGAAATCGAGGCTATACTAATAACCGGGTGGTTTCTGCGAATGGAACGCGTATTTTTCCGACCGGTTTGTCTAATTCGAAAAATCCCGTTCCATTCGACATTCGAAATTTTCGAAACTTCTAACCGGTCGTTTGGGTTGAATGGAAAGCGCCCCTACGCTCGTCTCGTTTTTAATGTCTACACTAGATAAACCAAACTGGACAACCCAGGAATTTCCTTCTGAGAACCACTGATTAATTTCAGCCAAAATTTTATACTTTTATATTTGAGTCTACTCTCATAGGGAGTCGACCTAATTCTGCTCTGCAGGCATTATTGCTAGAATATTTACCGACTCCAAGTAACATTTTGCAGAATTTAATTTGTACATATTGAATAGAATCGTTATCTAGATTATCGGGATTGTCGACACCGTATACTTCAACTACCGTATAGCAATATAGGTTTGATGAGGGAGTCGAAAAGTTTCATTGTTAATCCAACATTAGTTCTGAAATGATCCCCCATTTCTTTTCTTAGTTTGTATAAAGCCTTAAGGGCGATTTTCTTTAGCTCTTGTTTTGCTAGGTTGAAATTACCATATGCGCTGAGCATCAGCCCCAGATATTTGTAACATTTAACATTTTCTAGTTCCTTTTGGTTAAGAAAAAAAGCAGAATTATTCATTTTTTTCCCCGGTGTTATTAAAGACCATGATTTTAGTTTTGTAAGGTTGACTTCAATGCCATTAATTAAGCTGTATTATTCTAGTTTGTCGAGACGTTTTTGTAGCCCCAACGTGGCTACTGGACATAAGACTAAATCGTCAGCATACAGTAGACAGCTTACAGGTTTACTTGCAATTTGAATGTCATCTGTGAAAGCTTCGTTTATTGTTTCAGGTAGGTCACTTAAGAAGAGGTTAAAAAATGTAGGAGAGTACATCGTTTCTATGATGGACAAAAAGTTACCAATTATTCCTACTTTTTTCAGTTTGTCAAATAGAATTATTCTGGGAATACTGTCAAAAGCTTTCTTGAAATCGATGAAGCATGTAAACAAAGAGGTTCCTTTTTTCCTTTGGTTTGCTCTTCACGTACTTATCGATCATTGATTTTAAAATGAAAATACTTTCTGCATGTCCTGACCAGCTGCACGTTCCCGTATAGGCAAAATAAGGGTGTACCCCCCCCCCCCCCCCCCCCCCCTTTTGCCTTATCGGTGGATTTAGATGTCCCATTCGCCTTAAAGGGGCTGTGTCACGGTAATAGACTTTACTTTTGCGTTTCCACCGATTTTGATATGAACTAACGAACCTCTCGGCCAACTTTGTAAACAAATTGCACTCGGAAATAGGAAAGAGATATAGGATGAGAGCAAACAAATGGCTGATTTCAGGTTTCCCTCACGCCCGAACCCTAACGTATGGCATGGTGAGCGACATGCCTGGAGAAGTGCTGCCCCTGTGCACACACTGTTGAAACCAGGCAGCCACGATCGAAACCTTGGCCAGCAGCTAGTGTTTGTTTCTTTTTTTCATTTACCGTTATCTTTCCTTCTTCTAAACGTTTAATTAGCATTGATTTCCCTTGATTTTACCAGTTATTTTTGTGTTTTTCTCTTTGTTTTTTTATATAATATATTGTGTTTGTTTGGGTTGTTACCTCAGTGCAGATAATTGGGAGCTCTGCTTTTAGGCTTGGCAAATATATATATATATTACATGTATGTAATTAAGTGTCATTACACTACTAAACAGGACAATTATAAATTAATGTAGACATGTTGATGTTATAGAATCTAATAAGATTGGGTGTCTTGTGAGAATCTTAAGATAAACCAAAAACTTATGATTGTGTAAATTGTACAATGTATATAATTTATGTAAACTATGTGTATGTAACGCTATATATATATATTAACTGTATGTGGTGTAAAAAAACGGTACAGTGTAACAGAAACGGGATTCTTACATAAAAATACCGTTTTCTTACATAATAAAACCGTTTTTTTTACGTAAGAAAACGGGTTTATTATATAAGAATACCGTTTCCTTACGTAAAAAACAGATTCTTTACGTAAGAAAACGGGTTTATTACATAAAAAAACGGGATTCTTACATAACAAAGCGGGTTTATCATATAATATATATATATATATTTCAGTAAAAAAAAAATGATGATATGGTGGTTTTCTTACAAATATATAATTTTAAATAACGGTCGGTCGGCTCTAAGTTAGTCACGTTTCAACTTAACCCGCTCTCATTTGCCATGTTTAATGCCTACAACAAAGCGAACAACTTGGCCGGATTTGTTTCCATCCTATTTAAAAGCAACGACCTGGAAAATAAAAAGTACCGTTTTTTTACACCACTAACTGATCGACCGTTTTTTTACAATTATATAATTGTAAAAAAATGGTCGGGCGTTATGCACCGTGTTTTTGGAAAAAAAATGTGGCCAAGTTGTTCGCTTTATTGCAGGCATTAAACATGGCAAATGAGAGCGAGTTAAGTTGAAACGTGGCAAAGTTAAGAGACTACCGACCGTTTTTTTACAATTATATAATTGTAAAAAAACGGTCGGTCTTTAGTGGTGTAAAAAAACGGTACTTTTTATTTTCCTGGATGTTGCTTTTAAATAGGATGGAAACAAATCTGGCCAAGTTGTTCGCTTTGTTGTAGGCATTAAACATGGCAAATGAGAGCGAGTTCAGTTGAAACATGGCAAAGTTAGAGACCCCGACCGTTTTTTTACAATATTCGACCGACCGTTTTTTTACAATTATATAATTGTAAAAAAACTGTCGGGGGTTTTGCGCCGTTTTTTTACACGACACTGTACATGTATATTATATATATTAACTGTACATGTACATTTATATTATGTAACTATATGTATGAAACAATGATGTTGTCTTTTGATGTTTGGCATTCTTGATTAATAAAGCTTTGGTGCAACATTGAGTGCTGCACTGTGCAGGTAGTGTAACCAAGTGTGCATGTTTAGAGCTTATAATAAAGTCAGTTGCAGCCTCAGGTGCGATTAAAGGATGTCCCTTTTTGTCCTTCTCAGTACAATCTAGAATGACTGCTTTTCCTGATAGCCTAGAGTTGTTGTCACTTGGTGGGACTGTGTCCCTGACCTGTGGAGCGAGTGGTAAACCAACACCCAACATAACTTGGGATAAGATTGGTAGCAACCAGACTTTCCATACTGGACCAGCACTTTACTTTTACAACTTCAAAGTGGAAAGCATTGGCCTGTACAGATGTACTGCTAACAATGGCATCAGTGAAAATGTCACAGCCACAGCTCGCATTACTTATTCTGGATGTAAGTAATTTATTTCTTTTAAATATTGCTAAAATTTCAAAATTACAACTAAAATGCTTCTATGGATAATGTTGCAGACTTGAGGTAATTTTTTTTCCAGGATTTTTTTTTTCAACTAGGTAAAACAAATTCAAGCTTGATCTTAAAAAGGGTACTTTATATGTTTACTGAGGTTAGGTTTATTTAAATATTGGGTTTGGGTTTGGATTACAAATGTAGCTCACAGGACCATTGAATAATCATTTTTCTGTGTTGTTCAGTGATCTAGCCCTAAAAACCCTAATTTAGTGACTATATAGCTCTGAAACGCTAAGTTAGTGAATACCTGTTGTTGACGGTTAGGTGTTTTGAAATGCAGGGGTAGGGATTGGATTAGCTCACACAATCATTGAAGAAGCATTATATTTCCGTGTTGTTCAATTATCTAGCCCCAAAAACCCTAATTTAGTGACTATAGCTCTAAAAACCCTAAGTTAGTGAACACCCGTTGTCAACGGTTTGGGTGTTTTTAAATGTAGGGGTAGCTGGGATTGGATTACATGTAGTTCACATGACCATTGAATAATCATTATTTTTCTGTGTTGATCAGTACCGCTATTCCAGAGTATACATATGTGATTTATTAATGTACTTTATTGTAGGTTTAACCGGGTGCACGACAACAGAAGTTGGAATATCATTTGACACAGTATGGGATGCTTCATACGATAATTCAAATGCCATTGAGTACAAAAGTCTAAAGAAGAAGATTGAAGATGAGGTAGGTGGTATATTTTGGTGTACTGTTTTTAATTTACCAAATTATACCGCGATGTTCGCTTTCGTTTTCCTTTACGTTTCCTTTACTGGAAAGAAAAAGATGAGTGAGCCGCGTCGACAGGCCGGTCTGCAAAACACTTACGCATGCGTGAATTTTACGCGGGAAATGACGCTCTCCATTCTCGACCCCAGACCCTTCTCTTGTATGCGCAGTAAGAAATAAGAGAAGGGTCTGGAGTCGAGAATGGACGCTCGCGTACATCATTTTGGTTGAAATTTTACTTTACCACGATTTCTACCGCTGAATGGACATGCGCACATTTTGCAGACCTGTCGGACGTGTCAGGAAAAAAGGGCCTGGACGACATAAAATGTAAATACCTTTCTAAATTGTTCTCTGTGTTGTATTTATATTGAAGCATCTGCATCACGAGCGCCGCATTGCGTTATAATAATAACTTAGCTTGCATGTTTTTTGTAGTGTTGCTTTCATGAAATTGAAATTTAAGACGAAATTTATTATATTTTTACACAGGAGATGGTCGCAATTTTAGTAGAGACCGTGAATGACTGCCTATAAACAGACGATTATTTTCTGTCTAATGTCCAGAATACTAACTAAGCTAACTAGAATCCTGTGTGTAATAGAACAGGATGCTAACTACGCTAGCGTTATTATTAGGGAGGTCTAACAACGTTAAAGTGCCTCTAAGTCCTAGCAGGAAATCATTTATTTGGACGCAGTAAAGTGTTTTAAATCTTGTTCAACCATTTTTGGGGCGATTTATAGTTGTAGTATTACTATAAAAAGCATTACAAATCCTTGAAATGACGTCATTTGTGGGAAGTTATGCTAATGAGTTGAAAATGAATTGAGTCATAACATTGTTTTTTTTCACTAATACAGTTGTTTTTCAGTGGTCATGTGATACTTACACTATTAGAGAATTATGTTTTAATGAGTGGAGCTGACATAAAAAACAGTAAAATTATAAGTAGGTTATCCCTTAAATTACGTTATTGAAATTTGATTCCTAAATAAACGAAATTGCCAGACTATAATTATTATGTTTCCTATGTCAGTCATTTTGTTTTCCAGTTTGACTTTTAAATCAAAGATAACTGGCTAGGGCTCATAAGCACTTAACCGATTACTGACCTCCCCCAATCCGGAAGTCGCGGATGCCTCCCATAACTTTGATCACCGTGACGTGACAATAGGATGAAGTGAGGATCTATTACTATATACGATATTCACCATTTGGGAAAAGGGTCCATAGTATTTCAAACAGTCATACCTTGTTGACCGTACAGCACATGCAAGTTTAACTTGTTCAATTTTGATTGGCTGAGGAACACTACCATCCATGTGGATGTCTAAAATATTTAGTGATCAAGACCCATAATCCCTTTCGTTCTTGTCGCGTACGTTTAAGGTTGAAATAGCGCCGAAAAGCAGCCAATTAGTTCAAATAACTAACATATACACGAGACAGCCTAATAGGTAATTACACTAAACGTAAAACGTTGATAAACCTTTGAAGCATCGAGTGGTGATAAAACAATCAAGCATATAACTCTAAAAGGCTCCACATGTACAAGGTTTTCCGTGCCATGCCAATATTTGAATTATTCCTTTTAGTCACAATCTCGATTCTGGTTGGCAGGACGTTACCCGCGAACTCATGGTAGCGGCGCGTGTTTGGTATTGCCTGTTGGTTCTATTGTATAATTTACTGCTGGTAATGATGTAATTGCAAAACAATTTTAAAGAGGTTTATTCGGTTTTCGCACAGTAGCGCGGAAAATTGCAGCACCTCCCTCGAGCTCTGTGTTATCAGCCTCCGGCTTCGGCAGATAACACATACCTTCGTCTTGATAATCTTCGCTACCGTGCGAAAACCGAATCCAATAATTGCTTGATATCAGTTAAGCACGAGCCAATTCAGTTATACTTTGGACGCGTCACGCTAAACGTTTCCGGACGACATTCAAGTTAAATAATTCATATTTAATAATGGCTTTTCATAATAACAGTTTTGAAGATTTTATTGTATTCTTTACATGGAGCGCTACATTTCATTCCTAAAATTAAGCGTCGGGTTCAAGAAATTGACAACTAACACGCTGGGCACGAAAGCCCGGAAAAATGGCAGAGGTTCGCCATTACTTTTGTTCAGCGGTTTCGCGCGCGAACGGTAAACAAAATGGCGGCTCGTTTAGAAAGGGAAGAAGTGTCGGAGTTGGTTTTTAGGGTCGAAGGAGACGAATCAGTAGAGGAAAAGGACGAAGAAAGTGTTGTGAAGGATGAATACGAGGGAGACAAGGAGAAGGAAGCTGTAAATAGGGTGCTGACTTTGTATAAGCATGGAGATGAAGCATTTAATGGTGAAATTTCATTGAAATTTAGAAGACTTGGCTGTTGCCACTCGTCGACCTTTCTTGGAAATAGCCACTAGACACTGTGAAATCAGCAGACATTTACTGTGCTCTTCCTTTCACTGTGATCCAGTAATTAGGAGAGATGAATTTTGCATGGATACCTCCGAATCGATTTACCGAGGCAAGCTAAGTAAATACATTTATAAACAGTACACATACGAAAGTCGAAAGCCAGGAAAATGAGTTTCGTGAACCCAATTGTTTGTATTGCAAGAACAACAAAGGAGAAGGAATTGGAATCAACTCATTTACCTCCCGTATTAAATAGGTGAAAGTACTGATGTGTTTACCTGATCTGAGGAGAAGTTTAATGGCAGAAGAATGAAACAAAACTGAAGTCATTGTGTCTGATGTGAAATATTGTGCTTTCATGCATACACAAATTCAAGTATTACTTATAATTTGACAGAGGTTCTTTGTCAGTAACAGCTGATATGGTTGTTTATGTTATAAATCTACAATAAATGCACACAATACATGGGCCATTTTATTTTATATGCACACCCCCCCCCCCCCCCTATTGAGAAATGGGGGGGGGGGGGGGGTAAAACTGCCAAACATCCAGACGGGGATGAGTAAAATATCCAAAGGGGTATAGGAAGGTGAATAGATATCCACACCAGGGATATCCAGGATATAATATCCAGCACTCCCCCCTATTTAGAAACTTGGTATGCCCAAAATTATATCCAAAGGGGTATAGAAGTGACTTCCTCAATAGGGAGGGTGTGCATATAAATGGAATGGCCCCATATATGTATGTACAAGAATGACGAGACCATATTGGGATAGTAATATATATATATCTGGCCTTCAGGTTGCTTGGATACAGTATAGTGCAGCTTTTTGCATATTTATATAATAAACAACTTACTTGTCTGCTAATACAGCTGTGTATATTTGCTTGTCATGTGAATTTTGGCTTTCCTAAAGGTTCGCCAAAATACACAGACACTTAAAAATGCACAGCCATATATTAGTTAGTAAGCCAACTGATAACATAAATGTATTAGTCATGTATATTTTTGGGGAGCTGTTAGTCGTATGGTGAATAAAACTAGTCTTATTGACCTGTTACCCAAAGGAGTCATTAAATGGATTGGGTAATTAAGCAACAGATCTAACAATAGAATATTCAAATGACTGCTTGAAATTTTCACCAATATTTACCATCTACATGTAGCTTTCACAGAATCCATTTGAGGTCTGATTGACAGTTTAAGTTGACATGGGCTTTTGTAGAGAAACCTTGTGTTTAAATATATTTCTAGTACTAGTGCAGTTGTCAGTCTGCCCCACTTTTCATTCTGAAAGTCTGGTCTTGGGAAGAATTGTTTCTAGGCCAATAATACTTGGTTCTCTACACTGGGGACACAGACATGTAAATATCTGGCAGTGACACCCTTAGTAGACACAGGGCCCACATTACTATAAGTTTCTATAATTGAAGTGGTACATTAATTACCCTGTATAAATATGTCAATCAGCTGTAAGAAAACTAGATGGTTCTATTGTAGAGGATGTGTATTTGATGTAATGTTGATTAAATAATATATAACAAAATTATAGAAACAGCTTAGCAACAACTTTAAAAGTTGTGTATTTGATTTAAGATATTATACGAATAACACTATACAAACAGTATACAGTGTAGAAACAAATACTGCTATTATTTACAATAAATAAGTCAATAAACATCATCGAAGATAAAAAAAACACTGGGAGTATTGTTAGTACCTAATTGTACATGCTCTGCAAACAGCTAGAAACAGATACTGCTGTTGTTTTATACAAGTCAATATAAATCTTTGCAGATGAATATCACCGACAGCAGAGAAACAAATACTGCTGTTGGTTACAAAACTAAGTCAATAAATATATCCAGGGGGGATTATTTCATATAGACATACTATACAAACAGCTAAAAACAGGTGCTGTTGTTGGTTATAAAAAATGAGTAAGTAAATATATCCAGATGAATGCCACTTAGGGGGGGGCTTGTTTCCTATTTACACACTTCATACTATACAAACAGCTAAAAACAGGTGCTGTTGTTGGTTATAAAAAAATGAGTAAGTAAATATATCCAGATGAATGCCACTGGGGGGGCTTGTTTCCTATTTACACACTTCATACAAACAGCATATAAACAGGCACTGCTTTTGGTTACAAAAATAAGTCAATACATATATCCAGGGGGGCTTGTTTCATATAGACATACTATACAAACAACACAAAAACAGGTGCTGCTGTTGGTTACAAAAAATAAGTCTATAAATATATCCAGATGAATACCACTGGGGGGCTTGTTTCCTATTTACAAGTCTAAATAAATCCAGTATACTATACAAACAGCATATAGACATGCATTGTTGTTCATGTTTACAATAAATAGAGCAGATTTTGTATGAGTGGGACAAACTATGGCATGTCCGTTGCCTTGCTGTAACCGATCTGTAACCATGCTGTACTGTAATTCTGTAATTTGATTGGATCAGCAGGACAAAAACAACGGGAAACCATTTCAATGTTACGGCATGCCATACTGTAACCGTGCCATAGCCGGTGCCGTAGTTTGTCCCACTCATACGAAATCTGCTCTAAGTCACTAAATATATCCAGATGACTACCACTGGGGTGAGGGGGTGGCATGTAACAATAAATAGGTCAGTAAATATATTCACTCCAGATGAAACTATACAAACAGCATAGAAACCGGTATACATGTAGCTGTTTACAATGAATATCGATAAATATATCCAGATGACTACCACTGGGGTGAGGGGGTGGCATGTAACAATAAATAGGTCAGTAAATATATTCACTCCAGATGAAACTATACAAACAGCATAGAAACCGGTATACATGTAGCTGTTTACAATGAATATCGATAAATATATCCAGATGACTACCACTGGGGTGAGGGGGTGGCATGTAACAATAAATAGGTCAGTAAATATATTCACTCCAGATGAAACTATACAAACAGCATAGAAACCGGTATACATGTAGCTGTTTACAATGAATATCGATAAATATATCCAGATGACTACCACTGGGGTGAGGGGGTGGCATGTAACAATAAATAGGTCAGTAAATATATTCACTCCAGATGAAACTATACAAACAGCATAGAAACCGGTATACATGTAGCTGTTTACAATGAATATCGATAAATATATCCAGATGACTACCACTGGGGTGAGGGGGTGGCATGTAACAATAAATAGGTCAGTAAATATATTCACTCCAGATGAAACTATACAAACAGCATAGAAACCGGTATACATGTAGCTGTTTACAATGAATATCGATAAATATATCCAGATGACTACCACTGGGGTGAGGGGGTGGCATGTAACAATAAATAGGTCAGTAAATATATTCACTCCAGATGAAACTATACAAACAGCATAGAAACCGGTATACATGTAGCTGTTTACAATGAATATCGATAAATATATCCAGATGACTACCACTGGGGTGAGGGGGTGGCATGTAACAATAAATAGGTCAGTAAATATATTCACTCCAGATGAAACTATACAAACAGCATAGATCGAAACAGGTATACATGTAGCTGTTTACAATGAATATCGATAAATATATCCAGATGACTACCACTGGAAGGATTGTCAAACAGCATGGAAACAGGTATTGCTGTTTACAATAAAATTAATGTCAATAAATATATCCAGATGACTACCACTGGAAGGATTGTCAAATAGCATGGAAACAGGTATTGCTGTTTACAATAAAATTAATGTCAATAAATATATCCAGATGACTACCACTGGAAGGATTGTCAAATAGCATGGAAACAGGTATTGCTGTTTACAATAAAATTAATGTCAATAAATATATCCAGATGACTACCACTGGAGGGATTGTTTTCTATATGTATACTATACAAACGGCATACAAACAAGTACTGCTGTTGTTTACAATAAATAAGTCAATAAATATCCAGATGAATACCACTGGGGGGGGGGGGGGGGGTTGTTTTCGATATGTATACTATACAAACAGCATACAAACAGGTACTGCTGTTGTTTACAATAAATAAGTCAATAAATATCCAGATGAATACCACTGGGGGGGGGGGGGGGATTGTTTTCGATATGTGTACTATACAAACAGCATATAAACAGGTACTGCTGTTGTTTACAATAAATAAGTCGATAAATATCCAGATAAATACCACTGGGGGGGGGATTGTTTTCGATATGTGTACTATACAAACAGCATATAAACAGGTACTGCTGTTGTTTACAATAAATAAGTCTATAAATATCCAGATGAATACCACTTGGGGGGGGGGGGGGGATTGTTTTCTATATGTGTACTATACAAACAGCATACAAACAGGTACTGCTGTTGTTTACAATAAATAAGTCAATAAATATCCAGATGAATACCACTGGGGGGGGGGGGATTGTTTTCTATATGTGTACTATACAAACAGCATATAAACAGGTACTGCTGTTGTTTACAATAAATAAGTCTATAAATATCCAGATGAATACCACTTGGGGGGGGGGGGGGTTGTTTTCTATATGTATACTATACAAACAGCATACACACAGGTACTGCTATTGTTTACAATAAATAAGGCAATAAATATCCAGATGAATACCACTGGAATTTATGGGGATGGTGGTGGGGGGCTTGTTTCCTACTTACACACTTATTATAGAAAACTTCTGTTATTTGTAACTAAATAAGTCAGCAAATATATTGTTTCTATATGTATACTTTACAAACGGCATAGAAACAGGTTTAGCTGTTTATAATAAATGTCAATAAATATATCCAGATGAATGCCACTTGGGGGCTTGTTTCCTATTTACAGACTTCATACAAACAGCATAGAAATTAACAGGCACTGCTTTTGGTTACGAAAATCAGTCAATAAATATATCCAGATGAATGCCACTTTGGGGAGGGGCTGGCATGTAACAATAAATAAGTCAATAAATATATACAGATGAATACCACTGGGAGAAGAGGGTGGCATGTAACAATATATACATGTATTCAGATGAATACCATTGGAGAGCTTGTTTCTTATTTACATACTATACAAACAGCATAGAAACAGGTATACATGTAGCTGTTTACAATAAATGTCAATAAATATATCCAGATGACTACCACTGGAGGGCTTGTTTCCTATTTACATACTATACAAACAACATGGAAACAGGTATTGCTGACGTTTAGAATAAAATTAATGTCAATAAATATATCCAGATAAATACCACTGGGGGGAAGGGGGGTATTGTTTTCTATATGTATACTAATTACAAACAGCATATAAACAGGTACTGCTGTTGTTTACAATAAATAAGTCAATAAACACCCAGATGAATACCACTGGAATTTAGGGGGAGGGGGTTGGTGGGGGGCATGTTTCCTACTTACACACTTATTATAGAAAACTTCTGTTGTTTGTAACTAAATAAGTCAGCATATATATTGTTTCCTATATGTATACTATACAAACAGCATAGAAACGGGTTTAGCTGTTTATAATAAATGTCAACAAATATATCCAGATGAATACCACTGGAGGGCTTGCTTCCTATTGTATATATACAAATGGCATATGAACAGGTCATTGCTGTTTACAATAAATGTCAATAAATATATCCAGATGAATACCACTGGCCTTATGGGGGACTTGTTTTCTATGAAAGTATATATGTAATATTACCATACAAACAGCATAGAAACAGGTACTGCTGTTGTTTACAATAAATAAGTCCATAACTAGCTTGCTAGCTTATAGCTTACATAATATTTAACAACAACAATAATGTCAGGATGTCAGCATATATATGGCACAACATTAATATAAATATTATAGGGTGTACTTAACAACTAAGAATAAAAATGTGTTCTAATATATAATATTATTTGTGTTCTTTAATAGATAATGTATACTGTCTACAATGTACATGAGTATAGTCAAATACAGTCAGGTATATCAATGCAAAATAAAACAAGAAATAGTCGTAATGCTCAAACTAAGGTCCAGCTTCTAGTACCACAGTTTTTTCACAGATTTATGTATAAATAGACAACTTATTAGTCAGCTAATTATATTGAGCACTGCATGTGTACATGTATGTATTTTTACTTGAATCATATTTTGGCTCACAATTGAATCACACATTTTAGATGGTTATATAGACGACTGACAATCACAACATAACGGAAATAAAACCATGTACTAGCCTCTATTAAAGCTTAATCGTTTTTGCTCCATAAGCTCATTAAACTCTTTCTTCTTCCACTCTACCTCTCGTTCAGCTCTCTGAGGCTTTCAGTCTGTTCCTTTATTTTCTTCTTAGTCATGATCAGCTCCTGCTCCTTAAACTCCTTCTGCTTCTTTGTGAAAGCGCCAACTTTAAATGGCGGCATTATTAACCAGAATTGCAGGACTTAAAAACTCAAAATATAGCAAATCAACACAGAATATCAAAAAACAAAAAAGAAGGCGATTTCATTCAAACCTTAGTGTCTTTAGCATTCGCTATTTCATTTCAAAAAAAGTAAACGCCTGGAAAATAAAACAAGGGTCAAAATGTGTCCTTTTTAAACAAATTCCAATTTGGAGGAAAACCAGGAATTTCGGCGGTCAGTTAAAAATTGATATCAAGAAAAAGACCAGTCGAAAATGGACGTCGAAGCAAGATCTGTCACTTCCCGTTTTCCGATTCTTTCCCGAGACCAAACGATAACCGTGTTCGTTAATTTCGTCACCAGCTTCCGTAATTATCCTCCCGTCCAATATGGCGACGTGTCAGAAAGAACCTCGGCCATTTTGGTCGCGTGCGTGCCCAGCGTGTAATATCAGATGTGAAATTACGTGATTTTGATGCAAATGCCCGATTGCAAATACGACCGCCAAAATTAGGAACGTACCTAGGGTATGATTTTGATGTATGACATTAATTTATACCTGCTGGCGTTAAAGAGTAAAAAATAAAATAAGATGAACAAGTTGATCACTTTTTGGTCAAAAAATACCTTTTCTGTTGTCATTCTGCTCCTCATAGCTCATATTATTAGTTTAGCATATTATTAGTTTAGCAAGTACTAATAGGGCTTATTAGTATCCGTATCAATCATTTGATACAGAATACTTATTGAGCTATCCATGTGACTTAAATGCTGCGTTTAGATTGGTTAGCACCCTTATTAATGAAGATTATAAGAAGATTATAGAGAGCAGTAATGCTACCATGCAGGGGCGTAGCCTCCTTTACGCATATACGCACGTGCGTACTTGTGAAATCCGACCAAAATTTTCATCTTGACTCTCTTTCCATCATAGATAATTGAATCTAGTTAGGCAACTCAATTGAGATATTTAGCCATCAAATCTCACTGTTGTCATTCTGGTGGGCCCCAAGTTTAGAGCACAGCGTGTTTTCACGAGCCTGCGATGTCACTGTACAGCGTATTCGTGCTGCAAAGTGCTGCAAAGTGCACAGGCTTCAAAATGGCGACCGAAACAGCGAAGGAATAGCTGTTTATATTATAGTGTAAGTACTTTCCTCTTTTATAGGATAACGTGATCCTCTATTGACCGTAGCAAAGGTCTAAGAGATAAAGTACATAATCTAATATTTTAACTTAACTTTGTTGTTTCTGCGGACATGTTCTGTTTTATTTTCGTGGAGCTTTCTACTGACGGAACTCGTGACAACACGAGTCGTGTGCTGGGGGCGCGGAAAGTGTTTATATATGCCAAGTTTGTTTAATCAAATATAAATTTATATGAGAACGAAACGTGTGGCATTTGACTGCCTTTCACGGTAATTTTTTTTCCATTTTATTTCATGAACGTTTCTCGCGAATAGCTATACATGTTTTTCATTTTTCAGTCGTTTTAAAAAGTATTGTTGTCGCTGGCGGTCCTAGTGATTTTTGCCCTCGCCATTATTTTGAGCATTAATTGTGCGTACTTGAGAAAAACCTCTAGCTACGCCCCTGCTATGTTAAAGAGTATGTCGAGAGCATAAAATGGTACTAATTATAAGTTTTTGAGATTTCAATATATAGAGTTATGTATGGTTTGAGTCAGGTATGCCTATAACTATAGCCTCGTTTTCATAATTTTCTCTGTATTCAAATGTCACTAACCTTACAGCACTATCAAACTTAACTTCACCTACTGTCCTACGTTTTTGGGCATTACAACGACAACAACAACAACTTTATTACCATATTTGAACAAGAGTATTTACAATTAAATAGGAAAAAACAGAAAATAGGTAAAGGTTACTCAGAATAACTAAGAAGCTAATCGAGCTGAGTAACTATAAGTTATTTTTTTAAACAGTAAAAAGTATGGTTGGCAATAAAGCTAAAAAAGAAAGCGAAAAATATAATAAAGCATGCAAAATACAAGTTTCAGCCAATCCAATAAAAGAAACGAAGAGTAACAAAGAAGCTAATTATACAATGTATATTCAAAAGAAATGTAACAATACAACACGAAGATGTACCAGATGAAGACTCGATGAAGACTCGCATTATGCAAATTAGAGCAGCCATATTGGAGTAGGATCTCTCCGTACTCGGTCTTATCACGGAGACTATCACGTGGCAGCCATATGGGAATAACATCATTGTTAATGCCCGTGCAGCCTCGGTTAAACACGTTTAAGAACGAGACTGGGCGGACATTAACAATGGTTTTATTCCAAGATGGCCGCCGAGCGATAAGGTCTATTGACTATGCTCCTCTAGCAGATAACAATGAAATCCTTCATTACCAATTAATGGCCGATGAAAATGGTGTTCACATCACAAAATGTTGATTTATTCTATAAGCTACAGTGTTTTACAAGGATTTCCAGCAACTGAGAAACATCGTATCTCAACACACGTAAAATACGATAATTTTACGTGTGTGCATGGATATAGCCTTTCAGACAATCAGTGATTGCCACGTCACGCGCTTACCATTGCTTCGAACAACCGGGCCCAGGTCCAAGTATTGTTTATAAAATAAATACGAGTGAGATATCCATGTACTATATTCTCTATTTATTATTCCAGTGTCTGTCAGTGTATACCTATGCTAACAAGATTATCCTTACCTGCAAGTTGGTGAGATTCAGGTATTGGTTAACATGCTACTTGACCAATTGTCATGCTTGCAATTTACCTTTGCTGTTTAGTACGCTTTATTTATTTTGATTAACGTGCCATATGTATAGATCGGTCAAGTTTTCGTTTTAGTACTGCAGAAATGACATCAGAATGACCTTCTTTTACTTATCAACAATCTGTGTCTGATCACCCACGGTAGGCATAAATGAACCCATAAATGAACCCAATCAATGGAGGGAAAAGGAGGGACTGTTCGCAGTCTAAAAATCGCCAGGGTTGGTTTATTTGTCTATACCTTCAAAACTTTTCACTGTACAATAATGATCTTTTTTAAGAGAGATTTAGAGCGGTAAAAAAAATTAAATGTTCTGTTTAGTGTTAACGCGAACGTCTTAATGACGCCACAATGATGTCATTTATCCATTTATAATATGTTTCTCCATATTTTCAAGTACCTGTAAGATAGTAAAATGTCATATTTTTCAATTCGCCTATTGTTGGAAACAAAGTAATCGAAAACCCGATTTCGATAGGTTAAGAAGAAGAAAGGTTATTGAATTTTCGCAATTTTCCCGCCAATTATTTTGCGGGAATAAACAACATAAAACCATTATGAGATATAGTTTCTTCAAATAACTTTGGACTCTTCAATATTATTACACGACAATCTAAAAACTTATAGAAGACTTTAGTACATAAAATCGTATGTTTTTAGAATTGTAATGTTCAATGGTAAATACTTTCAAGCCTACATTGAAAAAACGTAAACGTCACTATGACGTCATAAGTATTTGAAAACTCCCTCTAAATATAAGTCAGTGAGCATTAGATCTATATTTTTGACCAATGCCCTTCTAACACACTAAGTAGTTGCAATATTGAGCTTTTGTTTTTTTTACAGTAGAAAGCCCCTTTATAAAAATACATTACGTCACAGATATGACGTCATGAAAATATCAAATCCTTAATAACTTTTATCATAGAGACTTCAAAATTATATTGTGCCAAATGAAAACGCATCGCCATATCTTCGTAAAAGCATCCTTCACTTTAAACATCTATTAAAGAGGAATTTGACCCAAATAGGAGCTAACTCGTATGGCGTCACAATAATGTCATTATCTAAAACTAATTTAACCAAAACCTTAAATTTTACTTGACTTGCAGAGTAAACTGATAAAATTTCATTCAAGTTTAGACAGAATTTAGGAAATTGTGCCTGGCGATTTATGGGACATTTTTTCCCACAGTGACCGCAATTAATGATTCGCATACTTTCGTGAACGTGCCACGTGCGAGATTATCCAATCACATACAAGCGGCTCGTCTATTGTGGTTTCGTTTGTTTATTTGATGAGCCGCTTTTGTATCTGATGGGATAATCTCGCACATGGCACGTTCACGAAAATACCCGAACACATTAAAAGCGGTCACACATTTGCGTGTCGCGCTGTAATACATTTCCAGGCGTGGCAGTGGTGTTGTTGCTGGTGTCCAACTGACGTACTACAATACTCTCAGTGACCCTCAAGCACCTCTTCTATCAGCAATCGGCGATGGCAGATTTGCTGGCCACACAGTAGTGAGGTCATTTGTTGACCCAACTGCAAGTACGTAAATCCATCATCGTTACATAGATATAATACTATTAGATAATGTTTACATTGTTGATATTGACAACAAATGATTGTGAATCATGAGCCTCTTAGCATGAATATACTTTTGAAATTTCAAACTAAACTTATATCCTTTTTTAGCTCCGCCCTCCTCAGAATTAAAAATCACCTTTTTTGAGTAGCACTGAAGATAAACGATTGTAAATTTTGTTATTCATGTTTGAATTATTGCAGAGTACATCTGAGTAATCGTTAACATATATTTTCCAGTTCCCCTTACAGCTCTTCCGTCAGAGAAATCTACTTCTCCGCCCACACGTACGTAGATACAGACGAACCTCTCAAACAGATACATGGGCAACTACCGGTCTGTATAATATTGCTCCTTTCAGTCATAAATGTCATTGTCATATAGCAATACATTTTCCAGATCGGGGGAGGGGAGGGGGGTACTTACATAAAGAGTGGGTATGTATGTGAGGCCTAAAGGCTCAAACCCTGACCCTGTTTGACATAAAATCCGAGCTCCAAAACCCTTTTTTAGAGTAGCACTGAAGATAAACTATAAATTGCAAATTTTGTTATAGCGATACTTATACTGCCACGTCATCCATAATGTCATTAATGTGCCAACCAGAGATCTATTGGTTCCTGACACAAAACGGCCTTTTGAAATCATGGTTGGCACACTAGCATAACAATTGTAATGTATCGCTATTCCTGTTTGAATTATTGCCGAGTACATCTGAGTAATCGTTAACATATATGTTCCAGTTCCCCTTACAGCTCTTCCGTCAGAAGAATCTACTTCTCCGCCCAAACGTACGTAGATACAGACGAATTAAAAATCACCTTTAGAGTAGCACTGACTAGATAAACTATTGCAAATTTTATTAATCCTGTTTGAATTATTGCCGAGTACATCTGAGTAATGGGATACATGGGCAACTACCGGTCTGTATAATATTGCTCCTTTCAGTCATAAATGTCATTGTCATATAGCAATACATTTTCCAGATCGGGGGTGGGGGGGGGGGGGGGGGGGTACTTACCATGATAAAGAATGGGTATGTATGTGAGGCTAGGAGGCTCAAACCCTGACCTACCCTGGAACTTCTCGTCGCTTCGCTCCTCGAACTCGAACCCCTAGCAACCAGGGTAACCCTGACCCTTTTGTGACCCAAAATCCGAGCTCCAAAACCGGCCTGATTGCCCCCATTTTGTTTTGGGAAAATCCCTGATTGCCCCTTCTTTAAATAAAAACAAATAGGCCCTATGAAATAAATTGTTCGCCTGAACCCAAATTAACCTCACATCCTGACCGTGATCTGCCCAAGTCAGGTCAAAACCCTGACCCTTCCTGCCCAAACTGAGCTCAAAACCCTGACCCACCCCCGCGGCACATACATAATACGTCACAAACAGGAGTACCCCTCCGGGTTCCAGATATAACATGGGCCCTTACTGTTTTAATTATTGCCAAGTACATCTGAGTACTCGTTAACATATATTTTCAAGTTCCCAGTACAGATGTAATACTGTTAGATAATGTTTACATTGTTGATATTGACAACATGAATGATTGTGATTCATGAGCATCTTAGCATGAATATACTTTTGAAATTCCGAACTAACCTTATATCGTTTTTTTAGCTCCCCCCTCCTCAGAATAAAAAATCACCTTTAGAGTTAAGCACTGAAGATAAACTATTGCAAATTTTCTTAATCCTGTTTGAATTATTGCCGAGTACATCTGAGTAATGGAATACATGGGCAACGACCAATCTGTTTAATACTTCTCCTTTCAGTCATAAATGTCATTGTCAGTTGTCATCGTGATCATTTATTCTATTTTTCAATTCATTTTTCACTTTTTTCCTCCTCTCCGTGTTGTAATTGGTTCATTGGTATCTTGAAATAAAATAAAGCCGTAAGGGCGAAGAGAGTAAAAATAGTAAAAAAAGGTATTCATTTATATAGCGCAAATTATATATGAATATATTTAAATGCGCTTCACAAGGTTATTTTTGTGATACGGACTGCTATTATGGCTTCTGGTCAAATTTTCATCTCATCTATGATTGGTCAATTTACTCACCTATGATTGTCAATCTACTCATCTATGATTGGTCAATCAGTACTCATTATTAAGCGTAATGCGCTCTGGACATTTGAAATTTCACGCGGATTTTGAAACCCCCATCGAATCAGGTAACTCGTATATGAAACATTACTTAAGAAATGAAAAGGAAATAAAATAAAATAAAACAATATCATAAAATTAATAGCGGTTACGCAGATATTGGCCACTTTTAATAGAAACTAGTAGGGGACTGAGACTGAGTGTGAAAATTTAATCTGACGAAAATATTAACCCCGAAAACTAGCGACTAATGAAAGCTTGTCATTCAGTTCATATTCACCCAAACATCCTAAATTTGGTCAAGTTACTGATCTAAATGTCATATTTCTTATATTGGGGTTCACTTTTAATCAGATTAATTTTCCAGACTCGGTCCCAGTCCCTACTCGTTTTCCAAAATGGTCAATTGCCTACCGATGATGATGAGGTAGCGTTGTTATTCTGTTATTTCAGAGCCTACAGGATTAAAGACCAATGCAGCTGGCAAAGCGTGTCACAGTAAGTATGTTGCAAGGAAAGAATAATTATAATTTAATAAAATATACCCTTTGATATCAAACAATGAATTAGTATCATACAATAATTAATATTAAATTTTTCTTCGTTTTTAGGTGATACCATTTTCGCTGTATGCGTGACTATAATCGTGATCTTGATAGCTGTTATTGTAACGATGCTGATTCTGTACAACTGGAAAGGATGTGGTATGTTGTACTACAATCATTATAGAAACAGTATCCATCTTGGTTACAGTCTTGAGAGTTACGCGCGAATTCTGATAACGGCCCATGCACGTATGTATTATCTGTGCACGTGAAGAAAACAGAGGAAATAGATGAAATATCTTACGATTGAAAACAACGAACGAGTAAGATGTTTCATCAACACGAGAATACAAAACGTGTATATTTCTCCAAGCGGCCATATTGTAATGTTTTGTTTAATACAGAATACTCCAGTTTCGTATTCGAAAATTACCGCTGAATGCAATGACTACAGACGCATGTACTCAGGCTTAGCCTCATTCTGAAGTTAAACATTCATAAATACCAGCGAGAAGGTGGGCTATTCACAACTCTGTGTATTGTTGTAGTTTCGCATTTTGCACCTTCTCGCTGGTATTTAAGAATGTTTACTTCAGAATGAGGCTAACCCTGCGTACATGCGTCTGTAGTCATTGCATTCAGCGGTAATTTTCGAATACGAAACTGGACTATTATCGATACAACATTCCTTACTAAAAGGGCTAGAACATTTTTATATTCGCGTGTGAAGATATCAGTTTTTAGACAGAGATAAACACTGGTATTTCATCGATACTTCAGTATATTATTTTAAAATATTTATAGCTTTCATCTGTATAAACAAACTTACAGTTATCTGTAGCTGGCGCGCGGTGCATGCTTCAGTAATCATGGCGAACAAATCGACTGTTAGCCAATTGGCCACTTTAGAAATTTATTAGCTGTATGGCTGTATAACTACTCGTCATCTGTATTTTTGGCTCGCCTTGTAAGAAAACACACAACTTAAACTGGTGACTAATAACCTCTACTAGTAATCGAACATTGATTCTATACATGCGCAGCACTATACTATAACATATCCCTTTACTATTTCATCTTCAGGTCTAAAAGTTGCTGCAAGGTTAGTAAGTATGGATATTACATGAAAGGAAGTGTTGTTATTCGCTGCTCGTCAATTAATTCTATTAAGCATAAGCTTCGTAACGTTTTTCTTTCGAACATCTCCTCTGTTAACCATCTAGAGGAGCTCCTCTGCTATAACTGGCGCTTTTGGCATCACTGCTGTTGCCATTTCTGGCGCCGTGTCCATACGCATAGTCTTCTAGTAAGTACTATTTACAATATGAGCGAACGAATTGTTTTTGTAAATCCCATACAATTTCGGACGCGATGATATGAACCCTATAAAACTTTTTAAAAATCTGACATTTTGATGAAAAGCGTAAAATAAGGCTTCGGCTAAATAGTTTGCGCCACGGACATGCAGCGTGCACAAAAACAGGTCCCACATCGAAGAGACGGGATGTATGTTATAAGAGAGCAGAGGCGCAGCGTTCAGAAAACCAGGTCCCACATCGAAGAGACGGTGTGAAAAGAATAAGAGAGCACATTTACCTTTGTCTTTTCACCCGACCCCGGGATAGGGGAAGTCAGTGATCGGTCGTGAGACCTCCCTCACTAGCTAAGCTAGTATTCTGTACCTGCTAGAGAATACTACTTGAGCTTTCCATTACGTTTTATTTGTAACAGAGGGCCGCATTGTTAGATAACTATGTTTGGTTAATGTGTCTTCCCTCTTTAAATAAAGAATATTGTATTGTAATTATCAACTTCAGCTATCGAGCTCATACTTAGAAATGTTAATGATTGTTACGAGTGTTATTGCTTAGGATTTAGGTTAGAGTTTGGTTATATAGTAATGGACACTGAGCATAATAGTAGTCCTGTATATTTCATGTATTTTTTCTTCTTGCCAGAACCTCGAATAGAAACGATAATCTTATTACGGTGAGTAGTAATGAATAGTGCTTACAGATAGACGTCTACAATGCAAATCTCTCGCAAACATATTTGTCATCAAATTAGATTAATATTTTATACTCGTTTTTAAATATAACTTACCTGCATTACAAACTCTTGTCATATTTACTTTCATTTGATTATAATCATCATAAGGGAACATTTATTATTTGTTGTAGTTGTTTTCTGGGAGGAGGAGAGGGGGGGGGGGGGGGGGGGGGGGTGATCTTGTAGATCTAACTGTAGCAGCACTTTCCCGTTGATAAAGCTAACAAATATTTCTCCGAACTTACTCCCCATTCCCGCATAAATAATGAACGTTCCATGACGTTCCCTAACGCACCTAGGGTGCGTGGGTAGCGCAATGGGTGAGTGCATAGTAAGACTATAGTACATTTAGTTCCGTGTTCGATTCCTGGCCGCAGGCCGCCACATCCGTAAATAGTTTTGAATTCTCTTAATTGGGAGCTCTGTAAGAGAAGGGGTAAAGTGGTGCACCGTTAGCCTGCGAATAACAGCAGTCTCGCATCGGAAGCCACCATGATCAAAACGCGTCCCCGAGAGAGACGTCTGCGATTCGAGACCAAAAATTCCATACTGATGACATCGCGCGGCCGGGATCTGGTCGCGTTATTTGATTGTCTAATATATGATAATTAGGCATACTAGCCAATCAAATGACGTGATCAGTCCTGGCCGCGTACGTCATCAGTATGGAATTTTTGGCCCTCGAATCGCAGACGTCTCTCTCGGGGGACGCGTTTTGATTGTGGCTCCCGATGCGAGACTGCTGTATTCCCAGGCTAGTGCACCGTCGGCCTCCTGAATGAGCAGTTGGCTAGACTGGGGTTACCGACGCCGTTAAATATAGAACTTTACTTTATCTTTGTAACAGGTAAATATGGAAAGGCAAGGAAGCACTTCACCAATTAGGCAAGATCAGCCTAAACCACTACAGCCTGTCGTTAATTACGAGGTCCCTTTACCTTTCACAAGTACTGCTGCAGATAACCCGGCACTCCGAGACCAAAGTCCTTATCAAGAGTTAAGTCCATCTACTCGAATTATTGCACCAACCCAGGTTAATCAACCCACGTCTGACCCGACCTACGAACCACTGCATACCTACACTGATGTTGTACATATTGAGTGACTAGGAAATGAGTTAGTAGTGTAACTTAGTTATCGCATTTTATACATTCTCTGGTAGAAGGACGTCACTCGGCTATTTGCAGAGAACAAAACAAAGCAGAAGTAGCCGAAACGATCTTTTATGCCGCGTCATTTGCTAGTTATAAAGAGATTGAGAGCTCTGCATGGCGTCGCACTAGTTTGCTGAAATATTGAACAAAGAGAATTATATCAGTCTCAAGTTTGGAATAAATCTGGCCACTATTCTCAGCGGTCTTACCCAAGTACGAATAAGAGGGCACAACCTACAGAATCACCTCACCATTTGAGCGAGGTCGCCCAAACCTTCGACATCTGGTAGTCCTCTCGTCTGTGGGTATTATGGCCAAGCAAGTTTTCCACCCACCATAGCATCCATTTATGAATGTCTTGGCTCCCCAAGTACAAACCGAAGACACTCCACCGGCTCAAGCTAACCCAGGTGTTAAACTATTTCCATTCGTGTTTCTTTATTTTGTCGCCGTTCTCGCGTTTATCGGCTTCTTGTGTGCATGTGTTATGTGAGCGGTCTCGGCGAAAAATGTTTCTAAGCCGCTCTTCTCGTATAAGTCATGGGATGTGTTTGGCTATTTGTTCCCTCATGGCTGTTATTGGCATGCTTATTCTAATGCATGTGTTATGTGAGCGGTCTCGGCGAAAAATGTTTCTAAGCCGCTCTTCTCGTATAAGTCATGGGATGTGTTTGGCTATTTGTTCCCTCATGGCTGTTATTGGCATGCTTATTCTAATGCATGTGTTATGTGAGCGGTCTCGGCGAAAAATGTTTCTAAGCCGCTCTTCTCGTATAAGTCATGGGATGTGTTTGGCTATTTGTTCCCTCATGGCTGTTATTGGCATGCTTATTCTAATGCAATGTGTTATGTGAGCGGTCTCGGCGAAAAATGTTTCTAAGCCGCTCTTCTCGTATAAGTCATGGGATGTGTTTGGCTATTTGTTCCCTCATGGCTGTTATTGGCATGCTTATTGTAATGCATGTGTTATGTGAGCGGTCTCGGCGAAAAATGTTTCTAAGCCGCTCTTCTCGTATAAGTCATGGGATGTGTTTGGCTATTTGTTCCCTCATGGCTGTTATTGGCATGCTTATTCTAATGCATGTGTTATGTGAGCGGTCTCGGCGAAAATATTTCTAACCCGCTCTTCTCGTATAAGTCATGGGATGTGTTTGGCTATTTGTTCCCTCATGGCTGTTATTGGCATGCTTATTGTAATGCATGTGTTATGTGAGCGGTCTCGGCGAAAAATGTTTCTAAGCCGCTCTTCTCGTATAAATCATTAGATGTGTTGGGCTATTTGTTCCCTCATTACTGTTATTGGCATACTTATTGTATTGCATGTGTTATGTGAGCGGTCTCGGCGAAAATGTTTCTAAGCCGCTCTTCTCCGCCGTATAAGTCATGGGATGTGTTCGCCTATTTGTTTCCTCATGGTTGTTACTGGCATGCTTATTGTAATGCATGTGTTAGGTGAGCGGTCTCGGCGAATTTTTTTTTTTTTTTTTTTTTTTTTTTTTCTAAGCCGCTCTTGTCGTATCAATCATTAGATGTGTTGGGCTATTTGTTCCCTCATTACTGTTATTGGCATACTGCATTGTAATGCATGTGTTCATATGTGAGTGGTCTCGGCGAAAGTTTTCTACGCCGTTCTTCTCGTATAAATCATGATATGTGTTGAGCTATTTGTTCCCTCATTACTATTTTTAGCATGCTGTATTTTAGTGCATGTGTTATATGAGCGGTCTCGGTAGTTTTTCTACGCCACACTTTTTGTTTTAGTCATGGGGTGTGTTGGGCTATTTGTTCCCTCATTACTATTATGGGCATACTGTATTTTAGTGCATGTATTATGTGAGCGCTTTTTGCGAAATATGTTTCCACTGCGCTCTTTCCGTGCAGATCGTATATCGATTTGACTCATTGTTCCTTCATTTGGCAGTTCGTTGCCCCTTTCCGCGTACGTCGTGGTACACTCTTGGATTATTTGGCTTGTTCATAACAACAGTTTCAATTATTGTGCATTGGTCAAGTACCTCTCGCTAATTGGGTATTATCTTGCTTTCCATTGCAATTATCCTCACTGGTTGTCCCGCTCAGTGTTCCTGTTGTGCTCTGGCCTGGCATTCATTTGTTTATTACCGTTTATTACCATTGTTTTAGCTGTGTTTCAGCTTATATTGTTTCTCCTGCCTTTTTTTTGGTAATACTACTCCGCATTCCTCAATTTTTGGGTTACCTCATTTGCTTTCGCCACGCCTTTTCATTTTCTCGCTCGAGAGTGACAGCTTTAAAAGGGGAGTCTAATTCCCTCTCGGATTACTGAGGTTTAAGGCTGTCATCCTCTGGGCTGCGCTATTTTTTACTCGCTTGTTTCTTTTCCCAGCGATCATCTAAGCGTTTCAAGCCAAGCTCGCTCTTTCATTACTGGGAACTAACGCAGGGGTTCCACCCTACTCGCGTTTTCTCGCCTGGATTCGCCATGACGGCAACGCCTTTACGCACGCGCAGCCCAGCGGTTGGCAGCTGGTAACACCCACATCCCTAGATTTCCTCAGTTCTATGCTTAGGGGCCACTATGTGTCTATGCTGGCCTTCAGGGACCCCAATAGTTTTGTCACCGGAGGTTCTCAACCTTTTTAGCCGTTTTCAGTTCTGGGCCTCTGTGGGTCTCGGAGGTTTGAGTGTTGGGTTGTCCGGCTTTGCGGGGTTTAGGTTATATAACCATGTTATGATCGTTGGCATTCTAAGATTACTGTGGCCGCCGGATATCCGTAACTCAATGAGTACGGGTGAGACCGATGAGAATAGGATACTATTCTCAGCGGTCTTACCCAAGTACGAATAAGAGGGCACAACCTACAGAATCACCTCACCATTTGAGCGAGGTGGCCGTATTCGGCACGGAGTTCGCCAGCCTCTATATCCTTTTCTCATCTCCCCTCATCCTACTCCATATGGCGGCTGCTTCCGGTCCTTTCCCTTCCCACCCACCCTATTGGGTGACTCCTTCTCCTGCATTCAAGGACTGGGAGCGGCCGCCGAATATCCGTAACTCAATGAGTACGGGTGAGACCGATGAGAATAGGATACTACTGTGACGGTTTTATTTCAACATATGTCAAGGACAATAATGTCCTATACAATAAACAATTGTTTCAGCAAAGGTGGGAGAAGACCCGCCAGAAGCCACAAACTGTGGCAACCCCACCAAGACACCAAGCAGAAGGTTTCGTAGGATTAGGCATTCATGGGGAGAAAACTTAGGATGCGTTCGATTGACCGTATTCCGGAATAAGAATACACAGAATGATAACTACAAATCGCTTATTTCGGGAATTTTTAGTCCATGGAATACAAGATGTATCCTGAATATCATATTTCAGCAAACTTTAGTAGCTTAGTGCAAAATGTGCCTGAACCAGTGATTTCCAGAGATTATTCCATCTATTCTTATTCCGGAATACGGTCAATCGAATGCGCCCTTAGACTCTCTTGTTGTTTTGTTTCTTTTTCATCTGAATTTTTGAAAGCACAAGCCATAGGCGAAAATTATAAAATAACCCACACTCTTGCCAGACCAACGAGAAAAGTGATGTATTATTAATTGTGTTAAAGGCACTATGTCATGGTACTACGCATGCGTGGAGTCAGTATTCGATTGGTGGGTTAAAACAGTTAAAACCCCCTCCTTCGATACTTCATTAAAGGATTTTCATTATTTTACTTGAATACTGCATATTTACACAATTTATTAGTCATTTTTGAATGATTGCTTTGATCTTTACCATCCCACATGTGCGTGAGGTTCGTCAGTTCATATGCGAATCTCTGATAATGAGAGTGTCCGGCCCGGACATCTAATGTAATGGTCTCTCACCATGACAGTCCCTTTAAGCCGATGGTAAACGGTGAAACATTTGTTGCCAACAAATTAAATGATGAACGATGTTAGCAACAAATATTGAATCGTGTATCATCGGCTTTAGTCTCATTATGGAAGAGACGCAAATACATCGATTGATCCTGATCACCAACTTTTCTCTCTCTATCAGTCACCCCCCCCCCCCCCCCCCCCCACCCGATTCACCCACCCGCTTGTTTATATGATGCGATTAATGTCGTCAAAAATATAGTGCGTTTGTCTGCTCGTTATAAACTTCCTCTGTTTATTCTTATTTCGCTATGTTGCTATAACTTTAATCGAGTTTTACAAGCTAGAGCTCACGAATTCTCGGCGGCATTTCATTTTATTACGTATGTTTTAAAATTGTGCTAATAAGCTAAAACGTTATTAAAATAGTTAAATTAAATAAACAAGAATCTAACAAGATTAGAAAAACTTATAGAAATTATAATAAGCTACAGATACTTTAAAGCGATATGATTTACAACCTGTGTCAAAATAGGGTAAAGAAACCAAACAAACATTGGCAAGACGTTTTGAATATCGATGGTATATTTACACAGGCTAATCCTAAAGCTTCTTCAGTTTTCATCCAATCTGCGTCAAAGTTTACAACATAAAAGCTCTCCTCATAGCAGCAACATGGTTTTGGTTGTTTTTTAAAATTTAAATTTTGAAATTTCCGCCATGTTTTTACTAAAATTAGAATATGGTCACACCCACTCAGAGTCCAGCATCTTACAGAATACTAATAAGGCTTTTATTCTCCTTTGTTCACAAACCTTATTAGTAGCCTCTAAGTACTTAGAGCACACTAGTTACTTTAACCCCACATTTCCCTATGAATTCCTGCGTGGGTGTGACCATATTCTAAGTCGGTTAGATAATGAACGCTCGTGTTTTATGGCATTTACAATGTCTTGCATTCATTAAGAAAGCACAAAAGAGCGGAAATTCAAAAAAAGATGTATTGATAAAACGACGATATTTCGGTTATCTCTTCAGTTTTGAAGTTCTTTCAACGGCATGTTCTTTCAAAAGCAATCATTAAATTGGCGACAACTTCGTGTTGTTATTCTACCGCCAAAATCATTAGAATAAAAAAACCAAGGATTTGTTGGAAGGAGGAGAGTTTTATGAAGGCTGAAGTTTAAATTTATGACCGTGTAGTTGATCAATGTAGGTGTGATGGTCGGAAAAACCCCACTGAAATTCCTGTTGATAGAACTACGTCGAACTACGATAAAGTCGTCGCTCGGTATGTACAGCAAAAAGCCTTGAGGATTACAGATTTCTTTTGCTATCTAATCTGAAACAGAGAAGTATTTATGTAAAAAGATAAGTAATTCCTCAAAAACCAACCTAAATTCCAATTCGACCCTGCCGGAGTGCGTCTGAATACTCCCTGTATATTCGATGCAAAATAAACCATTTGGCTTTTTTTTTACATCCTAAAAATTATGTAAACGGACGGTGATGTCTTAGTACTGTACAAAAATATAACAGAATGAGTAAGAAAACCATTTCTTCAAGCCACAGACTCTATTGCAATCTCCTCCTCTTTAATAGGTTCATGGTTCATGTTGTTTACTGTTATGTTTATATCAGCCTCTGTATTCTTTATTGTGGTGACCTGTAGTGATCCATTTTCGTCTAATATTTCTTCACCAAACCCTTCCTCTGCTATCGGAGTTAAGATATGTAACGGTAGTTTTCGCCGACGATGTGTCGTCCTTGATTGGCCAGTATGTCTAGAGTTGCTGCACTCATTTTTAGGATTCTCAGAGCAAGAATTATGATTGTGGGAATTTGATGCGTTGCACTCGTTCTTGTTCTCTTCCATAGCAATGATGTCAGGCTAAAATATAATCACAATCACAGTCACAATCGTAATATTAGAGAGCTTAAGAAGGCTCTGAAGGGTTATTCACAAGTTAGGTACTCTTTTAACTTGTGGCTTCCGGAACCCCTACCGTGATTTCCAAAGGGTAAAAAGCTCTGTAAGATGATCGCCAGACTCGGAACTCCCCCCACCCTCCCCTCCCCCTTTTTGCGGGACTCCTGACTACGCCCCTGATCTTACTACTACAATGACATGTTTTTTTTATATTGAATTAATGATATCGGTTGCCATGCAACACGCAACCAGACCAAAAATGCAGAAATTTCACTGCACCCTTAAAACATGATATAAAAACGCGCCAAGTAAGGTAGCCAAATTTTCCTTATTTGACGCGTTTTGACGTCATGTTGTTGGTCAAAACAAGTGCCTTCCCGTCCATGTTAATCGGCCAGAAATGTGTATGAGGTTAGTACGATTTTACCGCCGTTTTCGATCCAGTATTCTCTCGGGTTTGTGCGAGTTTCTACTGCTATTTCGAGTGTGTTTCAATGACTCTGTGGGAATACGGAAGCATGTTTTCTATTTTCTTTATAACACAACACAAACGCGTAAAAGCACTTTAACACGTTCGTTTCAATTGATCATCAAAACGTACATTCTCCCAACTAGCTCAAGCGCGCACTCAACTTTCTAATATATTTATTTTGAGTTACAGAAAACGAAAGAACTTTCAGCCAATCCGAGCGCACGTACTATCGAATCTATTTTGTAAAGTAGGTATCAAACGTTAAGTTAATAACTCACTTTCTTGGCATCATTGCTTTCTGACGACTTCAAACTGAAAAGGAAAGGAAAAAGCCTTGTCAGCTTTTTTATTCTGATCATAAAGTTTAGGGTGGAAATCAATTTAGTCGATCAATGGAAACGTCTATCACAAAGACAGTTAAAAAGACGGTCACGATACGGTTCTTAAAAGTGCAATTAAGTAGTGTATCAGGAGGAAAAACTGTAAAATGGGTACGTACCTTTCTACAGTAACATCATTACCTGAAAAAATGAATGTTGCGAAATTAAAATTTCATAAAATGTACTATTTGCGTGCAGGTAGACTGTAGAACAATTGTTTTCATATCACGAAAATCAGCTGAGATAAAGGGCTACGGGGCGCGCGAAGGATGACAACAGAGAGAGTCCACGACCGCGAGGCCAGACGAGAGGAAAGAGGATATGAGGAAAGATGCATGCCGGACCGCGCTCGTAGTCCTGTTTCTCGACTGTACTGACCTTCGCGATATGAAAGGGACTGTGTTATAATCTAGCCTGCTAGGTGCATTTCAGCGCTTGCGTTCTACTGTTACGGCTAAAAGAACTTCGTCCTGACACACCAATCAGAAATAAAAACTTCGATAGTGTTACAATTCATGTACGTTTAAAGTTACTCACGTCTTCTTTTCGCATTCCACCAATTGTGAAGTACGAGAAGCACTATTATAACCACTAGCAGAGCGATTAGTGGCACACAAATAGCAACAGCTGTTGTACCTGTTTAAATAAGAGATAAGCATTAAATGAGCCAATGATTAAACATTATTGTTTTCCCCCCTAAAAGACTGAGTTATACTCACCGCGCATGCATGTTCTATATATTCACATGCGCACAATAATTTTTGCGCAAACTCTCAATTTTAACTGGACCTAAAACAGCCAAAGTTAGGGTCCGGCTAAACCACAGATCGAATGGGAATTTAGCGTGTTTTCCTGGAGGGAGTAAAACCGGAGAACCCGTAGGAAAACCCTCGAAACAAGGGCGAGATACCAACGTAACGACAACAATAGCTTTATTAACAATTAATTTCAATTAATTTACAATAAATGAAAGAGGAAGTGTTAGGAGACCTGAAATAGTATAAACTAATCTAGTTTCTCGGACGGAGATCGAATCCAGATCAAGAGACAAATTAAGGTGAGAGACGCTTAGGACTTCCCCGCAAAGGTTTTGATCTGATAGTCTCTTAATGGTGGAGTTCATGTTTACATAAAATCCAAATGGGAAAATCAATGGATAATCAGATCACGTGTAATATACCTACACGCTAGTCTGACCAAACGGTGCCGCGCGCAAGACAACCCAACCTGACTTGCGTCCAACTTGCGAAGAGTGACCACCGCGACATGACGAAAGTTTCTACAAAAAAATAATTTTGCTGTAGATGTTTTTTTTATGATTGCTTTTACTTTTCCGACCGGGAATTACTTTTGTACATGACTGTTCTACGGAGTCTTGAGCTTTCATAACAAAAGCAGACTTGCGAACAACTTGCGTTGGTGGTCAAACTGCGTGCGAAAAACTTGCGTTGACTTGCGTTCACATTTGATCCCGATCAAAGTGAACGCAAATAGGTGCAAGTTGGGGCATGCGCAAGTAGGTGGCCAAACGAATGAACTTGCGTTGACTTTGGCCAGGGATTAATACTTATGCGCAACAGAACTCCCACACCTAGTCATGTGTTTAATGATAATTAAAGTTTTAGTCGACGTCTGATCGAAAAATATTACTTTCAATACTTGGTATCCATATTTGAAATAGAACATGTTTCAATGATGCATGACGTCACAGTATCTTTTACAGTGTATTTACGACTTCGCGCACGCAGGAAATATTATCGCTTTAGTTTACCATAGATAGATTTAGGAAAATAAACTTATACTTACAAGAATATGATGTATTGATGTGGTCTGTATAAATAAGGTATTAATACTGTTAGTACTCATGTCTCCGCAACAACACACATCCGTATTTGTAATACCTTATTTGGCATATTGAATATAAATAAAGTATGTCTGTATGCATGTATGTAGATGTATTAGCTTCAATATATATTTGCTTCTCACCCTCTTTCTTGGTTGTGAATACCATGATAGTTTTATTCCCATAACCAACAACATTCCTGGCGTACACCTTCACCACGTACTCAGTGTTCTTGTTCAGTCCTGAGATGACAACTGAAGTACCCGTGATTCCCTCTCGTGTTTGCTGTGTGCTGACCTCCACCTTGTAGTCAATAACACGGCTTCCCCTATCATAAACAGGACGGGTCCACCTGACAGTGAGGGATGATGACGAAATGTCACTATCGGACATCGTGATAACTGGTGCACCAGGAAAATCTGTTAAAGGTTAAGTTTAAAAAGAGAACAACAGTCACCAGTCAGTTCCATATTAAGATTCGTTTAAGAAATCCTGCAACTTAATAAACTTTATGATACGTCCCCTCCCCGCTGTGACAAAATTTTGGCTCGAACCCAGATCGCATTACATGGCTAGGTCAAGATGGCGGCCATCCACAAATCGACCCTTCTTGCAAAGTGGTGGTCTACAGATACGGTTGCCATTAATAGTGCCTACTTCAGGTTTGAAAAAGGGAGCTATAAAGACCTACAAAGTTAATTTAATCATGAAAGTTTGAGGGTAAACATAACATTACTGTTGACGTCATGTTATGATACAGAATTTGTAGGTGGCTGTTAATTGGTTACAAGTTATTATAAAGCCCTCAGTTCCTTTTAAATACTTGACTGAAAGGATGTGCAATATTTGTCTTGAAGACTAGGTCTACGCACAGTTTGCATTGCTAGTCCGTTTTGCATATTTACTTTGATTTCAACCATCCCACATATGTGCTAGGCTCTTCAGTTGATATGAAAATCACTGATAATAATTTTGTTCCGCGGCCCGGAACAGAAATACAGGCCCCTCACCATGGCAGTTTTTTTGAACACCTACTTAGCTTGTTTAGCGTCATGAAATGTTGATCGTCTCCAACGACATTTTTCGCGTGACATCTGTATCTCCCATAGTCCCTCGCAGACTGTGGTTTTACACTCACTATTCCTCCCTCGGGAACGAGAGCCACGCCATAAATGATTTGTCTTCCAGTCGGTCTGTACCAAGTAACCTTGGGAACTGGGTTGCCACTGACAAGGCACAGAAGATATATGGTGTGATTATCCCAGGAAAGTATTGATTTCGTCGACGTTGCGACATCGATGATTGGTCTGTCTAAAGAGGTGGACGATACAGAATTGATTAAACGGGATATGTCATCAGGATCTTTCTAATTTTTGGTCTAATAATGATCTAAATTAATCTGATTTGCGGAAAATACTGCTTGAACATTCGATGATACCAGAAGTCTCGATAAGCCGCAGTGAACTCATCAGCTTACGGTATAATCTATTTTTAGAACGGCGCTCAAACCGAATTCCTGGTGAAACAAAATGACAGCCATATTTCTTTTATAAGCACAAAATCAGTTCTCTCATTAGAACAAAGGCTTTCATGTGTTGGATCAATCAGAATTGCTGGTTCAATTAGGTGCAATACGCTTGGCTATCGATTTAGCGAGAATCGTTTTCTAAAAAATAGATTATAGCGTAAACTGATGCGCCAAGACCATGTATGACAGATCGAGACTTCTGCTTATGGACTTCTGGATATACATATAGCGCAGTTAATCTTTGAAGAAAAGCCTTTAAGCTGAATGGATTAAATTAAGGGCAATACCAAAGACTAATATCATAATCCATTTTTATCTTTGCCATCCGAAGCCAGATAAACTTTAATTTCTCTAGTTGCATTTCTCTTATGAAGAAGCCTGTAATAAAACTAGACCATTGTTTAAAAGTTTCTATTTATTTAGTTTGAATGTGATTTTGAGCTTTTCCAAGTGATGCTAAAATAGCTGCCTTATTTGATGTTCTCCTCTGATAACTCTAGATCCGCATCATATAGGCTGATAAAGAGCATTCTCGTTCCCAGTGCCTCCTCAACTAACTGAAAAATCAGAGGCTCTGGTAAGACACGAAACCGGATGTCCTAGATTCTAGGACATTGAAACTGCGCATGCTCTTAGAACTTTCCGATTTGCTAACTAAAGCAATGGCGGACCTCATGGAAGCTATCCAGTTCGCCCTTGCAAAGCTTAAAATACAGTTTTCTTTAGAAAACTAAACACTTGGAAGCTATTCGGGTAATTAGTATCGATAAGAAGGACTGTTTCTGTGTCCTTCCGACCGGTTATGGTAAATCGTTAATTTACCAAAGTTTACCGTTTGAGTTTAATGCTCTTCAAGGATCATCCAACTCAATCGTGGTCGTCATATCTCCTCTCAACGCAATTATAGAGGAGTGCACAGAACATGCTGATTTTCAGCTGCTGGATTAGACTGTAGGACTGATGGTCGAGGAAGAATAGCCCTATGTACCTGTTGTAGGTTAGCAAGGGCTATAGCGCTCAGTGCACTCGGCGCGGAATGTGTTTCTCTTGGTCGTTTTGATGGTGAATTACTAGGAGAGCTATAATTTTGCTTTCGACCTCGTTTTAGCCTGGAATTTTGGATCGCCGCGGTTTGATGTTCATGCCATTGCTGAACCATCTCACGGAATTTTTCGGCAGTTTCAAGAGAGCGTTTGCACGGACAGCATATTTTTGTAGGGTAGGATTCTTCCCAGAAAATGAAAGGATGGCTTAGATAAGAACCCAAACTTTTCCTTAGGTCGCTGTTTAAAATCACTGGGTGATTCTTATCCGATATTACGACGTTGCAGCAAATGCAGTGTTCTAGTAAGTATATTTTGTTTTTGATTTTATTTCGTATTAATTCTCTTTACATTGATTCCAATTACTCATTATATCTTGTAATGTCGTAGCCCGTGCGTTAATGTTTTCCCATACTTCCTTTCCTTTCCATTACGTTTTATTTGTAACATAGAGGGCCGCATGTTAGATAACTATGTAAGGTTAATGTGTCTTCCCTCTGTAAATAAAGAATACTGTATTGTATTTATTGTATTGCATGTATTTCGATCGAAAAGCTTTTCTGCTGCCTTTTTTGGCGTAATATCCGCCATTATTGGGTTATAGTCGATCGAAGGGAGATTTTAATTACCTTTCGGCTTTTGCCACCATACATTACATATATGAATGTTTATTAATTAATTAATCTGTTTAATCATGTTCTTTTAAAAGGCACATCACTTCATTCTTTATTATTTTCACATATGAATGTTTATTCTTTTGATTATTTTACTTTTATTGAAAGAACACCTAAAATAATGCCTTATTTTACTTGTTATGTTTACAACGGAAGTGATTTATCCACTAAGTGAACCGGAAGAAAAGCGCTGTGCGCAGCACCTGTTCAATTTTTTCTTCATCGCGCAGCCGATTTGGCTAGCCAATCAAATTAGAGCCTGTTTCGTGTCTTACCAGAGCCTCTGATTTTTCAGTTAGTTGAGGAGGCACTGGGAACGAGAATGGATAAAGAGCAGATTACTTTTCTCGCGTGTGCGCGCGCATTGTTTTTACACTCAGGAAAATGAAAAATGAAACGAAGGCTCCACCTACTTTCATCCTTTTTTTCTCGTTCTTCTCAAGAAATAGAATAATTAGAATGAAACCGGACTGATCATGATTTTCATATGATCTCTTGTTTTGTTAGGATTTACTGTAACCAATAACGAGAAAGCATGACACGTTAAGTTTAATTTTTATAGATCTAATAATATATAAATGTACCGATTCCTCGAATTTGATTGGTTGAGAGCAGCTAGTTATGCTAAACATGCACCAGTTCCAAATCGTGTAATACCAGTGCCTAAATAATGTATGTAATACCTCGAGCTCAGATGCCCGGTCAGATGTGAGCACAATTTATCCCATCCGTTCTCTTGAATTGGTTGACTAAGAGCCGACGATCTTTCCAAACTTTTGCAACAATGTGGAATAATGAGAAAGAAAGATTTTTTCATTTACAGCCGGGAAAAGTCGAAAAACTGAAGCAAAATTCTATGAATAACAAAACGACAAAAACGCGGATGAATATTATTAAAAAGCAATCATATGGGTTCTCGTGCAAAATATGCCTTTTGCAGGAAACAGTCACGTGCTGATATAATACTTCGTTAACGAATGAATTGAGCTCGTGATCCCCATGGGAAAGGCGTTATCATGGATGCTGGATGGCAAACCATCTTGACAAACGCAGTTTTAGAAAGATCGACAATCGCGTTTGGAGGTGGAAAATAGCATTTACAAACAGGTTTGCTAATAACAATACCGATGGGCCTTTTGCAGGAATGAAATCACTAAAACTGCGTTTTTGAAGATTGTTTACCATTCTCAGTAAAGCCTTTTCACGAACGTGATATATATCAGCACGTGACTGTTAGCTGCAAAAGGCCTACATCTAACCCGTAACTGCTTCACATCTCAAATATGCCATACTGAACTGATGAGTGACCCCCGTCCCCGGGTCCCCGGAGAACCATTAAGAATCAAGTGAATACTTACACTGGACTGATACTGTCGTCGTGGTTTTTATTGGTGTCTCATTAGGGTTGTTTGTGGCCTGGCATTCATATGTCCCACTCTGCTCTCTCCTGATGTTGGAAATACTCAAGGTGGTCTCACCTAATCCCACACTTTTGAGTTGCACAAAGTGTCCTCTGTTAATTATCCATTTAACTTCGGGCTTTGGTGACCCAATAGCAGAGCACCAAATACTCAAGTCCTGGCCTTCTTGTAACGCTTTGGATAATGGAGGATGAATAGAGAATTGAGGACGATCTGTAGAATTTAAATAGCTCAGAATGTCAACCTCATCATAATTCCTATTCAAGGTAAAGAGCACCGTTATCGTTAAAGGACCCTCGGTTTAAAAACAATGTTTGCTCTCAAATGTTCCTGATGCATGCCTAAATCTATTGCTGTATTTGTTTCCCATTTATTGACCGATTTTCCAGTCTATATAACTCAACAGAGGTACCCAGTTTTTCAGTGCGCCGGATTTGATGACGTCACAGCGTTGCCCCAGTTGCTACCCTACAGAAGATCTATTATTTTCTGACATCAAGATAGCGGCTCGCCGGAGAATTCAAATGAGTTTTATGGACAGGAAAATCGGCCCATAAATGACATCTAGAGCACAATTTACAAAAGACAAATACAACAATAGAGTTTGCGATTGTGTTTTTCATCCCAATGCGGAAACAGCATTACAACATTGGGTCGCTCTGTTCCCTGCCTCAGCAGCTGTATCCAGTTTTTCTCACCTGGCTTGTATATTATTCGGTGTCAGCTGATTTAAGAAGCTTGCAAGGGAACATTTGGGGTTCGAATTCCAAGGCCGGAGCTAGCTAAATAAGACAGCTACCACTAAAAACCAAAATTAAAAGGTGTTCTTTCATTTACAAACCCTTATTTACAATACAGAAAAATATATTCTAACTGTTAACTAAATAATGGTTTGCTTAGCCGTCATTTCGATTAAAGATTATAGGGCGCGAATTTTACACTGTAGGACTCAGCTCCTCCCTCCCCCCGATGAGCTGCTATAGGCTCCAACTGCCAGTTTTTCCAAGTTAACATGAAAACGAACCTGGAGTTTTCACCCTGATTGATTTCCACCCTGATTGATTTTCACCCTGATTGATTATTCTGAGTAGTCTATAACCCGGAATTGCGAATTTCACCGGTATTTTTACGAAAAAGCCACAGCCTGTGGGTGGGGCTGGGGGGAGGGGAGGGGAGGAAACTCAGCTACAATTAAAATTTCATGTTCGTTTATGCGTGTACCTGCATAACAGTCTAAGAATTGCGGGCATATTAATTGATTATAGTATAATCTAAGGCACGCTGTGGACCCATATATGAGCTTTGTTTCATCAGCCTACCTGTAACGACAAGCTCTACTTGATCCACAATTGGAGACGGTACTCCCATGGAAAACACCAGACTACACCCGTATCTTCCATTATCCTCCGTGGTTACATTGGAAATGACGAGGGTAGCAATCAATTCGTTACTTATTCGCGTCCGTAATCGGCCTGGACACGAGCTAGCTATACTGTGTGACCTGTCACTCTTGTTCTCGTACGCAAGTTGCACAGCTGTGCCACTCGTCTTGTCGTAAATGTTCCAGGTCGGTGAGGCGTCAGCAAACTCCTTCTGCCGGTTGGTTACGGTATATTCCCACACAAACCTGGCTGTGGTTCCACTAGAAACGTAAAGCACTCTTGAGGGCACTTTGGTAAAACGAGCTACGCCAGCTGCGGATCATGGGAAAAAAAACATACTTAGTTGATTTCACATTATACAAGATGGTATTTTGGGGCATTTAAATATTTTTAGGCCTGCTAAGGGGGGCGTTTATTTGAGAGGGCGTTTAAATGAGAGGGGGCGTTTATTCGCGAAAATACGGTGTGTGTAACAATGGCCGCCTTCATCACGAGAACGAGGTACATACATAAACTTTATTTATTCTCGAATTTCAGACTGGGTAGCTTAATTTGACAAGCTAATGGCTTCGAGAAAAGAAAAGAAATATTAATATTCTCATGAAAATACATATAAATTTATGTCTTAAGATGTCTACACTATATGCAATACTATATATATACATTATATACTTATTTGAAAATCACATAATTTGAGATTTTACTCTTAAATTCGTTAAGTGTGCTGCAGGTTCTAAAGTCATCAGGCAGGAAGTTCCAGAGTTTTACAGCCAAGTATCTAAATGAGAGTAGTCCATAAGTGCATGGTAGTTTGCGGTTTAGGGAGGGACAAAATATAATTTCCACGCAAGTTATAGTTGACAGAACGGAGAGTAAACATATCTTTCATATACTTCGGATAGTTAGTTAAATATAAGCTTTTGTATACAGTAAAATCAACATATTCTGGAGACGTCTATTACACAGAGAAGTTAGATTAGCAGTTTTCGGTAACTGGTTGTAGGAAGAGCTATAATCTTTAAGGATAAATCTTAGAATGCGTTTGGTCAGAGTCTCCATTTTATCAGTGTTACGTGAGCCGCAGAAATGCCAAACAGAAGAACAGTAACAAAAGTGTGGTAGAATAAATGCCTTGTACAGTTTTAAAAGAGTGTCTTTGGAGATTAGTTTGTGTGACCTTAACATAACATTGAACTGATTATTTATCTTTTTACAAATTGTAGAAATGTGATCATTAAAAGCAAGTTTATTGTCGATGTTCATTCCGAAAATATCAATAGAGCTATTTATAGGGAAAGAAAATTGGTAATCTGTGGTGCCCAATATCATGGCCTGGTGCTTCTTCTCATTTACGACCATTCCATTATCACGGTACCAGGTATTAACTTGCACATCGCTTATTAGACGAGCATCCAGAGCGACGGGATCACCATCTGAATCGTATAATTGGTAATCTGTGGTGCCCAATATCATGGCCTGGTGCTTCTTCTCATTTACGACCATTCCATTATCACGGTACCAGGTATTAACTTGCACATCGCTTATTAGACGAGCATCCAGAGCCACAGGATCAACATCTGAATCGTATAATTGTTGGTCGTCCGCATACGCGTTGAGTTTAGTCCGTTTCACGTGATAAAACATATCATTTATAAATATATTAAAACAACATTGGCCCCAAAACGCTCCTGAGGCACTCCTCGCTTGACTGTATCCCAGCTTGAGAAAGTATCTCCGATCTAAACCCTCTGCTTCATGCCGTTCAAGTACTATCTGAGCGGTAAGGCGCAGCTGTTATCGCCGACTCCGTACGCTCTTAGCTTCGCTAGGAGCAGTGAGTGAGGGATTACGTCAAAAGCTTTCGACAGGTGCACAAATACGACCGCTACTAACTCCCCTTTATCCCGCATTGATCTCCAGTATAGTCCTCTGTTAGACGCAATAAAGACGCTTCGCAGCTGAATTGCTTTCTATAAGAGGATATAAAGTCTGAAAGGATGTCAAGGTAGAAATCGTTCAGTTGAGCCGCCAGCAGCCTCTCAAATATATTGTTGAGAGCGGGGAGTACTGTTACTGGCCTGTAATTACCCTTGTCTAGTTCTTCATCCTTTTTGAATAGGAGAGTGATCTGGCCCATTTTCCAGCGCGCTGGATAATAACATTGATCAATAGAGGTATTTATAATCTTGGCTAGGGCCCTCTGATATCACAGTTGCCGACACATTTAGCTTATTTGGTAAAATGAATATCACCATTTGTTAGAACAAGCCATAGTATGAAATAGTGAGAAGTTCGATAGCGTGGACTTAAATTGCTGCAAAAAATAGCTTTTAAAAACATGAAAAATCTTGAAAACGAACAACCCTCTCAATATCTTAGCACCATTTTACCGATTATCACAACCAAAACACTGATTGAAATTGAACAACGGCGCCACTACATTATATTTTTAGGAATCACCATTATTGCATACGTCTATTTTTTCTCAATTTCCTATTAGTTACTATAAAGCCGAATGAATTGTTTCGGATCAAAGGTATGAATTCATGTTATCTACAATACAATACAATACAATAACTTTTATTTAAACATGATATACATTAAAGCGTCGCCGCTTGTGGGGTCGTGTGTAACATAAATATAAAAATTATATACATTGAAAAAAGTGGCTACAGCGTTTTCCTTTTCGTAATATGTATATATACATGCCTCATTTGACTATCTCGTATTGAGCTTTGCCTATCTGATATTATTGAATGGATGGCCTTAAGCAAGCTGAAACTCAATACTGATAAAACTAAAGTTCTGAAACGTAAGCTCTAAATACCGGCCGGAATCGAACCTGCTTTTCCACTTCTTACTGTGGGCTGTGATGGCATTTTACCTAGGAATACTTACGGCTAGAAATATAGGTGTCATATTTGACAAAACATATGACTGCGCACATTGATAACATTTGTAAGTCTGCCTTTTTCCATCTGCGCAATATTGCACAGGTTAGAAGGTGTCTGTCTCTTAAGACCACTGAGACTCTGGTACATGCTTTTGCAACTAGTAAACTTGAAAATTATAATGCTGTTTTATATGGACTCCCTAAGGAACTGTAAAAGAGTTAAAGAAGCTTTGAACAGCGTGTTTTTAATTAACTTTAAAGCTGTCCATGCATGGATTTATTTAGCTCCTAGATATATCTCTGATCTGATAGAACGTTATGTTCCTGGTAGGACTCTTCGGTCTAGTTCTGCTAACTTGGGGAGCCGGGGTGGCGCAGTGATTAAGCGCTTCGCCTCTCACCTCTGTGGCCCAGGTTTGATTCCCGGATGCGGCGCCATATGTGAGTTGAGTTGTTGGTATCTCACCCCTGCTCCAAGGGTTTTTCTCCGGGTTCTCCGGTTTTCCTCCCTCCTCAAAAACCAACCCAAATTCCAATTCGACCATGGAGTTCGTCGGAATACTTAAATATAAGCCTCTGGCTTGGGAGACCCGGTAAGGGCTTCCTGTATCTTCGACGTAAAAAATAAACCATTTATTTATTTGTTTTCTACCGCTGAATTCAGATAGGAGCTAGAATAAATGTTCAGTGTTTTGATGCATAGATCATCGAGATATCTCGAGTTTAGAGTGGTACAAATCGCTGTTAAAGTTCCATTTCGTGCTATTTTTTCTTGTGTGACCTTTGGAATGGCGGGAGCTGCAGTAGGAGAGATTTTGGAGCGGTCAAAACGAAAGCAGAGAATTCTCCTTCGTATAGTTCGGGTATCAACAGGTAAGTCATATTATAAACTTGTAATGCGACTGAAGTTGTTATCTCTCTCAAATAAAATCGCATTTAACTTCAATTAAGCGATGACCAATACCAAAAGTCCTCTCCTGTGTGCAATGATTTTGATGGGAATCGCCTTCCAATCGCTTTGAGGAATTGTGATAATCTTTTAACTTTTAAATCTAAGTTAAAAACATATTTGTTTAATTTAGTTTATTATTAGTTAATGTATATGATATAATTAGCAAGAGTTGTATCTTTATTTTTCTAATAGATATATTTCGTCGTTTGTAAATAGCTACATATTGTAAAGCGCTTAGATCTGACTGTACATGTATAAGCTCTCTATAAGCTAATTAAATTATTAATATTGTTCCCACATTTCCCTTTTATATTTATACAAGACTGGTCCGATCTTTGGCTTAGTAACCACTACTTGGTAGAATGGCGAGGTTACCTTTCTAATCAATTAGAGTTCACGTATTGTTCTTAATTAGTATTCGTTTTTCTGTTTTTCTGCCATATTTTCGATTGCTAAGACCGAATTTAACGTAATTATGATTAATTAAATACGAAATATCTGAAGGATTCGTATTTCTCCGGTTTCTTAGTTTCCCTCAGTCCTCTCGAAAAGGCGACACTGTTTACCTTCAGAAATACATGGCAGCTAATTCCGTCTTGAGCCATGCTCTACCTCTTGTTAGTCAAATCCTAGGTATTTGTTGATGTGCTTTTCAATCATTATTATTTTCAACATTCGCTTTCGGATAATTCACGGATTGTACAGTGACAAACAGAAAGCGTGTCTGCCTTATAAACACGCTATGAATCGAATAAAATAAATATCCACTTTGCGTGAAATTAACTGTTGTATAAAGGAAGTAAATTTCCATTAGGAAAAGTCGTATTCAGTCTAACCATTTTGATACTTCGTTGTGTATAACGAATGCCTCGATCGAGGATAAACGTCCAAACTACAGTCACTGTACTTGATATGCTAAACTCGAGTGCCGACTGAATTTAAAAACCTGTTTCATTTCTGGTATTTTGCGTTCTAAACTGCCAGCGCTGACTCGACAAATTTAGTCACAATCGTCATATCGTCATATGTCAGCATGTCCACATTATGGAAAAGAAAGTTCATTGTGAATTCGAGGCCGTTCAGAGCCCGACAGAGGGAAATAAACAGGATAGCGTGTACGAGTAACTGAACCAACTGAAGCACTTACCAGAACACGAAAGAAGCGAAAGAATCCCGGTCAAGCAAAGTAAAACGTTGAGAATCCTTTGGGAAAACCCGAACTCCATTAACGGGAAAGAAGTGTCGTTTAATCCTCGGTTTCCATGTTAGTTTTCGAACGAGTTCAGTGCGTTAAGTGTCAGTTCCTGACTTCCTATCTTGACAGGACACGGACCGTTAAATCGCTTAATGAGATGCATACAGAATATTAAAACATTCAGCTTTCTTCAGTGTTTTCTCTGTGACCCGAATCGGTCATTATGTGTCACACACTCCCTCGCACAACTCCCAAATCTCTACTTTGGTTTTCATCATTGTCACAGCAGGGAACTTGGTATGCGACCTGCAACGGAGATTTTCAAAAAGAAGAACTGAATATAAACTCGGCGGGTTTCCTGTATTTATATGTTCACAGGTAACATATTTAAATTCGAGGAGTCCCGAATTGAAGATGATTGGAATTGCAAAGAATATAGGGATTTTATATAAACTAAGAAATTATGTTTCCATTACAATGCTAAAACAATTGTACTATACCCTTATTTTTCCTTATCTGAACTATGGCCTGATGAGTTGGGGTACTGCTACACAATCTAGATTAATTAAGATTAAAACAAAACAAAATAAATGTGTTCGCTGCTTTTTCTTTGCTAATAAATTAGAAAGTGCCACACCTTACTATAGGATTCTAGAAATTCTTAAATTTGACAATATTTTTAAAATGAAAATCTCATCCCTAATTTATAAAATCAAATATGTTAAAAAAGATGTTCCAATTGTTTTCTCTGATCTAGTCTCATCAGCTTCTGATATCCATAATTATAATACCAGATATGCTGCTAATCAAAATTTGTACAGACGGCAGCTTCCAAAACAAATTATGGGTTATCAAGATTTAAATCCCTGGCCTCAAGAATATGGGAAAAAGTTCCAATTGAGATCAAATGTCAAACCCACAACAACTTCAAATTACAATATAAGTTGTTTCTACTTGAAAACCAGACCTAATTTGCATTGTATTTGTAAATATTAAATGTAAATTTAGATTATCAGTATTACCAAATTTATTGTAAATTAATTCTTAGATTGGGTTTATTGTACAAAGGTTATTATATAAGTAATTTCCTATCTCTCTTATATATATACATATATATTTTTTTCCTTCCACTCCATTTTTTTTGTTCCTTTTCTCAACCATGTTTAAACTCACTTTCAATCATATATGTATTTAAAAAAATTAAGTGACTGCAACATTTGGTAATTCTCCTCATTTAGTTTCTTCATGGTAGTGGCCAACTCGAAAGCTTTTGCTCCTTTGGCCACTACGCACATTTCCTGGAAATTGTAACCTTGAATACCTATTTTATTTTTTCTCCACTCTTTCCTACTAATTGTTAAAACTGAACTTGTAAATAGTGCAAAATAAAATTGAACTTGAACTTGAACTTGAACTTTTACCCATTCGTGACCTGAATTTCTTTTTAAACTTGGGAAAGGTCATTCGGACTTAACTCCGGCTACATTGTCTTTTTCAGTCTTTTTAATTTCGAAAGAGAAATTAATTGCTTCAGTTTTCGTAGCTCCTTCATTTCGTCTTTTTTTTCGTCGGGAATTTCTGAATTTTTAGGCTCACTCCCACGTCAATTATGAGTCACCGCCGGTTACTGACCACAGAAATCTATTTTTGCGCGCATTATCACCAGCAACTATCTCCCACATCCGGTTTATGAATGGTTCCGGTCAATGTTGCTAGGCAACCTTCAAGTTCTCACTGCTTCACACAACGTTTGCGCGGGACTGGTGTCGAAGATTCTCTTGAGCGAAACGGTAAAGTAAAGGAGGTCGTTTCTTGGAGCGAGTTCATCTGGAAATAATCCAGCAGTTCTTGAAGTTACTCAAGTTTTTTAAGTAGTTTTTGTAACCACAAGCCATAGCTTGGTAAAAGAGTGGTTATGGCGCTCCGACTGAGTTTGCTGCTGTTGTTTTTGGTGGTCGTTTGCGCAGAGTTTCCGCGTGCATGTAAGTTGGGAGGTTTGGGTAGCGTTTGTAGTTTGTTTCAAGTGACGCTCTGGTGAATTAGGCGCTTGATTCATGCATTAGTTTATCATTAGTGGTTCGATATTAGAAACATGAACGAGGGGTGATTTTATGTTTTTGTTCTATTCTTTTGCAGCTTGTTTTATATTCACTAAAGGACCAAGTAACCCGTTGGTGGTTATTATAGGCAAGAACAGCACCAATGTCGAGATGAGATGGGACTTCGATCTACAATCGGGTACTTTGAGCAGCGTGAAAGTAGAAAGATTCAAAAGTGGAGATAAGCATAATACGGAGAAAGAGTTGGCCAATTACTTCGTGATTACTGGGACTTCTGTTTCATTGGACTCTAGCAAGTATTTATTCGATGCAAGTGGAAATATATTAGGAAGCTACGGCAAACTTACTATCCTAGATATCACGAATCAGGGAACAAACAACGATGGTACAACAGTGAACGTTCTCTCTTCTGATGTTTATGTGTACCAGATGGAAGTGACTTTGGCTGGAGTACCAGCAGCAAAAAGTCAAACTACTTTGGAAGTCTACGGTAAGTTTTCTGGGTTTGCTGGTGGGTTTCTGCTGGTGATGCCTCATGATGTGTCGTTGAAATGCGGGGGTTTGCAACTCTTTACGCATCACTAAACGTCATATCTAAAAGATCTTTTATGATGCTAAATGTAAAATGAGCAAATGGAATGCATACTATTTGGGATGTTTCTTTAATAGGAAAGAGACTAAAGCCTTCCAGAGCTGCGTTTTGCGTTCTTGTCCAAGTTGGGGCCCAAGTTGGTTTTACCTGAGTGTGTAAACAAATTGTGACAGGAGAAGCGAAGGCCCAGTTTGAAGATACAGTGTTCTAACAAACGGTTATTCACAAAAGACTGCTAATTTTATCGACAAACTTTAATTTAAGTTCTCACCAGTATTCCAAACGCAAACAACAACTGTTTTAATTATTAGCTTAGTTTCCAAAATCAGGCTTCGTTTCTCCAAACAAGACACTGCAGTGACTGAACATTAGTTTCATTTACATTTTATACAGAACGAGGGCTTCCACTTTATTATTCAGACATTTCTAGGACGGACTCTAGGACTACTAGAAGTAGGAGCAATAGGGCCACGGTTTGGGAATTAATACCCGTTCGTTAAAATTATTGAATCACTTTGCATTGTTAATTGTTTTAAAACTCCGATGGCAGTCAGAAAGAGTCTTCGAGGAAAGATTTGTGCAGATTTGTGCAGATTTGTATAAACAAGACGCCCGTTGGGCATTATACTCGGGCTTTCAGTTAGGAGGCAAAATTTTCTAAAACAATTCATGTAAAGAATTGATGACTTTGTGAAAACATTAAAAATGGCACTTGAAATTAGTTTCTAGCATCAAATGCATGTGTTACGTTTCCAAACTTTAAGACAGGAAATCGTCAATACAATGTTCTAATAATTTTTGTACAGCAGCGAATTGTGTTATTAAACATGTAGTAGAAATAACAAAATGGTGCCATTTGAAGAATTATTCTTAATGTCAAAAGAGCATAACGAATAAATACAACCTTAACTTGGGCCACTTTTAATTAATACATGGAGTTCTAGCATATTTTTGTGTCATACATGGTTTGTGCTAGGGGAGCAGGATAATTGTTTCACTACTCATGCTTGTGATAATTTACATTGCAATCACATATGGGAGCTTCTAATTACAAAGTTTTACTGATAATTAAATTGAGGCTTCATGAGGGTTGTCACTGAAGGGACTGGTCAGAAATTAGCATGGCCGGGAGGAGGTTGAGATTTTTTTGAATCCCCAAAAATGGAGGGTCATAAATCATGGGAACTGAAAAAAGGGGTGATAATAGGAGAGAAAGGGTCAAAATATTTCATACTCATTGTCCAGGGAGGGTTATTTTTTTATTTCATTCTCTACCCACACACCCCCACGTAGAATGTAGATATATAGCCACATAAGTATCGCATCCGATGATTTCATGTAACACAAAGATAATTACAGTTTTATACCCAGATACATCCCTTTTTATATTACATATAAGTCAATACATTCAAAATTAGTTAAAAACAAGCATTTTTGATCAGGATTATTTACACTGTCCACATCATTGCAGCAATCTTTCAGCCTTTTGTGTTACCACAGGAAGCCCAGTCCTTTCTCTTATAAAAATATGTTGAACGCACTTTGATAATCTATGATTACTTCTAGTTTAACTCCTGTCATAGCTTTGTATACAGTATCGAAGCACTTTTCGATCATGCCAGAGTGCGAGTTCTGCACACATGTATGCTTGTCTTCTATAATTTTCTAGGGATTGAAAACAAATTTTCTAGCCAGTATTTCAGAAAAAAATTGATAGGGACATTTTTTTTCAAATCCGAAAGTTTTAGGCAAACTTACTCTCCCGAACATCTTTTTAACCGAAAACTTTGTTGGGTGCCCTAATGGTTTGTGCTAGGGGAGCAGGATAATTGATTCACTACTCATGCTTGTGATAATTTACATGATTGCTATCACATGGGTGTACTAGATGGCAAACAAATCTTAATTCATATATTTAAAGGCACTTGTATGAGATCGGTAGTGTTGTTAACAAAACCTGTTTTGTAAATGCTATTTTCCACCTTCCAATTCTCAACCCCCAAAGGTGGTCACGGTCCGTTACGGGAGCTTCTAATTACAAAGTTTTACTGATAATTAAATCGGGGTTTCATGAGGGTTGTCGCTGAAGGGACTGGTCAGAAATTAGCAGGGGGGAGGGGGTTGAGAAGGAGGGTAAAATTGTTTTGAATCCCCCAAAATGGAGGGTCATAAATCATGGGGAACTGAAAAAGGGATGGTTATAGGGGAGAAACGGTCAAAATATTTCATACTCATTGTCCAGGGAGGGTTATATAATTTTTTTTATTATTATTTCATTATCGACACCCCCCCCCCCCCCCCCCCCCCTCCCTGCATGTCCCCTGCTAATTTTTTACTAGTCCCTAATGTTTAATAAAATATTGTGTGCATTGATTTCATGCATGTACACCACTTGGAAAATAACTATTTAAAGAGGGTAACACTATTAAACTAGTATACACAGAGAAATGTGTGGCCCTCCTACCCTGCGAGCCTTTCCTCAGATCGGTAGCACTGAACCTCTCGAGACCTGTATTCTGATTGCACCCATAATACTATACTCCTATGGTTTTTGTACTGCACTTTCTAAAGGTTAGGGTGTTTTCTATTGTTGGGTAGACCAATACTATCGCTCGTTTCGAGAAGTTCCACCCGACCTCTTTCCTGCCACTGAGAGAAACCTCTGCCCACGAAACGATTACATGCGCCACGGTATCTCGATTTCCATTGTCCCAGAAAAACGAGACGGTACACGTTGTAGATTTCAGATTGTCCATTTCAGATTGTCCATTTCCTATTGTTAACAGCAAGAAGAGAAAATAAAATAAATTTCCTTCTTCGGGGATATAAATCAAAACTTTCTTTTGGATAAATTAAGGTAGATTTATTGAACGGTAATTTCAAGGTCTTCTGTGCAGTTTAGCCGGAGTTTCAAGCCCGTTCGATCGTATCAATCGTCGGCAAACATAAAACTGCGTGACGACAAAAATATAAACGGCTTCGATCCACTTGTTTTTTCTATCACCGAGATGCCGACGCTGGCCTAGAACAACAGGAATCGGGTCATTTACTGCTGATGCCATTACTTTTAACAGAAACGAATATTAAATAACAACAATGTAAACTGGTAAGTTTTGTTGTTTTACTTACATTTCGGTACAAATATTTCACAACGTCAGGCCACATGCGATCAGGAGCGCCACCTATAATCCCTAATCCTTTCGTAAAATGTGAGACATTTCCATCCAAAGTTCTTCTAGAAAACTCAACATCTTGCCACTGAAATCCATCGAAGAAACACTCTTGTGTGTTCGTCGGCTCTGACAAGGGCACCAGTTGCAATATCCTGAGCCTGTTGGAAGGCTTTCCCACAAATGAATTTAAATATTTCCCACGAATGAAGTTAAACAAGATTTGTGTGCGCATATGATAACAATGATATATCACATGTAAACACATAATTACAACCTCACCAGTTCTGATTTCCGTTCGCGTTCAAAGCAGGGTCAATCACTGTTCACTTCCAGCTTTTGCGACTCTTGAATTGAAGTCATTTTCTTTCCGTGTCCGTGGATTATTGGACCAAAACCATCGAAACCAAACCATCACTCCTCCTCCGGCCGGCCAGACTGCATGTAGCGGACTGTAGTCTGTACCGTGTACGATAATCTTGGATCGCCACATCCCTTTCGTAAATGTAAGAATTTTCCATTGAAAGCCCCTAAAAGTCCTGTCAGCCCTAGAATAACTGAACATCTTGGTATTTCATTCGAAGAAACCTTTGGTTTCAGCAAAAGAATGGCCACGAATCTTCGCTCCGTTGCTCCTCGCTGACTTGGTAACCAAGATCGGGCGGGTGTCGAATCTGATTGGTTGATCCTGTCACGTGTTGGGATCGAACAATGGGCTCCTGTGTAATCTGATTGGTTGCTGGCGCATTTCAGCGACACAAAAAATAATAATAAACCGCTTGCATTTTCTGACTCGTGCCGGCCAAAGGCCCGGCCCGAGTAACAAGGAGCAATTTAGTAAAACAAACTAAAATTAACATGCTAAGTTTCCTTCAACCCAGTTGGGCTCCATCGACTCGCGATCGATATCGAAGTCTTTTAAAACTCACTCTTTTTGCCGCGAATTGGTGCAAATTGCATGTCTGTATCAAATTTATGTCGAGTCTGGGCCTGTTCAACCCTGCTAGCAGAGGTTCTTTTCTCTTACCCTCTTTAGATCTCCAGCTCCACTAACGAGGGAGAAAAGAGAAAAGTTCTTATCTCGCTCCTTAGTGGAACTGGAGAGAGGGTAAGAGAAAAGAACCTCTGCTAGCAGGGTTGGCCTGTTCTTGTGTTTAATTGTATATTTCAATTTTGTCCTTTTCATGGATTTTGCTATTTAGTTTGTGTGATTGAACTTATACATAGAAAGGCCGAGATGCAAATTATTCTCTTAAATCTACACCTAAGCCATATACCTGTAAGGTAAACACCTTCCTTCCCTCATCAATTTCAACATTGTAGTGGCCAACTCGAAAGCTTTGCTCCTTTGGCCACCTTAAAATGTTTTTTTTTTATGGCTCTTGCAACCTTGTCCCCAGGGTCTTCTCAGTCAGATCCAAGATGGCGGCTACTCAGAGAGAAGACCCTAGTAAACGCTGAATTGTCTCGTATTCTCATTGGCTCTTCGATTATGACGCAAGGGTTGTTCTAACAATGTTTTTTATTGGCCAAACAGACTGAGTCCAGAGAGATGAACTTGTATATAGTTTAGATTGCTCAAATTTGATCAATAAAATGATTTTAAATAACCTTAAAACACATTGTGTAGATAGAGCAATAGATGAAGTGCATTACTGGGTAGTTTTCTGGTAAGGTTCATCAGTGGGAAAGCCAGGAGAAGCTGTTAAACCTGAACATGTGCTATCGATCGCTTCGCTTCAACGCTAACAGAAAATGAATGGCTTCTAGCTTAGATACATCCTGGTAGCTTTGTGATATCTTTCCACTGGTTCTTTATCCAAGTAAACTCCATTTAGTAGACCTGTTTTCACTGCATCGTTCGGCGCATGGAAATACCGTTAATCGCTTCTCGCTCACTCCGGATTGGGATACCTATGGTTTGTACACGTCATAAACTATTCCCATATTTAGCTTGGCCACCATCTTAGATCGGCAAATGACGTGACAAAATACTCTCAAAATCTGGGAGTATTTGATCACGTGATCCAGCCTTTACCAGGGTCTTCTCTCTGAGTAGCCGTCATCTTGGATCCGACCGAGAAGACCCTGGGGACGAGGTTGTGGCTGTTGTAAATGTACATAATTACCTAAAAAATAAGTGTGAATAAAATGAACTTGAACTTGATATTTTACATGCTAGAAGAAAGTGATGTTGATCGAGTCCTTGCTCCCTGAAGGCTCTTGGAGACAAGTCAAGACAAACTGTCAACAAAAACGGTTGTGCATTTAATAGATATAATCGATTTTAAATGGTACTTAAATGGCCGATCTACAAAATGGACTGTCTTCTTTCTTGTTCTGCATTGTCTTTTATTATCTTACAAGCAGACTAAACATGTGCAGACATAAAATTAAATCTGAAGAGTTTGGTGTGTAGAATGCTCCCAAAACTTGTGTTGCATGCAGAATACATCTTTCATTGCAAATCCAATGATTTCACATGTTAATTGGGCACAACTGCAGAATACCCCCAAATCCATACCCCTCCCAGATGTGTGTTACCAGTGTCAAGATACACATCGGTATAATAGCCCACTTCCGCAATATGCTTTGCTTGTCACGCGCAAAGGCTTCAGCATGAGGCCCCATGCTAAATTAATTTTATTCTTTTCACTGAGAAAAGAATAAATTTAATTTAGCACAGAGCCTCGTATTAAAACCTTTGTGCATGACAAGTAAAGCATATCGTGGAAGTAGTCTATTGTATATCAGGATTTTTTCAGTTTCAATTAGAATAGAATTTACATTTATTATTTATGTAAGAATAATAACAAGATATGCATATATACGTATCATTCAGAATATTTGTATGGAATTCAAAATTTTTCACAATTTCACTTTCAAGTGAGCACTTTTTACGTGAGAATAATTACAAGATATATTTGAAGAATAATTTAAATTCTGTTTGAGGCGTAGTTATATCGCTCTGTTTTATTAACACTATAATTTAAGTTGTACAGTCAACCTTATATCAAGTTATTAGGTAGAATGTTTACCTGTGATCTCGAATCACCAATTAGCCCTGAAACATCAGCATTTACCTGAGAACTTCTTTACTGATTGTTAGGGTTGTTATTGTTGTTGGGTAAGCTGATGTATTATGATAAATACAAAAAAAAATACGTCACATGTTCACCGTGATCTCGAATCATCAATTAGCCCTAAAACCTCAATGTTTACCTGAGAACTTCTTTACTGATGGTTAGGGTTGTTATTGTTGTTGAGTAAGCTGATGTATTATGATAAATACAAAAAAATATCATGTTTACCAGTGATCTTGAATCGCCAATTAGCCCTAAAACCTCAACGTTTACCTGGGAACTAATTTACTGACGGTTAGGGTCGTTATTGTTGTATCAGACGTATCATTCGTATCAGGCATATTAGAGGTATCAGACGTATCATGTGTATCAAGCGTATCACATGTATCACACATATGTGTATCACTCATATCAGAGGTATTACACATATCAGACATCATGTGTTTCACTCGTATCAGGCATATCAGACGTATCGCGCATATCAGACGTATCACACATATCATGTGTATCAAACGTATCATGTGTATCAGACATCAGGGTTATTAGATATGTGTATCACGCATGTCAGACGTATCATGTGTATCAGACGTGTCATTTATCAGACGTGTCACAGGTGTCAATTGTTTATCAGGCATGTCACAGGTGTCACGTTTATCAGACATGTCAGGAGTGTCATGTGTGTCACGTTTATCAGACTTGTCAGGGGTGTCACATTTATCAGACGTGTCAGGGGCATCAGTGGTATCTTTAGTTGTGAGGTTCATTCTTCTTCTACTCAGTTATTTTAAGACCCTGAGTGTTGGTCCGGCCGGGGTTTGAACCAACGACCTCCCACACAACAGACTGGTGCTTAACCACTGAGCTAACCAGGAGGCATACATACATAGGACCAAATTTATTTTATATACATGTATACTATGTACATGTATACAGTACATGTAGGGGAGCTGGGGTGGTTAAGCACTTCACCTCTGTGGCCCAAGTTCGATCCCCAGATGCAGGGCCACATGTGAGTTGAGTATGTTGGTATCTTGCCCTTGCTCCAAGGGTTTTCTCCAGGTCCTCTGGTTTTCCTTCCTCCACAAAAAAACAAACAATGTTCACGCTAAATTCCAGTTCAATCTGTGGATTAGCCAGATCCTGGCTTTGATCAGCCCCAATGGTTGTTTCAGGTTCCTTTAGAAATTAAGATTTTTTTTATATATGGCCATCCCTACTTTTTTTTCCATTTCTCATCGGTGGGGTTTTCAAATTTTGGGTGTAGGATGCTTTCTTTGTCACACAGGCATTTGGGTTACCTTAAGCAACCCTCATTATGACGGGTCCTTGTCATAATCCTCCATATAATTTGAGACCCAACATCAATCCACTAACATGGGCTCAAATACTGTAAGCAACATGTTATGCTTTCAGTCCTCTTGTTCAAAGTGCTACCTGATTATGGTATACCATTCAGATGACGGCTTAGAAAAATCAGTACAGAATCTGTACTATTTAATAAATAAAATCGTTGTGATAACAGTGTTCTTTTGATTGGGTGATGGAAGAAGCACAGGTAATGTCATGCCTGTCAAAAGCAATACGTTTTTTTCAACTGTAAAAGCTACTTATCAAACTCATTAATAATTCATGACACATTTTCATGTTCCTCCCTCCACAAAAACCTAACACGCTAATTAAAATTCAATCTGGATGAGCTGGGTCCTGGCTTTGATCAGCCCCTATGGTTGTTTCAGGTCATGCTAGAAATTCAGTTTTTTTTTCAGAGAAGCAAAAACAGGAAATCACTGAGCGATAAGTAATCTGTAAATCTGATACAAATTTTGTCCTGATTTACATAAAGTTTTGCTTCAATTTCTCGGCCGAAATAAGTTGTATTGCCAAAATAACTCAAAAACATGATTCTATACACCTAGATGTTTGATAAGTCAGATACAGAATTCGTGTCCATGCTTTCTCAGATTTACAAACTCTCGTTTCCAGCTCGAGTTTGTAAATCCAATAAAGAATGGCCACTCATTCTGTATCTATTAACTGTAATGAGAGGTCCTGCTGGAAAATTAAGCAATAAATGCTCTCACAAACACTGAACAAGAACAAGCATTGTAGGAATTTATAAACAGAAATGATACTCTTGATTCTTGGCTGATCATGAGTGGTGCAAGAATGTTTCAACATTAATGATACATGTATGTTGTGTAAAATTAATGAAGCTAAATACAAAACTTTGGGCTAATGCTCGAAACGTCAGCTGCTACTCGCTTTCCATGGAAGTTAGCATACCTCAATCGACTTTAGTTGATTATATACCAGTAAATACAAAGCTGCACCATTCATATTCAAAATACCCATTGTCTTGAATCTTGTTTATGAGAACTTGCAGACCATTGGATTATAGCAATGTTTCTCTCCAGGGAAGAATTTTACTGGAGTATGTTCTCTTCAAGAAATCATTCATTAATGCACAATTAGTTCTCTTTGTCTGCTCGAGTGATTCCCATGGCTGACAATAAGTATGACATGTACTACTGCCTTATGTAGAGATAGCCCAATTGCATATGATTGCATGGTTTAGGAATAAATCCAATTAACACTTGACATGAAAAATGTAGACCCAATCAATTTGGCATGAAATTGAGAGATGTATCGTTGAACCAGAGGTTCTCTTCTAACTTTTTGTTGCTTTACTCCTCCCTGGAGGTGTATCTTTCACAGAGAAAGGAAATATAACTTATAGTACCCAGGGTAGTGTAACTGGCTCATGTAGGGAGAACATAACAGTGTCAAACTGACTTGAAAGCAACTGAGCCCTTAGTTTAGCAAATTGGAGTTATTTTTTGTGTCCAAATATTGACAATGATTTTCCTCATAACATGGTCAAAATACATGTAGCTGTGGATCTATGAGACGCTTTGCTGTGTGGATCCACAGCTATTTTGACCATGTTATGAGGAAAATCATTGTCAATATTTGGACAGACACAAAAATATAACTTCAATTTGTTTTTTGTTTTTAGTTACACAAAACACCTAGCTTCAAACGAAAGCCACATGTGCACTACTTCTTGTCTATAAAAATATTGACAATAAAAATTAGCCAATCACATTGCAAGAAAATTGGCAGTTGTAAAATATTTGCTGGACATCAAATCGGTTAAAATTTACTTGAAAAATGCTGTCACCGAGTTGAACAATATTATTCCTTAGATTTGGAGCAAAATCCGTAGGTAGTCAAAGGAGGAGGACATTTTAATTTCTGCTTTGTTCAGTTAGATTGATACTAGTTGAGCCCTGTTTTTGCTTTGGCCAAGATTCCTGAACATTATTTATTTAACACTAGTAGGATGTACATTTGAACAACTGAGCTGATAGTCTAGAGTAGTATAGTTACCCTGGTGCAAGACCTGTTCAGGATCCTACAAAGGATTCTAAAGATCCTGAACAGGTTTTGCACCAGGGTAACCAAACATAAATCTAGATGTACATTGTAGCTTGTAATTACATACAATCAAGCCATGTACATTCATGTACAAATTGTATATCCAGTAACTTACATGTAAATTAAGGCATGGTTAGGATTAATAATTCATTGTCAGATTGATCATTAATGTGTAAAAGCAATGCTATTATTGAAACAGTTGGAATATTCTGACTATTTCAATGATAGCATTGCTTTTACACATTAATAATCAATCTGACAATGAATCTCTTAGTAAATAAATATGCATTTCTCTTGTAATGGACAAATGAAGTATGAGTTTGGGAATGAGAGAAATAGTTTCCTTAGTAGGTCAATGGGTCCTGGCACTAGGAATGTACTATTGTTATGGTAATAGTGTATATAAGTACTGTCAAGGGACAGAGTCAGTTCATTGTGGTTCTGGCTCAACATTGTAACAGTTTAAAATTTTAATTCCTCCTGGACTGGCAGTCTTGCATTACGATGTTATCTGAGTTAGCGACCATACTGGAAGTTAGTGTAGGAATTACCTGGTTTCACCTAGTAACAAACAAGTACAAGAGGTTGAATCTCACTGATTATCTATGCATGTGCAGTAGAAATAAACCAGTACATGGCGTGTGCGTGTACTTGCGGGCCAGGACCCCACACCGCATGGGTTGTGAGTTATGTATTATATTAGGGATTATTAATTAAAACACTTTATTTAATGAGGATATGCAAATTTATAAAGCCGATATGTACAGTACCTCCTAAATAAAGATATACATGTACTAAGATATTAGAAATATACAATCATGTAGATGTAGATGCATATGTATATTAAAATTAAACTACATTTTTCTTTTAAAAGCTTGTAAATAAAACTGAAGAATGTGAGAAATGAAATTGTTATCAAAGACCATTAAAACTGTAAACAAATTGCACTCGGAAATAGGAAAGAGATATAGGATGAGAGCAAACAAATGGCTGATTTCAGGTTTCCCTCATGCCCGAACCCTGACATATGGCATGGTGAGCGACGTGCCTGGAAAAGTGCTGCACCTGTGCACACACTGTTGAAACCAGGCAGCCACGATCGAAACCTTGGCCAGCAGCTAGTGTTTGTTTATTTTTTTCATTTTCCATTATCTTTCCTTCTTCTAAACGTTTAATTAGCATTGATTTCCCTTGATTTTACCAGTTATTTTTGTGTTTTTCTCTTTGTTTTTTTATATAATTTATTGTGTTTGTTTGGGTTGTTACCTCAGTGCAGATAATTGGGAGCTCTGCTTTTAGGCTTGGCAAATATATATATATATATATATATAATATTACATGTATGTAATTAAGTGTCATTACACTACTAAACAGGACAATTATAAATTAATGTAGACATGTTGATGTTATAGAATCTAATAAGATTGGGTGTCTTGTGAGAATCTTAAGATAAACCAAAAACTTATGATTGTGTAAATTGTACAATGTATATAATTTATGTATGTATATGTAACGCTAAATGTATATATATATATTAACTGTACATGTATAATATATTAACTGTACATGTATGTACATATAACTACATGTATATAACTGTACATGCATGTATGTATATATATTAACTGCAACATTGAGTGATGCACTGTGCAGGTAGTGTAACCATGTTTAGAGCTTATAATAAAGTCAGTTGCAGCCTCAGGTGCGATTAAAGGATGTCCCTTTTTGTCCTTCTCAGTACAATCTAGAATGACTGCTTTTCCTGATAGCCTAGAGTTGTTGTCTCTTGGTGGGACTGTGTCCCTGACCTGTGGAGCGAGTGGTAAACCAACACCCAACATAACGTGGGATAAGATTGGTAGCTACCAGACTTTCCATACTGGACCAGCACTTTACTTTTACAACTTCAAAGTGGAAAGCATTGGCCTGTACAGATGTACTGCTAACAATGGCATCAGTGAAAATGTCACAGCCACAGCTCGCATTACTTATTCTGGATGTAAGTAATTTCTTTCTTTTAAATATTGCTAAAATTTCAAAATTACAACTAAAATGCTTCTATGGATAATGTTGCAGACTTGAGGAACATTTTTTTTCCAGCAAATTTTTTTTCAACTAGGTAAAACAAAATTCAAGATTGATCTTAAAAAGGGTACTTTATATGTTTACTGAGGTTAGGTTTATTTAAATATTGGGTTAGGGTTTGGATTACAAATGTAGTTCATGGGACCATCGAAGAATCATTTTTCTGTGTTGTTCAGTGATCTAGCCCTAAAAACCCTAATTTAGTGACTATATATAGCTCTAAAATTCTAAGTTAGTGAATACCTGTTGTTGACGGTTAGCTGTTTTGAAATGCAGGGGTAGGGATTGGATTAGCTCACACAATCATTGAAGAAGCATTATATTTCCGTGTTGTTCAATTACCTAGCCCCAAAAAAACCTATTTTAGTGACTATAGCTCTAAAAATCCTAAGTTAGTGAACACCCGTTGTCAACGGTTTGGGTGTTTTTAAATGTAGGGGTAGGGATTGGATTACATGTAGTTCACATGACCATTGAAGAATCATCATTTTTCTGTGTTGTTCAGTACCGCTATTCCAGAGTATACACACGTTGTGATTTATTAATGTACTTTATTGTAGGTTTAACTGGGTGCACGACAACAGAAGTTGGAATATCATTTGACACAGTATGGGTTGCTTCATACGATAATTCAAATACCATTGAGTACAAAAGTCTAAAGAAGAAGATTGAAGATGAGGTAGGTGAACATGTCTTTTGATCTTTCAGTATCCTGCCTAACTCAGGGCTTCTGATAGGGTGCAGCAAAACTGGGGAAATTGTGTGGCACTTTCAAGGCAGATTCAGATTTCCAACTAGTTTTCAAAAATAAGGGTCACTAGGACCCCCTCTTTAGTTAAATGGGGGTACTTTCTATTTTTCAAGGGTCTGATCCCCTGTCTAGTACCTAGTCATCATTTCTTGTGTATTTGTAAACTGCAGTCCATAAAATTAATCACTTCGGAATTGTAGGGCTTTGTGCAAAAGGGCTGTTAGTGACAATTTAACTGAGTTACACTCTTTCCTCTTAATTTACGTTTACCTTTCGTTTTATTTATGAACATTAGTTAAATTTTATGCAGATCTTGATGATTCTTGTAGTAGGTGAACATGCTGATAATAGAAGAAGAAAAACTAAATGGGTTATCATGGTGCCCAAGCCATTGACCCAGAGTTCGATTCCTGGCTGTTGCATCATGTCTTTTTTTGTTTCTGATCCACACAAAATATCCTTCACATCATTCAATTTATCTATTTCACTCCAATATTCTTGAGGGATGTATATGACTTAATACCAAGGTTCTCAGTATTTATCTACTGCTCGAAGGATGTAGATGATTTAATACCGAGGTTCTCAGTAATTATCTATGGCCTGAGCGATGTAAATGACTTAATACCAAGGTTTGAGGTATTTATCTGACTTATTTCATGATTGGCGAGGTTTTCTCACCAAAGCTATTCCTATTATGAGAAAGCAATTCTTTGAGATTCAGAAAAAGTAAACAATATCCTTGGTAGGTTTGTAAATTAAACAAAGCACTGAATCATACAATAGAATATTAAATTATTTTGGCATTAAGGTTACTTCACTGACATGCACAGTTGGAGTATGGTGAAAAGAATCACGTCCCATAATGATAAGACAGCTTGCATTCTTAAAGAGTGAGTGAAAGTGTCGTACTTGAGCTCTCATATCGGGTCATTGAACTGACTGTCAGTTTGAGAGTACAAGCCTTGCATTGGTCATTATAAATGCAAACTTGGGCTTTATAATATACAGATAAAACTCTTGCATTTATAATGAGCAACTCTCTGTTGTTCAACCGGTCTTTGTCGTAGATAAAGCCCTATGAATAACAAAGAAACCCGAGCCGATCATGCAATAATAATCATTAATAACCTAATAGCAAAATATCTACCCATTACCCAGTTTCCTATTCTTGATTAATTTGCATGTGACATCATCAAAAATTTAAACTGTCAGTCCTATAAAACTGTTCTTTGTATACATGCCTGTATATATTCTAGAGATTGATAATAAGAGTCTACACAGAAAATTTCACATTGATAGGTTGTATTTGTTCCAGTCCAATGAGAGTAAATCAATTTTGAATTTTATGACAGAACGATCTACAGTGGCGTGTTTTCTGGAAGGCATAAACATCCATGTAATATTGTGTAAATTTCTTTTTTAACTTGATAAAATTAATCATTAAAAGTTGCATTCAACGAGTTTTGAAGTGAAACCACATGATTTCGATGGGAAATTAAGCTTTATTTGTATTTTTGTTTTATGGCCGCCATGTTGGTGTCCCAGAGAGGGAGAGTCACCAATTGCAAGATGGTGGCCACATTATAAAAATACTGTAAAATTGTCAAATACATTCATTAGCCCACAGCTCCATTAGAAAATAATGTAATGTTCCAATATTTGGGTTATAAGTGTATTTTTGGTAGTTCTACAAGGACCAAAATGTTTATTTGCAAACCAATTTTGCGATCAAGGGTCATGACAATGAAAACCACCAATTGGGTGAAATGCCTCCCCTATTCTGTTTTAGAGGTTATACATACAACCTTGTTTACTGGAGAACTGAGTCAAATAAGGGTGAACAATGTTTGTGGTCATTCTGTTTTGGATTCTTTTGGATTTCCAAGCCTTCCATTAAGGTCTGTTCATGAAATTTTCATTTATTGTTGCTTGATCAAATTTATGCTCATTCCAGCTGAACTTGTTTGTTGCTTTTTTTCCAAATTTGGATAAAGTAGCCCTTTAAAAAAAAATGTATTTACGCTAACAGCGCTAGTGCATTTCATAAAGGAACAATGTTTAAGTACTAAGTTCTCATACTTTCACTTATTAGCTTGATCACTGTCTTTCCGAAATCCTTTCAATTGTCTCTAGCTCTTTCCATAGCCAGTTCGGATTCGATTCGTTTCGGATTTCCTTCAGACTCAACACAGCCCGGAAAGAATTGTGGGTACAGAACGAACTTTTTGACAGTGAGGATCCATGGAGTTCCCTCTCAAGAATTTTTTATCACAAATCACAAACAAGGCCCATCACGACTATCTTTGAAATTTCAGACCATGAAACTTACAGAAATCGACTTTTTAGCTCAACAAAATTACTGGGGTCTAGGGCAAGTGTTTTCTTAATAAAAATCAACTCATAGTGCCAATCCTTCACAATCAAGACTGTGAAGAGAACACCTGCTTGTTTGACATGATTTTCTCATTGCAGCATTCATCTAGCATGTTTTGGGAGGTAAATAAGCTTAATCACGTTTAAGTATTCTGGAAATTCTAACAGATTACAGGTCTTACGAGAGTTGTAAAAAAAATGCTAAATTACACAATCAAATGAGATTTGAGACCGATTGTGAAATATCAGAAGCCCTGTTTCAGAACAATTTATTAAAAAAAATACAACCTGGTGTGACATTGTGTGTTGGATTTCGAAGTGAGAATTTCATGGCTAACTCCCTTAAAGACAGGTGGTTAAAACTATGACAGATATGGTATTGACAGGGTCCCCATGAATCACTTGGTGGTGATGTCGTATATTGTAGCAATGACCTCATCAATCACGTGATTTTAAGTACATGCCTGTATCCCTCATTTCTAATGGAAGGCAGCTCAAACTTTGACAGGTACGGTTATTGGATCCCCATGGATCACTTAGTGGTGATGTCATAATGATGACGTCATTAATCACAACATTTTAGTACATGGCTCAAACTTTGACAGGCATGGTACAAATGTACATTTATTGGGTCCCCATGAATCAGTACAAATGTATGTATATTTTATGCACAGAAAACAAAAAGGATGCACAGTTTTCTGCCACAATGCATCCCTGGGCCACACAAAATTTTGGAAAGATGCCATCTTGGATTCAAAAGCTGAGAGGACCCTGGGGAAGAGGTTGGACCAGGAGAGACTGGGTCGAATCCAGACTTCTTTGCAGCCAAGCTGTTTACTTGTTTCTTTCTGCTATTTTGTGTGTTTAGTCCATGATCTGCTTGTTCTTTTGTTCGATTTGACTCGTGTAAATTATGAATACATCTAAAGAGAAAAAGTTCAATGTGAGAGAAATGAAAAAATGACTTCCACAATCCACAACATTCCAACAGCAAAAATCAAGCTTTGTGTTCCAAATGGCTCAAAGAATTCTCGTAGTTAATATACATGATTGTATAATATCACACAATAAGTCCGTTACTAGAAAAATTATTGCATCACATCTAGACATGCTGGAAAGACGATGTTGCGATATTATGCGAAGGTATGTAAACAAGTCTAATTCAGATTTTGCACTTTTGCACTCTAGTAATATAATTCAAATTTGTACTAATTAAGAGGTTTATAACTGTAAATATGTCAAAATTGATCGTTTCTAAAAAGACAGAAGTTTGTGTGTTTTGGGGGTGTTTGAGAAAAATTCAATAACTAACATTTTCCTTGAATAGTATCACTATATCTCAAAAGAATTTTTTTTTTTTTTTAAACAGTACAGTTTAATGATTTAACAATTGCAAACACACTCTAATGAAGCTTTTGCCTTAAAATGAGCAAAAAGGGTTTTGAGTGTTTTTGACAACATCTATTTATTAAAAACATGTTAGATAATTGAAATTAAAAGGAATTTTTTAAGGAAGGGGAAATATATTTTATAATATTAAGAAATCAGTTAAAAAATATTTCAATTTCATAAATTTATGAACCCTCTGAGCCAAAAGCCAGATTTCATAAATTTATGAACCCTCTGAGCCATAAAGCCAGATTTCATAAATTTATGAACCCTCTGAGCCTTGTGCCAGATTTCATAAATTTATGAACCCTCTGAGCCTTGTGCCAGATTTCATAAATTTATGAACTCTATGAGCCATGTGCCAGATTTCATAAATTTATGAACCCTCTGAGCCTTGTGCAAGATTTCATAAATTTATGAACCCTCTGAGCCATGTGCCAGATTTCATAAATTTATGAACCCCCTGAACCTTGTGCCAGATTTCATAAATTTATGAACCCCCTGAACCTTGTGCCAGATTTCATAAATTTATGAACCCTCTGAGCCATAAAGCCAGATTTCATAAATTTATGAACTCTATGAGCCATGTGCCAGATTTCATAAATTTATGAACCCTCTGAGCCTTGTGCCAGATTTCATAAATTTATGAACCCTGTGAGCCATGTGCCAGATTTCATAAATTTATGAACTCTCTGAGCCATGTGCCAGATTTCATAAATTTATGAACCCTCTGAGCCTTGTGCCAGATTTCATAAATTTATGAACCCCCTGAGCCTTAATTGTGCCAGATTTCATAAATTTATGAACCCTCTGAGCCATAAAGCCAGATTTCATAAATTTATGAACCCTCTGAGCCTTGTGCCAGATTTCATAAATTTATGAACCCTCTGAGCCTTGTGCCAGATTTCATAAATTTATGAACCCTGTGAGCCATGTGCCAGATTTCATAAATTTATGAACCCTGTGAGCCATGTGCCAGATTTCATAAATTTATGAACTCTCTGAGCCATGTGCCAGATTTCATAAATTTATGAACCCCCTGAGCCTTGTGCCAGATTTCATAAATTTATGAACCCTCTGAGCCTTGTGCCAGATTTCATAAATTTATGAACTCTATGAGCCATGTGCCAGATTTCATAAATTTATGAACCCTCTGAGCCTTGTGCCAGATTTCATAAATTTATGAACCCTCTGAGCCTTGTGCCAGATTTCATAAATTTATGAACTCTATGAGCCATGTGCCAGATTTCATAAATTTATGAACCCTCTGAGCCTTGTGCCAGATTTCATAAATTTATGAACCCTCTGAGCCATGTGCCAGATTTCATAAATTTATGAACTCTCTGAGCCTTGTGCCAGATTTCATAAATTTATGAACCCTCTGAGCCATAAGTCAGATTTCATAAATTTATGAACCCTCTGAGCCATGTGCCAGATTTCATAAATTTATGAACCCTCTGAGCCATAAGCCAAATTTCATAAATTTATGAACTCTCTGAACCACGTGCCAGATTTCATTCATAAACTTATGAACCCTCTGAGCCATGTGCCAGATTTCATTCATAAATTTATGAACCTATACTATCGTACATGATCTCAAGACCAGAGTTTCCCGATTAATAATTATTACCTATCAAAACTTAAAATATCAGACATTTAAAAAAGGTCTAATCTACATGTACCAAATAACTTATCAAGAAACAATTCGATTCAACTGGCCATTTAACTCCTATCAATTGGATGAATCACTGTCCCCTGGATATGGTGCGATAATTTGGTTTTGTGCTTTTAAAAACCCCTAAAAACGCATCCACTTATAAAATGTGGTTCATCCTGTTTAGCGTGCTAGCTATACACTTTTGAACATTGACCGAGGTCTGCATGGTTGATATTCGAAATGAAATCCCTCGTGATATGTATGATCATGTACGTTCTCTCTGTCAAAATACGGAATAGATTTGAACTCCCAGCGTGTATAAGCTCAAATCATGATTACGAACGTTAAACGACACGGGCAAACGAGCATCTTTTGATCGAGTTTCCTTCAAGGTCATCCGGCCCGTACGATATTAAGAGCCCGTACAAGGTTTGATATTAGTATTCCTCTACGTTGTACGGAAACTTCGGCATGTTTATATCATGTTAAGTACTCTAGTTTTAGAAAGGTGAATTAAAGCTATGTAGATTCGCTTCAGTACATGTAAATATTTATGGCGCCAATTCTCCAAGCCTCGGCCTCAATCTTAACTGACCGGTATTCCCCCTCTGATGCTACGCGAATAACGCGATATATTCGAATTTCTTAATTACCTGTTGTACATCGTAGGTTGTTGTTGTACGTCTTGAGTTAGAACGTCCTTCCGAATACCAGTAACGTATACTTTCGAACGAATACATGCACGCGCCACATTACTCACCGCGGTTGAATCTCCCCCTCTAAAGTTCGACAAGGTTCACTGCACATTATCAAAGGGTTTATTTACATGTCAAGTATTTATGATAAAATTTGCATAATGTCAATCAGCGCAGCTCAACAGGAAACCGGCCACACGATTACGAAACCCGGTAATACATATTTTCGTTATATAACTTATACAATCTGAAATTTTCCGACGAATTCTATGTTCACGCTTTTATTACATCAGCTTTAGATTTCCGAGACATTCACTCACTTGTTATCTTCGCTAATCGTTTGACAGATTTGACCCATTCTGGGTACGTAATTCAACGCTACCGTACTTGCTGTTTAGTTTACCTTTCAACGCCAAAACGAGTGAGCTGGTGAGTGAGCTGGCTCCCTACGTATACAGAAAACTAAAATCTGCGAAGGTTAAACAAAATAATAAAAAAAAAACATTGCGTCCCTGTGAAACTGTTTCCTCTGCAGAACAGTCTTTAGACTGACATCTCCCGGCAGTTAACGGGTTCTAACCGGCATTCACAAAAACAATTAAACAGCGGTAACGGTTATATTTCATTCACTTTTTGTAGAACAGCCTAAACTTTAGACTGAAATCTCTCGGCAATTAACGGCACAAATGAACTGAGACAAAACTCCCGGCGGTAACGGCTAAAATATATCGGCGGTTAACGGCACAAAATACTCCAATACTCTGAAGTCAAATCTCCTGGCGGTACTGACGGGTTCTAACTTAGCCTAAATGTTAGACTGAAATCTCTCGGCAATTAACGGCACTCAAAATACTATGAACTCAAATCTCACGGCTGTAACGGGTTCCCAACTTATTCACTGCCTAATTCACCTATATAGAAAAGCCAAACTTTACTGAGGCTAAAATCTCCCGGCAGTTGGCACAAAACACTATAAAATCAAATCTCCCGGCGGTAACGGGTTCTAACTCATTCTCTCAAAATTTATAGTCAGTAGAAGATTTTTGGGTAGGAGCGTGCCGCGGGAACCTCCAAACCCTGACCCTATCCCAGACCTAAAAATGCCGTTTACCATACCTATCCCAGACTTGAAGCAAAAAATCTATTCCCTATCCCAAACCGAAACCATAGATTCATACTCAATAACGCTACGAAAGCCGTTGTTTTGTTTTAAAATGGTATTTAAAGCTGCAGCGTGGTCGATAGAGCGCTAAGCATGGCCATGGCGTTAACGACAAGTAAATAAAAATCCATACTCTTTCCCAGGCCAAAACCGTAAAAAGGATACCCTATCCCAGACCTCGGCAGCTCAAAATAGGGTAGCGTACATAAATGAGTTTACGGTTACTGCAAAAACATACATACATATAATAACAATGGCATACATAATAAATAAACCCGGCTTTGTTTTCGCCAGGTAAACTCGTTTTCAAAACAAACTTAGCACGAGGCCGCCGTGTGATAAAACTGAATGATAGTAAAGTTAAACCATATCGTAGCATGACTGCAGTAGTTTATTTACCGTAGTCTAGTAGCCCTATGTCATCAGTTATATTCTTCCGCATAGATAGATAGATAGATAGATACTTTATTATGCACAGAATTCAAAAAAGCTAACACTTATTTACATTGAAGCTGTGCGTCTAAGATATAATACAAATACAAACATAACAATAAATACAGACAAGCAATCATATCTAAGATAAAAAACTAACCTAACTACTAATAAGTAACTATATATAATAATAATAATAATAATAATGTTAAACTACTGATAAAATAATAACAATAAACTATAATGATAAACTATAATGATCTGGCAGACGAGTCCAACCAGTAATTGGCGCTGAAGGTTCTGATAGAATGAGAGCTCTTAATGGTTGAACTGAGACTGTTATAAAACTTAGCTGCTGAATAGGCATACACCCTCTCTTCGTCAAGGAAGGCTTTCCAAAGGCGCAGATTTTCACCGTTGAAGATGCCCTTAGCATCTCCATCTTGCCAAGCCTATTGAATTCCACAACATGGAAGTTGACGATATCTGGGATACCGTCGGGGATCTCAACCGAGTGGGGTGCCAGCCACTCTCTCACAGCGTACAGGTGGTTGATACGCGCATACTGGGGCCTTGCACCTTCCTGGTTTTTTATTTTACTTATTTATTTATTTATTTTATTGAATTTGCCACATACATGTAAATAATAATAATAATAATAATAATTACAGAGAAAAAGAAATAGTGGAACTAGAATGATGCGTGACAGGAGACAGTAACAGGACAAAGTCCCAATTGGCAACTGCCCCCTGACATGTATAACTAAGAACTATAAAAGTAGGAAAAACAATAGACAATGACGTAGAGTTATTGCAATAAAACCGTGAAGTAAAAATTGGAAAATAGAGTAAAACAGTCAAACAGACACAAGGAAAAACAATAAAAATAGGGTCAACTAGTGTCTCAGTCTACCAACTATTTCACGGGTTTATTGCAATCGGTCTAACAATAGCAGTAGTAGTAATGAAGTATAAATATAGTGGTATTAAATAGGAGTAAACGTTGTATTACAGCGGTCGGTACGATTGGAGTAAACTGTTGTAATGGCCCAAGAGTCTAGTCTTAAATGAGGTGCAGTTCTTACAGTCCTGCGGAAGAGTGTTCATAGATTTACAGCTCTTGGAAAATAGGAATGTCTAATTAGCAAATTTCCACTGGTTTTCCGTGGTGTGGACTCTTATTTACCACGATTTACGTCATCACATGGTCAAAATTTGTTGTGGACTCACGAGGCGGAGCCAACCAGAGGAAATTTGTTTTTTTACAACAATATTAGAAAACGTACAAGGAAGCGTGACAGCTTTGAAAGAGCCAGCGTTGTCTATAACTTTCTCGCGTCAGCACCGTTGTCTGGACTCTCATTTACCCGGCACCGTACTTCAACCAATCAGATCGCGAGATTACCAGCAGTTGTGGTAAAAAGTAGTTTTGCTTGTGATTTAACTGGATATATAAGTTATTAGGGTCGAAATTACGAGTTGTGTAACTATTAGTATTAGTGACAGGACTGAAGAAATTACTACAATCGATAAACAGTGCCAGATATAAACTTGTACAGAAGAAAAATGTCCCTAAGTTCCTTACGATAATCTAACGCATCGGGCAGAATCAGGCGACATTACTTAGTCACGTGACACGATCAAGCGCGCTGGATTTAAATTTCTGCTCCAGCGCACATGCCAAATAACAAAGAAAACTGCCTCAAACTGGTCTATGCCCTGAAAATATTGCCAATTTTGGGGTTTAAAAACTGATATCCACAAAAATGTAAACACGGGATTTTAAAGTAGGGATGTTACGCTGCAATTTCCACTAATTTGGGGGTAGATTAAGTGGAATCTGCTGCCATTAAATAAAGGCTGAAGTTTGGGTTATTTCAGGTCGAAAACGTATGGAAAGCGTTCTCATTTGCTATTCAGGACTTATTTTCTCACGAAGTCTAATATCATTAAAAATTGTAAAAACGGGAAAATATTATTTTATAACTTATCTGTTATCGAGCGTTCTTTTATCGAAATCCGTTAAATATTTCTGCCATTAAAGTTTAAAAGTATTTCTAGCAGTGAAATTGTCCTTAATGCTTGCATATTAATCGACCTTTCAAAACTCCCGGGAGACCGGCAAGCTATAATAAGCTCCGCCTCCTGGGTTAAAATAGAAGAGACCGAAACAAAGGGGCGGCAGTGGAAAATTAGTCAATCGAGTTGGATAATCATATCAGCGCCTGGTAAGCGCCTGGCTTTTGAATTTGACAAAACTGCAATAACAAATGCCAAAGAACTACATCAAAAAGTAAAGACGCATCAAGAGAAACTTTCCATTCGAATTTTATTCTCTATATCACTGTTAGTGTTGTAATTAGAATTACAATGTGATATAAAAAGGAAAATATTTTCACCGATAACGGACTTTTTATTTATTACTCTTTCTACACCAGCGTTATTTGTCTTACGCGGTTTGTAGCGTAGTGAATCCTACAGAATACAAACTATACTTTCTTCAGGAAAACTCGAAATCATCCCGATTCTTGAAAAATAACAATCCTGGATTCGGTAAGCGTTTTCACTAGAAGAAAATACCGGGCACTTATGAAACGATTTTGACAAAAAATTTCGGCCCGAATTTTGTATTTATCGCGCTGAGTTATAGATTTTTGCTTGCCTTCACCAATTCTTAAAATTTCTTTAGAAAGCTCGAGACTACACAAATCTGGGATACACCGTTAAACACTAGAAAACTATATCGGAATTCACGTTCCCACTTCCAATCCCGGATTCGTTTTTATCGCGCATTCATCGAAAAGTATCCATGTGTTAGGACTAGCTTCTGATCAGTATTATAGTTAAGCGGCACTTTGCCTTTGGTATAAAACCAACGCGCTTTGTGAAATGACAAAACTTCAACGAAGAAAACAAGTTCAGAAATCAAGAGCGCGTCACAAGCGATTAAACAGACGGATTGTTTATGTCTTAAGCTTTAAAACGAGATCTTTTCCCACGATTATGTGTGGCCTAGAAGCGAACTGTTCCGAGAAATTATTTTCGGCTCGAGTTGCGATTCTTTTACTGATATCTAGACTTCTAAGTGGTCAGATAAGCTTCAATTATATCTTATTTTAAAGCTACAAAAGTACATACATCTGTTTCTAAACCTTTAGGTCAGTGATGCGAACTTCTGAATATGATCGTTATTTTATGTTTAGTAAAGTGCTGTGATCTGAACCAACTCGTATTTTGACTTTAAAGCTACAAAATTACAGAACTGTTTCCACGCAGTTTTATGATGCGCTCTCAAAGTGAGTGATCATGACTTTTCGTGTTTAAGAAAGCGCTTTGGTCAAGAGTTAAAAAAACTTTTATAGCTTGTATGGAGTTTGAAATGTTTGGCTTGGATAGCTCGTGCGAACAATGCCGAGGTTCACTTTTATTTAACTAGTTTCACAAATATGGCACTAAAATAAAGATTGCTGAATTTGACTTAGGCTTTTCGAATAAGCTCTAAATAGAGACATTATACTCCATTTTAATTTTGACATGAGTCAAACCTCGAACGCAAACGAAATAGGTTTGGAACTCTTCGCGCGATAAAACTTATAACCCAAGTAGCCACGGCAATCTGATTTTGCGGTGATCTTTTACTGTAACCGAGTTTACCTATTTACCCAAGGTCTATTGAAATCTCTTAAAGAGCTTTGGGATTTCAGTTAGTCCCATGATAAGATAGATGACAGTGATTGACAGGCCCAAGAGCAAGTATGGGAATGAGATATTCCCAGAAGGATTCCCTAGCAGCCAATCACAAGCGCTTTGCTGAATATCTAATAAGGCGTATCATAATTATTCATATCTCACGGATGCGATTAAATGTCGCCTAAAACAATGGGATTCTACCCGATGGGTAATAAGTCAAGTGATGTAAGCCTGTCCACATAGGAGACATTTCGTGGTGGATAGTTCATGATGAATTTGGTTCACTTCAGTTCGTTTGTTTCTCGGTGTGACAGGTCCGGATCAGCTTTATCAGGTCTTGGTACATGTAGGTCTTCGCACCAGTTTTTTTAATTGCCGTTAATAAACGCGAAAACAACTGGTCGACATCGATGTGCGTGTGACCAACTGGGAGAAAGCAAGCTTCAATCTGAAATAGAAAATTTAAACTTTCGAATTACGTTGAAAAAGAAAGCCCATACTAAGAAGGGCGCATTCTTTTGTAATATAGCGAAAATCGAAGTTCTTTCACTAGTAAACAAATCCAAAATACTTCCAAAAGGACGTGCTAAACATAGCAACAATTTTTTATATCCTAAAACAGTGATTTGTGTAGGATTTCGTTGTATTCCGTTTTCGGATTACACGGAATAGGTACCAAAAGAATGCGCCCAAAGTAAACAACTAATTTTCGTATTATAGAAATAATCTCTTTATTTTAGCTCAAGCACCGCAACACTCAAACGATAATTTTTGTTACTTTAAACCTCTTGTATTCCCTTTATTTCATCAGCTTTACATGTTTTTGTTGAACAATTTTACGTTATGTATGGTAAAGGCTACTCAAGCGTGTTACCTGTGAAAAAATATCTAACGCTTTCGTCATTACTGTTATATATAAAAAAAAAACCGCACGATTACTCAACTTCTCGAATACTTCAGTTTCCCCCAAGTACGCAAGGTAAGCAAACACGTACTGGTTTTTGTTCTCTTTGTACGTGTTGTCAAGCTGGATGTATATGACGTTCGGCACAAAATCTCTGTGCACCCCAGTAGTGTCTACAATACAAAGTTTAGGATATTAAATTTGTAAAACCTTTTCTTTGTTGCTCTTTGCTAATATTTTTAATTCGTATTTCAACACCTGTAAAATGGCCAAAGGTTATTTAAACTAACCTGTATAATGATGTTGATCGTCATATTTGAATCGTGTGGGTGTTGTTGATAGTCCGGGGCCGGGTTGTTCAAAGCCCGATTAGTGTTAATCCTGGATTAACTCTGCACAAAACCTATTGGTTGTCATGGAAATTAACCCTGGATTAGCACTAATCGGGCTTTGAACAACCCGGCCCCGGACATAATTGGGTGAATTATCCGTGAACTATCGCACCGAAGACATGGACCCGTTAGGCCCTGTTTATATGAAGGAAAGTTGGCTCGGGGGGGAGGGTCACCCTCCCTCCCGAGCCAACTTTACCGAGCGTTTATATGGAAGAAAAGTTGTCCCGGGTGCCCGAGACAACTTTGTCTTGAGCGAGTCTGGGCACGTAATATTGGATTACGCATGCTCTGTGTGTCCCGAGTTGGCCCGGTTAGGCGAGCCAAAGTGTTTATATGAGAAAAAGTTGGCTCGCCCCCCAGGGTCACCCTACCTTGTGAACCGAGTGCCTCGGGGAGGAGGGTCACCCCCCCCCCCCCCCCCCCCGGAGCCAAGTTTGCGGTTTCTCATGTAGACGGTTGACTTCGTTTTATAAAGAAATGTATGAAAAGTTGGCTCGCCCAGGGTAGCTCGGGGGGGAGGGTGACCCTCCCCCCCGAGCCAACTTTCCTTCATATAAACAGGGCCTTAGACGCCAAGTTTTCTTCACAGAACTGTGTCCCACTTAGTAAATGGAATCTCCGTTTTGTTCTGGTCCATAATGCATGTCGTCTATAGCAACAGGAAAAAAATATGCGGCTAGTGGTGTGCTGCCGAGGACCTGCTTTGGTACGATGTCCTTTCTCTTCTGAAATTATAAAAACAAAACAAGAATATTAGTGTGTCAATACACACTTATGCATAGGGTCTATTGAATAGGACTACATATGAAATGCATATCTACTACCTTCGTTATCCCTTTATTGTTTATAAAACGAGTACTTAATTTTAAAAAACTACCATCGATTTTGTTTATAATTTAATTTCTAATAATTACGTATTTTGGTAGGTACTGCTAACATATTCTTTAACTCCTAATCGGTCCAGGTACAACAACAGCAAACGCTAAAAAGCACACAAAACAGAATCGGGAAATGTTGATTCATATGTGAGAAATATCTGTTAGCATTCTGTTAGTTTTCTTTCTTTCGTAAACTCTGCCCTTCTTCAACTGATCTGTGGTAGATCCTTTATGGTGGAGCAAGTGTCACATTTGCCAAATCTATTCTACTATCAAACAAACACGAGTTTAGTTCACATGTGTACGAAATTAATGGAGCTATTAAAATAGCGGAGCCCGTGCGACAGATTGCGGATGTAAACTCACGCTGCATGATCTGTATAGTAGTTTTTGCACGCGCGCGCGAGAAAAAAACTTTTGCTTATGGCATCAGCGCCGCTCGAGCTCTCCCGTAAAACAAATCTGATCTTCTTTAATTACAATGGAATTAGCGCTCATTTAAATACCAACAGTACCCATTCAGAAGTAGGTGTAGTTTACGAATCCAAATTAAAATATTCATTTAGAATGACTCGACATTCAAGGATTTGAGATCCATAACTTTAATGAACAATTAGAAGGCGTTTGTCAAGCTATGAAATCGAGAGTTTTTCAAATTATATCCGGTTTGGCCGCGAGACCACTATATAACTTTAAGAGAAACTCACGTGTTCCGTAAAACGGTGGAAACCTGTCTGTATTTGCGCCATTTTATCACTACAGTACCCCTGGCGAATTTACAAATCCTTTTCAAATCAGCTTATATTGTTCTAATCAGCATTGTGAATAGGTATTATATCATCCGTTCTTACCTTTGGAATTTTAACGTGAGGAAAATGATTATTCCAAGTCATATAAAATGTTGCTTCCGAACAGGAAGGCACTCCCTCTGCTTCTAGGTTTTGCCGTCATTTCAAGATAGACGTCACTCTTTGTTGTTGTTGACGACATGCAAATGTCAATTTGTTGTATTTGGCATGAAGTCGCAGCTTTGCGAGAAATATTCCCCTAAGGCTAAGTATTTCAGCACGCTGTCTGTTGCATCTGAATAGGGAATATACCCAAATGATCCATGTTCCGAAGTCTGTCTTCCCCGAAGATACTCAGATTTTAACCTCCTCGTCGTAATTCCGAGAGTTTGGGTCCACGCTGACCAACATATACAATTACTCCTGATATGGTAAACTTGCCCTCTTCAGGTTGGTTTGTGCTTCGCCAGTTTAAAATTATCGTTCTCTGTAAGTCGTAGCTCGGGTGATGCTGAAAAAAGTGACTTCTGGCGTTTTTGAGTTGTCGAAGGTTTAATGTTTTTAAACATCCTTCTTTGCAGAAATTCCCGCCAACTAGATCTTTTGGTGTTTTCACGGTTGATCTGTGTTTACCTAAAGTATATAAGACGACAGATTGTAGATATTAGAGCAAAGGCAACACCTTCCCTGCAGTTATTTAAACTGACCCTGAATAATGCTGCGAACCCAGGCCTCGCCCATAACAGACCGGCGCTTAACCGTTTGGCTTGTGGCTAACAGAAGAACTGAAGTTTAACGTTGATTTGCTCTGAGTGTCGTTGAACACCATTATATGGAGGTAGAAAAAAGAGCAGCAAAACGGTACCTCCCGTTTCCCTTTCTGCTGTTTAGCTTATTTCCGACGGAGGCCGAATAGCGCAGCCAAACCCGCGAATTCACCGTTGAAAAGTTAACAAGAAAAAAAAAACTCGATACTTATTATTATAATTATTATTATTAAAATCTTTATCCACGGTAGCTACATTCAGTGATGAAAAACAATCGCAGAAGTGAAATGGTTTTCAAGTAGGCCGTGCACTAAATTTAACTACAAATTACAATAATTAATACTATTAATACTTTAATTTACTCTAATCTACCTAATAAAGAAAACAACTGTTATAAAACTAACTCTGTTTCTTAGAGACCATATATAATATACTCATAAGTAGATCCACTTAATGTACTACCCTGCTACTAACCTCTAGTTCTAGTGCGGTCCAGTTCTTGCGGTGTCGAATCACTGGAATCACCTCCCTGATCATCTTGAGTTTCTTCCCTGACAGTTTCAACACTCAGAACTTCTCTGCTTTGTGCTCTAAACGCCAGTTCACCCTCGTTAGAGGAATCAGACTGTCTCGACCGTTACTTCGCTTTTTAAAATCTTTTTAGGTACTTTGTAAAAAGTTGGCCGAATGATCTCGCCTATATATTTTCCGAGTCTGTAGAACTTGGAAGCTCTTTCTTATCGGACTTCAAAATAAGTTCTCCACTGTCCGAATCCTCCGGTTCACGCGGTGAGTTTTTACTCGGACGTTTCCTGCGTGGTACTGGAGTCGATGTAAGGCCTGGTTGGCAATCATTTTTCGTCAAGCAGGCTACAAGCTTGCTTTTTCTGAGCTACTAGCGCGCTGCGGCTCTTTTGAGCTATATACAAGCAAAATGACATCGGATTTCGAGGGAGTGTGGTCTCAAGCATACTACCGAAAGCTCAGTACTAGCACGGCTCTCACGCAGTCGCTATAACTAAAGGATATCAGTGGCGGATCCAGGATTTGAAAAAGGGGGGTGACTATTTTGACCGGTACAGTTTCTGGTGCGAAATTTCTTACAAAATTTGAACGAATGTATTTTATTTTTACGAATTCTTATACAGAATTTGTTTTTAGCCCAAAGGGGGGGGGGGGGGGGGGGTGACATGTCACCCCCGTAACCACCCCTGGATCCGCCACTGGATATATAGCACACACTTTCTAGCTCAGCCATGACCACAACCTTTGTTAGCTCTGGCAAGCATGCTAAAGCTCAGGTGAGACCACAGCCTATGTTCTATTGAAGCATTTTAGTTCGGCTCATGGAAAGTTCGGCGTTTGGACTAGGCCTAAGCTAAGGAACCAAATATCATTTTTATAGCATGCTCTCCCAGGAAATAATATCCTGCTTAGGAGCTTCGCTAATTAAAGAAAAGTGAAAGACATTGCATGCTAGGCCTTGAAAACATATCGTCATACAGTCAACTCTCGCTTTGCTGACACCCGATATTCCGGTACACCTTGTTATTATACGAACAGGAGCTGAAGTCTCGGCAAAAGTTTTTTTTAATACAGAAGATTGTCTGAAAATAGCTCCCACTATTACGGACTCTCGCTATTACGGACAACACACTTGGTCCCGAGGGTGTCCGTTATAACGGGAGTTTATTGTATATAGCATGCCTCCCTGGGAAAAATACCGCTTAGGAGCTTCACAACATGGGCTAAACTAACAAAAAAGTCATATGTATATATTGACAAGTCTATAAGCGGAGCTCTTGAACCTGTGCAAGCCATGACAGCAATTATTTCTTTTTTGGGGCTGATCTTTCTTACGTATTCCGTTTTGTGTAAAGAATCTTAACGGAACTCATGCAACTCTCATTACTCTAGTCACGGTGTCAACTCCCGAGGTTAATAAATTACAGAGAACGACTATACGTTTATTTCAAGATGACTGTGCTACTTTTGTTGAAAAAGAGATTTTAAAATGTTAAAAAGAAGAAAAAAATGACAACTATAACGAAGAAAAACAAACATGGTCAAAAAAGGAAAACGCTTCTAAACGGAGACTCTAACCGGCCCTTAGAACTCCCGCGCGAAAACCTTAACCATTAATAATAAAATATTACTGTAATGTAATAATGTGTGTATTTATGTAGCGCATATCATACTATGTGGATAAGCAGCCACGCACTTTACATTCATGAGTGTAACATTGCGCCATAGAAGCCAGTCGAAACCTTAGCTGGTTTCAAAATAACGATATTAGACGGGGCATACTTTGGCGAGCGCACGGGCGGACGAGGCGTGAAATTGTTTGGCTTGCATGGGTTATCTTTTTTTCCTTCTGATTTTTTCTTTTCTATGTGCTTTACAAGTGTGCTGACAATTCGTCAGTGGAGGTCGGACTGCTATTACGGCGATATGAGCAGCCACCACGCACTTTACATTCATGAGTGTAACCATTGCGCCATAGAAGCCAGTCGAAACCCTAGCTGGGTTCAAAATAACGATATTAGACGGGGCATACTTTGGCGAGCGCACGGGCGGACGAGGCGTGAAATTGTTTGGCTTGCATGGGTTATCTTTTTTTTCTGATTTTTTTTCTTTCTTTTTTCCTTATTGATTTCCTATGTTTTTTTAGCTCCGCTATTAGACATTGTATGCTCTCACATATAGCATGCTCTCCTGTGAAAAAAAAATACCGCTTAGGAGTTTCACTTCTTCACAACCTAGGCTAAACTAACGAAAAAGTAAGACATAGCATGCTCTCCCATGAAAAAAATACCGCTTAGGAGCTTCACAACGTAGGCTAAACTTGTGGAGCTCCTCGGCCAGCGAAGAGCTCCGCTATTAGACATTGTATGCTCTCACATATAGCTCCTCTCCCGGGAAAAATACCGCTAAGGAGCTTCACAACGTAGGCTAAACTAACGAAGAAGTATTAGACATTGTATGCTCTCACATATAGCTCAGTTGCTCTCCCGGGAAAAATACCGCTAAGGAGCTTCACAACGTAGGCTAAATATTATACATTGTATGCTCTCACATATAGCATGCTCTCCCGTGAAAACAAATACCGCTTTGGAACTTCACAACGTGGGCTAAACTAACGTAGTAACGAAAACATATTAGACATTGCATGTATGCTTATGAGCTTGACAAGACACTTATCCTAGGCCTAGAGATATCAAACGAGATCTTACATACACTTTATTTCGATAATCAGTAAACATCGTAAATAAGCAGTCCGAAATAATTCACTGACGGGATATGTCAGTAATATGTAAAGCGCCATGAGACTGTGGTGATATGGCGCTATATAAATATGGCCATTGTTATTATTTGTATTACTTTGATTTGGTTCTTTTTTATTTATTGTTAAATAGAAAAGAAAAAAAGAAAAAGAATTGAGTTAATAAAAAATTCCCCTAGACCACAGCACATGAGTACACCAAGGGCACCCAACGAAGTTTTCGGTTAAAAAGCTGTTCGGGAGACTAAGTTAGCCTAAAACTTTCGGATTTGAAAAAATTGTCCCTAGAAAATTGTTTTCTGAACTACTGGCTAGAAAAGTTATTTTCAATCCCTAGAAAATTATAGAAGAAAAAGGGAAACTAAAAGGTTTCCCCTAAAATATTCGTACGTCCCAATTCGTCTGATCAATAGAGTCAGAACAACACATTTTCATTCCCTAAGAATTAGGTAAAGGAAAAAAGAATTCCTAAAAATTCGTACCTCCACAAAACTTTGCAACATGAAGTTACTTGGGCTAGAAAATTCTTGTTTCTGTTCCAGACTACTAACAAATTCGTAGCCTGGGAATATTTTGCCATAGTATTTTCGGTTGACGCGATTTCCACCGAGAAAATCCGAACAGCAAATAGCGTTCTAGAATACGTCAAAAGACATAGTAGGCACCTTAAAATGGCTAGATAAGCTGCAGACAACTGGTTTCAAACGAATTTCAAAAAGTACTCGTTGGGTGCCCTTGGTACACCCTCTGACGTGACCTACAAGGTGAGCCACGACCTCACTTTTGTAATAGCCTTCATTTGTAAACATGGCCTTCCATCGAATGTCGGGGCGCCCTTACGGGTATTTGTAGACTTACTCCAAGTCGAACTCGCTGAGTCACTGGATAAGCGATTACTGGGTCAAAAAGCGAGCGCGAGAATCGAAGCGAGAGGCGAGTTCGACTTGTTCACTTGCAGGAAATTAAATCGGGGGATTATGTTTTGGCGCGAAAACACATTTCAGGGGCGGAGCTTTTGACAAACTCTTTCTGAGTACAATCAAATTGTAAATGTACCACATCCGTACCGTATCCACGGTCGACTGACTTGACACGTCAACATACAATGCCTGAAGAATTGACGCTTTGTGATTGGGCAAATCTCAGTACGTCTTAAGCCACGCCTCCGGTTGAAAGATCAACCGGTAAATTTGGCGCGCTGCAAGTGGGAAAAGCCTTCGTGCGGGGGGCTAAGAAGGACTTTGAGAAAGTCTAGGGTATTTGTTGTTCCGAGATCTAGAGAACTCAGAGAACTCTGGAGAGAACTCGTTCGGTGCCTTTACTTGACTGCATGGGTGGACAGTTACCAGGACCCAAAGCCACAACAAATACCGCCGTGTATGGATATATAACTTCAGTTTTACCGGTAAACTGCTACCCATACATAGTGTATAAAAACTGGTCCGGGGATTGTAATATCACCATAAAGTGATCCTTGAGATAGAGGAATAAGAACAACTTTTCATTGATATGAATAAATGAATCGCGCAGTTCGATGCAATAGTAAGCGGATAGTATTTCAAGTTAATTACATACGTTCAGGCAGGGACCGAGGCCGATCTTCACGAATCTTTATATGGCCGATTTATATTTAGAGCCGATCGTCAATACTTGTCGGGGAGATGTAACGCATTGATTGTGTTGTAGGTCTAATTTGGAACAAATTGGGAAATCGGTATAATAAATGCAAATTTTCCCAAATCTTTGTTTCCACGACTTGACTTTATGGCATATGGCTGCTTTATGTCAAAGAGCTGTCTATATGGTTTTAGCCGGTTCGTGATTCTCGACCCTGGAGATTCTGAAACTGAACCAGGCCAGGCGTTTGTGGGAACGAGTAGTGGATTTCTTGACACACCGAAGACTGCAGATTGCAGTCTTCTTGGCTTTTCGGCACCGGTACGGCCCAGAGAATGAGATCTACAAAGAGGTTGAAACGTTGCTTGCCAAAACTTTGAGACCTTTAATATTTGACGGGTGCGTGTTCTATATGCATAAGTTGAAGTTTAGAAATAAATGCTGCGTAATTGTACGCATTTTGTTAGCCGCTTGCATTTCTAGCGTTTATTCCCCGCTATTAATTGTGGAAGTGGAAAATAAAAACGGCGCAGCAGTTCGCGAGCGGTAGGATTCTGTGTTTATATCCAACCCAGGTTTGTTTAATGTCAAAGAACTGTCTACACGCACCGGAAGTGTAAGATCAAAGGCTCTTTGATGATTTTCAACTGAACGTAACATGAGCCAAGGCCGAAGATTCCGGCAGTTAATTTAGTCAAGCATTTTCTTCCCAGTCGAGCAGCTTGGGCTATTAACTCAAGGAAAACTCAAGTAACACACAAGTATAGTAACCCTTGAGGCCTACGTCGAGTATTTAGAAAATAAGAGTGAAGAGTCGGCTGGTTTCCCAGGCTAGAGGACTACGAGATTGTAAACATTGTGCACTAAACGTACGTACTGATACAAAATTCGCGCCAATTTCTATCTTCGACAAAAGGTCAAGATCTAGACGTACTGAAATCTCAAGGATTGTTTATCTGTGATCTCTCTTATATCATTCGTGGAATTTATTTAGACCACTCCAAGAAAATATTATTAATGCAGTAACAACAAGCACATGGACAACGCAATGTCAAACTGCACATGGCGGTGATCAAAATCCCGGCGGGACTAGAATAAAACGGTTGAGTTGTTGATCGTAAGGAAATTCAACTCTGCTGCAGGAGTATGCGGATAGAAGATATGATGATACGATGAGGGACTTTACTGCTTTTATCGGAGCTGGCAGGTTGGTTTATTTACAATTATTTATACTGTCTGAGACACGTTAATGTTAGGCGCCTGTTGTATCACATGCGCTGCTAACATGTAAGTTCATGTGTCACGTTTTCCAGCTTCATAAATATTATATGGCACATGTATTAGTTCAGACGAACCTTAACTCATATCATCTGGGTATCATGTACGAGCTTCGACTTTGGAGAGACTTTATATTTATAATTCAATGGCTTAACCAGACGGCCTAGCTAGGTTATATTCGTCGATCCAAATTATTTATGTATAGAGGTTTTACATTCTCGTAATATTTATAGTATCGTAATTTCTGTATTTTTATTCCGAATTTGGAGGGCTGCCGAAGTTTCAGAAATGTATGAAATGATAACAGACAGCTTTTTAAACAAATCTTGCACACGCTCAGAAATCTTGAATGAAACCTGGTACATGGCTCAGAGAGTTCATAAATTTATTAAATCTGGCACATGGCTCAGAGAGTTCATAAATTTATGAAATCTGGCACATGGCTCAGAGAGTTCATAAATTTATGAAATCTGGCTTATGGCTCAGAGGGTTCATAAATTTATGAAATCTGGCTTATGGCTCAGAGAGTTCATAAATTTATGAAATCTGGCACAAGGCTCAGAAGGTTCATAAATTTATGAAATCTGGCTTGTGGCTCAGAGAGTTCATAAATTTATGAAATCTGGCTTATGGCTCAGAGGGTTCATAAATTTATGAAATCTGGCTTATGGCTCAGAGAGTTCATAAATTTATGAAATCTGGCACAAGGCTCAGAAGGTTCATAAATTTATGAAATCTGGCTTGTGGCTCAGAGAGTTCATAAATTTATGAAATCTGGCTTATGGCTCAGACGGTTCATAAATTTATGAAATCTGGCTTATGGCTCAGAGAGTTCATAAATTTATGAAATCTGGCTTATGGCTCAGACGGTTCATAAATTTATGAAATCTGGCTTATGGCTCAGAGAGTTCATAAATTTATGAAATCTGGCTTATGGCTCAGCTAGGGTTCATAAATTTATGAACTCTGGCTTATGGCTCAGAGGGTTCATAAATTTATGAAATCTGGCTTATGGCTCAGAGGGTTCATAAATTTATGAAATCTGGCTTATGGCTCAGAGGGTTCATAAATTTATGAAATCTGGCTTATGGCTCAGAGAGTTCATAAATTTATGAAATCTGGCTTATGGCTCAGCTAGGGTTCATAAATTTATGAACTCTGGCTTATGGCTCAGAGGGTTCATAAATTTATGAAATCTGGCTTATGGCTCAGAGGGTTCATAAATTTATGAAATCTGGCTTATGGCTCAGAGGGTTCATAAATTTATGAAATCTGGCTTATGGCTCAGAGAGTTCATAAATTTATGAAATCTGGCTTATGGCTCAGCTAGGGTTCATAAATTTATGAACTCTGGCTTATGGCTCAGAGGGTTCATAAATTTATGAAATCTGGCTTATGGCTCAGAGGGTTCATAAATTTATGAACTCTGGCTTATGGCTCAGTTAGGGTTCATAAATTTATGAAATCTGGCTTATGGCTCAGAGAGTTCATAAATTTATGAAATCTGGCTTATGGCTCAGAGGGTTCATAAATTTATGAAATCTGGCTTATGGCTCAGAGGGTTCATAAATTTATGAAATCTGGCTTATGGCTCAGAGGGTTCATAAATTTATGAAATCTGGCTTATGGCTCAGAGAGTTCATAAATTTATGAAATCTGGCTTATGGCTCAGAGGGTTCATAAATTTATGAACTCTGGCTTATGGCTCAGAGGGTTCATAAATTTATGAAATCTGGCACATGGCTCAGAGGGTTCATCAATTTATGAAATCTGGCTTATGGCTCAGAGGGTTCATAAATTTATGAAATCTGGCACACGGCTCGGAGGTTTGCACACGGCTGAGAAAGTTCATAAATTTATGAAAAATATATAAATTGTTGGGGTCTTGCTTTGAGTTTCAGAAAATATGTCCAAATTGTGTGATTTCACAAAACTATTCATTCTTAAATCTTTTTATGCTTCATTTCTGTACTTTTGAGAAAACAGAAATGTTTGAATGATAAGTTCAATCATAATTATTACAGAAAGTATATGGAAGTAATGTTACAACAGGAAAGTTGACAAAGTTTTACTTAAGGATCCTGTTTTTGGTGATATTCCTTCTGTGTACCTGGCACTCGATCTCCACAGTTTATTAAAAAATGGTAAAATATCATAATTTTATTCTAGAAATATTTGTAGAGAAAAACAAAATAGCATTTTTTAACATTAATTTTCCTCAGTCAAAATGTAGAAAAACTGATTTTTAGAAAACGCTCAATTTTATGTGAATTGTAATATTTGTGAGCATGAAACTGTAATCCTAGAATAGGAAAATGCCATTTTTTAAAGAAACTAAAATTAAGCATTTCTTTGAAAACATTAAAAATACAAAATATCAAATAATGTTTGGTTGACCAACTTCAAATTTAATTTCAGAATGCTGAAAAATGGTAAAACAAGATCTTTGAAAATCAGACAATAATAAAAATCGGTGATTTCATAATAACCATAGGTAAACACTGAGAAAAAAGCACGTTTTAGTGAAAATATATCACAAAAATTCAGGGGTGCAAAACTGCAAAATCTAAATTATACTTGTTGTATGGCTTCAAAGTCAGAGCTATAACAGGGATCGCTGGACTCTTTCACTATGGAGAAAAGCCCATTTGTTTTGGCGATTGTTTCGTTTCTTCGATTTTCACGAATTTCGAGGAGCTGAAAATCGGCTCAAAAAACCTTCCCATTCGCACTTGAAATCAAGAGCAAACACAAAATAACCACTCAGTCGTTACAGTACCTTGTTTAATCTTTCCAACCAGCAGGTTTGTTTTCACAAAACACACCAAGCGACGGTGAACCACGCCGATGTTTGCACTGCTTTTCACTGCATTTCACTCATTTTCCTGCTCCCACCTCCGATTGCATGCTGGGTAATGGACAAATATTCCACAAGGGATCTCCCCCTCTGGGACTCCGGTAGGGTTTTTTTTATAAGTCTTTTACCCCTACAACCAAGAGCGGTGATTTGGACTCAAGCCGTTGCTTTAAAGTGACAAAAACACATCCTAATAGGTTGAGCAGGGGTAAAAGAATGCCAACTGCAGGATTCCAAGGATTTCATTGAAGATTTTTTTCCTGTGTCTCAAAGCACAAACACAACGGAAAAACCCTGTGAAATCCCCTCACAAAGCCTACTAGAAGCAAACCAAGTACTTTTCAGCCATCCTCAGACTTAATGATGTCTTCAAGCTCTCTGACAGTGGCATATTTCTCCAAAATTAGAGCACATTTCATTAGAAACCCTACCGAAGCAGCCATACCTACCATCAACGAGTGAACAGAATTCTCCCAAATGGCATTGTGGGAAAAGTTTGAGCCCTCGGCTTAAAAAGTCAGCAGTATTTCACTAGCCCGGGCTAGCTAAACTTGAACTGAGGGGAGAGGGTTGAGTTAGCACTCAGGATTTCAACAATTGAGCTCACACACGATCGGACGACAAAGAGTTAAGCCATAATTAGTTCTGATTGTATAGTTATTAACACATTTTTAATTTTTACTTGTATTGTAAAGTGCTTAGAACAGAAATGTATAAGGGGTTAGCGCTATATAAATATTATTATTATGTATAAAGCTGAACAAATTATAAGTGGTTGTGGAAATACTACAGTCAGTCTACTAGGCTGAGGGGACCCTTAAAATAGAAAGGACCCCCATTTACATTTTGTAACTGAAGAAGGGGTCCTAGTGACCCTTAGTAGGAACTCTGGCTTTATAGTGGTGATGTTGTACATGTAACAATGATGTCATCAGTCACATGGTTTTATAGGCTACACATAATTGACCTTTGAGAACACACTAAAATACACTTTGCATCCACACGTTCGCCATTGCAGCACTGTTTTTTAACATACTTGTAAACTTATAAATGCATGACATACATAATCAAGTAGCTCCTATAAACATCATCAATATCCATACAGGACTCAGTCAACAATAAATGATAACTTTTTTATTGAATACTCAAGAACAGGTAAACTGGGAAAATCTTTCTCAAGAATTGGTGCACATATCTGGAATAGTCCACCATCATTCGTGAAATCTCAATTTAAACTAAAAATCAAGGAGACACTTTGAATATTCTGCAAAATGATGATACCTACAGTACCACCTTGACCTAACCTCCAATGCGTTCGCGTTTACTCAAAAATTAAATGCATCCATGCATTAACTCGGTATTTGTTTACTTTGAGCAAACCCAGCGAACACACATCAAATACACATGAAATACGAGGCACATACATGTAAACATGGAGCACATACAAACAATACAATCATGCAAGGCCAAAATGAATGCAGCAAACATCGTAGCGAACTCCACAACTCAAACTTGCCTAAAACATAAAGTAACAGTCTAGGAGTTTTAAAGCGTTTTTTAGAAAAGTGTTACTTTAATGAAAACATTGCTGATCACCATCATTTCTGGAGTTTTGCTCACAGGAAGAATTGAAAGCATGTACAAAAATTTTCAAAACCCAGCGTAACACAAACGTCAAAGCAAAGATCAACTTTTATTTGCAAACGTTCGCCTCTCTTTCAACATCTTTCCTTCCCATCTACAAAATGTACCAGTATTCTTTGACACCTTGAAGCACCTCTTGTATCATTTGAAACCAGGTTTATTAAACATTTCTACGCATAAACTGAAATACAGTGAACAACAAGCGAACGAGTCTTTGAATGTTAGTTTTGGCCTCACCTTCATGTCGTGATTGCAACTTCCATTCCCAGGTTGGCTTTCTTAGAACAAAGGATGTTTTGTTTTGTACACTGTACATTTATTTCTTTGCTTCCAGGCCACATTGCTACATGATGAAGAAATTTCGATGCTTTTAGCTTAGACTGTGCTCTCAAAAAGTGAAAATAATATTGCCAAACTATTCTCAAGTGGCAAACATTTACGGAAAAATGTAGCACAAGATGTTAGACTTGTTTACTTCCAATCATCGCCATGCTCGATCAAGGTTTAAATGTTTATTTTTCGAGTGACCAAATCCAAAGTCAGATTTTGGAATTGTGGGTTTTTGCAGAAGTTGGTTCTTAAAAATTGTATGCCTCTGTATATGCCTTCTAAGAGATATTTTTTGCTTATCTGTGTTCCTTACATTCACAGGGTTCACTTTAAAGTTCACTGCGTTCACTTTGATTTCACTGCATTCATTGCGTTCACTTTGATTTCACTGCGTTCACTTTGATTTCACTGCATTCATTGCGTTCACTTTGATTTCACTGCATTCATTGCGTTCACTTTGATTTCACTGCATTCATTGCGTTCACTTTGATTTCACTGCATTCACTGCGTTCACTTTGATTTCACTGCATTCACTGCGTTCACGTTGATTTCACTGCATTCACTGCGTTCACTTTGATTTCACTGCATTCATTGCGTTCACTTTGATTTCACTGCACTCATTGCGTTCACTTTGATTTCACTGTGTTCATTCAAGCGAACGTATTAGGGTGTTACCTCGGTGTAAGAACCTCACAGACTGCATACTCATAAAACTCCCTTTGTTACCTATGAATAATTTACGACTTAGAATATTTCCCGAGCACCCGAAGTGGCACTTACAAATTTTACAAGGAATTGGGGAGCTGGCCTCTACTTGAAAAATAAAAATTACACTGTGCTCAGGGTAGGAATCTGACCCTACCAATACCCTAACTGCTAAACCACTTGTTACTCAAAGAAAGGTGAACAATCTGTTAGACAAATTTGCTGTTAAAGTACAAAGCTGCAAAGAAACATTGTGCCAATAATTAAACATGGAATTTAATCGCTTGCGGAGGAACAAAATAATATTCACAACATAATGGATCTATTAGGATCGAGCCACCAAACTTGCAAAAGCAATGGCCAGTGCTTACTTTCTTTTGGTTTGGTGTAGTATTTATTAGTATAGTTTAGTATTTCTTTTAAATGTTAATTTATGGAAATTTCCGGACCTTACATGTATGTTCGGTAGACGTTCTCGCAGATAAGCCACAGCCCCGATTTAAACGAAGATTTCGGGTAAAAAGGTGCAGCTTATCCATGAGTCAATACAGTACTTTTTGTGTGTCCTAATGGCTCCTGCCTCAAATAGTTTTTTAACTATAATGTACATGTAACTGCAGGTTTGACAAGTTGCTTGCAATGGTTGATCGCTCACGTTTCTAGACACAATTTGACATGTTACTAACAGAAAAAGTAGACATTCTCAGTCTCCCGTGTTTTGTGTTTCTTTAATAAAATTTGCCTTTTTTAATCGAGATTCAAGTAGTTTAATAGAATACTTGTACTATATATAATATAAACATTGTGACCAACTAATTTCATTGTTTTTAATAGGGAGAAAGTATTGGTTGTAAAATATCTAGGGTTTGCCAAACATGTTTTACTTACTCGTGCGGCCATCAGAACATACAATCATGTACAAATCCAAGCTGCCAACAGATGGCAAATTCAATTAGCAACATGACCATTTCTTCTTAGGAAAGTGACCAATCAGCGTTTGCAATGGACACAAATTCAGACACCATTAAATGCTCAACCTGAATCTGCATTATTAATAATTAAAGTAATGATTGATTATAATGGTTGCTTCAATTTCCTTCTTTTTTTTTCTAACCGTGTGATTGTCCACTTAACGAGACTTTTCTTTCATGGTTATACTGAACTACATCATCTTTATAATTATTACTATTCCAGTGTCTGACAGAGTACACCAGGGCTAACAAGACCATCCTTGGCTGCAAGTTGGTAAGATTCAGGTAAGAATATTGGTTAATTTGACCATCCCTGAAAATAGATCTGGTCTGGTTTGGATTCTGGCTGGAATTCCAGGTACAGTACAGTAGTTGAAATGTGGAGTTCCTGAGAGTCCGGTGTAATTCCAAGATCAGAGTCCAGTGGGATTCTGGTCTTGAGTTCTGGGATCCAGTAGAATTTCAGGTCCATTTCTCTGGAGTCCAGCAGTTATTGCAGCTGGTTGGTACTTGGAGTACTGGATTCCTGCTGTATTCCAGATGACTGATATTCAGCTCTGGACTCTGGTGGAACTTCATTTCCAGAGTCCGGTGAATTCAAAGCAGGCAATAATTTATAACTGGCATGCATCGGCTTTAAAGTCCAATGGGAATTTCAGAGCTTTTAAGTAATGTTTAAAGGCCTCCATTTCGGACTGGACAGCTTTTCAAAGTCTGTGCAATTACTTCCAGTCCAAGGCACAGCCGACTTTGAAATGCCATCCAGTCCAAAATGGAAACTTTTAAACGACTTCAAAAAAACTACTTAATAATTTCATGCTTGTTTCATTGTTGTGGGATAAACACAAAATGATTTTAAAACTTGATGTGTTTAGAGTTTCAATGTTTTAGGTTTGTAGGTTTTACTTACATATTTACATATAGTTTCTTTGTTTGACTTTAGTAATCAAACTTAGTAATCCATTGTTAATGAAAAGCCGCACCCCAAGTTTTGAAGCTTGAATTTAGGAAAATAACTTTTTTTTAAAAATACAAAAAATAATTAGAAAATCTTTTGTCCGAATTCATAAACGCTTGTACTTGATGCCAAACTTCTTCAAAAAAATAAATATTTTTTTGTTGGAGTTCATAAACACTCGTACTTGAAGCAAAACTTCATCAGATTGTCATAAATAAATAATCACAACTTTAATTCGATCGAATATGGTTCAACTTGCCTTGTCATTTCTTGTGTATATTTTAACCTGCAGTCTTTAAATCACTCCAGAATTCTTCTGCAAAATTATTCCCCAATTAACTAACAACAATTCCAAGGAACCGCTTTCCTTTAATCGCTAGAGCAAGAAAGGTTTTCTGGTGAAACAATACTTGCACGAGTAGGTCTGAGGTCCGCCATCTTGGATTTTCATTAACTAGTGCCAATCTCCCACGTGTAAAATTGCGAAGAATGCCTGGTTGTTTAGATGCCTGCTTTGACAAGTGCTGCGAATCAGCATGTCTTGGAAGGTAAATAAGCTTAATCACGTTTAAATATTCACAAAATTCTAATATATTAGGTCTAAGGTGGGTCTTAGAAGAGTTTTTGCTTTAACTCTTTGAAAGTGTGTGTTTTTTTCTCCAATGATTATGCTTAATTTGCTATATTACACGATCGGATGAGATTTGAACCTGATTGTAATATACGCACCGTCGCATAATAAAAGCTTCATTCAGGTTCATGATACATGTATGTAAATATATGTTAATGTTGGTTCTCCTTTCTAGGTGTTCCCGTAGATAAGCCGCACCCCCGATTTTGAACGAAAATTTTGGGTGAAAAGGTGCGGCTTATACATGGGTAAATACGGTATGTGTTTACAACCTGGCGTGAAATTTGGTGACAACATAATTTGGCGCTATAGTTGTCGTCATGGGCATGTGCAGTGTCAGTGCAGTGTGTAAAAAACAGGTCCCACATTGAGTTGGAGAATTGGTCTGTATGCATCAAGACAGGTTTTGTACCTTGATGTTTTTTACCACTTGGGGAATTGGAGGAATTTCCAGGCAGAATTCTGGACTCCTCAGGGTTGAATACATGTACCTTTGTACTGCCAGCATTACAGATAACTTTGGGCTGGAGTAATATGGAATTTCAGGGGAATGCTGGCAATAATACTGGTGGAATTCCAGATTCCTTTGGGGTGGAATATGGATAAACTTTGGCTGGAGTAATTCCAATGGTATTCCAGGGGAATGCTGGCAGAATTCCGGATTCCTCCGGGAAGGAATACCACCAGAATTCTGGAGAACTCGGGGGTGGAATTCCACTGGAGTAATCCAGAATTTCTGTGGAATGCCGACAATAATATTGGTGCCAGAATTCCGGACTCCTCTGCGCGGGGAGGAATACTGTCAGAATTCTATATCTATTTTCATGTAAACAAGAGCCTGTCTGGGCTTTCACTCGGGTAGCCTGCTTGCAGGCGGTGGAGGGTGTTTTTTCGCGCAGCAAACGGATCATCGCCGCCATATTGGCCGAGCGTGATTGAGAGCTGGGATCGAATGACAAATGGAGGGGGAGGGGGTTGGGGGAAAAGAAGCAGATCTGAAAGACCGCCTGCACGAAAGCCCCTGGTTTCTGAGTATCCGCCCACCACGCACATGATTTCCGTTAACTTGTAACTCATTCTTAATTGACCAATAGGAGTCGACGTGTGACAGCCTGCCAATTTTGATTTGGTTTGATTGAAATGCGTGCAATATTCAAAACAAACTTCGCTCGCTGTCAAATGCAATGCAAAATGTTGGTAAAATTGGTTCTCAGATACGGAAATTTCAATAAAACCAGCTATTTTTGTTCAAAGTTCTCCATGGAAAGGACTGCGACAGTACCACTTTAGAAATATATGTAGACAGTTCGGTTTTAGCTTGTTGCGTTCGCCCCATCAGTCTCTCAAAGAGTTTCATGTTGCAAATCCTCCGAAATACATACATTTAATACAAGCTGCTTCAAAAAGCCGTCCAGCACCGCAGTCTGGCGAACCAGAAGACACTCCCAGAAGAGGTGCCATACAAGCGGCTGCTTCCTTTCTTAAAAGAATTAAGCTCGCATAAAGATAAATACAGGATCGAAAAAATCTCTAAACTTCAAAGAAAACTCCGATGCAGACAATGTTTTGTCTGGAACTCGATATTGAAGAACTCGTGGTAAATGTTGTGATCGTCTTTCTCTGACAACTCGAAGTCCATCTTAGTGAATGTTTGCCGAAAGAAATGGATAACCGTTGCATAAATGTTTGAGGTGGATTTCTGATTATTTCCTAGTTCAACGGCCGTGAAGTCAATAGCCGGATTGCATCTCTGCAATTTGGTCGACAACAATAGTTTTCAGTGGCGAATTAAATCATGGTTCGTTGTCGAGTTCTCTCTAGTTTACCGTAAATATCATACTCTTTCCAAAGCCTGTCAAAAGCACAGCCAGAACGGCAAGTTTAAAGTACAGGTCACAATTCACAGGTCAGGTTGTTAAATTCTAAGACAAAATAAAGGCTCTGTATAGCTTCCTCCTGCTCTGTTTTCAAAGTATCTTTACCCAGCCGCGGAGAAAGAAGCGAGCAGCTGTGTTCTCTCTAGAAAACCTCTGGAACTAGGGTTAAGGCGAAGGAGATAACTTTGAAAACGGAGCAGGAGGAAGCTATATACAGAGCCTGATATTTACGGTTTTACGAACTTGCGAAAAGAGAACTCGACAACAAACCTCTCGCAGTTCGCTGATCGCCGCCTTCGCGGCTCTTTCTCCGTGGCTGTTCTCTCTAGAAAACCTCTGCAACCAGGGTACTTAACCTTAGTCTTCAAAAAAGACAAAGCCTTTTGTATTACTCGCCATATTTTGTCAACTGCAAGCTCAGTACACAACACTTATTTTAGTTACGCCGCTTCGCAAGGCTACACATATTCCTTTCAGTTCTTGCTTTCAACACTTGCCACGATAAGCTTGATTGACACTGTTTGAGCCAATCATATACCCCGTCCGCTGGTGGACGGGATCTAACTTTTGTACTCAGAAACCAGGGGCTTTCGTGCAGGTGGTCTTTCAGATCTGCTTCTCCCCCTCCCCCATTCCCCCTCCATTTGTCATTTGATCCCAGGTCTCAATCACGCTCGGCCAATATGGCGGCGATGATCCGTTTGCTGCGCGAAAAAACACCCTCCACCGCCTGCAAGCAGGCTATCACTCGGGCCACATGAGATTGAAGATGAAATACACTTTCATTTGAAATCCTCTTAGTAATAACCAAAGCGAAGAATTATTAGCTGAATTTAGCAGTCTTTAGGAGTGGCCGGTAGCGCGGTGACTTTCATTCTCTGCTCCCCTAGTATATAATTATGTAATTTAATATTTGTGTTTTTCTCGTATGTTGACCTTTTACGCGGCAAACATGATTCAATATCATAACTACATTTACATATATAATCGCCGTGATCCCATATAACGCACCAATACCCACGATTGCTCTTATCTGACTTGATAGCTCAGTTGGTAGAGCGCCAGACATGTAACCTGGAGGTCGTTGGGTTCAAGTCTCACTTGGGTCAGAGATTTTTTATCTTTCCCTCGTAGGGCGTGCACACTTAGCACTACAGCTTACCACTTTATATTACATTCTTTACACTTACTAGTGCTACACGGCAAACATGATTCAATATCATAACTACATATACATATATAATCGCCGTGATCCCATATAACGCACCAATACCCACGATTGCTCTCATCTGACTTGATAGCTCAGTTGGTAGAGCGCCAGACATGTAACCTGGAGGTCTTTCGGTTCAAGTCCCACTTGGGTCAGAGATTTTTTCTCTTTCCCTCGTAGGGCGTGCACACTTAGCACTACAGCTTACCACTTTATATTACATTCTTTTAATTTAAACACTACTTATTCGTTTAACACACTGCATTTGAGCAGGCATATATTCATTGTTTTGAACCCGAGAATTAACCGTACTACCGTACTTCATGGTCCCTTTCTTTAGTAGTGGGTTGTCGGTCAGGTGATTGTAAACTCTTGTCATTTAGCACAGAAAATGTATTCTGATGAATAGGGATCGGGTTGTCATGTAAGAAAGATGGCACTTCGACAAACTGATTTGTTGCTAAAGCTTCAGTAGGTTGGGTAGTCTCGGAACACTGGAGACCTTGGTCTTTCATTGTCTTCTTTTTTGTATTCTTGATTTTGTTTTTAAAGTTTGAAAGTCAGACAGATTTATTTTATCCGCTTTCCACTCGCCATTTTCAACTTCTAAGTCAATAATACGTGATGACATCATCTTGATTTCGGTCTTGTATATATTATCTTGCTGCACTAATTTGTCTTCCAAATGACTGAGTTTGTTTCTTGATTCGTGTTTTGATGTGTCGAGAGTAAGAATTCATTATGCATATCAGTTAGGTCAGCCTCCATGTTACAAATCAAGGTCATTAAATCAGCAAGAGAGTTGTTATTGTGGGCTAACAATCCTCGTGAAGAATCTAAAGAATTCTGTCTCTTCCGGTTTGAATAGGACTCGTGTATGTTGCTTTTGGAGTTTCAAGGATATGTTGATCCAAAACTACAGGCTCTTGGTGTGTTTCATTGACTTGTGAACTTGCAGGCTCTGTAACTTGTTTTGTTTTCTTAGTATAACATAAAGTGTTGAACATGTTCTCAAGCATGTCGCGCGTGACCTGTTTCTTCATTCGTTAAGTTCTCTACTTTCATCTGTAATCTGGGAAACTCAATCTTTGCCCATGCCTTGGCACATAACTATTCCTGTTGTTAAGCAGACGTGGATGGTTATAAGTAAAATCCTTCGACAGCTTGTACCGTTTCCGCTAGGTCAATATCCTCGCTGGAACGAAATAACTTGATCTCAATACTCTCTGACTGACTGTCTCTGCCTCATTTAAGTAGTCGATCCAGCTTACGGTAAATTTAAATCTCTGACAGTTTTTAAGAGATTCATAATATTGGTCTTGAAGTGCCTTCACCCAAAATAAGATGTTCTCCTCGGATGGTTTTAAATGCAGCACAGTGAGCCGATGGCTTATAGATTCCAATATCTATTTCTTCGCATTTTAGCTTTCCGGATCCTGGCTGCCCTTCACTGGCCTCAGGTCGTTGTACGTGTTGTATAGAAAATCACTGGCCATTTGGGTAAAAAATGCGGTCCTAATCGGATCCGACAATATTAGCGCCAGTTGAAATATCCTGAGCCTGTTGGAAGGCTTTTGCACGAGTGAAGTTAAATAACACATTAAACTGCTTACATTTGAGAGATGGGACTCCTAATTAGAGAGAAGTTCCTTGCGGGTCCTCCACCATCTTGATTTACTGTATTAAATTATGTAAATAAATTAACCTGGCGATTGTTGCGTGACCAGCACAGTGCAATCTGATTGGTGTGAATTCGAACTTTAACGCTTGCGCAGAAATTTTGCTACACGAAATAAAAAGAATTACAGCTATAAATGTGATGTCACATATGTGACCTGAGTAACGACAATAATTACAACAGACTTTTGAAAGCCTTTGCATGGATTTGGAGATTCACAGAACTTTATATTTTCTTGATTAAGTGTCCAGGAATTCAATTTTCTATTGGGGTACCTACTTGAGGACGGTGGCTTATTCAATGAGAGAGTCCTATTACAGCTATAAATGTGATGTCACATATGTCAGATCAGTAATAGACAATAATTACAACAGACCTTTGAAAGCCTTCACATGGATTTGGAAATTCACAGGCTTGCCACAATCAGGAAAAAGTCAGGGAAAACAATTTTCAAGGTCAGGGAAAAGTCCGGTTTTGCATCTGGTCAGGAAATTCTAAATTTCTTGTCAAAGTCAGGGAATTTTATTTTCAGGTTGCCACAATGGCCCCTCAAGCCTCAAAGCATCTGCAAGGGAAGTCTACAGGTTTTGATAATCAGTGCTTGAACTTAACGGTCGTCCAGTCATCCAAAACAAGTAAACATTCGAGAAAAACGAGTACATTTTCCCTCCAGTCGTCCCTTGGATGCATAGATTTATTTGTTCTCTAAATATGATTTTGATTCAGAACCAGAAAATGGTACAAACGATGAAAACAGTGGTGATTTTACTTGTGCTCACCAACACGAATGAAAGCAAACACATACCAGGCTTTTCTAGATTCTCTGGGTTGGACCTATCATGAATTGAATCATGGGGAACAATATGGCATTGTGTTCGTAGTTTGTGTTTGTAGCAACAACATACCAGTGTTTTACGGAAAGGAACAAATAATAATAAATTGGGACCACAGTGACTTTCCATTTTGGACCAGTACATTTTTAGCTCACTGGTCCCTTGGACCACCAAAACAAAAATGTCAACGGTAATAATATTATTGTTTACAATCATTCACTATTTCTAGACGTGGCAGTGTTGTTGGTGTTGTCCAACTGACGTACTACAATACTCTCAGTGACCCTCAAGCACCTCTTCTATCAGCAATCAGTGATGGCAGATTTGCTGGCCGCACAGTAGTGACGTCCTTTGTTAACCCAACTGCAAGTAAGACAACTGATGTAATTAGTCGACAGGTGTAATTAGTCGACAGGTGTATCATGTGCAGTAGAATGCACAAGCGATTTTAGCAACTATTCGTCCAGCTTTCAACTCTGTCGCCAGTGGCTCTATTTCCCCCTAAATCATCTACATCCGGCAATAAATTTAAACAGAAAGACACATTACTAAGTTCTGAAGAATCTGATGCAGATTTTAGGTCGTTATTTACTAAACCACAGCAAAATTCGCAGTACGAGTTTGTAGCCAATATAAGAAGAAATGTATGGGTTCGAAGCAACTTGAGAACGATGCGTTAAGTGTATGACGTCACATACACTAAAAAATGACTAGGCATTCCTTGCCCACGGGAACGGATTCGCGTAATGGCAGACGTGATTTTGACGGTAAACTCTCTTTAAAATGTGTGGTCTAATTGGCCCCTTTGCAAACTTTTTTCACTGATTTGGATATTTCTGCCACTGTTTCTTCTTATGGAATACAAAAAAGTGGCAAAAGAAATGGTCAAATTTCGTCGTAGTGGCACTTTAAATGTTCCAAAATTGTTTTTAAATTGTTTTTTCTTCAAAATGCGAATTTTTAAATTTAATAAATCGAATTTTACTTTACGCCCCCAAATTGTAAATTCATTTTCAGTGTCGTCTGACATGTCATCTGTCAAAATCAACCAATCAACTTCTTTGTTTCTGTCTGTTACGAATGTTTGACCTTCGGTGCAAAGGAAGTTCAAAATGACCCCTAGGGAAAAACGAAGAACAGTACATGTAGGTCAAACATTTGGGCTAGAAAATGGATTTCTGCATGGATTTTCACCGAATAAAAACTCTCTGTATCCGTACTAAATTTCCAGCAGGAAATTCTGGCTTAAACATACGATTTTCGACACGGAAAAATTCACAACAGACTTCAGTTCTTCTTCGGTCTTCGTTTTTCCGCCTGGGTCTTCGGTCTTCGTTTTTCCGACACCCCTGAAGCAATCGCAGTACTTCTACTAATAGCTCTATAAACTACAAGAAATTGAAAGATACTTTTGCCAAATCTGGTAGGTCAAATGGCCATCAAGTCCTTCGTGCACGTTCTAAATTTGTATTGAACACTTCTTCATTGTGCCATAACTGCTATTTTCATTACAAGTGTCAATCAAATGTCATTGAAAACCAGATACGGTCGTAATTGGCAAAAAATGCCAGATACTGTCGTAAGTACATGTAGCAAAAAATGCCAGATACGGTCGTAAGTGGCAAAAAATGCCAGATACGGTCGTAAGTGGCAAAAAATGCCAGATACGCTCGTAGGTGGCAAAAAATGCCAGATACGCTCGTAGGTGGCAAAAAATGCCAGATACGCTCGTAAGTGGCAAAAAATGCCAGATACGCTCGTAAGTGACAAAAAAATGCGATTTAAGGGCTCCGTACGAAAGAGAGGCAAAGTTAAGTTTTTGTTTTGACATTTATGTGTTTTCAGCCCGTGCTTGGAATAGGCCTTTTGCAACAGACGGTCACGTGACTTGTTGGCCCATAGCAATGCCATACTGGGTTGCAAGCTAACCAGCTCTCCCTTGACAACCAACAGAGCTTGACTGACCCGTGGTATCATAGCTGGACTTCGAAGCCTTTTTTCGTCTTACTTACTAAATTCAGCTCGAAATAAGTCTTATACAGAACAAAAGTAAAGGTTTTTCTTTACTTTTGATCCGTTATTTTGTCAAATATGCTGCGCAAAATAGAGTTTGGACGCTCAAACGAACTCACCTCGAATCTCAGGCATGGCAAACATGGCGGCCGCTAAACACAACTTAGTGAACTCTTTCGATTGCTTGTTTTAATGCTAGTGAATAATCGGTCAAACACAATAAGCTTTTGCTCAGGACTCAAAAGAATATTGGGATGAATACTGTTTACTCTAGGCGCTCGTACATGTACTTTAAAAAAATCCTGTGTTTAACTTTAATTAAGCTACGAAAATATTCATAAATGTTGTATTATTTAAATGTTCGTTTCCTTTGCCTTAAAGTGCATATGAGCCCAATTTTTATTTTATTTTAACGAAATCTTGATGCTATTTCTGAAACAATGAAACAGAAAAAAATGATTTTGTGCAAAACCGCGATTTTTTACACGCTTTCAAAGTCCCATGTCAAGATATCATGTCCGTGGTTTTGAGGGCCTGGGTCCTACAAACGAGTGTGATGACATCAGAGTTAAACAGTTCACTTCCGGTTTAGTAGTGTCTCTCTGTTTTCCTGTGAAGGCTCTTATAAGTCGTGGTACAGAATCTTCGATATTGCCCTAAAATTCAACAATGACGACTTCAGGTTCCGAATGAGAAGACAGCTATATGTCTGGTGACTCAGAATATAACTTTATATCGAGATATGAGATCGAAGTGGAGACGGGAATTGCTGGCAAAGAGGAAGCTACTACTGCTTCATGTCGCCGGACCATACGCCGATGAACCCCTTGCTGATGAAGAATACTGAATAGGTTATAGCCTATGAACAAGAGAGAGAACAAGAAGAAATTCGACGCCAACAGTTACAAAATAGTCTAGATGGAGTATTTAACTGCTGTTAGTAATTGGTAAGTAATGTCTTGTTGTAGTTTATACATGTATGCAGTTTACCCAGGAGTTTACACTGCTGCTTGTTTAATATGAACAAGTCAAACTCGACAGCTGTCCTGTAACTTCAACTATTCGCTATATTTAACTCCGGACTCAATAATTCTTCAACTATTTCTTTTCAATTTTCTGTCCTAAGGTGTATGTGTTGGAACTGCAGGGTTGACCTGCTCCAAAATGTTAACGAGGCGCAGTGTTGCAAGGAAATGGAGAAATGTATCACACTTCATCCTGGCTTTCGTCCAGTCTGTTTGGAGAAGTGGTCCCTAAAAGTATAAAACCCAATACCGGCGTAGATACCGCCAAACTGGTTCAGAAGAAACGTAAGTGAAGTCGATGGAACTCGAACTAAATCCTATTCGCTAAATTATCTCGGTTCCAGTTCTGCAGCTGGGTATAAATTATGTACAGTTTTCGATGATTCTTTCTATTTCCAAGGCACGTTTTTTTCGGGTTTCCTTGGAACACAAACACACTAAATTTAACCCATGAATAATGATTAAATTAAAAGTCTTTTGACTTTCCCTGGTTTATATCTGTGTCCTGAATATGTTGAATACATGTACACTTCATTACCTAGTTTTATGTACCGGTATTGTTAATTGACATTTTTGTCTACTTTTAGTAAGAATTCACACCATGGGGCATTGTTTTGTCCTCATTATCAAGACAATATTTAAATTTGACATTGCTATGCATGGCAGCTTGAACTATTAAAGCAATTTTTTAAACTTGACAAACTTCAAAATTTCATTACTAATTAGTTGTAAAACTGTGTTTTAATATTATTGTGGAAATTATGGCACTAATGCATCTGTTATGATGAAATTGAAGTAGTTTGTAGCAGAGTGGTTTCATTAAGGGCCTGTTTACAAAGTGGGTGGGTTAACCCAATGCGAAAATTACTTGGATTATAGCAAACCAAATGGTGGGGAAGAGAAGAGTTTTGGTGGCTCAATTCTTCTTTCTGTGACACCAGTGATTACTGCTTTTCAGTGTCATGGACTGCTGTTAATGTTACTTACATGTGTACTAATTTGTAGATGCCAGCAAGTTGTCCCAAGCAAACCTTTTACAATGGCAAACCCTAACCCTAGCATAGTTAAGTCATCCCATCTGATTGTAAACACATTGCCATAAAAAGAAATGTGGCAGCTGTCTACCACAATAGACCCAGTCAGCCACAGGCCGCCCAAGTTCTGACTGTGTAACAAGGTTTGTATGGGAGTTCTTCCGATAACTCAGAATAATAACATAAATCTCCTGTAATACAAGGTAAATAAAGGAAGAAGACTTACTTGAAGTTGTTTTGTCGTCCTATGTGTATTTCAGGTCGCTAGAACGGTGTTTCATGGAATTCTTGAGTCATACGCTTCACCCCCTCTACCAGAGGGGAAGGCTGAACACTCGATACAACCACGGCCTTCGCTCGAGGACGAATTTTACACAAAATATCAATCCCATCGGCGTTTACTCGGCCGCGGTACAATCCAAGGACATCAATTATCCCTCAGAAGTCCCCAGGCTTGATAACTCCTTTCCAAACCCGTTAGATTTGAACGATTTTGAAGCAATTCGTGCAGCTTCAAACGGCCGACTAACCGTGTAGTCCATAGAATGGTGATTCTTGACAACGCGTTTTGGTAACCAGGCGTTTGGGTAACCAGGCCGTTACAAATTATTTCTTTCCCTGAGAGGGACATATCAAATTCATTTGACACTTTCTAATCCCTCCCTCCCCTCCAACGAGACCACTGGACAGCGCCGGTGACTAGAAAGTGTCAAATGAATTTGATATGTCCCTCTCAGGGAAAGAAATAATTTGTAACGGCCTGGTTACCCAAACGCCTGGTTACCAAAACGCGTTGTCAAGAATCACCATTCTATGGACTACACGGTTAGTCGGCCGTTTGAAGCTGCACGAATTGCTTCAAAATCGTTCAAATCTAACGGGTTTGGAAAGGAGTTATCAAGCCTGGGGACTTCTGAGGGATAATTGATGTCCTTGGATTGTACCGCGGCCGAGTAAACGCCGATGGGATTGATATTTTGTGTAAAATTCGTCCTCGAGCGAAGGCCGTGGTTGTATCGAGTGTTCAGCCTTCCCCTCTGGTAGAGGGGGTGAAGCGTATGACTCAAGAATTCCATGAAACACCGTTCTAGCGACCTGAAATACACATAGGACGACAAAACAACTTCAAGTAAGTCTTCTTCCTTTATTTACCTTGTATTACAGGAGATTTATGTTATTATTCTGAGTTATCGGAAGAACTCCCATACAATCCTTGTTACACAGTCAGAACTTGGGCGGCCTGTGAGTCAGCTTGCCTCTTTGTTGCCTCAGTTCAGATCACCTGACTGTATCCTCATAAATTGATAGAAATTGAAAACAATGAACTGAATCCTCTTGAGAGCTGTCACATGATCTGAAATGGGGCAACAAAGAGGCAAGCTGCTAGTATTTAGGCAAATAAACAAGGAAAACACAACTAGGTGTACAGCTGGTTACATGTACCTGTATGTATGACTTTATTTTTTTTATATTGACACCCGGCAGTCTGTGTTGGGCAAAGTACATGATTGTATGTTACTGTGCAACTTAACTGTAACTGGCACTTTGACAAAAAGAACAAATCTCAAAACAAACTGTTCAAACTTAGTCAACTTGCAAATCCTAACATATCCATGCAATTTTCTTCATTCGAAAGACTGAGTAGAAAGTTAGTCCACCAAATTTGCCTTTTACCAGATCAAACCATGGGCAAGTTGAAATGCTAGTCTTGTGCTCAACATTGATTGCCTCAAATAACCATAACTTGGCATGCTTTAATTTGTTTTCATCATGCAATGTGATTGGTCCTCATTGTCTAAGTGACCCCTGTTACAGTTATAACCCGAGTAGTTGGAAAATAAAATGGTATGTCTTAAAATGAAAATTGTCGCATTGCCAGTTATCCATAAACTACTATCTAGAACTCGACGAAGATCATAACATGAAACACGAGTTTAACTGTTTTGACTACCGGTATTTAATGAGTATATGATCACTCTTTTTTTGTATGGCTGTTTAGTCAGCATACTGTGCATTGCTGCTGGGGTCATTTGCTCCAGTTCTTGGATAGCACTAGAAAGTTGATCTTTTTCGAGCCCCAAGGAAAGGCTGGTAAATTTGTTCAACATAGTCTACAAAAGAATACCAAATAATTAATTTACTCTTTAGTAGGAGAAAGACTAAGTTGTTGTTCCTTTGTCTGAAACTGAGATTGCCCCTCTTTCATCCCCTCTTCCACTTCAAATCCCGATTCACTTGAAGTGGAAGTTGTTGAAGTGGAAGGCTTTGGTTCCAAAGTATCCCTTGATGTCAAGATCTCTCAAAACCTAAAAAGACAGAGTAAGCTTTTGATGAAATCAATGGCAAGTTACAAATCAGTGGAAGCTGGGTGGAAGGAAAGCAAAAACGAACACAATATATACATGTGCCGCGTTATTTCTCACCTTGTGCCCGGGGTATCCAATCGATGAAATCGATCATCGGAAATTCAATCGATAAATCGATATCAATCGATATAATTAGTTAATTGATATCGATTGGTATCGGTCAATCGATGACCAATCGATAATCACAAAAACGTTTCCAATCGATAAACCGATACTGATCGGTTGGCAATCGATAAGCATCGATTGACACTTGATGGACATCGCGAAGTCGAGCCACTGGACACCGTAATTCGAAAACAATTGTTCAGCTATTCATAGCCCACACACAGGCTGAAGGTCACCATCATGTCGTCCAGTAAACTGGTTCAACTATCCATACGCTGCGTAGTTAAGACTTAAGGGGTACCACGAATGTTCTTTTGAAGTCCCGGGTGAAGTATATTGTGCACAAACGGGCGTACAACAAGATCGACAATCGATGACAATCGATATCAATCGATGCCAATCGATACCAATTTGGCTATCGATTGCAATCGATAATCACACAAATCTCCTTCATCGATTGGTCATCGATTACCAATATCAATCGATTAATTGATATCGATTGGTATCGATTGTTATCGATGATCGATTTCATCGATTGGATACCCCGGGCTTGTGGCACGTCCTTGACGATGGTTTCTCTGGCTCTAGCATTTTGCTATGAACAGACGGAAGGCAACAATCCCGATATCATCAGACTTAAGACAGGATAAATAAGCCTTCTTTTGACCCTCGATAACAGTAAACTTCCTTATAAAGTCATCTGGCTTAAAATAGTCCAAACATCCCATTCCCAGTGAGTGAGTGACTTGGCACGCTTTAGACTCGCTATTTCTCATTTTCTTGGCTTCTTGTCTTCGATCGTCCGCGAAAGGGATCTTGTGGAGTCCAATGCCTTTCTCTGGGTCAGGAAAATTTGTACAACCACCAACAACACAACGATAAGGTATAATTACTTCAAAAAGATTTGTTCTTTCGTTTTCCGAATACAACAACAGAGTGATATGATAGTCTTTCACATGTACTCACATGACGTCACAGCCAATATTTGGCTTCAGTCTTCTTTTTCACGGCCCTGACTTCCACAGGCAACCCAAATTGCTGTTTTTGGCAACTTTAACCCTCGCAAACAAATAGTAAATCTGCTCAGATCGAACTTTTTCTTATGTCATTCGACAGCTAATTTTATTGTCAATTTTTATAAATTGAAACATTTTTGGGCTCATATGCACTTTAACTTAGAAAAGGACAGGCTATGGCTAGCTTCATGTACTTGAGGAGATGCAGAAATTATCTTAGAATATTATTTTAGTTTGATACTGAATCTGTGGGTGTTACATGTCCAGTTTTGAAGCAAAGAAAAATATCAGGACTTTGATAAGTTTTATATATCCCTACTTAGTCATTGGAGAGAATGTAAGTTATATATTTTGTTTCTTATTTTGCTATTAGCCAGTAACAGGCATACATTATTAACCACTCGCTATAAAATTTTAATATTATTAAAGGAACACTGTCAATTAACCCAAAAATTATAAACATTCTCATGACTAAAGACAAACATATTACCTCTGCTCGCAGGGTACAAAAGTATCTACTCAGATTACCAGAGTATGCAGTGTACTAGCCGAGAAAATTTGAGACAATTTTGTTTAAGGATGGCAAAGATTTGAGTGGATGAAAAATACTGCTTTTAAGAGAAATTTAGAGCATCTTGAAATCTGTTCGCTCAGTAACCGAAATCAAGTTTATAGAGGCCCGGTTATTAGGGGGAAAGGGGGGGGGGGGGGGGGTGCTGTTATCCCTTATCCCTACATTTTCAGGATAGTTAATCACTTATCCCTGAGATGCAGATGGCTGTTATCGATTATCCCTTATCCCGATGGACTTTGGTTATCCCTTATCCCTACTGACACAGTTTTCTGGTTTGTTATCCCTTATCCCAGTCATTATTTTGCTAGTTATCCCTTATCCCCAATACCCCTAACCAGGCCTCTTTATAGAATTAGCTTTTGTAATCCACTTTGTCATCCTTCATTGAAAAATTTTGAAAACCATATCAGGGCATTCACATAGTATTACTCTTAGAATTCAGGGTGTTATTTTTGTAGTTTTGTTTTAAAGAAACTTGAAGATTCAATTCCAATGACAGTGCCCCTTTGACATCCACTAGACCATGTAAAAATATATACTAGATTAATAAACACTATCAGACCCTAATTCCTTAATTTTTTGGTTTTATATGCCTTGCTTCTTCCTGGGGGTACTCCCATATATGGACTATACGGGGATGATCTACTGGACAGGGTATGGTTTTTCGAGTTTCTGGTCTTAGATGGGGTATCCATTTTCACATTGACAGATCTTGAACAGGCGTTGCTATGGGCCAACAAGTCACGTGACTGTCTGTTGCAAAAGGCCTATTGGATGCAAAACTGCATTTGCGAGCAGAACTCCTGCAGCTCAACTCCAGACATTTTTGTTTAACTAATGCGTTTTTCTAAACATTTTGAGCTAGATCAAAATGTTAAAAAGAACCTAGAAAATATCTTAGACCACTTAAGTCTTTGTTTAATTCAAGTTTTAACTCTCGTGATTCGTGTCAGTTCACTCACAGTTCGCTCGTGGAACCTTGAGGGTCTGCCCGAGCGTTCGCTCGGGTTCGCTTTGTTCAAGCGAACCCTTGAGGATCTGCTTGAGGGTTCACTCTCGGGTTCGCTTGGATTCGCTTAGAGCGAATGCAAGCAAACATTGAGCAAACCCTTGAGAGCACCCTGGGTTTGCTCGAAAGCAAACTCGAACCCGGACGCACTTGAGGTAAGTTCTGGTCGGTACTGTAACTCATACATGTTGACTCAACACTCAAATAAAGAAATATTTTACAATTCAACTATTGACTTGATGTAGAATCGATTTTAATGGTAAAAAAATTGGCTCATTTGCACTTTAATAGAGAAGATAATGTATGTACATCGTAATAAACATTTACATGTACTGTGTGATTACACAGCTCCTGTATCACCACTACCTTCAAGCTCAACTCCATCTTCATCAGGAGGACCGCTTCCCCCAGATACAGGTGCAAGAAAATCAGGACTCTCTGATTCTGCCCTCTACGCCATTATAGGTGTCATTGCTGCCATTGTGATTATTGTAATCATTGTGATTATAGTGTGCTTTATGAAGCGACGAAAGCCAGCTGGTAAGACACTGTGTTCTTTAGACATTCCTCATTAAAATCACATTATGTACCTACAGTAATTACTATCACCGTAAATATAAAGACCACCTTGTGGTTTCTATGACCCAAAGATTGTCACTGTAATGGGCCAGTTGGACTATATATCAGTAAAGATTTGGGACTAATTAATTCAATAAAACTTTGACACATGTACTAAATACAAGTGTGGTCATTGTTTCCATGCCAGAAAACAATGACTAGACTTGATACAGGTGGAAAAGTGTTATTGATTTGACCCCTGATCTTGAGCTGTCATGAGATTTTCCTTGTGTGGTGAGTCTACTATCGAGATCCGAGTGGACTTATTTTTAAACTTATGACACTTAGATACCCATAAAAGCTACCAAGAGGATGCCAAGCCATACAAGCCTGAACCGGCACGAAGTCTGGATGACCATCAGGCTCCTCAATATGACACACCGTATGAAAATGCCAATGATGTAAGTTGACAATTGATCATGATAGCTTTAAAGATTGTTTTATTGTATATGAAGTTAGTCTTGTTACATCTGTTGTCACTAGTTACAGTGTATTGATGCCTCCAATGTTCTTAGTAAATCTCCAGTATTCTTAGTACCGGTAAATCTCCAATATTGTTGGAATTATTTGAAACTTTCCTTCATCCCAAAGGCTCAAATCTTGATGTTACAATTGTGTGTACACACAGGCTTACCATCCTCCAGGTTTCTACTTCAAAATTGGTTTTGGGTTCCCTGTAGCTTCCTGGAGTGGAAAAATATAATCGTTTCTGGACTTTCTGGATTGTATTTGTCCACTCCGGGGAGGAGTGGGGAATGGAAATTCAGCCCAACATGCATATTTAGAATTCCATTTAGTGACTGGGTGCCATAGGTCCTTCTCAGTAAGTTTACCCAAGAGTGCCTCCAGCACTGGCAGATCAACCTTCTGACTTGAGCATTGCAAATGAGCACCTCAAAGTTGGCTCTGTGAAGACCTGGTGCTGCAATCTTGTTTGCCTTTACTTCCTGTTTCGTCCCAACCGGAGTCCTCACAGCTACTTGTGGTGACTTGTTTTCTATAGAGGATTTGCACCATCACATGACTTCCTAGCAACTGTTGCTACACCGCCATGTTGGATGGCAGGCAGAACCAAGATGGTGTACTGTTTGACTGAGCGCAGGAGTTTGAGTGATGAAATAGCCCAAATTTGGGCAAAGTTCAATGCTATATTGAAAAACACTTTGACCACGATGGTTTCTGAACTAGGTTTCCCTGTAATTTAAGTGTACGCTAACTTACCACTGGTCTACTCTTCAGCCGAACTATTTTCATATAGCTCAGAATGTTCTGAGTTGATGTTCAGTAACTATCTGGTACTTTTAGAGAATGCAAACATGCAAGCAATGCATATATGAACGTGATTAAGCATTAATCCTATTGGAAACACGTACATGTAAGTCATTGTAAACGATGTAGAGTCACTAAAACTATAAGATCTTTTCAGTATCTCTTTCATTTAGGATAATTATAAGTGTTCTTGGCCGAGACAACTTAAGTAAAAACGTATAACTGGTTGCCTTTAGAACAATGTTCAACCTTCTACTGTGAAGCTAACTTCATCGTCGTTTTTTGTTTTATATTCGTTGAAAGCCTCTAAAACCTAGGCAAAAATGATGGGCTTTTATTCTTGGCGAAACGTGTGCTCATGTTATTCTCATCGACGCACTCCCACCATTGTTTTGTGTTCATTACCGCCTCCCGGTTAGCTCAGTGGTTAAGCTCCGGTCTGTCGAGCAGGAGGTCGCGGGTTCAAACCCCGGCCGGACCAACACTCAGGGTCTTAAAATAACTGAGTAGAAGGTGCTGCCTTTACATAATACAGTAAACGGTTAGACCTTCACGTCTTCTCGGATACCGACGTAAAATCGTAGGACTAGTGTCCCCAATTAGCTGCAAAGCCAAATACATCGACACTTAAATAAAAGGCATTTACTTCGTGCCATTTCACTGTCATAGCTTTTTAGTACTTTTCTCACAATCATATTCCATCAGTTTTTACTCTCTCATCCCATTTCATCATACTCATCGCTTCACTGTCATATACCACTCTCATTGCACTCGCACTTTACGCGTATGCCATTAACTATTTTTGCCACATTTTGTTGTGTTCCATGATTTGCATGATCATTTTACCCACACGTTTTTTTCCTTTTCTTTTTGCTTTTGTTCCCATTGTTTGTGCTGTGTGATATTCGTGTTTAGAAACCTAAAGACCTGGTTTATGCTGAACTGAATTTCCAGAACCGTTACCCAAATGGAGGGGGAAGCTACCCCCCACCCGAGTACGAGCCAACAAGCTACGCAGAGGTTGGCCACACGAAGCCTCCACAGGATGAGAGCCAGGTAGAATGGGACCAGTCAGTTAGAGATGAGATGTGGATCTAGATGGAAGTGCTGTGTATTCCTTTACAGATCTGTACACTGTAGGTGATTATAGATAACCGCTAAAGTTGCTCCGATTTCGATTGGATGAAATAGATCACATGATGCAATAATGGTTGTCACAGATGCAAACTGTCATGCATTACAGTTCACCATAAAATGTCCACGCTTTCTCATTGGTCCGCTATTTGGCACTATCAGGCGATAGTCGTCCATGGGCATTTTTTTTTTTATGTTGAACAATAGTGTGTCTGTCTCGGGACTATCGGCTGGAACTTCCCCTTGGAGATTTGATGTTCTTAAACTACATGTCGCATACAAGCCCTGGCTTTATACTTGTTTTAAGAACATCTAAAGCCGATAGTCCCTCAACAGACACTCTATTGTTATAATAGTTCCTTGACAGCAACACTCTATTGTTCACCTTTGAATGGCCACCTCAAACGGTCTGCAAATTTATCTTGGTGCTTTGCTTTCTAAAGTAGTATTTTCTAAGGACCGACATCGGATGCTCTGAACAATTTTATGTTTACAATTTGCTAAGATGATTTTCTACTAGCGAGACGGAATTCGTGGAATAAGTCCTTGCAAACGTTCCATATACTTTGAAACCATTTGAAAATACGTAACTACAGCTGTAAGAAATACATCACGTCCACACTTTCTGTCGAGATTTTTCGCCATCTGCAGTGCTCTAGAGATTGGACTGTAAATACCTCAAGCATTCAATCCAACAATGTTGGTGCATTAAGAAAACAATTCAGAAACACGTAAGAAATTGAGTTATCTACATGTAGTTCTAGCGTGTTTTTATTCTTAATCCATCGAGACCTAACCAGAACTAATTTTTTCCATCGTATATATTTTTAATGGTCCGGTCTTTTTGACTACTAAAAAACATCACTTTCAATTTTACCATCGACAGTTTATGTCGGTAAATTACGTGTGCCTATTAATTTTTATTGCTTTTATCCTGGCGTTGCTACTGGTTACTCCGCATTGCGTATGTATTATTAAACCACATTAATGCACAACATGCAGTGTGGCATTATTTTAGAATAGTTCTTCTGGACGATTGTGATATTTTCCAATAATGCGTCCAGTCTTTTATTTCTCGAGATAAATCCTTACGAGATTGCCGTTGGATAGGGCAGTGCATTTTCACTATTCCACAGATTATACAGCGACTTAATTCATCTGCATCATTACTATTTAATACTGTTATGATTCAAACTGGTACCTGTACATTTTAAAGTGGAAGAAGATGCTTGCTATAATGTGGCGAGATACGAATGTTTGTAAGCTGAACTAAGGCTTTCTAGAAAGGCACAGGACTTAAGAAGTAATGAGAAACGAAAGAAAAGCAACAGATGCAGTTCTACGATTTTCTTTCCTTGAAGAGGGGATTTGGGGGTGGGGGGGGGGGGGGAGGGGGGCGGATGGGAGGAGTGAGTGTAGATGTAAGTAATTCCGTTTCTGACATTGACCAATTTCAAGTCAAGGTACTGGTCTCTGCTGGCATAGTTTGCTTCCTTCTCAAAACGAAGGGAGAGCGAAAGAGAACTCTGCCGGTCTAGGACTGGACGAACAAAACAAGCTTTGAAACCGGTTTTTACCGGAAATGCGCCATGCGCATGGGAAAACATGTCGCTTTGGATTTCAAAATTACGTGAAGGTTTATGACAGGGTTGCTAGGTAACTCTAACGCATGCGCGACAAGAAAGAGAACTCAGGGAAAACTATACTGGTCGTGATGTCAGTGATAGTGTTTGTGCCTGTCTTTAAGGCCGTTTAAAACTTAGCCATTGAAGTTGAGTGCCAGAAATGCCAGAAATTATGAATACCAGAAATTATGTCCAGCAAAAATCGGCTTTGTGTTAATGTAAAGTGCACGTAGACCAAGCCTGTAAGTGTGAAGTTTAGTTAGCGAGGGTTTTTAAATGCATAGAGAAATAAGGGACTCCGTTAAGAGTTGGTATATTTTTATTAACATAATAAGAAAAGCTTGTTCTAGCTAGACGTTGTCAAGGGAGGATAGTTCAAGTGTGTATTATACCCTCCCATCACAGCAGTCAACCACTGTATTATAAACATGTATCATTGAGAATTGTTTTGTATTTCTACGACTTATTGAAATGCAATTATATTAATATCAATCATAAGCCTCTGTTGTTTAGATTCTGGCTTAGCAGTTTATGTTAATATGAGAGCAAGTCTCACCAAAAATCTTCCTATATAATTAGAGAGTTTGTTTGAGAATATGCATTGACTGGGCACTGCCAACTGATAAACGTTTTTGTGACGAAAGATTAGCAGACTGAAGTATGTTTTCCATGTTACTGGAGAAAAATCTTCAATTTTATGAAAGATTAGAGTGGATGAAAAATGCTGCTTTTAAGAGAACTTTTTGAGCAACTTGAAATTGGTTGACTGTAACCGAAATCAAGTTTCTAGAATACGCTTTGTAGTCAAGTTTAATCTTTCTCATCCACTAACGAAAAAGTGATAGGACATTCACATGGTATTTCTTTTCCATCTCAGGGTGTTATTTTTGTAGTTTAGTTTTAAAGAAACTTGAAGGTTCAATTTGAATATCAGTGCCCCTTTAAATATGTGAAAAACAAATAGAGCGAGGGAAACCCTGGCTGGTGGAACAAATTAAATTGTTGCAGAAAATAAGGGAGTTGAAACATGTAACGCCCATACTTCGCTTTAGTGCTATGCTCTGGAATATTTAGCGGGAAAAATGACCATATATATGGAATAAAATGGCAACCGGCTTCTGTGTCTAGACTAGACTGTTGCGCTAGACTAGACTGTATTTTCCAAATATGGTACATTTTATTCACTGAATAATCCGGAGCATGTGGCCGATGTTACACATTTCAACTCCCTTGTGTGTTTCTGATTGTTAGCAATATGGTCTACTTTGCAAATTTGTTTATAAAATTCGAAAATATATCTTATTTTTTTGAAAACTACACATGTAAGTTTGGGGTTTAAATTTCGCGGTCGCCGCCATCTTGGATCTGATGACCTTTTTTGGCGATCTCTATTGTTATACCACAAGCTATTGTCAACAAATGTTCAATTTAGACCATATTGCCAACAATTTAATGGCAATTTGTTCCCCTTAAAATTTATGCAAATTAGCCGCGGCCATAATTTTATTCGTCTGATGCTAAGGAATCGCTTACCACTAGACTATCTGTACAAAAACCACGTTCACACGTAATGTAACGTACATATTGCAGTTAGCATTCTTATGGTGCAATGTCGGATGGAGAGTACTCATATAAATTACATGTTATATTTTTCTGAGAAGACTCGTGATAACCTGGTATAGTGCTTCCAGTTCAATCGATTCTCAGGCATATTTACCTCCATCGAAAATACGACACATTCACCACTCGAAGATAAAACCGTATCTCCAAGCTGCATATAATATTCTGTTTATTATTCACCAAGCTGTAAATTACAGCCGGTGTATTTACACGGGACATGACGTTACAGCGTGTAATAGAACATTTTCATTATGACGTATTTTACTGCAGGTATCAGAATCCTTTTCAAATTCTTTTTCTCATTCATATTTTTTGATTCCTTTGAGAATTCCAAGACAATGGTCCAAATTAAAGGAACAAACTAATCCGCGCAAAGACTTCTGGTAGTTGTAGTATGTGACGCCATCATGCAAACGTCCTATTACAGCCATGCACGTCATGACGTCATGACGTGTAATATTTTCCCATGTCGCGCGTGAGACCCGGTATCTTATGGCTTAGTGACTTATGGCTTAGTGACTTATGGCTGTACAGTCCATCCCACATGGGTGCCATGCAGCTAGAAAGTGACTTAAGCTCAAGTCTTACTAATAATCTTTGCTCATATCAGAATAGTAACACCTTCCGGTATTAGTGTATACTATCCAAGGAAGTAAAAATCTAAGATCTAAGTAATAGTAAGTAGGTGCTTTTACAGTGGGTTATTTTTTTGTTCTCACATGCGTTGCAGTGGATGCAGAATAGCTATTACTTTTACTCGTTGATGAGCCTTGTGAGTAGAACCTTCCCGCTAAAAGAGAACGCTCTGCCGAAATCCAGTCCAGTTTCTATTGAGCATGTGCGAGCGTTGCTTGGTGTGAATCGAGTGGCCTCGAGATCGTGTTCATCGATGACGTGGCTGCGAGTTGACAACGCTCGAGCATGCTCAACGTGAACATGACTGGATTTTGGCATTTCTCTTATAGCAGGAAGGCTCTGCTCTTTGAGTACCCTGCATGACACTCGATCGTTAAACTTTAGTCTACGAGACTAGAAAAATTACACATTATAACAGCAGCTGTAAAGGCTGTTTTACACATCAACGTAATAACTCGCACAAAGTTTGCGATGGCTTTGTCGCAAACGGTTTGCAATATGTCAAGAGTTAATGGTAATATAGTTTTTGTTGTATTACCGGTAAAGCAGACTTTGTACGATTGGGACAAACTACGGCATATATGTAGCCTTGCCGTAACCGTACTGTAACTCTGTGATTTGATTCGATCAGCAGGATAACAACAATAGGGGAAACCATTTCAAAGTGACGGCATGCCGTACAGTATTAACTCTGAATTTCTAAACAGACCTGAAACAACCATTCGGGCTGATCAAAGTCCGGATCCGGCTAATCCACAGATCGAGTTGGAATTAACCTTGCCGTAGTTTGTTCCACTCATATGAAATCTGCTCTAGCTCCTCAACAGTATCAAACAAAAGGAAAAATAGAACACATCTTGCACGTGTGTTTGCGACTGTCGGCGACCCGTACGTATTGCCATTAACTCGCGACTGTGGCGAGTTATTACGTTGATATGAAAAACAGCCTTGTCACTCTGTGAATCGGCTTCCACTCGTGTAAATAGTATTAGATGCCATAGTTATTCTTCTAGCATTTATTCAGTACAATTTTTAATAATAGTTTAACATTGTACAGTGAAAAACAACGACATGATTTTTTTTTTAATCCAACGTCAGGCGGTCTCGGAAGACTACTGGATTACCGGATTCTGTTTGAACCACATTTCAGTAAAGCCTGGTTCCGCACACTAGCGACGCAACCGCAAGCAGCATACGCAGACGCAGTAGGCTTGACATTACTGAGTATGTTGCTTGTGCTTGCTTCGCTAGTCTAAACCAGACTTAAATCGGAATTGATATCAGTCGGGTTTGAGTTCAGTTAAATTCGATGTTCCTGGCGATTTAGCACCTTGTGCGTTGTTGAATGAGTGTTCAATATAGTAACAATATATAGGCAGTGTGCAATAGTGTAGAAACAACTCGCCACTTATTCCCATTGACACGTCAAAGTGCCTAAATTATAAGCCCAATTTTTATCATTAATACCTATTCTACATCAAGTAAATAGTTGAATATCATTTTTTTTTATGAGTGCTGCTTTTTTAAACATCTGTTGAATATGGCCAAATAGTTTGCCTAAATCACAACCTAGTTTAATTCTAAAGGAGAAAGAAATGTCTGAATATTTCCGGTTTTACGTCATCTCATTAGCATATTCCAAATAAACCATCATATACACAACACTCGAATCAAGAAATATTATATTATTCAACTATTACTTAATGTAGAATCGAATTTCATCACAACACAGATTGAGCTTATATACATTTGGAACAGGTTTCTGAAATAGCTCTTTAAGTTGTTATTATATTAGTTAGTATATTTCCAATTCGCCAATTAAAGTAATAGTTGGCGTTTTTGTTATCGTGGCTTCCGTTTTTTAATAGAAGTCAAGAATTTCATTGACAATGATTTGTGGAGAAATTGTCATAGGAACGTAATACGTCTTATTCTAATATAGAAATAGGTCTTGGTTATAGACACATTGGTGTATTTATTATTTGCCTGGCTGTTAAGTAATAGATAGAACTCTTAGGAAGCAGTGCAACGTATATTGTACGTTCCATTTGTTAGCAGTTACTGTTTCAGTCCTAGCTTTTCTTAGCGCCGGGTTCCAAATAGTTCGCTGACATAACGCGGTAAGATAAGATTATTTGAACCGGTTTCTATCTTGAGGAATTCAAAGTCGTCCCTGCTCAGTGAGCCTCGCTTATATTTGCAAGAGTTTGTACGCTTCCTGAAAATCCTGGATATTTTTCTGGAGAATTCTTGAAAGTCCGTGTCAAACTGAAATCCCAATGATTAAAGAGTGTTTGCTTTAACTGGACATGCCATTGAAAGCAGTTTTAATCATGAATTTTGTGCGAAAATATTCCTGGAGAAACCCTGAAAAAAGTCCAGGATTTTTAAAGATATGAAACTGTACGCACCCAGATTTGCGCAGCTAACGTGGCTTACGAATTTCACTGTTATGATCGAGCTTACGGATGTATTATGTAGTTATTAGAAATGATACTGAATGCTTCTCATTATGGAGTATAGTTAGTCAGACTACGTCATTAGCATAACCCAGCCACCGTCTATTGGCACACGCAATCTGATTGGCGAGACAGGCTCCGTCTATTTACAAACTCCATTTGATTGGCTAGACAGTTGGCAAACTCGCCATCTGCTTGGCTAGACAGGCGCCGTCTATTAACAAACTCGCCATCTGATTGGCTAGCCAGGCGCCGTATTGGCAAACTCGCCATCTGATTGGCTAGACAATTGGCAAACACCATCTGATTGGCTAGACAGGCGCTATCGATCGATAGTCTACACTGCTCGCTGCAGACAAAAATCACTTGGAAAATAAAAATTTTCACTGTTTTCTCGATCGCTAAGTTGATAGGACGGTGGCTTGGTTATGCAAACGACTAGACTTCTCGCTCTTGGTTTTTATAAACATTGATAGTTGACTCAGGGCTGCACCCCTTGCCAACTATCTCAATCTGCCAATAGAAACCCCGCATTTTAATTAGACTACAATGCAATCAAAAAAACTTACAAGTAGGTTGCAGAGTGTACCATCCAATATGAATTTATTATTACGATATTATTTTGTTCGGTTTAACCTGACGTCACTGTCGACATGACTGTGACCTCACCGTTCGTTGGCTTTCAGTAAAGCTAACATCGATCTCACTCGCCTGTTGGAAAAATGTTTCTCATATTCCCCTCTTAATGTAAAGGACTTTGTCGTTAAAACAATACTGCAAAATAATATTTGTTAGTCAAAACAACAATTTGTATTTACCCATTTGGTTATTTAATTTAAACTCGAAAGGCATTTTTTTATGCTTTACGTTGCAACTCTTGTAAGTTTTCCGCAATCCACAATGAAGATACTAAGGGCGCATTCGATTGACCGTGTTCCGGAATAAGAATAGATGGAATAATCTCTGGAAATCACTGGTTCAGGCACATTTTGCACTATAAGCTACTAACGTTTGCTGAAATGTGATATTCAGGATACATTTAGTGTTCCAGTGACTAAAAATTCCCGATATAAGCGATTTGTAGTTATAATTCTGTGTATTCTTATTCCGGAATACAGTCAATCGAACGCACCCTTAATCGGACACTGATTTTTAAGAAACTCAAACTTTTTTTTTATATTGTATATTTAATTGGTGCAGATTTGAGACAATTCAGTTTGTAGTTTAGTGTGACTCGTATTCTTGTTCGAGGATTATATTCTTAGAAATCACATTAAAGTATACTGTACAAAGTGTGCGAGCTTGTTTTGTTTTGTGTATCTGTGCCAATCTCCTTTGCAGGCAACCTCTAATATCAGGATTTCCCAATCTTGAAGAGTAGAGCGAACTGTGGAAGAGGCTAAAGTTGACTGACCCAGCGAGCAGAAAAGAAGGCTGCTGAAATCCTGTCAAGTTCTAACCGGAGTATCAGTCCCTCTTCCCCTTCCTTTTCATTACCTCTCCCCCCTAAGAAAGGGAAAGAGGCCTGACACAATTCTTTGCATGGCCGCTTTCCGCCTCCCGCGCCATTTTAAGAAATAAATACAGACATGTGATTGACTTTTTTGTCTAATTTGTTTGATATTAAAGTGCATATGAACCTTCGTGCAATTTTCATAGCAATGAAACTCAGAAAAGTTTTGAGTACTTCTGCGAAGAAGTTTTTGGTTTAAAGGGAATACTCTATCTTCTACGCTTGTTTGAAATCGTGGAAACGTGACCTTTCCTGATCCATGACCGCGTAAGTAAAAGCTTAGGTCGATTCCCGTGGTGACGTCATCTCATTAATGCATTATTCTCCATGGCACCTTTCTATCACATCAACATCTATTTTTAGATAATATACAGTTTATGAGTTGTTACTAAAGGAAAAAAGGTCATTAGTGAAAATTGTAAGTTTTTATTCAAATTATTGTAAAGTCGAATTAATTAAATGACGTCACCTCGGGAATCGACCCAGGCTTTTACTTACGCGGAAATGAGTCCGGAAAGGTTACGTTTCCACTATTTCAAACAAGCGTAGAACAAAGGGTATTCTCTGTAAACCAAAAAATTATTCGCAGAAGTACTCAAAACTTTCGGAGCTTCATAGCTATGAAAATTGCACGAAGGTTAATATGCACTTTAATTACACTCCAGAAATGTGAGTGCATCAAATGTCCTGTTTGAATGCAACATCCTGTTTCTTTTGTTTTTTTCTGACCAATGAAGGAAAATTCCAGAATATGGCTTTTCAGCAAGCGGCCATGCAAAGAATTGTGTCAGGCCAACCTTTCCCTTCCTTCCTTAGTGGGGAGGGGTGGTGAAAAGGAAGGGAGAGAGGGACTGATACTTGGGTTAGTCAAGTTCATATTGAGCATACGCGAACATTGCTTGGATACAATTTCGAGTCGTTTTTAAGACAGTGCATGGGCTAGGACTTTACCATCACTGTTTCTAAATAAAATCTAAGTGCACTGTAAAAACCGGTTTGACGACGGTAAACCTGACTGACTAGGTTTCGAATCGCTCATGCTCAATATAGATTTGACAGGAGGGAGAAGGCTCTACTATACTCGGGATAATATTTAACAAATAAAAGATGGTTCTCCTTGTTATATGACAAAATAATGCACGCTCGAGGTCTTGAAAAACTGCGGATGCACGAGCGGAACGCATTTAGCAGCTTTTCAAGGCCTCGAAAGTGCATTATTTTGTTATTTTACAAGGAGAACCGTCTTTTATTTGTTTTATAATATAAACTTCAATGTAGAATCTTTAGAATCCGCGTAAAAATCTAAAAGCAAACTGACGACAGCGAAAACCCCATTTTACTACTTGACTTGTTTACAACTTTTTTCGTCGCTGATTGGTTCAATTGTGACAGCTTGACATTGACGATCTGAAAGCTCGTTTCTTATTGGATGAAGTAATCTGCTAAGAATAGAACGTGTCAATCGATAAAAGTGAAAGACAGAAATTGCAAGAGCCGGCATATGAAATGGGTTGTAATCTGGTCAAAACTGTTGCAGGAAACAAAGTGCTTTCTTTTTACAATTTCTGGTCAGCACAGGAGAGGTTTGTCTGCACATTGTGATAGTGCCAAGCGTTGAAAATGCCTGATGGAAAAGCATTCACAGAGAAAGCGTTAGCGAATTAGCGGCAGTAGAGTTGGACCACAGGCAGCCCAAGCTCAAAGTTTGAATTTATTTGACAGTTGAACTACGAAGGTTCAAACTTCCAGAATATCTGGTATTTTATCGCACTAAATGGCAAATGAATAACACAATAAACTTGCTTTGATAAAGATTAAGTTGTTGTGTCTTGAATTTGGGGGCCTATTTAACGAGCTCGAGTTTCTAGGAAACCTGGATTCACTCTACCTAAAGAGAGAAAAGGCCGGCAAGCCGATGGCGTGTCACATACCTGTCATCTCCACGGCAAAAATGACCCTTAAATCCACTCAATCGACGTGATACTTCCGGATCCCGTAGACAGATGTCCTTGCTACGTATCCTCCAAGTTTCATGACCAAACATTCAACGAATACCGAGAAATGATTTTTGCTCTCCCATCCGATTGGTGCGGCTGTGATTTTCAACTCCTAAACGAGGCATCCTTTCGGTTGGACTTCCGGTGTCTCATCAAAGTGTGAAGAGGTGTTTGGGACGGAGAAATGCGAGGTGACAAAAATCATTTAATTTCTCGGTACTCGTTGAATGTTTGGTCATGAAACTTGGAGGATACGTAGCAAGGAGATCTGTCTACGGGATTCGGCCGGAAGTATCACGTCGATTGAGTGGATTTAAGGGTCATTTTTGCCGTGGAGATGACAGGTATGTAACACGCCATCGCCATCGGCTTGCCGGCCTTTTCTCTCTTTTATAGGTAGAGTGAATCCAGGTTTCCTAGAAACTCGAGCTCGTTAAATAGGCCCCCAAATTCAAGACACAACAACTTAATCTTTATCAAAGCAAGTTTATTGTGTTATTCATTTGCCATTTAGTGCGATAAAATACCAGATATTCTGGAAGTTTGAACCTTCGTAGTTCAACTGTCAAATAAATTCAAACTCTGAGCTTGGGCTGCCTGTGGTTGGACACGTGAGTTGAGGATTGCCGACTATTTTCTACAACAACTGCATAGTTCACACTGATTACTGATTCTGTGGTCTGAAGAAGGATATTTTATTTATCCCAAGGAACAGTATTGTAACTGCTGCTCTGATGGCCGTGTTGCGTAGCTTTTGGGGCTCTCTTCGTTGGCATGGCCGCTATACACATGAAAGATAATCTACTCTTGAAATTCTGCCAGTTCTGGGTTCTCTGCAATTTTTATCACCCGTTTTTCATTCAGGGACATTCAGGAACCTCTCAAACGAATTTCTACATGAAACCAGAGAAATTCCATTGTATTCTTCGCAATTCACTGTTCAGGTTTCAGCATAAAGCAGGCTTATTACAGTTATCGTCGAGTTATACAATACAATACAATACAATACAATAACTTTTATTTAAACACGATAAAAGATTAAAGCGTTGCCGCTTGTGGGGTCGTGTATAATACTAAAATAAACTAGTTAACTATTTACAAATTTCACATTAAAATGCTAACTATATATAATGTTGTTAAAAACTAACTATTTTAAATTACACTGATATATTGGTAAAAATCAAAATTTGTTATGACCATATCATTGTTATTAATCATCTATTTTAAAACTAATAATTCAGTTATTGGTGAGTCATGCATGTCTTGTTGTTGTGTTGTCACTTTCCTCTCACCAGGCTGTTAGAAAAACCACATTTATCTTAATTACAATCATTTTTTATATCAAACTCTCAATGAGTAACACTGTATTAGAATGTGGGCATTAAACTTCAAACGTTTTAGCATCCAATTTTGTGGTCGCTTTAGAGTACGAAGCCGATGCTAATTTCTCTCGCCGATCACTTTCTTTTAGTTTTGGGAAGCGACTTTTATTTTCCTTTTCTTCAACACACCTTAACAACTCAAAGTCGGACATGTTTTCTTCCCAGTCTATGAAATTATCGACGTTTTGTTTTGATTGGATTCTCGGCGTGCTTGATTTTTTTTTGAGCGTGCATTTATAACAAAATCAAGCACGCTGAGCATCCAATCAAATCGCATGTTCTTAGGATGATCCCATAATTTATATTATAAAACAATATAACTCGCAAAGGAATTGCTTAACAAAAGTACACTGAGAATATCGTGAATAGTGAACTAAAAGAAAATAGAGTTCTCAAATGAGTAACATCTGGTCGTCTTGAACTATTTAACAAATAGAAGATGTAATCGATATAAAAAACGAGAGCTAGTGTTTTACCAGGGGATCCAAACACCAAAAAAGATGAAAGCACGAGGCCGTTTCTTTCGAGGTGTTTGGATTCCCTGGTGAGACACGAAGCTCGAGTTTTTTATGTACTGTTTAAAACACGAACAGCAGTGTTTTATCAAGTTTAAATATTCGAGGGCGAAGCCCGAGAATTTTTAGACTTGATAAAACACGTGCTGTGAGTGTTTTAAACGGCTTCAAAAACGCTTTAAGAATGCAATGAAAGAAAGACGCACATCTCAAGGGAATGGTTACTTAATGAACCATTGAACCTTTGTATTCACAACCCATGCAAAATATTCGAGTAATCACCGCCTGCAATTACGAACATCTCAAGGGAATGACATGAAGAAATTATCATACAATGTTGTTTGAAGCGGCGTTTCGCAATGCAAGAAGAACCTGCACTTGAAGGATTTGGTGTCGTGGTTTACCTCGATAAAGTTCAAGACTTGGAAAGCGATGTGACTGACATGACAGCAGACTCTTAATTTTTGGCTCCGGCACAAAATATGTAAGTTTAATGCACGTTTTTATTATTTTACGGCTTTGAGTTTGGTTTCATAATTGGAACTAAACAGTGGCTCGGTAAACAAGTAATGGTAGTTGGATAACTTCATTTTAAAAATATTATCTGTGTATCTCGGTAGTCTGCTGATATTAGTAAATTTAGTGCAAAATTTATTATCTAGGTACCTTATGTTCCGTGTACTTTTTTCTCAGTCTTTGGGTCTTTATCAGTGAATTCTTAATTAGCATGAAACTTTATATAAAATTTCATGTTCATTATGCACTAGTCAATTGAAAGCCCCACCCCCCGACCCCCGGGACAGGGCGGGGAATTAACGCGGTCATACCGGGAATTTAACACGTATTTAACAGCGTGAATTCACGGGGAGACGGGGAATTTAACAAATTTACAAATAGCGGGGCATTTTAGCAGGGATTTAACGCTGAACCGGAAGTTGCGTAACCTGGGTCGCCTGACGGTGTCCTAGTCTTTCTCCGCACGTGTGAAAGAAGATGGCGGATTCTCTGCGCAAGAAAGTAAGTTTTTAATCTTTTGGAATTATCAATTATACCAAGCCATCCTCAGTATTTGATGCCCTTTTGAGATAATTTAGGTCTAAAGTTAATAATTTATTTGGATTACCTGTATTTACGAGCTTTTTTGATATGAAAATTACGTATAAACATAGCAATGTGAGTTTGCATTTCTGACGAGTTCGTTTTGTATTGTAGATTCTCTTTCAATTTGGAGAGCAGCGAAAAGTATTAGACATACAAGGAGGTGAAACATTAACTGACTTGACAAGTGTACTTCGGAGAGATTTTGATATTGCTGGGAATGTTGTGTTGCAACGATACGACGAGTCGTGGAGTGAGTGGCTTGATATAGCAGAACAGGAAGAGCTCCAAGACAGGGCAAAAATACGAGTCGTGCTGCTCCGAAAAAAAGATGTTGAAGATGTAGCAGAGAAAACTGGGACACCAGTTGTACAGACAATTGATACAGGTACGTTTTTAAAAATGTTCGATGTTCAAATAATATCAAGAGGTGTTCGTTTAAAAAATAGCACAGCGAGTCTAGGTTTGCCGTTTTAATTTTTGTTTTAGTGTTTATACAATTTTAAATCGCTTATAACTCGATTTCAATAAACAACAGAGCACGAACGAAACTTGGGCACAACATTCCTTACACTCCAAGCTATGCTGGGTTTAACCTTTTACAAATTATAAAATTAAATACAGTGGAACCTCTGTGTGCGACCACCTCTCGTAGGCGACCACCTCTCTTTAGCGACCACTTACCAAAAGCCCGTCTTGTCTTGCAGTCAAATCACTGCATTTGATACCTCTCGTAAGCGACCGCGACCACCTTTAGGGCTTTGGAGTTGGATTTTTCTTTGTTATTTTACCTCGGTAAGCGACCATCCCAGAGGTAAAGTAATATATTTTCAACAAATGCATTACAATAAGCTGATTACAATGGCTTACAATGGTATTGGTGCATCTTTTTAAAAACCTGAACTTAGGATGACATACGCTGAGGGATATGGCCAACAATATTATCATGTTCATGCTCATGTTTGCTGAAAAGTTTAAAGGATTCGAGGTTGGAGCACTACAAACCCGTAATAATAAACTGCAGTGATAAAATCTGTTGTTGTATTGATATTCCCTGTCCCAGAGACCAGATGATATTACTAAAATTTGGGATTCCTGTGGTGGTTACTCTCGTAAGCAACCACCTTTCGTAAGCGACCACTTTTCCTGGTCCCAAGGGTGGTCACTTATGGGAGGTTCAACTGTATAAAAAAATAGGAATTAAATTAGAGAAACAAAAGATATGCAGTCAAGCTGAACAATTGCTCATTGTTTCTCATAATTAAATCTTTTTTTATTACTGTGTTGCAGTGTTTTGGATTTTTTTTGCTGTGTTGTGGTATTGAGAATCCCCCAATGTGCCCCTCCTCAATAAGAACTTTTTAACATTAGGGAATAAAATGAGAAACTTGAAAACAATATTCCTTTGTACAAAGCAAATCAATTTTGATTGAGTGTGATGCCATCAGTCACATGACTTACCAACATCTAATATTCCTTGGTACAAAACAAATAACATATGTTAATTACATCATGTGGTATCATCAGCCATGTGACCCTCCAAACCCCTTATAACTTGAAAACAATAAATAATATTGTAGCGAAACATGTATACAAAATTATTCTATGGCACAAAACAAATATATTTTTTTTAATGTGTATATACTGATTAAGTCATGTGACTTACAAATACTATTAATTATTAAAATGCAGTTCCATGCTTTATTTTATACTCTGTGTATTTAGCAGTTTGCACCAGTGTTCTTGTGGCAGTGATATTATTGCATTTTTCCTAGACCATTGCAGACTATTCTATTGTTTCCGACAACATGGATGACACAGCTTCAATCTTTCAGTGAAAATGGCATACTTTAGTATGAAAATGAAAATAAGTTTTTACAGCCTTCTATTGTTTTGGAAATGAACTGGTCCACAGGGGCGGATCCATGATTTTTTCAAAGGGGGGGTTGCAGGTTGAGATGAGCCCTCAGGGACAGCTTTGTTAAAGTAGACTGTGGAATAGAGGGGAGGTTGAGTCCTCATAGGGGGGTTGCAACCCCCTCAACCCTCCCTCTGGATTCGCCCCTGGTCCACTCTACATTATGTCAATTACTGTAGATTACAATGAAAGGTCGTCATTAATAATATAACAATTGAACTTAATCAAGTCATTGTTGCTGGTATATGCAGCATACAAATTACAAAATGGATATTTGAATAGAAGTCAGACTCAAGAGCTTCACAAATTTGTACATTCCTTCAACTCTGTCAGGTAACAATTATGATTCAAAGGGCATAAACAGCGAGAAATTGTGTGAAAACCTAGACATTGCAACAGATGTTTATATTGACAGAGTAAACGGGTCAGCATGCTGTGGAACAATCTTGCAACTGTACAAAGGAGGTCAGAATGAAGCAATTAGTGAGAGAAGGCAAAGCCTTTTGGTATTCCTCAAGGGTAAGAAAAAAGAAAAGACAGAACTAAAAGAAAGAGACCCAGACTTATTCAAGTACTTTGAGAACATCTGGACAGTTCGTAAAAATCACATGAACATGTATCTTCCAGAAAATTATATGTTTGTGTTAAATTTATGCTTCAAGCCAGAATGTCCCCATCCCTTGTGTGCTGACAAGTCTGTGGGAAGAGATGCAACATGGTATGAACAAGGACCAGCCTTGTCATACATCCCTGTACCTGTGCCAGATCCCAAACGGCCATGGGGTGGCAAGTGCCAGGAATGTTCTGCCTTCTGCTCCGGTCACTACATGTCACCTAAAGAGCACGAAGAATTTGTCAAAGAACATGGTGCCACAGGGTTAATGTACAAGCCTCCAAGCGTTGTTATAAGAGATAAGTTTTATGAATCTATGAAGACAGGGAAAAGTTTATCCGATAGTGAGTTGGAGGACGTTGCCAGAAAAACATTACTTTCTATAGAGGAACTAACAATGCACGTTGAACATCTGCGAATTACTGCTGAACGACGGAAGGAAGGAGCTAAGAAGGCGGCATTGACGCGAAAATCCAAGTCGACAACAACAGCAACAAACGAAAGGAAAGGAAAGGAAAAAGCCAAGAAAAAGAAGAAAGCTAAGAGTAATAATTATTGCTAACATAAAACGTACATACAATGGAACCTTGATATAATGAATTGGTAATAAGGGACTGGAAAGAATAGGTTCGTTATTATACCGGGAGTTTGTTCTCATAACCACGTCAATTTTAAAGTGATTCAGTATCAAGGGATATCTGCTCATTGTATAATGGGAGTATAAAAACGGGATTCATTATAGCAGGGTTCCAATGTACTGTATTTGATTTTGTTTTGCTTACATGCTCAACACACGTTTTTTAATTAATTATATAATTATTTACTTCCATTCACAGAAGATGGGGCCAGTTTAGACAACGATGAGTGGTGCTGGTGTCGTAGGGAAGAGTACGGGGACATGCTTATGTGTGAAGGAAAGAATTGCCCAATTAAATGGTTCCACTTTCAGTGTATGGGACTATTGTACAGCCCAGCCTTTTCTTGGTATTGCCCGGACTGCAATGGTAAGTGTTAGACGGCTAAAGGTTCAAAGTGTAACTTTTGAAAAATGCTCTAGTAGCGTCGCAATTAAAGCTGCACAGACATACTATATATCATTTTAAATGTCTTGAATTGAATTAAGTATACATTCTATCCGTTATGATAAATAAAATAAAGTGGAGATGCTGAGATTTTTTAACGCCCTGAAAAACAGAACTTTGTTGAGGTCCAGACATTTTGCATTTTTGTCCAATTTGTACCAAATGTACACGAGAAGTAGATAACAACCGTTTCTCAAAAACTGTGCCGGGGAAATTTGAAATTCGTTTTTGTTCATGGTTTATGAACTGGTTTGTACAAAAATAAGAAAACAAATGCTTTTCCCACTTTGAGAAGGAATAAAATCGGCAATACGCAAAACATATCAAAAATCCCGACACAGTTTTTGGGACAATTTATTTGAGATTCTGTGGGATCATTTTGAAACTTACTGTTTACGAGGCTTAAAGGACTGGACCTCTCGGGACAGATGGACTGCTTTTGAGTTAAAACAATCTCAGCATCTCCACTTTATTTTATTTATCATAACGCAGATAGAATATACATATACTTAATTCAATTCAAGACATTTAAAATGATATATAGTATGTCTATGTAGCTTTAATTGCGACGCTACAAGAGCATTTTTCAAAAGTGACACTTTGAACCTTTATCAAGACCTTACTATAACCCAAGAAAAGGGTGCCATTTCAGCAATTTATGGCATCAGAGATCTAACCAACTTTTATTTGTTTTTGCTTATAGATGAACCTAAGCAGTATTGCCTGTGTAATCAGCCAGAATTCGGGTTGATGTTAGCCTGCGACAACAAGGAGTGCACGCTCCAGTGGTTCCACCTCTCCTGTATGGGTCTCCCAAGTGCTCCCAAGGGGGCATGGTTGTGTCCCAGATGTGAGTCTTAATTAACAATAGTATAAATGCAGAAACCCATACGGTGCTGATGGCGCAGATAGTGCAAAGGAATGGTTCTTGCAGAAACCCATACGGTGCTGATGCCGCAGATGGTGCAAAAGAATGGTTCTAGCAGAAACCCATACGGTGCTGATGCCGCAGATGGTGCAAAAGAATGGTTCTAGCAGAAACCCATACGGTGCTGATGGCGCAGATGGTGCAAAAGAATGGTTCTAGCAGAAACCCATACGGTGCTGATGGCGCAGATAGTGCAAAAGAATGGTTCTAGCAGAAACCCATACGGTGCTGATGCCGCAGATGGTGCAAAAGAATGGTTCTAGCAGAAACCCATACGGTGCTGATGGCGCAGATAGTGCAAAAGAATGGTTCTAGCAGAAACCCATACGGTGCTGATGCCGCAGATGGTGCAAAAGAATGGTTCTAGCAGAAACCCATACGGTGCTGATGCCGCAGATGGTGCAAAAGAATGGTTCTAGCAGAAACCCATACGGTGCTGATGGCGCAGATGGTGCAAAAGAATGGTTCTAGCAGAAACCCATACGGTGCTGATGCCGCAGATGGTGCAAAAGAATGGTTCTAGCAGAAACCCATACGGTGCTGATGGCGCAGATAGTGCAAAAGAATGGTTCTAGCAGAAACCCATACGGTGCTGATGCCGCAGATGGTGCAAAAGAATGGTTCTAGCAGAAACCCATACGGTGCTGATGCCGCAGATGGTGCAAAAGAATGGTTCTAGCAGAAACCCATACGGTGCTGATGGCGCAGATAGTGCAAAAGAATGGTTCTAGCAGAAACCCATACGGTGCTGATGCCGCAGATGGTGCAAAAGAATGGTTCTAGCAGAAACCCATACGGTGCTGATGGCGCAGATGGTGCAAAAGAATGGTTCTAGCAGAAACCCATACGGTGCTGATGCCGCAGATGGTGCAAAAGAATGGTTCTAGCAGAAACCCATACGGTGCTGAGGGCGCAGATGGTGCAAAAGAATGGTTCTAGCAGAAACCCATACGGTGCTGAGGGCGCAGATGGTGCAAAAGAATGGTTCTTGCAGAAACCCATACGGTGCTGAGGGCATAGATAGTGCAAAAGAATGGTTCTTGCAGCTAAGTCATTATTTACCGTTACTTTTGTTATGGTCAGCTTGATTTCGGTAGGTATTAAATGAAGGACCACATGAAAACTACCAATACACTCATTACTTTTATTGATGTAAGTTTTGCTTGTTTATAGTGTGTTTATATAATTGTTTCGTTTCATTGACAACAGCTTTTGTCATATAAAGCTACAGTAAGCAGCCCAAGTCAAAGCATATATTATAGCGACAGCATACTTTCCTGTCTGAACAGTGAACAACATTGTATGCATGACGAGGTATTATGTCTTATTATATGCTACTGAAAACTGTATTAAATGGTCAAAATCAAAACTACGTTTATCGTGTGAATGGACCAAAAACACACGACTATCTCGAGCGCGACATTAGGTTCCATTCTCCTAAAACGGCGGACGCTAATTGGTGCTCGTGGGTACTAAAACATCGCGAAGTTTGCGGGAAATTTGAAAGCCCTTGTCCTAAATTTGCTTGCTTTTCACATGTAACGTATATATTTAAAATGATTTTTGCATTGAAACACTTTTCTTAGATAACTCTATGAATTTTCTTGTCGTTAGAATATACGTAACAAATTTTCTTAATACGTTTTCCGAACTCGTATGATGTCGCGATTTTCGCCTTTTGAAACAGCCGTGAACACCGGGGCCATGGTGAGGGGGTTTTAACACTGAATATGTCCCCGATGACCGGGGAAATGTGTAATTTTAACACTACGCAAATGTTAAATTCCCCGCCCTTTCCCGGGGGTCGGGGGGTGGGGCTTTCAATTGACTAGTGCATTAGTATTCTTTATATAAAACGTTCACCCTAATTAGCAATTCAATGAGAAAGCTGAAACATCAATAGAAATTCCATTGTCTCAATCATTAACCCCGTTTCCCTCAGGGACAGAATTCAAATCCCTCCGCGGGCATTTTAGAATGATGAGATGTTATCAGGTATAAAGGAGCATGCACGTGACTGATTTGCTTCATCTGATTGGACAAAATGCTCATTAATTATTCATGAGTTTTTGAAATGACTTTTCAATCGAAAACAATACCTGCATTCATAAATCATTAGAAAGTATTGTTTGCCTGGAATTTTATTGCATGCAATTATAGATTACGGTCATTTCAATAAACGGCCTGATAGCATAGTGGGCAAGACAGCGGACTAGTAGTCAAGAGCAGCCATGCGGATGATGGTTCGAGTCTCACTCTGGACAACGATTTTTATTTCCAACTTCTCCTTCACTAGCCTGAATTTCAGCCGTCTCCTCTGGGTTCGTTCCTCCCGAGAGAGACGTCTGAATCCAATAGCCGATAATGCCGTCCAGTGACGTCACTACCAGAAAACCTGGTAGTGATTTTTGATTAGCTCATATTCTATAATTTCGCATAATTACCATAATTATCAGCCGAGAAGACGGCAGGATTCACTTCGCGATTGTTGATCGTGGAGTTTCAGTGGAGTGATTGTCTTTGGCAAAGACCTTGAATTCGTAAGGAAAACATCTGGAAATGGATTGAAAGTGTCCTGCACAATAACCGGCCGACTAACCTGTAAACATGTACATTTTATCGCGTCGCGTCCGCGGGGTTGTTGACAATCGATTATTTGTTCGCACTCGCAGTGGTAAAGAATGTCGCTACTCTCTTCAAGGAACTTAATTGTTCTTTCCCGTAAAAGAGTCTTCGTATTTCTTCGAAAATTCTGCATTATCCTTTCATGTTTTTCTACTTTTCTGTTGCATCATTTACATAGGTAATATCTCGTAGCTGTGTCGATTTGAACGGCAGATCGCGAGACATGTACAAAGATCAACGGAAAGACAAAGATCAACTGTACTTTGCCTCCAAATATAATATAACGATTTGCTGCTTCGGAAAGACTTTAACAACATAAGAGGCACTTGAGAAGCAAATGGATGGAGATATATAATATAGGTAAGGCTTTTCTTTTGGTCGGCATAATCTCAAATAAATATTTCTCACGAACTCTTACTACCGCCGTGACAGTTTTATTTGCATCAATTAAATTGTTAATCCGCCTTGACGTCACTGGACGGCATTATCGGCTATTGGATTCAGACGTCTCTCTCGGGAGGAACGAACAAGAGGAGACGGCTGAAATTCAGGCTACTCCTTCACTTCTCCATGTAAAGTCATACTTATGCTGTAATCCTTGTAGCTTAATTAGGTCCAACACATGAATGAATCTTGATACCCAATGAGAGCACAGATGAATATCACTAGTGATGTTCATCCAGTGTTTCATTGGTTATCCAGATTCAGTCATGCATGTGACCAAATGCAGCCCTCTGATTGACTAAAAAGCTCATGAATTATTCATGAGTTTGAGAAGTCCTATTAAAATATTTTCCAAATAGCTGTTTTCTTTGTCCTTTCAGGGGAATATATATCATATTTTTATATCACCTCGATTTCTTCGTTCTTTGCGAGGGAATATATATTTTCCTATATTTGGCTGGTAGGGGTGATCGTCGTATTTTTAGGGTCTGAAATGGGCGATTTGATATTTTTTAGGGGTTGTCCAAGCGAAATCCATTTTTCAGGGTGATTTTTAGACCATGAGGGAAATTTTAGGGTGGGTAATTTTTCACGGTTTGGTATTTTTAGTGTATTTTTCGAGGTTTTCCGACTGTCACCCCTACCATTTTTACCTTGAAGAACCCCCCGCAACAAGAACCCGGCTTAGACTTGCTCCAAGTCGAACTCGCTGAGTGGGTCAAAAATCGAGCGCGAGAATCGAAGGGAGAGGCGAGTTCGACCTTCGTGCGGGGGGATAAGAAGGAATTTGAGAAAGTCTAAAGAACCCACAATCGACCACTTTAATTATCTTGGTTTCTAAGTTGGTTGAAAGGACCGAGAGAAAAAAAGTGAGAAGCCTTGTGAACAGTAATTCTATGCAACAATGTACTAGACAAACTAATGCTTCCTAATGTTATGAAAATATATATAATTGTTACTGCGTACAATGAGAAAACCCCTCGGACTGCGGCCTCGGTAAACAAACCATTATTTAATGCACTCGGTTCTACCCGTGATTCACAGCTCCTCAAGGTCTTGAGTGTGCATTTTCTTATTGAACATGGAGAGCCAATAACTTCTTGCTGGCCGGTATTTAACAACGCAAAGAGTTATTTTTTCTTGTCACCACCTAGCCGACGAAGCTCTATCGGTTCTTTTCGGCTGGGAGCCACCTGACCGCTGTTGCTTACCCAGAATTTTGACTTGTTTAACATAACCATGAAAGCCTTACGAAAGACTTTACTCCTGTAAAAATATATCAGTGGATTGGTGGCGGAATTCGACAAACTTGCAGTTACTGTCCAGATATACTCTGATCCGTAGTTGATGTCGGGCTTCAGAACAATCCTAACGACGAACGGGGCCCAGAAGAGAGTAAATATACCAATGACGAGGGCAACTGTTTTCGCTAACCGTTTCTCCGTCTCGTGAGAGGCGTCGCTGGACGTACCGAGTTGAACCCTTTGAAAATATTGTCTCCTAACTGTCCCGAACATCAGAGCGTAGCAGATTATAACCACCATATAAAGCATTCCCATTGAGATCATCGTGAACTTAACGTAAGCTTCCTTGTCTTCGATAAATGCATCCAGGCAAGGAACTACCCAGCAGTACACCCACGTGAACAAGAGCACTGTCTTTAGTCTTGGTGGTGTAACGAGGGTTTTATAAGTCATTGGTTTCACTATCGCAAGACACCGCTCGATGCTCATGAATGCAAGAGTCATTATCGATATAGCACAGGAAAGGTTGCCGATCATGCGTGCGGCGTACTCGACCTTCACGAGGCATGACCCATGGAGTTTCCCGATGAGTATGGCCACCAGGGATGGCTGGACGCTCAAGGTGACAAGCAAATCTGCTGCTGATAAGTTCAGAATACAGTAGCTCGATAGAGTATGCAGTCTTGGTGTCGATATGATGGTTAAGCACACCGTTAGGTTGCCAATACTGCCGACGATGCACGAGAAGAGATTCATTAATATCATGGCGATAGCTTCGCCATTTTCAAGCAAACAACGATGTTAATTAAAATTCTTACACCTTCGAACAAGTGCATGGCTTTTCTTGTTTAAGAAACTGTAAAGTTATAGGAAGGATATGAGCCGCCAATATCCAAGGCATGCATGATATGTCCAAGGCTTCACAAGAAATATGTCATGTTATCCAGTAGTCAACCAAAAGGGCGCCGGAGGTTTCCGAAGAGAATCAGAGTCGAACAGTTCAAGTCTTGCCGCGACCGGTTACCTGCTCGTTCAGTATCACATATACATTTATTCGTCGTAGAAATTAAGGATGCACTTCTTCTTACTGGTCAGGTCCAAACCGCTAAGAGTCAAAGGATCTCTGATCAACCTCACACATCGACATCATTCAAATAAACATTGTAAATAAGAATAATTCGAACCTCGAACTTGCAAATGAATCAGTGTTGCTAGAGCTACAGCTGTTTTCTGACCTTGGATTTGCCAAAGTTCATATTTCAGTTCACATTTTCAGTTTACACCGCATTCGATACACTGATTTTCACTGTGTTAGTCGAGCATTAGTTATGATCATCTGTACATTGTTAAACCGAATGTTATTAATAAACTATACAACTGACAAGAGTTCGTCTCTACTGAAAGAATAACCTTGGCTTTATTTACTTATCCTAATTAAGGCATCGCTGTCCGCATCGATTCTATTTTTGATTTCTTGAACGCATCGGTGTGAAGGCCCTTAGTAAAATTTTATGCCAATCCAGCAATAAGCTTATTTTGCCAACTGTGTTGGATCAGTTTAAATACGCATGAACAAAGGTTTCACAACCTAATTCTTTAAAAAAATGACAAGTTAAAATTAGGCTGGGAACCTCGTTTCGTGGGTGTTGATACAGATGCTTGTGTTAGGCATTTATTTCCGGTTGATTTCAATGTGTATTAGTTTCTGGGAAGTGAGCGGAAATTTTCACTGTAAGCCGAAGATGAAAAGCAGGGCAGGTGTGTGTTCTTTCAGAAATGAATGAAAATGTAACCGTCTTGCATACTTCTCTCTTCAAATAAACGCCTTCTTTGAAAGTGTTGCTAGGTGAGGCTCTCTCTCGTTTGAATATACGCATGCGCACAATGTAGGTGCTACCTTATTCTCGACCCCATGCGATTCTTCTTACTGCGCATGCTCGAATCGGAGAAGACTCTGGGGTCGAGAATGGTGCTACCTAATATATGAAGATACCACACACAACTAGACAAACCCCAATAACGCCGATAGAGCGAACACCTTGATTGGTTAAAAATATTAATCAATTTAAAAAACAAATCATTTTCGTTTTCCTCACAAATGACCTCATCAACAGATTTCTAAAATTTTACCGTCATCCGAGGAAATTAAGAGACAGTATGTTTTGCTTACAAACGAATACCCTAAAGTTTAAACATGTATTCGGAATTGACATATACTATTAGGTTAAACAAGCCATGGTTCTTTCCATGGCAAGCTATGCTTAAAATGGATAACGAGTTGCTGTAAAAACTGACTAGCGCGTCGGCAGGCAAGATAAACACTAGTATTATCAACTAAAATGGGGGTGTAGCCAGAGTTGGAAGTAGGGGGGTTCCTAACCACCTGCGCTGCAAATTTTGGAAATCTAAGGTCTTTTAAATGGCATTTCCTGTATTATGAGAATAAGGAACACACTCGCACTTTCTTTTTCTCTTTTCTTTTCTTTTCTTTATTCTATTTTTATTCTGGCTTGGAAACGGGGAGGGGGGAGGGGTTTTCGTGTAAACGTCGATGAAGGTAACAGCCGTGGGAAGCGAGTAGCAGCTGACGTTTAGAGCGTTAGCCTTCTTTCGCTATCGTTTCAATGGCAGAAAACAATGACTTGTAAATTACGAGTGTAAAGCTTTATTGGATTGGACCCTGTTTTCACCTACAATCGATTGTCGATTTTTCTAAAACAGCGCTTTGAAGTTTGTTTGCCATGAAGGAAAACCTTTCCCATGGGATCACGAGCGCAAATCTTTGGTTATTGAAGTGATATATCAGCACGTGACTGATTCCTGCAAAAGTACACACGTGCACGGCGAAGTTTTCGTAAAAAAAAGAACCAATATAATTGAAACAATACATTTATGTGTTTACAACTTTCGCATGAGTGTTGTATCGGCCTATACAATCTCGAGCCTCCCTTTTCTAAACTATTAATATTCAATTAATACGAGAACCAATCTGGTGCGAAAGATGACCTCTATTAACGACAACACAAAACTCTTGCTTATCGAACTCGAACACTTATAGAATTACATTACGTCACCAGTTCTATAAGTGTTCCAGTTGAATATCCTAGTGTTGTAAGTGTTTCAGTTGAATAACCTAGAGTGTTGTAAGTGTTCCAGTTCAATAATCAAGAGTGTTGTAAGTGTTCTAGTTCAATAACCTAGAGTGCTGTAAGTGTTCCAGTTCAATAATCAAGAGTGTTGTAAGTGTTCTAGTTCAGTAGGCACTCATCATCCCCGCATTAATCAGCCCGCAGCCCCCTGAAATATTCAAACCAACTCCCAACTTTTAGCCTTCAAATGTAAAAAAACAAATTATGTAATTAAATAAAATTATTCATTATTTGATTTACATAGAGGACTCAGTTTACCTAGCTCTATTATTTTTAACCTTTCAGTATATGTAGCCAGTAGTTACGACTCCCAAGTTTTAATGGCCGGGTATTCTAATGTTACGGCTTCATTTGAGTAGATTGTCATTAGTGTGCAGGTGTTGTCGTCAATGCCATATCAGTTTTGGCGAGTAGGAGAGAGTGAGGTAGACTATCGAATGCTTTCGATAACTCCATGTATATAACTGCTGAATTTTTCTCCAGTCTTCGAATTCGACTAGCCTGCTGCGTTTGTATTGGTTAGCACCCTGATATATAAATTATTAATGAATTTTACAGAAAAGATTGGGTCACTCTCTTGAGACGAAATTAACTTTTACTAATTAGATATTCAGAATGACCGGGTTTTCATTCGAATATAGACGCAGTTTTGGACAGCCGTTGGTCTTCGCGGTTCCGGAAAACGTGTAACTAAGTAGAAGTTATTTATTATTTATCTATGACGTATATGTAATCCGCGTATGAACATATTCACATGTAATGCGCGCAATATAAATTAAATATTATTATTATTATCGAGAGCGACGAAACGAAAGAGGCAAGGTTAGGATACGTACACATATTTTGGCCAGAGAGGGAGAATGATTACCGCATTGCATAAAGGGAACTAAACTTGCAACAGTATGAAAATATTACAAATTTTAAAAGGTGTGTTTACTTTATTTATAAGTAAACGATTCGGTGTTTTTATATATGTGTTGTTTCGTTGTTCGATAATAAGTAAAATGAGCCGAAAACTGTTGTTATTTATTTAACCAATTCCAACCCGGCATGTGATCACTTCGAGAAAATAGCGTGATATCTCGCACCAACGAGCACACACGCTTCGCTGGCTTTCTGGTGAAAGACGGGGCCCGAAAACATCCATCAAAATAGAGCCAGCTGTAAAACGTATTATTTTTATCTCTATCACATCAGTTAGTTGTTGCCACTGTATATATAAACAAATTACTTAAGAGTGATTCCCGAGAAATTTATTTCACAAATAAATGATGGTCTCCATGTTCTAAAATAATGTAAGCTCGAGGTCTTGAAAAACACGAGACACGAGTGGAAACCGATTGAAAGTGCATATTTTGTAAAATGACATAGGAGAACCATTTTCTAATTGTTTTATAATATAAAAATCTCGAGCGTATATAATATAAAATTCTCGAGCGTGCGTTATAAGAAAATCAAGCACACTGAACTCAAACATGTTAAGGCATGGTTTATTCAGCAATTCTGTTAAACACTCTAAATTCGCTAACTTTGTCATTTTTCAATGAAATACCATAGAACTCGGTAATGAGGCAGCAATCATGTGTCTCAACATTTTAAGTTAGGTATTCTGGTGTTTTGGTGGTCACGTGACCTTAAGGCTGATAAAACAAAGAACGCAAAATGGGCCGGTCACAGTGGATTTTTAAAGTAACGATTTCTGGCTTATCTGGTTACACTTCTGGTTGTGTTTAAAGCTCTGTCTGGAATGGTTGATATTTTGCCATTGTAGTTGAGAAAATTGGGGAAAACTGGTTCCACGTGACCTGTTCTTTTCTCTATTTTCGCCTTAACAATCTATCAGGATCAACCATTCCAAACAGATCTTTGGAAACAGCCAGAAGTGTAATCAGATAAGCAAGAAACCGTTACTTTAAAAATGCAGTATTACCGGCCCATTTTGGGACGCAATTTCCAGATTTTGTAATCACGTGGTTGGTCACGTGATAGACATTTTACAACAAAATATGTACGAACGACTCAGAATGCTGAGATTATATTAGTGATATCCACTATTTTTTGTAGAATTCGGGCAAACATAAGCCGCTCTATTCAATAAGATAGCTTTAGCCTCGATTTCATGCCCAAACCATGCCTTAACATGCTTGAGCAGCCAATGAAATCTCGCGTAATATATATTATAATCCCAAATATAATCGTTTCAATATTTTCACAGTAACGAAAGGGCTTCAATCATGCAACTCAAAAAGCCGCCGGGGGGGGTTCATCGACTTTGTTTTTATGTTTCCTATGGTTTTGAGTTTGCTTAGCTCTTCTATATTCGCGCCAGTCCCTTTCAATGCGAGTATAAATATGAATACCACTAGCGAACAGGCGCAGTTTATGTCAGATGCGATTCAGATAGCTCCGCAGTCTCTTCTCCACGACCATGGCTCAATTACAAGTCCCACGTGCAGCCCAAGGTGGTGCAGTCGAAGAGCAGCGTCATCCTTTGGATACTCCTGCCTCCGTCCCTCGTCCTGACCCTAATCCTCCTGAACAGCCGCCAGCTCAGCTCAGCTCAGGTTTTAATCTTTACTTCGTATTTATTCCCTTATTTATCTTCCCTTTCCCCCTCGGTTCCCTGCCTTTTTTTACTCCCCTTTCCCTCCTAGTTCGATTTTGTGTGCACGTTGGGCTGAGTAGCCAAAGGCTGAGTAGCCAAAGGCTGAGTAGCCAGTTATAGTTAATTTGTACGTGCTTGGCCTCACAAATACGGATTGGTGCAGTTGCTGGATAATTCCCTTTCTCTCCCTGTACGGTTTTGTATGTATATATGTTGGGTTGAGTAGCCAGGGCTGAGCAGCCAGTTATAGTTAATAAAGAAATCTAAATCTGTACGTACTTGGCCTCACAAATATGGATTTGTGCAGTTGCTGGATAATTTCCTTTCTCTCCCTATACGGTTTTGTATGCACGTTGGGCTGAGTAGCCAGGGCTGAGCAGCCAGTTATAGTTATTTTGTACGTGCTTGGCCTCACAAATACGGATTTGTGCAGAACTTTGCTGGATAATTTCAAAAGCTGGGGGTCCAGATAACATTCCAAATTGGATTTTAAAAGACTTTTCCTACATACTAGCTGCTCCCGTCTGTGCAATCAGTGTGCAATCATCAACTCGTCTCTCGAAGCCTTACCAATCGCTTGGAAATGTGATAACGTTACTCCACTCCCTAAAGTGTAAAAGGTAGAAGACTTTTCAAAGGACCTAAGACCAATTTCCCTAACACCTACCTTGTCCAAATTAGCAGAAGATTATGTAGTTCATGTTCATGTGAAACCTGCTATTCTCAATCATATAGGGACTGATCAATTTGACTGTATCCCAAGATGATCTACCACTTATGTCTTAGTTAGTATGTTACATAACTGGTCTAAAGTCACTGACGGAACTGGTGCTGATGTAAGAGTTTTTATCCTTGATTATAGAAATAGCCTAATGAACGCAGTTATGGCTATTGTTTGCCTCAGTTGTTTACTCGGTCGGCTCCATTGTTCCTTTCTGCTCTGTTGCTCCTTTATTATCCTCTCTTTGGCAGCCTGAAAGGGATACTAATTCCCTAGTCGGATTACTGACGCTCAGCCTGTCATCCCCTGGGTCCTCCCGCGCGTTTAGGCGGTATAGCATTCATTTATTATATTTTCCATTCCCCTAGCTATAGCCCTTTCTGAGTTACTGGTTTGTTTCATTTCTGACCCACGGGATGGCAGCTTAGTTGCACAAGTATTTATACTTTTGTCTACTATTTCTATTTTATACGCTTGGTTTGGACATCTCTAATGCGGCTACCTGTTCCAGCCGTCTACACCACAAGGGAGGGTAGTCAACAGTCATCTCACGGGTTCCGCTATGCAGTCTCGGTTGCGATTGTATTTGAAAGAAGCGGGAGTCGAGAAGGTGAAACTTTGCACAGTTTCAGAGCTGGCGCAGCTATCACACTAACCTTATCAGGGAGTCAGCTATAGTCGACACAATGAGTCATGTTGGTTGGCGCAACGCACTGACTGCCTCTTAATATTTAAGCTCGCTCAAGTGCTGCGTCCTGGAGGCCCCTCCGAATTAATAATTGTCGGCTGATGATTCCCTCACTCGTTCGTCCACTTCCTGCTACTCAGACTTTAAACAGTTTAAGGCACTTCCCTTCGCGACCCCCTCTTTAGTTAAGTTTTGGGGTTGTGTTTGTGTCTAAGTTAGGGCTTAGGAAATCGAGGGGTCAGCTTATTAAGTATGGTTTGTGTCGCTGGGGGTTTGGGGTTTAGACCCTATAACTTGCATTCTCTTGTTTCCTTTTCCCATTCTTATTTGATGAGCGTGAAAGGGAGTGTCGCGAATAGTATGCTATTTGCGCCAGTGGCCTTTCAATGCGAGTATAAATAAGAACACCACTATAGCGAACAGGCGCAGTTCATGTCAGATGCGATTCAGCCTCCCGCAGTGGTAACTATACCTCATAGCGGCCTTCCCCTTCACGCTCTCTCTCTATCTCTCTCTCTCTGCGGCTGTGTTCATGTTTCCCTCCCCTCCCTATTTCTTTGCCACTTCCACTCCGTTTGAACACGGTCGCCTTTTCCAATTCTTATTTGATGAGCGTGAAAGGGAGTGTCGCGAATAGTATGCGATTGCGTTTACTTTTCCTTGTTATTGGTTCAAGTATAATCAATCACGAATTACTTCAGTTCGTCATTGGCTCATTGCGGTTTGACTTGCTCTCACGATTGGCTCTGTAATAGACCAGTTCGCGGTAAATTCCGACATTTTGAAAAGGGTGCAAACATGACGCGAAATACAGTGTTTGTATATGGGAATCCGATGCCAAATAAAATCCGTAAAATCGAATTTATGAAATATTCTTCAGATACAAACTTAAGATACCAGGTAAAAGATTAACATATCGAAATTCGAGGGATGTAGCTGTGTTGAGAAGCGTGCAATCGTGTTTTCAGTTTTCCATACATTGTCTGTACATTTTCACGCGGAATTCGACTCGTTTTTACAGACAATGTATGGAAACTGAAAACACGATTGCACGCTTCCCAGCACAGCTACACCCTCAATTTCGATATGTTAATCTTTTACCTGTATCTTAAGTTTGTATCTGAAGAATTTTTCATAAATTCGATTTTACGGATTTTATTTGGCATCGTATTCCCATTGTATCGATTCCCATGCAAACACTCTATTTCGCGCCATGTTTGCACCCTTTTCAAAATGTCGGAATTTACCGCGAACTGCTCTATTACTCTGGTTTGGTTTTACGGCACTCGACCAAAAAATGTATTTTTGTTGGGCATTCGTAATTAGCACCTCGTGCTCTTCCCTAAGGACTTGGAGTTGTTATTTAAGATGATATTTACATATAGTTTTCACTTGACGCCAACCAGTTTACACGCTTGGTTACCCGGGCCAAAATTTTCTAGACATTTCTCTGTAATCCGGGCTTAAATTAACAGCGTTTGTACATGTAAGTTTTTTCTTTTGATGCCCTTAACCTCCAGGGGTCTCGGCGAATTCGCATTGGGTTGGAGTATACGTTTCCAGAATAATTTTTTCCTCAAAGTGAGGTTTTAACATGGTTTTTGTATCCGGCGATTCGTCATTAGTTTAACATTAATATGTAATGTTTATACGGCAATAAACTTGATATAACTGGTCGGCATCCTCCTAACACGCCTTGCTTGATGTGTATGTAGAATATACAACATAAATATTTTCTATGCGGCGGAGCGCAGTGACAGAGCATAGAACTAATTTTACGCAAGAAATGCAATCATTAACGAGTGTCGTAAATGACCACAACGAACGTTATCTCGCACAAACGACTGGTATTCCAGCCTAATGAACGTCAGTTATGGCTTTTCATTGTATCGGGTACCGACGATAACATTAAATTATATTCTTTGAAAAACATTCAAAACAACAACAACAAAAATAAGCTTCGTGTAGTCGTCGCTTAAGGTTTTTTCGAATCTAAGTCCTCGGAGCATCAATAAACAAACTCACAACAAAGTTCATAGGTGTCGTCACGTAATTCCTACCCTGGTACCAGAGGTTTTCGAGAACGGTACCGCGAAGCGGCGATCAGCGAGCCGCGAAGCAGTGAGAAGGAAATAGAGAAGAAAGCCTCTGGTAGCCCGCGACCGTTTCTCACTATCATGCTAACGATAGATCAATTAACGAGGAACCAATCACAACATACTAGAAAATAGCCAATCAGAGAACGCTATAAGGTAATTAAATATTCCTCCAATCAGGAGGAAGGGACATATCTTGTTTCTAGTTCAAGCCTATTGGCGCGGTACGATAAGTCAACGGTCGCGGGCTACCATAGGTTTCTTCTCTCTTCCCTTCTATCCGACGGAAGAAAGCCTCTGGAACCAGGGTACGTAATTCCCCATATCATCAACATTCGATCGGCTATTGGTATTATGAATTTATTATGAAGTGCTCGGGTAAATAATTAACACAATGTAGTACTCGAATAGTATAACGATTATTTCAGATGGATGTATTTTCGTGTCAGCGGTATTCTGTTGAAGCACTGTTTTGAAAACAACAAATAACATTGCTCCAGAAGAACTCACGAAACTTTTGAAATACAGGAAGTCGCGGTATAACCTAAAGCGCAGCCATACACTAGATCTCCACCCCCGGAGGCGATATGAAGGGTATCGCTCGACTCATCGCTGCTACTCAAGTCGATTCCCACGGCGGTTAGCATACCATCACCGACGTTTAGTCCATAAAGTCGATGAAGGTTTGACAAACATTTGAGTTATTTTCTACTCGTGCGTATTCACCAACTATCGATCAATGCGCGGTAGTGGCTTGTGGTCACTTTATATAATGATAATATTTCACAGATGCAAGCTTCTAAGCTACTTCTATCCATTAATGATTCCTGAAAAAAGTAGAAATAGAGTGTTTGAAAAGATGATACATAGCTTATATTTTTAATTAACATAATAAATGCATTTTTATTCAACAGCGATTCGACATTTTGTAACTTCTTCAATTTTAACTCAACTATACTATACCTTAATTTATCCATACTTATCTTATGCTGTAACAACCTGGGGTAATACTTATTCAACTACCCTTAAACCTCTTATTATCCTTCAAAAAAAGGCAGTCAGAATAATAACCTTCTCTGATTATAGAGCTCACTCAAGTCCACTGTTTCATCGTCTGGGTCTACTCAAATTTATTGATATAATTTACGTAAATAATGCTCTATTTATGCATGATTTCCAGGCAAATGCCTTACCATCTGTTTTTCATGACTTCTTTACATGCTTAAATAGGGTACACCAATATAATACTAGACTAGCCTGCAAAAAATCATATTACATTTTTAAAATAAGACTGAACCAATTATGGCAAATTTAACATTCGTTTTCTAGGCGCTAAAATATGGAACTCAATTCAAGAAGACTTTAAATCAAAGAGACGTAATCAATTCAAGAAATTAAACTCATAATAGATTCTATCCTGAATAGCTATTTAGATATCTGATGCACTTTTCTTTTTTTATGCCCTTTCTGTATTTTGTATTATTGTATTTTTTATCCTTTGTATTGTATTATATTGCATTTTCTTTTTCTTTCAATTACTATATAAAACATGATTAAATGCTGCATGGCCTAGCTACTTAGCTCGACTAGCTTTTAGCTATTTCTAAGTAGCTGTACTCCTCATTTCTAGAGTATAAATTCTTAGCAGTAATATTCTTAGCATGTAAATTTAAGAGGTCACGAATAAATTGTTGTTGTTGTTGTTGTTGTTACATAAGTTTTCCAGATACAACGCACGCTTTCATTGGTTGAACCGGGGTCACGTGGCAGTCATCAAAATGCAATGTATTCCGCGCGGGATATAATTCAAATGTATCTCGCCACGTGATCACATCGTGGCATAAGATGGCATGATGTGTGGCGCTAAAAGCGGGAACATAAATATTTGTATAGCAAAACTCAGGGAAAAGGAATTTTATAATAGTTGCTGTATAACAAATCACTTAAGCCCCTCAGGAATCAGTGAGTTTTGTTTGTTGATGGGAACATCGAGGATCTCGGGGAAACAAAACTCACTGTTTCTCTTGGGGCCAGTCATTAAGCGTTTATTATAATTACTTGCTATAAATGTCACCTTTTCCAGTTCTTCTTAGTTTCATAAATGATAAGCCAGCCACTGTGCCTATGGCAATAAACATGCAACCAGACAGAATTGCTAAGATGTAGAGAGGAGGGATGCCAAGCCATGTGTGATGCGTCCTGTGTGTACTGCGGTTCTTTGAGAAGAGATCGCCTGTTTAGAAAATGATACTGGTGCTTCGTTAAACAGGTACCACTGAATTTTAACGGGACCTGAAACAACCATAAGCCTGATCAAAGTCAGGCCCCGGCTTAGTCACAGATCGAACTGGAATTTCGGTAAAGAAACAGTCATGCATTTGAGCCAACAACAATACAGTTTAGAACTGGTCTACTGAAGATGGCACAAAAGAGCCTGAAAATATTAGGTACTTATTGACTGAGTTAGGTCGGGCCGTACAAAATGACCGAGAGCCAAACATTTTCCCGTCCGGTCCGACCTAACTCAGTCAATAGGTTTTTTTTATCATATGCCCATATTTTTTTGTAGATCAAACCGCAAAACAGCAAGAAGACGCGAAGAGACGAGTTCTGTTGATGACGTTACGTTTTATTCTCGTCCCAATCCCCGAACGTGCGCGGAAATTATTTAAATTTCGAAGTTTAGTCGCTTAAAAAATAATGGGAATAATGAAAACATTTTTATTTAAAAAATTCTGATTCCCCCCCCCCCCCTATCTTTTAAGGTTTAAGCTTAAAAAAAAAAAGCATAACTGGCCAGGGCTTATTTGGACTTTAAGACCCCTAGTGTTGGTCCGGCCGGGGTTTGAACCCGTGACCTCTCGCACAACAGATCTGGAGGACAAAAACAAGGGCGTATCTAGCCTATAGGCTCGTAGGCCTGGGCCTACACATTTTACAGCCTACTTGTCTTATTACAAGTGAATGTTGGGCTTGAGGAGCTGTCGAAATACACAAAACATGATTCGAAAGTGCAGCAGAAGGCATTTGCGAAAGTCTAAATCAAAAACTTTCCCGGGGAAGCATGCTCCCGGACCCCTCAAGAAGCGACCCTTACGGAGCGGTTGTTTGAGCCTACAAATTTCAAAAACCTGGCTACGCCACTGAATACGATATCACCGGATGTCGTACAGTAACCGTGCCGTAGGCAGTAACTATACCGATACTCACACGACATCCGCTCTAACATTCATACCGTTACTAGGAGTCGTTCTCGAAAAGAAAGTGAAACAATAAACGATTATCTCAAGAGCAGACTTAAAATAATCATAAACTTGATAGTATCTGAGTGATGCAATACGATCGCTGCGCTAAAAAAAATCTCGCTTATTGGTTTTTTCGTGTATTTGGGTATGACTTACCTAAAGCGGATAGTAGAGTAACATTAGTCGTACTGTTCCCAAGTGAATTCCATGCATAACATCGATAGACTCCAAAGTCAGAGACATTTTGCGGCACAAATGACAAGGTGCTTTTTGCAGATGTTCTGGATACTTTGTTCAGTGTTGTTTTACTATTGGCTGGAAGCGGAGACCAGATCACGTTTGGAAAAGGACACCCGTCTATTGTACATGATAACTGAGTTGATGTTCCGAGTTCGGAGAGGAAAATTGGGTCTAAAGCATGTACCCGTGGTTGAACTGAAAATAGAGATAGGAAGAAGAGTTGCGAGTTAATTAGTCATCAAGAATCCTCATGAAAATATGTCACAAACGATGAGGTTATACCACTTTTTATCAAAAGAAACAAGTCGAATATGTTCACCACTAAAGCACTGTCTGCACCTTAGACAAGTAGAATAACATGTATTTCACTTACTTACTTAAATTACTATAATTAATAAAATGGTAGTGATCAATGTGATCCACCCTTTTTCCTATGACAGTTAATCGTACTCACAATTAACGACAACCGATGCCAAGGCCACAACATCAGCACCAACACCATTACTTGCTAGACACGAATACACTCCAGCATCCTCCCTGCGAACTTCACTGACAACGAAAATCGGCCCAAAGGAAGAAAGCAACTTGTCTGTCCTGTTCATGTGGACCCAGGTTATATTTGGCGACGGGTCGCCTGCAGCGTTACAGTACATAGTGAGAGTACTGCCTTCCGTGATATCTTGACTTTCTGGCCTCACAAGAATGGACGGTGGAACTATGCACACAATAATATATATATTTAGGCAAGCGTAAAAGCAGAGCTTATATAAATTATATAAAGAAAACAAAGATAAAAACACAAACATAACTGGTAGAATCAAGGGGAATTAGAGCAAAAGGTTTAGAAGAAAAAATAAATAACGGAAAATGAAAAACAGGATCACTAGCTACTGGCCAAGGTTTCGACCTGGCCAGTCTCGTACCCAGAGCTCTTCTCCACACACAGAGAGAAGAGCTCTGGGTACGAGACTGGATCCTGGCTGGCTGGTTTCCACAGTGTGCGCGTATGTGCAGTACATTTTCACGTCGCGAGAGAAACAGGATCGAAGTCAGCCAATGTTTGCAATGTATCTTTGCGCATAAATATTTTAGAGTGAGGGAGGGGAAATGACGTTTACACTTTGTTTACGTTAATACAAATAATGCTTTGACATACAATGTCAATACGAGTCACTAGCTTTTGTCGTAAACTTATATTAGAACATTATTAAGGAAGCCTAAATCATGAGAGTGGTGCGTGTACATCTGAATAAGGAGGCGTAGTTTCAAGTAATCCCTTGCATCACTAGAAGGGTGAACTACTTTACCATGTACGTTCCCCAGATAAGGAAAAGTTGGCCTTAAATGGTCTGTTTAAGTAAGTAAGTAAGTGACTTTATTTAAGTGTCAATGTATTTAGGTTTCCAGCTAATTGGGGACACTAGTCCTACGATTTTACGTCCTTATTCGAGAAGACGTGAAGGTCTAACTGTTCACTGTCTATGTAAGGCAGCACCTTCTACTCAGTTATTTTAAGACCCGGAGTGTTGGTCCGGCCGGGATTTCGAACCCGCTTGACAGACCGATGCTTTACCACTGAGCTAACCGAGAGAGACTGGCGCTTAACACTGAGCTAACCGGGAAAATGTTTAAAATTTTCAGGTTTTATTCTTCCTCTCGGTTAGCTCAGAGGTTAAGCTCCAGTCTCTCTCGGTTAGCTCAGTGGTTAAGCTCCAGTCTCTCTCCGTTAGCTTAGTGGTTAAGCTCCAGTCTCTCTATGTTAGCTCAGTGGTTAAGCTCCAGTCTCTCTCGGTTACCTTAGTGGTTAAGCTCCAGTTCTTCCCGGTTAGCTCAGTGGTTAACCGCTGATCTAATGTGCAGGATGTTGAGTGTTCAGAACCCTGTCGGACCAATATTCAGCTGGGTCAAAATAACTGAGTAGAAGGTGCTCATACGTAATACAATTTTATTCTACTTCATGTCTTCTCGGATAAGGACGTAAAGTCGTATATGTAGGTCCCACGTTAGCCTCAAATTTATCAGTCTCACCAGACTGTCACGGGTTATTTACCGACGTTAAATAAGGTTGATCACATAACTCGTACGGCCCTGTGTGTGCTTTCCTTTCAGATCCATTTACAAAAGTTACTTTCTAACTTTCTAACCTTTCACGTTCAAGAAAATTTCAGCCATCGCTCCAGAACCCAGAATATTACTAGCTTGACATTGATATAACCCTTCATGGCCTTCCAGTGCGTTGGCTAGATAGTACCGTCCGTCATCACTGACCGCCAAACGTTTTCCATTGAAGAAGAATTGATATAAATCAGCTGGTGGTCTGGCATCAGTGATGCACCGAAGAGTGACTGACTCGTGGGCAATTGCGATGTTATTAGATGCAGTGGTCGAGATAACAGTGTTGCATGGTTTATCTGAGAATGAAACGAGAAAAATATAATTATAGCAAGGCCTTTTTCCGCCAGAGTCATCATTATCGTATTTGACATGTTTTCAGCTTGACGAATGATTTATGGAAGATGGAAAATCTAAAGAAATCACACGTGTACCATATTACCCATACGGCCCCGCGCGCGCTTTCCCTTCAAAGCCACGTGATGGCGACCACACGTGTTTGATGTTAGCGGGCTGGAAAAAGCCATCCGTCCCTGAACGATTTTTACTTGTTATGTTTTCCATTTGAAAGTATTGATATGATAAAAAACGTATTGGCTTGGTCAAACTTTACGCGTACGGTACGTGATGACCTCGAACAAAATATTCTCCCGTCCGGCCCTCCTACTCAGTCAATAAATACCTCTTATTAAACTCGTTTGGCCAGTCCGTACCGTAAGTTATGGACCAAGTTTGTCCCCCTTTATTATGGCCATAAAAAAAGGGGGAAAACGAGGATCATTATTGGTATTTTATTATTTGTTTGCCACAATATACAATAACATAAGCAATAATATATAATGATGAAAAACATAACATAGGATCCATAACGTACGGTACGGACCGACCAAACGAGGTCAGTAAGATCTTTGTTATATTCTATGGCATCGGAAATAGTCGGAAGGTCCATACGCGATTTTATGGACCGCAAATTGACCAATCATAGCTCACTAAATTACTTAGCTATAAATAAGTACCCATGGTATCATGGCTTGCACTGTACAGTACTTAATCCAGTGCTCATACTGTGTTGAAATTAATTACTTAGCTATATAATAAGTACCCATGATATCATGGCTTTCACTGTACAGTACTTAATCCAGTGCTCATACTGTGTTGAAATTAATTACTTAGCTATAAATAAGTACCCATTATATCATTGGCTTGCACTGTACAGTACTTAATCCAGTGCTCATACTGTGTTGAAATTAATTACTTAGCTATAAATAAGTACCCATTATATCATGGCTTGCACTGTACAGTACTTAATCCAGTGCTCATACTGTGTTGAAATTAATTACTTAGCTATATAATAAGTACCCATGATATCATGGCTTTCACTGTACAGTACTTAATCCAGTGCTCATACTGTGTTGAAATTAATTACTTAGCTATATAATAAGTACCCATCATATCATGGCTTTCACTGTACAGTACTTAATCCAGTGCTCATACTGTGTTGACATTAATTACTTAGCTATATAATAAGTACCCATGATATCATGGCTTTCACTGTACTGTACTTAATCCAGTGCTCATACTGTGTTGAAATTAATTACTTAGCTATATAATAAGTACCCATGATATCATGGCTTTCACTGTACAGTACTTAATCCCACAGGGAGTCCCTAACCGATACTAGAATATTGGAAGATTGGATCGAAACGTTAGTTTTGATGCGTGTGGGTTGCCTGTGGTTTCTTTGCCGCGCGAGAGTAGTTGTGAATTTATCGTAGTCTGTTTGTTTTTATCCCAAAATTGTTCATTCGCAGCCTAAAATTGGGACAATAAAGTTATCTGGCTGTGAAATGAACCAGCTAAATGTGTAGCTTATTTATTTTAGTTCCAGGCCCCGGACAGTTTTAAGCATAAAGTAGTCAATTTGAATGGCGAAAAAGAGACCTTTCCGAAGGCGGAACAAAAAAATAAATATACTCTTGCTAATCAGAAAAGAATGAACTTTATTATTCTGCAATAAAATAAAGGTACAAAATTTGGTTTCATAAACACTTTAACGTTGAAGTTTGTGTGTGAATCGGCGTGGGTGGAACTATATCGGTCATATCAGAGTAGGTTTAATTTATGTAACTAAAGGCACGAAGTTAGTAATCAACGACTCATGTATCAATTTAACTTTCGTTTGAACATTTAACATAATATTATTTTCACTTAGAATAAGAGGTAAGGTTTAATCTTCTATATACGGGCACTTGCCCATGAATGTGAAATGAATGCTGGAAGACTAAAAAGTCGCAGACTTACAATACTGACCGCCGGGGGGAAGGGAGGGGGCACTTGTATAATAAATGAAGGATGTGCCAAATACCCTATGCAAAAGTCCTGGTAACTAGCATGTCAACGAGGCCGGTAGGTCCTCTGGAATGTTGAAATTGAAGCGCCCGGGGAGATTGTGAAATGCACTGAACAAATGTTCAGTGAAACAATGCCGTTAATTTGCTATGCGCCTGGCTGGTTGTACTATAAAGAAAAATAAAGGCTAAATGAGGACATATTGGCAACATTTTTCAACTAACTGATCATGTTCAACACGTTTCACACCTCCTGCTAGTATTTCAACTTCAAATTTCCAGAGGACCTACCGGCCTCTTTTTCGTGTTGTGACCGCGCGTGATACGCCGTGATACGAGACTTTGTCTTCCACAACCAAAAACAGAATTTATGAAGAAAAGTTTCTCGTATCACGGCGCCAAGACATGTAATGACCTTCCACCAGAATTACGTGAAATTAAATCACTAGGCTCTTTTAAAAACAAAATCAAAACAATCGCCGTCCTAAATGACCAATGATGTTTTTAAAATTGATAATAGTATGTAGTAGTTTTCATAATTTTAGGATATCATATTATTAGTATAGTATATACATTTTTATATTATTATTACATTGACAATTCTGTATTTTTATATATTTAATAGTAGTTAACACGGCTTCTATATGTAAATCAGTTTTTCTTATCTGTTAGAATTCCGTGTATAAATATTAATAAAGTTGAAGTTGGCTCCAGAACCGAACCCGATCTTTTGCGGAGAAAAAGGTCGTTCCAAAATCCTGATTTCTAACTGAAGTTCTCTGTGTGGAAACGAACCTGAATCTTCACCCTGATTGATTATTATGAGTCGTCTATGGCTTGAAATTTCACATACATTTTTACGCAAAACCTGGACCACTACGTACCACCGCACACCCCTAGCACGTCATAAACTTGATTCCCAGGGCTTTTACCCTATGTATGAGGATAAACATATGGTACTAATTTCTTTACTCACATTTTACATCCAGGTACACCATCGCACTTTTTCGCGCTGCTCCATAAGCGTTTGACGGTACGCACGTGTAGTTACCGGCGTGATATCTGTTGACTTTACAAATCCTGTGATATCCAGATCGGTTTTTCTTTATCAGTTTTCCGTTGTGGTAAATTGAGAACGAGGCTCGTGGACTGGCATCGGCTGAACACTGCATTACAAATTCCCCCTTCTCTTTGACTATGGTCTGCGGAGGACATGTCTCGATGGTAGTGTTAAATGGCTGATAGTCTGTAGAAAAAGGACACAGCTCTTTAGGGGGTGTACTCTTTAGGGGATGTACTCTTTAGTGGGATGTACTCTTTAGGGAGATGTACTATTTAGGGGGTGTACTCTTTAGAGGGTGTACTCTTTAGGGCATGTACTCTTTAGGGGGTGTACTCTTTAGGGGGATGTACTCTTTAGGGGGATGTACTCTTTCGGGGTATGTACTCTTTAGGGGGATGTACTCTTTAGGGGGATGTACTCTTTAGGGGGATGTACTCTTTAGGGGGATGTACTCTTTAGGGGAGCCTGGGTGCTGTAAGTATTGTAAGCGCTTTACCTATCACCAATGTTAAGTTTGCCTTTGCTCCGAGGGTTTATTTTCATTTTTTTATTTTTTTATTTAAACATATATATTCTTTGTGTTTGCTCCAGGAGCAGGAGCTCATCTAGGGAGCTTACACAATATTTATTTACTAATAATTACTGGAAACGAAAGGAGGAACTAAGCTACATATATACTAGACTTTCTCAAAGTCCTTCTTAGCCCCCGGCACGAAGGACTTTTCCCACTTGCAGCGCGCCAAATTTACCGGTTGATTTTTCAACCGGAGGCGTGGCTTATGACGTATAAGATTTGCCCAATCACAAAGCGTCAATTCTTCAGGCATTGTATGTTGACGTGTCAAGTCAGTCAACCGTGGATGTGGTATTTACAATTTGATTGTACTCGGAAAGAGTTTGTCAAAGGCGCGAAATGTAAGCTCCACCCCTGAAATGTGTTTTCGCGCCAAAACGTAATCCCCCGATTCAATTTCCTGCAAGTGAAACAAGTCGAACTCGCCTCTCGCTTCAATTCACGCGCTTGCTTTTTGACCCAGTAATCGCTTACCCAGTGACTCAGCGAGATCGACTTGGAGCAAGTCTACATATATACATGATCATTACAAGACTCAAGTTGAAACAACACAAAAACTATTAAGATTAATAGGCTAGAAACTGACAATACAGGAGGCGAGTTGCAAGGACAAATCATAAAAAAAACACCGAGGGTTTCCCTCCGGGTTCTCCGGTTTTCCTCTCTCCACAAAAACCAACACGCTTAATTCCAATTTGATCTGTGGTTTAGCCGGGTCCTCACTTTGATCAGCTCCTATGGTTGTTAGGGCTACCGAATGGTCTGTCAAAAGTTGGAAGTGCTCGTCGTTTTTGGCCATTGCTCGAATGCTCGCAAAAACGATTGTGTATGCTCAAATTACTCGTACTTGCTTTTTCCCAAGGCCTCGTTTGCTGTTTTTTTGTATAGACTTGTTCGCAGCTGTGATAAAATAAAATTGCTCGTGCTCACCATAAAAACAAGACGCTCGCCTGCTCATCAATGCTCGAATTTACCATTCAGTAGCCCTGTTGTTTGTCTGTCTGTCCGTCTGCTTTATTTTAGCTTCAGCAATTAAAAGAAGCAAATGCTAAAGAGGTAGAGAAATCAACCAGAAATGAAAGAGCTGAATGCAACATAACTTTTAAAACTGTAACTTAAGCCTACACGGTTTATAAAAACGCTGCATCACAGACGTAGTATGTGAGATGGATGCTACGAGTAATTGGCTTCTCATTACATATGCTGTCGATACAACAAACTCACTTTGAACCCGCACTGTTGCCACGGCAACGCTGGGTTTGCCAACTGCAGCCCTGGCATGGCACTCGTATTTCCCTTCGTCCCTTTTTCCACTGACAGTCATTGAGAGCTTATTATGAATTGTGTAAACATCTGCCAGGTTTCCATTCTTAATCCATATAACAGACGGCACAGGATTGCCAGTCACGTGACATGTTATTTTGATGACGTCATTCTGGTTGACTGTAACACTTTCTGGGACGACTTTAGCTGTAGGAGGATCTTTTAAATTAAAAGATGAGTTTGAAAGGTTTTAATTTGAGTTTCGCGTATCGATACGTCTCTGACCTATCACAGCTCTCTGTAGGTGACAAGCGGTGGACCGAGCCGCTTCATTCCACGCAAGCGATGAGTAGCCAGCCTCAAATTAGTTCAAAAAAGTCATTAACAATTCCAGTTTGAAAAGCCAATCAGAGTGCGCGAAAAGCACTATTCGCTTGTGTGGTATATATCTGTTTCAAGTGATGTTGTCTGGGAGATAGGGAATTTTAAAGGTTTTAATTTGAGTTTCGTGTATCGATACGTCTCTGACCTATTACAGCTCTCTGTAGGTGACAAGCGGTGGACCGAGCCGCTTCATACCACGCAAGCGATGAAATAGCCAGCCTCAAATTAGTTCAAAAAAGTCATTAACAATTCCAGTTTGTATAGCCAATCAGAGTGCGCGAAAAGCACTATTCGCTTGTGTGGTATACATCTATTTCAAGTGATGTTGTCTGGGAGATAGGGAATAGGGCATCAGGGAATAGGGCATTAGGGAATAGGGAATTATAGCGAATAGGATATTGTAGCGAATAGCGCATTAAGAAATTAGGGTGTTAGGGAATAGGATATTCGGAAATAGGGCATTAGGGAATAGGACATTAGGGAATATGGCATTAGGGACTATGGTTTTAGAGAATGTGGCATTAGGGAATAAGGCATTAAAAAAATATCGGACGGCTGTACACAGACAAAAAATGGATAAAAAACCGTAAGCTAGGTCGACTAAGTTGTCGAGGCAGATCGTATAACTCGTAACCATAATTAGTTCGGTCTGGTAATACCCAAATGCACGATTCCCTGTCTAACAGACAACATTAATTGAAATAGATGACTTTGTATACTAAAGTGTTTTTTTCCGTATCATCCAGGCAACTGACAGACCGATAACGTTTCCATTTGAAGGCAGGATTTCCTAATGTTATAGTATATTATTGCAGTAACTAGTTAGACCAAACAAATTCTGCAGTAATTATAGTGACATACAATAATTATTATTGTTATCTATAATATTCCATACTTACATTGAACATCTATATGGCCCTGAGCGTACATAGAATCGATTTTATTTGACGCCCAGCATTGGTAAAGACCGGTATCGTTTCTTGATACGTTAGAGAACGTCAAAGTTTCGCCCAATTGTAGGGGTGTACCGCTGAGTTCAACTTTGGTCCAAACAATCTGAGGTACTGGTAAACCTGTCGCATTACAAAATAACGAAGCGGATCCGCCCTCAATAATCGTTACATTTCTCGGACGGTGGGAGATCTTTGGAGGAACTGGAAAACAAATATATTAAAAATAATTTTTTTTTGAATACATAGTCTTTGTTTCGTCTGATCAGAGACGTATAAAGCTGCAGCAATATTGATCCAAACTAACTGAGGTTCTTAGGAATCTGCCCGTAGAATATCTTTAAAATTAGTTATATGTAAGAATTCGTTTGTGCGCATGCGCGCATCTGCGAGTTTAAAAACTGAAAAATTGTTCAGTATACAGAAATTGCTAACTCAAAGAGAACTTCACTGACCAATGTTTATACATCATTCTACAAGAATGATGTTACTTCTAAGTGTATTTGTTTGCTTCAGTCCGTTAATTTATTGCTGATACGAATTTAAAGGGGTTATAAGAGGGCGAGAGGCCTTAGCCGATTCGCAGTCCGGACCTGACGCAGTTATTTTATGCGATTTTCCTATGAACTAACGAACACATGTGGGGTGCATGTTAACATCAAAGAAAATGTGCAAAAATGACTAACAAACTGTCAGTGTATAGACGTAGTCTTTAAGGAACATATTGGGTATCATATTTCAATCAAGCATCGAGGGATGATAATGTAACTGTTGTAGTCAATTAACAACCACCTATCGTACATTAACTCCATACATGCGCAACAGCATGACATAGCCCCTTTAACTGTTTGTAGCCAATTAACAGCCACCTATCGTACATTAACTCCATACATGCGCAACAGCATGACATAGCCCCTTTGATTAATAGTAAACACCAGCAGTTCCATATCAGTCAGCTGTTCTGATCACTTACTTAAAACTTTAGTCCCTACGCAGAATGTTGTACTCGTTCCAGTATAGTGCACCTCACAACAGTATGTAGTGTCATCAGTCTGCTTCACGTCTCGTATGATCAATGTAGCACGATCGACAATCTCAATGTGTCCTTTAAACAGTGAGTACACCCTCACTTGTCCATTGGCCATCTTCATAGCCATTGTTCTAAGTTGTCTAGCTTTCAACTCATCGTATCGAGAGAAAATCAGAAAACTATAGGTTTCATTGGGTAGAAAGTAGTCCCACGTAAGAGTTGCATTTCGGCCAAGAATGATCTCTGCTGGGTTTGATGGTGTCGCTCTCCATTCAAAATAGCCACCTAAACACAGTAAACCGTTTTTTTTTCTTTTAGATAATCATGTTTTTCGATCTAAATCTTTAATTCTTGGTATGTGATTTAATGCTATGGATTTCTATTAAAGCGGTTTTCAATTGAGTGTCGTAAACTGAGCCAATCACGAGCAAGTAAAAACATCAATGAACCAATCACGAACTGAAGTAATTCACGATTGGTTTAAAGCGGTTTTCGATTGAGCGTCGAAAGCAACAAGTGATTGCGTTGGATTTGCGTTTGCTTAGCTTTTCTATTGGTTGTGAGAAATGTTTTCCAGTTATCAGACAATCAAGTTCTAAACTAAAACCAAACGCAATCACGCAGTCAGGTTTTGTTTTAGCGACAGTATTGACGAATGCGTTTACTTTGCCTCGTGATTAGTTCAAGTAAAACCAATCGTGAATTACTTCAGTTCGTGATTGGCTCATTGTGTTTTCACTTGCTCCTCTGATTGGCTATGTAATTACTTTGGTTTTGGTTTTACTACACTCGACTGAAAACCACTCTACTTGAACCAATCGCAAGGTAAAGTAAACGCAATCGTGGATAACTCTCGTTTAAGCGAAAATTAATTGCTTGAGAGTTTAGAATTTGATTGGCTGATAATTACAAAACATTTTTCATCGTCCGCTCTAGATTGAAGCTAGTATTTCAAAAAACGGGGCGCAATTCAATTTTTTAAACGTCGTTCAAAAGGATTATTTTCTGAAACTGTATCATTTCGTTCTCGTTTTGTTTTGCGGGGAGTCGTTTTTTATTTAGTTTAAATATTTTGTATTATATTACTGAGCTTGATTTTATTTTTACAATAGGAGTGCATTTTTGGTCTCTAAGGGCTTCATTACCTACATGCAGTTTTATACGAGTAGACTAAAGTGATATATTGCCCCAATATGATTTTAGCCCGTTTAAATAACGTAATTATTAAATAAGATTTGGCTGTAAGTCTGAATTAAGAACTATTTTTAAGAAAGTAAAAAATGTGAGTAAATCTAAAATATGAAGAGAAGTAAAAGCTGAGCCGGACGCTTACCTGATAGGGAAACGCCAAAGAAAAGGATGACGAGAACTCCCAAGGAAATCCGACTTTGTCTTAAGTCCATAACAACAGTGTACCAATAAATGAATGCCGAATCTGGCGCTTTTCCTAATCGTTTAGGAAAGACGTATCAGAGTTAATTCTATGGTGCTTCGTATACTGAACTGATTAAAAGAAACAATATTCTTTGCAGTCATTCCATTTTGTGTAGTACATGCATATAGTATTTCCAATGTAAGTCCATTCAGTTATTTCAACATCTTTAAATTCAACCAACACAACTTGCGAGCCACATTAAAGCTGATTAAATAAAAAGTGATAGTAGTTTGTAGCTATTGTTCCGTCTAACAACACTAACCAATCACAGGAGACAAGAGAACAGGTGGACGATCGTGCATGGTCTCAATAAATGCTGGTAAATTGTTTTTTTAAACAACTGCAGTTTCGTATCAAATAAATATCACAGTCTGGCAAATACACAGCCTGACACTATATAATGCTATTACCTTATTTTTTTGTAAAGCAAAAGCTTTGCAGACTTTGACATACTTAGTTATTCCATTGAATGTATCATTTCACATAATTTTGAGGCCCTTATACAGAGTAGGTGCGTGTGTACCTCCCCCCCCCCCCCCCCCGCGCCCCCTCACCCACGGTCCGTCGAGGTCCGCTTAATAGGGCCGACAGAACGAAAAAATGCGGAATAGAAAAATAACCATCTCATCGTAGTTTCCACCTCATGCTTTGCGCATGTCCTTACTCTCAAATAGCAGGAAATGCAATCCCAGAGACTTTAGATTTTCAACATTTTTAGGGGAACATACTCTCCCGGACCCCCTAAGCAGCTCGCCCTTGCAGCGCACATCGCTCCCACGACGCTCACAACCCCATCTCCCACCCCTCCCCCCACCCCACCCAAATGATCGTTGAATTTGATATACGCTTTTAAACGAATCGGCGACAAATTATTATAGTAAAGGCGGCATGAATGCAGTTTGTAAGTGATGGACCAGCGAGAGAAACAAAACAGAAAAGTAATAACACCATAACATGAGCGCTAATCAAACAAATCAACATGCGCAAACAATATTTATTCCACTCTTTTTACTGTTACATTACCTGCCATTATACAATCTGTTCTATTTAAATTTATATATTCAAAAGCATCTAAACGTTAGCTAGCGCAGTTATTTCTCTCGTGGTGTACCGTTTGATATTTTGGAGAGGGGCTGAGAAGCACGAACTCGCTGCATCTAGTCCCTTTTAATCAGCTATAGCTGTACCGTGAGTCACAGCATGCCTAATATTTGAGGGATAGGCTATTAAGCTTTAATACAGAAAAAGTTTTGTTTTTGCTTGAGGCATATACCAATTCGGCTGAGCTAATAGTTCAAATCGTAGATCTTGACCGCCATTTTGAAAGGTAACCAAGCCTTTGGTGACATCGAGGCTGGAGTTGAGACATCTTACAAAATGTATAGTTAGAGGCTTGTATCTAGTTAGCATGATGATCAAATATATCCATATTCATAGAAAGAGGGTTTGTATCAGTGCAGGGTAATCTCCAGTCTCCATGGCTTGTATCTAGTTAGCATGATAATCACAATCTACCCATATTCATAGAAAGAGGGTTTGTATCAGTGCAGGATCAATTACATCCTCCATGGCTTGTATCTAGTCAGCATGCTAATCTAAATCTTATATCAATATTCATAGAAAGAGGGTTTGTATCAGTGCAGTGTCATCTCCAGCCTCCATGCGAGACTAAGGCTTGGTTACCTTTCAAGAACTGCGAATTGAACTATGTTACGTAATTAAAGCATATGCGAACATTAATAGATCATATATTCAAGACGTACATGTATATTATTTTGTAGTCATAAAGAGAATCTCCACTACAAAATAGTTCACTTCAGGCTGATCATAACATAAGTTGATGTATATATTTAGCTAGAACCTGTGGTTATTTACACTACTATGTCATTTCTAAACAACTTTATATTAATAAATGTTAAATGTGTAATACATTCTAAATGTAAACATATTTTTTCCCATTTGAGGAAATTACCTGCTTTAAGCTTTACACGTTAAACGTGTGACGATGCAAACTTTAACTAACTATGTTCACACACTTGCCTACTGACGACAACAATACCGACAAAGTGGATACACACTATATTCTTATATATATATTATTTAACTTGCATCTCACAAAAGTTAAAATAACCTAACTAACCTACTCTCTTTAAAGTCATGAATAATTACCTAAATATCCCACAGAAACCACCGAGTAACAGAAACTGTATGTATTAGTTGTTAACGCTATCCTAACAGAGCCACTTGTTCAAGCAAAGCTGGAGATGATTTATTTTTCAACGTCAATGAGGCTTCACTTGGATAAGAAACTACATTTGGATAATACCGACTCAAGGCCATTTTTCCTGTAGGCGTTTGAAACATACAAATTGACAGAGGAGACAGATGACTGATGCTTCAGCCCGTTTCGGAGTTGAGGAAGGTTGTCAAAATCTAATCTGATTAAGAAATGAACAACATCTCAAGGAAGATCACACTAAAATTAGTAGGTTTACCGAATTTTATAATAAAAATGTGTCGAGCTTTCAAAAATCGCAAAAAAATTGAAAGAATGTATGGCTTTGGGTATGGCGTCCTCCAAAACCATACAATACAAACACTCTCTCTTAATTTTGCGATATTTCAAAGCTTGCTATTCAGTTCGTGTTTAACCAAACATTCTCAAACATTCTCAAACATTCTCAAACATTCTCAAACATTCTCAAACATTCTCAAACATTCTCAAACTCGGTACACTTACTAATTTTAGTGTGACCTTTCATGTGATGGGATTCATTTCTTAATGAGATTATTTTTTGTCACTCGATCCCAAACCCTCACGGGGATTGAAGTGGCCGTGCGTCTCACTCGGGGATTGAAGTGAGTTCGCAGATAGAGACGGCTGTTTTCTCAGGCTAACTCATTTCCCCGCTATTTTGCCACTTTAGAATTAGAGCGGATTTCAATTGAGTGTGAAAAGTGTTTTGGTTTTGCGTTTACTAAGCTCTCCCATTGGCTGAGAAGGTAAACCAACCAATCAGAATCCAAAGTAAAACCAAACGCAAATTGGTTTTGGTTTTGCTTTGGTTTGTCGTTGGCTCACAGGGAAGCCATTTATGAGTTACTTGTGATTACTCGCTGCTATGATTGGCTGGCTGTGGGTAGTTTTCGTTTGGTTTCACAACACGCAACTGAAAACCGCTCTACTGGTAACGCACTTGTTTTCGAGGCTCCGAGGCAATACGCATGCGTGCCAAGTTTGACGACTACGCCTACTCAGTTACGATTTTCTGTTATTAAGCATTCAATTCGTTGTTAGAATAAGCGTATTCTATTTTCTTGAATTTTCTTCCACGGTAGAAGAAGAAAATCATCTGTGCATTCAGAAATCTGGAAACAAAATGGAAAAATTGAACTATTTCTATATTTCTATAAAATTGTTATTGTGATGTTAAATGTGTTTGGCAAAACAAAAGAATAAAAATTTAAGTAAGCAAACAATTGATAGTTATACTTGGGCCTCCCCCTCTCCCAACTCGGAAATGTGCCGCCACAAAGGGTATGGTTTTCGAGCTGTTTTAGTCTGAAATAGGGTTATACATTTTGAGTTTTTAATCTGTAATAGGGTATGACATGGAAGTATGAGACAGCACGTGTTCATTTAATTCTCTTAGTTTCTCTTCTTATTTGACATTTATATTCAAAGCAAAAGAGAACAAACCACGGCGAAAATACCATGGGTTAGATATCGCGATTAAAGGCCGCTTTAGTGGTTCATGAAATAAGGTACAGATATCCGGGGTAGCCCTGGAAAAGCTTATGGAAAATCGTAGTCTGAAATAGGGTCAGGGTTTTGAGATCCGGGCGGCACAATCCCACCCAAAATTCCGGGGTGTACAGCTAGACTGATAGCCTGCGTGCAGACGTTCTCTCTCCCTGCAAAAATCGGGAAAGAGACGTCTGCGAAACGCCTTTGATAATCGTGTTCTGGTCACGTGTTTCTTCACCAGTATTTGAGGACCGCGCGCTGATTGGCTGTTGACGGAGGATTGTCATAAAGTCATATATGATTGGCTAATAACTTCCCGAGATAACCCCATGTTTACTTTTCGAAACCCTTCATCCTGTAGTGGTATTCATTTACAACAAACATCTAGTTTCTGTTTCTGTTTCTTACTTGGTTATGGTTATGTCTTATGTTTTGCCAGGAGCCCAGTTTTTTTGTAATGGGCTCCTAGTTTTGCTGATATTGTGAAACATAATGACAAGAGTCTAGTATAAAAGTAGAGCTTTCTATTTGTAAACACTGTGTCTTGAAGTTGAAGAAAAGACGAGATGTGAAATATAATCTACGAAGGCGATCTTTACGAGAGTTATCATTCGAAAGCCACAAACGCAGGTCTGGTCGTAAAGAAGAGGGACAGTACATGTGCTAGGGAATTGTTTGAGTCAGACTGACTCCAGCTCTGCCCCGAAACGAGCTGCTCTAGATAGAAATGCGATCGAGCCGACGTACTTCCCTCGTAGAAGGTTGCCGACCACAAGAATATAAACTCCTGCAGCGAGAAAATCAAATAAATGTACGTACCTCCGTGATATTCCACTTTCTCCCATTTGTCCGTCCGTGTTACCAATTCTGGATGATTCAGCTGTTGTAGGTAAAAATATTGAACCAAACAAAACACAGAAGACAGTCGTCCATGCGAAGCCGATTGAATGGCCGAGCAAAACCAATGATTGTTATAACACCAAGGCCTTGAAAGTTTGGGTAAGATGTTGTTTCGTGGAATTTATAGCCAGATTGCATCGGCTGTATGGAAGAATACAGTTTTGAGAGAAAATGTCCAGCAACTCTTTATCAAAGAACTAGACAGAGAATGTACGCAGTTGTGTTCGCTGAAATCGCCAAGGAAAAATAATTACGAAGTTTAATTATGATAATTTATGACCAGAACACGATTATCAACGGCGTTTCGCAGACGTCTCTTTCCCGATTTTTGCAGGGTGAGAGAACGTCTGCACGCATTTAATTTAACCAATCTGGAAAAATCTAAAATCTGGAAATAGACTTTTCACGCCCTTAAACTAGTTAACCTCGTCAATGTTCTTGTCTCAGTGAATCTATCAGAGGAATTAACTGCCAATCGGTGGTTCTTACCTTCATTGAAGTGACACCAGATGGTCTATACTTTTGGATTTTCCTCAGCCTCATTCGATTCTGGCTTCCCAGCCTCATTCATTTGATAATTATTTTCTGCCACCTGCGGATTGTCATGAGAGGCATGCACCTTCGACGGCGGACATCTGTGAATGGAACGGCAACAGTTACGAGTGATAGCATCATTTCTTAAAGGAACGGCAACAGTTACAAGTGATAGCATCATTTCTTAAAGGAACGGCAACAGTTTCGAGTGATAGCATCATTTCTTAAAGGAATGGCAACAGTTACAAGTGATAGCATCATTTCTTAAAGGAACAGCAACAGTTACAAGGGATACTGAGCATCATTTCTTAAAGCAACAGCAAAAGGTACAAGCGATAGCATCATTTCTTAAAGGAACGACAACAGTTACAAGCAAATATGCAAAAAAAGACCAACAAAATATGTATAGACGTGGTCCTCAAAGAACATATTGCAAATCATTTTAATTAAGCATTGAGGGAGGAGACTTTAAATGTTTGTAGCCAATGAAATGCCTCTAACTGAACATTGACTCCACAGAGCATTTTTCAATTGAGTGTTCGGGCGAAAAGTATAGTTAGGTGATTGCTTTCGAATTTGAGTCGTTAGTTATCCATGATTGCGTTTACTTTTCCTCGTGATTGGTTATTCAGTTCGTGATTGGTTCATTGGGTTTTTACTTGTTCGTGATTGGTTCATTGGGTTTTTACTTGCTCCAGTTTTACGATACTCAATAGCCCACTTCCGAGATATGCCTCACTTCCAACGTACAAAGGAATCAATACGAGGCTCCGTGCATAATGCTCAGTCGTTCGTGACAAACTACAGAAGTGCTGTAGTCTTGTAACGAACGACTGAGCATTATGCACGGAGCCTCGTATTGATTCCTTTGTACGTAGGAAATGAGGCATATCTCGGAAGTGGGCTATTGAAAAACCGCTCTACATGCGCAACACCATGACATAGCTCCATTAACGGAACAAGAAACTAGCGCTACCAAACATGGGCTGAGAGATGAAGCTATGAAATGAAGCATGAGGAATGCAGAAGAATATGAAAAATGGTAAATTGTATTCAAAACGTAAACAGACTATTCTAAAGATGGTAGGACTAACAGAGTTTGGGCTCCTTGTGGCTGCCGGACATTTTAGCGCAGTGTTTAAGACACAGACTTGTAGCGCAGATTAATAAAAATAAGCCAGGTATGATCTGGTGAGGTTAATGTTTGGATTGATCACCGTGCGGGAACCGACTTTTTTTGTGTAAAATGCTGTAAAATTATAACATATTTCATTGTAATGTGCATAGGCGGTGCTTCAAGGTTTCGACACAATCATTCGACACACGCATTCGATACAATCATTCGACATACGCATTCGATACAATCATTCGACATACGCATTCGATACAATCATTCGACATACGCATTCGATACAATCATTCGACATACGCATTCGATACAATCATTCCGCATAAATTTTCTACTTCTGATCAACAACGCATGTTGGCGAAGTCTTTTGAGTACTCGAATATGAAAAACTACCTAAACTATGTTATTTAGTACCTCAGAATCATGATAAACCAGAAAGCCTGGTTACAAAGCATGTCGACTGACGCCCGAATTATTTATCTATGCACGAAACCATGAAATCAGTTGTAAATATCCAATAATTTCCCCTTTTTACATATACAAATATCTTTGAAACGTGGATAAGAAACCAAATATGATTTAACCAAAGGAAGACAACGAAAGAAAACAACAACTTCTTTTGATAGAGCCTGCGCATGCGCGTGGTTACTTATTGTTTGTTTTCGTCAATCAACCATGTGCGCGTGTGCGTGTTTACTTATTGCTGTTTTCGTCGATCAACCATGTGCACGTGCGCGTGTTTAGTTATTGTTTGTTTTCGTCTATCAACCATGTGCACGTGCGCGTGTTTACTTATTGTTTGTTTTCGTCTATCAACCATGTGCACGTGTGCGTGTTTACTTATTGTTTGTTTTCGTCAATTAACCATGTGCGCGTGCGCGGTTTACTTAGTGTTTGTTTTCCTCGATCAACCATGTTTACAAAGCCAGAACTGAAACACTTTCTGTGTAAGAATAGCTGGCTTAGTAGCTCGAGAGTTTTCACTTGCGACGAGGAACGAATAGGCGACCAGTTAACGTCGGTAGCTCGTAACAGTCTCCGACGAGAGACTTAAGATTAACGTTCGTATCCGAGAAGACGTGAAGGTCTAACCATTTGCAGTTCGAGAGTGAAATTGTTTCACAAAAGCAACACATTCTACTCAGTTATTTTAAGACCCTGAGTGTTGGTCCGGCCAGGGTTTGAACCCGCGACCTCCCACACGACAGACCGACGCTTAACCACTTATTAACCGGGAGGCGGTTAATAATTTACCACTCAGGCTCGCCACAGGCAGCCCGAATAATAATTAGTTCTGTGAATCTCAATCTCAACAGAGCCTAAGTGTAAATGTGAGCGAGATAAAAATGTAGAATACTTACAGTTCCAAACCAAAGTCAGCTGAAAAAAAATTTGAGCACAATTAATAAATATATTATTAGAGCAATTAACTGGATATTATAAAAGTCAGAAAACTACTCTCCCTAATTCCAAAGTTATTTTAATCAAACGCTCGTGTTACGGGCTGACTGTAAATAGAACGCATGTACATATGAAGGCAATTGATTCAACTGAACAAGATAGATCTATAGATAGATAGTCTAGATAGATAGATAGTCTAGATAGATAGATAGTCTAGATAGATAGATAGATAGTTATTTTAATTAAATGCTCGTGCTACGGGCTGGCTGTAAATAGAACGCATGTACACATAAAGGCAATTGATTCAACTGAACAAGATAGATCTATAGATAGATAGTCTAGATAGATAGATAGTCTAGATAGATAGATAGTCTAGATAGATAGATAGATAATTATTTTAATTAAATGCTCGTGCTACGGGCTGGTTGTAAATAGAACGCATGTACACATAAAGGCAATTGATTCAACTGAACAAGATAGATCTATAGATAGATAGTCTAGATAGATAGATAGTCTAGATAGATAGATGGGAGATAGACGGTGCATCATAGACGTCAGTATGGGAGATGGACGGTGCATCATAGACGTCAGTATGGGAGATGGACGGTGCATCATAGACGTCAGTATGGGAGATGGACGGTGCATCATAGACGTCAGTATGGGAGATGGACGGTGCATCATAGACGTCAGTACGGGAGATGGACGGTGCATCATAGACGTCAGTACAGGAGATGGACGGTGCATCATAGACGTCAGTACGGGAGATGGACGGTGCATCATAGACGTCAGTATGGGAGATGGACGGTGCATTATCGACGTCAGTACGGGAGATGGACGGTGCATCATAGAGGTCAGTACAGGAGATGGACGGTCCATCATAGACGTCAGTATGGGAGATGGACGCCCCAGTAATGGGCTGCTGTGGGAACTTCGTACTTGCGACTGAGATGGCGAACGAGTGAACTGCTTTGGACTCGAGAGGATAAACTTCATATTTTAAAACCAACGTGTAATTTTCTTTTTATTATATGGACAATTAAATTGCTCTAATTAAGAACTCTTGTCTACTCGTTTTACTTCATCGTGATCTTTCAGACAGACAGACAGACAATCTTTATTTATCCACGGTTTAAAAACATTAGTTGTACACGAAAGGTGTACCATTGCAATAGTAAAATATGTACATTAAAAATTAAAAATGTAATAATGCATTAAAACTGTTTTACATGTTTGCCGTGTGGGAGTCCGATTTAGCATACAGGGTATCAATTTCCCTTTTGAAGTGCTGTATATGTTTAGACACTCTTAGGTCATGTGGGAGATTATTCCATAAGAATACCCCACTGTAGCCGAAGCTACGTTTCAGGTAGTTAGTCCTCGGTTTAAGTATAAATAATTTACTTTCAGAATCTGGCAATCCCTTTATGTAGGACGACACGAATTTTTACCAAAAGTACAATAGAATACAACACAATACAATTCAATACAACAATAGAACGCAACACAATACAATACAATATAATACAATTTGGTAGCAATTCGTGTCGTCCTACATGAAGGGATGGCCCAGAATCTCTTAGATCATAGTTAGTATTACGAGTTGTAAAGAGATCCTGAAGGTAACCTGGGGTGAGCTTCTGCATGATTTTGTATATTGCCATTGCTTTTCTGGGAGAATTTCAGCCAAAAAAATGCTTAGAGAGTTTTAGATCTTATTTTGCTTTATCTGCCCGGAATGTTCATTTTCCTACTGCTCATTTGAGCTGTTTACATGTTCGGTTCCTCTGCGATTGTCACAAACCTGCCGCCATCTTTTTGGTCCGAAAGGCGGCAAGCGTGACGTCATACATCCGGGAGATTGAATGGCGTATTTTTTCCATATTTCACTCGCTGAGGTTACGAATGGTTTAGATCCTGGTAAAACGCTCTCGTCCATACAATAACTATTTTATTTGAATTGTTAACCAATGTATTTGCATATTAATTCAAGTAAAACCTACCTTGTTGCGTCTTCATTCGTGTGACGAGGACAACAATTACAATTATAATGAATACAACGAGAACAGCAGCGCCGACACCAATGCCTATCATTGAAGTTTTACTAAGACCTCTAGAAAACTTCTTCTCTGATCCTGTAAGATTAAGTATTCCACACTGTTAAGGTGTCTGGGTCATCAAAGTCATTAGTTGTTTTTAATACTACTGATTCTACATAAAGTGAATAGTTGAATATTGGAATATTTCTTGGTTTGGGTATTGCTTTAATAGGTTATAAGCTCGGGTTTCTTTGTTCTTTTCGGGAGAATATATCTCGTAATCCCTGCCTTATTCGCCTCGACATATTCCCCTGACCCTCGACATATTCCCCTGACCCTCGACATATTCCCCTGACCCTTGACATATTCCCCTGACCCTTGACATATTCCCCTGACTCTTGACATATTCCCCTGACCCTCGACATATTCCCCTGACCCTCGACATATTCCCCTGACCCTTGACATATTCCCCTGAACCTTGACATATTTCACTCGCACTTTCTTACTTCTAAGTTGTACTTAGTCGTTACGCATGGAGAAGTAAAGGAGATGTATTTTATGTTGTATAGAATTTGGTGGTGCAGGCAATTTAACTACCTTGTCCATGCATTATCACATTATAGTTCGATTGTGCCTAACATTGACTAGATGTGACGTAAGGGTATTGACAGCTTACTGCATGTATAGCTTTCAATTAAAATGAATTTCCAAGTTTCTATCTTATTCTCAGTAACAGTAACTGTGCATCCATGTCAGATTATTCTTAGTAATAAATAAGTAATACATAACAGAAATGCATTTTTTTCTTAAAAATAACGGTACTCTTCAACAGATAACACAAGTGTTTTAATTCATAAATACAGTTTTCGGTGAAACAAGCAAATAGTATACGGGGGGGGGAGGGGGAGGGGCACTCTAGTCTTGCTTATGACGTAATATGTATGGCGGCGGCATTGGGTCCAGGTGAACCTAATTCAGATTTCCGGTTAGTTCCGGGTTTTTCGTAAAAAGATATCGAATTCCGGTTTATAGATGATTCAGAATAATCAAACAGGCAGAAAATCCGGATTCGTTTTGGTGCTATATTTACTCGTAAAACCGGGTGCTATTCTGCGCACCACCATAACCCCCCCCCCCCCCCCCCCCCCCCCACACACACACACACACATCCTGGGGTAGTATAAAGTGGAACGTTTTGTAGTACCTTCACCAGGTTTTGTCTTAACGTCCTCCTGAGCAACTTTACCAAACCCTAGCGTGTTTCTAGCGGACAAGTACACCGTGTACATCGTGTCGCTGTCGAGTTCTTCGACAGTACACGTTCTTGCATTACTCTCATTGAATGCGCCAGGGCAGTGGAACCTTTCCTGTTTTCCTTCCTTTTTCTTCGCCTCCACTCGATAGCCCAGGATTCTCGATCCTCCATCAGACGCCGGTGCCTCCCATTGAATCTCAATGCTATTTACCGTAGGATCAAGCTTTGTAATGGATGGAATGCCAGGTTTTTCTAAAAAGTAAAGAATACGGTAGGTTCGTTTTCTCATTCTTTTGTATTAAAGGAAGCCCTCACTGTTGGAACAAATTACCATTTCATTGTAGCCTCATTGTAGTCTCAACTGGAAATTTGTTGAAAAGGTTGGAGAATATAGTTTAGTTAAAGCAATTTTGGGAGCATTCTGCGGGACCACCATCTTGGATCTGATGACGTTTCAGGGCTGCCTTTGACTGTTGTCAGAAAACAATAGAGAACTTTAATGTTTGCCATGCATGCCTAAGTCTGCTGTTGTGTTTGTCTCCAGTAAACTGTACACTAGCTGTCATTTATGCACCCATATTCCTGTCGATAAAACTCATTTGAATTTTCTGCGCGCCGCCATCTTGGTGTTACCCTTATCGTTACACAACGAAAGAGCTATTGTTTTCCGACAATAGGGACAACACTGTGACGTCATAAAATCCAAGATGGCGGCGCGCAGGAAATTCAAATGAGTTTTTTCGACAGGAAAATCGGTGCATAAATGACATTTTAATTTGTGTACAATTTACTGGTGACAAACACAGACTTAGTCATGCATAACAATTATGTGAGAGCAAACATTGTTTTTTAATAAGCACCATACGTTCGTGAGACAGGACGGCAACCGGAAGTAATATTTTCCTTTTTTGGCGCATTTTGACGTCAACTCGTGCGTAACGGGACGTCAAAAACGTCAAATCAAGAGTCTTCCTGTCCGCGCTGATCGGCCATAAACGTGTATCAGGTTAGTAAGATTTTACCGCCATTTTCAATCCAGTCTTCTCTCGGTCTTGTGACGTCCGTGTTGTCAAAATTATCTTGTTTCTTAAGCTCTCTATTTAGCTGTTTTGTCGGGGTGGCCGTGTGACGTCATCAGATCCAAGATGGCGGCGCCCACGAAAATGGCTTATATTTGTATCCAATTTGTTTCATAAGCTAAAATGCATTTCCATTTTTTCAGCAAATTTCCCGTCGAGACAATATTCCCAACAATTTAACGGCAATTTATGCTAAAAGGCGGGGTTTCTTTTAACTTGAGCAATTATAAAGTCACGTGAATGAGATCCTCCTTGTGTTCTCTACACCCCCCCCCCCCCCCCCCCCCCCCTCCATATTCTGCGATGTTTACAAATGTTCTAGATATATACAGGTATACAATGCATACACTACCTATCATCTTTAACGTAATGGTCCTGTATTGTCGGCCCATGAAGTTTCTTGCTTCACATGTGTAATCCCCAAAGTCCTTAACATTATTTGGTGTTACTTTTAAACCACTGCGCAGGCGTGAAGATGACAGTTTAGTGTTGGTGACCGTCCCATTTCTTGACCACGTGACATCCGGTAACGGGACCCCAGTGACGACACAAACTAGTTCAGCCGTGTGACCAACCTGGGACTCAATTACTTGGCTCGGAAGTGTGATTGCTGGTTTAACTGTTAGATATAAACATAGAATGTACGTTAAGTGATGCTCCGGATAAGAAGGGAACGGCTGAACGGCAACAAATCTAAACAGGTGTTCATTTTCTCCTTTCTCGTAATTTCATAGGTTGATACTCATAAATTCAATAGTAGACCATCGAAGTGAATGCACTTCACATTAGATAATTTTTGGAGTTTAAATTTATTTTTGATCAAACTAACTATTGTTTGATTTTGGAGAAATTCGTATGTTGGGAATGTTATCAATTTTCTCAGTCAAAGATCTTTTGTTACTGGCTCCCTTTCCCATTGGCTGGATGGTGTTTTCTTTAGGTTTTCACAGTAAAAATGGTCAACAGCACACAGCTTCCTACAATATTCGCTTGTAACTTTGACTATGGACATCTCAGATAGCACTTAAGACATATTCTACCAAAATAGTATGTGCGGATGCTGATTGCGCCGGGGTCTATTGTTCTTGGGGTAGCTATAGTTCTTACGCGAGCCATTACTTAAACATGAAGTTCCGGTATAAAAGTATAAGCCCCTTCTCTTTTCACGCATGGCGAACTCGAAATTTGAAATTCAAATTACAGAGCAGTGAAGAGCGTAGGCGAGTGAATTTTGAAGGTTTAAAATAAAACAAGCCATCAAAAAGAGAACATAGGGAAGCTAGTTGTTTAGTAAAGACTTTAGGCGGTATTTTATGACTGTTTGCGAACTCTGTAGCCCTTATTCTAAAGTTTAAAATTGATCTGTTTGAGATATGCAATCAGTAGGGAGCACTCAAGCGGAGCATGACAGAGATGTTCACTCAACAAAGGCTGATTTGCAACTGAAGGTGTCCTGGCCATGGCCCTCTATACCGGAACTTCCTGTTTAAAGATCCTCTGTCGATCGTTACTCTTTGCAAGGGTATAGCTATGGTTACATACCTTTTCAGAATACTAAAAACAATACTAAATCATATCGCTATTGTTTAAATACTTTCTGTCGACCGGTATGCTTTGCGAGGGTGTAGCTATTGTTGCGTACTTTCTGTAAATACTAACAATGATACTAAATTACATCGCTATTGTTTTTTTACTCTCTTTAGTCGCGCCAAGCGTTACGGTCAACAGAGGGTATTTATACACTACACTTTACTGAACCTTTTCCAGGTAAAAATGTTTTAAATTCAAGCAGAACAACTTACGAGAATCGAAGCCAGAGATATTTTCGTAAATTTGTGGATGATTTAAATTGATAGCTGTACTTAGAAGGAGACTAAAATACTTGCTTATATTCAGATATATGTACTTACAGTTGATAACAACTATAGCGGTGGCACTAGCTGGTTTCCTGATACCATTAGAAGCCGTACATCTATACGTCCCAGCTTGTTCTTTAGTTGCTTTAGATAGAGTAAAGTTTTCTTCATGGGACAGTATGGTACTACTTCCCTCTTTAGACCATGTGATGTCAGGACTTGGAATTCCACGTGCACGGCATTGTAGTGTAAATGTTCCAGTCTCGTTTAGTGTTACATTTGCCGGCCACTGAGTTATTGACGGGCGCTCTACGAATAGAGGAATTGAAAAAAAAATTATATCAGGAAGTGTGTATTAAAAAAAGAAACTACGAATCTGATACAAATTCGCCAATACAGTTGGATATATTGTTACGTAGTTAATGCATAGTTAATAGAGTGGAATGGTTATGAAACCGAACGACCTTTTTTGTTACAGGTCTTTGTTTCCTTTTTTCAACCGCGCGACCGTGCACAAAACCCAACAGATATTGGAATATATTACATTCTACTGTATCTGTAGTTTCTATCTCTGTGGCAAATAAATAAATAAACGAATATGTTAATCAATGAATATGGTATGCTAATGAAATATGACCGTGCACAATCTTTTCCAGCCTAATCGCAACGCCTTTGTTATGCTCATTTCAAGTTTGCCGGGTTTTCTAGCTATTCCACTGGTTAATTGTTCTTTTTAATTCATAATATCAATCATACATAATTGTACATAGATAGATAACTATATATACTGTAATCTATATTAGCTTTTGTACATATAGATGGATATATTTACAAAAAATGTAATTTTATTAGCTCTTGACAAATGAAAAGCCATTTTGTGGAGATGTTATCAATGTACCTTTATTATTATCATTATTATTGTTATAACATGCCTGATATGACTATTAGTATTTTGGTTAACAAATAGTAGCTGTCTTTCTGAATGTCGACATCATACCAAAATTGTTTCGTTGATAATTACATTACTTCAAGATTCGCTTACTGGACTGGTAAACAAACACGAGGTCTCTCACTAGATATACAGCACACAGTATCCCACCCCATATAGATCTACACCACTCGACGTACAATCCATATTTTATTTTATGAAAAATGCGCCACTCGGTTCCGGATGTATGACGCTACGCTTGTTCTTTTGAACAACAAAGATGGCGGTCAGGATGTAAACGGCTTGAAAGGGCGAAAAAATATGACACTTTCGGGAAAAAGCAAAACAAGATGTAAAACCCTTTAAGAGTGTTCTCCATGCTCTGAAGAGACATGAGAGCCTGCTTGGAAAAATCACAAAGAAGTTTCTACTGACAGTAACTAACTAAATAAGAGGAATAGAGAAGAGTTATTAGAGCTGCGTTATTGTCCATATAATAAATATAACATTACGCAGTGGTTTGAAGTTACATATTAGGTATTTATTGACTGAGTGGGAGGTCCGGACGGGAAAATATTTGGCTCGAGGTCATGACGTACGGCCCGAGCGCAGCGAGGTCCGTACAAAATGACCAAGAGCCAAATATTTTCCTGTCCGGCCCGACCTAACTCAGTCAATAATGTGCAGCGCGAGCCTCAGATCGATGGTCTTCATCTAATTTAGCTAGCCCATTTCAATTAAAAATTTATGTCAGTTTAGATAAGAATATCATTATTTTTTTAATGATTCCTAAGAATATATGAAATAAAGAGGATCCCACATTGACGCGCGGTGGTACGGTTTTTATCTTCGAGCGAGAAGATTCAGCTGTCGCCGTGTATTATTTACCGGGTTTTCAGGACGGTACGCGTGGCATAAACGTGTGATGTCACAGATGTCACTCGTAACTGAGCCCTGTATTTTATAGCTTGGTGCTATAAAATAGAATAGAATTGGCGAAATCAATGTTATTAGAGGGATATTTCACGGCTTACCACTAAAAAAAATAAAAAAAACAGACTCTACATATATTTTTACTTTGTAAATTGTTGCTTAAAACTCTTCGGTGAACTCGTCTGATAATAATAATAATAAATTTTTTTTTAACAGGACCTGAAACAACCATACTGGCTGATCAAAGTCAGGACCCGGCTAAACCACAGATCGAATTGGAATTTAGAGTTAAACATGTATGCCCTGTATGTCATGCTGCCTTACCATACACTTTCATATAAACCTCAGCCTGTTGACCTTGGCCAAGCACATTGTAAGGAACGCACTTGTGAGTGCCCTCGTCAGCGGGCGACACCCGGCCGATAATTCGTGTTCCATTGGTTGAGTTACTCACATGGCTGCCATTGAAGTAGAATTCGTAGAGGGTTGCTGGCGGTACAGCATCTGTAACACACTTTAGCTCGACAGATTCGTTAATCACGGCGATGTTGTTCTGAGTGTTGATTATCAGCCTTGTCACATACGGTTTATCTGTTTCACAAACAACATAGACCTTCATAGTCTTCATAAATGCGTATTTCTGTATCATCCACATGCACAGAAAACATTACTATTTGGTACGATGCATGTGAAAGAGCCTTTCAACATTAGTAATCTTGTGAAATTTGAGTGATGTAGCTTATAAAGCAATGAAGTTACAGCCATATGAAATTAGAGAGATTTGTATACAATACAATACTTTATTTACCCACGTGTCAACTAGGAGCTGTATAACTCGTTAAAACTTGAACGTGAGAAAACAACGGAAGCCATTCTAGCCTCGCTTTCACGTTTAAAAAAAATATACTACATTTGCATTTATAACTCAACAGCAGTTGCTCTAAAACTGAACAGAGCTCTACTAGTATTAATGTGACCTTTCATTTGGTAACATTAGTTTCCCGATACAGATTTATCTTTAAAAAAAACATGCAAATTAGGAGCGAACATTAATAAATGACTTAAATTCCGCTTGAACGAGTTACCGGGAAATTATTTTTCTTTTTAGAGGCTCTATCATGCTGAAATCTGCAGCATGAGCTATAGTTTATAAAGAAATGAATACATAAGATATCGCCGGAATAACGAAACCATATCTTCGAAATCCTCTTTTGTCAGGTCCGTGCAATGCTATACTCTCATCTACATTATATACATATAATTAACAAACTTACATTGCACTTTTACAGTGGTCATTTTCGTGTTGTTTCCTACACCGTTAACCGCAATACAAAGGTAGATCCCTGCATCATTCTTGGTTGCATTACTCTTTTTTAAAAATGCCTCCCTGTAGTCATTTGATAATCTTTGTTGCTCACTTCCCTGTTTTACCCAATACACACGAGGTCTGGGGTTTCCCGTTGCATTGCAGAATATATTGATACTCATGGTCTCGTTGAATGTGACAATGTCTTTTATCCAGTCAATACTCGGAGCATCTATAGAGCATTAGGAAGTAAAATAAGTAGATTGACTTAATACCTTTCAATTCATAAATGGAAAATAATGTTTATTTCTCAACTGCATATAGTTAACAAAATAGAACAGAAATAGAACGACACATTTGCTAGTTTGTTTTGTTCAACTCGAGTTGTAGGACATTTCAAAAGCAACAGAAGCGTGCGTCAGTGAAATATGACGTCATTTCTATGATCTACGCTCTCACAAAGTCTTACCTTTCAACCAATCAGAGTGCGCGCTACTAGAAAGTATCTTTTATGTAATAAGCAAAATAGTATGTGCCTTGCAATGAAGCTTCAGTAAGCAATATTATTATATGGCTACGTAACTTCGTGAGTTATGATTGGTCAGTTTGAGGTCCATAACTTCCGGTACGGACCGCACATTGAAGCAAAGCTGGTTTTGAATACTTTTGAGCATGATTATAATAAACACCTTATTAAACTCGCTTGCTCGTTCAATACTGTAAGTTATGCAACCTCGTTACCCTTTTTTATGGCCCAGCATGCTTTGCGCTTGGGCCATAATGCAGGGAAGGAAAACTCGGTCCATAACTTACAGTACTGAGTTTAACAAGAGGTATAGACACGAGGACTTTTTTTGTGCAAAATAGCGCAGGACACGAATCATCACCGTTATCTTTATAGTTATTGCTCTTGGTATTGTTGTCACGTTTTTATTAAGATCTAACTGATACAACGGCATCCCAACTAACAATTGTTCCAACAAGAAAGCAACTGCTCTACAAGTAACCAAAGACGAACATAATCATTTAACGAACAGCAAATCAAAATAAACTTCTGTGCGAAAGATCATCTGCAGAATTCCCATACATACAGTGAACGTCCACCATTGCTGTTTGTTCGTCACTTCCAAGTTTGTTTATCGCATTACACTGGTACTGCCCGGCATCGGTCTTCTTTACATTCGTTTTCACCAGCATGGACTCATTTCCAATCGTGCTACCATCTTTAATCCACTTGATTACTGGAGGAGGAATTCCTGTAGCGTTGCAATAAAGGGTGATGTCTCCATGTTCAGTGACGTTCAGGTCTCGAAGAGGAGTTACGATTGATGGTTTATCTGTTTGGATTAAATGTGAAGACAACAAAATTGTCATTTTCATAAGTTAAAAAAAAAAAAAATTCTCAAGCCGTTTTCGACATGATAACAGTATTTCATCTGTCCAGTCATCTGCATTATTTGCGATATTTAGAAATCCCTTAATTTTGTTGCTAGAATAGCTATTCATAGACTGCTTCTTTGGCCTTTTTATCAAAAAATGAACTATTTATAAATTTGCTAAGGACTCTTGTTTAATATTTTCAGTATCAATCAGCTCTGTCAATCTTACTATCCAAAAAAATGCTGGTGAAATGCTGATCATTTGTTACATTTTATGCCGAGGAACAAACTGAAACATATTTTATATCTAACAGGCAATAAAGAGATTGCATTACTATTCTAGTAGTACAGTAAAATCGAGAATCGTAATTCCTTATTGGAGAATATTTATGGTAGTGGAACTTTCGACTTCAAAAAATTTGAATGCCCTTATAGTTCGGAAATAACGCAGCCGCAAATTTTCCAAATAAGGAAGAGGTGCTGAAGGTTTCTATTTGGCGGGATTTGGCAAGTTGGAGAGGGTGATATAAATTGCACAGTTAAGCAATGTGCAATGCTATACTCTCATCTACATTATATACATATAATTAACAAACTTACATTGCACTTTTACAGTGGTCATTTTCGTGTTGTTTCCTACACCGTTAACCGCAATACAAAGGTAGATCCCTGCATCATTCTTGGTTGCATTACTCTTTTTTAAAAATGCCTCCCTGTAGTCATTTGATAATCTTTGTTGCTCACTTCCCTGTTTTACCCAATACACACGAGGTCTGGGGTTTCCCGTTGCATTGCAGAATATATTGATACTCATGGTCTCGTTGAATGTGACAATGTCTTTTATCCAGTCAATACTCGGACTATCTGTTGAGCATTAGGAAGTAAAATAAGGAAATTGACTTAATACCTTTTAATTCATAAATGAAAAAAAGTTTATTTATCAACTGCATATATATAGTTAAGAAATAGAATAGGGTTCGCTTGTTTGGTTGCTTCTGACAAAAATACAACTGGAGCTGTAGCCATTATAAAAGCTACAGAAATGGCGCATGCCAGGGCGCGCGGCGTTAGTGAGATATGACGTCATTTCTATGATCTACACTCTCACAATGTAATACCTGTCAACCAATCAGGATGAGCATTATTAGTAAGTATCTATTATGTAATCATCAAGATGGTGTGTGCCTTGTCAAAAAGCTTCAGTAAGCAATAATATACGAGAATTTTGTTTGTGCAAAATAGCGAAGGACAAAAATCATTATCGTTATCTTTTTCATCATTGCTATTGATATTGGTAGAGGGTCTGAATGGGGTTGACTGACTACTGACAAACGGCCTTAAGAATAACTGACAAATGACAAATGACGATATTTTTACTGACAACTGACAACCTAAAAATAACAGTGACAACTGACTAATTTGGTTTTTGTGTGTGAAACATTGTAATATTTTTCTAATAATGATTAATTATAACTAGGGCTAACTGACAAATGGCCAACATTTTAACTGACAACTGACTTGTAGACCCCCCATTCAGACCCTCTTGGTAATATCGATCTTACTCATACATCGACTGTCGCACTAATAATTGTGCGAAGAGAAAGAAAATGATGTGCAAGTTACAAAGGCGAGAAAAACGTTTAACGTACGGCAAATCAAAATAGACTTGCAAGCGTGCATAATTATGTTTGTCTGAAGAATTCATACATACAGTGAACGTCCACCATTGCTGTTTGTTCGTCACTTCCAAGTTTGTTTATCGCATTACACTGGTACTGCCCGGCATCGGTCTTCTTTAGGTTTGTTTTCACCAGCATGGACTCATTTCCAATCGTGCTACCATCTTTAATCCACTTGATTACTGGAGGAGGAATGCCTGTAGCGTTGCAATAAAGGGTGATGTCTCCATTTTCAGTGACGTTCAGGTCTCGAAGAGGAGTTACGATTGATGGTTTATCTGTTTGGATTAAATGTGAAGACAACAAAATGTGTATTTATTAAGTATTTATTAACTTAAATTGCTTAATTTTATAGAACGGTTTTCAGCTGTGTCGAAACATCAGTTAGGTGATTGCTTTCGAATTTGATTGGTTAGTTATACATGATTGCGTTTACTTGTCCTCGTGATTGGTTGAAGAAAAAACAATCGTGAATTAATTCAGTTCGTGTTTGTTTCATTGGGTTTTTACGTGCTCCTGTGATTGGCTCAGGTTATAATTTTGGTTTCACGAAACTCATTTGAAAATCGCTCTATTTATAATTAGTATAAGCATACTAGTATTCTATTGCAAATCCAGCGATCTGATTGGCTCTCTACTCACTATCTATCCTGTGATAGACAGTGAGTTAGCGAATGTGATAATAATAATAATGACATTTGTATAGCGCACATACATAAATGTTCTATGCGCTTCACAACTACATGTACTAAATAAGTGTAAATATAAATATCTGCGCATAAATTACATTCAGCTGAAAACAAGACTGATTACTGTGTACAGATTATAGGTATGTCAAAAAGGTAGTGTTTTAGTTTAGCTTTGAATTCATTAACGGATGGACTTTGGCGTATATTTAACGGGAGAGAGTTCCATAATGTAGGTGCAGATACCTGGAAGGCCCGCTGACCATAGGACTTAAGTCTGGCAGTAGGACGGACAAGGCGTAATGTATCAGCTGAGGATCGGAGTGTTCGGGTAGGCTTGTATATAGTTAATAATTCTTGTAGATAGACAGGAGCTAGGTTATTAAGTGTCTTATACGTTAACAATAATAACTTAAATGTAATCCGCTTATCTACTCGTAGCCAGTGGAGTTCTCTAAGGACAGGTGTGATATGATAATTTTTCTTAGAATAAGTTAAGATACGGGCAGCAGCATTCTGAACAGATTGTAACTTCTGTATAAGATAGTTCGGGAGGCCGTGTAGTAGGGAATTACAATGATCGAGTTTGGACGTAACAAATGCATGAATAAGTGTTTCAGTGGTGGTCAGCGACAGTAATTTCCGTATTTTGGAGATGTTCCTTAGCTGAAAAAACGCAGATTTGCAGATTGAGTTAACATGTCGAGTCATATTCATAGTATCGTCAACGATTGCTCCATTGTTCCTAGCATGGTTTGATGGGTGAATGATGTCTTTTTCCACAACAAGAGATAACTTGTGAGAGCATTGCCGGTGACTGGAATGGATTATTAGGAGTTCGGTTTTATCATTATTTAGTTTAAGCTTGTTAGAGGACATCCATTGATCGATTTCAAGTAGACAAGATTCGATGTTAGCTTTTGTCGAGGCAAGATCAGTATCATCATTTGTTGTGAATGTGGAGTAGATCTGTATGTCATCTGCGTATAGATGGTAGGACATATTATGCTTTCGTAAGATATTTCCAAGGGGAGCAGTATATAGTAGGTATAAGATAGGACCAAGGACGGAGCCTTGGGGTACACCATATTGTAGTTCATGTGTTGGAGAGGAAGAGTTATCAATATGTACAAACAGACTGCGTCCGGTAAGATATGACTGGAACCAGTTCAACGCTTTTCCTTTGATTCCGAACTGATAAGACAGTCTGTTCAACAGGATAGTGTGGTCGACGGTGTCAAATGCTGCTGAGAGGTCAAGTAGTAGTAGAATGACACAACGCTGGTTGTCAATGGTCATAAGGATATCGTTTTGGACGCGTATAAGTGCAGTTTCACAAGAGTGGTATTGTTTATAAGCAGACTGGAAGAGTTCATATAGATTATTCAAAATTAGGTGATCTGTCAGACGTAAGGCAACAACTTTCTCGATAGCTTTGGAGACGAACTTTAGGTTGGACACAGCTCTGAAGCTTGAACATATTTGGTGGTCAGAAGAGGGTTTCTTCAATTTAGGACAAAGTGCTGCTTTCTTGAGCGTGGACGGCATTTCACTGTTTTTAAAAGACAGATTAACTATCTTTGTGAGGACTGGAAGTATGTCGTCAAGACAACCGCGCAGTAACATAGCAGGAATCGGATCGAGCATGCAGGACTTCTTAGCACTGGGGCCAATCACTGTGGAGAGTTCTTGGATAGTTGTGGGAGTAAAGCACGTAAGTTCACATTGGAGACTGTATAAGTCAGGATACATATTAATAGGTTTCGTAGAAGAACTGTCAATGTCTAGTTGGTTTCTAATCTTAGATATTTTATTTTTGAAATAAGCTGCAAATTTGTTGCATAGATCTGTGGTGGACTGACAGGTGGGAAAAAGCTTCTCTGGTTTGCGGTGTAGAAGATGATCTATAACATTGAATAGGGTCTTGTGGTTGGACTTATTTTCAGCGATTAAGGTTGAGTAGAAGTTCATCTTAGCGGTTTTGATCAGATCCCTGACGAGTTGACACTGGACTAAAAAAATAACTGACGGTCTATATGCAATTGGGATTTCCGCCAGTGCCTCTCTAGTTGACGACGCTTGGACTTAGCAGTAGAGATTTCTTCAGTAAACCATGGTGCAGCTGGGCGTGACTTGACAACGCACTTGCGGAGGGGTGCGTGAGCATCGATCAAGAGAGAAAGTTCAGAGTGGTATTGTTCGCACAGATTCAGCAATGAAGTCGCGGGCGAGGAGATCAGAGGCGAGTTGGTAAGATCGAGACGAAATGCCTCAATGTCAATTGCGCGTAGTTTACGATAGCACTTTTCCAGCTTTGGTGCGGTCGGTTTGACCAGAGATAGATCACAGTGGACGACGTAGTGATCAGAGAGGTCAGCGTCATGTACAGAGCAATTCAAGACAGTATGGTCGTCTGAGCGGGTTATAACAAGGTCAAGGGTGTGGTTGCTTTTATGTGTTGAGCTGGACACATACTGTTTTAGGTTGTTATAGCTCAATAGTTGCAAAAATGAAGTAGTTGGACTGTCTGAAGGACTCTCAATGTGAAAGTTGAAGTCGCCAAGGATTAGTAGTTTGGCAGTGGAGACAGTATATCGTTCTAATAGAGTAGATAAATCGTTCAAAAACATTGACGGGGTGAGACCATTGGCAGTGGAGGGTGGAGGACGGTAAATAATAGCGATACGAAGAGCTGATGTGGTAGAATATAATAATAGTTCCATATATTCAAATGACGAAAGACATGTTGTTTCTAGTTTTTCTACTTTGAGGCAGTTACTGTAAAGAAAGCCAACACCTCCTCCTGTTCTGCTGGACCTTGGCACATGATAGAAAGCATAGCCCTTGGGACAGAGTTCTCGAACTGTGAGAGATTCAGTATCAGGTTTAAGCCACGTTTCGGTGATTGCAATGATGTCGATATTATGTTCTACAACATAGTCTTTAATAAACAGAGATTTGTTGTTGATAGATCTAGCATTTAGTAGGGCAATATGTAGTGGTGATTGCGGATGAAGAGTGCGGTTTCTCGAGACTAACGTTTATGATGTTATGTAAATTAGCCGTCGAGTTCGAACGTACGTGTTCGGTTCTTCGATCGCATCGATATTATAACTGGGATCGGTCGTTCTTTAGCACGTTTAGCAGAGCCTTCTCTTACTCGTTTCCCAGCTCGTGTACCCCTGAATCTGAAGATGGCATTATCTTTGAGTTTACGGTAGAGCAACGCATCAAACGCTGGAGAGTAGGCATATCGTAAGTTTTTCAACTGGTCCCTGGAGTATTGCAGCAAAGGAGTTTGAAGTTGAACCGTGGTATGCAAATATCGGTCGGAATCATTACAATTAAAGTTTACTGAATCGGTGACATTTCTAGAATTAGGTCCTGGGTTTTTTGGATATATTCGAGTAGATGGTTATATCCACATATCCACATAGACATTGAGTAGTGAATTTCCAATGATTTTGACCAATCAGGAGCCATGATAGATTCGTTCTGAACGGAAGCGAGGTTACACGGGAACGAGGTTACTAAAAATTCAACATGGCGAATGTAAGAAAATTTATCAGCGAGTGAAGTCGAGTGAGATAAGCATTGGTCTGAAAGTACAGGAAAACGGTTTAGATTGACTTCAGTTTATCAAGACAGAAAATATATTCGCTTATGCCTATGGAGCACAAACATGCAAAATTAAAAGCGAAATCTTCTCAATCTCGCTTTCTGTAAGCGTTATATTGTTTACCATGTGGTGAAACTGACGATGGGAAGTTTTACAAGCAAACATAGAAAAAGGTAAAAACATGTATATGAACTCATCAAAATAATTTTCAACTTGACCTCTTTAAAGCAGAAAAGTTCATGGTTTGTGCATATAGAATACTAGTATGTTTATTCTAAAACAATTAGACTACTCACTCTCAGTTTGTGTGGCTGATAGTTAACTTGACTCAGAGCTGCGCTCGTCAAATATCAGCCGCAAATAGCATTTGCTATTTAACACTAATTAGAACTGCATTGATTTTCATGTTGAGAAGCACGAACTAACAAAAGATGGTTTATATTATTTTCTTTCATTAAGATTGAGAAAAATCGAGTAAAAGCAGATTAATTTAATGGAATTGGAGGTAAGCATATTTGTGTAATGTATCATGCCATAACTGAAACCTTATTATCAAACAAAGTATTTAAATAAATGTGTTGTATTCTTACATTGCACAACAACAGTTATTGTTTCTGAGTCATTCCCTAGTCTGTTACTCGCCACACACTCATATCTCCCAGCCTCGTGTCTGCTGGTGTTGTAGATGGAATAAGTAACGTTACCCAATGACGTGTTGAGGTTTCTATTACTCCCATATTTTCGCAATGCAACCAAAGGCACAGGATTGCCAGTAGCAGTACAGAACATCTGAAGAGTGCTGGTCTCCGTGATCACCATTTTTTTGTCGGTCGAGAGGATGTCCGGTGGAACTGGGAAGTAGAAGAAGAAGAGGATAATCGATCAGTCTGAGTGGCCAAAATGTTGATTAGATTAGATCAAGAATTAAATAGACACAAAATTAATGTCGTAAAATACGTAGTGAAGCTCGTTTGGATCATACACATTCTTGTACACACTATAAGTGTTCTTTGATAACTCACTACGAAACCTTTAATCTACTACTCTTTCGAATAGGAATATATTCGTCTCACTTACCAATCAGCCGGTTTTTGCTTCTTAATTGTCCCATGGTTACTATGGCCCACTTTTTTCTGTTAGTTCGAAGCTTTTAGTTTTAGCATCGCCAGAAATCTCGGACATTGAGCCCTCGGTACGTAAGCGATTTCTAAAATAAATGACTCTAAAATGTCTTCATATTTTACAAAGAATGTATGAAACATAAATCAATTTTCACCATTTCAAGCAAATGTAATCTTCATTCCAAATTTGCCGGACCGCCGATACAGTTTTCTAGTTATCCCCTTCCGGTTTATGTTAAAATAAACATGCAACACATGAATGCTTTTTCCTTTGCCATTTGACTTGCTGCATGTTGGTAGAACGACCCCATACATTTACTGTGATATAATTAATTATTACGAAATACGCTTACATGAAGAATTAAGTTAAACTATCCATTCGGTCAGCAGTTAAAGCTATGATATATTTTACTTCCGGTAAATTTTTCGCGCGAAAACCAAAAATAAAAACGCTCTTTTTCCAAGTGTCGATGTACCTAATATTTACAACTGTGAAAGATTTAAGTTGTCAGTGTCAAAAGCCTTCGGTATGTGAAAAATAAGTGTTTTCACAGGGAAAACCGCTGACGTACCGCAGACTCGTCATGAACGAAATAGTTGGCGATGAACGAAATAGGTATTAACAAAGCTATCGTAAGGTTAAAAAGATCCCATCCTCGAAGAGTAGGAACAACAGTTTGTAAGTCTATTTTTGTGCAACACTGGTATATAATCAACTAAACTCGATTGAGGTATGCTAACCGCCGTGGAAAGCGAGTAGCAGCTGACGTTTCGAGCCCTAGCCCTTCGTCAGAGCAAAAAACACTTACAAAGCTATTTAACTAAAATAATTATTTATTTCATAACGAGTAAGAGGTGTAATAATAATAATTTATTTCATAACGGCACTTCGCAACGTTACTTACAGTAAACAACCACTTTAGCTGTTGCATTAACACTCCCAAGAAGGTTGCTCGCTGTGCACGTGTATTCCCCCGCGTCTGTCCTGTTGGCCTTTGTGATAGCCAGCTTGGTGTCATTGTGGAGTTCTCCATCTACAGATCCATATCTCCTCCACGAAATACGAGGTCTTGGATTCCCTGTTGCATTACAGAACAGCGAGCAGTTTTCTCCTTCTGTTACATTCTTTGTTTGAGGTAGTATGAATACTGAAGGTTTATCTAAGGGACAAATAAAGAGAATGTTTAATCAATGCATATCTTTAATCAAATTGTTGTTTTATGAATCGCTCATTATAACTTTTAATTTTATAGCAACATTTGCTTTCATTCTAATATAAATCATTATTCATTAATTCATGACAATTAACCGTCCTTCAATCTGTAAACGGCGAGGGCCGGTTATAACCCTCACCGTTTACAGGTTTTTACCTCGCCTCAATTCTGGCTTATATAATTTACATAACCTTTAGAACGCAAGAGGTTCAATTTATGTCAGACAAATGAAAACTATTCTGTCAGTAAACGTACACTGTACTTTGATAAAGAATCCTGCCGTAGAGGGCTCTCCAAATCCATTCGTTGCATTGCACATATATTTTCCCTCATTTACTGTGCCATTAATCATAATATCAAGTCGGTTGGATCTTGCCAGGATTGTGCTTGGATCGGTCAGTTTGGTCCAGGCGATACTTGGTGCTGGCCTTCCAGTAGCGTTACAATAAAGTCGTACAGTTTCTGACACATTTGCAGTAATGTTTTTAGGAGAATAAATGATAGTTGGTGGATCTGCAAAACAAAACAGAAAGCTAGATTTGATTAGATTTGAGTTGAGTTGATGAGATTACATTAGATTGGATTAGATAGATAGATGAGTTTTCTAGATTATATTATATTGTATTGTACAGAGAGATTAGTTTTATTTAGTTTAGCTTGTTGATAGATAGATTAGTTGAATTGAGTTAGATATATTGTTGATATATATATTATATATAGTTGAATAAAAATGTGAACAAGAGCAACTCAGGATTGATATTAAAAACAGTTACAAGGTACTGTTCATGATATACTTGAGTCAAATGTGAATACCAAAGTCCTAAAAATAACAAAATAGTTTTACAGGAAAGGTATTGTTATCCTAAAGTAGCTAATTTTACGTTTCTAAGTATAGAAAACGTCACTAAAACTAGTTACGAATACAGCGGTGACTCAGCAGTACTAATTATAAGAACAATGCCTATATTATAATTACAAGCTAATTGAAATTGTAGACCGGAAAACGCACGAACTGGGATGCGGTTTACTCATGGCCTGCTAAATTTAGCTATTATACGGGATGCAGTTTTTAGATTTAAAGTGCCATGAACCTTATTTTTTTAAATTTTAGTTATGAATTCTGAATCAAGTGAATAGTAGAATAGCAATTTTGTTGTTGCTTTGAATGCTGTGCCACTGAGTTAAGGAGGTTTTAATATCCACAATGCTAATTACATAACGTCAGGGGAGGTATTAGCAATCATTTCTTAGTGGTTGTGTGGTTGGGCGTTTCTGCTGATATAGAAAAAAAATTCTAACATCAGTTATATTTCAACACTGATAATTTAAAAAAATGTTTAGTTGTAACAACATGTTTTGTATAATAATTGATGCTTCCCTTGACGTCATGTAATTATCATTTAGGAAATTAAAACCTCTAAGTCATTGGCACAGCATTCAAACCAGTATATATTGTATCATTCTTAACTATTCACTTGATGTAGAATTGATATCTAAAATAAAATAAAATATTGTTCATAGGCACTTCAAACTCTTTTGTTAAGACCATGCATGGGTCTGATATGTAAATAGTCAGTGCAGTCCAGTATGCCTCTTTGTTAATCAAAGTATCATTGGTGTTGCTACGGTCTGTGCAAAATAGTGTCTCAGTCTAGATCTATACAAATAAAGGAAGAAATCATTAAGCGAATGCGGCGCCTTATTGTAATGAGTGGCTACTACTACTACTGAGGGTTGTGAGGATTATTTTACAGCCGCCCCTCTTAATTAGAACTCTGTATAGGGAGTTATGTTTTAATTAACTTCATTTGGGGAAAAGCCTTCCAACAGGATCAGGATATTTCAACTGGCGCCCTTGTCGGAGCCGAAGGACGTTTTTACTCAGAGATTTTAATATGCGACACGACCCACGCGACACGAGTACACTGTACAGTGCCCAAAAAATAACAGCGAAGTTTTGCTGAAACCGAAAGTTTCTTCGATGGAAATGGCAAGGTTTTTCTAGGAGGACTTTGGATGGGAATTTCTCACATTAGGGACAAACTGGCGCTGCTAAACTGCGCACGTGGCCTGACGTCGGTGGAGAAATGACAACCAAATTGCGTTTTGTTATTTGATATTCGTTTCTGTTAAAAGTAATGGCATCCAATATAGTAGTAAAAGCCGGGCCCTATTCCTCAGTAGTTCCAGGCCAGCGTCGGCACTTTCTCTCGGTCACTTCATGACATGAGTAAGATTAAGAATTATTCGAGATCGGGACCCCAGTGATCGAAAAAAAACCGAATGGAAATCACATGTTTCAAGATATAGAAAATGGGAGCGATAACATGCAGGATACCTCGCCACTTGGTAATAAATAATGCATTTTCTCAAACTCTCATACAAACCTTCCAACAAAAACCTTCAACCTGATCAGCTGATTCTGAATATCTAGATTAATATTCACTTCAATTATAAATCATGGAAATTAAAATAATTGTACAAAGTTTGAAAACTAAAGTGATTTAAAACAAATTAGGTAGTCATTGTTGCAATTTTTATTATTAGCACTGTCATCAACATCAATATTGATTTGCATTAATATCATCACCAGTACCATTTCCATTGTCACTATCATCATTGTACATGGTCAAATGACCCATATCTCAGTTTCTCTACAGGTAATTTTGGCCCAACATTGCAAGTCGGTAATACTGTCATTATCATCATCTTTAATAACATACACTACCTGGTATACATATAATGATATATGTATCAGGAGCCATATTATGTATATATGATATTAGTTACAATGCAATGCAATGTTATCAGCCATCCATGCAAGTGAACCCTTTCGATTCATTGATAATGCATTTTCTCAAAGCCTTATACAAACCTTCTAAAAACCTACCCCAAAATTTGCCAAAAACTCTACCCATTTCCAACCCAAATCATTCCTAGAACGAGTACACACGACTACTATAAATTATGAAGGATTTTTCACAGGTTTTCAAGTGATCATTTGAAGTGGCAGGGTATACTGCATTGAGGTTTCTCTCTTGATTTTACCTGTAGAAAATGGATTTCTGCTATCTGTTAGTCTGGGGGAACCTGTCACATTTATTTAAGCGAAGAAGTATTTTATAATCAGCTGGTTTTTACTCACTGGATATTTTATCGATGTCTGAAGTGTGGGTCGACATCTGGGTCGACATCTACAAACTCCATCGCTTTCTGAGCTGTTCATTGGAATCAAATATGTGAAAAGAATCCCTAGATCTTCTTTTCTGTTTATTATTTGTACAATTGGAATTACAGATGTGGAGATGAAGTAGCTTTTTCATCCAAACTCGCGACCATCAACAGAGCAAATAGCAAGCGTTACGTAACCGACAACCCGGTAGCCTCGCTTTCAATCCAAGATGGCCGAAGTGCGATAATAGCAAATCGAGTTAGGTTTTCCCTAAAACATTCCCGTAATACGGGAATGTTTTAGGGAAAACCTATCCGGCTATCGCCAGGCGAAGCGGCCGAAGTCAAACGACCGAATGAGGTAAAATAAGACCAGGTATTCAAACACAGTTAGAAATGTTGTCCGTGGAAAAGGCTGTTCATTTTTTTTATCTAACTTACAAGTCTATGGTGTGTCGAAAAGCAATATATTTTGTCCATGTCTGCCAGTTCTCTGTAGTTCCCTGTGTTCTTAGATATAAACAACCAACTGTTTCCTCGCCCAACTAACGTAGGCTGTTCAGACCAGAAACTCAATACAACCAGACATTCAAATAACTTGGCTTTTCATTATTGTGTTTATTCCGTTTTCCTGCTTCGATAAATGCTATTTCGGCGAACATATTTGTATTCATGACTAGAGCTACCTCAGGTGACCGTCTAGCCTGCTTGCCGGCTCTTCTTTTATTTTTCTCCGGTCGTTTTGTTCCGGATTGGGTCACCTGAAGAGCCGGCAAGCAGGCTAGTGACCGTCAGTTTTGGCACTTTTTCGACAATACGTATAATTGTGTTCATCGGTTTGATAAATTAACTGAGATCCGTAAGATATTATTGCCTTTTTTTAAAAATCAAATCTGCAGGCACTGTCGCATTGTGTCAGGATCCGGTCAGCCGGCTAGACTATCTTACTATATCATATTTGACTACGAATTATTAAGAGGTACGTATTACAATTATCATATCATATAACAATATTTTGCAACTAATTTCGTAAATGGACTCATCATGTATAGCAAGAACAGCAGATAAAGTTACACAGAGACACGCGAATTGACCACGAATACTAATTAGCGGCGTCACGATGTATCGGAATCTCAGTGATTGCATGTGGGCAGGCGATAAAAATGCGGTAACAAAATGTCTTATTTTTACATAGTTGCTAAAAAAAACTGAACCCTGACTGCCTAAAAAAACCTGAACCCCGACCCTGACTGCACCCAGTTTTACTCATACCCTGACCCTGATCTGCCCAAATCAGGTCAAAACCCTGACCCACCCCGGCGGCACATACATAATACGTCACAAACAGGAGTACCCCCCCCCCCCCCCGGGGGACAGGATACAACTTATAATATGGGATAACTATAAACAAATAAATCAATCATCTATTAATACTCGGAACATCATCCAGCTCATCCAGTTATTCTGGATGGAATTTTACCATTAATGTCGAAACAAAATGTATATATATGATTCTTGAATTCGGTAAATAAAGTTGTTGTTGGAACGTGCAGAACAGCAGACTAAATAACCGAACAGCAGACTAAATTGTAAACGTACGTGTGTTACATGAACTAAAGTAGTGTTTACAGTAATAGGTCAACTTCTTTAATTTACATACGAGAAAAACAAATATATTAAATGACATATATATACTAGGGGAGCAGAGAGTGAAAGTCACCGCGCTACCGGCCACTCCTAATAAATAAAAGGAGTGGAGTACCATCCCTCCCTAGTTACGACACCCTAGAATGGAATGTCTGGAATGTAACGAATGTACCAACTTTAAAAACAAGGTGCGGGTGACGATCATGTGTATACAGCCCGAGTTTTGTTCTGCATAGGGATCTAGAGCTGTTGACACAACTCAATTCAAATCTACTCCTGTGGCATAATATATGCATAGTAGTACTGTTAACTCCTCAAGAAGAGTATATAAACATAAAGGGTTAGTTCAAATGCCGTTGAAAGGTAATATGCATTTGATATTCTCTAAACAATGCCATATTTACTCCGTTATGGAGTTAAGTAAGTAGAGTCATTTTCACTCCATAATTAGAATAGCTTTAACTCCTTGAAATAACAATGTAAACGTGGTGTGTTGAGGAATTTCGATTTAATGTTTATAAAATGAACTTTGCAAATGACTTCGTAAGCACAGCCTTCGTTAGCAGTTGGTCAATGAAAGATGTCGATCCTCTTCGATAAGGGACGGAATATATAACAGCCATGACATAGGTATAGTTATTTCGCAACCTCCAAAAAGTGTGCTATCAAAAACGAACATTACATAAAAAGAAGTCTGTTTTCACTGATTCCCAATCAGTATATCAGACAGCATTAACATTTATTTGAGCCTTCAAACCCAAAACAATAAATAAACATCTATAATCTTATGCTCGTGCATCGATCTTACATGTTTTGTATTAGACAAATGTACCCATTTGGTACCAATTTTGTATCAACATTCTTATTGTTTATTCTTACACCTTTCTTTATTACTGCTATTGCTTTTGTGTTTAGTGCTTACTAAGCTCTCCTGTTGGCTGAGAAAATAAACCAACCAATAAGATTCCAAAGTAAAACCAAACGCAAATTGGTTTTGGTTTTGCTTTGGTTTGTCATTGTCTCACAGGGAAACCATTTATGGGTTACTAGTGATTACTTGCTCCTATATGACTGGCTGGCTGTAGCTAGGTATTTTGCGTTTGCATGGTCTTTCGACAGTCATGCGAAATTCGCTCTAAACAACTTTTCAAACGTTAATCACATTATATACATAATTATACTGCCTCTTCCTGTAGTGGTACAAATTAAATGAATATTTAGTTATGATATTTGCGTTTCGAATTCTTACTATCCTAAAAATAACCATAGCACAACATGAAATAAAACAAATTTTAAGCAAGAAAAAGAAACATACAAAAATATAGTAATTGTCATATCTTAATTGTTTGGTATAAAACCCTTTACTTACCAACGACCTCGAGGAAAGAACAACTGTGAATGGTTTTCAGCCGTCCACCAGAAACGTATTCTACAGTGCAACAGTACCTGTCTTCATCACTTGCATTCACATTAAGCAAGACTAGCTTGATATCATATCCTCCAAAAACCAATGCTTTTCCCTTGTACGATTCGGAAATTATCATAGTCATGTCTACACTGTCGACTCGTCTTGCTATTTTTTGCGTGTCCATGTCTCGTTTCAGGGACAATACAGACTGTATATCTCCTGAAGACAAATTATAGTGCCATTGGATACTAACATTGAAGCCCACATAACCATAGCTTTTGTCTGTAGGTTTCTTAATCCACAAAGCTCCATCTGGAAAGCAAAACAATACAATTCAAAGCGCCTTCCTTATCAAGCTCACCTCTAAAAGAGGTGATGAAACTTAGGATTGGCAGATGAAATTATGAGGATTATACCTGACACAGCAGCATGCTGGAAGAGGAAAGCCACAACGAAGCCCATCCAACAGAAATGGTGAGGATCAGTTACATTACTTCTGGGGTAAGACATTTCTGATGTTTGCTATTGAAAGAAACAATGAACCGTAATAAAATGATTTCAGGAGTGTCTAAAGATGAGGTAGCATCTCGAGAATAGTCACAGATCGAAAACTATCTTAGATTTTAGCGTTTGCTTTGCTGGTTCGAGAAACAAAGAACATGCAGACGCAACCTGATACGTAGTAATACTTCCTGCTCGTGAGGCAGCTTGAATTTCGTCACAAGGCACTTGCCAACATGAGCTATATTTGATTATTCACCTAGAGGTCAACCCTCAGTATCCCCTCCCGTGCGACGTGGAGTAGAAAGAGGGGGCTGAAATGTTGACAAATGGCTGAAATTACAGTAAACAACTATTACCAACGACAAAATGATAACTTGAATTTCAATTTGTTAACTATGCTGGCGGCTGCATTGGCTTACCTTCCAACAATTATTAATGTGGCACGGTCCATCCACTATGAATCAGTGGACAACGGAGGGAAATATCGTAAGCGTCAATATGTCACGAGCATTTTAAGTTTCAACATAATCAATTATTTAATCCTATAGAATACTAATTAATAATACCAATAAGTATATAATCATAATAATGAATGCATTTCTACAGAAGTCCATGGAGTCTTTAGAGCATTAGTGGCGAGGAAATATGCAATGATGTTTTTCTGCCGAAGTTATCAGTATGTGGTCTAAGAAGCAAATAGTTCAGTCCTGTATCCCATTAGCCTGAAAAATCCGCTGCTCATGTCCCCCCGAGCCACTAACCCAGGGGGGTTGGCTGAGGGGGACATGAGCGGCGGATTTTTTAGGCGAATACTGAGTATCCCCTCCGCCCAAAGCAAACGTTTCAGTCCTAAGACCTTCATTTATATTAGCAAACACAGCGCCTGTTACTACTTACTTGAGTAAACACAAAGTGACTGTTCTAGTCGTACTCCGCTAAGCGCCAAACTACCATCTTTAATGAGACTTAATTTCGTTCAAAATAGGGAGAACAAATCGGTTATTAGCTTTAAGAGAATCCATGTTGATATAGTTCCTGAAAAGTAAAAGTTAGTGTTGTCATGACTGCGAAATGCAATATTTGGAAGCTGTCCAAAATATTTAACATTTTGTCATCTTTGTATATATTATCAGTGGGAAGGAAGTTTATAGTTAGACCGTTCATTTACAAGTGCTATGACATGTGTCACGTTTCTTGTTATGAATTTGAGGGAAATGGTGTGTTGGGTTTAAACTGAGAGGTGGTTCGTTTTATAAAAACAAATATCCGTGGCTTCATCAAACATTGCTTCCAAACACCCAATGAAGTCACACACAAGATCTTTGTAGATTTTAATGAGTAGCGGCTATTCCACGTGGTTCCTTTTTCTTAATTAAATGTGTCATTAACTGTAAAAGACTTAGCGCGCCAGCTGCATTTGTTCTTTCTAATAGATTAGCATAGGATTGTCCGGTTCAACGTATGCCACAAGTCAAGCTTTAAATCGAAAGTAAAACCATGAATCTCTTGTGTTTCGAATTTTGTACCGTCGTGGATGCGGAAGAAAAATGAGGACGTTGGATTTCGGTTTTGTATGCAGTTACATCTAGCTGCACACTCCCCGTACTTGTCTTTCTTTTACCCAAGAGGAGCGCCAATTTTCTTTCAGTCAAACAAAATAAGTGACATGGATTGCCCTAAACCGTACAAGGGAGAGGGTGATAGTAGATGTCATCCACTCCCTCTCCCCTCCCTGTTTCTGGACAGCTTATACAAGTACATTTCATGTTCATATATAACCCTACCGCACAGCTAAAGTTGAATTCAAAGAAGAGGGTTACAACACGCCTAGCTGTTCCTCCTAGTATGAGAGTTTTGATGTACGTCTGATGGTTAATAACGCGTGCTCTGCTTGCTCACGTTTCGAATGTCACTGAATCATGGAAAACCACTGAATGGAAATCGACATGGAATACCACCTGAAACAACCACAGGACCCAGTTGATCACAGTTAGGATTTGGTTAAACCACAAATCGAATTGGAATTTAGCGTATTACGTTGCTGGGTTTTTGTGGAGGAAGAAAAACCGGAGAACCCGGGCAAAACATTAACCCCGGCATCAGACCAAGGGAGAGATCGGCCACCAGGGCTCGACCCTGGCCACAGTGGTTATAGAGAGGCAAATTGAACACTCGGCACTGTTCAATCAATTGTCTTATTATATTGCTCTGTCACTTCTTGCATTCTGATTCAGCCTGCAAAACTGACAGGCGCTTTGAGAAGAGACCCCAGAAAGTAGGTATTGCTAGCGAAGCGAGTTTGTTGTATTCTCCTCTCTCGTGTCAGTCTCCTTTTTCCATTTTCACGCGGCCAAATTATTTTAGTACTTCCTTTGCGCTGAAATAACACTGATGGCATGTTTCGCACACTATCTGATAGGTTAAAAGCCGGCCAAGATATTTTAATATTTGACCACGGTCAATAAGCCTTGTTCTCCGGACTGCACCACGGCAAAACGTCATGCTCCGCTGGCCGAAGGAATGACGACTCTTGTTTCAAATACAGGTTTCCGAGGTCGTAAATCTTTTTAGTAAATAATTTTATAACGTAGTAAATTCATAGTGAATTAAAAATTATGAAAACTGCTGAAGTTCCCTCGGCTTAGCTTTTGAGTAGTTTTCTTGATTTTCGCGAAACATTTCATGTAAATATTAGCCTGCTTGCCGGCTCTTCTGTAACTTTATCGGTCGTTTTCTTTTCGGATTGGGTCACCTGTGGCACGCGGTCAAAATGGGGCGAGGACAAAAATGAAAGGAGGGGGAAGGGAGGGGAAAGGGAGGGGGAAATAAGAAGTGCTTGCGCGGAATGCTATTGTTTTGAGAATTACGCCCCTCCACGCTTGACAGCCCGTCACGCTCCAAGTGTAAAAAAATAACCCATGAAAATCGCGCTTAATGTCAACACGATTCAAAATGACATTATATTCCTCGGGTTCAGCGCTCCACGTTCAAAATTTTCGCGGTAGTAATTATAACACAAACGAGTGCATATGGACCAAGAAAAAAACCCAAAGAAAGTAATCACCAGTAAGAGAGGTCGAAAACCAAAAGAAGCATCCGTGGATGATTTTGCCGCCTTTGCATGTGTTGATTGAAGGTTAGGTACGGAAATCCAGGTCGTTCTGGAGTTATTTCTACGCGGATAATCTTTTTACTCCTTCCAAACGCGGTGAAGGAAGCCGTAATACGGTATTAGCTTCGCTTTGTACAGCGACTTTTTAATCCCTGTGCGAGGAAGATTAGAAATCTCAATGATTTGTACTATTACGTGAAAAACCTTGTAAGTGGAGCTGGAGAAAGCTGCAATAGTCCTAGTCCTGAAGCCATTCAAAGCAAACGCCAGCTACCAACAACAATTTTGATACCCGATCGAAGCCGCAAGAAAACAACCACGGTCTGAAAATTTACCAATAAAAACGAATTATTTGCGGTCGTCGAGAAAGTCTTTGTTTCAAGTTCAACAGGAGTAAAGTGACGATGAAGTGCTCACTCGACATTTAAATATTTATGTTGTTGCAGAAACGAAGGAGACCAGTAGTAATAATGAAAGTAGTAATATTTCATCTGTCACGCGGGATTCGGTTTCGAGTGTGTAAAACTTGACACTTGTCACATTCTAGCCAATGGGAATTTTCCGTTCGTGGACGAACGGTAAATACTCCGAAAACAATGGCATTCGTGCAGGCTCTTCTTTCTTCCCCTCCCTTCAGAAGAGTCGGCAAGCAGGCTATGTAAATATACGCACGTACGCAAAACTAAAAACACGGGTGATGGCCTCTGTTTTCTTTTAGTTTCGGCGGGAAACTGGGGCGGACGCGCGCGCTGGGCTCGTCAAAACGCATGCGCGCGACGTTTACCCGCGGTGTGGCTCGGTAATCGGCATAGAACTTCATATAACAAAGCTGATAATATACCGACAGCGCGATTTTCCGAAATAAGCTATCGAGAGCAAATCCACAAAAATAAAGCATTACAAATAAAATCGACTGCATGTTAAAAGATACGGCAAAAACAGAGCGCTGAGCCGCCACCAAAAACAAAAGATAAGTTCTCGGCATAGACGGATAAGTGACGACGAACATTATTTTGGCGAATGATCGGGGGAGCCAACCCTAACGCAGCCATTATAATATTAAGCTCTGATTTTACTCCAACATTTCGCCAAAGAAAGGGTTGCAAGCCGCCTGTTGGCGGGGTTAGAATTAAGTATGTTTTAAGTTCGTGTTTTGCGTTATTTTGATTACACCGCACCTGAGATAAGACCTAAAGGACTTCGATACAACTTGCCCTCCAGATATTTGACGACATCTTTTTAGTTTTATGTCCGTCACTAGCAGTTTATTGCGGCTTTATTTTGAAATTAAAATGTCGAATCGCTGTCTATGCGGACGGAAAGATCTAAACAGCGACTGTTAGCCTTTTTTAATCCTACTTTCTAATACATTTTATTAGTAATTTAAACATTAGTTTGTATGAAAACGATATACTATATATATAGCTGCATCTAAATTTCATTTTCAACAAAACAATATTCCACGTTCTGATTCTTTTTGAAATACTTCATTATTTCTAAATATACACATTCTAACCTCCGTCATTGTTTGTTTATTAAAGAGCCACTCTCAACCATGATTCCTAGCGCGCCTCTGTTGTTGTGTACATCTGCGATTTCGGTACGCAGCCATTGTTCTTTGTGTCTGCTCGTTAAGTTGCCATTGTTCTCTGTGCCTGCTCGTTACGCCGCCATTGTTCTCTGTGCCTGTTCGTTACGTCGCCATTGTTCTGTGGTACTGCTTGTTACGCCGCCATTGTTCTGTAGGACTGCTCGTTACGCCGCTACTGTTCTGTAGGACTGCTTGTTACGCAGAAATTGTTCTGTGGGACTGCTCGTTACGTTACCATTGTTCTATGTGCCTGTTCGTTACGTCGCCATTTTTCTTTGGGATTGCTCGTTACGTCGCTATCGTTATGTCTGCTCGTCACGCCACCATTGTTCTTTGAGACTGCTCGTTACGCAGCGATCGTTCTGTGGTGCTGCTTGTTACGCCGGCATTGTTCTGTAGGACTGCTTGTTACGCCGCTATTGTTCTGTAGTGACTGCTTGTTACGCCACCATTGTTCTGTGGTACTGCTCGTTACGCAGCCATTGTTCGGTGGGACTGCTCGCTACGCAGCCATTGTTCTGTGGGACTGCTCGTTACGCAGCCATTGTTCTGTGGGACTGCTCGTTACGCAGCCATTGTTCTGTGGGACTGCTCGTTACGCAGTCATTGTTCTGTAGGACTGCTTGTTACGCCGCCATTGTTCTGTAGGACTGCTCGTTACGCCACTATTGTTCTGTAGGACTGCTCGTTACGCAGCCATTGTTATGTGAGACTGCTCGTTACGCAGCCATTGTTATGTGGGACTGCTCGTTACGCAGCCATTGTTATGTGGGACTGCTCGTTACGCAGCCATTGTTCTGTAGGACTGCTTGTTACCCCATTGTTCTGTAGGACTGCTCGTTACGCCGCTATTGTTCTGTAGGACTGCTCGTTACGCAGCCATTGTTATGTGGGACTGCTCGTTACGCAGCCATTGCTCTGTAGGACTGCTTGTTACGCCGAAATTGTTCTGTAGGACTGCTCGTTACGTTGTCATTGTTATCAGCGCATGCTCGTTACGCCGCCATTGTTCTCTGTGCATGCTCGTTACGCCACCATTATTCTCTGTGCCTGTTCGTTACGTCGCCATTGTTCTTTGGGATTGCTCGTTACGTCGCTATTGTTATGTCTGCTCGTCACGCCACCATTGTTCTTTGGGACTGCTCGTTACGCAGCCATTGTTCTGTGGGACTGCTTGTTACGCCGAAATTGTTCTGTAGGACTGCTCGTTACGTTGCCATTGTTATCTGCGCATGCTCGTTACGCCGCCATTGTTCTCTGTGCATGCTCGTTACGCCACCATTGTTCTCTGTGCCTGCTCGTTACGTCGCCAATGTTATGTGAGATTGCTCGTTACGTCGCCATTGTTCTGTCTGCCCGTTACGCCACCATTGTTCTGTAAGACTGCTTCTTACGTGACATTGTTCTGTAGGACTGCTCGTTACGACGCCATTGTTCTGTGGGACTGCTCGTTACGTGTTTGCTCGTGGATTGCTCGTTACGTTCTGTGGGAGTGTGAGACTGCAGGTTACGCCGCTCTAATTTGGATAATGGCCAACAAAACGTAGGATATAGAGAGGTGACTGCTTCCTGTATTAAAGCATACCACAGTAAGTAATATTGAGCAGTTTGGCCGGTATTTCATTGCCGCAAATTTATTGATATTTTTAAAAATTCAGGGAAATCACGAAAACGAGTCTAGTTAGGCATAACTGGCTGAAACCAATACATGACTATATATTGAACTCCTAATAACTTAGCAGCATTTTACTATGCTACTAAAATTCAGACGAGTAGTATAGGGCGCACCGAATTAGCCGGTTTTTTGCGGCACTATGCTAATTTTTGCGGCGCTCTCATTAATTCAATGACGTCACGGTTCTATTGTCTTAGACTCATGAATAAAGTGCGGTGGTTTCTCATTATCTATTGTCTTGGACTCGTGAATAAGGTGGCGCTCTCATGAATAAAATGTGGCGCTCTCATGAATAAAATGCGGCGCGCTCATGAATATCTATTGTTCCTTTGGATGAGGTCATCGATCTATTCGGGCATGTTTGGGCAAAGACTATTGTTTGGAGCAGCTATAAAGCTAGAACCGATCGGCCCCAAATCCATTCGAAATTGAGCAACAACAAGATCGATCAACCCTGAAACCATTCGAAGTTGAATGAAAAAAGTAAAACATACCTCGCAATATCTAAACCCCTTTGTAGCGTAAATAGTAAGAACAAACTACTCGTGATAGGCTCTAAACTGTCTTTATTATTTTCCTTTACAGTTAATAACTCATAAGATAATTGTATACAAAATCGACTGTGACTCATAAGAGCAACTTTGCTATTGTTCTTAGGGATTAGCGATAACTGAAGAGCCTATTGTTTGGAGGAAAACTCTTGTGATGCAAATTATTCTCGAAAAACTGAACTAAATTACCATACGAATATAAACAAACTACTCGGAACAATATTTTATTGATTCAAACCATGATAAGCGACAAGATTTACAATGCAAATTTAGCCCCAAATGCACTCCACTGTGTTCCAACGCTAACTGTCTCCAGCTCTAATACAATGTTAATACTCGTAAGGCTTCCGAATTCGCATCGATCGTCTGATCCGATCGGCTTTTAGATAAGGTCCAACACTTTCTTCGGCATCATCATCCAAGTAATTCTTGAGTTCCAAACGTCGGCGTTTTCTTCTTTTTCGTAGCGGGGAGAGTAGCTTTTTGGTTGACGAGTTCAAAGAAGACAAAGAAATATTAGGGAATGGGGATTCGTAGGTTCTCTCTGAATTGGGCACTGTGGCTGGTTCAGACGAATCTAGGTGTAATTGTGGCGGTATGGTTGGTGAGCTCAAAGAACTGTTCGTGGTTGGGGACTGATATACTTTTGCTGAATACGGCACTGTGGCTGGTTCAGCTGAATCGAGGTATACTTGTTGTGGTGTGATGGGTGTATCGGCTATTTCTTGTTCTTGGGGTTGGGTTGCGATACCAGGTGAAAGAGTACAGGATATTGACTCATTTGGTGTTTATACCTCATAAAGTTGTTTTGAAGCTGGACATAATTTATTGCTTTCTGGGTCTGACTGAGATCATTACGGTTTAATACCCTCTTCATATTATCCTTCAAGCTTTGCATTTTTTGTACTTGCGGGGAAATTGTAAAGCTCTGCTGCTCGACGTACTTACGCAGTACGTTAGAAACGCTATCCTCGTTAGATATGTCTTGTGGTTGTTGCTGTTCACCGGGTAAAACATTGGTCCTTAACCTACAGCCCTCGGGTGTATTTGGTTTTAAGTCGACAAACAAATAACCATAAGGTCTCCTGACAGCCTTTTCGTACTTGTTGAGAAAATACTCCGTCTGCCTGGGATACATTTGCTTGGCCAGTGTTAAAATTTGTAGTTTGTCACGTGGATTCTTAAACAGCACTAAGTAATGACTGTTTAAACTCATGCTGCGATTGCCTTTACCCTGATGGAATAGGTTCTGTAAAATGTAGAGGACACTCAGATTCCGGTGATGAGATCCTTTGGTAAATAGGTTGACAATTCTATTATCATTTCCCGTTTCAGTCATCTGGTCATCAATGACAATCAGGTTTCGTACATGTACATCAAAATAGTGATCTTGCTCGATATCAGGGGGGATTCCTTTCACAAATTCGATATCAGGTACCGTACTAAGGAGTGCTGTATACACAGGCTGCCACTGTGAATAGCACCAGACAATCCGCTGGGGTGGCCGGGAAATTGTTTGATGGGCTTGTTCGAGTAACTTCTGAATCCAGACCGTTTTACCACATCCTGTCATACCAGCAACCATACATGTGAAGGGATGTTGTAGTTGAAAAGAGTCACAAGAGGGTTTAGGCTCAGTTGACTTGGACTTAGAAAATCTGAAGGCATTGTGTTTGTTATCCATGTGTCGTTTAAGATTATCACTCCTTGAGAATTCTTCTCCGCACTCTGGGCAGTGTCTAAAAACCATGTTTACCCTATAACAGATTTTAGATGAATGAGCCGAAACACTATATACTCTAGATTTATATCCTCCTCCTCCCTCCTCCTCCTCCTCCTCCTCCTCCTCCTCCCTCCTCCTCCCTCCTCCTCCCTCCTCCTCCCTCCTCCTCCCTCCTCCTCCCTCCTCCTCCCTCCTCCTCCCTCCTCCTCCCTCCTCCTCCCTCCTCCTCCCTCCTCCTCCCTCCTCCTCCCTCCTCCTCCCTCCTCCTCCCTCCTCCTCCCTCCTCCTCCCTCCTCCTCCCTCCTCCTCCTCCCTCCTCCCTCCTCCTCCTCCCTCCTCCCTCCTCCTCCTCCCTCCTCCTCCTCCTCCTCCTCCTCACTATAAATAGCCCTCATAAGAAAATCTCAGATCAGTTTCAACCATGTCTCGAACAGTAAAGAGAAATCGTGGGTTTCTACAACTCTTAGCTTCGTGTCCCGACCATCAACGTCAATTTCTCCTCGAAACGGCATCTCCAGACCAAGTACATCCGCTCGTTCAAGCGACACATAATGTTGTTAGAGGATATGTACCTATCAGTGAGGAAGATAGGCGAAGAATACCTCCACACAGAGAATCTATTTATACACTCGTGGATCCAGAGGTTCCATTCAAAGAAAAGAAGCAACTACTAGTTCAAGAGGGAGGTGGATTTATTGAACATTTGTTAGCCCCTATTCTCACTGGGCTTCTGATGGTATAAATAGGGGAGTCTTAGGTCTTTCAAATTCATTTGCTACTGAAGTCACTCTGCGGTGAACATGAAGAGAAACATTGACATGGAAAGTGAAGAAAGTGACACATCGAATGATGAGAGTGAGAATTAAAGATGTTTTGGATGATCTTCCGAGAGCCGTCTCCCATAAAGATGCTTCGGATTTATTGCACAGTATGGCCTCCTCTAAGGATATTTTATTTTGGACGCCAAGAGGAGAATTGCTTCGTAGCAAGCGTAGGATTCCGGTGACGAATATAGCGGCCCTGGTAGAATATGTCTTACTTCCCTATAACAAGGATATGCTGAGACCTCGCGCTCTCAATACATTTCTAGAGGGTCTTGCTGAGCTAGGAATCAACAAAAGTCTAATTCACAACAAAAAGGTTTTGAGCGATCTTATCGAAAAAGAAAAAACATACCAGCAAAAGGAGCCTGAAACTAGCAGCAGTGAGCAAGAAGAGAGTGAAAATGAGAACGAGTCTCAGGAGAGTGACAATAACATTGATGCCGAAAACCGAGATAGTACTATTGCAAACGAGGAAGAACAGAGTAGTGATGAAGAGGACAGTGAAGATAACAACGAAGATAACAACGAAAATAAAATCAATGCCTCTTGTGATCATTGTAACTCTACCAATGTTCACACAACGGGTATTGTTGGCTGCCCCAAATGTCTATGGTATGATATTTTACTTGACCCGCTTATTAAGAATGCCATCACCACATGTACCATTTGCGAGAATGAGTTTCCATTGACAACCAAGTCGGTTAAGAACATTTTGGTACGATGCCAACATTGTCAAACAGTACGGCATATTCATCCCAAAAGTAAAAAGGAAGAAACTTATCACCCAACAAGTGACGATGAGGACTGATTGTAAACAACCTTAAATGCTAAAATACTCTTTAATTTGTTATGCCTCATTGTAAATCTTATCGCTTATCATGGTTTGAATCAATAAAATCTTGTTCCGAGTAGTTTGTTTATATTCGTATGGTAATTTAGTTCAGTTTTTCGAGAATAATTTGCATCACAAGAGTTTTCCTCCAAACAATAGGCTCTTCAGTTATCGCTAATCCCTAAGAACAATAGCAAAGTTGCTCTTATGAGTCACAGTCGATTTTGTATACAATTATCTTAGGAGTTATTAACTGTAAAGGAAAATAATAAAGACAGTTTAGAGCCTATCACGAGTAGTTTGTTCTTACTATTTACGCTACAAAGGGGTTTAGATATTGCGAGGTATGTTTTACTTTTTTCATTCAACTTCGAATGGTTTCAGGGTTGATCGATCTTGTTGTTGCTCAATTTCGAATGGATTTGGGGCCGATCGGTTCTAGCTTTATAGCTGCTCCAAACAATAGTCTTTGCCCAAACATGCCCGAATAGATCGATGACCTCATCCAAAGGAACAATAGATATTCATGAGCGCGCCACATTTTATTCATGAGAGCGCCACATTTTATTCATGAGAGCGCCACACTTTATTCATGAGCGCACCACCTTATTCACGAGTCCAAGACAATAGATAATGAGAAACCACCGCACTTTATTCATGAGTCTAAGACAATAGAACCGTGACGTCATTGAATTAATGAGAGCGCCGCAAAAATTAGCATAGCGCCGCAAAAATTAGCATAGCGCCGCAAAAAACCGGCTAATTCGGTGCCTCTCATACTACTCAGACGGTATTGCTGTACTTGGTTGCACGTGACGTCATTGCCGCCATGTCAGAGGACGTTGGCAAAGGATTCCTCGTTAGCTTCCTTTGTTATGTCCTCCAACATGGCCGCCACGGCTTTGTCATTTGAATCTCTGGGAATTGATTGCAACCCAAGAGATACGAAAAATACCATCAACCAGGACAATAAAGGACAATAAGTTAGTTATAAGGATAAAAACACAAATTACAACATTTAGTGCCTACAACCTTTTCGCAATTTTTATACTTTCGAAACGTTTTGAGTACTTCTGTGAAAAAAGTTTTGGTTGACAGCGAGTACTCAGTGTTCCACGCTTATTTGAAATCGCGTAAATGACCTTTTGTGACCTTTCTTAATCTATGACCGCGCAAGTAAAAGCCTGGGTCGATTCCTGTATCGACGTCATATATTCGTCTTTGCAATAATTTGTAATTATTTCACATGTCGACTAAAATAACATATTTCCCTACTAACAATTCGCGCACTGTGTATATTTCTATACATAGATATTGTGATAGAAAGGCGCAATAGAGAATAATACATTACGATGACGTCAATATGACGTACGTACAGGAATAGACCCAGGCTTTTACTTACACGGTCATGGATCAGGAATGTTCACATTTACACGATTTCAAGCAAGCGTTGAACATTGAATATTCCTTGTAAACCAAATCATTTTTCACAAAGTACTCAAAACGTTTTGCAGGTTCAATATGTATAAAAATTGCAAAAAGGCTAAAGGCACTTTAATACAACAAGCGAGTCGAGTGTTGTGTGTCAAAAACAGCTAATGCAGCGAGGGGTGTGTGAGGAGCAAAAGCAGACCCACAGCTGTAAGATGCAATAATCAGCCAGCCAGCTACTATAACAAATAACATATTTATTTATTTATTTCATGATTACTCAGTTTTTACCGCGGTTGAAACCCAGCAATACCAATTCATCGTTTATTTATGATACTCAGTAGACTTCTCTGTAGACCATAATGATTGTCCAGAGGCGCAGTCTTATTTCCCAATAAAGTTAGTTATAAGGATAAAAAAACAAATTACAGCATAAAATTTAATGGAACATGTCTTGAGTGTGTCCAAACCAGCTAATGTAGCGAGGGGATGGTGGGTGCCAGAGGTTTCGTAGGATGTAAAAGGCAGAGGGAGAGAGAGAGAGAGAGGGAGAGAGAGAGAGAGAGAGAGAGAGAGAGCCGGAAGAAAAATAATAGCCTCTGGTGTTATATGTTGAGAATATCAACTTCCATGCGCCGAGGTTCAAATGAAGAAAATATGTGAAACCGGTGCGATTTCTCATGGACGTGAGAGGATAACGCCAGAAGCACTTAGGTTTCTTCTCTCCTCTTCTCTCCCCCTTCTCGCCTCTTCGTCTTTTATTTCTGAGAGCCGCTGAAACTAACCCGGGTAATTGTAAATACTTCTTTATTATTTATATAATTGTAAGAGTATGAATCGGAATCTGTATCCTACATGTATGTTCATTTTTCTTTTTCACTACAGAGAAAACCATACATTTGTTTTATTGTAATTCTATCTAACTCCATATGCATAGACCCATTGCATAAATGGGGTCCAATTTGAATAACCATTGTTTAGTTATCTTTAGTAGCCTCATGTGAAAACGCTTTTGTGTGGCAACGTGAACACGAGGCTACGTTTTGCTATCATATTACCCTGCTACTCATTTTCTCATTATTTTTGCAATGATGATGTTCTGTACCGCGCTATCAATGAAAATTATACCAAATATAATTTAACTACTAATAGTACTTAATAGGTACACTTAATAGAGAGGGCCGGATGAGACAATATTTGGAAGTACGGACCGAGCCGTCCAGCTCACGTCAGACACGTGACTTGTAAATGGTTTGAAAGTAAAGTGCGCGCGGGGCCGTATGGGTAATGTGATAATGAACGTGTTTGCTGCCCTTTTGAATAAAATATTTTCATCTACCGATTTTTAAGCTTTATAAAAAATGATTTCATGGAAACCTTTGTGTCCATATATAAAACCAAGAGAATCCTATGAAAACTTTGAATATTCATCGAGCTTTTAGAGTTATAAAAATGAAATGTGCCAACAACAAAAACGTGTTCTTTAAAACAATTAATATTCCAACTTTGTGCCCTGTACAAAATCCAAGCAGGTGATTGGCTAACGACAATGCTGTATTGGTAACCACAGCATGCTGTGCGTTCAGTTGTAATATTAAAATGGTCAGCGACTTTATGTTTGTACCTTATTGACAAATGCAGGCATTTGCCGACTGTACGATGAACTAAACAAAATTCATACTGCATTGGTGCTCCTGCAGTATTGATGAAGTTTTTCGTTCATCGTCCAGTCTGCGCATGCCTGTATTTGTCAATAAAAGCGTACGCCAGTCTCTAAGTTTGTTGTGCTTATCCTGCTCGAGCATGTATTTATTAAAATAATGATACACGCTGAGTTTGTCTTGTAGCCAATGAAATCGCACGAAGGGTGCTTCCCTAATTTATATTTTAATTTAAAATATGCAGTATTTCAACTTGTTTTAGTTCATCAAATCCTGTTTGTGTTGTGGCAATAAGATAAGTCACAAAACAGCCACTGACTAATAGAACGATGACATACGATGACGTAAAGAATGCCATAATAATTAAAGAATTAAACTTAGTAACCTACCCATGTAAACAACACATTCTTACTGTAAATACTGTACTTGTAACATACTCAACAAAATAGCTGCATTATGATTGGTCAATAACGAGTGCATAAAAAGGTTATAGAGAACACAGTCACATGCTCTCAGCAAATGTTTTCTCGGCATATTATAAACAAAATCGCATGAACTGTCCGTGCTATACGTGATTTATGGGCAGGGAGTCATGTTTTGAACCTTCTCAAATTGCACTAATTATTAGAACTTTCAAAACATCACTCAGTGCCCATAAATCACGCACGAGCAGTTCATGCGATTTCCTCTACAAAATTCACGAAGAATAAACAAACTACTCCGGCTGAGAACGCATAAACGTTAACAGTGAACGCTCTCTGGAGTCATATTTAAACAGGAAGTTCCAGTCTAAAATGCCCAGGCCACTGACACCTTCAGTTGTAAATCAGCCTTTGTGGAGTGAACATGTGTGCGATGCTCCGCTTGAATACTTCCTACTGACTGCTCATCGCGCGAAATTCAAATCAATTAAACACATGAATCAATTGTTTTAAAAAAACTTGAGAGCAAAGGCTACAGAGTGTGTAAGCAGTCATAAAATATATTTTGGAAGTAATTAATGAACAGTTATATTCCCTATGTTCTTTGTTATAGCTTGTTTAATTTTGAACTTTACTGAAAATCTAGTATTCTAACAGGAGGGGGATTATACACTCGCTTACTCTGCAATTTTAATTTCAAATTTCAAGTTCCAGAGGCATGAAAAGAGGATTGGCTAACGATTTTCCGATATCGGAACTTCTTGTTGATACCGATGCGACTACTTCCTGCAAATATCAAGCAATGAAATCCAGAAGAGGAGGTACCTCTTGCTCATGCTTTGGACTTCACTATAACGTCTATTGTATATTATAAAGTATCTCAATAATATGTATGGAGAACTAACTGGAAAAGTATTATCACTATAAGAAGGAAAAGGTATAAAGAACGAACTTAATTATTGGTTACTTAAAGTGCCAATGAAATGAAAAAATGGATCCCGTTTTAATTTAATTTTGTTAAATTCTAGGTTTCTCTTAGTCATTTTGTGCAAATAAAAATCAATACGGAGAGCGCGAACATTTTTTTTTTCGTATCGAAGTCAGGCGCAATTGCCAAAATCTGGCGACAATTTTATGCGGTTAAAGATATGGTAATCACATGCGTGACGTCACAACATGTACTCATTTATATTCGTCCCCAGAAATACTACAAAATAAGTGCATTTTTGGCCAGTTTTCAATTGTTTATAGAATCCTTGCAGTCGGCTTTGTGAATATAAATGTGCAAACCCAGTGATGTCATGCATGTGATTAGCATATCTTTAACGGCGTAAAAATTGTCGCCAGATTTTTGCAATTCTATGCTATGATTATGTACATATTTTTGAGCTTTTGACTTTGTTAGATCTTTTCCGATTTGACGATAAGTTTGAATTTGTTAAAAAATAAATTAATTGCTTCTTTGCTCTTCGAAAAAACGAGTGAAATTTGAGTCAGTATTGGTATTTAAGCAGTCTAGCCAATGTTCCTCTTAATCCAGTCCTTAAAATACAACACGTCCGTATAGACGCCTGCATAGCCAGAGTCAGCACACCCGTAGTTACCCCAGCTTGTTATTCCCATAAGGTACCATCGGCCATGGCGAACGCAAACCAAGGGACCACCGCTATCACCCTTACAGGTCCCTTTAGGCATGCCGTAAATACCTGCGCATCGCATACGGCTGGTGACAGTCTTGATGCTCTTGTACTGATTAATGCAATCGCTCTGTGCTATAAGTGGTATGGACGCTTCTTGCAGGACGGCAGAGACTGGGGAGGAGCGAGTGACGCGACCCCAACCCGTTACGTAGCAGGGTGTCCCGGATGGAAAACCGGAATCTGCCAGACAGACTGGTGACACGTGGGCATTGTAGACGATAGGCCGTTTAAGCTTAAGCATAGCAATGTCGTAGTCTAAGTCGTTGTAATTTGCGTGAACGATGACTTTATCGACTGGAATGTTTTGCTCTGTACCATCGACTTTATACAGGAAATGTTCCCCTGAGAAATATAAACATAAGTTACTTGACATACTGAACAACAACAACAACAGTTGTTACTAACGCTAGTCACATTACATTAATGAAAAGAAGCGTATTTCATCAAGGAAAAGTACTGGGGGCTAACCTCGGTTAGATTTGATATAGGTTTTAGAATTTGTAAATGGAAGATATTAAATGGCAAAATAGATTAATACAATAAGACATACATACGTATATAACAAATGTATATAAATGTCTAAACACTTCGACAGCCTAGATACTTTGGCTATTTTCTGTACATTCTATTTCGACATCACTATAATATATTATAGCTGTTCATTTGTAAAGTTAATGGCGTACTTAAATCTCCCACTAAGACTACGGTGCAAGATCCCCAAAAACCCTCGATTCCTATTCAGGTACACGCTAACTTATTGCTAACACGAACATCATATATGTTTATCTTCTTTTCTTTTTAGGTTGTGTTTAGGTTGTGTTTAGGTTGTGTTTAGGTTGTGTTTAGGTTGTGTTTAGGTTGTGTTTAGGTTGTGTTTAGGTTGTGTTTAGGTTGTGTTTAGGTTGTGTTTAGGTTGTGTTTAGGTTGTGTTTAGGTTGTGTTTAGGTTGTGTTTAGGTTGTGTTTAGGTTGTGTTTAGGTTGTGTTTAGGTTGTGTTTAGGTTGTGTTTAGGTTGTGTTTAGGTTGTGTTTAGGTTGTGTTTAGGTTGTGTTTAGGTTGTGTTTAGGTCGCTTGTTTGGTAACAGCAGATTCATTACCAGAAATCACGGACAAAATGGCGGACAGCGGTAGCATCGTCATGTACCGTTTAACCAACTGCGTCATAAAATTCCCTTTGTTACCCACGTTCGCTATGAATAATTTGAGATTCAGAAATTTTACACGAACATCCGAATCGACACTTATAAATTTTAGAAGGATTTGCGTTATCCCCAGTATAAAAGAAATACTGCCTGAACCGGGAATCGAACTCGGGCCGGTTAAGAATCAATGCAATGGCTTACCCACCACCAACACTAATGCTACTGGCCACCAGATAATTCGCTGATTACAGTCGTTTTTTAACCAGATTTATATCAACTTTCATCAGCATGTTCATAAAATATTGTATTATAGTATAATATATGCTATAATAGTGGTATGACAACCCTCTGAGCGCGCGAGGTGTGATTCCCCACGGATTTAAACGGTACACGACGATACTACTCGGACAGCTCATTATGCATAGCTTTTGTAGGGAATTTAAAAATGGCTAGAAGTGACTCAGAGCTCATAGTCATATAAACCATTAGTTTAAAAATTTGATGAATCCAGTCATGTTCCTTCGGTCAAAATAAATGCGTTTTTTTAGCCAAAAATCACAACAGGCTACCATACATTCCTTGTAAATTGCTGAGGAGTACATCCCAAACTTCCATGTAGTACTTGCTAACCAACAACGAAGGGAAAATCTCTGTATTCTAATTTGCTTCCACCGCTGATAATCAGGCCTTGATATCGCCATTTTTGAAGGCTGTTTATCATAGTTTGGTTCGGTCAAAACTGTTCCGAAAAGTGCTAACCTTTGGCTACAAGAAACCGCCATATGTACCGAGTTCCGAAGCCTGCCAAGGAACCCACGTTTTCAGATCAAAACATACAGAAGACGTCTTACTATTCAAAGGTATTACCGCTGTTTAGACCAGTTACAGGCTCTAGTATAATAAAACGAGGGATTGAGCTGCATTTGCGTTCCCTGTGGACGCATAGGCCGGACTAAAATCAAGTGAAAAATGTGGGATTAGGAAAACCAAAGAAGAGAAACCTCCACTTTTAATACTCCGTTTTCTATTATTAGGGTCAGTTGATTTGAAAAACACTTCCCATACATTGTCTACTTCTCTCCAACTTCTATAGCTTGGGTAGCCTGTGGCGTAAAGCGCATGCTCTGTGCCCATGTGTTAGCTCCGCTGTTCGGCTTAATCGCGGTCGCAAAATCTCCGTGATTTCTGGTAATGTTCCACTCGACTGAGATGTTACGAAACGGCCTTGAAGTACTTACCTAAAGTAATGTTTAACACGCTAGGTGCCACAGCAACATATCGTGATTGTATGAAATCTGTCACACAGTGTGCCGCTGTAACGATCCACTGCGGGCTAACAATGGACCCTCCACAGATATGTCGATGTATTTCAAGTCCCTTTTTATATCCAATCTGAACCTGCCACGGCCATTCGCCATGTTTGGTTGTGACACCGCCAACGATTTGGGAATAAGTAGAGAACCCCAGAGGCCTTATACCACAGGGAGCTGGAAAGCAACAATAAACACCATTGTACACGTGAATCTAGTCTTAAGGGGTAAGGTCAATCGAATTGAACCTTCACTGATGTTTCTTTAATTAAAAAAAAACTACAAAAAAAAACACGCCCCTGAGATAGAAGAGAAATATCAGGTGAATCTCCTGATACGCTTTCCAGAATTTTACGTTGGAGGATGGTAAAGATTAAAGTGGATTAGAAAAGCGTATTCCAGGAACTTGATTTCGGTTTACTTACACCGGCTGCAGGTGAACCTATTTCAAGTTGGTCCAAATTTCTCTTCCAAGCACAACTTTTCATCCATTCGAATCCTTGCCATCTTTCATCGAAATTGCCTCAAAATTTCTCCACCAGTATACCTGGAAAGCATACTCTGCTAATCGGAGTAGGTATTTTTGACTTTCGCAAAGAAAAAAATATTTCACCGTTTACCTGCCACATGAAGTGTCAAGAATGCGGACGAACCCTTGCCAATGGCATTTTCAGCGATGCACTTGAAAGTTGCATTGTCCGAGGCCTGTACTCGCGGTATGTTGTAAATTCCATTTCTCCTATCGCCAATCGGGATGCCGTTTCTGAAGAATTTAAAGTTTGTGATTGCAGGGTTGGCAACAGCTCTGCAGGTCAATGAGACCGACCCGTTTATGTAGATCTTGTTAAATGTTGCGGAAGAAGTAAGTCTGGTGAGTTCGGGTTTATCTGGTCATGGAAAAAAATACAGAACATTAATACGTCTCTCTTCAAAGGCATTCCATTTCTTTAACCTTTTTCTATATTGAATATCGAAGGACGTAATGAACGTAACATCGCATTAATGTTGTCACAAATTTGCATGCATGACCTCTTACATGCCCATCATGACCTGGTCATTATTCAAAGTTAAGGGTGGCAGATAATGCTGTCCATGCGCCGGATAAATCCTTCAGTATCAAGTGGATAAGTACAAATCTAGACAACTAGTTTTATCCACTGGATAGCGCTATACCCATAACTGAAATACGAACGAAAGAACGACTCGTAATATATATATGGATATAAAATGTTAACTCATTCATTTAACTGTTTTATAAAGTACATTTTTTTCACTGAAAGAATGTGTTTTAGAAAGGTCACAGTGACTGTGAAACGCAGTTACAACGGGCTCTAGACAAGCTATCCTCCTGGTCGTCTGAGTGCAACCTCTGTTTGAATCCTAAAAAGACCAAAGTGATGCTCTTCTCTACTCCACAACTCACTCGTGCACATCGCCTTGATGAACACCCCATACGCCTTACTACAAATGGCTTCAAGCTTGAGAGGATCAAGACCACTTGGCTTCTTGGGACTGAAGTGCAGGAGAACTTAAAGTGGAACGATGATGTACAGTCCAAAATATCTAGTTGTTACAGCACCCTAGCTGTAATTAAGAAACTCAAAAACTTTGCACCATTTCATGTGAGGAAACAATTAGCTGAAAGTCTTGTTTTGTCTAAAATTGACTATAACGATGTTGTTACATGTAGCTATCCTATTCCTTGTTACTTAGTTAAGCGTCTCCAGCGTGTCCAGCTCGCTGCTGCTGGTTTTGTAATTAATCATTTTGCAGACTTGTCAGATGTTTTAAAACTGGGATGGCTCCCTATAAGCTATCGTAGAGATTTTCACCTATCGAGGGTAATATTTAAGGCCTTAAACAACGAGCATTGGCCAGCATATCTTCAGTTAGAGGAACACAAACCAGCAAGAGTTCTGCGATCATCTAGCCAACGTAAACTTGTAGTACCACTTACTACTGGTACTTTGCAGGACTGCGCAGCTAAATTGTTTAATAGCTTGCCAGCAGACATTAGGGATTGTACCCTCGTAACAGAATTTACGCGCAAATGCAAATCACATTTTACATCGCTTGCCTTTAAATTTATAAATTAATTAGTACATTTTAGTGTCATGTATTTTTCAGTATCTATTCAATAGTTTTAGCTTTTATCTTGTTATTAATAGCACTAATGTAGTATTATATTTATTGTAGTATTAGCATAGAAGAGCCACCCAGTGGAATGCTAATAAACCTTTATTATTATTATTATTATTATTATTATTATTATTATTATTATTATTATTATATTTGCTATATTGGAGAACGATGCGAATTCAAACAGTAATTCTTAAAAAGTTGTTCGAGACTATACAGTTCAAGCTGAATAACTACATCGCATAGGCCTTACTTTTACTTCGCATTACTGTAGGAAGTGTTTATAAACAGCGTTCTTTTAGCAGAACGATACAAATCGTACTTACGAAATATGTTAACATATGCCCTCGCAGTATCTGGGTAGGCTATTCCATTTCTCGCCTGGCACTCGTAGCTTCCAGAATTGATCCTGTTTACATGTTTTAGGATCAAGGTCTTGCCACTTGGTAGGGAGACATTGTTGTTGTTGACTTTCCTCCATGTTATACTTGCAGGTAGTGGCTTCACGTGGAATGTAGAAGTTGCGTTACAGTATAGAGTCACGTCGGCACCTGCTGTAACGGACACGTTTTGGGGAGCAGTCATGATCGTGAGAGGTCCTATGTAACACATATGAGGTAATGGAGGTAAATACTGTGTACGTAGGGGCGTAGCTAATGTTTAGGTGTCCTTACACAGAACAAACCTGTAGAGGCCAAGCAGCCTACGGGAGTGGTCTGGGGACCGCTTTATGCTACGCCCTCGGCCACGCATCAGTATATATAATACATGAACACTCACGCAAATAGTCAGGATCAAATAGGAGCAACGTGTAATAAATTAGTCAATATTAAATGTTTGGTCAGATATCAAGGTACACACGTGCGGATGTGCGTGTGTTAAGTTCGAAGCAACGAGCAGCACGACAACTATAATCACAGACAAGTGAAATGTCCTGTCACTGTTCAATGTTCATGATTCAAAACTTGCAAGAAAAGTTTACTTAATTAGTGGAAATGTAAAATTAATCACAATTGTTGCAATTTATACTGGTTTGTTACTTGTTGAACTGTATAACATGCATTGTGCATGTTACAAAAAATGCGAAATTTGTTTAAAAAAAGTTGATCCCTCATATTGTTATTGAAATTAATACTTATAACACACACACGGACTATACTAAACAGGAACACCATCACATTAATGAAGTTTTTGTCTTGAAACGAATAATGCAATAGCACAATGGAATGTGTTTATTGTACGGAAGAGATTAGGGTTTCACGAACTAAGCACAAGGTAAAACACAACTGAGGGTCCACAATAGGGGTTCTTAAATCACGCAATCCCGACACTTTTTTCTCTCAATCCCGCAATCCCGCAATATTTTATCTCGAATCCCGGTCCCGAAACATAATTCTCTAAAAATTAGTTTTAGTACCTTAACGAAATTTACGCCAGTAGTTGCGATAGTTCCTTTCGTAGCTGTTTTAATTGCGCGACGGTTTGTAATCGTGTCTCGTCTGTCCACAGGTAACCCAGGCACTGTAGTGGCAATATTTACTAGCATTTGTATGGGATTTTTTAGTGTTGGATTTTCAAAACTAATATTGAATAAAAAGCGAGAATACTTACAGGATTGTGTTTATTTGTCCATAGGCTGTGTGTGGTTGCAATTCAATCTCAGCGTTTTGGGGCGAGTTTTTACCCCACACAGCCCATGGACAAATAAAAACAATCCTGTAGGTATTGTCGCTTTTTATTCAATATTAGTTTTGAAAATCCAAGACGAAATATCGCATACAAATGTTAGGAAATATTGCCACTTACAGAGCTTGGGTTACCTGTGGTCTGTCATTATACGTGCAGCCTTTTTGATTTATTGACATCTAGTCGACCTCGTTTGCATGCACTGAGATAAGACAAGACAAATCACCGCCAGAGATTTGTTAACGTCCTCAGTATCTCAGTAGTTATTTTTCTTTGGATCGAACCCAGAGCCTTACGGTGCATGAAACGACTTTAAATGTATACTCTCTCGCCACGCAAAACGTTGCGGCTGTCGACTATGCCCTCAAGCCATATACGGTGTTTGCAGTTGATACTACTCTGTTCCTCTATCTTAAAATTAATAAACATTCCACGTGATTACATCTAGTAGTTCTACTCTGACTACGGATTTTTATTCGGAATGCACTGTTTATCTGATTCAAGTAATCTAAAATCAAAGCATCAACCTATTATTGAAGCGAATAGTTCTACCAAACCTGGACACTGTCCCAAACAGAAAATTAACTTCACGACCGGTTTCCTCTGCCGTTTCTTGACTTTCTTCCGTTTCTGGCTCAGTTTCCTCCTCACTACTCGAGTCGTACTCTTCTTGTTCATGGACTTCATGACCAACATGTGCGGACATAAGTGTTTCTTCGACACCGTTAGGCGCATATACTTCATCAAAGCAAACAGCCTCTCCTGACTCGACTGATCTCGTGTACACGGTAATCAGGAAGTGTCCCAGCTCTTATAATTGCCATGGTGCTTTCCTGTCTAACCGTGCGCTGACGTACAGAGGACCCATACGCATGAGCCCACTCCCTCATACGCTGCGTGTCTTCTGTGGGAGCAATTGCTGCGGGGGGAAGTGGCTGCATAAGTGGGATTTCAGAAAGTGACATGGCGCCACGTTGCCTTGGGGTCCATTGAGAGACTTGGGTACTTGGGAATCGCATCTCTGATACCAGCCTCATTTTGCCGTACGAGTAGTAGACATTGGTCAACTAGTGCAGCTGCTTCTTGCAGACTAGATAAAGTGTACGGTTGACGAAGTTTCTCGTGGATAGAGAAGGCTTTATAAATCTTCCCTACAGCAATCAGAAATTCCGCAGTTCGTTTGTGCATGACAAACGTAGACGACGTGGTCAAATTCTACAGAAAGACCTACTCGGCTATTTTGGCCAATCCTTCCCTGTTGCCCCGTCACCGCTCCCGGCAAAATACTTTAACATTCAAAATTAATCATCTAATTTAAACCGGCATATTCTGAGTTTTATCTTCCCTTTATTTAATTTCCGTCCCGTGTCATTGTTTTTTTATAATTTTCATTTCAATGAAACAATTTTTTTAAATGTAGAAGAAGAGGCTGAACAGGAGCATTTTAATACTAAGTCTATTCGATATTTGCTTTTGGGAGACTCCGCACTAAACTGTGAGCAGTCCTTTTCCCTGCATTCGGACATCGATATGAGCGCGCGAAGTCAAAGTTTAGGATGCGTTTGAGGAGGGAGAATGGGGGCGCCCATTCTCCCTGACTTCGCTCAATATCCAAATGAAGGACAAAGTAGGGACTTAGGGCGCTTTCCATTTACACGAACAGAGTGGTCTGATAGGCCAGTTCTCAAATGGAACGCGTCAGTTCTAAGAACTGGTTCAGATTGGCTACTCAGGGAGGAGAACTAACGCATAAATTAGGGACGTAAGAAATCATGACGGCATGAAACAAGTTTTCATTTACAAAATACAATAACTGCCGTGAAAATGCATGCAGTCGTAAACGATTTTGACTGTTGTCTGCAAAAACACAACTTGAAAACGTCGAGTTTTACGTCTAAAAAGAGCGGACCTTTCCTTTTGTACAACAAGAGCCCTGTCCAAATCGGACGGATATATGGAAGAATAAAAATAAATCGGGTGAGTGGGCTTCCTGTGTATGAACTCTCCCCTTTTGCAACAGGAAGCTCAATTTTCCAATTTTTTCGAATTCTTATTTTACTAGAGATGCTTGTGCGAGTGTATTAAAATGACAACGTACCTTGGTTGGCTCGTTTGACAGTTTGCGAAATTCCCCCTTTCACTCACTGATTCATTTTTCGGACTCATGTGTCATGTCGCGGCAAAGACCAAACAAGGATTTACACACTGAATTAATAATTGACATACAATGTTGTTTTTTTCAGTTTGGGTTAGTTTTAGCCGTTTTCTTTCGACTATCCTGGGCACTGCTAGTCATCTTACGTTAGAGTTAAAGACGTTATAGAGTCGACTTGAATGGAAACTGCACGTGCAGACTGCTGTAAAATCTTAAATCCTATGCTAGATAGTCAGTCTACAACTACGTCTCTACAGACCTCTACAATACCCAAAGCAAGGGAGTTTACGAATAGAAATATAACTACGACCGGTACTCACCTGACAGCTTCCTTAACCGCTTTTAAAGTCTTTGTGGTTCTTGGAAGTTCAGTCCGAAATTTTTCTTTTCGCAGGAAAGAGCTGCCACTCGCACCCTTTTCATAAAAAAGGGCAACACAATTTATGCTATCCACCACATGCCACCTAACATGTCATCCGTAGCTTGTTCATCAGTGGCCATAATTTAGAACGAGGCTCACGAAGCCCCTAACCTGGTTGCCAGAGGTTCTAAGATTATAATGCCCTCTCTAAGCAAAATCAGCGAGAAGACTGCGCAGCGGGCTTTTGGCGCTCCAAGTACGAATCTCACTTCCATGCCAGACTAATCCCTTTTGATTGACACCTGAGAAACCAGTGAAATGTTCTTTTGACTAAACCGGTTTTGACCACGTCGGGTTTTATGCTTTTCTCTGATTGACAGATAACGACAAATAAGCAGATCGCAAAAATCCCGAATCCCGCCTCTCGGTGCCCCTATTTCCCGTATCCCGCAGCAAAAATCATCTATATCCCGCGTCCCGTCAAAAGTTGAAATCCCGAAATCCCGCCTCATTTTCTTTCATATCCCGAATCCCGTGTCCAAAAAATGCCCAATCCCGCATCCCGTAAAACCTATTGTGGACCCTCACAACTGTCTGACTCGTTCCATGATAAAATCAGATCGAATCTCAAATGTAAATTACCTACCGAAAACAAGTACGCTGATTGTCGCACTGGTACCATTGCCTACTGCATTAGCAGGAACGATTGTATAGTTTCCCTGGTCAGTTCTTCTAGCCTTGGGAATAACATACATTCCAGTCTGTGTCGTTTCAATATGTTGGCCATTTCTGAAGATGGAAAAGCGATCAGCAGGAGGGTTGGCATCCGTCGTGCAGATAAGCACGATACGGCCATTTCCATGCAAGAACGACGTTATTCACCCGATCTGTTTTCAGGAGAGTGGAAAGGGGTTTGTCTAGAAAACAGAAAGAACATTAGCATACTTAAAGATTGAAATTTCCTATTGGCATAATCAGCTTAATAGAGATCATCATATATATAAGCATTATTCTTGTTAAGCATAAATCAAAGGTAAAGCTAACTAAAGGAACCTCATTTTACTGCTAGTCGTACAGGCCCAGGGAAAAAAAAAGACATCAATTCAGGCACATTTCAATTCAGGCACCTTTGCCTGCTGAGCACGTATAAAAAAATATAAAGATGTAAACAAGTTTAAAACCTTACATTTTATTTGGAAGATTGATCTTGCTCTAACAGGTTCTCCAATCCCATTGCTCGCCACACATTCATAAGCCCCTCTATTGTTCTTGCTCGCTTGTATTACTATGCTTTCCCCGAAACCGACTTGGCTAGTATGCCCTACTTTCCACCACTTGATTTCTGGCAATGGAATTCCACTGGCATTACAGAAGAGCGTGATGTTTCGAGTGATGTCCTCTGTCATTGATACGTTTAGTGGCCTCGTTACAATGCGTGGAACACCTGAAGAAGATTACTTTCAGTCACTATTATGTATCCAAGAAATACCAGTGTTTATATTCTTTCTAAAAAGTAATATATTCATACATGAAGATAAAACTGATAGATACGTAAGGCATTAACACGAAATAAGATTTAGCTAGGACTGACTGTATCCATTGCTAAGACGCGAATGCACCAGCGCAACACAACAGTGCATGTCCAAGCTAGCTCATCAATGGAAAACGTTACCGAGATCGTATGTACAAAAGAAACATATTTGCAGGCAAGTTTTCAAAATGGTGTTGAGAGAAGAATACCCTTTTTTGAAAACAGCCTTCATCTTAGCTTGCCAACAGCTTGCTTCAAACTGTAGTGGGCCGGTGTCTATTGCGCACTACTTATGGACTCGACTTCATGATTGATGACTTGATTTGAATGTTATGGTCTTGAAGTTTCTGTTACAGACGCATGATTAAAGTCGGAGCCCTTGGAACGTTGTCGAACTTTGGCGACGTCACATATGATTAGGCAACATGAGCGTGTACATTTAGGTCAGTGTTGCTCGTAGCGATCTGAGAGCATATTTCGCACACAGCGATTCCCTGCTAGCCACTGCGTTCAAATGAATCGTAGCTAGCGTATAGCTTCAAAAGGAATGGCGCCTTTTTAATACGCAGAATTTATCGAGATAGTTTAAAGCAAAACAAGATGCTGCGCGCAGCCTGAACGCCGGCGTTTTTTTTGGAAAGGTCTAGTTCGCACGACCTCATACGCCTGTGTGTTCGACCTGTGTAAACTAGATAATGTTAACTCATAACTAAACTGGATATAGTTAACCTTCTTACACGAGTCACTATCGGTGCTTGATAAGCGTTGTGGTATCACGCTTGCTCTGTAGTAGGAAGGCTCAAAACGAATCATAAAAAAACAACTCTTCATTTTGGTGTAAATCTGTGTTGTCTGGATGTGAATTCTGGGCTCCATGTGGTCTTATGGTCTCCAGAATCCTCGCGGTCATCTTCCCTCTTTTGTAATTATTTTGTGATAGAACAACAACAAAACAGACTGCATTTACGCAGCCGCCGGAGTAATTATTTTTTCTGTTGTAGGCATTGCCTTCGACGTCTAGGTCAGTGTTCGTGATAGACGATCAAGCAGATTAGGTCTTTGATATCGACAGGTTTATAGAAGAGGTAATGCGTCAATACGAAATGGGATGTAGCTAGGACTGACTGTCCACTGATAAGAACGCGAATACTCCAGCGCTAGACAACACTGCATGTCCAAGCTAGCTCATAAATGAAAGACGTTAACGAGGTTGTATGCACAAAAGGTACAGAAAGAAGAAGACCCTTTCTTTCCAGAACATTATTGACATGGCCGCTTGGAGATGCTGAAGAAATATCTTGCTCGTTCGATAACACTCGAAAATGAAATTCGTATCTCGATATCCGCGCAGCCACGTAATATATCTATATGTGCACAGATTAACACATAAATTGAACCTAAATTTACGTTTAGCCGATAACTATAAACAGGTACTTACGAAACATTACAGTGACAGTCGCATTAATCCTCGCTTGATAACTCTTTCCATTATCGGCAACGCACGTGTAGACTCCTTCATCATCCCAAATACTCCTGGTAACCACAAGTGTCTGCTTGGAAGGGTACTTTCTTCCCACGTCGCCAACTTTAACCCAGGAAATGTTTGGCTTCGGTTGTCCTGTGGCGTTGCAGTATATTGTGAAAGGATCTGTTTCATTGATGTTTACTTCTCTTGGGTACAAAGTGTGGATCGTTGGTTTCTCTGCAAGAAAACAAATCACTGTTATTAAAGCACAATCTAGGTATTTACGTTAGGAGATGTAGAGAATCCTCCGTTCTTTAATTGCGCAATGTGAGAAACTTGTTTAATAATAATAATAATTATAATAATAATAATAATTATTATTTTTATTATTATAAGCAATTATTGGATGAGGTTGAGCATGATAGCGAAAATTATCAAGACAGAGGTGTGTTATCACAGACCAAGGTCTTGATAATTTTCGCTATCATGCGAAAACCGAATTCAATAATTGTTTTATTATATATTTTGAGCTCAAGTTTTAGCAAAGCAAAGAGCTATCGAAAACGAAGCTAAATGAAACAACGTATCAAAGTGGTTTGTTTACGGTTGAATTTCTGATGTTTCCATCCTATGTTTCCTTTCTTATTCGAGCAAAAAAATCCATTTATTTTAATAGTTTAGGAGAAAGGAATGACTAGAAACATAGCTGAGCGCTTAAAATAGCAAAATGGCTCCAAATGGCGAAATAATCTCAACTAGGTAATTTCCATATATGGTTATATTATCTAACTGTAACTCCGTTTTTTGGTTCTATACACATTGTAAGCGCTCCTCGTTCCCCTTCCCTCCCCCTACTCGCTACAGTCTCTTTCCTCCACACCACAGGTAACCCGATCCTGAAAAGTTGAGATGCCTGCGAGAAGACTAGAAATACAGTAACCTATTTGTGGCGTCGAAATATGCGCTGATATTTCGTCCGCGGACATTATCTGATCCGAGAAGAGAACAGTTTTCGAGAGCGAAGCTCGACGGAAACTGAGTTTCGAGGATCTGATAATGTCCAAGGACAAATATCAGGGCATATTTCGACGCCACAATGTAGGTTATTGTCGTTATCATCCTTTAAATATTTTCTTTGACGCGCGCTTATGCGCTCACAGGGGGTGTATTCGCTGATATTTCCCGCTCGCAGAGAGAAAATATCGGGTCACGTGACGCATTCAACCAATCACGCGCGAGAGAAAATATTTGATGGGTTATAACGCTCGATAATGTCAAGCAACTGTTCATAATCATGATTTACGTTCTCGTGGAATCTGGGATATCTCGCAAAGCAGAGCTCACATGTTATGAGCAGCTATATCATAAAAACAAGTATCAGTTTGTGGAATTTGCTGATGTTTTTGTGGTAGCAAATAAAACGTTCTTGGAAACTAAATGCAGTTATTAACTGGCCAGAAAATAAGCAGTTATCTGTTCTAATAGATTTCGTATGAGTAGGGCAAACCACGGTTACTGTACGGCATGCCGTGACATTGAAATGGTTTCACTATTGTTTCTGTCCTGCTGATTCAATCAATTCATCACGGTTACAGTACTGTTACGGTAAGGCTACGGACATGGCGTAGTTTGTCCCACTCATTCGAAATCTGCTCTAATTTGTCTTAGAAACGTACCGTAAACTGTTAAAGTGTTAATAACGCTATTTGTTCCATAATCGTTGTAACAACTGCAGTTGTATACTCCTTTGTGTGACGTTATAAACCTGGAAATGACATGATATCCTTTTCCCGATGACAGCTTTGTCCCTTGGTGGTATATATCACACGTTGCATTAGGATAAGCACGTGTCCTGCACGTGATTGCAACTGGTTCACCCACCACTGCAGCATTACCCGACACATTAAAAGTTAGTGATGTATCCATTGGTTCGTCTGAAAAGAAAAAGGAATCATAGTTATTTAGCAACTGTGAACCTATATTTAAGAAAATTTTCTGCAACTCAGGACAAGAGGGTCTGAATGGGGTTAACTACATGTAACTACTGACAAACGGCCTTAAAAATAACTGACAAATGATGATGTTTTTACTGACAACCGAAAAATAACTGACAAATGGCCAAAATTTTAACTGACAACTGACATGTAGACCCCACCCCCCACCCCAATTCAGACGGACACCGTCAGAGGGCCCAGCGCTAAGACGTAGCAGTGATTGGAATTACACAAGCTATTTATCGTATCTTCTGGTCGCACAGTTCCTCAATGCCTCATTAATCTAATCCAGTATTAACGGTCATCTTTAATTTGATTTGCTAACTCATGGACTACTGATTTGGGAGTAAAACCTTACTGTTTGATGAGGAATGAGACAGTAGTATCTTTGTACTTGTAATCATGGAATAAAGAAAGAAGTCTTTTACCTTGACAGCCAAAATCTTCGGGTAAAATGTAATACAGGATCAATGCTAATCGGGCTTCGAGGTCCTCAGGCTAGTTGGTAAACGTTTTGATTGCTTTAGTATAGTCAGGATCGGATCCAGGATTTTGTAAAAAAGGGGGGTAATAAATAAGCGAGTGCTAAGGGAAGGCGGGATGAGGGGGGGAGCTTGCAATATTTTTTTTCGAAATCTAGAGACTCTTTGTAATGCTATTTACAGTGATCTCCTGGAGTCATAAGGAGAGGGGGTGTTGCACCCCCCAGAACCATGCACCCCTGTATCCACCTTAGTCATCCCCAACGAGTAACAAGTTTCACTTACACAAAACAAAAACAAACGTAGACTTCCTGGCGGTCCCATACTTGTTTGTTGCCACGCACAAGTACTCGCCCGCGCTTTCCACCCTAACACCGCGCAATGTGTAATTAGCCTGTAATGTACCAGAAGCCAGTATATGACTCCCCCTGATCCACGTCACACTCGGAGGAGGAACACCGGCGGCCTGGCAACTGATGGTGACGTTTGCTTTCTTTTCCAAAATGTGAGGACCAGATGCATAGGTGATCTTGCTTGGAACTGGTAAAGAAGAAAATGTTTCAATACGCGAGGCTCCGGCGTAATTTAAACTTCTTTTCTTGGAGAACAGAATAAATCTAAGTTACCATGGAGCCTCATATCGAATTATGCGTGACAAGTGAAGCATATTTCTAGGGACTCAATATGTTCTTGTTAAATTGCTAAGAGTTTGGATGTTCTTTCAATTTGTTTCATATTCCGTTATATTTCTCTTGTCTTCCCTAACAAGATGTCACGGGAATTTTCAGTCGCCTCTTGATCACTGAGTACGTCGAATGATTTATTCAAAGACCGGTTACTAGTAAGAAGCAGTGAAGCGGTTGTAATAACACAATTGTTTTACAGCGAATCGGGATCAATGTAATGGTTATAAACGGTACTTCATCATGAAACTTAAGGCTAGTGTTTTTTATATTTGTAACTGCAATAGTTAAATTAGATATTGATTAAACAAAAATCATATTATAGCTAGGTAATACGCTACCTGCACTTTCAGCAGATGTTTCACATCGAGTATCTCTCATAAAAGAAATGTCATCAACCCCCACATCTCCTTCATATGATCCTCCATGAACACCTTCTAAAGTAATCTGGTAAACAAAAACAGACTGGAGCTGTAGAAAATGCATATGAATCGAAAAAAGGTACAGAAATTAAGGCAGCGAGCCTTCAACTTACCTGAAATATACCAGAGGTGTTCAACGATACAGTAGCTTTGTGCCATCTGTTTCCATGGTTGCCCTTCAGTTGCCATAACAACCTGTTTCCAATCTTAACCCTTAGTGATCCAATGCTATTGCCATACATATGGTAGTAGAACACCATGCATGTGGTGTTGCCATCAAGTAACGGGCTGTCCAGCTTGGCGACATCATTGAGCTTGTTGGAGGATGTTTCAATATAGAGGTAATAACCTGCAATGAAAACATCCTGCCTTAGTACTTAAATAATCATTAACTAATGCTTATTTTACAGGCCACATGCAACGACCACATCAGGCGTGGGAAAACGTTATGCTCTACTGGCCGATAGGAACGGAGGAGAAGAGATAATTCTAACAAAGTTTTGGTAAAGTTTTCGAGAGCTTAAACCTTTTTTAGTTTTTTTAGTAACTAATGTTCTAACTTAGTAAACTCACAGTGAACTACAAATTAAGAAAACTTAAACTTGTTCAAGTTTTAGGCTAAGCTCTAAAGTAAACTGATCTCAATAATTATCTGTATATTTTCTATTAAGCTAGAGGTCTAATAATCTTCAAATAATAGGTACGTATTGAATGTATGTATTGTAATGGCGGGCTGGATACTGACCGAGCACAAAATACAAATTGACCGAGAACCAAATATGTTCCCGCCGGCCCGACCTAACTCAGTCAATACATGCTTATCATGGACCACATTAAAATGGCAAATCAACAAACACAAATTCGTTCATGTCAAACACGTACGGCCCACATCACAGGACGTTTGTAAACGAAAGGAAAGCGCTCCGGGACCGTACGTACGGGGAATTATGATAACGTACTTTCCGTCCTTTCCTAAATGAAGATTAATCAAGAATTACCTCTCCCAGTGGTGTGATCCCCTGACGGTCCCGTGCCATTGGATTTCGTCGGTCCAAAGATTCTTGACCAGTCAAACTGATCATTAGTCGCAGTATTATGCCAGTAACAAAACCCAGTCTCGAATGTACATCCAGCATCTACGAGAAACAATTCAATTTTTTTTATAAAAGTTGTTGATTAATAATTCAACTAAAATCAAATGTGATTTCTGATACTTTCTAATTTTCACTTTGTGACATCAACCGGACAATTGCTTTAATATCAATACTTGCTTTATTTGTTCAGCATGGTAGACAAAAGTCTGATCTTTCTCCCCCCCCCCCCCCCCCCCCTAAACCCTGACCCTACTGATCCCAGACCTAAAAATGCCGTTTGCCATACCCTATCCCAGACTTGAAGCAAAAAATCTATACCCTATCCCAGACCCAAACCATTGATTCATACTCCATTACACTACGAAAGCCGTTGTTTTGTTTTAATAAGGTATTTTAAGCCGTAGTGTGATCGATAGAGCGCTATGCATGGCGCCAACAACAAGTATATCAATCCATACCCTTTCCCAGACCAAAACCGTAAAAAGGATCCCCTATCCCAGACCTCGGCAGCTCAAAAACCATACCCTATCCCGCGGGATATACCCTACCCCCTACCCCCTACCCCCTACCCCCTACCCCCTACCCCCTACCCCCTACCCCCTACCCCACCCGGGCTTTCTCCTCTCTTTCTGGCTTTGCGTGCATGTATATGACAACAACAGGGATGGTGCCGCCGGGTGCAGAATGTGCATCATGGACTCCTAACTGTGTCACTCTCAGAATGACCATTTTAAAATTTTGCTTACTGGTAATACCTGCAGTGTAGTTTTGTTAACCATGTCTTTCAGGATATTAGAATATTAGAATTGGGCTGAAATGGTCACATAACTTCCACCAGATAGATGAAGTAAACTCATGATTGTGGCACTTAGTAATGCCCTTACATTTTCCATGATAAATAAATTATGCTTTGTACATATAAATTACAGTACCAGAAAAATGACAGTGTATATTATTTTATTTTATTTTAATATTAGTGCTACAGGTTTATTGATAACCCCCCTCCTTTGCATTGAGTAATTTACGTGTTGCCCGCCCCCCTCTCTTCAGATATGATTTTACATTGTGCCCCCCCCCCCTTCCCCTTATGTTTATCAACCCCCATCCTGCTAATTATTGCACAGTCCCTTAAATATAAATGTATTTTTTTAATGTTCGCAAGACACTGGAAACACACACAAAACCATCGTTCATGCAGGGTAATTGTGAATATTATTTGGGCATAGGATCTATTAAATATGAATAAAAGTATATAGTCATTAGATGTGTAAATAGGTATATATATCTTGAAATGCGGTAATAAATGATGGTTTTCACACTGTACATGTAACTTACCCTCCGGTCTTAATGCCTTCCGCTGGCAAACAACTCCTGCATCCTCGCTGTGGGAGCAATCATGTTTTCCCCAATCATCGTGTTTACACGCTGCCAGAGTGCTCTCTGTCCCATTACACCTAACATTATCTAACCACACTCTCCCTGTACCCGCTCCATAAGGACCCAATATTACCGCCCGTACAGCACCAGGTGTTCCCAGCATTCGGCATACCACATCGGCATCTTTAATGTCCCAACTGTCGTCGCATACAGTGCCCCATTCACCATTATAAAACACTTCAACGCGCCCTTCACTAGTTGAGTTTCCGTTGCTTAGTCGTACTTGAATTTCTATAAAAAAAAGATATATATTTTTTAATATGATTAGATTTAATGTAAGCCTTGCTTTCTCTATTTAAATATTCATATTTCATATATCCATCCTCGATAGCGAGGACTATTAAACAGCTATTAGGACATTCCGCGCATGAACCTGAAATAGTTTGCTTGTTACCTCCCGAGAGTGCTTATAAGCCCTAGCCAGAAATCATTGATTTTGATTCAGTAACAAGTATAACGAACCAAGTATAATGCATATCTGGAACAACTTTCTAATACTATTCAAGCAAACCCAAAGAAGTTCTGGAACTTCTATAGCACTAAAACCAAGACCAGGAAATCAGTTACCTTTTACTGTTATTAATAGGATGTACATAGTAAATCACTTGTAACTGATGCCCTGAACAAGGCAAATCTTTTTAACGACTAATTTAATTATGTGGAATTTACCCTATTGTATCTCACTACAGAGAACTCTCCAACATTACTCTTTCTGTTGAAGAAAGTGAAAGCACTGTAAAGAATCTGGACCCATCTAAAGCACTACTTGCAATAATCTTATTAAACTGTCTTCTAATAGGTGGAGCTGCCATAAAAACAGAGCAAAATGAACTAGAATTGGCCTGACTTTGAAATTAGTTTCTATAATAAACGAATGGCATGCATTTTTCCACGTATATCGTTCATTTTGTTTTCCAATTAGAGTTCCACTTTTAAATTAGATATGATTAATGTGCCCCACAACCAGTATAAATCTACAGCACCTGGAAATCGTAGATAAAAAAGGCTTTCCTCGGAGTGTTCGAATGCCATAGGCACTATTACACAAGTTGTGTCAACAAAATGCATAACATAATGATTAAAACAGCATACGGTATGGCATAAGGCATACGTCATACGGCATAAGGTATACGGCAAAGGTATAGTACGGCATAAGGTATACGGCATAAGGTAAGAAAACACTCAATCCACCGTACAGAAAAAAATGGCGGCATGTACATTTACCCACAATCCTTTACGCGCTTTAAACCCTTATAAATCATGCTAGAGAGTATCAAATCTTAAAGTGCCAATAATCCCATTCTTTTTATTTCTTCATATAAATTCTTATAATATTTAGAGTAATTGTGTAAAAAAACGTTTTGTGTTTGCTTGAATCCTGGATTGTCTACAATCTGTTGAAGTTTGCGAAAAGCGACCAGGCTCTTTTCACGACCGAGCCACAGTACACTAATTAGAAGCATGGGCCTAGTACATCGTGCATTGTGTGTGACGTAAGATTAAGAATCCATAACAATAGAACTTACAACAAGTGCTGGCCAACAATGGCTTTTCCGTTATATCTTAAGTCACTCGACCCAGACCTCAAAATGTGCAGGACTTTAATCAGGATTTTAAAATCAGGCATTATACCGACTTAACTTTTTCATTTTCCTTCGTTCTCAATTTTCATTTAGAGTTTAAAAATAAATAAAACTAAAATAGGGTTAGGGGCACTTAAAGACAAGCCAGTACAAGAACTGCTGCCATTACCCTGTCATTAAGGAGAATAAAGGCTTTTTGCGTGTTTTTGTAACTGTGTTAGGTTCGCAAGGGATTGTGGTCCAATGTACAGGCGCTATCTTATTCAGTATGGTGGATTAAATAAAGCAATGCAACCTACGTGGTACAAAAGGCGGTGCTGTAGGAGTGTGTCCACACATCACCCCGGCGTCCTCCTTATGTGTACAGTCATGAACCCCCCACGGATTATGAGTGCACTGCAAAATGCTACTCTCGTTACCACTACAACGAACGTCATCCAACCAGATTTGACCAGTTCCAGGACTCCTCGAACCAACAATACCGCTGTACCAAACGTATGGGTAGCCTAACATACGACAAGCAACTTTGCCAGTGTTAGTGTTCCAGTGATCAGAGCAGATAGTGCCCTAGATTCCGTTCTGAAGAACTTCAAGGCGGCCATTGTTAGGAGTAGATCCGTCTCTCAACCGGATTTGAAGAACTGTATATGAAAGTATACACTACTTATTCGACTGGCTTCATCTAAGCGAACTTTTGAAATTAATTAACGACCAAGTAGGTTCTACGAAACAGAGAGTATGATATTAAACACTTAATGACTGTTCCCGAGGGAAACTGCGAGTTTCGTTTACCGGAGATCTTCAATGTTCCCCTCGACCACTCAACTGCGATTGAGGGTAAACAAAATTCACTGTTATTGTTATATAGCAACAATTATAAAATTATTTTGCCGGAGTTTTCAGTGGTAAACATATATTTTTTCCCCCTTTAAGTTAGTCAGTGGCGTTCCCGACCGACACATCACACCACCTTCTGTCACGATGTGATCACGTGGTGGGATACGATTGAATTGCATCCCGCGCGGGATTCATTGGATTTTGACGAATGCCATGTGACCCCGGTTCAACCAATGAGAGCCAGCAATTTGGAAAAGTTATGGCGATATAACAATGATGCTTATACTTAAGGACAATGTAAATGATTTGTGTCCTATAAGAGGTTCACCATTGGTTATCGATTCAAATTTAATATGATAGTATTCATCGGCAATAGCTTAAATACAATGAGACATACATGGATGTATATTTCAAATAACAGTTAATTACTCAAATCAACGTAATTCAATATTTGTAGAGCCCATAACATATATTTGCCAGTTTAGATAGGGTTACTGAAGTTACAAAAGCAAAGAAAGCAAAAGGAATAACATCTTACCAGGTACGGTTGTTGGAACTGTTGTTGGAGATGCTGTTGTTGTCTGGCTTACGTTTGTGCACCACACTCCGACATCCTCACTATGACTACAGTTAGACACACCCCAACCGTTATGAAGATAGTCCTTCAAGAGTTTCTCTGTGCCATTACAGTGCACGTCATCCATGAGAATCTTACCAGTTCCAGGAGCATTAGCTCCAACTGAGCCAGTGTATTTAACATAAAGAAAGCCTACCATACGGCACACGACTATGGCATCTTTATAGTCCCAATTGTCAGCACAGACTGTGCCCCAGGTCCCATTGTACTTTACTTCCAGTCGGCCAAAGTCTGCCCGGTTGAAACCAGCTAGACGAACCTCAGGTTCTATACGGAGAAGAGAAGATCGTTTTTAACACTTACGCCATCCTATTTTAATGTATATTCTTAATTTGTAGAATTACTTAAATACGGATAAAAGCCTTTCATAGACGTCGCTGACTATTCCAAACGAAATGTTATCATTTAAATAAACGTAATTATTGTTCAATGACATCAACATGCAACTACAAAATGTATTTGCCAGTTTGGAATTAAAGGTTAAAGTAGAAGGAAAAGCAACAAAAAAGGAAAATAGAATAAAATATTACCAGTAACGGTTGTTGGAACTGTTGTTGGAGATGCTGTTGTTGTCTGGCTTACGTTTGTGCACCACACTCCGACATCTTCACTATGATTACAATTAGACACACCCCAACCGTTATGAGGACAGTCCTTCAAGAGTTTCTCTGTGCCATTACAGTGCACATCATCCATGAGAATCTTTCCAGTTCCAGGAGCATTAGCTCCAACTGAGCCAGTGTATTTAACATAAAGAAAGCCTACCATACGGCACACGACTATGGCATCTTTATTGTCCCAATTGTCAGCACAGACTGTGCCCCAGGTCCCATTGTACTTTACTTCCAGTCGGCCAAAGTCTGCCCGGTTGAAACCAGCTAGACGAACAGTTGGCCCTAAAACACACAAAACATCAATTTCATCAATTCTTATTGCACAGCTGAGTAGCAGTACGTCGTGCAAGAAGCCTTGGCTCGGTTTGGGCAACACATTCGATTCTCCCCGTTGAATTAACAACTATCCTTAAATGGAAAACACGCTTGAAATAATGATAACCGTTAATTGTAGGACAAATCCTAACCCGAACAGGTAAAACAAGAAGAGAAGGTAAACGAGAGAACATTTCTTTGGCGCGCGCTCCTACTCGGGCTCGAACTCGTAACCCTTTGCGTGTACTGCAGTGTAATACAGTCTACCGCCGTTCGGAATGTGACAAACGTTTATCTTTATCCTTGACTGGTTTTAAGAATGCCATTAGAATTAACGATTATCATTATTTCAAGCGTGTTTTCCATTTAAGGATAGTTGTTAATTCAACGGGGAGAATGTGTTGGTTTGGGTGAGCATGCGTTCGCGCCTGGCTCCCACTGTATTGGAATTGAGAACATTAGGGACGAATGATCCAGGAAAGTCTTGATTGTGGAGCTTTCGACCATCACGAGTGGAGCATATATGCATATGGTTATTTTCAAGTCGTGCGTGACCAATGATCTAACGCCGGATCTAAAACTCTATGGCCAAGTTGCATTAGCACGCGGCTTCGATTCCGAAGGTGTCATCCATCTATATAAGCCCCAGGTTTTATTTGATCCCTAGTGTTCTCTTCGTTTTCCAGTTTTCTAATTCTCCAGTTATCGAGCCTATGGCTCTGTGGAACAATACACTAACTATGTTATCCAGTAATTCAATCCAGCCAATCCGAAGCTCCGCTCTTAGGTTTGCATATATGTATAAAGTACAGTATAATCCCGATAACTCGAACCCTCGATAACTCGAACTTTTTGCTAACTCAAGCTAAAGGCAGTTTGCCCAGGATTTGCTTCACTCTATTACAGCAATTTAACCCATAATAACTCGAACCCGGATAACTCCAAGTTTTCGCTAACTCGAACAAGATTATGCCGATTCCCTTGAGGATAATGTCCTACAAATTTACCCCCGCTAACTCGAACTCATCGTACAGCCGTACTGTTGACTGATGAATTACAATGCCAGATCATTATTATATGCTTTCAGATCGCTGTAATACTGACGAATCAAGGTAAAGTAAATACGCGTTAGTGATAGGTTTATTCAGTATTGCGTTTGGCAAATTGAGGCCCACATTCTTGCTCTCAATCCTCTTACACTGTTCTGGCAATTTCTGAAATTTGGACAAACATTCAATAACTCCCGATAACTCGAACTGTTTTTCGTTTCCTCTGAGGGTTCGAGATATATATCGGCATTCTACTGTATTTTATTACTGTCCTATTCGTTGATAGAGTATGGATTCTTAATTCCTAAGATTATCTTGCGTTACTTAATATTATATTAACTATTATATGAAACAAACAAAGATCCTACCAGTGGGTGGAGGGGTAGTAGAACTTGTTGTTTGCAAAGGTACGGTTGTTGGAACTGTTGTTGTCTGGCTTACGTTTGTGCACCACACTCCGACATCTTCACTATGACAACAGTTAGACACACCCCAACCGTTATGAAGATAGTCCTTCAAGAGTTTCTCTGTGCCATTACAGTGCACGTCATCCATGAGAATCTTACCAGTTCCAGGAGCATTAGCTCCAACTGAGCCAGTGTATTTAACATTAAGAAATCCTACCATACGGCATACGACTATGGCATCTTTATAGTCCCAATTGTCAGCACAAACTGTGCCCCAGGTCCCATTGTACTTTACTTCCAGTCGGCCGAAGTCTGGTTGGTTGAAACCAGCTAGACGAACCTCAGGTTCTATATGCAGAGGAGAAGATTGTATTTAAAGTGCCACTACGACGAAAATTTACCATTCCGATTTCCACTTTTCCAGTGCTAATAATAAAAAATATTTCCAAATGGGCATGTTAAACCACAAAATTTTAGGAGAGTTTACCGGTAAAATTCTCATTGTCCGCCATTACTGGAAGCCGTTCTCAGTATTCAGCGGAAGTGATGTCATACACTTAACACGACAACCTTGTGACGCGAAATAGTGTGCATAAAAAAGTAGCCAACCTCGCAAAGATAAATATAACTTTCTTCTTATGTACGTGAAGACGTTTTTAGTAGAAATATGCCTCCAGGCGTTGTTTCTGCAGGCGAGCGTTAAGTGTATGACATCACTTCCGCTGAATAAACCTTTGTTTAAAGCTGAACAAAGGGAACGGCCTCCAGTAATGACGGACGTTTAGATTCAATATTCGGAGGTCAAAAAATAAGACTTCCTGTCGTTGTATCGAAAAACAATTTGAACTAGTAATATATCCACTCTACTTTATGAATGTGCAAAAAGTTAACATTGATATGTCAAAATTTGATCGTAGTGGCACTTTAACACTGTCATGCGCCAACTGATTTTTATACCGCTAGATATAACAATAATTTACCCACTGAAGTCCTAGCTGTATTAAATATGCTTTACCTATTTCGATTTTAACAAAAATATTATTACTAATAATAGGTAGATACCAAGTAAACAATTAATGTAATAAATATAAGTGGTACAGAAAAACACTGCTAGGTTATGAGGATAAGTAGATATATTCAGATAGTTACCTGGTTTAGGTGGCTTTGTCGTGACAGTAACTGAGGTCGTAGAAACAGGTGCAGGAAAGCAAACAACACCGGCATCAGTGGAATGATCACAGTCATGTCTCCCCCATCCATCATGCGTACAGTCAACTAGAGAATTCTCCTTGCCGTTACATTTTAATCCACTAAGCCATATCGGTCCATTACCCTGTCCACAATTCCCGCCACAGTTCGAGAAGAGTGCTCCTTTGTATCCCAGCATGCGACAGGAGACAATAGCGTCTGCAATACCCCAACCATTTGTACATATCGTGCCCCAGTATCCATTGTGGTGTAATTCTACACGGCCAGCATTTGGTGTCGAGCTACCAGCGAGGCGTATAGCTAGTGGTGGATCTAATAATATATATTCATTAATAATTCATAAGGATGCTAACCAATCTACACGGAACATTACAGTCACATGGATACCACTGTAAACGTAGTTTGCTCTAACAGGGCTTATCAGTATTCTGTTATGATCCAGAATACTAGTAAGCCATTGGTAGTTTGTTTCAAATGATACAGGATATCAACTGTACTAGAGTTAGTATGAGGGAAGTATCAAGTCACATGGATACCACTGTAAACGTAGTTTGCTCTAACAGGGCTTATCAGTATTCTGTTATGATCCAGAATACTGGAAAGCCATTGGTAGTCTGTATCAAATGATACAGGATATCAACTGTACTAGAGTTAGTATGAGGGAAGTATCCAGTCACATGGATACCACTGTAAACGTAGTTTGCTCTAACAGGGCTTATCAGTATTCTGTTATGATCCAGAATACTGGTAAGCCATTGGTAGTCTGTATCAAATGATACAGGATATCAACTGTACTAGAGTTAGTATGAGGGAAGTATCAAGTCACATGGATACCACTGTAAACGTAGTTTGCTCTAACAGGGCTTATCAGTATTCTGTTATGATCCAGAATACTGGTAAGCCATTGGTAGTTTGTATCAAATGATACAGGATATCAACTGTACTAGAGTTAGTATGAGGGAAGTATCAAGTCACATGGATACCACTGTAAACGTAGTTTGCTCTAACAGGGCTTATCAGTATTCTGTTATGATACAGAATACTGGTAAGCCATTGGTAGTCTGTATCAAATGATACAGGATATCAACTGTGCTAGAGTTAGTATGAGGGAAGTATCAAGTCACATGGATACCACTGTAAACGTAGTTTGCTCTAACAGGGCTAATCAGTATTCTGTTATGATCCAGAATACTGGTAAGCCATTGGTAGTTTGTATCAAATGATACAGGATATCAACTGTACTAGAGTTAGTATGAGGGAAGTATCAAGTCACATGGATACCACTGTAAACGTAGTTTGCTCTAACAGGGCTTATCAGTATTCTGTTATGATCCAGAATACTAGTAAGCCATTGGTAGTCTGTATCAAATGATACACTGAGGATATCAACTGTACTAGAGTTAGTATGAGGGAAGTATCAAGTCACATGGATACCACTGTAAACGTAGTTTGCTCTAACAGGGCTTATCAGTATTCTGTTATGATCCAGAATACTGGTAAGCCATTGGTATTCTGTATCAAATGATACAGGATATCAACTGTACTAGAGTTAGTATGAGGGAAGTATCACAACTGATCACTTATCTCCCCTACTCGTGGAAGAGTACAACTGGACAAGGTATAACTGCTGTATTGAATCTCCCATGTGGGACCGGTTTTTGTGCAAGCTGCGCATGTCCGTGACGCAAACTAAAGTGCCGAACCCTTATTTTACGTTTTATATCACAATTTTAATTTCATATATATAGTTGATGTCATAAGTATATTACGATATTCGCGTCCGAATTTTATCGGATATAGAATTCGGTCGCTCATATTGTAACTAGTACATACAGTAAATAATATTGCAGGCGAGTAGCGCTCATTTATTGGCATATATTAGTGAGGATTACTTGCCGTAAGCGTCCGTTATCTTCACGAAGTTATCTAAATGCACCGCACACGTTTCTAAATTTTAAAACTAAACCAGTTGTATGGCCCCGTGTGTGCGCACAGCATGGGTTAACAAAGTTGAAAGTTAATCATTTACATAGCGCAAATTCTATATGTCTGAATATATTCAATTAAAAACGCTTCACAAGGGAGGTCTTTTACTGAGATTTGGACTGTAATTGGCCTTTAATTTTCAGGAAACAGTCACGTGCTGATATATCACTTCAATAAGCAATGAATTACCCTCGTGATAGCATTGGAAAGGCTTTACTGGATGGCAAACAATCTTCAAAAAGCAGTTCGACAATTTGTTGGAGGTGGAAAATAGCAATTACAAACAGGTTTTGCTAATAGAGCGGATTTCAATTGAGTGTCGGACGTGTTTTGGTTTTGCGTTTACTAAGCTCTCTTATTGACTGAGAAAGAAAACCAACCAATCAGAATCCAAAGTAAAACCAAACGCAAATTGGTTTTGCTTTGGTTTGTCATTGGCTCACAAGGAAGCCATTTATGAGTTACTTATGATTACTCGCTCCTATGATTGGTTGGCTGTGGGTAATTTGCGTTTGGTTTTACAACACTCGACTGAAATCCGCTCTAACACTACCGATCTCGTACAAGTACCTATAAATTAATGAAGGCAGATTGTTTTGCCATTCAGTACAATCACGTGATTGAATTCCTTCAAAAGGCCATTGTGGCGCAATGTGCTGCCGTGCAGTTTACAATCACGAGTGCTTGTTAGTACACAGGCAACTCCGGCAAGTTGTTAATTGGTATTTGTCGTTTATTGGCGATTTGGCTTTTTTCCTTTTCCGATCTCCTCTTCCTAAAGCCGATGATGCATGCACGGTTCAGCATTTGTTAGCACCAACTGTTGAACCGTGTATCATACCATGTTGAATCAGTGTTGAAAGAAACGAGTTAACATGTTGAACGACGACATGCTCTATTTCATGCAACAAGTTGCAACATCGTTCAACATGTTGACTCGCTTGTTTCAACATTCAACATAGTATGATACACGGTTCAACGTTTGTTGCCAACAAATGTTGAACGATGTTGGCAACAAATGTTGAACCGTGTATCATTGCATGGCTAAAGGAAGACTCTTTCTTAGGGAGAAGAGATCAGACTGGAAAGGAAAATAAATCGCCAATAAACGACAAAGGACAATATATAGAATAAATGTACGTTTACTTACGTTTATTAATCCAACTCACCTTTTATGTTTGGTATAATAGTACTTTTAGGCGCGGAAAATCCACTAAAAAATGTGCAGCGATAGCGAGTTTCTGACACATAGGTAACGTTTGTCAGTAGCAGTGTTGCATGTTCTCCATTTAGGATTCTTACACCGTCTGTGGATGGCACGATTTTACTAAATCCACCGGCTATTGGCTGCTTTACAGCAATAATAATCCATTCATTACTGTACAGATATCGTTCCTGTTCCCAGATGATGAGAGCGAACTGATCAGCCTTCTTTCTTTCGTTGTCATTAAGAGTGTAGGTCCACCTTAAGGTTATATTCCCAGCGATAGTTGCCACAGCGGGCTGGTAGTTGGAACTCCATTGAAAACCGGTGACTGTGGATATGAAACAGGAGATGGATGGATAGATGCCGGGTGAGCAATAAAATAGAAGGATTAATGGGTTGATAGTTTTTAGCACTAAATGTACGACGTTAATAAAATGAATGCGACTGCTTATTGTAGCTATAGAAAATCTTGTTTTCTTTTAAATTCTGAGCACCCAAAGAACGTATAATAACTATCAGATGAACTATGACGTACTTCCATGTTGTCGATCTGGGTAGATCGACGGAGCTGAATAACTGGGGCGCATGCGCGTGCTGATGCGTAAATCGGCGACCGCCAATGTCTCGATCGATCGTGTTTGTATTCAATTTTATCCCAGTGTTCAAAACTAACCGACACTGTACAAAACATTTTATTTTCTTAGTTTCTGAAGAAAATCGTCTGAGTATGTGAAGCTTACTAAGTTTCCACAAAACTCTTATTCTTCGCAGAAAACATGACTGAAGTATGTCCTCGATAAAGCGCCCACCCTCAATTAAGCGCCCACCCTCCCCTTCCCTCCCCAAAAAGAAAATACATACTAAAACAAGATGGCGGTGCATTACCATTACTAATCAGTTACTAATCAGTCTTTCTGTTTGTTTCGAAATCAGCTGTTGTTTTATTTGGCTGATAGTACATGCGGATTTTTATTTCTTTCGGGCAGGAGTCCATCACCCGGAGCGTCCATCTCTCATATATTCGTGATGCAGCGTTTTTACAGACCGGGTTATTTTTAGATTTCACATCTCGTTGTTCGCTTCCATAGCGGAATGTTGTCAACTTCTCTTGTTTGGTCAACCAACATGGCTGCAACATCATTAATCATTTGAATTAAAATTACGCAAACGCTTGTGATTGGCTAGCGGAACCAAATTCGCGGGAAACACATTCTAAAAATAACCCGGTCTGTAAAAACGCTGCACCACCGACGTAGTATGGGAGATGGACGCTCCGGGTAATGGTCTCCTGTTTCGGGCTATTACCTGACAAGAATACGTTGCAATTGTTGTTTTACAGTTTGAAGGTAAACAACAAATTTGAATTTCACATACTGATATCATTCATTAATATTTTATCACCAATTCTGAGCAGTTTATTTCAGTGATTTTTAAAAATATAATAATTCAACATGCAGACATTTATTTTATTTTATTCAGAAGCAGTGACAGTTTTAAAGCGTCCGATTACGCGACTAACCCCTACTTTAGAATGAACACGAATTTCCAGATCGTTCAACTCGGTTCGTGTGCAGGGAGGACCGAACAGCAAATGTAATGAACTTAAATTTTGAAATGTCCCATCCTTTTCCGATTCATTAGAAATATACAAGACGAACCGGATTTTTTTGTTTCATTTACATCCAAATCAAATCAAAACGTAAACTAGAATTTTTATCCGATCATAGGCAAACCACAATAATGAAGTGAAAACTAGAATAAAACGTGTATACATATATTATATACAACGTGTATATAATGTTTTTACATGACTAATGAGAACATATCTCAATTTCCCGAAGAGAAGATGTATGTTATTTTGTCGTCTAGTTTGGCTGCATGCTGTGCAAGGGGTCAGTTGAATAACTTAGTTATTTCCGGATACAAAATACTTCATGCTCGAAGGTTTATCAAGCCTTCGTAGTACTGCTGTAATTACAAACTTACTGGAAAACTGTTGTGAACAATTTACCCTCTCAATCAGTGTTACGAAATTAACATATCATATACTGTCCTCACGACGAAACTGTCTTTAATGAAAGCCTGATTAATCATTTTGTTGAACACGAATGCGTTTAACCTTTAAACATCGCCAAACCCACAAGAACAAACTGAATAATTAGATGTCGATCTGCCAACAATATAGAATATTTGTTCACTAAACTTTTCGACAATAATATTTCCATACGCAACCACCATTCATGTTCGGGCAATTCTAATTTTCATTTTCAACAGATCGACTTTCGAAACTACACCGTTAATAACCGCAAACTGAATTTCAACTCTAAACAGAATTAATATCAGCCTTTTGGATGAAGAGTCCAATATGTGATCTCAACGTGGCGGTGTCGTTGCCCATCTTTGTTAACGGCAGGTGATCGGATCAATCCAGATCAACGGTTTAAATGTAATGAATGATATATATAGTTTATTCACTGAATAATCAGGAGCAACTACCTTATTGTTTCGAATTCTGGATGAAGCAAATCAGTCAGGTGCATGATGCTTTATAGTTATCAAATGATGGTTATCAAACCATCATTAATAATTCATGAAGCAAAAACAAAGAAAATCACTGATCGGTAAGTGATCTTTAAATATAAGTCGCATCGCCAAAATAACTAAACACATGACTATACGTCTAGACGTTTGATAAGTGCGATACAGATTTCGTGTTCGTACTATCAGTATGTTCTCTCTCGTTTATATTCACGTATATTATAGCTAGACATTATAGGTTCAGAACTAACCGGATAATTTGCTCTGTTTGATGTTTAGAATTCTATAAATGTTCAGTTTGTAGCGGGCGAATTAGCCTGCGAAACAGGCCCTCGGTGTTATTTCAACGCAAAGGAAGTGATAAAATGATTTGGCCGCGTGAAATTGGAAAAAGGAGACTGGCACGAGAGAGGAGAAGGAGGGCCTGCAGCCATCCCTTATACATTTTTATTTCCCGTACAGATTCTTATGAGGCGCCAAATGTTTCAAAATTATTTTCGAGCATAATAAAGGAAAAAAACATGCATGTATACCAAACAACGATTATTTGTAAGCTACACATGGAAAATAAAAAAAACATGCGCGAATAAAAACCGTGCACGTATAAAAAACCATGCACGAATAAAAAAACTATCCATGAAAGAAAAACCATGCAGGTAAAAAAAACATGCACGTATAAAAAACCATGCACGATTAAAAAGACATGCACGAATAAAAACCATGCACGAATAAAAATCCATGCATGTATAAAAAAACCATGCACGTATAAAAAAACATGCACGAATAAAAAACCATGCACGAAGGAAAAACCATGCACAAAGAAAAAAACATTCACGAGTAAAAAACCATGCACGAAGGAAAAACCATGCACGAATAAAAAAACATGCACGAATAAAAAAACCATGCACGAATAAAAAACCATGCACGTATGAAAAACCATGCACGAATAAAAATCCATGCATGTATAAAAAAACCATGCACGTATAAAAAACCATGCACGAATAAAAAACCATGCACGAAGAAAAAACCATGCACAAAGAAAAAAACATGCACGAGTAAAAAACCATGCACGAAGGAAAAACCATGCACGAATAAAAAAACATGCACGAATAAAAAAACCATGCACAAATAAAAAACCATGCACGTATGAAAAACCATGCACGAAGAAAAAATCATGCACGAAGAAAAAACCATGCATCAATAAAAATACATGCACAAAGAAAAAAAACATGCACGAATAGAAAACCATGCACGAAGAAAAAACCATGCGCTAAGAAAAAACCATGCACTAAGAAAAAACCATGCACGAAGAAAAAACCATGCACGAAGAAACAAACATGCACGAAGAAATAAACATGCACGAATAAAAAACCATGCATGAATAAAAAAACATGCACGAATAGAAACCATGCACGAATAAAAAACCATGCATGAATAAAATTCCATGCACGTATAAAATTACATGTACGTATCAAAACCATGTACGTATAAAAACCATGCACGTTTAAAAACCATGCGCGAATAAAAACCATGCGCGAATAAATTGAAAACATGCACGAATAAAAATCATGCAACAATAGTGTCATGATGTGATCACGTGGAGGGCTACAGTCACGGAAACCTTGCTTTTCAAAAGTAGATATCAGAGTAAACAGAGTTAGGATGGAGTCGTGGGATCGTTTCTTAAATGATGTAAAATAAACTAGCTGACGAATGTGATCGTTGCTCGATCAGTTTGTGAAGATCGCCATGTTATCGAATATCTGTTGAATCGCATAAAAAGTTGCTCACCAAAAATCTTCCTATATAATTAGAAAGTTTGTTTGAGAATATGCATTGACTGGGCACTGCCAACTGATAAACGTTTTCGTGACGAAAGTCAGAAATAACTACTCAGATTAGCAGACTGGTGTATGTTTTCCATGTTACTCGAGAAAAATCTTCAATTTTATGAAAGATTAGAGTGGATGAAAAATGCTGCTTTTAAGAGAACTTTTTGAGCAACTTGAAATTGGTTGACTGTAACCGAAATCAAGTTTCTGGAATAAGCTTTGTAGTCAAGTTTAATCTTTCCCATCCACTAACGAAAAAGTGATAGGACATTCACATGGTATTTCTTTTCCATCTCAGGGTGTTATTTTTGTAGTTTAGTTTTAAAGAAACTTGAAGGTTCAATTTGAATATCAGTGCCCCTTTAAATATGTGAAAAACAAATAGAGTGAGGGAAACCCTGGCTGGTGGAACAAATTAAATTGTTGCCGAAACATAAGGGAGTTAAAACATGTAACGCCCATACTTCGCTTTAGTGCTATGCTCTGGAATATTCAGTGAATAAAAATGGAATAAAATGGCAACCGGCTTAAGACTGTCACGCTAGACTAGACTGTATTTTCCAAATATGGTACTTTTTGTTTATTCACTGAATAATCCGGAGCATGTGGCCGACGTTACACATTTCAACTTCCTTGTGTGTTTCTGATTGTTGGCAATATGGTCTAATTTGAAAATTTGTTTATAAAATTCGAAAATATATTTTATTTTTTTGAAAACTACACATGTAAGTTTGGGCTTTAAATTTCGCGGGCGCCGCCATCTTGGGTCTGATGACCTTTTTTGGCGATCTCTATTGTTATACGACAAAAGCTATTGTCAACGAATGTTCAATTTAGACCATATTGCCAACAATTTAATGGCAATTTGTTCCAACAACCAGGGTTTTCTTTAATGGCACAGTTTATTCCCCTTAAAATTTATGCAAATTCGCCGCGGCCATAATTATATTCGTCTGATGCTGAGGAATCGCTTACCACAAGACTATCTGTACAAAAACCACGTTCACACGTAATGTAACGTACATATTGCAGTTAGCATTCTTATGGTGCAATGTCGGATGGAGCTAGAGTACTCATATAAATTACATGTTATATTTTTCTAAGAAGACTCGTGATAACCTGGTATAATGCTTCCAGTTCATTCGATTCTGAGGCATTTATTTACCTCCATCGAAAATTCGACCCTAATCTGTTTGCTCTCAAATTATAAATAGGATATTACGTGGCCGCGAGGAAATACGACACATTCACCACTCGAAGATAAAACCGTATCTCCAAGCTGCATATAATATTCTGTTTATTATTCACCAAGCTATAAATTACAGCCGGTGTATTTACACGGGACATGACGTCACAGCGTGTAATAGGACATTTGCGTTATAACGTATTTTACTGCAGCTATCAGAATCCTTTTCAAATTCTTTTTCTCATTCATATTTATTGACTCCTTTGAGAATTCCAAGACAATGGTACAAATTAAAGGAACAAAAGAATCCGCGCAAAGAGTTGTGGTAGTTGTAGTATGTGACGCCATCATGCAAACGTCCTATTACAGCCATGCACGTCATGACGTCATGCCGTGTAATATGTTTCCATGTCGTGGCTTAGTGACTAATGGCTATACAGTCCATCCCACATGGGTGCCATGCAGCTAGAAAGTGACTTGAGCTCAAGTCTTACCAATAATAATCTTTGCTCATATCAGAATAGTAAGCACCTTCCGGTATTAGTGTATACTATCCAAGGAAGTAAAAATCTAAGTAATTGTAAGTAGGTGCTTTTACAATGGTTTTTTTTTGTTCTCACATGCGTTGCAGTGGATGCAGACAATAGCTATTACTTACTCGTAGATCATGAGCCCTGTGAGTAGAACCTTCCCGCTAAAAGAGAAAAGAACGCTCTGCCGAAATCCAGTCGAGTTTCTATTGAGCATGTGCGAGCGTTGCTTGGCGTGAATCGAGTGCCCTCGAGATCGTGTTCATCAATGACGTGGCTGCGAGTTGACAACGCTCGAGCATGCTCAACATCAACATGACTGGATTTTGGCATTTCTCTTATACTGCCTTCATTTCTCCTATAGCATGAAGGCTCTGCTGAGTACCCTGCATGACACTCGATCGTTAAACTTTCGTCTGCGAGACTAGAAAAAATATACATTATAACAGCAGCTGTAAAGGTTACTTTCCACATGAACGTAATAACTCGCACAAAGTTTGCGATGGCTTTGTCGCAAACGGTTTGCGATATGACAGAGTTAATGGTACTATAGTTTATGTTGCATTACCGGTAAAGCAGATTTTGTATGATTGGGACAAACTACGGCATGTATGTAGCCTTGCCGTAACCGTACTGTAACTCTGTAATTTGATTGGATCAGCAGGATAACAACAATAGGGGAAACCATTTCAAAGTGACGGCATGCCGTACAGTATTAACTCTGAATTTCTAAAGAGACCTGAAACAACCATTCGGGCTGATCAAAGTCCGGATCCGGCTAATCCACAGATCGAGTTGGAATTAACCTTGCCGTAGTTTGTTCCACTCATATGAAATCTGCTCTAGCTCCTCAACAGTATCAAACAATAAGTAAAAATAGAACACATCTTGCACGTGTGTTTGCGACTGTCGGCGACCCGTACGTATTGCCATTAACTCGCGACTGTGGCGAGTTATTACGTTGATATGAAAACAGCCTTCAGTCACTCTGTGAATCGGCTTCCACTCGTGTAATTAGTATTAGATGCCATAGTTATTATTCTAGCATTCATTCAGTACAATTTTTAATAATAGTTTAACATTGTTACTGTGAAAAAAAGATAAAATAAGATGTTTGTACAACGACAGGAATTTTTTTTTTAATCCAACGTCAGGCGGTCTCGGAAGACTACTGGATTACAGGATTCTGTTTGAACCCCATTTCAGTAAAGCGACGCAACCATAACCGCAAGCATCATACGCAGACGCAGTAGGACGGTTTGACATTACTGAGTATGTTGTTTGTGCTTGCTTCGCTAGTGTAAACCAGACTTAAATCGTAATTGATATCAGTCGGGTTTAGCGATTTAGCACCTTGTGCGTTGTTGAATGAGTGTTCAATATAGTAACAATATATAGGCAGTGTGCAATAGTGTAGAAAACAACTCGCCACTTATTCCCATTGAGACGTTAAAGTGCATAAATTATAAGCCCAATTGTTATCATTAATACCTATTCTACATCAAGTAAATAGTTGAATAGTATTTTTTTTTTCAGTGCTGCGTCTATGAGTCAAAGATTTATATTTCAAATGAGCAATTGTGTCTTAAAACAGGGCATCAGAAAACTTCTTGTACAAAAACTTCTGCTAGAGATAGTAACCTTTTTTTAAACATCTGTTGAATATGGCCAAATAGTTTGCCTAAATCAGAACCTAGTTTAATTCTAAAGGAGAAAGAAATGTCTGAATATTTCCGGTTTTACGTCATCTCATTAGCATATTCGAAATATAATACTTAACATAAAGGTTAACATAAACCATCATACACAACACTCGAATCAAGAAATATTTTATTATTCAACTATTACTTAATGTAGAATCGAATTTCATCACAACACAGATTGAGCTTATATACATTTGGAACAGGTTTCTGAAATAGCTCTTTAAGTTGTTATTATATTAGTTAGTATATTTCCAATTCGCCAATTAAAGTAATAGTTGGCGTTTTTGTTATCGTGGCTTCCGTTTTTTAATAGAAGTCAAGAATTTCATTGACAATGATTTGTGGAGAAATTGTCATAGGAACGTAATACGTCTTATTCTAATATACAAATAGGTATTGGTTATAGACACATTGGTGTATTTATTATTTGCCTGACTTAGAACTCTTAGGAAGCAGTGCAACGCATATTGTACGTTCCATTTGTTAGCAGTTACTGTTTCAGTCCTAGTAGTATAGTAAATGGCGGTTCTGGGACACGTTGCATTGTTTTTTGTTTTTTTTTCATCTAACGGACACCCTCACTTCGTTTATAGGACCCTCATTTTTTTTTCGGCTACCCCTCGTTTCGGCAACCATTTTGGCGAACACTTGCCACCCCCAACAAGAAAGATGCAATTTGTTGCCAAGAAACTTCGTGTTGAACACTGGTGGCCCAAGGGATATAGGCAACCATTCCGATTGCCCCAAACCCTACAGCAACATGGCAGCTATCCACGCAACATTCGAAAGCATGGGACTTCGTATGGAAAAGAACACAGCCCTCCATCTCCTACAAGAGAATACCTACGATAGCAACCTCGTTTCGGACATTGCCGATGTGGACTATCTGTCTGGAAACGAAGGCCAAACCAACCTGGTTCCACTCGAAGGTCTCCCAACGTTCGTGGACGACGTATACGTGTTCGGCTATCTATCTCGCGAGGAAGTAGTCTACAAAGGCCGAAAGGTTCTACTATCCACAGGAGAAGGTGGGAAAGCGAAACAGGTGGTTGCAGCAATCCAACTCGCAATCCAAAACTCTACCCTATCGAGCAAATCCCTACACGCAGCCATTGTCCACACAGTTCGATCTACCACCACCGGTATTGTCTCTACAACGATAGCCCGAATAGAAAACGACACAGAAAGCCGAGCACTCCAAGCATGGCGCAAGCTATATCCAGACAAAGAACCCGAGGCCTACTTCGTCGCCAAGGTAGATGTATCGGAAATTCCAATGGAGCAACTACAAGATGCACTTGCAGGATTCGAAAGGCACCTCGAAATCGGCGGATACGGAATCTATTGCATAGACTATACCCAAGACTTCTCGGGAGTACTAGATCGCCCAACCCTTGTGGACCATCTGGTGGAAAACGAAGGCATGCGAGAACAAGGAGACCTGGGCAGTGCAATGCGAGCCGACAGAGCAACCATCTTGGACAACACAGGCTCTGTTGGAAAACACGTTTGCACGTATCTTCGCACCACACCAACAGGCAAGACGATTCGTGCAAAGATATACAACAAGATAGTTTCCAATTTCGAAGCAGGAGAGATTCGAGAACCTTTTGGTGGCCACCTTGCAGACTATGTCGACTGTCCCAACGAACATCTTCGCAAAACATTCCAGCATCCGGATGTCCAGGCTAGAGGATGCACTCGAGTCGAAGTTTCGCTATATGCATGCCGCCTTGGCGAAGAGTTGTCTACCAATATAGGCAAAGAGCTGGTAGAGGGGGTTCTACAGACCTTGGGCCAAGATCTCTTCGTAGTACAACCACCATCCAGGCAATGGAAGAATCTCGCCCAAGAGCTGGACCGTTGTTGTATTCTTGCAGATCGGCCGTCCCACACAATATATGCAGTGTGGTATGCCCATTCCAAGACGAAGAGGGTAGCAGGAGTGCGGGTAGCTCCTACAGCAGCCATATGCGACAACGACCAGTACTGGGAGAAAGCAGTACAATGGACGATTTCCGAGTTTGGTTTCCGATGCTGCCCAATATTTCGTGTGGATATTCTAGAGGCCACAGACGATGGCATCGACATAGGTCCACTTCGCTGCTACACAAAAGCAGCCAACACTTCTACTATTCTTGCTGCCAGCAAACACCCAGTGCAGAAACACACCAACTGCCTTCCACCAAGCCAACTGCTTCCAGAAACCACCCAAGTAGCATGGATATGGCGAGAAAAACACACAAACCATGCTATAGGGAAAGAAAAGATTCGATGGCCACTAGAAGAAATACCCACAGATCGCGAAATATCCACGCTATCTACACACCATAGGCTAGCTAGATTGTTGTCTATTGCAGATGCGAAGAAGGCCGAGTTGTGGCGTCGTAGAGTTGTCGAAGAACAAGTTGCACTTCGAGCGAAAAGGATAGAAGAGATCGCGAAGATGGAACGCTTCCTATCTGGAAAGAGAGATTTCGAAGCAAAGGCAGCCAAGATCGTATGCAGGATAGAGATGGCCGCGAAAACGCCAACCTACAAACTAGACTACTTTCTTCCCCACACCAACTTTCGTATCCTAGGGTTCCGAAGATGCAAAAGCCAGTATGGCAATACAGCCAGAATCTTTGTAGATGTCGAGGTGCCAGGGTGCGATGTACGAGAGGATATGGCTATATGGAGCACAAAAGGACTGTCGACTATACTCGACAAACTCGAGGACAACTTCTTGCAGGCCAACCAACTATACTACCTAGTCCAACTATCCCCAAACAAACCAACCTTTCGCTTCCAAACCCAACCGGCGAAAAAGTTCTATGCCAACAACAAACAAATCGAATGGATTCCCATATCTATACAAGAGACCCCAAACCCAACAGACAAGCCTTTGGTAGAAGCCCTATTGCAAAGAGCAAACGAGGCATACAACGAGCTTTGTAGACACCCACGCAACCTTGCTATTGTACCAGCACCCAAAAGAACAGAGTGCAACAAAGCAGTCGATCTAGCTATAGGCGAGTACATTTGCTTCCTATATTCTACAACCACCTTTCGCGGTAGTCCAAGAACTATTCTACATCTTCTTCCTGCAGATAGCAATGGCGAGCCTACCACCGACGAGGAGATGCCTACATATGGTTTCTTCCTAGAGCGAGAACTAGAAGCAATTGGCACAACAAACTTGGAACGGTCTCTTGCTCCACTACGCTGCTATCTTGGAGACATTCGAACCACACCAAACAAGAAGAAGGACAGACTTGCCTCCATATCTATCTGCCAAGACTAGCCAGACGTTGGAATGCTGGACTATCTGGCCAAGGCAACACAAGACCATCCTCGTTGCACAACGAAGGAGTCTCGAAGTCTACATCTCGCACAAGATACAATGGACCGAGAGCAAGAGAGTCACATAGCGATTTCCCCACACTTTCTATTCCAACATCTTCCACACCTACATAGCACAAAATACCTTCTCCCTTTTTCGGCGATGCAAGATATGCCTCCAAGGAAATCTGGGTCGCACCCGAAGACACCGCCACCACCATAGCGTCCTTCCAGGCCCGTGCAGGATAGAACATTGGCCACTTTCCCCAAGAACTGTACATTCGTAGAATATCCATATTGCCATATACCTACATATAGCCATTCTCCAAAAGGGAATACATATACATATACGCGCTGCGAGATCTACGATTCTACTGCAAAGCTACGATCCTATTGCAAAGCTACGATCCTATTGCAAAGCTACGACTACAGCTCCAACTATGGATGTCGTCTCTAGCTATACGTACATGTTGGAGAAACAGCTACATATATAGATATAGATACTATACGATGCCACACAAAGCAGTTCTTTCGCCAGACCAGATCCAAAGTATTGCTTCGGGAGAGGTTGGTATTCGAGAGGCAGTACGACTCTACGGTATAGGACAAGGTAGAGCCTACCGAATCCAGAAAGGTTTGGAAACGCCTTCCATTGCTCCGACTATACAACCCGAGACCAAAATCCACGAGCCAATGCAGGATATAGCAATCCTAGATCGTATACTAGATCTAGAACAAAAAGTGCAAATCCTAGAGGAAAACCAACAATCCAATATAGTAGAAGATCCTATCCTAGAGTTGGAGATCCCAACCGAGCCAACGCAGGATGTAGCCCAACTACTGGAGTACATACAGGAACTGGAGACAGATCTAGATGTTGCAAATCTGCGAGCCGATATAGCAGAATCGAACCCCAAAGAAGTAGTATGGCCAAGTGTGCTTTTCTGCATCTTTGCTTTATCCTCCGCAACCATAGAATATCGATTGGCAGAAAATAGCAAGCACACAGGGCCCTACAAATTAGAAGAAAAAAAGAGCAAACATATACAGCCCGCCAAATTGGAAGGAAGTAGACCAAACCCACATATACATAGACCACCACCCGACATGGAGTAGGAAATTGCCTATGTAGACCACCACAAACAAAGCAAAAATAGAAAACAAGTAGCATCGCAAAAATAGAAAACAAGTAGCACAGCAAAAATAGAAAACAAATAGCACAGCAAAAATAGAAAACAAATAGCATAGCAAAAATAGAAAACAAGTAGCATCGCAAAAATAGAAAACAAGTAGCACAGCAAAAATAGAAAACGAATAGCATAGCAAAAAAAAAAAAAAAAAAATAGCATTGCAAAAATAGAAAACAAATAGCATAGCAAGAATAGAAAACAGTAGCACCGCAAAAAATAGAAAACAGTAGCATCGCAAAAATAGAAAACAAGTAGCACAGCAAAAATAGAAAACAAATAGCATAGCAAAAATAGAAAACAAATAGCATTGCAAAAATAGAAAACAAATAGCATAGCAAGAATAGAAAACAGTAGCACCGCAAAAAATAGAAAACAGTAGCATCGCAAAAATAGAAAACAGTAGCATCGCAAAAATAGAAAACAGTAGAACCGCAAAAAATAGAAAACAAGTAGCATCGCAAAAATAGAAAACAAGTAGCATAGCAAAAATAGAAAACAGTAGCATCGCAAAAAAATAAATAATAGTAAACAGTAGCATCGCAAAAATAGAAAACGAATAGCAAAGCAAAAGTAGAAAACAAATAGCAAAGCAAAGTAGAAACCAAGTAGCATCGCAAAAATAGAAAACAAATAGGAAAAAGAATGGCACCGCAAAAGATAGGAAAACGAATGGCACGGCAAAATACGAACCATAGCAAACAACGTCCAGCCTACAGGCCACCACCACGAATCTGCAGACAAATACAATCCATAGGCACCACAAAAGAACTACTATCTTTGGCGATTGCTTTCTCCAGGTACGTATGCGTAGTATCGCGTCTCTGGATGTGTAGTATCTTGTCTACCCACATATGTTCGTACCTGTAGAGGCGATACGATACTAGTCCGGACTAGCAAAAAACTAGCAAAGGTCTAGTCCGGACTAGTATCGTATCGCCTCTACAGGTACGAACATGTGTGGGTAGACAAGATACTACACATCCAGAGACACGATACTACGCATACGTACCTGTAGAAACGATACGATACTAGTCCGGACTAGCAAAAAACTGGTCTACATAGGCAATTTCCTACTCCATGTCGGGTGGTGGTCTATGTATATGTGGGTTTGGTCTACTTCCTTCCAATTTGGCGGGCTGTATATGTTTGCTCTTTTTTTCTTCTAATTTGTAGGGCCCTGTGTGCTTGCTATTTTCTGCCAATCGATATTCTATGGTTGCGGAGGATATAGCAAAGATGCAGAAAAGCACACTTGGCCATACTACTTCTTTGGGGTTCGATTCTGCTATATCGGCTCGCAGATTTGCAACATCTAGATCTGTCTCCAGTTCCTGTATGTACTCCAGTAGTTGGGCTACATCCTGCGTTGGCTCGGTTGGGATCTCCAACTCTAGGATAGGATCTTCTACTATATTGGATTGTTGGTTTTCCTCTAGGATTTGCACTTTTTGTTCTAGATCTAGTATACGATCTAGGATTGCTATATCCTGCATTGGCTCGTGGATTTTGGTCTCGGGTTGTATAGTCGGAGCAATGGAAGGCGTTTCCAAACCTTTCTGGATTCGGTAGGCTCTACCTTGTCCTATACCGTAGAGTCGTACTGCCTCTCGAATACCAACCTCTCCCGAAGCAATACTTTGGATCTGGTCTGGCGAAAGAACTGCTTTGTGTGGCATCGTATAGTATCTATATCTATATATGTAGCTGTTTCTCCAACATGTACGTATAGCTAGAGACGATATCCATAGTTGGAGCTGTAGTCGTAGCTTTGCAATAGGATCGTAGCTTTGCAATAGGATCGTAGCTTTGCAGTAGAATCGTAGATCTCGCAGCGCGTATATGTATATGTATTCCCTTTTGGAGAATGGCTATATGTAGGTATATGGCAATATGGATATTCTACGAATGTACAGTTCTTGGGGAAAGTGGCCAATGTTCTATCCTGCACGGGCCTGGAAGGACGCTATGGTGGTGGCGGTGTCTTCGGGTGCGACCCAGGTTTCCTTGGAGGCATATCTTGCATCGCCGAAAAAGGGAGAAGGTATTTTGTGCTATGTAGGTGTGGAAGATGTTGGAATAGAAAGTGTGGGGGAAATCGCTATGCGACTCTCTTGCTCTCGGTCCATTGTATCTTGTGCGAGATGTAGACTTCGAGACTCCTTCGTTGTGCAACGAGGATGGTCTTGTGTTGCCTTGGCCAGATAGTCCAGCATTCCAACGTCTGGCTAGTCTTGGCAGATAGATATGGTGGCAAGTCTGTCCTTCTTCTTGTTTGGTGTGGTTCGAATGTCTCCAAGATAGCAGCGTAGTGGAGCAAGAGACCGTTCCAAGTTTGTTGTGCCAATTGCTTCTAGTTCTCGCTCTAGGAAGAAACCATATGTAGGCATCTCCTCGTCGGTGGTAGGCTCGCCATTGCTATCTGCAGGAAGAAGATGTAGAATAGTTCTTGGACTACCGCGAAAGGTGGTTGTAGAATATAGGAAGCAAATGTACTCGCCTATAGCTAGATCGACTGCTTTGTTGCACTCTGTTCTTTTGGGTGCTGGTACAATAGCAAGGTTGCGTGGGTGTCTACAAAGCTCGTTGTATGCCTCGTTTGCTCTTTGCAATAGGGCTTCTACCAAAGGCTTGTCTGTTGGGTTTGGGGTCTCTTGTATAGATATGGGAATCCATTCGATTTGTTTGTTGTTGGCATAGAACTTTTTCGCCGGTTGGGTTTGGAAGCGAAAGGTTGGTTTGTTTGGGGATAGTTGGACTAGGTAGTATAGTTGGTTGGCCTGCAAGAAGTTGTCCTCGAGTTTGTCGAGTATAGTCGACAGTCCTTTTGTGCTCCATATAGCCATATCCTCTCGTACATCGCACCCTGGCACCTCGACATCTACAAAGATTCTGGCTGTATTGCCATACTGGCTTTTGCATCTTCGGAACCCTAGGATACGAAAGTTGGTGTGGGGAAGAAAGTAGTCTAGTTTGTAGGTTGGCGTTTTCGCGGCCATCTCTATCCTGCATACGATCTTGGCTGCCTTTGCTTCGAAATCTCTCTTTCCAGATAGGAAGCGTTCCATCTTCGCGATCTCTTCTATCCTTTTCGCTCGAAGTGCAACTTGTTCTTCGACAACTCTACGACGCCACAACTCGGCCTTCTTCGCATCTGCAATAGACAACAATCTAGCTAGCCTATGGTGTGTAGATAGCGTGGATATTTCGCGATCTGTGGGTATTTCTTCTAGTGGCCATCGAATCTTTTCTTTCCCTATAGCATGGTTTGTGTGTTTTTCTCGCCATATCCATGCTACTTGGGTGGTTTCTGGAAGCAGTTGGCTTGGTGGAAGGCAGTTGGTGTGTTTCTGCACTGGGTGTTTGCTGGCAGCAAGAATAGTAGAAGTGTTGGCTGCTTTTGTGTAGCAGCGAAGTGGACCTATGTCGATGCCATCGTCTGTGGCCTCTAGAATATCCACACGAAATATTGGGCAGCATCGGAAACCAAACTCGGAAATCGTCCATTGTACTGCTTTCTCCCAGTACTGGTCGTTGTCGCATATGGCTGCTGTAGGAGCTACCCGCACTCCTGCTACCCTCTTCGTCTTGGAATGGGCATACCACACTGCATATATTGTGTGGGACGGCCGATCTGCAAGAATACAACAACGGTCCAGCTCTTGGGCGAGATTCTTCCATTGCCTGGATGGTGGTTGTACTACGAAGAGATCTTGGCCCAAGGTCTGTAGAACCCCCTCTACCAGCTCTTTGCCTATATTGGTAGACAACTCTTCGCCAAGGCGGCATGCATATAGCGAAACTTCGACTCGAGTGCATCCTCTAGCCTGGACATCCGGATGCTGGAATGTTTTGCGAAGATGTTCGTTGGGACAGTCGACATAGTCTGCAAGGTGGCCACCAAAAGGTTCTCGAATCTCTCCTGCTTCGAAATTGGAAACTATCTTGTTGTATATCTTTGCACGAATCGTCTTGCCTGTTGGTGTGGTGCGAAGATACGTGCAAACGTGTTTTCCAACAGAGCCTGTGTTGTCCAAGATGGTTGCTCTGTCGGCTCGCATTGCACTGCCCAGGTCTCCTTGTTCTCGCATGCCTTCGTTTTCCACCAGATGGTCCACAAGGGTTGGGCGATCTAGTACTCCCGAGAAGTCTTGGGTATAGTCTATGCAATAGATTCCGTATCCGCCGATTTCGAGGTGCCTTTCGAATCCTGCAAGTGCATCTTGTAGTTGCTCCATTGGAATTTCCGATACATCTACCTTGGCGACGAAGTAGGCCTCGGGTTCTTTGTCTGGATATAGCTTGCGCCATGCTTGGAGTGCTCGGCTTTCTGTGTCGTTTTCTATTCGGGCTATCGTTGTAGAGACAATACCGGTGGTGGTAGATCGAACTGTGTGGACAATGGCTGCGTGTAGGGATTTGCTCGATAGGGTAGAGTTTTGGATTGCGAGTTGGATTGCTGCAACCACCTGTTTCGCTTTCCCACCTTCTCCTGTGGATAATAGAACCTTTCGGCCTTTGTAGACTACTTCCTCGCGAGATAGATAGCCGAACACGTATACGTCGTCCACGAACGTTGGGAGACCTTCGAGTGGAACCAGGTTGGTTTGGCCTTCGTTTCCAGACAGATAGTCCACATCGGCAATGTCCGAAACGAGGTTGCTATCGTAGGTATTCTCTTGTAGGAGATGGAGGGCTGTGTTCTTTTCCATACGAAGTCCCATGCTTTCGAATGTTGCGTGGATAGCTGCCATGTTGCTGTAGGGTTTGGGGCAATCGGAATGGTTGCCTATATCCCTTGGGCCACCAGTGTTCAACACGAAGTTTCTTGGCAACAAATTGCATCTTTCTTGTTGGGGGTGGCAAGTGTTCGCCAAAATGGTTGCCGAAACGAGGGGTAGCCGAAAAAAAAATGAGGGTCCTATAACGTAAAATACGATAAATGAACTATATAGTAGTATCGTAAATGGCGTGTTTTGGGACACGTTGCATTTTTTTGTTTTGTTTTTTCATCTAATGGACCCCGAACGAAGTGAGGGCTGAACGAAGTGAGGATGTCCGTTAGATGAAAAAACAACAAAAACAATGCAACGTGTCCCAGAACCGCCACTTACTATACTACTGTCCTAGCTTTCCTTTGATAAGATTATTTGAACCGGTTTCTATCTTGAGGAATTCAAAGTCGTCCCTGCTCAGTGAGCCTCGTTTATATTTGCAAGAGTTCGTACGCTTCCTGAAAATCCTGGATTTTTTTCTGGAGAATTCTTGAAAGTCCGTGTCAAACTGAAATCCCAATGATTAAAGAGTGTTTGCCTTAACTGGACATGCCATTGAAAGCAGTTTTAATCATCAATTTGGTGCGAAAATATTCCTGGAAAAACCCTGAAAAAAGTCCAGGAATTTTAAAGATATGAAACTGTACGAGCCCAGATAACGTGCTAACTAACGTGGCTTACGAATTTCACGGTTATGATCGAGCTTACGGATGTAGTTATTAGAAAGGATACTGAAGGCTTCTCATTATTGAGTATAGTTAGTCAGACTACGTCATTAGCATAACCCAGCCACCGTCTATTGGCACACGCCATCTGATTGGCTAGACAGGCGCCGTCTATTTATAAACTCGATTTGATTGGCTAGACAATTGGCAAGCTCACCATCTGATTGGCTAAACAGGCGCCGTCTATTTACAAACTCGCCATTTGATTGGCTAGACAGTTGGCAAACTCGCCATCATTGGCTAGACTGGCGCCGTCTATTTACAAACTCGCCATTTGATTGGCTAGACAATAGGCAAACTCGCCATCTGATTGGCTAGACAGGCGCCGTCTATTTACAAACTCGCCATTTCATTGGCTAGACAATTGGCAAACTCGCCATCTGATTGGCTAAACAGGCGCTTTCTATTGGCAAACTCGCCATCTGATTGTCTAGCCAGGCGCCGTCTATTGGCAAACTCGCCATCTGATTGGCTAGACAATTGGCAAACTCACCATCTGATTGGCTAGACAGGCGCCGTCTATCGATCGATAGTCGACCCTGCTCGCTGCAGACAAAAATCACTTGGAAAATAAATGTTTTCACTGTTTTCTCGATCGCTAAGTTGATAGGACGGTGGCTTGGTTATGCAAACGATTAGACTTCTCGCTTTTGGTTTTTATCAACATTGATAGTTGACTCAGGGCTGCACCCCTTGCCAACTATCTGCCAATAGAAACCCCGCATTTTAATTAGACTACAATGCAATCAAATAAAACTTACAAATAGGTTGCAGAGTGTACCATACAATATTGAATTTATTCTTACGATATTATTTTGTTCGGTTTAACTTGACGTCACTGTCGACATGACGGTGACGTCACCATTCCTCGTTGGCTTTTCAGTAAAGCTAACATCGATCTGACTCGTCTGTTGGAAAAATGTTTCTCATATTCCCCTCTTAATGTAAAGGACTTTGTCGTTAAAACATGATACTGCAAAATAATATTTGTTAGTCAAAACAACAATTTGTATTTACCCATTTGGTGATTTAATTTAAACTCGAAAGGCAATTTTTATGCTTTACGTTGCAACTCTTGTAAGTTTTCCGCAATCCACAATGAAGATTCAATCGAATACGGTCAATCGAACGCACCCTTAATCGGACACTGATTTTTAAGAAACTCAAACGTTTTTTTTATATTGTATATTTAATTGGTGCACATTTGAGACAATTCAGTTTGTAGTTTAGTGTGACTCATATTCTTGTTCGAGGATTATATTCTTGGAAATCACATTAAAGTATACTGTACAAAGTGTGCGAGCTTGTTTTGTTTTGTGTATCTGTGCCAATCTCCTTTGCAGGCAACCTCTAATATCAGGATTTCCCAATCTTGAAGAGTAGAGCGGCCTCAGTGGAAGAGGCTAAAGTTGACTGACCCAGCGAGCAGAACCTTCTTCCCGCTAAAAGAGAAGGAAGAAAAGAAGGCTGCTGAAATCCTGTCAAGTTCTAACCGGAGTATCAGTCCCTCTCCCCCTTCCTTTTCATTACCCCTAAGGAAGGAAGGAAGGAAGGGAAAGAGGGCCTGACACAATTGTTTGCATGGCCGCTTTCCGCCTCCCGCGCCATTTTAATAAATAAATACAGACATGTGATTGACTTTTTTGTCTAATTTGTTTGATATTAATTAAACTCCAGAAATGTGATTGCATCAAATGTCATGTTTGAATGCAACATCCTGTTTCTTTTGTTTTTTCTGACCAATGAAGGAAAATTCCAGAATATGACCTTTCAGCAAGCGCCCATGCAAAGAATTGTGTCAGGCCAACCTTTCCCTTCCTTCCTTAGGGGGGAGGGGTGGTGAAAAGGAAGGGAGAGAGGGACTGATACTTGGGTTAGTCAAGTTCATATTGAGCATACGCGAACATTGCTTGGATACAATTTCGAGTCGTTTTTAAGACAGTGCATGGGCTCGGACTTGACCATCACTGTTTCTAAATAAAATCTAAGTGCACTGTAAAAACCGGTTTTACGACGGTAAACCAGACTGACTAGGTTTCGACTCGCGCATGCTAAATATAGATTTGACAGGAGGGAGAAGGCTCTATACTCGGAGTAATATAACAATATAACTCGCAAAGGAATTGCTTAACAAAAGTACACTGAGAATATCGTGAATAGTGAACTAAAAGAAAATAGAGTTCTCAAATGAGTAACATCTGGTCGTCTTGGACTATTTAACAAATAGAAGATGTAATATATAAAAAACGAGAGCTAGTGTTTTACAAGGGTATCCAAACACGAAAAAGATGAGAGCACGAGGCCGCTTCGGCCGAACCCCCCGGCCCCCCGGCCGAACCCCCCGGCCCCCCGGCCGAACCCCCCCTGAACCCCCCGCAAAGCCAGAACAAGAACCCTTAGACTTGTTCCAAGTAGAACTCGCTGAGTGGGTCAAAAATCGAGCGCGAGAATCGAAGGGAGAGGCGAGTTCGACCTTCGTGCGGGGGGCTAAGAAGGACTTTGAGAAAGTCTAACCTAAAGAACCCTCAATCGACCACTTTAATAATTATCTTGGTTTCTAAGTTGGTTGAAAGGACCGAGAAAAAAAAAGTGAGAAGCCTTGTGAACAGTAATTCTATGCAACAATGTACTAGACAAACTAATACTTCCTAATGTTATGAAAATATATATAATTGTTATTACGTACAATGAGAAAACCCCTCGGACTGCGACCAAGGTAAACAAACTATTATTTAATGCACTCGGTTCTACTCGTGATTCACAGCTCCTCAAGGTCTTGAGTGCATTTTATTAGGCCTACTCTGGGTCCTTAGGTCGCCTTATGTCGCCTTATGTCGCCCAATGTCGCCTTATGTCGCCCAATGTCGCCTTATATCGCCCAATGTCGCCTTACGTCGCCCTATATTGGCTTATGATATAATATGAAATTACACATTTAGCTTAAATAACTGGTTATTATAAAACTATATTTAGACTGTAAGTGTTTTTGTTTTTAATAATTATTAATGAATACAAATTTATGTATCTCTACACCTACATTGTATATCAGTTGTAGTGACTAAACGTTACCACCCCCCGCCCCCCACCCCCGAGGTCCCACTGCCCTTACGTACCTTACCCCAGTAAATTTCACATTTGCTCTTCATAGTTGAGAACCCCATAAGGTACACATTTGCCTATACAACCGACTAAAAAGAACTGCAACTAATTATGTTAATGTATCTATACACAGCTAATAATAACCTAAACAAGGATCTGTACCATAAAAGGGATTTGCTCTACCTCTTTCACACTTGAAAAAAATAGGTACCCGAGGGATTGGTATTGGGAAAGGTATTGGGATGATTGGAAGTGTATTGTCATGGTTGTGTTCATTATAGGTAGGGTTATTGGATGCTAGGGTATTCTCAGACAGGTTTAGTACAATGTACATAAGATGACATGCAGGACAATTAAAGGAAGGGCTAGCTGCACTAGGTAACTGTTTCACTGAGCAGGTTGTGAACATAAATAACAATAAATTAGTAATATGCACATTCAAATCCCGTATAGTTGTTCGCTGACAGCATCAGAGAAATCCTCGCTTTGTGATTGGATTACGCGTGCCATACGGAATTCTCAATCTGTGTTGGCCTATTATTTTACTGCAATATAATGGAGATGTGAACGAACAAGAATTGATCCAAAAAGGTCCCTTGGGATTGCTAACGCTTTTCTTCAACTCTCTTGCATTGTCCAGTGCACAAGTTCATTAGACTCCAAAATTAAGCTGTACATAAAGTTATTTTTAGCATGGATAATCAACTTTCCTCTGTATTTGCTACCCATGTTGTAGTTCAGTGCCCTTTAGTACTTACATAATCATACTTTTATGAATAGTGAACATATCAAGGTAATTATTATAATTTATCCAACATGTCTGCCAAAATCCCCCTTGCTCATTATTTATCACTAGTTGAAGTTTATAACACACACATCTCTATACCTCAAGTTAAAATGAATGAAAGCCAGGAATTTTATAACATAATAGGAATAGCTAGGAGTAGGAGACAAAAAACTGATAAAATCTTGAATAAATTGACAATGACATGTCGACTGCAGTATACTGTATGTAGAAATATGCATCTACCTGAAATTGACCGGTTGCATCCAAATCGATGATGGCTTCATTTTTGGGGCCCTAGACCTTTTGCAACTTGCGTTTAGAACTTCGTGCTTTTACGTGAAGTAAATGGTTCCAGTACAACTACATGTACAGTAGACTATCCGCTGGTCAAGAAAGCCGTGGGCAACTTTGAAAAAGCCTAGGTACTTCATATATGGTCTATTATTGCGTCTTCTTTATATAAAACAGTCTTGCACTATATAGAAGACATATAATAGACCATATATGAAGTACCTACCATTTTAGTGGAACTGGTTTATAAAGCAAAGTGATGGCTTACCAAGATCAAATGTTTACGTGGAATTTGTACGACTTATGGAGGCGTTGGGAATTTGTACGACTTTTGCACAAACGTTTCTGGTATTTTCCATGACACAAATGAAGGTAACAATTCCAACTTCTTTGTGTGAACTTGTTATGTCATTTGCTCTTATTTTAAATTTGTAAATCCGTGTCTGTTTAAAGTTAAGACTTAAGCTTAAGTGTAAACAAAGCCAACGCATCTTTTCTTAATTTTACAAGATATAAGAAGCTTAAATATATAAATAAAGCTACATTGTATAAATTTGTGTCTTTGGCTTTTGGCTTTGAAACCTATCTAAACTCAAATTCATAAGTGTTTTTTATCGGTACATAATATTAAGTTATTACAACAATAAATGCATGCATTCAGAGTACTCAACTCTCAAGCTTTATTTTTGTCTCGAAATCAAATAAAGTAACTTATTATTAAAGAAGCTTAAGACTTAATATTCATATACAATTATTATTTAAGTTGTTATTCCACACCTGCCCACCCCTGTTCCAACTGTGTGGTCAGCTATACAAATGCCCCATGTTTGTGATTGGTTCATTGATGTTTTCTGGTTTTATGACACTCAGCTGAAAACTGCTCTAAAACCAAAACCAACTTAATTATTTTTTAGAGCAGTTTTCAATTGAGTGTCATAAAACTAAAGTCAAAGTACTTACAGAGCCAATCACAGGAGCAAGTGAAAATGCAATGAGCCAATCAGGAAATGAAGTAATTCATGATTGGTTTAACTTTCAAGAACCAGCCATGAGGAAAAGTAAATGCAATCGTGGATAACTCTCACTAGACGGCGTGATTGCATTTGGTTTTAGTTTAGAACTTGATTGGCTGATAATTAATTACAAAACATTTCTCACATCCAATAGCAAATATAAGCAAACGTAAAACCAAACCAATTACTTATTGTTTTCGACACTCAATCGAAAACAGCTCTATTAAAGAGCCATTCATGGGGGCATTTAAACTAAAAATAAATGAGTCACTAACCCAATTGGTCAATATTAAAACATTTGAAATTTAATATCTCAAATTTGCTCATTAGTTTATGTGTTATACATGTAGTCAATATGTACTTGTTCATGTTTATTTTATTTAAATTTTATATGGAAAACATGCATACTGGCATTTTTGATTAAAATTAATCTTTCCACTTGAAATGCTTTCAATCAAAAACTCACAAGTAGTAGTAGTATTTTAGATATACAGTACAATGTATGGTCAATGAATGTCACCTTATGTATGTGACATGGTAAAAGCCACACTGTCACCTTACATTGCCTTCTATCACCAAATGTCGCCTTGTATTGCCTAATGTCGCCTTATAATGCCCAATGTCGCCTTATAACGCCCAGTGTCGCCTATTATTTCATTGTTTTTAAATAAAAAATGCTTATGTCGCCTTAAGTCGCTCAATGTCGCACTTCATCGCGGCGACCTAAGGACCCAGAGTAGGCCTTTTATTATTGAACATGGAGAGCCAATAACTTCTCGCTGGCCGGTATTTAACAACGCAAAGAGTTATTTTTGTTGTCACCACCTAGCCGACGAAGCTCTATCGGTTCTTTTCGGCTGGGAGCCACCTGACCGCTGTGGCTTACCCAGAATTTTGACTTGTTTAACATAAACATGAAAGCCTTACGAAAGACTTTACTCCTGTAAAAATATATCAGTGGATTGGTGGCGGAATTCGACAAACTTGCAGTTACTGTCCAGATATACTCTGATCCGTAGTTTATGTCGGGTTTCAGAACAATCCTAACGACGAACGGGGCCCAGAAGAGAGTAAATATACCAATGACGAGGGCAACTGTTTTCGCTAACCGTTTCTCCGTCTCGTGAGAGGCGTCGCTGGACGTACCGAGTTGAACCCTTTGAAAATATTGTCTCCTAACTGTCCCGAACGTCAGAGCGTAGCAGATTATAACCACCATATAAAGCATTCCCATTGAGATCATCGTGAAGTTAACGTAAGCTTCCTTGTCTTCGATAAATGCATCCAGGCAAGGAACTACCCAGCAGTACACCCACGTGAACAAGAGCACTGTCTTTAGTCTTGGTGGTGTAACGAGGGTTTTATAAGTCATTGGTTTCACTATCGCAAGACACCGCTCGATGCTCATGAATGCAAGGGTCATTATCGATATAGCACAGGAAAGGTTGCCGATCATGCGTGCGGCGTACTCGACCTTCACGAGGCATGATCCATGGAGTTTCCCGATGAGTATGGCCACCAGGGACGGCTGGACGCTCAAGGTGACAAGCAAATCTGCTGCTGATAAGTTCAGAATACAGTAGCTCGATAGAGTATGCAGTCTTGGTGTCGATATGATTGTTAAGCACACCGTTAGGTTGCCAATACTGCCGACGATGCACGAGAAGAGATTCATTAATATCATGGCAATAGTTTCGCCATTATCAAGCAAACAACGATGTGAACCTATTTTGATGTCAGAAAACATGGCAATGAAGAATTGTGAACTTTGTTGTCTTTGAGGAACTTAAGAAGAATAAATAATTAAAATTCTTACATCTTCGAACAAGTGTATGGCTTTTCTTGTTTAAGAAACGGTAAAGTTATAGGAAGGATATGAGCCGCCAATATCCAAGGCATGCATGATATGTCCAAGGCTTCACAAGTAAGATGTTATGTTATCCAGTATTCAAACAAAAGGGCGCCGGAGGTTTCCGAAGAGAATCAGAGTCGACAGTTCAAGTCTTGCCGCGACCGGTTACCTGCTCGTTCAGTATCACATATACATTTATTCGTCGTAGAATTAAGGATGCACTTCTTCTTACTGGTCAGGTCCAAACCGCTAAGAGTCAAAGGATCTCTGATCAACCTCACACATTGACATCATTCAAATAAACATTGTAAATAGGAATAATTCGAACCTCGAACTTGCAAATGAATGTTGCTAGAGCTACAGCTGTTTTCTGACCTTGGATTTGCCAAAGTTCATTTTTCAGTTCACATTTCAGTTTACACCGCATTCGATACACTGATTTTCACTGTGTTAGTCGAGCATTAGTTATGATCATCTGTACATTGTTAAACCGAATGTTACTAATAAACTATACAACTAACAAGAGTTCGTCTCCACTGAAAGAATAACCTTGGCTTTATTTACTTATCCTAAGGCATCGCTGTCCGCATCGATTCTATTTTTGATTTCTTGAACGTATCGGTGTGAAGGCCCTTAGTAAAATGTAATGCCAATCCAGCAATAAGCTTATTTTGCCAGCTGTGTTGGATCAGTTTAAATACGCATCAACAAAGGTTTCACAAGCTAATTCTTTAAAAAAATGACAAGTTAAAATTAGGCTGGCAACCTCGTTTCGTGGGTGTTGATACAGATGCTAGTGTTAGGCATTTATTTCCGGTTGATTTCAATGTGTATTAGTTTCTGGGAAGTGAGCGGAAATTTGCACTGTAAGCCGAAGATTAAAAGCAGAGCAGGTGTGTGTTCTTTCAGAAATGAATGAAAATGTAACCGTCTTGCATACTTCTCTCTTCAAATAAACGCCTTCTTTGAAAGTGTTGATAGGTTAGGCTCTCTCGTTTGAATATACGCATGCGCACAATGTAGGTGCTACCTCATTCTCGACCTCATGCGATTCTTCTTACTGCACATGCTCGAAGTGGAGAAGACTCTGGGGTCGAGAATGGTGCTACCTAATATATGTAGATACCACACACAACTAGACAAACCCCAATAACGCCGATAGAACGAATACCTTGATTGGTTAAACATATTAATCAATAAAAAAAATCATTTTCGTTTTCCTCACAAATGACCTCATCAACAGATTTCTAAATTTTTACCGTCATCCGAGGAAATTAAGAGACAGTATTATTTGCTTACAAACGAATACCCTAAAGTTTAGAAGAATTAATTATTTAGACATGTATTCGGAATTGCTTTGTATAGACATATATTATTAGGTTAAACAAGCCATGGTTCTTTCCATGGCAAGCTATGCCTAAAATGGATAACGAATTGCTGTAAAAACTGACTAGTGCGTCGGCAGGCAAGATAAACACTAGTATTATCAACTAAAACGGGGTATAGCCAGAAATCTAAGGTCTTTTAAATGGCATTTCCTGTATTATGAGAGTAAGAAACACACTCGCACTTTCTTTTTCTCTTTTCTTTTATTTATTCTATTTATTTCTTGCTTGGGAGGGGGGAGGGGTTTTCGTGTAAACGTCGATGAAGGTAACAGCCGTGGGAAGCGAGTAGCAGCTGACGTTTAGAGCGTTAGCCTTCTTTCGCTATCGTTTCAATGGCAGAAAACAATGACTTGTAAATTACGAGTGTAAAACTTTATTGGATTGGACCCTGTTTTCACCTACAATCGATTGTCGATCTTTCTAAAACAGCGCTTTGAAGTGTGTTTGCCATGGAGGAAAACCTTTCCCATGGGATCACGAGCGCAAATCTTTGGTTATTGAAAGTGATATATCAGCACGTGACTGTTTTCAGTAAAACCTCTCCCATGGGATCACGAGCGCAAATCTTTGGTTATTGAAGTGATATATCAGCACGTGACTGATTCCTGCAAAAGTACACACGTGCACGGCGAAGTTTTCGTAAAAAAAAAGAACCAATATAATTGAAACAATACATTTATGTGTTTACAACATTCGCGTGAGTGTTGTATCGGCCTATACAATCTCGAGCCTCCCTTTTCTAAACCATTAATATTCAATTAATGCGAGAACCAATCTGGTGCGATAGATGACCTCTATTAACGACAACGCAAAACTCTTGCTTATCGAACTCGAACACTTATAGAATTACATTACGTCACCAGTTCTATAAGTGTTCCAGTTGAATATCCTAGTGTTATAAGTGTTTCAGTTGAATAACCTAGAGTGTTGTAAGTGTTCCAGTTCAATAATCAAGAGTGTTGTAAGTGTTCTAGTTCAGTAGGCACTCATCATCCCCGCACTAATCAGCCCGCAACCCCTGAAATATTCAAACCAACTCCCAACTTTTAGCCTTCAAATGTAAAAAACAAATTATGTAATTAAATTAAATAAAATTATTCATTATTTGATTTACATAGAGGACTCAGTTTACCTAGCTCTATTATTTTTAACCTTTCAGTATATGTAGCCAGTAGTTACGACTCCCAAGTTTTAATGGCCGGGTATTCTAATGTTACGCCTTCATTTGAGTAGATTGTCATTAGTGCGCAGGTATTGTCGTCAATGCCATATCAGTTTTGGCGAGTAGGAGAGAGTGAGGTAGACTATCGAATGCTTTCGATAACTCCATGTATATAACTGCTGAATTTTTCTCCAGTCTTCGACTAGACTAGAATTTTTCTCCAGTCTTCGACTAGCCTGCTGCGTTTGTATTAGTTAGCACCCTGATATATAAATTATTAATGAATTTTACAGAAAAGATTGGGTCACTCTCTTGAGACGAATTTAACTTTTACTAATTAGATATTCAGAATGACCGGGTTTTCATTCGAATATAGACGCAGTTTTGGACAGCCGTTGGTCTTCGCGGTTCCGGAAAACGTGTAACTAAGTAGAAGTTATTTATTATTTATCTATGACGTAATGTAATGCGCGTATGAACATATTCACATGTAATGCGCGCAATATAAATTAAATATTATTATTATTATTATCGAGAGCGACGAAACGAAAGAGGCAAGGTTAGGATACGTACACGTATTTTGGCCAGAGAGGGAGAAGGATTACCGCATTGCATAACGGGACCTAAACTTGCAACAGTATGAAAATATTACAAATTTAAAAAGGTGTGTACTTTATTTATAAGTAAACGATTCAGTGTTTTTATATATGTGTTGTTTCGTCGTTCGATAATAAGTAAAATGAGCCGAAAACTGTTGTTATTTATTTAACCAATTCCAACCCGGCATGTCATCACTTCGAGAAAATAGCGTGATATCTCGCACCAACGAGCACACACGCTTCGCTGGCTTTCTGGTGAAAGACGGGGCCCGAAAACATCCATCAAAATAGAGCCAGCTGTAAAACGTATTATTTTTATCTCTATCACATCAGTTAGTCGTTGCCACTGTATATATAAACAAATTACTTAAGATTGATTCCCGAGAAATTTATTTCACAAATAAATGATGGTCTCCATGTTCTGAAATTATGTAAGCTCGAGGTCTTGAAAAACACGAGACACGAGTGGAATGCGAGTGCAGCTTTTCAAGACCGATTGAAAGTGCATATTTTGTAAAAGGACACAGGAGAACCATTTTCTAATTGTTTTATAATATAAAAATCTCGAGCGTATATAATATAAAATTCTCGAGCGTGTGTTATAAGAAAATCAAGCACACTAAGCTCAAACATGGCATGGTTTATTCAGCAATTCTGTTAAACACTCTAAATTCGCTAACTTTGTCATTTTTCAATGAAATACCATAGAACTCGGTAATTAGCCAGCAATCATATGTATCAACATTTTAAGTTAGGTATTCTGGTGTTTTGGTGGTCACGTGACCTTAAGGCTGATAAAACAAAGAACGCAAAATGGGCCGGTCACAGTGGATTTTTAAAGTAACGATTTCTGGCTTATCTGATTACACTTCTGGTTGTCTTTAAAGCTCTGTCTGGAATGGTTGATATTTTGCCATTGTAGTTGAGAAAATTGGGGAAAACTGGTTCCATGTGACCTGTTCTTTTCTCTATTTTCGCCTTAACAATCTATAAGGGTCAACCATTCCAAACAGATCTTTAGAAACAACCAGAAGTGTAATCAGATAAGCAAGAAACCGTTACTTTAAAAATGCAGTATGACCGGCCCATTTTGAGATGCAATTTCCAGATTTCGTAATCACGTGGTTGGTCACGTGATAGACATTTTACAACAAAATATGTACGAACGACTCAGAATGCTGAGATTATATTAGTGATATCCGCTTGAGCAGCCAATGAAATCTCGCGTAATATATATTATAATGCGAAATATAATCGTTTCAATATTTCCACAGTAACGAAAGGGCTTCAATCATGCAACTCAAAAAGCGAGAGGGGGGGGGGGGGGGGGTGATGGTTCATAGACTTTGTTTTTATGTTTCCTTTCAATGCGAGTATAAATAAGAACACCACTAGCGAACAGGCGCAGTTCATGTCAGATGCGATTCAGCTAGCTTCGCAGTCTCTTCTCCACGACCATGGCCCAATTACAAGTCCCACGTGCAGCCCAAGGTGATGCAGTCGAAGAGCAGCGTCCTCTTTTGGATAGAGTCGTTGCTGCACAAGAACTCCTGCCTCCGTCCCTCGTCCTGACCGCCAGCTCAGCTTGAGGTTTTAATCTTTATTTCGTATTTATTCCCTTATTTATCTTCCCTTTTCCCCTCGGTTCCCTGCCTTTTTCTACTTCCCTTTCCCTCCTAGTTCGGTTTTGTGTGCACGTTGGACTGAGTAGCCAAGGGCTGAGTAGCCAGTTATAGTTAATTTGTACGTGCTTGGCCTCACAAATACGGATTTGTGCAGTTGCTGGATAATTCCCTTTCTCTCCCTGTACGGTTTTGTATGCACGTTGGGCTGAGTAGCCAGAGCTGAGCAGCCAGTTATAGTTAATTTGTACGTGCTTGGCCTCACAAATACGGATTTGTGCAGTTGCTGGATAATCCCTTAATCTCTCTACGTGTACGGCTTTGTATGCACGTTGGGCTGAGTAGCCAGGGCTGAGTAGCCAGGGCTGAGTAGCCAGGGCAGAGCAACCAGTTATAGTTATTTTGTACGTGCTTGGCCTCACCAATACGGATTTGTGAAGCTGCTGGATAATTCCCTTTCTCTCCCTGTACGGTTTTATATGCACGTTGGGCTGAGTAGCCAGGGCTGAGCAGCCAGTTATAGTTAATTTGTATGTACCTGGCCTCTCGAATACGAATTTGTGCTTGTATAGCCAGTTATAGTTGTTTTATATGCGTTTTGTTGCCTTCAGTGGATTGTTATGGGTTTCTATAACCAGATTTCGTTCGTTCTACGCGGGTCATCTAGGGCGTGTTTTGCCTGATTGAAAACACGGATTTGAGTAATGGCTTAATTATTTACCCGCGGTCGGTCCCGGTGCCTTGCTTATTGCGCGCTTCTTTAGCCGTTTCTAGTTGATTGTTATTTGGTACTCTCAGTCTTATGCGTTTTATGCGAATTGATTCAGACGTGCCCTCCTTGTGGTTAGCACCAGGTTTTGGACTGGAAAATATATTTATATTTGGTTTCTGCACGGCATCTGCAGGTTTTGTAGTTGTTTATCGCACTTTCATGGTATCACATTGTGCATTTGGGACTCGAATTTTATTCAGTTGTCATCTGGTTTGTTTGTTTTTGAAGCATTTTCTGCCCTCATATTCCTTATTTGTTTATGTTATTTCATGCGTTATACGATTGCCTGGCTTTCAGTTATCGTTTTTAGTTGTTTAACCCTTTTATTGCCATACCTGTCATATTTGTTTGCATGCATGGTCTAATTATCTGCTTCCCCTTGTCCGTTACGCTGGCATTTAGCGCTTTCATTATAGTGATATTGTTTGCCTCAGTTGTTTACTCGGTCGGCTCCATTGTTCCTTTCTGCTCCGTTGACCCCTTTATTCTCCGCCCTATGGCAGCCTGAAAGGGATACTAATTCCCTAGTCGGATTACTGACGCTCAGGCTGTCATCCCCTGGGTCCTCCCGCGCGTTTAGGCGGTATAGCATTCATTTATTATATTTTCCATTCCCCTATAGCCCTTTCTGAGTTACTGGTTTGTTTCATTTCTGACCCACGGGATCGCAGCTCAGTTGCACAAGTATTTATACTTTTGTCTACTATTTCTATTTTATACGCTTGGTTTGGACATCTCTAATGGATACCTGTTCCAGCCGTCTACACCACAAGGGAGGGTAGTCAACAGTCATCTCACGGGTTCCGATATGCAATCTCGGTTGCGATTGTATTTGAAAGAAGCGGGAGTCGACGAAGGTGAAACTTTGCACAGTTTCAGAGCTGGCGCAGCTATCACACTAATCTGATCAGGGAGTCAGCTAGTCGACACAATGAGTCATGTTGGTTGGCGCAACGCACTGACTGCCTCTGAATATTTAAGCTCGCTCAAGTGCTACGTCCTGGAGGCCCCTCCTATTTACTAATTGTCGGCTGATGATTCCCTCACTCGTTCGTCCACTTCCTGCTACTCAGACTTTAAACAGTTTAAGGCACTTCCCTTCGCGACCTGGTATCTTAAGTTTGTATCTCAAGAATATTTCAGAAATTCGATTTTACGGATATCATTTGGCATCGTATTCCCATCGTATCGATTCACAAACACTGTATTTCGCGCCATGTTTGCACCCTTTTCAAAATGTCGGAATTTACCGCGAACTGGTCTATTACTCTGGTTTGGTTTTACGGCACTCGGCCGAAAACTAATTTTACGCAAGAAATGCAATAATTAACGAGTGTCGTAAATGACCACAACGAACGTTATCTCGCACAAACGGCTGGTATTCCAGCCTAATGAACGTCAGTTATGGCTTTTCATTGTATCGGGTACCGACGATAACATCAAATTATATTCTTTGAAAAACATTCAAAACAACAACAACAAAAATAAGCTTCGTGTAGATAGATAGATAACACTTTATTTAAAGAGGGTGCACAATTACAGTAAATACCGTATTCTCCCTTGTGGCCCTAACAAAAAGGATGGAAAATAACAAAAATACAAAGATCACCCTAAAAAAGTTTGAAAGCGAAAGCGATATATGAAAAAATATAAATATATATCCTAATTTACTTAGTTCGCGAAATATATATCCTAGACCATTAATAAGTTTTACTAACACGAACGTTATCAGGAGTGTACTTAGACATTGAAAATTGGAAGTACAGTTTCTTAAGTGAAATTATTGATTTACAATCTTTAATATCATTCGGTAGAGTGTTCCACATGTTAATAACTGAATAGCAAAATGTTCTGCAGAGACTGTTTGTGCGTGGGACAGGAAGTCTATACTTAGTATCAGATCTGGTATTGTACACAGAAGTAAATTTAAAAGACGATAGCTTGTTAATAAGATAATCAGGCGCCCATTTGTCTTGAATTCTTTTCAAAAGAGAAAGACGATTAGCGATACAAAGCTTATCGACAGGTTGCTAATTCAGTTCATTAAATAAAACAAGAGATCTAGTGTCCATTGGAGCATCGAGGATGGTGCGAGCACAGCGTTTCTGAATTCTGAAGAGATCATCTACATGTAGGTGGCATACTCCACAATTTCTCCATATTGTTGAGCAGTAGTTAAGCAACGGTTTGATGTTTGCGTTGTAGAGTAGGATGCGGTACTTGACTGGTAGATGACGCTTTATGCGACACAGCACAGCTATCCTCTGGATGAGCTTTTTCCTTAGCATTTCGACGTGACAGGCCCAGGTCAGGTGAAAATCGATAAGCACTCCAAGAAGGCGTTCTTTTTCTACTTGTTCGAGGCGTTTACCACCGAGATGTAAATTCAGCGAAGTGTCGTTAGCACGATATGTTTTCTGATGGTTGGCAATTAACATACACTTGGTCTTAAGTGGGTGTGCAACCATGCCATTATCACAAGTCCATTTAACAGTTGTTTCAAGATCAGATTGAAGTTTTTCATTGACGACTGTAATAGTTGATGCTGAGGCATAGAAAGTTGAATCGTCAGCGTATAGGGCAGAGCTGTTAGACCAGTGCAAAGGAAGATCATTGATAAAAAGAATAAATAGGACGGGACAAGAATGGAGCAAGGGGTACACCGGATTTGATCAGCAATGGATAAGAGAGAGTCTGATTGATACATACTCTCTGACGCCTGTTTGACAAGTAGCTCTTGAACCAACCTATCGAGTGCGATGAGAGACCATATACATGGAGTTTGTTAAGCAGTAAGTCGTGATTAATAACGTCAAATGCCTTGCGAAAATCAAGGAAAACCGCGCCTGTGAATAGTCCTTTGTCAATGGCTTCAAGCCACTCATCTGTCATCTTGATTAGAATGGTTTCACAAGAGTGGAGAGGGCGGAATCCGGACTGAGTAGAGTTGATCAGGCGGTAAGATCGTAGGTACTGCATTAAATGGGTACACACGTGCCTTTCAAGGATCTTGGATATAATAGGAAGGATAGATATTGGTCGGTAGTTGTTCATATCGGTTTTAGCACCATTTTTGTAGACTGGAGTGACTCTAGCACACTTGAGTTGGTCATGAACGATTTCGCTAGACAGGCTGCAATTTAATACTTTAGATAGACTAGCAGACACCTTTGGAGCAATAAGCTTCAGAAGAGAAGAGCTAATTAATGCCATCTAATCCTGTGGCAACGTTGATAGGGAGGGACTTAATTAGTTTGAATACAGACTCTTCAGTGAAGGGTGGAATGATGAACGTAGCATCTGAAGGCTTCCTAGAATTGACAAAGTCCTTTATGATTTGTTGGTCCTGGCAAGTATTGACGTCATGATTAATGATTGAAGAAACGATAGAAGTAAAATGCTTGTTAAAAGTGTTCGAGACCTCGTTTGGATCAGAAATTTCGTTGTGAGAACCGTTATCAATTAGGACGCAGTCACTCTTCCCCTTTTGTTTACCAGTCGGGTAAAGTCTTTTAAGGGTTTTCCACAGTAACCGAGAACTCCCTTTGTTCTCTTCTATCTCTCTTTTGATAAATCGAGATTTTTCTTTTTCCACCAAATGGACGACTTTAGTTCGAGCAGCCTTGTAGGCTTCTTTCATGGCTGCGCCTGAATCGGCTCGTTTCTTTAGATGGTCGCGTTCTTTAATAGCACTGAGTATTTCGTTAGTGAGCTTCATAGCTTCACAGCTTCCACAATATAGCGATTCAGATCCAACTCACTATATTAATTATAACAGTCAGAACAGTTTTATCACATTAATTAATATTATATTTTCAAATAATTAATTTCATTTATTCTCATTATTATAATTATTTTTTATAATATAATATAATATAAGTTAGAAAACTGATCATATTAACATAATATTAACCTAGGGACTAACTAAGAAAACCAATCGGTTAATTTAGCCCCTAGGACGCACAAATTTCTTCCAGATTGAAAATTTAATTCATAATGTAAGTTTGTATAGATTGTATTATTGTAAAATTAAGTATGTATAGTGTGTGAATAAAAAGATGATGATGATGATGATGATGATGATGAGCCATTCAGGTTTAATTTGTGTCTTAACTTGTTTCTTCTTCAAAGGTGCATGTTTGTCAATCACTTCTAGTACCAGCCCTTTCCATGTGTGAAGCATTTCATCAGGATCGTTGTCAAAGTGTCAAGAATACTCCAGGGAATGTTGTCCAGATCACGCATTAGCTCATCATTGTTTATTCTATTAAATGGTCTGTAGCTGCATGATGGTTATAGGCTTCGACTTCTTGGTTTTCAAGTTTGCATTTTGTTTACGTACAAGAATTGTTGGATAGTGATCACTTAGACCAAAGCAAGGGACCATACAACTTAATACGTGTTCCGGGTGAGTTGTGTAATGGTGGTCAATTAATTATAAAGTGTTAGTAGTTTCAGTGATACGGGTAGGAGAAGAGACTAGTTGTTGGAAACCCAAATTCTCCAACATTCTGGGTAGCCCTCTGGAGATATTTTGCTGTTTCATTAATTCAATGTTTAAATCTCCAAGAACATGAACTTCACGATTGGTGCCGAGTATATCATTGATACCGCTCAATGTTCATGATGGCGTGTGAAGGTGTGTCAGGAGGTCGATAAATACACACAAGAAAAATGGGAGCACACCGTCGTTGATAAAATTCGATGCAAAGGTCTTCGAAATCTTGATCACCATGCTCGAGATCATTTCGCCTTTTAGAAGTGCCAGAGTTATTAACGTAAATGAGTATCCCGCCCCGAATATCTTTACCATTTTGGCCGCAATTTTTACTAAATAAATCGTAGCCAGGTACTCTGAGCTCGCTGTCAAGCCATTCTTCGTTGAGCCATGTTTCAGTTAAGGCCAGAATACAATAGCTCTTGATTGTAGAAGCAGTTTAATTTGATCCAGTTTGTTGCCGAGAGATTGGATATTCAGCTGCATTATCTTAAAACCTTTACTTTGCAAGGAGAAATTGACAGAGGGATCGATCAACTTGTTCATCTGATCTGTTTCAACAGAGCCGTAGTATGAGTTGATAGGCCCCGGGTTGACAGAGATGTCACCAGACAGTATAATACAAAGAAAGATATGGAAATTTGTACAATTGAAGCCCAAGCCATAACGGTAGCGTGGTTGGAAGTTACGTTTTCGTACAACCAAATCTTGAGTGAAGCACCAAGAATAGCAATCTTTACTTGGTAAATTAGCTAGTCCTGAATAATTAGTGAATTCCGCTTCTGAACGATTTTGGTGAGGGCTAAGATGTGTTCCATGTAGGAGAAGAGAGAGTACTGTAATGGAAGCCAGTACAAGTAGTCTGAACACCATATTGTCTAATATACCTTGCCGCTACGCCTCATCCCAGAGAGTTGACGCCCAGGCGTGCGCAAGTCGTAGTCTGAGGTTAACTTCTAGTTTTTCGAATCTAAGTCCTCTAAGTCCTGGTACCAGAGGCTTTCGAGAACGGTGCCGCGAAGCGGCAATCAGCGAGCCGCGAAGCAGTGAGAAGGAAAGAGAGAAGAAAGCCTCTGGTAGCCCGCGACCGTTTCTCACTATCATGCTAACGATAGATCAATTAACGAGGAACCAATCACAATACACTAGACAATAGCCAATCAGAGAACGCTATAAGGTAATTAAATATTCCTCCAATCAGGAGGAAGGGACATATCTTGTTCCTAGTTCAAATCTATTGGCGCGGTACGATAAGTCAACGGTCGCGGCTACCAGAGGTTTTCTTCTCTCTTCCCTTCTCACCGCTTCGCGGCTCCGTTCTCTTCTATCCGACGGAAGAAAGCCTCTGGGACCAGGGTACGTAATTCCCCATATCATCAACATTCGATCGGCTATTGGTATTATGAATTTATTATGAAGTGCTCGGGTAAATAATTAACACAATGTAGTACTCAAATAGTATAACGATTCTTTCAGATGGATGTATTTTCGTGTCAGCGGTATTCTGTTGAAGCACTGTTTTGAAAACAACAAATAATATTGCTCCAGAAGAACTCACGAAACTTTTGAAATGTAGGAAGTCGCGGTATAACCTAAAGCGCAATCATACACTAGATCTCCACCCCCGGAGGCGATATGAAGGGTATCGCTCGACTCATCGCTGCTACTCAAGTCGATTCCCACGGCGGTTAGCATACCATCACCGACGTTTAGTCCATAAAGTCGATGAAGGTTTGACAAACATTTGAGTTATTTTTCTACTCGTGCACATTTACCAACTATCGATCAATGCGCGGTAGTGGCTTGTGGATACTTTATATAATGATAATATTTCACAGATGCAAGCTTCTAAGCTACTTCTACCATTAATGATTCCTGAAAAAAGTAGAAATAGAGTGTTTGAAAAGATGATACATAGCTTACATTTTTAATTAATATAATAAATGCACTTTTATTCAACAGCAACATATACGGTTGTTATATACGTAGCCATACGTTTTCCAGATACAACGCACGCTTTCGTTAGTTGAACCGGGGTCACATGGCAGTCATCAAAATGCAATGTATTCCGCGAGAAATACCATTAAAATGTATCCCGCCACGTGATCACATCGTGACATAAGATGGCGTGATATGTCACGCTAAAGGCGGGAACATAAATATTTGTGTTAGTAGCAAAACTCAGGGAAAAGGAATGTTATAATAGTTGCTGTATAACAAATCACATAAGCCCCTCGGGAATCAGTGAGTTTTGTTACGTTCGTTGATGGGAACATCGAGCATCTCGGGGAAACAAAACTCACTGTTTCTCTTGGGGCCAGTCATTAAGCGTTTAATATAATTACTTGCTATAAATGTCACCTTTTCCAGTTCTTCTTAGTTTCATAAATAATATGCCAGCCACTGTGCCTATGGCAATAAACATGCAACCAGACAGAATTGCTAACATGTGGAGAGGAGGGATGCCAAGCCATGTGCGATGTGTCCTGTGTGTACTGCGGTTCTTTGAGAAGAGATCGCCTGTTTAGAAAATGATACTGGTGCTTCGTTAAACAGGTACCACTGAATTTTAACGTGACCTGAAACAACCATAAGCGTGATCAATGTCAGGCCCCGGCTTAGCCACAGATCGAATTGGAATTTAGGTAAAGAAAGAGTCACGCATTTGAGCCAACAACTTTACAGTTTAGAACTGGTCCAATGAAAATGGCACAAAAGAGCCTGGAAATATATTAAAAGTAAGCAACAACAACAAAATCAGTCCGGTGGAGTCTTATTTTGAAGAGATTAATATTTTTATCAATGATTCCACTACTTTATCACAGAGCGGATTTCGTGTGAGGCATGTCCGTAGCCGTACTCGAACTCTGTAATTTGATTATAATTCCTAACGATAATCATAGAAATAATACAATCATTAAATAATTAATTAATTAATTAAAGAAATAATTAATGTTTGGTATCTAGCGCATAGCTAAAGGAATAAAAACCAGCCTATCTGATGTTATTTCGCCCAACTAGATTATTTTTTTGCATGAATACTCGCGCAAATGAAGTTCAGGGTGGGTTAAGGCGGTTTTTCTTGCTTTTTGCTTGGCCGAGCGGGGCCTGGGCAAATTTTTAAAGTTAATTCTGTGGTTGTATGTTGAACGTGAAAACTTAGAAACCGATCAGTTTTGTCATGAATGACATTCCCAAGACATTTTACTAACACAAATGGGTATACCATTTCCAGGGGGGTGGGGTAGGGAATAATTGTAATTTATAGCTTGGAGGTGTTAATGTTTGGTATGTTGCACTAAGTCAACGAGAATTTAAACTAGCCTATCATATGTAACTTCGACCTGCTAACTCAAATATTTGCGTTATTACTCGCGCAAATGAAGTCAGGGGGGGGGGGTTGAGCCGTTTTGAATTTTTGTTTTGGCTATCATTTTCCCCCCTGAACTTTAATCTCAACCAAATTAAGAGGAACCCCTGCAGTTTTCTATGGCTCACAATTTGGTGAAAACCCCTTGTCTCTACGACGTTGCTTTCTGTCCGTAAAAATCCATCGCCCTTTTGGTCTTGCCCGCAAAGCATGTTGGGACGGTTTCAGTTTCTTTTTCGCAGTCTACGACTGGAATCAATGATGTTTCAGCGTTAAAATCTTAGTTTTGGTACTAAACACGACAAACACAACTTATTGGTACCAAGTTTGGGGTAAGATTATCGATCCTTGCCAAACTGAGGGGGGAGGGGTGGAAAATCATATTGCATTTCGTGTTGATAACGGTACCCTCCCCCATTAGAAGTGGGTTGTATGAAGTTGCACCATAAAAATCATAGTTTTGGTACCAAACACCATGAACACAACATATTGTTTGCAAATTTGGGGTAAGATCTGCGAACTTTGCAAAACTGAGGGGGGAGGGGTGGAAAATGATATGCATTTCCTGTTAATAATGGTACCCTCCCCATTTAGAAGTGGGTTGAATGAAGTTGTATCTTAAAAATCATAGTTTTGGTACTAATTATAACACGATAAACAGCATATTGTTTGCCAATTTTGAGAAAGATCTGCGAATCTTGCAAAACTGAGGGGGGAGGGGTGGAAACCATTGTATGATTATCGTTAGCGGTATCCACTTGTAATAGGAATAATAATAATAATAATAATAATAATAATAATAATAATAATAATGGATTAATCAGTGGCATATCCACGAGGTGGCTCTTCATCTACTGATAGGCCTACGATTTTACGTCCTTATCTGAGAAGACGTGAAGGTCTAACCATTTGCAGCTCGTGAACGAAATTGTTTCACAAAGGCAGCACCTTCTACTCAGTTATTTTAAGACCCTGAGTGTTGGTTGGCCGGGGTTTGAACGCGCGACCTCCCGCACAACAGACCGGCGCTTAACCACTGAGCTAATCGGGAGGCGGATCAGGAGTACAAAAACAATTTCAATACGGGAAACCTTTTCAATACGATATCACCGGATGTCGTACAGTAACCGTGCCGTAGGCAGTAACTATACCGATACTTGTCCACTCACACGACATCCGCTCTAACATTCATACCGTTACTAGGAGTCGTTCTCGAAAAGAAAGTGAAACATTAAACAATAAACGATTATCTCAAGAGCAGACTTAAAATAATCATAAACTTGATATTATCTGAGTGATGCAATACGATCGCTGGGCTAAAAAAATATCGCTTAATGGTTCTTTCGTGTATTTGGGTATGACTTACCTGAAGCGGATAGTAGAGTAACATTAGTCGTACTGTTCCCAAGTGAATTCCATGCATAACATCGATAGACTCCAAAGTCAGTTACATTTTGCGGCACAAATGACAAGGTGCTTTTTGCAGATGTTCTGGATACTTTGTTCAGTGTTGTTTTACTATTGGCTGGAAGCGGAGACCAGATCACGTTTGGAAAAGGACACCCGTCTATTGTACATCATAACTGAGTTGATGTTCCGAGTTCGGAGAGGAAAATTGGGTCTAAAGCATGTACCCGTGGTCGAACTGAAAATAGAGATGGGAAGAAGGGTTACGAGTTAATTAGTCATCAAGAATCCTCATGAAAATATGTCACAAACGATAGGTTATACCACTTTTTATCAAAAGAAACAAGTCGAATATGTTCACTAACGCACTGTCTGCACCTTAGACAAGTAGAATAACATGTATTTTACTTACTTACTTACTTACTTAAATTACTATAATTTATAAAATGATGGTGATCAATGTGATCCACCCTTTTTCCTATGACAGTTAATCGTACTCACAATTAACGACGACCGATGCCAAGGCCACAACATCGGCACCAACACCATTACTTGTTAGACACGAATCCACTCCAGCATCCTCCCTGCGAACTTCACTGACAACGAAAATCGGCCCAAAGGAAGAAAGCAACTTGTCTGTCCTGTTCATGTGGACCCAGGTTATATTTGGCAACGGGTCGCCTGCAGCGTTACAGTACATAGTGAGAGTACTGCCTTCCGTGATATATTGACTTTCTGGCCTCAGAAGAATGGACGGTGGAACTATGCACACAATAATATATATATTTAGGCAAGCGTAAAAGCAGAGTTTACTGAGGTAATATAAATTATATAAAGAAAACTAAGATAAAAACACAAACATAACTGGTAGAATCAAGGAAAATTAGAGCAAAAGATTTAGAAGAAAAAATAAATAACGGAAAATGAAAAACAATATCACTAGCTACTGGCCAAGGTTTCGATCCTGGCTGGCTGGTATCCACAGTGTGCGCGCATATGCAGTACCGTTTTCACGTCGCGAGGGAAACAGGATCGAAGTAAGCCAATGTTTGCAATGTATCTTTGCGCATAAATATTTTAGATTGAGGGAGGGGAAATGACGTTTACACTTTGTTTACGTTAATAAAAATAATGCTTTGACATGCAATGTCAATACGAGTCACTAGCTTTTGTCGTAAACTTATATTAGAACATTATTAAGGAAGCCTAAATCATGAGAGTGGTGCGTGTACATCTGAATAAGGAGGCGTAGTTTCAAGTAATCCCTTGCATCACTAGAAGGGTGAACTACTTTATTATGTACTTTCCCCAGATAAGGAAAAGTTGGCCTTAAATGGTCTGTTTAAGTAAGTAAGCAAGTGACTTTATTTAAGTGTCAATGTATTTAGGTTTCCAGCTAATTGGGGACACTAGTCCTACGATTTTACGTCCTTATTCGAGAAGACGTGAAGGTCTAACTGTTCACTGTATATGTAAGGCAGCACCTTCTACTCAGTTATTTTAAGACCCTGAGTGTTGGTCCGGCCGGGGTTTTGAACCCGCTCGACAGACCGACGCTTTACCACTGAGCTAACCGAGAGAGACTGGCGCTTAGCCACTGAGCTAACCGGGAAAATGTTTCAAATTTTCAGGTTTTATTCTCCCTCCCGGTTAGTTCAGAGGTTAAGCTCCAGTCTTTCTCGGTTAGCTCAGTGGTTAAGCTCCAGTCTCTCTCCGTTAGCTTAGTGGTTAAGCTCCAGTCTCTCTCGGTTAGTTCTGTGGTTAAGCTCCAGTCTCTCTCGGTTACCTTAGTAGTTAAGCTCCAGTTCTTCCTTGTTAGCTCAGTGGTTAACCGCTGATCTAATGTGCAGGATGTTGAGTGTTCAGAACCCTGTCGGACCAATACTCAGCTGGGTGAAAATAACTGAACGCAATCTGTATTTGCCAAGGCAAAGCTGCTACATCAGACAAGCTTGTGGAATGCAAGAGTGGTAGTTGTAACAATGGAGCATTTTTCCACCTCACATGCCTTAACCTGAAACGCATGCCAAACAACAGCATCTCATGGGTATGTAGTTCTTGTGCCAATACACAGAAGCCCAGACCACAGGGTAAGGCCAGTAGATCAAAACGGTCTCCTGTAAATCAATCAACTGCTACTAGCTCTACTACTGTTCAACCAACTGTCAGTCAGCCAGCTGTCAATAAGCCAGCTGTCAGTCAGCCAAGTGTCAGCCAACCAACTGTCAGTCAGCCAACTGTCAGTCAGCCAGCTGTCAGTCAGCCAAGTGTCAGCCAACCAAATGTCAGCCAGCCAACTGTCAGTCATTCTAGTACCACCCCTCAACCTACTGTTACTCAGACTAGTGCTGCTGATCTGCAATTTGTCAAAACTGTTCATAATTTTCATACATGTGCACCTGACAAACATGCAAGGCAGGGAACTATGGGAGAATATGAGTACGATCTTATACGAGATCCCAGTGGGTGGCTAGACTGTGTAGTCATTCATGAGGCACACATACTATTGAGGAAGATTAACCAAAACATTAAAGGGTTTCAGTACCCAACTCTTGGTGCAGTGAGACAGTTTGATGTTATGACTGGAAATTTTATTCAAATATTGCATATAAACAGCACGAACGCTGGAACTCCTCGTCGGCCAATGAAGCGTCTAAAACTCCGAATAAATGCACTGGAACTAGCATCTGGAGCCAAGTCAAGGTGTACTGCTCTACTGCTCGCACAGGTATACAACACAATAAACACCTTATGCATATCGCCTGTTTGAGAGTAAATGTCCTTCACGAACAATGGGCCTGCATAGTCCACTCCAATATTGGTGAAAGCGAAGTCATCGCTTAACCGAAAGTCCGGTAGCGGAGGAGCTATAGGCGTTCCATAACACTTCCCTTCCAACTTCTTGCAAACGGTGCAGCTAGATAAGATCCGTTTCACAACTTGTCGCCCCTTGCAAATCCAAAATCTTGATCGTAGGTGCGTTAAAGTCTCTCGAACTCCGTCATGCATAACATCCTTGTGGTACTGCAAGATGACCAAGCGCGTGAAGTAATGTTCCCCAGGGAGAAGAACTAGAAACTTCGAATCGTAAGGCAAGGGTGCATTATCAATTCGACCATGACAACGTAGGACTCCATGCGCATCCTTGAACAATCTCAGTGACAGTTCCACTTGGTTAAACTTCTCCTTTCTCGACATTGGAGCTTGTAGGTGCCTTATCCACACTCGTTCTGCAGCACATACTTCTTCTGTAGTGAGTTCGCCCTTCCTTGGGTTGGATTTCTTCAGACGGTGTCTCAGGTTGTGTATGAAGCGTAACACATAAGCAGTAACCCTCAAAAGAGTCATTAGGCTGCTGAAGCTTGTCGCACTAAATAAATAAATAAATAAATAAATGTTTTATTTGTTATAGCAGGCTAGTGTTTACAGCTTACAGCTGGTGGGGGCCTGCTTTTACTCCACACACACTCCCCACTACATTCATATATTCTGTACATACTACTCTCGACTCACCAGTTGATTTTTACGGAGGGAGGAAACCGGAGAACCCGGAGAAAACCCTCGGAGCATGGGAGAGAAACAACCACAAACTCAACTCACATGTGGCGCCGCGTCCGGGAATCGAACCCGGGCCACAGTGGTGAGAGGCGAGCGCCAACACGCTGCGCCACCCAGCTCCCCAGCACTTATCACCTCTTCCAGATTTGACTCTTGCTTGGTGGTATCACTGATAGCTGAGACGTTTACATTAACATACAGTTGTTCAGACTTAAGCTGTCGATTAACTTCATCAGTCGGAACAGTTAAGGGCTGGTTTGGCCACCCTTCTTCAGGTTCTAGTAGGAAGCTTGGACCATGCCACCATTTCTCGTTGGCCACTAATCCTGCTGCCGTCGCTCCTCGAGATGCAATGTCAGCTGGATTTTCATGAGTGGGACAATATCTCCATGATTCAATTGGCGCAAGCTTTCTTATCTCAATCACTCTGTTCTGCACGAACTGCTTGTACTCCTTGGTGATACCTCTGACCCAGCTCAAAGCAACTGTGGAATCTGACCAGTAGAACACAGAATCGATCTCCAATCCATCTTCAAGTGCCTTCATTACACTCTGAGCCAGCTTCACTGACACCAGACATGAGAGTAACTCAAGACGAGGAACTGTTTGCTTCGACATTGGCGACACTCTTGTCTTCGACGCAATCAGGTTACAGTGAACACCAGAGCTATGCTTACAACGCAGGTAAACGCACGATCCATACGCAGTTTCTGATGCATCACCAAACACGTGTAGCTCAATCGACTTGATATCATCATGGAACAATTCTGGGCAATAACACCTGTCAAGGGAAATGCTTCTGACTTCCTTTAGCCCACTGATCATTGATCTCCACTCAATACACAGGGTCTCATCTAGTTGACTGTCCCAGTCCATACTCTTCTTGCACAACCTTTGGAACAGCAACTTGAACAATAAAACAATTGGTGATATAAGACCCAATGGGTCAAACAATCTTGCTGTGGTACTTAGAACAACTCGTTTTGTGAGAGCTTCTACTTCAGCATCTACCAGAACTCTTGAAAATTCAAACTTCAATTCATCACTGCGATTATCCCATATATGTCCCAATACTCTAGGACTTGTTCCACTTCCCTGTGACAACACAGTTTGGGTATATCCTTGATCTTCTTCAGCAATAAGACCTTGCTGACTTTGACTGGGTGTGCATTCTGGAAACCCTGGGCTATTCTGCATCATTTTCATCAGCTCTTCTGAATTACTGATCCACTTCCGCATGTTAAGTCCACCTTCAGCAAGGCGCAACTTTACTTTCTTGGACAGTTCAAATGTAGAAGATGTACTGCTTGAACCAGATACATAATCTTCAACATAGAGAGATCTCAGTACTTCCATCACAAACTTTGGATCATTTGCTGCATAATGACTCGTGTGGTGGTGTATAGTAGCATTAAGCATGAATGGACTAGACGTAACACCAAAAACAACACGAGCGAATCGCAATGATTCGATCCTTGGACTTTCACTGAAAGGATCATCCACCCACAGGAAACGTAAGTAATTACGATGTTCTGGTGCAACTGAAATGTTCAAAAATGCCTTCTCTATGTCTGCGACCACTGCTACATTGTTCAGTCGAAAGCGAATCAGAATATCAAATATCAAGGGGGTAAGTGAAGGTCCTGCATACAGGCAGTCATTCAGCCTGGGACCAGCACTTCTAGCTGATGCATCGTAAACAACTCTAATCTTAGTTATGTCCTTATCCATACGTACTACTTCTCTGTGGGGTAAATAGTGGATATTTCCCACTGGAGGCGATTCCTCCTCTTGCACATACTCTACAATTCCTGCATTAAGCTGATCCTTAATGATCTTATTGTATTCCTGAAGGATATCTGGTTTAGTCTGGAGGCGGTGGAGCAATGACCCTAATCTCTTCACACAAGCTGAATGATTATCAGGCAGTATTGGGTGGTCTTCCTTGAATGGAAGCTTTGCCTCATACCTCTTCCCATCAAACTGCACTTCTTGGGTGAACTTATCATAGACGGAGGTTTCATCCTTACGAATGCCCAGTGTCTCTAAATCCCAGAATTTGGTCAGCTGTTCCCTGATTTCAACCATTTCATCAGCCAATTTCACTGGCAAAGCCTCAACCTTTAGCACATGAGTTGAATTCAGGTGACTAGTAACCGAGCATTCTGGTTTGTTCTGACAGTTCACAATAACTGGGCCTGACAGTACCCAGCCAAGCCTGGAAAGTATAGCAACTGGACCCTGACCCTCACCCCTTCTGGCTACACTAGTGATAAAGTTCCAGTAGTAATCTGCTCCTATCAATACATCAACTTGAACTTCACTTGACTCAGTTACATCAGCCAAATCTATACCTTGCAGGTAAGGGTACTTGTGCACTGCTAGATCTACTGATTGGTTACTGAGAGGGCTACAAATAGTGGGTACACTATAGGCATTTAGATAAAGTTCCATTCCATCAACGCTTGTTATGGACAACTGAATCAGATCACATGATCTTAATCTTGGTGATTCGTCGCCAAATGTTTTGATTAACAAGTTATTGGAGCCAATTAAAGGCAATTTCAGCGTGCTGCTCAGTTGATATGTGACATACGAGCGTTGACTACAAGAATCAAACAGAATTCTGGTCTTTACCTTTTTATGTGGGCCACCAGGTTTACCAACCAAGGCTTTTGCAGTCTGTAGAAGAACAGATGTGTTTCCATTAATACACATTGTGGATGTTGGCTCTACATCCTTTGATGGTTCCTCCTTGTGATCCTCAGCTACACTATTGCCACCTTGCTTATCCCTTTCACACAAGGCCGTATGATGTCGTTCACCACATTTGAAGCATGTAAACTTTGATTTACAATTCTTCACAATATGCCCAGACCTCAGACATGAAAAACACTTGCCCTTTTTTCTTAGAATTGTTCTCCGGGCTGCCACATCCGTAACCATACTGCATTTAACTGATGCATGTTGTTGATTACAAAAGCTACAACGAGGGCCTGATTGGTTTCCCTTGCCAGTATACAAAGTGGATGCTGTAGTTGGAGATTTTCCCTTATTTCGCATGCCATCTCCTTTTGAAGAGGCAGATGAGGGTGTGCTCATGAATGCACATCTTTCTCTTGCTTCCAATTCGACCTTGAGTGCTGATAACACTTCACTGACATTCCACTTATCTTTCTCAATTTTCCTGCTGATCAGTAACCTCATTTCTTCAGGTATTTTTGTCAAAATGACTGGGACTAACAGGCTACCATAAGATTCTGATGAAATACCAAGATTCTGTAAGCTTCTAAGATGGGTTTCAACTGTGTCGTACAACTGACGAATCTTTACAATATCTGCCACATTCACCACTGCTTCTTGATTCAACAGAGCCTCCATGTGACTTGACACAATAATTTGGGGTTTTGCAAATCCATCCTTTAACAATTCGAGTGCAGCATCATAATTTTCCGCAGTAAGTGCGAATCCTTCAATCGCCGATGCAGCTGGGCCTTTCAACAGGCTTTTCAAATAATTAAACTTGTCGACCTTTGACACGTCGGCATTTTCGTGCACCGCTGCTGAGAAACTGTCCCAAAATGGCTGCCATTCAGTTGATTTACCCGAAAACTCCTTTAATGTCAATTTTGGTAATCTTGCCTTCGGTTTTGAATGAACCTGCATACCCTCGCTTTGCTGACTAGTCGCATTCATGGTACTATTTGCAGTATTTGCGTTTGGAAGCATTCCCATTCTATTCAAAGCAAAATCAATCTTAACAAGGCTTCGTGTTAAAGACTCACCAAATTCGCTGGCCTCGAATATCTCCGTGTTGATGTTTGCATCTTCGACTTCGGCTAGAATAACATCATCCAGCTTCCTTAGAGTTTCCTTCTTCTCAGAAAGAGTTATCTTGAATCCATTTAGTCGTTCTCTTTCAGTCGCTGAATGCTGGTATTCATTCAGGACTTCGTTCACACTTTGAATTGTCTTCGTTGAGTAGGCTCGATGGCCTCCACGAATTCTCTTATTCTTCTCCAAAGACATTTTCTTCACTCACTTCTATCCGGCTCGAAGGACCATGTAATAATCTGAATCTGTACTCAATAATAACTGGTTATTGTGATTCCGTACTCAACAATACAAAGTTATAACTCTCAGTCGTGAGAAATTCCGTCTTCCCTCTCTCACGAATCTGAACTCGAGCTTTCTGACGTCACTGACCATGCGGTCTAGTGTCACGTGATTTTTCCTGCAACGTTATTTACAACAGAGCTGAATGCAACATAACTGACTTTTAAAACTGTAACTTAAGCCTACACGGTTTATAAAAACGCTGCATCACAGACGTAACTTTTGTGAGATGGACGCTACGGGTAATTGGCTTCTCATTACATATGCTGTCGATACAAGATACAACAAACTCACTTTGAACCCGTACTGTTGCCACGGCAACGCTGGGTTTGCCAACTGCAGCCCTGGCATGGCACTTGTATTTCCCTTCGTCCCTTTTTCCACTGACAGTCATTGAGAGCTTATTATGAATTGTGTAAACATCTGCCAGGTTACCATTCTTAATCCTAATCCATATAACAGACGGTACAGGATTGCCAGTCACGTGACATGTTATTTTGATGACGTCATTATGGTTGACTGTAACACTTTCTGGGTAGACTTTAGCTGTAGGCGGATCTTTTAAATTAAAAGATGAATTTGAAAGGTTTTAATTTGAATTTCGTGTATCGATACGTCTCTGACCTATCACAGCTCTCTGTAGCTGACAACTGGTGGACCGAGACGCATCATACAACGCAAGCGATTAAATAGCCAGCCTCAAATTAGTTCAATAAAGTCATTAACAATTCCAGTTTGAATAGCCAATCAGAGTGCGTGAAAAGCACTATTCGCTTGTGTGGTATACATCTATTTCAAGTAATGTTCTCTGGGAGATAGGGAATAGGGCATCAGGGAATAGGGCATCAGGGAATAGGGTATTAGGGAATAGGGCATTAGGGAATAGGGAATTATAGGGAATAGGATATTGTAGGGAATAGGGCATTAGGGAATTAGGGTGTTAGGGAATAGGATATTCGGGAATAGGGCATTAGGGAATAAACAAACATTATGTCAAAGCATAATGTGATTTTATGTCGAGGCATTTCGCATTATTGTACGTGTTAATTGATAGTCTGCAGGACACGGTATTACTTTACGGCGGCTTTTGTCATTTCTGACCAGTTAGATTTCGGGGCGTTCCCATTGATGGGATATAGGTAGTTGTCTGCCAACCACGCCGCCCTTCCCACTCTTACGACACACAGAGCTCTCGATCTTTTCATTATGAGCAAATATATGACTCGGTATAAAAGGACATTAGGGAATAGGACATTAGGGAATATGGCATTAGGGACTATGGTTTTAGGGAATGTGGCATTAGGGAATAAGGCATTTTTAAAATATCGGACGGCTGTACACAGACAAAAAATGGATAAAAAACCGTAAACTAGGTCGACTAAGTTGTCCAGGCAGATCGTATTACTCGCAACCATAATTCATTTCGGTCTGGGAATACCCTAATGCCCTATTCCCTAACACCCTATTCCCTAACACCCTATTCCCAAACATCCTATTCCCTAACACCCTATTCCCAAACACCCTATTCCCTAACACCCTATTCCCACACACCATATTCCCTAACACCCTATTCCCTAACACCCTATTCCCTAACACCCTATTCCCTAACACCCTATTCCTTAACACCCTATTCCCTGACACCCTATTCCCAAACACCCTATTCCCTAACACCCGATTCCCTGTCTCCAAGACAACATTAATTGAAATAGATGTATACTAAACTTGTTTCTTCCGTATCATCCAGGCAACTGACAGACCGATAACGTTTCCATTTGAAGGCAGGATTTCCTAATGTTATAGTATATTATTGCAGTAACTAGTTAGACTAAACAAATACTGCAGTAATTATAGTGACATATAATAATTGTTTTCTATAATATTCCATACTTACATTGAACATCTATATGGCCCTCAGCGCACACAGAGTCGATTTTATTTGACGCCCAGCATTGGTAAAGACCGGTATCGTTTCTTGATACTTTAGAGAACGTCAAAGTTTCGCCTAGTTGTAGGGGTGTACCGCTGAGTTCAACTTTGGTCCAAACAATCTGAGGTACTGGTAAACCTGTCGCATTACAAAATAATGATGCGTCTCCGCCCTCAATAATCGTTGCATTTCTCGGACGGTGGGAGATCTTTGGAGGAACTGGAAAACAAATATATTAAAAATAACAGTTTATTGAATACATAGTCTTTGTTTCGTCTGATCAGAGACGTATAAAGCTGTAGCAATATTGATCCAAACTAACTGAGGTTCTTAGGAATCTACCCGTAGAATATCTTTAAAAATAGTTATATGTAAGAATTCGTTTGCACATGAAAATGTGCAAAAATGACTAACAAACTGTCAGTGTATAGTCTTAAAGGAACATATTGGGTATCATATTTCAATCAAGCATCGAGGGATGATAATGTAACTGTTGTAGACAATTAACAGCCACCTATCGTACATTAACTCCACACATGCGCAACAGCATGACATAGCCCCTTTAATAGTAAACACCAGCAGTTCCATATCAGTCAGTTGTTCTGATCACTTACTTAAAACTTTAGTCCCTACGCAGAATGTTGTACTCGTTCCAGTATAGTGCACCTCACAACAGTATGTAGTGTCATCAGTCTGCTTCACGTCTCGTATGATTAATGTAGCACGATCGACAATCTCAATGTGTCCTTTAAACTGTGAGTACACCCTCACTTGTCCATTGGCCATCTTCATTGCCATTGTTCTAAGTTGTCTAGCTGTCAACTCATCGTATCGAGAGAAAATCAGAAAACTAAAGGTTTCCTTGGGTAGAAAGTAGTCCCACTTAAGAGTTGCATTTCGGCCAAGAATGATCTCTGCTGGGTTTGATGGTGTCGCTCTCCATTCAAAATAGCCACCTAAACACAGTAAACCGTTTTTTTTTCTTTTAGATAATCATGTTTTTCGATCTAAATCTTTAATTCTTGGTATGTGATTTAATGCTATGGATTTCTATTAAAGCGGTTTTCAATTGAGTGTCGTAAACTGAGCCAATTACGAGCAAATAAAAACATCAATGAACCAATCACGAGCAAGTAAAAACATCAATGAACCAAACACGAGCAAGTAAAAACATCAATGAACCAATCACGAACTGAAGTAATTCACGATTGGTTTAGAGCGGTTTTCGATTGAGCGTCGAAAGAAACAAGTGATTGCGTTGGTTTTGCGTTTGCTTAGCTTTTCTATTGGTTGTGAGAAATGTTTTCCAGTTATCAGACAATCAAGTTCTAAACTAAAACCAAACGCAATCACGCAGTCAGATTTCGTTTTAGCGACAGTATTGACGAATGCGTTTACTTTGCCTCGTGATTGGTTCAAGTAAAACCAATCGTGAATTACTTCAGTTCGTGATTGGCTCATTGTGTTTTCACTTGCTCCTCTGATTGGCTATGTAATTACTTTGGTTTTGGTTTTACTACACTCGACTGAAAACCACTCTACTTGAACCAATCACAAGGTAAAGTAAACGCAATCGTGGATAATTTTATAACTCTCGCTGAAACGAAAATTAATTGCATGAGAGTTTAGAATTTGATTGGCTGATAATTACAAAACATTTTTCATCGTCCGGGGCGCAATTCAATTTTTTAAACGTCGTTCAAAAAGATTATTTTCTGAAAATTTATCATTTCGTTCACATAACAATGTTTTTGGCCTTCTCGTTTTGTTTTGCGGGGAGTCGTTTTTTATTTAGTTTATATGTTTTGTATTTTATTACTGAGCTTGATTTTATTTTTACAATAGGAATGCAGTTTTATACGAGTAGACTAATTAAAAGTGATATATTGCCCCAAGATGATTTTAGCCCGTTTAAATAACGAAATGATTAAATAAGATTTGGCTGTAAGTCTGAGTTAAGAACTATTTTTAAGAAAGTGAAAATTGTGAGTAAATCTAAAATATGAAGAGAAGTAAGAGCTGAGCCGGACGCTTACCTGATAGGGGAACGCCAAAGAAAAGGATGACGAGAACTCCCAAGGAAATCCGACTTTGTCTTAAGTCCATATCAACAGTGTACCAATAAATGAATGCCGAATCTGGCGCTTTTCCTAATCGTTTAGGAAAGACATATCAGAGTTAATTCTATGGTGCTTCGTATACTGGACTGATTAAAAGAAACAATATTCTTTGCAGTCATTCAAATTTGTGTAGTACACGCATACAATATTTCCAGTGTAAGTCCATTCAGTTATTTCAACATCTTTAAATTCAACCAACACAACTTGCAAGCCACATTAAAGCTGATTTAAAAAAAAGTGATAGTAGTTTGTAGCTATTGTTCCGTCTAACAACACTAACCAATCACAAGAGACAAGAGAACAGGTGGACGATCGTGCATGTTCTCAATAAATGCTGGTAAATTGTTTTTTTGAACAACTGCAGTTTCGTGTCAAATAAATATCACAGCCTGGCTCTATATAATGCTATTACCTTATTTTTTTGCCAAGCAAAAGCTTTGCAGACTTTGACATACTTAGTTATTCCATTGAATGTATCATTTCACATAATCTTGAGGCCCTTATACAGAGTGGGTGCGTGTGTACCCCCCCCCCCCCTCCCCCCTCCCAACGGTCCGTCGAGGTCCGCTTAATGTGGCCGACAGAACGAAAAAATGCGGAATAGAAAAATAACCATCTCATCGTAGTTTCCACCTCATGCTTTGCGCATGTCCTTACTCTCAAAAAGCAGGAAATGCCATCCCAGAGACTTTAGATTTTCAAAAATTTTAGGGGAACATACTCTCCCGGACCCCCTAAGCAGCTCGCCCTTGCAGCGCACATCGCTCCCACGACGCTCACAACCCCATCCCCCACCCACCCCCCCCCCCCCCCCCCCCCAAACCCCAAATTCAATCCTGGATACGGACCTGATCGTTAAATTTGATATATGCTTTTAAACGAATCGGCGACAAATTCTTATAGGAAAGGCGGCATGAATGCAGTTTGTAAATGTGAAAAAATTAGTAATGGACCAGCGAGAGAAACAAAACAGAAAAGTAATAACACCATAACATGAGCGATAATCAAACAAATCAACATGCGCAACAATATTTATTCCACTCTTTTTACCGTACATTACCAGCCATTATACAATCTGTCCTATTTAAATTTATATATTCAAAAGTATCTAAACGTTAGCTAGCGCAGTTATTTCTCTCGTGATGTACCGTTTGATATTTTGGAGAGGGACTGAGAAGCACGAACTCACTGCATCTTGTCCCTTTTAATCAGCTATAGCTGTACCGTGAGCTGTACCGTGAGTCATATTCATAGAAAGAGGGTTTGTATCAGTGCAGGATCATCTCCAGTCTCCATGGCTTGTATCTAGTTAGCATGATAATCAAAACTATCCATATTCATAGAATAGGGTTTGTATCAGTGCAGGGTCATCTCCAGTCTCCATGGCTTGTATCTGGTTAGCATGATGATCAAATATATCCATATTCATAGAAAGAGGGTTTGTATCAGTGCAGGGTTATCTCCAGTCTCCATGGCTTGTATCTAGTTAGCATGATGATCAAATATACCCATATTCATAGAAAGAGGGTTTGTATCAGTGCAGGGTCAACTCCAGTCTCCATGGCTTGTATCTAGTTAGCATGATGATCAAATATATCCATATTCATAGAAAGAGGGTTTGTATCAGTGCAGGGTCAACTCCAGTCTCCATGGTGTGTATCTAGTTAGCATGATGATCAAATATACCCATATTCATAGAAAGAGGGTTTGTATCAATGCAGGGTCATCTCCAGCCTCCATGGCTTGTATCTAGTTAGCATGATGATCAAATATACCCATATTCACAGAAAGAGGGTTTGTATCAGTGCAGGGTCATCTCCAGCCTCCATGGCTTGTATCTAGTTAGCATAATAATCAAATCTATCCATATTCACAGAAAGAGGGTTTGTATCAGTGCAGGGTCATCTCCATCCTCCATGGCTTGTATCTAGTTAGCATGATAATCAAATATATCCATATTCATAGAAAGAGGGTTTGTATCAGTGCAGGGTCATCTCCAGCCTCCATGGCTTGTATCTAGTTAGCATGATAATCACAATCTACCCATATTCATAGAAAGAGGGTTTGTCTCAGTGCAGGGTGAATTACATCCTCCATGGCTTGTATCTAGTCAGCATGATAATCTAAATCTTATATCAATATTCATAGAAAGAGGGTTTGTATCAGTGCAGTGTCATCTCCAGCCTCCATGCGAGACTAAGGCTTGGTTACTTTTCAAGAACTGCGAACTGAACTATGTTACGTAATTAAGGCATATGCGAACATTAATAGATCATATATTCAAGACGTACATGTATATTATGTTGTATAGTCATAAAGATAATCTCCACTACAAATAGTTCACTTCAGGCTGATCATAACATAAGTTGATGTATATATTTAGCTAGAACCTGTGGTTATTTACACTACTATGTTCTAGACAACTTTATATTAATAAATGTTAAATGTGTAATACATTCTAAATGTAAACATATTTTTTCCCATTTGAGGAAATTACCTGGCGTGCTTAGCTTTACATGTTAAACGTGTGACGATGCAAACTTTAACTAACTATGTTCACACACTTGCCTAGAACGACAACAATACCGACAAAGTGGATACAACACACTATATTCTTGTTATATATATAATATTTAACTTGCATCTCACAAAAGTTAAAATAACCTAACTAACCTACTTTCTTTAAAGTCGTGAATAAATACCTAGATATCCCACAGAAACCGACTAACAGAAACCGACTAACAGAAACTGTACTATTAGTTGTTAACGCTATCCTAACAGAGCCACTTGTTCAAGCAAAGCAGGAGATGATTTATTTTTCAACGTCAATGAGGCTTCACTTGGATAAGAATCTACATTTGGATAATACCGACTCAAGGCCATTTTTCCTGTAGGCGTTTGATACATATACAAATCGACAGAGGAGACAGAGGAGACAGATGACTGATGATGCTTCAGCCCGTTTCGGAGTTGAGGAAGGTTGTCAAAACCTAATCTGATTAAGAAATGAACAACATCTCAAGGAAGATCACACTAAAATTAGTAGGTTTACCGAATTTGATAATAAAAATGTGTCGAGCTTTCAAAAATCGAAAGAATGTATGGCGTGTATGGAATGTATGGCTTTGAGTATGGCGTCCTGCGATATTTCAAAGCTTGCTATTCAGTTCGTGTTTAACATTCTCAAACTCGGTACACTAATTTTAGTGTGACCTTTCATGTGATGGGATTCATTTCTTAATGAGATTATTTTGTGACACTCGATCCCAATCCCTCTCGGGGATTGAAGTGGATCCGTCTCACTCGGGGATTGAAGTGAGTCCGCTGATAGAGACGGCTGTTTTCTCACGCTAACTCATTTCCACGATATTTTGGCACTTTAGAATTACTGGTAACGCACTTGTTTTCGAGGCTCCGAGGCAATACGCATGCGTTCCAAGTTTGACGACTACGCCTACTCGGTTACCATTTTCTGTTATTAAGCATTCAATTCGTTGTTAGAATAAACGTATTCTATTTTCTTGAATTTTCTTCCACGGTAGAAGAAGAAAATCATCTGTGCAATCAAAAATCTGAAAGAAAAAAAATTGAAAAATTGAACGATTTCTATAATTAATTTATTTAAAATCTTGTAAAAATTGTTATAGTGATGTTAAATGTGTTTGGCAAAACAAAAGAATAAAAATTAAAGTAAGCAAACAATTGATAGTTATACCTGTGCCTCCCCCTCTCCCAACTCGAAAATGTGCCCCCACAAACGGTATGGTTTTCGAGCTGTTTTAGTCTAAAATAGGGTTACAATTTTGTTTGAGTTTTTAATCTGTAATAGGGTATGACATGGAAGTATGAGAGAGCACGTGTTCATTTAATTCTCTTAGTTTCTCTTGTTATTTGACATTGATATTCAAAGCAAAAGAGAATAAACCACGGCGAAAATACCATGGGTTAGATAACGCGATTAAAGGCCGCTTTAGTGGTTCATGAAATAAGGTACAGATTTCCGGGGTAGCTCGGGAAAAGCTTATGGAAAATCGTAGTCTGAAATAGGGTTAGGGTTTTGAGATCCGGGCGGCACAATCCCACTCAATATTCCGGGGTGTACAGCTAGACTGATTGATTAAGGACTTAACCAATCTGGAAAAATCTAAAATCTGGAAATAGACTTTTCACGCCCTTAAACTAGTTAACCTCGTCAATCTTCTTGTCTCAGTGAATGTATCAGAGGAATTAACTGCCAATCGGTGGTTCTTACCTTCATTGAAGTGACACCAGGTAATGGTCTATACTTTTGGATTTTCCTCAACCTCATTCGCTTCTGGCTTCCAAGCCTCATTCATTTGATAATTATTTTCTGCCACCTGCGGATTGTCATGAGAGGCATGCACCTTCGACGGCAGACATCTGTGAATGGAACAGCAACAGTTACAAGTGATAGCATCATTTCGTAAAGGAACGACGACAGTTACATGTAATAGCATCATTTCTTAAAGGAACGGCAACAGTTATAAGCGATAGCATTATTTCTTAAAGGAACGCCAACATTTACAAGCGATAGCATCATTTCTTAAAGGAACGACAACAGTTACATGTAATAGCATCATTTCTTAAAGGAATGACGACAGTTAAAAGCGATTGCATCATTTCTTAAAGGAACGGCAACAGTTATAAGCGATTGCATAATTTCTTAAAGCAACAGCAACAGTTACAAGCGATAGCATCATTTCTTAAAGGAACGGCAACAGTTACAAGCGATTGCATCATTTCTTAAAGTAACAGCAACAGTTACAAGCGATAGCATCATTTCTTAAAGGAACGGCAACAGTTACAAGCGATAGCATCATTTCTTAAAGGAACGGCAACAGTTACAAGCGATAGCATCATTTCTTAAAGGAACGGCAACAGTTACAAGCGATAGCATCATTTCTTAAAGGAACGGCAACAGTTACAAGCGATAGCATCATTTCTTAAAGGAACGGCAACAGTTACAAGCGATAGCATCAATTCTTAATGGAACGACAACAGTTACAAGCAAATATGCAAAAAAAGACCATCAAAATATGTATAGACGTGGTCCTCAAAGGAAATATTGCAAATCATTTCAATTAAGCATTAAGCATTGAAATGCCTCCAACTGACCATTGACTCCACAGAGCGGTTTTCAATTGAGTGTCCGGGCGAAAAGTATAGTTAGGTGATTGCTTTCGAATTTGAGTCGTTAGTTATCCATGATTGCGCTTACTTTTCCTCGTGATTGGTTCAAGTAAAACGCATCACGAATTAATTCAGTTCGTGATTGGTTCATTGGGTTTTTACTTGCTCCAGTTTTACGATACTCAATAGCCCACTTCCGAGAGATGCCTGACTTCCTACGTACAAAGGAATCAATATGAGGCTTCGTGCATAATGATCAGTCGTTCGTGACAAACCACAGAAGTGAGGAAGTGAGGCATATCTCGTAAGTGGGCTATTGAAAAACCGCTCTACATTGGCAACACCATGACATAGCTCCATTAACGGAACAAGAAACTAGCGCTACCAAACATGGGCTGAGAGATGAGTAGAAGCTATGAAATGAAGCATGAGGAATGCGGAAGAATATGAAAAATGGTAAATTGTATTCAAAACGTAAACAGAGTAAACAGACTAACAGAGTTTGGGCTCCTTGTGGCTGCCAGACATTTTAGCGCAGTGTTTAAGACACAGACTTGTAGCGCAGATTAATAAAAATAAGCCAGGTATGATCTCGCGAGGTTAATGTTTGGATTGATCACCGTGCGGGAACCGACTTTTTTTGTGTAAAATGCTGTAAAATTACAACATATTTCATTGTAACGTGCATAGGAGGTGCTTCAAGGTTTGATACAATCATTCGACATACGCATTCGATACAATCATTCCGCATACATTTTCTACTTCTTATCAACAACGTATGTTGGCGAAGTCTTTTGAGTACTCGAATATGAAAAACTACCTAAACCATATTATTTAGTACCTCAGAATCATGATAAACCAGAAAGCCTGGTTACAAAGCATGTCGACTGACGCCCGAATGATTTATCTATGCATGAAACATTGAAATCAGTTGTAAATATCCAATAATTTCCCCTTTTTACATATACAAATATCTTTGAAACGTGGATAAGAAACCAAATATGATTTAACCAAAGGAAGACAACGAAAGAAAACGACAACTTCTTTTGATAGGAGCCTGCGCATGCTCATGTTTACTAATTGTTTGTTTTCGTCAATCAACCATGTGCACGTGCGCGTGTTTACTTATTGTTTGTTTTCGTCAATCAACCATGTGCACGTGCGCGTGTTTACTTATTGTTTGTTTTCGTCAATCAACCATGTGCACGTGCGTGTGTTTACTTATTGTTTGTTTTCGTCAATCAACCATGTGCACGTGCCCGTGTTTACTTATTGTTTGTTTTCGTCAATCAACCATGTGCGCGGCGCGTGTTTACTTATTGTTTGTTTTCGTCAATCAACCATGTGCACGTGCCCGTGTTTACTTATTGTTTGTTTTAGTCAATCAACCATGTGCACGTGCGCGTCTTTACTTATTGTTTGTTTTCGTCGATCAACCATGTGCACGTGCGCGTGTTTACTTATTGTTTGTTTTCGTCAATCAACCATGTGCACGTGCGCATGTTTACTTATTGTTTGTTTTCGTCAATCAACCATGTGCACGTGCGCGTGTTTACTTATTGTTTGTTTTCGTCAATCAACCATGTGCACGTGCGCGTGTTTACTTATTGTTTGTTTTCGTCAATCAACCATGTGCGCGTGCCCGTGTTTACTTATTGTTTGTTTTCGTCAATCAACCATGTGCACGTGCGCGTGTTTACTTATTGTTTGTTTTCGTCAATCAACCATGTTTACTTATTGTTTGTTTTCGTCAATCAACCATGTGCGCGTACGCGGTTTACTTAGTGTTTGTTTTCCTCGATCAACCATTTTTACAAAGCCAGAACTGAAACACTTTCTGTGTAAGAATAGCTGGGTTAGCAGCTCGAGAGTTTTCACTTGCGACGAGGAACGAATAGGCGACCAGTTAACGTCGGTAGCTCGTAACAGTCTCCGACGAGAGACTTAAGATTAACGTTCGTATCCGAGAAGACGTGAAGGTCTAACCATTTGCAGTTCGAGAATGAAATTGTTTCACAAAAGCAACACATTCTACTCAGTTATTTTAAGACCCTGAGTGTTGGTCCGGCCAGGGATTGAACCCGCGACCTCCCACACGACAGACCGACGCTTAACCACTGAGCTAACCGGGAGGCGGTTAATAATTTACCACTCAGGCTCGCCACAGGCAGCCCGAATAATAATTAGTTCGGTGAATCTCAATCTCAACAGAGCCTAAGTGTAAATGTGAGCGAGATAAAAATGTAGAATACTTACAGTTCCAAACCAAATTCAGCTGGAAAAAAATTGAACACAATTAATAAATAAATTATTAGAGCAATTAACTAGATATTATAAAAGTCAGAAAACTACTCTCCCTAATTCCAAAGTTATTATAATCAAACGCTCGTGTTACGGGCTGACTGTAAATAGAACGCATGTACATATGAAGGCAATTGATTCAACTGAACAAGATAGATCTATAGATAGATAGTCTAGATAGATTGATAGTCTAGATAGATAGATAGATAGTTATTTTAATTAAATGCTCGTGCTACGGGCTGGCTGTAAATAGAACGCATGTACATATGAAGGCAACTGATTCAACTGAACAAGATAGATCTATAGATAGATAGTCTAGATAGATAGATAGTCTAGATATTTTAATTAAATGCTCGTGCTACGGGCTGGCTCTAAATAGAAGGCATGTACATATGAAGGCAACTGATTCAACTGAACAAGATAGATCTATAGATAGATAGTCTAGATAGATAGATAGTCTAGATATTTTAATTAAATGCTCGTGCTACGGGCTGGCTGTAAATAGAACGCATGTACATATGAAGGCAACTGATTCAACTGAACAAGATAGATCTATAGATAGATAGTCTAGATAGATAGATAGTCTAGATAGATAGATAGATAGTTATTTTAATCAAACGCTTGTGTTACGGGCTGGCTGTAAATAGAACGCATGTACACATAAAGGCAATTGATTCAACTGAACAAGATATATCTATAGATAGATAGTCTAGATAGATAGATAGTCATAGACGTCAGTATGGGAGATGGACGGTGCATCATAGACGTCAGTATGGGAGATGGACGCCCCAGTAATGGGCTGCTGTGGGAACTTCGTACTTGCGAAGATGGCGAACGAGTGAACTGCTTTGGACTCGAGAGGATAAACTTCACATTTTCGAACCAACGTGTAATTTTCTTTTTATTATATGGACAATTAAATTGCTCTAATTAAGAACTCTTCTCTACTCGTTTTACTTACTGTCAGTACAAACTTCATCGTGATCTTTCAGACAGACAGACAGACAGACAGACAGACAATCTTTATTTATCCACGGTTTAAAAACATCAGTTGTACACGAAAGGTGTACCATTGCAATAGTAAAATATGTACATTAAAAATTAAAAATGTAATAATGCATTAAAACTGTTTTACGTGTTTGCCGTGTGGGAGTCCGATTTAGCATACAGGGTATCAATTTCCCTTTTGAAGTGCTTTATATGTTTAGACACTCTTAGGTCATGTTGGAGATTATTCCATAAGAATGCCCCACTGTAGCCGAAGCTACGTTTTAGGTAGTTAGTCCTCGGTTTAGGTATAAATAATTTACTTTCAGAATCTCTTAGATCATATGCATAGTTAGTATTACGAGTTGTAAAGAGATCCTGAAGGTAACCTGGGGTGAGCTTATGCATGATTTTGTATATTGCCATTGCTTTTCTGGGAGAATTTCAGCCAAAAAAATGCTTAGAGAGTTTTATATCTTATTTTGCTTTATCTGCCCGGAATGTTCATTTTCCTACTGCTCATTTAGCTGTTTACATCTTCGGTTCCTCTGCGATTGTCACAAACCTGTCGCCATCTTTTTGGTCCGAAAGGCGGCAAGCGTGACGTCATACATCCGGGAGATTGAATGGCGTATTTTTTCCATATTTCACTCGCTGAGGTTACGAATGGTTTAGATCCTGGTAAAACGCTCTCGTCCATACAATAACTGTTTTATTTGAATTGTTAACCAATGTATTTGCATATTAATTCAAGTAAAACCTACCTTGTTGCGTCTTCATTACAATTACAATTATAATGAATAAAACGAGAACAGCAGCGCCGACACCAATGCCTATCATTGAAGTTTTACTAAGACCTCTAGAAAACGTCTTCTCTGATCCTGTAAGATTAAGTATTCCACACTGTTAAGGTGTCTGGGTCATCAAAGTCATTAGTTGTTTTTAATACTACTGATTCTACATAAAGTGAATAGTTGAACATTGGAATATTTCTTGGTTTGGGTATTGCTTTAATACGTTATAAGCTCGGGTTTCTTTGTTCTTTTCGGGAGAATATATCTCGTAATCCCTGCCTTATTCGCCTCGACATATTCCCCTGACCCTCGAAATATTCCCCTGACCCTTGACATATTCCCCAGACCCTTGACATATTCCCCTGACCCTTGACATATTTCACTCGCACTTTCTTACTTCTAAGTTGTACTTAGTCGTTACGCATGGAGAAGTAAAGGAGATGTATTTTATGTTGTATAGAATTTGGTGGTGCAGGCAATTTAACTACCTTGTCCATGCATTATCACATTATAGTTCGATTGTGCCTAACATTGACTAGATGTGACGTAAGGGTATTGACAGCTTACTGCATGTATAGCTTTCAATTAAAATGAATTTCCAAGTTTCTATCTTATTCTCAGTAACAGTAACTGTGCATCCATGTCAGATTGTTCTTAGTAATAAATAAGTAATACATAACAGAAATGCATTTTTCTTAAAAATAACGGTACTCTTCAACTGATAACACAATTGTTTTAATTCAAAAATACAGTTTTCGGTGAAACAAGCAAATAGTATACGGGGGGGGGGGGGGGGCACTCTAGTCTTGCTTATGACGTAATATGTATGGCGGCGGCATTGGGTCCTGGAAAGTTTTGTAGTACCTTCACCAGGTTTTGTCTTAACGTCCTCCTGAGCAGCTTTACCAAACCCTAGCGTGTTTCTAGCAGACAAGTACACCGTGTACATCGTGTCGCTGTCAAGTTCTTCGACAGCACACGTTCTTGCATTACTCTCATTGAATACGCCAGGGCAGTGGAACCTTTCCGGTTTTCCTTCCTTTTTCTTCGCCTCCACTCGATAGCCCAGGATTCTCGATCCTCCATCAGACGCCGGTGCCTCCCAGTGAATGTCAATGCTATTTACCGTAGGATCAAGCTTTGTAATGGATGGAATGCCAGGTTTTTCTAAAAAGTAAAGAATACGGTAGGTTCGTTTTCTCATTCTTGTGTATTAAAGGAAGCCCTCACTGTTGGAACAAATTACCATTTCATTGTAGCCTCATTGTAGTCTCAACTGGAAATTTGTTGAAAATGTTGGAGAATATAGTTTAGTTAAAGCAATTTTGGGTTGAGAATTCTGCGGGACCACCATCTTGGATCTGATGACGTTTCAGGGCTACCTTTATTGTTACACTGTTGTCAGAAAACAATAGAGAACTTTAATGTTTGTCATGCATGCCTAAGTCTGCTGTTGTGTTTGTCTCCAGTAAATTGTACACTAGATGTCATTTATGCACCGATATTCCTGTCGATAAAACTCATTTGAATTTTCTGCGCGCCGCCATCTTGGTGTTACCTTTATTGCTTCACAACGAAAGTGCTATTGTTTTCCCACAATAGGGACAACACTGTGACGTCATAAAATCCAAGATGGCGGCGCGCAGGAAATTCAAATGAGTTTTTTCGACAGGAAAATCGGTGCATAAATGACATTTTGTGTACAATTTACTGGAGACAAACACAGACTTAGTCATGCATAACAATCATGTGAGAGCAAACATTGTTTTTTAATAAGCACCATACGTTCGTGAGACAGACGGCAACCGGAAGTAATATTTTCCTTTTTTGGCGCATTTTGACGTCAACTCGTGCGTAACGGGACGTCACAAACGTGAAATCAAGAGTCTTCCTGTCCGCGCTGATCGGCCATAAACGTGTACCAGGTTAGTAAGATTTTACCGCCATTTGCAATCAGTCTTCTCTCGGTCTTGTGACGTCCGTGTTGTCAAAATCATCTTGTTTCTTAAGCTCTCTATTTAGCTGTTTTGTCGGGGTGGCCGTGTGACGTCATCATATCCAAGATGGCGGCGCCCGCGAATTCAAAGCCCAAAATGGCTTATATTTGTATCCAATTTGTTTCATAAACTAAAATGCATTTCCATTTTTTCAGCAAATTTCCCGTCGAGACAATATTGCCAACAATTTAACGGCAATTTGTGCCAAAAGGCGGGGTTTCTTTTAATTTGAGCAATTATAAAGTCACGTGAATGATGTCCTCCTTGTGTTCTCTACACCACCTCCCCCCCCCCCCCTCCATTTCTGCGTAACTTAGCGATGTTTACAAATGTTCTAGATATATACAGGTATACAATGCATACACTACCTATCATCTTTAACGTAATGGTCCTGTTTTGTCGACCCATGAAGTTTCTTGCTTCACATGTGTAATCCCCAAAGTCCTTAACATTATTTGGTGTTACTTTTAAACCACTGTGCAGGCGTGAAGATGACAGTTTAGTGTTGGTGACCGTTCCATTTCTTGACCACGTGACATCCGGTAACGGGACCCCAGTGACGACACAAACTAGTTCAGCCGTGTGACCAACCTGGGACTCAATTACTTGGTTCGTAAGTGTGATTGCTGGTTTAACTGTTAGATATAAACATAGAATGTGCGTTAAGTGATGCTCCGAGGGAACGGCTGAACGGCAACAAATCTAAACATGTGTTAATTTTCTCCTTTCTCGTATTTTCATTGGTTGATACTCATGCATTCAATAGTAGACCATCGAAGTAATGCGCTTTCATTAGATACTTTTTGGAGTTTAAATTTATTTTTGATCAAACTAACTATGATTTGATTTTGGAGAAATTCGTATGTGGAGAATGTTATCAATTTTGTGATTAAAGATATTTTGTGTTCTCCCTTTCCCATTGGCTAGATGGTGTTTTCTTTAGGTTTTCACAGTAAAAATAGTCAACAGCACACAGTTTACTACAATCTTCACTTGTAGCTTTGACTGTGGACATCTCAGATAGCACTTAAGACATATTCTACCAAAATAGTATGTGCGGATGCTGATTGCGCCGGGGTCTATTGTTCTTGGGGTAGCTATAGTTCTTACGTGAGCCAGTACTTAAACACGAAGTTCCGGTATAAAAGTATAAGCCCCTCCTCTTTTCACGCATGGCGAACTCGAAATTTGAAATTCAAATTACAGAGCAGTGAAGAGCATAGGCGAGTGAATCAACCTCTCCTGTTAAAATGCGAAATTTTGAAGGTTTAAAATCATCAAAAAGAGAACAGAGGGAAGCTAGTTGTTTAGTAAAGACTTTAGGCGGTATTTTATGACTGTTTGCGAACTCTGTAGCCCTTATTCTAAAGTTTAACATTGATCTGTTTGAGATATGCAATCAGTAGGGAGCACTCAAGCGGAGCATGACAGAGATGTTCACTCAACAAAGGCTGATTTGCAACTGAAGGTGTCGGTAGCCTGGCCATGGCCCTCCTATACCGGAACTTCCTGTTTAAAGATCCTCTGTCGATCGTTACTCTTTGCAAGGGTATAGCTATGGTTACATACCTTTTCAGAATACTAAAAGCAATACTAAATCGTATCGCTATTGATTAAATACTTTCTGTCGACCGGTATGCTTTGCGAGGGTGTAGCTATTATTGCGTACTTTCTGTGAATACTAACAATAATACTAAATTACATCGCTATTGTTTTTTTACTCTCTTATTTTCTGATCAAATTAAATTCGCTTTAGTCGCGTCAAGCGTTACGGTCAACAGAGGGTATTTATACACTACACTTTACTGAACCTTTTCCAGGTAAAAATGTTTTAAATTCAAGCAGAACAACTTACGATAATCGAAGCCAGAGATATTGTCGTAAATTTGTGGATGATTTAAATTGATAGCTGTACTTAGAAGAAGACTAATTAAAAACACTTTCTTATATTCAGATGTATGTACTTACAGTTGATAACAACTACAGCGGCGGCACTAGCTGGTTTCCTGATACCATTAGCAGCTGTACATCTATACGTTCCATCTTGTTCTTTAGTTGCTTTAGATAGAGTAAAGTTTTCTTCATGGGACAGTATGGTGCTACTTCCCTCTTTAGACCATGTGATGTTAGGACTTGGAATTCCACGTGCACGGCATTGCAGTGTAAACGTTCCAGTCTCGTTTAGTGTTACATTTGCCGGCCACTGAGTTATTGACGGGCGCTCTACGAATAGAGGAATTTTAAACATATGTATTAAAAATGAAACTGCAAATCTGATACAAATTCGCCAATACAGTTGGCTATATTGTTTCGTAGTTAATGCATAGTTAATAGAGTGGAATGGTATGAAACCCAGCGACTTTCTTTGTTATAGGTCTTTGTTCGCTTTTTTCAACCGTGACCGTGCACAAACCACAATAGATATTGGAATATGTTAATTAATCAATTAATAGAAACGTGTGGGTTCAGTCGTCCATGGGACGCTAATGAGCTATGACCGTGCACAATCTTTTGTCTTACCCACTTCCAACATAAATCGCAGCGCCTTTGTTAGCCCCTTTGAAGTTTGACGGATTTCCTAACCATTCCACTGGTTAATTGTTCCTTTTATTCATAATATTAATCATACATAATTGACACATAGATATATAACTATATAAATTGTAATTTATATTAGCTTTTGTACATAGATGGATATATTTACAAAAAATGTCATTTTATTAGCTCTTGACAGATGAAGAGCCATTTTGTGGAGATGCTGCCAATAAACCTTTATTATTATTATTAATTATCACCATCACCATCACCCTCACCACCACCATCACCACCACCACCATCACCACCATCACCACCACCACCATCACCATCACCATCACCATCACCGTTACTATTATTATTATTATTATTATTATTATTATTACTAGTGGATACCGCTAACGATAATCCAACATGTGTGTTAGACGCTAGCTAGGTCATAGCGCGTTTTGGGTAGTGCCATGCAACTTGCATGGTAGTGATCCTTGGTGTATGGTGTTTTCCCACCTACTAAGGCTCAACTGGAATTTTGGAGCACTTCCCGTGGAAATAAGTGGCCTAAGCATCCGCCGAGAAAGTTTCTCCTTGAAACGATTGTTATTTTGCATCCAAGTGCATGGAATGTCATCACAAGCTCGCGAACCGACAGCCATCCGCAGTTCATGCCGCGTGGCAGTTGTCGCGTCCAGTGCAGAAACCATGGTTTTAACTCTGCCACATCACTCCATGCATTGTGATTTGAAGCTGCAACCTCATTCTAGCCACTTCTAAACGGGGGAGGGCTCCATTATGAACAGGAAAGGCATAGGATTTTCCACCCCTCCCCCCTCAGTTTTGCAAGGTTCGCATTTCTTACCCCAAATTTCTAGCAATATGTTGTGTTCGTCGTGTTTACTAACAAAAGCATTATTTTTAAGCTGCAACTTCATTCTAGCCACTTCTAATGGGGGAGGGTTCCCATTATTAACAGGAAATGCATAGGATTTTTCACCCCTCCCCCCTCAGTTTTGCATGGTTCGCATATCTTACCCCAAATTTCCAAGCAATATGTTGTGTTCGTCGTGTTTACCACGCAAACTAAGATTTTAACGCTGCAACGTTATTTCATCCAGTTCTGGACTCGGAAATAGCCAATGAAACTGTCCCAGCATGCTTTGCGGCCAAAAGGGAAAGGGCGATGGATTTTTACGGGTAGAAAGGAATATCGTACAGACATGGGGGTTTTACCAAAATGTTACCCATAGAAAACTGCAGGGGTTCCTCGTAATGTGGTTGACATTAAAGTTCAGGGAGGGAAATGCTAGCAAAAACAAAACTTCAGAACGGCTTAACCCCCCCTGAACTTCATTTGCGCGAGTAATAACGCAAATATTTAATCTAGTTGGGCAAAAATACATAGGATAGGCTGGTTTTCATTCCCTTAACTATGCGCTAGATACCGAACATTAATTAATAAATTAATTATTTAATTAATTAATTATTTAATGATTGTATTATTTCTATGTTTATCGTTAGGAACTAGTGGATACCGCTAACGATAATCCAACATGTGTGTTAGACGCTAGCTAGGTCATAGCGCGTTTTGGGTAGTGCCATGCAACTTGCATGGTAGTGATCCTTGGTGTATGGTGTTTTCCCACCTACTAAGGCTCAACTGGAATTTTGGAGCACTTCCCGTGGAAATAAGTGGCCTAAGCATCCGCCGAGAAAGTTTCTCCTTGAAACGATTGTTATTTTGCATCCAAGTGCATGGAATGTCATCACAAGCTCGCGAACCGACAGCCATCCGCAGTTCATGCCGCGTGGCAGTTGTCGCGTCCAGTGCAGAAACCATGGTTTTAACTCTGCCACATCACTCCATGCATTGTGATTTGAAGCTGCAACCTCATTCTAGCCACTTCTAAACGGGGGAGGGCTCCATTATGAACAGGAAAGGCATAGGATTTTCCACCCCTCCCCCCTCAGTTTTGCAAGGTTCGCATTTCTTACCCCAAATTTCTAGCAATATGTTGTGTTCGTCGTGTTTACTAACAAAATCATTATTTTTAAGCTGCAACTTCATTCTAGCCACTTCTAATGGGGGAGGGTTCCCATTATTAACAGGAAATGCATAGGATTTTTCACCCCTCCCCCCTCAGTTTTGCATGGTTCGCATATCTTACCCCAAATTTCCAAGCAATATGTTGTGTTCGTCGTGTTTACCACGCAAACTAAGATTTTAACGCTGCAACGTTATTTCATCCAGTTCTGGACTCGGAAATAGCTTATAAATGAGCGACCACGAACAACACTCCACTGGTATACGTCGGATCAAACAATGATCTAAATGGTTCGCAGATTAAGAAATAAGTAGAATGAAGAATAACCAATACGACGTAGAATTATACGGATTTAATGTAGCACAATATTTCGACTAGCCATACTAGTCTTCATCAGGTGCCAATGAAACTGTCCCAGCATGCTTTGCGGCCAAAACGGAAAGGGCGATGGATTTTTACGGGTAGAAAGGAACATCGTACAGACATGGGGGTTTTACCAAAATGTTACCCATAAAAAACTGCAGGGGTTCCTCGTAATGTGGTTGACATTAAAGTTTAGGGGGGAAAATGCTAGCAAAAACAAAACTTCAGAACGGCTTAACCCCCCCTGTACTTCATTTGCGCGAGTAATAACGCAAATATTTAATCTAGTTGGGCAAAAATACATAGGATAGGCTGGTTTTCCTTCCCTTAACTATGCGCTAGATACCGAACATTAATTAATTAATTAATTATTTAATTAATTAATTATTTAATGATTGTATTATTTCTATGTTTATTGTTAGGAACTAGTGGATACCGCTAACGATAATCCAACATGTGTGTTGGACGCTAGCTAGGTCATAGCGCGTGTTGGGTAGTGCCATGCAACTTGCATGGTAGTGATCCTGGGTGTGTGGTGATTTTCCACCTACTAAGGTTCAACTGGAATTTTGAAGCACTTCCCGTGGAAATAAGTGGCCTAAACATCCGCCGAGAAAGTTTCTCCTTGAAACGATTGTTATTTTGCATCCAAGTGCATGGAATGTCATCACAAGCTCGCGAACCGACAGCCATCCGCAGTTCATGCCGCGTGGCAGTTGTCGCGTCCAGTGCAGAAACCATGGTTTTAACTCTGCCACATCACTCCATGCATTGTGATTTGAAGGTGCAACCTCATTCTAGCCACTTCTAAACGGGGGAGGGCTCCATTATGAACAGGAAAGGCATAGGATTTTCCACCCCTCCCCCCTCAGTTTTGCAAGGTTCGCATTTCTTACCCCAAATTTCTAGCAGTATGTTGTGTTCGTCGTGTTTACTATCAAAAGCATTATTTTTAAGCTGCCACTTCATTCTAGCCACTTCTAATGGGGGAGGGTTCCATTTTGAACAGGAAAGGCATAGGATTTTCCACCCCTCCCCCCTCAGTTTTGCAAGCTTCGCACATCTTACCCCAAATTTGAAACCAATATGTTGTGTTCGTCGTGTTTACTACCAACACTGTGGATTTAACGCTGCAACGTTATTTCATCCAGTTCTGGACTGCGAAATAGCAAACGAAACTGTCCCAGCATGCTTTGCGGCCAAAACGGAAAGGGCGATGGATTTTTACGGGTAGAAAGGAACATCGTAGAGACATGGGGTTTTCACCAAAATGTTACCCATAGAAAACTGCAGGGGTTCCTCGTAATGTGGTTGACATTAAAGTTCAGGGGGGGGGAAATGCTAGCAAAAACAAAAATTCAAAACGGCTTAACCCCCCCTGAACTTCATTTGCACGAGTAATAACGCAAAGATTTTATCTAGTTGGGCAAAAATACATAGGATAGGCTGGTTTTCATTCCTTCAGCTATACGCTATATACCAAACATTAATTAATTAATTAATTAATTAATTAATTAATTAATTAATTAATTATTTAATGATTGTATTATTTCTATGTTTATCGTTAGGAATTATTATTACAAGTGGATACTGCTAACGATAATCAAACATGCAAAATACAGTGGCTACTTGATTTTTAAGCCAAAAACACAAGTTCCTATGCATTCTGATCAATCTAGTTATAACATAAAATAAAACGAAAATGAATAGCGAAGTGTAGAGAAGCAAAATGAACCCCCATCTCTGCTCCCCCCTACCCCCCTCACGGGCGCTGTAGGAATTGGGAGCAGAGTCTCTGCAGAGTCCCACCCATACCGGTCCACCCGTATGAGGTTCTCATATTAGATCACGTTCAGCGGCGCTATTTATAGCTGAAATTGGAGGCTTCAATCATCCATGTGGGAGACATTAATAGATGGGATATGTAAGAAATAAACGTTTTCAGGTAATCAATAATAGATCGACACCTAACTTGTTTACTATCAGCCCGACATGATTTCGAGTGGATATCGAAGTAACTGAGTGCGTATTAAGGTGTTTACTATCAACCCGACATGATCTGAAGTGGATATCGAAGTAACTGAGTGCGTATTAAGGTTTTACTATCAACCCGACATGATCTGAAGTGGATATCGAAGTAATACTGAAAATGTAACACAATGTCATGAAAACGGGGCTAGAAAATATGACGCTGCACCCCCTGGATTTCATTTGTCAATAAAATGATATCAAAATTCGAGCTCTACATCAAAAACTACTTCAGATAACCCCTCCCACCTCAGTTTTGCAAGGATCGCAGATCTTACCCAAAATTTGCAAACAATATGTTGTGTTCATCGTGTTTAGTACCGAAACTAAAATTTTAAAGCTGCAACTTCATTCAAGACACTTTCAATGGGGAGGGCACCGTTATTATGAGGAAATGCATATCATTTTCAACCCCTCCCCCCTCAGTTTTACAAGGTTCGCAGATCTTACCCAAAATTTGCAAACAATATGTTGTGTTCGTCGTGTTTAGTACCGAAACTAAAATTTTAAAGCTGCAACTTCATTCAAGACACTTTCAATGGGGAGGGCACCGTTATTAACAGGAAATGCAAATCATTTTCAACCCCTCCCCCCTCAGTTTTGCAAGGTTCGCATATCTCACCCCAAATTTGCAAACACCATGTTGTTTTCGTGGTATTTAGTACCAAAACTATAATGTTAGCGCCTCAACTTTATTTAATCCAGTTCTGGAGAGGGAAATATTAAAATGAAACTGTCCCAGCATGCTTTGCGCCCAAAATGAAAAGGGCGATGGATTTTTACGGGTAGAAGGAAACATCGTAGAGACATGGGGTTTTCACCAAAATGTAAACCATACAAAACTACAGGGGGTCTTCTTAATTTGGTAGACATTGAAGTTCAGGGGGGGAAATGACAGGCAAATCAAAATTTCAAAATAGCTTAACCCCCCCTGAACTTCATTTACGCGAGTTTTACATTAAAAAAATTATCTCACAGGATGAAAGTGCATCAGATAGGCTGGATAGTATTTCCCCTAGCTATGCGCAACATACCAAACATTAAACCATGATTTACAAATATTCCCTACCCCACCCCCCTGGAAATGGTATACCCATTTCTTTTTGTAAAATATCTCGGGAATGTCATTCATGACAAAACTGATCGATTTCTAAATTTTCAAGTTCAACACCGAACGACAGAATTAACGTTAAACAGTTGCCCAGGCCCCGCTCGGCCAAGCAAAAAGCGAGAAAAACCGCCTTAACCCCCCCTGAACTTCATTTGCGTGAGTAATACATCAAAATTTTGTTCTAGTTGGACGAAACTACATAGGATAGGCTGGTTTTCATTCCCTTATCTATGCGTTAGATACAGAACATTAATTAATTAATTAATTAATTAATTATTTAATTATTTAATTATTTAATGATTGTATTATTTCTATGTTTATCGTTAGGAACAAGTGGATACCGCTAACGATAATCATAAAATGGTTTCCACCCGTCCCCCTTATTTTTGCAAACTTTGCAGATCTTACCCCAAATTTGCAACCAATATGTTGAGTTCGTCGTATTTAGTACCAAAACTATGATTTTGATACTGCGACTTTATTCAATCCCTTTCTAATGGGGGAGGGTACTACTATTAACAGGAAATGCATAAGCTTTTTCACCCCTCCCCCCTCAGTTTTGCATGGTTCGCATTTTTTACCCCAAATTTGCAACCAATATGTTGTGTTCGTCGTGTTTACTACCTAAACTAAGATTTTAAAGCTGCAACTTCATTCAAAACACTTTCAATGGGGAGGGCACCATTATTAACAGGAAAGGCATAGCATTTTCCACCCCTCCCCCCTCAGTTTTGCAAGGTTCGCATTTCTTACCCCAAATTTGCAACCAATATGTTGTGTTCGTCGTGTTTACTACCAACACTATGGTTTTAACGCTGCAACATTATATAATCCAGTTCTGGACTCGGAAATTGCAAATGAAACTGTCCCAGCATGCTTTGCGGCCAAAACGGAAATGTCGATGGATTTTACGGGTAGAAAGGAACATCGTAGAGTCATGGGGTTTTCACCAAAATGTTACCCATTGAAAACTGCAGGGGTTCCTCGTAATGTGGTTGACATTAAAGTTCAGGGAGGGAAATGCTAGCAAAAACAAAACTTCAGAACGGCTTAACCCCCCCTGAACTTCATTTGCGCGAGTAATAACGCAAATATTTAATCTAGTTGGGCAAAAATACATAGGATAGGCTGGTTTTCATTCCCTTAACTATGCGCTAGATACCGAACATTAATTAATAAATTAATTATTTAATTAATTAATTATTTAATGATTGTATTATTTCTATGTTTATCGTTAGGAACTAGTGGATACCGCTAACGATAATCCAACATGTGTGTTAGACGCTAGCTAGGTCATAGCGCGTTTTGGGTAGTGCCATGCAACTTGCATGGTAGTGATCCTTGGTGTATGGTGTTTTCCCACCTACTAAGGCTCAACTGGAATTTTGGAGCACTTCCCGTGGAAATAAGTGGCCTAAGCATCCGCCGAGAAAGTTTCTCCTTGAAACGATTGTTATTTTGCATCCAAGTGCATGGAATGTCATCACAAGCTCGCGAACCGACAGCCATCCGCAGTTCATGCCGCGTGGCAGTTGTCGCGTCCAGTGCAGAAACCATGGTTTTAACTCTGCCACATCACTCCATGCATTGTGATTTGAAGCTGCAACCTCATTCTAGCCACTTCTAAACGGGGGAGGGCTCCATTATGAACAGGAAAGGCATAGGATTTTCCACCCCTCCCCCCTCAGTTTTGCAAGGTTCGCATTTCTTACCCCAAATTTCTAGCAATATGTTGTGTTCGTCGTGTTTACTAACAAAAGCATTATTTTTAAGCTGCAACTTCATTCTAGCCACTTCTAATGGGGGAGGGTTCCCATTATTAACAGGAAATGCATAGGATTTTTCACCCCTCCCCCCTCAGTTTTGCATGGTTCGCATATCTTACCCCAAATTTCCAAGCAATATGTTGTGTTCGTCGTGTTTACCACGCAAACTAAGATTTTAACGCTGCAACGTTATTTCATCCAGTTCTGGACTCGGAAATAGCTTATAAATGAGCGACCACGAACAACACTCCACTGGTATACGTCGGATCAAACAATGATCTAAATGGTTCGCAGATTAAGAAATAAGTAGAATGAAGAATAACCAATACGACGTAGAATTATACGGATTTAATGTAGCACAATATTTCGACTAGCCATACTAGTCTTCATCAGGTGCCAATGAAACTGTCCCAGCATGCTTTGCGGCCAAAACGGAAAGGGCGATGGATTTTTACGGGTAGAAAGGAACATCGTACAGACATGGGGGTTTTACCAAAATGTTACCCATAAAAAACTGCAGGGGTTCCTCGTAATGTGGTTGACATTAAAGTTTAGGGGGGAAAATGCTAGCAAAAACAAAACTTCAGAACGGCTTAACCCCCCCTGTACTTCATTTGCGCGAGTAATAACGCAAATATTTAATCTAGTTGGGCAAAAATACATAGGATAGGCTGGTTTTCCTTCCCTTAACTATGCGCTAGATACCGAACATTAATTAATTAATTAATTATTTAATTAATTAATTATTTAATGATTGTATTATTTCTATGTTTATTGTTAGGAACTAGTGGATACCGCTAACGATAATCCAACATGTGTGTTGGACGCTAGCTAGGTCATAGCGCGTGTTGGGTAGTGCCATGCAACTTGCATGGTAGTGATCCTGGGTGTGTGGTGATTTTCCACCTACTAAGGTTCAACTGGAATTTTGAAGCACTTCCCGTGGAAATAAGTGGCCTAAACATCCGCCGAGAAAGTTTCTCCTTGAAACGATTGTTATTTTGCATCCAAGTGCATGGAATGTCATCACAAGCTCGCGAACCGACAGCCATCCGCAGTTCATGCCGCGTGGCAGTTGTCGCGTCCAGTGCAGAAACCATGGTTTTAACTCTGCCACATCACTCCATGCATTGTGATTTGAAGGTGCAACCTCATTCTAGCCACTTCTAAACGGGGGAGGGCTCCATTATGAACAGGAAAGGCATAGGATTTTCCACCCCTCCCCCCTCAGTTTTGCAAGGTTCGCATTTCTTACCCCAAATTTCTAGCAGTATGTTGTGATCGTCGTGTTTACTATCAAAAGCATTATTTTTAAGCTGCCACTTCATTCTAGCCACTTCTAAACGGGGGAGGGCTCCATTATGAACAGGAAAGGCATAGGATTTTCCACCCCTCCCCCCTCAGTTTTGCATGGTTCGCATATCTTACCCCAAATTTCCAAGCAATATGTTGTGTTCGTCGTGTTTACCACGCAAACTAAGATTTTAACGCTGCAACGTTATTTCATCCAGTTCTGGACTCGGAAATAGCTTATAAATGAGCGACCACGAACAACACTCCACTGGTATACGTCGGATCAAACAATGATCTAAATGGTTCGCAGATTAAGAAATAAGTAGAATGAAGAATAACCAATACGACGTAGAATTATACGGATTTAATGTAGCACAATATTTCGACTAGCCATACTAGTCTTCATCAGGTGCCAATGAAACTGTCCCAGCATGCTTTGCGGCCAAAACGGAAAGGGCGATGGATTTTTACGGGTAGAAAGGAACATCGTACAGACATGGGGGTTTTACCAAAATGTTACCCATAAAAAACTGCAGGGGTTCCTCGTAATGTGGTTGACATTAAAGTTTAGGGGGGAAAATGCTAGCAAAAACAAAACTTCAGAACGGCTTAACCCCCCCTGTACTTCATTTGCGCGAGTAATAACGCAAATATTTAATCTAGTTGGGCAAAAATACATAGGATAGGCTGGTTTTCCTTCCCTTAACTATGCGCTAGATACCGAACATTAATTAATTAATTAATTATTTAATTAATTAATTATTTAATGATTGTATTATTTCTATGTTTATTGTTAGGAACTAGTGGATACCGCTAACGATAATCCAACATGTGTGTTGGACGCTAGCTAGGTCATAGCGCGTGTTGGGTAGTGCCATGCAACTTGCATGGTAGTGATCCTGGGTGTGTGGTGATTTTCCACCTACTAAGGTTCAACTGGAATTTTGAAGCACTTCCCGTGGAAATAAGTGGCCTAAACATCCGCCGAGAAAGTTTCTCCTTGAAACGATTGTTATTTTGCATCCAAGTGCATGGAATGTCATCACAAGCTCGCGAACCGACAGCCATCCGCAGTTCATGCCGCGTGGCAGTTGTCGCGTCCAGTGCAGAAACCATGGTTTTAACTCTGCCACATCACTCCATGCATTGTGATTTGAAGGTGCAACCTCATTCTAGCCACTTCTAAACGGGGGAGGGCTCCATTATGAACAGGAAAGGCATAGGATTTTCCACCCCTCCCCCCTCAGTTTTGCAAGGTTCGCATTTCTTACCCCAAATTTCTAGCAGTATGTTGTGTTCGTCGTGTTTACTATCAAAAGCATTATTTTTAAGCTGCCACTTCATTCTAGCCACTTCTAATGGGGGAGGGTTCCATTTTGAACAGGAAAGGCATAGGATTTTCCACCCCTCCCCCCTCAGTTTTGCAAGCTTCGCACATCTTACCCCAAATTTGAAACCAATATGTTGTGTTCGTCGTGTTTACTACCAACACTGTGGATTTAACGCTGCAACGTTATTTCATCCAGTTCTGGACTGCGAAATAGCAAACGAAACTGTCCCAGCATGCTTTGCGGCCAAAACGGAAAGGGCGATGGATTTTTACGGGTAGAAAGGAACATCGTAGAGACATGGGGTTTTCACCAAAATGTTACCCATAGAAAACTGCAGGGGTTCCTCGTAATGTGGTTGACATTAAAGTTCAGGGGGGGAAATGCTAGCAAAAACAAAAATTCAAAACGGCTTAACCCCCCCTGAACTTCATTTGCACGAGTAATAACGCAAAGATTTAATCTAGTTGGGCAAAAATACATAGGATAGGCTGGTTTTCATTCCTTCAGCTATACGCTATATACCAAACATTAATTAATTAATTAATTAATTAATTAATTAATTAATTAATTAATTAATTATTTAATGATTGTATTATTTCTATGTTTATCGTTAGGAATTATTATTACAAGTGGATACCGCTAACGATAATCAAACATGCAAAATACAGTGGCTACTTGATTTTTAAGCCAAAAACACAAGTTCCTATGCATTCTGATCAATCTAGTTATAACATAAAATAAAACGAAAATGAATAGCGAAGTGTAGAGAAGCAAAATGAACCCCCATCTCTGCTCCCCCCTACCCCCCTCACGGGCGCTGTAGGAATTGGGAGCAGAGTCTCTGCAGAGTCCCACCCATACCGGTCCACCCGTATGAGGTTCTCATATTAGATCACGTTCAGCGGCGCTATTTATAGCTGAAATTGGAGGCTTCAATCATCCATGTGGGAGACATTAATAGATGGGATATGTAAGAAATAAACGTTTTCAGGTAATCAATAATAGATCGACACCTAACTTGTTTACTATCAGCCCGACATGATTTCGAGTGGATATCGAAGTAACTGAGTGCGTATTAAGGTGTTTACTATCAACCCGACATGATCTGAAGTGGATATCGAAGTAACTGAGTGCGTATTAAGGTTTTACTATCAACCCGACATGATCTGAAGTGGATATCGAAGTAATACTGAAAATGTAACACAATGTCATGAAAACGGGGCTAGAAAATATGACGCTGCACCCCCTGGATTTCATTTGTCAATAAAATGATATCAAAATTCGAGCTCTACATCAAAAACTACTTCAGATAACCCCTCCCACCTCAGTTTTGCAAGGATCGCAGATCTTACCCAAAATTTGCAAACAATATGTTGTGTTCATCGTGTTTAGTACCGAAACTAAAATTTTAAAGCTGCAACTTCATTCAAGACACTTTCAATGGGGAGGGCACCGTTATTATGAGGAAATGCATATCATTTTCAACCCCTCCCCCCTCAGTTTTGCAAGGTTCGCAGATCTTACCCAAAATTTGCAAACAATATGTTGTGTTCGTCGTGTTTAGTACCGAAACTAAAATTTTAAAGCTGCAACTTCATTCAAGACACTTTCAATGGGGAGGGCACCGTTATTAACAGGAAATGCAAATCATTTTCAACCCCTCCCCCCTCAGTTTTGCAAGGTTCGCATATCTCACCCCAAATTTGCAAACACCATGTTGTTTTCGTGGTATTTAGTACCAAAACTATAATGTTAGCGCCTCAACTTTATTTAATCCAGTTCTGGAGAGGGAAATATTAAAATGAAACTGTCCCAGCATGCTTTGCGCCCAAAATGAAAAGGGCGATGGATTTTTACGGGTAGAAGGAAACATCGTAGAGACATGGGGTTTTCACCAAAATGTAAACCATACAAAACTACAGGGGGTCTTCTTAATTTGGTAGACATTGAAGTTCAGGGGGGGAAATGACAGGCAAATCAAAATTTCAAAATAGCTTAACCCCCCCTGAACTTCATTTGCGCGAGTAATAACGCAAAAAAATCATCTAGTTGGGCGAAAATACATAAGATAGGCTAGTTTTTGTGTCTTTCACTATTCGCTATATACCAAACATTAATTAATTATTTAATGATTGTATTATTTCTATGATTATCGTTAGGAATTATTATAACATGCCTGATCTGACTATTAGCATTTTGTTTAACAAATAGTAGCTGTCTTTCGTTTTATCTGAATGTCGACATCATACCAAAATTCGTTCGTTGATAATTACATTACTTCAAGATTCGCTTACTGGACTGGTAAACAAACACGAGGTCTCTCACTAGATATACAGCACACAGTATCCCACCCCATATAGATTTTCACCACTCGTACAATCCACATTTTACTCGCGCACGTTAAATATGAAAAATGCGCCACTCGGTTCCCGGATGTATGACGCCACACTTGTTCTTTTGAACAACAAAGATGGCGGTCAGGATGTAAACGGCTTGGAAGGGCGAAATAATATATGAAACTTTCGGGAAAAAAGCAAAACAAGATGTAAAACCCTTTAAGAATGTTCTCCATGCTCTGAAGAGACACGAGAGCCTGAAGAAATTTCGCCAGAAGGGCTTGGAAAAATCACAAAGAAGTTTCTACTGACAGTAACTAACTAAATAAGAGGAATAGAGAAGAGTTATTAGAGCTACTTTATTGTCCATATAATAAATATAACATTACGCAGTGGTTTGAAGTTACATATTAGGTATTTATTGACTGAGTGGGAGGGCCGGACGGGCTGAAAATATTTGGCCCGAGGTCATGACGTACGGCCCGAGCGCAGCGAGGTCCGTACAAAATGACCAAGAGCCAAATATTTTCCCGTCCGGCCCGACCTAACTCAGTCAATAGGTTTTTATCATATGACCATATTCTTTTGTAGATCAATCCGCAAAACAGCAAGAAAAATTTGTGCAGGGCCGGACGACTTTATCCGGCCCGCTCACGCCATACACGTCCAGCCCTCATCGCGTAACCTTTGTAAATGGTTTTGAAAGAAAGAAAGCGCTGGTACGGGTCATATTATCAATGAAGTTGATCATTTTCTCGAGTTGAAAACATCTCAATCGTGAAATATTTGGACTCTCGATGATAAATTTGGTGGTCATTCTTACCGCGGAGGACTGGGTCCAGCCCTGGGGCGTTTTGGCTTTCCTCATTCCGCCATCTTGCTATCTTCTTTTCATGTCATTTCTAAGTCTAGTTTTATCGTGATTTGGTCAAATTTTCGGTAATTATATTTTCCGGGAATATTTAAATGGCTCTTGTGAATGGCTTTGGATGAAATACTCGCTTATTTGGACGATAGATTCGACATACCCGGCGATGGATTCTAACGTGGCATCGAGGGAGTTTGACACATAACAAACTGATTTAAGTATTCCCTGAATTTGCTGTTATTCTTGAAGAAAATGACGAAGACGTGAATTAGCAGCTCTTGTGGTAGAAGAACCGCCTACTCGCGATTAATAAAACTGCCATGGACACCTCTTACACAAGTTACAAGCCTGTAGAAAGAGTGTACTGGAAAGAATCAATGCATTGCTTTAAAATCAAGTCTCACAAAATACAGTGATGTAAGTTAAATAATAATAATAATAATAATAGAGCATTTAATTATATAGCGCCAAGCTCCACTAATTGTCCGTAGCGCTTTACAAGTTAATAACTAGATATGGCTAAAAATGACTAAAAAAAATTTACAGTTCGCTAAAATAATTTAAAAAGAAGTAATAATAAGAATAACTATAAGTTAAAAGCTTCTTGAAATAGATGTGTTTTGAGTCTAGACTTAAACAAACTAACTGAAGCCGATTCCCTGATATTAGTCGGTAGCTTATTCCAAAGTCTGGGTCCGGCGACTGAATACGCTCTATCTCCATACTCTTGTGGTAGAACTATTCCATGTGTTTATTACTAATAGGACGTTTGCATTATAACTGTTATTACTCAGAGTTTCATTGAAATACTTCTAGTTAGTAATAATTTATGCCCAGGGGGGTGCTCCCTATAGTAGACCATACATGGATGCTCCGCCAGAAAGGGGTAGGTTTTTTGGGCTGGAGGTATATAAAACGGTAGGGAATTCGCGAGTTTAGGTATATAAAATGGTAGAGTTTTACGAGTTCAGTCAATTGATTTTTCACATTTCCATGAACCGTTATTTTTTCTAATTGGTGCAACAGGCCTATATATTTGATAGAAACCATGGTATGGTAGGTATAACGGGGGGTTCCGTTTTTGTATGACGTATATAAAAGGGGTACCTTTTTGCAAGAGGTATATAAAAGAGGTATTTTTGCCCAAATTTGGTATATAAAAGGGTAAGGGGTCGAGAGTCCAGGCGGAGCATCGCTGTACAAAATTTCTAGAAGTACCCCTCCCCCCGGGAATTTATGTCTTCGTTACTGTCATAAGTTAATATCCAGTATACCCGGGGGACGCCCACATAAAGTAGGGCTGGGATGCTCATCTGGAATTTTCGTTTTGACACCTAACAACCAAAATGGGCATGACCCAAGCTTATTTTGACCCCTTACAGTCAAAACGGCTCAAGCGTGCCCCCCTAGAGTCGATTATTGATTTCATTATTGGAATATTAAGTTCATTATTCGTTGAAGAAGGCATTATTGAAACAAATAATCAAATGTTCAAAATTTTAAATCTTCAACAAGCCACTCTAACAACTACACAAGAATTATGATTTGATACTTAATGGAATATGTAAAAAATATAAACTCTGAACACCTCAAGGAAATATAAACCTGAATGTCAAACATTGAATAATGATATTATATAGCCTAAATTAATTTGCACATTATGCTATTCTACACAAAAAATGCACTCAGATGACAGGATACTTGCAACAGTTACAATATGAAAACAATCTGTCACTATACAAATTAATAGGATAAATGGATGGAGTAGTGAAGAGTGTACTAGATACCATGCATTGCTTTAAAATCAGTTCTCAAGAAATACTTGTCATGTAAATAAATAGACCTATCCCATATGTTATAATACTAATAAAATATTTTGCATTACAGCTATTATATAAACACTGGGAGTTCCATCAAAATACTTCTAGTTAGCAATAATGTATGCCTTCATTACTGTCATAAGTTAATGTCCAGTTTATCACCGAAGGTATCTCACATAGCTTGTAAGAATTTGCCATTCTTGCAAGTACCTTCTAGTACGCATTGCGTACCTATGTTTTAGAGAAAGAGGAGCCTTTTTTTTTTTTTAGAGAGAATTGGGAAGTTGTTGCCAATAATCGTTTGCCATATAACGAAGCGAAGATAATTTTTAATTGGGAGTGGTAATTGTTTTTTTATGCCATAAATGGGGTAAATTTAAGAACATGTAGGCGAAAAACTTTATTAAGCACGGGTAAAGCACCGCTGAACCTTCGAGTATGATATAACGAAAGAAAAATTATTACCAACTACCAACGTATAAGTATGATATAACGAGAGCAAAATGATTATCAACTACCAACGTATAAGTAGCATTAATTCAGTGACACACTTTTACGTATTTTTTTAAGCAATTTAGATATCCGTTTTAAAATTCCATTCCATGTCTTCCATGATAGACACAAAACCGTGGTATGCAACGGTGTTTTTCCTTGATAATGTGCAGCGTGAGCCTCAGATCGATGGTCTTCATCTAACTTAGCTAGCTCATTTCAATTAAGAATATATGTCAGTTTAGATAAGAATATCGCTAAAAAAAAAAAAATTTGTAACGATTCCCAAGAATATGAAATAAAGAGGATCCCACATTGACGCGCGGGGATACGGTTTTTATCTTCAAGCGAGAAGATTCAGCTGTCTCTGTTTATTATGTATTTACCGGGTTTTCAAGTACGCGTGGCATAAACGTGTGATGTCACAGATGTTGCTCGTAACTGAACCAGGTATTTTATAGCTTGGTGATATAAACATACTAACTAAATAGAATTGGCGAAATAAATGTCATTGGAGGGATATTTCACGGCTTACCACTTAAAAGCATTTCAGACTCTACATATATTTTTACTTTCATTGTAAGTTGTTGCTTAAAACTCTTCGGTGAACTCGTCTGATAATAAAACAAAATATTTTTTTTTTTTAACAGGACCTGAAACAACCATACTGTCTGATCAAAGTCAGGACCCGGCTAAACCACAGATCGAATTGGAATTTAGCGTGCTGGTTTTTTGATTGTTATAATTAAACATGTATGCCCTGTATGTCATGCTGCCTTACCATACACTGTCATATTAACCTCAGCCTGTTGACCTTGGCCAATCACATTGTAAGGAACGCACTTGTGAGTGCCCTCGTCAGCGGGCGACACCCGGCCGATAATTCGTGTTCCATTGGTTGAGTTACTCACATGGCTGCCATTGAAGTAGAATTCGTAGAGGCTTGCTGGCGGTACAGCATCTGTAACACACTTTAGCTCGACATATTCGTTAATCACGGCGATGTTGTTCTGAGTGTTGATTATCAGCCTTGTCACATACGGTTTATCTGTTTCACAAACAATACATAGACCGTCTTCATAAATGCGTATTTCTGTATCATCCACATGCACAGAAAACATTACTATTTGGTACGATGCACGTGAAAGAGCCTGTCAACATTAGTAATCTTGTGAAATTTGAGTGATGTAGCTTATAAAGCAATGAAGTTACAGCCATTTGAAATTAGAGAGATTTGTATGGGAAAACAACGGAAGCTAGCTTCTAGCCTCGCTTTCAGGTTTTTAAAATACTACATTTGCATTTATAACTCAACGGCAGTTGCTCTAAAACTGAACAGAGCCATACTAGTATTAATGTGACCTTTCATTTGGTAGCATTAGTTTCCCGATACAGATTTATCTTTTTAAAAATATGCAAATTAGGAGCGGCCATTAATGAATGACTTAAATTCCGCTTGAACGAGTTACCGCGAAATTATTTTTTTCTTTTTAGACTGTATGCTGAAATCTGTAGTATGAGCTATATTTTATCAAGCGTTATATAAATAAATGAAGGCATCGCCGGAATAACGAAACCATATCTTCGAAATCCTCTTTTGTCAGGTCCTTTCAAGGTAAAACATTAATGCCTTAAAAAACATTAATTTGGAGAACATCATGAAGTTTGAATGTCAGATCTAATTCAGAAAATAACAGAATCGAACGGAGTCATTTGCAAACTAGACAGTGGTCATATAAATATGCGTGGCGTAACAGCTTTAACACACAATTGTATAAATATTGTACACGCAACATATAACAAACTTACAATATTGCACTTGTACAGTTGTCTTCTTCGTGTTGTTCCCTACACCGTTAACAGCAATACAAAGGTAGATCCCTGCATCATTCTTAGTTGCATTACTCTTTTGAAACAAGGCCTCCCTGTAGCCATTTGATAATCTTTGTTGCTCACTTCCCTGTTTTACCCAATACACACAAGGTCTGGGGTTTGCCGTTGCATTGCAGAAGATATTGATACTCATGGTCTCGTTGAATGCGACAATGTCTTTTATCCAGTCAATACTCGGAGCATCTGTAGGGCATTAGGAAGTAAAATAAGGAAATTGACTTAATACCTTTCAATTCATAAATGGAAAAAAGATCTTTATTTCTCAACTGCATAGAGTTAACAAAATAGAATAGAAATATAGCAGAACGACACAGTTGCTGGAGTTGTAAGACATTCAAAAAGCTACAGAAGCGCGCGTTAGTGAAATATGACGTCATTTCTATGATCTACACTCTCACGAAGTTTTACCTTTTAACCAATCAGAGTGCGCGCTATTAGAAAGTATCTTGTAATGAGCAATATAGTGTGTGCCTTGCAATGAAGCTTCAATATGCAATATTATTATATGGCTACGTAATTTAGTGAGCTATGGTTGGTCAGCTTGCGGTCCATAACTTCCCGTACATTGAAGCAAAGCTGGTTTTGAATACTTTTCAGCCAAAAAATAAACATATTACGCACAGTAGTAACTGATACAACGACATCCCAACTAACAATTGTTCCAACAAGAAAGCAACTGCTCTGCAAGTAATCAAAGACGAACATAATCATTTAACATACAGCAAATCAAAATAAACTTCTGTGCGAAGGATCATCTGCATAATTTCCATACATACAGTGAACGTCCACCATTGCTGTTTGTTTGTCACTACCAAGTATGTTTGTCGCATTACACTGGTACTGCCCTGCATCGGTCTTCTTTATGTTTGTTTTCACCAGCATGGACTCATTTCCAATCGTGTTACCATCTTTAATCCACTTGATTACTGGAGGAGGAATGCCTGTAGCATTGCAATAAAGTGTGATGACTCCATTTTCAGTGACGTTCAGGTCTCGAAGAGGAGTTATAATGGATGGTTTATCTGTTTGGATAAAGACAACAACTGTTATTTCGAAAATGTTTTCGTTTTGAAGGAGAGGCTATCATTATTTTGTTCTTTTGATAGCTTCAATTTCTAGCCGTTTTCTTGTTAAAACAATTGTGTTAGGTTTTCAGGATTTAAAAAGGTAAAAAGAATAGATAAAAAAGGATTAAATCCAGGTATTTTAAGGAGAAAAAACAGCTAGCAATTGATACAAATATAGATAAGCTTATATAAATGTTCAAGTTTCCATTTAATTAACAAATAAAGATGGTTCTCCTTGTTCTATAACAACATAATGCAGAACGCTCGAGGACTTGAAAACATGCGGATACACGAGCGGAATGCGAGTGCATTTAGCAGCTTTTCAAGACCTCACAAGACCTCACAAGGAGAACCATCTTTTATTTGTTTTATAATATAAATTTCGATCTAGAAGAAGGAAAGTAAGCTATCTAAGAACCCGCGTAAAATCTGAAAGCAAAACTGACGACAGCGAAAACCCCATTTTAATGTACTTGACTTGTTTACAACATTTCTCGTCGTTGATTGGTTCAATTGTGACAGCTTGACTTTGACAATCTGAAAGCTCGTTTCTTAAAGGATGAAATAACCTGCTAAGAAGAGAACATGTCAGTCGATAAAAGTGAAAGACAGAAATTGCAAGAGCCGGAAAATGGGTTGTAAAAGGCTTCCTGTATACTTTGCGAAACGAAACGAAACTGTACTTTGCGAAACACGTATTCAAGCAATACTGGGAACAGCTAAAAACAATAATCTTAGTTTATACTTACTTTCAAACATATTGCGCCGGGGTAGATTTCTTTACTTGCTCCTTTTTACAAACAAAACCCCTCTTTCCAGTTCCGGCGATCCGGTCGGCCATATTGGAATAGTAATCACGCTAACTGGAATAGTAATCGCGCAGACACGAGAACGAGGCTGGGATTGACCCGACCTCTAATTTTCCCGCGTAAGTAATTGATTATGCCATGATAGCTCAGATGGCTGAGCGATCGTTTCCGCGTACGTGCGCGCGGTCGGGAGTTGGAATCTCGATGTCAAAACGTTTTCTTTTTTTCGGATAACATTTTTAGCTCTCCCTTCCCCGTTCTGGTATTTTTCTTTATAACTAAATAAATAATAACTAAAAAATCATAGCCTTTCAAAACGATCGTTCGAAAAACTTCTACCGAGGTTGCTTAAAATCAACCCCGAAACTGGATCTCTCAGCTAAAAGATGAGTTTCTTTCGAATTTGCTAACAAATGGATGAGCCTAAACAGCAGGAAAGCACTGTGCCGCTTTCGGTTGTACAATGAAAACGGCGGCTCACAACTTTGCTCATACACAGACTTTGTTTTTATGATTTTTTTCGTCCTAGCCATTTAACATTCCTGATGTGACTATTTTTTTTGGTAGTTTCTTTCCTTCGATCAGAACGATACAATATGGCGATATGTACGCGTTGTGAGAACAAGGTAATTTCTCGGTTCAAAGGTCGATTGGCCATACTCTGACCATCCAAGAGCTGATAAGATATAATATGGACACAAAGATATGGAGAAAACTGAACTGAGTAGTAAAATAGAACCGAAACCGAACAGAACCGCCTAATGGAATATGGCATACAGACATGAATCGAATATACAGAACTGAGTAAACTACTTTTCGTATTGGAAAAACAATTTGTCGAACTGGAAATGACATGAACTATAACTAGGAGGACAAAGAAGAAAACTATTGAGCCGGAAAAAAACGAAAGAACAAGAAAAACGAGCGAAACTGAACTCAGAGGAAATTATAAAATTGACCAACAATGGGTGACTTTCACTGGAAAGGCGATTCTTACTGGAAGATCGATAAAATCAAATGGAAACAACGGGAAAGAACTTTATAAATGGTCAAGACGAAAATAATTAAGCTGGGGAAAAAACAAAAAACAAAAAACTAAGACCTCGAAAAATAAGACCTTACTAACAGCAAGCGAGTTTTCTTGGTCTTAATTTTTTCTCGGTCTTAGGTCTTAGTTTTCTAGACATCCGTTATTAATATATTAAAGGAATCTTAAAAGCCATAATTGAAAGGCAAAGTACAGTGAACCGAATCAAATCGAATCAAATGTCCGCTGAGGTAAAAAGAAAATCCTGCCAAATGAAAATGTTACACTCATTCGGTAGCGCTCGCTCCCCGGGTGGTTCGAAACTTGTGATCGAACCCCACGACGGTCGGGTCATTTTTTCACTTTACTTTTATCGCCCTATATCATCTTATTTAGCTCTTCTTCACGATGCGACCCTAAAGAAGAATATCGTATCAAGCAATACCTTGGATGGTCAATCGACCTTCGAACCGAGAAATTACCTTGTTGTCACAACGCGTACATATCGCCATATCGTTCTGATCGAAGGGAAGAAACTACAAAAAAACTAGTCATATCAGAAATATTAAATGGCTAGGACGAAAATATCATAAAAACGAAATCTTTGGATTGAGCAAAGTTGTCGTCCGAATGAATAATTAAGATGCCTTACAGGGTCCGTTGCCGGGTTATCGGCGAGCCGCCGTTTTCATTGTACAACCGAAAGCGGCATAGTGCTTTCCTGCTGTTCAGGCTCATCCATTTGTCAGCAAAATCGAAAGAAACTCAGTGCTAAACACTGCTAAAACAGCTGTTTGAATCTTTTAGCGGAGAGATCCAGTTTCGGGGTTGACTTGAAGCAACCTAGAAGTTTTTCGATCGATCGTTTTGAAAGGCTATGAATTTATTTTTATTTTTTATTTATTATAAAGAAATACGAGAACGAGGAAAGGAGAGCTAAAAATATTGTACAGTAAAAAAGAAAAAAAGAAAACGTTTTCACATCGAGATTCAACTCCCGACCGCGCTCACGTACGCGGAAACGATCGCTCTGCCATCTGAGCTATCATGGCATAATCAACTACTAACGCGGGAAAAATTGCTATTAAAATTATAGGTCGGGTCAATCCAGTTAGCGTGGTTACTATTCCAATATGGCCGGCCGGATTGACGGAACTGTAAAGAGGGGTTTTGTTTGTAAAAAGGAGCAAGTAAAGAAATATATCCCGGCGCTATATGTTTGAAAGTAAGTATAAACTAAGATTATTGTTTTTAGCTGTTCCCAGTATGCTTGAATACGTGTTTCGCAAAGTACAGTTTCGTTTCGTTTCGTTTCGCAAAGTACAGTTAGCCGCTGTAAAATTGTCAACTGATCAAAACTGTTGCAGGAAACAAAGTGCTTTCTTTTTACAATTTCTGGTTAGCACAGTTAATCTCTACATTGTGGTAGTGTTGAAAATGCCTGATGGAAAAGCATTAATGGAGTTGAAGTTGCCGACTATTTTCTACAACAACTCAATGCATCGTTGACACTGGTTACTGCATGAATCTGTGGTCTGAAGTAGAATATTTTTTTATCCCAAGGAACAGTATTTGAACTACTGCTCTGATGGCCGTGTTGCGTAGCTTTTGAGTCTCTCTTCGTTGGCATGGCCGCATGATCTATACTATTCGGAAATTCTGGGTTTGCAAGTTTTATCGCCCGTTTTTCATTCAGGAACATTCAGGAACCGCGTAAACGAATTTCTACATGAAACCAGATAAACCCTATTGTATTCTTTGCCATTCACTGTTCTGGCTTCAGCATAAAACGTCAGGCGTATTAAAGTTATCGTCGAGTTCTTGGTGAGTCATGTCTTGTACTGTAGTTGTGTTAGCACTTTCCTCTCGTTTAATACACCAGCCAGGCTGTTAGAAAAACCATATTTTTCTTATTTTCAATCATTTTTTATATCAAGCTGCCAATGAATAACACTGTATTAGAATGTGGACATTGTTTTCCTCAACTTCAAACGTTTAAGCAGCCCATTTTGTGTCGCCTTAGTCGCTTTAGAGCACGAAGCCGATACTAAATTATCTCGATCTTTTTGTTTTGGGAAGCGACTTTTATTTTCCTCTTCTTCGACAAACCTTTACACTTCATAGTCGAACGTTTTGTCTTCCCAGAAATTATCTACGTTATCCATATTAAACTCGCGAAAAACAATCACCGGTACGTTTCGTTTTGATTTTTCTCGAGCGTGTATTTATAAGAAAATCAAGCACGCTGAGCATCCAATGAAATCGCGCGTTCTTGGGATTCATATTATTAATAAAATGTAATAAATTGTAATCTTACACTGCACGATAACATTTAGTGTTTCTGTATCATTCCCATATTTGTTACTCGCCACGCACTCATATCTCCCAGCCTTGTGTCTGCTGATGTTGTAGAATGAGTAGGTAACACTACCAAATGACTCATTGAGGTTGTTCTCTCCGTATTTGCGCAATTTAACCAAAGGAACGGGATTGCCAGTAGCATTACAGTACAACTGAAGAGTCGTACTCTCGATGGCCACCAATGTTTTACCAGTCCAGAGAATATTGGATGGAACTGGAGAAGCAGAAGATGGAGATGACAAATCAAGCTTTATTAGATAATACACAAGGAACTGGTTGTTCAAAGAAAGGGTAATCGCTACCCCTGAGTCAATTCGCTAACTCGAGGGTTGAAATATACAGATTGGCATTGCAGATTTGGCGCTACCCTAAGGATAATGTTGTACATTCAAATGCGCTTCACAAGGTCATTTTTCTGCCGCATAGTTCACAATCATGAGTGATTGTGAGTACCTCAGAATGTTGTGCCGGGAGACGATCCCCTACCCTTTCTCGAAATAACAGGTTATCTTACGTCCCTCCCATATAGATTAGATGAGGAAGGAGAGAGGGAGACAAGGCCAACGGATTATATACGTCCCTCCCCAAGGACGCGGCCGGGATTCGAACCCCCGACCTCCGCTCTATCCACTTCCCGACCGACGTGCTCTATCAACTGAACTAACCAATGAGGCGGTTAATTAGTATTAAAGGTCGGTACACATGAAGGGACAAGTCCCTGGGACAAATCCCCTATTGTGAACGACTCAATTATCATGAAAAATCTTGTCACTGGGACACAATTTTGTCCCCGGAACTTGTCCCTTCACTTCAAAGTGGTTTGAATTGAGAGGACAAGTCCCGGCGACAAAGTTTGACTGTCCCCCCGTGTGAACGGTTCATGGAACAAAACTAAAATAAAACAATCGCAAAGGTCATTTTACTTTCCCACAAGCCCTTACAAACTCTGTTTCAAGATTGCGCTCTATAAAATCACAATGTCCCTGCAACAAGTCCCTTCGTATGAACAAAACAAGAGATTTGTCCCCGCGACACGTCCCTTCGTGTAAACACAACAAGGGATTTATCCCCGGGACATTGCCCTAGGACACATTGTCCCTACATGTGTACCAACCTTTCAAACTGCAAGGTCCTCGCGCTTACTAGGTACTTATTGACTGAGTGAGGTCGGGTCGGACGAGAAAATATTTGGCTCCAAGTGATGATGTACGGACCGAGCGCATGCAGCGAGATACAAATTGACCGAGAGAAAAATATTTCCCCTCCGGCGCAACTTTACCCAGTCAATAAGTTTTTTACCATATGAGCAGTATCAAATGGCAAAACTCAAGCAAAATATTGAGCAGGGCCGGACGGCTTTTCCCGGTCACCCCATGTCAAACACGTACGGCCCCATCACGTGACTTTTGTAAATGGGTTTGAAAGGAAAGCGCGCGCGGGGCCGTATGGGTTCATACTCCGATAAAAGTCATTCATTACTAGTCACTTTTCTTTCACTTTTGCCTCGGTATGAACCACATTTATAATACAACAATGTCCAGGAACGCCACTTAACACCAAACTGCCCACTTGAAAAACATGTAACGTGTAACGATAAAGAAAGGTAGGAAGTTAAAATACTGCAATACTTTTGCTGTAAGCAGAAAGAGGACCATGGATAAAAGGTATATCACAGGAGCCCATTACCCGGAGCGTTATTTGTCACTATATATTCGTGATGCAGCGTTTTCTAAGACCGGGTTATTTTCAGATTTCATTTCTCACTGTTTGCTTTCATCGCGGCGTGTAATTGTGAACAAAAGATGTCGCGTTAGCCTCTCTTGTTTGGTCAACCACCATATGGCTGTCACATCATTAGGCAATTGATTTAAAATTACGCAAACGCTTGTGATTGACCAGCGGAACCGAACTTCATTCTAAAAATAACCCGGGCTGTAAAAACGCTGGATCGTAGACATAGTACGGGAGATGGCTGCTCCGGGTAATGGGCTCCTGGTATTTACAAATAACACAGGAATACAAAAAATACTTTCTAACTTCAAACTAACTGGTCCATGTCAGGATAGCAGCATGATATTCCCACTTTACGAGCCTTTTATGGCTATAATGAACCTAATGTTGTTCAAAGATTATAAATAAAGACCATAAACTTACAGTAAACAACCACTTTAGCTGTTGCATTAACACTCCCAAGAAGATTGCTCGCTCTGCACGTGTATTCCCCTGCATGTGTCCTATTTGCACTCCTCATAACCAGTTCGTTGCCCGTATGGATATCTCCCTTATCAGATCCGACCTTCTGCCAAGAAATACGAGGCCTTGGAAATCCTGTTGAATTGCAGAACAGCGAAACGCTTTCTCCCTCCGATACTGTTTTTCCTTGAGGTGGAATTACTATGAAAGGTTTGTCTAAAGGAATTAAATCATCAGTCGGATTGGTTGTAAAATTATGATAATATTCCCAAATAGTTTCATTATGTATATGGTCTGTTGAGCAGCAGATACTGACCCAATTAACCATTCTTCAATGTATTAAGATCAATCAATATTTAAGTGTCTTAGTATTTAGCTTTTGACAAACTAATTGGGGACACTGTAAATATATTTTTAAATGTTATATAAAATGTATAGTTAAGTATTCATTGCCATCATGATACCGGAGCGCCATAGATATAGGATGAGAGCAAACATTGACTTCTGGTTTCCCTCGCGCCCGAATGCCGACGCGCCTGAAAAAGTACTGCACCTGCGCGCGCACTGTTCAAACCAGGCAGCCAGGATCGAAATCTTGGCCAGTAGCTAGTGATATTGTTTTTTTTCTTTCTTTTTCATTTTCCGTTATCTTCTGTTTTCTTCTAAACCTTTTGTACTCACTTCCTTTGGTTCTGCCAGCTATTTTTGTTTTTATCTTAGTTTTCTTTATATATTATCGTTTTTTTTCCGGGTCGTTACCTCAGTTCAGATAATTGGGAGCTCCGCCTTTAGCTTGCCTAAATATATATATTATACGTATGAATATAGTACATAGTATATATGAATAATTATTGTGTAATAGTCTATAATTTATTAGCCCATACTACCTATGTGTGTCAAATAAAGAAACCATGTTTGCCCTGGTGAAAGTATAATTGTAAATAAGGTGGCGAATTCACTATAAATGTACACATATCGTATCATATAGTAAAACAATAGTGTTTCTCTCTCGAGACCACCGTCCAACAACCCAGAGCAAGCAAAAAAGATGACAGTAATGAACAAACTATATTTGAAATATGCCTGACGCGCATGCGTCCACTGGGTTGCATAAATTTGGAGATATTTATACTTATTAATAAGTAATTCTTGTAATTATTAATGTAACATAATCTAACATACATTGTACTGTTATGAAGAAACTTGCTGTTGATGGTTTACCAAATCCATTCGTCGCATTGCACATGTATTTTCCTTCATTTTCTGTGCCATTAATCATAATATCAAGTCGGTTGGATCTTCCCAGAATTGTACTTGGTTGGCTCAGTTTGGTCCAGGCGATATTAGGTTCTGGTCTTCCAGTTGCGTTACAATAAAGATGTATAGCTTCTGTGACGTTAGCAGTAATATTACTAGGAGAATAAGCGATGATAGGTGGGTCTGCAATAAAGGATATGTAAATACGGCTACATTAATCGACGTTGTCCAGGCGAATCATGATTCGTAGATTTCATGGAATAGTTAACTGTATCATCAGTTAGATATTAGACCTTTAACGAAATAATTATATGTGGTGCCAAGTGTCCAAAAATTGTGTCACAATTATTTGAAAATTATATATATAATCGTTATCATCACATAATGTATGTTTATTATTTATAATAGTGTTCGTGTTTATTTGTTTTCATTATTTCATATAATGCAACACTACTTTCCGCATTATATGAAACCATGATCGTCATCCATTATCTATAATTATTTCATATAAATAAATGCAATACTGCTTTCTAAGTTATACGAAACCATGACCCTAAATCAAATTCATTATTTCATATAATGCAAAATATTTGACTTCGGCGTTTACAAACATGTACAAACGGGGATTGCTGGCCAAAACAGCGGCGAGACTACTAAATGTGAACCTCAGCTCAATTGCTTACCGTAGAGAAAGCGTCGAGATAAAGCCACTATAACCAAATCCTTCTGGAAACGTGATCATACTATTTTGTTTAAAATTTGCAATTTTCTCCTTACTAAAAAAACATAGGCACCAATGAATCCCAATAACCCTGCTGGTAAATTGTACAACTAATCACTGATAAACAAGGTGACTTAAATACAGTGATTGCAATAAACTTGCGAAAGTATTACTTGACTAATAGACACTGCATGATGTGCTGATTTTATTTCCAGACAGCTTTATTGCAATCACTGTACTGGAAAACTGTAATAATGCATTAGTATCTTCTTAAAATTGTATGTAATAAATTTTATCATTTCAACTTTTAAATAACATCTTATTTTGCTAAATAAATGGCCCTATTTCATTATGACGTTAACGGCTAAAGTGAACAATCTGCACCGTAAAAAAGTGGTCGGTAAGTGGTCGGCCGATCACTTACCAACCACTTACCAACCACTTCAGGATTGCTGTGATTTGAGTTTCTTTTTAAGGTTTTAATGTCCAAGGGTTCCATGTCCAAGTTCTGGGAGTGGTAGTCCTCCGGAAGTTCGCCAAATAGTTTGCCAATAAAGTTGATGTTTTCCTCGAAAGTACTAAACAATTCAGCGGCCTTTGAGGTTCAGGAAGATGTGCTGCCTGACCAGACTACTTCAGGATTGCTTTCATTTAAGTTTATGTCAGGTTTTGAACGTCCAAGTCCATGTTCCAAATACTAATATCTAACGACTCGGCCACGTTACGTTTCACAGCCGCCATTTTGTTATTTTTCGCTTTTGTCAACTCGAGGACTGGTAACCAGTGATGCCATGCGGTCAAAACAAAATGGGGTCGGGTTAACGTTCGTGATCTATCATGAAGAACTACATTGCAAGTTGCTGGAGTTGTCTAGCAATTAGTTCAATTCAATTCAATTCAATTTTATTTTACACTTATCGATAGAGCAAGTTACAATGCGAGAATAGAAGATAATAAATCAAGAGGAAAAATAAGAAAATAATATGAAAAAATAGTTACATATATAAGTGTGCAGAGGCCAAAGTAGCAGAGCTTTCGAGTTGGCCTCTGCCATAAAAGGACAATGCTTTTACAAATTATGTGAAATTAAGTTTAAAATCAAATAAAAAATCAAATCAAGGCAAGTACATACTACTAATGTATTTTAAGCTATAAGCTTAGAACATTACAATTTTTTTTTTAATAATTATTATATAAAGCAATTCTATGCTTGCTTCAACAACAAATGGCTTTTGTATTCTTTCTTGAAGCTCCAGATTCCTAATTGTTTTATATTAAGTGGTATTTCTTCCCATACTAGAGTAACAAAATATCGAAATGAGAATAATCCATAATTAGTTCTTATTTGTGGTTTATATAAATTATTACCTGAGGAGTATCTAGTATTATAACTGTGTATTTGAGAAGCTGGGACAAGAGAATTTTGAAAAATCAATGGAATATTCTGTTTATCATAGAGGATTTTATGAGCTAGAACTGCAGTTTTTGACTTAAGTATGTTGTTAAGTTTCAATATCCCCAGTAAATTATAATAAGGTGTAGAGCTTTCCCGGTTTGGAACATAAAAAATACTTCTAATACATTTATTCTGTTTAGTTGACAGTTTGGTCAGTCGAGAGGTATAAATATTACCCCAGCTAACTAGACCATAATTTATATAAGGGTAGATCAGGGTATAGTACAATTGTTTTAACATGTGTAAATCAAGGTAATGACGTAGTTTATTGATTATGCCAATGTTTTTTGCTATTTTGCTACTGACATGTTTTATTTGGGGTTCCCAGTTTAGTTTCTCATCAATAAAGATTCCAAGATATTTTATATAAGATTTGCGCTCCAAGTCTTTAATGCTGATATTAACATTTTTTAGCAGGAGAAGTTATAATCATATAATTTGTTTTCTTAAAATTTATCGACAATTTATTTATAGTACAATATTTAAAGACATTTTTCATTTCTTCATTCATAATGGTTTCAAGTTGTTTAGGGTCTTTATCAGAATAAAATATATTTGTATCATCAGCAAATATTCGAAATGACAGTTTGCTTGAGGAGTTTGGTAAATCATTTATATAAAGTAGGAACAATAGGGGGCCAAGTGTAGACCCTTGATGGACACCACACTTAGTAATCATAGTGCCTGATGCTGTCGTCTATTTTAACATACTGGGTACGATTTTTAAGATAGCTAGCAAACCAATTGAATGGAGTACCTCTGATACCATAATGATATATTTTTTTAAGTAAAATCTCATGGTTAACAGTATCAAAAGCTTTGGCAAAATCAAGGAATATTCCACAAGTAATCTGTTTCTTATCAATTGCCATCTTAAGGGTATCAGTAATCTCAGGTATAGCCTGTTCAGTAGAGTGGTTTTTTCTAAATCCAAATTGATACTGAAATAAGATATTGTGTTTGTCCAAAAAATTAACAAGCTGGTTATAAATTATTCTTTCTAATACCTAACTGAAAGGTGAGAGAATTGCAATAGGCCTATAGTTAGCTGGATCAGTGAGGACACCACTCTTATAGACTGGAGTTATTCGTGAAATTTTAAAGATATCTGGTACAATCCCTGTTGCTATCGATTGGTTATAGATATAGGTGAAGGGCACTGCAAGTTGATTACTGGCAAATTTAATCAGTTTGTTTGGGATATCTAGTGAGGCCTTGCTAGCATTTAAGTTTGAGAACATTTGACTAACTTCTTCCTTAGTAATTTGAGACATAACAAAGCTAGATATTGGTGAATTCCGCATATATTGTACTGGACTTTCATGATCAACAGTTTCAATTAACCTAGCAAGATCAGAGCCAACTGAGATAAAATGCTGGTTAAATTGTTCTGCAATTTCACGTTTGTTTATGTAGGTTTTATTATTTCTTATAATCCTAGTTGGTATTGTCTGTCCTTTCGTTTTCCGCTTAATCAGAGTACCAATAAGTTTCCAAGTTGCTTTTAGATTATCTTTATACATTTGGAAATGTGCCACATAATATTTTCTCCTACTTTCATTTTTTAACCAGTTAAGCTTATTAGAATAGGTCTTGTATTTTGCTACCTTTTCAGGATTACCACTTAAAAAGTATGTACGATATAGACTCTGTTTCGTTTTAATTGACTTAAGTATGCCATTTGTTATCCAGGGCTTTGATAATTGTTTAACTTTACTTCTTGGTACAGGTTTAACTGGTGCATGTTTATCGACTATGTTCTTAATAGTATTTATTGTTAGGTTAGCAGCTTGGTTTAAGTTAATATTATCACACTGGATGAGAAGCTCATCCCAATTAACAGAGTCGATATCCTTCAAGTATTCCTCTTTTGAGAAATTTCTATAATCTCTAAAATGATGTTTTTGCTTCCTTATAGGAACATGAATATCTGTAATGCAGAATATTGGTAGATGGTCAGAGATATCCATAGTGATAATTCCTGTAGTTATGTTTTGCATTGAGCTATTTGTGTAGATGTGATCAATTAAGGTTGAAGTATGATTAGTTATTCTTGTTGGTTTTGTAATTATGGGTAGGAAGTTATTAACATAGCAGGTAACATAGCAGCACTATAGGATCCCCAGTACACTAGACAGCAGCAATAAAGGGCACCACAGAAAAAGAATCAACGTTAATCCACCAATGACCCGTCAAAACTCTACTCGTGTCCTCTATGCTTGAATGATTTTGGCGGCCACATCGTGTTGAGTTGACCCGGGCTACCTGAATCAGTTTGTTTGAAAACCCGGGCTATCTTTCAGCATAGTGCTAGCACTAGGGTCAACCCCCCCCCCCCCCCCCCCCCCCTCCCCCCTCCTTCATGAAACACCCCATTAGCCTCCGAAAACTGCCGACTTCTTTGCGCTCACTTCGTGACTCCCTTTAAACTGGGCTATCAGATTTTCATAAAATGACTGTATGTAATTTTCTTCATACCAAGGGAGGAGTATACCGCATATTATGTCACTTGATGAAGCTCTATGGCGGTCCGGTGAGGCTATTCCAAGATGGCGTCGGTTCGTGAGGGAAAACAATTTTGATTACGTGTTTTCTAACCTAAATGACGAGCTAGTGATAAAACAATGCATTGAATACACACATAATTACTCGCTTTTTATTTTAGCAGTCAAAAATACTGTGTTTCTAAGGTCATGTCCCCACGTTCCCGCGTCCCCGTCCCCGCGTCCCCGTCCATGTTTTACGACCATCCGTGGTACAAAATAAATTTGTCGGTAGATATCTAAGTTATCGTTGACTGTAACTTAATAGACCAGTTCGCGGTAAATTCCGACATTTTGAAAGGGGTGCAAACATGGCGCGAAATACAGTGTTTGTATGGGAATCGATGGGAATCCGATGCCAAATAAAATCCGTAAAATCGAATTTCTGAAATATTCTTCAAATACAAACTGAAGATACCAGGTAAAAGATTAACATATAGAAATTTGAGGGATGTAGCTGTACTGGGAAGCGTGCAATCGTGTTTTCAGTTTTCCATACATTGTCTGTAAATACGAGTCAAATTCCGCGTGAAAATCCGAACAGACAATGTATGGAAAACTGAAAACACGATTGCACGCTTCCCAGTACAGCTACACCCCTCAAATTTCGATACGTTAATCTTTTACCTGGTATCTTAAGTTTGTATCTGAAGAATATTTCAGAAATTCGATTTTATGGATTTTATTTGGCATCGGATTCCCATCGATTCCCATACAAACACTGTATTTCGCGCCATGTTTGCACCCCTTTCAAAATGTCGGAATTTACCGCGAACTGGTCTATTAAGTTACAGTCAACGATAACTTAGATTTCTACCGACAGGTTTATTTTGTACTCATAATTAACAAAGAACATTAAACTAATTGCGTTCGAGCGAGAGCGAGAACGCATACTAATCTTAACGCGGGCTACCTGTGGTCCATAGGCGCAATCCAAACACGAAAAACGTGGGTTTGTACCTTTGCGCATAAATTAACTCAGCATGTCCATGATGCATTACGATTTACGGTTCGCCTCGTGGTTTAAACAGTGCAAAAGGTGAGTAGTGATTTATCTCGGTAATATGCTGAAGAAATTTATAAGTGTTGCTCATCAAAGCGTACCCTGGGTACCAGAGGTTCTACTGTCTGATCAAATTCTAAATTTAACCACAGATCGTCTCTTCTCGCGTCAATATTCTTGCTGCTGGAGCGGAAAGACGAGAAACACATTCAGCTATCGTTGTTCTCTGACGCCTCTAATTCCGGCTGGGGAGGCATCGCGAACTGACTGATCGGATCCGATGCATTAAAGCTCTTTTAATTCAAAAGGAATTGCACTTTCCCAGTAGAAGTTTTCTGGTAAGAGTATAGAAGTTTTTGCACGTCTTTCAAATATGACAAACGTTCCTTCAAAACTCTGTTGATGTTCTGTAAAAAAAATCAGACTGACCCGTTCACGCCTGACTGATTGCATGCACGTGGAAATTCAGACTACAAGAAGAGTTGAGATTTTAATACGCAAACATCTACAATGATTTCTGCCGAAACCTTTTAATACTAGTAACAAGACAAGGTCTGCCGTAAACGTGAAACTACACAGCGAGCAGCCGTTTTGTTTATTTTACGGCTCACGATATTTCGATAACTGCATGGTCCGAATTTACTCGTAACTTTTATGCAATGACTTTTACAAAATAGTGAAGAAAGTAAACTTAAACATGGTTATGATGCTATATGCCCGTAGTAGACCATTTAAATGAAAACATTGCTACACATTAATGCATGTTACAATATTACACATCAAATCTTATACCGTTACCGTTAAAAACAGTTAAAATATATTAGTTATGTTACTACATGTATATAGTTTTATACCCAGGGAGCCAGAGGCAAATCTTCCAAGTAAGAATTGCATGTGTACATATAGCAGATAAGTCTAGCACAAGGGTAACCAGTTGAATTGATATTCATACGATAATTGTAAACAATGAGAATAAATATATTCATTATTCATTTGTGTTTACTAGTCCATTTCCTCTAGACGCAATCAGACAAAAGGGTATGATGTCAAAAAGTAAATAAGAAGAGGTATATTTTTCGGTACTTTCCTTGGTTTCACCAAACAAATACATTTCTAAAATCTGAATGAAATTTATATTACTTCAAAATATGATTCTTTTCGAACGAACGCACTTCCTAACTGATAGTTACTCTAGTAATAATAATAATAACCCAGATTAGTACAAGGAGGCTCAGAATAACTAAAAAGCTAAACTCGGCTGAGCCACCAATTTCTTTATATGATATGATATGAATCACGGAGAGGCGTAAGCTACCAAGGATGTGATATCGGGACAAAGAGAGGGATGAAAACCGCATTAACAGTAGTATAATCTTGAATATTCGCTATTCTGTCACTGGAGTAGTCTTCTTCGCAGCCGTTATTTGTGTCGTCACGCAACGCTTCACGGCTGAGAAGGAGACTATCACTGGAGCAGCGCGTGTTTACCGAAGTAACGGAGAGGGAGGTCGCGTTACACAGGTATCAAATTCAACCTCCTTACAAAAGAAAGACATGCCCACATGCACAACGAACGAGGTTTCCTGTGGTGAGAAGATAAGAGGGAAGAGCTCAACCTGTCATCACAGGCCCGAGTATAGCGTCATATGAGCTCAGGGTAGTATCGTCGTGTACCGTTTAAATCCGTGTGGAATCACACCTCGCGCGCTCGGAGGGTTGTCGTACCACTATTATGGTATATATTATACTATAATAGAATATTTTATGAACATGCTAATGATAGTTGATATAAATCTGGTAAAAAACGACTGTAGTCAGCGAATTCTCTCGTGGTCTAATGGTTAGGGTTAGTCGGTTAGTGTTAGCGTTGGTGGTGGGTAAGCCATTGCACTGATTCTTTACCGGCCCGAGTTCGATTGGCCCGCAGGCAGTAATTTAGTAAGGAAACATGTGAATTTTTACTCACCAACAGTCTTCAGTGAAGTACAACTTGTAGCAGTTTGTGGGCCAGCAGCATCGTCAAAAGCTATATCACAACAATATTTTCCCCGGCCCTTTGCTTGAACGTTCAATAAGGTTAGCGTGATATTTTTTGCTCCCGAAACGGTTACTTTATCACGCAAATTTGCAGCAATGCTTATTTTTGCGTCAACACTCCCGAACCGTCTTGCAATAAATGGCTCCGCGTTTCGCTTCAAGAATAAAGACTGGAAAACGTCCCCGAACGTTAGGTTATAGTGCCATCGAATACTAGCATTGAGACCTATGTAACCATACGTTGTGTTCTGTGGCGTCCTAATCCATGATAAAGCGTCTGCAAAGCAAATCAATAGACCAGTTCGCGGTTAATTCCGACATTTTGAAAGGGGTGCAAACATGGCGCGAAATACAGTGTTTGTATGGGAATCCGATGCCAATTAAAATCCGTAAAATCGAATCTCTGAAATATTCTTCAGATACAAACTGAAGATACCAGGTAAAAGATTAACTGATCGAAAATTGAGGGATGTAGCTGTGCTGGGAAGCGTGCAATCGTGTTTTTAGTTTTCCATACATTTGTCTGTAAAAACGGGAAAATTTACAGACAATGTATGGAAAACTGAAAACACGATTGCACGCTTCCTAGCACAGCTACATCCCTCAACTTTCGATCAGTTAATCTTTTACCTGTTATCTTAAGTTTGTATCTGAAAAATATTTCAGAGATTCGATTTTACGGATTTTATTTGGCATCGGATTCCCATACAAGCACTGTATTTCGCGCCATGTTTGCACCCTTTTCAAAATGTCGGAATTTACCGCGAACTGGTCTATTAAACCACTGTATTCGTTAGCATCATACTTAAATCATTTGGTCGATTAAATAAGAATCTAAAGCTTAAAGGATCCTTCATTTTAGTGTAAAACGCGTCAAGGACTGGAATCGTAAAGTACACACCTGAAACGGCAGCATGCTGCAAGAGGAAAGCGGCAACAAAGCCAATAACGCGTTCCAAATACAAATGGGATATTCCAATATAATATATTTGGCACAATTTAGACAATAATTGCCGTTTCCCTCCAAATTTCAATAACAAAAGTGGAACAAATTCCTTATTTTTATTCAATTCTTGACAGCAAACAAAACTGTGGGTAAAATACAATAATAAATACCAGTTTTGTTATTAAACTACAAAAAAAAAACGATGGTAAGTATTTTAAAATTAAATCCTTATTGTTCCATTAAAAAAAAAATTTTGGGGAATGGAAAGGAAAAGTAATGAACAGCTGTTATTTGCCTAAACCGTGATAAAGAAGTCATGTAAAAATTAATGAAATTGTGAGAAATCCTTCTAACAACAAAATTTGCGTGGTAAAATATTCAACATATTATATTTTGCAATGCAGGAATAACGATGAGACATTTACGAGACTTTGACTCCAATTAAAGTCTCTTATTCTCTTGTTGAAACAGACATTCTAAACTTCTACCATGCAAACATAAAACTGCAAGCAACCACAAGGCCAAATGTAAAACTGCAGCAGAAATTTTTGCTGCAACTACAAGGCCAAATGTAAAACTGCAGCAAAAATTTCTGCTGCAACCACAACTGAGCCGAAATGTAAAACTGCAGCAGAAATTTATGCTGCAACGTTCCACAAGACCAAATGTAAAACTGCAGCAGATATATCTGCTGCAACCACAACTGAGCAAACTGTAGCAGAAATTTCTGCTGCAACCACAAGGCCAAATGAAAAACTGCAGTAGAAATTTCTGCTGCAACCACAAGACCAAATGTAAAACTGCAGCAGAAATTTCTGCTGCAACCAATGTCTAGGCCAAATGTAAAACTGCATATTTCTGCTGCAACCACAACTGAGCAAACTGCAGCAGAAATTTCTACTGCAGCAACTAGGCCAAATAAAACTGCAGCAGAAATTTCTGCTGCAACCACAACCGAGCCGAAATGTAAAACTGCAGCAGAAATTTCTGCTGCAACCACAAGGCCAAATGAAAAACTGCACTGCAACCACGATACCAAATGTAAACTGTATTTCTGCCGCAACCACAAGGCCAAATGTAAAACTGCAGCAGAACTGTACAAACAACAACAACAGAAATTTCTGCTGCAACCACAATTAACGACCCGAAATGTAAAACTACAGCAGAAATGTAACCATTTATCAACTCCTAATTATATTCGAAAAATTTCCCTCTCGGCGTCGCCGCTCGTCGGATCCTTAGCCGGAACGCTTCGTCGGTTGCCGGATCTAAAATTTATTAAGGAAGTCTATCGGTTACTTTATTTTATCAGCTTTTCACATTCCCCATCATTTAAATCACAATGGCTGCTATGCACCACAATGTGTTTGTGTGGCCGTTTGTATTTAGACTATTGTTGTCCTTGTGGCTTAGTACAGCAAGTCTTAACGATTTTGGAAGGTTTTGTGTTGGCTGAGATTTGCTGTATTAAGCCATTTGGACGACAATACACATCAGTGGAGCAAATTTATATTTACTTCGTGTTCAAATATGCATCTTCTTTGCGATATTTCGTAACACTTCGACCTCCCCGCGGTAATTCTCATATACCTCAGTATTATTAAATACAAACGGCCACATAAACACAACCGCCAACTTCTAAACAACAGACATTTCTGCGCACTCACAACACCGAAGTATTCATTTGCAGTTAATAAGATGAATGGGAATATTTACTGACTTTAAGCTGTGGTCGATCCTTTAGTAACGTTAAATAGGCGCGAAGCTTGTAGTAACGGCCGGGAAGAATAGAGAGTATAGACAATTATTAAACATATGGTCTATCAATAATTTGGCATAAAAATGCAAACCTTTTAATTTGGACATATTCTACCCGAAGAAAGATCTCCCTTTGATCTTGATGAATCTACTTCTTGCTCAGTGTTGTTATAATGCTTCAAACTCATGAAACTGTTCGGCTTCACTAACGGTCACTGTTTTGGTTAATTCACGTTCCTTTGAGTTAACTCTGCTCAGTGCTTCAGTACCATTGGATGCGTGATTCACCGGCAGAATTTGTAGTAGAAATAGCTATGCAGACTTAAAGCGATCGTCTGATACTTTTCTACACGTACCTCTAGATTTGAAGCGGCATATTTAGATACTCAGTCATGTAGTTGGCTGGAGTCCCATAGTCGGATCGGAGGTCAGCAGGGGAGTCATGCTCTGAAGCCACTGCAGAAACTTCATTCGCCGAAAGAATTTTTCGCGTTCTTGTTCTCTGGTCATCTGATAACTATTAGTTTCGGATGGACAGGATTTGGGAGATTTACTATGAGAATAGAGATGCTTCGGCAATCTTGAATACAATTTGAATATTCAGAGCTAATCCAAGGCTAACACCTAAATGTGAAATTGAAAACACCTTACAAACATGAATTGAATATCCCGCTGATGCGAAGTGTCAACTTTAACCAATCGGATCACAGACTGGTGCAATTGAAAGCGCGTGAAATTAGAACACTGGCAAAGACCGATTAACCGTCACTAAAGTTTTAGTTGCACGGCGGCATTTTCTGATCGCCATTTGTTTCTCTTGCAAGCCTTGTTCTAAGTAGGAATCTTCAAATTGCACGCACATTGAAGGTAAGTAGATTTTGCTCTATTAATGTGAAAAAGATAATTGATAATAAATTCAGATACTTAACTTAGAAGAAAGCGTGTCATTTAGGTCAAAATTACTTTCACTGTACCGGGGTTATTTATTTGTGTGAGCTGTACCTCGACCGCTTTCCTACAAGAAAGTAAGTATCAAAGCAAAAACAATTGAAGTCTGGTCGACGACATATTTCAGAACATATCTTTTCTTTATGATCAGTTCATTAAAGTATATTGGGCTCCGTATATTGTAGTATTATTATGTTTCTGAAATAGAAAGTCAATCGATATATATACTGAGAAGGTTTCCTTTCAGCACGATTTCAATGATTTAATTAATTTATGATTAGAACAAATTTGCGGCGAATCCACCGGTATTACAATGTATTACCGTTTTTGTGAAGCGAGCTTCGGAATCGGGCGTTGAGAAATTTGGGTTTTCTCTCTTCTCTCCTTTGGCGCCCGCAGCTAGGTAGTAAATTAATTCAATCATCCTTATTCTTCCGGCATCAATAATTGAAAATATCTCAGGACATAGTGACCGGTCAGCTTGCTCGCCGAAAAGTTTGCAAAGTTTTAACATTTTGTGTAAAAAGTAGATATGTTGGGGGAGAGGGAGGTTGGGGAAAGCACGCCGGAACGACGAACGGCTTGTATTTATAAGAAGAAGCCTAGCTCTCAGGAAAAACAAACGGTGATTAATCATCAGATCTGAGAACAAACACCCCTTGTTATTTCTAGAAACAGCCAAAAAGTCAACTTTAGTACTTGCGAAATGCCTATTGCCCTTTTAATTATGCGAAGCATAGAAAAGAATCGAACCTACATCATGCCAGTATAAATAAGCGGCAGGCCAAGCGCGAATTACCTCAGGGTCAAAGATCGTGCTTGACATGATCATGACTGGACAGCCGCTCCCAGAGATGTTTGACACCATTTGGAATGCAGCGTACGATCGGCGCCTTTGCCTTTGCCTTTGCCGGTGGAAATGAAACTGATCTGGTTTATTTGAATACAATATATCCTAGCAGTCTAGCAATAACGTGGTAGTTGATGGTATTTGATGCGAGAGTCTTTTGAGTGTGTGATTCAAAATTGTTCACTGATCAGGAACAATGACTTCAATTGGACGCCGGACAAAGCACGCACGTTCCTTAACTCGCCCCCAAATGTGATTGTTAAGAATATTGATCTTCCATCGGGTAGAATCCCATTGTTTTAGGCGACATTTACTCGCGTCCGTGAGATATGAATAATTATGATACGCCTTATTAGATATTCAGCAAAGCGTTTGTGATTGGCTGCTAGGGAATCCTTCTGGGAATACCTCATTCCCATACTTGCTCTTGGGCCTGTCAATCACTGTCATCTATCTTGTCATGGGACTAACTGAAATCCCAAAGCTCTTTAAGAGATTTCAATAGACCTTGGGTAAATAGGTAAACGATCACTGCAAAATCAATTTGCTGTGGCTACTTGGGTTATAAGTTTTGTCGCGCGAAGTTTCCAAACCTATTTCGTTTGCGTTCGAGGTTTGACTCATGTCAACATTAAAATGGAGTATAATGTCTGCATTTAGAGCTTATTCTAAAAGCCTAAGTCAAATTCAGCAAGCTTTATTTCAGTGCCATATTTGTGAAACTAGTTAAATAAAAGTGAACCTCGGCATTGTTCGCACGAGCTATCCAAGCGAAATATTTCAAACTCCATACAAGCTATAAAAGTTGTTTAAACTCTTGACCAAAGCGCTTTATTAAACACGAAGAGTCATGAGCACTCACTTTGAGAGCGCACCATAAAAATGTGTGGAAACAGTTCTGTAATTTTGTAGCTTTAAAATCAAAATACGAGTTGGTTCAGATCACAGCACTTTACTAAACATAAAATAACGATCATATTCAGAAGTTCGCATCACTGATCTAAAGGTTTAGAAACAGATTTCTGTGCTTTTGTAGCTTTAAAATAAGATATCATTGAAGCTTATCTGACCACTAGAAGTCTAGATATCAGTAAAAGAATCGCAACTCGAGTTCAATCAGTAAAGCCGAAAATTATTTTTCGGAACAGTTCGCTTCTAGACCACACATAATCATGGGAAAGGTCTCGTTTTAAAGCTTAAGACATAAACAATCCGTCTGTTTAATCGCTTGTGATGCGCTCTTGATTTCTGAACTTGTTTTCTTCGTTTAAGTTTTGTCATTTCACAAAGCGCGTTGGTTTTATACCAAAGGCAAAGTGCCGCTTAACTATAATACTGATCAGAAGCTGGTCCTTAGTAAAGCCGAATAACAACAACAAATTATTTTATTTACACTCTTATATATACATGTAATATTAGCAAAAGTACTATAAATGAAGAGAGTGTCAGGATACCTGAATAACTCTGATTCTAGGCCACACATAACCGTGGGAAAGGTCTCGTTTTAAAGCTTAAGACATAAACAATCCGTCTGTTTAATCGCTTGTCAGTGCGCTCTTGATTTGTGAACTTGTTTTCTTCGTTTAGGTTTTGTCATTTCACAAAGCGCGTTGGTTTTATACCAAAGGCAAAGTGCCGCTTAACTATAATACTGACCAGAAGCTGGTCCTCAGTAAAGCCGAAGATTCATTTTCGGATAACTCTGATTCTAGGCCACACATAACCGTGTATGCTTCCGGGGCACGGACTCGTTCACAACCTGAAGATTCGCTCGCAAAACACAAATTCGCTCGCAAAAAAAAAACAGTTCGCTCGACAAACACGGATTCGATCAACTTATAAACTATCAGAAATTCGACTGCAAAGTCGCTTTTAGTGCGTGTTTATTTTCTGATGCAGCTCCAATGGCCATGCATTTATCTTTGTTCACTCCTTCCGCGCAGATAATAACTTTCGAAGCCCGGCGCTACCCACTCATTAGACTTATTATGTTTAATTTTTAAAGTGCCTAACCCAATTACTCTTTTCATTGCCGTCCTTTGTTTCGGTATCTTCTGTTATAATTCAGGAGGCGGAGCTTAGGATTGTCCGCGGGAGTACTGAAAGTTAATAATTATGCAAGCATCGAAGGCGATTTGACTGATGCAAAAACATTCAAGTTTCATGGTAGAAATATTTATTCGATTTCGATAAGAAAACACTTGATAACAGATGAATAATCAAATATTCTTTTCCCGGTGTTACAAATTTTGGATACTTAAGATTTCGCGAGAAAATAAGTGTTGAATAGCTAATGAAACACTTTCCATATGATTTCTGTCTGAAAAGACTCAAACTTCAACCTGTTTTTCATGGCACAGAAGTTCACTTAATTTACCTCCAAATTAGCGGTATTTACAGCGTAATATCTCTTCTTTAAAATCACGATGTTACATTTTTTGTTTTAGTTTTTGTTTTAACTAAAAATCGACAATATTTTCGGCATGTAGCCGGGTTTTGGCCAGTTTTCTTTGTAATTTGGCATGTGCGCTCGAGCAGAAATTTGAATCAAGCGCGTGAAACCGTGTCACGTGACCCAGAAAATGTCGCCGGATTCTGCCCGATGCATCTTCAAAACTGCGCGCTTTATATATCAGGCGGACTGACCCATTCCAATTCATGAAAGTCCCACTTCCGGAGAAATTACTAGTTGACGTTTTTAAGGATCCATGCCTACGTTTCAGTCGTGCTCATTTCGAGATTCTGATTCAACTAACTTTCTAAAATCTCGATTTACGTGTATCGAAATGGCTTTGAAAATTCCCATGCCAAACCTAGTTAAAAAGTGCGGCATACAAAAGAGTAACATTTGCATGTGTGAAATTGACACTGAATGACCATTCTGTTTTATGCAAACAATTATATATCTATCATAGATTTAGAAGGAAATGACATTAAATATTAATGGACAATGTATATATTTCGTGTGTGCGATATATATCACCTCCACTTCGGTGAATAATTGTTAAATATTCGGTTGGTAGTTGTTTACTGGCACAAACAGTTTAAGTCTCCTTTCGATAATTGTATCGATCTAAACATAGTTTGTTCGTAATTTTTAAGTACTTCCCTTACCAAAACTGCAGATGTTTAACAGATATATGTCACAGATAACTGTCACATATATGTCAAATATATGTCGCATATATGTCACATATCTGCAACATATATGCTACATAACTGTGACAGATATCGGAATTTGATAATTTTATGCAGTTATATGACATATATGTCACATATATGCAGACATATATGTCACATATATGCAGACATATATGTCACATATATGTCAAATATATGCAGACATATATGTCACAGACATGTACATATATGTCACATACATGTATACATAGCTGTTGGGAATTGTTTAAAGTATTTAAAGTATGTCACATACAGTTACATGTAATTCATTCAGGTATATATAATTCTATTTTTATTTAATTCCTCATTCCAATAGTACATAAAACTTTCATACAGTTTGAAGTTGCCTGCATGCACATAGTTTTAACATAACTTTGACACACAGTACAAGCATGCATGCATACATGTATAAACACTATTATTTTATGGGCTAAAATAAATCAAATCTGCATGTATTTGGACATATAATATATACAGTATGTACATGTATACAGCTATGCGAGAAACATAAAATATGGTTTTCTTACACAGTGTATAATTCTACCAAGAATGCACAAAATATGCACAAGAACATACCAAATATGACTGTATTTGGTTAGTTACGTAGAAATGGCTTCCCGTCACCATGGTAATTCCCATTTCTCGAGCACAAGGTTTTGGTTATTATTAAAAAAACTTTAGTTTCATTGCAGAATTTATATAATAAACAACTTATTAGTCAGTCAAGCATCTAATACAATAATATTTTTACTTGTCATCCGTATTTATGCATGACTTAAAAAATACACAGCCGTATTAGATGCTTAGCCGACTAATAACCTATTGATTTGATATGTTAAGTCAAGGTTTAGCAAGTCAAAATTCTGATAATAAAACAATTTTGCATAATGAAATATAATTATCAATCTGAATCCAATAAACATGCTTACACTACCATTTGCGAGCTACCATTAAGCGTGAACATGTACATATGTCAAAGGTGGTCAACATTGCGGTTTGGGCCTCCAGCTGTCTAGTTTTGAAACAAACAAACACAGAAAAGGTTTCATGATTATGGATTGCTTGCAAACGGTAGTAAAACAATTTTAGGTACCAATATAAATAGCATTATCAATGCCTTTACTCTCAATATGAATCCTATAAAAAGTATATTATTTTAGCTGGCTATACCTACAGCCTTAAAATGGCCAAATTTTATCCAAAATTGTTGGTACAAAATAGTGGGTATTGGTTGGGGTTAGGTTTCAATATTTTCTTTGCTTTTTCAGGGTTGCCACCAGTCAGGAAAAAAAATCCCTGAGTTTTCATTGGCAATAGGACTGTTCAATATTCCCTCGTCCAAAACAAAAGTCATTGTCCAAACCTGTAGCCTACCCTCGCAGATGATTTGAGGGACTTTTCCCTGACCATGGCAACCCTGTTTTTTTTAAATACCCCTCCTTGCTCCACTGCAGTAATGTATTGCAGTATCTTTCTGACTTGTGACACTTTCGCATCTTCAAAATTGGACCAGACAAATGCTGTAGATTGAGAAAATAAGCAATATTACTCTGTACTTCACTTACTTATAACCTTTTACATGTATGTTTTCAATGTAAAATGCATCATCATTAATTATCATTTGTTTTATACATGAATTAATATTTTCCCTTCCATATGATTTTGTGTGAGGAATAAGCTCCATCAAATGCTCGAGAGGGTTTTGGTAATCAAACGTTTTTCGACGCTCTTCTCTGTGTTTGATTTATTTATGGTTAAATGAATAATTACAGACCTGACTCTCATATATTATGAACATACAGTACACGTACAATAAAACTTCTAGTTCATAGTTCTGAACAGCCAATTACTGCTATTGTATTGATTCTTGGTGAAATTAATTGATGATTTTCTGAGTTTAAGTTACATGTACTACCAATGTAAAAATGAAAGGCAGGATTCCGCCAATCCCACCTGGGATTATTGAATGTCCCACCTCACAAATTTCCACCCAGGTTTTCCTGGCATCACACCCGGGATTCCACCATCCCACCCGGGATCCCGTCATCCCACCCAGGATTACATTTTATTACATTATTTTGTAACAATCCCAGCTGGGATCTCAGCATCCCAACTGGGTTTGCAAAATCCTGTAGTATGGCATAACACACACAAAAGTTTAAATCATTGGCCTGATTGCCAGTAGAAGCCAGTGACCAGTGGCTTTCTGCCAGCTCTCAGGACGTACTGTAGCTGCCTATTTTCCTTTCATTTTTGACATTCTACCCTATTATCATGACCTGTATGCATACATGGCCCCACACATGCTTGTCTTTCAAAACCATTTACCAAAAATCATGTGACTGGGGCCGTACATGTCTGATGTGCATGAGCAGGCCAGAAAAAAGCTGTTCTGCCAATGCTCTATTTTATGCTTGTTGTTTTGCTGTTATTAAAACAAACTCAAGTCAGATCATACAATAAAAAACTTATTGACTAAGTTACGTTGTGCTGATCGAACAAAAAAATATTTGGCTCACTGTCATTTTGTACAAACCTTAATTAATTGCTGTGCTCAATCGATATGCCAAATATTTTTCTGCCCCGGCCCTTCCACTCAGTCAATAAGTACCTACATGTATTCTCCAGAAAATCTACCCTGCAAGCAGAGCTTTCTTCAACTCTCCACACACAAAAAAAAAACAGAAAAGAATGCTGCAGCACTAATTTGTGTTGTTTTCATATTGGTCAAGCATGTGCCAATATTTTTTTGTGCCCAAGCTCACATTTGTCTGACATTGTTGCAATGGACTCAGGTTTGGTTACAGCTAGCCTGAAACTCAGGAGGGAATGTACAAATGTACACTGTATGTGCTACACTGTCGTTAATCGTGTTCCGCCATAATTGTTAATGGCTCTTAGCTAATCAAAGGTGCCAAAGTTTCAAAGAACAGGCCTTATCACATCTTTAGAGTATTTAGCTAATCATCATTCTTTCCACTATAAAGCCTCATAAACATCCATGTTACCTGGAACACGATTAACGACAGTGTAGCACATACATCCCTTCCTGAGTTTTGAGAGATGGACAGCTGTACACAGACTACATTAACAGGCTTAACAAGTCCAGAAGCTTGGACAAAAAAAAGTTGAAAAAGGCTCTGTTCACAGGGAAGGGAAAATGCACATGTACATTGTAGCTGTCATTTACTGACCACCATGAATAGCCACCTCCAAAGAGAAATTATTGGTACATGCAGAAAACCCCTGAAGAAAGGCACACTATCAGCTATAAAAGGCTACTAAAATTGTGGAAGGAAAATGCTAAACACACATGTACATAATATACCAGGAGATTAACATAATAATACCATAGAGGACAAATTAATCCCTAATTTCAATAAAAAGTTTGAGGTTGGCATGAAAAAATCCAGGTCAATCAGGTTAAGGCCAGATAAAAAAAAAACTTGTTTAGCGTCCCCGCCCGACCTGAGAAATGCATGTCCCTGACCTCAATTTTTTTTTTTAAATAAAAAACTTTAGAAAGTGTAAATGCGCCCACGAACACCAATTCTTGTACCCAAACCCCTACGTGTACCACTTAAAATATGCGCCAGCGCATTAAATATTTTAACATCAATGCCATTTTGTTTCTACAACACGAGGTCATGAACACGAGGTGAGTGAATAATGTCTAGTCAAGACAAAATAAACTTCACATAGAAAAAAAAAGCCTCACTACCTGGAAAAATAAAAATGGGTGGACGCTAAACAAGTTTTTTTTATCTGGCCTAATTCCTGGAAAGAAAGGTATTTTGTTTGGTTAATTAAATAAGTAAGAAAGTTTTATTACTTTAATACTTACAAATTTCTTTGCATTCTTGTACAGCACTTTGTCATGAATGTTTTACTTTTTGACTTATCACCATGGCTGTGAGACAGTGTGATTGTTTTCAACTTCAGTTGAAAATTCACAATTTTGTCTCCAGTTTCTGTTTCCTGTTAAGGTCTCGATAAAGGTTCGACGTGTCATTTCGGAAAAACGCTCTTGCAACGTCGGAATTAAAGCCACATAGACGTACTATATACCGTTTTAAAGGTCTTGAATTGAAGAAAGTACATATTTAATCCGTTTTGAACAAATGTTAAAAGCGTAGATGTTGTATATATTTCTACACGAAATGACTCTGTCCGCCAGAAGGAGTTCAGCCCTTCAGGCTTTGAAAATTATTTTTTCTTAATTAGCCCTTTCGAATCCCAAATAAATTGACTCAAATACTGTGTCGGGCATTTTTGATATATTGCGTATTACAGATTTTATCCCTTTTCAAAGTTGAAAAAGTAGTTTTTCATCCCATTTTGATACAACCCAGGTCATAAAACCTGAACAAAAAATAATTTCAAAATTCCCCGACACTGTATTTGAGAAACGGCTGTTTCCCACGACTCGTGAAAAACTTAGGAAAATTGGACAAAACGCTAAAAGGCTGGACTTCGACAAAGTTCTGTTTTTGGCCGAAAAAAAGAGCCGCGAAACAGCCCGATAAAAGGTTTTCGATTCATTTCACGGTTGACTAAGAGTCCCGCCTCCAAGGGTAATCTCATTAACATTAGCCAATCAGAGCGATTCATGTTGTGTTCAGTCTCGGCCGATTACAAAGTTCAGACGAGCCGCAGAACCGGAGAAGCTATACAGTTCACCGACGCTCGATACTTCTACAGAAACTAGTTAGCTACAGTGTCGATTCCAGCTTAATTTAAAGAAGAAACACTCTTTTAGGAGTACAGAAAAATGGCACCACAGTAAGCAAACAATTAATGTCATGCAGGGAAAACCACTGCAGCGCAGCTCGATCCACACCATGTACACGGTAGGCTGTTTATGTCATCCTAAAATGTTTTATCGCGCTGAAACAAAACCGACAAACCTTAGCTTCCTGCATTGAATTCTCTTTAAATTTTTGGCCGATTCAAAAACTTTATTGCTTCATTCTTTGTGGACTTTCAGTCTTCGATTATTCTAACTTCTTGGAACTTGAGTATAATCCCTCCAGCCATTGTTTGTCCTAAGAACTTTACACCCGCTTCCAAATTTACTCACAAACTAAATTATTACAAACTAAATTGTGCTGTGTTTTTTCTTCTTATTCAGCTTTTTTTAATACGGCACCAAGAAAGATCTACTTTTACACTTTTGGGCAACGAAAACTAGCGCAGAAAATCACAGGATCAGCGAGAATGAAATAACATGCCCAGTGAATGACAGCAGCTGTCAATCATTTTTCGCGCCTTTTTTAGCGGGAAATCAGAAAGTCGCATTTTCAAGGCTTTAAATAATTTTTTTGAGTTTGAGTTTTTTTGTGATGCTAGATTAGGGCTTTTAGATTTAGAATTTGTGAAAAAACGCATTTTCAAAACTTTTTAATTTTGAACCTTTATCGAGACCTTAAATTGAAAGATGTGAGTGAAATTAAGTGTATCTAAATACAATACTGATGCATTTATTTTCATGCATTTAATAACAGTAAAAAAACATTTTTGATTAAAATGTGTTGGAAACCTGGCTGCAAACAGGACGTGGAACGAGGAATATATACATGTATAGTCTAGATTAGTGCAAAATTTGCAACACAAATGTTTTCAAACGCCAATGGTTAAGTTCTTCATGAGAGGTTATATATATTCAATTCTCGTACATGTAAAATATGTTAGTACCCCAGCTGGGTACCTAAGCAGAGGTTATTAAACCTCTCGGCCGTCTCTTCATCTCTCTCAAGTAATTCTCCCAGCAAGTCCTCTGGAACCAGGCCCAGGCCCAGGGTAAAATGCATGCCAGGGGATTAAAGAAAATCGCTTCGTATACTTTCGCGATTCGTGTAAAATGATATAAAACCTGACCTCTACCAATCACTTCTTTAAAATAATCACTATTCAAGTTCAAACAGTCTACTGTCTACTGACACTGACAGATTGTGCAAGGGTTGAACCCACCCGCCGACCCGGTGTTGAAGCCTTTGTAGTTTTAACTATAAAAAATACACTCTACCGTTTATACAAATCACAACCAAATCACATAAATTGAATGATCCCATCTTACCTCCTTTGTCTTCTAAGGCTTGCTTCACAGGCTTGCCTTTTCTTGAAGCCATATTATACAGATATTGTGAAGAGATCACACGTACTTCGTGCGCCATTTTACTTTACAAACGGTTTTCAAAATACGCACAATGCAATGCGAACTTTGCAAATCAATCCCATAGTGCACCAATACATCCCATAATGCAATGAAGCCTTTTTGGCAGCCATTTTGAAAACGAATTCGGTTGGAGTGAAACAATGTTGGATATGGATTCCAAATGGAATTGAAAATGAAGGTAATCAAGGCTTGGAAACCGATCACTCAAGAATTTAACATTTTAGTGATGTATTTAAGATAATATGGCGGAGTACTGGACCGGATGTGGACACGAGTTTTCCTTGAAATTCAAGATCTAAACTTCCAATGGCACTTTTAAAGAAAATATTTGAGACATTCAAATTGTATACTTCAAGCTCTCTCATCTCCAACTTCACGACTAATACTATTGGAGTATTGCCGCAGAAAAATGAAATGTGATTGTGACATCAACATTTATGGTGCAGCTCTGCAGAGTGCAGGTACGGTTATTTGGGCTCTTTATTTTCACTTGTGAATGGTTCTTACATGTACATGGATCTCGAGTAAGAGGTTATATGAACACACATCCAACATTGTAAACGTTAATCTTTTAAACAGGTTTATATTTAATTGAAGAAGGCAAGCTAGGCCATATTTAGATCGACTAGCCACAAAAACGTTTTTACATGAATGCGAGACTGTAGATCGAGCGGCCACAGATCCACCCTAACTACAGACACTGAAATAAAAACTTAGGTTTGGTTGTACGTACATGTAAGCTAGCCAATGCATGGTTCTAATAATGAATATAGTTAGTATTAATTTGTGCACATAAATATACATATCATTTGAAATCATGTTATATTTCATTTGCTAATGCACCAATAATGTTAAGCCCGAAGGAGGAGGGGTGGAGATTTGACAGGCAGGGCTACCCTGAGGGTGGGGATTTTGACATGTTACCTGCCCAGGGTGGAGTTATTTATAGGAAACAAGGATGGGACTGAATTGCAGAATACCCCCTCCAGTGGTTCATTAATAATTCATTTCTCAACTTTTTAATACAAACCGACTAAATAATATATAAAAAACCATGTTCGAACCAAAATCAGTCATAGAATGAATCAATACACCTGAACTAAAGTGGAGAATTTAGCGCAGTTTTCAAGCGATCTTTTGAGTGGAGGGGGTTTTCTGCAACTAAGCCTAAGGAAGACAGGGCCGATATTTGATATTTTTGACCAAACGTGTTGTCCCGAGGGTGGGGAATTTGATTTTTTTGGGGGAGAAAATGTCAAATCCCCCCCCCCCCCCCTCAGGCTTAACATTGATAAGTGCATAAATATTATACACTGGTACTTCTTAATTAGCCAAGGCATACTACAGAATCCAACAATAATATTATTATTAGTTTTTGTTGAAGTGCGACCCTGGAAGTTTGAAGTAGACTCTTTGGAAAATTGCCTTTAGCCGACCAATCAGAATTTATGAGACTGTCAGACTGTTTGACTGATAGTCAGCTAAATATAAATAATACTATCCAAATGTGACTTGTAACTTCCAGGATCACACTTCAACAAAAACACTATTAACCCATACATGTACATGTAGTTCATTGCTCTTGTTTGTGGTTGAAGTATTTTTGTACGTTATATTTGCTAGTCCATCCCTTCACTTACATGTACATTAGAGCTACACGATGTATTTCATGCATTAGGATTTAATAGTCACACTAAACACTTAAATAATTTTTCAAGCCTTTCCACTTTATACATGTATAGGGAGTTTTGACAGTTTCACAATATTTGTTAACCCTAATGGGGAATGGCCTAGCCCGTTACACCAGACATTTTTTTTCCACTATCATAAATTCGAAGAAAAAGAAACGTCTGCTTACCAGAGCGCTTATTATTTAAGCCTCATTGTGTTATGAACCAATCAGATTTTACCTTCTATATCCTGGAAAGTCACGTCCTGTAGAGGTAATGTTACATTTAGAAGGTTCTGACAATGACATATTTGCCACTGACCAATCACTGGGGACTGTTCCCATGCTCGAGACAAGACCAATTTGTACATTTCATGTTTCATATGTTTAGCCTCCCAAAGCTCAATGAATTTCAATTGAAAGCTACATGTATATATTTACAAACAGCAGAAATGAATTGATTCAAATTTTAGCTTTGGAGAATCTAAAAGCAGACTTAACTGATTTGGTAACATGATTGTTTTTATATATTCACATTATGACACCAACCAGGTGAAAGTTTGCAACTGTTGCATGGCACGCCAATTAAAAAATAAAAGAAATATGCTGATGTCGTGCTTACATATTGCAAACTAATTACATGTAAGCTCAGGTAAACAGACGTTTCTTTTTCTTTAAATTTTACGAGAGTGAAAAAAACGTCTGGTGGAGCAGGCTAGGATTGGCCATGCCAGCCAAGATATTGGTTCTACATCATTATTCCCAATACCATACCAACCAGCCTGGTATCATTCTTTCAATACTTTTACAATTTTGCTTATTAGATCCCATCTTGGAATATCAAGTCCTGCTTTTGTCTATTGATCCTTGCAAATTTTCACTGGGGTTTTCTTTCACCATTATTCCCGATATATTTCCATTTTCGATTCGTTTCTACCACTCCATGGCCAGATTCCCCTATTTCAGCTTTTGCCAACACCTGTTCCAGCTTCTTTCAATCTAATCCCTGAAAAATCCCATCAGCCCATTCCCTTGTCCACCACCCCTAAGGCTGTGCATTAGACTCTTGTTTGGGTGCGAATTAATACCGTCCCACACTTAACACACACAAAACAAATTTCCACTACCTGGCACTCCTTAAGCAGCACATTAGACTTTAGAATACCCAGCCACTAAAATCTGGGAGTCGTAACTACTGGTTACTTATACTGAAAGGTAAAAAGATAATACATGTATATACATGTATAGCCAGATAAAAGTCCTTATAGTATAAATCAAATTATTAATTATTTGTATTTTTTTTTACATTTGAAGGTTAAAAGTTGGGGCTTGGTTTGAATATTTCAGGGGAGTACAGAGCTGATGAGTATCTACTGAACTGGAATACGTACAGAACTCTTGGTTATCGAACTGGAGCACTACATGTAGCACAACACTCTTACATGTATTTATTGAACTGGAACAATTATATTATACATATTGCACTAATTGAATATTAATGAGTTTTAGAATAATAATTGATATAACTGCATGGGTTTGTAATAATAGGGTTCCACTATATATATTATGTATTGCATTTGTATTTGAGTTCATGAGTTTTTCAAGTTTGCATTTCAACTGTATTCTTTTTAATTTTAGTCAGGCAACTGCACTTTACCGATTGGAGAACACATTGTATGTGTAGTACATTTGTAGATCCATGGCTAGATCAAGCCTAATTAATATGATTCAAGTGCCTGATAAATGTAGGTCCAAAAGAGATCCAAAGTTTTCTATGTCTAATAGTTGTTCTCTCTTTAATCTTTAATAAGAATAAATACAAAAGACAACTAGAGTTATTCAAAGATATAACAATATAGATTAAACAAAAATATGTTGCATAATTATGTACATATTCTGGTTATTTCTGTGAGTGATGGGTGTACAATGTAGTTATAGTATGCATTTTAACTAATGGCTGTACTGTTTTTTATCATCACTCTACAATGTACATGTACAGTTGTTTGACATATATCTGTCAAATAACTGTACCTTTTACATATATGTCACATATATGTACAGCTATTTGACATATAACTGTATTATAACTGCACTTTTGCATATATGTCACATATATGTACAGTTATTTGACATATATCGATGAAAACCAACTGCTTGTCTTGCATATATGTCACATATATGTACAGTTGTTTAGCAGATATATGTAGCATCCACAGATATGTCACATATATGTCACATATCTGTAGTTTTGGTAAGGGTTGCTCTCAGATTCTAACATATGACATGTGAAGGGACTCTTACAATGAAACACAGTTCCACGCTGTTTATGCTGATACATGGATGTCAAATAAAGTCATACATTTGTACCTACGAAAAGAATGGTTCTGAAAATTATTAGATTTCAACTTATATGCACTTCCTTTCATTCGACTTGAAGCAAATAATAATGCATTTATAAGTACATCAGAATGTTTGCTTCAGTTTTACATTTGGTCTTGTGGTTGCAGCATAAATTTCTGCTGCAGTTTTATATTTGTCCTTTTGGTTACAGCAGAAATTTCTGCTGCAGTTTTTCATTTGGTCTTGTGGTTGCATCAGAAATTTCTGCTGCAGTTTGACATTTCGGCTCAGTTGTGGTTGCATCAGAAATTTCTACTGCAATTTGACATTTCGGCTCAGTTGTGGTTGCAGCAGAAATGTCTGCTGTTTTACATTTGCAGTTTTACATGTGCTTGCATTACATGTTTTTTTGTGTTTACATCGGAATGTCGTCAATGTTTATGCATTTTGATGGCATGACGCATTTTAGGCCCCTTTAAAAATTTTTAACATTTCATTATTCCACTTGGTAAGATTTAACATGATTCCTTTGATTTTGCTATTTATTATTCCTGTATATCTCCTTTTGCAAATTTCATCTATAAACCCTTGTATTGTTCGGAAAATCACAGCTTTGGAATATCCCATCTGTGTTTGGAACGTGTTCAATCCAGAACAAACGGTGAGTAGACTTTACAATATATTGGGTGCAAGCCATTTCTGATGTTTCCTATTGATTATTAGCGAAGGTAAACTACAATAACATTAACTTCAGATGCGAGGAAGCATCAACGAAATAATTACAAATCGAGAAAATATATCAGATGGCTAGAGGTTGCATGTTCTCTCTGGTTCGAGGAAACGCGAACCTGATACGTCGTCTCACTTCCTGGTGTGTTGTTCGAAAATATTGCAATCAGGCTCGTGAGGCAGCTTTAGTTACATCGCTTAGACACTTGCCATAGGCGCGATCGGTTTGATGGATTATTTGCGGAAATGTTAATTGTGACATGTTCACGTCGATTAGCGAGAGCACGGTGTACTGAGAAATGAATAGAAAAAAGGGTCAAATTGAACCCTCACATAACAGAAATTTAAACTCACTAATTTCAATTAATTAGAATTTGTTATTTAATAGCTTTGAGCAATTTATTTTGGTGCACAAACCTGATTTTAATTTTAAGCCCCATATCCCGGGAGGGGTGGGATGAAATAGACCTGTACACTATTTCATAGCAAGAAAAATATAGGAAAAATGTGCTTCCCTGTAAAGATCATACCCTATTGCAGACTAAAAATGCGAAATTTATGAAACTGTCTAGTAAGGCAGCAAAGAGTTTCTAGATCTAACTAACTATGACCCTATTTCAGACTAAAACAGCTCGAAAACCATAGGTGGCACATACCCGTACAGCGTGTCCTCCGGCCGGCCGGGCCCTTTTCCAATTGAGATATTTACTCCTTGGAAACTCCTATGAGTTTTGTTTTTCTCAGAAGCACACCAAAATCTGGTAGAAAAATCATTGAAAAACTATACAGGTAGATATTTAAGATTATTACCTTCTTTCAATGTTTAGACATTTTTAAACAATACGTTTTTACCCACTCCTGTAAGGTGGCTTTTAAGATAATATTCATGTATCAGTAAGTACAGAGCTAGAACACTTTTACGAACTGACGTGAGTAAACACAATTTAAAATAAAATGACTGCTCCTATCCAGACGAGACGGCATTTCGTAGCTTAAAATATAATTAAACGAGACGCTTAGTTCATTATTTGAACTCTAAATTTACAGTCTTTAACATGATTCTCGTTTAAAATAAGAAGGACAAATAGGTTATTAGGTTTAAGAGAATCCATGTTGATATTTTAAATTTGTTTTGTTTCCAATCGCAGAATAAGGAAGTGAAACTGAAAAGTAAAATGTTTATGCTGTCATGACAGCGAACGGCAAAGTTTGGAATCTGTCCAAGAGATTTGAAATGTCATCTTTGTATTTTCTTAGTGGGCAAGTTTACACACCGTTCATGCTAGCGTTCGGCGCCTTTACTAGCGCTCTGACATGTGTCACTGTTATTGTATATTTTTTTGTTTCTGTTGAATGAAATTGTCGCGTTGTATCCTCATCAAAACAAATACTCCCTACCAATATCAAATGAAATCACAAGAAAATGTCTGTTAGGATTAGATTCTAATGAATATTCCACGTGACTTCTTTTTTCGAAAGATGTCACTAACTGTGAAGGACTTAGCGCGCCAGCTGCGGTTTTCCTTTCTAACAGATTAGCATAAGCTTGTCCGGTTCAAGTTTCCATTATATAATTGAAAAAACCAACACGAAAAACTTGTGTTTTTAAGTTTTTAGAACAATTAGTACGTTACATGCACTGTTTCATTTAGGTATACTTGTGTTACGTTTTCCTGAGTGGGATTTTAATAGTTTCAGAACCCAGGAAGATCGGTTTTTCTTTCGGTAAACAAAGAAAGTGACATGGATTGACTATAACAGTACAACGGTGGTTTCCATCCACCCCCGGTTTCTGGATATCTATCAAAGCCATTTCATGTTCATACTTTCATTCATCATCATTCATTCTTCAGTAAATGTCCCCATGTCATGGGCTTTTCAGCATCTAATTGCAAAATAATGATAATTGACAATACATCTAAAATCTATTTTAAAATCTCAAAAATCTATCTACGTTTGAAGGCATGTTGTAAACCGGGACTGGACTCAGATAACGCGGACTCAGATAACGCGGACTCAGAAAACGCTGACTCAGATAACGCGGACTCGGAAAACGCGGACTCAGATAACGCGGACTCAGTTTTGACAGTAGGTAAACATTCTTGGCATACAGAAAAACATTTCGACAATTGTTGCTGAGATTTTTCCTTGACGAATACCAAGTATTTTCGTAGTAATTCAAACTAGTTTTATCTCCCTTTTTGAGGCAATTGATAGATAGTGCAGACTGCAAAGAAAGAAAAACTTGAAAATTGCAAAGAACCGTGGACGAAAATCCTGCTGGTTGCTACGTTGGATCTAAGTCAGATCTAATCTAAGATCTAAGTCAGATCTGTATTAAAAGAAAGAAAGAACTGCAAACTGCAACTGGATTAAATCGTGATGTCTGTCGCATCAGTATACCAACAGAGATAATTACCGATAGATCGATTTCACTTAGGTCACGTGAATCCTAAAAATCTTTATTGCTGATTCAAATAAAATCAAGGTGCGTTTTTCTGAAAGAGAACTAAAAATTACGTATTTTTGACAAGTTTTATCAATCTAGGATATTTCTCGCCCAAAATATAAGCGATCAAATGTGCGCCATGTTTACAGTAAAATGTATGGCGCCGACCTCCAAGGTACACCAAGATGGCGGCCAGATTACCAAGTTTCATTACACTCGTTCTCAATAACACGTGCAGGTTCGAAATTGAATTTCCAACGGAAAACGTCAATTTGGTGGATGTCACTCAACTATATTTCTATGGCAACACTGGTCTGCATGCTAAATAAAACGTCGCCATACAACTCCCAGATGTGGAGGAAACATAAATAGTGTAGGAGGTCAACGAAATCGTAAGTAATTTGAGGCGACATAGGTAGAGATATGGCGGATACTAAGCCGAAAAACGATTGTTATTTGCTTGAATTCCTCACCGAAATGTCAGTCGAGAGTGGAGAGCATTGCCGATAATCCGTTTATTTGCCCTGTCGAATGTTGTATCCATGCCTGGAGCTCGTCGAGGTAGAGCTCGAGGGTATTGCTCGATAAAACCTCTTATAAGGAGCATATCTGCAACTGGATGAATAAAAATAACTATAATTCTTTTTCCAAGACCTTTGAAGCTATATAAACAATCAGATTTCTTATACACAAACAGCTCGCTCACACATAAAGTTTATGCGATTTCCCTATTTTGATCTTAGGCCAGATAAAAAAAATTGCTTGTTTAGCGTCCCCGCCCGACCTGAGAAATGTCCCCGACCTCTAATTTATTTAATTTTTTATTTTTTATTTTTCATAAAAAACTTTAGAAAGTGTAAATGCGCCGGCGAACACCAATTCTTGTACCCAGACCCCTACATGTACCACTTAAAATATGCGCCGGCGCATTAAATATTTTAACATCGACGCCATTTTGTTTCTACAACACGAGGTCATGAACACGAGGTGAGTGAATAATGTCTAGTCAAGACAAAATAAGCTTCACAGAGGAAAAAAAAATAAAAAACCTCCCTCCCTACCTGGAAAAATTGAAACGGGTGGACGCTAAACAAATTTTTTTTTTTATCTGGCCTTATACACAAACCGCTCGCTCACACATAAAGTTTATGCGATTTCCCTATTTTGATCTTATACACAAACCGCTCGCTCACACAAAGTTTATGCGATTTCCCTATTTTGATCTTATACACAAACCGCTCGCTCACACATAAAGTTTATGCGATTTCCCTATTTTGATCTTATACACAATCGCTCGCTCACACATAAAGTTTATGTGATTTCCCTATTTTGCAAACCCTTGGCTCTAAGCATGATTACTCTCCATCTAAGCGACTTTGGGAAAGACTTTGCCATGTTTATAAAATGCTAGTTTCCCGAATTTACTCACACAACGGTTCACTTCAAACTCCATGGAAACCGTTTGATTGACATCCACCAGAAACGACTTCGAAGTCAGGAGTTTCGTTTCGAACCTGCACGTGTTATTGAGAACGAGTGTAAAGTTCACAATTACCAAGAATTCTGACCTAAAATGTATCTATTTGCATAGATATTCACTTATTTAACATGTTGGTTTGTATTTAGAAGGTTTTTTTTGCTGAAAGTTGCACTAATTTGACTCCTCAAAATACGTGACTGGTGTTGCGTGACTCAAATCGCTTCATCGATATCTCCGGAACAAAGTGAAAGAAACCGATGAAATTTGGTGTGAAGACGTGCTTAAATAAGCTCTAAACTATATCAAAAGCACAACTTGGTAGAGTTCATAGTTTCGAAGTTAGCAATTTGATGACGTCACATGAAATCGATCTATAAGCTTTTTAGAGGTGACAGGATCAATTAGCAGATCAGTCCCGTAACACTTATTGTGTTCACACTAGAGGTTCGAGTCACTTAGTGTGTTCACATTAGGATGTTTCGGAGTCACTCACAATTAACAGACGTTCACACTCACTCAAGGAATACCCGTTGGCATTGGTTACGGCGCCATGGAGGGATAGTTCGAAGGTCCGTAGCTATGATCTTCTTCATTTTCGCTTTAATATGGAACAAAATTCGCGCTTTATTTGTGACGATGTTGATTTTAGATAGACCAAACTGAAGACCACAACTCCTATAGGAATCTCCTGTTGCAAGCCGCCACACGGAAACAGCAACTTTCTTTTGGATTGGTACAGCCTTCCTCGATCTCGTATGGTTTCGTCTGAGTTCTGGACCGACAATTCCACAAATAAAGTCAAAAATTGCTCTCGAAACACGAAAGTTCTGCTTCCACATCGAGTCCTCAAAACGGTTGTTTAACAGTTGGTTAAACCAAAACTGTGGCCTTGGCTTGTCGACCAGTGGGCTGATTCAGCTGAATTCGCTGATTTAAATCTCCACGAACACGAGACGGGACTCCAAACTCTTCGGTTGATTTAATAAAGAGAGAAAAAACAGTAGCAGCTTTTTTATTGCTGGTTTTCACTCAATCCCCAGAGATTCGAATGACAAAGGGCATGGCGGCCATGTTGGTGCCCCAACAAAAGAAGCTAACGAGGAATCTATTGTTTAAGGGCACCAACATGGCGGCTATGACGTCACGTGCAAACCAGCAATTGTTACTGCAACGCAGGTATAATATCAGTCTGGAAAATCCATCAATACATGCATGCATGCACTGTGAATTCCCAGCGATTTGCCTTCTCGGTTGCATCCATGTGCCAAAGGCTCATGGTGGTGATGTCGTAACTATGACGAAAGTTAGTGGTGATGTAACCTGAATGACGTCTCGGTCACGTGATTTTAGTGCATGCCCAATCAGAGCGAAGGTTTTATTTTTGGAGAACTGTGGTATGCGTGGAATGTCTAGTGGAGCCTGCAATGGCGGACGATACAGACGGACTTGATATGGCTTTGGAGAAAGCGTGCGAAAACGCGAAACTTTCTGCATTTCTGAATTATTCCCCGAACAGAGAAAGGCAATATTACCCCTCGTTTCCCGGAAGGGCATTGGCCATCACAGCTGCATCTATAGGCGACAACCAGGTAGAGAATCGAGAGGAGAAATTATGTAGCCTTCTACAGCTCGCCAGAATCACGCACTTTCGTGCACTGCAGAATTATTGTGTTTTACAGCTTCAAACTTATGTCGATTTGTCAGAACTAACCCTAACCATATCCTGTTTGAGCTGCTCTGGTTTTTTTGGGCAGCAGGAACTTTTTAAACATGATTTTTCGTACAGTATTTCAAGCGCATGGTCACAACACTGATCTGTAGAAGTTGTAGTCTCCTCTCTCGATTCTCGACCTGGTCGTCGCCTTATAGATGCAGCTGTGGTAGCCAAGATCCTTCCCGAAAATGAAGGATAAATATTATTGCCTTTCTCTGTTCGGGAAATAATTCATAAATGCCGAAAGTTTCGCACGCTTTCAAGTCCGTTTGTATCGTCCGCCATTTGGAAAAGCGGCTAAATACAGGAATGGCTCACTTAATTAATTCATGGAATGACCATATAAACTAACTAAAATTAGCAGTGGTTTTAAAATGTACAAATTTGACAGCATTTGAGCGACGATGGTTGTTTAGTGTACTGGTTGCGACGTTTGCCATATGAGTAGGAGGAGCGGGGTTCGAGTTCGAGTAAATGTCTCAAATATTTTTACCTCAACATTTTCTTGAGAAGTTTTTCTTCAGAACCCTAGCTCTAGGTGGGTAAGATCTTGTTTACTGACCGGTTAGGTTTTTTTTATGGTTCAGGGTAGGATTTTAGTTAGTTTATATTGTCATTTCATGAATTAATTTAAGTGAGCGATTCCTGTATTTAGGAGCTCGTGCCATTTGGCTTTACCTTCATGCAGGTTCCTTAGACATTCCACGCATACCTCAGTTCTCTAAAAATAAAACCTTCGCTCTGATTGGTCGAAATGAAACAATGGCCAGAACACGGTTTCTGCCAAAGTCCATCAGACGGGGAGGTGGGAGGAAGTGAGCGGACGACCTCGACCGTCTGAAAATCAGGCTAGTCGGCATCCCGTAGATTAAGAAATCAAGTTAGTTTTAGGCCTAAGATTAAAATCTATTTATGTAAATAGGTTAATGTTTAATTATTATTTAGCAGCTTAGTTAATGATTTATTTAACACATAAAAGATGGTTCTCCTTGTTATAGTTTACAAATAAAGAAGCCTTAGCCATGTTTTATGTAGTAGTTAAAATATGAGCGGGAGATCTGTATGGGCATTTACAATGGCGAGCCGCTTCGGCGAGCCATTGTAAAGCCCATACAGATCGGACGCGAATATTTTATCTTACTTGTCAAATGAATAGATAACTAAAAGCCATTGATATGCACAACATAAAATTTTAACCTTTGATTTCTCCCACCCTGCTATCGATGTGGGATGAATTAGTTTCTCACAAAAACATATCCCACATCGAAGAGACAATGTGTATGCAATAAGAGAGCAGAGCGTAGCATGCAGAAAAACAAGTCTCACGTGGAATAGATGGTGTGTACATAACAAGAGAGCAGATGTACTTTGTCATTTCACCCGTCCCGGGATAGGGTAGTCAGTGATCGGTCGTGAGACCTCCCTCACTAGCTTAGCTAGTATTCTGTACCTGATACAGAATACTACTAGAGCTATAACGGACCATGGTGTCTGTATCACGGACCATGGTGTCTGTATAGCGGACCATGGGGTCTTTATATCGATACAGAACCTGATGTTTTATTAATCAGGTTTCTACGTGGGTATACAGAGGCGATCATGTGGTGTCAATTCAGCACATGGGATTGGCTAGTACCCTTATGAATTATTAATGAATTTTACAAACTATCATAAAACACGATGGGCATTTGAGAACATGAAAGAAATGTTAAAGCACAAGCCGAAGGCGCGTGCTTTCAACCGGCATTTCTCGAGTGTTCTCAAATGACAAGAGTGTTTTATGATAGTATAAAACATGGATTTTCTTTATCTGTTTTATAATATAGATTTACGCGAGCGATGAAAGGAAACCGCCAGTTGCAAACAATAAAACACGGCAAACCATGTTATATACTCTGATAAAACATGGCTTTTTAGCCAATCAGAGCGCGCGTACTATCATATCTATATTATAAAACAAAATAATATATGCACGCTCGAGGTCTAGAAAAACTGCGGATGCACGAGCGGAACGCGAGTGCATTTAGCAGCTTTTCAAGACCTCGAAAGTGCATTGTTTTATTATATAACAAGGAGAACCATCTTTGATTTGTTTTATAATACAAGACGCCCGCTGGGCGTTTACTCGGGCTGTCACTTTTAGGTACGAGGCCAACTGTTTCTAAAATAAATTCTGCCAAAAAAGGACGACTTCGTGAAAATCATTAAAAATTAAAGGCACTTGTACGAGATTGGTAGTGTTATTAGCAAAACCTGTTTGTAAATGCTATTTTCCACCTTCTTACAATTCTCAACCTCCAAAGGTGGTCACGGTCACTTACAGGAGCTTCTAATTGCAAAGTTTTACTAATAATTAAAACCAGGTTGCATAAGGGTGGTCGCTGAAGGGACTGGTCAGAAATTAGCAGGGGAAGGGGTTGTGAAAGGGGGAGGATCATATTGTTTTGAATCCCCAAAACTGGATGGTCATAAATATTGGGCAACTGAAAAAGGATTGGTTATAGGGGAGAAAGGGTCAAAAAATTTCATACTAATACATACTATACATTTTTAGACTTTTTTATCTCCACCCCACCCCCTTTGCACCTCCCCTGCTAATTTTTGACCAGTCCCTAATGTTTAATAAAATATTGTGTGCATTGAAAATTAACTTTATTTAATGAGGGTAACACCAACTAGTACACACAGAAATGCGTAGCCTCCACCACAGTCGTTTTTAGGGGCTAGTTATGAGCCCCTAAAAACGACTGCGGGGGAGGCTAAGAAATGCGTGGAACATGATTTAGATTAATATCAATTAAAATATGTCACTAATGAAGCTAAATATTGTCTGTTCATGAGTGTAATAATAATATCAGTATACAAGTGAAAGCATATAAATTATATATCAGTTCAATTGGTTATCTGAAAACATAAATACTTCTTTGTCTTCTTTCTTCAGTATTTCAAGTTGACTTTTCAACATATTTTTCAGGGCAACAGTGTTCGCTTGGTAAATAAATCTCCACACCCAATTCTATTTATGATTGTTCTAATCAGTTCCAGTATCTGTGTATAGCTCTACCAATTCCAAACCTGCCCTTCCCCAAGGGTGGGGGGCATAAGTGGGGCATTTGACTGAGTTTTTGTCCCAGGGGTGAGACATTTTGGAGCAAACAAAAGTTGGCAGGGTGAGGAATTCATTTGTAGAAAGAGTCAAAATAGTGAATTTGATAAGAGATTTGCACCCGTACCAAAGCCCCACCATGGAGCACTTGACTCCACAGTGGGGCATTTGATGCTCTACAAATATCCGGGGGGGGGGGGGGTCTATCAATTCCAAACCTGCCCCTCTTCCCGCCATAACTTATATAATTGTACTCTCCAGTATGGCTTTACACAACGAATTCTGCTCTTCTTTTGACAGTTTCACATTCAATTCAATTTTAATTCGGTATTCTCGGTTTGTAAGTCATATCCAGTTCTGTTTATGGGTATAATTCGTAGTAAATTCGAATGCCTCTGTATCTTCCGAGTTCTGTTATTGTTTTGACGATCGATTTTAACTTTTTTCCTTCTTGGTCTCTATAAAGTCACATACAGTTCAACTTACGGACAATTTCATTTCCAGTTCGAATTACAGTCACCATTACACTTAATTTAAAAGTGGGGAACAAGTAAGATTTGCATATATATAAACACATAATTTCAACCTCACCAGTTCTGATTTCCGTTCGCGTTCAAAGCCAAGGGTCAATCACTGTTCACTTCCAGCTTTTCCGACTCTTGAATTGAAGTCTCAGCAAAGTTCGGCATTGTTTGACTGGTTTAGTCAAGACTTCCCAGTTGTGTAATCTCAAGAGTATTTCATTTTCAAGAGAGGACTTCGCAGTAAACAATTACAGCCAACATTGCAAACAATCAATCCCTCACTGATTTGACCTCCTCACAGTGTGTGATGGTAATGAAGAGCATTTCAACAATATCAACGCAACGCTGCAATCGTATGGCACTTAGATGCAGCAGTACAGGCATTTTCTTTCAGTTTCCGTGGATTATTGGACCAAAAGGCAAAACCATCACTCCTCCGGCCGGCTAGACTAGCTTACTGTGCAATATTTGGATCGCCACATCCCTTTCGTAAATGTGAGAATTTTCCATCGAAAGCCCCTAAAAGTCCTGTCAGCCCTAGAATAACTGAATATCTTGATATTTCATTCGAAGAAACCTTTGGTTTCAGCAAAATAATGGTTCAGAATGAACCCAAACCTTCGCTACGTCGCGTTGCTGGCTTTGCCGAGCTAGCTTTCCACAACCAAGATCTGGCGGGTGTCGGATCTGATTGGTTGATTCTGTCACGTGTTGGGATCGAACAATGGGCTCCTGTGTAATCTGATTGGTTACTGACGCCAAACAGCGACACAAAAAATAATAATAATAATAATAAACGGCTTGCATTTTCTGACTCGTGCCGGCCAAAGGCCCGGCCCGAGTAATAAACTTCAATGTAGACGAAGGAAATTAAGCTATCTGCTTAAAAGAACCCACGTAAAAATCTGAAAGCAAACTGACGACAGCGAAAACCCATTTTAATGTACTCGACTTATTTACAGCATTTTTCGTCGATGATTCGTTCAATTGTGAGAGCTTGACATTGACGATCTGAAAGCTCGTTTCTTATTGGATGAAGTAACCTGCTAAGAATAGAACATGTCAATCGATAAAATTGAAAGAGCTGAGCCAGCAAATGAAATGGGTTGTAATATTGTCATCTGGTCAAAACTGTTCAGTGCAGGAAACAAAGTGCTTTCTTTTTACAATTTCTGGTCAGCACAGGAGAGGTTAATCTGCCCATTGTGATAGTGCAAGGTGTTGAAAATGCCTGATGGAAAAGCATTCACAGTGAGAAAGCGTAAGCGAATTAGCGGCAGTTGAATTGGACACGTGAGTTGAGGATTGCCGACTATTTTCTACAACAACTGCATAGTTGACACTGATTACTGATTCTGTGGTCTGAAGAAGGGTATTTTCTTCATCCCAAGGAACAGGTCTAGGGTTGTATAAACTGCTGCTCTGATGGCCGTGTTGCGTAGCTTTTGAGCCTCTCTTCGTTGGCATGGCCGCTAAGTACTGATTATTACACGAATGATGATCTCTTCTGAAATTCTGCCTTCTGGGTTCTTTGCAAGTTTTATCGCCCGTTTTTCGTTCAGGAACATTCACGAACCTCTCGAACGAATTTCTACATGAAACGAGAGAAACCCCATTGTATTCTTCGCAATTCACTGTTCAGGTTTCAGCATAAAGCAGGCGTATTACAGTTATCGTCGAGTTCTTGGTGAGTCATGTCTTGTTCAGTTGTTGTTGTCACAGTTGTCACTTTCCACTCGTTTAATACACCGGCTGTTAGTAAAACCATATTTTTCTTAAATTCAATCATTTTTTTATATCAAACTGTCAATGAGTAACACTGTATAAGAATGTGGACATTGCTTTTCTCAACTTCAAACGTGTTAGCATCCAATTTTGTGGTCGCTTTTAATAGAGTACGAAGCCGAAGCTTTGTTTTCCTCTTCTTCAATACACCTTAGCAACTCAAAGTCGGACATGCTTTCTTCCCAGTCTATGAAATTATCTCCGTCAGCTATACAAACTCGCGAAAAACAATTACCGATACATTTTCCTCAGCGTGCTTGATTTTTTCTTGAGCGTGCATTTATAACAAAATCAAGCACGCTGAGCATCCAATCAAATCGCGTTCTTAGGATGATTCCATAATTTATATTATAATATATATATATATATATATTCTTACTAGCGTTTATTATTTTTAACATTAGTATATATGTAACATATGATATGTATTTTAGCAGAGGCAATAAATACATTATTGTTATTGTTATTATTAATATTATTATTTCTGCTAATGATGTAAGCAGTTATTGGCGAAGGCAGCAACGAAGTTTCTGAAATATGAGGTATGTGATCCTGGGTATTATCGGACAGTTTTACCTTGATCGCTTTCATTTACTGTATAGCGAAGTAACGATGAGGGCTAGATATTTTCTAGTTAAGTTTTAATAACCAGTGACCTTTTGAATTTGAATATTTGGCATAAATTTACAGTCGGTTGACTTCACTTATACATGAGTAGCGAATCTTGTACAAATGTTGCTAATGAATCCTTAACATTTATTGTTACCTAGCAATTGAATGGTGTACGTCTCAAGTGTATTAAGGCTTGGTTTGAACATGAAAACGAGGCAAAATTCTGTCTTCGTGTTTTCCTGACCACCTTTCAAGAAAAAATCAAAGCTTTACAGAATTGTAGAAACTGGTTTCCTAAACCCACGAATGATACTGTTGCCATAGAAACTACCGTTGGAAAAAAATAGGCGGGAAAATACAATGTAAATTTGAATATGACGAACTTTTCAAAACGGGGTGTGGAAAGAGCCCTTATACCTTAAGTTTATTCTCACTTAATTTTAACCAATAGCAATGTAGGTATCGGCGAGAGAAGGCCGGAATTGATCACTTCTGGTTTCTATGGCAACAGTATCACTCGTGGGTTTAGGCAACCAGTTTCTACAATTCTGTAAAATTTTATTATTTTTAAGGTGGTCAAGAAAACACGAACAAAGGACTTTGCCTCGTTTTCATGTTCAAACCAAGCCTAATACACTTGAGGTATATATATTGGGATGTGTTCCGCAATTCATTAGGATCCTGGTCTGGTCTTAAATCGGGCTGTAGTTGAAAATATTGTTTTTCTGCTTTTTAATATCTGTCGCCACGTTTTCAATTACTTGATTACGTCGACTAAATTTCCACTGCCTATAAAACAAAAATGCTGAATGTCGGCCAGTTTATAAGCACAGTTTAAAGTCACTCCCTGAATTCGAAGTTCTGTATTCGGAATTCTCGAATGAGAAAATGAACTTAAATAACGTAATATATTCACATAGGTTCCTTGCTAGGTTTAAAAAACAAAAGTGTTTTCTTCGAGCCAGTTGACCTCTGGGTCACACTGTATACATTTGATTAGACGTTTCCTTCACATTTATATTTGTCGAGACTTGCCTTCAAAAATCTCAATTCTGCACCGCTTTGGACCGGATAAAAACTCGTTTTACCTCTTCGATACGTGATTTCAAAGTTCAGCGGGGCATTTTGATATAAAGATAGGTGTTTCGCCATCAATTTGATCTCGCTACACTTAATAATACACCGCAATAACACTTTGCCACACAATGCTTGTTACCTGCTAGAAGATTCCATTGGAAGTTCCAGAATTACTTATAATGCACTATCATAGTGAGTACACAATTAGGCGAAGGTTTTAGAAATACTATGTAATCAAGCTATGAATAGGTATCACGCTTGTCGCTAAATATACTATATAGCCTGATCTTAAGAGTGAACCAGGTGGGTCAACCTCTGACAAGCATGGTATTGGGTCTCCACGATTCACTTAGTGGTGATGTCGTAACTATGACGTAATTTTTGTGGTGCACTGCAATTTGTCGCTGAAAAAACCTCGAGCTGCAAAGACTGAAACTGTACCGCAAGTTACGCACTGTATAAATACTAATACATTTCGCAGCGATCTTCGTAAATCCTCACTCTTCTCATCACCTGCAGCACCAACTCTGACAGAACTATGTGACCAATACCACTCTGAGCTGACTCGTCTTGTTGATGCTCATGCGCCTCTTTGCAAGCGTCATGCATGTAACGTTACGCCCTGCTGCGCCCTGGTACACAGAAGCCATAGCTACTGAGAAAACTACGGTACGCGTCGTAGACAAGAGAGGCATTTGGCTATTGACCGCCAACTTTACACATAACAATGTGAACTTGTTAGAAATCTGATTAAGTCCTCTAAGATGAATTACTACTCAACCTTATAGTTAAAAATCAGTCTGACCATAAATTTCTTTTTAACACCATTGACCGTATGCTTCATCGCAAACCTGAGAAACTCTACCCAACATATGAATCTAATACTGAACTCTGCAATGAATTTATTGACTTCTTCGAATATAAAATAGTCAAGATAAGGCAACAACTCGACAACTCTGCAGTCACTACTACTGAACTGGAAGAGGTTAATCCTGATCTTCAATGTGAACTAACTTGCTTTGCTTCTACTACAGATGAAGAAATATCTTCCCTTATTACTTCCTTCGCTAAGAAATCCTGTGCCGGCCCTAGACCCTATACCTGCTGTGCTACTCTACTGATGCTTGGAAGATCTAGTCCCTATATAATCACAAGGATAGTTAACCTGAGCTTCGAAAGTGGTGACATGCCAGCCTCAATGAAGAATGCTGTTCTAGCCCCTAAACTGAAGAAACCCTCACTGGACCATAAATAATTCCACAATTTTAGACCAGTATCTAACCTGAAATTTGTTTCTAAGGCCGTAGAAAAGGTACCCTGGTTACCAGAGGCTCGAAAGTTGCGAGTCGCGAAGCGACGATTCTCCGATGGGGAGACGGAAAGGTTGCTGCCACCCGCCTCACTAATTACCTTAACCAGAACTACCTCCAGGATGAGCTGCAGTCAGCGTCCAAACAATATCACAGCTGCGAGACTGCGCTCGTTCGTGTGCAAAACGACATACTAATGTCAATTGATGAGCAGCATGGTATTATTCTGATCCTGTTAGATCTCTCTGCTGCATTCGACACGGTTAACCACCATATACTATCAAGGTTGTCCTCCAGGTTTAACATCAAAGGCAAATCCTTGAGACGGCTTCAGTCATACTCCGTTAATCATTAACTGACCTCCGGCGTCCCACAAGTTTCTGTACTGGGACCCACCCTGTATCCTCTCTACACGTCCCCTCTGGGAGATAATAATATCGCAGCTCTTTTCCCGAGCCTGTTATGTTCATTGGGCTATGGATTCACCTAAGGGAACCATCCCCGTGTGGACGACATTTAAAATACTTTTAGCGCGGTTTTTGAACAAACCTGAACTTGAATCGCGAGTAATGATTGCCATTTTTTAAAACAACTACTCCAAACGTTTCTGGGAAACCTAAGGTCAGTCTTAACTAGTGATTCTGCGTGTCTTACATTTGGATTCTGCGTGTGCCTACCTAATCCAACAGCCAGTTTCTATCATTTAAAAAAAACCGCGGACTTCAATCGTCATTGCTTTAAATATATGATAAGTTCCTTCAACTCTTTAAACGAACGCGGGAAATACACAAAACTGCGAATTATGACGTAGATAAACGATCTATGTAAGCACGCGCATGACTTTTGTTAAAACGCTGCATTCACTACTCGATGCTTACGCACGTCCTACGTACTGACAGTAGTAGTTAATTCGAGCTTGTCTGACTAGAGTTTCGTTCAGCTTAGCTACATCTTCAAGAATCTGTATTCACTCCAGACTTATTTGCGATACGATCTGAAAACGACTGGGAGAAAATTGAGAACGGCTTGAAACAGTTAGCCGTTTTGCCGACCGGCTTTTTTACCGCTACGGCAACTAGCTCACTAACAGTTTCTTTGTGGGTGATTTTGTGGATACGGTTTTGTTTGACTTCTATAGGACATGGATACGCTTAAATAACATCTCATTTTAAAGCTACATCTTCCAAGAATCTGTATTCAGACGTATTTGCCATGCGATTTGTAATCGACTGGAAGAAAACTGAGAACGGCTTGAAACACTGTTAGCCGTTTTGCCGACCGGCTTTTTTACCGCGACGGCAACTAGCTCAGTTTCTTTGTGGGTGATTTTGTGGATCCGATTTTGTTTGACTTCTAGGGCACGGATAAGCTTGAACAACATCTCATTTTAAAGCTACATCTTTCTTGAATCTGTATTTAGACGTATTTGCGATGCGATGTGAGCACGCTGTGAAAAAATTGAGAGAACGAGGTTTAAGCCAAGGGCTTTGTCGTTTTGCATGTGGATAAACTATTGTTTTACCTGGTTTAACTAAGTTCTATTAAATTGACTTTCACACTTGATATCGGCTTGGGACTAGCAACTCCCAAAGCTCATTTATTTAAACCAATCGTAGGGTAATCCTCTAACGCATTAATATTATAATTAGCTGACCTTAATGTATTCCAAGTGTCCCTCTAACAAAGCCCATTCTGGGCGATGCGCCACGACCTGGTATTAATTTCCACGATATCGAGTTCGCATAAATGAACAATTGAGGACATTTTACCAGAACAAGCTGGTGTTTATTGTTCTTATATAATTGGGGCTATTTTGTCCGGATTCCAACGGTAAACAAGCATCGCCCACATATATTGAATTAGGGTTTTCCGATTTAGCGGAAAATTGCGGAAAATAGACCTTTAACGTATAAGACACATGTCTCACTTTTTGTTTTGTCTCATTTTTATAAAATCTATTGTTATGCATACACGTGTAGGCAGGGGTATTAAAGTGAGATATTTGGAAGGAGGTAAACAAAGATCATCTGACTAATTAATCAACAAAAGGCAAAATCTAAATACTCACTACGTAAACAATTGCTAATTTTAAAATAAGATTCATTCCAGGGATGATATTTCTGGTTTCAGTCAGGCTGATCTGTGATGGCTTAAGAGGCGAGGACGGCTTCTTGCATGCTTCTCGACTCGTGGCAGATGTTAAAATTATTCTGGTCTAAATTTATTTATAGTGGGGATGAAAAGTTACTAGAATGCATAAGAGTTTTGTTATCATGACCGTAGCCGTACGGCCCCGCTCGCGCTTTCTGCAACAAGTCACCTGATGAGGGTCGTACGTGTTTGACGTGATGTGGCCGGAAAAAGCCGTCCGGTCCCGCTCGATTTTTCGCTTGTTTTGTGGTTGGAAACAATAATAAATCCTATGTGAAAAGACTTATTGACGTAAAATGTTAAACGTAAAATGTAAATATAATGGTAAGAAATGAAGTGACGGTAGACTACACGCCTTTGATTATTATTTCTTTTAAATTTTCCAAACAAAACAAGGATTAATGAACAGTGCCAGTATCTCAAATAAATATAACACTTACGCTTGGTTTATTTTTCGGCTTATAGACCCTTTGCACGTGACGTCATAGCCGCCATGTTGGTGTACAGTTAACAATAGATCTTCGTTAGTTTTTTTGTTCTGTACACCAACATGGCCGCCATGATACCCTTTGTCATTTGAATCTCTGGGGATTGAGTGCAAACATCTATTCTTCTTCTTGCCGCTTCTCCTGTCGGTCCCTCAGGCTTTCCTATCAAAGAATAGTACGCGCTTTCAACAGGCCCAAGCTTGCTGGCCATTAACTCTGCGTATCGCAGTATTCTGTTTGGAAGGCGGCCAACGTTGGAGATGCCTTCTTTCACTACTTTAAGCTGAAGGCTCGGAGTTCTTGTTTGTTGTTTAGGCTGTTTAGCCTTTTGGGTTTTTGTATTCTTAAAAAAAACATCTCTGCCTTTTCTATCTCGCAATCATCATGACTTACGACAGGCTGCCCTGCGAACGCTGCTTCCATAAATATGTTTCTCTTCTCCATTATGACAAGACACTTTTAATATTTTTCGGGTCATATTTATACAGAAAACTTGTGATCATACTTTTGCGCTTGATTTCTTAAACAATTATTGTGACGTCATTTTTTTCAGGTTTCATAATTGGATGTAAATTAAAGAGGTATTCTCTTATTATAAATAAGTATTAAGTAATGGTCCAGATAAGAACTGTAGTGGAATCCATTGTTCTGCGGCAATGAGCCTCCCCCATATACGATTTTGCTTGGATATGCCTTAAGTGCTTTAGGAGGTATCTACAGTCCAAACTACATCTCGAAAATAAAGTATTTTTTATGCTATTGGCTCTTTTTTCTGTGAAAACGCAGAGAAGCCACCATCCAGCCAATCGGATATAGAGAAAACAAAGGATTTTTCAATCGCAAATTTGAGAACTTTCCCCACATACGATATTTTTCGAAATTAAACCATAGTTAGTTTGATCAAAAATAAATTCAAAATTTCTATTGAATTTATAAGTATCAACCAATGAAATTACGAGAAAGAATAATAGAAAATTAACACCTTTTAACATTCCTTGCCGTAGACACTACAGTTCTTATCTGGACCATTACTTAACAAACTGTGCAAGAATATTGTTAATTTTGACATCTAGAATTATATCCCTTAAAACCACTCAATCAACGTGATAGTTGTCAGTGACACCAGAGAGGTGGTGACACCCACAATTTAGCAAGCTGTCACTTTCGCCTTTACATAATAAAAGTTTATCTGAAAAAAGCATAAACGTCTGTTTCGTGCCCTTCGTCTTGGTGCGATCAGTGGGACTCTCGCCGCGTATCCACCGTCCGCCAGGAGCCGAGCTCGCCGGGTCAAACTTCGCGTCATACCGTGTCCGATTTGCGGGAGTGTCAAGTAACATTGGGCATCGTTCATGTGTCCAGGAAACCTATAATAAGAATTAATAAGAATTAATAAGAATTAATAAGAATTAATAAGAATTAATAAGAATTAATAAGAATTAATAAGAATTAATAAGAATTAATAAGAATTAATAAGAATTAATAAGAATTAATAGGAATTAATAGGAATTAATAAGAATTAATAAGAATTAATAAGAATTAATAAGAATTAATAAGAATTAATAAGAATTAATAAGAATTAATAAGAATTAATAAGAATTAATAAGAATTAATAAGAATTAATAAGAATTAATAAGAATTAATAAGAATTAATAAGAATTAATAAGAATAGATTAGAATTAATAAGAATAGATTAGAATTAATAAGAATACATTAGAATTAATAAGAATAGATTGGAAGACACTGGAAGACACTGGAAGACACTGGAAGACACTGGAAGACACTGGAAGACACTGGAAGACATTGGAAGACACTGGAAGACACTGGAAGACACTGGAAGACAATGGAAGACACTGGAAGACACTGGAAGACACTGGAAGACACTGGAAGACACTGCTGGAATACATTGGAAGACAATTGGAAGACATTAGATTTAATTAGGATAAATAAGAATTAATAAGAATTAATTAGGACAAATAATAATTAATTAGAACAAATCAGAACAAATCAGAACAAATCGGAACAAATCAGAACAAATCAGAACAAATCAGAACAAATCAGAACAAATCAGAACAAATCAGAACAAATCAGAACAAATCAGAACAAATCAGAACAAATCAGAACAAAGATATACCCACGGTAGTTCACGAACAAAATAGGGACAACATGATAAATCTCTTCTGCCACAGTGCTTTTCGATATGCCGAACATGTAAGCCAGAACGTGTAGTTTTAAATACTGTCGCAGCCAGACCATAACTAGTAGTACTCGGTTTCGTATGTCAAGGATGCAGGGGCGTCTTCTGTCAGTCCTTGCCTGCGGGGTATATGTCTCGGTGCACTTACTTCATCGTAGATTTTATCTTCTATGGCTTTTAGAGTTTCTGGTGTTTCGCCCGTCATGTACCAACATATAACAGGATTGGCTTCTAACGCTCCCCACACATCTCGTCCTCTGTTCCTCGTACCACGAAAATGTGGAAATAATCGCTGAATAAGTGTTCCGTTTCTATAATAAGAGGCAAGAACTGTCAGAACGACAGCCAAGCAATTCAAAATGGACATCAGGAAAGTCGTTGGTGGTAAAAGTTGAGCGCCATTTTGTCCGAGAGTTAGCAATTCGGATGCCACAAAAATGGTCGAAATAAAGACTGAATAAGCATACAGCAGAACAATTGGAGGCAGAGGCGGGTATTCAGGCATCTCTATGGATAGGAGTAGAGCGAAGGGGGAGGACAGTGCGAGCATAGTCTACGGTTTCCCTAATTATAGAGAAACAAGCGTCAGTGAAACTGTCCATGTTTTCAAGACCCACGGGCCAAAATTGGACGATTTTTTATAATCTTTGACAAAAGTGCAATAAATTATGCCTTTTTTTGGCTGAATGGATATAATTCCCGGGCCCCTTGTGGGTCAAAAGTCTTGAAATCATGATTTTTTTAAAATAATTTGAAAATTGGGCTGAATGGGGCGGGGTAGATAATGGTCGCACGTATTCGCAACAAATGTTTTGGAAAATGATAACAAACGAATCTTGATTACTTTGTCCCAGACTATATAAAACTAGCACGGTTTTCTTCGTGTTTCGTGCGCATTCAGACGATGCATGGCGGACTTCGATGAATGAAACATATTTATGAGAGCGGCTTTTATAGGAGAAATTGAAGTACCAAACGAGGTGCCCGGCACTTCATTTCCTTTTCACAAAGACACTGCAGACCTGCAAACTAGGAAAAGTAGATCCGGCCCGGCGAAAGGCAGAGGCAAAGCAGCTGCGAAAAAAAAACATGCGCCCCGCCATAAGTACTCTGAACTCGAGGATAAGCTGCTACTAAACGCTGTGAAGGCGAAGGGTCGAAACTGGAGAGAGGTTTTGGCATACTTCAATAGAAACTGGGAAGTTCTTGGAGAGGATGGAGAGACGTATAGGAAATGTGAGGGCGATCGGCGATAAGTCTATGCATGACCGCTTACGAAAGCGGTTTTGCAGCCCTCTCCAGCAAAGACAACAAGAAGTGAGTATAAAACGTTGAATGCATTTTTGTTTCTATTTTTAATGATGGAACGTTTTTTAAACTCTATTTCAGGACCATTGCTTCAAGCAATGATGCCACTGCCATCGAAGATGAATTTCGAACGGTAGTGAGACGATATGTTAGCTGGCGATCACCCTGGAGAGAGGCGAGCAGAGTCAGATGAGGAATCGGGAGAAATGAGTGACGAAATGGACGATATCCTGGCTAAAATCAAAAGAAAAGATGCAAGACACAGGCTGGATCCCAACTGAGGAAGAGCTCAAAGAAGCAGCGCCCACGGATGTGCTGGAGGCTATAAAAGAAAGGCAAAGCGTGACAAAGAAGTGCACGGGTAACGACTGTTTTGAATTCGTAAAAAAATATTAATGCAAAACTCCAGGGAGAATAAAAGCTACGCAAAATATAGCGGCAAGGAATACAGTGTTTCAATTCCCTATACATGGTTTGCTGTATTGAATGACCAATACGCTTTCGCGAATTATCACTCCCCCTCCCCTATCTCATGCTATCTTTTTTTTTCCATGCAGGACAAAGCGAAGAAAAACGAAGGCCAAGGAATCCGCTACATCAAAAAACTGGAGGGCCTCCTTGACCAGATGCCCCAATTTTTGGCCGGTGCCAACCGAGCTGCCGAGGCCCACACTTGGGCACTGTCCAATTAAGTGGAAAAAAAGTTAGGCCTCGACAGCTCGTCTGACAGTGACTAAAGTAAACTTATAGTAAACAAGCCAAGACGGTGATAGATTAATACTATTTAATAACAATATTACATGTAATCTTTAGCTCAAGATTTGTTTAGCGCTGCAAATATGGCATGATTGAGCCATGTTTGTATTCTACTTTTAATTATTTGATAAACTGTATAAAACGGATTTCATGGGTTGGTTGTAGACCGAAATAAAATAAATACGGCGCACTTCAACCTTTTGTTATTTCTGGTGCTTCAATGTTTCCGTTGTAATTGTGTCAATGCTGATACCGTAAATGCTCGAATAAGCCCCCCCTCCCGAATAAACCCCCCGTCCACAAGGTCAATTTTGAAATAAGCACCCGGGGGCTTATTCGAGCATGTACGGTAATGCCCTTCTTTTGGTGCCAAAATATGCATTGTCTGACATTAGTCCGCCGATATTATCAGTTCCGAAAAGAGAGCAAAGCCCGAGTTGAATTATTGCTTTATGAAGAGCTGATGATGTGCAAGTGTAATTTTAAGTCGCCCATGCATAGGGTTATTTTCGTTATTGTACATCTCCTATATATTTTGGAGCGCGTGAGGTTTTATGTCCGCCGAGGAAAAAATCGCTTGGTTCAAAAATGTGTGCTGGGCTAGAATTCTAATTGCCATACAGTGGTTTTCATTTTCAGTTATGAAACAAATCGCCAGAGCGTAATTGCGCCATAAACACACAAAAATAGATTTGAATATACTTCACGGGTTTATGAATTCCGCGATATGCTTTATTTGTCACGCACAAAGGTTTCAATACGAGGGCCCGTGCTAAATTAAATTTATTCTTTTCTCTGTAATTGTAATAGTGTAATTTGTTTTCCTGCTCTAGCTTGGCGCGTTGAATAATATTATTTACTCATTATATTTATCATCATCAGTTGCAACATCCTTCTGTTTTTATCTATACTTATTTATTATTTATATAATTGTACAAAATAGTATGAATTGGAATCGGAATCCTACATGTATGTTCATCTTTCTTTTTCACTGCAGCTACAAAACGCATAATTTTATTGTCATTTTATTTAACGCCATAGACTCATTGCATGAATGGCGTCTAATTAGAATAACCATTGTTTAGGAATCTTTAGTCTCACATTCATGTGAAAACGCTTTTGCGTGGCAACGTGAACACGAGGCTAAAGACCTCAGGTCAATAGTCATTTATGCAATGGTCTATCGATGCTTGCAGCAAGAGTAAAACCTCGCGTCAGCCTCAGTATAGTTAGCATGTTTTTGCGCAAAGTTTCTTTTGAAGCTGGGTTAGTATCCGCGCCATGCAGCAGTATACACCAGCAATAGAAACTTCAAATGTTGAAGATAATCTTAAAGTAGTCGAAGTGCGTGAACACATCCAGGATATGTTTTGCTAGCATTTTACTCTGCTACTCATTTTCTCATTATTTTTGCAATGATGATGATCTGTACGCTATCAATGAAAATTATATCAAATATAATCATATTACTAATAGTGGTAGTGCTTAATACATTGAGTGAGCGAGAGGGCCGGACGAGACAATATTTGACTCGGTTACGACGTACGGACTGAGCCGTCCCGCCTTGCAGACACGTACGGCTCCCATCACGTGACTGGAAAGGAAAGTGCGCGATGGGCCGTATGCGTAATATGATAATACACGTGTTTGCTGCCTTTTGAATAAAATATTTGTTCTATGATTTTTAAGCTTCATAAAAAAGGGTTCTATGATAACCTTGTGTCCATATATAAAACTAAGATAACACTGAAAACTTTGAATATTTATCGAGCTCTTAGATTTTGTTATAAAAATTAAATGTGCCAACAAAAAAAACGTCTTCTATAAAACAATTAATATTCCAACTTTGTGCCCTGTACAACATCCAAGCAGGTGATTGGCTAACGACAATGCTTTATTGGTAACCACAGCATGGTGTGCTCAGTTGGAATATTAAAAGGGTTAGACTTTATGTTTGTACTTTATTGACTAATGCAGGCACTTGCTGACTGTACGATGAAAAACAAAATTCATACTGCATTGGTGATCCTATAGTATTGATTAAGTTTTTCGTTCATCATACAGTCAGAGCGTGCCTGTATTTGTCAGTTTTCATTACTTCCTGTTCATCGTACAGTCAGTGCGTGCCTATATTTGTCAGTATTCATGACTTCCTGTTCATCGTACAGTCAGCGCGTGCCTGTATTTGTCAGTATTCATTACTTCCTGTTCATCGTACATTCAGCGCGTGCCTGTATCTGTCAATAACAAAACGTACCCCCGTCTCTAAATTTGGTATGTAATCAACTAAATTCGATTGAGGTATGCTAACCGCCGTGGAAAGCGAGTAGCAGCTGACGTTTCGAGCGTTAGCCCTTCGTCAGAGCAAAAAAATCCTTCGTCAGAGCAAAAAATCCTTTTTTGCTCCGACGAAGGGCTAACGCTCGAAACGTCAGCTGCTACTCGCTTTCCACGGCGGTTAGCATACCTCAATCGACTTTAGTTGATTACATACCAGTGTTTATCTTCCCCGCCGACGCAGACCAACACTAGTTTTTACAGGAACTAGTTGCCTATCATCTCTAAACCTGCTCGAGCATGTATTTACCTTATTATAGGAAATTAACAATGCACTTTATTAACGCGATTTTACAAAATTCGCGTTAATTTAATGTATCTTAATTAATGTCGATGTAAATTTAATGCACGCTATTTTACAACATTGTTATTTTAAAGCACCTTTATTTCATTTCAAAACCTTATTAGTTCATGACTCCTCTATTGGCTCTTCAGAGTCACTATTGCGGTTTGGTTTCCGTCAATCAAACGAGTGAGCAGCTCTTGGTGATTTCACCGTGAGGCTTTGAAAGATCTTTTGAATTGATAGGGTCTAGTTAGGCTTCAAACCCAAATTTTCGGCTTTAAAAAAAACTTAGAAACATCCGTGCACTTGTCTTGGAAGGTTTTATTGACGGAAGCCAAAACGCAGTTTGGCGTTCAGAAATGTAAAGTGCGAGTTTGCAGAATTATGAAAATCGCAGTAAATAAAGCAAGATGCTTATCGAAAAATTCGCGTTAATTTAATGCATGTAAACCTAACTTTTGAAAAATTCGCGTTAATTTAGTGTAACGTAAATTTTCTTCGCGTTGTCAACGTGCATTGTTAATTTCCTATAATAAGGTATTACTCGGGCCAGCGTAGGCTGGGTCGCAAGTGTTTATTTTCTGTGTCGAGCTATCGCGCCGTCAACCAATCACATTGCATATTCTACACGTGGCCGCCATGTCATGTGACATGGCTCACGGCGAATATTTTTTCAGCTGTGAAGCGACAAGGGCACCCAACGAAGTTTTCGGTTAAAAAGCTGTTCGGGAGAGTAAGTTAGACATTTGAAAAAAAAATTCATAGAATTTTTTTTTTATTAAATACTGGCTAGAAAATTCGTTTTCAATCCCTAGAAAATTATAGAAGAAAAGGGAGACTAAAAGGTTTCCCCTAAAATATCCGTACGTCCCAATTCGTCTGATCAATAGAGTCAGAACAGGAAAAAAGAATCCCGAAAAAAATCGTACCTCCACAAAACTTTGCAACATGAAGTTACTTGGGCTAGAAAATTCTTGTTATGTTCTAAACTACTAACAAATTCGTAGGCCGGGAACGCGATTTCCACCTAGAAAATCCGAACAGCTAATAGCTTTCTAGAATACGTCAAAAGACATAGATAAGCTGCAGACAACTGGTTTCAAACGAATTTTAAAAAGTACTCGTTGGGTGCCCTTGAAGCGAGGACGGTCGGAGGAGTGAAGGCTTTGGTCCTACAAAAGTTAGCAAAGGCAATCCATGGAAACTGAAAGAAAATGCCTGTACTACTGCATCTACGTGCCATAGGATTGCAGTGTTGCGTTGTTGATATTGTTGAAACGGTCTTCCTTGTCATCACGCACTGTGAGGAGGTCATGACAAATGAGGGATTTTGATTGTTTGCAATGTTGGCTGCTTACCGCCAAGTGACCTGTCCTGAAATACTTTTGAGATTATACAACAGGGATGTCTTGACTAAACAAGTCAATCCAATGCGAGCTTTACTAAGACTTCAACTCAAGAGTCGCAAAAGCTGGAAGTGAACAGTGATGGACCCTTGTCTTCGAACGCGAACGGAAATCAGAACTGGTGAGCTTGAAATTGTGTTTATATACGCACACAAATCTTACTTGTCCCTATTTTTAAAATTTTATTAAGTGTAATGGTGATTGTAATTCGAACTGGAAATGACTGAATCGTCCGTAAATTGAACTGTATGTGACTTTATAGAAACCAGGAAGAAAAAGTTAAAATCGTCAAAAGAATAACAGAACTCGGAAGATAGAATTTACCACGAATTATACCCATAAACAGAACTGGATATGTCTTACAAACCGATAGTACCGTATTAAAATTGAATTGGATCTGTCAAAAGAATAGCAGGATTTGTCGTGTAAAGCCGTAACTAGAAACCGAACTGTCATAAAACTAGAACTGGAGAGTATAAATTATGGCTTTGCTCATAGTATCGTTCGCAGCCGTTTATATTTATGTCGTCACGCAGTTTTTTGTTTGCCGACGATCGATACGAACGGGCTTCAAACTCCGGCTTTGTTCTCTTATTTTGCTGAACTGCACAGAAGACCTTGAAATAACTGTTCAATAAATCTACCTTAATTTATCCTAAAGAAAGCTTTGATTTATACTCTCGAAGAAGGAAATGGATTTAATTTTCAACACTTCGCCTATAGGAAATGGACAATCTGGAATCTACAATGTCTACCGTCTCGTTTTTCTCGGCCAATGGAAATCGAGATACCGTGGCGCATGTAATCGTTTCGTGGGCAGAGGTTTCTCTCGGCGCCAGGAAAGGGGTCGTGTGGAACTTCTCGAAACGAGCGATAGTATTGGCCTACGCAACAATAGAAAACACCCTAACCCATTAGAAAGTGCAGTACAAAAAACATAGAAGTATAGTATTATGGGTGCAATCAGAATACGGGTCTCGAGGTTCCATGCTACTCGGAGGAAAGGCAAAGAGATGAGAAACCTCTGCTCGCAGGGTAGGAGGGCCACACATTTCTCTGTGTATACTAGTTAGTGTTACCCTCTTTAAATAGTTATTTTCCAAGTGGTATACATGCATGAAATCAACGCACACAATATTTTATTAAACATCAGGGACTAGTCAAAAATTTGCAGGGGAGATGCAAGGGGGTGGGGGTAGAGAATGAAATCAAAAAGTCTAAAATATTAATAACCCTCCCTGGACAATGAGTATGAAATATTTTGACCCTTTCTCCCCTATAACCACCCCTTTTTCAGTTCCCTATGATTTATGACCCTCCATTTTTGGGGATTCAAAAAATATGACCCTTCATCTCAACCTCCTCCCCTGCTAATTTCTGATCAGTCCCTTTAGCGACAACCCTCATGAAACCACGATTTAATTATCAGTAAAACCTTGTAATTTGAAGCTACCGTAAGGGACTGTGACCACCTTTGGTGGTTTTAAAGAATTGGAAGAAGGTGGAAAATAGCATTTACAAACAGGTTTTGTTTATAACACTACCAATCTCATACAAGTGCCTTTAAATATATGAATTAAGATTTGTTTGCTATCTAGTACAACCATGTGATTGCAATGTAAACTATCACAAGCATGAGTAGTGAATCAATTATCCTGCTCCCCCAGCACAAACCATATATGACACACAAATATGCTAGAACTCCATGTATTAATTAAAAGTGGCCCGAGTTAAGGACACTCAGGGCCTCTTGTTAAAATAATAATACAGGCTGAGTTTGTCTTGTAGCCAATGAAATCGCACGAAGGATGCTTCCGTATTTAATATTTTAATTTAAAATATGCACTATTTCAACTTGTTTAAGTTCATCAAATCCTGTTTGTGTTGTGGCAGTAAGATAAGTCACAATGTTAATTTAATAAAGAAAACAGCTACTGACTAATAGAACGATGACATACTTTAAAACATACTAAGAACGTGGTAAAGAATATGCAATAATAAAGAATTAAACTTAGCAACCTACTCATGTAAACAACACAGTCTTACTGTACTTGCAACATACTCAACAAATTAAAATATCTGGATTCTGATTGTCAATAACGAGTGCATAAAAAAGGTTATAGAGTACACAGTCGCATGCTCTCAGCAAATATTTTCTCGGTATATTATAAACAAAATCGCATGAACTGTCCGTGCTATTCGTGATTTATGGGCACGGAGTCATGTTTTGAACGTTCTTAGAACTTTGAAAACATCACTCAGTGCCCATAAATCACGTATAGCATTCGCGTTCATGCGATTTCCTCTACAAAATTCATGAAGAATAAACAAACTACTCCGGCTGAGAACGCATAAACGTTAACAGTGAAAGCTCTCTGGATTCATATTTAAATAGAAAGTTCCAGTATAAAATGACCAGGCCACTGACACCTCAGTTCAGTTGTCAATCAGCCTTTGTGGAGTGAACATCTGTGTGATGCTCCGCTTGAATAATTCCTACTGACTGCTCATCGCGCGAAATTAAAATTAATGAAACACATGCATCAATCGTTTAAAAAAAACTTGAGAGCAAAGGCTACAGAGTGTGTAAGCAGTCATAAAATATATTTTGGGAAGTAATTAATGAACAGATATATTCCCTCTGTTCTTTGTTATAGCTTGTTTAATTTTGAACTTTACTGAAAATCTAGTATTCTAACAGGAGGGGGATTATACACTCGCTTACTCTGCAATTTTATTTTCAAATTTCAAGTTCCAGAGGCGTGAAAAGAGGATTGCCTAACGATTTTGATATCGGAACTTCTTGTTGATACCAATGCGACTACTTCCTGCAAATATCAAGCAATGAAATCCAGAAGAGGAGGTAGCTCTTGCTCATGCGTTGGACTTCACTATAACGTCTATTGTATATTGTATATAACGTCTATTGTATATTGTATATAACGTCTATTGTATATTAGAAAGTATCTCGATAATATGTATGGAGAACTAACTGGAAAAGTATTATCACTATAAGAAAGAAAAGGTATAAAGAACGAACTTAATTATTGGTTACTTAAAGTGGCAAATGAAATGAAAAAATGGATCCCGTTTTCATTTTATTTTATTAAATTCTAGGTTTCTCTTAGTCATTTTGTGCAAATAAAAATCAATATGGAGAGCGCGAACATTATTTTTTCGTATCGAAGTCAGGCGCAATTGCCAAAATCTGGCGACAATTTTTATGCCGTTAAACATAGGATAATCACATGCGTGACGTCACAAGGTGTACTCATTTATATTCGTCTCCATAAATACTACAAAATAAGTGCATTTTTGGCCAGTTTTCAATTTAAATATGTAATACTTTGAGAAACCTTGAAGATGGCCATATTTTTTTTATAGAATCCTTGCAGTCGGCTTTGTGAATAAAAATGCGCAAACCTAGTGACGTCACGCATGTGATTAGCATATCTTTAACGGCGTAAAAATTGTCGCCAGATTTTTGCAATACCGCCCGACTTCGATACGAAATAAAATTATGTTCGTGCTCTCCAAATTGATTTTTAATTGCACAAATGGCTATGGGAAGTCTATAATTTAATAAAATAAAATAAAAACGGGATCGATTTTTTCATTTCATAGGCACTTTAAGATAGAGCTTTGCCTATGAAACAAACCATGGTAATTCACACTAATCTACATGTATTACTAACAACTGCCTACATTCTCAACATTGCTATGATTATGTACATATTTTTGAGCTTTTGACTTTGTTAGATCTTTTCTTAAAAAAATAATTCATTCCTTCTTTGCTCTTCGAAAAAACGAGTGAAATTTGAGTCAGTATTGGTTTTTAAGCAGTCTAGCCAATGTTCCTCTTAATCCAGTCCTTAAAATACAACACGTCCGTATAGACGCCTGCATAGCCAGAGTCAGCACACCCGTAGTTACCCCAGCTTGTTATTCCCATAAGGTACCATCGGCCATGGCGAACGCAAACCAAGGGCCCACCGCTGTCACCCTTACAGGTCCCTTTAGGCATGCCGTAAATACCTGCGCATCGCATACGGCTGGTGACAGTCTTGATGCTCTTGTACTGATTAATGCAATCGCTCTGGGCTATAAGTGGTATGGACGCTTCTTGCAGGACGGCAGAGACTGGGGAGGAGCGAGTGACGCGACCCCAACCCGTTACGTAGCAGGGTGTCCCGGATGGAAAACCGGAATCTGCCAGACAGACTGGTGACACGTGGGCATTGTAGACGATAGGCCGTTTAAGCTTAAGCATAGCAATGTCGTAGTCTAAGTCGTTGTAATTTGCGTGAACGATGACTTTATCGACTGGAATGTTTTGCTCTGTACCATCGACTTTATACAGGAAATGTTCCCCTGAGAAATATAAACATAAGTTACTTGACATACTGAACAACAACAACAACAGTTGTTACTTGTTACTAACCCTAGTCATATTACATTAATGAAAAGAAGCGTATTTCATCAAGGAAAAGTACTGGGGGCTAACCTCGGTTAGATTTGATATAGGTTTTAGAATTTGTAAATGGAGGTTATTAAATGGCAAAAATAGAATAATACAATAAGACAGACATACGTGTATAACAAATGTATATAAATGTCTAAACACTTCGACAGCCTAGATACTTTGGCTATTTTCTGTACATTCTATTTCGACATCACTATAATATATTATAGCTGTTCATTTGTAAAGTTAATGGCGTACTTAAATCTCCCACTAAGACTACGGTGCAAGGTCCACAAAAACCCTCGATTCCTATTCAGGTACACGATAACTTATTGCTAACACGAACATCATATATGTTTATCTTCTTTTCTTTTTAGGTTGTGTTTAGGTTGTGTTTAGGTTGTGTTTAGGTTGTGTTTAGGTTGTGTTTAGGTTGTGTTTAGGTTGTGTTTAGGTTGTGTTTAGGTTGTGTTTAGGTTGTGTTTAGGTTGTGTTTAGGTTGTGTTTAGGTTGTGTTTAGGTTGTGTTTAGGTTGTGTTTAGGTTGTGTTTAGGTTGTGTTTAGATTGTGTTTAGATTGTGTTTAGGTTGTGTTTAGGTTGTGTTTAGGTTGTGTTTAGGTTGTGTTTAGGTTGTGTTTAGGTTGTGTTTAGGTTGTGTTTAGGTTGTGTTTAGGTTGTGTTTAGGTTGTGTTTAGGTTGTGTTTAGGTTGTGTTTAGGTTGTGTTTAGGTTGTGTTTAGGTTGTGTTTAGGTTGTGTTTAGGTTGTGTTTAGGTTGTGTTTAGGTTGTGTTTAGGTTGTGTTTAGGTTGTGTTTAGGTTGTGTTTAGGTTGTGTTTAGGTTGTGTTTAGGTTGTGTTTAGGTTGTGTTTAGGTTGTGTTTAGGTTGTGTTTAGGTTGTGTTTAGGTTGTGTTTAGGTTGTGCTTAGGTTGTGCTTAGGTTGTGTTTAGGTTGTGTTTAGGTTGTGTTTAGGTTGTGTTTAGGTTGTGTTTAGGTTGTGTTTAGGTTGTGTTTAGGTTGTGTTTAGGTTGTGTTTAGGTTGTGTTTAGGTTGTGTTTAGGTTGTGTTTAGGTTGTGTTTAGGTTGGGTTTAGGTTGTGTTTAGGTTGTGTTTAGGTTGTGTTTAGGTTGTGTTTAGGTTGTGTTTAGGTTGTGTTTAGGTTGTGTTTAGGTTGTGTTTAGGTTGTGTTTAGGTTGTGTTTAGGTTGTGTTTAGGTTGTGTTTAGGTTGTGTTTAGGTTGTGTTTAGGTTGTGTTTAGGTTGTGTTTAGGTTGTGTTTAGGTTGTGTTTAGGTTGTGTTTAGGTTGTGTTTAGGTTGTGTTTAGGTTGTGTTTAGGTTGTGTTTAGGTTGTGTTTAGGTTGTTGTTAGGTCGCTTGTTTGGTAACAGCAGATTCGTTACCAGAAATCACGGACAAAATGGCGGACAGCGGTAGCATCGTCATGTACCGTTTAACCAACTGCGTCATAAAATTCCCTTTGTTACCCACGTTCGCTATGAATAATTTGAGATTCAGAAATTTTACACGAACATCCGAATCGACACTTATAAATTTTAGAAGGATTTGCGTTATCCCCAGTATAAAAGAAATACTGCCTGTACCGGGAATCGAACTCGGGCCGGTTACGAATCAATGCAATGGCTTATACCCACCACCAACACTAATCCTACTGGCCACCAGATAATTCGCTGATTACAGCCGTTTTTTAACCAGATTTATATCAACTTTCATCAGCATGTTCATAAAATATTGTATTATAGTATAATGTATGCTATAATAGTGGTATGACAACCCTCTGAGCGCGCGAGGTGTGATTCCCCACCAATTTAAACGGTACACGACGATACTACTCGGACAGCTCATTATGCATAGCTTTTGTAGGGCATTTAAAAATGGCTAGACTTTATCAGTCCTTCTTAGCCCCCCGCACGAAGGACTTTTCCCACTTGCAGCGCGCCAAATTTACCGGTTGATTTTTCAACCGGAGGCGTGGCTTATGACGTACTAAGATTTGCCCAATCACAAAGCGTCAATTCTTCAGGCATTGTATGTTGACGTGTCACGTCAGTCGAGCGTGGAGTGGTATTTACAATTTGATTGTACTCGGAAAGAGTTTGTGAAAGGCGCGAAAAGTAAGCTCCGCCCCTGAAAGTTTTTTCGCGCCAAAACATAATCCCCCGATTCAATTTCCAGCAAGTGAAACTAGTCGAACTCGCCTCTGGCTTCGATTCTCTCGCTCGCTTTTTGAGCCAGTAATCGCTTACCCAGTGACTCAGCGAGTTCTATTTGGAGCAAGTCTAAAAAATGGCCTACATGCACTTACAAAGAAATGTATGAGACCAAACATAAAAGGTTTTATAGCCTTACCTCTAGGAAAGCTTTCACTTTGTCGGTCTGCTCGTTTCAACTGACTCAGAGCTCATAGTCATATAAACCATTAGTTTAAAAATTTGATGAATCCAGTCATGTTTGCTTTGGTCAAAACAAATGCGTTTTTTTAGCCAAAAATCACAACAGGCTACCATACATTCCTTGTAAATTGCCGAGGAGTATATCCCAAACTTCCATGTAGTACTTGCTAACCAACAACGAAGGCAAAATCTCTGTATTCTAATTTGCTTCCACCGCCGATAATCAGGCCTTGATATCGCCATTTTTGAAGGCAGTTTGTCATAGTTTGGTTCGGTCAAAACTGTTCCGAAAAGTGCTACCTTTGGCTACAAGAAACCGCCATATGTACCGAGTTCCGAAGCCTGCCAAGGAACCCACGTTTTCAGATCAAAACATACAGAAGACGGCTTACTATTCAAAGGTATTACCGCTGTTTAGACCAGTTACAGGCTCTAGTATAATAAAACGAGGGATTGAGCTGCATATGGGTTCCCTGTGGACGCATAGGCCGGACTAAAATCAAGTGAAAAATGTGGGAATAGGAAAACCAAAGAAGAGAAAACTCCACTTTTAATACTCCGTTTTCTATTATTAGGGTCAGTTGATTTTAAAAACACTTCCCATACATTGTCTACTTCTCTCCAACTTCTATAGCTTGGGTAGCCTGTGGCGTAAAGCGCATGATCTGTGCCCATGTGTTAGCTCCGCTGTTCGGCTTAATCGCGGTCGCAATATCTCCGTGATTTCTGGTAATGGTCCACTCGACTGAGACGTTACGAAACGGCCTTGAAGTACTTACCTAAAGTAATGTTTAACATGCTAGGTGCCACAGCAACATATCTTGATTGTATTAAATCTGCCACACAGTGTGCCGCTGTAACGATCCACTGCGGGCTAACAATGGACCCTCCACAGATATGTCGATGATTTTTATATCCAATCTGAACCTGCCACGGCCATTCGCCATGTTTGGTTGTGACACCGCCAACGATTTGGGAATAAGTAGAGAACCCCAGAGGCCTTATACCACAGGGAGCTGGAAAGCAACAATAAACACCATTGTACACGGGGTACTGTCAATCGAATTGAACCTTCACTGATGTTTCTTTAGTTAAAACAAAACTACAAAAAAAACCACGCCCCTGAGATAGAAGAGAAATATCAGGTGAACCTCCTGATACGCTTTCCAGAATTTTACGTAAGAAGATGGTAAAGATTAAAGTGGATTACAAAAGCGTATTCTAGGAACTTGATTTCGGTTTACTTACACTGCAGGTGAACCTATTTCAAGTTGGTCCAAATTTCTCTTCCAAGCACAACTTTTCATCCATTCGATCATTGCCATCTTTCATCGTAATTGTCTTAAAATGTCTCCACCAGTATACCTGGAAAGCATACTCTGCTAATCGGAGTAAGTATTTTTGACTTTCGCCATGAAAAAAAAAAATTTTCACCGTTTACCTGCCACATGAAGTGTCAAGAATGCGGACGAACCCTTGCCAATGGCATTTTCAGCGATGCACTTGAAAGTTGCATTGTCCGAGGCCTGTACTCGCGGTATGTTGTAAACTCCATTTCTCCTATCGCCAATCGGTATGCCGTTTCTGAAGAATTTAAAGTTTGTGATTGCAGGGTTGGCAACAGCTCTGCAGGTCAATGAGACCGACCCGTTTATGTAGATCTTGTTAAATGTTGCGGAAGAAGTAAGTCTGGTGAGTTCGGGTTTATCTGGTCATGGAAAAAATACAGAACATTAATACGTCTCTCTTCAAAGGCATTCCATTTCTTTAACCTTTATCTATATTGAATATCGAAGAACGTAATGAACGTAACATCGCATTAATGTTGTCACAAATTTGCATGCATGACCTCTTGCATGCCCATCATTACCTGGTCATTATTCAAAGTTAAGGGTGGCAGATAACGCTGTCCATGCGCCGATTAAATCCTTCAGTATCAAGTGGATAAGTACAAATCTAGACAACTAGTTTTATCCACTGGATAGCGCTATACCCATAGCTGAAATACGAACGAAAGAACGATTCGTAATATATAACAACAACGATTTTATTCATACCATAACGAAATGTTTTACATATAAAAGGGAGGGAGAATTAAACAATTTAATGGTATGGGTTACCTAGAAATAACTTAAAAGCTAATCAAGCTAGGTAACGGAAATATATTGATATAATGGAAATATATATACGGTCGGATACAAGATACACAAATAATTAAATAAATATATAACTACATACATAAAATAAAGAAACTAAAGATGATATGTAGATTTGGTTACCATAGAAACTGACACAAACAATTATACTTAAGAAAAGAGAGAAAAATCATATATTTTATACAGTGTTACGAAGTTACATAAAATATTGAAGTTGGCCTAGTAATTAAATGGTTGCACATGGAAACAAGTATAAGACTAGTAGGATGCTCTAAATGAAGACTTCAGCTTATTTTTAAAGGACGATTTTTTGGAAGATTTTATTTTATCATCTAATGAATTCCAAACTTTTGCTCCTTGATATCTTATATTAAATTTTCCATAATTAGTTCTTACTTGAGGAATAAAAAAAGAGAACTTAGAAGCAAGTCTTGTGTTGTACGAGTGAATTATATTAATAGGGGTAAAGAAATCATTGAATACTGCAGGAAGGGCTTTGTTATGATATTGATGCATTAGCAGAGCATTATGAAGAAATATTAGGTCCTTAAACTTTAAAATGTTGAGAGATTTGAACAAGGGGCTAGAGTGCTCATCATACTTAGAATGAGTGATGATTCGAATTGCTTTCTTTTGTAAAACTACGATTGGATGAATAGTACTTTCATATGTGTTCCCCCAAACCACTAACCCATAAGTTAGATATGGATATATAAGAGAGTAATATAGCTGTATTAATATATTAATATTAAGATAATATCTTATTTTAGAGAGTATACCTATGCCTTTGGCAATTTTTTTGGTAATTTGATGAATATGGCTTTTCCAATTTAGATTTGAGTCAATTAACACTCCAAGATATTTGGTATTCTGTTTATGCTCTAAGATTTTTTTATTAATGGTAATGTTTAATTTATAATTAACTTTCTTCTGGTGTGAGTGAAATATTACAAAATTAGATTTATTAACATTCAGTGATAATTTATTGGCACTTAGCCAGTCATTCACTTTTATTAATTCGCTGTTTACAACATTCTCAAGACTATGTAGATTATTATGAGCATAAAAGAGGTTAGAATCATCAGCAAAGAGGTGAATGTCAAAATTTTTAGAGCAATTTGAAAAGTCATTAATATAAAGGAGGAACAGTAGAGGCCCGAGGACTGATCCTTGGGGAACCCCACAAGAAATGTATTGATGATCGGATGAGGCATTTCCAATAGAAACAAATTGTTTTCTGTTATTTAGATAAGAGACAAACCAGTCAATGGCAATACCACGAATGCCAAGCCTATGTAACTTATTAATTAAAATGTCATGGTTGACAGTATCAAATGCTTTACTCAAGTCGAGGAAAATTCCACATGCATATGGATATACAATTGTTAACTCATTCATTGAACTGTTTTAGAAGTTACATCTTTTTCACAGAAAGAATGTGTTTTAGAAAGGTCAAGGGCTTTTAAAGTTATATTTGCTATACTGGAGAACGATGCGAATTCAAACAGTAATTTTTAAAAAATTGTTCGAGACTATACAGTTCAAGCTGAATAATTACATCGCATAGGCCTTACTTTTACTTCGCATCACTGTAGGAAGTGTTTATAAACAGCGTTCTTTTAGCAGAACGATACAAATCGTACTTACGAAATATGTTAACATATGCCCTCGCAGTATCTGGGTAGGCTATTCCATTTCTCGCCTGGCACTCGTAGCTTCCAGAATTGATCCTGTTTACATGTTTTAGGATCAAGGTCTTGCCACTTGGTAGGGAGACATTGTTGTTGTTGACTTTCCTCCATGTTATACTCGCAGGTAGTGGCTTCACGTGGAATGTAGAAGTTGCGTTACAGTATAGAGTCACGTCGGCACCTGCTGTAACGGACACGTTTTGGGGAGCAGTCATGATCGTGAGAGGTCCTATGTAACACATATGAGGTAATGGAGGTAAATACTGTGTACATAGGGGCGTAGCTAATGTTTAGGTGTCCTTACACAGAACAAACATGTAGAGGCAAAGCAGCCTGCGGGAGTGGTCTGGGCGTAAAGTGTAATAAAGTAGACAAGATTAAGTGTACGCACAGATGACAAACCTGTAGAGACCAAGCAGCCTACGGGCCGGGAGTGGTCTGGGGACCGCTTTATGCTACCACGCCGGGCACAAATGATCGTAAAAACGGCGGGTTTTATATATATATTTAAAAGTTTTCGACATAGAAGAATAAATTTTGGTAGGTGTATAAAGGAGTGTAAACAAAACAAAGTCTGATAATTTAAGCTAATATAGCCATCATTATGACGTCACAATGACGTCATATATCCTTTTCTAATAGGTTTCTTATAAATTTTTATTACCTCTAAAAACGTTTTATTATATCTTTTTTAAATCTTTTGTTCATGAGAATGAAATAATCGAAAACCCGTTATCGATCGGTTGAAGTAAACGAACATTATTAAAGTTTGAATTTTGGTAATTTTCCTGCCAAAAATTGGCGGGAAATAAATAGCATAAAACCATTTATGAAAATGTCGCTTGTTTTAACTTTTACAGTTTGAAATACTGGTACATCATATTTTGCACAATAATAGAGCTCTTTAGTAATAACAACGTGTTCTTTTTAGAATGTTGATTTTTTGAGTATAACAGCTTAGAATTGTAGCCCCATTTTTTGTATACGTCATTATGATGTCATAAATATATTTGTGTACCCTCAGAAAATAGCCAGTTCAATGTTTTTGGAATTTTATCGATGAAATGCATTTAGCTAACACTTACAAGTCATAGTATTCTCTTTAATAATTGTTATACTCGGCAATCTGATTTAAGCTTGAAGTATGACGTCACTAATAATGACGTCATAAAAACAGTAAATCGTCCATAACTTTGAATATGTTTATCGTAGAAAGTTCAAATTTTCGGCAAATTAATATATTTCATAAAAGCCTCTGATGACGTAATATTTTTGAAACGTGTTTTGAAGGTTAATTTTCACCAAAAAAGGAGGTATGCCTTATGACGTCACAACAACGTCACAATACAGAAACAATCGTCCCGAAAAATGTAGTCTTAATTTGTTACCAACCTGCCAACATTTCGTCAAATTTAGAGTAGAAGTAAGGAAATGGCGTTACTTTTTTATGTTACACTCAACCCCACCGTTTTTACGGTTATTCGTGCCCGACTGCCCGGCGTGTACACGCCCCCGGCCGCTCATCAGTATAATACACGGAACACTCACGCAAATAGTCAGGATCAAATAGGAGCAACGTGTAATAAATTAGTCAATATTAAATGTTTGGTCAGATATCAAGGTACACACGTGCGGATGTGCGTCTGTTAAGTTCGAAGCAACGAGCAGCAAGACAACTATAGTCACAGACAAGTGAATGTCCTGTCACTGTTCATGATTCAAAACTTGCAAGAAAATGTTACTTAATTAGTGGAAATGTAAAATCACAATTGTTGAAATTTATACTGGTTTGTTACTTGTTGAACTGTATAACATGCATTGTGCATGTTACAGAAAATGCGAAATTTGTTTAAAAAATATTGATCCCTCATATTGTTATTGAAATTAATACTTATAACACACACACTATACTAAACAGGAACACCATAACATTAATGAAGTTTTTGTATTGATACGAACAATGCAATAGCACAATGGAATGGGTTTATTGTACGGAAGAGATTAGGGTTTCACGAACTAAGTACAAGGTAATACACAACTGTCTGATATGATAAAATCAGATCGAATCTCAAATATAAATTACCTACCGAAAACAAGTACGCTGATTGTAGCACTGGTACCATTGCCTACTGCATTAGCAGGAACGATTGTATAGTTTCCCTGGTCAGTTCTTCTAGCCTTGGGAATAACATACATCCCAGTCTGTGTCGTTTCAATATGTTGGCCATTTCTGTAGATGGAAAAGCGATCAGCAGGAGGGTTGGCATCCGTCGTGCAGATAATCACGATACGGCCATTTCCAAGAACGACGTTATTCACCCGATCTGTTTTCAGGAGAGTGGAAAGGGGTTTGTCTAGAAAACAGAAAGAACATTAGCATAATTAAAGATTGAAATTTCCTACTGGCATAATCAGCTTAATAGAGATCATCATATAAATAAGCATTATTCTTGTTAAGCATAAATCAAAGGTAAAGCTAACTAAAGGAACCTCATTTTACTGCTAGTCATCCCGGCCCAGGAAAAAAAGACATCAATTTAGGCACCTTTCAATTCAGGCATCTTTGCCTGCTGAGCACGTATAAAAAAATATAAAGATGTAAACAAGTTTAAAACCTTACATTTTATTTGGAAGATTGATCTTGCTCTAACAGGTTCTCCAATCCCATTGCTCGCCACACATTCATAAGCCCCTCTATTGTTCTTGCTCGCTTGTATTACTATGCTTTCCCCGAAACCGACTTGGCTAGTATGCCCTACTTTCCACCACTTGATTTCTGGCAATGGAATTCCACTGGCATTACAGAAGAGCGTGATGTTTCGAGTGATGTCCTCTGTCATTGATACGTTTAGTGGCCTCGTTACAATGCGTGGAACACCTGAAGAAGATTACTTTCAGTCACTATTATGTATGCAAGAAATACCAGTGTTTATCTTCTTTCTAAAAAGTAATATATTCATAGGTGAAGATAAAACTGATAGATACGTAAGGCATTAACACGAAATAGGATGTAGGTAGGACTGACTGTGTCCATTGCTAAGACGCGAATGCACCAGCGCAGCACAACAGTGCATGTCCAAGCTCATAAATGGAAAACGTTACCGAGATCGTATGTACAAAAGGAACATATTTGCAGGCAAGTTTTCAAAATGGTGTTGAGAAGAATACCCTTTTTTGAAAACAACCTTCATCTTAGCTTGCCAACAGCTTGCTTCAAACTGTAGTGGGCCGGTGTCAATTGCGCACAACTTATGGACTCGACTTCATGATTGATGACTTGATTTGAACGTTATGGTCTTGAAGTTTCTGTTACAGACGCATGATTAAAGTCGGAGCCCTTGGAACGTTGTCGAACTTTGGCGACGTCACATATGATTAGGCAACATCAGCGTGTCCATTTAGGTCAGTGTTGCTCGTAGCGATCTGAGAGCATATTTCGCACACAGCGATTCCCTACTAGCCACTGCGTTCAAATGAATCGTAGCTAGCGTATAGCTTCTAAAGGAATGGCGCCTTTTTAATACGCAGAATTTATCGAGATAGTTCAAAGCGAAACTGAATTCACGCAGCCTGAACTCCGGCGTTTTTTTTGGAAAGGTCTAGTTCGCACGGCCTCATACGCCTGTGTGTTCTACCTGTGTAAACTAGATAATGTTAATTCATAACTAAACTGGATATAGTTAACCTTGTTACACGAGTCACTATCGGTGCTTGATAAGCGTTTTGGTATCACGCTTGCTCTGTAGTAGGAAGGCTCAAAACGAATCATGAAAAAACTCTTCATTTTGGTGTAAATGTGTGTTGTCTGGATGTGAATTCTGGGCTCCATGTGGTCTTGTGGTCTTATGGTCTCCAGGGTCCTCGCGGTCTGCATTCTTTTACTCAAGCCTAGGCTACTCTAACTACTGCACACAGACACGCCACATATCTCTCTACCGAACATTTATCTATCAACGTTAACTTTCAAATTATTTGTGCTAATGTCATCTTCCTTCTTTTGTAATTATTTTGTGACGTCTACAGTGTGAAATAAATCTATAACGTTAATGCGCATGCCTACTGGTTTGTCACTCGATCAAAGCGGGCCGGACCCACATGGTTAGCAGTGAAGATCAGTATTTGAACTTTTTTCTGTCGTCGATAGAACAAAAAACAGACTGCAGTTACGCAGCCGCCGGAGTAATTATTTTTTCTGTTGTAGGCATTGCCTTTGACGTCTAGGTCAGTGTTCGTTATAGGCGATCAAGCAGATTAGGTCTTTGATATCGACAGGTTTATAGAAGAGGTAATGCGTCAATACGAAATGGGATGTAGCTAGGACTGACTGTCCACTGATAAGAACGCGAATACTCCAGCGCTAGACAACACTGCATGTCCAAGCTAGCTCATAAATGAAAGACGTTAACGAGGTCGTATGCACAAAAGGTACAGAAAGAAGAAGACCCTTTCTTTCCAGAACATTATTTACATGGCCGCTTGGAGATGCTGATGAAATATCTTGCTCGTTCGCTAACACTCGAAAATGAAATTCGTATCTCGATATCCGCGCGGCCACGTAATATATCTATATGTGCACAGATTAACACATAAATTGAACCTAAATTTACGTTTAGCCGATAAATATAAACAGGTACTTACGAAACATTACAGTGACAGTCGCGTTAATCCTCGCTTGATAACTCTTTCCATTATCGGCAACGCAGGTGTAGACTCCTTCATCATCCCAAATACTCCTGGTAACCACAAGTGTCTGCTTGGAAGGGTACTTTCTTCCCACGTCGCCAACTTTAACCCAGGAAATGTTTGGCTTCGGTTGTCCTGTGGCGTTGCAGTATATTGTGAAAGGATCTGTTTCATTGATGTTTACTTCTCTTGGGTACAAAGTGTGGATCGTTGGTTTCTCTGCAAGAAAACAAATCACTGTTATTAAAGCACAATCTAGGTATTTACGTTAGGAGATGTAGAGAATCCTCCGTCCTTTAATTGCGCAATGTGAGAAACCTGGTTTAATAATAATAATAATAATAATAATAATAATTATTATTTTTATTATTATAAGCAATTATTGGATGAGGTTGAGCATGATAGCGAAAATTATCAAGACAGTGGTCTGTTATCAGAGACCAAGGTCTTGATAATTTTCGCTATCATGCGAAAACCGAATTCAATAATTGTTTTATTATATATTTTGAGCTCAAGTTTTAGCAAAGCAAAGAGCTATCGAAAACGAAGCTAAATGAAACAACGTATCAAAGTGGTTTGTTTACGGTTGAATTTCTGATGTTTCCATCCTATGTTTCCTTTCTTATTCGAGCAAAAAAATCCATTTATTTTAATAGTTTAGGAGAAAGGAATGACTATAAACATAGCTGAGCGCTTAAAATAGCAAAATGGCTCGAAATGGCGAAATAATCTCAACTAGGTATTTTCCATATATGGTTATATTATCTAACTGTAACTCCGTTTTTTGGTTCTATACACATTGTAAGCGCTCCTCGTTCCCCTTCCCTCCCCCTACTCGCTACAGTCTCTTTCCTCCACACCACAGGTAACCCGATCCTGAAAAGTAGAGATGCCTGCGAGAAGACTAGAAATACAATAACCTATTTGTGGCGTCGAAAAATGCGCTGATATTTCGTCCGCGGACATTATCTGATCCGAGAAGAGAACAGTTTCCGAGAGCGAAGCTCGAGGGAAACTGAGTTTCGAGAATCAGATAATGTCCAAGGACAAATATCAGGGCATATTTCGACGCCACAATGTAGGTTATTGTCGTTATCATCCTTCAAATATTTTCTTTGACGCGCGCTTATACGCTCAGAGGGGGTGTATTCGCTGATATTTCCCGCTCGCGGAAAGAAAATCTCGGGTCACGTGACGCATTCAACCAATCACGCGCGAGAGAAAATATTTGATGGGTTATAGCGCTCGATATTGTCAAGCAACTGTTCATAGTCATGATTTACGTTCTCGTGGAAACTGGGATATCTGACAAAGCAGAGCTAACATGTTATGAGCAGCTATATCTTAAAAACAAGTATTAGTTTGTGGAATTTGCTCATGTTTTTGTGGTAGCACATAAAACGTTCTTGGAAGCTAAATGCAGTTATTAACTGGCCAGAAAATAAGCAGTTAGATGTAGCTAATAGAGCAGATTTCGTATGAGTAGGGCAAACCACGGTTACTGTACGGCATGTCGTGACATTGAAATGGTTTCACTATTGTTTCTGTCCTGCTGATTCAATCAATTCATCACGGTTACAGTACTGTTTCGGTAAGGCTACGGACATGTCGTAGTTTGTCCCACTCATTCGAAATCTGCTCTAATTTGTCTTAGAAACGTACCGTAAACTGTTAAAGTGTTAATAACGCTATTTGTTCCATAATCGTTGTAACAACTGCAGTTGTATACTCCTTTGTGTGAGGTTATAAACCTGGAAATGACATGATATCCTTTTCCCGATGACAGCTTTGTCCCTTGGTGGTATATATCACACGTTGCATTAGGATAAGCACGTGTCCTGCACGTGATTGCAACTGGTTCACCCACCACTGCAGCATTACCCGACACATTAAAAGTTAGTGATGTATCCATTGGTTCGTCTGAAAAGAAAAAGGAATCAAAGTTATTTAGCAACTGTGAACCTTTATTTAAGAAAATGTTCTGAAAAGAAAAAGTTTTCATAGTTATTTTTAGCAACTGTGAACCTATATTTAAGAAAATGTTCTGCAACTCAGGACAAGAGGGTCTGAATGGGGTTAACTAACTACTGACAAACGGCCTTAAAAATAACTGACAAATGACGATTTGTTTACTGACAACTGACAACCGAAAAATAACTGACAAATGGCCAAAATTTTAACTGACAACTGACATGTAGACACGTAGCAGTGATTGGAACTACACAAGCTATTTATCGTATCTGCTGGCCGCACAGTTCCTCAACGCCTCATTAATCTAATCCAGGATTAACGGTCATCTTTAATTTGATTTGCTAACTCATGGACTACTGATTTGGGAGTAAAACCTTACTGTTTGATGAGGAATTAGACAGTAGTATCTTTGTACTTGTAATCATGGAATAAAGAAATAAGTCTTATACCTTGACAGCCAAAATCTTCGGGTAAAATGTAATACAGGATCAATGCTAATCGGGCTTCGATGTCCTCAGGCTAGTTGGTAAACGTTTTGATTGCTTTAGTATGGTCAGGATCGGATCCAGGATTTTGTAAAAAAGGTGGGTAATAAATAAGCGAGTGCTAAGGGAAGGCGGGATGAGGGGGGGGGAGCTTGCAAAAAAAAATTCGAAATCTAGAGACTCTTTGTAATGCTATTTACAGTGATCTCCTGGAGTCATAAGGAGAGGGGGTGTTGCACCTCCCTGAACCATGTACCCCCTGTATCCACCTTAGTCATCCCCAACGAGTAACAAGTTTCACTTACGCAAAACAAAAACAAACGTAGACTTCCTGGCGGTCCCATACTTGTTTGTTGCCACGCACAAGTACTCGCCCGCGCTTTCCACCCTAACACCGCGCAATGTGTAATTAGCCTGTAATGTACCAGAAGCCAGTATATGACTCCCCCTAATCCACGTCACACTCGGAGGAGGAACACCGGCGGCCTGGCAACTGATGATGACGTTTGCTTTCTTTTCCAAAATGTGAGGACCAGATGCATAGGTGATCTTGCTTGGAACTGGTAAAGAAGAAAAAGGTTTCAATACACGAGGCTCCGGCGTAATTTAAACTTCTTTTCTTGGAGAACAGAATAAATCTAAGTTACCATGGAGCCTCATATCGAATTATGCGTGACAAGTGAAGCATATTTCTAGGGACTCAATATGTTCTTGTTAAATTGCTAAGAGTTTGGATGTTCTTTCAGTTTGTTTCATATTCCGTTATATTTCTCTTGTCTTCCCTAACAAGATGTAGCGGGAATTTTCAGTCGCCTCTTGATCACTGAGTACGTCGAATGATTTATTCAAAGACCGGTTACTAGTAAGAAGCAGTGAAGCGGTTGTAATAACACAATTGTTTTACAGCGAATCAGGATCAATGTAATGGTTATAAACGGTACTTCATCATGAAACTTAAGGCTAGTGTTTTTTTATATTTGTAACTGCAATAGTTAAATTAGATATTGATTAAACAAAAATCATATAGCTAGGTAATACGCTACCTGCACTTTCAGCAGATGTTTCACATCGAGTATCTCTCATAAAAGAAATGTCATCAACCCCCACATCTCCTTCATATGATCCGCCATGAACACCTTCTAAAGTAATCTGGTAAACAAAAACAGACTGGAGCTGTAGAAAATGCATATGAATCGAAAAAAGGTACAGAAATTAAGGCAGCGAGCCTTCAACTTACCTGAAATATTCCAGAGGTGTTTAACGATACAGTAGCTTTGTGCCATCTGTTTCCATGGTTGCCCTTCAGTTGCCATAACAACCTGTTTCCAATCTTAACCCTTAGTGATCCAATGCTATTGCCATACATGTGGTAGTAGAACACCATGCATGTGGCGTTGCCATCAAGTAACGGGCTGTCCAGCTTGGCGACATCATTGAGCTTGTTGGAGGATGTTTCAATATAGAGGTAATAACCTGCAATGCAAACATCCTGCCTTAGTACTTAAATAATCATTAACTAATGCTTACTTTACAGGCCACATGCAACGACCGCACCCGGCGTGGGAAAACGTTATGCTCTACTGGCCGATAGGTTCGGAGGAGAAGAGATAATTCTAACACAGTTTTGGTAAAGTTTCGAGAGCTGAAACCGTTTTTAGTTTTTTTAGTAACTAATGTTCTAACTTAGTAAACTCACAGTGAACTACAAATTAAGAAAACTTAAACTTGTTCAAGTTTTAGGCTAAGCTCTAAAGTAGACGTTAACATAATATGTATCAGACTTGATTGATCTCGATAATTAGCTGTACATGTTCTATTAAGCTAGAGGTCTAATAATCCTCAAATAATAGGTACCTGCAATGCAAACATCCTGCCTTAGTACTTAAATAATCATTAACTAATGCTTACTTAACAGGCCACATGCAACGACCACACCCGGCGTGGGAAAACTTTATGCTCTTCTGGCCGATAGGTTCGGAGGAGAAGAGATAATTCTAACACAGTTTTGGTAAAGTTTTCGAGAGCTTAAACCGTTTTTAGTTTTTTTAGTAACTAATGTTCTAACTTAGTAAACTCACAGTGAACTACAAATTAAGAACTTAAACTTGTTCAAATTTTAGGCTAAGCTCTAAAGTAGACGTTAACATAATAGGTATCAGACTTGATTGATCTCGATAATTAGCTGTACATGTCAGTCTATTAAGCTAGAGGTCTAATAATCCTCAAATAATAGGTACGTATTGAATGTATTGACTGAGTAATGGCGGGATGGTACTGACCGAGCACAAAATACAAATTGACCGAGAACCAAATATGTTCCCGCCGACCCGACCTTACTCAGTCAATACATGCTTATCATGGACCACATTCAAATGGCAAAACAACAAGCACAAATTCGTTCATGTCAAACACGTACGGCCCACATCACAGGACGTTTGTAAGCGAAAGGAAAGCGCTCCGGGACCGTACGTACGGGTAATATGATAACGTACTTTCCGTCCTTTCCTAAATGACGATTAATCAAGAATTACCTCTCCCAGTGGTGTGATCCCCTGACGGTCCCGTGCCATTGGATTTCGTCGGTCCAAAGATTCTTGACCAGTCAAACTGATCATTAGTCGCAGTATTATGCCAGTAACAAAACCCAGTCTCGAATGTACATCCAGCATCTACGAGAAACAATTCAAGGTTTATTTTATAAAAGTTGTTGATTAATAATTCAACTAAAATCAAATGTGATTTCTGATACTTTCTAATTTTCACTTTGTGACATCAACACGGCCGGACAATTGCTTTAATATCAATACTTGCTTTATTTGTTCAACATTGTAGACAAATGTCAGAAGAACTCAGAAGATTTTTGAGTAGGGTTGTGCCGCAGAAACCTCAAAACCCTGACCCTATCCCAGACCTAAAAATGCCGTTTACCATACCCTATCCCAGACTTGAAGCAAAAAATATATACCCTATCCCAGACCCAAACCATAGATTCATATTCCATTACATTACGAAAGCCGTTGTTTTGTTTTAATAAGGTATTTTAAGCTGTAGTGTGATCGAGAGAGCGCTATGCATGGCGCCAACAACAAGTATATCAATCCATACCCTTTCCCAGACCAAAACCGTAAAAACGATCCCCACCCTATCCCGCGGGACATATCCTACACCCTACACCCTACCTCCCACCCCACCCGGGCTTTCTCCTCTTTTATGGCTTTGCGTGCATGTATATGACAACAATAGGGATGGTGCCGCCGGGTGCAGAATGTACATCATGGACTCCTGACTGTGTCACTCTCATGACCATTTTTAAATGTTATTTACTGGCAATACCTGCAGTGTAGTTTTGTTAACCATGTCTTTCAAGATATTAGAATATTAGAATTGGGCTGAAATGGTCACATAACTTCCACCAGATAGATGAAGTAAACTCATGATTGTGGCACTTAGTAGTGCCCTTACGTTTACCATGATAAATAAATTATGCTTTGTACATGTAAGTTACAGTACCAGAAAAATTATAGTGTATATCATTTTATTTTATTTTAATATTAGTGCTACAGGTTTATTGTTGAAAAATTGATATAACCCACCCCCCTCCTTTGCATTGAGTAATTTACGTGTTGCCCGCCCCACTCTCTTATTAACCCCCCTCCTGCTAATTATTGCACAGTCCCTTAAATATAAATGTTTTTTTTTTTAATGTTCGCAAGACACTGGAAACACACACAAAAACATCGTTCATGCAGGGTAATTGTGAATATTATTTGGGCATAGGATCCATTAAATATGAATAAAAGTATACAGTCATTAGATGTGTAAATAGGTATATCTTGAAATGCGGTAATAAATGATGGTTTTCACAATGTACATGTAACTTACCCTCCGGTCTTAATGCCTTCCGCTGGCAAACAACTCCTGCATCCTCGCTGTGGGAGCAATCATGTTTCCCCCAATCATCGTGTTTACACGCTGCCAGAGTGCTCTCTGTCCCATTACACCTAACATTATCTAACCACACTCTCCCTGTACCCGCTCCATAAGGACCCAATATTACCGCCCGTACAGCACCAGGTGTTCCCAGCATTCGGCATACCACATCGGCATCTTTAATGTCCCAACTGTCGTCGCATACAGTGCCCCATTCACCATTATAAAACACTTCAACGCGCCCTTCACTAGTTGAGTTTCCGTTGCTTAGTCGTACTTGAATTTCTATAAAAAATAAAAAAAAATATGATTAGATTTAATGTAAGCCTTGCTTTCTCTATTTAAATATTCATATTTCAATATATCCATCCTCGATAGCGAGGACTATTAAACAGCTATTAGGACATTCCGCGCATGAACCTGAAATAGTTTGCTTGTTACCTCCCGAGAGTGCTTATAAGCCCTAGCCAGAAATCATTGATTTTGATTCAGTAACAAGTATAACGAACCAAGTATAATGCATATCTGGAACAACTTTCTAATACTATTCAAGCAAACCCAAAGAAGTTCTGGAACTTCTATAGCACTAAAACCAAGACCAGGAAATCAGTTACCTTTTACTGTTATTAATAGGATGTACATAGTAAATCACTTGTAACTGATGCCCTGAACAAGGCAAATCTTTTTAACGACTAATTTAATTATGTGGAATTTACCCTATTGTATCTCACTAAAGAGAACTCTCCAACATTACTCTTTCTGTTGAAGAAGGTGAAAGCACTGTAAAGAATCTGGACCCATCTAAAGCAATACTTGCAATAATCTTATTAAACTGTCTTCTAATAGGTGGAGCTGCCATAAAAACAGAGCAAAATGAACTAGAATTGGCCTGACTTTGAAATTAGTTTCTATAATAAACGAATGGCATGCAAATTACTTGAAAGGCTGGTATTTGATCAGTTTTATGATTATCTTCAAGAACACAAAATCCTTACTAATAGCCAATCGGGATTTCGAACCCTCCACTCTATGGTGACAGCATTACTAGAAGCCACAGACCAGTGGTACTACAGCATTGACAAAGGACATGTCAATGCTGTGTTATTCCTGGATCTGAAAAAAGCGTTTGACACTGTCGACCACAAAATCCTTCTTGAAAAACTTAAATTGTATGGATTAGATCAAGCCTCTTTGAACTGGTTTTACTCGTATCTTAGTAACAGGCAGCAACGATGCAGGGTAAATAATGAAACATCTAGTCCCAGAACCCTCAATTGCGGCGTGCCCCAAGGAACGATCCTAGGGCCCCTTCTGTTTTTACTCTACATCAACGATCTACCCAACTGCCTATTAAAATCCTTTCCTCGGATGTACGCCGATGATACAAACTTAACAGTAACCGGCGAGAGTCCGAGAGAGATAGAAGAATGCTTAGGACTCGACCTCCAAAATGTTAGAAATTGGCTTTGTGCAAATAGACTCACCCTAAATGCAACAAAAACTGAATTGTTGCTAGTGGGTTCCCACCAGAAATTGACAAATTTTCCGAAAGATTTATCTTTCACCATTGATGGTAAAGTCATATAAAGAGTTACCTCAACAAAATATCTTGGTGTACATCTAGATGAAAATTTGTCTTGGAAAACCCACATTAACAAACTCATGAAGAAAATCTCCTCAGGTCTAGGTGCACTCAGACGCATAAAGCCTTTCATACCCCCCAAAGCACTGCTAAGTGTCTATGATACTCACATACTCCCTCATTTTGATTACTGCAGTGTTGTATGGGAAAATCTAAACAAAGGACTTGCCGAGAATCTACAAAAGTTGCAAAACCGAGCTGCCAGAATAATAACCGGTTTACCCTTTGATACTAAGATTGATGAGCTCCTAGGTACTCTAAATTGGGAATCAAACAAAAAGCAATAATGATTTATAAGGCTTTAAATAACCTGTCTCCTGAATATTTATCCTCAAAATTTATACCACGTTCAGCCTCTACAAATTACAATCTTAGGGGCTCATCAACAAAACTAACCCTTGTACGGTCACGAACCAATTTCGGTAAAAAGGCTTTTCGCTTTAGTGGGGCTAAGTTATGGAATGAACTGCCTGAGGATGTAAGGCAATCAACTAGTTTAAATAACTTCATTTTTAATCTTACGAAATCGAGTTATTTTAACCTTATGTAAATATTTCTTATATATGACATTCCTATTCTTCTTATTCGTCCCTGCAACATGGCTTTCATGTAAAACAGTTTCATATTTTAGTGCTCTTTATCTATGTATGTAACTGATGATTTTCCATGTATAAATAAAGATAAGTAAGTAATGCAGGCGTCAATTATATGTTTTACACGTATATCGTTCATTTTGTTTTCCAATCAGAGTTCCACTTTTAAATTAGATATGATTAATGTGCCCCACAACCAGTATAAATCTACAGCACCTGGAAATAGTAGATAAAAAAGGCTTTCCTCGGAGTGTTCGAATGCCATTGGCACTATTACACAAGTTGTGTCAACAAAATGCAGAACATAATGATTAAAACAGCATACGGTATGGCATAAGGCATACGGCATATGTCATACGGCATAAGGTATACGGCAAAGGTATAGTATGGCATAAGGTATACGGCATAAGGTAAGAAAACACTCAATCCACCGTACAGAAAAAAAATGGCGGCATGTACTTTACCCACAATCCTTTACGCGCTTTAAACCCTTATAAAATCATGCTAGAGAGTATAAATCTTAAAGTGCCAATAATCTCATTCTTTTTATTTCTTCATATAAATTCTTATAATATTTTGAGTAATTCTGCAAAAAAACGTTGTGTTTGCTTGAATCCTGGATTGTCTACAATCTGTTGAAGTTTGCGAAAAGCGACCAGGCTCTTTTCACGACCGAGCCACAGTACACTAATTAGAAGCATGGGCCTAATACATCGTGCATTGTGTGTCACGTAAGATCAAGAATCCATAACAATAGAACTTACAACAAGTGCTGGCCAACAATGGCTTTTCCATTATATCTTACATCACTCGACCCAGACCTCAAACTGCGCGGTCGTGAAACAAAATGTGCAGGACTTAAAATCAGGAATTATACCGACTTACTTTTTCATTTTCCTTCGTTCTCAATTTTCATTTAGAGTTTAAAACTAAATAAAACTAAAATAGGGTTAGGGGCACTTAAAGACAAGCCAGTACAAGAACTGCTGCCATTACCCTGTCATTAGTTAGGGGCACTTAAAGACAAGCCAGTACAAGAACTGCTGCCATTACCCTGTCATTAAGGAGAATAAAGGCTTTTTACGTGTTTTTGTAACTGTGTTAGGTTCGCAAGTGATTGTGGTCCAATGTACAGGCGCCATCTTATTCAGTATGGTGGATTAAATAAAGCAATGCAACCTACGTGGTACAAAAGGCGGTGCTGTAGGAGTGTGTCCACACATCACCCCGGCGTCCTCCTTATGTGTACAGTCATGAACCCCCCACGGATTATGAGTGCACTGCAAAATGCTACTCTCGTTACCACTACAACGAACGTCATCCAACCAGATTTGACCAGTTCCAGGAATCCGCGAACCAACAATACCGCTGTACCAAACGTATGGGTAGCCTAACATACGACAAGCAACTTTGCCAGTGTTAGTGTTCCAGTGATCAGAGCAGATAGTGCCCCAGATTCCGTTGTGAAGAACTTCAAGGCGGCCATTGTTAGGAGTAGATCCGTCTCTCAACCGGATTTGAAGAACTGTATATGAAAGTATACACTACTTATTCGACTGCGCTTCATCTAAGCGAACTTTTGAAATTAATTAACGACCAAGTAAGTTCTACGAAACAGAGTATGATATTAAACACTTAATGACTGTTCCCGAGGGAAACTGTGAGTTTCGTTTACCGGAGATCTTCAATGTTCCCCTCGACCACTCAACTGCGATTGAGGGTAAACAAAATTCACTGTTATTGTTATATAGCAACTGAAAGCAACAATTATAAAATTATTTTGCCAGAGTTGGTAAACATTTTTTTTCCCGCCTTTAAGTTCGCCAGTGGCGTGTGCGACCGACACATCACACCACCTTCTGTCACGATGTGATCACGTGGTGGGATACGATTGAATTACATCCCGCGCGGGATACATTCGATTTGGATGACTGCCACGTGACCCCGGTTCAACCAATGAGAGCAAGCAATTTGGAAAAGTTATGGTGATATACTTAAAGTGCCTATCACCCTTTTGCAATTTTGATAGCTTATGAACCTCCAAAAGGTTTTGAGTATTTCTGTGAAGAAAGTTTTGGTTTAAAGTGAATACTTTATGTTCTACGCTTGTTTGAAATCGTGTAAATGTGACCTTTCCTGACCCATGACCGCGTAAGTAAAAGCCTGGGTCGAAACCTGGGTAGACGTCATCTTGACGTCATATAATTAATTCGGCTTTGCAATCATTCGAAGAAATACTTAATATGTTGACTAAAATGACTTTTTTCTTTACTAACAACTCGAAAACTGTGTATAATTTCTATGCATCGATGTTGTTGTGATAAAAAGGCGCCATGGAGAATAATGCATTAATGAGATGACGTCTACCCAGGTTTCGACCCAGGCTTTTGCTTACGCGGTCATGGGTCAGGAAGGTCACATTTACACGATTTCAAACAAGCGTAGGACATAAAGTATTCACTTTAAACCAAAACTTTCTTCACAGAAGTACTCAAAACTTTTCGGAGGTTCATAACCTATCAAAATTGCAAAAGGGTGATAGGCACTTTAAGGACAATGTAAGTGATTTGTGTCCTATAAGAGGTTCACCATTGGTTATCGATTCAAATTTAATAATGATAGTATTCATCGGCAATAGCTTAAATACAATGAGACATACATGGATGTATATTTCAAATAACAGTTAATTACTCAAATCAACGTCATTCAATATTTGTAGAGCCCATAACATATATTTGCCAGTTTAGAAAAGCAAAGCAAGCAAAAGGAATAACATCTTACCAGGTACGGTTGTCGGAACTGTTGTTGGAGATGCTGTTGTTGTCTGGCTTACGTTTGTGCACCACACTCCGACATCCTCACTATGACTACAGTTAGACACACCCCAACCGTTATGAGGACAGTCCTTCAAGAGTTTCTCTGTGCCACTACAGTGCACGTCATCCATGAGAATCTTCCCAGTTCCAGGAGCATTAGCTCCAACTGAGCCAGTGTATTTAACATAAAGAAAGCCTACCATACGGCATACGACTATGGCATCTTTATTGTCCCAATTGTCAGCACAAACTGTGCCCCAGGTCCCATTGTATTTTACTTCCAGTCGGCCAAAGTCTGCCCGGTTGAAACCAGCTAGACGAACCTCTGATCCTATATGAAGAAGAAAATATCGTTTTCAACACTTACACCATCCTCTTAAATGTATATTCTTAATTTGTAGAATTATTTCATTTCGGATGACAACCTTTCATAAACGCCGCTGACTATTTTAAACGAAATGTTATCATTTAAATAAACATAACTATTGTTCAATGACATCAACATGCAACTATAAAATGTATTTACCAGTTTGGAAAGGATAATAGTGGAAAGGAAAAGCAACAACAAAGGAAAATGGAATAACATATTACCAGTAACGGTTGTTGTAACTGTTGTTGGAGATGCTGTTGTTGTCTGGCTTACGTTTGTGCACCACACTCCGACATCTTCACTATGACTACAGTTAGACACACCCCAACCGTTATGAGGACAGTCCTTCAAGAGTTTCTCTGTGCCATTACAGTGCACGTCATCCATGAGAATCTTACCAGTTCCAGGAACATTAGCTCCAACCGGGCCAGTGTATTTAACATAAAGAAAGCCTACCATACGACATACGACTATGGCATCTTTATTGTCCCAATTGTCAGCACAAACTGTGCCCCAGGTCCCATTGTATTTTACTTCCAGTCGGCCAAAGTCTGCCCGGTTGAAACCAGCTAGACGAACAGTTGGCCCTAAAACACACAAAACATCAATTTCATTAATTTGTATTGCACAGCTGAGTAGCAGTACTGGTATGTAATCAACTAAAGTCGATTGAGGTATGCTAACCGCCGTGGAAAGCGAGTAGCAGCTGACGTTTCGAGCGCTAGCCCTTCGTCAGAGCAAAAAAGTAGCAGTACGTCGTGCAAGAAGCCTTGGCTCGGTTTGGGCAACGCATTCGATTCTCCCCGTTGAATTGACAACTATCCTTAAATGGAAAACACGCTTGAAATAATGATAACCGTTAATTCTAAGGCAAATCCTAACCCGAATAGGTAAAACAAGAAGAGAAGGTAAACGAGAGAACATTTCTTTAGCGCTCCTACTCGGGCTCGAACTCGTAACCCTTTGCGTGTACTGCAGTGTAATACAGTCTACCGCCGTTCGGAATGTGACAAACGTTTATCTTTATCCTTGACTGGTTTTAAGAATGCCATTAGAATTAACGATTATCATTATTTCAAGCGTGTTTTCCATTTAAGGATAGTTGTTAATTCAACGGGGAGAATGTGTTGGTTTGGGTGAGCATGCGTTCGCGCCTGGCTCCCACTGTATTGGAATTGAGAACATTAGGGACTAATGATCCAGGAAAGTCTTCAGTTGATTGTGGAGCTTTCGACCATCACGAGTGGAGCATCATATATGCATATGGTTATTTTCAAGTCGTGCGTGACCAATGATCTAACGCCGGGTCTAAAACTTTATGGCCAAGTTGCATTAACACGCGGCTTCGATTCCGAAGGTGTCATCTATATAAGCCCCAGGTTTCATTTGATCCTTGGTGTTCTCTTCTTTTTCTAGTCTTCCAATTCTCCAGTTATCGAGCCTATGGCTCTGTGGAACAAGACACTGACTATGTTATCCAATCGTAATTCTATCCAGCCAATCCGAAACTCCGTTTTTATGTTTGCATATATGTATAAAGTACAGTATAATCCCGATAACTCGAACCACGGATAACTCGAACTCTTTGCTAACTCAAGCTAAAGGCAGTTTGCCCTAAGTTTGCTTCACTCTATTACAGTAATTTAACCCATAATAACTCGAACCCGGATAACTCTAAGTTTTCGCTAACTCGAACAAGATTATGCCGATTCCCTTGAGGATAATGTCCCACAAATTTACCCCCGCTAACTCGAACTCGTCGTACAGCCGTACTCTCGACTGATGACTGAATTGCAATGCCAGATCATAATTATATGTTTTCAGATCGCTGTAATACTGATGAATCAAGGTAAAGTAAATACGCGTTATTGATAGGTTTATTCAGTATTGCGTTTGGCAAATTGAGGCCCACATTCCTGCTCTCAATCCTCTTACACTGTTCCGGCAATTTCTGAAATTTGGACAAACATTCAATAACTCCCGATAACTCGAACTGTTTTTCGTTTCCTCTGAGGGTTCGAGTTATATATCGGCATTCTACTGCATTTTATTACTGTCCTATTCGTTGATAGAGTATGGATTCTTAATTCCTAAGATTATCTTGCGTTACTTAATATTATATCACTGAACTATTATATGAAACAAACAAAGATCCTACCAGTGGGTGGAGGGGTAGTAGAACTTGTTGTTTGCAAAGGTACGGTTGTTGGAACTGTTGTTGTCTGGCGTACATTTGTGCACCACACTCCGACATCCTCACTATGACTACAGTTAGACACACCCCAACCGTTATGAGGACAGTCCTTCAAGAGTTTCTCTGTGCCATTACAGTGCACGTCATCCATGAGAATCTTACCAGTTCCAGGAGCATTAGCTCCAACTGGGCCAGTGTATTTAACATAAAGAAAGCCTACCATACGGCATACGACTATGGCATCTTTATTGTCCCAATTGTCAGCACAAACTGTGCCCCAGGTCCCATTGTATTTTACTTCCAGTCGGCCAAAGTCTGCCCGGTTGAAACCAGCTAGACGAACCTCGGGTTCTATATGGAGAAAAGAAGATTGTTTTTAACAATTGTACCATCCTCTTAAATGTATATTCTTAATTTGTAGAATTATTTAAATACGGTAACAGCCTTTCATAAAGGCGTCGCTGACTAGTTTATGTGACCAGGTCGAAACGTTTTGTAGACATTTTCAGAAGTGAATGCAATTAGTGTAAGATTGCTGCCTAGGTTTTTATTCTGGATTGTTGTTTTTAAGCAGGATAAGCTTTAAGTTTTTTTAACGGGAATGAGTAAAGAGTGTGAACTGGAGATGGCACATGGAGGAAGAGAGATGCCTGGTAGCTCCGCGGCTGGACGACCCAGCTTCAATGAAGGGCGAACGCAGAGAGTGCCAGGGCAGCACGATAGGTGCAAGTGAAGAGGAGAAGGATGGATGCAGTATTCTGGCGACGGCAGAAGCTCAGGGAGTCTTCAGTGGCAGTACACCCTCGTGATGATGGATCGGTTGCATGCGCTAGTAATTGGCTCACGTCCCAGTGCATACTCTGATGAATACAAATCTAAGAGTGGCTGTGGAATGTGGTTTGGTGCAGGTACAGTTTCTGTTTGAGGGGTGCCGGACGGATTGACCCACACGGGACCTCGCAATTCCCTCTGGGTTACAGGGATTGTCCCAAAGAGGCTCCAAGTTCCGCAGCCGTTCACTTTGGTGCTCGCCAGCTGAAAGATGAGTTTTGATTTTGAGGTTAACCAAGGGCCCTGGTTATGCCTCGGGTTTTGCTGTGCATCGTGATGTGCATGCGGGTTTCGTCGCAGATTTACTTGCTGTTTGAGTCAAGAGATTAGACCGTCTGACCGAGATTGGACTTGCGCGACTGTGACTGTGACAGGGAGTCGTTTGCGGTAATGGAGTAATTTTGGCTGCAACTTCCGAACTGAAGATGTAGAGTGGTTCAACTCTCACGAGGCCACACTGGGCGCAAGCCACACTTCAGTCATGGAGCCGCTTTGGGTTAAGATGAGGATCCCGAGATTATCGGAGCGCAAGAGTTCACACATGGAAGTGTATTGATGGATGACTGAATGGAATTGTGATTTTTTTTAAGACTGTACATTGTATGATGTCAGTTAGTTAGATATAACCTGGACTTGACTTTTAATATGAAGAACTTGATTACTCTGGATGACTGGTGAATTCAACGGACAGAACTGTGTGTAAGTGATGGGGGATGGGGTGTTTGACTACATATTCAGCTGGTGGTTATAATGATTAGCTCTCACGAGGTCACTTGGCCAACGTCGCGCCCCAGTCATGAAACTAATGTTAGCCAATGGGAGACTCCAATACAATTCACCAAAGCACAGGAACCACATGGAGGCTATTTTGGTTCACATGGAGCCGATGGTACAGCATGGCAGATGCGTGTGTGATCATCAGGCTAGCTGGGCCGTACTGGACTTGTCAAGAAATATTGGACTTTCGCTTATATTGTCGTAGGATCTGTTAGTTAGCGTAGTTTTGTTTTTGTTTAGTTCACACACAGTATCACATGAGGACATTTTGAACAAAAGGAGAGGCGAGTGTGACCAGGTCGAAAAGCGAGTATTTTAAGTATTTTTTTGGTAACGTTTTTTAAGCACAATTTTGGCTATTTCCTTAGCGTAGTTTTAGCTTTCACGAGTTTTGTTTTAGCCGTAATGCAACACTTAGTCAGTATGTATGTTTAAGGATTATTTGATCCGGCTTAATCTTATGTTATGGTCACGAATAACTAGAGAGTATCTAATTGTGTTTCCACAAAAGCAGTCAGAGCGTTTTGATTTCACGTGTTACAAGGCAATAACATAAATTATTACTTTTCATTACAAGTATTTTGGCTTTAGTTTTCTCTATGCTTTGGAATGTTCATTTCCTTTCGGGCGTGTTTAGATTTCCTCAGATAAACGGATTACTTGTTTGGGATATCCTGTATGTATGTTGATCAATAGTTTATTCACGTTTCGGGCTTGACAGGATGGAAAGCTATTTTGTTTGTTCTGAAATGCACGACTCATTTCCTGATACATACATGTTCATTTAGCTAATTTGTTATAAATACAGAGCGTTTTATGAGTTTTCTTCGAGTTTAGCGCTGGGGCTGCTCCCCAGAGGAGTTAGACCTCTGGTCTGCGAGTTTTGTGCCATGCTCAGGTTAGTAAGATGATCTACCTTATTTTAACTTGAAAGATCTGTTCGACCTTTTAGTTCATTAGGACTGATCTACTTTGTTAATAAACGTTTAAGACTGATCTATTGAATCTGCTCCTTAGCTCGAGTTGTTATTCTCTTATTTTACTACAGTGAATCGTTTGATTGTAATTTTCCTAGCTGTATGTAAATTACTACACTTTTTTACTAGGTAGGATGTTATCGCTTCTAGTGTGTCATTTGTGAATCATTTTGAGATGTTGTAGTCTTTTGTAATTTAGCGTACAATATTGCAATTGTATTAACTAAATTTTATTACTGTTCTATCTACAGAATGCAACTCATTCCATTTTTTTTTTATTGTAGTATTACAATTTCAAACGTTTAATAGAAAATTGATGTGTAACGATTTCTACGTATACCATATTTTTATATTCAATAAACATTATTGTAATAATGTAATAATTGTTCAATGCCATCAACATGCGACTATAAACTGTATTTGCCAGTTTGGAAAGGATAAAAGTGGAAAGGAAATAAAGCAACAACAAAGGAAATTGAATATCATCTTACCAGTAACGGTTGTTGGAACTGTTGTTGGAGATGCTGTTGTTGTCTGGCTTACGTTTGTGCACCACACTCCGACATCCTCACTATGACTACAGTTAGACACACCCCAACCGTTATGAGGACAGTCCTTCAAGAGTTTCTCTGTGCCATTACAGTGCACGTCATCCATGAGAATCTTACCAGTTCCAGGGGCATTAGCTCCAACTGAGCCAGTGTATTTAACATAAAGAAAGCCTACCATACGGCATACGACTATTGCATCGTTATAGTCCCAATTGTCAGCACAGACTGTGCCCCAGGTCCCATTGTACTTTACTTCCAGTCGGCCAAAGTCTGGTTGGTTGAAACCAGCTAGACGAACTTCAGGTTCTATATGCAGAGGAGAAGATTGTATTTAAAGTGCCACTACGACGAAAATTTACCATTCCGATTTCCACTTTTTCAGTGCCAATAATAAAAAATATTCCCAAATGGGCATGTTAAACCACAACATTTTAAGAGTTTACCGGTAAAATCCTCATTGTCCGCCATTACTGGAAGCCGTTCTCAGTATTCAGCGGAAGTGATGTCATACACTTAACACGACAACCTTGTGACGCGAAATAGTGTGCATAAAAAAGTAGCCAACCTCGCAAAGATAAATATAACTTTCTTCTTATGTACATGAAGACGTTTTTAGTAGAAATATGCCTCCAGGCGTTGTTTCTGCAGGCGAGTGTATGACATCACTTCCGCTGAATAAACCTTTGTTTAAAACTAAACAAAGGGAACGGCCTCCAGTAATGGCGGACGTTTAGATTCAATATTTGGTCAAAAAATAAGACTTTCTGTCGTTGTATCGAAAAACAATTTGAACTGGTAATATATCCACTCTACTTTATGAATGCGCAAAAACATTGATACATTGATCGTAGTGGCACTTTAACACTGCCATGCGCCAACTGATTTTTATACCGCTAGATATAACAATAATTTACCCAACTGAAGTCCTAACTGTATTAAATATGCTTTACCTATTTCGATTTTAACACAAATATTATTACTAATAATAGGTAGATACCAAGTAAACAATTAATGTAATAAATGCAAGTGGTACAGAAAAAAACACTGCTAGGTTATGAGGATAAGTAGATATATTCAGAAAGTTACCTGGTTTCGGTGGCTTTGTCGTGACAGTAACTGACGTCGTAGAAACAGGTGCAGGAAAGCAAACAACACCGGCATCAGTGGAATGATCACAGTCATGTCTCCCCCATCCATCATGCGTACAGTCAACTAGAGAATTCTCCTTGCCGTTACATTTTAATCCACTAAGCCATATCGGTCCATTACCCTGTCCACAATTCGCGCCACAGTTCGAGAAGAGTGCTCCTTTGTATCCCAGCATGCGACAGGAGACAATAGCGTCTGCAATACCCCAACCATTTGTGCATATCGTGCCCCAGTATCCATTGTGGTGTAATTCTACACGGCCAGCATTTGGTGTCGAGCTACCAGCGAGGCGTATAGCTAGTGGTGGATCTAATAATAAATATTCATTAATAATTCATAAGGATGCCAACCAATCGGAACATTCCAGTCACATGGATACCACTGTAAACGTAGTTTGCTCTAACAGGGCTTATCAGTATTGTGTTATGATCCAGAATACTAGTAAGCCATTGGTAGTCTGTATCAAATGATACAGGATATCAACTGTACTAGAGTTAGTATGAGGGAAGTATCACAACTGGTCACTGATCTCCCCTACTCGTGGAAGAGTAAAACTGGACAAGGTAGAACTGCTGTATTGAATCTCCAATGTGGGACCGGTTTTTGTGCAAGCTGCGCATGTCCGTGACGCAAACTAAAGTGCGAACCCTTATTTTACGTTTTATATCACAATTTTAATTTCATATATATAGTTCATGTGATAAGTACATTACGATATTCACGTCCGAATTTTATCGGATATACAATTCGGTCGCTCATATTGTAACTATAGTACATACAGTAAATAATACTGCAGGCGAGTACCGCTCATTTATTGGCATATATTAGTTAGGATTACTTGCCGTAAGCGTCCGTTATCTTCACGAAGTTAGCTAAATGCACCGCACACGTTTCTAAATTTTAAAACTAAACCAGTTGTATGGCCACGTGTGTGCGCACATCACGGGTTAACAAAGTTGAAAGTTAATCATTTACATAGCGCAAATTCTATATGTCTGAATATATTCAATTAAAAACGCTTCACAAGGGAGGTCTTTTACTGAGATTTGGACTGTAATTGGCCTTTAATTTTCAGGAAACAGTCACGTGCTGATATATCACTTCAATAAGCAATGAATTACCCTCGTGATAGCATTGGAAAGGCTTTACTGGATGGCAAACAATCTTCAAAAAGCAGTTCGACAATTTGTTGGAGGTGGAAAATAGCAATTACAAACAGGTTTTGCTAATAGAGCGGATTTCAATTGAGTGTCGGACGTGTTTTGGTTTTGCGTTTACTAAGCTCTCTTATTGCCTGAGAAAGAAAACCAACCAATCAAAATCCAAAGTAAAACCAAACGCAAATTGGTTTTGGTTTTGCTTTGGTTTGTCATTGGTTCACAAGGAAGCCATTTAGGAGTTACTTATGATTACTCGCTCCTATACACGACTTTCATAATGGCCGCCTCCTAATTTGCATATGTGATTTTCCGTTTCGGTTGTTTATCCACATTTATAGAAAATATGAACATTGCCATTTAAAAGAGCATGTCGACATTAGTGAACTTGTGAAAGTTGAGTGCTGTAGCTTAAAAAGCAATGAAGTTACAGCCAGTTGAAATTAGAGAGATTTGTATGAGAAAAACAACGGACGCCTTTCTAGCCTCGCTTTCATGTTTTTCTGCATTAGAAATGCTCGTAGCTCAACAGCAATTCTCCACATTGCTCTAAAACTCAAAACTATTACTAGTTTTAATGTGATCTTTCATGTGGCAGCATTGGTTTCCCTCTACAGATTTATCTTCCAAATTATGCAAATTAGGAGGCGGCCATTATGAAAGTCGTGTATGATTGGCTGGCTGTGGATAATTTGCGTTTGGTTTTACAACACTCAACTGAAATCCGCTCTAACACTACCGATCTCGTACAAGTACCTATAAATTAATGAAGGCAGATTGTTTTGCCATTCAGTACAATCACGTGATTGAATTCCTTCAAAAGGCCATTGTGGCGCAATGTACTGCCGTGCAGTTTACAATCACGAGTGCTTGTTAGTACACAGGAAACTCCGGCCATCTCTAATGACGAGTTGTTAATTGGTATGTGTATATGGCAGTATAATGACGAGTTGTTAATTGGCGATTTGGCTTTTTTCCTTTTCCGATCTCCTCTTCCTAAAGCCGATGATACATGCACTGTTCAGCATTTGTTAGCACCAACTGTTGATCATGAACTGTGTATCATACCATGTTGAATCAGTGTTGAAAGAAACGAGTTAACATGTTGAACGACGACATGCTCTATTTCATGCAACAAGTTGCAACATCGTTCAACATGTTGGCTCGCTTGTTTCAACATTCAACATAGTATGATACACGGTTCAACGTTTGTTGGCAACAAATGTTGAACCGTGTATCATTGCATGGCTAAAGGAAGACTCTTTCTTAGGGAGAAGAGATCAGACTGGAAAGGAAAATAAATCGCCAATAAACGACAAAGGACAATATATAGAATAAATGTACGTTTTAATCCAACTCACCTTTTATGTTTGGTATAATAGTACTTTTAGGCGCGGAAAATCCACTAAAAAATGTGCACCGATAGCGAGTTTCTGACACATAGGTAACGTTTGTCAGTAGCAGTGTTGCATGTTCTCCATTTACGATTCTTACACCGTCTGTGGATGGCACGATTTTATTAAATCCACCGGCTATTGGCTGCTTTACAGCAATAATAATCCATTCGTTACTGTACAGATATCGTTCCTGTTCCCAGATGATGAGAGCGAACTGATCAGCCTTCTTTCTTTCGTTGTCATTAAGAGTGTAGGTCCACCTTAATGTTATATTCCCAGCGATAGTTGCCACAGCGGGCTGGTAGTTGGAACTCCATTGAAATCCGGTGACTGTGGATATGAAACAGGAGATGGATGGATGGATGGGTGAGCAGTAAAATGGAAGGATTAATGGGCTGATAGTTTTTAGCACTAAATGTACGTTAATAAAAGGAAAGCGACTGCTTACTGTAGCTATAGAAAATCTTGTTTTCTTTTAAATTCTGAACAACCAAAGAAAGTATAATAGCTATCATATGAACTATGACGTACTTCCATGTTATCGATCTGGGCCTGGTTCCTGAAAGCCAGATTAGCGCTAATCCAGAGTTAATTACCATGACAACTAATATGTTTTGTTGAGTTAATCCAGGATTAGCGCTAATCCAGAGTTAATTACCATGACAACTAATATGTTTTGTTGAGTTAATCCAGGATTAGCGCTAATCCAGAGTTAATTACCATGACAACTAATATGTTTTGTTGAGTTAATCCAGAATTAGCGCTAATCGGAGCTGAATAACTGGGGCGCATGCGCAAGCTGATGCGTAAATCGACCGCCAATGTCTCGATCGTGTTTGTATTCAATTTGATCGCAGTGTTCAAAACTGTACAAAACATGTTTTTTCTTAGTTTCTGAAGAAAATAGTCTGAGTATGTGAAGCTTACTAAGTTTCCACAAAACTCTTATTCTTCGCAGAAAACACGAAGGTACCGTATTTCCTCGATAAAGCGCCCACCCTCAATTAAGCGCCAACCCTCCCCTTCCCTCCCCAAAAAGGGAATACATACTAAAACAAGATGGTGGTGCATTACCATTACTAATCAGTTACTAATCAGTCTTTCTGTTTGTTTCGAAATCAGCTGTTGTTTTATTTGGCTGATAGTACATGCGGATTTTTATTTCTTTCGGGCAGGAGCCATCACCCGGAGCGTCCATCTGTCATATATTCGTGATGCAGCGTTTTAACAGACCAGGTTATTTTTAGATTTCACATCTCGTTGTTCGCTTCCATAGCGGAATGTTGTCAACAAAAGATGCCTCATTAGCTTCTCTTGTTTGGTCAACTAACATGGCTGCAACATCATTAATCATTTGAATTAAAATTACGCAAACGCTTGTGATTGGCTAGCGGAACCAAATTCGCGGGAAACACATTCTAAAAATAACCCGGTCGGTAAAAACGCTGCATCACCGCCGTAAGGCTGGTTCACATATAATCGCCCCGATCGCCCGAATCGCTCCGATCGCCCGAATCGCGTTAAAAAATGTGCAAGCGATCGAGACGATTCGAGCGATTCGCTGTTCACATATGATCGCACCTGATCGCATGTGAGTTCAATTTCACACGGCCATTCCTGGACCCGAGATGTATTTTCGCGCCATATTGACACAAAATGGCGGCAGAAAATCGAAGAGAACAGCTTATTGCTTGTTATTTACTGCTTTCGATAACATTACGACGCAGGAGAACAAGGGCTGTTGAACCGAAACGTTTACGTAGGCTCTGGGTGCGACATATTTTCCAAAAGAGAGAGGAGTTAGGTGCTTTTCATACGCTGGCTCGAGAACTTCAGCTTCACGATCGCGAATATTTGTTATATAAACATTCGTATCTCTGAACTTCTTCCATAAATAATGCGGTGTTAAAGTCTTCGCTACTTGCCGCCATTTTTAAATGAAGATAACGATGTTTGGATGTGAGAATAATGCATCTTGGGTACATGCAGTGCATTTTGGGACATATTTCGATCGTCCGAATCGTCCGAATCGCCTGGCCATGTTCACATATAATCGCTCACGATTGCTCGTGGCTTTTTCTCGATCGCTCCGATCGCCCCGATAGAGCAGTGTTCTATCGGGGCGATCGGTGGCGATCGCGATCTTCCCGATCGCCTGGATCGTCCCACAACTTAAAACGTGTGTTCACATATAATCGCCCGGATCGCCCGCGCACTATTTCAAGCGATTCGGGCGATTCGGGCGATCGGGGCGATTATATGTGAACCAGCCTGTAGTATGGGAGACGGACGCTCCGGGTAATGACCTCCTTTCGGGCTATTACCTGACAAGAATAGCGGCCGCTTGTTGTTTGCGTTGTTGGCCTCGCGCACGTTGTTGGTGATCACCTTTTCACATTTTACAGTCTAACGCTAGATTTAGTGCCATAATTTCACTGTGTTTTAATGTAGAAGCTTGATTGTTCACAGGAAGATAATGTAGTTCGTGTGCACCAAGAGGAGTGAAAATCGTTTTCTGAAGTTTCGAAACGATTGTTAAAAACGCTTTTTTTTCTATAGCACACCACTTAATTTTAGCTGTTTTGGACCTATTTTTCATCCCGATAGAAAAACTTAGAAGTCACTCACCTTCAATACGAGCCCCAACATCCGGCAAAAGGTTATACATTTGTGATGCACATTAACCATAGTTTCATTTGCACTTCGTGTTTTTTGTGGTTTGTTGATGGTTTTACATACACAATCCATTTTATAGCGTTAGACTGCCATTTTAAATGCACAAAATTGCCAGATTCGCGTATCGTGCCCTCGGGGCTCGATGTTCGGATCGAGCATAGAGGCACGATTATCGAGCCTTCAAAGTTCTAGATCGTGCCTTTTACGTTAGGCTCGATGAGGGCACCATTAGGGCTCTATAAAGGCACGATAATATTCAGGCAAAGGCTCGATGAAGGCACGATCCAAAGCTCGATGAAGATTCATAACATTTTGCATAATCATGTCACTACATACCCTGGGTTCCAGAGGTTAAATGTTTTGCCTTTTGTTGGCAAATTCGGTGAGCGCGCGGAAGGCAAAACAATTTGTTTTGCCTTCCGTGCGCTCACCGAATTTACCGACAAAAGGCAAAACATTTAACCTCTGGAATCCAGGGTAGTCACGACACTGAGTTCATTGCACATACCAACTCGACTCAACTTAATTTAAGCTATGATTTTCAGGCGAGACTACAAGAATGGATTTTCTAAAGTGAGAGAAATACCGAAAAACACCCAAAATGCATAATAGAACTAAAGCTGAAGCAGTCTGTGGTTTTAAACTGCGAGCCATACTATTAAAAACTGTAAGCTTTGAGTATATAGTTTCGAAGAAAGAAATGTTGCTCAGATTGACAATACATGTACATCTATCAGCCAAGGAAATAGTTCCTATTTTCATTTCTTTCTTATGTACAAATATATAGTTTCTTCATTTTGGATGCACCATTTGACAAGTATACTTGAGAAGTTTTTGATGAGGTATGGCAAAGATTCGAGTGATGCAATGTGTTTTTAAGAGAGATTTAGAGAATCGGTTCACTAGCTCTGTGTAACCGAAATCAGTTTCTAGAATAATCGGTTTTTTCAACTGGTCCACTTAATCTTTACAATCCTATATCAGGACATTGAAATGGTATAATAAATTATCTCTTTATTATATGGCAGCTCCGTGGGCAGGCAAGACTCCAAGAGGACTCTGAATGCTGCAATCTGAATGGTTGCTCAGCGGGCAATTTTTTTCATCTTGACCGCTTAAGATTTTCCTAATTCCATCACAACCATTCGAAAACAAATGGCGATAAAACCCATATATTTTGAAAGAAACTAAACAACTTGTCACATGAAGGCAAATACTAATTTAAAGTATCTTTCTAATTTCCGTTGTTCGGCTAAAATTCAACTTTATAGAGCAAACTAAAGAAGCGGCTTTCTGACTCTCGCAAGTTCGATGAAAATGACTGCAGCAAAAACGAATGAATTGAACGTTAGAAGCTCGATTAGTGGATAAATAACTTTTTACATGTAGCTGTCAAATTAAATACACAAAAGCTGAAATTGCTGTACATGCAGACTTCCAAAAACACAATGAAAAGTTCAGCTACCTCAACGCTTCTAAAATCGCAGTACAAAGAATTTACTGATTCCGGGAACACGCGTAAACTAACTTATAATTATAATATAGATACGATAGTACGCGCGCTCTGATTGGCTAAGAAGCCATGTTTTATCAGAGTATATAACATGGTTAGCCGTGTTATATAGTTTTCAACTGGCGGTTTCCTTTCATCGCGCGCGTAAATCTATATTATAAAACAGATAAAGAAGCCTTAAATCCATGTTTTATACTATCATAAAACACTCTGGTCATTTGAGAACACTCTAGAAATGTTGAAAGCACGCGCCTTCGGCTTGTGCTTTAACATTTCTCTCATGTTCTCAAATGCCCATCGTGTTTTATGATAGTATAAAACATGGCTAAGGCTTCTTTATTTGTTAATTAGCACACAGTTTCATCAAAGAAATCAGAATTCACATTTGGTAACTGGCATTTAACACGAGAGTGTTTACTAGTTAGTACTTACAAGTTTGTTCGTATTCTTCTACAGCTCATTTTGTCAAGTTGTTCAGTGTCCTTATCGTATCGCCACTCAACTCTAGTGATTTCAACGTGCCTGTTTTAAACTTTCAAATCTTCCACAAATATGCACATGTTTGTCTCCAGATAATGCCATTTGGGTTCTTGGTAAAGTTGTCATTGAAACTCAGTGCATCTGAAGTGAAGTACAGGTCAGTTTTCATCCATAAAAAGCATTTTTGATGTCGGAAAAAAACAACAGTTGTGAACACCACGAGTTCAATTTCAAGTAAAACTCGTCGGGTCTCGGTCTAATTTTAGCTTAATTTCTATTCGCTGTTCAGTTTACCGCGAAGTGGGTTCCTGGTCGGCGCGTCAAAAAGTGTGTTTTAGCACTATTTTCGCCATATAATAAAAACCTTATTGACCAAGCTTTTCCAAATTCGATAAAATCCATACATTTTGAAAGATACTAAACAACTTGCAGCAAAAACGAATGAATTGATGCCAGGCTCGATGTAGACCGGCACGATCCAAGGCTCGATGCAGGTACGATGCAGGCACGATGCCAGGCTCGATGCCGGCACGATCCAAAATCATTCAAGACTCGATCTAGGTTCCATGAAGGCACGATAGATGCACGATGAAAGGAATGCAGGCTCGATATTCGAGCAACGTGCATCAGCCATCGTGCATCGAGCATTTCAGGAAGGCTCGATGCACGATGTATAACGCACGATGTACGTTGTGAAGTTTTTGTTACGCGAGTGATCACCAACACCGTGCGCGAGGCCTGTTACGTTGCAATTGTTTTTTTACAGTTTGAAGGTAAACAACAAATTTGAATTTCACATATATCATTCATTAATATTTTATCACCAATTCTGAGCAGTTTATTTCAGTGATTTTTTAAAATATAATGAATTCAACATGCAGACATATTTGTATTTTATTTGAGCAGTGACAGTTTTAAAGCGTCCGATTACGCAACTAACCCCTACTTTAGAATGAACACGAATTTCCAGATCGTTCAACTCGGTTCGTGTGCAGAGAGGACCGAACAGAATTTGGAAATGTCCCATCCTTTTCCGATTCATTAGAAATATACAAGACGAACCGGATTTTTTTTGTTTCATTTACATCCAAATCAAATCAAAACGTAAACTAGAATTTTTATTCGATCATAAGCAAACCACAATAATGAAGTGAAAACTAGAATAAAACGTGTTTACATATTGTTTGTGAAGTGAAAACAAGACTAAAACTTGTTTTACGTACTCTTTGTGGATTTGTATTTTTTTACCCTCCCTCCCCCTACTTTTAGACTGATAAATGGGGAGGGGAGGGAGGGTAAAAAAATGACAAATCCACAAAGAGAACCTAAAACACGTTTTATTCTTGTTTTCATTTCACAAACAATATGTAAACAAGTTTTATTCTAGTTTTTACTTTATTATTGTGGTTTGCCTATGCCGTAAGCTAAGTCGACTAAATCCAGGTCGTATTAAATCGTAATCATAATTCATTTCGGTCTGGGAATATTTACCGTAATGGCCTATTCCCTATACTTTATATTCCCTAATGTCAGGAGCCCATTACTCCTCCTAATGTCCTATTCCCTATACTTTATATTCCCTAATGTCAGGAGCCCATTACTCCTCCTAATGGCCTATTCCCTATACTTTATATTCCCTAATGTCAGGAGCCCATTACTACTCCCAATGTCCTATTCCCTATCTCCCAGACAATATTAATTGAAATAGCTGTATAATATGGAGCGAGCTTTCGCTAAAATGCAAATCAGTTTAGCCGAACTGGAGGACAAAACAATAATATTTTTACATGACTAATGAGAACATATCTCAATTCCCCGAAGAGAAGATGTATGTTATTTTGTCGTCTAGTTTGGCTGCATGCTGTGCAAGGGGTCAGTTGAATAACTTAGTTATTTTCGGATACAAAATTCTTCATGCTCGAAGGTTTATCAAGCCTTCGTAGTACTGCTGTAATTACAAACTTACTGAAAACTGTTGTGAACAATTTACCCTCTCAATCAGTGGTACGAAATTAACATATCATATACTGTCCTCACGACGAAACTGTCTTTAATGAAAGCCTGATTAATCATTTTGTTGAACACGAATGCGTTTAACCTTTAAACATCGCCAAACCCACAAGAACAAACTGAATAATTAGATGTCGATCTGCCAACAATATAGAATATTTGTTCACTAAACTTTTCGACAATAATATTTCCATACGCAACCACTATTCATGTTCGGACAGGCAATTCTAATTTTCATTTTCAACAGATCGTCTTTCGAAACTACACCGTTAATAACCGCAAATAACCGCAAACTGAATTTCAACTCTAAATAAAATTAAAATTAAAGACGAAGCTTTTATCGGGAACCCTCAAACCCGGCCCTCAAACTGAAGAGACGTACAGTAAAATACGTTCGATTACTAACTCGGTTTAGTTCTAGTTTCTATCTGACGGGCCAAAACATGCATGAAACTCTACCGGTATCGTACATAGCGTCATTTCATAATCATTTATCATCGCTTGCCTGTTTGACAAGAACATTGGTCTACTTTCGTCTAGTAGTATATTAAGATAACAGATAAACAGATCGGTGATCTTGATACCTAATACCTGTAGACAGTACAGCGAGTTGAAAGACATCATTTATATGCCAGACTCCTCTTTGCATAGATCACGTCGATTACAAACAAACTTTGGTAGCACAACCAAATTCGAACTATACTCACCTGGATAAACCAGTAGAAGTTCAAATAAGAACACAATGATAAGACACATCCTCTGTCGTAACTGTACCGTCTTCTACGAAAGAGCAAACAAGCGTTTGTCACGATCCAGCCGTCTTTACATCAGCTCTAATTTTAACTCGACAATCATTTTGAGTCAAGCTACAGCTGTAAACTATTCTTCATTGTTGATTCGCTTCAATGCATGGGTGGGGGCGGTGACGTAATTATTATAACATTCGGCGTATTTAAGGTGCTGCCTTTTGTTTTGTTGTTCAGAAACAATTTGAAGCATCTTCAGTTAATAAGTGGTGTCGTCAGCAGCGTGTTTTGTGGTAGATGATAATCCTCGATGGCTAAGGTGCGTTTATTCGGGAGAATCCGAATCTACAAAAAAAATATTTTGCGTCAGTCTCTTTACCACAATCTCAAAATGGATTTTGAATCTATTGAACCTGTATGCCGAGGAAGGATTCAACGTATTAAATAAAACTCCGGATTCTTGGGATTTGTACGTCAGTAAGACAGTAGTAGAAGTGTCTCATGGTTTGTCTTTCAACACTAGAGAAATATCTCGCTGAGTTAAATCTACTGAAAAAAAAACCCAGCTTGTCGCCATTTTCGCGCTGCTTATGAGAGTCGTCTTAGAAAAACTGAATCCATTTCTGGATTTTTTTTGGGGGTGTCTTTTGGTAAAAAAGAATTGGTCCATGTGATCTGGGATTAAAATCCGACCTAGAAGTCGGCTCCCAAAAACAACACCGGCCTTCATTAATTACTGAGTTGCCGGAAACTAGAGCGACGTGAATATCAACAATATTCTGATCTTGCATGTTGTTTTCCATTTTCTCAAGCTTAAATGGGCTTCTGGTTCAAAGCGATTTTACCTCGGCTTGTGTTGTTCTAAAATTTGACACAGTCAGAGCTACGCAGAGGTGACGTCATAAACTACCGAGCCTGAAGATCACGCCTACGCTGAACGGTTGTGTGACTTGTGTAACCAACAGTGTTATAAGGCGTAGGTGGCTATTAATTTTAAATGTCACTTTGTATTAGTCATTTTGTGACATTTAATTTGTTTTTCTGCAACTGGACGGATTAAGACTGATTAGAGAAATTTGTTTTGAAATTGCTTCCGTTCTCAGCGTACTCGTATGAACGAGTTTTCGTGTGGACGGCAAAAACGATTAGATAATGAAGTGTGGACGGAAAACGTTTTCAAAATGGATAAAAAACTTCCGTTTTCAAATTTAGTCCGTTACTGACTGTTATGCGTTTGTGACAAAAACCTTTTTAAATCCAAAACGAACAAACAAACAAATAGACTTTTCCAGAAAATTGGGTTTCCTGTACCTTGCGGTCTGAAATATTGTGGTTGGGTTCTCTGTGTGCAACAATCCAAAATAGTGGACGATAAGCGATATAAAGGTATTATTTGCTGTCGTTTTGAGGTGAAACTTGGATCTCTCTAAGAAAAGAATAACTAGTGCACTTCACTTGGTGATAGGTGTTTTTCTATAAGTGGTTTTTATACGTGGAAATGTTTTGCAACGCAAAAGTTTTCAAGCAAAATGTGCAGTTCGTGGCCGTTGCAGTGTTGGCGCGGCGGGGATCATCAGTTAATAGTGATCGGGCTGAAAGGAAACACCAAGCAAGGGCCATGGATTGGAGGTCAGTTCACAAAGAAACTCAGATTGAGTGTAATCCCTAACGTTGCCGAAATTCTGCTTTTTTCGAATTTTGGGCATCTTAGGGGTCTTAGGGGTCTTCGTTTTGGGGGTCTTAGTTTTCTGAACACCCGTATTTTTCGGGTTTTAACAAAGAACAGGCTCAATATGGTCTTTTCTTATGTTTATAGAGGTTTTGCACAATCACGTGATGGCAGCCATGTTCGTGGCAAGAACAATGAAAATTAAATCTAAAAGGAATAACATTCTATTGTTCCTGCCACCCAACATGGCTACCATCACGTGAAGGTACAAAACCTCTATATATTCAATGTCGAAAGTATGGTTTAAGTGACACCAATGACGTCAGAAAATGTGACGTTACAGAAAACTGAAGTTCTTAATAACTCGGCAAATAATCACATTTCTTCCATTAAAAGTCTCTATTTTACTCGAATTCTTGCAATTTAACAATGAACTGAAAGTATATATTTAACTCTAATTCGTGCACATTAACCACAATGTTTTCGGTAAATCATGCACAAAAAAATTGAATGGGATCCCTTTGGTTATAGCAATAGTAAGATGGAACGAAGTACAGCGCTAGCTTCAGCTGTAATCATAATTTGTCTTTTTGGGATAATAAATAATAAATGTCCAGATTCAAGAAGTTAAGTCTATGCATGGGTCTTAAAACTCGTAACCAGGCGGAACTTCTACATAATTGTGAAGTCATCAAAAGGACAAAATATAATCTTGTATTTGCTCCCTTTCCTTTCCTCTCCCAAGTCCCCTTCCGCTCCCCGCTTTCCCCTCCCTCCTCCCCTGCGTTTGCCATGCAGGCTAGACGCGCAGTGAACTTTGAATTCATTTAACGGAAAAGGAAATATTCTACCAGGCAAAATCACACAAAATTGGTTTTGGGTTCCCACGAATTCCTAGAATGGACTTTTAGCGATACTGTGCTCTAAATATACCAAGCAATAAAGACTAGCTAGTAGTTATTTGAGTGTTGTGTGGTGTTTTTTAGGGTGAAAGTGTTCAGGCATTTAGCGAGTTAGTTTCCGGGAAAGAAACGGCAGTTCCCCTAAAACACCACACAACACTCAAATAACTACTAATCTTTATTTCTTGAGTATATTTAGAGCACATTATCGCTAATTAGGTCCATTCTAGGAGTGAACATCTCAAGCTCACATATATTTGAATTCGCAGCAACAGCTAGACTCTCCAGGCCCGTCGACAGATATCCGAATGGGAGGGGGAGGGGGTTCGTCAGTTTCACCATAAAGAAAAAAGATACATGAAGCAAGCGGGAAGAAATCCAACCTCAATTCCATGGGTCAGCAGACAAAAGGACCTTACGTGGGGTTCGTTCGAACTCCCCTGTCGACGGGCCTGTTCTCGGCAGTGCAAACATTTATTCTAATAATGACACCCTGTTCATTATGATGAGTTAATTGCGATGAGTTAGAACTTTTCAGAAGGGGTAACTAATTGCTCCACTTGGCAGACAGACAGACTATCATGTACTTGAACAAGACTGGATTAAGGCAATTTATTATACGTCTATGTATATGACGTAATTTTACCATATTACGTCAGAAAAACGGACTTATATGCCAGCGTATTACCAACTAGATTGTCGTATTACCCACTAGTAAACCAGTATCAGCAACCGGTTTAGTACACGACTTTGGAAACCGCATAAAATAAGCAGGTTTTATGATATTCATAGCACATGTCATACTGATAGTTTACTTTTTAGTTTATTATCCAAGGGCACTTTTCTGGCTTTCCGTCGCTCACGTCATTGATCTGAAAGACGCGCGGATTCAATTGATATCGTGGATATTTTGTTTTCGAACTGAAAAGGAAATAAAAAATAAAATTGAATTATCGACGTGTAATAAATCTGTCATTAGATGATTTTTCATGTAATATCGGCTGCGAAGCTCGGACAAATACATTCGCAACTCATAAAATATCAGCTGGCCGTATTACAAGAAAACAACTATATAATAAGATGTATGTAGCGTAGATTGTATGATAAGAACTGATAGCCTCCTCCGCAGGCATCCCTAGTTAGTAAGAAATAATAATAAGCGGTCACCCTGTGGCCAGTCTTCCCAAGTCACAGAGTTCCCAACCTTACTATTTCTTACTATTCCTTACTAACTAGAGATGCCTACTATTTCAATAGAGATTGATAGATAGACGGAGAATCCCCAGCGAGATCAACTACAAGCCACAACTCAAGGTTCCACACTGGCCGACTACATACGGAGCTTTATTACCGTAACACAGGTAGCCCATATATTGTAACCTTCTCTTTTTTATCAGAGAAAAAAGTAACTGCATTTAATAAAGTTCAATGTTCAATAAAAGTCTGCATGAAACTCACTGTAACAAACTATAGTAACTGTAACTCAAATCAAACATTGACTGATGGTTAATTAACATGATTAACATTGTTCAAGTTCAGGGACTGTCTAATGTTAGTATAGCAAACGTTACTACTTGCGGTTCACGTGATAGTCCTTTAGATGGGTTGGTAGTCTCGTAGCTCTGCCAGACCTTCGTGGCTCTTCAACAACAGGGGTCTTCTGTGACGTTTCTGTTTGTTTCGGCTTGGTAGGTGTTGCTGTTCATGGCTTGTCAACCCTTGTTGAAGCCTTAGGTGTTGGGGGCATTTCATCTCTTTTGTCTCTCTGGATAGGTGTTAGCTTTGGAGGCACTTCTGCTGTAGTCAATTTCTGCTGCTCCACAGGTGGTCTAACAGTTGGAGCTGGTTCTTCAGTTTTTCTTAGGTGTACTCTGTTTCTTCTGTATGTTCCACATATCAAACAATTTATTGAGAAAAGTGTCGTTCCTGAGAGCTCCCTGTGATATTCCATATATGGTCAATATATTCCATATTTGGAAAGCAGGACGTATCGTCGAATACTAGAACACGTTCAGGAAGGGTAGCGAGCCGTAAGAAGAGAGGCGGATACAAGGTAGGCTACAGGAAGTGCGATTAAAAAAATCGAATCGTTTTTTTGAAATTTCGATAGCGAAATTTTAAAAGGATGCATGAGCATATACCTCACTAGCATTTAGTCAGGCCCAAATATTACTCTGAACGACAACAATTGTTTGATATGTCAGGTGTCTCCACCTCATAGGATCTCTCATCAAATCTTTTGATGATCACTCCTTTCTGCCACTCTTTCCGTCCAATTCTGAAAGGTTTCAGACGTACTGTGTCACCTTCGAGGACTTTAAGGTTTCTGGCTGTTTTGTCGTACCTTGTGGCTTGAGCCTCTTTGCCGTGATTAGTGATAATGGACCGCAGTTCGCTGCACAAGAGTTTAATGACTTTGCAGCCAACTGGGACTTCGAACACTGCACATCGTCTCCATGGCATGCTAACGCAAATGGCAAGGCTGAAGCAGGAGTGAAGGCAGCAAAAACCATGATGAGCAAGAGTGCCAAAAGCAATACTGACCCCCACATTGCTTAACTTGAAATAAGGAACACTCCAACCCAAGGAGCAGGGAGTAGTCCAGCACAGCGACTACTCAATAGGCGTACAAGAACACTCATTCCTACTACTGACAATCTACTCAAACCAAGAGGCAAAGAATTCATGCAGATGGACTCAATCAGAATGAAACACAACAGATGGGATTCCATTTCTGGAGAAGTGCTGTTTGAGCTTCTTGATGACAGCATTAGCCGATGTGCTTGTCAGGTGGTCAACTTCCCAGAATCCACTAAAGTAGTCGATTGTTAAAAGGTACTCTCGCTTTTCCCATGTGAAGAGGTCTACTCCTACTTTCTCCCATGGCTTTTTCACAATTATTTCAAGAGATTTGTGATCACTGTGTACTATTATTGTCTTTCGTCTAAAGGTATACTGGTGGAATCGTTCCAGTGAGAATACAATAGATAAACATTCTTTCTCGATTTGTGCGTACTCGGTCTCTGTAGTGAGAGGGCGCGACTGGCGTAACCTAGGGGTTTGCCGTCTTGAAGGAGTACCGCACCTAAGCCTGACTGTGCTTGAAGCATCACACTGAATTGCTAGCTCTTTAACTGGGTCATAGTACACAAGAACTGGTGCTGACGTCACAAGTCTTTTGACTTCAGCTATGGCTCTGTCTTGTTCTTCTGTCCACTCCCACTCAGTAGCTTGGTGGATTAGACGTCTCACCGGCTCCACGACTGCCGAGAGTTTAGGAAGGAACTTAGCAAGGTAAGTGACAGTTCCTTGTAGTCGCCTTATTCCTGCAACATCAGTTGGATTTTCCATCTTCAGAATTGCTTCTATCTTCTTCTCATCAGGCTTAAGACCCTCACTGGTGACCAGATGACCAAGAAATTCAACTTCAGTAGTCTTGAAGACACTTTTCTGTTTGTTCAGCTTGATGTTCTCAGCACAATTACTTAGCAGCTTTCTCAGTTTCTCATCATGATCTTCCACAGAACTTCCATACACCAGAATGTCGTCTGCTACACAGACTGTTCCTGTTAGGCCTTCTAAGCACTCGTGTAACTTTCTCTGAAAGATTTCAGAGCTAACTTTCAAGCCAAATGGTAGGCGGGGCCAACGATACCTGCCATAAGGGGTTATGAAAGTAGTCAGGTAACTACTCTCTTCATCGAGGGCACAGTGCCAGTAACCGTGAGAGAGGTCAACTTTACTAAACAGCTTAGCATTACCAAGTTCTGGTAGGATGTCTTCTATTGTAGGAAGAGGATACCACTCATGTCGGAGAGCTTCGTTCAAAGTCTTAGGATCAATACAGATTCTGAGATTGCCGTTTTTCTTTGTCTGAAATGATATTTGGGAGCACCAGTCAGTAGGCTCTGTCACTGGTACTATAGCTCCTAGCTCAACTAAGTTTGACAGTTCCTTTTCCAGACTAGGCTTTACAGAAATAAGTATTCTGCGTGGAGGACACTGAACTGGCTTGGCTTCTTTGTCAATCTTTAAACTAACTTTGCCTGAGAGGCATCCTATGCTCTTGTCATCAAAGACAGTGGTATATTCATTCATGCAAGTGTTAACTTGCTTAAAGTTATCATAATTGACTGTTATGAGATGCATCTGCTCTGCTGTTTTTCGACTTAGAAGTGGAGTGAGGTCTTCCTTTACTACTTCAAACTCTACACTGTACTTCTTTTCTGTTGCTGGATTTTTCAAAACCAGTCTGCACTTTCCAAGGGGTTTAAGAGAGGTCTTGTTGTGCATGGTCAGTTGAGTGTCTGATTTCTCAAGGCTTTTGGTTACATACTTTACAGGTATATGACATTTACAGTCGCACCACAGTCAACTTGGAATTTTACATTTGTGCCACTCTTCAGAGTCATCTCAGCATATATAGCACCTGCAGACACTGAGTTCACTGATTTAGTGGTGACAGTCAAGCACATTTCAACATCTGAGTCAGAATCAGTGGTATCTTCAGTTGACTTTGCTGCTACTGCATGTAATTTCTTTCTTATATCAGGGGGACATTGCTTTTCAAAGTGATTCAGCTTTTTGCACTTGTTGCACTTCTTGCCCCATGCAGGACAGAGTTCTTTCTTGCATGCATGTGTACGACCACAGAATTTGCAATCAACCATAGGGCGATTTGTGACTGATTTTTCATCAATTTGTTTAGGTGGCCTACCTTTGTCAGCAGTTGTAGATCTTGGCTTTTACCGTCGTGTGGTTTTCCTTTCCATCACCCGGTTAACTTCGGATTCAGTTCCGGAAATAACTTTCAGTTGGGCGGCTGTTTTCTCGAAACTGCGACAGATATCCAGACATTTAGGGAGAGTTAGCTTGCGCTCTTGTAGCAGTCTTTTCCTGATGTTTTCATCTTTGACACCCAGCACTATTCGATCCTTCAGTAGACTATCCTTTAAAGAGTCGAAGTTGCAGGATTTGACCAGTGTTTTCAGACTGGCCACGTAGTCGTCTATGGTCTCGTCACTTTTTTGTGATCTAGTGTTGAACTTGTAGCGTTCAAATGTCTCGTTCGTTTCCCCAATAATATGAGCGTCAAGTTTACTTAGGATAACAGCAGTGAGTATCTGTATCCAGAGGATCACATCCATTGTATGGCTGTAGAGCTTCGATACTCATGGTTGAGATTAGAAGGGATTTCTTGAACTCTGCTGTTCTCGACTCGAGATTCGAAACAACACAGTAGTGTTTCCATAGGTGCTTCCATAATTTCTAGTTATTTGGAGCATCTTTGCTTAATTTCACCGGTTCAGGCGGTTTAGCAGTAAACATGGGCAGTGGAGGTTGCCCAGGCCAACGGCGATTTGTTCACCGAGATTCGGCGGAGCTGGTTGCACGTGCTCGCCTTCGTGATCCGACATCTTTTCGCACGATTCGCACTTTCTGGTTTTCGACTCGAAAATCCGCACGATCAAGTTCGACACTTTCAACGGCTTTTACACATCCAAGATATTAAAATTCCGTAGCTGCCACCATGTTTCAATAGAGATTGATAGTTTAGAGACGGAGAATCCCCAGCGATATCAACTACAAGCCACAACTCAAGGTTCCACACTGGCCGACTACATCCGGGGCTTTATTACCGTAACACAGGTAGCCCATATTGTAACACCTACGGAGGAGGCTAGATAAGAAAGTGGTAAAATAAAGTGTGTTTTTGCTCTGCAGATGTATTAAACGAGGTATACATGTATTCCATCTGTGTTTGTTCATCCAACTGTAATTATAAGCACGTACATGCCACTAAGCTGTTAGCCTGCTAACAGGCCCTCGGTTTTTTTCGGAAATGTTAGTTTTCGGGTCGGGCCGGAGCCGAGCGAGGCCAACAGGTAACCCAACATTCCACCCGATCCGAAAACTAACATTTCCGAAAAAACCCGAGAGCCTGTAAGCAGGCTACTAAGCTGTATAGCATTTTCGTCGTAACGGTATTTGGTATGTGAATTTATTATTCAACTGCACTCGCTCGGGAGTCCAAATAACGCACGAGAGAGCCTGAGACGAGTACAATATCTTGCAATTACACAGTAGTTATTTGTACTCTAGAAAACTTTGGATAATATAATAATCTCTTATTAGACGGCATCAGTTTACTGTAGTATATGGCGGATATTTTTACTTGCTAATTTGTATTTTGACTCGTAAAAAATATCTGGCCATACTTCACACTAAACTTTCTAATAAGTACTAGCAAGAGTATCCTCTCTTGGTACTAGTTATTTCATGGTTTTCTCTGGAAAACAGGTGAATATTTCATGATAAATTTGTATTATTTGGTATACAACGAACCTTTAGGCGAGTTGTATACCAAAATAATATAAATTTCGATTGGAATTTTCGTCGGTATCCTATTAGAAAACCATAATTAAAACAACCATATTATCCCATAAATAACAAATTTACGTACGAAAACATTTAACTGACCAGACGATGTGATAGACTATGAAAGTTCTCGGAAACCAACATTTTTGAGTGGCGGACGCGTCTGCAGACTGATTATATATAAATTCAACATTCTTGAATTCTTATTGGCTGATAAAGAAATGGCATTTCAATTAGCCTGATTTAGCCATGAAATACCGCTCTATTTCATAGAGAAACCATGACATACAGCCCTATATTTCATAGTAAAGCTGAGCTCTGATTGGCTGAAATATAGTATTTATAGGATATAATATATGTACAGCAAGTGATAATATACAGGCTAATCATATTCTATTTGCCGTTTTATTTCTATATTATTCATTTTAGTTTTCATTGATCTCCTTTATATACAAACCACACATTGCTATTATCTTTTTGTACACGACCAGTGACTAAATTGCAAAAAGCGTTATATAATAGTCCAATTCGTTGAAAGGTAACCAAGTCTTAGCCTCGCATGAAGGACGGAGTTAACCCTGCACTGATACAAACCCTCTTTCTACGAATATGGATAGATTGTGATTATCATGCTAACTAGATACAAGCATGAAGGACGGAGTTAACCCTGCACTGATACAAACCCTCTTTCTACGAATATGGATAGATTGTGATTATCATGCTAACTAGATACAAGCATGGAGGATGGAGTTGACCCTGCACTGATACAGACCCTCATTCTATGAATATGGATAGATTGTGATTATCATGCTAACTAGATACAAGCCATGGAGGCTGGAGTTGACCCTGCACTGATACAAACCCTCATTCTATGAATATGGATAGATTGTGATTATCATGCTAACTAGATACAAGCCATGGAGGATGGAGTTGACCCTGCACTGATACAAACCCTCTTCTATGAATATGGATAGATTTGATTATCATGCCAACTAGATACAAGCCTGTAACTACTGTCTCACATCCAGTATCGATGTCACCAAAGGCTTGGTTACCTTTCAAAATGGCGGTCAAGAGATATGAACAGCAACATATCAGAGGCCTGTCTACCAGTTCATGATAGTGGTTGCTTACCATAGTACTGGAGACCAAAGGATTGGTTACCTTTCAAATGGCGTACAAGAACTACGAATAGACTTATTTTGAAAGGTAACCAAGCCTTTTGCGATATCAGCTGGAGTTGAGACAGCTTAGTTAGAGCCTTGTATCTAATTAGCATAATACTGAAAAGCTATCCATATTCACAGAAAGAGGGCTTGTATCAGTGCAGGGTCAACTCCATCCTCCATACTATAAACGGTATACAAGAGCCCATAACCAAGAGCGAGAATCTCCCATACTACTCTCTATGCTACGGCATTTTCACAAGTTAGGTTATTTTTAGAACGGTTTCCCGCTATTCTTGGGTTGCAATCATTCCTAAGGGAATAAAATCACAAAAGAGTAGCAGACGTTTGTTGGTATAACAAAAGAAGCTAATGAGGCATCTTTCGTTCCGTCACTGGTGTAACCCACTAATTGGCAGCAAAAATAATAAAAAAATAGCCCAACTTGTGAAAACGCCGTAGCATCTATATAAGAGATATGGACGCTCTTGGTTATGGGCTCTTGCGGTATATTGTTCTATTGAATGTCTATGAAATATGTCCGATCTTTTATTACTGGGGTATCAACACTGGACCTTCCATTATAATAATCAATCAATCAATCAATCAATAATCTTTATTTAAACACGATAAAGTTTAAGCGTTGCCGCTTATGGGGTCGTGTATAAAACTGATCAAATCTGATCTGATCTGATCTAATCTACCCTGAACTACCTATATAGTATGTAATTTTATTTTTTATAATATTTCACACATAGATTAATATATTATAAAATCAGGCATAAATTCGGAGTTGATTGGACCGATAAGGCATTAAAGTCCATTCTTTGGAGAGTGACATCTTATTAACCACTCTACATACCTTTTGTACACTTTGCAAATAATCTTCGTTACAGTTCACTGACAATGCATTCCATAAAATTGAATAATAAACTATTTGCCATTTTTTATTGGATTGTGACACTAAAATATGGAGCACCATACTGTCCTTATATTTTTTTAGCTTGTAAATACAATAATTGTGGGACATTTCAGAATCACAAGGTTCGACCATTATAGGATTTTCGTAAGAGACCATGGTCTCTTGAATTTCGTTAACAGTCGAATATATTTTTATTTGATTCACAACTTGTTTTACGATTGGTTTTCTTTTAAAACTAATTTAATTTTAACAGCATGTATATGTACCCAAGTAAAGTAGTTGTAGCTAGGGTCTAATAAAAAGTTAAGGGGTCAGTATAAATTAAACGAAGTCCCGGTTCCTAGTCATAACACTGCCTTTGGGTGCTAAAGTATATTCTAGTAAGTAGTATATGTGGAGTCAAAATGATACCACTTTTTTTGTGAATGTAGTGGAGGCCTTCGTTCGGACCCAAAAAAGTGGTATCAGTTTTTACTCCACATATACTACTGGAATCATAAGGATTGAAATGCTGTCGTTTTCCATTCGTTGCCAACATTATTGCATTTCGATACCCTATTAGAGAAAGTCGCACATGTATAGTATATCGACACCGATTGTGTGTTCTTCGCCCGCGACATCGACACGCAAGATAGAAGATGGTCACCCTAGAAGAACTACGTACTCAAGCGAAGCAATTTGGGTTGCGAGGTACTTCTAGGTTCGACAAAGCCAAGCTCGCCCAGACAATAGCTGAGGCTCGCGCTCTCGAATGGGAGAATAGAATCGAACGAGCCGATCGAACAGGTAGGTTTCCAGCTCTTCGAGGCGATCCTGAAAATCCCCATAAAAGAGCTCAACGCGCGCGGGAAACCAAACAGTTGAATGAAGAGATCACAGCAAGTCTAAGGGCAAAAGCTGACGAAGAGAGGTCCATAGCGGATCCTCGAAGACGTTTGCCCCACAAACGCCGAGCCTTCCGACGGTTCCTGCAAGAGCCTCGTAGTGAGCCACTTCCACGGAGTCTAGCTCGAGAGGCAGGTGCTATTCTCGATGAGAGAGATGGAATGCTCGAGGGAGTAGAGATAGGCCGCCGTACTATCCAGTGGCGCTTCTTCCAAGGTGTGGCAGGAGATTTGACCCCTAGGATCGTGGAAAAGTTAGTTGCAAAGGTAACCACCAGCTTCTACCTGCGCTACAGCTACACCTATCGCATTCGCAATGTCAACGACGGACGTGTGATGCTATTCTCCAAGACTGTCCCCAGTTCTCCATGGTTGAATGTCCTAGGCAATGCAGAGGAGTGGATCAATAGCAAGGAGACAGCTCGATTGAATCCCGACAACATCAATCGACCAAATACCCAATGGGCCTTCATGCGTTGGATCTACGTGGATGTCAAAGTCGTGATCGATCGTCAGCCTCTGTTGGGAACAGGCCCACTACCCCAATGGCTTCGTCAGAAAAAAGGAATGATTACCCTTGATCGATATGGTGACAACCTATGTCTGTGGCGCTGCCTTGCCATGCATGAAGGAGCACGAGTAGATAGGTGTTGCGTCACAGCTCGAAGACTTGTCCAGGCCTCCTATCGCCTGACAGCGCTCACGCAAGATGTTCCCAGAACTTCCTTAGACCAGCTGGAGGAAGTCGAGTTGCACTTTGGAATCGGTATTCGGGTGTACGAACCTACGGAGGATGGCGCTCACTACAAGCATACGATGACGATTGGGATATACGACGGACATGCCTTCTACATCAAGGACGTCAAAAAGCTAGGGCACATCTACGTATGCAACGATTGTAAGCAACGGTTCACAAAAGCCTCGAACCTTCAACGCCACGCAGATCGTTGTAGTCGTGGCGAAACGAAGATTGTTTGCCCTGGAAAAGCAATCACAGTATCCCAGTCGGCATACGAAAAAGCCTTCTGGCCAGAGAGCACCGCTAGCAAAGCCGCTCTACGCTGGTTGAAACGCGAAGCCGAAAGGATTGGGCAACACATTCATCACGCAGCTTGTGGGCATGGTGGAGAACGATGGATCGAAGGAGCGCCGGTCGACGGCTATGAACCTCTTTCCCAAACCATCTTCCAATTCCATGGATGTTACTACCACGGCTGCCCAAAATGCTTCCCTCGAGATAGATTTTCATACCGTAAGACCTGCGAAAGAACAGCAAAGCTACGAGAAGCTAGCTATACAGTAGTGGAGGCTTGGGGCTGCTCCACAAAGAAGACAAATGAGCAGGTTCCAATCCCAATACAAACTGCCTATCCACACGCTATAGTATACGACTTTGAAGCCTATCTCGACACAACGAAGGGGCGACAACCAACAGACTACCTGACCATCGAAAACGTACACGTTCCCATATCAGTATCAATTGCCGACACATACGATCGCACTCCAACTCACATCTGTCGACGCGATCCAGAAGAACTTATAGCTGCCTTCGTCGAAGAACTCCAGCTAAGAGCGAAGGTAATCCAAGAAGTCGTCGCAGAACGGTTTTGCCCTAGGACAACCGAATTCTCTTTCGACACCCTATCAAAAGAACAACGAACTAAGATCAACGAATGGACCAACCAAGTTCCTGTACTAGGATTCAACTCCGGTCGATACGATCTCAATCTGATTAGGAACTACTTCGTAGGAACTATTGCTGACACCTGCAAGAAGGTCTTGGTTGCAAAGAAAGCCAACACCACTATGTTTCTCTTGACTCCCGAGTTCCGTTTCCTCGACGTGACGAACTACCTTGGACCTGGAACTTCTTACGAACGTTGGATCACTGCTTACGGTTGTGAATCGCAAAAGAGTTTCTTCCCATATGAGTGGTTCGACTCTCCCGACAAGTTAGATCACGTTGGATTACCAGATTATCAAGATTGGGGTTCGAAGTTGAAAGGTCAACACCTACTATCTAGGTCAGAGTTCGAAGACTGCGAGCGCACCTTTCTCGATAAAGGAATGGAGACCTTTGCAGACTGGCTACGATACTACAACGACCTAGACGTAGTCCCATTTCTAGAGGCACTAGAAAAGATGCGAGATTTCTATCACGATAAGGGAGTAGACATGCTGAAAGACGCAGTGTCCATCCCAGGAGTCTCGCTACAGTTCCTGCTTCGAGGTAGTTTAGAAAGGGGAGCTGAGATGTACGCTCCAAGTAAGGAAGCCTACCACATGTTGAAAGGCGCTGTCGTGGGAGGTCCAAGCATAGTGTTCACTAGACGCCACGAAGCGGGAGTGACTAGGATTCGCAGTCATCAGGGAGGAACTAAGATTTGTCGCAAGATTCTTGGATACGATGCCAATGCCCTATATCTTTCTACGATGGCTCTAGAAATGCCTTGTGGAAAAGAAGAGGTCGTTCACTATGACGAGCCAGGTCCAGCCGTCGAAGGCCTTGTCGAACGTCTACGAAACGATGCGTGGTTTGGATATGCGGAGGTAGACATCGAGATACCAAAAGAATTGTGGAAGGAATTTGAGGAGATGCCCCCCTTCTTCTACAACAAGAAAATCCCCAAGGAAGCAATTCCTCCACAAATGTTGGCCTACCTTGAGAAGACGGGTAGAAAGCTCAGCGAGGAAAAGAAGCTAGTTGGGAGTCTCTCTGGAAAGAGGTTGCTACTCTACGAGCCCCTACTACGTTGGTATCTCGATCATGGCGCGATCGTAACTGCTGTCTACCGTACGATAGACTACTTACCCGAAGAAATCTTCGAATGGTTCGTTACCCAAGTCACTGAAGCGCGAAGGACAGGAGATGTAGACAAAAGTAAAGCTTTGCTGGCAGATGTGTTCAAGCTACTCGGCAATAGCGCCTACGGAAAGATGATCGAAGATTTGGAGCGACAAACTAATGTCGCCTATACCAAGGACGAGAAAGTTGTGGACAAAGCCTTGCGAAGTGTTTGGTTCGAAGACCTGGAAGAGGTTGGTGAGGCATACGAACTCGAGAGTAGAAAGGACCAGATCCGAATCAAACGCCCTTTCCAAGTAGGTATCGCGGTATATCAGCTTGCCAAACTTCGCATGCTCGAGTTCTACTACGACTTCCTTGATAAGTACATCGATCGCAAGGATTTCGAATATATACAGATGGACACGGACAGTGCGTACATTGCCATCTCTGGAAACAGCATCGACGAAGTTGTAAGATCAGACCTACGAGAGGATTTCGCAGCCCACAGAAAAGAATGGCTAGCTTGGGACGAATGGAGCAGTCGTACACCAGGACTCTTCAAACTAGAATTCGAAGGTCAACGCGCTATTGCACTATGTTCTAAAGCTTGGTATGTCGATGTGGGCGGTAGCAGGAAATATTCCACCAAAGGCATGTCTAGGCGGCACAACGACGTTTCGTGGGCTCGATTCGAAGCAGCACTCCAGGGTAGTATTGACATGGCGAAAAACCGAGGCTTCCGTCTAGTACCAGAAGGTATGGCAACCTACGAACAGCAGAAACTTGGACTTTCAGCTTACTACGACAAAAGATACGTTCTGCCTGATGGTATCCACACCGAGCCAATAGAGTACGCTGTCTAGCGCTTGGATACGAACAGAACATCTTTCGGTGGTAGTTCCGTATCCCTAGGTACGACTTGTAGCTCTTCACGAACGAATCCACATTTGGGTGCATCTTTCCCCCCTTCTTGCTTCGCGAGGTAGTACAGCACAGGCTGCCCCGAAGATACTACACTTCGCGAAATGGTGTATATCTGTAAACTCCATACGGGATCAGTAGCTCTACGTTTTTCACCCCCTTCCAATTCTCCTGGTGCGTAGAGATATCGAACTAAGACGTCGAATGGTAGGCGCTCTTCTCTCAAGCCAACAGTGCGTGAATATGTAGGAGTCTTTAGATCTACTTGCTGCATCACTACGGAATTCGAAGGCTCCTTTCCTGTAAGTCGAGTCACCTCACCGTTCAGGGCTTTGATAACCATTGGTAAACGAACTACCCATTCTCTACTACGCGCCTCTGATCCTTCCGAAGTAAGTACCATCTCTTGTGCATATTGGTACCCAAACAATCTCTCAGCTAGCGTTCTATTCGCTCGTTCGACGAAGCCTTGTGCTCTATGATTACCAGCCTCGCCTCGTTGAACTTTCGTACCACGTAGTTCTAGCGTTTCAGACATACGTCCCATGAATTCTCTACCAGGATCTACTTGCAACGTCTTTGGCCATTCGAGTGGACTACGTTTGTAGATTCGTTCGAATGCCGCAGCAACCTCACCACTATCTTTAGATGCTAAAGGTTCGGCTTCTTTGTATCTAGAAGCTACGTCGATTACCACCAATGCGTACTTGTATAGCTTTCGTCCCCGCCCAGGTCGATCGTGAGGTAGGAATATCAAATCAGCTTGGTGGACTTCATTTGGTTTCGATACAGTCCAATGCGGACGTGGAATGTGTTTTGGTGGTGGTAGATATATTTGCCACATAGATTGCTTTTCCAACCAACTCCTAGCTACGTCTTCTGATGCTTTCGCTGCTACCGATAGCTTGTCAATTGCCGCATGACCTTTCCAATATCCCGTAGGACCATAGAAGACGTTCGCAAGTTTAGCATCCATTATATATCTACGTGTTCTAACCTTCAACGGATGGAAAAAAAAAAAAAAGGAATAAGGACTGGTTGGAGGGTTCGTTCTACTCCTTTCAACCAGTCCTTATTCCTTTTTTTTTTTTTTTTTTTAGATCTATAACCACTTACTAGCTACGTCGACTTCTGCAACCGCATCTACGCTGGCACTAGGCATAAACGTCGTGTTGAGTAGTCGCGTGCTTCTTTGGTGGTTGTTGCACTACGTCGATGTCGACGTCCAATGGGTAGGAGAGCCCCATACCACTCGCACAAATGCTTCTAGCATCGCAAATGCCGTCGTGTATAGAACCTGGTAGAATGAGTCTACTTATATTATTGATGTTGACGATGTTGGAATTTTCGTCGACAAGGTCTTCGTACATAGTACGATCTTCCAAAGAGTATCCCTTACTCTTATCGAAGAATCGACCATTGGACGTTCCTGTCTTATGGTCGCATTTCATGCGCATTCGACACATGGGGTTGGGTAATCGACATCCAGCATTGTTCGTGGCACCAGTGGAAACGGTTCTTTGAATCATTGGAGCTATTTTAGTACTAGTGACAATGATAGCATCCTCGGCCGGTTGTTGTTGTCGTTTACGTATGCTAGTCATACATACTTTCTTGTCTGCAATAAGTCTTTCCACTTCGGCAGTGAAAGCCTCCTCTAGCAATTCCACTAGTTGGAACGTGGGGCTTAAGTAGGCGTCTGATGGGAGATCTAATTCCCCATCATCGCGTTCTTTTATGGTGAACCCATCCTCCTTGGTAGGCACTTGGACTCTCCATTTTTGGAATTGGAGGCAAGGATGTCTATCTCGCTTTTTATACTTGGTTCCATAGGCGAGATTCACTCGGACTATGTCTTTTTCCTCATAGGGGCATATCTGCCCTACATGTTTTTCACCCTTGAACCGAAAGACCGCGGGCCTAGGTCTGTTTCCGATGTCGAAATACACGGATACGTATTTACATCCGTTGGGGCCGTTTCTGGTGTTGGCCCAAGCAAATGATATAACTGACCCGTAAGGTCGGCCATCTTCTTTTGCCCTTTGGAACGCTTCGACCACGTCGCTTGCATTGAAAACTTGGCTAGCCATCGTCTTCGATATATATACATGAGGCTTTATCTAATAGGGTTATTGGATTCGATTTTTTACAACCCGTTGTGGTGGTCAGCTTTGCCGCGTATTTCTTCGGAATTAGCTTTGTGATTTTTAAAGCAACCGACTAGCAACGTATCCTATAGCGAACGTCCCACCACCTACGATTGCCAATTCCGTAGTTCTCTGCGAACTCGAAGGTCTGTAGTAGTCGGAAAGTTGAGGCTTCTTCATGTCTATGCGGTGTAGTCCAACGTGTACTGTATTGTATAGCACAAGGGCGCGGTCCGTATTGGTTAGATCCTTGGCATCGTAGTATTGCTTACGTTCCTGCTCTTTAACCCACTTGGATAGTTTTTCTTGTTGTTTTTCGTAAGCGACCATGTCAGCCTTGTATTTCTCAAGGGCTCTATCGTGCCTTTCGATCTCTATATTAGTCTCCTCTTGGTCTCTTCCAGAAATATATCGGTCGAGGTATTTAGCACCAAGGCTTGCCGCCGCAAAGGCGATCGCTGCGATGATTGTTACCATTGTTTACGAACTTTTAGGTACGATCCCGTTGTCTTTGAGATACTCTTTGGCGGCAATGCTACCAACCAACACGGCCGTCCACTTCACGTAATTCAAGATGCTTGATGAAGGATCGCCAAGCATAGACTCCTTTGTCGCCTTTTTTACGACCCAACCGATACCAGTTGCTATTCCAGCCAATGTGGCGGCGTCAATTACTTTTTCTACCACTTTGCCTTTTTCTGCCATCGAACATATATGTATTGTCGATATCTTCAAATGCTTATTCCATGGAAGGCAACTTTTTGCTTCTAACTTCGTGTATTTCTTCGGAATGAGTGTGGGGCGTCGTATTGTTGCTACCTTTGTACTGATAGTACAGCCCAACTAACGCGATGCCTATACCAATGGCTGATAGTGTAGTGTTGGCAGACACTTTATCGTACCAGCTTCCGTCGTCCCGAACTTCAGGTTCCTCTTCACGACTTAATGCCTCTCTAGCGCGGCGATTGCTTTCTGCCAGTGCTTTCCCAGCAGCAACGCGCTTTGGATCTTTGGTCTTTTTTTCAGGCGCAGTCTTCGGCGGATCTGCAGTTATCCGATCTTGTTGTTCCTCCATCGTGTATGTCAGTAGACTTTGAGTCTTCAATAGATTGACTGCTTGGTGTACTAGATGGAACTACGTGGTCAGCTACATGGAACAAGGCACTAGATAGAGCCACAAAGCGACCTGCTTTAAGAGACAACAAGCCGGCCACAGCAGATATCTCGTTGCGAACTAGGTGGTCTCCTTGTAGATCTAGGAGAAGTGCTTGTTCGCTGTCTAGTCGGACTACGTACCCAACTGCACGAGTTGCTAGGCGCAGTGCTCCGTCTACTAGACAACCTGTTATTTGCTTTGCTACTACGGCCTGGTACCTACTATGTAAACGTACAACGTCTTTATCAGGCAGTCTAGATATATCTCCTAGAGAAAAGTCCCGACCTAGATATTCTTTTGTTGTGCCCATTGCAGCTAGAATCGAAAGCGCCTCCCTACGATCTTTAACATCCTCTGATTTGGTTGGATGGTCAAGTACGACCGGCGGACAAACGACGGCGCACTCGCCTAGCAGTTCTTTGATTTCTTCATCCATGGTGTATACCGTTGAAGTATGCTTCGGGTGCGGGAATCTCTAATACTACTTCGAAAGGATGGCGGAGACAGAAACATGTGCGAGCGAACTTGTGGGCCTTGAGCTCCGAGGTCAACATTTTCCTCTCATCCACCTTCAACCCACCACCGTAGTCCTCAAATAGTGCTTTGGCATCAAGAGCTGACGCCGTATGAAAGGCCACGACCACCGCCACGTTTTCTCGAAAAGGTTTGCATATGCTTGTCAACTGTTGAGTTAACACCCAAATAGAAATGCCTATGTGACGAGCAGAAAAGGCCATCTCCACGAGCTTATCGGTTCTCAGCTTTACATCCTTCGATGCAGCGCAATCGTCGAGTATCAAAAGAGTATTGGTTCCTGCCCAAAAGGTGGAACAAACTCGTAGCGCGGCATTGATGGCATCTTGTGAGGGGCACATCACGAAGAAATGAGGATCTAGATGGGCGAATCCACGATAGGTAGTGTTGTGGGCATACGTGGGGCATATGAGTACTACGTAGTCAAACTTACCACGAAACGCTCCACGAAGCTGCTCTACGAGAAGGGCCGTTTTTCCACAATTCGTTGGTCCCACTATGAGAGCGTTGAATGGAATTTCAGTTACTAAAGCGTCCATGCTAGTACGATACGTTTTCCAGTGCTCCGTTCAATATCGTGATCTGAGCATCGGCAAGTACGAAGATGTGCATGTTCACGGTTCCACTGCCTCCAGTCCTATGGATGCGGATCTGGAGGTTCTTTCCACTGCCTGTTTGATTCAAGCCATTGCCATGGACAACTGGATCATTTACTGTGCGACAGTCAACCAGGATGGCGAATTTATTATTGTAGAACTTGATCGGGGTCATAGACGTTTTGCCAGCGCCGAACCATCCATTAGCGGCCTCCCAAAAGTCTGATGGTAGCATGCCTCCAGGAAAGATCCTGTTTGGTCTTCCATTGATATCGATCTCGACCTTCGTGATTCCTGGATAGTCAAACGTCTCGCTGTTTCGTGTGCCGTGGGCATGTTGTGCCACGAAGAGGAGGAGCAGTCCAGTAAAGGACAACCTTGGAACGTCGACTTGCTGGGATATCAGAGTGTCGGACGCTTTGTTGATAGGTACGGTTTTGAAGTGAACAGCGTGCCTGAACAGGAAGACGGCGCCACTGACATATTCGTCTTTCGCTTGCTTGGCGATAATTTCACTCTCAACAACTTCGTACTCTAGCTGGATGATGCTTAGCTTGTATGTGCCTATCTTGGTAGTGTCTGATCCTACCACCACATCCGTAGCAGGTGATAGAGTCAACTCGAGCGAAATGGCGTTGCGAAGAGCGAAGGGATAAAGAGCTCCATGTTGCGTCAGGATGTCTACATCTAGTGGGATTCGGTATTTCGAACCATACACAGCTAGGAGCAAGTTTTCTCCAGTATCCGAAGTGCCTTTGTCACCAGCATTCGAGCGTAGCTTGTTCGTGTTCTCTGTTTGAATACCTTGTCCCACGCGCGCATCTCGCTCTATAGTTGGCAAATAGAGATCGGAATATGTCTGTAGAAGATCCGGTCGTTCAATGTCTTCTATTGTTTCAGCTCCTATTTTGAGAACTCTACGTGAGACCAGACAACGCCCGACATTAGCCACCACGCGATTGTTAGCATGTCCACCAGACAACGTAAGGTCAGCCAAGAGCGCGAGACTACCCGGAACGAGGACGATGTTTTCCCCTAGTATTGGTACTTTCACATAGAGAGTCTCTCCTGGATTGGCTTCCGAGGGAGTGAAGGTGATTCTATTTACGTTGTGTAGAGCTTTCAATCCCTGAGGCTCCCTGTGCGATTTTGCAGGAACTAACATCGACGGGATCATGTTGAATATTTAGACATACATAGTTATTGTTCAACATGGCTGAGAATGCAGACTTCGATCCTTTGACTGAGGAAGGTCAAGCCGACATAGAAAATCTTTCTGCCAAAGAATGGAACGATCTTGGTCCAGGTAAGAATGAAGACCGAAGTACTTGGTGGGGTAGAGTTAAGGCCAGAATAGGAGAAAGATCCAAAAGCTTTCGGGATAAGCTTTGGAGTGGACAGCATAAATGGGGGTACAGTCCATATGAGTACCTCAAATTGGTGAATCTAGGTGATCCAGATGCAGTACCAAGCGGCAATACCGCGGAAACATCGTTCACTGAGGGGAAATATATATTAGATGAAAAATTCGATCAACTAGATGAGGCCTGGAAACGCATCTATGCCAAGTATCCAAATGTAGACACTATCAAGTTCACTACTACCTTGAATGCGTACGACGAGGTCGTGGTGCAACTGAGAAAAACTAATGCCAAATACCACAATCTGTACGACGCCAAAGGTAATATCAATAGGAAATTGCCTAAAACGATCACAGACGCTCTAGGACCTCCTGCAAAGGTGGTCGTTAGCGAAGGAGAAGCTGAGATCGACCAACTTAAGATAGAAAGAGCTAAGGAAATGAAAAACGTGAAATCGTCCAAGCAGTGGTCGACAGAACATACGGCAGCGAAGGAAGAAGTGGCGAAAATAGACGACCAAATACAGGAGATTGAGTCAAATATTGAAAGCATCGAAGAGCGTATGTCCATGCGAGACCGCGTGAAGGCCATCTTCAAAAAGTACGGTGTTGGAGTGCTTGGAATCGCGATTGCGACAGGCACCGTGATTGGCGTCGTGGCTTCCATGCTATCTAAGGGGCTTGCTAATGTTGCCAGTGGGGTCGGCAATGCGTTGAAAGGTCTAGGAAAGAAGCTAGGGCAGATTCTACCTGGAATGGTTGGGGCAATTGCTAGCTTTTTGTTTCGCACGGCTGGCGAGGTATTAGGATTCTTAGCGAAGAACATCTGGATGTTGATCATAGCTGTGGTGGTGATCGTAATAGAGCAATTTAAGTCAGCGAAATAGCATCCATGCGGCTCCATCTGCGGTGACGACCATCAGCCCCAAATTGATCTCGTGCTTTGTCACAACGGCATCGGTACTACGAGGTTGCGTTACTTGTGGGATAGGCTGCTTCACAGCAACGACATCTTGATGCGGTAGATCTTTCTTTCGTGAACTACCTTCCATACGTGGTGGTTTCTGGGGCTTTTCTTTATGGTTGATATGGTCATTTATTCCAAAATGGATGTTAGATGCGGATGCCCTTTGTAGTTCGTTGTTATAACCTGGTACGCTCTCATCGTTAATAATCATACGGCTGGGTATTAACAAACAGTCCTTAGCAACTGCCAGATCGAGACGAACGCGTGTTAGCTGCAAAGCGTTTTGATATCGTAAAAGGCTATCGATCTTCGTTTCCACAATGACCTCTTCCAACTTTACACCACAATCGGCCTGAACATTGAGGGATAAGGTCGTTGTCCCTACGATCGAATTGCGTAAAGAAGCCTGGGGTCCTAGAACGCAATATACGTAGACCATTGCAGATAAGTTGATTCTGGTTAGCCCGGCCTTTGTCAATCCGTGACTCGTTCGTAGAACGAACCAATTGTGTTGATTCTTTACCACATCGTTACGAAAGAACTGCAAGTGGTGTCGATCCTTTACCATATGGTTGCGAAAGAACTGCAATTTAAGGTCGTGGTTCGTATCGGAAAACTCGCCTGAGCCCGTTGGCCACTTTGCAGTGAATGTGGTGTCGCGTCCCCACGTATCTTCAGCATTCACCAGCTTTCCATTGTTGTATCTGTAGGCGTCCCCTAAGCCTCCATTAGCCCCTCGACGAAAGTTAAAATCGACTTTATCGACTTCAAACTCTATCCTAAGCCTGTCGTATACGACGGAACTCCATGGAACGTTGTTGTTCTTATCGAAAACCGAATCTCTAGGAAGTGGGGCGCCTAATTCGAAAAGTAATCGCCTGATCGTATAGTACACATGGAAGCGGTAAAAGCTCCTAACATTGTCAATGATTGGTGCATCATCTGAAAGATGGTCGTCGAACGACACTCCACACCCTGCTGTCGCGCACCAAAGGACAAAGCATAGCTGTTGTTGCCAATGCCTCATTGGTTGAGCATCGAACCATATCTGTGCTTGTTTTGCAGTGTAGAAAACTTGGTCCAGCTCTTGAAAGATATCTCGCGGCGTCATCGTGAAGGACTGATCCTTTGCTACGTAGATCTTGAGCTTTCGTAAGATAGGGACTATGTCTTTTGGGTCGTCCCCCCATGGAACGGCTGGAACTGGATACTTCGCTTTTGTCTTTCTGAAGGGAGATGGGAAACCTCCCTGCAATGCGTTATCGATGCGTTTTTGAATGGCAGCGGGTAGCTTGGAGACATCATCGCCGTAAACGACATAGCCAGAATCCCCATCTCGAAACCAAATACTCGTCGAATATTTGCCTGGACCATCTATGTCTGTAGAGGCATAAAACTGGTGAAAGGTCGCTTGTGGGTATTTTTTCTTGAACTTTGTCAACAAATCGGTATTCAGTTTGGCAATCCTGGCGTTTTCATCGACAAGGAGCGCTGTCTGCTCAGCTTTCGAAAGCCTTGGGCCACCCCTGGCAATCTCCGCCATGTCCTCAACGGATAGATCATCATCTTCGTCTGGTAAAACTAGAGGCATCGTAACTATTGAAGTTATTGCAAGTATGACATATAAAGTTTATGCCTTTAATATACGATGGTGATCTTAAATGTCCTCACCACCTCGGCTGACCATACGGTCTACTTCGATCGACCTATTCATATCAACAATATTTCGCTAGTTGAGGTCACTTTTGAGAACAGTTGGTGGAACCTAGAAACGGAGGCTACGTTCTCGTGGTCTACCCCCCAAAGCATAACACTACCATATACCGTTGCCGCGGGGCACCATGACTTTGCGAGCATACAGATCTACTTCAAGCCCGCAATTACTGCTGCAATCGTGCGATTCGTAGAAGTTCTACCGACAAAGGTTTGGACCCTAATCGTAAGGAGCCCAATTCTCCTTAGCAGAAATATCTGCACACTGTTAAATATCAATAAGGGTGGTACAGACGATGCGACAATTCCAGTTGGTAGTCATGAGATGACACTTCAAGATATCCACACAGCGTATGTCCACTGCGATGTGGTGAATTCCGATTTCTCACTTCTCGAGGGAAAGCGATCGCAAGTCCTAGCTAGCATTGAGATCCGAGGTGAGAGGTTTGCAAAGACAACGTATTCTGCGATGCTCCCACTACCTGTCCGAGCTCTAGGTACAACGCGAAACAGCCTTCGTCTGACGATTCGTGATGAGAAAAATAATATCGTGGATTTCCGTGGTCGACCTCTACGATACGTATTGAAGATTGAGTAAGTCATATGTATAATATGCGATGGCAAGCGATTCGATTCAAACAATTCCAACGGCGCCGATCTATCCCAATCTACGTTCCTCTGAAACTGATAGCTTTCGGCTACAAAAAGTATGTGACACACTTGCTGAACTCGACCGGCAGGCAAAGCACTACGAAGTAGTTCGTAAAAAGTATGCCCGAGCGCGTGGTATTGTTCACGGGGTTGCTGTGGCCACAGGTAGCTTGAGTGGTGCACTATCCGCTATGGCGTTGGGTTTGACGTTTACGGGGATCGGGATACCTGTGGGTATTTCATTAGGAAGCATTGGGTTCGTTTGTGCTGTCATTTCGGCCTCGATGTCTATCGCAAGTAAGAAACTTGGTATTCGCGTCTCAAAGCACGAAAAGACCGTTATGTTGGCAAAGGCTAAGGCCAATTCCGTGGAAATCAAAGTCTCAAAGGCTCTAGCCGATGGTAATGTTTCAGAAGCCGAGTTCGGAAGCGTTATTGATGAAAAATCGAAATACGAATCGCTCAAGCTCGAAATACGGCAAAAAAATAGGCAAGAAAGAGGGTCAAAAAACGTAAGTAGAGTATTTTATCATCAAAAATATCGTCTAGCACACATGGCCTCAAGGTTCTACGCTAGGTATATGATCGAAAAGGTGGAGCCGATCATATACCTGGGGTTCGAATCCTACGGGCCATGTGTGGTAGATCGGCTTGTGTGATGGAAAAAGCTCCACCACATCACACAAGTCGTAGCGCGTCTGTCATGTGGCAGAAGTAGGAATAATGTCAATCCTGGGTCGGGTGCATGGGTGAAGCTCAAGGGATCTTAAATGGGACCCACGGGTGCCGGTTGTGTCTCAACCAGTTAGGACAGGATCCAAATAACAGTAGAACGAATACAGTAGAATGAATACATTAGAACAAATACGGTAGAATGAATACAGTAGAACAAATACCGTCAAAGCCGGGCCCGGCAAATAAATAAAAACCTCTCTAGGAACGAAAAGATGGCAAAGGAAGGAAAAAGGTGAAAGGTTCCTAGAGAGGTTCTGGTGATACCAGTTTTGGTATTTGGTTTTTTTCACTATCGAATCTTTTTCTTCTCATTGTCTTAAACTAAATTCTTAAATGAGTATATATTGGCGGATGTCCTCGTCACGAATCAGCTGTTTTGGTTAAAACTCTCCCAAATTATTATCAATTAAACATAAACAGTACGAAGTCATATCACACGATGGTCGAGATAGTAACTTGCGTTTGGACACGAAGTGCGTGAGGAAACCTTCCAAAGTGTCAGAATATTGTGCTCAACACAACTATCAGATACAAAGAGGCGTAGTACGAAGGAAAGCGCCACCTAAGCCGAACGCAAAACTCACGAAGACAACGTGGGACAAGGCGTCGCCATCCTTAGTCAATAACGTACTTCGAGTCGAATTAGGAATGGACAGGAAACACCACCCGCACAAATCGGTGTCGATATACTATACATGTGCGGCTTTCTCTAATAGGGTATCGAAATGCAATAATGTTGGCAACGAATGGAAAACGACAGCATTTCAATCCTTACGATTCCAGTAGTATATGTGGAGTAAAAACTGATACCACTTTTTTGTGAATGTAGGGGAGGCCTGAGGTCCGAACGAAGGCCTCCACTACATTCACAAAAAAAGTGGTATCATTTTGACTCCACATATACTACTTAGTACGTCATTTTTTGGGAAAATGTGAGAGTCCTGAAATTTTGTGGTCTAGCTTGTGCAGATGAGAGCGCTGTACAGCTGTGTAGTGTAACAGGGGCTTTGGGAAAAGCATGTATTTACATGTATTATACTATACAATGTATGCTATAGGAACCTTGACATTTTCTACATGTAATAGCTTAATTGTTGTGAATATATACGGCGACTAAGGTTTTTTGTAAAGCCTTGACTGTGTAATTATAAAGCACTCAGTCATACACTTTATATATATCAGCCGCAACGCCAACTGTTTGTTACTTTCAAAATCTGAAAGTTGAAAAAAATCTGCAGCTTATATAACAGTTATACGTGATACATGTAGCTGTTTCAACTAGAAATGTGAAGTTTCAATCTGCACACTTGGTTACTCCCTTTACTTGATATTGCCGTGTTCCTTGCAGCCCATACGTTGGGTTTTGGAACACTACTGGAACCTCATCGTCTGTTGTACGAAACCCATGGTTCTCATGCATCTCATATCTTAAAATGAATAACAGCAAATCATCTTTGTTACTTTATAACCCATGCAGATACAAATTACTGATCGTTTAACCTGTTAAATTATGTCATACTCATTATGTTTCTTTTTGAATTGGTTATTGACAACTGATGTCAATAGAAACGCACTACTGCTGTGCGCTCAGTTTGAATATCAAAAGGGTTAGAGCCCGGGAAGGGGGTACTCCCATATATAGACTATACGGGGATGATCCGCTGGACAGGGTATGGTTTTTCGAGTTTCTGGTCTTAGACAAGGTATCCGTTTTCACATCGACAGATCTTGAACAGGGTATGGTATTTATCTAGTGCTTTATTTAGTCTAGTGTTTGATGAAGACTTATTTAGTTATCCCACTCATTATACAAGATTACAATAAACACTGACATCCAAGTATAAATGTTTTTTTTAGATAATTTTTTATTTGTCTTATAGAGGGATATAAAAAGAAAATCAAACACACTGAGCAGCCAATGGAATCATGTGTTATTAGGATGATCCCATAATTTATATTATTAAAGAAGCAATCCGTGTAAGAACTAGGCACAATTCTATTGTTCAGATGTAATTTGCTTTCCCCACAGTAGAAATTTCTGTTTTTCATACTGACAACATCAAGACATCAAACCTTATTAAATGTATTTTAAAACTACTTTCTTTTTGTGTTAAAACATCGTCCAATCAAAAGAGTCCAAATTAAAACAATAACCAAGAAAGACTTCAATTTTAAAATGTTCCCCACGTTGAAATTTCGTCATATTTAAAGTTATCTGATGAGAGTTTTCCCTATAGATGCAATTCAAATATGTTTTTAAAAACCGAGACGCACCTTTCTGCATTCCTTGCCATGGGGCTGACTGTTGCTTATTATGTTTTTTATCAGATAAACTAGGGGGTATCCTAAGAACACAATTTAATTGGCTGAAAATGTTGAGCTCATTGTGTTATATATATTTTTTATAAATGCACATGGAAGGAATACGAATTCCAAGACTACGGCAAAGCTGACACAGCGTAGGATTTTATATTGAATATTACAATATTTAGGCTGGCCAAACCAGCCTTCTTCAGGTAGTAGATGGACCATGCAAGTGCTAAATCAAATTTTATATTATTGTAAAACAAATATAAAATGGGTTTCCTACACTGTATGTCCAATAAAAGAAATGCACTTTTGAGATATTGAAAGGCTGCAGAATTAATGCACTCGTGTTCCACTTGTGCATCCAAAGCTTTTCAGGATCGAGCTTGAGCATGTAATATATATTTTATAGAAAGACTACTTAACATCCTCTGCGTATACTGTATTCGTTAAATAAACGGTGCCTGTTCATCTCCTACGAATCGAAAATTAAGTTGATATCATTTGAAAACCCTTTCCAAATGAGGAAGGGTGGTGTTTTCCGTTTGGCAATATCTCGTCTTGTTCCAGAGATATTCTGGTTTCTGTAATATGCAAATGAGATGAACTGTGACGTCATTTGATGGACACAGTCTGAAGATAAATCACAAAATGAAGAATATCTCTGCAAAAGTGGGTAAAAACAATTGAAACTTTGCACATGTATGGTACTAAGGAAAATACACATGCTAATTATGACGTTGCCATGGAAACACTCTTGACCCCAGGCCTTTCACCTTGAAGGTAAAATTACAATTCTTGTTTTTGTTATAGAAAATAAGTTGCTTTGAACCATTCACATACAATGCCTACACTGTTCCAAGTCGTCTGATGCGCCCACAACAGAAAATTGTGTTTAAAGTGCCTATGAAGCTTATTTTTTTATTTTAGATATCAATTCTAAATCAAGTGAATAGTAGAATGGTAAAATATATTTTGCTTTCAATAAAAAAAATTGAATGCTGTGCCGCTGAGTTAAAGAGGTTTTAATATCCAAAATGCTAATTACATGACGTCAAGGGAGGTATCTGCAATCATTTCTTAGTGGTTGTGAATGGACGTTTCTACTGATATAGGAAAATAAATTTCTATCATTTTACTTCAACCATGGGTATAACACTGATAATTAAAAAAGTGTGTTTAATTGTAACAACAAATTTTGTATAATAATTGCTGCCTCCCCTGACGTCATGTAATTAGCATTTTGGATATTAAAACCTCTTTAACTCAGCGGCACAGCATTCAAAGTAAGATATATTGTACCATTTTACTATTCATTTGATGTAGATTTTATATCTAAAATAAAAAAAATAGCTTCATAGGCACTTTAAAGGGATACCCGAGTGAAAAACACATTGGGGCTCAAAAGAATCTTCAACGTGTTCTTTGTTCAGAAAATGTATTAAAATTTGATCAAAGGTTTTTAGTATTAAGAACGAGCACCTCAAAGTTGGCCCCACGAAGACATGGGCGCCGCCATCTTTGTTTGCATTTACGGAAGTGACGTCACTTCGTCCCACCAGCGTTCTACTCTCTCACTTATTAGGTGTTTTTAGGATGATAAACGCCTTAACTGTACCTCACATACATTGTAGTTCTTATACTTATTCAGAAGTCACTCGAGTCTTTTAAGCCATGTTGTTTTGCTGTTATTAAATGGCAGTTACGAGACCTTGTTGTCCGTCTGATAATTTCTCGCCTTCCCAATGCTTTTCTTCCTCCTCCCAGTCTTCTGAACTTTTCTCATAATGTCGTCTTCATCATAATTCCGGTTTCTGTAAGAATTCCTCTGCAATCTCGATGAAAATATATCCACTTTAATTCCGAGCGTGTGAAAATCATACAAAGACAAGTAGCCGCGATACGCTGGTGGGACGAAGTGACGTCACTTCCGTAAATGCAAACAAAGATGGCGGCGCCCATGTCTTCGCGGGGCCAACTTTGAGGTGCTCGTTCTTAATACTAAAAACGTTTGATCAAATTTTAATACAGTTTCTGAACAAAGAACATGTTGAAGATTCTTTTGAGCCCCAATGTGTTTTTCACTCGGGTATCCCTTTAACATAGGAGCTGTTTGGGGCCAAGAGTGTGTCCATGGCACCGTCATAATTAGCACAGTGATGTGTATTTTCCTAAGTTTCAGTTTTCAGTTTATTCATCACACACTCTGCGTTACATTAAATCAAGAAGAAAGATACATTTAGAAATGGAAAGTGTAAATAGGTCATCATTTAAATAGAAAGGGAGCTAGGTAGAAAAGTGTGGCAAAGTGTAAGTTTGCCCACACGTGGACAAAGTCGCAGTTGTTTTAGCCACTATTTGCAGAGATATTCTCCATTTTGTAATTTGTGTCCAGGCTGTGTCCATCAAATGACGTCACAGTTCATATTATTTGCATATTGCAAAAACCTAAATATCTCTGGAACGAGCTGAGATATTGACAAACGGAAAACGCCACTATTCCTTAAAGGTGATGTTACACGAGACAATTTTTAACGACGATTTTTTTGTTGCGCGAAAAGTCAACATAGTGTAACATGGTGCTCTGGACGATTTTTAACGCAATCTTCGTTGCGGCAACATGTTGTAAGTTTTGAATTAGCCTCAAAAACCTCACTGCAACATTGTTGCCCGAATTTTGGAGTTGGATTTGCTTCGTGTAACACCCTCGTCGTTGACCTTTTGCGCAACATCGTCCCACTGCCTGTTCGCTACGTCCACGGAAACGAGGCTACGTCAACAAACAAAGACTCCACTCGTCCGCCATGTTTTTAAACGAGGATTTCGGAGTAGGAGCCTAGGTGCTAGCTAGATGTTGCGCTAAAAATCGTCCCGTGTAACATACCGTTGCCGCATCGATGTTGCACTAAAAGTTGTTTCGTGTAACATGCATTAAAAATCGTCGTTAAAAGTCGTTTCGTGTAACATCACCTTAATTCGAAAGGGTTTTCAAATGAGGTCAACTTAATTTTCGATTGGTAGGCACTTTAAGCTTTCTGTAGCAGCATGGAGTAAAATGAAAGCGCTACAGACTGCTAGAGAAGAATAACACACACAATGTAATGTGTCGATTGGTTTTATGGGCTTGAATTAACAATGTCGCAGTTGGGTGAGTACTGAGCAATATATGATACTGCACATGATAATTGTGAATTAATCTTTGATTGGATGTTAATTTTATTAAATGGGAATTTATAATTAGAATAACATCTACTAATATTAGTACACTGCTAACTACTTACTGGCTTTCGTGCGTTTCTCCTTCTGTACCTGTCCGGTCTATCAGAAAATGAAAAAACAGAAAGTACTCCATTTTACTTTTACGTTTTGATTTTAATTAAGATTCAGCATTTTAGTTTTATAAAGGTTTTCACCCCAACAGTAAGGCACTCTTTGCTATGTATATTTGAAAGCCTTTTGACTGACCGTTATGCACAACTTATTACAATTGATATTAAGTCATGTTCTCTTATCCTCACATTGTATCTTACTATATAATTGGTATCTCACCTTTTCAATGGATTAAAATGTATAAGCAAAGAGTTGTGCACAATTGCAGAGTACGACTGTTTGTGGCCTAACGTTTCAACTGCGCGATTTAAAAATAGCTTCCTTAACAATATTTGATACTTATTTTTAGATAAATTTAGTTCTATCATGATAATTACTTTTAAAAAGGTTCACTATTTTATCAATTTTTAACTAAAATAATAACTACTTATTAACCTCGCTTGTTTAGTCTATACTAAGAAATATCAGACCGCGGTTTTTCTGTACAGACCGAAAAACCAAGGTCTGATATTTCTCAGTACAGCCCGAACAAACGAGATTAATAAGGTGTTCATTATATGGCATTTTTTTGTATTTTTAGATATTTTGTTTCACTTCCACTCAACGGTTGATTTTACTTCCGGAAAGCGCGCGCGAACTCAATTTGACTATTTTTCGCTGGCCGATTTATCATGATAAGCCTGGAAGCTTTCGGTGCTTTTGTGGCCATGCACTTAGCTGTGTAACGAAATTCTCCAGAATCTCGCCTCTCGGCATCTAATAATCTCGAGATTGAGGTTTTACGGACCGAGTTTTGCGCACTTTTGTTCCAGCTCCCTGTTGAAAACCAGCATTCTTTGCCACTGTGGATAGCAACTTTCCGATCTGATTTTTGAAGTGGTTAAGATTTCATCTGTTACCGCTCAGTTGTGCTTGATGGCCTGTCCTGCATTTATTTCTACAGGACGGTGACTTATGATTGTTTTGTAGAAGCTGACAGGGCACAGGTGGTTGTTGGTCGCATACACCTTTAGCTGGAAGGCTCTCTGGTGGCCTTGTTCCTGTCCAGTTCTCGCCTTTGTCCCTCTTTCCGCTAACCAAACAAGCACTTCTCTGCTGTCTGGTGCTTTCTGTAATTCCACATCGCCCCAGCAAAGTTTACGACTTTCATCTCTTACTCGGAAGCCAAAATACATAAAAAGAAACCACCAAATAGTTCTTTGCAGGACTTCTGGACCTTTGTCCCCATTTTCTCTGGAGTTAAACAACTCATTTATCTTCCTCCTCGTCAGTGAGTGCGCGCGGGTGGCTTGTGGCTTGTTTCCTTTGCCGTTGTTTACTAGGGATTTGCGTTTGGCCGCGAGGACTTTCCTCGACTGCGTGAACAGTTTCCTTGTCTTTAAGCACATTTCCTGGATATTTGTTCTCTTCCAAGTGCCTCTGGATGCTCCGCTGGAAGCTGCTGAGGGTGTTCGGCTCGTACTCGGAGTCGTCTCTTTTACGAACATTTATAAATAACTTGCAAAACAATTTGTCAAGCGCCGGTGAAAGTAGGATCGCAATTTCCGTTTCACCTTTATCAATACTCTGTAGGTTATTCTGTAGTATGTTAAGGTCGGCGCGACCTTTTTTCTTTAACAGTGCTATTGGCTTTCTGGTTAGTTAAAAAGGCCTCTATTTCTTCTTGGCTGCTTTGAAGCCGTTCTCCCTCTACTCGTTGTTGTTGTTGACAAAAGGTTACAGTTTCCTCGCTTACTTCGCCAAGATAATAAAATTCACTTTCAGAATATACGATTCGTCTTCACTCATTTTAGAGCTCCTCTGTCGGCCTTGTGTTTCTTGTATTCGGTGTTGAATTATAAATGGGTAATATATGTTTTTCTTATTGCGAACGGGCGTTTTCTCGATGTATCACTTTCACTGAAAGTAGCTGGCGCCGGCGGGACATTATTTGCAGTCTTACATCAAGTACTATGTCGGTTCGAATACGCAAAAAGACGGACCGTGGTCCGAATACGCAAAGAGACGGACCGCGTGTCAACCAATCAGAATGTAGGAAATTGCAAAGCCATATAATAATAGCCTGCTTGCAGGCGGTGGAGGGTGCCTGTTTTTTCGCGCAGCAAACGGATCATAGAAGCGGCCGCCATATTGGCCGAGCGAGATTGAGACCTGGGATCGAATGACAAATGAGGGGAGAGGGTGTGGGGGAGAAGCAGAAAGGAAAGACCGCCTGCACGAAAACCCCTGGTTTCTGAATATCCGCCCACCACGCACATGACTTCCGTTAACTTGAAACCATTCTTAAATTGACCAATAGGAGTCGACGTGTGACAGCCTGCCAATTTTGATTTTGTTTATGAGGCGTGCAATCAAAACAAACTTCGCTCGCTATCAAATGCAATGCAAAATGTTGGTAAAATTGTCAATTGGTTTTCAGATACGGAAATTTTAATAAAACCAGCTATTTTGTTCAAAGTTCTCCATGGAAAGGACTGCGACAGTACCACTTTAGAATATAGGAAGAATACATATGTAGTCAGTTCGGTTTGAGCTTGTTGCGTTCGCCCCATCAGTCTCTCAAAGTCAAGGAGTTTGCAAATCCTCCGATTACATACCAACATTACAAAAAGCCATAGATAGAGAGCAGTCCAGCACCGCAGCAGCACAGTCTGGCGAACCAGGCTGCTTCCTTCCTTAAAAAAATTAAGCTCGCATAAAAAAAAGGTTCAGAGGACAAATACAGGATCGAAAAATTCTCTAAACTTCAAAGAAAACTCCGATGGAGACAATGTTTTCTCAGAACTCGATATTGAAGAACTCGTGGTCAAAACAACTACGAGTGCAAAGTACACAGGTAAATGTTGTGATCGTCAACCCTAACGAGAGTGTAGAAACGAGGAGCTCTTTCTCTGAGAAGTCGAAGTCCATCTAAGTGAATGTTTGCCGAAATAAATGGACGACCGTTGCATTTCTGAATATTTCCTAGTTCAACGGCCGTGAAGTCAATAGCCGGATTGCATCTCTGCAATTTGGTCGACAATAATACTTTTCAGTGGCGAATTAAATCACGGGTCGTTGTCGAGTTCTCTTTACCGTAAATATCATACTCTTTCCAAAGCCCTTCGAAAGCACAGCCAGATCTAGAACATATTTACCTAGAAGCCTACTGTAGGCTCTGTTTAGCTTCCTCCTGCTCTAGCCGCGGAGAAAGAAGCGAGCAGCTGTGTTCTCTCTAGAAAACCTCTGGAACCAGGATAAAGGCGAAGGAGATAACTTTGAAAACGGAGCAGGAGGAAGCTATATACAGAGCCTGCTTCTAAGTAAAGACCTTCTGGCGCTTTGGAAAGAGTGTGATATTTACGGTTTACGAACTTGCGACAAGAGAACTCGACAACAAACCTCTCGCAGTTCGCCGATCACCGCCTTCGCGGCCCTTTCTCCGGCCGTGGCTGTTCTCTATAGAAAACCTCTGGAACCAGGGTACGTACTTCACCTTAGTCTTCAAAAAAGACAAAGCTTTTTGTATCACTCGCCATATTTTATCAACTGCAAGCTCAGAACACTTATTCCAGTTACGCCGCTTCGCAGGCTACACTTATTCCTTTCAGTTCTTGCTTTCAACACTTGCCGCGATAAGCTTTGATTGACACCGTTTCAGCCAATCATATACCCCGTCCGCTGGTGGACGGGATCTAACTTTTGTACTCAGAAATCAGGGGTTTCCGTGCAGGCGGTCTTTCCTTTCTGCTTGTCCCCCACACCCTCCCCCCTCCATTTGTCATTCGATCCCAGGTCTCAATCACGCTCGGCCAATATGGCGGCCGCTTCGATGATCCGTTTGCTGCACGAAAAAACACCCTCCACCGCCTGCAAGCAAGCTATATAATAATTGTGTATATTTTCATGGTTGGGCTATGTTCTTACATTGTAGATGATTCATTTGATACATATATGATACATATAATATGTATGGCCTATCGAATGCAATAAATACATTATTATTATTATTATTATTACTAGTGGATACCGCTAACGATAATCCAAAATGTGTGTTGGACGCTAGCTAGGTCAAAGCGCGTTTTGGGTAGTGCCATGCAACTTGCATGGTAGTGATCCTGGGTGTATGGTGTTTTCCCACCTACTAAGGCTCAACTGGAATTTTGGAGCACTTCCCGTGGAAATAAGTGGCCTAAACATCAGCCGAGAAAGTTTCTCCTTGAAACGATCGTTATTTTAAATCGAAGTGCATGGAATGTCATCACAAGCTCGCGAACCGACCGCCTTCCGCAGTTCATGCCGCATGGCAGTTGTCGCGTCGAGTACAGAAACCATGGTTTTAACTCTGCCACATCACTCCATGCATTGTGATTTGAAGCTGCAACCTCATTCTAGCCACTTCTAATGGGGGAGGGTTCCATTATTAAGAGGAAATGCATAGGATTTTTCACCCCTCCCCCCTCAGTTTTGCAACGTTCGCATTTCTTACCCCAAATTTCTAGCAATATGTTGTGTTCGTCGTGTTTACTAACAAAAGCATTATTTTGAAGCTGCAACTTCATTCTAGCCACTTCTAATGGGGGAGGGTTCCATTATTAAGAGGAAATGCATAGGATTTTTCACCCCTCCCCCCTCAGTTTTGCATGGTTCGCATATCTTACGCCAAATTTCCAAGCAATATGTTGTGTTCGTCGTGTTTACCACCCAAACTAAGATTTTAACGCTGCAACGTTATTTAATCCAGTTCTGGACTCGGAAATAGCAAATGAAACTGTCCCAGCATGCTTTGCGGCCAAAACGGAAAGGGCGATGGATTTTTACGGGTAGAAAAGAACATCGTCGAGACATGGGGTTTTCCCCAAAATGTTACCCATGGAAAACTGCAGGGGGTCTTCTTCATTTGGTTGACAATAAAGTTCAGGGGGGGAAATGACAGGCAAAACAAAATTTCAAAACGGCTTAACCCCCCCCTGAACTTTATTTGCGCGAGCGTTACATAAAAAAAATTATCTCGCTGTACGAAATTACATCAGGTAGGCTTGCTTTTATTTCCCCTAGCTATGCGCAAGATACCAAACATTAAACCATGAATTACAAATATTCCCTACCCCACCCCCTTGGAAATGGTATACAAATTTGTTTTGGCAACATTTCTCGGGAATGTCATTCATGACAAAACTGATCGGTTTCTAAATGTTCAAGTTCAATACCGAAAGACAGAATTAACGTTAAACAGCTGCCCAGGTCCCGCTCGGCCAAGCAAAAAGCGAGGAAAACCGCCTTAACCCCCCCTGAACTTCATTTGCGCGAGTAATACATCAACATTTTGTTCTAGTTGGACGAAACTACATAGGATAGGCTAGTTTTTACGTCTATAACTATTCGCTACATACCAAACATTAATTAATTAATTAATTATTTAATGATTGTATTATTTCTATGTTTATCGTAAGGAATTATTATTATTGTTATTAGATACGTGTACATTATATAGCTATATACATGTACCATCACAATGATTATCCTGCCAGTCAGCTGTGTTTACTTACCACTGCTATTGTCAGCGATAACGTTACGCTTCCTAATGAAGTAAATAACAAGCACAAGTACGATAATTAAAACTGTTCCTCCAATGAAACTTCCCAGTCCTGTTGCTAGTATGTCCTTTTTCTGGAAGCGGTACATATGCTGGCCCACTGTTCCTATAGAAAAGAAATAATTTGTTTTTGCTATTTTTGGGTATTCCTTCCATGTAATTATATCATACCAGTAATTTGTTTTTAGTCCTTACCTCCATAATTTAGTTGTAGCTTTCCTGTCGGACCACTGCCCAGAATATTCATTGGAATACAGAAGTATTCCCCATCATTCTTTGATTGGTACCTTGCGATTGAGTATCTCCCATTTGTTGAGCTCTGTAGAAGTTCTTTACCATGATAGAAGGCGTACGTTGGTGGTGGATTGCCTTGAGCTGTACACGTGATAAGAAGTGGCTTGCCCAATCTATTATTCTGACTTTCTTCAATCCGTGTTCTTGTTGGTCTGACTGGTTATGAAATAAAGAACATAATGTGATCATGATTAATTTAATATACTGTTTACTCACTAGATGAATTATGTTGATATACAGCCTATAAAATACTAATAAATAAAAGTCCTTAAAAGCATTGTTATTATCACTTCATATATATTATAAAACAAATAAGGCAACAACAACAACGACAACACATTTATTCGATTCAGCGCAGCGAACGAGTGAGATATCGAGTTGAACACGAGAAGATAAATTCCATATCTCCAAGCGTCCATGTATGATTTTATTTATTTTATAAACAATACTTGGACCTGGGCCCGGTTGTTCGAAGTAAGGGTAAGCGCGTGACGTGGACATCGCTGATTGGCTGAAAGGCGATATCCACACACGTAAAATTATCGTATTTTTACGTGTTCAGATACGATGTTTCTCAGTGCTGGAAATCCTTGTAAAACACTTGTTTAAAGAATAAATAACTTTCGGAGATATATTTTGGGTAAGGGCAATTAGAAAACATGTTTTGGAGAGCATCCCATAATTGTAAGTCTTTGTTTTAGCATTATTTCACATAAAGGTACTTACAGTATATGTGTATATTTGTATGAATGTAAAGGGACTACGTTATTGGGATTTAATATATATATATATATATTATTGATATACAATCCAGCACACGAAAAATATGGCGGTGGTACGGTTGACCACACTCCCTTGCGAACCTAACACAGTCAAAATAACACATAGATATCCTCTATTTCTCTTCGATGACAGTGTATTGGAAACATCACTTGTACTGGCTTGTTTTTAAAGATTTAAAACCTGTCATCTGCGGAATTTTATTGCGAATTAAAAATTTTGCGCGCACAAGAATTGTGGGAAAAAGTACAAGCTGCCAGATGGATTCGCTAATCTTTAGTAATGTTCATACCACTCGACTCATCACGTTTTCCAGTAGTCAATACTTTAGCAGTACCTACATTTAAAAGCTTAAAAACTCTCAATAAAGTTAAAGAATGGCTGATTCACTTACATTGGACGTTTAGCTGTAATGTGCTTGGGCTGGAGAAGAAGCTGCTTCTTAACGTACATCTGTAGAGAGCACCATCTCGTTGCTGGACGCTGTTGACGAGTAAGGAATTCCCTCTCATCTCAAACGATCTGCCAGTCTTGTGTAGAATCTTTGAGTTGAATAAGAGTATGATATAGATGTGATGTTAGACATCTCTGGTTGCACTTATCTCGTGTGGCTTTGCGTGAGTATATATATGCAATAGGTTGCTATTATTGCACTTTTAAGTCACCAATATTGCGAATCATCAGCAAAAGCTCATGTATTGGAGAGAAGATGAGCCTGTTACTCACTCAATCACTCATAATTAACTGTTGGGATGGGCGAGTGAAGTAACCGCCAACAGGCTGGCATGATTGCAGCGACATATCGAAGCAAACTATATCATTTTAAACAATATGTGTCATGTAATGCCAGGAGCCAATTAGGGTCCTGGTAATACCCATTACTCACTCAATCACTCATAATTAACTGTTGGGATGGGTGAGCGAAGTAATCACCAACAGGCTGGCATGATTGCAGCGACATGTCGAAGCAAAATATATCACTTTAATATAATATGTATCATATAATGCCAGGAGCCAATTAGGGTCCTGGTAACGCCCATTAGCCACGTTTTTTTTCCCTGTTAGTTAGTTCACTAATTTCCTTAATTGTTCTATCTAATAATTCTGTCGAAAATGTTTAACATGCAGAAACATTATTTTCAGCTTCAAGAGTGGTGAAATACACTGCATACATATGAGTTAATATTTACCGGTTGGGAGGTCCGTATAAGGAACAACTGTGCCCGAGGTCTTGAAATCTACTGACCGAGGTCACGTTACTGACATTCTAATATATGTGTTATTTACCAACCGAGAGGTCCGTATCAGTAGAGTGTGCCCGAGGTCTTGAAATCTACTGACCGAGGTCACAGGCCGAGGTCAGTACTCTCAAGACCGAGGGCATAGTTTCTTTCCTATACGGACTGACCCTAAGTAAATAAGGTAGTTTTTTTCTCAATTCACTTTCGACTTGAGAGACGAATTATTGAACAAACACTAACGAATCGAAAGCATGCGCACTGGCATCCACAGCCGCTTCGGAACCAATCAGATGGCAGGAAATCGTAGGTTTATACCACCCGCCTGCGCGCGATAAAAAGATGTTATTTTAACCCATGCCACTAGTTGTTTACTAATTAATGCGAAATGTATAGTAATGTAACCAGTAATAATAATTACCAGTAAATTAATTATAATAATTACCAGACCTTCACGCCGTAATCAGTTGAATTCAAACCAAGTATCTCCCATTGGTTGCTGTGAGGCTGAATCTCACGTGACCATGTTAACAGGAAGAATGTTCTAGTTTGAACATATTCGTCATAGGTAACTTCAAAGTCGCACGGTAGACGGGCAGTAGAATCAACAGGCGTGTTAATGACCTCACTTTCCTGCTGTAATCGTGACCACCGAAAAGCACCTGGTGATAATTAGTTTACCAAAAGAACAAATACAAATACATCTTTTAAAAGGAATCTCCACTGAAAAAGAATGTTTGCTCTAAAATGCTTCTTATGGATACCTAAATCTATTGCCATGTACATGTTAGTCTCTAGATGTCAGCTATGGAGTGATTTTTCTGTCCATAAAACTCATTTGAATTTCCCAGACGCCGCCATCTTGGCTCTAATGACGTACCCTATTGCTACACAACAAACGAGATATTGTTTTCTTACAATAGTGGCAACCGTGTGACGTCATCAGATCCAACATGGCGGAGCCCGGGAAATTTTGGGAAATTTCTCCAATAAGTTTTAAGGAGAAGCATCTAGTGTAGAATTTACGGAAACAAACGCACAGCATTAGATTTCAGTATCCATAACAAACATTCGAGAGAAAACATTGTTTTTCAGTTCCCCTTATGAGAGAACAGTATTGGGCACTTTGTACGAGTTAACCTATCAGAAGGAGTAATACAAGAAAAGCGGCAGTTTTAAATGCTTAGTTTTGAAGATATTTTAATCGCGTTCACTGTTACCTGCACTGTATCCCAAAACGACTACTCTGGTGTACATTTCTCGCAAACGCTGGTCAGTGAATTTTAAAGACAATGTATGAGATTTTAACTCGAGTCTACCTAGTGACGTCATCATCTAGTGAAAGTTGTTCAATGTGGCATGGACCGCATTCGTACATGGCCGCCTCCTAATTTGCATAATCAGGAGGCAATGGCTCTTAGCAAGATGGAAAGATAAATCTGTAGATGGAAACTAATTTTACGACATGAAAGATCGCATTAAAACTAATAACTACTCAAGTATGTTAAGGCCTGGCTAACTTAACGGAAAGTATATTTACCGTAAATATACTTTTCTAATAGGAACAGCAGTTTAAACAAAATCTAATCACAACATAATATTAATATCCACTTCCTTAAATTTCTGAATAGGATTATTGTCGTATCACGTAATCGATGACGTCATAATTCGACAAAGTGAAATGCGGTTGCGACGATAACGTATGTATAGAAAGTAACCCTCTTCTAATAGTGTTTTAGTCCACGCTTAGAAAACATGACTATCGCGTGAAGATAAAAAAATATTAAGGGTACAAAAAAGTCACGTGACCTATTTAGCATGTTTTCGCCCTAAGGACGGTGCCTACTAATGTCAGCGCGCACACCATTCTGCGCATCTTTCGTCCGGTGGGTCAGGCTTCACGGTCATCCCGCGATGCAGGTTATTTGCAGAACTATTTTGCACGTCGTGCTAATTGTGTAATTTGACAGACAGAAAGATGAAGGATGTTAACATAGGAGGTCGCAAGATACGTTTGAGAAATGGACGATTTGCCGGTAAATCTTTAAATTCAACTACACGGCCGCGAAAGACAATTTTCAGCCGAAATGGTATTAAAAGAGCCGACCATCTATAACGTGATGATTTATCGTGGGGAGATGGTCGAAGAATTGTACATTTAGGAGATTTACCCAACCAATTGAATGAAGGTTGTTTGGACTGCCATAAATCGCTGATGTTAGCCTGCGTTGCGGCTCTGGAGTATCGGAGCGCAGCGAGCGGAGATTAAGGGAATTGGGGCGAGGACAAAAAGAGAGGGGGAGAGGGTGGGGAGGAGAGGAAGAGAGAGCCTGCCGGCAACCCATGGTTATTTTGATATCCACCCACTAATTAAAATGCATGAAATTAGAAAGTCATTCGACCGATTCATCCAATCATCATGCGGTGGAAGTGAAAACCATGTTTAATATCTGTCAAACTCACGCGTGGAATATCAAGGGCTCTCAACTCGAGCCTAAAATTCTAAACAAAAATATACGAACTTGGAGAATGTCAGCTGAAACTCCGAAAAAACATGTGAAGACAGGGCCCAAACCCAAACCTGTAAATGTCAACGACTTTTGCAGGATATGTAATGTATGTTTTAAGCTAGCGTATTTCCACGGCGAGAATCTGTTCAAGACTTCAAAAAGAAAAGAGAGCCGAAGCTTTAAATAATTCTAGCTGGTGCCTGCAAAAGTATTGGTCTTCATATTCCGAAATCTGCTGCTCTATCAGAGCGAGTCTGTCGTTCCTGAGGAAGGAAGATTCGAAATGCAGTAGAGAACTACACCTATGTTCGTGAAGGTTTGCAGGATAAAGATAACTAAGATAAAGAGAACTCGTTGCCGCTGACTATAAAGTCGCCACCAAATCAGTAAAGAACACTGCCGACACAATAACATCGGAACGAAGTTCTGCCAAAAGAAGCGCTAAAAACCATCCACGCAGCGGAACGAAATTATCAAAGCAGCTCGTATTTTCGGAAGCACAAGCCTGTTCCTCGAACACACCGGCCATGTTTCAACCGTGTGCGTTTCGTCGAGCAAGACGCTTGTGGAATTCCGATACAGGATTCTTCAGCTCATCGCGAAATTCGATCTCATTACAAAAGTTCTGTAATTCTTTCTTTAAATTCATCGCTGAAGGAATTATCGGTATGTTTGTCGCCATATAATTGGTTTCTGCTCTTATCGCATGCCAATGATTTATGTCAATCACGCATTTTAGCCAATAGCAATACGCGGCCTCCTGAGGCCAAGAGTTATCAAAATAACCATGGGTTGCCGGCAGGCTCTCTCTTCCTCTCCTCCCCACCCCCTCCCCCCTCACTTTTTGTCCTCGCCCCAATCCCAGAGCCGCAACGCAGGCTACGCTGATGTCTTTTCGCCCGGCGCCTTTCAATGATTTCATCAGTTTTGCCGGTGAAGAATCCAAACCAGTGGTGACTCGGCAGCAAATAATGTGTGAATACGGTCAAATAAGCTTTGTGAAAATGGGTAAACCTCATGCAGATCCAAAGAATAAGGAAGGACTGTACAGGGTTTGAGCACAAAGGAAACAGCAACAGGTTTGATTTTAAATGAAGAAAGTCGAAAGACTTCCAAATTTAGATTAATTTCCGCGCACGTTCGGGGACTGGGACGAGAATGAAACGTGACGTCATCAACATAACTCGTCTCTTCGCGGGTATAAAGCGTTGGCATATTTGCAAAATAATTGAATAGATAACTAAGAAAGACGATAATATCGCGATATACTTTTCGGAGAGCTTTATGGCCGCATCGAGCGTGTTCTGGTGATGACGTCAAACTATACTGTAGACCTAGTGCCAATTTTGTAAAGCGCTGTCGCGCGCTTGATTTCGGTCCAGAGGTAACCCAAGACACGTGTTATAGGGAGCAACTTTGTACGGCCAATACACCACGACAAATATATAGATCAAATCAACTTTTTATTCCGGAATCCTTTGGCTTTGGCCTCTAGTCTTTTCGTAAGAAATATAATTAGCCAGGGCTTATATGCACTTTAAGTTGGGTTGAACAATGTTTGGTCAAATCAGTGAATTCGTATGGAGAACGAACGATATAATGCGTCAGTCAGTCAAGTCAGTCAGTCGCCTTTCGCAATGGAAAATAACGAGAAATGTAACCTGGGGACATTTCATAATGTCATCGTGATAGTGTCAAGTTTTTTTTCTCGCTTGTCTAATATAATAATGATAGTAATATATAATTTAACAAGAGCCCATCTGGGCTTTCACTCGGGCCACATGAGATTGAAGATGAAATTACACTTTCATTTGAAATCCTCTAGTAATAACCGAAGGGAAGAATTATTAGCTGCATTTAGCAGTCTTTAGGAGTGGCTGGTAGCGCGGTGACATTCATTCTCTGCTCCCCTAGTATATATATATATGTAATTTAATATTTTTGTTTTTCTCGTGTATGTAAATTAAAGAAGTTGACCTCTACTTTAATATTCATGTTCATGTTACGCACGCTTATAGCAGAGCGCGGTAATTACGTCACAAGTCTAGACCCCCCGCCAAGACTCAGACAAACAAACCGCTTTTCTTGTATCAACTTACAAGAATTGACTAGCACTTCAGTTCGTCCTCTGTCTATTCTACCAGAAATGACTGCTTTCCTGGACCATATTTTGAAAGGGAACCTGATGATTATACTGTCGAACAGCTTAAACTTTGGCTGAAATACAGAGGATTGAAACAAAGCGACAAACGTTGATCTTGTCAAGCGAGTTTTGCATCTTCGCTGGCAAACCGAGACATGCTTACTATATAGACTGTCAAGTCCTATTTACACTGTATCCCAAATTCATCTTTTCCCATGCAATATCGTTGTAAGACTTCACCTAAACATTGAAAAGTTACAAAGGTCAGGTTTTCCTGTATTAAGGCAAAAACAAAAGAATGTAGCCGCATGCCGAGTGCAATCATCTTCTTCAATAAAACTCATCGGAGACCAAAGCTGTTATGGCTGGAAGAGCATATACATTAAAACTATGAACTAATAGCATCCTAAAATTCGGCAATCTTGCTTATGTTGGTGTGCTCTTTCAAACCATTATGTTATTGTTTGCATTTATCGAGTTTTCAAATTTAATACCTACAGCTCCGAAAGAAATTAACTTCATTTGTGCTCAGAAAATAAATCAAAGCATTGTAGATGTAGGCTTTGCTTCCAAAATTTATTTAGAATCCACTGATAAATTCAAGTAAACTTAATGGTTGAACAGTAGTTCCTTCTCATTGTTTACTGGTGGATACATAGTCAGGGTTTCAGTAATTTATAGCCACTTACGTTTCATTGCCAGACCTAGTCTCGTTGTTCTGTGCTTTTAAGGTCTCTTGTACAAACATTTATCCAATGCTGACATTTCTCACTGAATTTGCTGTAAAGGTTTTGGAACAGAAAAGCTCCTCCTGTGAGTGATCAAAAAGCCGAGAAAAGATGATAAACCTGATCTACTAGCGGTGTACTGAACGATGCTTCATTCTCCGAGACATATCTCTTTGAGCGCCGGATTCACTCTTACATCTCCCCCAGCAACAATGCTTGGTATAGTCACCATTACTGATATGACTAGGAATCTTACTGAAGCAGCTGAAGGCATTGATTCTTTTTTTTATCGAAAAAAATACGAATTCGGTCCTAATTTAGTCTGCTGTTCTGCAGGTTCAGAGTACTAATAGATGAGTGTCTCAAATTTATGTTTATATTTGTCCCATATTATAAGTTGTATCCTGTCCACCTATGATGGAGCTATCACTGTATTTCTCTACTGTTCTTTCTACCCTGCGGCCCTTTGATCGCGTCCATATCGGTATTTGTTGGACTAAAGATTATTAACTGAAATGCCCGTTTTGTTTATATCTCTATTTAAAAGCTTTTACCCTCCTTCCCAAAACTGCAGTCTGCTCATTATATTACAGAACTATAAAGGGAACTGTTGGAAGCCTTTAATTTCTCGAACCAAAATCTCGGCCGTGAGAGGAGTCTTGTTTACCGTGAGAGTTGAATAACTGCTTCGGTCATCATATTCTGTGCCGAGTGAGTGTTTATTACCTACGAAACGTACCTCCAACAAGAGCGCCAGTTGAAATATCCTGAGCCTGTTGGGAGTGTTGGAAGGCTTTCGCACGAGTGAACTTAAATAAAACATTAAACTGCTTACATTTGAGAGATGGGACTCCAAATTTGAGAGACAATTCCACGCGCCGTCGTCCACCATCTTGATTTACTGTATTTAATTATGTAAATACATTAACCTGGCGATTGTTGCGTGACCAGCACAGTGCAATCTGATTGGTTTGAATTTGACCTTTAACGCATGCGCAGAACCCGTGCGACATGAAATTAAAAAAACAAGAGCCCATCTGGGCTTTCACTCGGGCCACATTAGATTGAAGATGAAATACACTTTCATTTGAAATCCTCTTAATCCTCTAATATTAACCAAAGGGAAGAATTATTAGCTGAATTTAGCAGTCTTTAGGAGTGGCCGGTAGCGCGGTGACTTTCATTCTCTGCTCCCCTAGTTTATATGTAATTTAATAGTTTTCTTTTTCTCGTATTTTGACCTTTTAATTTAAACACTACTTATTCGTTTAACACACTGCATTTGAGCAGGCATATATTCATTGTTTTGAACCCGAAAATTAACCGTACTACCGTACTTCATGGTCCCTTTCTTTAGTAGTGGGTTGTCGGTCAGGTGATTGTAAACTCTCGTCATTTAGCACAGAACATGTATTCTGATGAATAGGGATCGGGTTGTCATGTAAGAAATATGGCTCTTGAACAAACTGATAAGCTTCAGTAGGTTGGGTAGTCTCGGAACATTGTCTTCTTTTTTGTATTCTTGATAAAAAAATTTAAGTTTGAAAGTCGGATCCTAGCTTTATTATATCCGCTTTCAACTCGCCATTTTCAACTTCTAGGTCAACAAGAGCCCATCTGGGCTTTCACTCGGGCCACATGAGATTGAAGATGTAATACACTTTCATTTGAAATCCTCTTAGTAATAACCAAAGGGAAGAATTATTAGCTGAATTTAGCAGTCTTTAGTGGCCGGTAGCGCCGTGACTTTCATTCTCTGCTCCCCTAGTATATATGTAATTTAATAGTTTTGTTTTTCTCGTATGTTGACCTTTTAATTTAAACACTACTTATTCGTTTAACACACTGCATTTGAGCAGGCATATATTCATTGTTTTGAACCCGAGAATTAACCGTACTACCGTACTTCATGGTCCCTTTCTTTAGTAGTGGGTTGTCGGTCAGGTGATTGTAAACTCTCGTCATTTAGCGGCTTGGTATATAACGTGTTACAAGATACAATGATACGGAGATACCAAGATACAGTGATACAGTGATACAGTGATACGGTGATACGGTGATACGGTGATACGGTGATACGGTGATACGGTGATACGGTGATACGGTGATACGGTGATACGGTGATACGAATATCTCAAATTTCCTTTAAAATTAAAAAAATGGGGGGGGGGGGGAATACTTTCCCACAGAAATGTAGTTTTGGCTAGCCTGAATTTCAGCCGTCTCGTTCCTCCGAACCGGAGGAGACGGCTGAAATTCAAGCTAAGTTTTGGCAGCAATTTTTCACATACCAAAAAGGAAGTTTTTAACGGGAAGTAAGGTTCTGTTTGATTGATGTGCTCACTCGCCCGTAACGAAAGCTAGCATAAATTTATTTCATGTTTATCGAGAAACGTTTCTCCACAGGCAGCCCAAGCTCAAGTTACGAAAATATAAGGGTTTGTATGGGAGCGTAGCGAACTCCGTTTACTAGCCAGAAATACTGTAAAATATTTGAATAAAACGACTTACCTTGCCACTGTGATGTCTTCTGTCGTGTTTCACTCCTTGTTGGGTGGTTTTAAGCTGATTTCAGCCGGTTTTTATTTTTTCGGAGCCCCTAAATCCTTATTTTTCGTAACTTGAGCTTGGGCTGCCTGTGGTTTCTCCAGCCCCGATCCAAGGGTTGGACTAAATGCTCCAGCAGGGCTAAGCTCCAGCAGGATGCCCTTAGCTTGGAAAGAAGCAAAACAAGGCCAAACGAGCCTCGCAAAATCCGACAAGTTCAGACAGAGTGCCGAGTGGTCCACATCTGAACGTAAAGAATAATTGATAGGAACCAGCCGAGAGAAGATTTGTTTCCAAGAAAGCTTAGATGGAAACATATTAAAACTCTGAATCGCTTGAAACCAACACCACGATCTCGCTATTTGCCGTGCTGTTTCAGGACCTTTCAGACTCCTGCAAATCGCTGTCACTGGCATTTAAGGCCTTTGATTTATGTGCCCTTCCTTTGTCATTTATAGGTGTTCGCTTTGGCTTTTTTCCCTCAATGACCTTTCGTCTTTTCCATTTTCCAAGTCATAAGAAAACTAGAACGTACCGGCTATCAAATATTCTCGATGCGGCGCGTAGCTTTGATCGGAAATCAACATTGCATTTTCGGGCTATTTTCTACGCTTTCGATTTTCAACCAAAATAGAGTTTTTAAAAAGCTCTAACTCAAGAACAATTGATTCGATTTGTCTGATTTTTTTTACACAATGTTTATATATTTTAAACAATGATATAGAGACGAGTTCACCTTAGCGACGCAAGCTAATTATGACACAGGGTCTGTGTATTTTGGTTGCGCTTATGTCTCTTGTGTGAACTAGGGCTTGGTATATAACTTGCAGCCATGGCGTGACGCTAATTTAACGGTATTATCTTTCAGCATGACTGCTTTGTCTGACTATTTTGTTATTTAATTTTAACTTTTGAACGTTACGCATTTAACATTGAACCAATTTATTGCCCTTGTTGAAGAAAGGTTTTTGCAACACAAATACGAAATTAACGCTGAAAGCTTTATTCTCATTGGCAACTAGATTTAGGGACCGACCATTTGAAAATTGATGGAGAGGGGCCCAGTTTTTTTTGCTCGAAATTTTTTTACGACTTCTCAGTTGCTGCAAGAATTTTTTCTGGCATCAGAACCTTGCACGATTCTTTTAAAGTTTCGCCTTTGCTTGATTTTTTTGGGGGTGATATTGCAATTGGCTATCGATTTGGTTATCATGCTTTCGGTTTAAAGGCGAAAACATAAATCCGACTAGATATAAGGGTAGATATGCGGGAAACACCGTCAAGAGCTCTCTTTTTAGAATTTCCCAATTCCCCAACAAATTATTGTTTTGCAGTAGAGATATCAATTGACATTGTGTAAAAAAATTCAGACAAATCGAATCAATTGTTCTTGAGTTAGAGCTTTTTAAAAACTCTATTTTGGTTGAAAATCGAAAGCGTAGAAAATAGCCCGAAAATGCAATGTTGATTTCCGATCAAAGCTACGCGCCGCATCGAGAATATTTGATAGCCGGTACGTTCTAGTTTTCTTATGACTTGGAAAATGGAAAAGACGAAAGGTCCTTGAGGGAAAAAAGCCAAAGCGAACACCTATAAATGACAAAGGAAGGGCACATAAATCAAAGGCCTTAAATGCCAGTGACAGCGATTTGCAGGAGTCTGAAAGGTCCTGAAACAGCACGGCAAATAGCGAGATCGTGGTGTTGGTTTCAAGCGATTCAGAGTTTTAATATGTTTCCATCTAAGCTTTCTTGGAAACAAATCTTCTCTCGGCTGGTTCCTATCAATTATTCTTTATGTTCAGATGTGGACCACTCGGCACTCTGTCTGAACTTGTCGGGTTTTGCAAGGCTCGTTTGGCCTTGTTTTGCTTCTTTCCAAGCTAAGGGCATCCTGCTGGAGCTTAGACCTGCTGGAGCATTTAGTCCAACCCTTGGATCGGTGCTGGAGAAACCACAGGCAGCCCAAGCTCAAGTTACGAAAAATAAGGATTTAGGGGCTCCGAAAAAAAACAACCGGCTGAAATCAGCTTAAAACCACCGAACAAGGAGTGAAACACGACAGAAGACATCACAGTGGCAAGGTAAGTCGTTTTATTCAAATATTTTACAGTATTTCTGGCTAGTAAACGGAGTTCGCTACGCTCCCATACAAACCCTTATATTTTCGTAACTTGAGCTTGGGCTGCCTGTGGAGAAACGTTTCTCGATAAACATGAAATAAATTTATGCTAGCTTTCGTTACGGGCGAGTGAGCACATCAATCAAACAGAACCTTACTTCCGGTTAAAAACTTCCTTTTTGGTATGTGAAAAATTGCTGCCAAAACTTAGCTTGAATTTCAGCCGTCTCCTCCGGTTCGGAGGAACGAGACGGCTGAAATTCAGGCTAGCCAAAACTACATTTCTGTGGGAAAGTATCCCCCCCCCCATTTTTTTAATTTTAAAGGAAATTTGAGATATTCGTATCACTGTATCACCGTATCACCGTATCACTGTATCACTGTATCACTGTATCACTGTATCACCGTATCACCGTATCACCGTATCGCCGTATCACCGTATCACCGTATCACCGTATCACTGTATCACTGTATCACCGTATCACTGTATCACTGTATCACTGTATCTTGGTATCTCCGTATCATTGTATATTGTAACACGTTATATACCAAGCCTCATTTAGCACAGACAATGTATTCTGATGAATAGGGATCGGCCGGGTTGTCATGTAAGAAAGATGGCTCTTGAACAAACTGATAAGCTTCAGTAGATTGGGTAGTCTCGGTACACTGGATACCTTGGTCTTTCATTGTCTTCTTTTTTGTATTCTTGATTTTGTTTTTAAAGTTTGAAAGTCGGATCTCAGCTTTATTATATCCGCTTTCAACTCGCCATTTTCAACTTCTAGGTCAACGAGATGACAGCATTTTGATTTCGGTCTTGTATATATTATCTTGCTGCACTAATTTGTCTTCCAAATGACTGAGTTTGGTTTCTTATTGCGGGCTAACAAATATTTTTATCCTCGTGAAGAATTTCAAGAATTCCGTCTCTTCCGGTTTGATTTTGACTCATGTGTATGTTGCTTTTGGAGTTTCAAGGATATGTTGATCCAAAACTACAGGCTCTTGGGGTTTTTCATTGACTTGTGAACTTGCAGGCTCTGTAATTTGTTTTGTTTTCTTATAGTATAACATAAAGTGTCGAACATGTTCATGTTATCAAGCATGTCGCGCGTGACCTCCGTTTCTTCGTTCATTAAGTTCTCTACTTTCATCTGTAATCTGGGAAACTCTATCTTTGCCCATGCCTTGGCACATAACTATTCCTGTTGTTAAGTAGACGTGGATGATTATAAGTAAAATGCTTCGACAGCTTGTACCGTTTCCGCTAGGTCAATATCCTCGCTGGAACGAAATAACTTGATCTCAATACTCTCTGATCCAACTTACGGTAAATTCAAATCTCTGACAGTTTTTAAGAGACTCATAATATTGGTCTTGAAGTGCCTTCACCCAAAATAAGATGTTATCCTCGGATGTTTTAAATGCAGCACAGCGAGTCGATGGCTTATAGATTCCAATATCTATTTCTTCGAATTTTAGCTTTCCGGATCCTGGCCCCTACACTGGCTTCAGGTCGTCGTACGTGTCGTATAATAAAATCACTGGCCATCTGGGTAAAAAACGCGGTCCTTCGGCTCCGACAATAGCGCCAGTTGAAATATCCTGAGCCTGTTGGAAGGCTTTCGCACGAGTGAAGTTAAATAAAACATTAAACTGGCTTACATTTGAGAGATGAGACTCCAAATTAGAGAGAAAGTTCCTCGCGGGTCCTCCGCCATCTTGCTTTACTGTATTAAATTATGTAAATAAATTAACCTGGCGATTGTTGCGTGATCAGCACAGTGCAATCTGATTGGTGTGAATTTGACCTTTAACACATGCGCAGAAGACTTGTTGCACAGAATAATAAAATAATAATAACAAGACGCCCGCTGGGCGTTTACTCGGGCTGTCACTTTTAGGTATGAGGCCAACTGTTTCTAAAATAAATTCTGCCAAAAAAGGACCACTTCGTGAAAATCATTAAAAATTAAAGGCACTTGCATGTACGAGATTGGTAGTTGAAATACAGTGTACTTTGTTGAAAGTAATCCCAACGAACACTCTTCTTCCCCGCCGAACCACAGACAATGATGGACTTCGGCCGCAAAGCTAAACAACACGAAACTCGTCCGCTTTGATTTTGTTTCAGTAGAGCCATTTCCTCCGTTTATCAGCTGTAACACAAGCTGCTGGGACGTTTAGGGTTTCGAGTCCTTCATCAGTGCAATTAGGGAAGAGATATAAACTACAATAAATACTTTCCGAGACAAACAGACTTGACTGTATACGCGGCGTGATGGCGATAATTTCACAAGTTCACTTGCGCTCGCGACGAGTTGAGCCATTTGAAAATTCAAGGACCCTGGAACTAACTGAGAAGGCGGCTGTATTTCAGGCTAGTTATCAAACTCAATGCAATGAGGGTTTCTTCAGTTTTCCCCATATTAACAGACATGTAACAGTATATTAATGTCTCTCAATCTAGTAGAAAGACTCTCTAAGCTGTGTAGTTGACCTGACAGTTCAGTTACCCATTGGCAGACGGTGGTATTGCCTAATTTTACGGCCGGGAATAGATTTCTGACAATGACTCATAGAAATCGATATCTCCTTGTCTCGCCTTGTCTGAGAGCTTTGACCTTTGTTATCTGAGCGCGCCTGACGAAATCTACCCTGAGATTATAATTCGATACCTTTTATATCTAAACGTGTTTAGAAACACTTAAGCTGAGATTGTATTTCGCTCCTGTGTAATCTGATTGGTTACTGGCGCCAAACAGCGACACAAAAAATAATAATAACAAGACGCCCGCTGGGCGTTTACTCGGGCTGTCACTTTTAGGTATGAGGCCAACTGTTTCTAAAATAAATTCTGCCAAAAAAGGACCACTTCGTGAAAATCATTAAAAATTAAAGGCACTTGTACGAGATTGGTAGTTGAAATACAGTGTACTTTGTTGAAAGTAATCCCAACGAACACTCTTCTTCCCCGCCGAACCACAGACAATGATGGACTTCGGCCGCAAAGCTAAACAACACGAAACTCGTCCGCTTTGATTTTGTTTCAGTAGAGCCATTTCCTCCGTTTATCAGCTGTAACACAAGCTGCTGGGACGTTTAGGGTTTCGAGTCCTTCATCAGTGCAATTAGGGAAGAGATATAAACTACAATAAATACTTTCCGAGACAAACAGACTTGACTGTATACGCGGCGTGATGGCGATAATTTCACAAGTTCACTTGCGCTCGCGACGAGTTGAGCCATTTGAAAATTCAAGGACCCTGGAACTAACTGAGAAGGCGGCTGTATTTCAGGCTAGTTATCAAACTCAATGCAATGAGGGTTTCTTCAGTTTTCCCCATATTAACAGACATGTAACAGTATATTAATGTCTCTCAATCTAGTAGAAAGACTCTCTAAGCTGTGTAGTTGACCTGACAGTTCAGTTACCCATTGGCAGACGGTGGTATTGCCTAATTTTACGGCCGGGAATAGATTTCTGACAATGACTCATAGAAATCGATATCTCCTTGTCTCGCCTTGTCTGAGAGCTTTGACCTTTGTTATCTGAGCGCGCCTGACGAAATCTACCCTGAGATTATAATTCGATACCTTTTATATCTAAACGTGTTTAGAAACACTTAAGCTGAGATTGTATTTCGCTCCTGTGTATCGCAAAGAAAGAGATCGATTGACGCGAACGCATAGCGCAATGTGTCACGTGACCAGTGCAACAATCTGATTGGTTGCCGAGGCAAATCAGCGACACAAAAAATAATAAACGGCTTGCATTTTAAGACTCGTGCCGGCCGAAGGCCTGGCCCGAGTAATAAACGGCTTGCATTTTCTGACTCGTGCCGGCCGAAGGCCTGGCCCGAGTAACAAGATGCCCGTTGGGCATTATACTCGGGCTTTCAGTTAGGGAGAAGGCAAAATTTTCTAAAACAATTCATGTAAAGAATTGATGACTTTGTGAAAACATTAAAAATGGCACTTGACATTAAATGCATGTGTTACGTTTCCAAACTTTAAGACAGGAAATCGTCAATACAATGTTCTAATAATTTTTGTACAGCAGAGAATTGTGTTATTAAACATGTAGTAGAAATAAAAAAATGGTGCCATTTGAAGAATTATTCTTAATGTCAAAAGAGCATAACGAATAAATACAACCTTAACTTGGGCCACTTTTAATTAATACATGGAGTTCTAGCATATTTTTGTGTCATACATGGTTTGTGCTAGGGGAGCAGGATAATTGATTCACTACTCATGCTTGTGATAATTTACATTGCAATCACATATGGGAGCTTCTAATTACAAAGTTTTACTGATAATTAAATTGAGGCTTCATGAGGGTTGTCACTGAAGGGACTGGTCAAAATTAGCATGGGGAGGAGGTTGAGATTTTTTTAATCCCACAAAATGGAGGGTCATAAATCATGGGAACTGAAAAAGGGGTGATAATAGGGGAGAAAGGGTCAAAAGATTTCATACTCATTGTCCAGGGAGGGTTACCGTATATACTGTTTAGACTTTTTGATTGCATTTTCAACCCCCCCCCCCCCCCCACCTTTGCATTTCCCCTGCAAATTTTTGACTAGTCCCTAATGTTTAATAAAATATTGTGTGCATTGATTTCATGCATGTACACCACTTGGGAAATAACATTAGAGTAACACTAACTAGTATACACAGAGAAGTGTGTGGCCCTCCTACCCTGTGAGCAGGTTTCTCATCTCTTTGCCTTTCCTCCAAGTAGCATGGAACCTCTCAAGACCTGTATGCTGATTGCACCCATAATACTATACTTCTATGGTTTTTGTACTGCACTTTCTAATGGGTTAGGGTGTTTTCTATTGCTGTGTAGGCCAATACTATCGCTTGTTTCGAGAAGTTCCACCTGGCCCCTTTCCTGCCGCCAAGAGGAAACGATTACATGCGCCACGGTATCTCGATTTCCATTGGCCGAGAAAAACGAGACGGTAAGCATTACAGATTCAATGTAGATTTCAGATTATCCATTTCCTATTGTTAACGGCAAGGGAAGGCGAAGTGGAGAAAATCAAATGCATTTCCTTCTTCGAGGGTATAAATCAAACCTTTCTTTAGGATAAATTAAGGTAGATTTATTTAACGGTTTATATTTCAAGGTCTTCTGTGCAGCAGCAAAATGAGAAAACAAAGCCGGAGTTTGAAGCCCGTTCGTATCAATCGTCGGCAAACAAAAAACTGCGTGACGACATAATATAATACTGTGGGCAGAGCCATAATTTATACTCTCCAGTTCTTGTTTTATGACAGTTCGGTTTCTAGTTACGGCTTTCCACGACAAATCCTGCTAATCTTTCGACAGATCCAATTCAATTTTAATACGGTATTCTCGGATCCAGTTCTGTTTATGGGTATAATTCGTGGTCAATTCTATCTTCTGAGTTCTGTTATTCTTTTGACGATCGATTTTAACTTTTTCCTTCTTGGTCTCTATAAAGTCACATACAGTTCAACTTACGGACAATTTCATTTCCAGTTCGAATTACAGTCACCATTACACTTAATAAAATTTTAAAAGTAGGGAACAAGTAAGATTATTTGTGTGCGCATATATAAACACATAATTTCAACCTCACCAGTTCTGATTTCCGTTCGCGTTCAAAGCCAAGGGTCAATCACTGTTCACTTCCAGCTTTTCCGACTCTTGAATTGAAGTCTTTGCAAAGTTCGGCATTGTTTGACTGGTTTAGTCAAGACTTCCCAGTTGTGTAATCTCAAGAGTATTTCATTTTCAAGAGAGGACTTCGCAGTAAACAATTACAGCCAACATTGCAAACAATCAATCCCTCATTTGACTTCCTCACAGTGTGTGGTGGTAACGAAGAGCATTTCAACAATACCAACAACGCAACACTGCCATCGTATGGCACTTAGATGCAGCAGTACAGGTATTTTCTTTCAGTTTCCGTGGATTATTGGACCAAAACCATCGACAATCCTCCGGCCGGCTAGACTAGCTTACTGTGCGATATTTGGATCGCCACATCCCTTTCGTAAATGTAAGAATTTTCCATCGAAAGCCCCTCAAAGTCCTGTCAGCCCTAGAATAACTGAACATCTTGGTATTTCATTCGAAGAAACCTTTAGTTTCAGCAAAATAAAGGTTAAGAATGGCCCCGAATCTTCGCTCCGTTCCTCCGTTGCTTCGCGATCGCACACTATTCAGATCAAAACCAGGATCGGGCAGGTGTCGAATCTGATTGGTTGATCCTGTCACGTGTTGGGATCGAACAATGGGCTCCTGTGTAATCTGATTGGTTGCTGGCGCATTTCAGCGACACAAAAAATAATAATAATAATAAAAATAACAAGACGCCCGCTGGGCGTTTACTCGGGCTGTCACTTTTAGGTATGAGGCCAACTGTTTCTAACATAAATTCTGCCAAAAAAGGACCACTTCGTGAAAATCATTAAAAATTAAAGGCACTTGTACGAGATTGGTAGTTGAAATACAGTGTACTTTGTTGAAAGTAATCCCAACGAACACTCTTCTTCCCCGCCGAACCACAGACAATGATGGACTTCGGCCGCAAAGCTAAACAACACGAAACTCGTCCGCTTTGATTTTGTTTCAGTAGAGCCATTTCCTCCGTTTATCAGCTGTAACACAAGCTGCTGGGACGTTTAGGGTTTCGAGTCCTTCATCAGTGCAATTAGGGAAGAGATATAAACTACAATAAATACTTTCCGAGACAAACAGACTTGACTGTATACGCGGCGTGATGGCGATAATTTCACAAGTTCACTTATGCTCGCGACGAGTTGAGCCATTTGAAAATTCAAGGACCCTGGAACTAACTGAGAAGGCGGCTGTATTTCAGGCTAGTTATCAAACTCAATGCAATGAGGGTTTCTTCAGTTTTCCCCATATTAACAGACATGTAACAGTATATTAATGTCTCTCAATCTAGTAGAAAGACTCTCTAAGCTGTGTAGTTGACCTGACAGTTCAGTTACCCATTGGCAGACGGTGGTATTGCCTAATTTTACGGCCGGGAATAGATTTCTGACAATGACTCATATAAATCGATATCTCCTTGTCTCGCCTTGTCTGAGAGCTTTGACCTTTGTTATCTGAGCGCGCCTGACGAAATCTACCCTGAGATTATAATTCGATACCTTTTATATCTAAACGTGTTTAGAAACACTTAAGCTGAGATTGTATTTCGCTCCTGTGTAATCTGATTGGTTACTGGCGCCAAACAGCGACACAAAAAATAATAATAATAATAATAATAATAATAATAATAATAACAAGACGCCCGCTGGGCGTTTACTCGGGCTGTCACTTTTAGGTATGAGGCCAACTGTTTCTAAAATAAATTCTGCCAAAAAAGGACCACTTCGTGAAAATCATTAAAAATTAAAGGCACTTGTACGAGATTGGTAGTTGAAATACAGTGTACTTTGTTGAAAGTAATCCCAACGAACACTCTTCTTCCCCGCCGAACCACAGACAATGATGGACTTCGGCCGCAAAGCTAAACAACACGAAACTCGTCCGCTTTGATTTTGTTTCAGTAGAGCCATTTCCTCCGTTTATCAGCTGTAACACAAGCTGCTGGGACGTTTAGGGTTTCGAGTCCTTCATCAGTGCAATTAGGGAAGAGATATAAACTACAATAAATACTTTCCGAGACAAACAGACTTGACTGTATACGCGGCGTGATGGCGATAATTTCACAAGTTCACTTGCGCTCGCGACGAGTTGAGCCATTTGAAAATTCAAGGACCCTGGAACTAACTGAGAAGGCGGCTGTATTTCAGGCTAGTTATCAAACTCAATGCAATGAGGGTTTCTTCAGTTTTCCCCATATTAACAGACATGTAACAGTATATTAATGTCTCTCAATCTAGTAGAAAGACTCTCTAAGCTGTGTAGTTGACCTGACAGTTCAGTTACCCATTGGCAGACGGTGGTATTGCCTAATTTTACGGCCGGGAATAGATTTCTGACAATGACTCATAGAAATCGATATCTCCTTGTCTCGCCTTGTCTGAGAGCTTTGACCTTTGTTATCTGAGCGCGCCTGACGAAATCTACCCTGAGATTATAATTCGATACCTTTTATATCTAAACGTGTTTAGAAACACTTAAGCTGAGATTGTATTTCGCTCCTGTGTATCGCAAAGAAAGAGATCGATTGACGCGAACGCATAGCGCAATGTGTCACGTGACCAGTGCAACAATCTGATTGGTTGCCGAGGCAAATCAGCGACACAAAAAATAATAATAATAATAATAAACGGCTTGCATTTTAAGACTCGGGCCTGCCCACAGGCAGCCCGAGTAATAAACGGCTTGCATTTTCTGACTCGTGCCGGCCGAAGGCCTGGCCCGAGTAATAATAAACGGCTTGCATTTTCTGACTCGTGCCGGCCAAAGGCCTGGCCCGAGTAATAATAAACGGCTTGCATTTTCTGACTCGTGCCGGCCGAAGGCCTGGCCCGAGTAATAACGACTTGCATTTTAAGACTCGGCGCTGCCACAGGCAGCCCGAGTAATAATAATAACGACTTGCATTTTAAGACTCGGCGCTGCCACAGGCAGCCCGAGTAAATAGCGCTTATTCATAAAACTGCCCTAAGCGCTTTACAATACATTGTCTAATAACAGTGATAATAGTGTTAAAAATTGTTAAAATACTAAATATATGAATATACAAAATTGATAATTATGCAATGTAAAAATATTCAAATGTAGAAAATCAATTGTATGCTGATTTTAAAATATACATTTTTAACTTAGCCTTAAAAGCAGTAACGTTAGGGCAAGTCCTAATTTGCAGTGGAAGGCTATCCATAGCTAATAGGGGGTGAACTGAAATAGCTCGATAACCATATGACTTTAGACTACTCGTAAATGGCTGACTAATGACGAGGAACAAAGTTTGCATTGATAGTAAAGACGTTTATGGGAACAAATCAGTAGTTAACACTGAGGAGTGTACGGCAAATGCTATTTGATGTAATCTTTGGTTTTTTAGTTTGTTTTGGTTTTGTGTGAGAAATCAAGTCCGAATTAAGTCAGAGCATGCAACAACAAAAACTGAGAGATGGCTAAGGATGCATTCTAGATAGAGTTGTTTGGTGAGATCTAACCAGTACGCGATTCGAAGGTTTTTCAACACGATTTCGATATTTACCAGTATACCTCCAAAAAAATCAAAACCCCAAATATTAAAGTTATATATTATATCTTGTATGGGAGCGAAATTAAACTATCGACCGACTCGGACTGACATCAAGTAAAGTAATCGTGTACAGACATAAACCTAATTTCCATTCTGACAAGCGTATTGATAATTGTGGACAGCAACATACCTGAAAACTGTACCCCGAATACCACAAAGAGAGTGAACAAGACGAGCATCGGACCATGGACCGTCATTTTGTAACGCCGTGCGATTTTAGGCTTCAAAGTAGGTTTTTCTTTATAATAAAGTCCTCCTTGAATTACTCAAGCATTCTAACTGGGCTGAAACCTGACAAATTGTTACGCAAGCAAGGTCAGTACGTTACAGGTCAGTACGTCTATGGCATATACTGAAAGGTGTTCGCCGGTGGGTGATAGCTAGAGCTCTTCGCGCAACTGTTTTCGTTCATGACATCCTCAAATCCAGTTTTATCCTGTAGGAGAAGCTCTTGAATAAAAAAATAACTGAAAAGGATTTGGAATCTGTTTTGGGTAGAATATATGCGTACAATGCCTGTTGTGTATCGATTTCAAGGTATGAGGAAGTAAACGTCAAAGCGATTACTTCGTAGTCAATTAAGTTTGTGTCATCACGCAAACATGAGAGATCAGGATTGTTTACTGTTATGTTCAGTGAAACCAATCACGAAACACGTCAGTTCGTGATTAGCTCGCTCATTGGCTGTTTTTATGACTTGTAATTATTCTGATTTTGATTTTGGATAGACAGTAGTTTTGTTAACTAAGTCTAGTGCTTAGAATGTCAACAGAGTTCCATCCTGATTCAATTCCCCTCAGCTTAAAACCCTTTTGACAGCCTTCAAAATAGGTCCATACAGAATCAGTTTAGCTTAAAAGGGCTTAAACCTGTGTACACTTATGTATATACCAAATTCCTGAAAGATTATTCATTTCGTTGGACAGTACTGACACGATCCAACTTGGGATGACAAACGGTTGAACAATGTTGGACGTAGCAAAGTTGGATCATGCAATCTAAAACTTGCTCCATGGTTTGAGTGACCGAGGCTGTCAAAACTCGAATCTGCATGTCTTTATAGACGTCAGTAACCAAGATGTGGGCATGACAAGGGGCCCACTGACCTGCGTAACTTACAAATACGTCTGCATTCGAGCATTTGCACGCGGCCGGGTTTTCTGTTTTCGGTAGAAAACAAAATTAATCGGGGATATAGTTATTTTGACCTTTTATTAAGTAAACGACAAATACTGTATTAATACAGTTAATGCACCTTATAGAAGTTTCGTCTCATTACTTTATTTATTAAACTGTATTTGACACCTGACATGATAGAGCAAAGACAATCCCGTATCATTCACACCGGACGCAAATTCCTTCCGATGAACTTTTCAGCTGACCTCTACTGCTTCACTCATAAACCCAGCGCGGTTTGGGAATGTGTGATATTAAAACAAAGCATTCCCAAGCGTTGGAAATCTTAGTTGAGTATGGCTTCTATAAGAGTGCTACTCCTGCTTGTTACGCTGCTTATCGCAATTGCAGGTAAGAATCCACATGTCCATAATTCCTGTCTTCCTCGGGTGTCTTATTAATCCTCTGCTTTACAATTAGCTGATGCATGCAGACGAAGTGTTTATAGCTCAAATATTGTACGAGTTTAGTCATGTTTTCAATCTTCGTCGACAGTATCAACATTTTTGCTTTGTACGTGTGTATTATTAAACGTTTTGTGACTTGATATGCGTTTTATCGGGGGTTTCTTGGTGTAGCAAGGCACCACATGACGTCATTCTTTCCCTCTCTTGAATATTCATTGCAAAGCACCAAATGACATCACGTGTGTTGAAGATAGTGATACACCAGCACAAGAGGAAGCCCTTTCCCAATAATTGTAAGTCTCTAGTCGTTGTCCCACTGTCCCGGGACAACGGGACAACCACTTCGTCGAAATAATTCTAAGTCTCAAGTCGTTGTCCCACTGTCCCCGGACAACGGGACAACCACTTTGACGAAATAATTCTAAGTCTCAAGTCGTTGTCCCACTGTCCCCGGACAACGGGACAACCACTTTGACGAAATAATTCTAAGTCTCAAGTCGTTGTCCCACTGTCCCGGGACAACGGGACAACCACTTCGTCGAAATAATTATAAGTCTCAAGTCGTTGTCCCACTGTCCCCGGACAACGGGACAACCACTTTGACGAAATAATTATAAGTCTCAAGTCGTTGTCCCACTGTCCCTGGACAACGGGACAACAAAATTGTATGCATACTAATGAGTATAGCTGAGAGACCGGGACAACGGGACAACCACTTTGACGAAATAATTCTAAGTCTCAAGTCGTTGTCCCACTGTCCCAGGACAACGGGACAACCACTTTGACGAAATAATTCTAAGTACGAAATCTGCTCTGGCTGGGAAACCGGAATTGGTGTGGTGTGGTGTGGAGTTGGAACGCAGGCTCACGCAAACGGCTGGTAACCGAGTCTAGTGCTTTATATATGATGGTGCATTCACGCACTTGAATGGTTCTGGATTTCGCGTGCTTCACGTCTACAACATAAACTTTGCACTCAATTCAACTCATTCGCAATTTTACAGGTTTGTCGTTACCAAAGTTTTCTTAATAAAGCGCGTGAAAAGTTATATAAGCTTAAACCTGTTCAGCTGCCTCCTACTATATACTATACTCGCTACTCGATCGCGAGGTTTTGTTAATAGTTTTCCAATCACACAATTACACGGGATATATTAAGCCCTGAATTATAAGTGTTGTGGTCCCGTTGTCCCGGGACAGTGGGACAACGACTTGAGACTTATAATTATTTCGACGAAGTGGTTGTCCCGTTGTCCGGGGACAGTGGGACAACGACTAGAGACTTAGAATTATTGGGAAAGGTCTTCCTCTTGTGCTGGTGTATCACTATACTCAACACACGTGATGTCATTTGGTGCTTTTCAATGAATATTCAAGAGAGGGAAAGAATGACGTCATGTCGTGCCTTGCTACACCAAGAAACCCCCGTTTTATCTAATTATCCCGTACTAAATAACTTACAAAGTTAGACCACAGAAAACCCAAGCTCTGTTTGTGTTTTAAATTATAAGGGTTTGTATGAGATTTTTAACGAGTATTTGGTTGTATCCGTTAGGCCAGAAATACTGAAAAAAAATCAATGAAAACTCCCCTGAAGTCTTTATCTGTTCTTCATTGGGCTCTGTATGCAATTTCGCCATTTCTCGACCTCAATCACTCGAACATCACGCTCGAATTTTCATCCAAAATCAATGCTGACCGCAACTAGACCTCAAATAATAGCACAACAGTACTTATTTCAAGAGCCTCGTGCCGTCTAATTGAAACAATCCCCATTTCTCGAGCCTAAATCAAACACTGATTCAAACACAATTTCAAACAAATCCGCCCGTTGGGATCCGTGATCAGCAAAAGTTGCCAACGCTTAGCAACGGCAAGTCGGCCCAAAGTTTACTTGGCCGATTTCAAAATAAGGTATATTAGCTGAAATTGCATACAGAGCCCAATGAAGAACAGATAAAGACTTCAGGGGAGTTTTCATTGATTTTATTTCAGTATTTCTGGCCTAACGAATACAACCAAATACTCGTTAAAAATCTCATACAAACCCTTATAATTTAAAACACAAACAGATATTGGGTTTCCTGTGGTTAGACGTGCGTATTGTGCAAGGTCTGCACTCGTTTTTTGTGGTTTTTTTTGTGTGCGTTTTTTTTGTGGGTGGAGGGTGCCATTTGTCCTCGGGACTTGTCCCCTCGATTCAAACCAGTTTGATTTGATCATGAAGAGACAAGTCCCAGGGACAAAATTGTGTCCCCGCGACAATACTTTTCCCAGTTCAGACGAGGGAACAAGTCCCAGGGACTTGTCCCTTCGTGTGTAGCGACCTCAACACATACAGGGCAGAGCCCGGTAGATGGCCTCTAAAAATTGACGCAATCTTCAGAAGCATTACTTTTTGGACGAAATTTATAGTCTCCGACAAAAGCAAACTATCAGATCAAGCTATTTTGGATTGCCTTCGTTACCATCACTCGTTCAGCTGCACCGAAAAGCTGAAGCATATCATCGAACGACTCGGTTACCGGATACATTTGCCTCGAAAACAGCTCAAACACAAATCAAACACTTATTGATTGGAAAAACCTACAAGTAAAACAAAGGCTTAGAGATATCGAATTCCAGTGGTTTGGACTGAAGAAATTTATAATGATCAACGCAGAGATACAACACAGAGTATCCAAGCTGACAACATTGACAGTGATCTCATTAACATCCCTGGTTTTAACCTCCATCGTAGAGACAGACCTCAGGGCCGCGGTGGAGGTGTTTGTTCGTTTGTGTCTGAAGCTATACCCTGTAATCGTCGATCGGATCTTGAGAATCCAAACTTTGAATGTATGTGGTTGTGGCTTCGTCCCCATCGCCTCCCACGCCCGCTATCTGGCATAATTAACTGTACGGTATACAGCCCTCCGGACAAATCTCTTCAAGAACAGAAGGAACTCGCTCAATATCTCGTAGACACTTTGGACTTAGTTCGTTCTGCACACCCGGATTGTGGTATTGTTATATTAGGCGATTTTAACTGCCTTAATATTACTGACTTACTTTTGCACCATAATCTTAAACAAACCGTTTGTGATTCTACTAGAGGCCAAGCCACCTTAGATTTAATTATAACCAATTTATCTCACTTATATACTAAGCCGATTATTACCGCACCCCTCGGTACATCTGATCACAATATAGTTATGTGGAATCCAAATACTTGTAGCTCTAACCCAGTTAGGAAGTGCGTAACTAAGTGCAACGTGCGTCGATTTACTCAGTCTGCTTGCGAGGCTTTTGGGAGGTGGAGTAGTGCTCACAGGTGGTTTTCTAGCTTCCCTGAACCAATTTTGGACGTTCACTCTATGGCTGACTCTTTTACCTTCGAACTTCATTCGGCTATTGACTTATTTTTTCCAACCAAAGTCATAAAACTCCACAATACTGACAAGCCCTGGATGACCCCCGCCCTTAAGCAGCTTATTATCGAGAGACAGCGTGCTTTCCATAGTGGTGACGGTATACTCTGGCGGTACTACAGGAACAAAGTACAGAATGAGATTTTATCTAGGAAACGATCATTCTACACCCAGAAAGTTCAACATCTTAAATCTTGTGACCCTAGGAAATGGTGGAGCCTTGTTAATCAATTATCAGGTAAGGCTAATTCTGCATCCCCAATTAGTCTTGTTAAAGACGGGGTTATGTTATCAGGTGTTGATCTTGCTGACTCGTTGAATGATTATTTCCTCTCTGTCAGTGCTGACCTCCCTCGCCTAGACCTCTCCACTTTGCCAGCTTACTTACCGGCCCCGGAGCAGGTGCCAACATTACAACCAGTGGAAGTTTGTGCCAAAATGCTTAAAACTAGCCCGTTTAAATCACACGGCCCTGATGTTATCCCCAACCGTATCATCAGAGATTTTGCATACGAATTAGCTATCCCTGTCACTAACATTTTTAATCTCTCGTTATCTTCAGGGATAGTACCGTCAATTTGGAAAGACGCTTATATCATCCCTGTACCAAAGTCTAAGCCCGTAACTTGTGAAGACGAACTACGTCCAATTGCTTTAACATCTAGCCTGTCAAAAATACTCGAGGACTTCGTTGTGAAGTGGATGATAGATGACGTTAGTGATAAAATAGATCCTCAGCAGTTCGGTACTCTCAAGGGCTCTTCTACTACTTTCTGTCTTCTGGACATGCTCAATAATTGGCTGCTGGCCCTTGATACACCCTCACAGTTCCTTAGAGTTTGTTTCCTCGATTTTAGTAAGGCCTTTGACCGTATCAATCATAATGTACTTGTCCCGAAGCTCATCACACTTGGAGTTAGAAGATGCTTAATTCCATGGATCTGCAACTTTCTTTGTGATCGCCGGCAATCTGTAAAACTTGCTAGTGTCAAATCTTATTGGGGAGCCGTCAGTGCAGGCGTACCCCAGGGCACCAAACTTGGACCAATTCTTTTCTTGATTATGGTCAACGATCTTTCGTTAAAATCGCCGCATACCAGTCATTGGAAATATGTTGATGACATTACGATCTCCGAATCTTTAACGGTGAACGGTAATTCCACTCTTCAATCTGATCTGGTCGAAATATCTCGTTGGGCGAAATGTAATGATATGAAACTTAATCCTAAGAAATGTAAAGAGATGTCCATTAGTTTCCTCCGTCAGCAACCTGACACCACTTATCTCAATATTAATGATCAACCGCTTGAACGTGTTTCATCTTATAAAGTCCTCGGCTTAACGCTTCAACATAATCTAAAGTGGGTCGACAATATCAATAATATGGTGAAAAAGGCATCTAAACGGCTTCATATTCTAAGAGTCCTCCGCCGCAGTGGTGTTCCTCCTTCCGATCTTGTTCTGATTTACTTTTCGTTGGTGCGATCCATTCTTGAATATAGTTGTGCTGTTTGGCATACCAGCTTACCGTGTTACTTAACTGACAAAATTGAGCTTGTCCAAAAGAGAGCCTTACGAATCATCCATCCATATCAAAGTTACTCTAAAGCACTCACTCTATGTAACTGCTCTCGCCTTGATACCAGGAGGCATGAACTATGTTCTAAAGTATTCAGGAAGCTAAAGAGCCCTAGTTCACGTCTCCACCACCTTCTGCCTGACACTCGAGTAAGCGCGCACGGCCGAGAGTTGCGCAATAGCCAAAACCTTAGTTTGCCTAAGTGTCGCACCGAAAGGTATAAGAGAAGCTTTTTTCCTGCGATGTGTTTTAATAAGTCCTAACTAATTTCTTCATTTTCAATTGTATAATAATAATCTTAGCTTAACTTATTGTAGGATATTTTAACTCAGCTTGTAGGACACAGTAATATATTTTTTGTAAACCGGATCCAGTCCCCCGGTGTAAGTTATATATATGATTGTCAGTGCCAGTTTCCCGGCATTTTTATACTCTTAGTTTCATCTATATTACTTGTAAAATATAAGGTAATTCACACGTTGTGCGATTTTATATTTAATAAACCTATTATTATTATTATTATAATAAACTTAGGACTTACCGATTATTACTCGGGCCAGCGTAGGCTGGGCCCGAGTCAAGTTTCGCAAGTGTTTATTATTACTCGGGCCAGCGTAGGCTGGGCCCGAGTCAAGTTTCGCAAGTGTTTATTACTCGGGCCAGCGAGTCAACCAATCACACTGCACGCGTTGACTCAACACGTGACAGGATGAACCAATCAGATTCGATATCGCTCGGGATACTTAACAAGATCGCGGAAACCCGGGATTCGGTAGCCTGATTTTCAGATGGTACGAGGTCGTCCGCTCTCACTTCTCTCAAATATAAACAGCTTAATGTTTTATTTAACTTCATTCGTGGGAAATATTTAAATTCATTCGTGGGAAAGCCTTCCAACAGGCTCAGGATATTGCAACTGGTGCCCTTGTCGGAGCCGACGAACACACAAGAGTCAAGAGTGTTTCTTCGATGGATTTCAGTGGCAAGATGTTGAGTTTTTCTAGACGGACTTTGGATGGAAATTTTTCACATTTTACGCAAGGATTAGGGATTATAGGTGGCGCTCCTGATCGCATGTGGCCTGACGAAGTGACGTTGTGAAATATTTGTACTGAAATGTAAGTAAAACAACAAAACTTACCAGTTTGCATTGTTGTTATTTAATATTCGTTTCTGTTAAAAGTAACATGGCATCAAATATAGCAGTAAAAACTAAATGACCCGATTCCAGTTGTTCTACGCCAGCGTCGGCATCTCAGTGATAGAAAAAACGAGTGGAAGCCGTTTATATTTATGTCGTCACGCAGTTTTATGTTTGCCGACGATTGATACGATCGAACAGGCTTGAAACTCCGGCTTTGTCTACTTATTATTTTGCTGAACTGCACAGAAGACCTTGAAATTACCGTTCAATAAATCTACCTTAATTTATCCAAAAGAAAGCTTTGATTTATATCCCCGAAGAAGGAAATTTATTTTATTTTCTCTACTTCGGCTTGACTCTTGCTGTTAACAATAGGAAATGGACAATCTGAAATGGACAATCTGAAATCTACAAGGTGTACCGTCTCGTTTTTCTCGGACAATGGAAATCGAGATACCGTGGCGCATGTAATCGTTTCGTGGGCAGAGGTTTCTCTCTGCGGCAGGAAAGAGGTCGGGTGGAACTTCTCGAAACGAGCGATAGTATTGGCCTACCCAACAATAGAAAACACCCTAATCTTTAGAAAGTGCAGTACAAAAACCATAGAAGTATAGTATTATGGGTGCAATCAGAATACAGGTCTCGAGAGGTTCAGTGCTACTCGGAGGAAAGGCAAAGAGAGCAGAAACCCTCTGCTCGCAGGGTAGGAGGGCCACACATTTCTCTGTGTATACTAGTTTAATAGTGTTACCCTCTTTAAATAGTTATTTTCCAAGTGGTGTACATGCATGAAATCAACGCACACAATATTTTATTAAACATTAGGGACTAGTCAAAACTTAGCAGGGGAGATGCAGGGGGGGGGGGGGGGGGTGTCGATAATGAAATCAAAAAGTCTAAAAAATATATAACCCTCCCTGGACAATGAGTATGAAATATTTTGACCGTTACTCCCCTATAACCATCCCTTTTTCAGTTCCCCATGATTTATGACCCTCCATTTTGGGGGATTCAAAACAATTTTACCCTCCATCTCAACCCCCTCCCCCCTGCTAATTTCTGACCAGTCCCTTCAGCGACAACCCTCATGAAACCCCAATTTAATTATCAGTAAAACTTCGTAATTAGAAGCTCCCTTTGGGGGTTGAGAATTGGAAGGTGGAAAATAGCATTTACAAAACAGGTTTTGTTAACAACACTACTGATCTCATACAAGTGCCTTTAAATATAAGAATTAAGATTTGTTTGCCATCTAGTACACCCATGTGATAGCAATCATGTAAATTATCACAAGCATGAGTAGTGAATCAATTATCCTGCTCCCCTAGCACAAACCATTAGGGCACCCAACACAGTTTTCGGTTAAAAAGCTGTTTGGGAGAGTAAGTTAGCCTAAAACTTTTGAATTTGAAAAAAATGTCCCTATAATTTTTTTTCTGGAATACTGGTTAGAAAATTTGTTTTCAATCCCTAGAAAATTATAGAAGACAAGCATACATGTGTGCAGAACTCACACTCTGGCATGATCGAAAAGTGCTTCGATACTGTATACAATTAGCTATGACAGGAGTTAAACTAGAAGTAATCATAGATTATCAAAGTGCGTTCAACATATTTTTATAAGAGAAAGGACTGGGCTTCCTGTGGTAACACAAAAGGCTGAAAGATTGCTGCAATGATGTGGACAGTGTAAATAATCCTGATCAAAAATGCTTGTTTTTAACTAATTTTGAATGTATTGACTTATATGTTAATATAAAAGGGGATGTATCTGGGTATAAAACTGTAATTATCTTTGTGTAACATTAAATCATCGGATGCGATGCTTATGTGGCTATATCTACATGTGTGTTTCATGTGGTTATCATTCATTTGAGCATTCGTAGCACATTTTGCAGTGTAGTATACAGTGTAAAGCAATAGTTGGAGTTAGTGTAGAACACAATCAACCCTATAGCTAGCTACAGCTATATTCAGATGTGTATAAACTGTATTCAATTAATCATTTGTGTTCACTATTTATCACTGGTCTTGTGTTGCCACATGTATATTTTCTCAAACACATGTAGCTACTGTTAATGTTACAAACATGGCTGCAATTTGCTTTCTGCTTTCCATGGAAGTTCGCATCACAGGCACCGTGTAAAATAGGATTCTTTTTACATGACTAATATAATATTCTTATTATATGGCTTCTCTGGAGACAAAGAATCACAATTCTTCTTCAAAAGAATTTATATATGTAACTCTTGTAAAAAGAATCTAAAGTAATTTATTCTTCTCTCAAAGCCAGGCTAAAAATATTAGGGACTAGTCAAACATTTGCAGGGGAGATGCAAGGGGGGAGGGGGGGGGGGGGGGTGTGGGTAGAGAATGAAATAAAAAAAATAACCCTCCCTGGACAATGAGTATGAAATATTTTGACCCTTTCTCCCCTATTATCACCCCTTTTTTCAGTTCCCATGATTTATGACCCTCCATTTTGGGGGATTCAAAAAAATCTCAACCTCTTTTCCATGCTAATTTCTGACCAGTCCCTTCAGTGACGACCCTCATGAAGCCTCAATTTAATTATCAGTAAAACTTTGTAATTAGAAGCTCCCATGTGTGATTGCAATGTAAATTATCACAAGCATGAGTAGTGAATCAATTATCCTGCTCCCCTAGCACAAACCATGTATGACACAAAAATATGCTAGAACTCCATGTATTAATTAAAAGTGGCCCAAGTTAAGGTTGTATTTATTCGTTATGCTCTTTTGACATTAAGAATAATTCTTCAAATGGCACCATTTTTTTATTTCTACTACATGTTTAATAACAATTCTCTGCTGTACAAAAATTATTAGAACATTGTATTGACGATTTCCTGTCTTAAAGTTTGGAAACGTAACACATGCATTTTATGCTAGAAACTAATTTCAAGTGCCATTTTTAATGTTTACACAAAGTCATCAATTCTTTACATGAATTGTTTTAGAAAATTTTGCCTCCTCCCTAACTGAAAGCCCGAGTATAATGCCCAACGGGCGTCTTGTTACTCGGGCCAGGCCTTCGGCCGAGGCACGAGTCAGAATTCGCAAGCCGTTTATTATTTGCTGTGTCGACTTCCGGGCCCGTCAACCAATCAGAATCGATTCCCCACGGGATGAACACGCGGGACAGGTTTCTCTCTGAAAAATCCAAGATGGCGGCTACAAAGGACTTATGCCTTGTTATGGCAAAATCACCTAGTTTTTGGGCCATTTTTGCTGAAACCAAAGGCTTCTTGGACAGAAATACCAAGATGTTCAGTTTTTCTAGGGCGGACAGGAGTTTTACGGGCCGTTTGCATGGAAAAATTCTCACGTTTTTATATACGAAAGGAGTCTGAGAATGAGATTGCGTCCGCGTCCAAATAATGTATCTGACATATTTGGTAAGTAAACACATGTTTAATACCAGGTTGCAGTGTTGATATTTACTATTTCCTCTTAAAGTTTAAATGGCTTCTAATAGACTAGAAAATGGGCTCCAGAAATTGGCCCAATTTATCAATTCTTTCGGTAAAATTAAGGAATACGGATCCACTTCTAAACAAGCGGGAAGATCTACAACTGCAATTAATTATTTGGTGTGAAGACAGATGGCTCCAATAATCCAAAAACCGAGTGGAAATCGCATGTTTATTTCTGAAATGGACTCATGCAGTCTATAATTTATTTGAGAACTAATAATTTATTCAAAATTTCAAAGTTAATCATCTATAAGATATGTATTTATAATTTCATTACAATTGGATTAATTTTATCTGAACTAAGTTTGGGCCTACAATATATAACAGAAAGATGGTAGCCTCCAGTTTGCTTAAACTGCATTCCAGTAAGCTCAGTGGTTAAGTGTCAGTCAGTTGTGCAGGAGGTAGTGGTTCAAATCCTGGTGGGACCTTTAAATAAGTGGGAGAACTGGTACTGCCTTTGCTCTGACATCTGCAAATGGTTAGACCTTCATGTCTTCTTGGATCAGAATGTTAAATTGTAGGCCGACACTGAGAATGCAACCAAATCTCTGGTAGTGACCACCCTCAAGTGTAGTAGATATACTGATAGTTGTATACATAGAATAAATGAGTTTGTCCCCAATTTAATAGCAATACCATGATGCTAAATACATTGACATTCTCCTCTGTTATAGTCTTCAGTCTTGTTCCAGCACTCGCTATTAGTTCCATTGGACTACTGGCTGTTATACATATTAATTAGAGGTCTCATTAACAGTAGCCCGGCACTAATCCAGCAAGACCTCTTGCTGGCACTATGGGTGGTCACGGCCAGGGTTTATTGCGTCCACAGTGGTTCTTTTACGTCCCCAATATTTGGAGATGGGACTGCCATTTACGTGGTCATCCAAGCCACAGCGAAGGTCTAACCATTTGCAGATGTTAGAGTGTTGGTCCGACCGGGGTTTGAACCCACAATCTCCCGCACAACAGACCGGCGCTCTAACAACTGAGCTATCCGGGAGGCGGTAGTAGTAGTACTAGTTCCCTTGTTGCCACTATGTACATTTTATATATTAATATACAGGCTAAATCTAGTAGATTACATACATAATCATGACTGCTGCCTTAAATTCTTTTGTTGTTGTTGTAAATGGATGGGTAAATAATGCATGTATTAGCAACTTCCCCCAGGGGTGGATGCATGGAAACCTGTCAGAATTAATTGTTTGTTGCCCATCGGTGAGGGGGAAAAGCTCACTTTGGTTCATAGATCGGGAACCTTGTATGAATTTTTACTAATTGCTGTGTTCCATACCAGGGGATTTGATTCGAGTTTGATTGTGTATTTGTGCAAATCCCCAGGGTACCTGGGGGTTGACCCCTGGTGTAGTAGCTGCCAGTAAATATGCAAAGCTATACTGATACAGTGCAAAACTGAATGCTAAATCACTGGGAGGAAGTTCAAAGGAACATTGCATGTGTTATTTTAAAGACTTGTTGTTGAGGTTTTACTTGGCCTCTTGTATAGGCGAATCCTCGTTTACGTTTTTTCCTTATTAGCATACATCAAACTTCAAGCAACATACATATAAACAGAGTTCATAAATCTAAACAGATTGACACACTTGATAATCACCGAAAATTTTAATTTAGAATGATAAAATAAATTTATTTTGAGGAACAAGTATTTAAAAATAGCAACATTTACAAATAATGTATGGCTGTCAGCAACTTTTGCCCCGCCAACCCATTTTACAGTTTTGAAAAGTCAATTTCTCCGTAAATATTTAACATATCAATCTTACATTTTTGGTGATTACTAACTTTAAAATTCTCTTTCAAATGATGTACTCTGTTTGTAGCTTGAAGTTTAATTTATGCTAATGAGGCAAAAATGTAAACAATGACTTCAGCAAGGATTCGCCTATTCTTCCCTGAAAACCATGTGAAACCATGTGAAATCAAACTTGTTTGATAAAGATTTGTCAGCAGAGCAGGACAGAATTAACCATTCGTGTTCACTATATTATCACTGGTCTTGTGTTGCTACATGTATATAGCCTGCGTCACATCCTAACTGAACCTCAACCAGGGTTCAGTTCGGATGCAACACAGGCTACATGTATATTGTCTCAAACATATGTAGCTACTGTTATAAACATGGCTGCAATTTGCTTTCTGTTTTCCATGGCAGTTATCATCCCAGGCACTCTAAAATAGGATAATTTTTACATAACTAATATAATATTTTTATTACATGGCTTCTCTGGAGACAGAATAACAATTCTTCTTAAAAGTAACTCTTGTAAAAAATAATTCAAAATAATTTATTATTCTCCCAAAGGCTAAAACAATTACAATTAGTGTAAAATACTTTTTTAATCAAACCTGCAAAGAATACCAACTACTCCTTGTTAAAATTCCATATCGCCCGAGTAAAGGCTGGTACAGCCTCTTGTTATTTTTATTTTTATTATTTTCTGTGTCGAGCTTTCGAGCGGTCAACCAATCACACTGCACGCGTTGACTCAACACGTGACAGGATGAACCAATCAGATTCGATATCGCTCGGGATACTTAATTTAACACAGTTAAAACAAGATCGCGGAAACCCGGGATTCGGTAGCCTGATTTTCAGATGGTACGAGGTCGTCCGCTCTCACTTCTCTCAAATATAAACAGCTTAATGTTTTATTTAACTTCATTCGTGGGAAATATTTAAATTCATTCGTGGGAAAGCCTTCCAACAGGCTCAGGATATTGCAACTGGTGCCCTTGTCGGAGCCGACGAACACACAAGAGTCAAGAGTGTTTCTTCGATGGATTTCAGTGGCAAGATGTTTAGTTTTTCTAGAAGAACTTTGGATGGAAATGTCTCACATTTTACGAAAGGATTAGGGATTATAGGTGGCGCTCCTGATCGCATGTGGCCTGACGTTGTGAAATATTTGTACCGAAATGTAAGTAAAACAACAAAACTTACCAGTTTACATTGTTGTTATTTAATATTCGTTTCCGTTAAAAGTAATGGCATCAGCAGTAAATGACCCGATTCCTGTTGTTCTAGGCCAGCGTCGGCATCTCGGTGATAGAAAAAACGAGTGGATCGAAGCCGTTTATATTTTTGTCGTCACGCAGTTTTATGTTTGCCGACGATTGATACGATCGAACGGGCTTGAAACTCCGGCTTTGTCTTCTTATTATTTTGCTAAACTGCACAGAAGACCTTGAAATTACCGTTCAATAAATCTACCTTAATTTATCCAAAAGAAAGTTTTGATTTATATCCCCGAAGAAGGAAATTTATTTTATTTTCTCTTCTTGCTGTTAACAATAGGAAATGGACAATCTGAAATGGACAATCTGAAATCTACAACGTGTACCGTCTCGTTTTTCTCGGACAATGGAAATCGAGATACCGTGGCGCATGTAATCGTTTCGTGGGCAGAGGTTTCTCTCGGTGACAGGAAAGAGGTCGGGTGGAACTTCTCGAAACGAGCGATAGTATTGGTCTACCCAACAATAGAAAACACCCTAACCTTTAGAAAGTGCAGTACAAAAATCATAGGAGTATAGTATTATGGGTGCAATCAGAATACAGGTCTCGAGAGGTTCAGTGCTACCGATCTGAGGAAAGGCTCGCAGGGTAGGAGGGCCACACATTTCTCTGTGTATACTAGTTTAATAGTGTAACCCTCTTTAAATAGTTATTTTCCAAGTGTTATACATGCATGAAATCAACGCACACAATATTTTATTAAACATAACATTAGGGACTAGTCAAAAATTAGCAGGGGAGATGGAGGGGGGGGGGGGGGGGAGGGGGGGGGGGGGTGTCAATAATGAAATAAAAAAATAAAAGAAATATATAACCCTCCCTGGACAATGAGTATGAAATATTTTGACCGTTTCTCCCCTATAACCATCCCTTTTTCAGTTCCCCATGATTTATGACCCTCCATTTTGGGGGATTCAAAACAATTTTACCCTCCATCTCAACCCCCTCCCCCCTGCTAATTTCTGACCAGTCCCTTCAGCGACAACCCTCATGAAACCCCAATTTAATTATCAGTAAAACTTTGTAATTAGAAGCTCCCGTAAGGGACCGTGACCACCTTTGGGGGTTGAGAATTGGAAGGTGGAAAATAGCATTTACAAAACAGGTTTCGTTAACAACACTACCGATCTCATACAAGTGCCTTTAAATATATGAATTAAGATTTGTTTGCCATCTAGTACACCCATGTGATAACAATCATGTAAATTATAACAAGCATGAGTAGTGAATCAATTATCCTGCTCCCCTAGCACAAACCATTAGGGCACCCAACAAAGTTTTCAGTTAAAAAGCTGTTCTTGAGAGTAAGTTAGCCTAAAACTTTCGGATTTGAAAAAAATGTCCCTATCAATTTTTTTCTGAAATACTGGCTAGAAAATTTGTTTTCAATCCCTAGAAAATTATAGAAGACAAGCATACATGTGTGCAGAACTCGCACTCTGGCATGATCGAAAAGTGCTTCGATACTGTATACAAAGCTATGACAGGAGTTAAACTAGAAGTAATCATAGATTATCAAAGTGCATTCAACATATTTTTATAAGAGAAAGGACTGGGCTTCCTGTGGTAACACAAAAGGCTGAAAGATTGCTGCAATGATGTGGACAGTGTAAATAATCCTGATCAAAAATGCTTGTTTTTAACTAATTTTGAATGTATTGACTTATATGTAATATAAAAGGGGATGTATCTGGGTATAAAACTGTAATTATCTTTGTGTAACATTAAATCATCGGATGCGATGCTTATATGTGGCTATATATCTACATACATGTAGATATAGCCACATAAGCATCGCATCCGATGATTTAATGTTACACAAAGATAATTACAGTTTTATACCCATGTGTGTTTCATGTGGTTATCATTCATTTGAGCATTCGTAGCACATTTTGCAGTGTTGTATACAGTGTAAAGCAATAGTTGGAGTTAGTGTAGAACACAATCAACCCTATAGCTAGCTACAGCTATTCAGATGTGTATAAACTGCATTCAATTAATCATTCGTGTTCACTATTTATCACTGGTTTTGTGTTGCCACATGTATATTTTCTCAAACACATGTAGCTACTGTTAATGTTACAAACATGGCTGCAATTTGCTTTCTGCTTTCCATGGAAGTCGCATCACAGGCACCGTGTAAAATAGGATTCTTTTTACATGACTAATATAATATTCTTATTATATGGCTTCTCTGGAGACAAAGAATCACAATTCTTCTTCAAAAGAATTTATATATGTAACTCTTGTAAAAAGAATCTAAAGTAATTTATTCTTCTCTCAAAGCCAGGCTAAAAATATTAGGGACTAGTCAAAAATGTGCAGGGGGGGGGGGGGGGGGGGGGGGGTGTGGGTAGAGAATGAAATAAAAAAATAACCCTCCCTGGACAATGAGTATGAAATATTTTGACCCTTTCTCCCCTATTTTTTCAGTTCCCATGATTTATGACCCTCCATTTTTGGGGATTCAAAAAAATCTCAACCTCCTCCCGGCCATGCTAATTTCTGACCAGTCCCTTCAGTGACGACCCTCATGAAGCCTCAATTTAATTATCAGTAAAACTTTGTAATTAGAAGCTCCCATATGTGATTGCAATGTAAATTATCACAAGCATGAGTAGTGAAACAATTATCCTGCTCCCCTAGCACAAACCATGTATGACACAAAAATATGCTAGAACTCCATGTATTAATTAAAAGTGGCCCAAGTTAAGGTTGTATTTATTCGTTATGCTCTTTTGACATTAAGAATAATTCTTCAAATGGCACCATTTTTTTATTTCTACTACATGTTTAATAACACAATTCTCTGCTGTACAAAAATTATTAGAACATCGTATTGACGATTTCCTGTCTTAAAGTGTATATGAGCCCTAGCCAGTTATCTTTGATATCGTTTGTACATGAAGTGGATAGCCCAACGGTAGAATATTTCTTAATTTGGGTGTTGCGTCTACGAGATATAAAGGTTTATATTTCCAATATGCTAATGGTGTGATGTCATCACCGACATTTGCTGAACTTCGTTGTGCTTGTGAATTAAGCTAGTTTCTAATTTAGATTTTTTTTGGGGTAAAATCACTTTGATAAGCTTCAAATATAACTTAGAATTTAAAAATAGGTAATTTGTCTCTACCAGCATGCTTTTGTATAATAAGTGATGTCGGTGATGACATCATATCATTAGCATATTGGAAATTATATAAACCTTCATATCTCATAGACGCAACACCCAAATCAAGAAATATTCTACCGTTGGACTATTCATTTGATGTACGATCGATATCAAAGATAACTGGCTAGGGCTCATATGCACTTTAAAGTTTGGAAACGTAACACATGCATTTGATGCTAGAAACTAATTTCAAGTGCCATTTTTAATGTTTTCACAAAGTCATCAATTCTTTACATGAATTGTTTTAGAAACTTTTGCCTCCTCCCTAACTGAAAGCCCGAGTATAATGCCCAACGGGCATCTTGTTTAAAATAGATTATAAACAACAAAAATACCTCAATCACATTAGTAATACCAAGCACAGAATATCACTTACTAAGCTCCGTATCAGTAACCACTGCCTTCAAATCGAGAAAGGTAGGTACTTGAAGCTCTTTCAGAAATTAGATCGAATCTGTCAAAAATGCCATAGAGAAATTGAAGATGAAAAACACTTTTTAATTCGATGTCCTTATTATAAGTCAAAGCGTGATCGACTCTTCGACGCTCTAGAAAAAAAAACTATAAAAAGAAAAGTACAATACTTGACGGAAGATGAGATATTCTTCTTATTGATTAACCCGCCCTATAATGTGCAAAATTTTGTATCGAGATACATAATAATAATAATAATAATAATAATAATATTTTGACAGGAAAGCTCCACTCACAATTTGTGATTTTCAGGGAGGTCCTGTATTAAAAATATATATTTCACTAATATATGGAAAACAGAAAAGATAAATGGTTGAAATAAAATAGAAAGAGAACAAGGATTATTATGAAATTAAGTTATGTGCCAGTAAGATTTAAAAATTGATAATGTAGTTGATTGTATAACTTCAGAGTCTAAAGAGTTCCAGTCTAATAGTGCATGGTAGGTAAACTTCTGTTGTCCCCAATTCCTACGTGCGAATGGTAAATGTAGATTGTGCTGACGGCGTGTATTATATGTATGAAAGTCGTGATTCTTCTTTAATTTAAAGTTGAAGTCCATCATGCTATTTAAGCATTTGAAGATAGTAATACAGCGATGATAGCGCCGTCGAAGGTACAGTGGTTTCCAGTTTAATAGTTCGAGTACTTGAGATGCAGAAGAGCTTGAGGGAAAGTCGAGCATAAGTCGAGCAGCATTATTCTGAAGAACTTGAAGGTGATCCATGAGGACGGTATTATTCTTATCTCCCCAGACGATATCGGCATAGTCAAGTAAGGGAAGGACAAGAGATTTATAGAGAGTTAGCCGCGCATGCAAGGGCAGCAAATGCTTTACCCGGCGGATGATGCCAAGACGTTGATTGACTTTATTACTGACTCTATCCACGTGTTCTGACCAACTCATGTTCTGACTGACTGTCACTCCTAAATATTTAAAAGAGTCAGTTCGGTCAAGAGCAGAGCCATTTATGGTCAGTGAAACCTCTCTGAAATCCTTGAGCTTGCGTGCGCTGCCATAAATTATGAACTTGCATTTAGATGTATTCAGTGTCAAGAGATTGCTGTTAAACCATTGACATATGGACAGAAGATCAGCGTTCAATTTATCTTTAAGTTCCTGGGCATTAGTCGAAGAGCAGTAAATTACTGTATCGTCAGCGTAGAGGGACACCTCGCAGTAATTAACACATGAGGGTAAGTTATTTACATAAACGAGAAATAGTAGTGGTCCTAAGACGCTTCCTTGAGGAACTCCGACAGGAACTTTCTTGGGAGAGGAAGAGACATTTGCCAAGTTGGTGATTTGGCTTCTGTTAGATAGATAGGACTTGAACCAGTTCACACTTGTGTCGGAAAAGCCAGCTGTTACTAGTTTATCGAAGAGAATAGTATGGTCAACAGTGTCAAACGCTTTTGACAAGTCCAGGAAAACAGCACCCGTTACTAGACCACTGTCCATATTCCCAAGGATAGTATCAGTGAAATGAGTAAGAGCGATCTCTGTTGAGAGTTTAGGTCTGAAGCCAAACTGCCTGGGTGTAAGGATCTTTTCTTCCATAAGGTAATTATATACTTGTGCATGGACTGCCTTCTCAAGGATCTTACTAACTGTCGGGAGGATTGTAATCGGCCTGTAATTGTTGGCGTTGCTTCGATCACCAGATTTGAAGAGAGCTGTAACTTTACCAAATTTCCAGATAGAAGGGAATGTAGAAGACTCAAGTGAGCGATTGAATATCTTGGTCAAAACAGGAGTTATGACGCTTGCAGAGTCTTTCAGCAGTCTGGCGCTAATGCGATCAAGGCCAATTGATTTATTTGTCTTGAGCATTTTTAGTTGTCTTTGCACATGTATGAATGCATCAAAGAAAGGAACAAATGAATAACTTCTACCTCGCTAATAAAAGATAATTGTATTACAGACCGTTGTTAATAAATAAATAAATAAATAAATGTATATATAGCAAAAGATTATAGATCTTAAGATCATGCTCTCATAAACATACTTTGCTTCAAAACGAGCTACTTCCATGGATGGGTTTATAACCAAATTAAATAACTGGTCATCAGACATGTAACTTGTATTGTATTTTGTTTTAATTTTAAGGGTGCAATAAAAATTGTTTCTTATCATATCGTAAGTTTTACATTTAACAATGAAGTGAAACACGATCGTCTTCTATGTTTTTATCAGTACAGGTGGGGTATACATGACCCTCTTTAAGGGTTAACAATCGTAAAATTGTCAGACACCCTTTCAAAGGCTTGAAACTGAAATGTGAGAGCCTATTTAAGGGACTAAAGGCGCGTTGTACTGGTTGTATACCAAGGAGGATACACATTTCTCGTGAAATATTCGCCCATATTCAATACAAAACCATGAAATAACCAGTATACATTACAGTTCCGTAACCTCAAATATCACAGTTCCGTAACATTCCAAGTAATCTCAACGTCAACCGCACTCTGCACTCTAAACGTCAATCTATTTATTTACCTTCGTTCTATTTTGCACAATTAACAGATGGCTTCATTTGGACGTCTACTCCACCTTCATTATCGTATTCAATCGGCCTGGAAGCAGCACTCACTTGGGACTACTCCCTTTCTGATCAAGAACTGATAGAGTCTCGAGAATTCGCTGTGATTATGTTTGAAAAGGAGGAGAAACCAAACAGCAATCTCTGGACCGTTATTGCTATGAAAGATGTAAACACTGGACGTGTTAAAGTAGTACTACCCTGGGAAGACAGTCGAATTTCAATAACTGGAAACGCCACCCTAAACATTGACCGAGTACTTGCCAGTGATGACACTCGATACCGCTGCTCGTTCATGGCTTCTTTCGCAACATCGGAGAGTTCAGTTCATCTACGCTTGCCCAGTAAGTGATGTTAACATAAGAATGGAGAATTTGTGTTATTTTATTTAAAGGGCTATGTCACAAGGATAGTTCTGATTTTCGATCACATGTACTATTTACAATATGAGTGTCGATGTTGTATCGGATATACAATGGCGAGCCGCTTCGGATTGTATATCCGATACAACATTGCCACGAATAGTTTCTCACAAAAACATGTCCCACATCGAAGAGACAGTGTGTATGCAATAACAGAGCATAGCGTAGCGTGCAGAAAAACAGGTCCCACATGGAAGATATGGTGTGTACATAATAAGAGAGAAGATGTACTTAGTCTCACCTAGTTAGAGCGAACTGAAGAAATGTAAGGAGTTGAACGTTTAAATAAACTTCCAGCGAGGTATACGCTAGTATTTAAAAAAGAAAAAAAAGAGAGCAGATGCACTTTGTCATTTCACCCGGCCCGGGATAGGGGAAGTCAGTGATCGGTCGTGAGGCCTCCTCATACTAACGCTAGCATGTTAGTATCCTGTATCATTCAACACAGGATAGGGGAAGTCAGTGATTCGTTGTGAGACATCCCTGATACTAACGCTAGCATAGTTAGTATCCTGTATCATTCAACACAGGATGGGGAAGTCAGTGATTGGTTGTGAGACCTCCCTCATACTAACGCTAGCATAGTTAGTATCCTGTATCATTCAACACAGGATAGGGGAAGTCAGTGATAGGTTGTGAGACCTCCCTCATACTAATGCTAGCATAGTTAGTATTCTGTATCATTCAACACAGGATAGGGGAAGTCAGTGATAGGTTGTGAGACCTCCCTCATACTAACGCTAGCATAGTTAGTATCCTGTATCATTCAACACAGGATGGGGAAGTCAGTGATTGGTTGTGAGACCTCCCTCATACTAACGCTAGCATAGTTAGTATCCTGTATCATTCAACACAGGATAGGGAAAGTCAGTGATAGGTTGTGAGACCTCCCTCATACTAATGCTAGCATAGTTAGTATTCTGTATCATTCAACACAGGATAGGGGAAGTCAGTGATAGGTTGTGAGACCTCCCTCATACTAATGCTAGCATAGTTAGTATCCTGTATCATTCAACACAGGATAGGGAAAGTCAGTGATCGGTCGTGAGGCCTCCTCATCACTAACGCTAGCATGTTAGTATCCTGTATCATTCCATACAGGATTATTGGCTTATAGTTAGTACTCTGTATCATTTGATACTGAATACTAATAGGGCTTATTAGTATTCTGTATCATATACACAATGCTAACAGGGCTAATTAGTATTCTGTATCATTGATACAGAATTCTAATTGGCTTACTAGAATTTTGTATGGGGTTTACAGTGTGTACACGTGACCCGAATGCTGGGTCTGGATTGGCTAGTACCCTTATGAATTATTCATGATATTATAAAGTTATCTACAATGGTCTGATTTCATGAAAACTACTCTTTGAACATTCAGTTATACATAGCGGTGTTAATGTTTGAATAGTAGCTAAGCTCGATTAAACTGAAGGCTTTTACTCTCAAATACATCAGTTTCAAAGGCTTAATAATCGTAATCCATCTCCATCCTTGCCTTCCTTAACCAGATCAACTTTTCTGTAGTTTCACTTCACTTATAAATACGTTTTTAATAAAACTAGACTATTATTTTCAGTTTCTTTCAGTTACGTTTGAATGTGATTTTCATTAACTTTTCAAAGAGATGCTAAAAAAAGCTGACATACTCCCTTCAAAGTATTGATGTTGAGTACTTATTGTTTTAGTATAACGAATCAAATTAGTTCAAAAATAATTATTCGCCCGCGAGACAAGTGTAGGATATTTCGAGTTTGAGTAACCAATCAGAGCACGCGAAAAGCACTATTTACTTGTCGTGTGGTATATACTAAACACAGATGACCATTTTATATATCGTAACTGCTGTGTGCTTAGTCGACATAAAGTCTCTTACTTTTATTTCTCGTTATATTCAAAAAGGTTGTCCGATCAAACAAGCAATGACCGAAGAATTGCTCAAACGAATGGGCACTCAGACACTAGGATATCGACGTATACAAGACAAACAATCATTATACCAAGAATTGCTCAAACGAATGGGCACTCAGACACTAGGACATCGACGTATACAAGACAAACAATCATTATACCAAGAATTGCTCAAACGAATGGGCACTCAGACACTAGGACATCGACGTATGCAAGACATGTTGATTTATACCATAAATAACTGTCTAAGCAAACAAAGCCCCATTATGTATTAAGGACTTAGTCTCATTAAGAATTTCTAGATATAATCTTAGGGGCGATAATATTTTGACTCTGCCAAAGGTAAAGACAACGAAATTCGGCTTTAGATCATGACGATATTTCGCGGTTAAACTATGGAACGAACTACCAAACGAGATCAGAGCCATGGCCGGTACAAATTTAATGCAGAAATATATTCGCAAACTTCAATTTTAGTCTATTTTTATATTATATTACATATATATACTGTATATATATATATATATACACAGTCAATTCCAAAAAGGTTGTCCAGCAGAACATAATATAATACTATAATATCCATTGTTTTGGGCTATTGTCTAGACCAAGACAATAGGCTAAAACAATGGATATTAAAGTATTATATTATGTTCTGCTGGACAACCTTTTTGGCATTGACTGTATATTATAGTGCTTATTACAACCTTTTTAATCTTTTAACTTGTATATATTTCTCGATTGATATAGTCTTTTTATACTGAATTATTACTCTCTAATTTATATATTATGTTTTTTGAATTTGAATTTATTTTTGGAACATCTGTAAACTAGCTTATAGCTAAGCATGTCCTCCACGTTAAATAAAGTATTCTATTATATTGTAGTGTATTGTGGATGTCGGTACTTTGTGCCCGTAATTAATTTATTCAGATCTGCTCACCGCAGGTCTATTTTTACTTCGTCGAGATACGATATACCAAATGCGGCTATGATCATGAAATATTAAAATTACAAAATAACCGTATTCATAAGAATCAGATACCTTTTCAGTTGCTCTAACGTGTCTTGTGGTGTGTTGCTTTTGATCAGCCTTCTTGAAATACATGTACATGTCATGTAGGTTTGTGCTTTTTATGGTGTACCAGGAGATGACTGTACCAGTGTCCTTTGCGCACCTCACAAGCTATCAGTTTCCTTTCCTGTAATCAAAGTTTGAATTAAACAAATAGCCCACTTCCGAGATATGCCTCACTTCCTACGTACAAAGCAATCAACACGAGGCTCCGTGCATAATGCTCAGTCATTTGTGACAGACTACAGAAGTGCTGTAGTCTTGTAACAAATGAGTGAGCATTATGCACGGAGCCTCGTATTGATTGCTTCTTTGTATGTTGGAAGTGAGGCGGCCATTTACTATTAGGTTTATCTAACGCCTTACAAAAGAAACAAACAGGTTACCTCAAACACCATATCCAAAGAATAAAATGTACTAGAAATATTTGATAACAATTTCTCAAACTCATCAATAATTCATGAGCTTTTTAGTCAATCAGAGGGCTGCATTTGGTCACATGCATGAATCTGGATATCCAATGAAACACTATATGAACATCACTAGTGATTTGGATATCCAAATCACTAGTGATGTTCTTCTGTGTTCTCATTGGGCATCATTCATGCATGTGTTGGACCTAATTAAGCTACAAGGATTACAGCATAAGTATGACTTTACATGGAGAAGTGAAGGAGAAGACGGAAATAAAAATCGGTGTCCAGAGTGTGATTCGAACCATCATCCTCATGGCTGCTCTTGACTACTTGACTACAGTTTTATTCACTAAGAGAAAGAAAGGAGATAAGATTCCTTGTTAGACGTGACATTAGCATATTGGAAATATAAACCTATAAACCTCATAGGAATAGACCCTATGCATAAGTACTAGTCCTAGTGACTAGCATGTCAACGAGGCTGGTAGGTCCTCTGGAATGTTGAAATTGAAGCGCCCGGGGAGATGTGTGAAATGCACTGAAGGAATGTTTAGTGAAACAATGCCGTTAATTTGCTATGCTAATTTCAACATTCCAGAGGACCTACCAGCCTCGTTGACATGCAAGTCACCAGGACTTATGCATAAACGTTATTTAAAAAATAAACAGTAGAGGCACTTTAAAGGAATTAGCGCTGGCTGTTGGAACAAATTACCGTTAAATTGTTGGCATTTTGGAATTTGTTAAAAGAATTGGAAAATATGTTTTAGTTTTTGACAACAATTGGATATGAGTATGAGCCATTTTGAGCTTTGAATTTTGAATGTACGTTTTTCGGCGGTCCCTATTGTCAGAAAACAATAGCTCTTTTGTTGTGTAACAATAGGGTCCACCAAAAACGTGATCACATCCAAGATGGCGGCGCCCACGAAATTCAAAGTCCAAAATGGCTTATGCTTGCACACAATGTTTGCCAAAACTAAAATATATATTTCCAAATTTTTAACTTAGACCAACAGCTAAGATTTCCTTTATTAAAGAAAACACTTGACTAGTGCAGTTATAAAACCTACATTACCCTTTAGGTAGGCCTATTGTTCGACTTGTTGGTCCTTTCCCTTACATGGGACGCGTGGAAATTCTCCGTAATAACATCTGGGGAACAGTGTGTCATAATAGCTGGGATATCAACGATGCAAGCACAGTATGCCGTATGCTTGGCTACAGGGGAGCAACTGCAACGAGTCTTTATTCACGTTTTGGCCCAGGAACTGGAACCATTTGGTTAGACAACGTCCGTTGCAATGGCTCTGAGTCTTCTATTGCCAATTGCTCATACCGTGGTTGGGGAATATACCCTACATCCTACTGCAATCACTACAAAGAGGCTGGTGTCACGTGTAGAACAGCTGACAATCTGACCACGCCTTACCCATCAGCACGTCCAAGCAGTAAGCATTGATAATTGTGTTCTGATTATAAAGTCTTACTGGTATATAAGACTACTAATTTATAGGGCCGAATAATCTATTGTATGGATTATCGAATTATTGGAAGTAAAAATAATTATTGAACAATCTATTTAGGCATAGTCAGGAGCCTATAGAGCGTTTTCACGTGACGTCATAGCCGCCATGTTGCATTTGGTGTACCTTTAACAATAGATTGTTAGGTACACCAACATGGCCGCCATGCCCTTTGTCATTTGAATCTCTGGGGATTGAATGAAAACCTTCTATTACCCGGAGCGTCCATCTGTCATATATTCGTGATGCAGCGTTTTTTTTCCTAGCCTGCAGAACAGGCGCTTTTCCGATACGAGCGGAGCGAGTTCTGATACCGATCCGAGCGAAGCGAGCATAGGCGAGAACAAATAAGCGCCTACCGCCATCTTACGGAAATTTGAATTCTTCCCCTTTTCCGCATGGATTAACATGATTATTAAACATGTCAATCAAAATTTGTGTGCTCGTAACTTTGTCGGTATCTGAGATATGTAGTCAAAACATTGCACAGTTCATTTTTTTAACCTTTATTTCTCCTGTCCAAGTCTCTACAGTGTGGGATTTATTGACGACCACAGCCTCTATAAAGTCGCTCAGTCCCCGCTCAGTTTTTCCTTCATCAGTTCATGTACTCGACCCTGATTGGCTCTTTCACTCGAACAGTCTCTGACAGCAGGAGCGAAAATTACTTTAGGCAACTCCGTAACTTCCTTAAGTTCTATGTCTAGATCGTAGAGGGAGATGGCTTTTAAGTCCCAGTGCATTTAGTTTCGATTAACTTATCCTTCACAATGCTATGCAAATAGGACAATGCCGAAGCGCTAAGTCCTGTCTGACTCGACTTCCACGGCAAACAGTTGGAAAATAAGGCTTTTACCTGTTGGTAAAACCTCCAAAATATCTCGCCTAGAAAGTACAAATGTAAACTATTCACTGACTTCTTTGTTCTTCTAAATACTTTCCTGGATTAACGCTCAACCGCTCGATCACTTCTCTCTTGTAGCCGCCATTTCAGTCAGTTCGCAGGAGGAATGTGCGACATTTCGTGACACATGACAGCGATGACAGCTAATTGACCAATCAGTATTTCCCGTCCAGAATCTGTATGGGAAATGAAAATGTATAAGGGGTGGCTGCAGGCCCTTTTTCTCCTCTCTCGTGCCAGTCTCCTTTTTCCATTTTAACGCGGCCAAATCATTTTATCACTTCCTTTGCGTTGAAATAACACTGAGGGCCTGTTTCGCAGGCTACGTTTTTCCAGACCAGGTTATTTTTAGATTTCACCAGTCTCGTTGTTCACTTCCATCGCGGAATGTTGTCAACAAAAGATGCTTCGTTAGCTTCTCTTGTTAAGCCAAGCAACATGGCTGCAACACCATTAATCATTTAAATTGTTAGGAAAACGCTTGTGATTGGCTAGCGGAACCAAACTCGCGGGAAATACATTCTAAAAATAACCCGATCTCGCAAAACGCTGCTTCATAGACGTAGTATGGGAGATGGACGCTCCGGGTAATGGGTTTACTGGCATAGTGGGATGAATCTAAGCTATCACACAAGTCCATTATATAGATCAGATCGACAACAACAACAACAACAATATATTTATTTGTACCAATCAATTTACATTTTTGTTTTATATAATAAAAGAAAATAAGCAGAAAGTGTGTGGTACGGGAGCCCTAGAATAACTAAAAGCTAATCTAGCTAGGGCGCCCTTATAATATTAATGTGCAGAGAAAGGTGCGAAAGAGGAGAGTGCGTGATATACCTAATTTGCAATTAATAGTAAAAACGACAAGCACAAGAACGTCACAGTTACAGACAAAACGAACATACTAACGAACGTAGGAAGGCTGTCATTAAGGAGAAAACAAATAAGTAACAGAGTGGCGATGAGAAGTTTTATATTCTAGTGGCTAGCGGGTATAAGATGAATAGCAAGTTAGTATTGCAATAGAAAATCAGCTCTCAGTTTGTTTTTGAAAGCGTTTCTCCTTAGTTGTTTGTCGCTAGAGTCAAGAGAATTCCAGACTTTAACTCCCACAAATCTAATGTTAAAGGTTCCGTAATTAGTGCGAGCTTTGGGGAGGTAATAGCTTTTTCGAGCTATATAGATCCCTAGTTCATTGTTGCCTGTCCTTGACCCCACCATGGGAAGTAGTATTTCAAAGCCGCAGCCGAAGACTGGAACTAATTGCGAGGACTGGAAACCCCGTCTAGTCTGAATTGGAGGACTCGACCTACTTAATAATTTCATGCTTGTTTGGTTGTTGTGGGAGGAAGGAGAAAATGATTTTAAAACTTCGAGTTTCGATCTTTCAGGTTTGTAGGTTTTACTTGCGCATTTACATATAGTTGATTTGTTTGAATTAAGTAATCAACCGTTCATTGTTAATGAAAAGACGGAATGTTAACAATTATGCGCCTGTTCTCGTGGGAGTACATGTTTACAACCTGGCGTGAAATTTGATGAAAATATTATAGTTTGGTGCTATAGCCATGCGCAGTATTAGGGCAGTGACAAAAAACGGGTCCCACATTGGAGAGATGGTCAGTAAGCGATAAGATAGGCATTGACCTTACCATTTTTCACTGCTTGGGAAGTCAGTGATCGGTCGTGAGATCTCCCTTTCTGTTGGATACTGAGCTGTTTAATAAGACAATCAGAGTCCGTATCACTCTTAAAGGGGCTGGGTCTTTCGCAAGCAACAGTAGCATTGTATCTGATTGGTCAGTTCAATGAGAGCTCATTTCTGATTGGTTGAGGGTAAGATTGAAACCCTTTCAATGTTAGCGGGTAGATTTTGTGTAAGAAAGTAAAATTCAGTTACGGAAGTTCACCTCGATTTATCTGAAAATACAGCAATGAAAGTCCGGCTAAATGTGTACAAAAACTCTTCACCTCGTCAAATGTAATACTAGGGATTGTTTACTTGTCATCGCTTAGGACAATCTGGCGCCATTTCTTGTGAAATCGTCAACATTTTGCGAAACATGGTTTTGGTCCCGTGTTGACTTGAACGCTGAACGGACGGTTTTCAAATTTAGTCGTCGTTCCTTGCCTTGCTGAACGGAAAACTCCCATCGTTTGGAGTTCTAAAGACTTGTAAAGAGAGTTGGAATTCGCCTCCTTTCATGATAATTGTTGTGAAGCCTTGGTTCGTTCGTGAAGTGTTTATAAATGCTTCGCTGGAATAAAGTCAGTGAGATAGCTTGGCTCGAACTTCGCCGTTTCCTAAATAATTATTTTTGAAGAGCCGACAAAGTAGCAGGTTCAGCTAAATTTCAGGTATGTTTTATTACCTTGTTTTGATTCTGGAAAACGTTTTCAGGTGAGTTCGGGTTGTCCTTTGTCTTGGCTTTGGTGTGTTTTGGCTAGTGAGTTTGTCTTGGCTTTGGTGTGTTTTGGCTTGTGCTCAGAAAAGTCGCAAAATAAACTCTTTCTTTACTTTCATTTTGTCCGTTTTATAAAACATTGCTTTTTAGCAATAAGTTTTTGGCAATGTTATTTATCTCCTGGCGTTACTTTTTGTTATACCTTGAGTCAAACACTAAACGTTTCGTGTGGCAACAATCTCAATCAACTACTCTTGAAGTGACTCGGCCGCGAATGCCGAGTCACTACCAAAAGTTCCTTGGCCTTTAGCTCCCGCCAGGTTTTGAATATTTGTTTGCTTAAGTATATAGCAGCATGTTGGCTTTTCCAGTGTCGGTCATTAATTTTTTTCGTCAATTGCCTCAAGGAAGGCGTTTTCTTTCTTCCTGCCCCGACTCGTTTACCTCCCCTTCCTCCAGAGCCTTCATTCATCAGAATTTCAAACAAAAAATGTAAAAATGAAATACTCTACATTTAGAATGAATGCTAAACAAAACGTTCCTGCAAAAAAAAATGTTTTAGAGGTTCGAAATAAGAGCGATGGAAATGGATTCCTGAAAGGTTCCTTCGGAGGGAGGTTTGATTTCGTACTCCCGGAGTCGGAAATCAAATTTTGCCTTTGGCCGTGCGATAGACTGGTAACGAATGAGCGCTGACCCAGCCCCTTTAACCTTAAGAAAACCAATTATATTATTTTTCGTGCAAGAAATAAACTCATCCCTAACCTTACTAACTTAAGTATTTGTATTGATTCTTAAAACATTGGCCAGGTTTCCTCAATCAAATTCCTTGGTGTTTATGTAAATGAACATATAGATTGGAAACCCCACATTGAACACGTTGCCCTCAAAATGGCTAAATCTATTGGTGTGATCAATAAAGTAAAATCTCTTTTAACCGTCCCTATCAGGCGAACCTTATATTGTCCCTTAGTGTTGCCGTATGTCCAATACTGTAAGATTGTATGGGCTAAAACGTACCCCACTAGTCTTAATAAAATTCTAATACTCCAAAAGCGAGCTGTAAGAATTATAGACAAATATGATGTACAATACAGAAACCACACCAATCCTTTATTCCTTAAGCTCAAATTGCTTGGTGTATTTGACATCATTAAATATCAAACAGGATCCTTTATGTTTAAAACCTTTGACAGATTTTCTATTATACCTCAATGCTTTCGAGCCTACTTTATCATTAATAGAGACATACATTCTTATGAAACACGGAGTGCCAACAAAATTCACATGCACCAAGTTAGAACAACAACCAGTAAACACACCCTTAAAGCACTATGGACCAACCTTCTGGAATTCCCTTGATAACACTATAACCCAAGCACAATCCTTAAATATTTTCCAGGCTAGACTTAAATCACATCTTTTCCAACTAAAACAATGTTATTTTGCTGTACCAATGTACTTCTACTCGCAGTGCTGATTTACCAATTATAAAATGTTGCCGCCCATGGTTGTCAGTGCCTGTACAAGCTCCTTGGAGATTTTCTCACTGAACACCTTCCATATGTACATACTATATAGATAATATAACATATTCCACATAGATCTACAAATCGATATAGACAAAATATACAAACAAACAAACAAGCAAATAATCGAATAATAATGCTGTATTCTATATTTCATTTTATTTTATCTTGTGTGTAAACAAATATATTATATGTGGTAATTAAAGATTGACTTGAAGGACACGCGTTTATGTTCCGGGCCGGAACGAAATAATTTTCAGTAGTTTGCCAATAAACTGACGACCCTAGCACACGTGTGGGATGGATGAAAACAAACTAAATGTGCAAAAAAAGCTGTGCGTACATCTAGTTTTCAAGGAAAATATTGCATATCCTTTCAATCAAGCATTAAGGGAGGGAACTTTAACTGTTTGAAGCCAAATTACAACCACCAATCGAACATTTACTCCAGACATGCGCAAAACCATGACACAGCTCCTTTAATTTATCAGAGAGAGTAACTGGAAATATTACCAGGTACTGGAAATCTTTTTCCAGTACCTGGAACAGTTATTCTCACCAGTACTTTCTACTGCACGTGGTACAGATTGATTGGCTACTTACCTCACGGATTATTAAGTAGGTTGAGAATACACCTTCGTTGTTTTACTTGTTCTTTTATCCAGTTGTCTTCTGGGGGAATTCGAACTTAACATAACATAAGTGTCGTCATGTGTAAGGGCTCATATAGATTACAGGGAAATCTATAAAACCCGACTTGTTCTTTCCTACCTGTAGAGGCGTAGCCTGTTGCTAGAGGCGTAGTTAAAGGGGCTGTGTCACGGTAAGACTTTACGTTCGTTTTTCCGAGCGTTTTTCCGGATTTTGATATGAACTAACGAACCTCTCGGCCATGTGGGATGCTTAAAATGAAAGCAAATATGCAAAAATGACTAACAAACAGTATATATAAACAGTCTCCAGGGAAAATATTGAAAATCCTTTCAATCAAGCATTGAGGGAGGGAAGTTTAACTGTTTGTATCCAATTAACAGCCACTAAACGAGCGATTACTCGATACATGCGCAGTACCATGACATAGCCCCTTTAACTTGGAGTTCGATGGATTGATTAATATTGGAGAAATGGGAAAAGGCAAATTCCTTTACCGCTTAGTTCCATTTTGAATGACACGTGTGAGACGTGTGTAGTAGAATGAAAATAACATAGAGAGCGGATTTCGTATTGTGTGGACAAGTTACGGCAATGACTTATAGCACGGTTACAGTGCGACGTTGAAATGGTTTCCGGCCCTATTGTGTTTGTCATTCTGATCCAAACAAATTACAGAGAACTGGCGGGAAATATACAATACAGAACCATTTACAAAAAAACTTAACTGGCGGGAAATATACAATACAGAACCATTTACAAAAAAGCTTCTTCATTCATCTTTTAGAGTTTAAAATATTTGATCGGCCAAAAGTGTGAGCATAAATTCACCATGCGAACCTAGCTTAATTTCTAAAGATATTACATTATCTGATGAAAGCTTTATTCCTAATGGCCCAAAAGCAAGGGGGTTTAAAATGGCTTTTCTTAATATTGTAAGCCTCCTAAAACACGTCGATGAAATTCGTATATACAAATTATTTCAGTCGTTCGATCTTATTGGCTTATGTGAAACTAGGCTTGATTCTTCGATTTCGGATGGCGAGGTAGGAATCCGTGGATATAATATCATAAGGAAAGACCGATCAAGGACTGGCGGTGGTGTTTGTATTTTTCTTCAAAGCGCCATTAACTACCGAATTAGAAATGAGATAATTCCTGTTGATATTGAGGGTGTTTCCCTGGAAATTTGCAAGCCAAATAGCCGACCATTTATTGTCAGCGCTATTTATCGAGCGCCCAACACTCCGTGCGAATGTTTTACTAGTTTTGAAAAAATGATTAAGACAGTAGATGATGAAAGCAAAGAGCACGTGATCCTTGGGGACATGAATTGTTGTTTGCTAAAGAAAAATTCTGATTGTCAAGCCAAAAGACTTAAATCAATTTACGAGACATATCAACTCTCTCAATTGATAACTGAAGCCACGCGCATAACACCTCAATCAAAAAGTCTCATAGATCACTTTGTAACTTCATCTACAGACAAAATCAATTCCTCAGGCGTAATACACTTGGGAATAAGTGACCATAGTTTAATTTATGGGATAAGAAAGATAAATCCTTATAAAAGTACGCGCATTAAGGCCAAAACAATTGAAATACGAAACATGAAAAGGTTTAACCAGAAATGTTTTGTTGAAGACCTTTTTGCTCAGCCCTGGGAACAAATTGTCTTAAGTCCTGACACAGACACGATGTGGGCCGCGTGGAAAGATAGATTCTTAGACGTGTTAGACAAGCATGCCCCAGTACAATCCAAAAGAAAAAGATCGTTTAATGTCCCATGGCTGACCAGAGAGATAAAAGAATTAATTATTACGAGAGATAAAAACAAACGCAAGGCAATGGTGACCAAATTATGTTCCGATTGGGATGACTACAAAGCATCCAGAAATGAGGTTAACATTGCTTTGCGTCAGGCCAAGTCCAACTATTATCGCAACAAGATTGCTAAGCAACACAATAATCCTAAAGAGGCCTGGAAAACAATTAATGATCTGCTTGGGCGCACTTCCAGTAAAACTGTTGTAAACGAACTCAAGGTCAACGATACTAATATTAATTCTCCTGATGAAATAGTGGAAGCTTTCAATACTTATTTTTCCAATATTGGCCCAAATTTGGCCAACTCAATGGCCGACTCTAGCGCTACGTTTGAGCAGTTTGTAAAGCCTTGCCAATCTAACATATCACGCTTTAAGCTGATATCTAATGAAAAGATACTGAAGCTCTTGAGTAGTCTCTCTAATTCTAAAGCAACAGGCATTGACAAAATATCTGGAAAAATGTTAAAAATTGCAGCACCTGCTATTTCCCCGGCACTTACACATATTTTCAACAATGTCATTATTTCGAGCTGTTTCCCAGACGAGTGGAAAATAGCCAGGGTCTTGCCTCTTTTTAAAAAAAGGGGAAAAAAACGCAGCGGATAATTACAGACCAATTTCCATTCTGCCTGTAATTAGTAAGATAATGGAAAAAATTATGTTTGAACAGTTATATGAATATCTCACATCAAATAGTATACTTTCTGAACTCAGGGACCTTCGTTGTTATAGGTCTTTGTTCGCTTTTTTCTGCAACCGTGACCGTGCACAAAACACAATAGAAATTCCAATATGTTTTAATCAATCAGCCAATAGGAACGTGTGGGTTCAGTCGTTCAGGGCATGCATGCTGCTGACCTATGACCGTGCACAATCTTTTGTCTTACCCCCTTCCAACATAAATCGAAGCGCCTTTGTTAGCCCCTTTGAAGTTTGCCGTATTTCCTAACCATTTCACACTATAGGAAAATCACATGCCTGACGAGGTAATTCCACGTTAAAGTGCACGAGAAAACCGATATCGCCCGAGTCGCTTCCTTGAATCGCATAGTCCGATGAATTACTTGAAGATTTAGTACTTTTGTTGATATTTTGCTATGTTACGTAACGTTATAAATAGCGCGCGTAGTCTACAGTGGTGATTCCACTCTGAATCACCACTCCGTCTCAGCCAATCAGCGTCTGATTTCGCAAATGCACCGTGCGATTCAGCTTTGGCTATGCGATTCTATCAGCTATGCCCAACCCAAGTAACCCACAACAAAACAACTAACTCATAAACAGATAATGAATAATTGCCATTTAATAATCAGATGTTCGCGTGCGTCTTGTCGACGGAGGCTCGCACAGCCAAGGCCGTGTAGAAGTCTACAGGAATGGAGTATGGGGTACCGTGTGTGATGACAGTTGGGATATCCAAGATGCTAATGTGATATGCCGACAGCTAGGCCTTCCTCCTGCTAGTGCTTCTCCTCATCGTGCGAGGTTTGTTACTTGAAAAGAGTTGAAAAATGGAAGCTCAACAAGAATTTGTACTAGGAGAAATCAGGAGCCCATAACTAGGAGCGTCCATATCTCCTATATAACTGTCACAGCGTTTTTACAAGTTTGCACCGTGTCGGAACAAAAGATTCCTCATTATCTACTTTTGTTATATCAAACAACATGGTTTCTACGCTTTTGTGATTTGATTCCCTTAGAAATAATTGCAACTCAACAATAGCGGGAAACCGTTCTAAAAATAACCTAACTTGTGAAAACGCTATTTCATAGGCCTAGTATGCGGGATGGACGCTCCTAGTTATGGGCTCCTGGAGAAATTGAATTTGGTAATGTTGTATAGCAAAAATATCAGCCTTAATATAATATAGTAATGCTTTTGTTTAGATTTGGACCTGGTCCTGGCCCAATACTTCTTGATGATGTGCATTGTTCTGGCTCTGAGACCAATATTGCACAATGTAGACATAGCGCTTGGGGACAACATAACTGCGATCACTGTGAAGACGCTGGTGTTATTTGCGGCCAACCACCAACCAGGTATCCCTGGACCACCAGACGGCCATATACCTGGTATAACCGGACTACTAGGCGTCCAACGTGGAATCCTGGAACTACCAGACGACCATATACCTGGGATCCTTGGACAACTAGGCGACCATATACCTTGGATCCTTGGACAACTAGGCGACCATATACACAGAATCCCTGTACTACAAGGCGACCCACATGGACTCCGTGGACCACTCCGTTACCTCTGCCTGCTCCAGGTAATTATTCCCCCTAATCTTTCAGTAGACTTAGTCCACCAATAAGTTACTTAAATCCACTAAAACCGACATTTATGTCCAATAAAATGTATTGTTTTCTTTGTTACTTTTTTCACAACCTATGACAATTCAATTCGATAATCACTGAAAATATATTATAAAACACTGAGTAAAGTGAAATTGACGAGTAAAACTTTCCAGCCACTATGCACCGTGTAATGAATTTCATTTATATCTTCACGTGTGAACATTAAAATACGCTTCGCACTCGTTTTCGCTGTTTTTATACTAAAAGTAACGGTGATAATAAATATGACTTATGGTACGAAGAATAATTATATTGACAATAACTAACAATAATAGCCATTGTCAAAACAATAGTAATGTTAATGTAAATTTAAATAATGCAGAGTCGTTGATGATAATGATGATTAACATTATGATAATAATGATAGCTTCTCGTTTGTTTTCTATTATTAAGTTCGTCTTGTCGGTGGTAGTGGTCGCCACGAAGGACGCGTTGAAGTTTATTACGGGGGCCAGTGGGGGACTGTGTGTGATGACAGATGGGATTTAAACGATGCTACTGTCGTATGCCGCCAGCTCGGCTTCGCGTCAGCAAATACAAGTACTTGCTGTGGACGTTTTGGCCAAGGAACGGGAAGAATCTGGATGGACGATGTCGCCTGTAGGGGAACTGAGCGTTACCTATCTCAATGTTCATTCAGGGGATGGGGTATCAATGACTGTACTCATTCAGAAGACGCGGGTGTGGTTTGTCCTACGACAGCTGTTCCACAAGGTTTGTGTAATAGTATCACAGGCTAACCATCCTCTCATTTTGTCTATTTGTCTCTGATGTTAATCCATTTGATGATTTAACGCGCGCTCATAATACAACTCGAGCTTCCTGTGGCTCAGGTTTGTTTACCTATAGCTCGGGCTTCCTGTGGCTCATCTCGCTAACTACATAAAAATACACAAGGCAGGCAACTAAATCCATGGCCGCCAAGCGAGGCGCGCGAGAATTTTGCCGAAACATGAAAACTTCCTGGTTCCTGCTCCCTCTCTGACATTCAAAATGTTGAATGAGCTAAGTTTTTGGTGGTAATTCACGGCGATATCGAGTGGTACACACTTGGAAAACCTTCCTAGAAACCGTTAAACTGGTCCAGATTTTCGGCGATTTTTTTTTCTCCCTGTGATCGGGACAGATAAAAAAAAACTCTGAATTTCTAACGAGACCTGAAACAACCATGGGGGCTGATCAAAGCCAGGTTCCGGCTAATCCACAGATCGAATTGGAATTTAGCGTGTTGGTTTTTGCGGAGGGAGGAAAACCGGAGAACCCGGAGAAAAACCCTCGGAGCAAGGGCGAGATACCAACAAACTCAACTCACGTATGGCGCCGCGTCTGGGAATCGAACCTGGGCCACAGAGGTGAGAGGCGAAGTGCTTAACCACTGCGACACCCCGGCTCCCCTAAATATATCAACCATCGTAAGGATTTATAACGGTCATCATATTCACATTTTTTAATCAAGCTGTCGAATGATCTCCCGTCTAGAGTCCCCAGCGAAGAAATGGACAGCTGACATATTTCCCCTAATCTCCCTCGTATAGGCTGTTTTGCATCTTGACACACCACCTCGCCTTAAGGACGGTGCGGCCTACTATTGTCAGCGCGCACGCCGTCCTGCGCATCTTGTGTCCCGCGGGTCATCCCGCGAGACAGGCCATTTGCAGAACTAATTTGAAAAAGCTGTGTTAATAAAACAAATTATGTAATTTGACAGACTGAAAGATGAAGGATTTTAACATACGGTCGAAAGATATGCTTGAGAAATGAACGATTTGGGAAATCTTTAAATTCCACTACACGGCCACGAAAGACAATTTTCAACTGAAAGTAGTATTAAGAGCCGACCATCTTAATTCTTAAGTGATGATTTATCGTGGGGAGATGGTCGAAGAATCGTAGATTTAGGAGATTTACCAGACCAATTGAATGAAGGTTGTTTGGACTGCCATAAATCGCTCTTGTATTTTCCGGCGCCCAGCGCCTTGTGCTTTAGGCCTGTCGATGCTTTCGAGTTTCGTCAGTTTCTCCGAACATGGACTTGGCAGTATAAACAACGTGTGAATACGGTCAAATAAGCTTTGTGAAAACGAGTAAACCTCTTGGAAATCCAAAGAAGAATGAAGAAGGAAGGACTGTATGGGGTTTGAGCACAAAGGAAGCAGCAACAGGTTTGATTTTCAATGAAGAAAGTCGAAAGACGGGACTGACTCTTTTACCCACCGCCATCTTGAAAATCTCCCAGATGCAATAAAGAAACCAATTTTCAGACTTACGCCTTGGTAAAAAAAATGACAATTTTTGAAAATAAAATTAGCGATAAAGAGGCCTACCGTCCACATAACATTTTTTTAAACGCGTGGATACCCTCATTGTTTTCTTTTTGTAATCTATAATATAGAAGCTAAACAACGTTTACATATATTTTTTGTCTTTGTAAAATTGAAACTTGATGTCCATTTCAGCCAAAAATTATGTCTGTTTATGGTCACTAATGAGGCTTACAAAGCAAAATTTGTACAAAAAACGATAATCATTGTAAGATAAATGGTTTGATTGGCATCCTTTGTGAAGAACGCTATGTCTAACGTTTTTTTGCCCTAATATTTTGCCACATGAATTGTTTATTATTATACCTTACAAATAATCCACCAATCAAATGTGTGTATTAGGGTCACGTGTCAGCCCAATATTGTTCCATGTAGGACAGCTACCTATTGGTTGATGATAATGATGATGACGATTAACATTATGATAATAATGATAGCTTCTCGTTTGTTTTCTATTGTTAAGTTCGTCTTGTTGGTGGTAGCGGTCGCCACGAAGGACGCGTTGAAGTTTATTACGGGGCCCAGTGGGGGACAGTGTGTGATGACAGATGGGATTTAAACGATGCTACTGTCGTATGCCGCCAGCTCGGCTTCGCGTCAGCAAATACAAGTACTTGCTGTGGACGTTTTGGCCAAGGAACGGGAAGAATCTGGATGGACGATGTCGCCTGCAGGGGAACTGAGCGTTACCTATCTCAATGTTCATTCAGGGGATGGGGTATCAATGACTGTTCTCATTCAGAAGACGCGGGTGTGGTTTGTTCTACGACAACTGTTCCACAAGGTTTGTTTAATAGTGTCATTATAATATGTCAAATCGAGTGTTCTGATTGGCTTGTGCTCGGTCGGGATTTTGCCATACGGACCGTTACCATGACAACGGTCACAATTCGCATATTTTTGTCTAAGCTAAGGAAATTGAAAACTAAAATAGAGGTAAAATAGAGATAACTATATACATTGAGTAATGCAGTCTTACTAAGAGCACAAACATCACCATTCCGTGCATAAATATTCGTTGTCGAACTGGATTGTTATTGCTGTACGTAATGTAAACCATAAAATGACAGGAAAGGGCCAGTCTAAATATAATTCCAGCTAAAGGTCTATGCTATAGAGACAGATAGATAATCTGTCAGGTCAGTTTCTACAAAGTTGTTGTTTTGAAGTCACAGTTCTGCAGAGTACAATGTACGGAAGATGACCATGCATGTTCTTAGTTTGGACGTAAAATACAAGCGATCTCCAAACAACCACATTACATGACGTTTCCGCTCGGTAAAACCGAAATTAGAAAACGACTCAGTAATGCATCGAGTAATATGCAGCAAAATAAGCAACTCAGTCAATAAGACTGATAAACATGCTATAAATGCTGATCCTGAGAGCTTCGTGGCTCCTGTTGCGTTGCGTTTAGCAGTTTTTGATTGAGTGTAGTTTGCTTAGCTTTTCTATTGGCTGTGACAAAAAAAAAATGAAATTATGAGCCAATCAAGTTCTACACTAAAACCAAACGCAATCAAGCAATCAATTTTTGTTATTAACGATTGCGTTTACTTTTTCTCGTGATTTGTTCAAGTAAAACCAGTTCGTGGTTGGCTCGTTGTGTTTTTACTTGCTCCTGTGATTGGCTCGTTGTGTTTTTACTTGCTCCTGTGATTGGCTCTGTAATTACTTTGGTTTTGGTTATGAATTACTTCAGTTCGTGGTTGGCTCGTTGTGGTTTTACTTGCTCCTGTGATTGGCTCTGTAATTACTTTGGTTTTGGTTATGAATTACTTCAGTTCGTGGTTGGCTCGTTGTGGTTTTACTTGCTCCTGTGATTGGCTCTGTAATTACTTTGGTTTTGGTTATGAATTACTTCAGTTCGTGGTTGGCTCGTTGTGGTTTTACTTGCTCCTGTGATTGGCTCTGTAATTACTTTGGTTTTGGTTATGAATTACTTCAGTTCGTGGTTGGCTCGTTGTGGTTTTACTTGCTCCTGTGATTGGCTCTGTAATTACTTTGGTTTTGGTTATGAATTACTTCAGTTCGTGGTTGGCTCGTTGTGGTTTTACTTGCTCCTGTGATTGGCTCTGTAATTACTTTGGTTTTGTTACGACACTCAATTGAAAACCGCTCTATAGCTAACATCAAGCGAACTAAACTCGTTTGTTGCCTCATAACTGGAGCCAGTTTAAAATACATTTTGCTTTATAATATTAATAGATTAATATTTTTGTTTTGTAGAATGGGATTACCAAAGTACTTGATTACCTAGCTCTGTTATCTAAATATGAGCAGAATATGGACGTGGTGTCATTTATATTGTTTATGTTTCGTTTTTCATTTAGATTCTACTACATGTGATTTTGATCACGGATTTTGTCAATGGCAAAACGCTAGAAACGATCAGTTTGACTGGACAAGGCATTCGGGTTCGACTCCTTCCACTAATACAGGACCATCTGCGGATCATACCAGCGGAAGAGGTAACAGAGGTTTTGAACTCAATTTTAATGTCCGAACAATACGTTGCTGCTGCACGCATTATTTAACAAATAATGTGTCTGCCGTGTGTCTGCCCTCTTATAGGTGTACAGATGACGTCACAACATGAAGAGAATAAAGAAGTGCGCCACGAGAAGCAGTCGAGTGACGTAACTGATGTTCTATTCACGTTGTGGCGTCATCTGTGCTTCTATAAGAGGACAGACGCCCGACAGAATGGAATCTATTTTGTTTTAATATATAATAATCGCAAACTGAAAACTATGAAAATATCCAATCAAAATGAGTTAAGAAATGTGTTGCTCGCGCTCATGACGCCGTCCATATGTGTGTGCTCTAGTAACATACAGCTCTTGCCCAGTCAGAGCGTGTGTTTCGGACTCATTATTATATAATAACACATATATGTGTTTAACGACTTTTGATTGCAAGTGAAAGGCGAACATGTTTATGCAAGCGTTACAGATGTCTCGCGAACCGTTTTCTCTTTTCTTTTTTGTTTTTCCTTTTCGTTGCTGTTTTGATGTTCTGTTGTGGTGGTTCTGATTCCCCTGCCGGATTCCTTTACATCTTATTCAACTGTCAACAGGATATTACATTTACATCGAAACTTCAAGTCCCAGACGACAAGGGGACATAGCTAGACTACAAACGTCATTACTAAACAATGGGACGGACAAATGTATGGAGTTCTTCTACCATATGTATGGTATGACAATGGGCATTTTACGAATCAAAGTCATGGGAAATAGTATCTGGGAGTTAAGTGGAAACCAGGGAAACAAGTGGTACAAGGGAAGAGTGCCACTGTACATGGCAGGAGACTACCAGGTATATATGCGAAGTGTTATGGAATGTTGTATTCACTTATTTGTTTTCCAGTACATTAGCGTTTTTAGCTATGGAAACAAGGAAGATATATAGCCATTTCATTGGCTTTCTATGAATGTCACTTTCAGAAAATTAATGAGACATCGTTTTGCTGACAGAAGTCTATATGAAATGCCTTTAATATTGTCCAGATAACCATTGAGGGCATCTGTGGATCAAGTTATATGAGTGACATTGCTCTCGATGATATTTCATTTACGAACAGCACTAACTGCACCGTCTTTGCTGAGAGTTCAGGTAAGTTTAGCATATTAGACGTGAACTTTGTGAAAGAAGCACTAAAAAGTCGTTCCCATCAGTTAATGTCGATGGGCGATCAGAGCTTCAGTCGTGTATAACCTTTGATAATAGGGACCTTAACCAACCAGAACGGCGACGGCAGTGACGACCGGACGTAGATAAAACTTTCTCCCGATATTTGGTGTTTATCATTTCCCTTGTTCGCCTTCAATTGTTTTTCACAAACAGATTTTTGAAAAATATCATGTCTATAAAGTTCCGATCACGCCGAACGAAAAATTATTTGATTTACTTTCAACGTTCGCGTTGTCTTTAAAACGTACAATTTGGGATTTTCACGTTTTGTTTTTGCAGATAGGCGACTGCCTGAATTTTCACGTGCAGTTATTGTATTTTGTAATTAAGACGATTGTTTTATGCCGTCGTGGTTGCTTAAACAAACTTTCTCAGATTTGAGCAATATTGGGGAACCTCTTGTAAAATAAGATTGCTTTTATTGTTGATTATATAAGCCTGTCATACCTTATTTGGAATAACGCATGCATAATTATTAGAGCGGCGTTCAATTGAATGGCGACACGTCAATCAGGTAATTGCTTTCGAATTTGATTGGTTAGTTATCCATGATTGCGTTTACTTTACCTCGTTATTGGTTTAAATAAAAGCAATAGTGAATTACTTCAGTTCGTGATTGGTTCATTGATGTTTTTACTTGCTCCTGTGATTGGCTCAGGTTTTGGTTTTACGACACTCACTTGAAAACCGCTCTCTAATTATGAATTAGCAATTACAAATATAATGTATGCCGAATTTTTCGCAGATTCTTTTTTCTTTCTTTCAAAGATATAAAAAAGGAAAACAATTAAGGTTAATTAAAATGTTTATTGTTGAGAGTAAGCTGTGCCTGCCACTATGTTTCTTCTTGATTCGTCAGTGATTGCAATGTGTTGATAGAAATTTCAGTCCCAGGGAATGAAGTGACAAGAACAAATTCGACGCTGAGTCATCAATTTCGCACAGTTCACATTGCGATCTCTGACACTTTGCCGCCATAATGATTTTGAAAAGGACCCACAATTCCACTCAAGTGTCACCATCGGTCCCAGGCCTCCCATGCACGCTCGTTGGATACCTGGTTAATTTTTTGTTTAGCTTCGCCGATCAATCAGCAATGAAAGGTAGAAAAGGTTGGACTATTTTTCAATCTAAGTAGTCTATTTAATTATATAATCTATTTTTATAGAGATAGTTATTAGCTTCCTTGGATATCAAGACCAATATGTACAAAAATGCATAAGGTCCTAATAAAAGAATGTATGCGTGTATGTATGCATGTTAATGCTCGTCGGAAAAGCTGGAAAAATTACCCCAAAAATACTTTACCTAGAAAGTGCACTACCCTAAAAAAGACCTTAATGGCATCAAAATATCCTAAAAATCACCTCTCTCTCCTCTCTCTTTCTGTATATATATATCTTTCTCTCTCTTTCTTTCTTTATTTGTTTGTCTCTTCTGAGAGAAAAATTATACAGGATAGAAGGAGCTTTAACGTGATAAACGCTCATTTAAACCCACAATTTTAACAAAGAAATGTATATTTGAAGGTTAGCTTTGCCCGACATATTGATCAATAAGTGCTTAAGCGTTTTGTTTAATCAGCATTTCAATATCCGACAAAGATTTAGAAGTTCCTTATTGTTATATTCTCAGCCACCGTTTTAGTTTGGCTATTTTTTTTATCCCCATAAACCCTCATTTATTATCAACGATTTGTTTCCTATAGCACCACCTGTTATCACATTTATCACACCATCCCAGACTGTTCAGTTAGAGCAGCGCTTCGTGTTAACCTGTACTGCGACTGGAACACCAGCAACACGGTTAATGTGGATGAAAAACGGAACACTGTTAGCCATCAGCGCTTTGGAAAACAACACCAATACAGTCGACTACTCCAGAATCGCCGATGTGTCGAGTGCTGGACTGTACACATGTGTTGCGCGGTCACCATTAGGTCTCATCAAGAAAAGAACAACAAGACTTTATGTACTCTGTAAGTAATTACAGGACTCTATCTCAATTGACATGCTAAGCATATATATATATATATATATATATATATACAGCCGTTTGCAAAAATTCTGACCCCCCTCACCATATATCAATATATATAAAAAATGTATCAAACATTATGGGATACCTCTTCCTATATTTTTTTCTGAAGCCCTTGATGATAGGCAACTTGAAAAAAATATCAGCAATGACATCCCATAATGTTAGATATATGTTTGATATATATTTATATATGGTGAGGGGGTCAGAATTTTTGCAAACGGCTGTATATATATATATATATATATATATAAAGAGAGAAAGGAATGTCACTAGACTGCCGTCAAGTAGAACCGTTGAGCCAGAGACTAACCTTTTTCAAACCTGTGTGTTTGTTTTCCAATTGCAATGCAACTCGCGACTGGTTGCTTTATGCTTTGGGGCATTTACATGTAATTTTCCAACAAAAACAATAATTATTCCTTAACCTGGCTCCTGTTGTTTAAAGAATGGATAACGCTAAATCCCTGTCCAGTAGATAAAATAAGCTAGTTTGGTTATTGGACTTAGGAATTTATCCGGTGGATAGCATTATCTATCCTTTGAACACCAGCGAGATAGAAAACTAATTGGGTCAGCGGTATCGCTTGTACATTTCTCCTGAAAAAGAAAAGGTTTGTTCATCGCTCAACAAATGAAATATGCTTGATTTCTAGATACACCAAGTGTTGTTGCTGTCGAGTTTAACGTTAGTAGAAATGCAGCAGAACTTGGCGAGTGCGTATCAATAACATGTAACACGGATGGTTTCCCTAAACCAACTTGTCAGATCTACCGCAATGGGAGACAACTTAAGTACAACAGTCATGAGGCGGTGGTCATTTCTTCGTTCACTGTTTCTCACCAAGGGACGTACACTTGCAATTGCTCGAACTCTTATGGCAATAACCTTGGAACAGGAGTACTGACCAAATATGGTATGATTTCTCGCATTTTGGTAAAGTTAAGAAATACGTTTTATGTACAGTTAACGGCTGACAAGTTGTTCAGGTTTTATAGTCTCTCCACAGAAATTGATAACAATATTGCGTTTATATTTTATTTTATTTTATTACAAATGTTGTTTTATACAGGTGTAGTTATTGACCACTACATGTAAAGTGACACCTTTTCCCTTACCTTTGTTTTCCTTAACAGTCCCACCACGAGTTGTTGCAGTTCAACCAGAAGTTCTGATGATAAACGAAACGGACCCAGTCATTCTCAACTGCACCACCACAGGCAACCCATTACCTGATATCACCTGGTCAAAAGTAGGCGGAAGTAAGAGATTATTCCTTCCAGGAAGCAACCTCGTGATTACTAGTAGTGAGAAGACGGATGAAGGAACGTATACCTGTGTAGCAAAGAACGGACGTCAATACACCAGCATGGCTACTGCAAGGGTGTACGTTATCTATTGTAAGTCAAAAGCTCTTTAAATAATTGCAAATATCAATATGAAATGTTAAGCCAACGTATTCTGAAATCTACAGTGCTCTTGAGCGGCAAAGGTTTTGCAGTCGATGTATCATTGATTTTCCTTTTACTCAGATTCACCTCGCATGGCTTCACGACCAACAAACATAAGTATCATTGAGAATGAGCAGCTGGATGTCAGTTTCATGTGTAATGCAACCGGAAATCCTCCACCGATAATTACCTGGACCAAGATTGGCGACAAAAACTCGAGCTTTCCCACGGGAAATATGTTAACCCTGAAAGCAACCAGATACAACGAAGGGCTATATCAGTGTACAGCGTCCAATAACAGAGGGCGTGCTGTATCAGCTATCGCTGTTGCTAACATTAAATGTAAGTACATTTGAGGCATTTGAGAGTGGTTGCCTACGAGAGGTTCAACTAAGAAATAATATGATCTAAAGTGCCCCTGTCAATCGAATTGAACCTTCAAGTTCAGTTCAAAACAAAACTACAAAAATAACACCCTGATATAGAAGAGAAATACTAAGTGAATGTCCTGATATGCATTTCAAACGTTTTCGATAGAGGATGGCAAAGATTAAAGTGGATTACAAAAGCTTATTCTAGAAACTTGATTTGAATGGGATACAGTGAATTAGCTGATCTAAATTGATCTCAAAAGCAGTCGCTATCGTTCATCCACTCGAATCTTTGCCATCCATCATCAAAATTGTCTCAAATTTTTGCCAGACACTATAGACACCTAGAAAACATACTCTGCTAATTTGAATATAGTTATTTTTGTCTTTCGTCATGGAAAAGGTTTATAATTTTGGGGATGACAGAGCCCTTTAAAAAGGCCGGGGAGGGAAATTCCACCTTTGATACAGTATATACAAATGGAATGCTGTATTATAATAAATTTGTTCTTTTCGAAGATAGAAATAGACGTGTATATAACACAGTTATCGTTTCTATCTTCCATAGTCACTCCATATCTTACCAAACTCACTACAAATAAAATAAACCCTGTCGTTCTTGGCAACGACAAAGTGACTCTGATATGTACAACAAAGGCCAACCCTGCAGCTTCACGAATTGAATTTTGGCACAACGGTAGAAGAGTGGCTGTTACTACATCGGGCATGCACGTGATCAACAAAACAAAGGCATCAGACGCAGGGTTCTATACGTGCGTGCCGTATAACAATATTGGAAAGGGAGAGAACAGCAGTGTTACCCTGAGAGTTATAGGTAGGTAGATGTTAAACAAAATAATAACATCAGATGGAAAGTATTCAGTTTGGTAGCAATGAAAAGTTGCTGTGATTGCGGCTGATAGCTTTCTGAATTTGAAATACCTTAATTGAGGTTGACCTATTGAGAGTGGAAGTGTCCTTGGACAAAGTAGAAATAATTACTTATTAAAAGTGAAACTTTTCTATTTGCTCCGCTAATAGTTCTGACTATATATACCGTTATATATGTGTAGTCATGTTTGTTGCCGCTTTTCCATCTCACGGATGATCTATTCTACAGGAGCAATAACCATCATATCACCACCTCGTGATCAAACTATCAATGAAGGACACACAGCTATATTCCACTGCAGTGCTTCCTCGTCGCCGTTCCACGTGTGGCCACTGGAGACGAGGATTTCATGGTTCAAGGATGGTTCTGAAAGTAGTTCCTTCCCCGCCTCTACGATTTTGACAATCGAAGACGTTAAAAGATCTGATGCTGGGATATACGAGTGTGTCGCAAGTAACGGCATTGGGATTCCTGACAGGGCTCAAGCCACTCTAGTTGTCCAGTGTGAGTTGTTGTAAGAATTAATGTGTAGTTTCGTGCTAGATGTTGAATTTTGTATGCACGGCATACAAGCATGGATAAAAAGGTAAAAGTTTAAAACAGAACTTAAAATATATATGATATTACAGTGCTACAAATTGAATATGCAATAAGCAATAATTAACAATTAAATGCTTTCTTAAAAAGACAGGTCTTCCATTGGATCTTAAAAGAGTCAGTGTTAGTACAGAGTCTAATATAGTCAGGGGTAAAGAGTTCCACACTACTGGGCCTGCGTGGGTAAACGCCCTGTCACCAAAGGTCTTGCATTTTGTTCGAGGAGCCAGGACTAGTAGATGCCGATTATCTGACCAGGCTTACTTATCAGAAATTCCGAGATGTAATTCGGCGCCATGCCGTTCAGAGCCTTCTAAACATTTGAAGACCTCTACATAGCATGTATTCCCAGGCGGTTTTGTGTGATACCTTAGCTCTAGTTTCAATGCACAGTGATTCCACTTTTATACTAGCTGGACGCTTCCAATTAATCAAGTTCAGTACTTTTCGACCAAACGACGTTCTTATGCGATAATGGAATCGATTCGATTTCCGACCGGAGGCCACAGAAAATATAAGAAAAGACCTCGATCTATAGATCCCTCTCGAGAACGTTATGGTAAAGTAGATTATGGCATACTTTTGTACCGTGTATCAGTTTCTTTTCTCTTTACAATTCATCGTATTCATCGTATTAATCACCGTCGCTATAACAAACGATTTCGTGTGAGTGGGACGAAAATACGGTATGTCCGTATCGTTACAGCGTACTAACCGTACGGTGACCTGCTATATCATAACTCTGTAATTTGATTGGGTCAGAAAGACAAAAATAACGAGAAAACATTTCAACGTCACGGTGATGTCGTGGAGTAACCGTGCCGTGCAATTCATTGCTGTAACTTGTCCACTCATGATCATACGAAATCTGCTGTATTTCTTGCGCATGGTACTGTTGGTAATCATATATAGCACACTAGGTGCTAGTTCGACCGAGCCTGTATAATTAAATATAATATAACAACTAAGCGAGCCAAATAATTGGAGAAAAAAAGAAAAAAATCTATGCTAAAACTATAAAATACAAATGTTTTATGTTTTATGTTGGCAGCCGATCTCATTTCATCTGTGAGACTGTTCCAAATTTTAGATCTCATATATCTCAGTGATCTTAGCCCGTAGGTAGTGGTTCTTGGCTTAGGTATAGTCAGAATGTCAGTTTCTCTAAGATCATAGTTCGATACACGCCTTTATAATTATACTGTGGCGATTGATTGTGAAGTGATTTATAAACTAATAAATGCAATATTGTCTTAAATTCTGCGAATATAAAGTGATGTATTTCCAGCCTTAAGCTTCTTTAGTAAAGTGTCATAATCGCTAGATCTATCTAGGAATAGTACTTCTCAATGCTCTTTCATTTAGCTTTTCTATTTTATCCGAGTCCCGTTTCTGACAAAAATGCCACACCGCGTAGAACAATACGTTTAAACCGGCCTGTTCAAGACTGAAATCTGTCTACTGATTTTGCGACAAAGGTTGGCAATATGTTCATGAAAGTTCAAATTGTCGTCAATTATAATACCCAACCGTTTTATATACTTTTCTTGTTTAAGTTGTTTGTTATCAGCTCGAACTGATTGAAAATCGCGGGCTGACTACCAGCAGGAGCTAATCCCCAAACTTTGAAACTTGTTTGGATTCGCCTTGAGTGAGTTTAGAAGAAGCCACTTTAATGTGAAATCAAGTTCGTCATTAAGAGTGTCTTGAATTATAGCGGGGCATTCATTGCTGAAGTGAAGTTGGTTGTCATCAGCATACACCGAATGCAAATATGACTGCGGCTAATTAGCATAATGTTGAAGCCTGTTATTTTCATGAGAATAAACTGTGCCATTTAAAAGCAAATATGGATGTTAGTAAGGTTTATAAGATTGAAGAAGAAATAATGAACCCTTGTGAATTTTTCAAGGTTTAAAGTATGCGAAAAACACCAAAACAAGGCTAGTCAGTCATGACTGCTTATTCTCATACAAAAGTCTCTAATGTTGAGCTGCGATATCTTTAAAGCCTTTCTTGGTATATTATCCAAACTTTCCAAAATTACTGATTTCAAAGTGATATTTTTGACAGTAGGGGCGTTTTTATAGTAAGACTTTTGGAAAGCGAAATCTAAAATCGCCATATTTGCATTTGGTGTATAGGTGTTGGGTTCAGCTTTAGTCACGTTGAAGTGTAAATCATTAATAAAAGTGTTAAAAAGAAGAGAACCCAAAACAGATCAATGTGGGTTCCCTCTCGTGACTGCCACCCAATCAGATAATTTATTGAGAATTTTAACCCATTGTCGTCGTCCAACCAGGAAACTCCTTATTAAATGTATGCTCATTGGGGATAGGCCATACGCATCTAGTTTAGCAAGGAGTAGATCGTGTGGTAAACTATCGAAGGCCTTGCTTAAGTCAAGTGATACAACTCCTACGCCACGTTTGGCGTCAAGATTATATTGCAATTTTCTATCAAATCAATTAGTGCTGTGTCACAACCATAACATCACATAACAACTTTAACATCACATAATTAGCATATTGGAAATAAACTCAAAGAAACTCAAGAAAATATTTTACTATTCACTCAATCGCCAGAGATTTAAATGACAAAGGGCATGGCGGCCATGTTGGTGTACAGAACAAAAGAAGTTAACGAAGAATCTATTGTTAACTGTACACCAACATGGCGGCTATGACGTAACGTGCAAAGGGTCCATTCACTTGATCAGAACTTACCTTGCTCTTCTACAGATAAACCAGTTAACACCAGACTTGTGTCATCATCCATGTACGTTCATGTCAACCGTTCAGTCACTCTCAACTGTACCACAGAAGCGCTACCACCAGCGACTTACAGATTTCATAAGGACGGTAGACTACTTGCCAACAATACCAGTGGAGACTATACTATACCCTCGTCAGCTGAAGAGAAAAATGGAAGCTACATCTGTGTTCCGTATAATGTGCTTGGTGAAGGTTCAAGTGCTTCGCTTGATCTGACATATTTCGGTAGGTAATGCTATAAAAATGAAAATTAATTTTACAAAATGTAATGTGTACCTTAACCATGCATCGGTCATGTCGAGTTCCAGGAAAACAAAACCTATTGTTTCCGCCCCGAGTACACTGAAACTCGTTCTAAATACATAGATACATATTATTTTTGTTATAGCAGGCTATGCATTTCAGCATAGGTGATGGGGGCCTGCTTTCAACTCCACACACACTCCCCACTACATTCATATATTCTGCACATACTACTCTCAAACTCACATGTTGATTTTTACGGAGGGAGGAACCCGGAGAAAACCCTCGTGGTAAGAACAACACAACGAACAAACTCAACTCACATATATATGGCATATGTATCCGACTCGAACTCGGACCGCAGCGGTGAGAGGCGAGCGCTAACACACTATGCCACCCAAATTAAAGTCTGCTGAAAGTCTGCTCAATGTGAAGCTGGACGGGCAAAATCTATTGTTTCTAGCCAGCTTGGCTGCACTATGATCATGGCCTAATGTTCCTTCATTTGGATATCTGGTCTCTCTGTTTCCATGGCTTTCGTGTCCACAACCCTACTTGTTTCCAAAAAAAAAGACTCCCAAGTAAGAAAATTAGTAGAGATTCTGTCGAACGTAGTACTTGACTTTCAGAACGACCGCAATGGCGGCATCATTTTGCCATTAGAGTTCCTAAGGAGAGGAATCGCTCACTTAATTAATTCATGAAATGACCATATAAACTAACATAAATTTGCAGTGGTATTTTAATTTACAAATTTGACAGCAATTTAGCGACGATGGTTGTTTAGTGTTAGTGGCTGCGGCGTTTACCTTACGAGCGGGGTTTGAGTTCCATAAAATCTCAATTTTATTTTACTTCACCATTTTCTTGAGAAGTTTTTCTTGAGAATCCTAGCTCTAGGTGGGTAAGATCGTGTTTAAGGTGAGGTAATACAGGCAACAATTTATTGCAACTTGTCTCGCAACAATGTTGCGTTGCGAGTTGAAGCGCGATGTTGCACGTATTACCACCCACTCGAGCAACTTGTCAGGCAACAATTTTTTTGCTGCAAGTTGCGGTACGCATGAATGAATCCGGCGCTGTGATTGGCTAATGGCTTGTACTAATTGTCTGTTGAAACAAGATGGCGGCCGTTGTTGCGCGACAAGTTGCAGCGCCAGGTGGTAATACGAACATCAAAACAAAAATGTGTTGCTGCAACCTGCAACGTGGAAATGTGTTGCGGGGCAAGTTGCTCGAGTGGGTGGTAATACGTGCAACATCGCGCTTCAACTCGCAACGCAACATTGTTGCGAGACAAGTTGCAAGAAATTGTTGCCAGTATTACCTCACCTTTACTAACCGGTTAGGTTTTTTTTATTTTTCTGGGTAGGATTTTAGTTTGTTTATATTGTGAGCGATTCCTCTCCTTTTTGCCATTATGATAAAGTGATCTAAGTTAAAATAAATATGTCATACTGTATATCGATTGCGTTTCGTTTCTCTCAGGTTTGGGTCGATGTGGCACCAAGCCTCAAAGTAGGATTGTTGGCGGCTCACAGGCTAACCCAGGCGATTGGCCATGGCAAGTTATGATGGTCCATCGCCACTTTGGAATTCAGTTTTGCGGAGGGACACTAGTAGCTCCCGAATGGGTTATTACGGCTGCGCACTGCGTTAATAGTGTAACGGCATCTTCCATATTGATAAGGTAAGTTGTTGAAGTTATCGGAAACACCTTTCGTTATAAATACTGACGGTAAGGAAATATTTCGTGGTCGTAAAACCACCATCAGCCTATCTGACTGAATATTTGTAGAACGTTCCTTTTTTTTAATAATGCCATTCTTTTCCTTCTTTTTCCTGCTATTTGTGTAGAATCGGAGCTTACTCCAGGATAAATCCTAATGATTTAATAGAGCAGGCTTTTAATGTCAGTCACATCTACAGCCATCCCATGTTTAACAGGTAAGTGCAATGCTTTAGAGTCCTTATAATATACTCAACATAATCATGATATGACTTCTGACTTGTCAATAACGAGTGCACAAAAAGGTTATTGAGTGCACAGTCTCATGCTCTCAGCAAATGTTTGCTCAGTATATTATAAACAAAAATCGCATGAACTGCTTGACGTAATTTACGTGATTTATGAGTGATATTTTGAAAGTTCTCAAAATTCAATTATCAGAACTTTCAAAATATCACTCATTGCTCATAAATCACGTTTATTACCAGATATTAGTGTGATAAAGCCGTGAATAAAATCCGTATCAACAGTGATACGATATCACTTCACGGGTTGTATTTATTACCCAATCAAATTTCCCGTAATAAATTACTTAGTCCAATCGAATTCGCTCGAAGACTCGCTCGTTCGCAATTTGGCATTAAATAGACTACTCCTGAATAAAAACGATATCAAGCTCTTAATGTGTACAAATCTATATATAGCACTCGCGTCCATGTGATTTCCTCCACACTAACAAGGCAGACTAACTTGCGAAGGCGTTTCTTTTAAATTAATAAACGTCGATCTATCAATACATTGATTGTGCATAGAGTTTGTTTTGTCGGAGATGTGAGACCTCCAAATATTACAGGAAAGTTTAATTATTGCTGTCCTTTCTTAATATTTATGAGATGTTTTGTATACGTTATTCACACAGTACTACTTCAATACCTCAGTTGTATGTAAACCCAGTTGTGTATTCTGTGTTACAGCCCTGTTAGATACAGTAATGACATCTCGCTCCTTCGTCTGGAGCATCCTGCCATCCTCACAAGAAGTGTTGGTTTGGCATGCATTGCGGGCGATTCTGTGCAGTTTTCCAATGGATACAATTGTTGGATCACTGGCTGGGGAAGACTTTCTTCTGGTGGAATACAACCCAATTATCTTTACCAGGCAATGGTAGGAAAACATATTTTGTAAAATACACAAAAAATGACAAGAAAAACAAAGAAACAAACAAGAGTTAAACAATTGTTGAATATTTTCATTTCTTGTATTAATATTGCGCGTGCATGCATTTGTTAATAAAGTACCTATCATACTTTAAGCAACTCCCTGCTTTAATCTTTACTTCGTTATTCACTCATGTGTAACGGATGGCAATGTAAGCATTACATCGTTCTGAAGGTTCCTCGCTCCGTAAATCTAATGAACTAAATCACAATTGTGACCTATGATCTGTATGATGAAGCCAGACCCTTGCCTTCAAGTCTCTGAAATACAAGTAAATGAACGGAAATTTATACTACATGTTGTAATTTGTCTATGAATATTTTCAGGTTCCACTCAAGAGCCGCGCTGATTGTGAAGCCTCGCATCCAGGCAGGATTGACAGCTCCATGTTGTGCGCAGGGTATCCACATGGCGGTATCGACACGTGTCAGGGTGACTCCGGTGGGCCACTCGTGTGTGAACAGGGAGGCAGATGGTTCTTGACTGGTGTGACCAGCTGGGGATTTGGCTGTGCTCGGCCTGGGAAATATGGTGTCTATGCTGATGTTCATAACCTCACCAATTGGATCTATTCAGTTATTTCAAACAACCCTTGAAAAATTCCAGTGAAGAAGTAGTATAGTCGGAGTCAAAAGGATACCACTTTTTCTTGCACAAGAAAACTCAAAAAGTTGTAATGTTATGGACGCCTTATATGTCAAAATTATACCACTTTTTTTCTTGCACAAGGGGCGTCATGAATCAAGATGGAAGAACAGATTCATGACGCCCCTTGTGCAAGAAAAAAGTGGTATAATTTTGACATATAAGGCGTCCATACCATTACAACTTTTTAAGTTTTCTTGCACAACAAAAAGTTGTATCCTTTTGACTCCGACTATACTACTAGGGGTAACTAAGGGTCATTCAAAGTGTCACTAGACATTCTTGTACATAAAATCCAACTTGATAATCCTATTAGAGATATGATTACATATAGTTATATCGACATCGATTGCTTGTACATAAAATCCAACTTGATAATCCTATTAGAGATATGATTACATATAGTTATATCGATATCGATTGTCCCGCAACATCCTTACACATAAAATCCAAATTTGAGTATCTGTTAAAGCTATCCTAACATATAGTTATATCGAAGGGAGAATGGTGAGACCACGTAGTGAACCACTTCTACGGAGTCTAGCTCGAGAGGCAGGTGCTATTCTAGAGGAGAGAGATGGAATGCTCGAGGGAGTGGAGATAGGCCGCCTTACTATTCGATGGCGCTTCTTCCAAGGTGTGGCAGGAGATTTGACCCCTAGGATCGTGGAAAAGTTAGTTGCAAAGGTAAACACCAGCTTCTACCTGCGCTACAGCTACACCTATCGCATTCGCAATGTCAACGACGGACGCGTGATTCTATTCTCCAAGACTGTCCCAGGCTCTCCATGGGTGAACATCCTAGAAGATGCAGAAGAGTGGATCAATAGCAAGGAGACAGCTCGTTTGAATCCCGACAACATCAATCGACCAAATACCCAATGGGCCTTTGTGCGTTGGATCTACGTAGATGTAAAAGTTGTGATCGATCGTCAGCTTCTGTTGGGAACAGGTCCACTGCCCCAATGGCTTCGCCATAAGAAAGGAATGATTACCCTTGATCGATATGGCGACAATCTATGTCTTTGGCGCTGCCTTGCCATGCATGAAGGAGCACGAATAGATAGGTGTTGCGTCAAAGCTCGAAAACTTGCCCAGGCCTTCTATCGTCTGACAGCGCCCACACAAGACGTTCCCAGAACTTCCATAGACCAGCTGGAGGAAGTCGAGTTGCACTTTAGAATCGGTATTCGGGTGTACGAACCTACGGAGGACGGCGCTTGGCATCTGATGCGACATGCAGCTCACTACAAGCATACGATGACGATTGGGATATACGACGGACATGCCTTCTACATCAAGAACATCGATAAGATAGGGAGTGTCTACGTATGCAACGATTGTAAGCAACGGTTCACAAAAGCCTCGAACCTTCACCGCCATGCAGATCGTTGCAGGCGTGGCGAAACGAAGATTGTTTGCCCCGGAAAAGTAATTACAGTACCCCAGTCGGCATACGAAAAAGCCTTCTGGCCAGAGAGCACCGCTAGCAAAGTCGCTCTATGCTGGTTGGAACGCGAAACCGAAAGGATTGGACAACACATTCATCATGCAGCTTGTGGGCATGGTGGAGAGCATTGGATAGAAGGAGCGCTGGTCGACGGCTACGAACCTATTTCGAAAACCATCTTTCAATTTCATGGATGCTATTTCCATGGCTGTCCGAAATGCTTCCCTAGGGAAAGGAGGCTCTATCTCAAGACCTGTGAAAGAACGGCAAAGCTACAAGGAGCTGGTTATACAGTAGTGGAAGCTTGGGGCTGCTCCACAAAGAAGAAAAACAAACCGGTCCCCACACCAACACAAACTGTCTACCCACACTTCATAGTTTACGATTTCGAAGCCTATCTCGACACGACAAAGGGAAGACGACCAACAGACCACCTGACCATCGAAAACGTCCATGTCCCAATATCAGTATCAATTGCCGACACATACAATCGAAAGCCAACCCACATCTGTCGACGCAATCCAAAAGAACTCATCGAAGCCTTCGTCGAAGAACTCCAGCAAAGAGCAGAGACAATCCAAGTAGCTATGGCAAGATGGTACCGGCTCGATAAACCCAAATTCTCCTTCGACACCCTACCAAAGAAACAACAAGCTAAGATCGACGAATGGATCAGCCAAGTTCCAGTAGTGGGATTCAACTCTGGCAGGTACGATCTTAATCTGATCAGGGAGCACTTCGTAGGAATCATTGCCGACACCTGTTCAAAGATCCTGGTAGCAAAGAAAGCCAATTCCACTATGTTCCTATTGACCCCAGATTTCCGTTTCCTTGATGTGATCAACTACCTTGGCCCTGGAACTTCTTATGAACGTTGGGTCGCTGCCTATGGCTGTGAGTTGCAAAAGAGTTTCTTCCCATATGAGTGGTTCGATTCTCCAGACAAGTTGGATCACGTTGGATTACCAGATTATCAAGAGTGGGGTTCGAAGTTGAAAAGAGAACACCTACTATCTAGGGAAGAGTTCGAAGACTGCGAGCGCACCTTTCTCGACAAGGGAATGGAGACCTTTGCAGACTGGCTACGATACTACAACAACCTAGATGTAGTTCCATTCCTAGAGGCACTCGAAAAGATGCGAGATTTCTATCATGAGAAAGGAGTAGACATGCTGAAAGACGCAGTGTCCATCCCAGGAGTCTCACTACAGTTCCTGCTTCGAGGTAGTGTAGAAAGGGGAGCTGAGATGTACGCTCCAAGTAAGGAAGCCTACCACATGCTGAAAGACGCTGTCGTGGGAGGTCCAAGCATAGTGTTCACCAGACTCCACGAAGCGGGAAAAACTAAGATTCGTAGTCATCAGGGAGGAACTAAGATTTGTCGTAAGATTCTTGGATACGATGCCAACGCCCTATATCTTTCTACCATGGAATTCGAAATGCCTTGTGGAAAAGAAAAGGTTGTGCACTATGACGATCCAGGTCCAGCCACTGAAGGATTCGTTGAATGTCTACTTGGTGGAACGTGGTTTGGATATGCAGAAGTAGACATCGAGATACCAAAGAAATCGTGGAAGGAATTTGAGGAGATGCCCCCCTTCTTCTACAACAAGAAAATCCCCAAAGAAGCAATCCCTCCAGAAATGATAGCCTACCTTGAGAAGACAGGTAGAAAGCTCAGCGAGGAAACGAAGTTAGTTGGGAGTCTCTCTGGAAAGAAGTTGCTACTCTATGCTCCTCTTCTACTTTGGTATGTAGATCATGGCGCAGTGATCACTGCTGTCTACCGCACGATAGATTACGAACCCAAAGAAATCTTCGGATGGTTCGTGGACCAAGTCACTGAGGCGCGACGCATGGGAGATGAAGACAAAGGTGAGGCTTTGCTGGCAGATGTGTTCAAGCTACTAGGAAACAGCGCCTATGGAAAGTTGCTCGAAGACTTGGGACGCCAAACGAAGGTCACCTATACGAAAGATGAGAAGGTTGTGGACAAGGCATTGCGAAGTGTTTGGTTCGAAGACCTGGAAGAGATTGGTGAGGCATACGAACTCGAGAGTAGGAAGGACCAGATCCGAATCAAACGCCCTTTCCAAGTAGGTATCGCTGTGTACCAGCTCGCAAAGCTGCGTATGCTTGAGTTCTACTACGACTTCCTCGACAAGTACATCGATCGCAAGGACTTCGAGTACATACAGATGGACACAGACAGCGCCTACATTGCCATCTCTGGAAACAGCATAGATGAAGTTGTACGACCGGAACTACGTGAGGATTTCGAAGCCAATAGGAAGGAATGGCTAGCTTGGGACGAATGGAGTAGTCGTACGCCAGGACTCTTCAAACTCGAATTCGAAGGACAGCGCGCCATTGCCCTATGCTCGAAAGCCTACTACGTCGATACGGGTGGCAGCAAGAAGTATTCCGCTAAAGGTATGTCTAGGCGGCACAACGACATTTCGTGGGATCGATTCGAAGCAGCCCTCCAAGGTAGTATCGACATAGCGAAGAACCGAGGCTTCCGACTATTGCCAGAAGGTATGGCAACCTACGAACAACAGAAGCTTGGGCTATCGGCTTACTATGACAAAAGACGCGTTCTTCCCGATGGAATCCACACCGAGCCAATAGAGTACGCTGTCTAGCGCTTGGGTACAAACAGAATTCCTTTTGGTGGTAGTTCCGTATCCCTAGGAACGACTTGTAGCTCTTCACGAACGAATCCACGTTTGGGTGCGTCCTTCTCCCCTTCTCGCTTCGCAAGGTAGTAAAGCACAGGCTGTCCCGAAGATACTACACTTCGCGAAATGGTGTATATCTGCAAACTCCACACAGGATCAGTAGCTCTACGTTTTTCACCTCCTTCCAATTCTCCTGGTGCATAAAGATATCGAACTAGAACGTCGAATGGTAGACGCTCTTCTCTCAATCCAACGGTGCGCGAATACGTAGGAGTCTTCAGATCTACTTGTTGCGCCACTACAGAATTCGAAGGCTCTTTACCAGTCAACCGAGTCACCTCACTGTTCATGGCTTTGATAACCATTGGTAAACGAACTACCCATTCTCTACTACGCTCATCTGATCCTTCCGAAGTAAGTACCATCTCTTGTGCATATTGATATCCAAACAATCTCTCAGCTAGAGTCCTATTTGCTCTTTCAACAAAACTTTGCGCTCTATGATTACCAGCCTCACCTCGTTGAACTTTCGTACCATGTAGTTCTAGCGTTTCAGACATACGTCCCATGAATTCTCTACCAGGATCTACTTGCAACGTCTTTGGCCATTCTAGTGGACTACGTTTATAGATTCGTTCGAATGCCGCAGAAACTTCACCACTATCTTTAGATGCCAAAGGTTCGGCTTCTTTGTATCGAGAAGCTACGTCGATTACTACCAAGGCGTACTTGTATAACTTTCGTCCACGCCCAGGTCGATCGTGTGGTAGAAATATCAAATCAGCTTGGTGGACTTCATTTGGTTTCGATACAGTCCAATGTGGTCGTGGAATGTGTTTTGGTGGTGGTAGATATATTTGCCACATGGATTGCTTTTCCAACCAACTCCTAGCCAAGTCTTCTGATGCTTTCGCTGCTACCGATAGCTTACCGATTGCAGAGTGACCTTTCCAATAGCCCATAGGCCCATAGAAGATATTCGCAAGTTTGGAATCCATCATACATCTATACGTTCTAACCTTCAACAGATGAAAAAAAAAAAAAGGAAGGAATGAGAACCAGGCCTCATTTTTTCCGTTTTTTTTTTAGTAGTAACCTAGTAGTAGCTTAGTAGTAGCTTAAGTAGCTTAGTAGTAGCTTAGTAGTAGCTTAGTAGTAGCTTAAGTAGCATAGTAGTAGCTTAAGTAGCTTACTGGTAGCTTGCTGGTAGCTTGCTGGTAGCTTACTGGTAGCTTGCTAGTGGCTTAGTAGTAGCTTACTAGTAGCTTACTGGTAGCTTACTGGTAGCTTACTGGTAGCTTACTGGTAGCTTACTAGTAACTTAGTAGTAGCTTACTAGTAGCTTAGTAGTAGCTTAGTAGTAGTACCTAGTACGTTTCTATAGCCATTTACTAATAGCGTATCCAACGCCTAGCATTCCACCACCAACGTAGAGCAACTCACCAGTCTTCTGATTGTTTGAGGGTTGGTAGTAGTCAGATAAGTGGGGTTCTTTCATCTCTTTGAGACGTTTAAGCGCCTTACGTAACTTATCGGATCGCACTAAGGCTTCGTTGGTATCTCTTTGATCGTTGCGTGCGTTGCGTTCAAGACCTTCCTGCTCTTGTGCATAGTCGTATCGTCTTTGACGTTCGATTCTATACGCTTTCATTTCGCGTTCTAGTTTTTCGGTGGCCCTATTGTGTCTCTCTCGTTCTGCATCTACATCACCACTCTTTCCAAGCATTCTAGCTAGTATGCCACCACCAGTAAATGCCGTCGCATTCAAGATAGCCCCGAAAATGGCCATTCCAATTGCTGTCGCCATTACGGTATGATCTTTTGTTTCTCAAGATTTAGGTTTCTCAAGTTGTTTCTCAAGATATTGTTTCGCGTATAAGCTACCAATTATCACGGTAGTCCACTTTGCGTAATTCACTAGGGAAGAAGAAGGATCGCTAAGCATAGATTCCTTGGTAGTCTTTTTTACGATCCACCCAATACCAGAAGCGAGTCCAACGATTTTGACTGCATCGGTTGCCGTCTTCATCAATTCCTTCTCCATCTAGACATATATAAGTATGGTCTCGAGTCTTTAAGTGTTACTCCATGTCTAGTGCCGTTGGTTTTGCTGGAGCTGCAGGTTGTGTCGTGCTAACGGTGGCAGCTCGCGTGTTGCCATCTACATACTTCTTGTACGCAAAGTACGTGCCAAACAATGTAGCTCCAGTACCGATGACTGCGAGGATAGTCAGGTTTTCGACCCGACCTTTCTCTACGTAGACTTCTTTGCATGATTCGCTTTCGCGTGTCGACTCTCTCTTTTGAGCTTCTTTAGCGAGTTTGTTGCTTAACGCTAGTGCTTTTCCAGCTGCGACGCGCTTTGGGTTTTTTACCTTAGTTGGTGCAGTCGTCGGAGGATTCGCAGTTATCTGATCCGGCTGGCCTTCCATCTTGATTCGGTATAGTAGTTACCTGTAGAGGTTCAACAGGTGTTGTAGGAACGACTATGTGATCAACTACGTGGAACAAGGCACTAGCTAGAGCCACTAATCGACCTGCTTTGAGTGATAATAGGCCGGCCACAGCGGATATCTCGTTGCGAACTAGGTGGTCTTCTCGTAGGTCCTTAAGCAGTTCTTGTTTGTCATCTATTGGAACTACGTATGCGACTGCGCGGGTAGCTAGACGTAGTGCTCCATTTACTAAGCATCCCGTTATTTGCTTTGCTACTACGGCCTGGTACCTACTATGCAAACGTTTTACATCCTTCTCAGATAGCTTAGATATATCTACTATTGAGAAATTCTGTCCTAGATATTCTTTCGTTGTACCCATTGCAGCTAAGATTGCAAGTGCTTCCCGACAATCTTCGACACCCTCCAATTTGGTTGGATGTTCCAACACGACTGGAGGGCAAGTAATAGCGCACTCATCAATCAGTTCATTCATGTATTCATCCATGATAATATGTTGTAGGTGCTGGGAGCTCTAACACTACCTCGAAAGGATGGCGGAGACAGAAGCACATGCGAGCGAACTTATGGGATCCAAGTATCATTCGTAACTCTTTGCATTCTTGCGAGCCTCCATAATCCTCAAATATCTTTTTGCCATCTACGGCCGATGCTGTATGAAATGCTACTACGATAGCTACGTTCTCGCGGAAGGGTTTACATATGCTCGTTAGTTGTTGGGACAGCACCCAAACGGAAAGCCCTATATGTCGTGCAGAAAAGGCTAAGTCCACTAGCTTGTCAGTTCGTTTCTTGACGTCCTTCGATGCGGCGCAATCATCGAGAATCAATAGAGTATTGGTACCTGACCAAAATGTTGTGCAAATACTCAAAGTAGCATCGATGGCATCCTGCGGTGGTGACATGACGAAGAAACGAGGATCTCGATTTGCGAATCCACGATAAGTTTTGTTGTGGGCATACGTAGGACAAATCAGTACTATGTAATCGAACTTACCACGAAATGATCCACGAAGTTGTTCTATGAGAAACGCAGTCTTCCCACAATTCGTCGGACCGACTATGAGTGCGTTGAACGGCACGTGCTCTACGAGAGAATCCATCAGTATAATATACTCTGCAGAGATCTGTTCAATATCGTGACCTGAGCATCCGCAAGGACATAGATGTGCATTTTCACATTTCCACTTCCCTTCGCAGTTCTATGTATGCGAATGTCGATGTCCTTTCCACTGCCGGTTTGTGCCAAGCCATCACCATGAACGGTGGAATCTTTTGCTGTGCGACAATCGATTAGGATAGCGAATCTATTTTCAAAGAACTTCTTTGGAGTCATAGAAGTATTGGGTGTACCAAACCAGCCTCTTGCAGCCTCCCAGAAATCTAGGGGAAGCATACCGCTTGGAAAGAGTCTGTTGGGAATCCCATTGACATCTACTTCTACCTTCGAAATATCTGGATTCGAGAATGCTTCACTATCTCGCGTGCCAATGGTAGGTGGATCTATGAATAGTAGAAGTAGTCCAGCAAAGGATCGTCGTGGAACATTGATGTTTTGAGATATCAAAGTATCGGATGTTTTAGCGATATCTACTGTCTTGAAGTGAACAGCGTAGTTGTATAGGAGTGCAGCACCTGTTTCGTATTTGTGAAGTGCACTACTAGCCAGCGTTTCGTTCCTGATTGCTTCGTATTCTAGTTGGATGTTGGTAAGTTGGTACGTACCTATCTTCGTCGTATCCGATCCAATTACTACCTCGTTGGCAGACGCTAGAGTCAACTCAAATGTAATGGTACTTTCTAAGGCATGTGGATATAGAACTCCATGTTGTGTCAGAATGTCAACATCTAATGGAATCCTATACTTAGAACCACATGCAGCTAGGAGCGCGTTGGCTGCAGCAGACGAAGTACTTGCGTCACCAGCTTTCGATCGTAGCTTATTCAAGTTCTCTGATTGAATGCCTTGTTGTATTCTAGACTCTCTCTCCTGCGTAGATAGGTATACATCGGAGTATGTTTGTAGGAGGTCTGGCCTGACAAGGTCTTCTACTGTTTCAGCTCCCATCCTACAGATTCTACGCATGACCAAGCAGCGTCCAACGTTCGAAACGACTCTGTTATTCGCATGTCCACCAGATAGTACGATGTCGCCCAATAGCGCTAAGCTACCAGGTACTAGAACTACATCTTCTGCTAGCTTTGGGACTTCTACGTATAGAGTCTCACCTGGATTGGCAGATGATCGAGTGAAAGTTTTCCTATACAAGTCTCGCGGAGCCTTGAGTGCATGAGGCTCTCTTCGTGCTTGTGTGGGATCCAACGTTAATGAGATCATGTTGAATATAACTATATATATAGTTATGTTTAACATGGACGTTGATGGGAGGTATGATGAAAGAACTGATGAAGCTGAAAGAGGAAAAGATGACGATGATACTGTCAACGAAGAAGCACGGAAATTGGCGTCAGACTCTACGAATGTGGATCCGAGTGAATCACTCAACCTGAAAACTAGACGCGACTTCTCCAAGGAAGGTGCTCGATCGAAGAATCAGGAAACCTCGTTTTCTAAAGAAGATGACGATTACTTCGACGAACTCGTCGACTCGAACCTTTCTAGAGAGCAATTGATGGATGAGGATAGAATCGAAAATCCGAAATTTAGCGATCGCCACGTAATCTTCAAAGCAGGCACATCGGATGAAATGAAACAAATGCTATTTGATACTGTATGGAAACACTATGCGGATGTAGGGATTCGTGGAGGAGCCCTTGAGATAACTGGAATATGGGAGGCCAATAAGGAACTGGGTAGAATCTATCTTCACGTACTTGGAAGTAAAGAGAAGCCCATACCTTTGACCACAGTGAAGGGTGAAAGATACCAAAGTATGGGTAAGGATCTCAAATTTGCCCTAGGCCCTACGGATGCAGAAAGAGAAGAACAAGTCATCCAAGGTCAAGAAAAGGCCGCCGAACATCTCAAAGTAGAAGATAGCATACTTCTAAGCTCAACGTCAACTGAGGACCAGAAGGAAGCGGCTAAGGAAGAGAAAGTACACATCTATAACGAAATAGAATTACTCGAACGTCAAGAAGAAGCCATACTAGAACGTATGTCGCTACGTGAAAGGATCAAATACATTTTTAGAAAGCATGGAATGACTGTTCTTGCAGTGGTAACTTCCGTTGGCGCTATCGTTAGTACGATAGTTTCCCTGTTGTCGAAATCCGTACCGAAACCAGTAAAGGCTGGTATTGATAAAGCAGCAGATGCAGTAAAGAAGGGATTGCAAACGACTGGGGGGTTGTTGAAAGAAATGGGAAAGAAACTTGGACAGATCCTACCTGGAATGATTGGATCGATTGCGAGTTTCATATTTACTATGGCTGGTAAAGCTCTGGGAGTACTAGCACAGAACGTTTGGTTATTCATCGTAGCAATAGTGGTGATCACTATAGAGCAATACAAACGCCGTTAACGAAACAACGTCCATGCGATTCCAGCTGCAGCAATGGATGTCACTGCGAGATTAATCTCATGTTGTGAGACAGCCTTTGCCTTTGCTTTTGCCTTTGCCTTTGCCTTTGGTACAGGAACTTGTTTCTCGAGAGGCTGCACCAATTTCTTATCTGGTGGTCCTTCCATAGGAAGAGGTGGATGTCCTTTGCCTTCTGCATTGATGTCGTTAGTGCCTAGCACCATATCTTTCGTAGCTTTCGGGATTGGATTCCTATAGCCATCTTTCTCACCAAGATAGTACACTAGATCGCTTGGCAATAATCGCACACCTGGAGCTATTGCTAGATCGAGCCTCTTATGTGTCCTCGTTATAGCAGTAAGATAGTTTTTGTAGCTCACTACTAAATCGTTTTCGAGAATAGCGCCTTCGACTAAGCTCTTGAACTTTTCCTTGACGTTATGGCTATCTATATCTATGATGGATTCGTTCAAGTCGGCTTGAGCACCAAGCATGCAATATCCAAAAGCCTCGACAGATCTATCCAATCTACCTAATCCAACATCTGTCAAACCCTTTCCGATTGGTGGTGTAAACCAATTGTATTGCTTTCCTTCATGTTCATCGTTCCTAATGAAGGCCACAAGATCGCCCTGATCCTCCTTACCTCCTTGGTCTGCAAATAAATTATATTTCTGAGGCCATGTGGTTGCACCTTTGTCATAGCTTCGGACTCCATGGACGTTTACGTATCCTGTCGAACCTGGGTACAAAAGGAATATATCTCCTAGTCCATTATTCCTACCTCCGTGCCATCGGAAATCTGGTGTTCGAGATATGTCAAATTCGATGCACAATTTCTCAAGAGCTGATTTGTTATAGGGGTTATCCATTTGCTTGAAAGCAGGGTTGCCAGGTAAAGGAACTCCATGAGTACCACCAAGTTCACGTAGAATTCTTCGTATCGTGAAATAAACATGGAATCGTAGGAACCCCTGAACGACTGGTGGATACGTTTTGAAAATAGGATCAAGCAATGACACTCCACATCCAGAAGTCGCACACCACGTTGCGAAATTCAATTGTTGAGGCCAGTATTTGAAATCCGGACCATGTAACCAATGGTAGGACTCATTTGATGTCGTATGCTTTACGACGGTCTCCTTGAATATATTTGGAACGCCTGCTTTGAACCTATCCGTTGGTGTGCCATATATCCATAGATTAGTGAGATCGATATCTTGTGCCGGTCCAGTAGAAGGAACTGCTGTAATAGGATATTTCGCACTCCTATCTAGGGTCAACGTAGATGGAAAACCTTTATGCACATCCCACAACGCATTATCGATGCGTTTTTGAATCGTAGTAGGTAACTTTGAGACATCATCGCCGTAAACGACATAGCTAGAATCTCCATCTCGAAACCAAATACTCGTCGAATATTTGCCTGGACCATTCACTTCCGTAGAGGCATAGAACTTGTGAAGATCTGCATGTGGATATCTTTTCTTGAACTTCACCAACAGATTGGCATTCAAGGTTGCGACCTTATCGTTTTCTTCTATCCAATTGTGTTTGGAAAGACCTTCGTGTTCCCGTGCGAATATTACGCTCTCGTAAACTGACTTACCACCAAGTGCTACATCTAGAGCCTTACCAGTGCGACCGAGCCACCCCATCAATTTACCACCTCCCGTCTTAGTAGGAGGACCTTCCTCCGTGAACACGCGATGAGACATTCCCCGATCGATGAAATTAACATTATCGGAAGTAGATTCGAACCAACTAAGTACGGCATTAGGAAATAGGTACTTGAACTGTCGCCATGCGTCTGTCATGTTGAAGCTATACGTATATATAGTTATACCTTCAACATATAAGATGGTTCTCTTATATATCACCACAACATTGGCCGACCATACTGTCTACTTCGACAACCCTATTCTCATACAGAACGTTTCACTAGTCGAGGTCACTATTGAGAATAGTTGGTGGAACCTAGCAGAGAATGCTACCTTCTGGTGGTCTACCGAAGGTATAGGGTTTCCGTACGACGTTCCTAAGGGAAACCACACTATGGCGAGCCTTCGACAATTCTTTGCGCCTGCAGTTGGTGCTGACATCATAAAAATCGAGAAACCCCATCATAGGAGGGCTTGGAACCTAGAAGTCAAGCAATCGATCCTACTTAGTGGAAACCTCTGCAAACTGATGGGTATTAATAAAGATGGGATTGCTACGCGACTAAAAGTAGGTGTGCACGAAGTGTCCATCCAAGATGAAATCGACATAGCGTATATCTGCTGCGACGTGGTGGATTCCAGATTCTCAATTCAAGATGGAAAGCAATCTAAAGTCCTAAGTAGAATACATATCCGAGGCGATAGATTTGTGAAAACGACGTATGCCTCACTACAACCTCTAGATGTCAAAGCTCTAGGTACGATACAAAGCAGTCTTCGTCTGACAATTCTCGATGAGAAAGGCAATCTGATAGACTTCCAGGGTCGACCCATACTGTACGTGTTGAAGCTTGAGTAAGTTATATGTATAACGTACAATGGAAGGCGATTCGATTCAACCGTTTCCATCAGCACCAAGTATCTATCCACAGATCGCTAGTGACACTGGAAAGAACTTTAGACTGCAAACGATCCGAGACACGCTTTCGGACATTGAAGTTCAAGAAAGACACTACGAAGGTGTGCGCAAGAAATATGCACGTTCTCAAGGAATAGTTCATGGAATCGCAGTGGCAACTGGAGGTCTATCTGTGATCTTATCTGGATCTGGATTGGGCGCAGCGTTGACTGGGGTTGGAATAGTGATTGGTCTACCACTTGGAGTTATTGGTGGGCTATGTGGATTAATTTCAGCATCTACGACCTTTGGAGCTAAGAAGTTAGGAATGAAGGTTTCTAAGCATGAAAGGACAACTATGTTGGCAAAGGCGAAAATCAATACGATTCGCGATCTAGTATCGAAGGCCTTACGCGATGAAAACATATCCGACTCCGAATACAGTCTCATCCTGAACGAAGCGAATAAGTATGAGATCATGAGGTCTGAAATTCGTCGCAAGGCTTCCATAGGTGAAAAAAGTGTGGATCGGGTTCGAGCCGAACTCAAGCAAGAAGTGCAAAAGGAAATGCGAGAAAAACTTGGAATGTAAGAATCAACGTTTCCTATGAAAGGAACGAACATGGCTCTCACTTTCACTTTGCCAAGTCCTACTGCTAGTTAGCCCATGCTTAGTGTAGATTGGTTCGAAGTGGGAATGGTAAGAAGACAACTCCTTGACAAAACGCTTGACCGCATTTCCAAATATGTCACATCGTTTAACGACATCGTTAAGAGACATAGACGATCCTAAGCGACGTAGCACCTCATAACTTGCTCCAACAACTTTCGTCTTAAGTATTGATTTGGGACCTATGTTGTTTTCCATTGCCGTAGTAACAACCTCGTGGACTATTTGTTGAACTTCCATAGGTACTCCTTGAGGATCGAGTTGTAGGAAAGTCGTTGCAATGTGAGGAACTATGCGCTCAGCATCCAAGTCTACATCAATCTTATCGTCGTCACACAGAGAACGTATAAAGACCTCTCCGCTACAGATGCTTCCGTCGTTTAGTTGCATGAAGCGAGCAACCTCACCTCTAGATCGGACGAACCCACATTGTATGCATGCATGGTAGAGTAGAGCAGCTAAAATATTTTTCTTAGCATCGCTACGCTTGAGACAAACTTTCATTACTTGGGTGAATGCGTCGGCTACGATTCCTAATGTGTTCATAGGGAACGATAGGTCATAACTTTGTTTGTAAATAGTGTTGTATGCTCGTAGTTCTTGTAGGAGCGTTCGTCGTTGCAGTTCCGTGTTATCGCTTTGCTTTGGCTTTGCGCGGTCTAGATCACTTTGATACTGAGATCCGTCCGGACCTACTATACGCAGTCGAGTAGTAATGATGTCGACCTTCGTTTCTTCACATGGTTCAACCTCGGAAACGAGACCACAGGTGGGACACACGAATTCCGTTCCTTGTATTTCAAAGGGGCAGAGGCAATCAGGACATGTTTCACTGGTGTTAATATGTTCCACTTGTGGTTTGATATTCAGACTTCTACGAATTCCAGGACCAAACAATCTGACTAGCTCGTCCATGATACAACTATAGATGTTTATACGTTTAATAGAAAAAAAAAGAGGAATGAAGAGGGTCACGCAACGACCTTCTTCATTCCTCTTTTTTTTTTCTTTCGTGGCTATTCCTAATCGTCCTTCTCGCTCCTCAAGGCAGCCAACACCTCGTTGAGCGCATGGTTGAGAGGCTCTCCGAGACCTTCCTCTGGTTCCAGCACTCTTGGTTCCACGGGCAACGCTACCTCCGGTTCCACCACGTTTGGCTCTGCAAGTTCCTCCTTTCTTGGATCCTCTAGCGTCTTGCTGGACTTCTTAGCGCGTCTTATATAGACACCGGAACGCTTCACCTTGATGGTGAGACGGTCGCATCCTGAGCAAAGCTCGTAATCAGTACGACATCCTTTACCGCACTTCGAGCATGGTACATATGGGGCACAGCCTTTTGCGATTTGGTAGTTGTGCTGGGAACAGAACTTCGTTGTCTTCGAAATCCTCTTTGGGCATTTCGAGTCCTTCCCTCTCATCAACCAATCACAAGTTATTGTGGTGTCTACGTTCGAGTCCTTCTTCGACATGTTCGATCTGTATGGTGTTAATGCGTACTAAGATGACAACGAATGCTAATATCGTGGAATAAAGAATATATACTAATACCATTCGGTGGTAATATACAGTATAATAATCATTCCTTTAACAGATACTCAAGTTTGGATTTCTTAGGTGCGCCAATATCTAGTGACACTTTGGCTTCCTACATGGCAGCGTGAGCATTTATGTAGTTGCGTAGTAGAACCCTTTCGTCCTCTGTGAGCTGGGAGTGCTGCCACTTAACGAACCATTTAGCGGTATCAAGATGACCATTGGTACAGGCGTATTGTATAGCAAGATCAATGCATTCGTACTCTATGGTTATCTGAAAACGTCGAATGAGCCACTTAATGACGTTAAGATGACCATTCATACTGGCATCTAATATAGCAAACTCGACGGCTTCATCCTCTTTGGTGAACTGGAAGTGCTTAGTGAGCCACTTAGCGATACCAAGATGACCATACTTAAAGGCAGCGCATAGAACGTGATTGGTGTATTCATCCATTTTATCGAACCATAAGTGATTAATGAGCCACTTAACAACCTTAAAATTACCATATTCACTGGCGTAGAGAAGAGGAAAGCTATCATCGACGTATTCCGCAGAAATACAGAAAGTCCTTGCCAAATTGTCTCGATCGTCGTCGTCGTGGGTGGACTTGAGACCTAGGGTGAGTACTTTTCTACGGAACTCCTTGTCCGTGTTCTCGTAGCGCGCGAGAGATGCGGCATCGTTTAGGCGTTTCGATGTCCTTGCGATACTTGCGAATGACGTAGGACCTGCATGCTCTACGATCTTAGTCAAGATTTCTAGAGGGAGGCACGATATATAATCCATAGTGGAAGATATCGATATAACTATACGTAATCATATCTCTAATAGGATTATCAAGTTGGATTTTATGTACAAGAATGTCTAGTGACACTTTGAATGACCCTTAGTTACCCCTAGTAGTATAGTCGGAGTCAAAAGGATACAACTTTTTGTTGTGCAAAAAAACTTAAAAAGTTGTAATGGTATGGACGCCTTATATGTCAAAATTATACCACTTTTTTCTTGCACAAGGGGCGTCATGAATCTGTTCTTCCATCTTGATTCATGACGCCCCTTGTGCAAGAAAAAAAGTGGTATAATTTTGACATATAAGGCGTCCATAACATTACAACTTTTTGAGTTTTCTTGTGCAAGAAAAAGTGGTATCCTTTTGACTCCGACTATACTACTGAAGACAATAACTCTGAGCGTTTCATTGTCTAAATTCATTCCAAGCGAAATTAGGAAGAAGATTCAAAGTCCTTGCGTACATTAGTTTGTAATAATTGTATCACGGTTGGCACAAATGACCCTCAAATCGATCACTTTGCTATATTTTCAAACGTTTCCAACGTAGAAGATTGAATTTTTGTTGGAGGTTTAAGACGGATGACTTAAACAAAATCCGATGATTTGAACTACCGTAGACATCTTTATGACGTGACAGTTACGTAATGTATCCATTTATAATAGGTTTCTCGATGTAGTCAATTACCTTTAACATTAGTAAATTTTATATTTTCATTTTGCCATCATGTTGACAACAAAGTAACCGAAACCCCGAGTTCGATTGGTTAAGAAGGAGAAAAGTTATTAAATTGTTAATTTCGGGAAATATACAATACAAAATCATTTACAAAATAACTTCTTCCGATTCATCTTTTAGAGTTTAAAATATTTGTTCACGACAATCTAGCAATTAAAAGAGTAAATCGGTATCCACAATCGTATGTTTTTAGAATTTTCGATTTTAGAGAGGAAATACTTTAAAATTCACAGTGAAAAGAGGATACGTAATTATGACGTCATATACTTTTGAAAACGTCTTTTAAAAATAAATATTTGAGTATTTTTCGGGTTTTAAAGAGGAAATGTAGTTATTGTACACTGAATAGCCGCAATATGCTCTTTTTTATCTTTCTTCAATTTAGAAAGCATAACTGATGTCAGACCCATGACGTCAGAAAAAGTGACGTCACAGGAAACTTCAGTTCTTAATAACTCGGCATATATTTATGGTAGAGACTAAAATTGCTGCAATCAAAAACACAATTATGTTGTTGTGAAAATATGCTTTATTTCAAACGTATAGGTAACGCAGAATTTGACCTTAACAGGAGTTGTTTATTATTACGTCACAATAACGTCAATATACAAACGTGATTGTTCCTAAAGACGTTATTTCATTTTAATATTAACATACGAAAATGTCGTTAATTTGACATCGAATTAAACAAAATGTGCTGGTTTATATATTTTTGGCTCGCTTCGTAGTGATCAATTTTGAGGTAACTTATGCCATGCGTGTATATTGTACAATATATCAGTTTTTAGTTTTTATAAAAGTCCACGTTGTGTCTTTAGTAATGCTCCTATTGCAATTCATAACATCTGGAAGGTAAAATGTATATTTCTTATTCTTTTTATAGAAAAGGGTATATGTCCAAGTACGGCAACATATTACACTTATTGTATTAATACTGACTTTTAGAATAGCTGAGTGTGTTTTAAGTGCCATTTAAATGAATTACGTGCTTGAAGTCATTATAACATCTCTTAGGCCTCATCAACATCGCCTCTTACCTTATGGCATTTAAACAGTACACCGGAAAATCCCGCTGATAAGCCGGGGGAGCTTAAAAGCGGGATTGTACAGTATATGGGCGTCACAAGGTGAACTCCAATGACAGTTGGAAACCTACCGTATAAAAAAGGTTTTTGAGAATACGAGGTAGGGGCGTGATTTAGAATCAAGTTTTAGCCTGTTACTTGATTTGTAAGGTCAGCCTAATACCAAAATATGATTTAGCCAAAAGAAGAAAAAGAAATAATTAGAAAAACAAACATTCTTTACTAGTAAGAGCCAAGTCGCTTGTATTCTAAGGAGCATGCACGTGTTAGCATGGGTGTCTTTATTGTAATCCATATTTAATAAAACCATTATTTCACGATGAATAAAAGTATTCTATAGTTGTAGCTGTCATTTTGGCCTGCTTCACTGGCTCCGAGTGATTTGATACATGAAAACGAGACTCGGTTAATTACGCACTCACTACGCCCGGAAAGCTTACCGAGAGATTAACCTCTGGCAAGATTTGTCGATAGGTGAGCGGAGATTCTTCCATACAGCCTACTCAGACATTCTAACATTATGACACGAAAACATTGTGCTGCAATAATGCCTAACGTATTGGGGGAGGGTCATCCCTTTTTCTGCAGCCTCATGATCAAGTGAAGTGCTATGGATTTTGTTAAGAAGCAAGGGGGAGGGCCAAGGTTTTCCCTTGTATCTGTAGTACAAAAACTTCAGCCCACCCCCCTCATTAAAAACGTACACTCCCTAAGAAAAAAACTGATCAGCTGTTGGCAACGACCATGATAAAATAACAATTACAACTCTTGTGATCAATAATTTATGCAACAATTAAAATGCCAAACAAACCCCAATACATCATAATGATTTCTGAATACAGATATTGTACGATTATAAATTCCCCGTAAACCCTGGTGATGAGCATATTAAACACGAAGTTCTGGTATGAAAATTGGAGCCCAGGGGTTTGTCACCTTCAGTTGTCAATTAGCCTTTTGTGGAGTGAACATCTCTGTGATGCTCCGCTTAAGTGCCTCTACTGACTTTTTACCGCGCGAAATTCAAAACAAATACATAAATGACTGTCTACTGAGCTTCTTGTAATTCACCGGAGCTTTCTCACGCAGATTGTACATGAAAAAACTAATCCTAAAAGTCCTGAAAGTAAAGAAAATATTCTACAAACGCGCGTTCGACAGTCCTAAGCTCACCACTGATATCCGAAATCAAACATATGCACTATATAAATGACCAAATGAAACTCGTGCCAGTTAATGTATTAATTAACTTTTATCGGGCAGATCACTAAGCCGTAGCTCGAATTAAGCATTTTAGACAAGGCGAACAATATATAAATTTATGTGTTAGGAATATAATTAACGTTCTTGTTAACACAACAACGGGGCACGTTCCTTTCGGAATTCTACGGTATTATAGTTTGTCTCTTCTCTTGGTACCCAGTGTTTTGGAGAATATTTGTCCTTTTACTATAAGAAAAATAACTACTGGTATAAATTAATGGTACAATGCTTTTTTAGTATTTTAATCAAGAATTATTTCAGTGAATCGAGCTAAAAGTATATAATATACAAACATTTTAGTGCACTACTTATTAGATCGTAGCCTGAATTGCAGTACCCTGGATACCAGAGGTTCGAAATCGTCGGTCGAGCGAAGCGAGAAGCCTCTGGCCTCCCGAGTAGAGATTTTCGTTTCTTCCGGTACAAAATCTGTACCTCGTCCCCGATTGGTTGATTGAGTCGTGGCCATGGAAACTGAGGCATTCGGATCCAACGAACATTTTGATTGGCTCCATCTTCAGATCGTGTTACAAACCGGTTCACAAGTCTTGACAGATTCTACACGTTAAAATTTCGATTGTGTGTTTCACAGTGCTGTACAATTTGAGTTAGCCTCGAAATTCAAAGATATTTGTTCATGTTCTTGAAGCGGCGTGATGTCTTCTCAATACGGCCCACTGGCTAAGGAAAATCGCTGATTTTCCAACTCGTACCCGGCTGGCATTTGTTTCTTCCTTCACGTTCGATTATCCAAAACGAGTAATTGTACTGGTGGTTTGCCCTCTAAATGCCCTGATTGACTCCCACATAACAGAGCTAGAACAACGAGGAATCAATGCATGCTCATTGGGAGATCCAAACATCAAAGTTGACGAAGTAAATCGAGGAGAATTTTCCTTCATCTTCGCAAGTCGAGAGTCGACAATGGCCTGTTTATGTTTTGAATCATACGTGAAGTGACATATGCAAATTAACCCGTGAGCCGAAAGCGGTTTGTAAACATAAAAGCGAGGCTATGGGCATGAGATTGAGGCTGGCTATTCGAGCGGCCAGAGGTGCTCAACGGTCTTCTCGCAAAACAAAACTCCTTCGGGAATCAAAACTCCTTCGATCGCGGCACATTACAGTATATCCATACCTGAGCACCTCTGGAACCAGGGTAGAATTTCAGCCGTCTCCTCTGGTTCGTTCCTCCCGAGATCCAATAGCCGTTAATGCCGTCCAGTGACGTCACTACCAGAAAACCTGGTAGTGGTCTTTGATTGGTTCATATTCTATGATTTCGCATAATTATCATAATTATCAGCCGAGAAGACGGTATGATTCACTTTGGACTCGCGATTGTTGATCGTTGAGTTTCAGTCGGGAGTGATTGTCTTTGGCAAAGACCTTGAATTCGTAAGGAAAACATCTGGAAATGGATTGAAAGTGTCCTGCACAATAACCGGCCGACTGTCCTGTAAACATGTACATTGTATCGCGTCGCGTCCGCGGGGTTGTTGATAATCGATCATTTGTTCACACTCCCTGTTAGCCAACGACAAACCAAAGCAAAACAAGTTTGGTTTTACTTTGGAATCTGATTGGTTGGTTGATTTTCTCAGCCAATAGGAGAGCTCAGTAAACATAAAACCAAAACATTTCCGACAGTCATGTGAAAACTGCTCTATTTTAACTCGTGCATGCGCACAAGCGCAGAAACGAGTTATTGGGATAAGCCAAGAGAGGTAAGATAACAGATCGCCATGATAATTATTTGAAATATATTTTTAGTTTCACAACACGTAATGTAAGTTATTTTTATTTCGTTCTGGTAGGCTACCCTTGTTAGTGGCTCATTGTTTATATCCCCTGGGGACTCATAGCATCGTTATAAACCATTCCTTACCACAACAGCGCAACTTTACGCCATTCATGTGTCTTTCTTAAAATAACCAGGCTGTGTCCTGTTAATCTAAAAATAGATGTCAACTAATTATAATTGGAACAGATCCATGTATGGGGGATTCGTTCTCTCTTGGTTAAGTGAAATCATGTTACTTGCTCGATCGCTCCCCCATTACTCCCTCCATCACTAAGGTGTTAGCACGCCAAAGAGCCTGGGAAGGAGCTGGTGTGAGCAAGCGATATCCGATTTATTCAATATTTGCACATAGATCAATATTAAAGTTTCATCAGTAGATCCGTGTAAAAAAGTACTGACGATAAAATCCATTGTTCTGCGGCTGAGCCTCCCTCACATGGAATTTTAGACTACGAAAACACTGGGTCATAATTATGAATATTGTAAAATAAAAGTAGTAAAACCCTTAGTTTCATTCCATTTTTATGAACAACTGCTCTTCCAACCAATAAGAACAACCAAAAACAATAGCTACGAAACAGGCACGATTGATTCCGAACATACGATTTGCTTTATAAATGACATTTGGAACCGCAGTGCAAATCGTAGTTTTAATATTTTGAAAATTTGGATAAAATTATATGTCTTCCTATAACCTTTAGGGCGATTTTCATGTTTCAACCAATGAGATCAATAATTTTCACAATAGAAAATTAACACCTTGCTCCATCTGAATGCCGTTCGGTGCCGTACTTCTTACACGAATCATTACTTAATTTACGTATCTAAAATGTTCACTGCCAGGTCCCTATTGCCGGTTTCCTCTTCGTTACTGTCTTCGGTTTATATACATATACCTAGATCGCATCCGCATAGCTCATGTGGGAGATGTAACTTGTGTTTAACAGCGATACTGACGTAACAGCGCGATTACGCCACGCTGAATAAACGGCTTCCCCGCCTCGAGATTTGTCGTCGTCAGAAAAATCGAATGGACATGTGCAGTTGAAGTGTGACACTAATGAATTGTTGCCCTCTGTGGAGTTCCCAACTTTACAGTAATTGTATGGCGTAATCTACACTCTACTCGTGTAGAATCAGATACTCATTATCTTTGTTTTGAGGCCTATAAACGGCATGTAATCGTTCAATATCAGGCCTAATATGTGATTCTTCGCTGAAGTGAACTACAAGGATGCCATTATAAAGATTAGAGAGACGAAATACCTCAACAGACTAAATAATGATTCATTTTCAGGTACTATGTGAACATTGCTACTCTTTTTTAGTCTTAAATAGCGTCAGGGTTTAGATCTTAGAAACCTTTGCTGCACACATCTATCCTATATTTACCGAAGTATCCCATACCCGCCCCGTCTGAAAGGTGAGGGTTTCCATTCCTGATTTTTGTTGTTCTAATTTTTCTTCTAATTAACAGTTTATCAAATTTTGGAAAATTGGGTTAGATATTGAGCATGTAACGAGGTTATTAGTTATCCGTTTGATGACATTAACATTTTTTCAGCATTTTCGGCCTTCTGAAATTAATGAAGACTTATTAAAAGTGAAACATCTACTTGAACCTGAAATACTTCATATGCTCTTACATTAAGTAATTTGTTATACAGCAACAACTATGAAATTCATTTTGTCTTTGTTTCGGTAAAAAAATAGTGGCACGCACGACACATCACACCATCTTCTGTCACGATATGCTAGTCACATGGCGGGAATACATTTGAATTGTATCCCCAGCGGGATACATTGGATTTTCACGCCAATGAGAGCGTGTGTTGTATTTGGAAATGTTATGGCTATGAATGGTAGTTCTTGCCAACAGAAATCCATAATTGCCCCCACCCATTAGTAAATACATTCCAAATAAATTAATGTTAAATATTTAAGGTTGCCGCGCGGGTATTTTACAGTCGGTTTAGTGGTATTACTGTGCCCATCAGTTTTAACTCATTGATATTTTGGACTATGCATTTCCTGATATGCTGAAATGTAACAACCTGGGTCCGGTTCCTGAAAGCCCGATTAGCGCTAATCCTGGTTTAACTCTCCACAAAACATATTAGTTGTCATGGTAATTAACTCTGGATTAGCGCTAATCTGGCTTTCAGGAACCGGGCCCTGTACGATAGTTTGTCGTGGTACACAAACATACTTCCCTATGAAAAAATACCATCTATAATTTTTTTTCGCGCGCGAGCGGGCGACTTTTTCCTGTCTCTGACCACCGTTACGGTAACCAGTGCGCGAGCTATCAATTCATTGGAGTTTGTTCAATGATAAGTAATTATTGGACTCCGCGGTTATCGCAAAATATCGTGATTTGTTAGTGGCGAGCAATCAATTATTTGCCGATGGCGAAACCGAGTCCATGCAATAATTGTTTTATCATTCACGGCATTCAGAGCAACTTTATAGTCGCTTTTTTGTGTTTTCGCTGTTTTTACTTTCTATCAAACATGCCAAGTCATTTTCCGACAGCTCAGGAAAGCGAGCCATCAGATGTTGACACATGCAATGTTACTGCGCATGAGCAGACCATTATTTGAAGGCAGTTATTTGCAGTTCTCTCGGCCAATCAAAACGACGGAAAAATAATTTGAATGATAATAGACCTTGTCAGCTTGCCTGTTTGTTGTCCTATTTCAGACCACCTGACTTTTGCCTTGAGTAATGCTTCTTTGTTGTTCTGTATCCCAAGTGGAAATGTACCAATTTCTATAATTGGAAAACAAAGCACTAAATCTTCTGGAGAACTATCACATGGTCTGAAATAGGACACCAAACAGGCAAGCTGACTAGGTCTATTCCTCTCTCAAGTCGAAAGAAAATAGAGGGGGAAATGCGTTATTTACCGGCTTATTAGGGTCGATCGGTGTAGAGAAAAACTGCTCGGCTTCCGACCACGGTTAGTACATTTCAAAACCTCGGGCAGAGTTGTTCTCTATACGATCTTCTCAGCCGCTAATTAACTGATATATAGGTTTTGTTCTTGTTTACTAGAGCGGTTTTCAATTGAAAAGTATTTGCTTTCAGCGAATTTGATTGGTTAGTTATCCATGATTGCGTTTACTTTGCCTCGTGATTGGTTGAAGTAAAAACAATAGTGAATTATTTCTGTTCGTGATTGGTTCGTTGATGTTTTTATTTGCTCGTGATTGGTTCATTGATGTTTTTACGCTCCTGTGATTGGCTAACTGGTTTTGGTTTTACGACACTCAATTGAACACTGCTCTACTATTTGCTTTCAGTTTAAAACGTGAAGCAGTTAGTCGATGAAGCATTTATTTGCTAAATTTTCTAACCCCAATTTACATGTACAAATATCATTATAGTATAAAGTATTCCTAAAGCTACACACTTTCTTCCATATGCAAGGACAAACTATGGCAAGTTTTACAGTCAAAATTTGGAAGAATATTGACGAGATTACTAAAATTTTAGGTAGAGGCTGATTTCATCAATTCATATGAATAATGATATGTCTCCACTTAACCTTTTCGTTTTCCTGTATTTGTTTTTCTCTACTACTTTTTTGTTCTTATCTAGATTCGTGCCATATTTTGTCTTGTATATGTTTGTATATATGTATCAGAGCCACTTGTACTTTCTGTTACCTTAGCCTAATTAACTTATTTATATAACTTACAGTTAATAATCCTTACCACGATTATAATTTTATTTTCAAAATTAACTTTATACTTTGTTGCCTAGCTAGATTAGCTTTTCCAAAGTTATTCTAGGTAACCGTTACCTTGTGCTTTGTTATCACACCAGATGTACTACCTATTTACTTTAAGGTAATAAAGATATTGTTGTTACGTAGGTGAAATATGGACTTAATATTAACTAAAGGTGTCTCGATCGAAACTCCGAAGCCACTTTGCGAATTTCAACAAAATATCAGAACTTTTAAGATGTTTTGTCTGATTCTGCTCAATGTTTTTTACAAACAGTACACAACTTATTGATACAACTGATAATATCAGAATCCTGACCCGATCACACATACTAATGACGTAATTGTCACGTAAGTCAACCCCACTTTTTGACATTTTGAGCCGGCATTACTCGAAATCTAGTCGAACGATTGTTTTTCAAACAACTCATCGGAAACTGTTCAAACTTATTACACACATACACAGTACAATTTTTATCAAAATCCCTTGGGCGTAAGTTGGTGAAAATTTGGTCTCTGAATGTAACCTACACATATTTTTACAGGAATTAGTACAGAAATTTGTATCCCCTGATCATTATGAACATTTGTCCACTTTTGAATGCACGTGCATGCATATTCCGTTAGTCACTATCCAAAACCTCTGATATGCTCCTCTTTGAAAAATCATATCTCCAACAGTCCAGTTTCGTATTCGAAAATTACCGCTGAATGCAATGAGTACAGACGCATGTACGCAGGGTTAGCCTCATTCTGAAGTTAAACATTCATAAATACCAGCGAGAAGGTGCAAGACGAGAAACTATAACAATACGCAGAGTTGTGAATAGCCCACCTTCCCGCTGGTATTTACGAATGTTTAACTTCAGAATGAGGCTAACCCTGCGTACATGCGTCTGTAGTCATCGCAATCAGCGGTAATTTTCGAATACGAAACTGGACTATTGTAGATATTTCTCAGCATAGGATTTGGTGTATTATTCTTATGAGAGATTGGATTAATTGCTCAAAACTTATAAACTGAAATTCTCTGGAGCGGTTTTTTAGATAACCTGATCATGAAATTTGTAGATTTTGAGTTTTTGCCATTTTTCGAATATTTTACTCTCTCAAATTCACAGCTTCGTTTCTGTTTTTGCTAGCACAATTTTGTTTGGCATCAAGATTTAGTAAGCATTTGGATATAAATTTAACTTGCATGGATTCTAATCACTTCTATTTACAGAAACCTACAGTCCTTCCAACTTTGACAACATTAGTAAGGGCCCGAATTTTCGCCAATTTCCGCCCAAGGGTTTGATAAAATTTGCACTGTGTATGTGTATTATAAGATTGAACAGTTTCCAGTTGTTTGAAAAAAATCGTTAAACTAAATTTCGAGTAATGACACAAATGTCAAAAAGTGGGGTTGATCGACTGACGTCACAGTTACATCAATAGTATGTGCGATCAGGTCAAGCTTTTGACATCATCAGTTGTATATATCATAGCATTGTGTACTGTTTGTGAAAATTGGAGCAGAAACAACATGAACTACTGACATCTGTTTGGAGTAAAGAGGTAGATTTCAGACATTGAAAAACCAAAGTATAGACAAATATATTACAGTATAGGCAATGTAAGATCCAGAATTAAGACATAGTATACAAAAAGAATTAAGTTGATGACATTTTGTTTAGAAGTGGCCTCGGTGCATATACCACACATTTACTGTACCAGGAGCCCATTACCAGGAGCGTGCATCTCCTAGATTAGGTCTGTCCAACAGCAGAACAGATGATGTAGCTATTTTTAGCTTTGTGTTTCCCGCGAGAAGAAACAAAGGCCGTCACTTTTAACCAATCAGGATGCACTGAAAAATTGTAATTAACACGGTTCAAACTGCTAAAAATACTAAAGCGCAAGACGAACAAAAGACAACGTAATCGCATACCAGAACTCCGCGACTATAAATAGCCACATCGCCTACTGTGCTGTGGGCGCTATCCATTACATAGATACGCTCCTGGTAATGGGCTCCTGACTGTATTTAATCTTGAACGTACGTGCTTCATATATATCAGTAATTCGTTTACTTCAAATATAAAACTATGCCTATACAGCAAAGTGATTTTCTTTATTTGGCCTCTTTGATCGTGTTCGAAAGTCTCTTCCACATCTCTTTTCTTCTTCATATTATTGCAGTAACTACTATAATAAGAATATATTTAACAGTTTAAAGTGCCCCTAACCACGTTTTAGTTTTATTTATTTTCAAAGTGTAGATTGAGGACGATTTTTTATGTGAAATGGCTATAGATGATATCCCTTATTGCTGTATAGGCTGAGCTCTGTTTACAATACAAAGACAACCACGCAAGGTTTGCTATGTATGGCGGTAATCCGGGGGGGGGTACTTACATGAAAAATGGGAATGTATGTGAGGCCAAGAGGCTCAAACCCTGACCCTGTTTGACCCAATCCGAGCTCCAAAACCCTGATTGCCCCCTTTTTGGGAAAAAAAAACCTGAATGCCCCTTCTTTAAATTGTTTTCAAAAGAAGGTCGGATATATATCCCGGCCGGTATACCGCGTACCGGGATTGCATGCAAAATACGGAACATTTCAAGTCGGGACGTGGCATTGGGTAAACAAATCAGCAGATGAAGTACATAGATAAGTACTGAAGTACGAATTAGCGGCGTCACGATGTATGGAACCTCAGTGCTTGCATGTGGGCAGGCGATCAAAATGCGGCAACAGAATGTCTTTTTTGACATAGTAGCTAAAAAAACTGAACCCTAACTGCCTAAAAAATACTGAACCCCGACCCTGACTGCACCCAAATTATACTCAAATCCTGACCCTGATCTGCCCAAATCAGGCCAAAACCCTGACCCTACCTGCCCAAACGGAGCTCAAAACCCTGACCCACCCGGGCGGCACATACGTAATACGTCACAAACATGAGTACCCCCCCGGGCCGGTAATGATGAGATTTTTATCAAGAAATAATCTACAAATATTTACAAGATTTGCTTCAAAGGTTTAGCCCAGTAAACTGGGTGAGGGCAAACAAAACGAAACCAACAATAATTACAGCAATATGATAATGAACCAATAAAGTAGTAGTCAAGTAATGAGGAGGGGGGATAAAATCACGACACGTGTTCACTCGTTGAAAAACTGAAATGAATGACCCAAAGTAACCAAGTGTCACATGACAACCCCATAGCCAGTAGAGGGGGTCGACAGTAATGGTCTCCTCGCCATACCCAAAGCCACGTGGAAGCAAGTGTTATAACATCAACTAATATATGCGTAAAGGCAAACAAAAGCCAATCAGAGAGAAGACATAAAAATTATATTCGCCAGCAAATATGTCATTTAAATACTGATTAAAATCCTGCGAATTTTGTTTCACGACCGTTTGAGGTCTAATGGTCGAGTGACATAAGATCAAGAAAACACATTAATTGTTCACCAGCACTTGTTGGAAGTTCTATTGTTGTGATTCTTGATCAGATCTTACGTCACACACAATGCACGATGTACTAGGCCCATGCTTCTAATTAGTGTACTGTGGCTCGGTCGTGAAAAGAGCCTGGTCGCATTTCGCAAAACTTCAACAGGTTGTAGACAATCAAGGATTCAAGCAAACACAAAACGTTTTTCGCAGAATTACTCTAAATATCATAAGAATTTATGTAAAGTATTTTTTTAAATGGGGGTTAGGGGCACTTTAAGGACTTGACGACTGCAAGAAATGTGAACTGCGATTTTTATTGCTACGCGAGCTCATTAGAAATGGATGAAGACCGAAATCATAATAAGAACATTTGTTAAGTACAATTTTTTTTTATATATTTGTTGCTGCGCTAGCTTTTTCGAAGGGAATGCAAGCACAAACTACTCGTTAAACTTAATTCGTAAATCATTACTAAAGCGTGGCAGTAAATGGTATATTTCTAAAGTACTACGTCGTCGAAGCTGAAATAGACGATAGACTGATTACAGAAAACAGTCACGTGCTGATACCGTATCATTTAAATAACCAATGAATCCATGGTTTGACTTTACTGGATGGCAAACAAACTTCAAAACGCGTACGGTGTTTTAGAAAGATCGGCAATCGATTCGAGGTGGAAAATTGCATTTACAAACTGGTTTTGCTAATAAGTAAACACCACCGAACTCGTACACATGCCTTTACATAAATCAGATAAGTCAGATTCTTTTGCCATCCAGTACAACTGCATTCCTGCAAAAGGCCCAATACCATTGATTGAATCGACGAGACTAATTAACGTTATTAGCTCCACTACCGCTTGTAAGAGAGTCCTCGCAGTTGTTTGAGCAGTTTCCTAAAAGAGATGCATAGAGGAAGAAATGCTCATCCAGCTTGTTGTAAATAGAAATTATAGCCCCATTTACACGACATTCATTTTGGGACCGGTACCAGTACTCTTAAATTTGGGCCAGCGGACCGATAATGTTTGTACCGGCACTCTTGATTTACACGACAAAAATCAGGAGTGCCGATTATTTAGGGCATGCATGGCACCCTTCGTTCACACGGCAAAACTCACGAGTGCCGGTCCTAAACTTATCGGTCCGCGGGCCCAAATTTAAGAGTGCCGTGGCCAAAATGCATGCTTGTGGTGTAAAACGTAGCCTGTTCACAGGCCCTTGATACTAAAAAATCTGACTCGGGTAGACAACGTGAAGGGAGGGGGCGCCATTTTGTTTTCGCCACGTTTTATTTTCATCATTTTCCCCATTATCTAGAGCCTGTGAACAGGCTATGTAAAACGGGGCTTATAAATATAATTATATATATTATACATTTTGTGTTCGTCGTAGTTACAACTGAAGTTGTTGTATATCATCAACATACACCACAGGCAACCCAAGCTCTAATTGTGTGTATTTGTCAGTATTTATAGGGGAACTACTAAATGGGGAAAAAAGAATTTTACCACTATTGATTGGTTAAAATCAACTGAAATAAACACACTTTTGCTCTATCTGTTGTCCTTTGTCGTTTATTAGCGATTTGGGCTTCTTTTCCTTTTCGGATCTCCTCTACGAAAAGGAAAAGAAGCCCAAATTGCTAATAAACGATCAAAAGCCGAGCAAGAACTGAAGCAACATACTAAGAATGGAATTAGAAAGAACTCCACTTGATTTTAAAATCTTTATAAACATTGAACTTGAAGTTAAAACTGCCGCCAGTTGATTCTGCCAATTTATTTATCAGAAGTGCATGGGCGCATAATCTTCTAACCTGTACTGTCTGTGTTTGCTGAGACATAGTTAAGCGAACACAGTGGCCTACCCTGGGATTCCTCTCCAGACTGAGATGGAGTTGGAGGGAGAGCAGATGAGATTGGAGGTCCTATTGTGGTGCTTGTGACTGGCGGTATGATGTAGACAGGATTAGAAACAAAGAGACCATCATTGACGTCTAAACCTCTGTTTTCATGCGTCTCAAAGACACTGTGATAAGGTGGAGGGGGTGATGGCAACACAGTACGTGTGATTGGTGCCAAGCAGTAGTCAGGATTAGAAACATCTAATCTTCTGTTTCCATGCATCTCCATGGTATTACCGTCTGACTGGTATCTAAAGAAATAATAAGGTTTTTATCAAACTCATTAATAATTCATTCACCTCCGGCTCGAGTTTTTAAATCCGATAAAACACGGCCATTCATTCTGTATCTATTACATAAAGTTTATTATGTAGGGCTAGCAGATGGTAATTTAATATGTAATATAATAACTTTTTAAATAATTATTCACCAATGTCGAAGTGCATATTGCACCAGTAAGCGCTGAGGCTGACTTACTTTGTTTCTATTTGTGAACATGCAGTTCGTCATTCTAACGCCTGTAAGAACATGCTGACATGGTGATACAAAACAATTTCAACAAAAATAAAGCTTCGTATCTTTAGCGCGATTAGAAAATGCCTTGCATCTAATGGATTTCTTCCTCTGAAATTGAATCAGATCTGTTGGATTTATCTCCAAGGAGCAAATCTCATATCGACCGCGATATGCGGTGAATGTAGCGACATAGTCAGAACCTCTTGTCCAATCAGAACGCTGAAATCGCTATAAAAGCATACTAATTTAAATTATTTATTTATTTATCAAAACTGTTGTTTTATACATCTTCTAATAAAAGTAATGACCTCAAGCCACACTTTCGACGTGAAAATGTTCACAAGCAGTCGCTCATTAATGTTTCGAAACGCGTTAAATCCACAGGGGGTGTTTATCAACTAACCATGCCGCCACAAACCAATGAAAACTATTTGCTTACCGTTGTCCATGATTTTCCAGCTGTCCTGTTGTTCCTACTAAAAAAATAGAACAGCAAAATATGTATGTATTAACTCAATACTCGGTATTATGTTAATTTATATATTTTTAAAATCGCTTCTTTTTTTTCAGAAAAGTAATGTGAAATTAATTTCGCGACATATGGGTAAGAACTCGAGGTGTGATCTGTCGCAGATGTATCTTACAGCAAACAGATAATAGATACTTATTGACTGAGTGGGACAGCAGAAAGGGAAACTACTTGGCTCAATGTCATGACGTGGACAGGGACAAGGTGCAGCGACTCCAGCGACTAGGTCCGTACAAAATGGCCGAGAGCCAAATATTTTCCCTTCCCGCCCGATTTAACTCAGTCAATACTATTTTTATCGGGGGTGGAAGCGGAATCATTTAACTTCAGTGATTCATGATTCCTTTACATTTTTTCTACACTTATTCATGATTCCTGGTCATATTTTTTTCATGATTCATTTAATAGAATTTCTCGAAATTTCCAAATTCTCTGAAGGGTTTTAATGATTCATGATTCTCTACTTCAAACTACAAATATTCCTGATTCCTAACTTTCAAACACAAGTGATTCCTTATTCCTGATTCCGCTTCCACCCCCGAATTTTTATCAAATGGCCATTTAGTTGTATTAAAAATAGCAAAACAACAAGTAAGAAATTCGGGCCGTATATGTTTAACGTGCGTGGGCCGGAAAAAGTCGTCCGGCCCGTCACGTTAAACATATACGGCCCCCATCACGTGACTTTTGTAAACGGTTTTGCAAGAAAAGCACGCGCGAGGCCGTATGGGTAATATAATCAATATTATATTCACCATTACCTTGTACAGCAGGTCGTTTGATCAGGTAAACCAAGAGAAGAACAATGATGAGAAGCAAAACTCCTGCAATGGCACCAACAACACCTACCAGCGTCGAGCCGGTCTTTACCTCTGTGACCTTGTTATCATGCTGTTGGTCTGTTTTCTCTGAATAACCGGAAATATCAATTAATGTTACGGGGGAAACTAGATATGTTATACAGAGACCATTGTTCGGTTTATTTGGTAGATGATGTCGCTGAATTTGAGGTGGAACAATGTTATTGTACTGGCAATAATCTACTTTCATTAGCTTCCACGGGTACGTTTCCAGTGTCTATTGTTATGTAACGTTATTTTATGTGGATTTGCAATGGTTTTAGATGTTGTTTTAATATGATCGTTTGCATATTTACTCTTTATCATTTTATTATACTTTCATGTGACATTACCTCCATAAGACGTGACTTGAATACTTGCAGCAGGCCCACTGCCCAGAAAGTTCGAGGGAATACACAAGTATTGCCCACTGTGTTGGGTTTTATAGCTATTTATAGTGTACTCTTGGCTTGTCGAGCTTTGTAGAAGTACTTTGCCATGATAAAACATGTAGGTCGGTAGTGGATTGGCACGAGCTGTGCACTTTATTTTCAGTGGCTGACTGATTACAGCATCTGTGCTTTTTGATATCTTTGTTCCTGTCGGCTTATCTGATGACGGGAATTGCAATAAGCAGTGGTATGAAAAACTTTTGACTATAATGATCTAAGAATCGCATTCATTATAGCTTTTAGCTTTTCTTCATCGCCAGAAATTCGAGACATGGTATTGCGCAACACTCACTCTCAACTACTGTGAAATGGGTCGTTCAGTTATTTCTCGAGAAATACAGTACAATCTTAAAAATGACCCGCTGGGACGTCTAATTAATAGAAAACTGGATTATCTACGTTGGGCGACGGTTAATTATTTGCTAGAGAACTTTACGTTGTTGTCGTTTAACATATTCCTCTATTAGCCTAAGGTCTATTATGTTTTCGACGGGTTCCCAGGTAGCTTCTTTTCTAGGGTAACCGGACCATTTTACTAGATATTGGGTTTTACCCCCGCGGATCCGTTCCTGAAGGATCTTTTCTGCTTGGTAAATATCACCGCCTGTGTGATTGTGTTCTGATCTGGCTGATTAGGTTGTGTTTCACATATGTTTCCCGAAGTGTCATGTACTGTAAGAGAGACGATTTAACCTCTAATTTTACAGCGCTTATTATAAACACCCATTCAAAAAATAAACAAACGTCCAAAATCAATTTTCAACTACTCTTAGCTGGTCTTTTAAAGCTCTGAAAGTGAAATGTACCTTTTCTTCAGTCGAGATTTTGAGCCTGAGAGCCGTTAATTGAATGGTAGCTATATAATACCCGTGCGAATCCGATCAAACATTGAAACAACAACAGGGTTGCTCCAGTCATCGAATTGGCCGAAATTAACCAGGCTGTGCTCATTGAATGCCTACACTTACATCGGAAGTATATTCTAAACGACAAATATATCACACATCTGACCTGTCACCTATCAGTAACGCTAGCGAAGCGCCGGCTCAACGAATACAACTCTAGTTTACAAGTCATGTTATGAGGCTAAAATAAATTCCTGCACCTTCTTTATAAGCCAATAGAAAGCTTAATTCAGATACATGGAGATAAACTACTGACTCAACTCTGCATGATAACGATTTTCTTTAAACCTGTCTAAAATAGCCCGGTAAATATAATCATGATGACAACTGAGCTGAAAATATACTACTCACCGACAAGAAGGCCTATTCCCACCACTTTTATTTATCCACCATTGTGGTACTCAGTATTTGAACAGAAGTTCTCAAACTCATTAATAATTCATGAGATAGTCATCCAATGAAGGAACTGTATTTGGTCACATGCATGGGTCTTGATACCGGGTGAAACCCTTGTGTTTGATCATGTTTCCAACCCTAGTGATCAATATTTCTTAATCATCATATTCATGAACCACTAACTAATTACATACTGATAAACTACAAGTAAGGAGCGAAGAAGTAAAGAAATAAAGAATGACATAGAAAGAAAAAGTCTGCCTCCACTGGAGTTGGAACCACGACCCTTCCGACTGCTTATACTAACTCTTGTCCACTACACTACTAGTACGCTAGTTGAAATCACTGCCATCAAAAAAGAATAATAAGCCATCTATTGAATAATTAGATACAACAGTCAAATGGTAAACAATACTTGCTAATGAAGTTTGAAAAGAAACGTAATAATAATATTTATTAATCCTTATACTGAGATAGTACATTGGAGTTTCAGGACAAAATAATTAGGTAACTATATCTTTTTCTACCAAATTAAGTATATTGTACAAATACTTAGTGGAAATCTTTAAAATACATTCATCATTCATTGCTAATATATACAGGAACAAGGACCTCTTATCAAATAACCGAAAACTATCATTAACGTTACATAGGTCACTAATATGTAGATTGTCGGTTTTGCATTCGCATGAGAAGACATGTCAAACACTCATTGTTCGTCTTTCATCAGGGGATTCCAAATATTTCGAAAACAATAAAACCCTCGAGGCTACGCCTCTCGGGTTTCATTTGTTTTCTCTATATTTGGAACCCCTGATGAAAGACTCCAATTCGTGTTTGACATAGTTCTTAACTGCCCGCCAGGCTAAACGATATGCAATGACTTTGCGAGTGATCATGGTGAACATAATGAAATGTGACACTAACTGGAATGTAACGCAACTCGTGCAGCCCCGTTACCCGCATAAATTAAATACTTTCTGTGTGGAACCTAAAAATCGATTCTCAGGTCATTGCGAAATACCGCGAACTCCGGATCCTCTTACAGTACATGGTCGTTTTATTTTGCCGAGGGGAAGCGTTTGGATTCCAAAGTTGGCACTTTGCTAGATTAAACTAGAATAACCAAGCTTCCATGCCGTGTAGTTTTTATTTAACAAAATCATATTCGGGGTGATTTTGGCTCGTTCGCTCTTTTTTCTGTGCAAATTCGGCCTGACAGATGATTCTATTGTGAAGCTTACAGCAAAATACTTATATGATATAACTATTATCTTTAATGATTGTACGTTGTGATTAGCTTTATATTTATGTATCTCCTATGTACCAATGCTGGTGTCTTGGGATAAAGTTATTATTATGTTAAAAGTTCTGGAACATCATCTGTAACATATCAATTAACACGTTCATACCGCGTCACGTAATGTACGAAATCAAGGAACTTCCTACGGAGAATATAGTATAGATTCTTACAAAACCTACATTACTACAACTACTTGTTTTTCTCCCACATTTTCACGAAACGTTCTGTAAAACTCATTCCGACATCCAGATACGAATACCAAAATCGCACTAACAGTCAACCGTTTCATTGTCAGAAATCTATTGCATTATAGGCGGGGCGTAAAAGTATATAATACCGCATGTCACTGTCGACAGCTTGCGGTTATGCCACCGATCCTCTTCTTCTCTTGTTACTTTAATTGTTATTCACCATTAAATATTCCGCTTGGTATTCCTTCATTTACAGTCGAAACAGGTCAAGCGTTCCTCTATCCTTAGAGTCAGAAATGAAGTTCATTACTCGAAATTTGATTTCATTCTTTGTTTCAAATTTCATTTTTGAAATGAAACTTGAAAAATTCAAAATGGGCCTAAATTCAAATTATAGCTAGCCGTTCTTGGGTGAACGTGACAACACTAAGGAAAGCTGTGAAGGGGCCTAAAATTCAACTGTTATGGAATAAGATGTACAAGCCTTTTGTACATAAATACAACCAAACTTCGATTGGAGCTCACTTTGAATTTTGCAAGTTTCATTTTAACAATGAAAGTTTGAAACGAAGAATAAAATCAAATTTTGAATAATGAATTTCATTTCTTGCTCTACGAAGGAACGCTCGATTTCTTTTTACTGTAAAAGCTCAATGAGGGTTTCTGTCGTCAAATTTGTCTTCTTCAGCTTTCCCATTTTAACAGCCCATTTCACTACATATTTAGGCAAAACAAATCATAATTACTCGGGCTGCCTGTGGCAGCACCGAGTCTAAATCTGCAGGCCGTTGTTCTGTGCAGCAAATTTTTTGCCCATGTATTAAATTTCAAGTTCACCACCAATCAGATTGCACTGTGCTGGGTCACGTAACACTCGCCAGGTTAATTTATTTACATAATTTAATACAGTAAATCAAAATGGTGGATCCGCGAGCAAATCTCTCTCAAATTTGGAGTCCCATCTCTCAAATGTAAGCAGTTTAATGTTTTATTTCACTTCACTCGTGCGAAAGCCTTCCAACAGGCGCTCTTGTCGCGTTTTTTACCCAGATGGCCAGTGAATTTATATACGAGGGGCTGCATGATTAAAGCTAATATTTCTCGTTTAAGCTTCTCTTCCGCCACGGCTTTGTTATTTGAATCTATGTGGATTGGTATACTCAAATATACTGCACAATACCATACAACTGAATAAGAAGTCTTTAACAAAGCCAAACTCAACTTCAACTCAAGAGCAAAGCTGAGAGAGAAAGTGAAACTGAACAGTGTCTTGCTAGGTCATGAAGGTACGGTGAGGTTGAATCATTGCGTGTTTATATCTGCATTTCTTTGTCGATTTTTTGTGAAAGTTAGTGTACTTTTTTACCAAGTCTATTTACGAAGCAATATTCAACTCTCAAGGTAAACAAGAATCCTCTCACGGCCGAGGTTTTGGTTCGAGAAATTCGAGAAAGGCTTCCAACAGTTCCCTTTATAGTTCTGTAATATAATGAGCAGACTGCAGTTTTGGAAAGGAGAGTAAAAGCTTTTAAATAGAGATAACCAACAGGCATTTCAGTTAATAATCTTTAATCCAACAATACCAATATGGACGCGATCAGCGAGCTGCGATAAAGAGCCGAAAGGTAGAAAGAACAGTAGAGAAATATAGTGATAGCTCCATCATAGGTGGACAGGATACAACTTATAATATGAGACAAATAAAACATACATTTGAGACACTCATCTATTAGTACTCTGAACCTGCAGAACAGCAGACTAAATTGTAAGCGTGCATTACGTGAATAAGTAGAGGTCAACTTCTTTAATTTGCATACGCGAGAAATATATATACTAGGGGAGCAGAGAATGCATGTCACCGCGCTACCGGCCACTCCTAAAGACTGCTAAATTCAGCTAATAATTCTTCCCTTCGGTTATTACTAAAAGGATTTCAAATGAAAGTGTATTTCATCTCCAATCTCATGTGGCCCGAGTGAAAGCCCAGATGGGCTCTTGTTCACTACGAATTTAGGCAAATAATCATTGTCATTATAGAATAAACCAGCTAGAAATCCCTTCGTAAATCATCATTTTAGCGAGAACCGAGACTTCTTAGAGGTAAACAATCATGTAATTTTTTTTTAAAAATTTCAATGAATTCGCGCATATATTTTTACCCCTAAAAAAGAGCTCTTATATTGAAAATCAACACAACCAATCATACAGCTGCTAATAATCTACAAGATACCAGGCTTTTACAGGCAAATCGAGTGAATAATAATTATGGACGAACTGCTCTGGCAAAGAGGGGAAAGAAGGCTTACATGTATGTGTTTACCGGACTTTTATGCTGTTCATACAAATTGTCGCAGTACAGAAACCTCAAAATCACTCATATTTATCCTCGTTGAGAAGCGTGTGGAAAATGAAGCCACATTGGGATACATTTTCGTGATAAAACGTCATTTGAACTACTAGAATTGATCGGGGCAAAATTAACAACAACCGCTCGAGTTTTATACTGTAACTTATAAATTAAAGTTGGTCATAGGAACCATGGTTGTGACACCCTAGATTTCAGAGGTTAAATGTTTTGCCTTTTGTTGGTAAATTCGGCGAGCTGCGCGGAAGGCAAAAATTTAACCTCTGGGCCAGGTCTGTTTGAATCTCGTTTTCATGCAGAACAATGCGTCAGCAAAAGAAATCTAGATTCTGATTGGATAAAAGCAGTACAAGTTATATTTGAAAATTGAAAGACCAGTGAAAAAAGTTGAAACACCTATTCAAATTACACTACCTTTTCACAAAGTCTCGAAACCAAAGATCATAACGTGAAATGTAACCTAACTTTGTAGACACGTATTTCTTGCACGTAGCTGCAGAGAAAGGGACGCAACCATCACTGCACGCCATTTCGAACATCGAGCGCGCGCTCAACGTGGGCAGTTTTGAACACGTGATGGGTATTATCCAATTACAGGTTGTTGTGAGCGTTAGCCAATGGCTATCGGTCTCCATATTTTGGATGAATAAATTAAGTTCAAACAGACCTGGCCCAGAGGTTAAATTTTTGCCCTCCCGCACTCGACGATCCTCGCGCCTTTTGCGCTCGCCAACGCAGGCAAAACATTTAACCTCTGGAACCCAGCTGGGTATGGTTGTGACTGATTCGAAAGGAAGGAGATTACAGTAAACATGGCGTACACAAGTGACAGTAGCTCTTTTTATTACAGCGTGGGAAGCCAGAATTATTCGTTTAAACTTGATAGAATACGATTTTATAGTAACCAACATAGTTTAGAAAATGAATTGAACGAGGCAACTGAGATTTCAGAATTGTTAAAATACCGTCTCATAATGTAACTTCAAACACAAACTTCCTTACAAACTACAGTAAAATCTTGAGCATCTCATTATCTGTTTATTGATCTAATTTGGTAGCGAGTGCGCAGAGAAGTATAATTAGCAGTTGCGGACCCGATCACATTATCATATGTTATCTTATATATTTTAACATTAAACTTTTAACAGTAGAAGAATTGAAAACTCATCGTGAATCCATCGTTGTTCTCTGCTAAACAAAATGCAAACACTTCTAATTTCGATGTGTTTCTTTTTTTAAACAAAATACAACTTGAAGCTAATATTTTGCTGTAGTTCAAATCATATAGATGTATGCATACCAGGAAAATTTTAAGGTTCCAGATATTCTCAAATGCTTCCTTACCTTTACACCATAATCTGTTGAGTTTACAGTTAATGTCTCCCATCCACCACTGCCTGATGGTTTCTCTCGTGACCAAGTCAGTAGAAAGAACAGCTTCATCTGATTCTTCTCGTTGTTCGTCAACTCAAATTCGCAAGGAAGGCTAACTTTGGTTGTAACTGGTACGCTGATTACATTGCTTGACTGTTGCAAGAACGACCACCTAAAGGCACCTGATGGTTATATAGGATCAGTTTAGTATTAGAGTATACGTAAATTTTCTAAATTATAATAACTACTTATTAACCGAGCGCGAGGTCTGTACGGAGAAATATCAGACCCAGGTATTTCTTTATGTACAGAAAAGACCGAGTTCTGATATTTCTCCATGACTCATTTACTTGTATCTTTATAATGTTTGGTCACTTCCGGTTATCAGTATTTCCATTTCCGGAATTGGGAGCACGCGCGAACGTGCATTTTCCCGCCTTTTTCATTTTAGTTACGCAAAATGAAAGAGAAGAATCAAACAAAAAGATTGTCGACTTTGATGGCTTTATTTTGTTACTTTTGAAGTCAAGAATTGGCGAGGATCAAATTTTGTAATTGTTCATACATCTTTACGACAATATTTCAGCTTCTGAAGTGGTTAACGTCTGAGATGAATCTTTGAAAATGTTCATCTAGAATCTTCAAGAACGCTGGCTGCTTGATCCGTGTTGGCGGCCACTCCAGTTTCGGATTTAACTTGCTATGGATTTAACTGATGAAGTTAAAGACATCGAGGTCACCATCTGCTGAGCACTGCAGTTACCCGAGCTTCAGTTCATTTCGAGGGACATTTGTTGTTTCTCTCTGGTGCTGTGGTAGTGGTAGATTTGTAAGTTCCATTCCAAAACAGCTTTGATTGTCGATTCATAATCACCGCTATAGGACTTCACTGACTTCACAAACACTTTGTCCTAACTTTCGTATTGCTCGGTTTTATTTTCCGCATTGTCTTGGCAAAAAGTTCGTCGCTTTATTTCATCACGGTAATAAAACTCACACCGAGAATGTTCGTCATCACGTATCCGTTTATCGTTTGTCAGCACTCTGTTTTTGTATCTTTTAACAGTTTTATTTATCATGCTTTAATTTTGTGGATTTGTTCTCGGTATCCCATTTGAAACTCACGTCGTCGGTACATTATCCACTTGTTCTTACATGAATTTCTATGCCAGTCCGGAGCACAAAGGCGTTAGGCGGTATTGACCGTGGTCAAATATGGAAATATCTTGACCGGCTTTTGACCAATCAGAATGCCTATAATATCCTTAATAATTCATAAGGGTGCTAACCAATCTAAATACAGCATCCAGGTCACATGAATACCCTGTAAACCCCATACAAGATTCTAGTCAGCTGTTATGCATCATTTGATACAGTATACTAACAAGCCCTATTAGTAGTCTGTATCAAATGATACAGAATGCCAACTAGAATCCTGCTGTCGAATGTTACAGAATACTAACTAAGCTAATCCTGTGTCGAATGACACAGGATACTAACATGCTGACTTCCTCTATCCCGAGCAAGGTGAATTGCAAGCTCTTAATGCATACAGACCGTCTCTCCAATGTGGGACATGTTTGTGTGCACGCTGCGCATGTCAGTGGCGTAAAATTGCTCCGAAGCATTTTTTTACGATTTTTTTTTCAAAATTTCAGAAATAGTTTAAATTCTATATAGTGCATATCATAAGTACATTACATATTCGCGTCAGGATTGTAAAGGACCTACTATGAGTGCGTTGAATGGTATGTGTTCTACCAAGGAATCCATTAGTATGTTATACTCTGCAGTTCTCTGTTCAATATAGTGAGTTGAGCATCTGCTCGCTATTGTAAATACCACAAAATTCGGTCGCTCATTACCCGGAGCGTCCATCTGTCATATATTCGTGATGCAGCGTTTTTACAGACCGGGTTATTTTTAGATTTCACATCTCGTTGTTCGCTTCCTTCACGGAATGTTGTCAACGAAAGATGCCTCGTTAGCTTCTCTTGTTTGGTCAACCAATATGGCTGCAACGTCATTAATCATTTGAATTAAAATTACGCAAACGCTTGTGATTGGCTAGCGGAACCAAACTCGCGGGAAACACATTCTAAAAATAACCCGGTCTGTAAAAACGCTGCGTCACAGACGTAGTATGGGAGATGGACGCTCCGAGTAATGGCTCCTGAATTATTCTACAAATGCAACAATTATTGTTCATGTTGTTATTGGTATTTCCATATTACCATTGAGATTATCACTAGTAGCAGTAGAAGTTGCGTTATTCAATTGTGAGTGTTATTGCGATTGTTTTAGGCTAGTGTTTGTATTAATTATTATTATTGTTTCTTGACTAGAAACAGTAACTTCATTACAGAAGCGATACTCCCATCTACGCGATTATTCCATCTCAAATAAACGGTTATATATCGATGCTTAAAGCTCCGTGTATTTAACAAGAAGCCAACTAACGTTTTAGCAACTCTCGGAAACTGGCTTTGCATCTGATATTCTCAGTACCTATAAAGTGTTAATGCGGCGTGCATATCGTTTTACAAAGCCGTGTGTATAACGTTGCTCAGCATAGATTCCTAAACGAAATAGATCTGGATGGCAATTAAGCCATAATGGCGAGGTAACAGTTCTAATCTATATATTACAAGAGTATAGTTGTCATGATCAGGCCAATATGATTTCACAAGCTGATTGAGTTCGGGTCTCTTATATGACTAACAGCACAACGTCTTCAACTGAATTTTTTCTTCCCTTTAATATATACTACAGAAGTTAGTCCTCACGTAGCCATGTCTGTCACAAATAAAGAGCATTTTGCTGAAGTACAAAACGGCAAATCAGTATATCTTTCAGGAATATATAATGTTTAAAGTTACAATACAAGTATATGGCGTTGGTTTGAATCATAGCTTCTCCTACTTCAAATCTTGTACTTAAACATATATCCATCAGCTATTTTACCAACATAAATGATCCACGTACCGGTATCATGAGCCAGCCCACAGATAGCAAGTAACCAGAAAATGGAATTTAACACCATTACGCAGAATGAAGTCCCTTCTTCTTTGCTGATCAATTTTTAATATTATAAAGCTAAATTGGGAAACCAGTACCTTTCACACGCTTCTCAGATGCTAAGCTTGGATGGCGCTCAGCTCAAGCGCGTGATGTGATCCTCTCTGCATCACTGAGTTTTGTTTGTGTCATGCTCTGGAAACCCAGATAATTGTCAACAAAACCATGCACGTGAATGATTGCATGTTCATAGCGGAATTGGTAATACAGCAAATGGGAGAATGTCGAACGATTTGGAACGATATAAAACGTGATAGCTTTTGTGTTGGTTTTCCATCTGCTAAGTGTTCCACTTTGAAACACTGATTCCCCTCAAGCATAAGCATTTTCAGCATTCTAATTATAATCTATAAATACCTACAGGAAGTACATAACTCACTTCACATGCCCTAACAGACCTATTGAAATTGATGATCTTGAAATTCGAACAAACAAAACAAGGCACTCGTACGCATAATATCTACATAAAGATTCTTTAATTCTTCAACTGTTCATTCTTTATAGAAATCTATACGGATTGTTAGGTTAAAAGTAACACTTTTAATGTCCAACCGTTCATTTAGTTCATTCTCGATCATTCAGCTTCATCTTATGGCGCTGAAACAGTCGCAAGTCCACCTTTTGCTATATGTTAAGTTCGCGACGCTGTAAACACAAACAAAATAATTATCATTTTCCATTGCCGTTTGTATCGTGTACATTACTGCACTGAAACTTACGTTGGAACAACAGGGGACACTCTTGATTATCAATAAATGCGGAAAACTGAGTCTCCTTTTATTAATCTGTCCAATTTGTTATTTTCTTTCGTGCGTCACATAATATGATATGAGCTCAAGGAAGATACCTGACATTCCATTTTAACTGTCAAATAATATTTGATGACTTCATCAGATCTAATGATTGCTTCATATATATGCTGCAAGTAGTTAAGCAGTTTTATTCCTAAAACCTTAGATATGTAATTATTTCAGTATTTAGCGTTCTTATGCTAACGTTATCGTTGGGAAGAAGCGTTTACATCTACTTCAACATGCAGGCCCCTCACAACCTCTTAATTTGCATTAAAATTATTTAGCAAACAATTACATATATTGACAACAGATTTATGCACTAAAGTCCATTATAAAGTTCATACAGAAATATGGAAGTATTAGGCAGTACGTAAAAAGTAGATATAAAGTAGTTATTACACAAATTGTATACTAATTTTTCCATAAAAAATACACCCTAAAGCCATTTACGTCATGAGGAACTGGAAACAATACCAGCGATATCAAAAACAGCTTTGTATTCATCTGTTTCAAGCTGCATAATTAAGGAATGCAAACTCAACAGTGAGGTGTGATTTTCATACACTAAACGTGCTCCCTACTGTACCTTCTAACCGATCCGTAATTGAAGCTACAGTGGTTCGAAGAATACTTTGATATGTTTTCAAGAACAACACTGCTGCTCATTCTGTTAATTTGGTCGTGCACAGGTAAGTCGCATTTATATTTCTATACTTTTGATTAAAATACGTTTTGTCATATTTCATACTCATAGTGTTAACATTTAACATTTCTTTGAAATGTAGGAGCTCGATCGTAAATGAAAATCAAGCTCTTCACTAATATTTATACTCTCTCAGTGATAAGTTAAATTTAAGCCACATAATCATACGTATTTTATAACATACGTTTTAATAACACACATCACATATATATGAAGAAGAAGAATAGCTCACATCATTTGCGCTAAATATTCCGGCAAATTATGTAATGATTGACTTAATTATGACAGTTTTCAAACAGTGTAAGCATTCATCTGGTACAGACTGCCATAATCATTGCAACCTCTCGATGTATTTTATGGTTCACAAAATGTTAATGAGATATTCAATTTATTTTTCTCCAAAACCTCTGATATTATAGATCGTCACATCCCATTAAGACAGCTACCAAGAAAGGAAGTTAGTTTTCGCTTAAAATCCTGGATAACTCGAGGACTAAGATTTTCAATCAACACAAAGAACAAGCTATATAGACATTATATTAAAACAAGGAGTATTATTAGTCACTGTAAATATAAGCTGTTTTGGAATAAGCTAAATTACTTCCTGAAGCTTAGCAAAAAAAAAAATTATATAGAATATTTCTCAAAAAAAAACAGTCTAATGCAAAGACAATATGGAAAGGGATAAGAGAATTAGTGAATACCAAGTCCAAGTCCTCCCTTTCCCCTACTTGGATAGGAATAGGTAATCAGGTAATTACTAATGTTAAGGAAATTGCTAATATTGGGTTGAACCTAGCTGCATCTATCCCACCTACTAATTCATCTTTTAGAGATTACTTAGTTCTGCCACAATTTTCTAGTTTCTTCCTCTCTCCTACTACAGCATTGGAGATTGAAGATGTCATTAGTACTTTTCACGTTGGGCTAGGATGGGTGTAAAATGTGTCATTACTCGGGCTGCCTGTGGCAGCACCGAGTCTTAAAATGCAAGTCGTTTTTTTAATTTTATTATTATTCAGTGTAGCAAGCGTTCTGCGCCTGCGTTAAAGGTCAAATTCACACCAATCAGATCGCACTCTGCTGGTCACGTAACACTCGCCAGGTTAATTTATTTACATAATTTAATACAGTAAATCAAAATGGTGGATCCGCGAGCAAATCTCTCTCAAATTTGGAGTCCCATCTCTCAAATGTAAGCAGTTTAATGTTTTATTTAACTTCAATCGTGCGAAAGCCTTCCAACAGGCTCAGGATATTGCAACTGGCGCTCTTGTCGGAGCCGAAGGACCGCGTTTTTTACCCAGATGGCATGTGATTTTATATACGACACGACGCCGGACCTGAAGGACTCAAAGATCCACACATATCGAATTGGAATTTAGCGTCTTCCTTTCTGCTGAAACCAAGGCTTCTTCGATAGAAAGGGCAAGATGATGTGTTTTTCTAGGAGGACAAAATATTTCTCGTTTAAGCTTCTCTTTCGCCACGGCTTTGTTATTTGAATCTCTGTGGATTGGAAAACTCAAATACTGACTGGACAATACCATACAACTGAATAAGAAGTCTTTAACAAAGCCGAACTCAAACTCAAGAGCAAAGCTGAGAGTGAAAGTGAAACTGAACAGTGTCTTGTCAGGTCATGAATTAAGGTATGGTGAGGTTGAAATCATTGCGTGTTTATATCTGCATTTTGTCGATTTGTTGACCTCGTGGCGCTGATAGATTTTGCCATCGGACGGTATTCTTCTTTGAGGTACGTTTCGTAGGTTTTATGCCACATTTCATTTTACTCTCGGTCATAATACATACCAGCGCAAACACCGTGATCTGTAGGCCAACATGCTACGTGTTTTTGGCTGTGTTTTTGGCTGTCAGAAATACCCCGGAGAAATAAACACTCGCACAGAATAATTTATGATGAGCGAAGCAATATTCAACTCTCAAGCTCAACTTAAACAAGAATCCTCTCACTGACGAAGTTTTGGTTCGAGAAATTAAAGGCTTCCAACAGTTCCCTTTATAGTTCTGTAATATAATGAGCAGATCAGTTTTGGGAAGGAGGGTATATAACCAACAGGCATTTCAGTTAAGTAATGGTCCAGATAAGAACTGTAGTATCTACGGCAAGGAATGTTAAAAGGTGTTAATTTTCTATTATTCTTTCTCGTAATTTCATTGGTTGATACTTATAAATTCAATAGAAACCCATCGAAATAATTCGTTTTCATTCGATATTTTTTTGCGGTTTGAATTTATTTTTGATCAAACTAACTAAGTTTAATTTCGAAGAATATCGTATGTGGGGAAAGTTCTCAAATTTGTGATTGAAAAATCCTTTGTTTTCTCTATATCCGATTGGCTGGATGGTGGCTTCTCTGCGTTTTCACAGAAAAAAGAGCCAATAGCATAAAAAATACTTTATTTTCGAGATGTAGTTTGGACTGTAGATACCTCCTAAAGCAGTTAAGGCATATTCAAGCAAAATCGTATGTGGGGGGAGGTTCATTGCCGCAGAACAATGGATTCCACTACAGTTCTTATCTGGACCATTACTTAATAAATAAAGAGCCGCAGGGTAGAATGAACAGTAGAAAAATATAGTAATAACAACTTTATTTAACGAGGGTAGCACGTGACAGTTAACACTGATGAACTAGTGGCCCTCAATTTAAATTACAATAAATTACAATAAGTTAAATAAGCTACAATAAAACTACTTAAAACTATTTACAATTCATATCTAAGTTAAAAAGATAAGAAAATTTAAAATCTTAATATATAATTATTTACAAGTCAAGTTTAATACGATAAAATCTAGTAAAATATGACATAAATTTATGACAATAAATATCGTTTTAAAGCGGATTTAAAAGAGCCAATGGTGTCTTTTTTTCTTATGTTAACAGGTATGCTATTCCATAATTTGATGCCCATGATTTGAAACGTTTTACCACCCTCGGACTCTCTATTATATCGAGGGCATACAAAGTTATGACTGCCGTGTCTGCTTGCTCTGCTGTGTATATCTATGTTTCTAGTGATAGCTCCATCATAGGTGGACAGGATACAACTTATAATATGGGACTAATATAAACATATATTTGAGACACTCATCTATTAGTACTCTGAACCTGGAGAACAGCAGACTAAATTGTAAGCGTGCGGTACATGAATAAGTAGAGGTCAACTTCTTTAATTTGCATACGCGAGAAATATATATACTAGGGGAGCAGAGAATGCATGTCACCGCGCTACCGGCCACTCCTAAAGACTGCTAAATTCAGCTAATAATTCTTCCCTTCGGTTATTACTAAAAGGATTTCAAATTAAAGTGTATTTCATCTTCAATCTCATGTGGCCCGAGTGAAAGCCCAGATGGGCTCTTGTTTGAGCATATCTTCACCGTCTTTAAGTCATTCGTCGTGAAGATTGGCATCTGAGCTGGGACAATTATGGCAAATATTTTTATATTCATTTTGTGAGAAAATTTAACATGATGACGTTTCAATCGATGACGTATTAAAAGTTTAACATATGTATAATTTCTATAGCTGGTTTGAAGGAGCTTCTCAAGAGATGACGAAAGCCGCAAACCGTTTCTTTATACAGCAAAATTCATCGCGATATCACATGTTGAGTGAATTATACATGCCCCCCTGAACCAGACTTATAGTACAAACAGACATGGAAATACCCGTTGGTACAATTTGTTCTATGTTTGATTGGATTAAGTCAACTCTTGTTTGGTATTTAAGGCTAGCCGGTAGGGCAAAATGCTGTCGTTTTCGATTTTTCGATTTCAACCTCATAACGAAAATATTTGCGATTGTTAAATTATGACGTCACACATTGGATGACGTCACAGACACGTTTTGTGCATTAACTTAGGATTGAAAAAGTTTGAGTGAAAAAAATTGATTCTCCTTATTCTCCGATAGCTTGGTGATATTTCTGACAAGGTATCGGTACAATTTAGTACCACACATGTGACAATTATTGATTAGATTAAATTTACAGAAATCCGGGGGAACTTACCCTTCGACAGTAGGTTTTTGGCAGAATTGATATAATATATTCAAAAAATTATATCTCAGCTAATTTACGTCGTAGCGACAAACGGTTTTCAGTGTTGAAGACGTCTCGAGTATGTCTATCAATACCCCTATGTAAAGGAAGTCGATATTTAAGAAATACGACATTTAAGAAAACATCAATATTATGACATCATCGATTGTGACGTCATCAATTTAAATTTTATCACAAAATGAATATCGAAATATTTGCCTTAATTGTCCCAGCCCAGATGCAAATTTTCACGACGAATGACTTAAAGACGGTGAAGATATGCTCAAATGACACATTTTACACCCATCCTAGTCCAACGTGTTTCAGGTAAAGCAGCTGGGCCTTATAGTATTCCTGTATCAATCTTGAAGATTATATGCACATTTATATCCTACCCTTTAGAAATCCTCTTTAATTACTCTTTCAAATCTGGTATTGTCCAAGATCAATTTAAAGTTGCAAAAGTTATTCCAGTCTATAAAAAAATTTCTGTTCTTTCCGTTTCTAATTAAAGAATGGAAAAGATTGAAGAGCATTATATACACTTCTTATCCCAGAATCTTGATTTCTTTACTTAAATACAGTAAACTAGCTGAAATCATTCAAAATCTCATAAATGCTCTTTACGTTTCTCGGTAAAGCAGTAGTACGATTGTTACTATCCTTCATCCACAGATAATCTAAGATTTTCTCCGGTATTTCCTAAATAGCTTACTCGGCTGATCATGAAAATGTTTCACACCTTGCAGCTGACTTTGGCACTTTGTTTTTTAACCCAATCCTTTTTGGTAGATTATGAAAATAACAAAGTCCCATATGTAACGGTCCCATGTTTATTATCTTCACTAGCATCTTAAACAGATGGTTTCTCTTGGTCGGTAACCCCAACACCAAGATCACTTGCAGTCGGTAAGCAGCTGGTATTCAACTGGGACTATACTATGTCCTCAAACGAGTTAGCAGACTCAAAAGCTTTCGCCCATATATAACGGTATTAAAACAAAGTCCCATAACGGTATTTAAACTTATTATCTTCACTAGCATCTTCAACAGATGGTTTCTCTTGGTCGGTAACCCCAACACCAAGATCACTTGTAGTCGGTCAACAGCTGGTATTCAACTGGGACTACACTATGTCCTCAAACGAGTTAGCAGACTCAAAAGCTTTCGCCTTGCTGATCTTCGAGAAGGAAGTAAATCCGAACAGCAATCATTGGACAGTTCTTGTCATCAAAGATGCAAACGATGGACGTATTCGTATTATACAGCCTACAAATCGAATATCTATCACTGGAAGAGCTACACTCATACTTTCTATAGCACTTGAAACCGATGCGACTCGATTTCGATGTTCCTTTGTCAGCTCATTCCCCGCTACGGAAAACACAGTGAACGTGCACAAGCATGGTAAGTACAACAACGACTGTTGTCGACTTTCCTGTTTCTGATTATGAGTAGGAAATATTATACAGACGTCGTTTTCTGAATCACTTTTGAATTATGTTTGTAAATCGGTAATATTGATAATAGTATAATCATTTTTTTATAAATGTTAAATTGCATCATGATTTATATAATCGCCTGCCTGTACTCGATCATAGTGCCATATACTGCAGGAATAGCGTATATCAAATCATGCAGTAAACATTCTTTAACGACATCACTTCTTTTTCAGTTTATACAACCAGGCGTACCTACCCGACCTCAACTACTCGTAAGTACTAAATTAAATTTCAGGTATTTGTCTTAATTGTTAACACGAACTAGTATTGGTCGTTTTCATCGTCATGACCATCGATCACAAAATTGGTTTACATTAATTGATGAAATAAAATATAACATTTCGGTCCTTGTAGAACTACAAACATGGCATTTACAACCCGAATTCTGGAACATTAGAATACTTCCTACCGGAACTGTAAGCCAATGAATATAAAGCCAATGAAATAAAATATAACATTTTGGTCCTTCACTAAGTAGAACTACAAACATGGCATTTACAACCCGAATTCTGGAACATTAGAATACTTCCTACCGGAGTTGTAAGCCAATGAATATGCACTGGACAATTTTATATAACTTTGTATGCAGCCGCCATCTTGGTGCCCCTCTTTGAAACACCAACATGACGGCCATACAAATAAAGCTTAATTACCCACCAAAATCACTGCAGGGTTTCACTTCGAAACTCTTTGGATACAACTTATAAAAAGTTACCAAGTAGAAAAAAGGGAATGCCGTTCGAAAAACACGCTGGACCGTTCTGTGATAAAATTGAAAATGTGCAGATTAGTTACCCCGTAACGTGAAATTTGCTGTGTAGACTTTTATTATCTACGTCTACAATATATACAAAGCACAGCTTTGTATAGGACTTATAGTTTAGATTTTGAATTTTTGACGAGGTCATATATATGCAAATCAAGAATTAATAGGAATTCGTTAGCACTTGGCTATCTTTGCATTTTATTAATACGATGCATCTACTTAAGAACGACAAACTAGCTTCAAGTGCTGTATCAAGCAGTTGTGTATGAGTATCATCCATGCAATGGAGTATGTCTGAATATTGTTGCGATTAATGCCATATTTAAAACTAATAACCCATTTATTATTTTCTCTCGCGAGTGATTGGTTGAATGCGTTACGTGACACGATATTTTCTCTCCGCGAGCTGGAAATATCAGCGAATACACCCCTGTTCTCTTCTCGGGTCAGATAATGTCCGCGGGCATATTTCGACACCACAAATAGGTTATTGTATTTATAGTCATAAACACCGATATAGATATGATATTTTATTTGTGTTTTTTGGGATTATGAATGCCGTTACGTTTGTTAGACGTATGTATTCGTTAACTACAGTATGACTGTATTTAATATAAATAAGCTGACGATGGACAGCATCTAAAGAGCACAACACGGTGGGCACAAACGACCATAAAAACGGCATGAGTTCTATATTTAACAAGAGGCCCTGAGTGGCCTAAACTCGGGCCATCTAGGCCTAGGTATTGAATACATAGAGTTCTAGCATATTTTGTCATACATGGTTTGTGCTAGGGGAGTCAGAGAATTGGTTCACTACTGATGCTCTTGTGATAATTTATAGATAATGGGACTACAAATGCCAAATGCCCCAGGTATGCTGGGAAGGGGGGGGGGGGGGGGTCAGGTTTGGAAACGATAGGGCCATAATACATACACAACACCACAATTTCTTTCAATTATGATGTTTAATATTTAATTTCTTTTCAATAATAGTTCCTTGAGGATCTTTAGAATTATAAAAACTTGGTATGGGTGTCGTCGATTGAAGAGCAATGGTAAAAATTTGAGTAGTAATTCCACATACATATAATTCTGCTATTCCTTGTGAATATTTAGGGATGTGTCATTCTACATGTGAAATAAAGTCATCTATCTAGATTTGTTTGATTTTTGAGTAATCAATAATGAACAAGAGGAGATGGCTGAAATTCAGGCTAAATTCTCAATACAATAAAAAAAAAATCGATTCGGGTCGTAAACTACAGCTAGACCACCATTTTCAAATATTAGTGAGCACTATACTAGTGTTCATTTTCTACATCTTGAAGGAGACTGAAACTTATAATGGCAGGTCACAAAGACACATGTGATTTCCACTCGTTTTTTTCTATCATTGGGGTCACAGCAAGATTAATTTTCGTTCCTGAATAATTATGAAAAATACTTGTACTCCTGACCATAGTTAATAGAGTGGAATGGTTATGAAACCCAGCAAACTTCAAAGGGGCTAACAAAGGCGCTGCGATTTATGTTGGAAGGGGGCAAGACAAAAGATTGTGCAGGGTCATAGTTCATTAGTGTCCCCTGAACGACTGATCTCACACGTTTCTATTGGCTGATTGATTAACACATTGGAATTTCTATTGTGTTTTGTGCAGGGTCACGGTTGAAAAAAGCTAACAAAGACATAATATAACAAAGAAGGTAGCTGGGTTTCATAACCATTCCACTCTATTAACTATGTCCTGACCGACTGCAAGTGCCGGATGCTGACCTGGAACGGTCAGATCCAAGAACTGAGGAGTCGGGCCATTTACTACTATATTTGATGCCATTACTAACAACAACAACAACAACAACATTTATTTTCTCATAAGTTGATGGAAATGTTTAGTAACAAGGCATAACAAGAAATACAATTATGAGAAGGTGGGTCCTTAATATGCTAATGAGTGATATATGTCACCACTGACACACTTATACAAAAGCATGCTGGTAGAGACAAATTACCTATTTTTAAATTCTAACTTGTCAGTGATTTTACAACAACAAAAAAATCTAAATTAGAAAATAGCTTAATTCACAAGCACAAAGAAATTCAGCAAATGTCAGTGATGACACCACATCATTAGCAGAATGGAAATATAAACCTTTAATCTCGTAGATGCAACACCCAAATCAAGAAATATTCTACTATTTTGGACTATCCACTTCATATACAATCAATATCAAATAACTAATTTGGGCTTAATTTAAGAACTTTAAGCCTGGAGCCCTTTGGACCCTATGCATAAATTAGACATATAATGAACTTTAATAAGCCAGGACCACCTCAGATAGAAAACATTGCAAATAAATAAAAAAATAAAAACTCTGAATTTCTAACGAGACCTGAAACAGCCATAGGGGCTGATCAAAGTCAGGGCCTTGCTAAACTACAGATCAAATTGGATATAATGTTGGTTTTTGTGAAGCCTGGGAGGAAAACCAGAGAAAAACCCTTGGCCTTGGAGCAAAGGTGAGATACCATCAAACTCAACTCACATATGGTGCTGCAATTGCCAATCGAACGGAGGCCACAGAGGTGAGAGGCAAGGCGCTTAACCATTGCACTATGCCAGCTCCCCATGTGCCACCCCTATTCCCCATTGTAATTAAGTAGTACATATTAAACTGTATACTTTAGAATTTAGGAATAAGAGAAGAGAGAAGTTGAAACTGATGCAAATAAATATTAATACAAAGAGTAGCAGCAATCATGTGAATAGAACGAAGTGATTAGAGAAAATGTCAGAAAAGTTGTAAAATTCATAAATATGTTTCAGTCAATTTTAGTATATAGTTTTTGTTTGAAAAATATTCTACTTTTTTATTTTATTTCTTGTGCCAGTTTTTTAAACATACTTTTAACTGAAACGAATATTAAATAACAACACTGCAAATCTGGTAGGTGTTTATGTGTTTTACTTACATTTACAAATGTCGCCATGGTTCACATTATTTAACCGTCAAGCCACGTGCGTTTGGGAGCGCCAGACACTTTCGTAAACATATGATAAAATGTGAGAAATTTCGATTCAAAGCCCGAAAAACTCCTGTCAGCCCTAGAAAAACTCAACATTTTTCCCATTTCCGTCAAAGAAATCTTCGAATTCAGCAACATAATGGCTACGAATGGGACAAAACTTCGCTCACGTTTTGGTCGTGACTCGTGGTGCATGGTGTTTGGAGACTTGAAAACTCGTAGGTGCTTTTTGTCAAATTTTACTTTCATTTCATCCCGCAACATCACTTCAGATCGAAAGCTCCTACATAGGTACCTCCATAAAATGTTTCCGAGCTTTCTCTTTACGGAAAATTAAATATTTATGTACTTGTACTCACGGATGTTGTCTTTCTTGATCTTCGGCTGCACTGGCTAGCTTTCGACCCCCGCGTATTACAATCATCGAAACTGCTCTCACAAATTTTAGGGTGTTACAATCACTTGCTGTCACAATCAGCAAGAGAATCAAGTACACAGAATTCCGAATGAAGAAAAACGATGAAAGATTGAACGATTTATCCACAACAACAACTAATCCAGTGGTTAATTTGCTCATAGCGGCCTTGGCCTTCACGTCCTGCAGACTGCAGTTGACGTAACGATGGCAATGTAAAAAAAACGTGAGCTGATTGGTTAACGGCCCCGGAAGTCGGTAAAATGTCACATGGCCGCCACGTGAACAGTGCAATCGGATTGGTTCGGCGGTTGGCGACACAAAAAATAAAAAATAAAAAATAAAATAAATAAAATAAAAAAGACTTGCGATTTCTGACTCGAGCCGGCCAAAGGCCTGGCCCGAGTAAAAAAAAGTTTTCAACGCAGACGATTAAAAAAAATTAACCTGATTTTTTAAGCTGTCACTACCATTGTGACGTCACAATGACGTCATTTATCCATTTGTAATACGTTTCTTATAACTGCTCATTACCTCTAAAAACGAAATGTCGTATATTGTTAAAATCTCCTCGTGATGAGAATGAAGGAATCGAAAACCCGATGTCAATTGGTTAAGGAAATCAAAAGTTATGAAAGTTTGAATTTTGTCCATTTTCCCTCCAAAATATGGCGGGAAATAAACAACACAAATGCATTTATGAAAATATCGCTTCATTCATCTTTTAGAGTTGTAAATACTGTTGCATGAAATTTTGTCCAATCATAAAACACGTTGGTGGCTAAAATCGTATGTTTTTAGAATTTTGATTTTTTTTTTGTCCATAACCGACTTTAAAATTGAAGTCATATTTTCGGCAACGTCATTATGACGTCATCGTTTTTTATACATGCACTTAGAAAAAAATCGAGTTTTAATGATGAAATGCGCTAGTCTGGCACTCACATTATTTTATTTTCTTGATTTTGTAACAATAGGCAGCCTTATTTAGGTACGACTCCTGACGTCACTAAGTATGACGTCATAGCAACAGTCATTCCTCTATAACTTTCGCTGTAGTAGTCGTAGAACGTTGAAATTTGCGCCAAACCAATGTATGTCATGAAGGCTCTTTGATGGCGTAGTCTGTTTGTCCCGTTTATTAAAGGGGAATTTCACCAAAAAAGGAGGCATCAATTATGACCTCACAACAACGTCATCATACTAACATAAAACACCTAAAATATGTAGTTTCATTTTGTTAACAACTCACCAAGATTTCCTCAAATTGAGACTATACGTAAAGAAATGGTGTTAATTTTAATTATTTGTCCAAGCTCACTGATGCCGATTTTGACGTTCTTTATGCCCTACGTGCAACACAAACTAACTTTTTTCATAAGGACAACGTTCTTCTATTGTATTCTATTTGTTGCCCTTCTCTATATATTATATAGCAAAAGCATTAATTTAATGTTATTTATAAAAATGTAAATATATGGAGATAAATTAAATAAAAAGCACACAACTAACAGACAGCGCTAGTGTTCGGTTGACAGAGTGAAATGAATCTTTTAGTAGGTATCTATACTCAGTGGATCGAAGCCGGATAGATCATTTTAATAATACAATTAATGTTCTTATTTTATCTACTTGCAAATAATAAACACGTTTCAGTTCTTTGATTATTTCTCCCTTTGCGCATAATTAGCAGGACAAGTTCGTCTAGTAGGCGGTGGCTCCTCGAACCAAGGCCGTGTAGCAGTCTATTGGAATGGAGTATGGGGTACCGTGTGTGATGACAGTTGGGATATCCGAGATGCTAATGTGGTATGCCGACAGCTAGGCCTTCCTCCTGCTAGTGCTGCTCCTTGTTGTGCAAGGTAGGCTTATTTGAAGAGTTTAAACGTGTTTTAGTTTGTGCACAGTCTTAAGAAAAGGAAACTAATTAAGTAAGTATTAAGGAAAATAGAATAATAAAAAAGGGAAATGTACCGCATCTAATATATCAGTTGTATGTCATGTTACATGTTACATCTCAGCTGCGAGCTTTGTAAATAGAAGATATACTACAATGGATGATATTTGGCAATTGAAATAATTGCCAGTTAAAGAACAGGTAAAATGCTTAACCCACGTCATGGATGTACAAGCATGTATTTTTACACTTTTAACGAATCGAATAAAGTCAATTGAAATTAGATTAATAGTTTACATCGTAATACGTGTATTGGTACGGTTAATTCATCTTTAAATTATTAGTATATAGATATAGCTTTTACATTTTTAATCTTATAAGTATATTTTAAACGAGTAGATAGATTTCTAGGTGAAGAGCCACCTTGTGGAGAAACTTCGTTATTATTATTATTATTATTACAAGTGGATACCGCTAACAATAACCAAACAATGGTTTTCCACCCTCCCCTCCCCCCTCATTTTTGCAAGGTTCACATATCTTAACCAAAATTTGCAAAACATATATGTATCGTGTTTAGTACCAAAACTATGATCTTTATAATGCAACCTCAAACAACCCTTTCTAATGCCGGAGGATGCTGTTATTCAGTGACAGGAAATACACATGCTTTTCCCCTCATTTTTGCAAGGTTCGCAGATCTAACCCCAAATTCGCAAACAATATGTTGTATTAATCGTGTTTAGTACCTAAACTAGATTTGAATGCTGTAACTTCATTCAATCCATTTCGAATGGGGGACGGTATCGTTATCAACAGGAAATATCAGGAGCCATATGATTTTCCACCCCTCCCCCGCAAAGTTCGCAGATCTTACCTCAACGTCGCAACCAATCACTGAATATGTTACATTCATCGTGTTTCGTATCGAAACTATGATTTGAACGCTAGCGCTGCAGCTTCATTCAATCCGTTTCTAATAGGGGAGGGCACTCTTATTGACAGGAAACATATGCATATGCTTTGACACCCTCCCCTCATTTTTACAAGTTTCGCAGATCTTACACAAAATCCGCAAGTCGTGTTTAGTACCTAAACTATGATTTTAACGATGTAGCTTCATTTAATGTTTTTCATGTTTTTCTTTTTTCTTTCTTTTGTTTATTATTATATCTTTATGTCTTGTGTGTATTTTATGTCTTGCCTATATATGACCTACACATTGTAATTTGAATCATGCGGCAATCTGACTCGATTAGTTTAGCTACTTCAGATTGCCGGTGTCCAACATTATTATTTTACTCTTTTCTTCTGCAACATTGTAAACCGTAGACACAAATAAACTTGTTGTTGTTGTTGATCAATTTTCAATATATTGCAATCGTCGTGCTTAAATTTTAAATTTTATCAAAACTAAACTAATGTATCATACCAGGAGCCATTACCAGGAGCGTACCTATGTGATGGGTAGCGCCCACAGCACAGTAGACGATGTGGCTATTTATAGTCGCGAAGTTCTGGTATGCGATTACGTTGCCTTTTGTTGTCTTGCGCTTTATTATTTTTAGCAGTTTGAACCGTGTTAATTACATTTTTTCCGTGTATCCTATCCTGATTGGTTGAAAATGACGGCCTTTGTTTCTTCTCGCGGGAAACAAAAAGCTAAAAATAGCTACATGATCTATTCTGCTGCGGGACAGACCTAATCTGGGAGATGCACGCTCCTAGTAATGGGCTCCTGATCATACCCACTTTCTTAGCAATAGTTCCACTAAAGTCCAACAATATCATAAACAGTACTCTAATACTCTTAATTATAAAAAAAGCAAAACAAAATACTGTAAACTACAGTTTGAAATAAGCAAAACTAACTACTTGGAACCTGATTGGCCAGACCCAAAAGCCAGACCCAACCATCAAGACTTGTACGTAATATTCTCAAACTCATGCATAATTAATGAGATTCATGAATTCTAAATTAGAGAGCAGTGAAACGTGACTTCCGGCCGAAGACCGAGATTGTTGGCGATGGAAATATCGCCGGCCGCATCCCCCCTGTATTTCACTTTTCAACACAACGATGTCAAAATTCGAACTACTTCAGATAACGTCAATTAATTGTGTTTCTTTATCCGTATAGTTATTATTCATTTTATTATTACAAAATTATGCGCGTCAATAAATCAGCGTACTCATTGTGTTAGGGAGGGCATCGTTCATAGTCAACGGAAATATATATGGTTTTCCACCTCTCCCCCTCATTTTTGCAAGGTTCACATTCGCAAACAATAACGAATGCATAGCTTAGTCAAAGTAGCGACCTTGTGCCATTCGATCATTTTCTGACCAATTGGATCGAACGACTTTTAATACTTAAAAGTAAAAAAGATATTACAGACTATAACCTGAGGGGTTCCTCTTCACTACAGTTACCTCTACCAAGAACTGAACAACTAAAGAAAAGCTTTTGTTACAATGGAGCGAAAGTATGGAATTCGTTACCAGAAGATTTACGAAATTGTCATTCTCTATCAATATTTAAAAATGGAATTGACGCTCACACCTTCTGTAACTCAACTTGAATAATTTTATTACTATTTACTTTTATATTGTAAATTGTAACAGTATTAAAATTAGTATTAGTCTTAGAATTATTATATTTAGAATTAGCATTGATAAATTATGTTTAATTAGTAATTATTTAGTTTTAAGAGTATTTGTAACCACACGCCCCTTGTGGAAATCAGCGAATGTTAACGGGGCAAGCGTGTATAAATAAAGTTCACTACTATTACTTCCACTGTTGGGTTTTCTCTATGTAGGGAAATCGCGCGTAAATAATAAAGGAAGCAAAGTTTTACTCGAGTAAATCCACATCTTAAAAACGTAAGTAAACTAGATCGGTTATTTTGTTATAGGTTTGGACGAGGAACCGGCTTAATACTTCTTGATGATGTACAGTGCTCAGGTACTGAGTCTAATATAGCACAGTGTCGACACCGTGGATGGGGCTCACATAACTGTGGCCATGGTGAAGACGCCGGTGTTGTATGTGGTGTATCAACTACACCTACACCTACACCTTCGCTTGCGCAAGGTAATTATAACCACCGATGCGTAAATAAAGATTGGCATACCAACGTGTTGTATGTGGTGTATCAACTACACCTACACCTTCGCTTGCGTAACATGACGAACTTCATGAGCATCTGAATCTCACAGCAGGCGACTGGGGCCAAATGATTAGTTGTTATGGTAACGTAATAATCCAATGTAAGTTTCCATCAACACGCAGTGTTGTCTACTTTGCAGCTTGTCATCACGTACAAAGTTTGTTTTATAAAGCAGACATGCTTTAAGATACAGTCTTAATAGTTAATATGAGACAACGGTAAATAAGATTACATTTCGTTCCGAAATCTGAATATTCAATTCTCTTCAGCTATGGAATCATGGCAGAAGGAGAGTTCGCATCGGTGCCGCGACCATTTGCCTCTTTCGCATTTTACGCCTTCAAAAAAGTTCTACGCTTTTTCGAGCGAGATGGCAGAAGGAAGGCTGAAGGAGTATATCGCTAGCGATGCGTTTAAACCATTTCAAGGGGAAGTTTTCGAGGTTCCATTCGACAGAGTAGAAGGCCAACATGGCGGCAAAGCTGCCGCTGAACGGTTCTGTACAGGGAGGAGGAAAGACGTACGTTGTTGTATCGACTTTGTTCAGTATTCTTTGCCGAGCCGCAAGAACCTTGAGAAGGAAAAGTTTTTATGTTCTAGCGAGTTTCAAGCGCTCCAGGAAATTATTACGGCTTCCGAAATCAAGAACACGCCGGGTAGAACCAACGCGAAGTTCCCGCCATATTTTTGAAACGCCACCGTCGACTCCCGTCTCTCACGTTGATACGCCGGCTAAGAGTACGAAGAGTCTTTCATGTAAATTCAAGGTACGTATACTAGAGGAATTAAGGAAGGATTTATAGGGCCACGCATAAAGGCTAAACGTGCCGGCATTGTTTCAAGTCGTTTGATGAAAGAACTAAGGCCTCGGGTCGCTTCAAATGGACAGGAATTAAGCCGAACCATGTTCGAGTAGTTTCCTCCTTGCTGGGGAAATGGACGATGCGTTCGTAAGAAAGACGATTTCAACTATGGCGTACCATCCCCGCCAAAATTCATGATTTAAATTCGAAGTTCTTCACATGAATTTTACACTCAAGTAGAATATTTCATATTGTTATTTTGTATTTTATAAGCTTTATCAAGGTTTCAACATACGTGTTTTATATTTGTCGTTCAAGTTTTACATTCGAGATTGTCACTGTTCATTCTAAACTCACGTCATGCATTCGTCGTTCGAATTTCACATTACAAAGTCGACGACTTTCATTTTCAACTCGAAGTTTTGAATTGAACTTCACGCTTCAGTAACTTCCCAGTTGACCTTGGGAACCTCGTACCCAGAACTCCTCGGTAGTCGGCATCCTTGGGGTTGTTAGGTCTGGTAATAAACGCAGTCGCTACGCAGGCGCAGATGTGACAGGAACAACACACGTGCTTGATCTCTGTGTTCTATTGACTATGGAACCCGTTAAGAATACGAAAGCTGCCCTTCGCCGTGTTGCAGATAGCCTGCTTTAAGCGGAGAAAGCGGCGAACTGCGAGAGGTTTGTTGTCGAGTTCTCTTTTGCAAGTTCGTAAACCGTAAATATCACTGATGCTCTTTCCATAGCGCCAGAAGATCTTTACTTAGAAGTATATATAGGCTCTGCTATAGCTTCCTCCTGCTCCGTTTTCAAAGTTCGCCTTCGCCTTTACCCTCCTTCGCCTTTACCTTGGTTCCAACGGTTTTCTAGAGAAAACACAGCTGCTCGCTTCTTTCTCCGCGGCTGGGTAAAGGTACTTTGAAAACGGAGCAGGAGGAAGCTATACAGAGCCTAGACTTCTAGGTAAAGATGTTCTGGCTGTGCTTTCGACAGGCTTTGGAAAGAGTATGATATTTACGGTAAAGAGAACTCGACAACAAACCGTGATTTAATTCGCCACTGAAAAGTACTATTGTCGACCAAATTGCAGAGATGCAATCCGGCTATTGACTTCACGGCCGTTGAACTTAGTAGCGATGTACAGTAGAGGAAATAATCAGAAATCCGCCTCAATACATTTATGCAACGGTCGTCCATTTCTTTCGGCAAACATTCACTAAGCGGATGGACTTCGACTCCTCAGAGAAAGACTGAGCTTCTCGTTTCTACTCTTCTCGTTAGGGTTGACGATCACAACCTTTACCTGTGTACTTTGCACTCGTAGTTTGTTTGTCCACAAGTTCTTCAATATCGAGTTCTGACAAAACATTGTCTCTAAACGAAGCACTATGCTACTATAATCATCCTCCTGTTGGCAGTTATCGAGTCGTTGAATTGTTTCTTGAACTACGGAGAATACAAACTCTGCCGCCATTTTGTGATCGACTGACTGTTGCGCCTGCGTTGTTTATGTTAGCGGTTCCCAAGGTCAACCGGGAAGTTACTGAAGCGTGAAGTTCAATTCAAAACGTCGAGTTGAAAATGAAAGTCGTCGACTTTGTAATGTGAAACTCGAACGACGAATGCATGACGTGGAGTTTAGAATGAACAGTGACAATCTCGAATGTAAAACTTGAACGACAAATATAAAACACGTATGTTGAAACCTTGATAAAGCTTATAAAATACAAAATAACAATATGAAATATTCTACTTGAGTGTAAAATCCATGTGAAGAACTTCGAATTCAAACCATGAATTTTGGCGGGGATGGTACGCCATATTCATCAGCTTCGAGGAATTGTCGTGTATCACAGCGGATAAAGAAAGCGATTACGCTGCTGGCTTCGTATGTTAACTCGATGAGAGTGCCTGAGACTCAGGGTCCAGCTTTTAGTCAAGCTCAGCACGAAGTTCCCATTTAGGTCATGGTGAAACGGTCCTGAACTTTTTTAACATTGGCCGAACTGGGGTAAGCTAACCATAAAATAGATTTGTTAATCTAATTTTCGAAGAATTACAATATTATATTTTATTATAAGAAAAGAGAAACGTAGTATAGGTACAGGCTAATTAATCTTAAAATGAAAGTATGCCAGTCATTAAAATTTATATTAAATATTTGTTTAATATAGATAATATAAGGCCATCCCAATAAAATGTTTCGTTTATCATTGCCCGACCGACCCATTTTTGGGGGTACAAAGTTTAAATAAAATAAAGATTGAAGAATATTTTTTTTAAACTAAACCGCTTTTCCGAGCTCCATTTTAGTTTCTTGCCTTTCGATATAACACAGCCACAATAGGGAAAGCTAAACTATATATATATGTTATGTATGTTTTACAGGAGGTGAGCAAGTCTGTTGGGATAGTAACCAATTGCCTTAGGAGCTGCTACACACCAGGGCTAGGGCTAGTGCATTGATAGATGTTTCAGCGATTTTCCTCCCGCGTGTGTTTTACAAATGTTTTCTTTTCCCATGTTAGAATTTCTCCTAAAAGTTTTCAAGTTCACTTGAAACCTGGAGACAGCAGAGAAACCTGCAGTATTTTACTTGATGTTTCCTCAGGAATTCAATAACTTTTTTTTCACAATTACACTTTTTATTCTTCTTTTTCTAATCAGGTTTTTGTTGTAAATATTAAATCCAAGTTTACTGGAAACCTGGAGACAGCAGAGAAACTTGGCTGAAAGGCTGTGACTCTGTGTAAAACACTTCTACCTGTAGTATTTTACTTGATGTTTCCTCAGGAATTCAGTAACTTTTTTTCACAATTACACTTTTTATTCATCTTTTTCTAATCTGAGGTTTTTGTTGTAAATATTAAATCCAAGTTTACTGGAAACCTGGAGACAGCAGAGAAACTTGGCTGAAAGGCTGTGACTCTGTGTAAAATACTTCTACGTGTAGTATTTTACTTGATGTTTCCTCAGGAATTCAGTAACTTTTTTCACAATTACACTTTTTATTGTTCTTTTTCTAATCAGGTTTTTGTTGTAAATATTAAATTCAAGTTTACTGGAAACCTGGAGACAGCTGAGAAACTTGGCTGAAAGGCTGTGACTCTGTGTAAAATACTTCTACCTGTAGTATTTTACTTGATGTTTCCTCAGGAATTCAGTAACTTTTTTTTCACAATTACACTTTTTATTGTTCTTTTTCTAATCAGGTTTTTGTTGTAAATATTAAATTCAAGTTTACTGGAAACCTGGAGACAGCAGAGAAACTTGGCTGAAAGGCTGTGACTCTGTGTAAAATACTTCTACCTGTAGTATTTTACTTGATGTTTCCTCAGGAATTCAGTAACTTTTTTTCACAATTACACTTTTTGTTATTCTTTTTCTAATCAGGTTTTTGTTGTAAATATTAAATTCAAGTATACTGGAAACCTGGAGACAGCAGAGAAATTTGGCTGAAAGGCTGTGACTCTGTGTAAAATACTTCTACCTGTAGTATTGTACTTGATGTTTCCTCAGGAATTCAGTAACGTTTTTTCACAATTACGCTTTGTTATTCTTTTTCTAATCAGGTTTTTGTTGTAAATATTGAATTCAAGTTCACTGGAAACCTGGAGACAGTAGAGAACTGACCAGGCTGAAAGGCTGTGACGCTTCTACCTGTGGTATTTTACCGGCCATAGTTAATAGAGTGGAATACTGTATTAACTATGATTTTACGAAGCCCAGGTTCAGCAAGCTGGTTTAAAGGGGCTCTGGATCCCACATACGATTACCGGAACTAAAATCGACCTTGATCGACTTTTAGGTTATTATATAGCTGCCTAATTTATAAGTTCACTTTAATCGGGGTTTTGTACAACCGGGCCCTGATAAAACTTAATCAGGTGCCGGCTGAGGAAAGTATAAGACTTGATCTACGAGGGCTATCATAATTTTTATTAGACAGTTTAATCATGTGATATAATGGCAAAGAAAAGCTACATACGAGAAAGACTTAGGTATAGTCGAGATAACTGTAAATATATAACTTAATATACAGCTTTTAATCGATACAGCTTTTACATCAATCTGTCTATTTTGTAACAAAGATTCAGAAGTCAGTTTATTAAAATAAAACTTTCCGACATAAATCCGGATTTTAAAATGTCATTCGAGGAGCTGTTTTACAGTTGCCACCAAGTTAGTTTGCATTTCCTTGTTGCCCTGCTTTCCCCAGCTCCAAAATTTACTTCCGAGCTCATTCTTGCCCTTCCTTTTCCGGCTTTACTTTTGGCTGCCTCGATGGCTTCCCTACCACGTAGATTCCGCGACACATCGCGAATTCCCTGCGAACCTTAGAGTCTTACAACTCTTACAGAATTAATCCTTGCACTCTTTATTTGATGCAAAAAGTACAATTTTTACTGTGATTAATTGTAAAAATATGTTTGGCAGTGACACGAATATCAGTCAGTTGTCCATATGTAGGTGAACTATTGCTTCAGATTAATTGAGTATTCTCAGATTCACTGCTCAATCGGCTTATTCCGGTAGAGTTCAGTATTAATGATTTCAATGTATAGGCGTTTTGAAGAGTTGTGTAGAGAACTGTTCGCGTTTTATTGTGAACTACACTCGTGCTTATTCCCAGAGTTCATTATTAATTAATTAATTTAATTATCGTCAGTCAAGTTCAATGAGCAATGCTTGTCGGTCACAGGCGTGTTTGCAGTTGTTATTCTGTTTACTCTTCGGCATTTTCAGTTCATTCAATTCTTTAAGTAACAAATAATTAGTATTCAATAAATGTAGTTACTTATTCACGTTTTCATCGATCACAAACGTTATCAGATTAATGCGTTGAATTATTGAAATAACTTTAGTAAGTGTTGCTTTATTAGTTTATTCTATGATTGCACTGAATGAAGATCGCGATTTCTTTTCGAACAAAAGAGAATGTACAGAAGTGTAAGTTGTAATTACAGACGAAGGTCTTGTCAACCGGTTCAGTCTGGAATTGCACTTTTGATTGATCCTGCTTCTTTTCTCAGTTTCTCTTTGACATATTCGTTAAGGGATTGTCACCTCTAACGCATAACCAAACCACAAGGTGATAATTTAAAGCTTTAGAACTGACGCCCGACTAAATTAAACTGTTGGAGCAACCTCAGCTCCCCTGCTGATGAACTACGAATGAATCGTAGTTCATCGGCAGGGTGCCGCGGATTCAGATGCTCATGAAGTTCATCATGTAATTATAACCACCGATGCGTAAATAAAGATTGGCATACCAACGTGTTGTATGTGGTGTATCAACTACACCTACACCTTCGCTTGCGCAAGGTAATTATAACCACCGATGCGTAAATAAAGATTGGCATACCAACTTGTTGTATGTAGTGTATCAACTACACCTACACCTTCGCTTGCGCAAGGTACTTATAACCACCGATGCGTAAATAAAGATTGGCATACCAACGTGTTGTATGTGGTGTATCAACTACTACTACACCTTCGCTTGCGCAAGGTAATTATAACCACCGATGCGTAAATAAAGATTGGCATACCAACGTGTTGTATGTAGTGTATCAACTACGCCTACACCTTCGCTTACGCAAGGTAATTATAACCACCGATGCGTAAATAAAGATTGGCAAACCAACGTGTTGTATGTGGTGTATCAACTACACCTACACCTTCGCTTGCGCAAGGTAATTATAACCACCGATGCGTAAATAAAGATTGGCATACCAACGTGTTGTATGTGGTGTATCAACTACACCTACACCTTCGCTTCCGCAAGGTAATTATAACCACCGATGCGTAAATAAAGATTGACATACCAACGTGTTGTATGTGGTGTATCAACTACACCTACACCTTCGCTTGCGCAAGGTAATTATAACCACCGATGCGTAAATAAAGATTGGCATACCAACGTGTTGTATGTGGTGTATCAACTACACCTACACCTTCGCTTGCGCAAGGTAATTATAACCACCGATGCGTAAATAAAGATTGGCATACCAACGTGTTGTATGTAGTGTATCAACTACACCTACACCTTCGCTTGCGCAAGGTAATTATAACCACCGATGCGTAAATAAAGATTGGCATATCAACGTGTTGTATGTGATGTATCAACTACACCTACACCTTCGCTTGCGCAAGGTAATTATAACCACCGATGCGTAAATAAAGATTGGCATACCAACGTGTTGTATGTGGTGTATCAACTACACCTACACCTTCGCTTGCGTAAGGTAATTATAACCACCGATGCGTAAATAAAGATTGGCATACCAACGTGTTGTATGTGGTGTATCAACTACACCTACACCTTCGCTTGCGCAAGGTAATTATAACCACCGATGCGTAAATAAAGATTGGCATACCAACTTGTTGTATGTAGTGTATCAACTACACCTACACCTTCGCTTGCGCAAGGTACTTATAACCACCGATGCGTAAATAAAGATTGGCATACCAACGTGTTGTATGTGGTGTATCAACTACTACTACACCTTCGCTTGCGCAAGGTAATTATAACCACCGATGCGTAAATAAAGATTGGCATACCAACGTGTTGTATGTAGTGTATCAACTACGCCTACACCTTCGCTTACGCAAGGTAATTATAACCACCGATGCGTAAATAAAGATTGGCAAACCAACGTGTTGTATGTGGTGTATCAACTACACCTACACCTTCGCTTGCGCAAGGTAATTATAACCACCGATGCGTAAATAAAGATTGGCATACCAACGTGTTGTATGTGGTGTATCAACTACACCTACACCTTCGCTTCCGCAAGGTAATTATAACCACCGATGCGTAAATAAAGATTGACATACCAACGTGTTGTATGTGGTGTATCAACTACACCTACACCTTCGCTTGCGCAAGGTAATTATAACCACCGATGCGTAAATAAAGATTGGCATACCAACGTGTTGTATGTGGTGTATCAACTACACCTACACCTTCGCTTGCGCAAGGTAATTATAACCACCGATGCGTAAATAAAGATTGGCATACCAACGTGTTGTATGTAGTGTATCAACTACACCTACACCTTCGCTTGCGCAAGGTAATTATAACCACCGATGCGTAAATAAAGATTGGCATATCAACGTGTTGTATGTGATGTATCAACTACACCTACACCTTCGCTTGCGCAAGGTAATTATAACCACCGATGCGTAAATAAAGATTGGCATACCAACGTGTTGTATGTGGTGTATCAACTACACCTACACCTTCGCTTGCGTAAGGTAATTATAACCACCGATGCGTAAATAAAGATTGGCATACCAACGTGTTGTATGTGGTGTATCAACTACACCTACACCTTCGCTTGCGCAAGGTAATTATAACCACCGATGCGTAAATAAAGATTGGCAAACCAACGTGTTGTATGTGGTGTATCAACTACACCTACACCTTCGCTTGCGCAAGGTAATTATAACCACCGATGCGTAAATAAAGATTGGCATACCAACGTGTTGTATGTGGTGTATCAACTACACCTTCACCTTCGCTTGCGCAAGGTAATTATAACCACCGATGCGTAAATAAAGATTGGCATAACAACGTGTTGTATGTGGTGTATCAACTACACCTACACCTTCGCTTGCGCAAGGTAATTATAACCACCGATGCGTAAATAAAAATTGGCATACCAACGTGTTGTATGTGGTGTATCAACTACACCTACACCTTCGCTTGCGCAAGGTAATTATAACCACCGATGCGTAAATAAAGATTGGCATACCAACGTGTTGTATGTGGTGTATCAACTACACCTACACCTTCGCTTGCGCAAGGTAATTATAACCACCGATGCGTAAATAAAGATTGGCATACCAACGTGTTGTATGTGGTGTATCAACTACGTTTACACCTTCGCTTGGGCAAGGTAATTATAACCACCGATGCGTAAATAAAGATTGGCATACCAACGTGTTGTATGTGGTGTATCAACTACACCTACACCTTCGCTTGCGCAAGGTAATTATAACCACCGATGCGTAAATAAAGATTGGCATACCAACGTGTTGTATGTAGTGTATCAACTACACCTACACCTTCGCTTGGGCAAGGTAATTATAACCACCGATGCGCAAATAAAGATTGACATACCAACGTCAGCTCTTTCCATGAGGTAATCTCTATTTATTTAAGAAATAGGCTGGGGTCCCAGCCCATGATATAGGAACGCTCCTGGTAATGGGCTCCTGGCGAAATAAAGCACTTGGGATGTTGGGAGAACACAAGGCGAAGGCGCGTGATTTTCAAGCATTTCAAGTGTTCTCCCAACATCCCAAGTGCTTTATTTCGCCAGTAAACACATGGAAATGTGTGGTCTATTGCTTTTATGATGTAACTACGACACAACGCAAGCAGGAATATAGTTATTTATTCAATATTGTTGTGAGCGCCATTTTATTGTTGCGCGCAGCCTTATGTATTTGTTAAGCGCTATTGGGCCCTTATTCTCTGTGGAAACAGCGCTATATAAATAAAGATTATTATTATTATATATATGTTAACGTCTGCCATTTTCGTTTATTAAGGAATCAAATTTCAATGACGTCATTTAAGTCAAAAGCTTAAAACCTTATCAGTACTAATATAACTGTATTATTTGTGAATCACAATCAGCTGTCCGCGTGCGTCTTGTTGGTGGTTCCTCTTCAAACGAAGGTCGAGTAGAAGTCTTCAGGAAAGATTCGTGGGGTACCGTATGTGATGATTCGTGGGATATCCAAGATGCTAATGTGATATGCCGGCAGCTAGGTCTTCCTCCTGCTAGTGCTGCTCCTTGTTGTGCAAGGTAGGCTTAATCTTCTTTGTTAAACATACTCGCAGGTAACTAAGCTAATCAAGAGAATATTGGCCAATATCGGGAAATGGTCTTTCAGTTGAGCTAATATAAAGTGTATTATTGTAATAGAAAACTAAAATGTGACCCTTATTTTAAACAGCAGTTTTACTATTACAGAAGGAAGAAAGGAAGCCAATCCTATTTTAACAACAACTGCCAAGTTTCTCGTTTTCTGATTGGCTGGTTGCCATTGCAAATAAGAGGACATACCACAGTAGATTACGTGATCACTCGCGCAAGATTGAGTGTGTGCAGGAGCCCATTACCAGGAGCGTCCATCTTCCCCATTGGGTCTGTTCCCAGCACAGTAGTAGATGTGGCTATATTTAGAATTGCATTTCGTGCGAAATAAACAAAGGCCATGTTGTCTTAGCCAATCAGATAGCTAACGTCACTTTCATTATTATTCATTATCATCCTTCTCACTTTCAACGCGGGAATTCGAATTGCTGGTTTTTTAAGGGCATGGCGACCATGTTGGTGCCCCAACAAGAGAAGCTAACGAGGAATCTATTGTTTAAGGGCACCAACATGGCGGTTATGACGTCAAGTGAAAACCAGCAATTCTAAATATAGCCACATCTACTCCTATGCTGGGGGCCCAGCCCATGACATGGGAACGCTCCTGGTAATGGGCGCCTGGTGTGTGATAACGCGCTACAATCACGTTCCCGCACTTTTTCCTGTCTACTTGGCCCTGCTCGCTTCACTATCTTTAGTTTGTTGTTGTAAAAAACAGATTTACGATAAGTAATGTCCTCTTATTTACCACATTTTTCGTCATCTCGTGTTCATGGTCAAAATATGTTGTGGATTCACTCGGCTTGCGCCTCGTAAAATCCACAAAAATGTTGACCATGCGACGAGTGACTCAAAACGGATCAATCCAGGTTTCTGGGAAACCCCCATCCCTCCCCCACACATCACCCTAACCTTTAAAGGTTAATCATTAAAGTGCCACTACATTAAAGTTACCCGGGAAACATGTTCTAAAAATAGCTCCAACCGGTCATACGCTGACTGATCACGGGTATAGTATATATGGACGCTCCTGGTAATGGGCTCCTGACTTTACTTATAAATCCACGCGAAGGTTTGTGTGAAAAGTAGCCTCACATATTCAGTTGAGTTGAGAAAATGACGTCACTTCCGCTGAAAATTAGCTCTGTACAGGCTCTGTCGAGGAACGGATTTGGCTCAGTGCGGACATAAAAACTCAAGATTCGCACCCAATAAACCAAGACTTCCCGTCGTCATATCGAAAAACGGTTTGGACAGGCAAAACATATAGCAACTTTACTTTACAAATACGCAAAAATATCACATCTCAAAATTTGATCGTAGAAGAACTTTAATAAACGATTAATATCTAAGGGAGGGTTGGGTGGGTAGTTTCCCAGAAACCGTGTTTGATCCCCCAAAACGAGGTAAATAAGAAGACACACCACGATAACCTATCGTAAATTTGTTAAGTTTTGCTTGATGCAGGTATGGGCAGGGTTCTGGTTCAATACTCCTCGATAACGTGGATTGCTCTGGCTCTGAGACTAACATAGCACAATGTAGGCACAGAGGCTGGGGAAGACATGACTGTAGTCACCGTGAGGATGCTGGTGTTGTTTGTGGCCAGGTTAATGTTACCCCCTCACCTTCACCACCTGATTATCAAGGTAACTACTGCATACTTGCAGTTTAAAAAGAGATAAACCAAATCTAAACCAAACCAACAAGCTACAAAATTCTAAAGTTTAAAGTTAATTTTCATCCGATACGAAGATGACATTATGACAGTTTGATCTCTCTTTGCATATTTAGTAGTTGAGTAGTGAGGGTAGTGAGTAGTAGTAGTGAGCATATAATAATAATTAGTAGTAGTAGCAGTACAGTAGTAGCAGTAGCAGTATGGTAGTAATAATAATAAATAATGGCCATATTTATTTAGCGCCATATCAACCACAGTTTCATGGCGCTTTACATATGACTGACATATCCCGTCAGTGAATTATTTCGGACTGCTTCACGGCGCTAATAGCTGCCACGCAGTTGACAATGTTGAGTGTGGTTAGTGCAATTAATGGCCCGGTTGCTGTACCGGGTGACAATCCCCTGCTCTTTTTCGAGTAGTACAACAGGTTCTTTCACGTCCCCTTCAAATACTGATTAGAAGTAGAAGGAGACAAGGCCAACGGCTTATAAACGTCCCTGCCAAGGACGCGGCCGGGATTCGAACCCCCGACCTCCCGCACTCTAGACCGTGCTCTACCAACTGAGCTAACCAGTGAGTAGTATCAGTATAGTAGTAGTAGTACAACTTTATTTGTATGGCAGCAATGTGTTTAGCATGAAAGCTAATTGGGGAAGCACCACAAATACATATATAGATACATTCGAAAATAGGTATCGTATGAGTAGTAAAAATGAAAACAAAATTGATTGCGAAATAAAACAAGACATATTGGTGATAATTAATATGCTAAATATATATAAATTAATGTCGTTTGATCATACTAGATTAGACTGGACATTTACTGAGATTGTGATAAAATACGATTACGTACACCTGGTTCAATTGTAATAGCAGCAGAGGAGGCAGTTATGATAGTTGTTATCTATCAGCCATTCATTTAATTTAACCAGGAGCCTATAACTAGGAGCGTCCATGTCTCCTATACAGGTGTCACAGCGTTTTTACAAGTTGGGCTATTTTTAGATTATTTCCCCCGCCAATTTTTGGGTTGCACCAGTGGCGGAACGAAAGATGCATCATTAGCTACTTCTGTTATACCAAACAACATGGCTGCTACGCTTTTGTGATGTTATTCCCTTAGGAATAATTGCAAGTCAACAATAGCGGGAAACCGTTCTAAAAATAACCTAACTTGTGAAAACGCTGTGACATAGGCCTAGTATGCGAGATGGATGCTCCTAGTTATGGGCTCCTGATTTGACAGCTAACACATTGTTTTCAGTTCTGATAAAACATCAGCCAGTGTCTGTCTAAATACGGACTGAATATCTAATCAGTGCTGTATGTAGTGTAGCCTGACACTAGTGGCTGTCTAAGTATATGGACTGAATATCTAATCAGTTCTGTATACATGTGGGTTTACAGAGGGACCGGAATGCTGCGTTAAATTCGGATTGGTTAGCACCTTAAGAATTATTAATGAATTTTACAATATTAATAAGTTAACGAGTGGTAATAATTATTTGTTTATCATGCAGATCTTTCATGTAACTTTGACCGTGGATTTTGTCAATGGCGAAACGTTATAAATGATCAGTTTGACTGGACAAGACTTTCTGGTTCAACTTCGTCTTCTGATACAGGACCATCTGCTGACCACAGCGGAAAAGGTAAGTTTTTAAGATAAATTGTTATAAGTTATTTCGAACTCGTTGTCATTCTTTTTTGTTGTTGTGATCGTTCTTGACGTTGTTGTTGATGATGTTACTGTTGTTGGTGATACTATTCTTGTTGATGTTCTTGTTGTTGTTGATGAATTTCTTGTTGTCCTTGTTGATGTTGTTATTGTTGTTGTTGTTGATGATGATGATGATGTTGTTCTCGTTCTCGCTTTTGTTCTTGTTCTTGTCGTTCTTGTTTTGGTTTGGGTTCTTCTTCTTCTCTTACATCGTTTCTCCCTTTGGATAAATCTGATTACATTGTTCACAGGATACTACATTTACATCGAAACTTCAAGCCCTCGAGTCCAAGGTGACATAGCTAAACTCCAAAGCCCATCGCTAAACAATGGGACCGCAAAATGTATGGAGTTCTTCTACCACATGTATGGTTCTGCAATAGGCATTCTAAGATTCAAAGTTACGGGAAATAATACCATCTGGGAGCTGCGTGGAAACCAGGGAAACAGGTGGTACAAAGGAAGAATGCCACTTAACACAACAGGAGACTATCAAGTATGTCGAGGGTTAAACCGAGCTTATTCTTAGACCTTAAGTGATCTGTTGTAAGGAAAATATCTCTGAGCACCCCTCACTCACTCACAAAAAAATATGTGAACGCCGTTTGTAATAAAGATGCAAAGTCCACACCATCTACTTATCGATATCGTTGGGTAAACCGATCAATAATCTCTATCATTTAGGGAGTTTAGTGTGGTCTAATGTGTCCATCGGTGATTCAAGTTCCCTTTTGTTAAGATATTGTTTTAGATTCGTGTTACTGCACCAAGCGAGTATCGTTTGACTAGACATTCGTGATCAAATTGCAGCGTTCTCGTCGTCAGAGACAGAGAGCTTGTGTGCCATAGTTTAGTTCTGAAGAGATCTGTCTAGTGTTTGCCTTCTGTTTTTGAGCTTAGCGGTTGCGAGACTAGTTTCGAATAACTAAAGTTATCCTTCTTCAGTCGCAGCTCTCAGTGACCGCTCTGGTCTGCCAGTGGATTGCACTAACAGTCGGCAGAGCTTGCTTGCTTGTGACTGGTTGTCTTTGGTGTTAATTGTTGAATCAGTGAATTTTAATGTGATCCACTTAGGTGTGAATCCGGCAAAGCTCGTGTTCACTGAACCCGGGGTGATTCTGTAGGTAAATCGCTGTCAGCTTTTGAATTTACACTATCGGTGGTATTTCAGCAGTCGGCTAGTTTGAAAAGCCTGTTGCATATGCGATAAGTACTGTCCCGAACTGCGGGACGTTTTGTTATGGGGGCCGGCATTTTGAGTTAAACAAGGTTTGTAATAAAGAAGCAAAGTCCACACCATCTACTTATCGATATTGTTGGGTAAACCGATCAATAATCTCTATCATTTAGGGAGTTTAGTGTGGACTAATGTGTCCATCGGTGAGTCAAGTTCCCTAGCCTTGTGTTAGGACATTTTTTACGTTCGTATTACTGCACCAAGCGAGTATTGTTTGACTAGACATTTGAGATAAAATGGCAGCGTTCTCTTTGAAAACAACCTACACTAATTATAACGGCATAGTTAATTTTGCAATCTATCTTTCTTACATGAAAATATTACATTTTATTGTACTAACAGTTCGTCTGTTTAATGCAACGATATATGAAAAGGTATACTAAATGTAAAGAAATAAAATCCTAGCTGAAAATGTTCCAAGAATTCTCGGGAAAATACCCAAGAATTCCCGAGTCAGAGTACAGCCATTTTTGACGACTCAAAGCTATTTAGCAAAACACATACTCAGATGAATGATTAAGTAAGGTATTTGAATGACTTATTTCATTGTTATTCGATAACCTTTATTTCACTAACATTCCAGTGAATTTCATTATAAAGACCTGATTAGGTATTCAAGAGCCTTTATATAGCTTATTAGATATTCAAGGTATTTATATCATATTACCTCCATATAAAAGCCTTGAATATCTAATGAGCAATATATTGAAATTCACTGGGATCTTAATGAAATAAAGTGTAATAATTAACAATTAGACCCGCAGCCCGGCATGCTGATTGGCTACCCTACTATAGGTCTATTTGTGATAGCCCACGCTAGAGAAAAACCGCACGCATTTTCACGAAATAATAACATGTTTTCAACTTCAATTTTTTTCTTTCTATGATTTTTTACTGTCCGACAAATTAGTTTATACTAAAACAATTAGACCTCTCGTCCTGATGGGTTATTTAACAATTAGACCCGCAGCCCGTAGCCCATCAGGACGAGAGGTCTAATTGTTTTAGTATAAACTAACTAGCTGGACAGTAGAAAATCATAGAAAAAAACAAATTGAAGTTGAAAAACTGTTATTATTTTGTGAAAATGCGTGCGGTTTTTCTCTACCATGGGCTATCACAAATAGACCTATAGTAGGGTAGCTAATCAGAATGCAGGATTTGTAATAGTCCACTAGTTGGTTTATAATAATAGATGTTAATCAACCGTACAGATGTATGAAGTCTGAAATGAAATGTCTTTTATATTTTATATTTTATAGATAATGTGATGTAAAGTGGTAAGCTGTAGTGCTATGTGCTGTAGTGCTGTAGTGCTATCCCACACACTTTACATCACATTATCTACACTTACTAGTGCTACGCGGCAAACATGATTTCATATCATAACTACATATATTTTATACTTTATAGGTAACTATAGAGGGCGTTCGTGGATCATATTTCACGGGTGACATTGCTCTCGATGATATTTCTTTTAGCAACAGCACCAACTGCACCGTCTTTGCTGAAAGTACAGGTAAGCTGGTATTTGGAACCTCTTGGAAAGCTAGCAATACAAAAAACTGTTTCTGTATAACATCATATTCCTTAACTTCAAGTTCTCTACTTCTTTGAAAGTTCGGCAACCGGCTTTTGATGCTTTACGTTAAAAGTCGAGTAGTGCTCAGTTGACAGTAGTTCACAGTGGTTCAGTCTCCTTCCATCCGTAAGCATCCTTTGAAGTATGTTTGAAGTATATTCTTAAGGAACACATATTTAGATTTAGATTTCAAGTCTCCACTGTTTACCTGTTGTTCACTAGCGCCACCTGTCATCACCTTTATAACACTTTGGCCACATCACTACTTATTGATACCTACTATAGTTATTTATCTAGTATTCTATGTATATTCCAATAGCTAACACCCGTCCTCTTGTTTACTAGCCCCACCTGTCATCACCTTTATTACACCATGGCCATCCCACACTACTTATTGATACCTACTATAGTTATTTATCTAGTATTATATGTATATTCCAATAGCTAACACCCTTCCTGTTGTTTACTAGCCCCACTTGTGATCACCTTTGTTACACCATGGCCATCGTACACTACTTATTGATACCTACTATAGTTATTTATCTAGTATTATATGTATATTCCAATAGCTAACACCCTTCCTCTTGTTTTCTAGCCCCACCTGTCATCACCTTTATTACACCATGGCCATCTCACACTACTTATTGATACCTACTATAGTTATTTATCTAGTATTATATATGTTGTGGTTCAAATATTACCTCTGGTACAAATATATTTGAACCAGTACAATTTTTTTGAACCAGTACAAATTTTTTGAACCAGTACCATTTTTTTGAACTGGTTCATTTTTTCAAGATTCTAAAAAGGAAAAAAAAATCCACCCACCCCTCCCCTACAAAATATTTTTGTCAACCCTCTCTTCCCTCTAATTTCTACCCTCCCTTCCCCAGTCCCATCCTCCTTTTCCCGTGTCCCCCCTGAGACACGTTACTATACCACTTACCTTGACGGTCACCCATCCACTTACTAACCTCGCCCGGTCGGGCTTAACTTGGGACAGTATTACGAGGAACGCCTGGTAGGTGATAGTCCAGTCGATTAACGCACTGCGCCACAGAAGCGCTTGTTGATTTTTACACCACCGTTTATTCTATAGGTGACTAATCGTCGAACACAGTCCCTCTACTTATGCTAATTTGTTTCCAGTCTCTTAATTTTATTCACACATGCGCACTGCTAACAAAATCGGACTTGGAAATAAAATTACATGGACGACAACACGGTCTGTATAATATTTAACAGCATTTGTATGGTATTTTTTAGTTTTCCATGTACAACGTAAATCTTGAATAAAACTCGACAAAAACCTATACAGTGTCTTCTTGTGTTCCTTAACTATGTCTGTGCCATGTTACAGCGAATTTCAGCTTGGGCTACTTGTGGGAAAATTATGGTGGAAATTTTAAACTAACTAAAACCCTACCCTGAACCATAAAAAAACCCTAACCGGTCAGTAAACAAGATCTTACCCACCTAGAGCTAGGGTTCTCAAGAAAAACTCGCAAACTCAACCTCCCTCTACGCCCGTGTGAAATCGTTTGCCGAAACTGAACAAACTGTGTCAACCGAGCCGACTTTTACAGAATAATCACAGCTGCGGCTGAGCTAAAAAAAGCATTTGAACTGATAAAAAAAAATGGTACTGGTTCAAAAAAATGGTACTGGTTCAAAAAAATTGTACTGGTTCAAAATTTTTGAACCAAAGATATAATTGAACCACAACATATATATATTCCAATAGCTAACACCCTTCCTCTTGTTTACTAGCCCCACCTGTCATCACCTTTATTACACCATGGCCATCCCACACTACTTATTGATACCTACTATAGTTATTTATCTAGTATTCTATGTATATTCCAATAGCTAACACCCTTCCTCTTGTTTACTAGCCCCACCTGTCATCACCTTTATTACACCATGGCCATCTCACACTGTTCGATTAGGGCAGCGCTTCAATTTCACCTGCTCTGCAACTGGAAGACCAGCACCACAGTTATCCTGGATGAAAAACGGAATACTCTTAACCAACACTACTGTAGACCTCAGCTACAGGAGAACAGTATATTACTCGGGAGTGGCAAACGTGTCGAGTGGTGGACTGTATGTGTGTATTGCACGCTCACACTTTGGCAAAACTAAAAAGACTACAAGACTTTACGTATTTTGTAAGTATCATATGTTAACAATTAGGAGATAAATCTCCAGTTCTATTTAATAAATGAAGAAGCGTATACCGTGTATTGTACCGTTAGTAATAAAACACGATGGGCATTTGAGAACAAGATAAATTTTAAAAGCATGAGGCGCTAGTGAAGGCGAGAGCTTTCAATATTTTCAAATGTTGTTTTCTGGTCTAGCTTTCCGCATTCATCCGCTGTAAATATATATCTATATATATATAATCAGAATAAAGGTGAAAGAGAAGATATGTGCCCTGAGTGGGATTTGAACCCGCGGCCTCGGCATACTAGACAGTCCGCTGTGTTACCACTACACCATCAGGACCAACCACGCTGGCAACGCAGCCAGTTGATAGTGTCATTGTGGAACGTAATCGTGGGTACTCCCGGCATTTTCTATTTCTGGATATACACTGTATATATATATATATATTATTTTTGTTATAGCATGACATGGATTTCAGCACAGCTGGTGGGGGCACACACACACTCCCCACTACATTCATATATTTTTATACATACTACTACTGATTTTTTACGGAGGGAGAAAACCGGAGAACCTGGAGAAAACCCTCGTGGAAAGGGAGAGTACAACCCAACAAACAAACTCACACAAACTCACACATGGCACCAAGTCCGACTCGAACTCGGGCCGCAGCGGTGAAAGGCGAGCGCTAACACACTGCGCCACCCATGCCACCCATGTATGATGTTGATTACAATGCAAATCGACAGTATTTGCTTTAAGTTGTCCAAGATGGTGAGAACACAGCATCATTCTTTTATTAATATCTCTAAAAGAAATGTTTGCGTAGTCACTAATGGCCTATATGTACTACTGATTATATCTCTTAGATCCACCAAATTCAGTAGCTCTTAAATTCAACGTCAGTGGCAGTGCAGCAGAACTTGGCGAGTCCGTATCAATAACATGTAACACGGATGGTTTCCCTAAACCAACTTGTGAGATCTACCGCAATGGGAGACAACTTAAGTACAACAGTCATGAGGCAGTGGTCGTTTCTTCGTTCACTGTTTCTCATCAAGGGAGGTACACTTGCAAATGCTCAAACGATTACGGCAACAACCTTGGAACAGGAGTACTGACCAAATATGGTATGATTTCTCAGAGACTGGTAATCTTAAGTAGACACAGGAGCGTGCATCTCCCAGATTAGGTCTGTCCAACAGCAGAACAGATGATGTAGCTATTTTTAGCTTTGTGTTTCCCGCGAAAGTAGACAAAGGATACCTGCACTAAAAAAGTCACACGACGAAATGTCACTTCTCATTATGCATTCACGCAGCTATTTTCCTATGCATGGGAGCGTGCATTGTCCGCAGCCCAAGCAACCATGGCAACCATTTTATTTCGCGGGAATCGGATATCTATAAATAGCTACATCGTCTATCGTGCTGTGGGCGCTACCCATCACATAGGTACGCTTCTGGTAATGGTCTCCTGGTAGACAAGTTTGCTAGTATATTATAATCGTACATGAAGTCCTCTTTAGGAAGCTGACCGCAATGCACCAAGGTCTTTCTAACCTTTCTTCTGTTTTTATCACAATAGTTTTGCCACGCGTACTAACAGTACAACCAGGGGTTATGAAGATAAACGAAACGGATCCAATCTCCCTCAACTGCAACGCCACAGGCAACCCAACACCAGTTCTTACCTGGTTAAAATTAGGCGGAAGCAAGAGATTATTACTTCCTGGAAGTAACCTCGTGATTACTAGTAGCGAGAAGACTGATGAAGGATCGTATTCATGTGTAGCAAAGAACGGACGTCAATATACCAGTATGGCTACTGCAAGGGTGTACGTTGTCTATTGTAAGTCAAAAGGTCTTGAAAATGATAAACTTAAGCTGGTTTCTTGAATCTATATAACTGAGCATGGTGTATGGATACAACACTCAAGCTGAGATTGCTCTTTTTACCCACAAATACACAATTACATTATTTTCTGATGTGAAAACAAAATATTTGCGCTTTTGATAGTTGCGCAAGAATGTATCGATATATACTGATTTTTCCTACTTCAAACAAACATGTAATTGTGATAGTGTAATGGAATATGTAAGATGTAAAAACCTGATAGTTGATGTTTGTTTTATCAGATGCTCCCCGGATTGTTCGACAACCGTTAAACATAAGCGCCATTGAAAACGAGCAAAGAAATATCTCTTTATTCTGCAATGCGACTGGAAATCCTCCACCGATAATTACCTGGACCAAGATTGGCGACAAGAAGCCGAGCTTTCCCACGGGAAATATGTTAGCCCTTAAAGCAACCAGACACAACGAAGGGCTATATCAATGTACAGCGTCCAATAACAGAGGGCGTGCTGTATCAGCTATCGCTGTTGCTAACATTAAATGTAAGTACAAATAACTATGGGGTCCAATACATAAATAATGAGAGGTTATTAGTCGATTAACCAGCTAATGTGGATGGTTATTAAATGGCCGAGTTTCTCGGCTTAAATAGGCAAAATCTGACACTGATCTGATATTAAGACCGGTATAAATTCTCCGAGGAAGACCGGTCTTTGTATCAACTATTTTGTCTGTCAGTCCTTGAAACTCTTTTCGACACTTCGCTTCGTAAACAAAGCAATTTCTGCATATAGCTTCAGCCTTAAGACCGAAGAAATGCATGACTAAAACGCATTCAGTAAAGCCCTAACGTGTTTAGGAAAATGCGCAACTGTGGTCATTTTTGGTTTTGAATTGATATAATACCTCCCAAAAAACAATGCAAGACTACCAATGAAAACCTAAAGACGATTTTGCCAATCAATCATAGAAGAATGCCAAATAAAAAACGTACCTTAAGAAGAGCTCAGCAAGTTGTTTCGGCTTCGGCAAACAAACTGATGACAACGATTCTCTCAAGTCCTGTGTCTCTCACTGAATATCGATTAAGCTTTTCACTCCTCCTTTCAGTTATCTGCAATTGCTGTCATCTTAAGTGTAGCATCCATTGACCATTGATATCAGTACCTTTACAAAGCAATTCCGGTCATGTGACTTTACTTTATTCGTTACGTTGAACATTAATTCGTTTTGGGAATAAACAAGATGGCGGTTACAAGGCCATCGATGCAGTTTGCCTGCGTGGTTATTTAAGCTAAAAAGGGTGGATATTATATTAATAGTTTTTTCTAATTACAGTGATTACACTGATCCAATCGACATACTATTTTCTTGAGGCATGCAATATTATCGAAAAGTTTGAAGCTTCACATGCGATGAAACTGTCGACCCAACCGACTCGAGTTCTGTATTCAAATTGGTTTTCTTTCCTCGTGATCGTTTTAACTGAACCGTCGACAATTTTAGCATTCCTTTTTGCTTATTGGTCTTCCTTTCTTTGGGCTCAGAGTGAGAGCTTGCCAGTTTCTTTTGTGCATGATTTCAAGGCTGAACAACGGCCTGTTTGAGTTCCTTCCTCGACTTTAAAGTTGATCGGCGAAAAGTCACCCAGCAAGCTTCTGGTAAAACAATTTACAGACTTGCCAATCACAGGATTTTAGTAAGCCAGTTGAGTGTTCCACGCGCGCTTTGACAACGTCCCCAGAAATATCACAAAATGGCCAAATATAATAAACAACTTATTAACCGAGCTTGGTCGGTCTGTATGGAAGAATCTTGACCTCGGTCCTGCACAGACCGAGCACAGCGAGAGTTGTACTTTCTGACCTCGGTCACGATTCTTTCATACAGACATCCCGCTTGGTGAATAAGAGCTAAGTATTAATGACGAACCAAGTGACTGTATTTTAGCGAGCTTTAAGCGAGCCAAAATACACTTGACGAGTAAACATACACATGCATGCAGCCGCATTAACTAGTTAGCCGACAGATAAGGTGTTTATCATACAAATCTGAAAAAGGCACTATGTGGGCAACCAGTAAGCCATCTTATTTTTACTACCCTTAGATGAAAATACGGTCTCATATTTCTTGCGTTCTTGTGCATATTGCATGCGTGCGCTCTTTGCAGATTTATATAATAATTGTGAAAATCCGACCTTATACAAACGAGTTTCAGTGTCAAAAACATACAACATACCTTTCATTAATAATTGGTATCAATCATCGTTAGCCACCTGATATTCTTAGTTTTATAGAATGTTGAAGATTGTTGAATTGTTGGCATTTCAACGTAGAAAAAGGTATGAATCTTAATTAGGCCAACATGCCTCGTTTTTTAAGCATAATTTTGAACTTCAAATTGAAGTAACGGAATATCATATTTGTGCCAAAACAATGAAATTGTGAAAGAGAAGCTACTGGAAATGTACACCAGTAGAAGACCGTCAGTACGCTACCAGTACAGCGATGGTATTACACACAGTCATTGTAGTCCTTTAACCTATTTCTCCTTTCAGATCCTGGCATTATATAATATTTCTCGGCCAATATAATTGTAATGTTCTAAGTAGATATCTGACATATAGTGTTATTTATCTTCTATGACAGTTACCCCATATCTTACCAAACTTACTACAAATAAAATAAACCCTGTCGTTCTTGGCAACGACAAAGTGACTCTGATATGTACAACAAAGGCCTACCCAGCAGCATCGCGATTTGAATTTTGGCACAACGGTAGAAGAGTGGCTGTTACTACATCGGGCATGCACCTGATCAACAAAACAAAGGCATCAGACGAAGGGTTCTATACGTGCGTGCCGTATAACAATATTGGAAAAGGAGAGAACAGCAGTATTACCCTGAGAGTTATAGGTAGGTAGATATTGGACATTTCAAGGCTAGGTTCAAGGTTCGAACTACCCTTACCAACATGTCTGATATGTTGTATGGGTTTTGTATGGGCCCATTCAAGTTCCATATATGGGGTATGTGATGGGTTTTGCATGGGATTTGTAAGGGCCAAATGATGCCCATATATAGGTTACATGCTGTCTATTTTTTTTCAAACCCATACGTGGTCCATATCTGGTCCATACATCGCCCATATATAGAGGTTATTTACCAAGCGTGAGTTCAAGATGGGGGATATTGGCCAAGTTCATTTTTTGCGTGTTATGGACCGAGACGAAGACGAGGTCCATAAAAACGCAAAAAACGAATTAGGCCAATATTCCCCCATCTTGACCGAATATGCTTGGTCAATAAGGTTTTTATTATATGGCAAAAATGAATAAAATCCCACTTTGACGCGCGCGCCAGGAGCCCATTGCGTGGTAAACTGAAGAGCGAATAGAAATCAATCTAAAATTAGACTGAGAGTCGACGACTTTCACTTGAAGTTCAACCTCGTGGCGTTCAAAACAGTTTGTTTTCCGACGTAAAAAATGCGTTTTTATGGATGAAAACTGACCTGTACTTTACATCAGATGTACTGAGTTTCAATGACAACTTCGTCAGGAAGGCCGAATGCATTATCTAGAGACAAAAATGTGCATATTTGTCTCTACGATAAATATATCCAGAGTTATGGATGATTCACTATTTCTATGACGTCATTATCAGTGACGTCAGGCTTCAAGCATAAATCAGACTGCCTACTATAAAAATAGCACTAAGGAAATACTATGACTTCTGAGTGTTAGACAAAGGTGTTCCGTCGATAAAATTCAAAAAAATCTGAACTGGCTATTTTCTGAGGACATCCAAATATATTAATGACGTCATAATGACGTATACCAAAAATAAGGCTTCACTTCTAAGCTGTTATACTCAAAAAATCAATATTCTAAAAAGAACACGTTGTTATCAATAAAGAGTTTTATTAATGTGCAAAATATGATGTGCCAATATTTCGAACTCTAAAAGTTAAAACAAGCGATATTTTCATAAATGGTTTTATGTTATTTATTTCCCGCCAATTTTAAATTGAATAACTTTTGTTTACCTCTACCAATCGAGAACGGGTTTTCGATTCCTTCATTCTCATGAACAAGAGATTTTAAAAAGATATAATAAAACGTTTTTAGAGGTAATAAAAATGTATAGGAAACCTATTAGAAATGGACAAATGACGTCGTTGTGACGTCATAATGATGGCTACATTAGCTTAACTTATCAGATTATGTTTTGTTGGCACTCATTTATACACCTACCAAAATTCATTTATCTACGCCGAACACTTTTTAAAATATAGAAACCTCGTCCTTTTTTACGTTCATTTGTGCCCGCCGTGGTAATTACCATACATCCTCCATACAATACCCATGTCATTACCATACAATACCATGTTATTACCATACAATATCCATGTCATTACCATACAGTTACTATACAATACCCATTTCATTACAATACAAAACCCATGTCTTTTCATCCATACATCTACATCAATCTTTCACTTTCCATCTTACCCTGTATACTGTCGATGCAATAACATATTACCCATGATATCCATAAATACTGTTTTCCCACCCCCAGTATACTCTAGCAACTGTGCAATGTACTTAATCCTTTGCTATACGTACAATACATGTATAAAGCCATGTCTTAATTCATATAAATATTAGAACTCTCAACCATAATTCAATTCACAATGTCTTTATTTTAATTGATGCCATGGTATAAACACATATACATGTAGATATCTATGTACTACACAGAAGAAAATTATTATAAATTTACATGAGTGCATCAAACTACTATATTTAAAGTTTGTGACATACAGTACGTTTTATATTTTCAAAGTACTGTTGTTTTTTAAACACTGTTACAATCTTGTACCAAGCATTAAATTCGTCGGTATTTAATGCACAAGTTGAATGTGCCATTTTACTTGATTATAAGCATGCAGGCAGTTTAACTTTGAAATGTGTTTAATTTATTAATTAAGCCGCTTGCACGAGAGAACAAGTTATTGTGACCTATTAATGTTGAATGCTTAATGAAAATATTGATTTGAAGAAGATATAACATGTCTACTTGTATATAAATCGAGTCTACTGTATGTTGGAAAGAACGTATAGCTTTGATTAATTAAAACAATAGTTATCAGATTTGACGATCTTGCATGCTTTCTATGATAAGTGTGATAATGTCGTTGACTCGGGGCTTCATCCCTCACTAACTACATGTATCTGCAGCTGTTATAGTTCACCAGGAAATTATCTCCAATTCTGATTGGATATTGATCACATGACAGCAGGCACAATTATACAAATAGAGTGTGCCATCAAGAAACCTTTATAAAAGTAGTGTGTCTGTCGAGGAACTATCGGCTACTAGTGTATACCACACCAGTGAATAGTGCTTTTTGCGCGCTCTGATTGGCTAATCAAACAATGAATATGATTTCATACTCACCTCCGAGCGAAGCAGTGATCACCTTGCACAAGTTTTTTTTCCATTTGACAGAAAATAAAATAACTATTTGGTGCTGACTATTCAATGTGTGTTATTCACCTCAGTGTCGGTGAATAGTGGTGGATAGTTACCTCGTCTAAGCGGCTCGGTAAATATTCACCACTATTCACCTCCACTTTGGTGAATAATTGATAAATAGTTGCCCGTGGAAATTTCATGTTCTTAAACCAAATATAAGCCTGAGAACGCAGTTCGAGGGCTTGTATATGCTAGTATTAAGAACATCAAATTTCCAAGGGAAACTATCAGCCATTATACAGGTAGTTCACCACACAATTGTGGCGCGTGCTCATTGGCCAAAAGCGATCACGTGACGTGATAGTTGTCGTCTGCAGATGCAAGCTATCAGGTGTTATAGTTCACCACAAAATTTTGGCGCGCGCTCATTGTTCGAAAGCGATCACGTGACGTGATAGTTGTCATCCGCGGATGCAAACTATCAGGCGTTATAGTTCACCACAAAATTTTGGCGCGCGCTCATTGGCTAAAACCGATCACGTGACGTAATAGTTGTCGTCCGCGGATGAAAACTATCAGGCGATAGTGCCCGCTGAGAGCGGAAGACGATTTTGTGATGAACAATAACAACAAATAGACTGTGTTTGTCTCGGAACTATCGGCTGATAGTTTCCCTTGGAAATTTGATGTTCTTAAAACAAATATAAGCTATTTGTTTTAAGAACATCAAATTTCCGCGGGCAACTATAAGCCAATAGTTCCTCGACGGACACAGTCTATTTGTATAATAGTGCCCGCTGAGATTGAAAAACGATTTTGTAATGAACAATAACGACAAATAGACTTTGTCTGTCTCGGAACTATCGGCTGATAGTTTCCCTTGGAAATTTGATGTTCTTAAAACTAGCATAGGAAATTTGTTTTAAGAACATCAAATTTCCGCAGACAACTATCAGCCGATAGTTCCTCGACTCTATTTGTATAATAGTTTGCATCCATGGACTAACAACTAGCTATCACGTCATGTGATCGCTTTTGACCAATGAGCATGCAGCAATTTTTTGTGGTGAACTATAAGAGGCGATAGTTACTCAATAGACACTCTATTTGTACAGTATAGTGCTTGGCGAGAGTGGAAGACAATTTAAGCCCAGTTTAATTATGTAACAAGCATTTTGGGCACAGCACTCGAATCCTAACTTGTGCAATGCATTCCTAACTTGTGCAAGGCATTCCTAACTTGTGCAAGGCATTCCTAACTTGTGCAAGGCATTCCTAACTTGTGCAAGGCATTCCTAACTTGGGCGTGGCACTCCAAACCAGCAGGTTGACACTACCTTTTCCCAGGCTCTCAGCACCCCTAGATTTTCAGACATGCATACCCAGAAGGCATTTTCATTTACACAACAAAAAGAAAGGGGACTGTGCTGCAAAATTTTGACATGGGTACCACAATTTCGGGTTGTTGTGTCCAAATTTATGTTTGTCGCATAAACCAGGCTTAAGTGTTGAACATTGACTGACTGTTATCAGTTCTGCATTCACATGCTTAAAATGACTTTTTTATACCTGGGGCCAATTCAATAAAACTTTTACACATGTATCTTACAAGACTGGCCATTGTTCAAATGCTGATAAACAATGGCAAGACTCGCAAAATACATGTGTGAAAGTATTATTTTGTACTAGTCTGACTCCGATCCAGACTGCATGATCAAACAACTGGTATGAGTCAGTCAGAACAGTTTGACTAATTACATGTAAATATTAAATAGGCCGGTTTATAAATATGGAGCTCGATCTGAACTCATACCCATCTCATGCATGTCGAGTATTATATTTGGATAAGATAAAACATCGATCATATAAGTTATATACATGTACATACACATCTGTACACATTAGCCTGCAGTAGTCAGACGCTTTGAGGATTTTAGGCCCCAAAACGTATGGCTTACGAGTGAAGTGACATGTATATTTTTGGTATTCGCTTTTTCTAAATATGATCAAGAATGCCTGCAGTAGTTATCTTCTGACATTATTAGATTATTGGTACATGTACTTGTACTTGTAAAGAAAAAAAACACCAAAGGTTATCGAGTTTAAAATAAAAAAAATGGGCTTATCCACCCTAAATTTTAAAATACCAATCGGAATCATTACATGTACCTGTAAGTATCAATTAAAGAACATAAGTTATCTACACATACTGCTAGGGTTGTATTACATGTAGACGGTCAGGTAATTCTTAATACTGGCAGGCAACAACAGTAAATATATATATTTTGTACATGACAGACAGATAAGCGCTTCACCTACTACAAATGTAGGTAAGGGTCCTGTAAAAGCAGCAGCCAGCAAAACTTGGTTGCATGTCAGTAGCAGGTGAAGTTTGCTGGCTACACTCTTTTCTACAATTGAAATTAAACCAGTGCCTCATAGCTTAATTAAATATAAATATTACATCCAAGGCTTTGATCAGGTCTTAACTCACCAATTCAAACCCATATAGTTCCCATACCAGACCCATGTACATCCCATGTCATACCCATATGACCCCCATATGTTTGGTTTGGTAAGGGTAGCTTGATAAATATCGTATTTCCTCGATTGATCTCTTCCTCCTTTAAACCGAAATTTGAAACAAGTCCCTCCCACCTTCCTCCTCGATCTCCCGTCTTTGAAATTAGTTCTGCCGCTTAATGGAGGAAATATATACGGTATTCTACAAGCCATTATTCAGCAAGACTCAGAATGATTGTTGTTTTGTTAGGTATAAACCAATTAGGAGACCTCCAAATAGCTACAAAATAAATAACGAAAGTATACGTACTCGATTTGAGTTGCACAACTAAAATGCGAATATATATAGCGCAAGAGTATTCAAGTAATATACCAAAACCGAGTTCAAGTGTTTCACCGTGGTATTAGAACAAGTTTTTGATAAAATATCGCAGTATATGTGTCCTGTTTTCTAGAGGACATGCAGTTAAAATTGTTTTGATAGTTGTTCGACTTTTAGTTTGGAACTATTTTTTTTTGAAAACCCGTCTACAACATTTAACAGCGTCGATGAATAAAGTGTTACTGATACTCTTGCGGTTATAAGTGTTGGAAATAACTCTCAGCACATTTCAAGAATAAGCATTTGAAATCTTAAGGCCCGTCCAAACGAGACCAACATCAACCAACATGCTGCGTATATAATGCCAGAAGCCAAGGATTCTGGGGTCTTAATTTACCCACAATTAGGCCGCCATATTGTGCGGAAGTGTAAATAGAGAGAAACTGCGCATGCGCGAGTCCAATAATGTTATACAAGACTGCCCAAACGAATCCAACATGTTTGTGACATGGTTCATCGAACGTAAGACCAAAAGAAATGTTGGATGATGTTGGTTGGAAAGTTTGACCGAAATCAAACTTCATCCAACATCGTGCAACATGGTGTCCAAACGAGCGCAACATGTTGCGTCCAACAATATCGGATGATATTGGACCAAGATATTGCATAATGTTGGATGATGTCGGACCAACATATTGCGTAATGTTGGATGATTTTTGGACCAACATGTTACGTAATGTTGGATGATGTTGGACCAACATGTTTCATAATGTTGGATGATGTTTGACCAACACGTTTCATAATGTTGGATGATGTTGGACCAACATGTTGTGTAATGTTGGATGATGTTGGATCAACGTGTTACGTAATGTTGGATGATGTTGGACCAACGTGTTTCATAATGTTGGATGATGTTTGACCAACATGTTGCGTAATGTTGGACCAATGTGTTGCATAATTTTGGATGATGTTGGACCAACATGTTGCATAATGTTGGATGATGTCGAACCAACATATTGAATAATGTTGGATGATGTTGGACCAACATGTGGCATAATGTTGGATGATGTTGGACCAACATGTTGCGTAATGTTGGACCAACATGTTGCATAATGTTGGATGATGTTGGACGAACATATTGCGTAATGTTGGACCAACATGTTGCGCTCGTTTGGGCGGCCCTTCAGTCACCACATATGATCTATTCTACAGGAGCAATCACCATCATATCACCTCCTCGCGATCAAACTATCACTAAAGGAGAAACAGCTATATTCCACTGCAGTGCTTCCTCATCGCCTTTCCACGTGTGGCCGCTGAAGACGAGGATTACATGGTTGAAGGATGGCTCTAGCAGTAGTTCCTTCCCCGCCTCTACGATTTTAACGATCAAAAATGTTAGAAGATCTGATGCTGGGATATACGAGTGTGTCGCAAGTAATGGTATTGGGATTCCTGACAGGGCTCAAGCCACTCTAGCTATCCAATGTGAGTTGTTTATCGTGATCTTGACTCAACCCACCATACGGACAAAGATGACGGCTGTACATTTGGCCACATTTCCTTGCGAACCTAACACAGTCAAAATAACAAAAATAGAACTCATCTATTCTTTTAAGAAAATAACATTGCCATGGTAACATCATTTGTAATTGCTTGGTTTAAATATCCAGAACCTCTCCAGCTTGATTTTATAACTGATTAAAGTTTTTGCGCGGAAACGATTGTGGGTAAAAGTACAGGCCTTCATCTTTTTTTCCGTACTGTGGGTTGCAATAGAGCAGATTTCGTATGAGTAGGACAAGCTACAGCACTGACTACAGCACGGTTACCGTACGGCATGTCGTGACATTGAAATGGTTTCCCTATTGTTTTTATTCTATTACAGAAATACGGTACAGCACGGTTACGGACATGCCTTAGTTTGTCCCACTCATACAAAATCTGCTCTAGACATGACGTTCAATCTTAACAACGTATCCTTAGAGCTAGACCCTTCTCCCCCGAAATGCAAGTCATGTTAATTAAGTGCACCAAACTCATTCGAATTCCTTTTAAATGAAGTGCTGCATTATCAGTGGATAAACGGCAAATACATAGGTGTAAATATATTTGTCTTTACTTGGCATTGTTCTAATTATCTTTATTTCTTGAGTTTGACACATTAGTATTGAGATTCTGTACTAGGCGTACCAAATTAAGCATGTCACTTATACAATATATAATTTTCTCCAGATAAACCATTCAACACCAGCCTTGTGTCGTCCTCCAGATACATTAGCTTCAACCGTTCGGTCACTCTCACATGTACCGCAGAAGCGCTACCACCAGCGGTTTACAGGTTCTATAAGGACGGCAGAATTCTTGCCAACAGCACCAGTAGAGTCTATATTATATCCACGTCAACTGGAACCGAAAACGGAACCTACTCTTGTGTCCCGTATAACGTGATTGGTGAAGGGCAAAATGCCTCGCTTAATCTGACATATTTAGGTAGGTAAAACAATCAATAAGAAACAATGCTTATGGCAAAGAGTAAATTGGCTTCGAGACAAAGAAAAGTGATATTCGGATTGTATTTAACTCCATTTCAGTTAGAGAAGGCTGTGTTTTCACTCTTTTGACCTCCGTTCTTTATTATCTAATTTTATATGTTAGTTGAGAAAAACTTGTATGTATACGAATAGAGAGGTGGCATGAATGTATAAATATATGACTGTATAACGTATGTATGTAGAAACTTAAGGTATATGAAATACAGGCAAGGCTTCTCTTTCCCTTCTATCTTTCTTCCCCCCCCCCCCCTCTCCCTTTCCTTAGATATTATTTTTGATATAATTAAACCATTTTTATACAGATGGATGCGGTAAAAAGCGAATAAGCCCAATGCATAACCTGCCCCTTATCGTAGGAGGGACAAATGCACGCCACGGGGAGTGGCCCTGGCAGGTACAAATGGGAGCCGGTTCATATAGACACTGGTGTGGAGGTTCCGTCTTGAGCCCGTGGTGGGTTTTAACAGCGGCCCACTGTGTGTCAGGAAATACTCCTTCGAGCATCAGAATTACAATGGGTAAGGACAGAGAGCTTGTTTTAAGCATTATAATTTTTTACCAGCTGATACGGTTGTATATTAATTACGAGTCCTGTATTTTAGCAAGCTTTAATTTAGGCGAGCCAAACTGCGAATATAAAATGACGGGTACAAATACAAATAAATAATACCAATAAACAGCAAAAACAATAGGTTGTTTATTAGTGTTATATTATTGTGTTTTACTACCCCAATACGGTCTCATATTTCTTGCGTTCTTGTCCATATTTCGTGCGTTCTTTGCAGATTTATTCAACAAATAGAAGATGGTTTTCCATGTTCTATTCAGTTAAGAAATAGAAAACATTCAGTTCCGTGTTTACATAGCCTGCAGATGTAAACACGAGGGGAAGGTTGGGAGAACATGAAATGACAATGGGAACACCAGCCCGAAGGGCGAGTGCATTTAGCAGCTTTTCAAGACCTCGAAAGCACATTATTTTGTTATAGGATACAAGAGAACATCTTCTATTTAGTAACAACGAAGAAAGGCTGATTATACGGCGGTAATGAGTATATGTATTATCCAATATTTCGGCTGGCACGGCTAACCTTCTTCAGGCTTTACAAGTGAACACCGCAAGAAAACATTAAAAATTCAAAAGTAGGAATCTGACGCTAGCGTCAGTTGTTACTGTTGGTTAAGCACCGGTCTGTTGTGCGGGAGGTCGCTGGTTCAAACCCCGGCCAGACCAACACTCAGGGTCTTAAAGTGCATATGAAACGAAAATTAAGTTGATCTGATTTGAAGATGCTTTCGAAATGAGGAATAATGACATTTTCCGTTTGTCGACATCTCATCTCGTTTCAGAGATATTCAGGTTTTTGTAATATGCAAATGAGATCACCTATGACGTCATGTTGTTTGCACAGCCTTGGAGACAAATCACAAAATGAAGAACATCCCTGCAATATATTGGGTAAAAACTATTGAAACTTTGCACATATGTGGTACTTTGGAAAATACACATCATTGTACAAATTATATTGTTGCCATGGAAACACTCTGGCCCCAGGCTTCTACAAATAGCACAAACTTCCCTAATTTCTCCAAAATAAGATTTGAAACAATGTAGGCATTGTATGTGAGTAGTTTAAGCAACTTATTTTTTTATAACAAGGTAAGAAATTGGAATTTTATGTTCAAGGTGAAAGGTGCGTGGGGACATGAGTGTTTCCATGGCAACACCATAATTTGCACAGTGATGTGTACTTTCCATAGTGCCATACATCTGCAAAGTTTGAATAGTTTTTACCCAATATTGCAGAGATGTTCTTCATTTTGTGATTTGTCTCCAGGCTGTGCAACCAACATGACGTCATAGGTCATCTCATTTGCATATTACAAAAACCTGAATATCTCTGAAACGAGATAAGATGTTGCCAAAAGGAAAATGTCATTATTCATCATTTCGAAAGCATTTTAAAATTAGATCAACTTAATTTTCGCTTCATTATGCACTTTAAAATAACTGAGTAGAAGGTGCTGCCTTTACATAATCTAACAGTAAACGGTTAGACCTTCTCGTCTTCTTGGATAAGGACATAAAACCGTAGGACTAAGTAAAGAGAGGGCCACGTGTTAGATTACTGAACTACATGCTAACCAGTAAACGTGTTTAATACCCTCTATAAATAAAGCTACCCTACCTTACCTTACCTTACCTTTGGTCCTTGCAGTTTTTTCAATATTCATCTTCTATTTGTTTTATCACAGGCAACCTAAGCTAATGATTTTTACGAGGAATGTATGGGAATTTTTAGAAAAAATCTAAAACTGTACTAAAATGATCAATAAAGTCATGAAATCTACCTTTGTGTCGTAAAGTTGTTCCTCTTCATCAATGATGTGTTTATTTCTGGTTTGAGGCACTTCTGGGTTTATTATATATAAATATTGAGAAGGGTGGAAACACGAGACGCCATTAGCTGAGTGTGGCGAGGCTTCAAAGCCTCATAATTCTTCGAAAATCCAAACTTTCCACTTTTTTCCTCCAGGAACTCTTTAATTCCCACACTCTTCTAGCACTCAGTTAATCGATCTAGTATCGACAATTTCTGCAGCTAACCAAGTCTGTACCGAGCCGGGGTTCCATCGATTTAGCCTTTGATTAACGGCTTTTCTTCGAGAGCAGTGACGAAGGACTGCCGACGAAATCCGACACCACCTCGTTTATTTCGGGGACATTTGCAACCTCGTCCCCAGAGCCTTCTCTCCGTGAGATCCAAGATGGCGGCTACTCAATCTGACAACCTCGTTTTGGGGGGAGACATTCGCAACCTGGTGTCGGATTTCGTCGGCACCGAAGAAAACCGTGAAACGAAGGCTAAGATGATGGAACCCCGGCTCAGTACAGTCTTGGTTAGACGGTGGACGGGAAATAACTTTTGTACTCAGAAACCAGGGGTTTTCGGGCAGGCGGTATTTCAGATCTGCTTCTTCTCCCCCTCCCCTCTCCATTCGTCATTAGATCCCATGTCTCAATCACGCTCGGCCAATATGGCGGCCGCTTCGATGATCCGTTTGCTGCGCGAAAAAAACACCATCTACCGCCTGAAAGCAGGCTAGTTTAGCTGCAGAAACTGTTGCCTTGGACTACTTGAAAAGCGAGGAACTAAGTACTGGATCGATTAAATGAGTGCTAGAGGAGTGTGGGAAAGAGTTCCTGGAGGAAAAATTTAGAAAGTTTGGATTTTCGAAGAATTACGAGGCCTCGAAGACTCGCCACACTCAGCAATGGCGTCTCGTGTTTCCACCCTTCTCAACTGACATTTACATAGGGGAGGGAGAAAACCCAGAATGCCTCAAACCAGAAATAAACACACCAGTGATGAAGAGGAACAACTTCAGAACACACAGGTAAGATTTCATGACTTTATTGATCATTTTAGTACAGTTTCAGATTTTTTCTAAAAAATCCCATACATTCCTTGTAAAAATCATTAGCTTGGGCTGCCTTGTTGTTTTATAATATAAAATTATATTTATACGCGGAAAGAAATGTTTGAGCTAGAATTATAAGAAAATCAAGCCGAACTCAAGTGTATTAGCCAATGAAATAGCGCGTGCTTAGGATGTTCCCGTAATTTACATTTAAGTAATATTATTATACACACAACCACTGAATATGAGCTATCGAGCTTTCTGAATGGTTCTCTACTACTAGTGCATCGTGATCAGCTCATATACCACTAGTAGAGAAAATTTGACCAAAACAAACATGGTTTACCGATTGAGCCAGGAGAAATTGAATATTAACTCGAGAAAATGACACCCAAAAACAGGAAAAAAGCAACCAAGTATTGCATGAAAATGTTATATTGTGAAATACAGTAAATACGAGCGAAGTATCATGTTTTCTAAGTAATATGTAAAACACGAGGAGCTGTTTTAGAAGCGATTTCTAAATAGAGTGAGACGGGGTTGAAAACCGAGGCAAAGCCAAGGTTTTTCAACCCCTTATTCTATTTAGAAACTCGTTTGTACAACAAGCTTTTCATCAGGAATGTTTTACATTGCTTCTCCAACTCCACTTTAATGATAAAAGTAACGAACTAAAAGTCTTCAAATGTGAGCTGTATTTGGAAACGATTTCTAAATACTCGTCATGGTCATGATTTCAATTGTATTAACCTGATGAATTATTAATGAGTTTGAGAACATAATTCGCTTTGTTTATCAACACCCGAAACTAAGCAAGTCAACGGCTAATCTAATACACATGTTTTCCAGACTCAAATTAATCATATCCGTGCTGCCTTTGACAAGTACAACGTATATTAAATGTTCACTAAACAACAAAGGGTATTCAATGATATCTTACCTTATCTTTTTTTAAACAACTGATGTCCTGGATGACTGTGAAAGTCCTGTGAAGGTCAGGGAAAATATCCGCTGCCATGCACAAAAGCCGACATTTTCAATAGACGAAACACACTAAACAAGCAAACCGACGTACTTTCTCCAAGTCCAACGTTGAATTTCCATAACTGTAATGTGAAAATTTACAGCTAACTCCTCCTTTGATTTGTCGAGGTTTGCTCTAACCTTTAAGGACTTTTTCAACTTAGTGAAAACATTTTTGAAGTACATTTTGAGTTCGTTTTTATAAACTGAAAATTCAGTTTCGCAGATTTTCTCACATGACCACTTCGAAAGTACAATTGTTTCTCGGTCGGAAATATTTCATTGTAATCAGGGTCAAAAACTACATTATTATGTTTGTCGATAGCTCATATCAAGGCGCGCAGCGCCTCTCTCGTTGGCTATGCCAGAGCTCATATACTACACCAAACTCGGGATCAAAATCTATTTTCTTATTTATTATTATTTAATGTTCCCAACCCATGAACAAAATGGAGACAACAATACTATTGTTTGTGGGGAAAAGGGGCAAGGAATGAAGTACTCCTATTAAGGTAGCATACAGGTCTATATAATGGCCATCCAGGGGATCCGAATCCCCCAGACTACAAAGAGGTCACAATCATGTTAAGGGGGGAATCCTCCAGGCCACAGAGGTCTCGATCCTCTGTCCCTGCCATGTCACAGAGGTTCCCGATCCTCTATCCCTGCCATGCCAGAGAGGTCCTGATCCTCTATCCTAGTTCATGGTTATCTCATTAACTTTAATTTATAATTCTTATAAATGTGCTTTTTATTTTTACCACCACTATAGGAACCATATGTAAATTCGTTGTCTGACGGGAGAATTCCACTTTAAATTTCACGCGAAAACCGGATATCGAACGAGTCGCGAATTTAATAGTGGAATTCCCGAGTCGGGCAGTGAATTTTCTTTGAATCGCATAGCATTTACGAGATTAAATACAAACTGTTTTAAAGTCTTCTGTGAATTGCTAAAAAATATCCGCCGCGCGCCAGTAGTGCGAGGTAAAAAGAAAAGAGAAATATAGGAATCACAGGCAGCCAAAGCTCTTAGTATGTGTGAGCGCTAGCAACATGGTAATATTGTGTTGCTGAAGAATTTAAGTGCCCATAACCCCATTTTAGTTTTATTTATTTTCAAAGTCTTGAAGAAAATTGAGGACGAAAGAAAAATAAAAAAGTTAAATCGGTATAATCTCTGATTTTTAAATCCTGATTAAAGTCCCGCGCATTTTGTTTCACGACCGCGCAGTTTGAGGTCTTGGTCGAGTGACATAAGATGACGCAAAGGTTGTTGTTCATTAGCACTTATTGCAGGTTCTATTGTTATGGATTCCACATTACGTCACACACAATGCACGACTAGACAAATGCTTCTAATTAGTGTACTGTGACTCGGTCGTGAAAGGAGCGAACTTCAGCAGGTTGTAGACAATCAAGGATTCAAGCAAAGACATTTTTTTAGCAGAATTATTCTAAATATTATAAGAACTTATATGAAGAAAAATAGTGGGGTTATGGGCACTTTAAGGCTTTAATAGGAATTAATCCAACTTGGAAGAAATAGTTGTATTTCAGCCACTACTGATTTCATAAATCAAGGAAATAAACGTTCACTTTCCTTTACGGTATTATGCCGTCCTTTTGTCTGGTTGTTGGAAGACGCGGTAAGCGCTACGCCGGGATACATTTGATAACCGGAGGTTAAAACGTACAGACTACAGTTACAGATTGAGCGCTTTGCTAGGGATAAAGTTATCCTTTCTTTGAACAACTGAAATCCTGGGATCTAGTAACGATGTTTTAGGGTAATTTTCGCATTCGGGTTTTATTCCTTCTACGAATATCCTGATTTGGACTTTTTTACTGAAAGATTGGCCGTTGTTATACTAGAGACGCATAATGCGTCGATCTAGACGTATCTGGGCAAAGAAAACTTAGTTCGTGCTAAACGACCTATACTTTTTGTAAGAATCGAAGACGAACTAAGTTTTCCTTGCCCAAATACGTCTAGAGGCATTATGCGTCGTTAGCACAAAAACGGTTCAGTAGTGTCTCTGTTCGCGATATTAAACATAGGGCCCCTAAGGGGAACTCGTGGATGGTCAGTGGGTGTTTGTTTGGTTTGTTCAACACTGGTAGGAGTAATGCAAGGTTAGTTTTCAAATCCCCTTTTTTGTCCGCTACTTTGATCAATCAATCATTTATTTATACACGTAACGCCTAGGAGCTAAACTCGTTAAAACGCGCACTAAATCTAAATAATCTAAAATATGTAAAAAAAAATGTATACATGAGTCATCATCTAATCAGTTAAAACTATGGCGGAAGACAGTCCTTAAATATATAAACAGGAACACATTACCCTGAGCGTCCATCTCCCATACTACGTATGTGATGCAGCGTTTTTACAGACCGGGTTATTTTTAAAATGTGCATCCTGCGAGTTTGGTTCCGCTAGCCAATCACAAGCGTTTGCGTAATTTTAATTCAAATGATTAATGATGTTGCAGCCATGTTGGTTGACCAAACAAGAGAAGCTAACGAGGTATCTTTTGTTGACAACATTCCGCGATGGAAGCGAACAACGAGGTGTGAAATCTAAAAGTAACCCGGTCTGTAAAAACGCTGCATCACGAATATATGAAAGATGGACGCTCCGGGTAATGGCTCATGATATAAATTAAACACTTTTTACAATAAACGGCAAAAGACAGTCCTCAAAATATAAATGTATTTTCTAACGGTTTGGAATGCACATGGTTGTGCGTATTCTACAAATTAGGCACCCTGACTCTTGATGATTTACATAAATTACATTCAAGCCTATGCATGTATCACATATATCATAAAACAATAAACAACACTTTCACTAAAATGTTTATTCCACTTTCAGACATTCATCACCATCAAACTCGCCAAACTATTAAACAAACTTATTTTATTAACTTTGCCAGAACAAATCACAAATTGAGCTTCATTACATACCATGGTATCAAGATCTGGGAGAAAATCCCTCTAGAACTAAGAGATTTAAAAAGAAAAATATTTACGAAGAGACTAAAGGCCATATTTCTTGAAGGCTACCATTGAAAATAGATTGTCAATAAGTATTACAAAGATCCATAATAAAAAAAAAGAATACCTTAATCGTATGTTACTCCATAATATGAAATTAGTCTAACCTTATTTAACCTTATTTGATGTTATTATTTCCTGTCTCCTTTTGTCCGCCGAGTGTTCCTGACTTGACAGCCTACAGGTTTTTTTTCAGGTCCACCTCTCTCTTATCCTCCTCTATTTTAGATTAATATCATAAATTGTAAATAGACTACCATCTAAGAGTAAATAAATGTTGTTGTTGTTGTTGTGTTAAGGCGTTGCCAGTGCCACGGTGTTATGATGTAACTTGGGGAATAAGGAGCAGTATATAATGAGTTGTTTAGTTAGTTGATACCACTCGAAGGTGTCTCTAGCTATCTTTCATGTTTTTGCTTTTTTTATATGCCCGATAGTGAAGAACGTCGTGGTATGTCCAATGAAGATACCCTCTCTCTTATTACTAACTTGTTAGATTCGAAGCTGGACTCTAAATTTGAGGAGTTCAAGCGTAAGCTTAACCAGCACGAGAGTACTTCTCAGTCCGAAATCAAGAAGTTGAAACTCGAGAGTAAAGCAGTTAGTTCCTTCAAGTACAAGGGAAACAGACTGCAATATGAATTCAACGTCAACCTGCTTGGTATTATTGGGCAAGCTTCTTCTGATTTGTTGGGAGGTGACCTGTCTGCAGTTAATTCCGCTATCGAGAATGCCAAGTCTCTTCTTCAGAAACGAATTAAGTCCATACGTTTTGCCGATAAAAGTCCAGCCGGTTGGGTTGCGGTCGAGGAGTACGAATCAGACGACCTTGCTGGCGATTCCGAAGACGAAAAGAAACTACGGTCCGCTGAGAAACGAGCTCTCTCGAAGATTAAGAGCAAGAAGCAGGCTCAAAGGCGTCCTTCACAGACTCCCTCGCGTTTTCAACGCGCACCACCACAGTCTCAGCATCTTAACGCTTTTCAAGTTCCTCACTGCTCTTTGCCTTTCAAACAGCCATTTCGTGTTCAATCTCGAGCCAACCAAAATGCTGACAAGTGCTTCTCCTGTGGGCAACGTGGCCACTGGGCTAACTCCTGTTTTTCCAGTTCATTCAATCGCCCCTTCCGTACAAGTACCTCCACAAACACAAGCTCAAGCCAGCTTGCATCCTTAAAGCACTTCTCTGCCCTCCAACGATTAGATGAAGATGCTGTAATGACAATGAACCTGATAAGATATTATTGTTCACTAGTTATGCAGAATTCATAGAAGGATCAGATTCAGTCATAGTAAAAGGAAGGTTAAGGGCTAGTTATCCCTTTTGGGAGTCTATTGGAGCCTCTAGTTCCATTCTTGATACTATTGCTTTAGGTTATAAGATTCCATTCTACCACACGCCGGCTTCCATTTCTCTGCGTAATAATAAATCTGCTTTACAGTATCCTGCCTTTGTTTCCAAGGCCATTCTAGAATTAGTCAATCTAGGCTCGGTAATTGAGTGTCGTCCTTGTCCTCCTTTTTTTATTAATCCTCTTTCAGTATCTATTCAGTCTAGCGGTAAGAAACGGCTGATTCTCGATCTCAGACATGTAAATTGTTTTGTTAAGAAATCGAATATGCTAACTCGATGCTTACTGCACTTTAACAACGAACGTGTTTCTGGGCTTTTTCTTTTGACATCAAATCCGGTTATCACCATATTGAAATTTACGAGCCTGATCAGTCGTTCTTAGGTGTTTCGTGGTCTCTTTCCGGCACTCTTAGACATTTTAAGTTCACAGTTTTACCCTTCGGTCTTTCTACTGGTCCTTACATTTTCACTAAAGTTATGAGACCGCTTGTTAAGCATTGGCGCAGTCAAGCTATTAAAATCGTGGTCTATCTGGATGACGGTTTTGGTGTTCATTCTGATTTCCATTCATGCCTGCAAATTTCGAAATCTGTCGAGTCTGATATTTTCAGAGCTGGTTTTGTTCCTAATAAGAATAAGTCCCAATGGACTCCTGTTCGTTCGCTTCGCTGGTTAGGCTATTTATGGAATTTCGATTCCCAGTGTATTTCTATTCCCTTAGATAAAATAGCTAACGTCCGTAAAGAAATTCAGCTTGCTATTTGACAGCTGCCAAGAAATTGTCTGCTAGGGAAATTGCTCGTGTTAATGGTCTTATTAAAATATTTCAAATTCTCTAGTTTTCGGTCATGTGTGCAAGCTTATTATGTCCAAGTCTTTACACAGGTTGGTTGAACAGCGTGTCGGATGGGATTCTCCTGTGATTATAGATTCCGCTTCTAAGTCAGTTGTCTTTCTGGGATTCGCATTTAGAAAAACTTAACTTCAGGTCTTTAACTAAAGTTATACATATTCCGTCTACAATAGTTTTTTCGGACGCTAGCCATGTCGGCTGTGCTTCTTTCGATTTCATTTCAATGAATGGTATTCGTATTTCACACAAGAATTGGAGCAGCGTTGAAATGTGTCAGAGTTCTACCTGGAGAGAGCTTTATTCGATTTTTTATGGCTTGACGAGTTTTTCTTCTTTTCTTCGAAATAAAACCGTTAAGTGGTATACTGACAACCAGGCTGTTTCGTATATTGTTCAGTCCGGTAGCAACAAAGTTCATCTTCAAAAGTTATAGCTCTAGATATTTTCCTTTTTGCTAAAGAGATAAATCTTCAGGTAAGTGTGGTTTTACCGGTTTATGAGCTGTCAAAATCTAGGCTCTGATAATATATGTCACGACATAAATTCAATCATTATACATTTTACTCACATTTCGATTCTGATTGGCTGAGAACACGCAACGAATTCGCCATAGCTAGATATAGCACTATATAAGTGCGCATGCGTACAATATCTGCTAGCAGATACTTGAATTATTTGCTAGCAGATAATACTTAGCGCTCGATGGTAGATGCTAGAAAGGAGGGCACTTATTACGTTATTTTGAGCCATTTTAGCGCTCAGCTACGTTTCTAGTCATTCTTTTCTACTAAACTCGTAAAATAAATGCAATTTTTAGCTCGAATATGAAAGAAACATCGTGAATCATGCAGAAATCCAATCGTAAACAAACCAATTTTATGCGACGTTTCATTTAGCTTCGTTTACGATAGCTTTCTCTTTTGCTAAAAATGTATAATAAAACAATTATTGAATTCGTTTTCGCATGATAGCGAAAATTATCAAGACCTCGGTCTGTCTTGATAATTTTCGCTATCATGCTCAACTTCATCCAATAATTGCTTATTATTACGTTCTCAAGTTCCCATAATTTATGCTTTTATTTAAACCGGCAGGGTAACTCTTTCAGCCTATAACATTAACCTGTTATCAATAGAGGCCCTAACAATTAAAAAACTAATATAAATAACTTATTTGATAATATTGAACTATAAAAATTTAATTATTTAAATATCTAAATTATTATCCTAATTAATTCTCATGAAATCTAATTTCTAATGCTAATTAAACTAAGCATATTTATACTAAAATAAAATAAATTGTATTTGCTATAAAAACTAATTATACTATCAAATTACAAATTACGATTAAAAACGATACATCCGGCGTGATAATAAAAATATTTATTGCTGGATTCGATTCGACTGCTAGGCAGATGGTGATTATTGCTTTGCCTAGCTGATCTTTTAATAACGTCCATGATAAAGGTAAATTAGTTATTTTAAAAACTATGGTGACCGGCCATCGATGCATCGTTTAACTAACTTTAAAATGTGTTTCTCTGGTCTGTCTTCTAGTGTGCCATATCTAAGGAACCTAATGCTTCATCACTGCTAACTGATTTCATTATAATGCGCACAGCACGCCTCTGCAATTTCTCTAATATATCTGAATTGACTTTTCCACAACAGCTCCAGACAGTGTCAAACCGAGGATTGATCTTGGGGCACACCAGAAGTAATGACGCATGGATCTGATATCTTCTTGCCAAAGCCTATACATCATGATGCGTCAAACCATTTTTTTCAGCATCTCTAAAATGAATTCGAAATGATCTGAAAACAGCGTTTACTTTCGAAATAAATTCACAAATGGAATCAATCCCCATTCTAGTTCTTACACTGTGCAACATGAATTCTGTAGTTGCACTCTAAATACTTGAAATAATTTTATTTATGCAACTGCAGACTCAGTCTCATCAATTATATCAATGTACGCCAAACTTCAAAAGCATAAAAATAACTCCTATAATGTCAAGCCGTTTGAATTAGTGTAGCAAGATAGACACAGAGAAACTTCACAGCAGTAAATTATAAGTCATTACGGAATGTTTACTTAGAAAGCGGCATATCTGTAGTATGACCAAATTCTTTCGAAAGCTTGGACGCGTCTTATCCGATAAAAGTTTGTTTAATCACAATCACAGCGACCAAAGACAGCCGTCAATTCCAAGATCTCTTTTCGCTTGTGTTTTCTTCGCTTTGTAAGAGTTTTCATTCGCCAGTGAGCTGGGGCGATATCGATGTTAGTTAACATCTCCTCGTCCTTCGAATTATGTTCACCCTGACGAGTAAAGGGTTCAACACGTTCGAACAGAAGAACTATAAATTGGCTTACAGTTTTTCATCGTATAATTAATAACTATATCTCAATTGCACTTCCTCAGGAACTCTTAAAGCCAAACAGAATAAATTGTTGAAACGCATGGAGCTTAAGTCTACTCTACGTATTTTCTTGAATATACTATTGCCGTTACCGTCGCGTAGATCGAGAAATCGTCTTTCAACTTCAAGAATACAAAACCACTATAACCATAGTCTTCTCAAGACATCAATATCGCCCAAAAGTTCACTATTTTGTGGACGGCCATTATCAACTTCTTCCTCCCTCTAAGATTATTATATTCGTCTACAGTTCTGAACACGCGCACCACGAGTTTTCATATCCCGAACATCGTACGACTATATTCCTAGCATCCTACAGCTAGCTTGCATCACTCGGAGCTAACAGACATCACTCGGAGGTGAACATTCACACAATAACTCGTTCCTGCACATGCGTGCATCCACGAGTTAAAAAAGTTAACAAACGAAAAACGCGCGTGCTTCCTGTAGATCGTGCAATTCAGCTTTTCAGAACATGCAATTCCACGCCGAACACAACGTTTCGTTACCCAAATCGCGCGCGATTTGTCGTTGGGCTATGCAACTTTATTATAATATCTATGATATTAAAACATAATATGAAATAGCACTAAACGTTCTCTCCTATATGGAACGCAGAAGGTGCAAAACGTTAACATACCTTACCCGATCAAGTAAAACAATCAGTCGCTTAGAACATTTAAGCTGACTACTAAAATTAGTATGCTATTTAATTGATATGTTCTTACTTACATAAAATGTTGTCGGTTTCAAAATCTGAAAGGTCCAAAAAGGTGCGGCTTTTATTATATGTACGAGGGTGTTTTACCAGGCACTAAACCATTCGTAGAATCCATGTTTCAATCGCTGGAATAAGATATGAAGAAACGCCCTATGCCGTCGTCACGCTTGCCGCCATGCCGATGGCGACAGGTTTGTGAAAATCACGTAAACGGCTTAAATGAAAATTCCGGGCAAAAAAAAAAAGATTAAGATCTAAAACTCTGTAAAGATTTTCTAGACTGCAATGAAGAGACAAGAGAACCCAAACAAATTACCAGAACAGCTTCGAAAGATCAACAATAAGTATGTACTGACAGTAACGACAACATGATTTATTGTACCCAGCAATAAGGAAAATATTATTACAATCATAAATTTAAATATTTAAAGGGCACTGGGTTCCCGAAATAACCAGAAAAGCTAAAAATTCCACGAATCCAGTTAAATGCAGTAATTTCAAATACTAGGTCGGAGGTACTCAAATACATACACACACACACAAATACTAAATCTACCAAAGCTCATAATATATTACTACAATACAGTTTAAATGTGTTAAAAAATATAGCTTAGTATTTTGAGAATGAAAGAAGCAGAAATCAGTCTTATTAGCTTTTTAATGAAACTTAATGAACAACAGAATGATACTAGGAGACTAATATTTGCATAGGAATTATGTTTTTAGGTTTTCTTTAAATTTCTTGAGGGAGGTGGTTTGACATGTAAATCAAATGAATTCCACACATTGGGCCCTTGAAACCTTATATTGAATATGCCATAATTTGTTCTTGCTCTAGGAAGATAATAAGACTGTCTAGCTGCAGATCTTGTGTTATAATTGTGCATTTTTCCAACTTAGGTAAAAATGTATTACAGACTGAAGGTAGTATTTGATTGTGGAACTTGAACATAAAAACTGCAATATGTAGTGTAAGAAGATCACGCAACTTAATAATATTTTGTGACTTAAATAAAGGGCTTGAGTGTTCATCAAATTTTGAAAAGGTCATAATACGCAGGGCCTTTTTTTGGAGAACAAAGAGAGGTTGGATAGTTGTCGGGTACGTGTTACCCCAAACGATTATCCCATATATCAAAAATGGGTCAATGAGGGCATAATAAAGGTTGGTTAGGATAGTAATGTCTACATAATAACGAAGTTTAGCTAATATTCCAACACTTCTTTTTATCTTTTTGGCAATGTATTCAACCTGTAATTTTCAAATATGCCAAGATATTTAATGCATTTCTCTTGTTGTAATTGCTCATTATTCAAGGTTAATGCGTAAAACGTAAAACGAGTAGCTCTAGGAGAGTTCTTAAAGCAGTTTAATTGTCCATCTAATAGGAAGAAAATTACACAGTGGTTTGAAGATATGAATTTTATCTTCTCCAGTTCAAAACATTTCCCTCGTTCGCTGCGCTCACTCGTGAAATATTTTGACTCTCGAGGATAAACTTCATATCTTCGCACCCCCGTGTAATATCCTCTATATCTGTGAGGAAACTCGGTATATTCCATTTAGATATCCAGAATTTTAATTAGGATTATAAGTACTTTAGCTATAAATATTATTTTTTACATAAAGTACTAAGTAGTAGGATTTATTAAGACTGCTCCTGTAAAACAATTATTTAGTTCGTTGAGCTATAGCTACCGCAATGAATACATTTAAGGTACTATGAGTAAGACGGTAACTAACTGCTTCTTAATCCTTTTCAGGTGAGTACCGGTTGAACACGAATGATAACACCGAGCAAACAATTCCCGTTGAGAGAATCATACGCCATCCCTCTTACAATAAAACGACATTTGACTATGATGTTGCCCTTCTCAAACTCTCTCGACGACTGGTCTTCAATGATTACGTCAGTCCCATATGTCTCCCAGAATTCGATTTTCCAGACGGTACCATGTGCTACACGACTGGCTGGGGTCGCCTGAGTGGCGGTGGTGTTACACCAAACATCCTCCAAGAGGTTTCCGTGCCGTTACTGAATCGAGCAACGTGCTCCGGATATTATAATTCGGGAAGTGTACGAGTTACAACGCACATGCGCTGTTGTGGAACATTTGGAATATTAAAGGGAGCATGTAACGGCGACAGTGGTGGACCGCTGGTCTGTCAAAGAGGAGGTAGGTGGTACCTAATGGGTGCTACGAGCTGGGGGAGAAGAGGCTGTAATGGATACCCCGTAGTATACGCTGATGTTGTCTATTTCAAAAACTGGATTGTAACAAACACGAGAGCGTATGGACGGCCTTTGCACTGAACATTCAGTTGAATACAACACACGACTAGCCTTAATGATGTATAACGTTGTAGCGCCAAATGAGCTAAGTTAATAAGGTAGAACTGGTAGAGCTACCTTTTTGTTAAGTCACGGTTTGAGTTTGATCTGGGAGTTTGTTGTGTCTATAATAGCCTCGTTGACACTATAATGTACCTGATTCGTCATTATTAAAAGCAAGAGACTGATGAGGTAAGAGAACGAATCACCGTGCCCTATGATAATTATTTGAAATCTATTTTTTAGTTTCACAACACGTGATGTAAGTTATTTTTATCTCGTTCTGGTAAGCCATGCACCCTCGTTAGTTAGCCATTGTTTATATCCCCTGGATCCTCATAGCATCGTTATAAACCACTTCTAAGCACAAGAGCGTCACTTTACGCCAATCAGAAGAAGAAAAAGAAGAACTGGTCGAGGAGACTTGGGACGAGTAAGATTATGAGGCGCGTGGGGCATTTTGGGAAGGGAAGAAAATAAATTAGGACTGGGAGATCTCGTTTTCAAAATGGTGGCAGTCAGTTTCATTTCATTTTCGCGAGAAGTTAACAAGGCCATAAATAAACGGAAAATCGCCTGCCATCACAACGATTGCACGGTAGGATTTTTTTTCAAAGAAAATCAGAATTTTCAAGCACTACAAGACGAACCTAGTGGAAACGTTCTTCTCGATTCGTTTTATGAACAAAGCTTTTGTTACAAAGACCGATGAAGCTGCAAAAGCCACAGGCATGGCATATTGCCTTCTACACTACCAACTGGTCCAAAGGTCTTCTTGCTTGATAAATTGGAACGCTTTCTAGTTGGATCTGGTTGTGTTTTGAATCCAGAGTCAATTGGTGTTTTGCCGTATGCATGATTGATAATCTGCAGTGGAGCTCTCGCAAGCTCTGTTTGTACTTGAGTCGTTTCTCGTGACACTGAGTTCAAAATTATGCATTGCAGTCTCAGAGACATTATCATGATTCTTTTGTTACCGTTTAACCAGTATGCACACTTCTTGAACTGACTGAGGTCAAAAACTATTACATCATACAGCTGTTCACTTCACTGATTATATAGTAAACATATAACGGTCAATACGTTTTCTTTTCCTGGAAATTTTCCGCGAACTTTCAATCGAAAATTCTCGCAAAGAAGGCATTTGCACGCTGTAACGTCACTTTACACGGTTGTAGTGTACGAGATCTGCCAGTCGTTATTTTTGCTTTTTCTCTTCCCAAAATGCCTCATAAGCTTACTCCTCGAGCTCCCAAGTCCCCTCAGCCAGCTTTCTTTCGTTCTTTGCTCATATCATTTAATAACGATTGGGTACGAGTCAGATAATGTACCATACATGAAGTACCTAACCATATTCGAAATTACTGCTGAATGAAATGACTACAGACGTATTTGCTTTTCTGAAGTTAAATATTCACCAACACCAGCGAGAAGATGTAAAACTCGAAACTTCAACAATACGCAGAGATGTGAATAGCCCACCTCGCCACCACACAGCGGTCAAATATATTCGCATGCGCATTACTGTTATTCTTGGTGGCCGGCCGCGCCAATTTCCCGCGCAAAATTACCATAAAACATTGTAACAACCCAGTGTCACTCCACTTGTGATCTTCAACCTTCAACCTCAAAAATCAAGAAAAATACGTTGAAGTCAAGCTTTTTAATTTCACAGCTTTAAGTTTAGTCCATTTTCCGTTAAATACTAGTTAATCGATTTTTTTTCAGAGTTTAACAAAAGTGTTCTGAAGGTTGCTGGTTAGAAAAGGGATGTGTTGAACAGAATACCGATACACTCAACATAAAAATATTATCATTAGGTACAGATGATTGAATTACCTTGGTTTATGGTTTCCATTCCAGAAAATAATGAAGGTTAACACCAATATACAACCACCACGTGCGCAATAGCCCACTTCCGCAATATGCTTTACTTGTCACGCACAATGGTTTCAATACGAGGCCCCGTGCTAAATTAATTTTATTCTTTTCACAGAGAAAATAATAAATTTAATTTAGCACGGAGCGTCGTATTGAAACCTTTGTGCGTGACAAGTAAAGCATATCGCGGAAGTGGGCTATTTTTGAAGGCATGAAAGAGAAATATAACATACTATGTGAAAACGTGGTTCGCCGGCGAGGACTCGAATCTCGGTCTCCCGCTTTCAAGGCGGGACGTGATAACCACTACACCATACAATTCTCAATTTTTCACCCATTTTGGAAATATTAGTTGACGCATGCGCAGATATTTGACCGCTATGTGCCTCGCCGCTGTTATTTATGAATATTTAACACCAAGATGAGGCTAACTCTGAGCAAATGCGTCTGTACTCTGTAGTCATCGCGTACAACGGTTATTTTCGAAGAAGAAACTCGTAGGGACCTTAAAGACCCCGTGTCCGAGCCCATGGTGCTTTGCGCGCGGAAATTTTCGTAGGCTACGAAAATCAGAAAGATCGGTGTTGTTGTTGTGTGACTCTCGAATCTTTCGAAATATATCTCTAGTTTGGGCCATCGTGTAATTATTTATAGATATATATGCTTAACTGACTTTCTTTTATCTTAACTTTTGTATACATACCTTTTTAAAATGAAACTTTAGTCGAATATTTCTTCGAATCCTGGTCTAGAGTGGCGAGTAGAGGAATGCCGAAGAAAGAACAGACAGCGAGGCGGAGCGACTCGACAAATAATCCTTCAGCAGTCCACATTTTGCTTTCTCTAGGTCTACAAGAGAACACTTGTGGTTCAAAAGGACTACTACGTGAGTTTCTCGGAGATTTGCTGCACTAAGGGACCGGCGGGCTTCGTTGGAAGTACAAAGCAACCACTTTTGGCATCAAGATCATTCGCAATTATAATTTCTCACGACTCAGCTTCACTGAGGTGTTACGACTTATCTGCCGATCTGTCTTCTGATCTGAATTTTTATTAGCAGAGAAAGAATGGCCTTAACCTTTTTTTTTCATCCTCCAGTACGTCCAGAAAGTCTTGCTACCAAAACTACGACCGTGGGATCAAACTCCAATCTACCGAGTTTGACTCGAGTACGACATTTCATTTTGCACTCAAAATATATCATTCGCAAGGAAAGTAGAGATCTTCAAATACAGCTAAACAAAGCTACCAAGAAAAGTCGCACTAATTCGAATTTAAAGGCAGTACCACTGGCTTCCTGCCGAGACTGTACTGTTCAAATCATATTCGTAGCATCCGGGGAAAATTCATGGGCTTTTTAATCCGGTAGAAATTATGAAATTCGTTACCCAAAGTGTATGTGTACTTCTTTTATGAAACTTATAAACAATCGAGAGCATTTTAGTTCGACTAAAAGCTAGCCTTGAATTTATGCAGCCGTTGATAAACAAACTAATCATAACATTGGCACAAAGCACTATGGGCACGGACACAGGGTCTTTAAAGGGGAACTGAACCCTAAAATATACCCAACGTCTTTACAAAGATGTATTCTAAAGAAATAAGTTCTGCTATTTTATTTTTCTGTGTTGCGCGTCTATGAGGAGAAAATTAGTCTCCAAGTTCGATTTTCCGCTGAAAATTCTATATTAATTGTGTGGCGGCTCACTATTCAGTGCAAGTTTCCCCATATCGGACGTCACACACACCAAGGAAAAACGATCACACCTCCAGCACAAAGAAAAGACAATGATCCGCAATAGTCCACTTCCGCGATATGCTTTACTTGTCACGCACAAAGGTTTCAATACGAGTTTCCGTGCTAAATTAAATTTATTCTTTTCTCTATGAAAAGAATAAATTTAATTTAGCACAGAGCCTCGTATTGAAACCTTTGTGCGTGACAAGTAAAGCATATCGCGGAAGTCGTTAGTCCTGCTATTCAATGTCGGGGACAGCATGGCAAAACTAATTTATTCCCCGTATCCTACGTCACAAATAGTAATTACAAGACTTGAGCCGTCTGTACATAGCGGAAGCTGTGAGGAAGGTTTTCGGATTTTCTCTTCCTAGACGCGCAACACAGAACAATAAAATAGCACAACCTATTTATTTCGAATATATGTTTGTATAGACATTGGGTTGATTTTAGGGTTCAGTTCCCCTTTAAGCAACCACGACGACGACGGCATAAAACAATAGTCTTAATTACAAAACACAATACATAACTGCACGCAGTCTCCTACATTTTGACTGTTCTCTTAAAAAACAGAACGTGAAAACTAAAATTTTACGTTCAAAGGAGAACGCGAACGTAAGAAAGTAAATCACACCGTTTATCGTTCGGCGTGAAAGGAACTCTGGCCTGATCACATTTTTGAAAATATCGTTATAAAAGGCACCTAAAGAGAACTAAAAGAAATAGTAAACTCCAAATTTTGGGAGAAAACACTTTTCTACGTCAGTCCGTCGTCGTCCTAGTTACCGTACGGTTACGGTAAGGCTACGGACATGCCGTAGTTTGTTCCAGGTTGGCGCTCTTGTACTAAGGAGTGGTTTATAACAATGCTACGAGGACCCAAGGGATATACACAATGGGTAACTAACGAGGGTAGCCTACCAGAACGAGATAAAAATAACTTACATCACGTGTTGTGAAACTAAAAATAGATTTTAAATAATTATCATGGGGCACGGTGATTCGTTCTCTTACCTCATCCTCTCTTGACGAAAAATACTCCTTGGGCACTAATTTCTACATAGCGATGTTAATTGTATGTACAGAAAGGAAGCTAGATTACATTATAAGGCTCCAACTTAAAACTTGAAAACGTTGGCCCAACATTTTCAAGTACGTTTTTCATGATCGTAATCCGTTTCCACACTTGCTATTCTTAATTGGATCAACTCTTCTGTAGTTTAACTTCACTTATAAATAAGTTTTTTTAAATAAAACTGTACCGTTAATGTAATGTTTCTCTCAGTTTGAACGTGATTTTGAGCTTTTCAAAGAGATGCTAAAAATAGCTGACATAATCACTTTAAATATGGCGTTAATATGCCTTTACCTGTAATTTCGCAAAATTCAGTAACAGCAAATATAGAGGCTATGACGCGGCTCTGTATTTAATGAGTCAATTCTATTTTTGAGGCATACATATTTGCCCTTGTTTTTGTCTGATATTTGCACTCAAAAATGCCAAGTGGCATAATAAAGTTAATTATTGGATTTGTTGTTTTTCGTGTGTATACATTTTAGGGACATTTTAGCTGCAAAAGACAATGCGGAAATATAGAAACCGCAACTTTTTACAAGCTTTTTGCTCTGACTGATTAGAAACGCCTGTGCAAACACTTGGCACCACGGGGTAAACGCTGATGTCATCTTTTCAAGAACTTGGTTTTAAGCAAGGCAAGAGCATACAATAGATAAGTAACTGAAAAAATAGTTATTTTAATTTAATTCTTTTTTTTTGGCGGGAATGGGTCTTTTGCATGATACAATCACCTTGTTGTACTGGGTGAAAAAAAACAATTTCCGACTTCATTTATTTAAAGTCACTTGTACGAGATCAGTGGTGTTATTAGCAAAACATGTTTATAAATGCTATTTTGCACCTCCAATCGATTGTCGATCTTTCTAAAACTGTTTTTGACTGATTGTTTGCAATCCAGTAAAGTCTTTCCCATGGGATCACGTTCATTCGTTATTGAAGTGATGTATCAGCACGTTCACGACTGTTTCCTGCAAAAGGCCTATTCCAGTTCTACTGAAGTGTCCAATAACGTTGGATTTTCTTTAAAGGAACAATGTCATGCTCAATGCACATGCGTGAATGTTTCATTTTTGTTCGGGTTGTCAAGAAATAGCGAGAGATTCAATACTCGAAATAAATTGTCTTCCATCATCTTCTAAGTTTCGTTTGACCTGAAATCTATTCAGAATAGTAACAAAGTTTTTATTGTACGGTCCAGAACCATTGAACGCTCTGATTGGCTGGTGATACGGTCCGGTTTTTTTCTCATCCGGACCGGCTCATCCCAAAGTTTTGCAAAATCAGAGACGGGATTCTTACGTAAACATACCCTAGCATTGAACATCTTATATTTCTGTCACATATTTGGAAAAATAGAAGACTGCATTTGATAAATGCAGCAGGCAACAGAATTAACGAAATAAAATATTTTTTTAAATCACTAAGGAAAAAATAAAACGTAATTTACCGGTCCATGTGGAGAAAAACTTTGCCCTCCGCCTCGAGTCGTTTTCAAGATCTCTAGCAAATTAAAGTTTTACTTTCATACGGACCGACCAAGGCCGGTAAATAACATGTATAGTCCTTTAGACTTATATATACAGCATGTGCCAATTTCCGAATGGTTTTGCCAATACAAATACGATTAATATGTTCGACTCAATTTATCGTCTTGGTTCAATGGGGAAATGTGACTGTTCCCGCAGCCTTGCGTGTTCTGTTTCCTATTGTTATTAGTTTTATTGTCATTGTAAGGTTTTTCTATACTTAGTCTTTCACCAACTGTTTTTTACTATGTTTTAAGTCCTGGGCCCGCTGTAATTGGCTCACTGCTGTTGTGGTCCCCTGCCGTATTTTCTTGAGTTTGTTTTTACTAGCATAATTATGATATATTATGGTTTTTTCTATTCTTTCCTTGTACGTTCTTTTTGACTTTGAAAATGGCGAAACTAATAAAATGAAATAATTCTAAATCCTGAATTTCTCAAGTGAAGCAAATTCTGAAAGCAAATCCTTAAGGGGCTGTGTCACATAGTGAGAGACCTTTATATTCGCAGTCCGGACCGAACTCAGTTATTTTCAGTGATTTTCATATGAACTGACGAACCTCGCGTACACATGTGGGATGTTTAACATCAAAGCAAATATGCAAAAATGACTAACAAACTGTCATAACGGTCTTGAAGGAAAATAGTGCATATCATTTCAATCAAGCATTGAAGGAGGAGACTTAAAATTGTTTGTAGCCAATTAACAGCCACCAATCGAATATTGACTCCATACATGCGCAACACCATGACATAACCCTTTTAACTGTTTGTAGCCAATTAACAGCCACCAATCGAACATTGACTCCATACATGCGCAACACCATGACACAGCCCCTTTTAACTGTTTGTAGCCAATTAACAGCCACCAATCGAACATTGACTCCATACATGTACAACACCATGACATAGCCTCTTTAACTGTTTGTAGCCAATTAACAGCCACCGATCGAATATTGACTCCATACATGCGCAACACCATGACATAGCCCCTTTAACTGTTTGTAGCCAATTAACAGCCACCAATCGAACATTGACTCCATACATGCACAACACCATGACATAGCCCCTTTAACTGTTTGTAGCCAATTAACAGTCACCAATCGAACATTGACTCCATACATGTACAACACCATGACATAGCCCTTTAATTTCGCGAGATCTACGGCGGCCGGCGTAGGAAGAATGAATGAAGGGAGTGATCGTTGAGTTTTGACCGGACGTAGCGTGACGTGACATAACGTGACTCGCGATTTTCATTGGTTTTCGAATTATTAAAAATCACGTATCGCGCGTGCGCATTGCCGTGGCACTGCCCTTTAAAATTATGCATAAGATGGCGTCTTGTAATTTTACCCACAATCCTTTTCGCGCGAAAAACCTTAAATCCGTTATAAAATAGCGGTAGAGTGGTTTAAAATTTCAAAAACAAGCCAGTGCAAGTGTTGTTGCCAATACATTGTCACTGAAGAGAACAGAGCATTTCTACGTGTTTTCTTGACTGTGTTTATAGATTGGCAAGAGATTGTAGTCAAACGTACAGCCGCCATCTTTTTCTGTACGTTGAATTGCTCTGAAAAGGAACCAGCGGCAGAACATCTTAGGTAAATGCGACTCGCTGGCCATGAACGGTATAGCGGCTACCAGAGTCACCTTTACTACAACCTCACGAGTTTTGCAAAGTTACAATAAAAGGTAACTGTTCTTGAAGAGCAATTAACTGCAATTACATGCGCGATCACACAGTGAATCATTCCTCGCATTTTATAACTTTTAAGTGGAAGATAAAATATGAGCGGACGATCTTTATGGTCATTTACAATGGCGAGCCGCTTTGGCGAGCCATTGTAAATGATCATAAAGATCGGACGCGAATATTTTATCGTGCTGGTGAAATGAAACAATAATTGGAATGCACATTATTGTTATGTGATTCTGTGTTATTACTCGGGCTGCCTGTGGCAGCACCGAGTCTTAAAATGCAAGCGGTTATTTTGTTTGTTTTTTGTTTTTGTTTTTTTGTTTCGTGCAGCTAAATTTCTGCGCATGCGTTCAATTTCAAGTTCACCACCAATCAGATTGCACTGTGCTGGTCACGCAACAATCGCCAGGTTAATTTATTTACATAATTTAATACAGTAAAATCAAGATGGTGGGCCCGCGAGGAAATTTCTCTCAAATTTGGAGTCCCATCTCTCAAATGTAAGCAGTTTAATGTTTTATTTAACTTCACTCGTGCGAAAGCCTTCCAACAGGCTCAGGATATTTCAACTGGCGCTCTTGTCGGAGCCGAAGGAGCGCGTTTTTTACCCAGATGGCCAGTGATTTTATATACAACGCGGCGACCTGAAGGGGCTGCATGATCCAATTCAAACCCAAAGCCAGAATTCCGGCTAATCCACACATATCGAATTGGAATTTAGCGTGTTGCTTTGCTGCTGAAACCAAAGGCTTCTTCGATAGAAATGGCAAGATGTTGTGTTTTTCTAGGAGGACAAAATATTTCTCGTTTAAGCTTCTCTTTCGCCACGGCTTTGTTATTTGAATCTCTGTGTATTGGTAAACTCAAATATACTGCACAAATTATACCATACAACTGAATAAGAAGTCTTTAACAAAGCCAAACTCAACTTCAACTCAAGAGCAAAGCTGAGAGGGAAAGTGAAACTGAACAGTGTCTTGTCAGGTCATGAATTAAGGTACGGTGAGGTTGAAATCATTGCGTGTTTATATCTGCATTTCTTTGTCGATTTGTTGACCTCGTGGCGTTGATAGATTTTGCCATCGGACGGTATTCTTGTTTGAGGTACGTTTCGTAGGTTTTATGCCACATAAAAGTTTTATGCCACTTGCAGCGCGCCAAATTTACCGGTTGATTTCTCAACCGGAGGCATGGCTAATGACGTACTAAGATTTGCCCAATCAAAAAGCGTCAATTTGAGTGTACTCATAAAAGAGTTTGTCAAAGGCGCGAAATATAAGCTCCGCCCCAGAAACGTGTTTTCGCGCCAAAACATAATCCCCCAATTCATTTCCTGCAAGTGAAACAAGTCGTACTCACCCGTCTCGCTTAGATTCTCGCGCTCGCTTTTTGACCCAGTATATTTTGTAATCGCTTACCCAGTGACTAAGCGAGTTCGACTTGGAGCAAGTCTATGCAGGGCTTTGTACATTAGGATAGCCTTTTGCCGGGTGGCTCTCTGACTATCGAGCCTTTTCCACATGGTCAGAAATTCATGCCATTGTGGGCGGGGTATAAAATTATGCAAATCTGCCTGCCCATCATAAATTACTTGTTCTCAGGCTCGCTCAGCCTTTATTCCAGGCCAAACACTGCTCGAAGCGAATTGCAAAAGCGGTCGAATTCGAAAGGCTTCTAGTGTTTATGAACTACGTGGTTGGAAAGTTCTAGCTATGTCGGATTATTATTAGTAGAGCGGCTAATAGCCAAGCGGGAGGTAAACAGTGTAACCGAGTACGTTTACAGGGAATACAGTCACGATTTAGTTTTGCATATTATATTTCAATGCCGCGTTATTTTTTTAGCCCTATCAGACAAGCTCTTATATATGAAAGTTATAATAGAGCCAATGAAAGAACAGTTAAGAATATACCAGTTCCCAGGCTTGTACAGGCAAACCGAGAGATAAATGGCGGACAAAGCGTTTCGAAGAGAGAGGCAAGAGATGTGCAAAGGACTTACGTGTTTACGGCATTCTTCCCTGCTGTGGCCGTCGAAAAACCTTAAAATTACTCATATTTGTTCGCAATTCGCAGCTCGAGGATAATGTGAAGTTATATTTGGATCTATCTGGGCAATATAACGTCTTTTAAACTACTCGGCTGAATCGGGACAAAACAATAACCACCCGAGTTTTATATTGTAAAGTTGATCAGAGCAACCATCATAACGGCTGAAAGGAAGGAGATTGCTGTCAACATGGAGGTCATAACATGGAGGTCAGTTAACTCATTTCAGATTCTTTTCGAAGCCATAATTATTCGTTATAACTTGAAAGAATACAATTTTACGGAAGGCAATATGATTTAGAAATTGCTAAGATCGGGACACATGAGCTTCGCTATAATACCATCCCCCAAAAAACGTCCATACAAACTACTGTAAAATTCTGAGCAACTCCTGATCTGCTTATTGATGAAATTTAATGCCTAGTGCGCACGCGTGGCATGAATTTCTGACAATGGCAACTGAGGGTGCCCATGAGATCATCGATATGATGCCCAAGAGATCACCGATATGAGTAATTGTAATTGTAATTAATGTTCTAAGTAGATATGTGACATATTGTTTTATTTATCTTCTATGATAGTCAGCCCATATCTCACCAAACTCACTACAAATAAAATAAACCCTGTCGTTCTTGGCAACGACAAAGTGACTCTGATATGTACAACAAAGGCCAGCCCTGCAGCATCGCGATTTGAATTTTGGCACAACGGTAGAAGAGTGGCTGTTACTACATCTGGCATGCACGTGATCTACAAAACAAAGGCATCAGACGCAGGGTTCTATACATGCGTGCCGTGTAACAATATTGGAAAAGGAGAGAACAGTAGTGCTACCCTGAGAGTTATAGGTAGGTAGATGTTGAACATTTCAAGCTTAATAGTTTCAGAATATTTACTGAACTTCGAAGTAGCTTGATAAATATCGGCGTATTTCCTCGATTTATATCTTCCCACTTTAAACCGAAATTTGACTGAAATAAGCCCCTTCTCCATTCCCCTTCTTCCGTCGTAAAGAAAAAGCCCTTCTCCATTCCCCTTCTTCCGTCGTAAAGAAACATCAAAGCAGAGTATATGAAGAATGTGGCGTAATTCACTCTTTTCACCTGGTGGCCATCTTGGATTCAAAGCGAGGCAATCCTTTGTTTTTGCCAGGTGAGCCTCATTCTGACTATCCCTCACTACGAGGCTGACCTGGCAAAAACAAAGGATTGCCTCGCTTTGAATCCAAGATGGCCACCAGGTGAAAAGAGTGAATACCAAGTAATTCTCTGAAATTACGAGGAAAATACGGTATTCTGCAAGCCACAATTCAAACAAAGAACAACAGCATCTGAAATGCGACTATAGCGCAAGAGTATTCAAGTAATAATAATAGTTATTATTATTCAGTTCCTAAGTATCCCCAATTTGGATTGGTTGATTCACCTGCAGATAATTGGGCGTTTGCTGCAGATATTGTTGTGAGCATGCGCAGTGCTGTTCAACAACAAATCCAACAAATGACTGCTCGGTTTCCAGAGCGTTTAGAGGAGGAAAATGCGAGCATATTGGATGCCCAATTACTCACTGAATAATAAAATAGTTATTGGAACTGCGGCTATCGCAAAATATGATGAATTGCCTGTGTCTCGCTACCAGTTATTTGTCGATGCCGAACAATTCATCATACTGTGCTCAGAATCGTCCAATAATTGCTTATAATTTGTGTATTCGCACCTCTCGCAGTAAAATTACTGAATTATAGGTGGTTGTACAGATAATTATAAATGCAATGATTACATAGTCCATCAATATATAGCCTGTTCACAGGCCCTGGACACTAAAAATACTAAACCCTCTTCTTTTCGTCCGCCATTTTGTTTTCGCCATGTTTTATTTTCGTCATTTCCCCCAGTATCTAGAGCCAGTGAACAGGCTAATCAATATATATCTATAGCATAATAATAGGAATAATGCAAATTAATGGATACAAATATTTAACTGTCGCGAAGTTCCGAAAACGATCTGAGTTAGTGACCATGGGGTATTGCCGCCTACCTGATCTAAGCGAGTAATTGGAAGTTGAAATAACCACTCAGTTATGTATAAGAAGGTATATAGGGTCGCCCGGCTTGATTTTACTAATAAACGTCAGGCCCGTAGCAACCGAGGCAGTTACCTCGGTAAAAAAAGGTGTTTCCATAGAAAACAATTATGTTATTAAATTCTATAACTTAATATTGAGTGATTATTTCTTGACGTTTTAATTATAGTGCCTCTGTAAAAACGTTGGTCTGGCTACGGGTTTGAACTTCTTGCACGCTGCCACTTTTTGAATATACTTCATGAACGTCCATGAACACGAATATTAATAAGATATGCAATTCTTCATTTTTCCATTTACACAACATTAGACGCATAAGGAAGTATTTGTCCACTGAATCTACCAAGCTTTTAGTACATGCCTTTGTCACAAGCCGTATCGATTACTGTAATAGCCTTTTATACGGATTACCGCAGACACAACTAATTAAGTTACAGAGAGTACAAAATACTGCTGCCCGTCTTATTTGTAAGATACCAAGATTCGACCATATAACACCTGTGTTATATCAGCTGCATTGGCTTCCAGTTAAGTTTAGAATTATCTTTAAATTATTACTTATTACTTTTAAGGCATTGCATGGTCTGTCGCCTATATATATTAATGATCTAATTAAGATTAAGAGTAAGTCTAGATATTGTCTTCGTTCTAATACCGAATTGTTACTAGAACCACCTTATGTGATAACTAAGCCTACACTTGGCGATAGAGCCTTTGTATCTGCTGCTCCTAAACTGTGGAACGATCTACCGAACTCTATACGAAATGAACAGTCTCTCGATTCTTTTAAACGTTCAATTAAGACTTATCTTTTTAGGGAAGCATTTAACTGTAATTTATTTTAACATAATTTTTTAAATATTAGAATGTATAGTTTTTACTCATTTTTAGTATTTTATTAGTTCTTAAAGGGATACCCGAGTGAAAAACACATTGGGGCTCAAAAGAATCTTCAACATGTTCTTTGTTCAGAAAATGTATTAAAATTTGATCAAAGGTTTTTAGTATTAAGAACGAGCACCTCAAAGTTGGCCCCACGAAGACATGGGCGCCGCCATCTTTGTTTGCATTTACGGAAGTGACGTCACTTCGTCCCACCAGCGTTCTCACTCTCACTTATTAGGTGTTTTTAGGATGATAAACGCCTTAACTGTACCTCACATACATTGTAGTTCTTATACTTATTCAGAAGTCACTCGAGTCTTTTAAGCCATGTTGTTTTGCTGTTATTAAATGGCAGTTACGAGACCTTGTTGTTCGTCTGATAATTTCTCGCCTTCCCAATGCTTTTCTTCCTCCTCCCAGTCTTCTGAACTTTTCTCATAATGTCGTCTTCATCATAATTCCGGTTTCTGTAAGAATTCCTCTGCAATCTCGATGAAAATATATCCACTTTAATTCCGAGCGTGTGAAAATCATACAAAGACAAGTAGCCGCGATACGCTGGTGGGACGAAGTGACGTCACTTCCGTAAATGCAAACAAAGATGGCGGCGCCCATGTCTTCGCGGGGCCAACTTTGAGGTGCTCGTTCTTAATACTAAAAACGTTTGATCAAATTTTAATACATTTTCTGAACAAAGAACATGTTGAAGATTCTTTTGAGCCCCAATGTGTTTTTCACTCGAGTATCCCTTTAAACATTTAGTATTAATCTATTAGTATAGTTTTAGCTTCCGTAAAATTAGTATTAACATTAGTATGGATTTTTAACATTATATTATTTAGGCTAAGCTATACATAAGTTATTTACATATCATGTAATACGCAAGTGATCATATACACATGAAACTTGCGCAATATAAGTCCATTAATTATTATTTATTATTATTATTAATACTCTTGCGCTATAGTCGCATTTCAGATGCGCACCTGAATCGAGTACTTTTTGTTCAAGTGTTTCACCGTGGTCGAGATTTATTTGCTTTCTCGTGTTTTGATAGGGGCACAGGCCAGGTTTTTGATAAAACGTTGCAATATATTTGTCCTGGTTTCTTGAAGACAGTTGAAATTGTTTTAACATTAATCACGTTTTGGTTTTTAGTTTGGACTACAAATGTGTCGATGGTAATGTGTTACTAATAATCTTGCGGCTATAAGTGTTGGAAATCAATTCGCAGCGCCTTTCAAAATAAGAATTTGCAATATTACCACACATGATCTATTCCACAGGAGCAACAACCATCAAATCACCGCCGCGCGATCAAACTCTCAATGAAGGACAAACAGCTATATTCCACTGCAGTGCTTCCTCGTCGCCATTCCATGTGTGCACTGGAGACGAGGATTTCATGGTTCAAGGATGGTTCTGAAAGTAGTTCCTTCCCCGCCTCTATGATTTTGACGATCGAAGACGTTAAAAGATCTGATGCTGGGATGTACGAGTGTGTTGCAAGTAATGGTATTGGGATTCCTGACAGGGCTCAAGCCACGCTCATTGTCCATTGTAAGTTAATTTTCGGTTTTTCTCCGGGTTCTCGGTTTTCTTCCCTCCACAAAAACCAACAAGCTAAATTCCAATTCGATCTGTGGTTCAGCCGGGTCATGACAGCACTTTGATCAGCCCCTATGGTTGTTTTGAACAGGTCTCGTTAGAAATTCAGAGTGATCATGTCAGTTACATTGTCTCTTGTCGTGACTCAATAGACAATAGACGTTCAATCTTAACAATATATCCCTACAGCTATAGACTCCAAAATGTAAATGCAGAAAATAAGTGTAACAAACTTATTGGAATGAAGTGTTGTATTATTAGTGGAGAAACGGAGAAGAATGTAAGTGTAAATGTTGTCTATTAGCTGCCAAGTCGGGGGTGGAAGCGGAATCATTTAACTTCAGTGATTCATGATTCCTTTACCTTTTTTCTACACTTATTCATGATTCCTGGTCACATTTTCTTCATGATTCATGATTCATTTAATATAATTTCTCGAAATTTCCAAATTCTCTGAAGGGCTTTAATGCATCATACATGATTCTCTACTTTCAAACTACAAATATTCCTGATTCCTAACTTTCAAACACAAGTGATTCCTGATTACGCTTCCACCCCCGGCCCGATGCCACGACACACAAGATGCTTGGTTTACTACATCGTACTTGTAACTAAAGGATATTGACTATCATAATGTTAACCGGTTTACTCTACATCAGTTTTTACATCACATGGGTAAAATCTTCACTAGAGTATGCTAGTCAGGTCTGGAGTCCATATACTGGCCAAACGTAATATCAGTAAGCTTGAACAAATTAAGCGTCCGGCCTCCAGGCTAAGTTAGGTTAATTAAACTTAAGCTGTTGCCACGTAGAGAAATTGCAGACCTTATCTTCTTGTTTAAAGTTCTCCATGGCATTTTAAATATTCCTACTAATCTGCGTAGCGTAACATTGGAAATAACTTAATGAATACCATAATATAATATACCTTACGGTTATTAGTTCCATATACGCATGCGCGTACGGACGTCTACAAATACACCTACTTTATCATTTAGCGTGTCACTGATACAATATATAATTTTCTCCAGATAAACCATTCAACACTACCATTGTGTCGTCCTCCAAACACATTCGCTTGAACCGTTCAGTCACTCTCAACTGTACCGCAGAAGCTTTACCACCAGCGGCTTACAGGTTCTATAAGGACGGCAGACTACTTGCCAACAGCACCAGTGGAGTCTATACTATATCTACGTCAACTGGAACCGAAAACGGAACCTACTCTTGTGTCTCGTATAACGTGGTTGGCGAAGGGCCAAGTGCCTCGCTTAATCTGACTTATTTCGGTAGGTAAAACAATCCGATAAGAAACAATACTTATGGAAAATAGTACAACGACTTCGAGACAACAAAAGTGATATTCGTATCGTATTAGTTTACTAGAAAGTTGTTTTGATTCTTTTGGTCTCGGTTCTTTGTTATCCAATTTAATATTTTATTCAAGAAAAAACGTGTAGGTATATGAATACAGAGATGGTATGAATGTATATATGTATACATCTGGGTATTTACGTATGTATACCATATTTATGTAGAAAGGTACATGTATATGGAATACAGGCAAGGTTGCCCTTTCCCTTCTATCTTTCTCCCACTACCCCCCCCCCCCCCCAACCCTTTCCTTAGATAACATTTTTAGTAATCAAACCATTTTATACAGGTAGATGCGGTGAGAAGCGAGGAGGCCCAATGCATAGCTTGCCTGCTATCGTAAGGGGGGACAAATGCACGCCACGGGGAGTGGCCCTGGCAGGTACAAATGGGAACCGGTTCATATAGACATTGGTGTGGAGGTTCTGTCTTGAGCCAGTGGTGGGTTTTAACAGCGGCTCACTGTGTGTCAGGAAATACTCCTTCAGGCATCAGAATTACAATGGGTAAGGACAGAGAGCTTGTTTAATTGGCATTGGCCGTTTTTATACTAGAGACGTCTAAGTCGTCTGGAGACCGCTTAGACGTCTAAGACGTCTAGTGTAAAAACGGGAAATAAGACAGACGGAGTTAAATTTATCTTCGTCTGCTAAGTGCGTCCGAACGATGCACTATATTCTCTGTAGTATAAAAACGGCCAATGAGTTTGATTTGGTTGCAGAACTTCAAAACTATCACATGTGAGTTTGCAAAATTCTGATTTTCTTTTCATGTAGATGTTCATAAAATGGTAAGGAGAAAGCTAAGAACCTTATCTGAATTATCTAGGACCAAGCAGGGTGAATGATAATAATTGGCTTTATAAGGCTTATTATTTCGTGACTTCTTCGCCGACAAAATGGAGGACTCTTACATCGAAAGAATGTTGCTTTTCCCTTTCTATACTACTCTAGTCTCGAGATCGATTCCTCACGCTATTCGTCTATCAGGAGGATTGTTTAAAAACTAGACTTTTTAGCCGTTTATGTGTTTTACAAAATAACAATAATAATAACTGAGTTAAAGAAAAGTGGTTTTGTTCCTTGAACCGCGAATAAAAATATATCGGCCGGAATGGTTTGAATTTGAATTTTTGAACTTTTTAAAAGTTAGATTTGAATAAACATTTCGTTTGCGTGATTTGTGCACTCAAACCGGTTCACGCGAGCTCTCAACCTAATTATGCAAATTGTTTTTCGCGCGCTTCAGTTTAGATCATGTATTCAATTTATATGTATTTGTATATTACATGTATGTATTTATATATTACATCACCTGGCTATGTCATATTAGTATAAACATACTAGTATTCTATTGCAAACCCAGCGATCTGATTGGCTCTCTACTCACTATCTATCCTGTGATAGACAGTGAGTATAGCGATTGTCCAAGGACAATCTTTGTTATTTCTGCAGTTTTCTGCATCAAAATAATCTTTGATAGCAGAAAAGTTCTTTGTTTGTGCATATAGAATACTAGTATGTTTATACTAAAACAATAGACTACTCGCTCTCAGTTTCTATGGCCGTTATAGTTGACTCGGTCTCGCCAACTATCAGAGAGAAATGGTAAACGCCACAGCTGTGCGGCCATTGAGTTATGGACGCCATTGGGAGGTTGGCTTAGCACTCAAGCAGCTAGTGTTTCAGCTTTGCCTAGAGCGACTCTTACGCTTCTTTCGTGCTAAACGACCTCCTGCGTGCGTCCATGGACACACGCTGCACATTTACCGTTTCTTTAGTATTTATTAAGGCGGCTAGTATAACACAATTCTTTTATTAGTTGAACTACGGCAATGAATAGATTTAAGGTGCTGTAAGTAAGACGGTAACTAAATGCTTCTTAACTCGGCTTCTTAGGTGAGTACCGATTGAACACGAATGATAACACCGAGGAAACAATTCCCATCGAGAGGATAATAAGCCATCCCTCTTACAGTAAAGCAACAATCGATTACGATATTGCCTTGCTCAAGCTCTCTCGACCGCTGGTCTTCAACGATTATGTCAGTCCCATATGTCTCCCAGAATTCGACTTTCCAGATGGCACCGTGTGCTACACGACTGGCTGGGGTCGCCTGACTGGCGGTGGTGTTATACCAAACATCCTCCAAGAGGTTGCCGTGCCATTAATGAGTCGATCAACGTGCTCACGATATTTTACGGGAATTGTACGAGTTACAACGCGCATGCGCTGTTGTGGAACATTTGGAATACGAAAGGGAGCATGCAGCGGCGACAGTGGTGGACCGCTGGTCTGTCAGACAGGAAGGCAGTGGTACCTCATGGGTGTTACGAGTTGGGGAAGAGGAGCATGTGCAAGTTATGGGTACCCCATGGTATACTCTGATGCAGTCTATTTCAAAAACTGGATTTTAACAAACACGAGAGCTTACGGGCGGCCTTTGGACTGAATATTCAGTTGAATACAATACACGACTAGCCTTGAATTACAACATTGTAGCACCAAATAGAATTAAGTTAAAGTGCCACTACGATAAAATTTCGACATATCAATGTTTTGCCTATTCATAAAGTAGAGTTGCTGTATTATTACCAGGCCAAACCATTTTCCGATACGACAACGGGAAGTCTAATGTTTTAACTCTGAGCAACGAATCTAAACGTCTGCCATCACTACAGGCTGTTCTATTTTTTCAGCGAAAGTGACGTCATACGCAAAACACAACTCCTTGGAGGCTTATTTTTACTATAAACGTCTTATCGTACACACAAGAAGAAAGTTATACTATTCTTGTGAGGTTCGCGCCAAAGTGTGCACAAAAAAGTAGCCACGCTGCTTGTCGTGTTGGCGTATGACATCACGGCTTCCCGGTAATGGCGGACAGAATTTTACTCTCCTAAAATTTAGTGATTTAACTTGCTCTTTTTGGGAATACCTGTTATTAATTAGGATATTCTAACACTCATTGATCTATTGACATTAAAAAAGTGGCAAATCGAAATGGTACATTTTCGCCGTAGTGGCACTTTAAAAGAGTAGAACTGGTAACTAATAGAGGAGTCTGGGAGTCTTGTGTCTATACAATGGGCCTTTTGTCGGAATGTAATCACGAGGTCGTACTCGATCGCAAAAAAAATATGACTTCATTTATTTAAAGCACTTGTAGGAGATCGGTAGTGTTATGTAACTTCCAATCGATTGTCGATCTTTCTAAAACAGCGTTTTGAAGTTTGTTTGCCCATCAGAAAGCATTTTCCATGGGATCAAGAACGCAATTCATTGGTTATTTGAGTGATATGTCAACACGTGACTGTTTTCTGCAAAAGGCCTATTTGTCGCTCATTTGCTAGCTCGCTCGCTCCTAAACTGATGTGTAAACGTGTTATCGGTGCATCTTTTCACAGCTCAGTTGGCTTCCTTCCTTCATATTGTTTCAACTTAGTATCTAAAGATACTATTACGACTACCTCAATGATGGACACACGCATAATAAGGTAATAGTTTGTATTAGCATGCAGTAACAGTAGTAGTAGTGGTAGTTTTTAAAATGCTTATCTAAACCACCTTCCCATCAAAATTAGCAGCGACATATTTGCCCAGCTATTCCTACACAAACTATATGTAGCCATTCAGATATATATATACTGTTGGGGTCTGTCGCTGTTCAAATAGATAGGTATATCTAGCATTTTTTTTTTTTTTTGGTGAAATCTTAATTGTTTGAAAAGCTGTATTCATGCATAACCGGTTGTATTAGGTAGTGATCAGGGTAAACCTGGGTTTTATTGCTATAAACTGAAGCCGGGCAGGGTGGGGGTAGGTGGTGGGATTTAAGAGGGTTGACAACACTTTTAAATATGCCGTTACCAGTAATCACAGAAATGTAACAGTAGTATGTTACTACCCGGAAATATGTGTAACACGGCTGCCAGTTTAATCTTTTGACCCTACATATTTGCACACAACGTAAAATTCCGAACATAAGCGTTTATCGACTATAAACGGCCGTGCTACCGTGGAAACATTTCGAATTGCGATACTGGAATATTAGGGGATCCACTTATAAATGAAGTAAAGACAATAAAGCAACTGTTGTGAAGTACCTTATCCAGAACCTTTACAGCGCTTTTTTATATTCAAGCAACCCGATGTGCGACATAAATTGGTTCTGATCGGCCGCTTTTGCGCATAAACCGGCATTCAAGTGCCGAATAAATCGACGACAACAATTAGCCAATCAGAGAGCGAGGAAATGGGCAGTTGTAAAAATAAAAATCGAGATAATTCTTGAAGGCTAAAGTTGTAACATGAAACATGAACTCTGATTGGCTAATGGCCATTGACCATGATAAATCACGCGCTCTGATTGGCTAATAGCCATTGACATTTGCATTGCCCCATTTTTTTGAACGCTCACGTCAGGTTTTGTTCATGCTCGCACCTTTTAGACTCGCAAAAATAAGAGACGTTTGTATGGATTGGAAGGACGCTTGTCGACACTGATTCCTTTGTTTGTTCACGCACATTTGTTATAGAGCGAATTTCACATGAGTGGCGAAAGCAAACGCAAATTACCCACAGCCAGCCAATCACAGGAGCGAGTAATCACAAGTAACTCATAAATGGCTTCCCTGTCAGCCAATGACAAACCAAAGCAAAAAAAAAACGATTTGCGTTTGGTTTTACTTTGGAATCTGATTGGTTGGTTTATTTTCTCAGCCAATAGGAGAGCTTAGTAAACACAAAACCAAAACATTTCCGACACTCATATGAAAACTGCGCACAAGCGCAGAAAGGAGTTATTGGGATAAGTCAAGAGAGTTTGAGGTAAGATAACAGATCCCCATGCCCCATGATAATTATTTGAAATATATTTTTAGTTTCACAACACGTAATGTCAGTTATTTTTATTTCGTTCTGGTAGGCTACCCTTGTTAGTGGCTCATTGTTTATAATATCCCCTGGGGACTCATAGCATCGTTATAAACCATTCCTTAGCACACCAGCGCAACTTTACGCCATTCATATGTCTTTCTTAAAATAACCAGGATGTGTCCTGTTAATCTAAAAATAGATTTCAACTAATTATCATTGGAACAGATCCATGTATGGGGGATTCGTTCCCTTACCTCATTCTCTCTTGGTTAAGTGAAATCATGTTACTCGCTCGCTCCCTCCATCACTCACTCAATCACTAAAGTGTTAACACGCCAAAGAGCCTGGGAAGAAGCTGGTGTGAGCAAGCGATATCCAATTTATTCAATATTAAAGTTTCTAAGGTAGATCAGTGTAAAAAAGTACTGACGACAAAATCCATTGTTCTGCGGCTGAGCCTCCCTCACATGGAATTTTAGACTACGAAACACTGGGTGAGAATTATGAATATTCTAAAATAAAAGTAGTAAAAGCCTTAGTTTCATTCCATTTTTATGAACAACTTCTCTTCCAACCAATAGGAACAGCCAAAAACAATAGCTACGAAACAGACACGATTGATTCCGAACATACGATTTGCTTTATAAATGACATTTGGAACCGCAGTGCAAATCGTAGTTTTAATATTTTGAATATTTTGAGGAAATTATATGTTTTCCTATATTTTCATGTTTCAACCAATGAGATCAATAATTTTCACAATACAAAATTAACACCTTGCTACATCTGAATGCCGTTCGGTGCCGTACTTCTTACACGAATCATTACTTAATTCACGTATCTAAAATGTTCACTGCCAGGTCCCTATCGCCGGTTTCCTATTCGTTACTGTCTGTATATACAGGATGTCCCAAAAGTTCGTTCCTCTGATTTCAACTGAAATAACTTTTGATTAACAAGCGCTATATAACTTAAAGTACTAGGAGTTAGTTCTTTCCTGCTATGTACACTATTTGTAAATGTAATTTCAGTAGTCTGCATGTCCTCCTTTGTTTGTTGTCAATTTTCTTAGCCGCCGCTGCATTGAGTGAGATAAATCTCGTAGCATTGAAAACGGGACGTTTTTCCATGCTTGCTTGAGCCGTCTTTTCAGTTATTTCACGGTCTGCGGGATAGGATCTTTATATGCGAATTCATCTATTATACCCGAAAGATACATGATCGGGTTGATGTCTGGTAAGTTAGCTGCATGGCCATTCTGCTTTCTCGATAAAATTGGGCAAGTTAATCCTTTTCGCACCATTGCGAGGCCTTAGCTGTGTGAGGTGGTGCCCCATCTTGAACGAATGTCATGTTACGGTTAGAGCTGAACAGTTTTCTTTTAACTGCTGTTTCATTTGTAGATTTACAGCGAAGAAGAGGCTTAACTTATTTCTCTAGTATGTTCGTTATATAATAATAAGCAGTTACATTCTGTCTGTCCTTGTGGCCAGAATAAAGTGAAGATCGATCAGACCGAGGCCTGTCATTCCGCCCCAGATCATCCATTTCGAGCTTTGCTTGACTTGGTAGGCAGGAGGTACTTGGTTCTCTTGCGATCTCCAGACGATGTCATTTTTGGGGTTAGGCAACTGAAACAGATACTTCGGACATTCGTCAGAAAAGAGAAAATCATCCCATTCTTCTGCAGTCAGTTTTCTGTATTTTTAGCGGCAAATTTTAGCCGAGCTACGCGTTGTTCTGAAGTGAACAGTGGCTTATTTTGGCGTTTCAGAGGTTTCCAACCTTTGCTTTTCATGAATATCCAGACAGAGTTTTTTTGAGCCTGACAAGCCTTCACTTTCTAAATGTTGTGATAGCTGCCTTGTTAATTTTCCTCGTTTGTACTTTAATTGCCTTCTCAAGGCGGACTTTCTTAGCCGCTTCGCTTAGGACCCTAGGTTTTCCACTTCGTTTCTTGTCTTCAAAATCTTCGCCTCTGGACGACCATTTTACTACCCAACGTTCGTTTTTTTTCTAGTATTTTTTGCGATTTCTTTAACAGATAGACCAGTCTGAGAAGATCTAAGTATAGATGCTTCTGCTTGTAAATAGGTTAACGTTTTCGCTTTGAGAGGATTCATCTTCAATAAACGACAAAAACGTTTGAGCAACTCGGGGCTGCGAAATGCGAAAAAAACTGGCGGGAAATGTACACGCGCTTGATTCCAAATCACATGCTTTGGCGGGAAAATGAAAAATCGCGTCATTTTTAAGCCCGTAAGTAATAAAAGCATTAAACTAGATGGTTTTAATAAATGTTTTTATAAAAAAGCTTTTCCGTGAGTCAAGATATAATAAAATACAGGTCTGTAAAGTCTCAGAGGAACGAACTTTTGGGATACCCTGTAGTTGTCTTCGGTTTATATACATATACCTAGATCGCATCCGTATACCTCATGTGGGAGATGTAACTTGTGTTTAACAGCGATACTGACGTAACAGCGCGATTACGCCACACTGAATAAACGGTGGTGCAATCAGGCTTCCCCGACTCGGGATTTGTCATCGTCAGAAAAATCGAATCAGTTGAAGTGTGACACTAATGAATTGTTGCCCTCTGTGGAGTTTCCAACTTTACAGTAATTGTATGGCGCAATCTACACTCTACTCCTGTAGAATGAGATACTCATTATATTTGTTTTGAGGCCTATAAACGGCATGTAATCGTTCAATATCAGGCCTAATTTGTGATTCTTCGCTGAAGTGAACTACAAGGATGCCATTATAAAGATTAGAGAGACGAAATACCTCAACAGACTAAATAATGATTCAGGTACTATGTGAACATTGCTACTCTTTTTTAGTCTTAAATAGGGTCAGGGTTTATAAACCTTTGCTGCACATACACATCTATCCTATATTTACCGAAGTATCCCATACCCGCCCCATCTGAAAGGTGAGGGTTTCCATTCCTGTTTAGAGATGATTTTTGTTCTTCTTATTTTTTCTTCTAATTAACAGTTTATCGAATTTTGGAAAATTGGGTTAGATATTGAGCATGTAACGAGGTTATTAGTTATCCGTTTGATGACATTAAAAAAAAATCAGCATTTTTGGCCTTATGAAATTAATGATGGCTTATTAAAAGTGAAACATCTACTTGAACCTGAAATACTTCATATGCTCTTACATTAAGTAATTTGTTATACAGCAACAACTATGAAATTCATTTTGCCTTTGCTTCGGTAAAAAAATTGTGGCACGCACGACATCACAGCATCTTCTGTCACGATATGCTGGTCACCCCGGATTAGCCAATGAGGGCGTGTGTTGTATCTGGAAATCTTATGGCTATGAATGGTAGTTCTTGCCACCAGAAATCCATAATTGCCGCCACTCATTAGTAAATACATGCCAAGTAAATTAATGTTAATTATTTAAGGTTGCCGCGCGGTTATATATTTTACAGTCGGTTTAGTGGTATTACTGTGCCCATCAGTTTTAACTCATTGATATTTTTGGACTATGCATTTCCTGATATGCATTGCTCGTAACGAGCTTCAATAAAATCTACGAAATGGAAACTTCTACAGCAAAAAGATGAGGTTTGACAATTTCCATTCCATCGATATTATTAAAACTCGTTACCAACAAAGCTCATGGGTCAGTTAATCTAGAACAGCAATTCAAAACAGAACTGTCTTCTCGTTTTGAAGATGTTCGCATTTTAAGTAAAATCAAGAGTTGATTGAAGCACTAATACCACTAAAATGTCTGTAAAACGCATCTAAAAAATGCGATATTTACAAATTAACGCTTTCATGGTTTAAGATAGCCCCCTCCGCAGACATCTCTATTATGAGAATATTTTATTTATTTACAACATTTGGGCGTAACGCCACAGGAAACAAACAATAGGACTCAAAGTCCCCTGGCGAGGCTTGTCTCCGCCAGAATATAAGATGTTACGTGTTTCCTATGCTGAAACGTAACAACATGTACGACAGTTTATCGTGGTACACAAACATACTCTCCTATAAAAAAATACCGGCTATATTTTTTTTTCGCGCGCGATAAACTACGATTTCCTGCGATCTGATTGGTTCCGGGAGCGGGCGACTTTTTCCTGTCTCTGACCACGGTTACGGTAACCAGTGCGCGAGCTATCAATTCATTGGAGTTTGTTCAATGATAAGCAATTATTGGAATCCGCGGTTATCGCAAAATATCGTAATTTGTTAGTGGCGAGCAATCAATTATTTTCCGATGCCGAAACCGAATCCAATAATTGTTTTATCATTCACGGCATTCAGAGCAACTTTAGTCGCTTTTTTTGTGTTTTCGCTGTTTTTACTTTCTATCAAACATGCCAAGTCATTTTCCGACAGCTCAGGAAAGCGAGCCATCAGATGTTGACAAATGCAATGTTACTGCGCATGAGCAGACCATTATTTGCAGCAAAACGGCGTTGCACCGTAATGCGCATGAGCAGACCATTATTTGTAGGCAGTTATTTGTAGTTCTCTCGGCCAGTCAAAACGACGGAAAAAATAATTTGAATGATAATAGACCTTGTCAGCTTGCCTGTTTGTTGTCCTATTTCAGATCACCTGACTTTTGCCTTGAGTAATGCTTTTTTGTTGTTCTGTATCCCAAGTAGAAATGTACCAATTTCTATAATTGGAAAACAAAGCAATAAATCCTCTGGAGAACTATCACGTGGTCTGAAATAGGACACCAAACAGGCAAGCTGACTAGGTCTATTCCTCTCTCAAGTCGAAAGAAAATAGAGAGGGAAATGCGTTATTTACCGGCTTATTAGGGTCGATCGGTGTAGAGAAAAACTGCTCGGCTTCCGATCACGGTCAGTACATTTCAAAACCTCGGGCACAGTTGTTCTCTATACGGTCTTCTCAGCCGCTAATTAACTGATATATAGGTTTTGTTCTTGTTTACTAGAGCGGTTTTCAATTGAAAAGTATTTGCTTTCAGCGAATTCAATTGGTTAGTTATCCACGATTGCGTTTACTTTGCCTCGTGACTGGTTGAAGTAAAAACAATAGTTCATTGATGTTTTTATTTGCTCGTGATTGGTTCATTGATGTTTTTACGCTCCTGTGATTGGCTAACTGGTTTTGGTTTTACGACACTCAATTGAACACTGCTCTACTATTTGCTTTCAGTTTAAAACGTGAAGCAGTTAGTCAATGAAGCATTTATTTGCTAAATTTTCTAACCCCAATTTACTTGTACAAATATCATTATAGTATAAAGTATTCCTAAAGCTACTCACTTTCTTCCATATGCAAGGACAAACTATGGCAAGTTTTACTGTCAAAATTTGGAATAATATTGACGAGATTACTAAAATTTTAGGTAGAGGCTGATTTCATCAATTCATATGAATAATTATATGTCTCCACTTAACCTTTTCGTTTTCCTGTATTTGTTTTTCTCTACTACTTTTTTGTTCTTATCTAGATTCGTGCCATATTTTGTCTTGTATATGTTTGTATATATGTATCAGAGCCTCTTGTACTTTCTGTTACCTTAGCCTAATTAACTTATTTATATAACTTACAGTTAATAATCCTTACCACGATTATATTTTTATTTTCAAATTAACTTTATACTTTGTTACTAGCTAGATTAGCTTTTCCAAAGTTATTCTTGGTAACCGTCACCTTGTGCTTTGTTATCACAGCAGATGTACTACCTATTTACTTTAAGGTAATAAAGATATTGTTGTTACGTAGGTGAACTATGGACTTAATATTAACTAAAGGTGTCTCGATCGAAACTCCGAAGCCACTTTGCGAATTTCAACAAAATGTCAGGTGTTTTGTCTGATTCTGCTCAATGTTTTTTTTACAAACAGTACAAACGTATTGATACAATAATATCAGAATCCTGACCCGATCACACATACTAATGACGTAACTGTGACGTAAGTCAACCCCACTTTTTGACATTTTGAGCCATTACTCGAAATCTAGTCGAACGATTGTTTTTCTAATAATATACATGAAACAAATGCTCAATTCCGATTGGTTGAGGGCAATGCAATTTCAAGGAAACACAGTGGAGAAAAAAGGAAACATTGTGCCGAAAAAAGGAAATACGATGCAAATTTCTTTGGAAAGCAATGAAACATTTCCTTTCCACTGACTTCTGAGAACACTCGAACAATTTGAATGAATTTGAAAGTGTGAACTATTATGGTTTGTTGACTGAATAAATTACTTTGTCACATGACTCGCCAACGTCACTTCCTGACAATGTTTTTCATGTATATTATTAATAAGTAATCATACGGTTTTCTCGTGCAATTTGGGATACATTTTCACTCGTGTGTTTTTCAAAAGCTCAAATTGCACTCGCCCTGCGGGCTCGTTCAATTTTGATACTCTTTGAAAAACCCACTCGTGCAAATTAATCCCAAATTGCACTCGAAACCGTATGTTTACAGTATACAAACAACTCACTGAAAACTGTTCAAACTTATCACACACATACACAGTACAATTTCTATCAAAATCTCTTGGGCGTAAGTTAGTGAAAATTTGGTCTCTGAATGTAGCCTACACATATTTTTACAGAAATTAGTACAGAAATTTGTATCCCCTGATCATTATGAACATTTGTCCACTTTTGAATGCACGTGCATATTCCGTTAGTCACTATCCAAAACCTCTGATATGCTCCTCTTTGAAAAATCATTATCTAACACTATCTCAATAGTCCAGTTTCGTATTCGAAAATTACCGCTGAATACAATGAGTACAGACGCATGTACGCAGGGTTAGCCTCATTCTGAAGTTAAACATTCATAAATACCAGCGAGAAGGTGCAAGACGCGAAACTATAACAATACGCAGAGTTGTGAATAGCCCACCTTCCCGCTGGTATTTATGAATGTTTAACTTCAGAATGAGGCTGCGTACATGCGTCTGTAGTCATCGCATTCAGCGGTAATTTTCGAATACGAAACTGGACTATTGTAGATAGATATTTCTCACCATAGGATTTGGTGTATTATTCTTATGAGAGATTGGATTAATTGCTCAAAACTTATAAACTAAAATTCTCTGGAGCGGTTTTTTAGATAACCTGATCATGAAATTTGTAGATTTTGAGTTTTTGCCAATTTTCGAATATTTTATTCTTTCAAATTCACAACTTCGTTTCTGTTTTTGCTAGCACAATTTTGTTTGGCATCAAGATTTTGTAAGCATTTGGAAATAAATTTAACTTGCTTGGATTCTAATCACTTCTATTTACAGAAACCTACGGTCCTTCCAACTTTGACAACGTTAGTAAGGGCCGAATTTTCGCCAACTTCCGCCAAAGGGATTTTGATAAAATTTGCACTGTGTATGTGTAATTATAAGATTGAACAGTTTCCAGTTGTTTGAAAAAAAATCGTTAGACTAAATTTCGAGCAATGACACAAAACTCAAAATGTGGAATTGATCGACTTACGTCACAGTTACATCATTAGTATGTGCGATCAGGTCAAGCTTTTGACGTCATCAGGTGTATCATAATATTGCATGTGTACTGTTTGTGAAAATTGGAGCAGAAACAACATGAACTACTGACATCTGTTTGGAGTAAAGAGGTAGATTTCAGACATTGAAAAACCAAAGTATAGACAAATATATTACAGTATAGGCAATGTAAGATCCAGAATTAAGACATAGTATACAATAAAAATTAAAATTGATGACATTTCGGAGTTTCGATCGAGACACCTTAAACTGTGCATATACCACACATTTACTGTATCAGGAGCCCATTACTTCCAGATTAGGTCTGTCTAACAGCAGAACAGATGATGTAGCTATTTTTAGCTTTGTGTTTCCCGCGAGAAGAAACAAAGGCCGTCACTTTTAACCAATCAGGATGCACTGAAAATTCGTAATTAACACGGTTCAAACTGCTAAAAATACTAAAGCGCAAGAGAACAAAAGACAACGTAATCGCATACCAGAACTTCGCGACTATAAATAGCCACATCGCGGTCTACTGTGCTATGGGCGCTATCCATCACATAGGTACGCTCCTGGTAATGGGCTCCTAACTGTATTTAATCTTGAACGTGCTTCATATATCTCAGTAATTCGTTTACTTCAAATACAAAACTATGCCTATACAGCAAAATGATTTTCTTTATTTGGCCTCTTTGATCGTGTTCGGAAGTCTCTTCCACATCTCTTTTCTTCTTCATATGATTGCAGTAACTATAATAAGAATAGATTGAACAGTTTAAAGTGCCCCTAATCCCGTTTTAGTTTTATTTATTTTCAAAGTGTAGATTGAGGACGAAAGAAAAAATAATAATAATCGGTATAATTTCTGATTTTTTATGTGAAATGGATATAGATGATATCCCTGATTGCTGCATAGGCTGAACTCTGTTTACAATACAACCACGCAAGGTTTGCTATGTATTGACCAAAGGCCCATAGCCGGTAATGAGAATTTAATCAAGAAATAATCTACAAATATTTACAAGATTTGCTTCAAAGGTTTAGCCCAGTAAAGGTGAGGGCAAACAAAACGAAGCCAACAATAATTACAGCAATATGATAATGAACCAATAAAGTAGCAGTCAGGTAATGAGGAGGGGGGGAAAATCACGACACGTGTTCACTCGTTGAAAAACTGAAATGAATGACCCAAAGTAACCAAGTGTCACATGACAACCCCATAGTCAGTAGAGGGGGTCGATAGTAATGGTCTCCTCGCCATACCCAAAGCCACGTGGAAGCAAGTGATACAACATCTACTAATATATGCGTAAAGGAAAACAAAAGGCAATCGGAGAGAAAACATAAAAATTATATTCGGCAGCCGAATATTTCATTTAAATCCTGATTAAAATCCTGCGAATTTTGTTTCACGACCGTTTGAGGTCTAATGGTCGAGTGACGTAAGATCAAGAAAAAACATTAATTGTTCACCAGTACTTGTTGTAAGTTCCATTGTTGTGATTCTTGATCAGATCTTACGTCACACACAATGCACGATGTACTAGGCCCATGCTTCTAATTAATGTACTGTGGCTCGGTCGTGAAAAGAGCCTGGGCGCTTTTCGCAAACTTCAACAGATTGTAGACAATCCAGGATTCAAGCAAACACAAAACGTTTTTAGCAGAATTACTCTAAATATTATAAGAATTTATGTAAAGTATTTTTTTTAATGGGGGTTAGGGGCACTTTAAGGACTTGACGACTGCAAGAAATGTGAACTGCGATTTTTATTGCTACGCGAGCTCATTAGAAATGGATGAAGACCGAAATCAGTAATAAGAACATTTGTTAAGTACGGAATTGTTTTTTTATATATTTGTTGCTGCGCTAGCTTTTTCGAAGAGAATGCAAGCACAAACTACTCGTTAAACTTAATTCGTAAATCATTACTAAAGCGTGGCAGTAAATGGTATATTTCTAAAGTACTACGTCGTCGAAGCTGAAATAGACGATAGACTGATTACAGAAAACAGTCACGTGCTGATACCGTATCATTTAAATAACCAATGAATCCATGGTTTGACTTTACTGGATGGCAAACAAACTTCAAAACGCGTACCGTGTTTTAGAAAGATCGGCAATCGATTCGAGGTGGAAAATTGCATTTACAAACTGGTTTTGCTAATAAGTAAACACCACCGAACTCGTACACATGCCTTTAAATAAATCAGATAAGTCAGATTATTTTGCTATCCAGTACAACTGCATTCCTGCAAAAGGCCCAATACCATTGATTGAATCGACGAGACTAATTAACGTTATTAGCTCCACTACCGCTTGTAAGAGAGTCTTCGCAGTTGTTTGAGCAGTTTCCTAAAAGAGATGCATAGAGGAAGAAATGCTCATCCAGCTTGTTGTAAATAGAAATTATAGCCCCATTTACACGACATTCATTTTGGGACCGGTACCAGTACTCTTAAATTTGGGCCAGCGGACCGATAATTTTTGTACCGGCACTCTTGATTTATACGACAAAAATCAGGAGTGCCGATTATTTAGGGCATGCATGGCACTCTTCGTTCACACGGCAAAAATCACGAGTGCCGGTCCTAAACTTATCGGTCCGCGGGCCCAAATTTAAGAGTGCCGTGGCCAAAATGCTAGCCTGCGTAGCAAGCCCAGGGGGAATTGGGAAGAGGAGGGAAGAGGGGGAGAGGGAGGGAATTGGAAGAGAGGGGGAGGGGGAATGGGGAGAGGAAAGGGAAAGGAAAGGAGGGCTTGCAACGAACCCCCCGTTTTTTCCCTTACGCCCCCAAATTATAAATTCATTTTCAGTGTCGTCTGACATGTCATGTCAAAATCAACCAATCAACTTCCTTGTTTCTGTCTGTTACAAATGTTTGACCTTCGGTGCGAAGGAAGTTCAAAATGACAAACGAAGCCCAGTGATCAAACATTTGGGCTAGAAAATTGATTTCTGCATGGATTTTCACCAAATAAACACTCTACAACCCCTGGGTATCATACTAAATTTACAGCGGGAAATTGTGGCTTAAACATCGTTTTTCGACACGAAAAAACACAATTACACTCGCGTTACTAAGTATTTATAAAACTCTCTAGAGTCTAATGCCTCAAAATATAATACAACTTCGCAGCTTCTGGTCCTAAAACGTAGCTATCCGGCTGCATCGCTTGACATCCTAATCGTAAATAATCTACTTCTTATGGCAACCTAAGGTAAATTAAGGCTACTAAATTGGCCTAGCCAAGACCATTTTGGTTTCTCTCTCTCAATCTGGCGAGCGTTTTGTACGCAAAAACACATTTCTGCACCGAATTGAGTGCAATAAAAGCTATTGACGTCTCCTGGGTACATATTATCCAAGTGTAGTACAATATTTGGCCATACAAGTCAGTGTTTCTACATCAAAAGTTTGAAAATGTTATTCGTCCATTCACGACTTTCGCTTTCCAAACACTGGCGTAACAAAACACAACCCTTCAAACATTTGCATCAAAATAAAATACAACTTCGCAGTTTCTGGTCCCAAGACGTAGCTATCCTGAATCACTTGACATCCCAGTCGTAAAGAATCTGCTTCTTAGGCAACTCAAGGCTGCTAAAGTTGGCCTAGACTAATTCTATAACTGTATACAACACTGGTTGAACAAGACGGGCCGCCATGTTGAACTGCCTTCTCCACGAAGCCGAAGATCAAACATTTGGGCTAGAAAATGGAGTTCTGGATGGATTTTCACCAAATAAAAACTCTCTGAAACCTCTAGGGTATCCGTACTAAATTTCCAGCAAGACATTTTGGCTTAAACATACGATTTTCGACAAGGAAAAATTCACAACAGACTTCAGTTCTTCTCCGGTCTTCGGTTTTTCGGGGTTCGTTTTTCCGCCTGGGTCTTCGCTGTTCGTTTTTCCGACAACCCTGAAGCTATCGCGGTACATCTACTAATAGCTCTATAAACTAAAAGAAGTTGAAGATACTTTTTCCAAATCTGTTGGGTCAAATGGCCAACAAGTCCTTCGACTTCGTGAACACTTCTTCATTGCATCGCGCCATAACTGCTATTTTTATTACAAGTGTCAATCAAATGTCATTGAACACCACTTTAGCCAATCGGAATTTTACGTCTAAAAAATGAACGTTAAAAGGGAAAAAACGGGGGGTTCGTTGCAAGCCCTCCTTTCCCTTTTCCTCTCCCCATTCCTCCTCCCCTCTCCTCATTCCCTCTCCTCATTCCCTCTCCCCTCTTTCCCCCTGGGCTAGCTTGCTACCCAGGCTACCAAAATGCATGCTTGTGGTGTAAAACGTAGCCTGTTCACAGGCCCTTGATACTAAAAAATCTGACTCGGGTAGACAACGTGAAGGGAGGGGGCGCCATTTTGTTTTCGCCACGTTTTATTTTCATCATTTTCCCCATTATCTAGAGCCTGTGAACAGGCTATGTAAAACGGGGCTTATAAATATAATTATATATATTATACATTTTGTGTTCGTCGTAGTTACAACTGAAGTTGTTGTATATCATCAACATACACCACAGGCAACCCAAGCTCTAATTGTGTGTATTTGTCAGTATTTATAGGGGAACTACTAAATGGGGAAAAAAGAATTTTACCACTATTGATAGGTTAAAATCAACTGAAATAAACACACTTTTGCTCTATCTGTTGTCCTTTGTCGTTTATTAGCGATTTGGGCTTCTTTTCCTTTTCGGATCTCCTCTACGAAAAGGAAAAGAAGCCCAAATTGCTAATAAACGATCAAAAGCCGAGCAAGAACTGAAGCAACATACTAAGAATGGAATTAGAAAGAACTCCACTTGATTTTAAAATCTTTATAAACATTGAACTTGAAGTTAAAACTGCCGCCAGCTGATTCTGCCAATTTATTTATCAGAAGTGCATGCGCGCATAATCTTCTAACCTGTACTGTCTGTGTTTGCTGAGACATAGTTAAGCGAACACAGTGGCCTACCCTGGGATTCCTCTCCAGACTGAGATGGAGTCGGAGGGAGAGCAGATGAGATTGGAGATCCTATTGTGGTGCTTGTGACTGGCGGTATGATGTAGACCGCAGGATTAGAAACAAAGAGACCATCATTGACGTCTAAACCTCTGTTTTCATGCGTCTCAAAGACACTGTGATAAGGTGGAGGGGGTGATGGCAACACAGTACGTGTGATTGGTGCCAAGCAGTAGTCAGGATTAGAAACATCTAATCTTCTGTTTCCATGCATCTCCAAGGTATTACCATCTGACTGGTATCTAAAGAAATAATAAGGTTTTTATCAAACTCATTAATAATTCATTCACCTCCGGCTCGAGTTTTTAAATCCGATAAAACACGGCCATTCATTCTGTATCTATTACATAAAGTTTATTATGTAGGGCTAGCAGATGGTAATTTAATATGTAATATAATAACTTTTTAAATAATTATTCACCAATGTCGAAGTGCATATTGCACCAGTAAGCGCTGAGGCTGACTTACTTTGTTTCTATTTGTGAACATGCAGTTCGTCATTCTAACGCCTGTAAGAACATGCTGACATGGTGATACAAAACAATTTCAACAAAAATAAAGCTTCGTATCTTTAGCGTGATTAGAAAATGCCTTGCATCTAATGGATTTCTTCCTCTGAAATTGAATCAGAACTGTTGGATTTATCTCCAAGGAGCAAATCTCATATCGACCGCGATATGCGGTGAATGTAGCGACATAGTCAGAACCTCTTGTCCAATCAGAACGCTGAAATCTCTATAAAAGCATACTAATTTAAATTATTTATTTATTTATCAAAACTGTTGTTTTATACATCTTCTAATAAAAGTAATGACCTCAAGCCACACTTTCGACGTGAAAATGTTCACAAGCAGTCGCTCATTAATGTTTCGAAACGCGTTAAATCCACAGGGGGTGTTTATCAACTAACCATGCCGCCACAAACCAATGAAAACTATTTGCTTACCGTTGTCCATGATTTTCCAGCTGTCCTGTTGTTCCTACTAAAAAAATAGAACAGCAAAATATGTATGTATTAACTCAATACTCGGTATTATGTTAATTTATATATTTTTTAAATCGCTTCTTTTTTTTCAGAAAAGTAATGTGAAATTAATTTCGCGACATATGGGTAAGAACTCGAGGTGTGATCTGTCGCAGATGTATCTTACAGCAAACAGATAATAGATACTTATTGACTGAGTGGGACAGCAGAAAGGGAAACTACTTGGCTCAATGTCATGACGTGGACAGGGACAAGGTGCAGCGACTCCAGCGACTAGGTCCGTACAAAATGGCCGAGAGCCAAATATTTTCCCGTCCCGCCCGATTTAACTCAGTCAATGCTATTTTTATCGGGGGTGGAAGCGGAATCATTTAACTTCAGTGATTCATGATTCCTTTACCTTTTTTCTACACTTATTCATGATTCCTGGTCATATTTTTTTCATGATTCATTTAATAGAATTTCTCGAAATTTCCAAATTCTCTGAAGGGTTTTAATGATTCATGATTCTCTACTTCAAACTACAAATATTCCTGATTCCTAACTTTCAAACACAAGTGATTCCTTATTCCTGATTCCGCTTCCACCCCCGAATTTTTATCAAATGGCCATTTAGTTGTATTAAAAATAGCAAAACAACAAGTAAGAAATTCGGGCCGTATATGTTTAACGTGCGTGGGCCGGAAAAAGTCGTCCGGCCCGGCACGTTAAACATATACGGCCCCCATCACGTGACTTTTGTAAACGGTTTTGCAAGAAAAGCACGCGCGAGGCCGTATGGGTAATATAATCAATATTATATTCACCATTACCTTGTACAGCAGGTCGTTTGATCAGGTAAACCAAGAGAAGAACAATGATGAGAAGCAAAACTCCTGCAATGGCACCAACAACACCTACCAGCGTCGAGCCGGTCTTTACCTCTGTGACCTTGTTATCATGCTGTTGGTCTGTTTTCTCTGAATAACCGGAAATATCAATTAATGTTACGGGGGAAACTAGATATGTTATACAGAGACCATTGTTCGGTTTATTTGGTAGATGATGTCGCTGAATTTGAGGTGGAACAATGTTATTGTACTGGCAATAATCTACTTTCATTAGCTTCCACGGGTACGTTTCCAGTGTCTATTGTTATGTAACGTTATTTTATGTGGATTTGCAATGGTTTTAGATGTTGTTTTAATATGATCGTTTGCATATTTACTCTTTATCATTTTATTATACTTTCATGTGACATTACCTCCATAAGACGTGACTTGAATACTTGCAGCAGGCCCACTGCCCAGAAAGTTCGAGGGAATACACAAGTATTGCCCACTGTGTTGGGTTTTATAGCTATTTATAGTGTACTCTTGGCTTGTCGAGCTTTGTAGAAGTACTTTGCCATGATAAAACATGTAGGTCGGTAGTGGATTGGCACGAGCTGTGCACTTTATTTTCAGTGGCTGACTGATTACAGCATCTGTGCTTTTTGATATCTTTGTTCCTGTCGGCTTATCTGATGACGGGAATTGCAATAAGCAGTGGTATGAAAAACTTTTGACTATAATGATCTAAGAATCGCATTCATTATAGCTTTTAGCTTTTCTTCATCGCCAGAAATTCGAGACATGGTATTGCGCAACACTCACTCTCAACTACTGTGAAATGGGTCGTTCAGTTATTTCTCGAGAAATACAGTACAATCTTAAAAATGACCCGCTGGGACGTCTAATTAATAGAAAACTGGATTATCTACGTTGGGCGACGGTTAATTATTTGCTAGAGAACTTTACGTTGTTGTCGTTTAACATATTCCTCTATTAGCCTAAGGTCTATTATGTTTTCGACGGGTTCCCAGGTAGCTTCTTTTCTAGGGTAACCGGACCATTTTGCTAGATATTGGGTTTTACCCCCGCGGATCCGTTCCTGAAGGATCTTTTCTGCTTGGTAAATATCACCGCCTGTGTGATTGTGTTCTGATCTGGCTGATTAGGTTGTGTTTCACATATGTTTCCCGAAGTGTCGTACTGAGTTTGAGATATATCATTTCCTGTTTGTTTAGCTATAGGTGTTTCATTGACAGATTCGTCCTCTAAACTATCTCGGGGTAATTCGTCTTCGCATGTCAAGAGGTGGTTCTAGCGGTCTTTCTCTCGGATCAAAATAAGGTTTTAACCTATTCGCATGAATGACAGCTGAAATTCGTCTATTGTCACATGTGCGGAGAGCGAAAAGAACTGGGGAGAGTTTCTCAACTATGCGATATGGTCCGTGCCACAAATGTCGTAATTACTTGGATAACCCTGGCGCAGGTGTTGGCGTGAATACCCAAACTTTGTCGCCTGCTTGAAAAACTGGTTCTCGAGCATGACGATCATGTTGATCCTTCATTGTTTGTTGTGCTAATTGAATATTAGCTCGAGCAATATCATGTGCTATTTCAATGTTCTGTACTATACGTTTGCAATGCTCAGCTACGGAGCTGGAAAGGTTGGTTGGAGGTAAAAGGGAGACATCGAGCGGTAAGCGAGGTTCCCTGCCGTATAGTAGATAGAAAGGACTTTCGCCGGTTGCGACTGCCAGCGATTATCTATAGCCGCCGAAAAGAACCGAGGGGATGAAAAGGTCCTAGTCTTTTTGATCCTTACCAACGTACATTGATAATGAGTGTGCAAGGACGCCATTAAAACGTTCGACCAGACCATTTGTCTGTGGGTGATAAGATGAAGTGTTTAGCTTCTTGGTGTTTAACATGAAGCAGTTCTAGGGGCGCCATGTCGACATACTATCTCGTCTACTAAAAGCCTAGCAATGGTTGCTGCCTCTATAGAAGACACTAGAAAAGCTTCCGGCCATCTTGTTAGATAGTCAGTGAATACGACTATGTGTCTATTTCCAGAATTAGTGACAGGAAGAGGGCCTAAGCAATCTACAGCTATTCGCTCAAATGCTGATTCGACTGGAATAGGTAAAATTGGTGCATTGCGTACGGTTTTAGGATTCTTTTTCATGGAACAGTCAACGCAGGAGTTGACCCATGCTTCACAATCCTTAAACATTCCCTTCCAATAATACCGTTCACGGACTTTCTTGTAAGTTTTATGAATACCTAAATGTCCGGCTAAGTTGGGTTGTCATGTGTAGCGACAAGTACTTCGAATTGTAATGTCTTCGGGACGACTAGTTGTCAGTGCGTGCATGTCTTTCCGTCTATATTATTTGTGGGAGTCCACAAATGATATAAGAGTCCATTATCGTTGACACCTTACCTTTTACAGAGGCCATTAAATAATTGCCGCTAAAAGCCGGGATAGAAAAAGGAGTTTTAAAAATGTATTTGCCACAAATCTACAACCTTAGCGAAGTCTGACCAATTACAGCGTTCAAAACAGAAGCATGACCAACCGTTATGTTTCCTTTTACTTCTTCGACAAGAAACCTCCGAGTCCATGTTTGCACGCTAAAACCTGTAATATTGCTCGTCTTGTGAGTGTTATATCTCTGGCCACGAGAGACCAAATCTAAAAGAAATGGCAGCTTTGGAAAGCTCGTCGTACTTTCCTTTAGAAACTGCAATGTATTCAAGCTAATTTGTCCTTTTGGAAAGCAGGGGCTATTATGGGCTGGTACGTAATGCATAGACATTGCCTAGTACGTCTAACCCTCATATGCCATTAGGACTCATATCTTGAATTTCTGGCGATGTGGTTTATTTAGATAGGTTTTGCAACTAACTTGTCTTTTACAAATTCCATTTCAATTAGCTATTGGTTATATAATCGCTTTGTGTACTATTCTTTGTATTTATTAATTTATTAAATACCCGTTTTGATTACCGTTGTTTGTCCTGGATATATTATAGGTGTAACCAAATTACATATCGTTCCAAGTTTTTAATCGTTTTTATTTTGTAAATATTTGTAAACATTTTACCATTCACTGAAGGTTGAATGGCCTAAACGTATTGAATAGTTTATTGGGTAATCAGAAGTTATTTCCCTCCTTGTCAAGTATGTATACATGTATATATTACTACAGGTAGCTATTGTAGGTCTAAAACCAAAAACACCTCACTTACAAATTGTCAGTGGTATCTCAACTAAAAAAAACCCGAGATATTAAAACAAATATATAAATAGCAAAGCAAAGGATCCTGTAGACGTTATAGATGGACCGTTTGTATTACTTACAACAATCTGATTATAAAATAATGATTGGTTGCTTAGTAATATAATCTTTTTCATTACATTTTACTCAAGAAATTACACGTTTCTATTCGTTTGTTCAGTTGAAGAAAAATCCAGTCTTTAACCAAGAAACTCTGCAGAAGCTTTTGAAATGTGAGGTTGAGATATAGAAAACATTATGAACTTACATTGGACATTGATCCTTTTTGTACTTGGGTTAGATGAGAACATGCTTCTTAGTGTGCATTTGTAAAAAGTGTTTTCGTCTGTCCGGACGTTATTGATGACCAGTTTGTTCCCACTGATTATTTCGAAATGTCCATTATTGTTCTTTGGTAAGATCTGAAAAAGAAAATATGAATTATTCTTTTATCCATTCTGTCACATATGGTCATATTGGCTAGAACATCAATCTTCTTTCAACGAAAAAAGTAATAATTTATCTTATCTATATTTTTATAAAGTTTAGTCAAACAAATAGAAGTTAAGGAGAACAAGAAATGCCTGTTGTATTATGAGTCTTCATATACTTTAGCGTGTCGAGCCAACACTCAAGACGCAATTTAAAGCTCAACTTCAACTTTATTGTGCGAGGACCACAATCACTACTTATTATAACTCCTCGCGCCTTAACTCTCTCCACTTTTACAGCACGGCATGCTATTCGTACAGGAAAGGTGTACACGGATTACTCATAGGAATTTCTAGTTACAATGTTACAGATATTAGATATTAGCATATTAGCAAATGGCGGAAGGCCACGGCTTTTAACTCGCTACGAGAACTCGCTCTTTCAATACCTAGACATGGAAAATCCAGCTTTTCTAACCGTTAAAGACCTCAAGTTAATCTGGGAATCAGACTTTCTGCCAAGTATTCAGCGTGAAGTTAAACTCGGAATAGAATCTGTGAACGCGAGCATCAAACATCTCACAGATAAATGTAACCAAATCGAACTATCACAGTCGTTCTTGTCCTCGAAGTATGACAATACTCTAGAGGCTTTGCAAGATTCAAAGAAACAAGCACTTGCCTTGGAATCTACGATGAAAGCCCAGGCTCAAGATGTTTCCATCCTACAGGACACCATGCACTTACGAAACGGACCGCCATCTTGACGAACTTCAACAATATCTCAGAAGAGACTCCATTGAAATCACGGGGATCCCGATCTTACCGGTCGATAACCCAAAGCAATTGATGCAAGAAGTTGCAGCCCTATTAGGCGAAAACGTAACTGAAAGTCATATTTCAACAGCACACCGACTTCCTCCGACAAAGAACGGAAAAAATCGGCTAATCGTAAAATTTGTTCACCGCGATGTGAGGGAGACGATCTACAAAAAGAGAAGTATCCTCAAAGGAAAAACTATTAAGGACCTCCCATCTGTATTCAATGAACTTGGTTCAAGTCTACCATCAACCAGTGCAAGATCAAAGATCCACATCAATGGAAGCTTGACTCCGTACAGAAAACGTTTATTTGGTAGAATCCTTTCTTTTAAGAAGGAAAATCACTATAAATACATTTGGTCTATTAATGGCAAGATTTTACCGAGGGAGACTGATGCGTCACGACCATGTGTTACTCAAGACGAATTTAATGACTTTCTTGATCAATTAGCCCAATAACTGATCTCTATATACTATAGCCAAGTATGTAAATATATATTTATTGCTGCTGAGCTGGTTGGCTGATTGCTGAGTCTCAACATAACGTAAGTAACTTTCCATTTTTTATTCTCTCTGATAAAGAATTTAGCGCTATGACTGGCAACTGGTCTTATGAGCTAAACTTTGATAAAGATTTATATAACTTAATCTCTAATCCGGATAAAACTGACGAATCCAACTCTGATTTAATGCTTTCTGTACCTATGTCTGATTATTTTTCAATTTCTAAACTAAATAAAACTTTAGATATATGTGGAACTAGGTCTATATCACTCCTCCACTGTAATGTAGGAGCTTAACCAAAAACTTTAGCCTACTCGGTGACATTTTGTGTTCTTTAAACTCTAAACCTGATGTTTTAGCCGCGACAGAGACAAAATTAAGCGTAAACACTGTATCTAATATCGATATCTCAGCTTATAATTCATTTGTTCATACTGATTCACCCACAATGGCAGGTGGGGCAGGAATTTATGTCTCCAACAATCTGAAATATATTCCCAGACCTGACATTCAATTTAATATGCACTTAGTTGAATCTTGTTGGCTAGAAATTATCCCTGATAATACTAATTCACATATAATTATTGGCTGCATTTATAGGCATCCCACAGCTAACCTGCCAGAATTTACTATCCAGCTTGAAGATATTGTTAAAGCATTTAATTTTAAAAACTACAAAGTTTACATCTTGGGAGATATGAATATAGATTTTCTGAAATATAGCACTCATTCACAAACTGAAGGATATTTAGAAATGCTTTATTCTAATAGCTTTCTTCCTTAGGTACTTTAGTTTAACGCAAAACCAAGGGACAAACATATCCTACAAGGCTCATAAGAGGCAATAAGATTTTCACTGAACAATCACATATAGCAGAACAATTTTTTTCATCAATATTGGACCCTCCTTAGCTAGTTTAATTAATAGTAACAATCATAATCCCACCCGGCCAGTATATTGAACAATCACCATCTTCTAGTTTGTTTTTTCCCCTGTTACTGAATCCCAAGTCTGTTCACTTTTTTCTAACTTAAATGCTAACAAAGCACATGCACTTGATATTCCTAACATATTAATTAAACTCGCATGTAAATCCCTCTCAGTTCCCTTTACATTAATTTACAATGAGTCAATTTCAACAGGAATCGTACCTGATATTTTTTAAATATCACAGGTAACTCCTACATTTAAAAATGGTGTAGTTACAGAACCTGGTAACTATAGACCTATTGCTATTATCTATCCTTTTAGGAAAATCTTTGAAAGACTTGTGTACAACCAATTGTTATTTTTCCTAGAAAAGCATTCTATTTTATTCAAATATTAATTTCGATTTCGAAAAGGGTATTCCACTGAGCATGCTATTCTTGAAATTATTGACAATTTTAAAACTGCAATAGACAAGAAATTAACAACCTGTGGGATATTCCTCAACTTTTCCAAAGCTTTCGATACAATTAATCACAATATCCTAATTGCAAAACTCAACAAATATGGAATTGGTGGAATCCCAAACAAATGGTTCTCCAGTTAGTTATGTGATAGAAAACAATACGTAAAAATTGGTAACACTAAATCTAGTATGAAGAATATTATCTGTGGCGTGCCTCAAGATCTACGTTAGGACCCCTACTTTTTCTATTATACATCAATGATCTTCATAACTGTTCTAAAAAAATATCTTTTCGATTTTTTGCTGATGATACCAATATATTTTATACCTGTGATAGTCCTTCCGAACTAGAAACAGTAATTAATGAAGAACTCAACCTTGTTCTCAAATATTGTGCTGCTAATAAGTTATCAGTTAATTTAAAAAAAACTAATTATATGATAATTACTTCACCTAGGGAAAAACATATTTGTATTAAGTCCTGTAACATTGAACAAAAAACATACATTAAATATCTAGGTATTTATATAGACGAACATTTAAATTGGGAGATGCAAATCAAACATGTCCGCAACAAAATAGCTATACATCTAGGGATTATTCGCAAATTAAGATATTATACTAATCTTAGGACACTTAAACAACTATATTATACCTTAATCTATCCTTACTTGAACTATGGTCTAATGAGCTGGGGTTCTGCCTACAAATCCAAACTAATAAAAATTGTATCAATGCAAAACAAGTGTATCCGTAATATTTTTTTTGCTAACAATAGAGAAACTGCAAATCCATACTACCAGCTTTTACAAATTTTAAAATTAGAGAACATTTTAAAACTCAAAATCTCATCTCTTATTCACAAAATCAAAACAAGAATTCCAGCTATTTTCCATAATTTTATTACACCTGTATCTGAAGTTCACTCTTACAACACATATTCTCAGTTAATATTGTAACCTCTATAGACCAGCTGCCAGAACAAATTACGGGATATCAACCTTTAACTTTACGGCTTCCAAAATCTGTTAAAATGTTCCAACTCATCTAAAACAATTTCCTTTCAATAGTTTAAAAATAACTATAAAGTTTTCTTACTCAGGAATCAGACTTGATTCTCTAAATCATACTTAGCTACATGCCCATCAAATTCCCTTTTTTCCCTTTTTTGTAAGCATTATAATTTTGTATTCAACAGATAATGTCATATATATCATCCCCATATTCTATCACTTTCTTGTTCTTCTTTTATGTAAATAATTAATTAGTAATTAACTTAAATTCGCTATAAATTCTTTAAAACTAGGTTGAGCCTGTCCTCTCATTTTATACTTTAATTCTGAGTGGCCGACACGAAAGCTTTGCTCCTTCTTCCACTCACACAATTACCTGTAAACTCTAATATTTTTTCTATTTATTTATTTTATATAACTTGTATTTATTATTATAACAATTAATCTGTATTCAATTGCGAATAGTGTAAATAAAGAATCTTGAATCTTTCTATTGGTATATTCTATATACGTAAAAGAAAGGGAACAAGATCCTACGCTGGGAGGGAAAGAACTGAATTACACATTCTATTAACATCTATTGAACACGTATTAATAGTTCTAGAACATTATCTGTAACATATCAATTAACACGTTCATACCGCGTCACGTACTGTACGAAATCAAGGAACTTCCTACGCACTAAAAATCGCACTAACAGTCAACCGTTTCATTGTCAGAAATCTACTGATTGCATTATAGGGGCGTAAAAGTATATAATACCGCAGTCAATTAAGCTTGAAAAACTGTCGACAGCTTGGGTCATGCCACCGATCCTCTTCTTCTCTTGTTACTTTGTTATTCACCATTAAATCTACCGCTTGGTATTCCTTCATTTACAGTCGAAACAGGTCAAGCGTTCCTCGATCCATAGAGCCAGAAATGAAGTTCATTATTCGAAATTTGATTTCATTCTTTGTTTCAAATTTGATTGTTGAAATGAAACTTGAAAAATTCAAAATGGGCCTAAATTCAACTGAATGCCGTTCTTGGGTCTAGCGTTTGCGTGACAACACTAAGAACAGCTGTAAAGGGGCCTAAAATTCAACTGTTATGGAATAAAATGTACAAGCCTTTTGTACAAAAATACAATCAAACTTCGATTGGAGCTCGATTTGAATTTTGCAAGTTTCATTTTAACAATGAAAGTTTGAAACGAAGAATAAAATAAAATTTTGAATAATGAATTTCATTTCTTGCTCTACGAAGGAACGCTTGATTTCTTTTTACTGTAAAAGCTTAATGAGGGTTTCTGTCGTCAAATTGATCTTCTTCAGCTTCCCCATATTAACAGACATGCTTAATGGTATCAGTCCAGCAGAAAGACTCTCCAGCTAGGGTAGTCTAGCCTTTAGTTAGCTGTGCGTTCGGCCATGGTAGACTCGAAGTACACATAATTATCAGTTGTCGCAGCCCATTTCACTACATATTTAGGCCAAACAAAAATCATAATTCACTAGTTAGGCAAATAATCCAGAAGTGTTGTCATTATAGAATAAACCAGCTAGAAATCCCTTCGTAAATCATCATTTTAGTGAGAACCGAGACTTCTTAGAGGTAAACAATCATGTTATTTTTTTAACATCATTTTTTCAATGAAATAGTTCATCTAAAAAACGAGCTCTTATATTGAAAATCAACACAACCAATCATACAGCTGCTAATAATCTACAAGATACCAGGCTTTTACAGGCAAATCGACTAAGTAATGATGGACGAACGGCTCTGGCAAAGAGGGGAAAGAAGGCATACATGTATATGTGATAACCGGACTTTTATGCTGTTCATACAAGTTGTCGCAGTACAGAAACCTCAAAATCACTCATATTTATCCTCACTGAGAAGTGTGAGGAAAATGTTCACGAAGCCACATTGGGATACATTTACGTGATAAAACGTCATTTGAACTACTAGAATTGATCGGGGCAAAATTAACAACAACCGCTCGAGTTTTATACTGTTCTGAAATTATAAATTAAAGTTGGTCATAGAAACCATGGTAGTGACTGATACGAAAGGAAGGAGATTACAGTAAACATGGCAGACACAACTGACAGTAGCTCAGTCTTTTTATTACAGCGTGGGAAGCCAGACTTATTCGTTTAATCTTGATAGAATACGATTTTATAGTAACCAACATAGTTTAGAAAATGAATTGAACGAGGCAACTGAGATTTGTTAAAATACCGTCTCATAATTTAACTTCAAACACAAACTTCCTTACAAACTACAGTAAAATCTTGATCATCTCAATATCTGTTTATTGATCTAATTTGGTGCCGAGTGCGCACGCGTGGAATGGATTTCTGACAATGTCTAATTTTGCGTAGAGTAGTATAATTAGCAGTTTCGGATCCGATCACATTATCATATGTTATCTTATATATTTTAACATTAAACTCATCGTGAATCCATCGTCGTTCTCTGCTAAACAATAATGCAAGCACTTCTAAGTTTCGATGTATTTCCTTTTTTTAAACAAAATACAACTTGAAGCTAATATTTTGCTGTAGTTCAAATCATATAGATGTATGCATACCAGGAAAATTTTAAGATTCCAGATATTCTCAAATGCTTCCTTACCTTTACACCATAATCTGTTGAGTTTACAGTTAATGTCTCCCATCCACCACTGCCTGATGGTTTCTCCCGTGACCAAGTCAGTAGAAAGAACAGCTTCATCTGATTCTTCTCGTTGTTCGTCAACTCAAATTCACAAGGAAGGCTAACTTTGGTTGTAACTGGTACGCTGATGACATTGCTTGACTGTTGCAAGAAAGACCACCTAAAGGCACCTGATGGTTATATAGGATCAGTTCAGTATTAGAGTATACGTAAATTTTCTAAATTATAATAACTGCTTGTTAACCGAGCGCGAGGTCTGTACGGAGAAATATCAGACCCAGGTATTTCTTTATGTACAGAAAAGACCGAGTTCTGATATTTCTCCATGGCTCATTTACTTGTATTTTTATAATGTTTGGTCACTTCCGGTTACCAGTATTTCCATTTCCGGAATTGGGTGCACGCGCGAACGTGCATTTTCCCGCCTTTTTCATTTTAGTTACGCAAAATGAAGGAGAAGAATCAAACAAAAAGATTGTCGACTTTGATGGCTTTATTTTGTTATTTCTGAAGTCAAAAATTGGCGAGGATCAAATTTTGTATTTGTTCATACATCTTTACGACAATATTCCAGCTTCTGAAGTGGTTAACATCTGAGATGAATCTTTGTAAATGTTCATCTAGAATCTTCAAGAACGCTGGCTGCTCGATCCGTGTTGGCGGCCACTCCAGTTTCGGATTTAACTCACACTGGATTTAACTGATGAAGTTAAAGACATCGAGGTCACCATCTGCTGAGCACTGCAGTTATCTGAGCTTCAGTTCATTTCGAGGGACATTTGTTGTTTCTCTCTGGTACTGTGGTAGTGGTAGATTTGTAAGTAACATTCCAAAACAGCTTTGATTTTCGCTTCATGATCACCGCTAGGACTTTCACTGACTTCACAAACTCTTTGTCCTAAATTTCGTATTGCTCGGCTTTATTTTCATTGTCTTGGCAAAACGGTTCGTCGCTTTATTTTATCACGGTAATAAAACTCACTCCGAGAATGCTCGTCATTACTTATCCGTTTATCTTTTGTTTTTGGTAGCTCAGCACTCACGGTTTGGTATCTTTTAACAGTCAGTTTTATTTATCATGCTTTTATTTTGTGGATTTGTTCTCGGTATCCCATCTGAAACTCACGTCGTCGATACATTATCCACTTGTTCTTTCATGAAATTATATGCCGGTCCGGAGCACAAAGGCGTATTGACCGTGGTCAAATATGGAAATATCTTGACCGGCTATTGACCAATCAGAATGCAAGAAATGACAGAGCCATATAATAATAATACTTATAATATCCTTGATAATTCATAAATGTGCTAACCAATCTAAACACAGCATCCAGGTTACATGGAAACCCTGTAAACCCCATACAAGATTCTAGTCACCTGTTATGCATCATTTGGTACAATATACTAACAAGCCCTATTAGTAGTCTGTATCAAAGGATACAGAATGCTAATTAAGCTAACTAGAATCCTACTGTCGAATGCTACAGAATACTAACTAAGCTAATCCTGTGTCGAATGATACAGGATACTAACATGCTGGCTTCCTATATGCCGAGCAGGGTAAAATTGAAAGCTCTTAATGCATACAGACCGTCTCTCCGATGTGGGACATGTTTCTGTGCACGCTGCGCATGTCCGTGGCGTAAAATTGCTCCGAAGCTTTTTATACGATTTTCTTCATTGTGCATATCATAAGTACATTACATTACAATATTCGCGTCCGAATTGTATGAGATATACAATGGCTCGCTGAGGCAACTCGCTATTGTAAATCCCACAAAATTCGGTCGCTCATATTATAATAGCCCATTACCCGGAGCGTTATTTTTAGATTTCACATCTCGTTGTTCGCTTCCTTCACGGAATGTTGTCAACAAAAGATGCCTCGTTAGCTTCTGTTGTTTGTCAACCAACATGGCTGCAACATCATTAATCATTTGAATTAAAATTACGCAAACGCTTGTGATTGGCTAGCGGAACCAAACTCGCGGGAAACACATTCTAAAAATAACCCGGACGATCGACTGTAAAAACGCTGCGTCACAGACGTTGTATGGGAGATGGATGCTCCAAGTATGGGCTCCTGAATTATTTTACAAATGCAACAAGTATTGTTCGTGTTGTTATTGGTATTTCCATGATATTACCGTTGCGATTATCATTTCATCACTGCGCCTGTATGCTGACGACACTACCCAGTATGCAGCTGACGTGAGTCCAGCTGCACTTGAGTTCACCATTAACCATGACATCAAGTCGCTGAAGAACTGGTTCTCTGATAACTTTCTTCAAGTAAACGCCGCTAAAACGCAGGCCATGACTTTAGGAAAATCAAAGTATACCTACGACCTAAGAGTCCATGAAGATACTATTATTGTGAAAGACACCTTGAAAATTCTAGGTGTGACTCTAGATAAGGACCTTACATTTAAACCACATATTAACGAAATGCTAAAGAAAGCTTACGCGAAAATAGCGGCACTGCGCCGGCTCAAGCGCCTTGTGCCAACAGCTCACTTGATACGACTCTACAAGGCGTACGTATTACCGCATTTAGAATATTGTAGTCCCATTTTGTTAGGCATTGGTAAAGGTCTTAGCAACAAAATCGAATCTGCAAATAGCTATGCTATCAGCTGAACACTACTTAATATAGGTAATAACGCAAATCATCAAGAAACACTATTAGACATGGCCTCAATGTGGTCATTGAAACATAGACGCAACGTACAATCTCTAATGTTATTCTTTAAATGCTTCAGAAATCAAGGTCCTGTATACATATCAAATCTTTTTAAACCTAGAGTCACTAGCTATAACTTAAGAGGTAGCGGTAATAACGTAGTTCAGCCATCCTGTAACAGCCTTTTCCAGCATAATTCTTTTTCATACACAGTATCTCACATTTGGAACCAGCTACCATCGGCAGCTCAAATTACAACTTCTTTAACACAGTTTCGGCAATATCTTAATAAGGCTGACTTTATTGGATGCCAGTGTAAAAACTGCCTCTAACTAGCTCCTGCACACATGCACTTATATAATTGATCTACTTAGTTTACATTGATATCTTTAAATTTTGGCACCTTTAACTTAGAGTTTGTATATATATCGTATGGTATTAGTATAGCTAGACTTGCTTACTTATTATTGTATATATGTAAATAGTTTGAACTAGAGTTCTCTTAGCTTCCATTCGTGTTATAATGTCATGCCCTAGCTTTATTGTCCTACTACAAATTTTATATTTTGTTACTATTAATTTGTCGAGCGCTTATATCATGAGCCCCTGGCTCGGGAGATTGGGCAACCACTTCCTGCGTTACCGACGGTAAATAAATTATTATTATTATTAGTAGTAGTAGTAGTAGCAGTAGAAGTTGCGTTATTGTGAGTGTTATTGCGATTGTTCTAGGCTAGTGTTTGTATTAATTATTATTATAATTGTTTCTTGACTAGAAACAGTAACTTCATTAGAGAAGCGATACTCCCATCTACGCGATTATTCCATCTCAAATAAACGGTTATATATCGATGCTTAAAGCTCCGTGCATTTAACAAGAAGCGAACTAACGTTTTAGCAGTATCGGAAACTGGCTTTGTACCTATAAAGTATTAAGCGGCGTGCATATTGTTTTACAAAGCCGTGTGTTTTACGTTGCTCAGCATAGATTCCTAAGCGAAATAGATCTGGATGGCAATTAACTGCCATAAGGGCGAGGTAGCAGTTCTAATCTATTACAAGAGTATAGTTGTCATGATCAGGCCAATATGATTTCACAATCTGATTGAGTTCGAGTCTCTTATATAACTAACAGCACACCATCTTCAACTGATTTTTTCTTCCCTTTAATATATACAACAGAGGTTATAAGTCCTCAGGTAGCCATGTCTGTCACGGATAAAGAGCATTTTGCTGAAGTACAAAACGGCAAATCAGTATTTCTTTCAGGAATATATAATGTTTAAGTTTATGGCTTTGGTTTGAATTATATCAATTAAATCAACTATTAACTTCTCCTACTTCAAATCTTGTACTTAAACATATATACATCAGCTATTTTACCAACATAAATGATCCACGTACCGGTATCATGAGCCAGCCCACAGATAGCAAGCAACCAGAAAATGGAATGTAACACCATTACGCAGAATCAAGTCCCTTCTTCTTTGCTGATCATTTTTTAGTATTATAAAGCTAAATTGAGAAACCAGTTCCTTTCACACGCTTCTCAGATGCTAAGCTTGGATGGCGCTCAGCTCAAGCGCGTGATGTGATCCTCTCTGCATCACTGAGTTTTGTTTGTGACATGCAAACCTAGATAATTGTCAAGAAAACCACGCACGTGAATGTTTGCATGTTCATAGCGGAATTGGTAATACAGCAAATGGGAGAATGTCGAACGATTTGGAATGATTATAAAACGTGATATATAGCTTTCGTGTTGGTTTTCCATCTGCTAAATGTTCCACTTTGAAACACTGATTCCCCTTAAGCATTTTCAGCATTCTAATTATAATCTATAAATACCCACAGGAAGTACATAACTAACTTCACATGCCCTAACAGACCTATTGAAATTGATGATCTTGAAATTCCAACAAACAAAACAAGGAACTCGTACGCATAATATCTACATAAAGATTCTTTAATTCTTCAACTGTTCATTTTTTATAGAAATCTATACGGATTTTCAGGTTAAAAGTAACACTTTTAATGTCCAACCGTTCATTTAGTTCATTCTCGTTCATTCAGCTCCATATGGAGCGCCATTCGTAAAAAAGTTACGATGTTCTTTTCGTTTCGAAAATCGTTTCGGAATGGTTTCGAGAACTTTCGGAATGGTTTCGAACATAGTGGAAATGGTTTTGAAAACTTGAAAACATTTCGAAACGAAAATAATATCGTAATGTTTTTACGAATGGCGCTCCATAGCTTCATCTTATGGCGCTGAAACAGTCGCAAGTCCACCTTTTGTTATATGTTAAGTTCGCGACGCTGTAAACACAAACAAAATAATTATCATGATCATTTTGCATTGCCGTTTGTATCGTGTACATTACTGCACTGAAACTTACGTTGGAACAACAGGGGACATTCTTGATTATCAATAAATGCCAAGCCTCCTTTTATTAATCTGTCCAATTTGTTATTTTCTTTCGTGCGTCACATAATATGATATGACCTCAAGAAAGATACCTGACATTCCATTTTAACTGTCAAATAATATTTGATGACTTCATCAGATCTAATGATTGCTTCATATGCTGCAAGTAGTTAGTAAATTCTATTCCTAAAACCTTAGATTAATGTAATTATTTCAGTAGCTAACGTTAGCGTTGGGAAGAAGCGTTTACATCTACTTCAACATGCAGGCCCCTTACAACCTCTTAATTTGCATTAAAATTATTTAGCAAACAAATACATATATTGACAACAAATTTATGTACTAAAGTCCATTATAAAGTTCATATAGAAATATGGAAGTATTAGGCAGTACGTAAAAAGTAGATATAAAGTAGTTATTACACAAATTGTATACTAATTTGTTCATAAAAATACACCCTAAAGCCATTTGTAACGTCATGAACAACTGGAAACAATACCAGCGATATTATATTATCAAAAATAGCTTTGTTTCTGATTAGTCGTCTGTTTCAAGCTGCATAATTAAGGAATGCAAACTCAACAGTGGGGTGTGATTTTCATACACTAAACGTGCTCCCTACTGTACCTTCTAACCGATCCGTAATTGAAGCTACAGTGGTTCGAAGAATACTTTGATATGTTTTCAAGAACAACACTACTGCTCATTCTGTTAATTTGGTCGTACACAGGTAAGTCGCATTTATTTTTATATACTTTTAATTAATATACGTTTTGTCATATTTGATACTCATAGTGTTGCAAGCCAAAAGATAAAACGCAGAAAATCAGTGTTTGAGATTCAAAAAGTAACGGTTTAATTGACATATTTGTTTCTCCCTCTTCATATCGTTTTGACTTCACGTACCAACCACTACTGAAAGTCTACTGAATGAGGTTGTTAATCAGATATATATCAAGAGGTTGCAGACAATAACGTGCCATTTCGTTATTCCAGGATAGGAAAATGTTTATAATAGTACATACGAGGTTCGACGTTTAACATTTAATATTTCTTTGAAATGTAGGAGCTCGTAAATGAAAATCAAGCTCTTCACTAATATGTATACTCTCTCGGTGATAAGTTAAATTTAAGCCACATAATCATACGTATTTTATAACATACGTTTTAATAACACACATCACATATATATGAATAATAATAATAGCTCACAACCTAATTGTATCATTTGTACTAAATATTCCGGCAAAATATGTAATGATTGACTTAATTATGACAGTTTTTAAACAGTGTAAGCATTCATCTGGTACAGACTGCCATAATCATTGCAACCTCTCTGACAGTACGTAATTGCTATTAAAGTTGTGTTTCAAGTAATAACGAATGAACTCGGCAATATATGGGATCAAATTTGATTAAAAATAAGTACCAGTGTCAAATGTCCCTTAGATGTGAGAAAGACAGTTATGAATTATATTAGGTTTATGTATTATATATCCATGCAGTAAAACATGAACACACTCAGACATTGCTTATACGTCCTTTTTACAACGAACTGATGCACAGAGGCATATTTTTAAGTTTTTGGGATAAGTAACTCCTATTAGCCGTGAACTCAGACAAAGAGTTGATGTATAACGGGAAGAAGGGAAATAACTAGGTGAAGGAAATAAATAAGCTGATATGCTTTCATACCCGCTTTGTTAGCGTTAAAGGATGGAAAAGATTGAAGAGTATTTATATACACTTCTTATCCCAGCATCTTGATTTCTTTACTTATACAGTAGACTGGCTAAAATCATCAAAATCTCATAAATGCTCTTTACGTTTCTCGGTAAAGCAGTAGTACGATTGTTATTATCCTTCATCCACAGATAATCTAAGATTTTCTCCGGTATTTCCTAAATAGTTTACTCGGCTGATCATGAAAATGTTTCACACCTTGCAGCTGACTTTGGCACTTTGTTTTTTAACCCAATCCTTTTTGGTAGATTATGAAAATAACAAAGTCCCATATGTAACGGTCCCATGTTTATTATCTTCACTAGCATCTTCAACAGATGGTTTCTCTTGGTCGGTAACCCCAACACCAAGATCACTTGTAGTCGGTCAACAGCTGGTATTCAACTGGGACTATACTATGTCCTCAAACGAGTTAGCAGACTCAAAAGCTTTCGCCTTGCTGATCTTCGAGAAGGAAGTAAATCCGAACAGCAATCATTGGACAGTTCTTGCTATCAAAGATGCAAATTATGGACGTATTCGTATTATACAGCCTACAAATCGAATATCTATCACTGGAAGAGCTACACTCATACTTTCTATAGCACTTCAAACCGATGCGACTCGATTTCGATGTTCCTTTGTCAGCTCATTCCCCGCTACGGAAAACACAGTGAACGTGCACAAGCATGGTAAGTACAACGACGACTGTTGTCGACTTTCCTGTTTCTGATTATGAGTAGGAAATATTATACAGATGTCGTTTTCTGAATCACTTTTGAATTATGTTTGTAAATCGGTAATATTGATAATAGTATAATTATTTATTTATAAATGTTAAATTGCATCATGATTTATATAATCGCCTGCCTGTACTCGATCATAGTGCCATATAGTGCAGGAATAGCGTATATCAAATGATACAGTAAACATTCTCTAACGACATCACTTCTTTTTCAGTTTATACAACCAGGCGTCCCTACACGTATTCCACTACACGTCATTACACGACAAAGCGCCCTTCTCCGACTGTCTATACAACCAGGCGTACCTACCAGAACTCCACAACACGTCGTTACACATATTACACAACAAGGCACCCTTATCCAACAAGTACTTGTAAGTACTCTCAAAAAAGATAAAGCCAGCTATCCTATTTACATCAATAATATGAGCGACCTTGCTAAACTTAAGGCATCCAATGGGCAACAAGATGAAAAGGATTAAATTGAATAATAGGTATGCATCTAGTCCATTGGATTCCAAGCTTGACAGCGTATCAAATAAGATAAGTACCAGTTATATATTTACTCCTGCTATACACTTTATTAACTCTTGAAACTTAATGGTGATTTGTAAATGTAGACGCTGTTCAAAGCCTGTCAAAGATAATTGCAGGGGTATCCAATGTGATGTCTGTCTACAATGGTTCCATTTGAAATGCACTGTTCTTTCCATAAAAGAATACAATCATTTTTCTAGATCAGATGATCTATGGATATGCCTGTACTGTCGCCCAGAAATATTTCCTTATCATTTTCTAGAGAATAATGAAGTCATTGAGTTATCCTTTAACTCAAATACAGAATGCCTTTGTTCTAAAAAGATTTTAAATCTTAGATTAGATTGTTTGCCCTGTTTTGATATAATGTCATCTATTGACAAAAATTCTAATTTGTCCAACATAGATATTGACTCACAATTACCTATAGCAACTAATTTTGATTATTATTCTACACATGACTTTCATTCAAGTGAAGACGTTCAGTCATCTTTCACTGATAAATCTTTCTCGGCCTTACATCATAATATTAGAAGCCTTGCCGCTAATTTTGATTCCCTTTACCAATTATTAAATGACCTAAATAAATCTTTTTCAGTCATTGGTCTTTCTGAAACTAGAATAAGATATGGAATAGACCCTACTATAAATACTAGTATTCCTGGTTATCACTATTTGTCGCAACCAACACTGTCAGTAGCTGGGGGTGTTGGTCTATTTATCAAAGATACTTTGTCTTACATACAAAGGAATGAGATCTGCTGCTCTGAAAAGGAATTTGAGGCTCTGTGGGTCGAAATCGAGGTTCCTCACCAGCATAACATCGTTTGTGGTGTAATCTATAGGCATCCTAGCTCAAAATTAGACAAAATGTTAGATTTTCTGTATGAAGCTATTGACAAAATTAACAAAGAAAACAAATATTGTCTGCTGTTGGGTGACTTCAACATTGATCTGCTCAATTTCAATTCCCATGCAGATACTGAAGACTTTATAAATACATTAGGATCTTATTCATTTCATCCTCAAATCTTGAAGCCAACTAGAATCACAGATCACTCTGCAACCTTGATAGACAATATTTTTTTCAATTCTCTAGAACACCAGACTATAAGTGGTAATATTCTAAGTGATATTACAGATCACCTGCCAAATTTTCTTATCATTAATAAACTTTCTGCTCTTCCAAAAACTTCTAAAATGTACAAACGGGATTACTCTACTTTAGACAAGGAAGCACTGGCGGCTGACCTTGGTAATATTAATTGGCATGAAGTTTTACCCAGTGAAAGTGATGCTGTTGATGTGAATACTTTTTTTCAGTCTTTCTATTCTTGCATTACTGAAATTATAGATAAGCACGTTCCAGTTCGTAAACTTACTCGAAAAGAAATTAAGTCATTGACTAAGCCATGGGTGACTAATGGTATAAAAACTTCCATTAAGGTCAAGGAGAAGCTATATAAAAAGTATCTTAAATCAAGAAACCCATACTATTTTACTAAATATAAATATTATCGTAATAACATAAGTTATCTTGTTAAATGTAGCAAACAGGGATATTATCACAATTATTTTAAAGAAAATAGCAAAAACATTAGAAACATCTGGAATGGGATAAAATAATTAATTACTCTTAAACCAAAAGGATCAAATCCACCCTCAAAAATTATCCAGAATAATCACAACATTAAAGATCCTAAAGCTATAGCAACTGCCTTTAACAAGTACTTTTCTGATATTGGGAATAAGCTAGCAGACGATATACCTTATATCGAAATTGAACCCCAAGCTTATTTGGGACCATCACAATCAAACAGCTTTTATCTGTTTCCAGTAACAACTATGGAAATAGAAGATGAAATTTCTAGCTTTAATTCATCAAAGGCAACAGGACCATTCAGTATTCCTGTGTGTTTACTAAAACTCCTGAAGACTTACTTGTCAACTCCTTTAGAAACTATATATAATCTGTCCTTTAGTAGTGGCTGTGTACCAGACCAATTCAAAATAGCCAACGTTATCCCAGTCCACAAAAGAGACTCAGTTACATGCATGAATAACTACCGACCCATCTCATTGCTTTCCATTTTTAATAAAATACTGGAAAAGTTGATGTATAAGCGATTAAGTACCTTTATTGATAAACATAATATTATCTATGATAGGCAATTTGGTTTTCGAGAAGGGTATTCTACTATGCATGCAACTCTGTCAATTGCAGACAAAATCCAAAGAGCAATAGAAGATGGCCAGTACTCATGTGGGATTTTCCTAGACTTTTCAAAAGCATTTGTCACAGTTAATCATAGCATTTTGATCTCTAAATTAAGCCACTATGGAATTCGTGGCATAGCAAAAGACTGGTTTGTTTCCTATCTAGAAAACAGAAGACAACATGTTTCAATAGGTACTTCTAAATCTGATGATCTTACTGTTACTCATGGTGTCCCACAAGGGTCAGTACTGGGCCCACTTCTATTTCTCCTATATATTAATGACTTTAGCAACTGCTGCTCTTTATTTGATTTCCACATCTTTGCAGACGATACTAATCTGTTCTGTTCTGATAATAGTCTGTTTGTACTAGAATCTCTTATTAATTTCAATTTAAGGCATGTCTCAAACTGGCTCATTGCAAATAAGCTCTCCCTAAATCTTGATAAAACTAATTTTATTATTTTTCATCCTCGCCAAAAATCTGCAAACTATGCACTTAGACTCCAAATCAATGATAAACAGATAAAACAAGAAAAATGCATCAAATATCTTGGGATTTTTATTGATTCTTTATTGATTCTTATCTTAGCTGGAAATACCATGTTCAGCACATTACTAAGAAAATCAAACGATGCGTTGGAATGCTTTCAAAGATTCGACATTTTGTAACTTCTCCAATTTTAACTCAACTATACTATACCTTAATTTATCCATACTTATCTTATGCTGTAACAACCTGGGGCAATACTTATTCAACTACCCTTAAACCTCTTATTATCCTTCAAAAAAAGGCAGTCAGAATAATAACCTTCTCTGATTATAGAGCTCACTCAAGTCCACTGTTTCATCGTCTGGGTCTACTTAAATTTATTGATATAATTTACGTAAATAACGCTCTATTTATGCATGATTTCCAGGCAAATGCCTTACCATCTGTTTTTCATGACTTCTTTACATGCTTAAATAGGGTACACCAATATAATACTAGACTAGCCTGCAAAAAATCATATTACATTTTTAAAATAAGAACCAATTATGGCAAATTTAACATTCGTTTTCTAGGCGCTAAAATATGGAACTCAATTCAAGAAGACTTTAAATCAAAGAGACGTAATCAATTCAAGAAACTCATAATAGATTCTATCCTGAATAGCTATTTAGATATCTGATGCACTTTTCTTTTTCTATGCCCTTTCTGTATTTTGTATTATTGTATTTTTTTTTTGTCCTTTGTATTGTATTATATTGCATTTTCTTTTTCTTTCAATTACTATATCAAACATGATTAAATGCTGCATGGCCTAGCTACTTAGCTCGACTAGCTTTTAGCTATTTCTAAGTAGCTGTGCTCCTCACTTCTAGAGTATAAATTCTTAGCAGTAATATTCTTAGCATGTAAATTTAAGAGGTCACGAATAAATTGTTGTTGTTGTTGTACTAAATTAAATTTCAGGTATTTGTCTTAATTGTTAACACGAACTAGTATTGGTGGTTTTCATCATCATGACCATCGATCACAAAATTGGTTTACATTAATTGATGAAATAAAATATAACATTTTGGTCCTTGTAGAACTACAAACATGGCATTTACAACCCGAATTCTGGAACATTGGAATACTTCCTACCGGAGCTGTAAGCCAATGAATATGCATGGGAAAATTTTATATAACTTTGTATGCAGCCGCCATCTTGGTGCCCCTCTTTGAGACACCAACATGACGGCCATACAAATAAAGCTTAATTACCCACCAAAATCACTGGATTTCACTTCGAAACTCTTTGGATACAACTTTTAAAAAGTTATCAAGTAGAAAAAAGAGAATGCCGTTCGAAAAACACGCTGGACCGTTCTGTGATAAAATTGAAAATGTGCAGTTTAGTTACCCCGTAACGTGAAATTTGCTGTGTATACTTTTATTATCTACGTCTACAATATATACAAAGCACAGCTTTGTAGGACTTATAGTTTAGATTTTGAATTTTTGACGAGGTCATATATATGCAAATCAAGAATTAATAGGAATTCGTTAGCACTTGACTATCTTTGCATTTTATTAATACGATGCATCTACTTAGGAACGACAAACTAGCTTCAAGTGCTGTATCAAGCAGTTCTGTATGAGTATCATCCATGCAATGGAGTATGGCTGAATATTGTTGCAATTAATGCCATATATTTCAAACTTATAACCCATTTATTATTTTCTCTCGCGAGTAATTGGTTGAATGCGTTACGTGACACGATATTTTCTCTCCGCGAGCGGGAAATATCAGCGAATACACCCCTGTTCTCTTCTCGGGTCAGATAATGTCCGCGGACGAAATATTAGGACATATTTCGACACCACAAATAGGTTATTGTATTTATAGTCATAAACACCGATATAAATATAAATATGATATATATATATATTTTTTCTGATTATGAATGCCGTTACGTTTGTTAGACGTATGTATTCGTTTATATACTACAGTATAACTGTATTTAATATAAATAAGCTGACGATGCACAACATCTAAAGAGCACAACACAAACTAACTTTTTTTCATAAGGACAACGTTATTAGTGTATTCTATTTGTTGCCCTTCTCTATATATTATATAGCAAAAGCATTAATTTAATGTTATTTATAAAAATGTAAATATATGGAGATAAATTATATTAAAAAAATTAAAATACACACAACTAAAGCGTTCGTTTGACAGAGTGAATTAGAATCTTTTAGTAGGTATCTATATTCAATGGATCGAAGCTGGATAGAACAATACAATTAATGTTCTTATTTTATCTACTTGCAAATAATAAACACGTTTCAGTTCTTTGATTATTTCTCCCTTTCCGCATAATTAGCAGGACCAGTTCGTCTAGTAGGCGGTGGCTCCTCGAACCAAGGCCGTGTAGAAGTCTACAGGAATGGAGTATGGGGTACCGTGTGTGATGACAGTTGGGATATCCGAGATGCTAATGTGATATGCCGACAGCTAGGTCTTCCTCCTGCTAGTGCTGCTCCTTGTTGTGCAAGGTAGGCTTATTTGAAGAGTTTAAAAGTGTTTTAGTTTGTGCACAGTCTTAAGAAAAGGAAACTAATTAAGTAAGTATTAAGGAAAATAGAATAATAAAAATGGAAAATGTACCGCATCTAATATATTTTTGTATGTCATGTTACATGTTACATCTCAGCTGCGAGCTTTGTAAATAGAAGATATACTACAATGGATGATATTTGGCAATTGAAATAATTGCCAGTTAAAGAACAGGTAAAATGCTTAACCCACGTCATGGATGTACATGCATATTTTTTTACACTTTTAATGAATCGATTAAAGTCAATTTAAATTAGATTAATCAGTTTACATCGTAATACGTGTATTGGTACGTTTAATTCATTTTTAAATTATTAGTATATAGATATAGGTTTTACATTTTTAATCTTATAAGTATATTTTAAACGAGTAGATAGATTACTAGGTGAAGAGCCACCTTGTGGAGAAATTAAAATAAATTTGTTATTGTTATTATTATTATTATTATTACAAGTGCAAACCGCTAACGATAATCAAACAATGGTTTTCTGCCCTCCACTTCCCCCTCATTTTTGCAAGGTTCACATATCTTAACTAAAATGTTGCATTGATCGTGTTTAGTACCAAAACTATGATCTTTATAATGCAACCTCAAACAATCCCTTTCTAATGCGGGAGGATGCTTTTATTGACAGGAAATACACATGATTTCCCCCTCGTTTTTGCAAGGTTCGCAGATCTTACCCCAAATTCGCAAACGATATGTTGTATTAATCATGTTTAGTACCTAAACTATGATTTGAATGCTGTAACTTCATTCAATCCATTTCGAATGGGGGACGGTATCGTTATTAACAGGAAATACATATGATTTTCCACCCCTTCCCCCGCAAAGTTCGCAGATCTTACCTCAACGTCGCAACCAATATGTTGCATTCATCGTGTTTAGTATCGAAACTATGATTTGAACGCTAGCGCTGCAGCTTCATTCAATCCGTTTCTATTAAATAGGGGAGGGCACTCTTATTGACAGGAAACACATGCATATATATGCTTTGACACCCCTCCCCTCATTTTTGCAAGTTCCGCAGATCTTACACCAAATCCGCAACCAATATGTTGCTGATTAGTCGTGTTTAGTACCTAAACTATGATTTTAAAGATGTAGCTTCATTTAATTCATTTTCCATATATTGCAATCGTCGTGCTTATTTCTTAGCAATAATCCCACTAAAGTCCAACAATATTATAAACAGTACTCTAATACTCTTAATTATAAAAAAGCAAAACAAAATACTATAAACTACAGTTTGAAATAAGCAAAACTAACCTGAAGTCTACTTGGAACCCGATTGACACCCTTATAAAGAGAAAAACCAAAAGCCAGACCAACCATCAAGACTTGTACGTAATAATAAAACACAAGATATAGCTGAGCATTTCATTAAATAATGTAGGACCTAATTTGGCTAGATCAGTCAAGATAACGGATGCAGATCTAACTCAGCTCATAACTGAGTCTCCATCCTCCAGGTTTTACATGTCACCTGTTACTAATATTCAGGGAGATGCACTCTTATCCAGCTTAGATCCCAATAAAGCCTCAATTGATATTCCCAATAAGCTAATTAGTTTGGCTAGTCAAACTTTATCCAATTTACTGATATCTACAATGAATCTTTTGCAACCCGGTATAGTACCTGATGTACTTAAAGTATCTAGAATTATCCCTATACATATATAAATGGTTCAGTTACTGATGCTGGTAATTACACACCAATTGCAGCACTTCCCCCATTTGCAAAAGTACATCAACGACTTGTCTATAACCACTAAATTAATATATTTTTTAGAAAACACAATATACTCTTTATTTAGGAAAGGCCACTCTACCGAACAAGCAATTCTTGAACTTACAGACCAGCTCAGAATGAATATTGACAATAAAAATTAACTTGTGGTATATTTATTGACCTTTCAAAAGCTTTCGATACTGCATGTTAATCATGATATTTTATTAAAGAAGCTACACAAATATGGAATTCGTGGGACCCCATATCACTGGTTTTCAAACTATCTATCGGACAGAACACAATATGTACAAATTGATAAAGTTAAGTCAAGTTTGTTAAATATTATCTGCGATGTTCCCCAAGGGTCAATCCTTTCATCATAGCCTGAGAAAACAGCTGACTCTTATCGCTCTCTCCACAAACTGAAGAGACGAGCCGGAAAATTCCATACTAATGAACGTAGCAGATAGCCATTTCACGATGCATCAATAATAATATTAATAATAATAATCTTTATTTAAAGACGGTAACACTCAAAAGCAAAGCTTACAAACATGTGGCCCTCAACTACTAATTTAAGTATAAAATATAACTTTACATATAGCTAGCAAATATGGTAAAATATGTATATTATATACAATTAAAACCAGAACACCAATTACTAACTAAAACATGTAGCTAAATCGATCCAATCTAATCTAGGAATTGAACGAGTACATATATGTTGACTAGAGCCTGAGTGAGTGATTTATCCGCTGAATTCTCTTGGTAGCCCGGATTCAGTAACAGCCGGCATCCTGAAATTCGAAACCGGAAAAAAATACCTGGCCCAAAAAACGATGAAAAAAAATTTAATATCTGCTATCAGGCCACTTCCCAAGTATTCATTCAGCTTTCAACTCGGTTGCCAGTGGCTCTAATTCCTCTAAATCATCTACATCCTGCAATACTAAATCAAAACAGTAAGACACATTACTGTGTTCTGAAGAATCTGATCCAGATTCTCGGTCGTTATTACGGGTGCTAATCTTGGTGTAGCAGATTCATTGTTTGATTCATTGCTTCTGGGGTTAGTGTTCTTTGTATTTCAGGGTATTGTTTTGCTTTAGAAGACAATAGTTTTCTTTGTTTTACGTACCCGTTATTACTAATTAAACCACAGCAAAATTCGCAGTGTGAGTTTGTAGCCATTATAAGAAGTAAACAAATCCAAGGACTACAGAAAAGCTGATCGAACAACGTATATATTGAGAATTCTACTACATTTCGGCTGGCCAAACCAGCCTTCTTCAGGTAGATTTTACAAATGAATATTTCACAATGGCAAGTATAAATATGAAGGTGATTACACAATCTAAGAGGAAAACGGAAATGACGTAAGTAAAAAATATGGATTTGAGATAACATAAACACGGGTCTACAAGATAACATATTAAAGACCCTGTGTCCGAGCCCATGGTGCTTTGCGCCAATGTTATGATTAGTTTGTTTATCAACGGTCGCATAAATTAAAGGCCAGCTTTTAGGCGAACTAAAATGCTCTCGATTGTTTATAAGTTTCATAAAAGAAGTACACATACACTTTGGATAACGAATTTCATAATTTCTACCGGATTAAAAACCCAATCGAGCCCACGAATTTTCCCCGGATGCTTCGAATATGATTTGAACAGTATTCGGCAGGAAGCCAGTTGTTCTGTCTTTAGATTCTAATTCGGTTTACGAGTGCGACTTTTCACAACTCTACAAGCAAACAGATACTCTTGCTACCTTGTTTTCATGTCTCCAATATTGCTTAGCTGTATTTGAAGATCTCTACTTTCCTTGCGAATGATATATTTTGAGTGCAAAATGAAATGTCATACTCGCACTCGAGTCCAACTCACAGCGAAGTAACAGCTGAACTCGGCAGATTGGAGTTTGACACGCGATCGTAGTTTTGGAAACAAGACTTTATGGACGTACTGGAGGATAAAAAAAAGGTTAAGGACATTGCTTTCTCTGCTAATAAAAATGCGAAACATATACAGATACAGATAAGTCATAACACCTCAGTGGAGCTTAGCCGTGCGAAATTATAATTACGAATGATCTTGATGCCAGAAGTGGTTGCTTTGTGCTTTGTATTTCCAACGAAGCCCGCCGGTCCCTTAGTGCAGCAAATCCCCGGGAAACTCACGTAGTAGTCCTTTTGAACCGGGAAACTCACGTAGTAGTGTTCTCTTGTAGATCTAGAGAAAGTAAAATGTGGACTGCTGAAGAATTATTTGTCGAGTCGCTTCGCCTCGCTGTCTCGGTCCTTTCTCCGGCATTCCTAAAGTTTCATTTTATAAAGTATATATACAAAAGTTAAGATAAAAGAAAGTCAGTTAAGCATATGTACCTATGAATAATTACACGATGGCCCAAACTAGGGATGGATTTCGAAAGATTCGAGAGTCACATAACAACAACAACGATCTTTCTGATTTTCGTAGCCTACGAAAATGATTTGCGCGCGCAAAGCACCATGGGCTCGGACACAGTGTCTTTAAGATTCATCACGTTTGTTCATGCCGAGAGGTTCAAGAGTTTTAGCTGTGTCGATAAGATATGACTCTCTGGCTTTACAAATTGAGTCTCGCGAATAATAAATTATTTCTAAGGGGATAAGTTGCATGTCAGCCTTTTTTTAGAATGGTTACAGCAGGAAAGGAAATGTTCAAAAATTGTGGTGGGTTTAGATTTAATATTAAATTTATCAACTGGTCGTCTGTGTTCATGAAATCGGTCTTTAAGCCGTCGTTTAGTTTCACCGATGTATTGTAAGCGGCAGCGATTGCATTGTACCATGTAGATAACGTTACTAGTTAGTGTTACATGTGATGTGTGACTTAATGAAACGGGTTTCCCCGGTGGAAGAAAAAGTGTAGCTAGCAAGGCCATGATGACTGTAAGGACAAGTGGCACAGTTTCAAGCAGTTTTTTACTGCAGCGGAAAGAGCCAGATGGAAGAGCAGGTTTATTAGTCACATATAACGTAGTCATGGAAGCATTACTTTCTAGAGCAAGTCACTAAATATTAGGGATCACTTAAAACAACACAGAACAATAATGCTTCTTCAATGGTCCTGTTAACTAATCCAAACCCTAATTTTCGCGTATAACAGTGTTTGACTGGGCTTGAAGGAACGTATAATGATACAGCAGAGATGCTTTGAAACATTGCGTCAAAATTATAGATTCATGAATTCTAAATTAGAGAGCAGTGAAACGTGACTTCCCGCGAAGACCGAGATTGTTGGCGATGGAAATATCGCCGGCCGCATCCCCGCTGTATTTCACTTTTCAACACAACGATGTCAAAATTCGAGCTCTACTGCAAAAACTACTTCAGATAACGTCAATTGTGTTTCGTTATCCGTAGTTATTATTCATTTTATTATTACAAAATTATGCGCGTCAATAAATCAGCGTACTCATTTTGTTAGGGAGGGCATCGTTCATAGCCAACGGAAATAGATATGGTTTTCCACCTCTCCCCCCTCATTTTTGAAAGGTTCACATTTCTTAACGCGAATTCGCAAACAATATGTTGCATTGATTGTGGTTAGTACCAGAACTACGATTTTCATGATGCAACCTCAAAGCCGATCCATTTGTTATTTACAGGAAATACACATGCTTCTCACGTGCACCTTTCCCCCCTCATTTTAGCAAGTTTCGCAGATCTTACCCTAAATTCGCTGCACCTTCGTTCAATCCATTATTGGATATGATTCTCCAACCCCTCCCCCTCAGTTTCGCAAGGTTTGCAGATATTACCCCCAAATTCGCAACCAATATATTGTATTTTGCATGTACAAAGTGTTAGAACAATTATTTCCTGCTGAAACTTCATTTAATCCAGTTCTGAAATGGGAAATACAAAGTTAAACTGTGTCCCAGCATGCCTTGCGGCCAAAACGAAACGAGCGATGCGGGGTCTTCACCAAAATGTTTCACATCGTAAACTGCAGAGAATAAGAGCAAAAATAAAATTTCAAAAACGTATAACCATGCTGAACTTCATTTGCGCGAATAATACATCACAAATTTAATCTAGTTGGGCAAAATTATATAAGATAGCAGTTACCTTTTATTTCCTTTATCTATGTGCTACATGCCAAAAATCACTGAGTAGTTATCTATGAATTACAAATATTCCCTACCCCACCACCTGGAAATGGTATACTTCATTTGTGATAGAAAACGTGTTCGGAATGTCATTCATGACCAAACTGATCGGTTTCCAATATTTCAAGTTCTAAAAAGAACTACAAAATTAAAGTTAAATGATTACCCAGGCCCTGCTCGGCCAAGACAAAGGGCGTTGTATTTTTACGGGTAGAAAAGAACATTGTACCGACATGGGGTTTTCACAAAAATGTTTCCCATAGAAAACTTCAGATGGTACGTTTAGTTTGGTTCAAATGAGAAATTAGAACGAAAACAAAATTTGAAAACGGCTCAACCCTAGCTAGCACTACTACGTCAGCTGCTACTCGCTCCCCACGGCGGCTAGCATACTTTTATAGACTCTTAGCTGATCATACCAGTGTTTATCTTCCCCGCCGATGCAGATCAACAGTGTTTTTACAGGAACTAGTCACCCATCGTACGTAAATGATAGCTTAGTCAAAGTAGCGACCTTGTGCCATTCGATCATTTTCTGACCAATTGGATCGAACGACTTTTAATACTTAAAAGTAAAAAAGATATTACAGACTATAACCTGAGGGGTTCCTCTACATCACTACAGTTACCTCTACCAAGAACTGAACAACTGAAGAAAAGCTTTTGTTACAATGGAACGAAAGTATGGAATTCGTTACCAGAAGATTTACGAAATTGTCATTCTCTATCAATATTTAAAAATGGAATTGACGCTCACACCTTCTGTAACTCAACTTGAATAATTTTATTACTATTAGTTCACTACTTTTCTTAAATACTTTTATATTGTAAATTGTAACAGTATTAAAATTAGTATTAGTCTTAGAATTATTATATTTAGAATTAGCATTGATAAATTATGTTTAATTAGTAATTATTTAGTTTTTAGAGTATTTGTAACCACACACCCCTTGTGGAAATCAGCGAATGTTGACGGGGCAAGTGTGTATAAATAAAGTTTACTACTACTTCCACTGTTGAGTTTTCTCTATGTAGGGAAATCGCGCGTAAATAATAAAGAAAGCAAAGTTTTACTCGAGTAAACCCACATCTTAAAAACGTAAGTAAACTAGATCGGTTATTTTGTTATAGGTTTGGACGAGGAACCGGCTTAATACTTCTTGATGATGTACAGTGCTCAGGTACTGAGTCTAATATAGCACAGTGTCGACACCGTGGATGGGGCTCACATAACTGTGGCCATGGTGAAGACGCCGGTGTGGTATGTGGTGTATCAACTACACCTACACCTTCGCTTGCGCAAGGTACGTATAACCACCGATGCGTAAATAAAGATTGACATACCAACGTCAGCACTTTCCATGAAGTAATCTCTATTTATTTAAGCAATAGACCACACATTTCCATGTGTTTACTGGCGAAAACACATGGAAATGTGTGGTCTATCACTTTTATGATGTAACTACGACACAACGCAAGCAGGCGTGCCGATTTCTATGTGTTTACCGGCACAATAAACCATACGGATTTTTGAATCTATAAGCCAATCAGAGCGCTCGCGCTGGGTTTATATTATAAAACACAATTATATGTTGTATATTCGCTTTATTTTGAAAATAGCTACCTCAACCCGCCAGAAGGTTTTCACGAATTAAGCAAGAATGCTTCTTTTAAAAGCACTTTGAACACATCTTTGGTCCCGTTCTCTTCGCCACTATGAATAGCGATTCACATCTTTGCCACAATGATGAGCAACTGGAAAACTCTTCCTGAAACCTGTCGGCAAAACAGCCAACAAATCATTGCTTTCATAAGTTGGCACAAGGCTTGTCGCCGCTCATTTTTTAGGGAAAAAGCAAATTCTCTTCCTCTCAAAGTGAACAAAGCATTCAAACACGAGTCAACTTAATCCGCTATCTTGAGTCAAAACTATAGCACTATGTTCAGCTCAACTTACGCCGGATACGATAAGAAACGATATTTATTGCAACCTTAACATTAATCAGTACAAAATACAATACAAGTTATATGTCTGATGACCAGTTACATATTTTGGTCATAAACCCACCCGCATAGAAGTAGCTCGTTTAGCAGCAAAGTATCTTTATGCGAGCATGGTCTTAAGATAATGAATTATATTTAGCATCTAAATGTTAATGTTAACACTAGACTGTCTACTTCACTTCACTTATATGTACATTTATTTATAAACAACGGTTTGTAATACTGTTATCTTTTATTATAGGTATTTGTATCCTGTATATCTGAATCTGAAGTAATATTGATTGTCGTTTCATGTTTTCCACTATTAAGTTCGTCTTGTCGGTGGTAGCGGTCGCCACGAAGGACGCGTTGAAGTTTATTACAATGGCCAATGGGGGACAGTGTGTGATGACAGCTGATGCTACTGTCGTATGCCGCCAGCTTGGATTTCGCGCAGCAAGTTCATATACCTGCTGTGCACGTTTTGGACAGGGATTAGGCAGAATCTGGATGGACGATGTCGCCTGCAGGGGAACTGAGCGTTACCTATCTCAATGTTCATTCAGGGGATGGGGTAGCAATAACTGCGGTCATTCAGAAGATGCGGGTGTCGTATGTTTTACAACGACCGTTTCAGGTTTGTTAATACCCATAAATAGTAATCTTCATAAAACTTCCATCTTCTAATGTTTTTGAACAAGACAAACAAAGGAATTTGTTTATGTATTTTTTCCATTCCAATTCTTATTACTCGGGCTGCCTGTGGCAGCACCGAGTCTTAAAATGCAAGTCGTTATTTTTGTTGGGTGTAGCAAAATTTCTGCGCATGCGTTAAAGGTCAAATTCACACCAATCAGATTGCACTGTGCTGATCACGCAACAATCGCCAGGTTAATTTATTTACATAATTTAATACAGTAAAGCAAGATGGCGGAATCCGCGAGCAACTTTCTCTGTAACTTGGAGTCTCATCTCTCAAATGTAAGCCAGTTTAATGTTTTATTTAACTTCACTCATGCGAAAGCCTTCCAACAGGCTCAGGATATTGCAACTGGCGCTATTGTCGGAGCCGAAGGACCGCGTTTTTTACCCAGATGGCCAGTGCTTTTATATACGACACGTACGACGACCTGAAGCAAAGGGGCCAGGATCCGGAAAGCTAAAATTGGAAGAAATAGATATTGGAATCTATAAGCCATCGGCTCGCTGTGCTGCATTTAAAACATCCGAGAAGAACATATTATTTTGGGTGAAGGCACTTCAAGACCAATATTATGAGTCTCTTAAAAACTGTCAGAGATTTAAATTTACCGTAAGTTGGATCAGAGAGTATTGAGATCAAGTTATTTCGTTCCAGCGAGGATATTGACCTAGCGGAAACGGTACAAGCTGTCGAAGGATTTTACTTATAATCATCCACAACAGGAATAGTTATGTGCCAAGGCATGGGAAAAGATTGAGTTTCCCAGATTACAGATCAAAGTAGAGAACTTAACGAATGAAGAAACAGAGGTCACGCGCGACATGCTTGAGAAAATGAACATGTTCAACACTTTATGTTATACTAAGAAAACAAAACAAATTACAGAGCCTGCAAGTTCACAAGTCAATGAAAAACGCCAAGAGCCTGTAGTTTTGGATCAACATATCCTTGAAACTCCAAAAGCAACATACACATGAGTCAAATTCAAACCGGAAGAGACGGAATTCTTTAGATTCTTCACGACAACCCGATCCCTATTCATCAGAATACATTTTCTGTGCTAAATGACGAGAGTTTATAATTACCTGACCGACAACCCACTACTAAAGAAAGGGACCATGAAGTACGGTAGTACGGTTAATTCTCGGGTTCAAAACAATGAATATATGCCTGCTCAAATGCAGTGTGTTAAACTGTTTAAATTAAAAGGTCAACATACGAGAAAAACAAAAATATTAAATTACATATTTACTAGGGGAGCAGAGAAATTTTATGAAAGTCACCGCGCTACCGGCCACTCCAAAAGACTGCTAAATTCAGCTAATAATTCTTCCCTTTGGTTATTACTAAGAGGATTTCAAATTAAAGTGTATTTCATCTTCAATCTCATGTGGCCCGAGTGAAAGCCCAGATGGGCTCTTGTTGTATATCAAGTATCAATGAAAACACTGCTGAGCTCAATTGAAATCGATCAGAATATATAAATGGAATTAAAATCTAACGGTACAAAACTAATATTATATTCCTTGAACTGAATCGGCACGGAAGCCAAAAAATGGGGCGATTATTTCAAAGTTCGCGGACGAGCTTGATGTCCACTAACTGAAACTAACAAAATGTCACTAGTGCATGTACCAAGTGTCTCTGACGAACAGTAGCGTACGTAACAAAATGTCACTAGTGTACCAAGTGTCTCTGACGAACAGTTGCGTACGTAACAAAATATCATTGAAGCCATTGATCACCGCCGGAGGGGGCGGTTATTTCTTATTTTTAGCTTAAAAAAAGGTACGATTATTCAAACAGGGGCGATTATTCAAGGAAATACGGTACTCGACGTTGTAGGATAATCGACGCCAATTAATTAAAAATGTTACAAAATTAATAACAAACAAATCAAAGTTGTATTGTTTTTATTTGCAATTTAGATTCGAATTCTACAACATGTGATTTTGAGAGTGGATTTTGTCAATGGCAAAACGCTAGAAATGATCAGTTTGACTGGACAAGGCATTCGGGTTCGACTCCTTCCACTAATACAGGACCATCCGCGGATCACACCAGCGGAAGAGGTAATACAGGTTTTGAGACAAATCTTAGTAATCCTAAAACTAAGTTATTCAGGTAAAGTAGCTGTGTCGAAAGTTGTGCTGTCATAATTATCGTATCTTAAATGTAAACCTTTGCGTGAGTTGTAGGCAATGTATGGGAACTGATAAGACAGCATGTCAGCATAAGGTCAGCGCGCGGATATACTGATGTCAGTGGAATGCGTATATTCGAGTTGAGTAGAGTTTTAGTACAGATATCGAGACGTGAACTACCTTGAGCCGAAACGTGAATGTATACTGTGTGATATTAAAGGAGAATATAATTGTGATTACTGTGAAGCTATTTACTGTTTAAAACACGAACAGCAGTGTTTTATCAAGTTTAAAAATTCAAGGGCGAAGCTTCAAAAACGCTTTAAGACCCTTTAGCACGCCCCGTGATGCTTTGCGCGAAACAAGTATTTTCGTGGACCACGAAATTCAGTTCTGTGACCGGCAATGTCTACATGTAATGAATCTGCTTGCATCGTCGTTGTTACCGCTGATAGTTACTATTATATACGCACATACGATGAATACTCTTCTTAAGAACTTATTTAGGGCATTCTTTTAAATATTGAACCGAAATTTGCTGACAGATTTTGTGTGACATCCAACGGCCTAGCAGCGAAGAACAACCGCCGAGAACATTGTCACGGTCTGTCTTCCTTCCTAAAACGAAGGTAAGAAGATCATTCGCCGATAATTCTCCGATCTTCCAGTTAGGGAAACACAAGCAACTGCGGTGAGTTTGGAGAGTACTCTGCATTCTTGCATTTCTGAGTACATTTGTAAATAGCCGGCGGCTTAGCGGATGCCGAGCGGATGACTCTGGCTGTTCAAAGGACTGTCGATTCTCCAACGGTATGATATTTGTGGTTCAGTTTTCTAGTTGCGTGTATATCAGTGGATAAACTCAATGAATACCTTGCCGTTCCTCCGTTGTATCCATGCTCACTAATTCCGATATTTAGTAGCTTGTAAGTGTTCAAACCGAAGTCAAGTCAACGCAAATACTTTGTAGCGATCGGTCAGTACACACTATTATAATATTCTCCTCAGCGAACAAATAAAGTTATTGCTGCTACTGATTTTCTATTGCTGTTGTTGTTGCTCGACTTATTCCTCATCTAGATTATTAGTTAGATGTGTATTTCATCAATAATCGAACTGTTTGTGCTCTATAATCTGATATGAAATGCATGTAAGTGTTCGTGCATCAGTTTTAACATCCTAGAACGCGCTGAATAATTAAATAACGTCCTGCATCAAGTTCTCTTCCAAGTTCTACCTTTGTGGATGTTTGATTAATGAATAAGTCTCAGCTTTCAACGCTGAATCGATTTTAGGGCTTTCTTAAACTAGGCATTATTTCCGTTTATATAAAGTTTCATAGAGGTCCATAGAATTTTGACGACGGTTGTTGAGTTACTTGTTGAGTTAGGCGCTCGTCACAGTCAGTGAACACGAAATCAAAACAAAAACACGGGTTTCGCGCAAAGTATCACGGGGCGTGCTATCTTTAAGAATGCAATGAAAGAAAGTCGCACATCTCAAGGGGATGGTTACTTAATGAACTATTGAACCTTTGTATTCACAACGCCATGCAAAATATTCGAGTAATCACCGCCTGCAATTACGAACATCTCAAGGGAATGACATGAAGAAATTACCATACTATGTTGTTTGAAGCGGCGTTTCGCAATGCAAAGAAGAACCTGCACTTGGAGGATTTGGTGTCGTGGTTTACCTCGATAAAGTTCAAGACTTGGAAAACGATGTGACTGACATGACGGCAGACTCTAAATTTTTGACTCCGGCACAAAATATGTAAGTTTAATGCACGTTTTTATTATTTTACGGCTTTGAGTTTGGTTTAATAATTGGAATTATCAAACTCATTAATAATTCATGAAGCAAAAACAAAGGAAATCACCGACCGATAAGTGATCTTTAAATCTGATACAGATTTCGTCCTGATTTACATAAACTTTGGCTTCGATTTTCTCGGCCAAAATAAGTCGTATCGCCAAAATAACTGAAAACATGACTCTCTACACCTAGACGTTTGATAAGTAAGATAAAGAATTCGTGTCCGATCTTTATCCGATTTACAAACTCTCGCTTTCAGCTCGAGTTTGTAAATAGGATAAAGATCGGCCACTCATTCTTTATGTATTACCTAAACAGTGGCTCGGTATACAAGTAATGGTAGTTGGATAACTTCATTTTAAAAATATTATCTGTGTATCCCGGTAGTCTGCTGATATTAGTAAATTTAGTACAAAATTTATTATCTAGGTACCTTATGTTCCGTGTACTTTTTGCTATCTTTGGGTCTTTATCAGTGAATTCTTAATTAGGATGAAACTTTATATAAAATTTCATGTTCATTAGTATTATTTATATAAAACGTTCTTCCTAATTAGCAATTCAATGAGAAAGCTGAAACATCAATAGAAATTCCATTGTCTCAATCATTAACCCCGTTTCCCCCTGAGATAGAATTCAAATCCCTCCGCAGGCCTTTTAGAATGATGAGATTTTATCAGGTATAAAGGAGCACGTGACTGATTTGTTCATCTGATTGGACAAAATGCTCATTAATTATTCATGAGTTTTTGAACTCTATTACCAAAAGCTCACACTATAATTTATATAACACAGCACACTTTATTTTATACAAAAGTAGGTGAAGGTAAAGAGAAACGAATAATGAAAATTAGAGTAAGCACTACTTAGAATAACTTAAGGGCTAATCGAGCTAAGTAGCGTATAGTTTTCTCCTTACTCTCCTCCTTATTTAAATATTATTATTATTAAGTTGTCTCTTATTACTTCACTATTATTTATTTCATTATGTTTAAATTAATATTGTTGTTGTTGTTATGATCACTTCTTGTTGTGTGCTCAATTGTTGCTCAATTGTTGCTCTGCCGATTGTACTGATTACTCTTGTCGTACTTCTCCTCTCTATTTCTTATTTTTCTTTCTTTGAATTGTTCCCAGGATACTATATTTACATTGAAACTTCAAGTCCTAGACGCCTAGGTGACGTAGCCAGACTAGAGAGTTCATCTATAAACAATGGAGGAACGGCAAACTGCATGGAGTTCTACTACCATATGTATGGATCTGCAATAGGCATTCTAAGAATCAAAGTCATGGGAAATATCATCTGGGAGTTGCGTGGAAACCAGGGAAACAATTGGCAAAGAGGAAGACTACCGCTATCAACACCAGGAAATAACCAGGTATATAGTTATAGTAGTGTCAATCGAGTTTATCACTGAACCTACTGTAAACGTAACATTTTTTGGTGAGGGTTAGGGTCATAAGAATGAAGAAAAATATCACAACCACCCATCCACTCACTGAGAAAACTAAAACTCTCGCAGCTGCTATGAAGGTACAAACGAGAAGGCTGAGAATCAATAAATGCGCCATTTCTTTTCTTACGAGTATCTCGAGACTATTAATTAGCAACTCACTGAACCAAGGATATGCCAATCAAGGATATCATTTACAGTTTCGAATGGCACGGAACCTCTCGAGACCTGTATTCTGATTGCACCCATACACCGAATGCAAATATGGCGATTTTTGATTTCGCTTTCCAAAAGTCTTACTATAAAAACTGCGCCTACTGTCTAAAATATCACTTTGAAATCAGTAATTTTGGAAAGTTTGGATAATATACCAAGAAAGGCTTTAAAGATATCGCAGCTCAACTTTAGAGACTTTTGTATGAGAATAAGCAGTAATGCCTGACTAACCTCGTTTTGGTGTTTTTTTTTGCATACTTTAAACCTTGATAAATTCACAAGGGTTCACTATTTCTTCTCCAATCTTATAAACCTTACTAACATGCATATTTGCTTTTAAATAGCACAGTTTATTCTCATGAAAGTAACAGGATTCAACATTATGCTAATTAGCCGCAGCCATATTTGCATTCGGTGTATAATACTGTTCTTCTATTGGTTTTGTACTGCACTTTCTATAGTTGGATAGGCCAATACTGTCGCTCGTTTCGAGAAGTTCCACCCACAGTTTCCTAATTTAGAATAAGATTCCCATGAGTCGATCCAGTCTTGAATTAATAAGTTCGCGGTTACGGTGAAATTCTAATGGATCTCATCATGGCTTCGCCAATCACGTACGGATTACTAAATCAATGCAGTCATGAATATTTTAAAATAATTAATTGGGTTGACGAGAAATGTCCATAAAACAACACATTCTGCCCGATGTTTATGTAAGAGGTCAGTTTTACAGGGTTGGTATCCTGCGAGGTGCAGGCGTTGTCGTTTTATTGCGACCGGCTTTGTACATTTTCCCGTCGGGAACATGTCAATACACTTCCGTCAACGAAACCGGCTTAGACTACTTTTAAGGGAATTAGGATGTTGATTTCAATTGTTTTTCTTCCCCATTTTCTTGAGAACTCCTTTACTTGTAAACCCTAGCCACAAATTAGCGCTATGACCTCGTATCAAATACGAATATCGAACATGAGCAACCGGCCTTTATACCCAGTAAAACACTAGGATCTTTATATTATATTCACTAGTAAGATACAAGGAGTATAATTGGTCACATGAGCAACCTTTATACCCAGTAAAACACTAGGATCTTTATATTATATTCACTAGTAAGATACAAGGAGTACAATTGGTCACAATTAGTGTAGAATCGACCAAAACGTTAGTTAATGCATTTGTTGTTTCGAAAATTGATGAATATAACGCGCTTATCTATGGACTCCCATCCTATTTATTACCCCGGGGGGGAGGGGGGGGGGGACTCCCATATAAAAGGGGTAGGGATGCTCGTCGGACATTTTCGATTTGACCCCTAAGAGGTACTAAAATGGGCGTGGCTCAAGCTTATTTTGACCCCTAAAAGATAATAAAAATGTCAATTGATAACAGCCTTTTTGTTCAATTGACACCCGATCCCTAAAAGAGGGGCTGAATGGGGGGGTACCAATATCAGTTAACAGCTAAATTTTTAGCTATTTATCAGTTATCAGTTAAATTTTGCTGTTATCAGTTAAGTTATATAAAAAGACTACCCTAACCTGATTTGAATACATATTTGCTGGTATGAAATGAATAATAACCGCTAATTCAACATCAAACACTACATTTTGTCTATTCAATAGATTTTTCTAGTATCAGATAACTCTGATGTGTCATGTTTAATATTTGACTATTATCAACTGGATCAAATCTGTCGAAAGCCATCCGAAAAGCCAATAATAGCATGTGACGTTACGTCATTTTAATAAAAAAATAATGAAATATCAGGTAACAGCTATCTCACAAATATCAGCTAACAGCTAAAAAAAGGTAAAATTCTCAGTTAACAGTAATATATTTGGCCATTTCTCAGTTATCAGTTAACCCCATTCAGCCCCTCCTAAAAGGTACCGCTTTACATAGAAATGTCTGGGTTTGATGGTGGATACCCTAAGTGGTACCAAACTCCTGATTTTGACCCCTAAAAGGTACGACGAGCATCCATGTACCCCTCACATAAGGGAGTCCCCCCCCCCGGCTTTATTACAAAGGCTACAATATGTACTTAATACGGCTGCGAGACTCATAATGCTATCGCCCAAGGCTGAGCATATAACTCCTTTGCTCATACCTTATTGGTACTAATTTTCGCGGGCACTTAATTTCGCGAAAAAAAGGTCGGCATATTTCGCGGGTCTTTATTTTCGCGATTTGGGTGCAAAATTATTTTCTTAGGGAATTAATTTTCGCGAAAATGAAAAAAAATACATTTTATTTCGAGAATTTTATTATTATTTTACACTTCTTCTTCAATGACTGTACAAAAGAGGTGCTGAAAGAACTTGAAGATGACGATAGCGATACAGATGAAGAGGTTCAAAGCAACACAGATAGTGAAATTTGATTGTTAAACTGTTGTTTATCATCTGTAGGTATGCCATAGAGCTTTTACACATTATACACAATACGTAGACATGTGTTTCTTCATTAAATTGAGAAAACAAGAAATATAGGAGGGTATTAAATTTCGCGACATTAAACTTCGCGGGAATTTTTTTTCGCGTCGCTTTAAGTTCGCGATTTTTTTTAAATCGCGAAAATCGCGAAATTAAAGCGACGCGAAAATTAGTACCAATAAGGTACATTGGCTCCCGGTGGAGCAGCGCATTAATTTCAAAATCTTGCTCTATTATTTTAAAATTATGAATAATACTGCACCATCGTATCTAAGCGAGTTACTTGTCCAATATGCTCCGGTGCGTAGTCTTAGGTCATCTAATCAACTTCTTTTTCACCAGCCTTCATATAGATCCTTTGCATGTGACGTCATCAAAATTCTAAAATCTAAACTATGAGATATATGAAGCTGTTCTTTTAATATGATTTAGATATCGGTATTCTCAGTATTCTTCGAATAATTTACGTCGATACGGTGATTTGGTTTTAAGTTACAGTACTTTGAATTTTGTGACAGCCCAGGTCGGCGTGTTTCCTAAATGTCAAGGAAATCCATATATTTCGGCCAATTTCAAATTTTAGACTTGATCAACCTTTAAAAGTGATATCTAAAGTGTTTTGAAGTGAATGCTAATCATATTGATGGGGAAAACAGCTTTATTTGTAGAGTACGTTTTTGGATGCCATCTTGGTGTACTAAAGCTGTACACCAACATGGCCACCGCATACTAATTACACTAAATTGTTCGAATATTATTTGGCCGACAGCTCGGTTACGAAGTACTCTATTGCTTCAAAATTTCGGCCATTTCTATGTTTTTACCTGCTCTATGCACAGCATTAAAAATATTTTACTAATATAAGTTTTTTCTTGAGGCAATGTTTTTTGTGACGTCAATGCAAACGATCAATAATCTTAAATCTTGTGGTAATAGAGCTTTTTCTGTATCTGGACCAAAATTGTGGAATGAACTTCCCCTTGATATTAAGATCAGTCCGTCTGTCAGTATCTTTAAGTCCAGGCTCAAGACCCATCTTTTTAGGAAGGCTTTTTTCTAATTTTATTGATAACTATTTACTTTTGCTTTCTTTGAGTGCGGACGGTAGAGGCATGTGGCGGCTGTTTTAGCTGAATAGTACTGAATAGTGCCAACATCCTACCCTTTTCTTGTTTAATTGGTACTGTTTTGTGCTGTTTGGTTGGTGTTGTAGCATGCTTTTATTGTTTGCACTCTACTTCTACTTCAATTTTTGTTTTAATTTTTAGTCATAGTTTACATAGTTCATTACCTATATTCACATTTATTTATATTCATATACATGTTTTTCGTTTCATTATATTTGAATTGGGCTTACTGTACTTTGCGAAACGAAACGAAACTGTACTTTGCGAAACTGTACTTTGCGAAACTGTACTTTACGAAACTGTACTTTGCGAAACGCGTATTTAGGCACTACTGGGAACAGCTAAAAACAATCTTAGTTTATACTTACTTTCCCATATATAGCGCCTGGTAGACTTCTTAATACTTGCTTCTTTTTACAAACAAAACTCCTCTTTATAGTTCTAGCCTGCTTGCAGGCGGTGGAGGGTGTTTTTTTCGCGCAGCAAACGGATCATCGAAGCGGCCGCCATATTGGCCGAGCGTGATTGAGACCTGGGATCGAATGACATATGGAGGTGGGAGGGGGTGGGGGAGAAGAATCAGAAAGGAAAGACCGCCTGCACGAAAACCCCTGGTTTCCGAGTATCCGCCCACCACGCACATGACTTCCGTTAACTTGTAACGCATTCTTAATTGACCAATAGGAGTCGATGTGTGACAGCCTGCCAATTTTGATTTGGTTTGATTGAAATGAAGCGTGCAATTCAAAACAAACTTCGCTCACTGTCAAATGAAATGCAAAATGTAGGTACAGAATTGTCAATTGGTTCTCATATACGGAAATTTCAATAAAACCAGCTATTTTTATTCAAAGTTCTCCATGGAAAGAACTGTGACAGTACCACTTTAGAATATATATGTAAACAGTTCGGTTTTAGCTTGTTGCGTTCGCCCCATCAGTCTCTCAAAGAGTTTGCAAATCCTCCGAAATATATACCAACATTATTACAAGCTGCTTCAAAAACCAATAGATAGAGAGCAGTCCAGCACCGCAACAGCACAGTCTGGCGAACTAGATGAGGTGCGATACAAGCGGCAGAGGACAAATACAGGATCGAAAAAATCTCTAAACTTCAAAGAAAACTCCGATGGAGACATTGTTTTGTCAGAACTCGATATTGAAGAACTCGTGGACAAACAAACTACGAGTGCAAAGTACACAAGTAAAGGTTGTGATCGTCAACCCTAACGACAGAGAAGATATGAGAAGCTCTTTCTCTGAGAAGTCGAAGAAATGGACGACCGTTGCATAAATGTATTGACGACCGTTGCATAAATGTATTGAGGCAGATTTCTGATTATTTGCTCTACTGTACATCGCTACTGAGTTCAACGGCCGTGAAGCTCTGCAATCTGGAACCAGGGTAAAGGCGAAGGAGATAACTTTGAAAACGGAGCAGGGGAGCTATATACAGAGCCTACTTCTAAGTAAAGATCTTCTTGCGCTAGGTTTAGGTTTAGGTTAGGGGGGGTTCTTCAAGGTAAAAAGGGACCGTCGGAAAACCTTGAAAAATACCCTAAAAATACCAAACCGTGAAAAATTTCCCACCCTGAAATGTACATCATGATCTAAAAAATCACCCTGAAAAATGGATTTCACTCGGGTCTTTATATTATATTCACTAGTAAGATACAAGGAGTATAATTGGTCAATACTCTTATATTAGTGTAGTAATATCAATTATCAAACACTCGTACAAGTGTTTAAAAAAAACACCGAGCACTGAAGTAGAAAAATGACGCGGAGATTTTAAAATTAAGTTCGAGGTGTTTTGAACTCGTGATGAAACACTTATACGAGTGTTTTGATTTCTCAAACGAACATACCATTTAAGAGAAAACGTTGAAGAAAGTTTGGTATTTGATCATGATACCAAGACATATTCTCATTAATTATTCATGTTGAGAAGTCCGTATAAGAATATTCTCCCATTCTTTGCTTAGAAAACCAAAGATTTCACCACGAATCTTTCAGGACTCAGGTTGTTCTCCGCGACCGTCTCACCATTATGGGATCCCAATCTTTGCTCCGTTTCCAATTGCGCACGACAGAGCTCTAAACAAGAAACTATTCATTTTTTATCTGAATTTCGGGAAATTATTATCTTTTAGAAGTCAAATGTTTGAAGCTGCGCCCTCGTATTTTTAAATCTGTTAATGTTCCCAACCCATGAACAATATGGAGACAACAATACTATTGTTTGTGGGTATAAAAGGGGCAAGGAATGAAGTACTCCTATTAAGGTAGCTTACAGGTCTATATAATGGCCATCCACAGCACATACCGAGAGATCTTGAGAAAGGCCATATGGCACGTAAAAGCTTGAATTGCAGGATACATGGGATCAGGAAATGATCTTTGGACGCAATGACAATGAAGAATGGTCCCTTGTCTTGACAACGCGACATATAGCTGGCTTATCTAGTTCATGGTTATCTCATTAACTTTAATTTATAATTCTTATAAATTTGCTATAACCCACTACTGTTCATTTATTACTTAAAACACGGTTTCTTAGCCAATCGGAGTGCGCGTTACTTTATGGCTATGTTGTATATAACCTCTCGTATATTAACATTTTATGTGAAATTTCTTTTTTTTTCCCAGATAACCATTGAGGGCGTTCGTGGATCAGATTTCACGGGAGACATTGCTCTCGATGATATTTCTTTTAGCAACATCACCAACTGCACCGTCTCTGCTGAAAGTACAGGTAAGTTGGTATTTCGAACCTCTTGGAAAAGTTACAATCACAGATGTAATTGTTAAGACTGTAATTGTCTACACAAATAATTATTATTTGAGAATAAATAATGATAGTTGTGAATGAATTTCAGATTTAACGTGCGCCTAAAACAATATTGAAGGGGAGGGGGGTGTTCATTTAAAGAATGGTCTCTTTTTAAAAAAGCGAGCAGTGACGTGTCCCAAGTTATTGGTGTCTGCGATCGCGTTTTCTTTTGTTCCTCTAATTTGGACCATTGTCGTGGTATTCCCAAAGGAGTTGGAAAATCTGAATGAGAAAAAGAATTTGAAAAGGATTGTTGTAGTTGTATTAAAATGACGTCATCATGAAAATCGCCTATTTCCATGCAAACCTCTGGAATCAGTTAATTATTTTCGAATGAAAGAAACTATCATAGAAAGTAGACTGTATATGAACTCGTTAAAGTGAATATGAGCCCTAGCCAGTTGATTTAAAAGTCAGTTGTAAACAAAATGACCGACATAGGAAATATATATATGCAATCTCTGTCAATCTCTGTATATATGTGCAATCTCTGTCTAGCGGAAAAACTTCACATCATTAAAGCCGACAAAGCCAACAGAAAAGATCGGAACTAATTTCAAAATGCCGCCACGAGAACAAGTATTACTTAATGAACACCAAAAGCCGAATAACATAACAACAATAAGCCCGTAGAACAATATTTTTTTTCAATAGATAACTAGATAAATAGCACTGAATAACAACAATAGGCCCGCAGAACTATAGACCGATTTATACAACAATAGATAACTAGAACAATAGCGCCGCTTGTATATATATGTAGGTCAAAGTAAGGTTTATTCTTCATTAAAGTCTGTCTGATGATCGCGTAAGCGTGAAACTCGGAGTAACAGCTAAAGTGATGTATTGTCTTTAATCTATCTACAATCCACAATCTATTACGCTCTGCATTTAATGCATTGAGCACTATATCGACAGTATAGACTCAAGCATCCAGATTTATATATAGGAATGAATAAGGTAAACTTGGCTTTCCAACGATATATATATGTAGAATATAGAAAGAAAGACAACACACAACTCCTCACAGGTCCATATAAAAAATATATTAAAAACGTTTCGGCACTTCGGCCTTCATCAGTTAAAAAGTTTAAAAAGTATATATATATATATATATATATATATATATATGTTAACGTCTGCCATTTTCTTTCGTTTATTAAGGAATCAAATTTCAATGACGTCATTTAAGTCAAAAGCCAATTCTGATTTATTTTGCTTGGCTTTTATGTCAACTGCACTTATTAAAATATATTTCAATAAGATTGCAAGGATCAAATGTCTGATGCCTGAAAAACAATTGAAAAAATAAACAAATTCAGTGTTACGACTCATGTTCAACTCATTAGCATAATTTGACGTAAATGATGTCATTTCAAGGATTTGTAACGCATTTTAAAGCACTATTACGATCATAAATCGCCCAAAACTGGTTGAACAAGATTTAAACACTTATAATTACTGCACCCAAATCAAAGAAGTTTCTGGCTGGAGCACTTTAAGTCGGCTAAAAATTATGGACACAAACTTTCTTCATAAAATTCGGCCTCATGCAGTGTAACAAGTTGCGTGACTTGTTTTACCTACCATTTTGTATATGCTAATGTACCACAGCCAATCAGAACACGTCACGCTTGAGTGTCTACACGTGGCAGTAAAACTACTGAGACGGTCGGCTAGAACTCGTACGAGATCCTCAGTTGTATATGGCTTATTGTTTAGGAATAAACCACTAGTAAAAACCCAAGACCACGTCTTACATGGCGGCAGCGGTAAACTACTAACACAGAGTAAATCAGCAACGGTGCTTTGGTCATTTCGAATGAAAATATGGCCTCAGGATTTGCGTTACCGCCTCCGGCGCCTCTAGAAATACACAGCTCGAACGCTTCAGAGAAATGGAAGAAATTTCGTCTGGCATGGAGAAATTATCTTCTCGCTACAGAATTGAACAAGAAGTCTGAACAGGTTCAAGTTGCAACCCTTCTCACAGTAATTGGAGAGGAAGCTCGTGAGGTTTTCTCTACGTTCACAGGCTGGGCAAATGAAGGAGATGAAGCAAAGATTATCCCGGTGACCGAGAAATTTGAAGCGTATTGTATGCCACGCAGGAATGTCCCGTTTGAACGATACCGGTTCAATCGACGTATGCAGGAACCTGGAGAGTCGTACGACCAGTACAAGACCGCCCTACGAAAGCTAGCAGAAGGATGCGATTTTGGCACAATTACACCGGAAGAAATCCTCAGGGACCGGGTAATATTTGGCATAAGTGACACCAAAGTGCGAGAGAGACTGCTAAGAGAAACAAATCTTAGCCTAGCTAAAACAGATGAGATTTGTCATGCGTCTGAGAGTATGCTGGCCCAAATGAGAATCGTGGGTGACACCACAGGATCTGAAGTAAATCGAACAACAGACCAAGAACGCCCGAAGTCGGTCTCTAGAAGAAATAAAAACACACGAAGATCGACACACAAAGGTCAAGGACAAGGCAAATGTGGCAACTGCGGGTATCAACATCCGGCAAATCCGGAATCGTGTCCCGCAAAGGGAAAGGACTGCCTGAACTGTGGAATGAAAAATCACTTCGCTGCAGTGTGTAGACAAAAAGAAGTCAAAGTGACCGAAGATCCAGAAGACGATGAATCGGAAGTCTACCAAACAGAAGAGATTTCAGCAATTAAACTGGACGATTCGCAGCTAGTGTCATTGAAGCTGGAATCTGGCAGTTTCATTCGCTTTCAACCAGACACGGGGGCCCAGTGTAACGTGATACCGCTACACATATACAAAATGGCATCGAAGGATAGTCAGCTTGAGAAGGTGAAACCACTCAAAGCCGCCCTTGTCGCTTATGGGGGCTCGAAGATAAAGGTAATCGGGCAAGTACGTATACGCGTTTGGAGGGGCGAGGCTACGTGTCTACTAGACTGCCGACTAGTGGACAGCAACGAGATTCGCCCAATCTTAGGTCGGAAGGCATGTTTAGGAATGAACATTATTGTTTACAAAGACAATGACCTGTTGAATAAACCACAGACAGACAAAGCCCAAGTATGCGCCATAGAGGACCAGCACACCGTGTTGACCAAACAAGAGCTGCTGACAAAGTTCCCGAAGGTCTTCGGCGAGGGAATCGGGCAGTTAGATGGCACATATAAGATACGACTCGATGAGACAGTCTCGCCAGTTAAGCATGCACCCCGACGCATTGCAGTTGCGCTCAAGCCCAAGCTTAGGGATGCTCTGGATGATCTTGTGGCCCAAGAAGTCATAGCGCCCGTGACAACGCCCACAGAGTGGATCAGCTCCATCGTGGCCGTTCCTAAAAAGAACGGAAAACTTCGTATCTGTTTAGACCCGAAGGACCTAAACCGCGCCATTCAAAGAGAGAATTATCAGCTCCCAACAATTGAAGACATTGCAACACGGCTACATGGGGCAAAGGTCTTCACAATGATGGATGTGCGAAATGGCTTTTGGCACGTGAGCCTAGAGGAAGAATCAACCTACCTGACGACCTTCCAGACACCATTTGGCCGCTATCGGTGGAAACGCATGCCCTTTGGAATTTCCTCAGCACCAGAGGTTTTCCAGAGGAGAATGCATGAATTCATTGAAGGCCTCGACGGCATTGAGGTAGTAGCAGATGATTTTCTCGCGGTTGGGTTTGGCGACTCGTTTGAAGAAGCAACCCGGGACCACGACAGGCACCTGTTGGCATTTCTGAAGCGATGTGAAGAACGAAATGTCAGACTGAACGACGAGAAGTTCAAGCTGAGGCAGCCAGAAGTGCTATTCATTGGACACACGGCGACGGACAAGGGACTCCGAGTGGACCCTGCTAAAGTTCGAGCCGTTGTTGAGATGCCAACTCCAACAGATAAAGCGGGTGTGCAGAGACTCCTTGGAGTGGCACAGTACCTCGCTAAGTTCCTCCCTCACCTGTCAGACATCACGAAACCACTAAGGGAGTTGACACAGAGTGATGTTCTGTGGTTCTGGGGTGATGCACAACAAACTGCACTTGACAGACTAAAGGATGCAGTCACGAGCACCCCTGTACTGCGTTACTACAACATAGACGAAGAAGTGACCCTACAGTGCGACGCATCGCAATCAGGACTAGGTGCTGCTATGATGCAAAACGGTCAGCCAGTCGCTTATGCGTCGCGAGCATTGACGCCAGCGGAAACACGATATGCGCAGATCGAAAAAGAGTTGCTTGCGATAGTCTTCGCTTGTGATCGTTTTGAAGCCTATGTGTATGGCCGCGAACTGGTCAACATTGAAAGCGATCACAAGCCACTGGAGCCTATTTTCCTAAAGCCGCTGTCTTCAGCTCCATCGCGTCTGCAGCGCATGCTCTTGCGACTGCAGAAATACAGTCTGCACGTCAGATACAAGAAAGGGAAAGACATGCACCTTGCAGACACGCTGAGTCGAGCGTATCTTCCGGAAGTCAACACATGCGCCTTCACCAGAGAGTTGGAGGATATCGATCATCGTACTTGGCTTCCAGTGACCGAAGACCGATGGCAGCAGCTAAAGAACGCTGCGGCTGATGATCCTGTACAGCAAAGGCTCCGCGCGGTCATAATGCAAGGCTGGCCAGACAACAGAGCTGAGGTACCAGAGTACGCACAGGCTTACTTTGACGTGCGCGACTCACTAACCATACAGGATGAGCTGATATTTAAAGGACAACTACTGGTGGTCCCAACAGTCATGCGCAAGCAACTGATCGAAGAAATTCATTCAACGCACATAGGCATCGAAGCATGCATACGAAGGGCAAGAGATATCTTCTACTGGCCACGCATGGCAACAGAGCTCAAAGATTACATTGCCAAGTGCGACATATGTCTCGCGCATCGCAGTGGTCAAGGGAAAGAGCCCCTCATGCAACATGAGCTTGTCGCCCGCCCATGGGCTAAAGTCTGCGCTGATCTCTGCGACTTTGATAACCGAACACTGTTAGTTATGTGCGACTATTACAGTAACTACATTGAAGTAGCCCGTCTAACTACAACAACGTCCCGCAGTGTGATCAAGGAAATGAAGGCAGTGTTTGCTAGGTTCGGGGTTCCAGACACCCTTATCACAGATAATGGGCCTCAGTTTTCATCTGCGGAGTTTGCTGTGTTCGCAAAAACATGGAGGTTTGAACACAAGACCTCTTCACCACACTACCCCCAGTCAAATGGAAAGGCTGAGAATGCTGTCAAGACAGTGAAGAGACTGTTCTCCAAGTGCAAGGAAGCCGGAAAGTCAGAGTTTCAGGCACTACTAGACTGGCGCAACACGCCCTCTGCAGGAATCGGTACCAGCCCAGCCCAGCGTCTCATGGGACGGAGGTGCAAGACACTTCTTCCAGTTGCCGGCTCTCTGCTGCAGCCACAATTTGCAACGGAAGAAGATACCCGTGCTCTGATTGGAGTCAAGCAACGCCAACAACACTATTACGACAAGCATAGCAAACCCTTGGATCCAATCAGCATTGGAGAAACAGTCCGCATGAAACTCCCCGGGCAGAACAGATGGGATGCAGGCACATGCACAGGTCAAGTTGGACCCAGGAGTTACGAAGTCAAAGTCGATCGGTCCCGGAATCTACAGACGTAACCGGAGACAGCTTGTCAGTACGGGTGAGCAGCATCTAGGTCTACAACAGCAGGACCCAGTACCCGATGACCGCTCACAGGATATCACAGCTGAACCGATGGAAGGACCACCAGACGAACCGGCTAGTGCGAGCCGTGAACCAACCACCCTGAGACGATCAGCACGGAAGGGCAAAGCCCCAGAGTGGCATAAGGATTATCACATCCCTTGACTATGTCATCAGTTTAGAGACTGTAGACATTATTTTATGTTACATGTATGTTTGTTCGGTTAGAAAAAGGAAGATGTAACAAGTTGCGTGACTTGTTTTACCTACCATTTTGTATATGCTAATGTACCACAGCCAATCAGAACACGTCACGCTTGAGTGTCTACACGTGGCAGTAAAACTACTGAGACGGTCGGCTAGAACTCGTACGAGATCCTCAGTTGTATATGGCTTATTGTTTAGGAATAAACCACTAGTAAAAACCCAAGACCACGTCTTACATGCAGTATTCATTATTTTTCGTTCATCGTACAGTCAGCAAGAGTATCTGTCGTACAACTTCCTTTTAATAAGTTAACTGACTACTGACAAACGGCCTTAAAAATAACTGACAACTGACAAATAACGATTTTTTACTGACAACTGACAACCGAAAAATAACTGGCAACTGACAAATTTGGTTTTCGTGGGTCAAACATTGCAAATTTTCTCTAGTAATGATTAATTAGGGCTAACTGACAACTAACAAATGGCCAACATTTTTACTGACAACTGACATGTAGACCCCCAATTCAGACCCTCTTATAAGGATGTTCGTGTAGAGGTCACTGAAATACACGAGGAAGGTCACTGATGTACGCACAGGAGACTTGCAGTTTGCGGGTAGTGTTATGTATTAAAATTAGTCACAAATGGAGCGCCGATGGTCGCTTAGCGTAGTGGTTAATACACTTGGTCTACAAGGACTTGGTCTGAGGACTCGGGTTTGAACCCCCTCGATCGTGTTTTTCTCAATCTCGTCATTTGCCTATATATCCTAGTCCTAGGCCAGTGAGAACTCGTTGTTTACCTGTGAACCCTTGCTCTAGGTGGGTGAGACCTCGTCGTTTACCTGGGAACTTACTGACGGTTAGGGTAAGGTTTATGTTACGGGTTAGGGTTTAGTGTTAGTGCATGTGAAGTTTCGGTAAAAGGGAATAAGTCTCTACTTAGTTTGTGAGGCTGAAAGTTTCAAAATGGTTAATTAAACGAGTGGGACTCGAAAAGATTCATGGCCGCTTTTCTATGCCATTTTGGAAAACTCACAGTCAATCGGCGAAAGCTGGGCCGTCAGTCTCCTGTACGTGCATCAGTGACCTCCCTCACGTACTTTAGTGACCCTCTACACGTTCATATGGAGGCCTATTGTGCTTCCTTATAAGGAGGTCGTACGAAATAACTTAAAACATGCCCTCTATACATCTAAACGTTTGATAAGTAAGATACTGAATGCATCTCTGTTCAAGTTTACTAATTTACTCATCAACTACATATTTGTAGAATAATATTTTATAAACTGAAATAATAATAATATTTGGAAAAAAGGTTGACATTAAGCTTACAATAAATAGTCTGATGAGATGTATAAGCTTTCGCTTTCAGCTCGAGTTTTTAAATCCCATAAAGCAGTCAACCACTCAATATGTATCTTTTCACATAAACTCCACAAATATAAAATATCCTTAAATATTGGATAAAATGCAATATAAACACCTAAAACCTTATAAGTGCTACTAAAACTGTATTATTTGTGAATCACAATCAGCTGTCCGCGTGCGTCTTGTTGGTGGTTCCTCTTCAAACGAAGGTCGAGTAGAAGTCTTCAGGGAAGATGCGTGGGGTACCGTGTGTGATGATTCGTGGAGTATCCAAGATGCTAATGTGATATGCCGGCAGCTAGGTCTTCCTCCTGCTAGTGCTGCTCCTTGTTGTGCAAGGTAGGCTTAATCTTCTTTGCTAAACATATTCGCAGGTAACTAAGCTAATCAGGTAACTAAGCTAATCAAGAGAATATTAGCCAATATCGGGAAATGGTCTCTCAGTTGAGCTAATATAAATGTATTATTGTAATGGAAAACTAAAATGTGACCCATATTTTAAACAGCAGTTATTACAGAAGGAAGAAAGGGAGCCAATCCTATTTTAACAACAACTGCTCAGTTTCTCGTGTTCTGATTGGCTGGTTGTTGCAAATAAGAGGACATACCATAGTAGATTACGTGATCACTCGCGCAAGATTGAGTGTGTGATAACGCGCTACAATCACGTTCCCCGCACTTTCCTGTCTACTTGGCCCTGCTCGCTTCACTATTTTTAGTTTGTTGTTGTAAAAAACAAATTTACGGTAATTAACCGTGGTATGTCCTCTTATTTACCACATTTTTCGTCATCTCATGTTCATGGTCAAAATGTGTTGTGGATTCACAAAAATGTTGACCATGCAACGAGTGACTCAAAACGGATCAATCCCGGTTTCCTCCCCCACCCCTCCCCCACACTTCACCCTAACCTTCAATGGTTAATCATTAATAAACGATTCATATCTAAGGGAGGGTTGGGTGGGTAGTTTCCCAGAAACCGTGTTTGATCCCCCAAAACGTGGTAAATAAGAAGACACACCACGATAACCTATCGTAAATTTGTTAAGTTTTGCTTGATGCAGGTATGGGCAGGGTTCCGGTTCAATACTCCTTGATAACGTGGATTGCTCTGGCTCTGAGACTAACATAGCACAATGTAGGCACAGAGGCTGGGGAATACATGACTGTAGTCACCGTGAGGATGCTGGTGTTGTTTGTGGCCAGGTCAATGTTACCCCCTCACCTTCGCCACCTGATTATCAAGGTAACTACTGCATACTCGCAGTTTAAAAAGAGATAAACGAAATCTAAACCAAACCAACAAGCTACAAAATTCTAAAGTTGAAAGTTAATTTTCATCCGATACGAAGATGGCATTATGACAGTTTGATCTCTCTTTACATATTTAGTAGTTGAGTAGTAGTAGTGAGTATATAATAATAGTGAGTAGTAGCAGTAGCAGTAGCAGTACAGTAGTAGCAGTAGCAGTATAGTAGTAGTATCAGTATAGTAGTAGTAGTAAAACTTTATTTGTATGGCAGTAATGTGTTTAGCATGAAAGCTAATTGGGGAAGCACCACAAATACATACATAAATAGATACATTCGAAAATAGGTATCATATGGGTAGTAAAAATGAAAACAAAATTGATTGCGAAATAAAACAAGACATATTGGTGATAATTAATATGCTATATTGTGGATTAGACCCCTCCTGTTATAAGGGACACAGTTTCTGTATAGGGGCTGCCTCGCATGCAGTGGACCAAGGGTTATCTGATGCCCAAATAAGAATACTTAGACGTTGGAAATCCAATGCTTTCCAGCGATATATTCGTGTGAATAGCCTCTCGGCAGAATCATGTATGAACCATTAGAAATTGGTCAGATAAAACTGTCTAGCAAGGGCAGCAGTGTTTATCTGGCCAAGTTTGTGATTTGTAAGTTAAATTTTACTTATATATGGTCAGATAAAACTGTCTAGCAAGGGCAGCAGTGTTTATCTGGCCAAGTTTGTGATTAGTAAGTTAAATTTTACTTATATATGGTCAGATAAAACTGTCTAGCAAGGGCAGCAGTGTTTATCTGGCCAAGTTTGCAATTAGTAAGTTAAATTTTACTTATATATAGTCAGATAAAACTGTCTAGCAAGGGCAGCAGTGTTTATCTGGCCAAGTTTGCAATTACAATGTAGTAAGTTAAATTTTACTTATATTGTTCAGATAAAACTGTCTAGCAAGGGCAGCAGTGTTTATCTCGCCAAGGTTGTGATTAGTAAGTTAAATTTTACTTATATATGGTCAGATAAAACTGTCTAGCAAGGGAAGCAGTGTTTATCTCGCCAAGTTTGTGACTGAATTTAATTTTACCTCATGTTGGTCTGATGAAACTGTTTGGCAGGGGCAGCAGTGTATATCATTCCAAGTTCGTTAGTTTTCCGATTGGATAGATAAAACTGTCTAGCAAGGGCAGCAGTATTTATCTTCCGATATTTATTACTTAATAGTTGTATTGCTACATTATATGGCAGATATTTCAGAGTCGTGCTGCATTTGCCTGGGGTGGGGCTGCATCCTTGTTTTCCACCAGTATGCATTTGGCGTTTTTTGTTGCCCTCACCTTTACTGGGCTAAATATATGGATTTATTTAAATATGTTATCATATCAAATAATACTTATTTGATAGAGAATTTAATAAAGCGGCTTTGGGTTTATGACCCATAGCCATTTTAGTTCAAACTTTGGTTTGGTGTCATTTATTCCTCCCAGTAAACATAGCTCAGGCAAAGGCAGCACTTGATGGATATCATATAAGATTTCGGTATTTGTGAAGAAGGAAAGCATAAATATTAATTAATGTCATTTGATAATACTAGATTAGACTGGACATTTACTGAGATTGTGATAAAATACGATTACGTACACCTGGTTCAATTGTAATAGCAGCAGAGGAGGCAGTTATGGCAGTTGTTATCTATCAGCCATTCATTTGACCAGGAGCCCATAACCAGGAGCGTCCATATCTGCTATACAGGTGTCACAGCGTTTTTACAAGTTGGGCTATTTGTAGATTATTTTCCCCGCCAATTGTTGAGTTGCACCAGTGGCGGAACAAAAGATGCCTCATTAGCTACTTTTGTTATACCAAACAACATGGCTGCTACGCTTTTGTGATGTTATTCCCTTAGGAATAATTGCAAGTCAACAATAGCTGGAAACCGTTCTAAAAATAACCTAACTTGTGAAAACGCTGTGACATAGGCCTAGTATGTGGGATGGATGCTCCTAGTTATGGGCTCCTGATTTGACAGCTAACACATTGTTTTCAGTACTGATAAAACATCAGCCAGTGTCTGTCTAAATACGGACTGAATATCTAATCAGTGCTGTATGTAGTGTAGCCTGACACTAGTGGCTGTCTAAGTATACGGACTGAATATCTAATCAGTTCTGTATGTGGGTTTACAGAGGGACCGGAATGCTGCGTTAAATTTGGATTGGTTAGCACCCTTAAGAATTATTAATGAATTTTACAATACTAATAAGTTTACGAGTGGTAATAATTATTTGTTTATCATGCAGATCTTTCATGTAATTTTGACCGTGGATTGTGTCAATGGAGAAACGTTATAAATGATCAGTTTGACTGGACAAGACTTTCTGGTTCAACTTTGTCTTCTGGTACAGGACCATCTGCTGACCACAGTGGAAAAGGTAAGTTTTTAAGATAAATTGTTATAAGTTATTTCGAACTCGTTGTCATTCTTTTTTGTTGTTGTGATCGTTCTTGACGTTGTTGTTGATGATGATGTTATTGTTGTTGATGATACAATTCTTGTTGTTCTTGTTGATGTTATTGTAAGTTGTTGTTGATGATGTTCTTGTTGTCCTTGTTGTCCTTGTTGATGTTATATATTGTTGTTGTTGTTGTTGATGATGATGATGTTGTTCTCGTTCTCGTTTTTGTTCTTGTTCTTGTCGTTATTGTTTTGGTTCTTCTTCTTCTTCTTCTCTTACATCGTTTCTCCCTTTGGATAAATCTGATTACATTGTTCACAGGATACTACATTTACATCGAAACTTCAAGCCCTCGAGTCCAAGGTGACATAGCTAAACTCCAAAGCCCATCGCTAAACAATAGGACCGCAAAATGTATGGAGTTCTTCTACCACATGTATGGTTCTGCAATAGGCATTCTAAGATTCAAAGTTACGGGAAATAATACCATCTGGGAGCTGCGTGGAAACCAGGGAAACAGGTGGTACAAAGGAAGAATGCCACTTAACACAACAGGAGACTATCAAGTATGTCGAGGGTTAAACCGAGCTTATTCTTAGACCTAAAGTGATCTGTTGTAAGGAAAATATCTCTGAACACCCCTCACTCACTCACAAAAAAATACGTGAACGCCGTTTGTAATAAAGATGCAAAGTCCACACCATCTACTTATCGATATCGTTGGGTAAACCGATCAATAATCTCTATCATTTAGGGGGTTTAGTGTGGTCTAATGTGTCCATCGGTGATTCAAGTTCCCTTTTGTTAAGATATTTATTAGGTTCGTGTTACTGCACCAAGCGAGTATTGTTTGACTAGACATTTGTGATCAAATGGCAGCGTTCTCGTCGTCATAGACAGAGAGCTTGTGTGCCATAGTTTAGTTCTGAAGAGAACTGTCTAGTGTTTGGTCTATTTTTGAGCTTCGCGGTTGCGAGACTAAAGTTGTCCTTCTTCAGTCGCAGCTCTCAGTGACCGCTCTGATCTGCCAGTGGATTGCACTAACAGTCGGCAGAGCTTGCTTGCTTGTGATTGGTTGTCTTTGGTGTTAATTGTTGAATCAGTGAATCAGTGAATCAGTTAATTGTTGAATCAGTGAATCCGGCAAAGCTCGTGTTCACTGAACCCGGGGTGATTCTGTAGGTAAATCGCTGTCAGCTTTTGACAGCGTCGGTGGTATTTCACAGTATCGGTGGTATTTCAGCAGTCGGCTAGTTTAAAAAGCCTGTTGCATATACGATAAGTAGATATTGTTGGGTAAACCGATCAATAATCTCTATCATTTAGGTAGTTTAGTGTGGACTAATGTGTCCATCGGTGATTCAAGTTCCCTTGTGTTAGGACATTTTTTAGGTTCGTATTACTGCACCAAGCGAGTATTGTTTGACTATAGACATTTGAGATAACATGGCAGCGTTCTCTAATTATAACGGCATAGTTAATTTTGCAATCTATCTTTCTTACATGAAAATATTACATTTTATTGTACTAACAGTTCGTCGGTTTAATGCAACGATATACGAAAAGGTATCCTAAATGTAAAGAAATAAAATCCTAGCTGAAAATGTTCCAAGAATTCTCTGGAAAATACCCGAGAATTCCCGAGTCAGAGTACAGCCTTTTTTGACGACTCAAAGCTATTTAGCAAAGCACATACTCAGATGAATGATTAAGTAAGGTATTTGAATGACTTATTTCATTGTTATTCGATAACCTTTATTTCACTAACATTCCAGTGAATTTCATTATAAAGACCTGATTAGGTATTCAAGAGCCTTTATATAGCTTATTAGATATTCAAGGTATTTATATCATATTACCTCCATATAAAAACCTTGAATATCTAATGAGCAATATATTGAAATTCACTGGGATCTTAGTGAAATAAAGTGTAATAATTAACAATTAGTCCCGCAGCCCGGCATTCTGATTGGCTACCCTACTATAGGTCTATTTGTGATAGCCCATGGTAGAGAAAAACCGGACGCATTTTCACGAAATAATAAAACATCTTCAACTTCAATTTGTTTCTTTCTATTATTTTCTACTGTCCGACAAATTAGTTTATACTAAAACAATTAGACCTCCCGTCCTGATGGGCAACGAGTTAAATAGCGCCTCATGGGCTATAGTCCAGTTTGGTATTCGAAAATTACCGCTGAATACAATGACTACAGTCGCATGTAGTCAGGCTTAGTCTCATTCTGAAGTTAAACATTCTTAAATACAAGCGAGAAGGTGCAATATGCGAAACTACAACAATACGCAGAGTGGTGAATAGCCCACCTTCTCGCTGGTATTTATGAATGTTTAACTTCAGAATGAGGCTAAGCCTGAGTACTTGCGTCTGTAGTCATTGCATTCAGCGGTAATTTTTGAATAGGAAACTGGAGTATTGACTTGTAGCCCATTCGGGCTGCGGGTCTAATTGTTAAATAGCCCATGAGTATAAACTAATCAGTCGGACAGGAGAAAATAATAGAAAGAAACAAATTGAAGTTGAATTAATTTTATTATTTCGTGAAAATGCGTGCGGTTTTTCTCTACCATGGGCTATCACAAATAACCTATAGTAGCCGGGGTAGCCAATCAGAATGCAGGATTTGTAATAGTCCACTAATTGGTTTATAATAATAGATGTTAATCAACCGTACAAATGTATGAAGTCTGAAATGAAATGTCTTTTATATTTTATAGGTAACTATAGAGGGCGTTCGTGGATCATATTTCACGGGTGACATTGCTCTTGATGATATTTCTTTTAGCAACAGCACCAACTGCACCGTCTTTGCTGAAAGTACAGGTAAGCTGGTATTTGGAACCTATTGGAAAGCTATCAATACGAAAAACTGTTTCTGTATCACACCAATTCCTCAACTTCAAGTTCTCTACTTCTTTGAAAGTTCGGCAACCGGTTTTTGATACTTTACGTTAAAAGCCGAGTAGTGCTCAGTTGACAGTAGTTCAACAGTGGTTCAGTCTCCTTCCATCCGTAAGCATCCTTTGAAGTATATATTTGATGTTTTCATATATTATTAAGGAACACATATTTAGCTTTCACTAGCGCCACCTGTCATCACCTTTATCACACTTTGGCCATATCTCTACTTATTGATACCTACTATAGTTATTTATCTAGTAGTATATGAATTGTTGCTTCTGGCCCGATTACAACAAAATACAACGAACACACTGTTGCATTTGTTGCATTTTATGACATCTCACCCTTCGGGTTCGTTATCATAAAATGCAACAAATGCAACAGTGTGTTCGTTGTATTTTGTTGTAATCGGGCCAGAGAGCAACAATTTATCTTCTACTATAGTTCATTTATTGTATTTATAATTATATATTAAATAATCGGTTTCTACCGCTTTTTTCCGGATTAAAGCAGTTTTGTTGTACTATTTTTTAATCATATTTTACATTTCAACGTCCTATTAGAGGAGTGTGATTATTAGGTATTATAACATATGTTGTCATATTCATTATTTACTACTATAGTCCATTCATCATATTTCTATACCATATTAGATCGAGGTATTACATTTCACCACCCTATTAGAGGAGTGTGGCTATAAGTTTATTATATCATGGCTGATCATATACTAGCGTTTGTCCGAGTACGTGCTTTAAGAAATTATTTACACGGATGGAAGATGGATATTCCGGATGATAATCCTCTAGGAGCAGATCCAGCTGCTTTTCTTGCTGGTGTGCGTAAGCAAACTACCGAAAAGCTTAAAGAAGAGATTCAAGAACATAATTCCTTTAAAGCTCAATTAGGTTTAAACATAACTTTCGTACTTGATAAACCTGATGGTTATATATACGAGACAGCCACCTTTTATAGCCTTCAATCTGTTTTGATCAACGACGATGGGATCCGTAATGTAATAGTAGAATCACATGCTCAGATATACAACCAAATCGAGAAGTGGATCAGTCGAGGATCTAATTGGGTCGTAGATAGGGTCAATATTCTATGGTTAAACACCGCTAGATATCAACCACTACGTGGAGGCTCATATTTACCACTACCATCAGAAATAGCTAATAAGAAAGCAGTGATCAATGTGAACAACAAAGACGACAATTGCTTACGTTGGTCGTTACGCGCAGAATTAAGCTCTTTCAACAGCAAGAAAAGCAGCAAAACTTCCAACCATAAAAAACCCTCAGGAGACATCGAAATATAAAGGAGATGATGGGTTTAACTTTGATGGCGTGGATGCGCCAACACCAATCTCACAAATAAAACGCGTAGAGAAGCAAAACAAAATCTCGATTAATGTGTTTGGATGGAATTCGAAGGAAAAGCAAGTGATCATACACCACATTTCGAATGAGACTTTCTTAAAGCATGTTAACCTATTGCTAATAGAAGACCAAAGTAGTGGTAAGCAACACTATTGTTGGATCAAGAACTTTAATCGCCTCCTATTCGATCAAACGAAGAATCGTAATAGGAAGTACTTTTGCGAGCGATGTCTACATGGATATTCCGATGAAGCTCTTCTTACGAAGCACATTCCAGAGTGTAATGGTATCAATGACAGAGCCATACGCATTGAAATGCCTACCAATAATAACAACAAAGTCTCATTCCAGAATATCCACAAACAGCTTAAAGTACCCTATACTATCTATGCAGACCTTGAGGCATTAACCACTAAGATCGAAGGACCTGCTCAAGACCTAAAGAAGAGCAATACTATTAAAACAGAAGAACATATTCCCTGTGGATTTTGCTATATAGTTATACGTTCCGATGGTCATAGCGAACCACCAGTACTATATAGAGGCACGGATACTATCGAACGTTTTCTACGATGCATACAAGAGGAAGAGGTGAAGATCAAAGCCCAAAAGGCTAAACCACTATGTATGTCATGGAAAAACTATAGGGTTTATAATAGCGCAGCGATTTGTCATATCTGTCAGAAGCCCTTAATTGGTGATAAAGTACGTGATCATTGCCACATCACAGGTGAGTTTCGAGGTGCCGCACACAAAACATGTAATCTAAAATTACGTCTATCACCTATAATTCCAGTTGTATTTCATAATCTACGTGGTTATGATTGTCACTTATTGATGCAATCTATTTCTAAGACTAAAGGTAATATATCTTGCATACCAAATAATATGGAGAAATATATTTCATTCTCACTTGGTAACCTACGATTCATTGATAGTATTCAATTCTTACAATCATCTCTTAGTAAGTTGGTATCAAGTGCAGCTGAAGACACATTCCAACAAATCGCAAAACACACACATGATCAAGAGAAAACCAATCTATTAACTCGTAAAGGAGTGTATCCATATGAGTACATGGATTCATGGGATAGATTTGTAGAGACTTCTCTACCACCGAAAGATGCATTCTATAGTAAACTAACTCTAGAGGACATATCCGACGAAGATTACGAACACGCAATAAAAGTTTGGAATGTATTTGATTGTAAGACATTGGGTGATTACCATGACCTTTACCTACAAACTGACGTACTTCTTATAGCAGATGTGTTCGAGACCTTTCGCACAACATGTATGCAAAACTATGGTTTGGATCCTGCTCACTACTATACTAGTCCTGGTCTATCGTGGGATGCATTGTTAAAGAAGACAGGTGTGGAGCTTGAACTATTAACTGACTATGACATGCATTTATTCATTGAGAAAGGTCTACGTGGTGGTATATCTATGGTGTCTCAGCGTTATGCCAAAGCAAATAACCAAAGTATACCCGATTTTGATCATAATAAACCAAATAGTCACATACTATATCTTGACGCTAATAATCTGTATGGTTATGCTATGAGTCAATATCTACCAACGGGAGGATTCGAGTGGTGCACACCAACGGAAGAACAAATCATCGAACATGCAATTGATTCAGATAAAGGTTATATCCTTGAAGTCGATCTAGATTATCCTCGAGAACTTCACGATGCACATAACAGCTATCCACTAGCTCCAGAGAGAATGCAAGTCGATAAAACTTGGTTCTCAGAGTATCAAACCGATCTATTCGAGGAACTATATAAAGGTAATGGATCTTTGAAAGTGGAAAAACTCGTACCTAACTTATATAACAAAGAACGATATGTGCTACACTACCGCAACCTACAACTGTATCTATCTCTTGGTATGCGTTTGAAAAAGATCTACAGGGCATTACGATTCGATCAATCCCCATGGATGGAACCATACATACGAATGAATACAGAGTTACGAAAACAAGCGAAGAGCACTTTCGAGCAGGATCTATACAAACTGATGAACAATAGCGTATTTGGTAAGACAATGGAGAATCTACGTAAGCGTGTAGATATCCAATTAGTGCGTGCATCAGAAGGAAACAAACTACAACGTCTATTGAATAAACCTAGTTATGCTCATTCGACGATCTTTGACGATAATCTAGCGGCGGTACATAACTACAAAAGCAAACTACTTCTTAACCGTCCAGTATATGTTGGAATGTCAATTCTAGATCTCTCAAAACATTTGATGTATGACTTCTACTACAACGAGCTCAAGAAGCAATATGGACAACGCTGTAATCTACTTTATACCGATACCGACAGCCTACTACTACACTTTAAAACTGAAGATATCTATGCAGATATGGCAACTCATAAACATCTATATGATACTAGTAACTACAGCAAAGACCATCCGCTGTATAGTATCAACAACAAGAAAGTACTTGGTAAAATGAAAGATGAATGTGGAGGTATTCCTATAGTCGAATATGTTGGACTACGATCTAAGCTCTATTCTATATTGAGAGTAGATGGCGATGAGATTCGTAAAGCTAAAGGTACCAAGAAGGCAGTAGTGAAACATCGTATTCGTCATGAACAATATAAAGAGTGCTTGATGGATAAGAAAGTATTCAAACATGGAATGAATATGCTTCGAAGTGAAGGTCATAGAATGTATGGCATACATATGAACAAAGTATCTCTATCACCATTCGATAGTAAGAGATGTATTTTATCAAACGGAATAGATACAATAGCCTACGGCCATGGAGACTTTTTCCAGATAATGAAGAAGTAGCCGATTTTATTAGCAATATAATATCGAGCGCAATCGATACACTATCCTACAATCGTAAAAACGTCATTACAGAGGATGAAGATATGGACGACTTTATTCGTGGCTTGCTTCTATCTTAGAATACCTTTTGGTGGTAGTTCTGTATCTGGTGGTATCACTTGTATCTCTTCACGAACGAACCCCCGCTTTGGTGCATCTTTTCCTAAATAGTATAGAACAGGTTGATTTGATGATACGACATTTCGAGAAATATAGTATGTCTGTAAACTCCATACAGGATCAGTTGCTCGTTTTACTCCACCTTCCAATTCTCCCGGTGAGTATAGATATCGAACTAAAACATCGAATGGTAGTCGCTTTTCTTTCAATCCAATAATTCGAGAATACGTAGGAGTCTTTATGTTTACTTGTTGTGCCTCTATAGAATTTGAAGGTTCCTTACCTGTTAGTCGAGTAACTTCATTATTCATAGCCTTGATAACATCAGGAAGCCTCAATACCCATTCTCTACTACGCGCATCCGATCCTTCAGATGTAAGTACCATCTCTTTTGCATATTGATATCCAAATAATCTTTCAGCTATCGTTCTATTTGCTCGTTCAACAAAACTTTGTGCCCTATGATTACCGGCTTCACCCCGTTGAACTTTCGTACCACGTAGTTCTAATGTTTCAGACATACGTCCCATGAATTCTCTACCAGGATCAACTTGCAATGTTTTTGGCCATTCTAGTGGACTACGTTTGTAGATTCGTTCGAATGCTGCAGACACTTCACCACTATCTTTCGATGCTAAAGGTTCAGCCTCTTTATATCTAGAAGCTACATCGATTACCACTAAAGCATACTTATATAGTTTCCTCCCACGGCTAGGTCTATCATGAGGTAGAAATATCAAATCAGCTTGATGAACTTCATTAGGTTTCGATACAGTCCAATGTGGTCGTGGAATATAGCGTGGTGGGGATAGATATATTTGCCACATGGCTTGTTTCTCTAACCAACCCTTAGCTACGTCTTCCGATACCTTTGCAGCCACCGATAACTTGCTAATTGCAGCATAACCTTTCCAATAGCCCATAGGACCATAGAAGATATTCGCAAGTTTAGCATCCATTATATATCTACGTATTCTAACCTTCAACAAGAAGAAAAAAAAGAAGAAAAAAAAGGAATAAGAACTTATCTAACCAACTAGTTCTTATTCTTTTTTTTTTTTTTTTTTAGTATCTCGTCGATCGTAAAAATTCTCGTTTTTTTAAAAAGGCATATCGACCAATAGCGTATCCAGCGACTAGCATCCCACCACCAACATAGATCAACTCACCAGTTTTCTGTGCGTTAGATGGTTGATAGTAGTCAGATAAACGAGGTTCTTTCATTGCTTCGAGTCGTTTCAGTGCCTGAAGTAACTTATGGGAGCGCACGAAATCTCGGTTGGTATCGAGTTGGATATTATGAGCACCGCGTTCGGCGACTTCACGTTTGCGCGTCCAATCGGACAATCTTTGACGTTCTTCGATGTATGCCTCCCTAGCAACATCGAATTTTTCCATTGCCCTATCATGTCTCTCTCGTTCTATATTAGCAGTTTCATCTTTCTCACCAAACATCCTAGCAAGCAATCCACCACCAGTAAATGCCGTTGCATTCAAAACTGCTCCGAAAATAGACATTCCAATAGCCCCAAACACCGCCATTGCCATTATGGTACGATCTTTTGTTTCTCGAGATATTGTTTTGCATATATGCTACCAGCTATTACAGCAGTCCACTTCACGTAATTTATGATAGAAATAGAAGGATCACTAAGCATAGATTCCTTGGTAGCCTTTTTTACGATCCAACCAATACCAGTAGCTATTCCAGTTATCATAGCAGCATCGGTCGCTGTTTTCATCAATTCCTTATCCATCCTAATATATATCGTATATCTCTAGTCTTTAATTGTTACTCCATATCTGGTACCGTAGTCTTTATCGGACTTGCTGGTCGTATAGGACTAATGTTCTTAGAAGTGTCGTCTCTGTATCTTTTGTATTGATAGTATGCTCCAAACAATGCAGCACCCATACCAATAACTGCGATAGTAGTATTAGTAGATACGTTTTTAGTCCAACTTTCATCTTCGTCTATTTCCTTAGATAATTCACTTTCACGCGAAATCTCTCTCTTTTGAGCCTCTCTAGCAAGTTTATTACTTAGTGCTAATGCTTTCCCAGCAGCAACCCTCTTTGGATCTTTTACTTTAGTTGGTGTCGTCTTCGGTGGATTCGCAGTTATCTGATCCGTCTGTTCCTCCATCTTGATTTGATATAGTAGTTACTTGCGAAGGTTCAATAGGTGTACCAGGAATGACTATGTGATCAGCTACATTGAACAAGACACTAGCTAGAGCTACGAATCGACCGTGTTTAAGTGCTAATCGACCAGCCGCCATAGATATCTGATGGCGGGCTAATTGGTTTTCTTGTAGATCCTTAAACAGTGCTTGTTGGTTGTCTAGTGTAGCCACGTATGAGACTGCGCGAGTAACTTGACGTAGTACACCATCTACTAAGTGTACTGTTATTTGATTTGCTACTACGGCCTGGTATCTACTATGTAAACGTTTTACGTCCTTCTCAGATAGTTTAGTTATATCTGTTAGGGAGAAATTCTGTCCTAGACATTCTTTCGTTTTACCTAATACAGCTAAGGTCTTGAGTTATTCCCGCCATTCTTCGATATCCTCCAATTCGGTTGAAAATTCCAACTTAGGTGGTGGACCTGTTAAATCCTCACCTTCCAGTTCTTTAACGTATTCATCCATGATAATATGTTATAGGTGCGGGTATCTCTAACACTACTGCAAAAGGATGTCGCAAACAGAAACATATGCGAGCAAACTTGTGAGATCGAAGTATCGTTCGTAACTTATTACATTCTCGTGAGCCTCCGTAATCTTCAAATATCCTCTTTCCATCTATAACCGATGCAGTATGAAATGCTACTACGATAGCTACGTTCTCACGAAATGGTTTACATATACTCGTTAATTGTTGGGATAGTACCCAAATAGATAGTCCTATATGTCGAGCAGAGAATGCTAAATCTACTAGTTTGTCAGTTCTTCGTTTTACATCTTTTGATGCGGCGCAATCATCTAGAATCAATAATGTATTGGTACCTGACCAAAAGGTTGCACAAATATTTAATGTGGTATCGATAGCATCCTGAGATGGTGATATGACATAAAAATGCGGATCTCGATTAGCGAATCCATGATATGTTTTGTTGTGGGCATACGTAGGACAAATTAATACTATATAATCGAACTTACCACGAAATGGTCCACGAAGTTGTTCTATGAGAAATGCAGTCTTTCCACAATTCGTTGGACCTACTATAAGTGTGTTGAATGGAATGTGTTCTACGAGGGAATCCATCAGTATGTTATACTATCTAAAGATCTGTTCAATATCTTGAGCTGAGCATCTGCAAGGACATAGATATGCATGCTTACGTTTCCACTTCCTTTTAAAGTTCTATGTATACGAATATCTATATCTTTTCCACCGCCAGTTTGTGCCATTCCATCGCCATGAGCAGAGGAATCTTTTGCTGTACGACAATCGACTAGGACGGCAAATCTGTTATTGTAAAATTTGGTAGGAGTCATAGAAGTATTGGATTTACCAAACCATCCTTTTGCGGACTCCCAAAAATCTGGTGTTAACATACCTCCTGGAAAGAATCTATTTGGAACTCCATTTACGTCTATCTCTATCTTTGAAATATCGGGATTTACGAATGCTTCGCTATCTCGTGAACCGGCGGTGGGAGGATCTACGAATAGAAAGAGTAATCCGGCGAATGATCGTCGTGGAACGTTTATATTCTGAGATATCAAAGTATCTGATGCTTTAGCGATAGGTACTGTCTTAAAGTGAACTGCGTGATCGTATAGGAATGCAGTACCTTTTTCATATGCGTGAAATGCCTTCCTAGCTAGCGTTTCATTCTTGATTGCTTCGTATTCTAACTGGATGTTGGTAAGCTTGTACGTACCTATCTTTGTCGAATCTGATCCAACGATTATATCGATAGAGCGGGCTAGAGTTAATTCGAATGAAATAGTGTCTTCTAACGCATGTGGATATAGAACTCCATGTTGTGTAAGAATATCAACGTCTAACGGAATTCTATATTTTGAACCATATGCAGCTAACAATGCATTCTCACCAACATCTGAATTACCTGCATCACCAGCCTTAGATCGTAGCTTATTTGTGTTATCTGATTGGATACCTTGTTGTACTCTCGATTCTCTCTCTTGTGTAGATAGATAGATATCGGAATATGTTTGTAATAGATCCGACCGAGCAATGTCTTCTACTATTTCAGCTCCTATCTTACAAACTCGATGTATAACTAAGCAACGTCCAACATTTGCAACGACTCGATTATTAGCATGTCCACCAGACAATACGATATCGCCCAATAATGCTAAACTACCAGGTACTAATACGATATCTTCTCCCATCGTTGGAACTTCCACATAGAGCGTCTCACCTGGATTAGCAGATGATGGAGTGAAATTTTTTCTATATAAGGTTCGTTGAGCTTTGAGTGCGAGTTGCACTCTTAGTGCTTCCTTAGGAATTAACTTCGACGATATCATGTTGAATATACCATGATATATAGTTATGTTCAATATGGAAGATAGGGTCGACGTTGATGTGAGACCTGAGGATAATACCGATAGATATGAAGAACGACAACAAGATGAAGAAAACCGACGAGATGAAGAAGATCAACGAGATGAAGAAGATCAACGAGAACGAGAAGCAAATGAAAGATACGTGGCTTACTTATTGAGTGACAATCAAGATGAGGCTGGAGGTAGTGAGACAATTACCATGGATAATTTGCATGACTACGCTATAGAAGGTGACCCACTTCGAGGATTCACATTCGAACAAACAATTCGAGATTCGGTAAAAGAAATGCTGGTTGACATAGTAAAGGGGCAATATCTGGATGCTGGTGTTCGGCATAATATAGAAATCTCCTTAGTAGATGGAAACATCACCGTTCGCGAACTTGGAAGCAAAGAACCCTTTAAACGTCTATTCGTCGGTAATGATGATGATAGGAAATTACGCGTGAAGATGAGGAAAGCTCTCAAAGATGCTTTAGGTCCAAATAATGAAGAGGCTGCTAATGAAGTAATATTTGCAGAACGACAACTCGCTGATCGGGAAGCAAATAACGAATCTATTCTTGAAGACTCCGAATCGACTGACGCTCAGAAAGAAATAGCTAAGACAGAATTAACATCTATCCATAAGGCAAGAGAATTACTTGAACGTCAAGAAGAAGCCATACTAGAACGTATATCGCTACGTGAAAGGGTTAAATACATTTTCAGAAAGTATGGAATGACTGTTCTTGCGGTGACAACTGCTATTGGTGTTATCGTTAGCGTAATAGTTTCCCAGTTATCGAGATCCGTACCGAAACCAGTAAAAGATGGTATCGACAAAGTGGCAGATACAGTAAAGAAAGGATTAAAAACGGTAGGTGAGTTGTTAAAGGAAATGGGAAAGAAACTTGGACAGATACTACCTGGAATGATTGGATCAATTGCGAATTTCATATTTACTATGGCCGGTCAAGCTCTAGGAGTATTAGCAGAGAACGTTTGGTTATTTATCGTAGCTATAGTGGTGATCACAATAGAGCAATACAAACGACGTTAGTGAAATAACGCCCATGCAATTCCAGCTCCTGCAATAGATACTATCGCTAGATTGATCTCATGTTGTGGAACTCGTTGCTTTACGCTATGTGGAACTCGTTTCTTTACGCTATATGGAACTTGTTGATGCGTACTATGTGGTAATTTTTTCTTTCGTATCTGTCCTTCCATATCTGGTGGTGGGGGTTTAGTTTGCTCACCGTTGATTGAGTTTGATCCCATTATCATACCTTTCTTAGCTATCTTGAATGCGTTATTGTAGCCACTAATCTTTTGAGTATCGAACAATAGATTGCTTGGTAATAGCCATACTCCTATAGCTATTGCCAGATCTAACTTCTTATTCGTACCATCTATTGCAACCTGATAGTTTCTTACGCCTTTCACTAAGTTGTTTTCAATAATCGTGGCTTCAAGCAAAACTTTGAACTCTAGTTTGGTGTTATAACTACCAATTATTGGTGTAAGCATATTAACTTGAGCACCTAGAATGCAATACGCGAAAGCTTCGACAGATCGATTCAATCTACCTAATCCAGCATCCGTTAATCCCTTACCGATTGGTGGTGTAAACCAATTGTATTGTTTTCCATTAGTCTCGTCACCCCTAATGAAGTGAATCATATTGGAATTAGCTAACTTACCACCCTCATCTTTGAATATATAGAATGGGTCCTTTTGTGTCCATGTGTACATGTCTGGGGCACTCGACCTTAACTCATACTCATTCTTATCGCCGTACCTGGGGAAGTAAACGAATATGTCACCTAATCCTTTATTACGACCTCCACGCCATCTGAAGTCTGGTGTTCGAGATAAACCAAATTCGATGCACAAAGTCTCAAGCGCTGCTTCGCTATAGAGGTTATCAATTTGCTTGAAAGAAGAGTCACCAGGTAGAGGTCCACCAAGTTCATATAGAATTCTTCGTATTGTGAAATAAACGTGAAATTGTAGGAACCCTTGAATGATGGGTGGATACGTTTTGAAAATAGGATCAAATAATGACACTCCACATCCAGAAGTTGCACACCACGTTGCAAAATTCAATCGTTGAGGCCAATATTTGAAATCTGGACCTGATAACCAATGGTGGGACTCCTTTGCTGTCATATGCTTTACGACAGTCTCTTTGAATATGTTCGGAACGCCTGCTTTGAACTTTTTCGTAGGTGTGACATATATCCATAGATTAGTTAAATCGATATCTTGTGCTTTTTCAGTAGGTGGGACCGCCGTAATAGGATATTTCACACTTTTATCTGGTGTTAACGTATGTGGAAAACCGCCGTGCATACCCCACAATGCGTTATCGATGTGTTTTTGAATGGTGGTAGGTAGCTTAGATTTCGACAGTCTTGGTCCACCCCTAGCAATCTCTGCTATGTCCTCTGCAGATAGACCATCATCTTCGTCTCGCACAACAAAAGGCATCGTAACTATTGAAGCTAAATATACATACAGTTTATACCTTTAATATATAATGGTTATCTTAAATGTCACATGTCCTACGGCTGACCATACTGTCTACTTCGATAACCCTATTCTTATCAATAATATTTCGCTAGTTGAGGTCACTCTTAGTCACAATTGGTGGAACCTAGCAGAGAAAGGGGGCTTTAAGTGGATTACCCCCAATAGTTTGACGTTTCCATACGAAATTAAGCAGGGACATTATGAGATAGAAAATTTGATAACCTACTTCGATCCCGCAGTCGCGGCTGGTTTCTTGGAATTCATAGACTACCCATTTAGGAAATATTGGCTTATGAAGGTCAAGAAACCAATCCAGTTCACTAAGAATGTCTGCGATTTGTTTAGTATCGAAGTAAATGAAGACGTAACAGATTATGTGACTATCAATAAAGGAAAATACGTCCTGGTGCCAAAAGATATTAATCACATATATATCTACTGTGATGTGGTGGATTCAGATTTCTCACTTCTTGGTGGGAAGCCATCTAAAATCCTACATACTTTAAAAACGACATCACACGTTTTTGGTGAAACAACTTATTTTCCGCCAACCCTCATACCCATTCGAGCCCTAGGAACGATACGGAACTACATTCGCCTCACAGTTTGCGATGAGCAAGGCAATCTCATAGACTTCAACAAGCAGCCTCTACGTTTCGTATTGAAGCTTGAGTAAATCATACGTATATACAATGGATGGTGATTCGATTCAACCGTTTCCAACAGCACCAGGTATCTATCCATCGGGAGCTATAAAGGAACTTAGCGATATAAATGGATCGAGTTTTAGACTGCAAAAAGTCTGTGATACACTTGCTGAGCTAGAACAACAAGCAAAGCACTACGAAGTTGTTCGCAAAAAATATGCTCGAGCGCGTGGTATCGTTCATAGGATTGCTGTGGCCTCAGGTAGCCTGAGTGGCGTTTTATCAGCTTCTGCGTTAGGTTCATCATTTACGGGGATTGGGATACCTGTGGGTATTTCATTAGGATCAGCGGGGTTCCTGTGTGCCGCCATATCGGCTTTGATGGCTGTTGTTAGTAAGAAACTTGGCGTTCACGTCTCGAAGCATGTAAAGACTGTTATGTTAGCAAAAGCTAAGGCGAATTCCGTGGAAGTCAAAGTCTCAAAAGCTCTATCCGATTGTAACATTTCAGAAGCCGAATTCGGAAGCGTTATTGATGAGAAAAGGAAATATGAGACGCTTAAACTAGAAATACGGCAAAAAAATAGGCAAGAAGGTGGATTAAAAAACGTAGAAGAACTTCGATCCGAAATCCGAAAGGAGATGAGAGCAAAACTTGGCGGTCTAATGGGGTAAGAATAAATATCTCCTTCGAAAGAAACCGGCATGGATTTCATTTTAACTTTGATAAAAACAACTGCTCTTAATTCGTATAAATTACCGTGTTGTTTTGGTTCATATGCTAATTTCGAGACAATTTCGAGACAACAAGAAAGAGGATCAAAAAACGTAGAACAACTTCGAGCCGAGATCCGAAAGGAGATGAGAGCAAAACTTGGTAGTCTAGTGGGGGTAAGAATAAATATCTCCTTCGAAAGAAACCGGCATGGATTTCATTTTAACTTTGATAAAAACAACTGCTCTTAATTCGTATAAATTACCGCGTTGTTTTGGTTCATATGCTAATTTCGAGACAACGCGTGGGTGGCGCTAATTAACATACGTCAACCGCTTAAAACATAAGTACGATATTTTATCACTGAATACTTCGTCTAGCACACATAGCCCAACGGGTTTGTCGCTGGGACTTGTGATCGAGATGGGAGCCGTTCACGAGTTCTGGTGTTCAAACCTTGGCGGACTATGTGTGGTAGATCGGCTTGTGTTGGGTAAGAAGCTCCCAGCCCAACACAAGTCGTAGCGCGTCTGCCGATGTGGCAGAAGTTAAAGTAATACAGTAGAAATCAGCGGCCAGAGTACAAGATACCTGTGTGAGAACCAAATGTGGTCAGAAGCTGAACTACAGTAGAACGAATACAGTGAAAAGCCGGGCCCGGCAAGAATAAAAAACCTCTCTAGGAACAAAAAGGAGAAAGAAGGAAAAAGGTGAAAGTGGGTTCCTAGAGAGGTTCTGGTGAGACCAGTTTTGGTACTTTTGGTTTTTTTCGTTATTTAATTTTTTTCTTCTTACTGTCTTAGACTAAATTCTTGAATGAGTACATATCGACGGATGTTGTTCTCACGAATTAGCCGTTTTGGTTAAATTGGAAATGAGTCGTTAAACTTTTGGTTAAGTAATCGCACATATGTTATTCGAGGTAATTAAACTTTATCACTATTTAGACCGTGTCTCGTATAGATGGGCTCAAAGTGGGAATTGTAAGCAATCAACTCATTGATAAAACGCACGACCGAACCCTTACTTATACCACACCATTTAACAACGTCAATAAGAGACATACGAGATCCCGAACGATGTAATACCTCGTAACTCGCTCCAACGACTTTAGTTCTAAGCATGGAACTGGTACCTATATTGTTTTCTATTGCCTTATGAACAATCTCATAAACTATTTGTTGGACATTCTTAGGTACTCCTTGGGGGTCGAGCTTAGCAAAAGTCGTTGCAATGTGAGGAGCTATTCGATCGGTATTTAAATCTATATCGATATTATCGTCATCATGTAGAGAACGTATAAAGACCTCTCCACGACATATGTTTTTATTGCTTAGTTGCATAAAACGAGCGACCTCTCCTTTAGATCTAATGAACCCACATTGTATACATGCTTGATAAAGTATAGCAGCTAAAATAGTTCGTTTCGCATAGCTACGTTTGATACAAACTTTCTGTACTTGAATGAATGCATCGGCTACGATTACTAATACATTTATGGGAAACGAGAGGGCGTAATTTTGTTTATAAATAGTATCGTATGCCTGTAGTTCTCGCATAATCGTTTGTAGTTGTAATTCTTTGTTATCGCTTTGCTTTGGGATTGTGCGGTCCAGATCATGTTGATACCTAAAGCTATCCGGCCCTACTATGCGTAACCTAGTAGTAAGATTGGTAGTTGTTTCTTCACATGATTCAGTCTCGGAAATAAGACCACAGGCGGGACATATGAATTCCGCTCCTTGCATTTCCATCGGGCATAGACATTCGGAACATGTTTCACCAGTGTTAATATAAGACAATGGTTTGATATGCGACAATGGTTTGATATGTAGGCTTGCACAAATTTCTGGACCAAGTAATCTGATAAGATCATCCATACTAGTTGTATACCATATGCCTGTCAATTGTCCAATTGTTCGTTTGTTAAAAAAATAAGAAAAAAATGAAGAGAGGTCGCATAACAATTTCTCTTCATTTTTTCCTTTTTTTTTTTTCGTATCGTGATTTCTACTTATCCTCCAATTATGCCACATTTAGATCTTTCTCACTGATGGAGAGGTCATCCAATGCATTATCGAGATCGTGAATGTCCACCACATTTTGATCTTTTTCCGATTCCACTACATTTAGGTCTTTCTCCGATTCTACTACATTTGAACACGTGATATTCGCCGACTCGTTAGCTCGTTTCTTATCAAGGTTCTTCTTATTGCGAATGGTACGGCGTTGAGGTGCACCACATTTTGCACAAAGTTTGTGAGTAGTACGACAGCATGGAACGAATATAGCACATCCTCTTCCTATCTGGAAGTTATGTTGAGAGCAATACTCTAACATCTTTGAACACTTCCTTATACATTTCGTGGTCTTTCCTCGCATCAACCAATCACAAGTTCTTGTATCAATCATCGTGCAATATACCTATATGTGTTATATGTCTAATTGGTATCTTAGTTGTGACGTCTACGTTGAGGTTCTTCAATTATACGCACTTGTCTAATCTGTGTGGTATTAATACGTACTAAGATAACAGCATACGTTAATATCGTGAAGTAGCTTAATGAGCCACTCAATGATCCGTTTAGCGGTATTAAGATGATCATTGCTACAGGCGCATAGTAGAGCATGATGAACGTATTCATACTCTATGGTTATCTGAAAGCGTCGAATGAGCCACTTAACGGTATTGAGATGGCCATTCCTACAGGCATCTAGTATAGCAAACCCGACGGCCTTATCCTCTTTGGTGAACTGGAAGTGCTTAGTGAGCCACTTAGCGATATCAAGACGGTCATCCTTACAGGCAGCGCATAGAACGTAATCGGTGTGTCCATCCATTTTATCGAACCATAAGTGCTTAATGAGCCACTTAATAACGTTAAGATTACCATATTCACTGGCGTAGACAAGAGGAAAGCTATCATCGATGTAGTTTGCGGAAATACCGAAAGTCCCAGCCAAATTGTCTCGATCGTTGTCGTTACGAGTAGACCTAAGACCGAAAGTGAGTACTCGTTTACGGAACTCTTGGTCTATGTTTTTGTAGCGTACGAGAGATGTGGCACCGTTTAGGCGTTTCGATGTCCTTGCGATGCTTGCGAATGATTCTGGGCCTGCATGCTCTACTATCTTGACTAAGATTTCTATGGGAAGGCACGGTATGCTATCCATAGTGGAAGAGATCGATATACTGCATAGTAATCACTTCTCTAATAGGGCGTTAAAATGTAAAAAATACAACGAAAAAAAAATAGTACAACAAAACTGCTCCAATCCGGAAAAAAGCTGTAGAAACCGATTATTTAATATATAATTATAAATACAATAAATGAACTATAGTAGTATATGAATTGTTGCTCTCTGGCCCGATTACAACAAAATACAACGAACACACTGTTGCATTTGTTGCATTTTATGATAACGAACCCGAAGGGTGAGATGTCATAAAATGCAACAAATGCAACAGTGTGTTCGTTGTATTTTGTTGTAATCGGGCCAGAAGCAACAATTCATATACTACTTATCTAGTATTATATGTATATTCCAATAGCTAACACCCTTCCTCTTGTTTACTAGCCCCACCTGTCATCACCTTTATCACACCATGGCCATCGTACACTACTTATTGATACCTACTATAGTTATTTATCTAGTATTATATGTATATTACAATAGCTAACACCCTTCTTCTTGTTTACTAGCCCCACCTGTCATCACCTTCATTACACCATGGCCATCTCACACTACTTATTGATACCTACTATAGTTATTTATCTAGTATCATATGTATATTCCAATAGCTAACACCCTTCCTCTTGTTTACTAGCCCCACCTGTCATCACCTTTATCACACCATGGCCATCTCACACTGTTCGATTAGGGCAGCGCTTCAGTTTCACCTGCTCTGCAACTGGAAGACCAGCACCACAGTTATCCTGGATGAAAAACGGAATACTGTTAACCAACACTACTGTAGACCTCAGCCACAGGAGAAGAGTATATTACTCGGGAGTGGCAAACGTGTCGAGTGGTGGACTGTATGTGTGTATTGCACGCTCACACTTTGGCAAAACTGAAAAGACTACCAGACTTTACGTATTTTGTAAGGATCATATGTTAAAAATTAGGAGATAATTCTCCAGTTCTATTTAATATATGAAGAAGCGTAAACCGTGTATTGTACCGTAATAAAACACGATTGGCATTTGAGAACAAGAGAAATATTGAAAGCAGTAGCGCTATAGTGAATGCGAGAGCAATATTTTCAAATGTTGTTTTCTGGTCTAGCTTTCCGCATTCATCTAGCTGGCTGTATATATATATTATTTTTGTTATAGCATGACATGGATTTCAGCATAGCTGGTGGGGGCACACACACACTCCCCACTACATTCATATATTTTTATACATACTACTACTGATTTTTTACGGAGGGAGAAAACCGGAGAACCCAGAGAAAACCCTCGTGGCAAGGGAGAGAACAACACAACAAACAAACTCAACTCACACATGGCACCAAGTCCGACTCGAACTCGGGCCGCAGCGACGAGAGGCGAGCGCTAACACACTGCGCCACCCATGCCACCCATGTATGATGTTGATTACAATGCAAATCGCAGTATTTGCTTTAAGTTGTCCAAGATGGTGGGAACACAGCATCATTCTTCTATTAATATATCTAAAAGAAACGTTTGCGTAATCACTAATGGCCTATATGTACTACTGATTATATCTCTTAGATCCACCAAATTCAGTAGCTCTTAAATTCAACGTCAGTGGCAGTGCAGCAGAACTTGGCGAGTCCGTATCAGTAACATGTAACACGGATGGTTTCCCTAAACCAACTTGTGAGATCTACCGCAATGGGAGACAACTTAAGTACAACAGTCATGAGGCGGTGGTCATTTCTTCGTTCACTGTTTCTCATCAAGGGACGTACACTTGCAATTGCTCGAACGCTTATGGCAACAACCTTGGAACAGGAGTACTGACCAAATATGGTATGATTTCTCGCATTTAGGTAAAGTTAAGAAATACGTTTTATGTACAGTTAACGGCTGGCAAGTTGTCCAGGTTTTATGGTCTCTCCACAGAAATTGATAACAATATTGCGTTTATATTTACTTTTATTTTATTACAAATGTTGTTTTATACAGGTGTAGTTATTCACTACTACATGTTAAAGTGACACCTTTCCCCTTACCTTTGTTTTCCTTAACAGTCCCACCACGAGTTGTTGCAGTTCAACCAGAAGTTCTGATGATAAACGAAACGGACCCAGTCATTCTCAACTGCACCGCCACAGGCAACCCATTACCTGATATCACCTGGTCAAAAGTAGGCGGAAGTAAGAGATTATTCCTTCCAGGAAGTAACCTCGTGATTACTAGTAGTGAGAAGACGGATGAAGGAACGTATACTTGTGTAGCAAAGAACGGACGTCAATTTACCAGCATGGCTACTGCAAGGGTGTACGTTATCTATTGTAAGTCAAAAGCTCTTTAAATAATTGCAAATATCAATATTAATGTTAAGCCAACGTATTCTGAAATCTACAGTGCTCTTGAGCGGCAAAGGTTTTGCAGTCGATGTATCATTGATTTTCCTTTAACTCAGATTCACCTCGCATGGCTTCACGACCAACAAACATAAGTGTCATTGAGAATGAGCAGCTGGATGTCAGTTTCATGTGTAATGCAACCGGAAATCCTCCACCGATAATTACCTGGACCAAGATTGGCGACAAAAACTCGAGCTTTCCCACGGGAAATATGTTAACCCTGAAAGCAACCAGACACAACGAAGGGCTATATCAATCTACAGCGTCCAATAACAGAGGGCGTGCTGTATCAGCTATCGCTGTTGCTAACATTAAATGTAAGTACAAATAACTATGAGGTCCAATACATAAATAATGAGAGGTTATTAGTCGATTAACCAGCTAATGTGGCTGGTTATTAAATGGTCGAGTTTCTCGGAGTCTGGGCACTAGCAATCTGATTGGCTTAAACAGGCAAACTCTGACAGTGATCTGACATTAAGACCGGTATAAATTCTCCGAGGAAGACCGGTCTTTGTATCAACTATTTTGTGTGTCTGTCTTTGAAACTCTTTTCGACACTTCGCTTCGTAAACAAAGCAATTTCTGCATATAGCTTCAGCATTAAGATCGAAGAAATACATGACGAAAACGCATTCAGTAAAGCCCTAATGCGCAACTATGGTCATTGTTGGTTTTGAATTGAGATAATGCCTCCCAAAAAAAAACAATGCAAGACTACCAATGATATGAAAACCTAGAGACGATTTTGCCAATCAATCATAGAAGAATGCCCAATAGAAAACATACCTTTATAGAAGAGCTCAACAAGTTGTTTCGGCTTCGGCAAACAAACTGATGACAACGATTCTCTCAAGTGTCTCTCTTTGAATATCGATTAATCTTTTCACTCCTCCTTTCAGTTATCTGCAATTGCTGTCATCTTAAGTGTAGTATCCATTGATATCAGTTCCATTACAAAGCAGTTCCGGTCATGTGACTGGCTTAGTCGTTACGTTGAACATTAAATTTTGGGAATAAACAAGATGGCGGTTCCAACGTGGTTATTTAAGCTAAAAGGGGCGGATATTATATTAATTGTTTCTTATAATTACAGTGATTACACTGGTCCAATCGACATACTATTTTCTTGAGGCATGCAATATTATTATCGAAAAGTTTGAAGCTTCACATGCGATGAAACTGACGACCCAACCGACTCGAGTTCTGTATTCAAATTGGTTTTCTTTCCTCGTGATGGTTTTAACTGAACCGTCGACAATTTTAGCATTTCTTTTTGCTTATTGGTCTTCCTTTCTTTGGGCTCAGAGTGAGAGCTTGACAGTTTCTTATGTGCATGATTACAAGGCTGAAAAACGGCCTGTTTGAGATCCTTCCTCGACTTTAAGTTAATCGGCGAAAGGTCACCTAGCAAGCTTCTGGTAAAGCTTCTTTAGTAAGCCAGTTGTGTGTTCCACGCGCGCTTTGACAACGTCCCCAGAAATATCACAAAATGGCCATATAATAAACACAACTTATTAACCGAGTTTGGTCGGTCTGTATGGAAGAATCTTGACCTCGGTCCTGCACAGACCGAACGCAGCGAGAGCTGTACTTTCCGACCTCGGTCACGATTCTTCCAGACAGACATCCCGCTGGGTGAATAAGAGCTAAGTATTAATGACGAACCATGTATTTTAATGTATTTTAGCGAGCTTTAAGCGAGCCAAAATACACTTGACGAGTAAACATAACACAGCCGTATTAACTAGTTAACCGACAGATAAGGTGTTTATCATACAAATCTTAAAAAAGGCACTATGTAGGCAAACAGTTAGCCATTTTATTTTTACTACTTCAATACGGTCTCGTATTTCTTGCGTTCTTGTGCACATTGCGTGCGCTCTTTGCAGATTTATATAATAGTTGAGAAAATCGAACCTAATACAAACGAGTTTCAGTGTCAAAAACATACACAGCATAGCTTTCATTAATAATTGCTATATCCATCATGATGGGATTATCGTTAGTCACCTGATGGTCTTAGTTTTATAGAACATTAAGAACATTAAGTATTGTTGGCATTTCAACGTAGAAAAAAGAGGTATGAATCTTAATTAGGCCAACATGCCTTCAAATTGCAGTAACGTACAATTACATTTTTTGTACCAAAGCAATCGAATTGCGAAAGAGAAGCTACTTGAAAAGTCAACATCGACTGGGAAAAGTTTAAGTACAACAGTAGAAGACAGGCAGTACCCTACTAGTATAGCGATGGTATTACACACACAATATTTTACCTATTTCCCCTGTCATTGACTCTGGCATTATATAATATCTTTTTCGGCCAATATAATTATACATATATATACATATACATACTTTATTTATACACGTAAGAAACCATCAGTAATAGCATAACATTAAAAATAAAATTTTAAATTCGTAAAAAGAATGCCTACTGCTTTACATGTTTGACGTGTCTTATAAGATTGTAATTACAATAGTGTATGTTTACGTAGTTTAGTTCTAAAAATATTAATTGTATCAGATAATCTGATATCCTCAGGCATTGAATTCCAAAGTTCAGCCCCGTTGTAGCAAATTCGTTTTTTGCCAAAGTTAGTCCGGGGTTGTGGCATAGATATTTTGGAACTCGCACCTCTCAGATCATATTTTAAGGCCGAGTTTGGTCTTTCAAACTTTTTAGTCAAGTATGTGGCAGCCAGACCGTACAGGGCTTAGACTTTCTCAAAGTCCTTCTTAGCCCCCTGCACGAAAGACTTTTCCCACTTGCAGCGCGCCAAATTTACCGGTTGATTTTTCAACCGGAGGCGTGGCTAATGACGTACTAAGATTTGCCCAATCACAAAGCGTCAATTCTTCAGGCATTGTATGTTGACGTGTCATGTCAGTCGACCGTAGATGTGGTATTTACAATTTGAGTGTACTCATAAAAGAGTTTGTCAAAGGCGCGAAATATAAGCTCCGTCCCAGAAACGTGTTTTCGCGCCAAAACATAATCCCCCGATTCATTTCCTGCAAGTGAAACAAGTCGAACTCGCCCGTCTCGCTTCGATTCTCGCGCTCGATTTTTGACCCAGTAATCGCTTACCCAGTGACTAAGCGAGTTCGACTTGGAGCAAGTCTATGCAGGGCTTTGTATACATTAGGATAGCCTTTTGGATGGCTCTCCGACTGTCGAGCCTTTTCCAACTGAGGGTGCCCAAGAGATCATCGATATGATGCCCAAGAGATCATCGATATGATGCCCAAGAGATCATCGATATGATGCTCAAGAGATCATCGATATGAGTAATTGTAATTGTAATTAATAATGTTCTAAGTAGATATGTGACATATAGTTTTATTTATCTTCTATGATAGTCAGCCCATATCTTACCAAACTCACTACAAATAAAATAAACCCTGTCGTTCTTGGCAACGACAAAGTGACTCTGATATGTACAACAAAGGCCAACCCTGCAGCTTCACCATTTGAATTTTGGCACAACGGTAGAAGAGTGGCTGTTACTACATCGGGCATGCACGTGATCACAAAACAAAGGCATCAGACGCAGGGTTCTATACATGCGTGCCGTATAACAATATTGGAAAAGGAGAAAACAGCAGTGCTACCCTGAGAGTTATAGGTAGGTAGATGTTGAACATTTCAAGCTTAATAGTTTCAGAATATTTACTGAACTTAGAAGTAGCTTGATAAATATCGGCGTATTTCCTCGATTTATATCTTCCCACTTTAAACTGAAATTTGAAATAAGCCCCTTCTCCATTCCCCTTCTTCCGTCGTAAAGAAACATCAAAGCAGAGTATATGAAGAATGTGGCGTAATTCACTCTTTTCACCTGGTGGCCATCTTGGATTCAAAGCGAGGCAATCCTTTGTTTTTGCCAGGTGAGCCTCATTCTGACTACCTGGCAAAAACAAAGGTTTGCCTCGCTTTGAATCCAAGATGGCCACCAGGTGAAAATAATGAATACCAAGTAATTCTCTGAAATTATACGAGGAAAATACGGTATTCTGCAAGCCACAATTCAAACAAAGAACAACAGCATCTGAAATGCGACTAAGGCGCAAGAGTATTCAAGTAATAATAATAATAATAGTTATTATTATTCAGTTCCTAAGTATCCCCAATTTGGATTGGTTGATTCACCTGCAGATAATTGGGCGCAAATAGGCGTTTGCTGCAGATATTGTTGTGAGCATGCGCAGTGCTGTTCAACAACAAATCCAACATGACTGCTCGGTTTCCAGAGCGTTCAGAGGAGGAAAATGCGAGCATATTGGAAGCCCAATTACTCACTGAATGATAAAATAGTTATTGGAACTGCGGCTATCGCAAAATATGATGAATTGCCTGTGGGCCATTCCACCGTGACGGACATTACACCCAGAGAACATTTTTGAACTAAATAGACTTCTGTTCTATACACAACTTCCGTAATTTTACATTTTATGTTTAAATAAAACTGCCTTAGAGCTTTCTCTCTAACTTGTTAAAAGATATTTTACAGTAGATATTCCTAGTTGCCTGTTTTTTTTAACTGAAAGGACCGTGACGGACATTACAGATAAAACTACCATTGATTTGGATTTTGAATTTTAAAGTTAAATTCCTGTGAACTGGGAGAAGTTTTAAGCAAACAAGTATTTTTTTGTATTTGACCATAAGTGAATGTTTCTTATTGAAGACTTAGATTTCTCACAAGTTTATTCCATATTTTTTTAAAGGTATATTTAGCGTGACGGACATTACAAAAAACGTGACGGACATTGCACTCTGTGAATTGAACATTTATTAGTACAAATTAAAAATAATTTTAAACAGTATTTTATCTTTATTTGTGGTCATTATAAACTATCACTTGTCAAGCAATAGTAAACACCACTTCAAAAACTCATGAATAATTAATGAGCATTTTGTCCAATCAGATGAAGCAAATCAGTCACGTGCATGCTCCTTTATACCTGATAAAATCTCATCATTCTAAAAAGCCCGGGGAGGACTTTGATTTCGGTACCAGGGGAATATGGGGTACAAAGATATTACAAAAGAATGCAAATTAGGATGAAGACTTTATATCAAGAATACCAATGAACATGAAATTTTATATAAAGTTTCATCCTAATTAAGAATTCACTGATAAAGACCCAAAGATAGCAAAAAGTGCACGGAACATAAGGTACCTAGAAAATAAATGTTGCACTAAATTTACTAATATCAGCAGACTACCGAGATACACAGATAATATTTTTAAAATGAAGTTATCCAACTACCATTACTTGTTTACCGAGCCACTGTTTAGTTTAATTATTAAAACCAAACTCAAAGCCGTAAAATAATAAAAACATGCATTAAACTTACATATTTTGTGCCGGAGTCTGTCGTCATGTCAGTCACATCGCTTTCCAAGTCTTGAACTTTATAGAGGTAAACTACGACACCAAATCCTTCAAGTGTAGGTTATTCTTGCATTGCGAAACGCCGCTTCAAACAACATAGTATGGTAATTTCTTCATGTCCTTCCCTTGAGATATTCGTAATTGCCGGCAGTGATTACTCGAATATTTTGCATGGCGTTGTGAATACAAAGGTTCAATGGTTCATTAAGTAACCATTCCCTTGAGATGTGCGACTTTCTTTCATTGCATTCTTGAAGCGTTTTTGAAGCCGTTTAAAACACTCACATCACGTGTTTTATCAAGTCTACAAATTCTCGGGCTTCGCCCTCGAATTTTTAAACTTGATAAAACACTGCTGTTCGTGTTTTAAACAGTACATAAAATCAAATTTCTTCAGTTTATTCTTCATTTTACCTGCATAAATTAGTAATGCTTCAAGTTGGTCAGCTGTTTTGCTTTCAAAATATGATCAGAGCATTCTGTAAAAGCATAAACGACTGACCATTTTTTTTCTTTTCTGGCTTTTCTCAGTGCTCTGTAAGTACATGCTTTACACTGCAGTGTTCAGTTAGTTGATTAGTTAAATTTAAATGGCCAAAACAGATGCTGAAAGGCAAAGAATGTGTCGAGCAAAGCTAAAGCTTGACACAGAAAGGTACAAGTTATATAAAGAAAAAGATAAAGAGAGGAGACAATTTCAAAGGAAAAGCAAATTGAAAACCATCAGTCCATATGAAGCTGCAAGAAAGAAAAGTTTAAACAGGGAGAGAGTCAGGAGGTTCAGGCCAAAAAAAAAGAGATCAATGCAAGCTACAGGTCCGAAGAACAAGGTTTATCACAAGCTTACCAAACACCACAAACTCTAGGAAAAGCATTGGGCAAGGTTTTAAAAGTCCTAACTTATCCTGACTAGCAACATTTAAGTCTTTTATAACTAATAATTATATTGGTCTGATTCTTAACTATCTACTTCTTTCATCTCTCTTCGACCTAGCATTCGTGACGGACATTACGTGACGTACATTACATTTTTGCTAAATAAAGAACTAAGTTGAACTAAAATAATAATGACTGAAGTGATGCACCTAACAAACTAAAAGAGCAGCAGAAGTAATATACATGTAACTAACAGAGTTGAATCTTGTCTGAGATAGAAAAAAACCTTACCATTTCGTGACGGACATTACATAGTACCTGTAGAAATGTTTCTCCAGAATAAAATACAGAAGTAGTATTCAAAAGTTTGAATTATCAATTTCTAGTAAAAACTAGGCTTGGTGGCTACCAACATATATGTGTAAGTGCACTGATTTAATTGTAGTCTCCTGGGTAGATTGCCATGAAGTTGTATGTTTTTCTCTATTTCTTGAGCCCCAACATGGCAGACCCCCCAGGGAGTGGGCGTGGCTCAAATACAATGCTGCATACTTGTTATGAATGCTTTTAGGGTTTCTCTTCTTAATGGTCTAGAAATCACTCAAAACATATTGGTTTTTAAAAAATCCATTTTTTCACTTCTCATGTGGAATGGCCCCTGTGCCTCGCTACCAGTTATTTGTCGATGCCGAACAATTCATCATATTGTGCTCAGAATCGTCCAATAATTGCTTATAATTTGTTTATTCGCACCTCTCGCAGTAAAATTACTGAATTATAGGCGGTTGTACAGATAATTATAAATGCAATGATTACATAGTCCATAAATATATATCTATAGCATAATAATAAGAATAATGCAAATTAATGGATACAAATATTTAACTGTCGCGAAGTTCCGAAAACGATCCGAGTTAGTGGCCATGGGGTATTGCCGCCTACCTGATCTAAGCGAGTAATTGGAAGTTGAAGTAACCACTCAGTTATGTATTAGAAGGTATATAGCAGGCTCGTAGCTAGTATAGAAGCAACCGAGAGAAAAAGAATGTTATTAAATTCTATAACTTAATATTGAGTGATTATTTCTTGACGTTTTAATTATAGTGCCTTCGTAAAAACTTTGGTCTGGCTACGGGTTTGAACTTCTTGCACGCTGCCACTTTTTTAATATACTTCAATACTCTTGCGCTATAGTCGCACCGTGGTCGAGATTCATTTGCTTTCTCGTGTTTTGATAGGGGCACAGGACAGGTTTTTGATAAAACGTTGCAATATATCTGTCCTGGTTTCTTGAAGACAGTTGAAATTGTTTTAACATTAATCATGTTTGGTTTTTAGTTTGGACTACAAATGTGTCGATGGTAATGTATTACTAATAATCTTGCGGCTATAAGTGTTGGAAATCAGTTCTCAGCGCCTTTCAAAATAAGAATTTGCAATATTACCACACATGATCTATTCCACAGGAGCAACAACCATCAAATCACCGCCGCGCGATCAAACTCTCAATGAAGGACAAACAGCTATATTCCACTGCAGTGCTTCCTCGTCGCCATTCCATGTGTGGCCACTGGAGACGAGGATTTCATGGTTCAAGGATGGTTCTGAAAGTATTTCCTTCCCCGCCTCTACGATTTTGACGATCGAAGACGTTAAAAGATCTGATGTTGGGATGTACGAGTGTGTTGCAAGTAATGGTATTGGGATTCCTGACAGGGCTCAAGCCACGCTTATTGTCCATTGTAAGTTAATTTTCGGTTTTTCTCTGGGTTCTCGGTTTTCTTCCCTCCACAAAAACCAACAAGCTAAAGTCCAATTCGATCTGTGGTTCAGCCGGGTTACAGCACTTTGATCAGCCCCTATGGTTGTTTTGAACAGGTCTCGTTAGAAATTCCAGAGTGATCATGTCCGTTACATTGTCTCTTGTCGTGACTCAATAGACAATATACGTTCAATCTTAACAATATATCCTTACAGCTATAGACTCCAAAATGTAAATGCAGAAAATAAGTGTAACAACTTATTGGAATGAAGTGTTGTATTATTAGTGGAGAAACGGAGAATAATGTAAGTGTAAATGTTGTCTATTAGCTGCCAAGTCGGGGGTGGAAGCGGAATCATTTAACTTCAGTTATTCATGATTCCTTTACCTTTTTCCACACTTATTCATGATTCCTGGTCACATTTTTTTCATGATTCATGATCCATTTAATATAATTTCTCGAAATTTCCAAATTCTCTGAATGGTTTTAATGTATCATACATGATTCTCTACTTTCAAACTACAAATATTCAAACTTTCAAACACAAGTGATTCCTGATTACGCTTCCACCCCCGGCCCGATACCACGACACACAAGATGCTTGGTTTACTACATCGTACTTGTAACTAAAGGATATTGACTATCATAATGTTAACCAGTTTACTCTACATCAGTTTTTACAACACATGAGTAAAATCTTCACTAGAGTATGCTAGTCAGGTCTGGAGTCCATACACTGGCCAAACGTAATATCAGTAAGCTTGAACAGATTAAGCGTCCGGCCTCCGGCTAATGGAGATTTCCTATAAAGTTAGGTTAATTAAACTTAAGCTGTTGCCACTTTAATAAATACGTAGAGAAATTGCAGACCTTATCTTCTTTTTTAAAGTTCTCCATGGCATTTTAGATATTCCTACTAATCTGCGTAGCGTAATATTGGAAATACTATAATACCTTACAGATATTAGTTCCATATACGCATACGCGTACGGACGTCTACAAATACATGCACCTACTTTATAATTTAGCGTGTCACTGATACAATATATAATTTTCTCCAGATAAACCATTCAACACTACCATTGTGTCGTCTTCCAAACACATTCGCTTCAACCGTTCAGTCACTCTCAACTGTACCACAGAAGCTTTACCACCAGCGGCTTACAGGTTCTATAAGGACGGCAGACTGCTTGCCAACAGCACCAGTGGAGTCTATACTATATCCACGTCAACTGGAACCGAAAACGGAACCTACTCTTGCGTCTCGTATAATGTGGTTGGCGAAGGGCCAAGTGCCTCGCTTAATCTGACTTTTTTAGGTAGGTAAAACAATCCGATAAGAAACAATACTTATGGAAAATAGTACAACGACTTCGAGACAACAAAAATGATATTCGTATCGTATTAGTTTACTAGAAAGTTGTTTTGACTCTTTTGGTCTCAGTTCTTTGTTATCCAATTTAATATTTTAGTGAAGAAAAAACGTGTAGGTATATGAATAGAGAGATTGTGTGAATGTATATATCTATAAATGCGTGTATTTACGTATGTATACCATATTTATGTAGAAAGGTATATGGAATACAGACAAGGTTGCTCTTTCCCTTCTATCTTTCTCCCACTCCCCCCACCCTTTCCTTAGATAACATTTTTAGTAATCAAACCATTTTATACAGGTAGATGCGGTGAGAAGGGAGGAGCCCCAATGCATAGCTTGCCTGCTATCGTAGGGGGAACAAATGCACGCCACGGGGAGTGGCCCTGGCAGGTACAAATGGGAACCGGTTCATATAGACATTGGTGTGGAGGTTCTGTCTTGAGCCAGTGGTGGGTTTTAACAGCGGCTCACTGTGTGTCAGGGAATACTCCTTCGAGCATCAGAATTACAATGGGTAAGGACGGAGAGCTTGTTTAATTGACATTGGCCGTTTTTATACTAGAGACGTCTAAGTCGTCTGGAGACCGCTTAGACGTCTAAGACGTCTAGTGCAAAAACGGGAAATGAGACAGACGGAGTTAAATTTATCTTCGTCTGGTAAGTGCGTCCGAACGATGCACTATATTCTCTAGAAGACGCTATTCCAAATGAACATTTGTAACCTCATTTTTTCTCTCTCAGTTCTCGTGGACTCTGTGAAAAAGACTTCCAAAACTGCAGCGATGGCTCCGCCATTATCAGTGACATTCACGATAATTCATTATTTTTTTCGCGCCAGTCGTCCGGTAGTATGCACTCTCTTCCGAGAATAGAACCCAGTTTCTTTTTAAGAAAACCGTGGTAGTCCAAACTTATGCGTCCCGTTTTTATATCAGTCGCACTTAACGGTCAAACGTTTAATGCGTCTCTAGACGTCTTAGACGTCTGTAGTATAAAAACGGCCAATGAGTTTGATTTGGTTGCACAACTTCAAAACTATGATCGCATGTGAGTTTGCAAAATTCTGATTTTCTTTTCATGTAGATGTTCATAAAATGGTAAGGAGAAAGCTAAGAACCTTATCTGAATTATCTAGGACCAAGCAGGGTGAATGATAGGCTTTATAAGGCTTATTATTTCGTGACTTCTTCGCCGACAAAATGGAGGACGCTTACATTTAAAAACATCGAAAGAATGTTGCGTTTCCCTTTCTATACTACTCTAACTTTTTAAAGGTTAGGCTTGATTTTTTTTTTCTTGAAACCAAGATTTGAATCGGTTCACGCGAGCTCTCAGCCTAATTATGCAAATTGTTTTTCGCGCGCTTCAGTTTAGATCATTTATTCAAAATTATACATTGGCTATGTCATATTAGTATAAACATACTAGTATTCTTTTGCAAACCCACCGATCTGATTGGCTCTCTACTCACTTTCTATCCTGTGATAGACAGTGAGTAGCGATTGACTGTCGAATGACAATCTTTGTTATATCTGCCGTTTTCTGATTTCGACCTATCAGGAGCCACGATAGATTCGTCCTGAACGGAATCGAGTCTACACGGGAACGAGATTACTAAAAAGTCAACATGGCGGTTGTCAGAAAATTTATCGGCGAGTGAGATAAGCATTGGTCTGAAAGTACAGGAAATCGGTTTAGATTGACTTTTCCAAGACAGAAAATATATTCGCTTATATACAAAAATGCAAAATTAACAGCGAAACCTTTTCATTTTTTTTGTTGGCGATTGTTTATCATGTGGTGGAACTGATGATGGGAAGTTTTACAAGCAAAAAGGTAAAAACATGTATCTGAAACATCAAAATAATATTTGATAGCAGAAAAGTTCTTTGTTTGTGCATATAGAATACTAGTATGTTTATACTAAAACAATAGACTACTCGCTCTCAGTTTCTATGGCCGTGATAGTTTACTCGGAGCTTTGCTCCTCGCCAACTATCAGAGAGAAATAGTAAACGCCACAGCTGTGCGGACATTGAGTTATGGACGCACTTGGGAGGTTGGCTAAGCACTCAAGAAGCTAGTGTCTCAGCTTTGCCTAGAGCGACTCTTACACTTCTTTCGTGCTAAACGACCTCTTGCGTGCGTTCATGGACACACGCTGCACATTTACCGTTTCTTTAGTATTTAATAAGGCGGCTCGTGTAAAACAATTCTTTGATTAGTTGAACTACGGCATTGGATAGATTTAAGGCGCTGTAAGTAAGACGGTAACTAAATGCTTCTTAACTCTCTTCAGGTGAGTACCGATTGAACACGAATGATAACACCGAGCAAACAATTCCCATCGAGAGGATAATAAGCCATCCCTCTTACAGTAAAGCAACAATCGATTACGATATTGCCTTGCTCAAGCTCTCTCGACCGCTGGTCTTCAACGATTACGTCAGTCCCATATGTCTCCCAGAATTCGACTTTCCAAATGGCACCGTGTGCTACACGACTGGCTGGGGTCGCCTGACTGGCGGTGGTGTTATACCAAACATCCTCCAAGAGGTTGCCGTGCCATTAATGAGTCGATCAACGTGCTCACGATATTTTAATTCGGGAATTGTACGAGTTACAACGCGCATGCGCTGTTGTGGAACATTTGGAATACGAAAGGGAGCATGCAGCGGCGACAGTGGTGGACCGCTGGTCTGTCAGACAGGAAGGCAGTGGTACCTCATGGGTGTTACGAGTTGGGGAAGAGGAGCTTGTGCAAGTTATGGGTACCCCATGGTATACTCTGATGCAGTCTATTTCAAAAACTGGATTTTAACAAACACGAGAGCTTACGGGCGGCCTTTGGACTGAATATTCAGTTGAATACAATACAAGACTAGCCTTGAATTACAACATTGTAGCACCAAATAGAATTAAGTTAAAGTGCCACTACGATAAAATTTCGACATAGCAATGTTTTGCCTATTCATAAAGTAGAGTTGCTGTATTATTACCAGGCCAAACCATTTTCCGATACGACAACGGGAAGTCTAATGTTTTAACTCTGAGCAACGAATCTAAACGTCTGCCATCACTACAGGCTGTTCTATTTTTTCAGCGAAAGTGACGTCATACGCAAAACACAACTCCTTGGAGGCTTATTTTTACTATAAACGTCTTATCGTACACACAAGAAGAAAGTTATACTATTCTTGTGAGGTTCGCGCCAAAGTGTGCACAAAAAAGTAGCCACGCTGCTTGTCGTGTTGGCGTATGACATCACGGCTTCCCGGTAATGGCGGACAGAATTTTACTCTCCTAAAATTTAGTGGTTTAACTTGCTCTTTTTGGGAATACCTGTTATTAATTAGGATATTCTAACACTCATTGATCTATTGACATTAAAAAAGTGGCAAATCGAAATGGTACATTTTCGCCGTAGTGGCACTTTAAAAGAGTAGAACTGGTAACTAATAAAGGAGTCTGGGAGTCTTGTGTCTATACAATGGGCCTTTTGTCGGAATGTAATCACGAGGTCGTACTCGATCGCAAAAAAAATATGACTTCATTTATTTAAAGCACTTGTAGGAGATCGGTAGTGTTATGTAACTTCCAATCGATTGTCGATCTTTCTAAAACAGCGTTTTGAAGTTTGTTTGCCCATCAGAAAGCATTTTCCATAGGATCAAGAACGCAATTCATTGGTTATTTGAGTGATATGTCAACACGTGACTGTTTTCTGCAAAAGGCCTATTTGTCGCTCATTTGCTAGCTCGCTCGCTCCTAAACTGATGTGTAAACGTGTTATCGGTGCATCTTTTCACAGCTCAGTTGGCTTCCTTCCTTCATATTGTTTCAACTTAGTATCTAAAGATACTATTACGACTACCTCAATGATGGACACACGCATAATAAGGTAATAGTTTGTATTAGCATGCAGTAACAGTAGTAGTAGTGGTAGTTTTTAAAATGCTTATCTTAACCACCTTCCCATCAAAATTAGCAGCGACATATTTGCCCAGCTATTCCTACACAAACTATATGTAGCCATTCAGATACATATATACTGTTGGGGTCTGTCGCTGTTCAAATAGATAGGCATATCTAGAATTTTTGTTATATTTTTGGTGAAATCTTAATTGTTTGAAAAGCTGTATTCATGCATAACCGGTTGTATTAGGTAGTGATCAGGGTAAACCTGGGTTTTATTGCTATAAACTGAAGCCGGGCAGGGTGGGGGTAGGTGGTGGGATTTAAGAGGGTTGACAACACTTTTAAATATGCCGTTACCAGTAATCACGGAAATGTAACAGTAGTATGTTACTACCCGGAAATATGTGTAACACGGCTGCCAGTTTTATCTTTTGACCCTACATATTTGCACACAACGTAAAATTCCGAACATAAGCGTTTATCGACTATAAACGGCCGTGCTACCGTGGAAACATTTCGAATTGCGATACTGGAATATTAGGGGATCCACTTATAAATGAAGTAAAGACAATAAAGCAACTGTTGTGAAGTACCTTATCCAGAACCTTTACAGCGCTTTTTTATATTCAAGCAACCCGATGTGCGACATAAATTGGTTCTGATCGGCCGCTTTTGCGCATAAACCGGCATTAAAGTGCCGAATAAATCGACGACAACAATTAGCCAATCAGAGAGCGAGGAAATGGGCAGTTGTAAAAATAAAAATCGAGATAATTCTTGAAGGCTAAAGTTGTAACATGAAACATGAACTCTGATTGGCTAATGGCCATTGACCATGATAAATCACGCGCTCTGATTGGCTAATAGCCATTGACATTTGCATTGCCCCATTTTTTTGAACGCTCACGTCAGGTTTTGTTCATGCTCGCACCTTTTAGACTCGCAAAAATAAGAGACGTTTGTATGGATTGGAAGGACGCTTGTCGACACTGATTCCTTTGTTTGTTCACGCACATTTGTTATAGAGCGAATTTCACATGAGTGGCGAAACATTGCCCAGAATGACTGGACATATCGATATGCACATCTCATTAACTGCCGAAATCAGTCACGCGTCAAGCTCATTAACTGCTGAGCGGAAGATTCAAATACAGAGAAAATGGCCGAATCTGCGTCAAGTAGTCTGATAAAAGTAGCTACTGGTGTTTTTCCTTTCATTTTACGCAAAAGTCAACATCGGCTTTTTATTAAAGGAACACCAATTGACCCTTAGGTACAGTTCTTTTAAGTCCCCGCTTTAAAAAACCTACTATGTCCTCTTTCTGAATAAAGGCAACTTTTATCTCAATTTTATATGAAAAAGTCTGAACAGCAAACTTCTTAGTCTTTTTTCTCGTCAAGCGCGAAACTTAAAAAAAAGTCAACATCGGCTTCTGGTAGCCCTAGGAATACACTTTAAAATGATATGTTACTCTTTTAAATTGGTCGGAAAAACCCTACTATGTCATTCAATGAAAGAAAAAAACTTTACTAAAACGTGATTCCTGAGCATTTATTATAATTAGAACAACAAATGAACTCCTGCTTGTCACGGAGGTGACACATAAGTACTCCCTCTGGGAATAGACAGGGAGGAGCGCGAAATTTAACTGGATTGGTGGGAAATGCGTTGCTAAGAAACTATGAACTTCTGCCGGTAGGGCAAAGAGTGGTGCATTTGAGTTTATCATTATAACGCATCTTCGATCTTAACTGATAACACATGAATAACACATCCGAACACGAGTCCCGCTCCGAGTCCAATTGGCCTGGCGTAATTAATTCTTTGTGGATACAGTTCCAGGAACCAAGCAAGTTTAAAGCTACAACTTTAAAGAATCAGTATTCAGACTTCTTTGCGATGCGATTTGAACATGACTGTAAGAACATTTAGATCAGGATTTTAAAAGTCCTTTGGCTTTGCCGTTTCGGCCGTTGACCACAACTTTATAAATAAACTCAAATTGTTTGGGTGTCTTTTCAACTTTTAGGGAACAGAGAAGCTTGAATGATATCTCATTTCAAAGCTACAACTTTAAAGAATCAGTATTCAGACTTCTTTGCGATGCAAATTAAACAGCTCAACTAGCTGACAGAGTTTCTTTGGTTGACTTTTTAACTTATAGGATCGTTATCGTTTAGCTGTTAACTGACTTGCTTGTATTGAAGCCAACTTTCACACTTTTCGCCGGCAGGGGATGGCTAGGGACTAGCAACTCCCAAAGCAGATTTATGTAAGCCAATCGTAAGACATTCTTCTAACTCATTGACTTTCTAATTATATGACCTAATTTATTCAAAGAACTAATGAGTGTCCATCGAACAAAGGCCATTCTGCGCGATGGCAAACGCAAATTACCCACAGCCAGCCAATCACAGGAGCGAGTAATCACAAGTAACTCATAAATGGCTTCCCTGTCAGCCAATGACAAACCAAAGCAAAAAAAAACAATTTGCGTTTGGTTTTACTTTGGAATCTGATTGCTTGGTTTATTTTCTCAGCCAATAGGAGAGCTTAGTAAACACAAAACCAAAACATTTCCGACACTCATATGAAAACTGCTCTGTTTTAACTCGCGGATGCGCACAAGCGCAGAAAGGAGTTATTGGGATAAGTCAAGAGAGTTTGAGGTAAGATAACAGATCCCCATGCCCCATGATAATTATTTGAAATATATTTTTAGTTTCACAACACGTAATGTCAGTTATTTTTATTTCGTTCTGGTAGGCTACCCTTGTTAGTGGCTCATTGTTTATAATATCCCCTGGGGACTCATAGCATCGTTATAAACCATTCCTTAGCACACCAGCGCAACTTTACGCCATTCATATGTCTTTCTTAAAATAACCAGGATGTGTCCTGTTAATCTAAAAATAGATTTCAACTAATTATCATTGGAACAGATCCATGTATGGGGGATTCGTTCCCTTACCTCATTCTCTCTTGGTTAAGTGAAATCATGTTACTCGCTCGCTCCCTCCATCACTCACTCAATCACTAAAGTGTTAACACGCCAAAGAGCCTGGGAAGAAGCTGGTGTGAGCAAGCGATATCCAATTTATTCAATATTAAAGTTTCTAAGGTAGATCAGTGTAAAAAAGTACTGACGACAAAATCCATTGTTCTGCGGCTGAGCCTCCCTCACATGGAATTTTAGACTACGAAACTGGGTGAGAATTATGAATATTCTAAAATAAAAGTAGTAAAAGCCTTAGTTTCATTCCATTTTTATGAACAACTTCTCTTCCAACCAATAGGAACAGCCAAAAACAATAGCTACGAAACAGACACGATTGATTCCGAACATACGATTTGCTTTATAAATGACATTTGGAACCGCAGTGCAAATCGTAGTTTTAATATTTTGAATATTTTGAGGAAATTATATGTTTTCCTATATTTTCATGTTTCAACCAATGAGATCAAGAATTTTCACAATACAAAATTAACACCTTGCTCCATCTGAATGCCGTTCGGTGCCGTACTTCTTACACGAATCATTACTTAATTCACGTATCTAAAATGTTCACTGCCAGGTCCCTATCGCCGGTTTCCTCTTCGTTACTGTCTGTATATACAGGGTGTCCCAAAAGTTCGTTCCTCTGATTTCAACTGAAATAACTTTTGATTAACAAGCGCTATATAACTTAAAGTACTAGGAGTTAGTTCTTTCCTGCTATGTACACTATTTGTAAATGTAATTTCAGTAGTCTGCATGTCCTCCTTTGTTTGTTGTCAATTTTCTTAGCCGCCGCTGCATCGAGTGAGATAAATCTCGTAGCATTGAAAACGGGACGCTTTTCCATGCTTGCTTGAGCCGTCTTTTCAGTTATTTCACGGTCTGCGGGATAGGATCTTTATATGCGAATTCATCTATTATACCCGAAAGATACATGATCGGGTTGATGTCTGGTAAGTTAGCTGCATGGCCATTCTGCTTTCTCGATAAAATTGGGCAAGTTAATTATTTTCGCACCATTGCGAGGCCTTAGCTGTGTGAGGTGGTGCCCCATCTTGAACGAATGTCATGTTACGGTTAGAGCTGAACAGTTTTCTTTTAACTGCTGTTTCATTTGTAGATTTACAGCGAAGAAGAGGCTTAACTTATTTCTCTAGTATGTTCGTTATATAATAATAAGCAGTTACATTCTGTCTGTCCTTGTGGCCAGAATAAAGTGAAGATCGATCAGACCGAGGCCTGTCATTCCGCCCCAGATCATCCATTTCGAGCTTTGCTTGACTTGGTAGGCAGGAGGTACTTGGTTCTCTTGCGATCTCCAGACGATGTCATTTTTGGGGTTAGGCAACTGAAACAGATACTTCGGACATTCGTCAGAAAAGAGAAAATCATCCCATTCTTCTGCAGTCAGTTTTCTGTATTTTTAGCGGCAAATTTTAGCCGAGCTACGCGTTGTTTTGAAGTGAACAGTGGCTTATTTTGGCGTTTCAGAGGTTTCCAACCTTTGCTTTTCATGAATATCCAGACAGAGTTTTTTTGAGCCTGACAAGCCTTCACTTTCTAAATGTTGTGATAGCTGCCTTGTTAATTTTCCTCGTTTGTACTTTGCCTTCTCAAGGCGGACTTTCTTAGCCGCTTCGTTTAGGACCCTAGGTTTTCCACTTCGTTTCTTGTCTTCAAAATCTTCGCCTCTGGACGACCATTTACTACCCAACGTTCGTTTTTTTTCTAGTATTTTTTGCGATTTCTTTAACAGATAGACCAGTTTGAGAAGATCTAAGTATAGATGCTTCTGCTTGTAAATAGGTTAACGTTTTCGCTTTGAGAGGATTCATCTTCAATAAACGACAAAAACGTTTGAGCAACTCGGGGCTGCGAAATGCGAAAAAAACTGGCGGGAAATGTACACGCGCTTGATTCCAAATCACATGCTTTGGCGGGAAAATGAAAAATCGCGTCATTTTTAAGCCCGTAAGTAATAAAAGCATTAAACTAGATGGTTTTTATAAATGTTTTTATAAAAAAGCTTTTCCGTGAGTCAAGATATAATAAAATACAGGTCTGTAAAGTCTCAGAGGAACGAACTTTTGGGATACCCTGTAGTTGTCTTCGGTTTATATACATATACCTAGATCGCATCCGTATAGCTCATGTGGGAGATGTAACTTGTGTTTAACAGCGATACTGACGTAACAGCGCGATTACGCCACACTGAATAAACGGTGGATTTGTCATCGTCAGAAAAATCGAATCAGTTGAAGTGTGACACTAATGAATTGTTGCCCTCTGTGGAGTTTCCAACTTTACAGTAATTGTATGGCGCAATCTACACTCTACTCCTGTAGAATGAGATACTCATTATATTTGTTTTGAGGCCTATAAACGGCATGTAATCGTTCAATATCAGGCCTAATTTGTGATTCTTCGCTGAAGTGAACTACAAGGATGCCATTATAAAGATTAGAGAGACGAAATACCTCAACAGACTAAATAATGATTCAGGTACTATGTGAACATTGCTACTCTTTTTTAGTCTTAAATAGCGTCAGGGTTTATAAACCTTTGCTGCACATACACATCTATCCTATATTTACCGAAGTATCCCATACCGCCCCGTCTGAAAGGTGAGGGTTTCCATTCCTGTTTAGAGATGATTTTTGTTCTTCTTATTTTTTCTTCTAATTAACAGTTTATCGAATTTTGGAAAATTGGGTTAGATATTGAGCATGTAACGAGGTTATTAGTTATCCGTTTGATGACATTAAAAAAAATTCAGCATTTTTGGCCTTATGAAATTAATGATGGCTTATTAAAAGTGAAACATCTACTTGAACCTGAAATACTTCATATGCTCTTACATTGAGTAATTTGTTATACAGCAACAACTATGAAATTCATTTTGCCTTTGTTTCGGTAAAAAAATTGTGGCACGCACGACATCACAGCATCTTCTGTCACGATATGCTGGTCACCCCGGATTAGCCAATGAGGGCGTGTGTTGTATCTGAAAATCTTATGGCTATGAATGGTAGTTCTTGCCACAAGAAATCCATAATTGCCGCCACTCATTAGTAAATACATGCCAAGTAAATTAATGTTAATTATTTAAGGTTGCCGCGCGGTTATATATTTTACAGTCGGTTTAGTGGTATTACTGTGCCCATCAGTTTTAACTCATTGATATTTTTGGACTATGCATTTCCTGATATGCATTGCTCGTAACGAACTTCAATAAAATCTACGAAATGGAAACTTCTACAGCAAAAAGATGAGGTTTGACAATTTCCATTCCATCGATATTATTAAAACTCGTTACCAACAAAGCTCATGGGTCAGTTAATCTAGAACAGCAATTCAAAACAGAACTGTCTTCTCGTTTTGAAGATGTTCGCATTTTAAGTTGATTGAAGCACTAATACCACTAAAATGTCTGTAAAACGCATCTAAAAAATGCGATATTTACAAATTAACGCTTTCATGGTTTAAGATAGCCCCCTCCGCAGACATCTCTATTATGAGAATATTTTATTTATTTACAACATTTGGGCGTAACGCCACAGGAAACAAACAATAGGACTCAAAGTCCCCTGGCGAGGCTTGTCTCCGCCAGAATATAAGATGTTACGTGTTTCCTATGCTGAAACGTAACAACATGTACGACAGTTTATCGTGGTACACAAACATACTCTCCTATAAAAAAATACCGGCTATAATTTTTTTTCGCGCGCGATAAACTACGATTTCCTGCGATCTGATTGGTTCCGGGAGCGGGCGACTTTTTCCTGTCTCTGACCACGGTTACGGTAACCAGTGCGCGAGCTATCAATTCATTGGAGTTTGTTCAATGATAAGCAATTATTGGAATCCGCGGTTATCGCAAAATATCGTAATTTGTTACTGAGTGGCGAGCAATCAATTATTTTCCGATGCCGAAACCGAATCCAATAATTGTTTTATCATTCACGGCATTCAGAGCAACTTTAGTCGCTTTTTTTGTGTTTTCGCTGTTTTTACTTTCTATCAAACATGCCAAGTCATTTTCCGACAGCTCAGGAAAGCGAGCCATCAGATGTTGACAAATGCAATGTTACTGCGCATGAGCAGACCATTATTTGCAGCAAAACGGCGTTGCACCGTAATGCGCATGAGCAGACCATTATTTGTAGGCAGTTATTTGTAGTTCTCTCGGCCAGTCAAAACGACGGAAAAAATAATTTGAATGATAATAGACCTTGTCAGCTTGCCTGTTTGTTGTCCTATTTCAGACCACCTGACTTTTGCCTTGAGTAATGCTTTTTTGTTGTTCTGTATCCCAAGTAGAAATGTACCAATTTCTATAATTGGAAAACAAAGCAATAAATCCTCTGGAGAACTATCACGTGGTCTGAAATAGGACACCAAACAGGCAAGCTGACTAGATCTATTCCTCTCTCAAGTCGAAAGAAAATAGAGAGGGAAATGCGTTATTTACCGGCTTATTAGGGTCGATCGGTATAGAGAAAAACTACTCGGCTTCCGATCACGGTCAGTACATTTCAAAACCTCGGGCACAGTTGTTCTCTATACGGTCTTCTCAGCCGCTAATTAACTGATATATAGGTTTTGTTCTTGTTTACTAGAGCGGTTTTCAATTGAAAAGTATTTGCTTTCAGCGAATTCAATTGGTTAGTTATCCACGATTGCGTTTACTTTGCCTCGTGACTGGTTGAAGTAAAAACAATAGTTCATTGATGTTTTTATTTGCTCGTGATTGGTTCATTGATGTTTTTACGCTCCTGTGATTGGCTAACTGGTTTTGGTTTTACGACACTCAATTGAACACTGCTCTACTATTTGCTTTCAATTTAAAACGTGAAGCAGTTAGTCGATGAAGCATTTATTTGCTAAATTTTCTAACCCCAATTTACATGTACAAATATCATTATAGTATTCCTAAAGCTACACACTTTCTTCCATATGCAAGGACAAACTATGGCAAGTTTTACAGTCAAAATTTGGAAGAATATTGACGAGATTACTAAAATTTTAGGTAGAGGCTGATTTCATCAATTCATATGAATAATTATATGTCTCCACTTAACCTTTTCGTTTTCCTGTATTTGTTTTTCTCTACTACTTTTTTGTTCTTATCTAGATTCGTGCCATATTTTGTCTTGTATATGTTTGTATATATGTATCAGAGCCTCTTGTACTTTCTGTTAACTTAGCCTAATTAACTTATTTATATAACTTACAGTTATGAATAATTATATGTCTCCACTTAACCTTTTCGTTTTCCTGTATTTGTTTTTCTCTACTACTTTTTTGTTCTTATCTAGATTCGTGCCATATTTTGTCTTGTATATGTTTGTATATATGTATCAGAGCCTCTTGTACTTTCTGTTAACTTAGCCTAATTAACTTATTTATATAACTTACAGTTATGAATAATTATATGTCTCCACTTAACCTTTTCGTTTTCCTGTATTTGTTTTTCTCTACTACTTTTTTGTTCTTATCTAGATTCGTGCCATATTTTGTCTTGTATATGTTTGTATATATGTATCAGAGCCTCTTGTACTTTCTGTTAACTTAGCCTAATTAACTTATTTATATAACTTACAGTTAATAATCCTTACCACGATTATAATTTTATTTTCAAATTAACTTTATACTTTGTTACCTAGCTAGATTAGCTTTTCCAAAGTTATTCTTGGTAACCGTTACCTTGTGCTTTGTTATCACACCAGATGTACTACCTATTTACTTTAAGGTAATAAAGATATTGTTGTTACGTAGGTGAACTATGGACTTAATATTAACTAAAGGTGTCTCGATCGAAACTCCGAAGCCACTTTACGAATTTCAACAAAATGTCAGGTGTTTTGTCTGATTCTGCTCAATGTTTTTTTTACAAACAGTACACAACGTATTGATACAATAATATCAGAATCCTGACCCGATCACACATACTAATGACGTAACTGTGACGTAAGTCAACCCCAGTTTTTGACATTTTGAGCCATTACTCGAAATCTAGTCGAACGATTGTTTTTCTAATAATATACATGAAACAAATGCTCAATTCCGATTGGTTGAGGGCAATGCAATTTCAAGGAAACACAGTGAAGAAAAAAGGAAACATTGTGCCGAAAAAAGGAAATACGATGCAAATTTCTTTGGAAAGCAATGAAACATTTCCTTTCCACTGACTTCTGAGAACACTCGAACAATTTGAATGAATTTGAAAGTGTGAACTATTATGGTTTGTTGACTGAATAAATTACTTTGTCACATGACTCGCCAACGTCACTTCCTGACAATGGTTTTCATGTATATTATTAATAAGTAATCATACGGTTTTCTCGTGCAATTTGGGATACATTTTCACTCGTGTGTTTTTCAAAGAGTTCAAATTGCACTCGCCCTGCGGGCTCGTTCAATTTTGATACTCTTTGAAAAACCCACTCGTGCAAATTAATCCCAAATTGCACTCGAAACCGTATGATTACCTATACAAACAACTCATTGGAAACTGTTCAAACTTATCACACACATACACAGTACAATTTCTATCAAAATCCCTTGGGCGTAAGTTGGTGAAAATTTGGTCTCTTAATGTAACCTACACATATTTTTACAGAAATTAGTACATAAATTTGTATCCCCTGATCATTATGAACATTTGTCCACTTTTGAATACACGTGCATATTCCGTTAGTCACTATCCAAAACCTCTGATATGCTCCTCTTTGAAAAATCATTATCTATCACTATCTCAATAGTCCAGTTTCGTATTCGAAAATTACCGCTGAATACAATGAGTACAGACGCATGTACGCAGGGTTAGCCTCATTCTGAAGTTAAACATTCATAAATACCAGCGAGAAGGTGCAAGACGCGAAACTATAACAATACGCAGAGTTGTGAATAGCCCACCTTCCCGCTGGTATTTATGAATGTTTAACTTCAGAATGAGGCTGCGTACATGCGTCTGTAGTCATCGCATTCAGCGGTAATTTTCGAATACGAAACTGGACTATTGTAGTAGATATTTCTCAGCATAGGATTTGGTGTATTATTCTTATGAGAGATTGGATTCATTGCTCAAAACTTATAAACTGAAATTCTCTGGAGCGGTTTTTTAGATAACCTGATCATGAAATTTGTAGATTTTGAGTTTTTGCCATTTTTCGAATATTTTATTCTTTCAAATTCACAACTTCGTTTCTGTTTTTGCTAGCACAATTTTTTTTTGGGCATCAAGATTTTGTAAGCATTTGGAAATAAATTTAACTTGCTTGGATTCTAATCACTTCTATTTACAGAAACCTACGGTCCTTCCAACTTTGACAACGTTAGTAAGGGCCGAATTTTCGCCAACTTCCGCCAAAGGGATTTTGATAAAATTTGCACTGTGTATGTGTAATTATAAGATTGAACAGTTTCCAGTTGTTTGAAAAAAAATCGTTAGACTAAATTTCGAGCAATGACACAAATGTCAAAAAGTGGGGTTGATCGACTTACGTCACAGTTACATCATTAGTATGTGCGATCAGGTCAAGCTTTTCACGTCATCAGGTGTATCAAAATATTGCATGTGTACTGTCTGTGAAAATTGGAGCAGAAACAACATGAACTACTGACATCTGTTTGGAGTAAAGAGGTAGATTTCAGACATTGAAAAACCAAAGTATAGACAAATATATTACAGTATAGGCAATGTAAGATCCAGAATTAAGACATAGTATACAATAAAAATTAAAATTGATGACATTTCGGAGTTTCGATCGAGACACCTTAAACTGTGCATATACCACACATTTACTGTATCAGGAGCCCATTACTCCCAGATTAGGTCTGTCTAACAGCAGAACAGATGATGTAGCTATTTTTAGCTTTGTGTTTCCCGCGAGAAGAAACAAAGGCCGTCACTTTTAACCAATCAGGATGCACTGAAAAATTGTAATTAACACGGTTCAAACTGCTAAAAATACTAAAGCGCAAGAGAACAAAAGACAACGTAATCGCATACCAGAACTTCGCGACTATAAATAGCCACATCGCGGCCTACTGTGCTATGGGCGCTATCCATCACATAGGTACGCTCCTGGTAATGGGCTCCTAACTGTATTTAATCTTGAACGTGCTTCATATATCTCAGTAATTCGTTTACTTCAAATACAAAACTATGCCTATACAGCAAAATGATTTTCTTTATTTGGCCTCTTTGATGGTGTTCGTAAGTCTCTTCCACATCTCTTTTCTTCTTCATATGATTGCAGTAACTATAATAAGAATAGATTGAACAGTTTAAAGTGCCCCTAATCCCGTTTTAGTTTTATTTATTTTCAAAGTGTAGATTGAGGACGAAAGACAAAATAATAATAATCGGTATAATTTCTGATTTTTTATGTGAAATGGATATAGATGATATCCCTGATTGCTGCATAGGCTGAACTCTGTTTACAATACAACCACGCAAGGTTTGCTATGTATTGACCAAAGGCCCATAGCCGGTAATGAGAATTTAATCAAGAAATAATCTACAAATATTTACAAGATTTGCTTCAAAGGTTTAGCCCAGTAAAGGTGAGGGCAAACAAAACGAAACCAACAATAATTACAGCAATATGATAATGAACCAATAAAGTAGCAGTCAGGTAATGAGGAGGGGGGGAAATCACGACACGTGTTCACTCGTTGAAAAACTGAAATGAATGACCCAAAGTAACCAAGTGTCACATGACAACCCCATAGTCAGTAGAGGGGGTCGATAGTAATGGTCTCCTCGCCATACCCAAAGCCACGTGGAAGCAAGTGATACAACATCTACTAATATATGCGTAAAGGAAAACAAAAGGCAATCGGAGAGAAAACATAAAAATTATATTCGGCAGCCGAATATTTCATTTAAATCCTGATTAAAATCCTGCGAATTTTGTTTCACGACCGTTTGAGGTCTAATGGTCGAGTGACGTAAGATCAAGAAAAACCATTAATTGTTCACCAGTACTTGTTGTAAGTTCTATTGTTGTGATTCTTGATCAGATCTTACGTCACACACAATGCACGATGTACTAGGCCCATGCTTCTAATTAGTGTAATGTGGCTCGGTCGTGAAAAGAGCCTGGTCGCTTTTCGCAAACTTCAACAGATTGTAGACAATCCAGGATTCAAGCAAACACAAAACGTTTTTAGCAGAATTACTCTAAATATTATAAGAATTTATGTAAAGTATTTTTTTTAATGGGGGTTAGGGGCACTTTAAGGACTTGACGACTGCAAGAAATGTGAACTGCGATTTTTATTGCTACGAGAGCTCATTAGAAATGGATGAAGACCGAAATCAGTAATAAGAACATTTGTTAAGTACGGAATTGTTTTTTTATATATTTGTTGCTGCGCTAGCTTTTTCGAAGAGAATGCAAGCACAAACTACTCGTTAAACTTAATTCGTAAATCATTACTAAAGCGTGGCATGCGCAGTAAATGGTATATTTCTAAAGTACTACGTCGTCGAAGCTGAAATAGACGATAGCCTGATTACAGAAAACAGTCACGTGCTGATACCGTATCATTTAAATAACCAATGAATCCATGGTTTGACTTTACGGGATGGCAAACAAACTTCAAAACGCGTGCGGTGTTTTAGAAAGATCGGCAATCGATTCGAGGTGGAAAATTGCATTTACAAACTGGTGTTGCTAATAAGTATCGTACACGTGCGTTTAAATAAATCAGATAAGTCAGATTCTTTTGCCATCCAGCACAACTGCATTCCTACAAAAGGCCAATTACCATTGATTGAATCGACCAGACTAATTAACGTTATTAGCTCCACTACCGCTTGTAAGAGAGTCCTCGCAGTTGTATTTCAGCAGTTTCCCAAAAGAGATGCATAGAGGAAGAAATGCTCATCCAGCTTGTTGTAAAAAGAAATTATAGCCCCATTTACACGACATTCATTTTGGGACCGGTACCAGTACTCTTAAATTTGGGCCCGCGGACCGATAATTTTTGTACCGGCACTCTTGATTTATACGACAAAAATCAGGAGTGCCGATTATTTAGGGCATGCATGGCACTCTTCGTTCACACGGCAAAAATCAAGAGTGCCGGTCCTAAACTTATCGGTCCGCGGGCCCAAATTTAAGAGTGGCGTGGCCAAAATGCATGCTTGTGGTGTAAAAAGTAGCCTGTTCACAGGCCCTTGATACTAAAAAAAAAATTCTGACTGTGGTAGACAATGTGAAGGGAGGGGGCGCCATTTTGTTTTCGCCACATTTTATTTTCATCATTTTCCCCAGTATCTAGAGCCTGTGAACAGGCTATGTAAAACGGGGCTTCTAAATATAATTATATCTATTATACATGTTGTGTTCATCGTAGTTACAACTGAAGTTGTTGTATATCATCAACATACACCACAGGCAACCCAAGCTCTAATTGTGTGTATTTGTCAGTATTTATAGGGGAACTACTAAATGGGAAAAAAAGAATTTTACCACTATATTGATTGGTTAAAATCAACTGAAATAAACATACTTTTGCTCTATCTGTTGTCCTTTGTTGTTTATTAGCGATTTGGGCTTCTTTTCCTTTTTGGATCTCCTCTACGAAAAGGAAAAGAAGCCCAAATCGCTAATAAACGACCAAAAGCCGAGCAAGAACTGAAGCAGCATACTAAGAATGGAATTAGAAAGAACTCCACTTGATTTTAAAATGTTTATAAACATTGAACTTGAAGTTAAAACTGCCGCCAGCTGATTCTGCCAATTTATTTATCAGAAGTGCATGCGCGCATAATCTTCTAACCGGTGCCTTCTGTGTTTGCTGAGATATAGTTAAGTGAACACACTGGCCTACCCTGGGATTCCTCTCCAGACTGAGATGGAGTCGGAGGGAGAGCAGATGAGATTGGAGATCCTATTGTGGTGCTTGTGACTGGCGGTATGATGTAGACAGGATTAGAAACAAAGAGACCATCATTGACGTCTAAACCTCTGTTTTCATGCGTCTCCAAGACACTGTGATAAGGTGGAGGGGGTGATGGAAACACAGTACTTGTGATTGGTGCCAAGGGGTAGTCAGGATTAGAAACATCTAATCTTCTGTTTTCATGCATCTCCAAGGTATTACCATCTGACTGGTATCTAAAGAAATAATAAGGTTTTTATCAAACTCATTAATAATTCATTCACCTCCGGCTCAAGTTTGTAAATCCGATAAAACACGGCCATTCATTCTGTATCTATTACATAAAGTATATTCTGTAGGGCTAGCAGATGGTAATTTAATATGTAATATTATAACTTTTTAAACTATTATTCACCAATGTCGAAGTGCATATTGCACCAGTAAGCACTGAGGCTGACTTACTTTGTTTTTATTTGTGAACATGCAGTTAGTCATTCTAACATACGCCTGTGAGAATATGCTGACATGGTGATACAAAACAATTTCAATAAAAATAAAGTTCGTATCTTTAGCGTGATTAGAAAATGCCTTGCATCTATAAATGGATTTCTTCCTCTGAAATTGAATCAGATCTGTTGGATTTTAAATTATCTCCAAAGGAGCAAATCTCATATCGATCGCGATATTCGGTGAATGTAGAGACATAGTCAGAACCTCTTGTCCAATCAGAACGCTGAAATCTCTATAAAAGCATACTGATTTAAATTATTTATTTATTTATCAAAACTATTGTTTTATACATCTTCTTATAAAAGTAATAACCTCAAGCCACACTTTCGACGTGGAAATGTTCACAAGCAGTCACTCGATGTTTCGAAACGCGTTAAATCCACAGGGGGTGTTTATCAACTAACCATGCCAACAAACCAATGAAAACTATTTGCTTACCGTTGTCCATGATTTTCCAGCTGTCCTGTTGTTTCTACTAAAAAAATAGAACATCAAAATATGTATGTATTAACTCAATACTCGGTGTTATGTTTATTTATACATTTAAAAATCGTTGTGTTTTTTTTCAGAAAAGTATAATAAGAAATTAATTTCACGACATATGGGTAAGAACGTGATCTGTCCCAGATGTATCTTACAGCAAACAGATCATAGGTACTTATTGACTGAGTGGGACGGCAGGAAGGAAAACTACTTGGCTCAATGTCATGACGTCGACAGGGTGCAGCGACTCCAGCGACTAGGTCCGTACAAAATGGCCGAGAGCCAAATATTTTCCCGTCCCGCCCGATTAAACTCAGTCAATACGATTTTTATCGGGGGTGGAAGCGGAATCATTTAACTCCAGTGATTCATGATTCCTTTACCTTTTTTCTACACTTATTCATGATTCCTGGTCACATTTTTTTCATGATTCATGATTCATTTAATAGAATTTCTCGAAATTTCCAAATTCTCTGATTTGTTTTAATGATTCATGATTCTCTACTTTCAAACTACAAGTATTCCTGATTCCTAACTTTCAAACACGTGATTCCTTATTCCTGATTCCGCTTCGACCCCCGAATTTTTATCATATGGCCATTTAGTTGTTTTAAAAATAGCAAAACAACAAGTAAGAAATTCGGGCCGTATATGTTTAACGTGCGCGGGCCGGAAAAGGTCGTCCGGCCCGCTCACGTTAAACATATACGTTACCCATCACGTGTCTTTTGTAAACGGTTTTGCAAGAAAAGCACGCGCGAGGCCGTATGGGTAATATAATCAATATTATATTCACCATTACCTTGTACAGCAGGTCGTTTGATCAGGTAAACCAAGAGAAGAACAATGATGAGAAGCAAAACTCCTGCAATGGCACCAACAACACCTACCAGCGTCGAGCCGGTCTTTACCTCTGTGACCTTGTTATCATGCTGTTGGTCTGTTTTCTCTGAATAAACGGAAATATCAATTAATGTTACGGGGGGAACTAGATATGGTATACAGAGACTATTGTTCGGTATATTTGGTAGACGATGTCGCTGAATTTGAGGTGGAACAATGTTATTGTACTGGCAATTAATTGCCATTAAAAAGGATCGAAGTTTGTCGAATCTGCTTTCATTAGCTTCTAGTGCCTATTGTTATGTAGCGTTATTTTATGTGGATTTGCCATGGTTTTAGATGTTGTTTTAATATGATCGTTTGCATATTTACTCTTTATCATTTTATTATACTTTCATGTGACATTACCTCCATAAGACGTGACTTGAATACTTGCAGCAGGCCCACTGCCCAGAAAGTTCGAGGGAATACACAAGTATTGTCCACTGTGTTGGGTTTTATAGCTATTTATGGTGTACTCTTGGCTTGTCGAGCTTTGTAGAAGTACTTTGCCATGGTAAAACATGTAGGTCGGTAGTGGATTGGCACGAGCTGTGCACTTTATTTTCAGGGGCTGACCAATTACAGCGTCTGTGCGTTTTGATATCTTTGTTCCCGTCGGCTTATCTGATGACGGGAATTACAATAAGCAGTGGTATGAAAAACGTTTGACTATAATGATCTAAGAATCGCATTCATTATAGCTTTAAAATTTAGCTTTTCTTCATCGCCAGAAATTCGAGACATGGTATTGCGCAACACATATTTGAACCCTCCTCACTCTCACCTACTGTGAAATGGGTCGTCAAAATTTACAGAGCAACGTATATAGAATACTAACATTATTTTCCTTATTTCTAGAGAAATACAGTACAATCTTAAAAATACCCCGCCGAGACATAATTCCTACATATAATAGAAATTCAGTTTTGTTACTCTCTAAGTCTAAGCTAACATTTTGAGGTTTCCTTTTTACGATATTCGGAAAAACATGAAACGCCTTACCTTTTACAGAGGACATTAAATAATTGCTGCTAAAAACCGGGATAGAAAATGGAGTTTTAAATATGTATTTGCCACAAATCTACAACCTTAGCGAAGACTGACCAACTAAAGAGTTCAAAACATGCAGAAGCATGACAAACCGTATGCTTCAGGTTTGGTATCATCCCTTAAACCATTTTCGAGGTTTCCTTTTCCTTCTTCGACAAGAAATCTCATTTTCCTTCTTTCGACAAGAAACCTCCGAGTCCATGTTTGCACGCTAAAACCCGTAATATTGCTCGTCTTGTGAGTTTTATATCTCTGGCCATGAGCGACCAAATCCAAAAGAAATATATGGCAGCTTTGGAAAGCTCGTCGTACTTTCCTTTAGAAACTGCTTTGTATTCAAGCAAATTTGTCCTTTTGGAAAGCAGGTCCTATTATGGGCTGGTACGTAATGTATATACATTGCCTAGTATGTCTAACCCTCATTAGGACTCATATCTTGAATTTCTGGCAATGTGGTTTATTTAGATAGGTTTTGCAACTAACTTGTCTTTTACAAATTCCATTTTAATTAGCTATTGGTTATATAATCGCTTTGTATACTATTCTTTGTATTTATTAATTTATTAAATACCCGTTTTGATTACCGTTGTTTGTCCTGGATATATTATAGGTGTAACCAAATTACATTCGTTCCAAGCTTTTAATCGTTTTTATTTTGTAAATATTTGTAAACATTTTTACCATTCACTGAAGATTGAATGGCCTAAACGTATTAAATAGTTTATTGGGTAATCAGAAGTGATTTCCCTCGTCGTCAAGTATGCATATATATTACTACAGGTAGCTAGCCAAGGTCTAAAAACAGAAACACCTCACCTACAAATTGTCAGTGGTATCTCAACTAAAAAACGAGATATTAAATCAAATATATAAGCAGCAAAGCAAAGGATCCTGTAGACATTATACATGGACCGTTTGTATTATATACAACAATCTGATTATAAAATAATGATTGGTTGCTTAGTAATAATCTTTTTCATTACATTTTACATCCAGTCTTTATATAACCAAGAAACTCTGCAGAAGCTTTTGAAATGTGAGGTTGAGATATAGAAAACATTTTGAACTTACATTGGACATTGATCCTTTTTGTACTTGGGTTAGATGAGAACATGCTTCTTAGTGTGCATTTGTAAAAAGTGTTTTCGTCTGTCCGGACGTTATTGATGACCAGTTTGTTCCCACTGATTATTTCGAAATGTCCATTATTGTTCTTTGGTAAGATCTGAAAAAGAAAATATGAATTATTCTTTTACCCATTCTGTCTCATATGGTCATATTGGCTAGAACATCAATCTTCTTTCAAAGAAAAAAGTAACAATTTATCTTATCTATATTCTTATAAAGTTTAGTCAAACAAATAGAAGTTAAGGAGAACAAGAAATGCCTGTTGTCTTTATATACTTTAGCACTCAAAACGCATTTTAAAGCTCAACAGTCAACTTTATTGTGCGAGGACCACAATCACTACTTAACTCCTCGCGCCTTAACTCTCTCCCCTTTTACAGCACGACATGCTATTCGTACAGGAAATGTGTACACGGATTACTCATAGGAATTTCTAGTTACAATGTTTCTATTGGTACATTCTATATACGTAAAGGAAACGGAACAACATCCTACGCTGGGAGGGAAAGGAATTATTAAAAGTTCTGTAACATATCAATTAACACGTTCATACCGCGTCACGTAATGTACGAAATCAAGGAACTTCCTACGTAGAATATAGTATAGATTCTTACAAACACTACATTACTACAACTAGTTGTTTTTCATCGCCAGAAAAACGCGACACGGCCGATTGTGCAATATCAATTTCGGCTCAGAGGTCAGCAAGCACAGTTCATATAAAATTACAAGCAAACTATGGGGGGAAAACGCTTAATCTCGATTTCTCACTTTCCTGAGTACGATTTAAAAAATGTCTAACCAGGATCTCAATCTACAATATGAATTAAATAGTTCTACCTATACATTTCTATAATCACCTCGTGAATTTTAGGTGTCGTTTTTTTTCAAACATAAACGAGTGTTTTGACTCAAATTATTACAGAGCTAGAGTGAGAATTGGCGAGAAAAGAGTTTACTTACTGTTTATAACTTGGATTCTGAGGTGGAATATACTGTATTTTGCAAAATGTCTATAAGAGGCCTTCTGAACGAAGGGTTCATCGTCGTCACTAAATGCAGGTTTTTAACTGATTTTTGGCTCATTCTAGACTGCAACAAACCCTCCCCCCCTAAGAAAACTGTAATCACTGTTACCATGGAATTTTCAACTGACCTATACTACTGGGGGCTCAATGTTTTTTGTCAGCCATTTTGGATACGTTGACGTCGCATTGCTACGGAGCTGGAGAGAAGTTTGTTGGGGGAATACAGAATTTCAGGCTTTTTAAAGCCTTTTTCTCCATTTATAGAGTGCTGGAGGACATCATTAAGTCCGATGAGAGCTTCAATCAGCACTTTCTCAAAGAACCGAGTCTGTGCCAGTGTAATTGTGATAGAGAACGAGCTTCATTTCCCACTCGTGAATGGGCTAGGACTTCTTCTGTCACTTTAGCGTGGGCTTTATAAATGGGGGTCTGGAGCCACCTATCATAGCTTTTTTGGAATATTGGACAATATTTACTTGCCATTGATTCCAGTATGAAGCTATTAGGTCGAAATGGCTTTAGACTTCTTCTATATTTTGAAGAATGAAGATGGGGGAGTGCTATGCCGCCGGTAGATTGGATTTCCCGGCATGCTTTGCGGTCATTATGGATGAATTTAGCTTGCTGTGAAGTGCTTGTGGACAGAATGGCTTGGTGCTGGGCAAGTTTAGGTGTTGGGAGACAGAAAGTGAGGTTAGTGCAAACATGAAACTCTAAATTTTATGTGAAATATGCATTTTTGTGAGAAAATGTAGAATCTGTAACAGTCATTTTAGTCCCTTTTTCTGAAGTGAAATAATGTCAACTGTAGTTAACGTATGCAAATAAAGGGGGATTTAGATGAAATTATTCATTTTTAATATGCCTAATGCAGTTCAATAGGATCATTAGTCTATACATTAAGGTGTGTGGGAATCTCAGGGCATTGCTCTTTGAACTTAGTCAGATGTATACCCTCCTGAGCAAGTAACCAGTAATAGTGCCATATGGCACTCTTGGGGCTTAAAGGGATAAATCTTCCGCTAGGTATTCCTTCACAGGTCAAACGTTCCTCGATCCATAGAGCCAGAAATGAAGTTCATTATTCGAAATTTGATTTCATTCTTTGTTTCAAATTTCATTGTTGAAATGAAACTTGAAAAATTCAAAATGGGCCTAAATTCAAATTATAGCTAGCCGTTCTTGGGTCTAGCGTATGTTATGGAATAAGATGTACAAGCCTTTTGTACAAAAATACAATCAAACTTCGATTGGAGCTCAATTTGTATTTTGCAAGTTTCATTTTAACAATGAAAGTTTGAAACGAAGAATAAAATCAAATTTTGTATAATGAATTTCATTTCTTGCTCTACGAAGGAACGCTTGATTTCTTTTTACTGTAAAAGCTCAATGAGGGTTTCTGTCGTCAAATTAGTCTTCTTCAGCTTCCCCATATTAACAGACATGCATAATGGTATCAGTCCAGCAGAAAGACAAGACTCTCTAGCTAGGGTAGTCTTCCGAAATACATGCCTTAGCTGTGCGTTCGGCCATGGTAGACTCGAAGTACACATAATTATCAGTTGTCGCGGCCCATTTCACTACATATTTAGGCAAAAAAAATCATAATTCACTACGAATTTAGGCAAATAATCCAGAAGTGTTGTCATTATAGAATAAACCAGCTAGAAATCCCTTCGTAAATCATCATTTTAGTGAGAACCGAGACTTCTTAGAGGTAAACAATCATGTTAAATTTTAACATATTTTTTTCAATGGAATAGTTCACCTAAAAAAGAGCTCTTATATTGAAAATCAACACAACCAATCATACAGCTGCTAATAATCTACAAGATACCAGGCTTTTACAGGCAAATCGAGTAAGTAATGATGGACGAACGGCTCTGGCAAAGAGGGGAAAGAAGGCATACATGTATGTGATTACCGGACTTTTATACTGTTCATACAAGTTGTCGCAGTACAGAAACCTCAAAATCACTCATATTTATCCTCGCTGAGAAGCGTGAGGAAAATGTGAAGCCACATTGGGATAAATTTACGTGATAAAACGTCATTTAAACTACTAGAATTGTTCGGGGCAAAATTAACAACAACCGCTCGAGTTTTATACTGTAAATTATAAATTAAAGTTGGTCATAGGAACCATGGTAGTGACTGATACGGAAGGAAGGAGATTGCAGTAAACATGGCGGACACGACTGACAGTAGCTCTTTTTATTACAGCGTGGGAAGCCAGAATTATTCGTTTAAACTTGATAGAATACGATTTTATAGTAACCAACATAGTTTAGAAAATACCGTCTCATAATTTAACTTCAAACACAAACTTCCTTACAAACTACAGTAAAATCTTGAGCATCTCAATATCTGTTTATTGATCTAATTTGGTGGCGAGTGCGCACGCGTGGAAATGTCTAATTTTGCGTAGAGTAGTATTAGCAGTTCCGGATCCGATCACATTATCATATGTTATCTTATATATTTTAACATTAAACTTTTAACAGTAGAAGAATTGAAAACTCATCGTGAATCCATCGTTGTTCTCTGCTAAACAATGATGCAAACACTTCTAATTTCGATGTGTTTCCTTTTTTTAAACAAAATACAACTTGAAGCTAATATTTTGCTGTAGTTCAAATCATATACATGTAGATGTATGCATACCAGGAAAATTTTAAGATTCCAGATATTCTCAAATGCTTCCTTACCTTTACACCATAATCTGTTGAGTTTACAGTTAATGTCTCCCATCCACCACTGCCTGATGGTTTCTCCCGTGACCAAGTCAGTAGAAAGAACAGCTTCATCCGATTCTTCTCGCTGTTCGTCAACTCAAATTCACAAGGAAGGCTAACTTTGGTTGTAACTGGTACGCTGATGACATTGCTTGACTGTTGCAAGAAAGACCACCTAAAGGCACCTGATGGTTATATAGGATCAGTTCAGTATTAGAGTATACGTAAATTTTCTAAATTATAATAACTGCTTGTTAACCGAGCGCGAGGTCTGCATGTACGGAGAAATATCAGACCCAGGTATTTCTTTATGTACAGAAAAGACCGAGTTCTGATATTTCTCCATGGCTCATTTACTTGTATCTTTATAATGTTTGGTCACTTCCGGTTACCAGTATTTCCATTTCCGGAATTGGGTGCACGCGCGAACGTGCATTTTCCCGCCTTTTTCATTTTTAGTTACGCAAAATGAAAGAGAAGAATCAAACAAAAAGATTGTCGACTTTGATGGATTTATTTTGTTATTTCTGAAGTCAAAAATTGGCGAGGATCAAATTTTGTAATTGTTCATACATCTTTACGACACTATTCCAGCTTCTGAAGTGGTTAACATCTGAGATAAATCTTTGTAAATGTTCATCTAGAATCTTCAAGAACGCTGGCTGCTTGATCCGTGTTGGCGGCCACTCCAGTTTCGAGTTTAACTCACTCTGGATTTAACTGATGAAGTTAAAGACATCGAGGTCACTAACTGCTGAGCACTGCAGTTATCTGAGCTTCAGTGTACTGTGGTAGTGGTAGATTTGTAAGTTCCATTCCAAAACAACTTTGATTTTCGCTTCATAATTACCGAAGGACAAACTGGCGCTCTTGTCGGAGCCGAAGGACCGCGTTTCCTAACTTTCGTATTGCTCGGCTTTATTTTCATTGTCTTGGCAAAAAGGTTCGTCGCTTTATTTCATCACGGTAATAAAACTCACTCCGAGAATGTTCGTCATTACTTATCCGTTTATCTTTTGTTTTTGGTAGCTCAGCACTCTGTTTTTGTTTCTTTTAACAGTCGGTTTTATTTATCATGCTTTAATTTTGTGGATTTGTTCTCGGTATCCCATTTGAAACTCACGTCGTCGGTACATTATCCACTTGTTCTAACATGAATTTCTATGCCGGTCCGGAGCACAAAGGCGTATTGACCGTAGTCAAATATGGAAATATCTTGACCGGCTATTGACCAATCAGAATGCAAGAAATGACAGAGCCATATAATTATAATAATACTTATAATAATAATTCATAAGGGTGCTAACCAATCTAAACACAGCATCCAGGCCACATGGATACCCTGTAAACCCCATACAAGATTCTAGTCAGCTGAAATGCATCATTTGATACAGTATACTAACAAGTCTGCATCAAGTGATACAGAATACTAACTAAGCTAATCCTGTGTCGTACGATACAGGATACTAACATGCTGCCTTCCTCTATCCCGGGAAAGGCGAATTGCAAGCTCTTGATGCATACCGACCGTCTCTCCAATGTGGGACATGTTTTTGTGCACGCTGCGCATGTCCGTGGCGTAAAATTGCTCCGAAGCTTTTTTACGATTTTATTCAAAATTTCAGAAATATTTTAAATTTTATATAGTGCATCAGTCATAAGTACATTACAATATTCGCGTCCGAATTGTATGGGATATACAATGGCTCGCTGAGGCGACTCCCTATTGTAAATCCCACAAAATTCGGTCGCTCATATTATAATAGCCCATTACCAGAGCGTCCATCTGTCATATATTCGTGATGCATCGTTTTTACAGACCGGGTTATTTTTAGATTTCACATCTCGTTGTTCGCTTCCTTCACGGAATTAATATTGTCAACAAAAGATGCCTCGTTAGCTTCTGTTGTTTGGTCAACCAACATGGCTGCAACATCATTAATCATTTGAATTAAAATTACGCAAACGCTTGTGATTGGCTAGCGGAACCAAACTCGCGGGAAACACATTCTAAAAATAACCCGGACTGTAAAAACGCTGCGTCACAGACGTAGTATGGGAGATTAAGCCATAAGGGCGAGGTAACAGTTCTAATCTATTACAAGAGTATATAGCTGTCATGATCAGGCCAATATGATTTCACAAGCTGATTGAGTTCGGGTCTCTTATATAACTAACAGCACAACGTCTTCAACTGAATTTTTTCTTCCCTTTAATATATACAACAGAGGTTAGTCCTCAGGTAGCCATGTCTGTCACAAATAAAGAGCATTTTGCTGAAGTACAAAACGGCAAATCAGTATTTCTTTCAGGAATATATAATGTTTAAAGTTACAATACAAGTTTATGGCTTTGGTTTGAATTATAGAGTATCCCGGCACTGATAAATGAACTATTAACTTCTCCTACTTCAAATCTTGTACTTAAACATATATCCATCAGCTATTTTACCAACATAAATGATCCACGTACCGGTATCATGAGCCAGCTCACAGATAGCAAGCAACCAGAAAATGGAATTTAACACCATTACGCAGAATCAAGTCCCTTCTTCTTCGCTGATCATTTTTAATATTATAAAGCTAAATTGAGAAACCAGTTCCTTTCAAACGCTTCTCAGATGCTAAGCTTGGATGACGCTCAGCTCAAGTGCGTGATGTGATCCTCTCTGCATCACTGAGTTTTGTTTGTGACATGCTCTGAAAACCTAGATAATTGTCAAGAAAACCACGCACGTGAATGTTTGCATGTTCATAGCGGAATTGGTAATACAGCAAATGGGAGAATGTCGAACGATTTGGAATGATTATAAAACGTGATATATAGCTTTTGTGTTGGTTTTCCATCTGCTAAGTGTTCCACTTTGAAAAACTGATTCCCCTCAAGCATTTTCAGCATTCTAATTATAATCTATAAATACCTACAGGAAGTACATAACTAACTTCACATGCCCTAACAGACCTATTGAAATTGATGATCTTGAAATTCCAAAAAACAAAACAAGGAACTCGTACGCATTATATCTACATAAATATTCTTTAATTCTTCAACTGTTCATTTTTTATAGGTTTCGAATCGAAATGCTTTTTGAAAACATTTCGAAACGAAAATAATATCGTAATTTTTTTTACGAATGGCGCTCCATAGCTTCATCTTATGGCGCTGAAACAGTCGCAAGTCCACCTTTTGTTATATGTTAAGTTCGCGACGCTGTAAACACAAACAAAATAATTAACATGATCATTTTGCATTGCCGTTTGTATCGTGTACATTACTGCACTGAAACTTACGTTGGAACAACAGGGGACATTCTTGATTATCAATAAATTCTGAGTCTCCATTTATTAATCTGTCCAATTTGTTATTTTCTTTCGTGCGTCACATAATATGATATGACCTCAAGAAAGATACCTGACATTCCATTTTAACTGTCAAATAATATTTGATGACTTCATCAGATCTAATGGTTGCTTCATATGCTGCAAGTAGTTAATAAATTCTATTCCTAAAACCTTAGATTAATGTAACTATTTCAGTATTTAGCGTTCTTATGCTAACGTTATCGTTGGGAAGAAGCCGTTTACATCTACTTCAACATGCAGGCCCCTTACAACCTCTTAATTTGCATTAAAATTATTTAGCAAACAAATACATATATTGACAACAAATTTATGTACTAAAGTCCATTATAAAGTTCATATAGAAATATGGAAGTATTAGGCAGTACGTAAAAAGTAGATATAAAGTAGTTATTACACAAATTGTATACTAATTTTTCCATAAAAAATTACACCCTAAAGCCATTTACGTCATGAGGAACTGGAAACAATACCAGCGATGCCACGATTATATTATCAAAAATAGCTTTGTTTCTGGTTATTCATCTGTTTCAAGCTGCATAATCAAGGAACAGTGGGGTGCGATTTTCATACACTAAACGTGCTCCCTACTGTAGCCTGTTCTAACCGATCCGTAATCGAAGCTACAGTGGTTCGAAGAATACTTTGATATGTTTTCAAGAACAACACTGCTGCTCATTCTGTTAATTTGGTCGTACACAGGTAAGTCGCATTTATATTTCTATACTTTTGATTAATATAAGTTTTGTCATATTTGATACTCATAGTGTTGCAAGCCAAAAGATAAGACCTATAAAATCAGTGTTTGAGTTTCAAAAAGTAACGGTTTAATTGACATATTTGTTTGTCCCAGTCTTCATATCGTTTTGACTTCACGTACCAACCACTAATGAGGTTGTATAATTAGATATATATCAAGAGGTTGCAGACAATAACGTGCCATTTCGTTATTCCAAGATAGGAAAATGTTTAGAGTACATACAAGGTTCGACGTTTAACATTTAACATTTCTTTGAAATGTAGGAACTCGATCGTAAATGAAAATCAAGCTCTTCACTAATATTTATACTCTCTAAGTGATAAATTAAATTTAAGCAACATAATCATACGTATTTATAACATACGTTTTAATAACGCTCACAACCTAATTGTATCATTTGTGCTAAATATTCCGGCAAAATATGTAATGATTGACTTAATTATGACAGTTTTCAAACAGTGTAAGCATTCATCTGGTACAGACTGCCATAATCATTGCAACCTCTCTGACAGTACGTAATTGCTATAAGTTGTGTTTCAAGTAATAACGAATGAACTCAGCTATATATGGGATCAAATTTGATTAAAAATAAGTACAAGTGTCAAATGTCCCTTAGATGTGAGAAAGACAGTTATAAATTATGTGAGGCTTATGTATTATATATCCATGCAGTAAAACATGAACACAGACATTGCTTATACGGCCTTTTGACAACGAACTGATGCACGGAGGCATATTTTTAAGTGTTTGGGATAAGCAACTCGTATTAGCCAAGAACTCAAACACAGCCGAGTTGATGTAACGCCGGGAGGAAGAGAAATAACTAGGTGAAGGAAATAAATAAGCTGATATGCTTTCATACCCGCTTTGTTAGCGTTAAAGGATGGGAAAGATTGAAGAGCATTTATATACACTTCTTATCCCAGAATCTTGATTTCTTTACTTATACAGTAGACTGGCTGAAATCATCAAAATCTCATGAATGCTCTTTACGTTTCTCGGTAAAGCAGTAGTACGATTTTTACTATTCTTCATCCACAGATAATCTAAGATTTTCTCCGATATTTCCTAAATAGCTTACTCGGCTGATCATGAAAATGTTTCACACCTTGCAGCTGACTTTGGCACTTTGTTTTTTAACCCAATCCTTTTTGGTAGATTATGAAAAGTCCCATAACGGTATTTAAACTTATTATCTTCATTAGCATCTTCAACAGATGGTTTCTCTTGGTCGGTAATCCCAACGCCAAGAGCACTTGTAGTCGGTGAAGAGCTGGTATTCAACTGGGACTACACTATGTCCTCAAACGAGTTAGCAGACTCAAAAGCTTTCGCCCTGCTGATCTTCGAGAAGGAAGTAATTCCGAACAGCAATCATTGGACAGTTCTTGCCATCAAAGATGCAAACGATGGACGTATTCGTATTATACAGCCTACAAATCGAATATCTATCATTGGAAGAGCTACACTGATACTTTCTATAGCACTTGAAACCGATGCGACTCGATTTCGTTGTTCCTTTGTCAGCTCATTCCCGGCTACGGAAAACACAGTGAACGTGCACAAGCATGGTAAGCACAACGACGACTGTTGTCGACTTTCCTGTTTCTGGTTATGAGTAGGGAATATTATACAGACGTCGTTTTCTGAATCACTTTTGAATTATGTTTGTAAATCGGTAATATTGATAATAGTATAATTATTTCTTTATAAATGTTTAATTGCATCATGATTTATTTAATCGCCTGCCTGTACTCGATCATAGTGCCATATACTGCAGGAATAGCGTATAATCAATATATCAAATCATGCAGTAAACATTCTCTAACGACATTACTTCTTTTTCAGTTTATACAACCAGGCGTCCCTACACGTACTTTACAACACGTCGTTACCCATATTACACGATAAAGCGCCCTTTTCCGACTGTCTATACACCCAGACGTAGCTATCCCTACTCCACGACACGTCGGTACCCATATACGACACGTTATCCATATTATACAACCAGGCGTACCTACCAGAACTCCACAACACGTCGTTACCCATATTACACAACAAGGCACCCTTATCCAACAAGTACTTGTAAGTACTAAATTAAATTTCAGGTATTTGTCTTAATTGTTAACACGAACTAGTATTGGTGGTTTTCATCGTCATGACCATCGATCACAAAATTGGTTTACATTAATTGATGAAATAAAATATAACATTTTGGTCCTTGTAGAACTACAAACATGACATTTACAACCCGAATTCTGGAACATTAGAATACTTCCTACCGGAGCTGTAAGCCAATGAATATGCAATTGCAACAATTTTATATAACTTTGTATGCAGCCGCCATCTTGGTGCCCCTCTTTGAGACACCAACATGACGGCCATACAAATAAAGCTTAATTACCCACAAAAATCACTGGGTTTCACTTCGAAACTCTTTGGATACAACTTATAAAAAGTTATCAAGTAGAAGTAAGAGATGACGTTCGAAAAACACGCTGGACCGTTCTGTGATAAAATTGAAAATGTGCAGTTTAGTTACCCCGTACGTGAAATTTGCTGTGTATACTTTTATTATCTACGTCTACAATATATACAAAGCAGGACTTATAGTTTAGATTTTGAATTTTTGACGAGGTCATATATATGCAAACCAAGAATTAATAGGAATTCGTTAGCACTTGGCTATCTTTGCATTTTATTAATACGATGCATCTACTTAGGAAGACCCCTTGGAACGACAAACTAGCTTCAAGTGCTGTATCAAGCAGTTCTGTCGGAGTATGAGTATCATCCATGCAATGGAGTATGGCTGAATATTGTTGCGATTAATGCCATATTTGAAACTTATAACCCATTTATTATTTTCTCTCGCGAGTGATTGGTTGAATGCGTTACGTGACACGATATTTTCTCTCCGCGAGCCGGAAATATCAGCGAATACACCGTACCCCTGTTCTCGTCTCGGGTCAGATAATGTCCGCGGACGAAATATCAGGGCATATTTCGACACCACAAATAGGTTATTATATTTATAGTCATAAACGCCGTTATAAATATAAATATGATATTTTATTTGTGTTTTTTTGTGATTAAGAATGCCGTTACGTTTGTTAGGCGTATGTATTCGTTAACTACAGTATAACTGTATTTAATATAAATAAGCTGACGATGGACAACATCTAAAGAGCGCAACACAAACTAACGTTTTATCATAAGGACAACGTTATTAGTGTATTATATTTGTTGCCCTTCTCTATATATTATATAGCAAAAGCATTAATTTAATGTTATTTATAAAAATGTAAATATATGGAGATAAATGAAATAAAAAAGCACACAACTAACAGAGAGCGCTAGTGTTCGGTTGACAGAGTGAATTAGAATCTTTTAGTAGGTATCTATACTCAGTGGATCGAAGCCGGATAGATCAATAATACAATTAATGTTCTTATGTTATCTACTTGCAAATAATAAACACGTTTCAGTTCTTTGATTATTTCTCCCTTTGCGCATAATTAGCAGGACAAGTTCGTCTAGTAGGCGGTGGCTCCTCGAACCAAGGCCGTGTAGAAGTCTACAGGAATGGAGTATGGGGTACCGTGTGTGATGACAGTTGGGATATCCGAGATGCTAATGTGATATGCCGACAGCTAGGCCTGCCTCCTGCTAGTGCTGCTCCTTGTTGTGCGAGGTAGGCTTATTTGAAGAGTTTAAACGTGTTTTAATTATAATTTGTGCACAGTCTTAAGAAAACGAAACTAATTAAGGTTACTGGGGACCCTCAGAAACGGATATTTTTTTAAAAACTTTTTTCCGCTTGTAATGTAGTATTATATCAAATCTTTCAGATACAAACAAAAAGGTTTTTGGAAAAAAAAACATTTTCATCAGGGGGAAAACGATTTCTTATTTTGCCGGAAGTAAATTTGCAAGGTTTGATTGACAGAGTGTCATGCGAAGAGTAGAATGACTCCAACCTCGCTCCCAGGGTCTTCTCGGTCAGATCCAAGACGGCGGCTACTCCGAGAGAAGACCCTGGTAAACGCTGAACTGTCACGTATTTTGATTGGCTCTTCGATTATGACACAATGGTTGTTCTAACGATGCTTTTTATTGGCCAAACGGACTGAGTCCAGAGAGATGTATATAGATTCGAATGCTTAAATTTTATCAATAAAACGATTTTTAATAACCTTAAAACACGTTGTGTAGGTAGAGCAATAGATGAAGTGCATTACTGGGTAGTTTTCTGGTAAGTTTCATCAGCCGAGTGAGAAAGCCAGGAGAAGCCGTTAAATCTGAACATGTGCTATCGATCTATTCGCTTCAACGCTAACAGCAAATTAACGGCTTTTTAGGATTCTCTTCTAGCTTAGATACACCCTGGTAGCTTTGTGATACTCTTCCACTGTTTCTTTATCCAAGTAAACTCCATTTCGAACTGTTTAGTAGACCTGTTTTCACTTCGTCGTTTGCCGCGTGGAAATACCGTTAACCGCATCTCGCTCACTCCGGATTGGGATACCTATGGTTTTGTAGGCACGTGATGAAATATGCCATATTTAGTTTGGCCGCCATATTGGATGCCCACATCACGTGATTAAAATCTCCAGGATTTCTGGAGATTTTTGGTCACGTGATTCAGCGATTACCGGGGTCTTCTCTCGGAGTAGCCGCCATCTTGGATCTGACCGAGAAGACCCTGGGAGCGAGGTTGGAATGACTCAGCCGTAACAAATGCCCACGAACTAGCACAATAATAAAACCTTTGAAATCAGCTCCAATATTGATATTTTACGGGCTTTTTCCCCCTAAACGTTTTCATATGTGGCTTACTTTATCATTCGAGGATGTCATTTGAAAATATCTGAGGAAACGGCGACATGAATAACTAGAAAATCCATTGAAATAAAAACTTCAGATTTCCGCCGACTTGCAGAGTCTATTCCATAGTATTAATAGTTTGTTCATCCATAGTACTAATAGTTTTTCCTTCTAAACACATTGATTCTAGAAGCGAAAGAAAGTAAACAGTTTCGCTAAACGTTCAATAAGTGAGAAACAAGAGGCCCTGAGTGGCCTTAACTCGGCCATCTATAGCATGTACTGCATGGAGTTCTAGCATAATTTTGTGTCAACATGGTTTGTGCTAGAGTAGCCAGAGAATTGGTTCTCTACTGATGCTCTTGTCTGTCAAATGTCAATGTGCAAATGCCCCACGTATTCCGGGGGGATTAGGTTAGGGTTTAGGGTTATGGTATGCCGGGGGGTGGTGGGGGGGGGGGGGGGGTGATAGAGCCATAATACACACACAACACATACATACATGCTGTGCATGTACATTTCAGCCACAATTTCCTTCAACTCTGTAGTTTAATATTACTTTCTTTTCAACATTATTGTTCCTTGAGGGTCGTTAGAATTATAAAAAAAAATTGGTATGGGTGTTGTTGATTGAAATGCAATGGTTATTTGAGTGGTCTGCGTGATATCGAGTCACTCAAATTTGATGCATTGTAATTATATCAGGTGCAGTACGACTATGAGAAATCAAGCAATTTAGAACAACAAATTCCACTTAATGTTGTTCTACATGTGAAATAAAGTCATCTATTTGTAATTCTCAATAACAAACCCCTATCAGTCAGAGAACTGAAAAATCGGGTCATTTCTACTATACTTTCGAGAGGTTAATAACAATAAACAACAACACAACGACAGTCGATTGGTATAAAGGTTATCATGTTCAGATTAGCGGCTGCTTACATTTACAAGCTGTTGTCTTTATATAGTCAGTGTTGATCACAGAGCAGACTGTCACGAGTGTATCTTAAAGCATGTCGCATAATATGTGATAAATTCCCGTCCAAAGCCCGTGAAACACCTCTCAGCTTTAGAAAAGACAAAAATCTTGGTATTGCACTTGAAGAAACCTTTGGTTTACACCAAAAAACAGCTGATATTAAAGGTTTTGCTAAGTCAAAACTCCCACTCGCCGCCATCTTGAAAAACCTGCACTTAACAACACAGAACAATGCTTCTTCGATGGTCCTGTTAACTAATCCAAACCCTAATTTTCGCGTGTAATAGTGTTTGACTGGGCTTGACGGAACGTATAATGATACAGAAGATATGAAACATTGCGTCAAAATTATGGATTCATGAATTCTAAATTAGAGAGCAGTGAAACGTGACTTCCGGCCGAAGACCGAGATTGTTGGCGATGGAAATATCCCCGGCCGCATCCCCGCTGTATTTCACTTTTCAACACAACGATGTCAAAATTCGAGCTCTACTGCAAAAACTACTTCAGATAACGTCAATTGTGTTTCGTTATCCGTAGTTATTATTCATTTTATTATTACAAAATTATGCGCGTCAATAAATCAGCGTACTCATTTTGTTAGGGAGGGCATCGTTCATAGCCAACGGAAATAGATATGGTTTTCCACCTCTCCCCCCTCATTTTTGAAAGGTTCACATTTCTTAACGCGAATTCGCAAACAATATGTTGCATTGATTGTGGTTAGTACCAGAACTACGATTTTCATGATGCAACCTCAAAGCCGATCCATTTGTTATTTACAGGAAATACACATGCTTCTCACGTGCACCTTTCCCCCCTCATTTTAGCAAGTTTCGCAGATCTTACCCTAAATTCGCTGCACCTTCGTTCAATCCATTATTGGATATGATTCTCCAACCCCTCCCCCTCAGTTTCGCAAGGTTTGCAGATATTACCCCCAAATTCGCAACCAATATATTGTATTTTGCATGTACAAAGTGTTAGAACAATTATTTCCTGCTGAAACTTCATTTAATCCAGTTCTGAAATGGGAAATACAAAGTTAAACTGTGTCCCAGCATGCCTTGCGGCCAAAACGAAACGAGCGATGCGGGGTCTTCACCAAAATGTTTCACATCGTAAACTGCAGAGAATAAGAGCAAAAATAAAATTTCAAAAACGTATAACCATGCTGAACTTCATTTGCGCGAATAATACATCACAAATTTAATCTAGTTGGGCAAAATTATATAAGATAGCAGTTACCTTTTATTTCCTTTATCTATGTGCTACATGCCAAAAATCACTGAGTAGTTATCTATGAATTACAAATATTCCCTACCCCACCACCTGGAAATGGTATACTTCATTTGTGATAGAAAACGTGTTCGGAATGTCATTCATGACCAAACTGATCGGTTTCCAATATTTCAAGTTCTAAAAAGAACTACAAAATTAAAGTTAAATGATTACCCAGGCCCTGCTCGGCCAAGACAAAGGGCGATGTATTTTTACGGGTAGAAAAGAACATTGTACCGACATGGGGTTTTCACAAAAATGTTTCCCATAGAAAACTTCAGATGGTACGTTTAGTTTGGTTCAAATGAGAAATTAGAACGAAAACAAAATTTGAAAACGGCTCAACCCTAGCTAGCACTACTACGTCAGCTGCTACTCGCTCCCCACGGCGGTTAGCATACTTTTATAGACTCTTAGCTGATCATACCAGTGTTTATCTTCCCCGCCGATGCAGATCAACAGTGTTTTTACAGGAACTAGTCACCCATCGTACGTAAATGATAGCTTAGTCAAAGTAGCGACCTTGTGCCATTCGATCATTTTCTGACCAATTGGATCGAACGACTTTTAATACTTAAAAGTAAAAAAGATATTACAGACTATAACCTGAGGGGTTCCTCTACATCACTACAGTTACCTCTACCAAGAACTGAACAACTGAAGAAAAGCTTTTGTTACAATGGAACGAAAGTATGGAATTCGTTACCAGAAGATTTACGAAATTGTCATTCTCTATCAATATTTAAAAATGGAATTGACGCTCACACCTTCTGTAACTCAACTTGAATAATTTTATTACTATTAGTTCACTACTTTTCTTAAATACTTTTATATTGTAAATTGTAACAGTATTAAAATTAGTATTAGTCTTAGAATTATTATATTTAGAATTAGCATTGATAAATTATGTTTAATTAGTAATTATTTAGTTTTTAGAGTATTTGTAACCACACACCCCTTGTGGAAATCAGCGAATGTTGACGGGGCAAGTGTGTATAAATAAAGTTTACTACTACTTCCACTGTTGAGTTTTCTCTATGTAGGGAAATCGCGCGTAAATAATAAAGAAAGCAAAGTTTTACTCGAGTAAACCCACATCTTAAAAACGTAAGTAAACTAGATCGGTTATTTTGTTATAGGTTTGGACGAGGAACCGGCTTAATACTTCTTGATGATGTACAGTGCTCAGGTACTGAGTCTAATATAGCACAGTGTCGACACCGTGGATGGGGCTCACATAACTGTGGCCATGGTGAAGACGCCGGTGTGGTATGTGGTGTATCAACTACACCTACACCTTCGCTTGCGCAAGGTACGTATAACCACCGATGCGTAAATAAAGATTGACATACCAACGTCAGCACTTTCCATGAAGTAATCTCTATTTATTTAAGCAATAGACCACACATTTCCATGTGTTTACTGGCGAAAACACATGGAAATGTGTGGTCTATCACTTTTATGATGTAACTACGACACAACGCAAGCAGGCGTGCCGATTTCTATGTGTTTACCGGCACAATAAACCATACGGATTTTTGAATCTATAAGCCAATCAGGGCGCTCGCGCTGGGTTTATATTATAAAACACAATTATATGTTGTATATTCGCTTTATTTTGAAAATAGCTACCTCAACCCGCCAGAAGGTTTTCACGAATTAAGCAAGAATGCTTCTTTTAAAAGCACTTTGAACACATCTTTGGTCCCGTTCTCTTCGCCACTATGAATAGCGATTCACATCTTTGCCACAATGATGAGCAACTGGAAAACTCTTCCTGAAACCTGTCGGCAAAACAGCCAACAAATCATTGCTTTCATAAGTTGGCACAAGGCTTGTCGCCGCTCATTTTTTAGGGAAAAAGCAAATTCTCTTCCTCTCAAAGTGAACAAAGCATTCAAACACGAGTCAACTTAATCCGCTATCTTGAGTCAAAACTATAGCACTATGTTCAGCTCAACATACGCCGGATACGATAAGAAACGATATTTATTGCAACCTTAACATTAATCAGTACAAAATACAATACAAGTTATATGTCTGATGACCAGTTACATATTTTGGTCATAAACCCACCCGCATAGAAGTAGCTCGTTTAGCAGCAAAGTATCTTTATGCGAGCATGGTCTTAAGATAATGAATTATATTTAGCATCTAAATGTTAATGTTAACACTAGACTGTCTACTTCACTTCACTTATATGTACATTTATTTATAAACAACGGTTTGTAATACGATTATCTTTTATTATAGGTATTTGTATCCTGTATATCTGAATCTGAAGTAATATTGATTGTCGTTTCATGTTTTCCACTATTTAAAAGTTCGTCTTGTCGGTGGTAGCGGTCGCCACGAAGGACGCGTTGAAGTTTATTACAATGGCCAATGGGGGACAGTGTGTGATGACAGCTGGGGTTTAAACGATGCTACTGTCGTATGCCGCCAGCTTGGATTTCGCGCAGCAAGTTCATATACCTGCTGTGCACGTTTTGGACAGGGATTAGGCAGAATCTGGATGGACGATGTCGCCTGCAGGGGAACTGAGCGTTACCTATCTCAATGTTCATTCAGGGGATGGGGTAGCAATAACTGCGGTCATTCAGAAGATGCGGGTGTCGTATGTTTTACAACGACCGTTTCAGGTTTGTTAATACCCATAAATAGTAATCTTCATAAAACTTCCATCTTCTAATGTTTTTGAACAAGACAAACAAAGGAATTTGTTTATGTATTTTTTCCATTCCAATTCTTATTGTATATCAAGTATCAATGAAAACACTGCTGAGCTCAATTGAAATCGATCAGAATATATAAATGGAATTAAAATCTAACGGTACAAAACTAATATTATATTCCTTGAACTGAATCGGCACGGAAGCCAAAAAATGGGGCGATTATTTCAAAGTTCGCGGACGAGCTTGATGTCCACTAACTGAAACTAACAAAATGTCACTAGTGCATGTACCAAGTGTCTCTGACGAACAGTAGCGTACGTAACAAAATATCATTGAAGCCATTGATCACCGCCGGAGGGGGCGGTTATTTCTTATTTTTAGCTTAAAAAAAGGTACGATTATTCAAACAGGGGCGATTATTCAAGGAAATACGGTACTCGACGTTGTAGGATAATCGACGCCAATTAATTAAAAATGTTACAAAATTAATAAGAAACAAATCAAAGTTGTATTGTTTTTATTTGCCATTTAGATTCGAATTCTACAACATGTGATTTTGATCATGGATTTTGTCAATGGCAAAACGCTAGAAACGATCAGTTTGACTGGACAAGGCGTTCGGGTTCGACTCCTTCCACTAGTACAGGACCATCCGCGGATCACACCAGCGGAAGAGGTAATACAGGTTTTGAGACAAATCTTAGTAATCCTAAAACTAAGTTATCCAGGTAAAGTAGCTCACACTATAATTTATATAACACAGCACACTTTATTTGATACTCTTACAAAATTACAAAAGTAGGTGAAGGTAAAGAGAAACGAATAAAGAAAATTAGAGAAAGCGCTACTTAGAAGGGCTAAGGGCTAATCGAGCTAGGTAGCGTATAGGCTTCTTTAGCTTCTTATTCTCCTCCTTCTTTAAATATTATTATTATATAGTTATCTCTTATTACTTCACCATTATATATTTCATTAGTTTTAAATTAATATTGTTGGTGTTGTTGTTATGATCACTTCTTGTTGAGTTCTTGATTGTTGCTCTGTCGATTGCACTGATTACACTTCTCGTACCGCTCCTCTTTCAGTATTCCTTAATTTTCTTCCTGAATTGTTCCCAGGATACTATATTTACATTGAAACTTCAAGTCCTAGACGCCTAGGTGACGTAGCCAGACTAGAGAGTTCATCTATAAACACTGGAGGACCGGCAAACTGCATGGAGTTCTACTACCATATGTATGGTTCTGCAATAGGCATTCTAAGAATCAAAGTCATGGGAAATATAATCTGGGAGTTGCGTGGAAACCAGGGAAACAATTGGCAAAGAGGAAGACTACCGCTATCAACACCAGGAAATAACCAGGTATATAGTTATAGTAGTGTCAATCGAGTTTATCACTGAACCTACTGTAAACGTAACATTTTTGGGTGAGGGTTAGGGTTATAAGAATGAAGAGAAATATCACAACCACCCATCCACTCTCTTTTAGCCAGAACTGAGAAAACTATAACTCTCGCAGCTGCTATGAAGGCACAAACGAGAAGGCTGAGAATCAATAAATGCGCCATTTCTTTTCTTACAAGTATCTCGAGACTATTAATTAGCAACTCACTGAACCAAGGATATGCCAATCAAGGATATCATTTACAGTTTCGAATGGCACAGAACCTCTCGAGTCCTGTATTCTGATTGCACCCATACACCGAATGCAAATATGGCGATTTTTGATTTCGCTTTCAAGTCTTACTATAAAAACTGCGCCTACATTCAAAAATATCACTTTGAAATCAGTAATTTTGGAAAGTTTGGATGATATACCAAGAAAGACTTTAAAGATATCGGAGCTCAACATTAAAGACTTTTGTATGAGAATAAGCAGTAACAGGAGCCCATTACCAGTAATGACTGACTAGCCTCGTTTTGGTGTTTTTCGCATACTTTAAGCCAAGGGTTCCCTATTTCTTCTCCAATCGTATAAACCTTACTAACATGCATATTTGCTTTTAAATAGCACAGTTTATTTGAATCATGAAAATAACAGGCTTCAACAGTATGCTAATTAGCCACAGCCATATTTGCATTCGGTATATAATACTATACTTCTATTGTTTTTGTACTGCACTTTCTATTGTTGGATAGGCCAGTACTGTCGCTCGTTTCGAGAAGTTCCACCCACAGTTTCTTAATTTAGAATAAGATTCCCATCGGTCGATCCAGCTCTCATCATGGCTTCGCCAATCACGTACGGATTACTAAATCAATGCAGTTATGAATATTTTAAAATAATTTTGGGTTGACGAGAAATGTCCATAAAACAACACATTCTGTCCGATGTTTGTGTAAGAGGTTTCACAGGGTTGGCATCCTGCGAGGTGCAGGCCAGGCATTGTCGTTTTATTGCGACCGGCTTCGTACACTTTCCCGCCGGGAACATGTTAATCAAACCGGCTCAGACTACTTTTAAGCGAATTAGGATGTTGATTTCAATTGTTTTTCTTCCCCATTTTCTTGAGAACTCCTTTACCTGTGAACCCTAGCCACAAATTAGTCATATGACCTCGTCGTTTACCTGGAAACTTGTTTACTGACTGGTTAGGGTTCTTTTATGGTTCAGGGAAGGGTTTTAGTTAGTTTATATTGGCAGAGGTCGGACCATTCCTGTATTTAGCGTTGCGTTGTTAACACCGCCATTTTTAAACTCATATCGCAACTCGCATGCTATCTACTCTCTAATAAACAAATAATGAAGCGTAGCCATGTATTATACTTTGTTCACAAACTGATTAACAATTCACGAGAGAACTAACCAATAACAAGGAGTATAATTGGTCACATGAGCAACCTTTATACCCAGTAAAACACTAGGGTCTTTATATTATATTCACTAGATAGATAGTAAGATACAAGGAGTATAATTGGTCACATGAGCAACCTTTATACCCAGTAAAACACTAGGGTCTTTATATTATATTCACTAGTAAGACTACAAGAAGTATAATTGGTCACATGAGCAACCTTTATACCCAGTAAAACACTAGGGTCTTTATATTATATTCACTAGATAGATAGTAAGACACAAGGAGTATAATTGGTCACATGAGCAACCTTTATACCCAGTAAAACACTAGGGTCTTTATATTATATTCACTAGTAAGACTACAAGAAGTATAATTGGTCACATGAGCAACCTTTATACCCAGTAAAACACTAGGGTCTTTATATTATATTCACTAGATAGTAAGATACAAGGAGTATAATTGGTCACATAAGCAACCTTTATACCCAGTAAAACACTAGGGTCTTTATATTATATTCACTAGTAAGATACAAGGAGTATAATTGGTCACATGAACAACCTTTATACCCAGTAAAACACTAGGGTCTTTATATTATATTCACTAGTAAGATACAAGGAGTATAATTGGTCACATGAGCAACCTTTATACCGAGTAAAACACTAGGGTCTTTATATTATATTCACTAGTAAGATACAAGGAGTATAATTGGTCACATGAGCAACCTTTATACCGAGTAAAACACTAGGGTCTTTATATTATATTCACTATAAGATACAAGGAGTATAATTGGTCACATGAGCAACCTTTATACCCAGTAAAACACTAGGGTCTTTATATTATATTCACTAGTAAGATACAAGGAGTATAATTGGTCGCATGAGCAACCTTTATACCCAGTAAAACACTAGGGTCTTTATATTATATTCACTAGTAAGATACAAGGAGTATAATTGGTCACATGAGCAACCTTTATACGCAGTAAAATACTAGGGTCTTTATATTATATTCACTAGTAAGATACAAGGAGTATAATTGGTCACATGAGCAACCTTTATACCGAGTAAAACACTAGGGTCTTTATATTATATTCACTAGTAAGATACAAGGAGTATAATTGGTCACATGAGCAACCTTTATACCCAGTAAAACACTAGGGTCTTTATATTATATTCACTAGTAAGATACAAGGAGTATAATTGGTCACATGAGCAACCTTTATACCCAGTAAAACACTAGGGTCTTTATATTATATTCACTAGTAAGACTACAAGAAGTATAATTGGTCGCATGAGCAACCTTTATACCCAGTAAAACACTAGGGTCTTTATATTATATTCACTAGTAAGATACAAGGAGTATAATTGGTCACACTGATGAGCAACCTTTATACGCAGTAAAATACTAGGGTCTTTATATTATATTCACTAGTAAGATACAAGCTGGAGGTCATGATTTTTTATATAGACCTAATACTCTTATATTAGTGTAGTAATATCAATTATCAAACACTTGTACAAGTGTTTGATTATTTACGATATTAAAAAAAACACCGAGAACTGAAGTAGAAAAACGACGCCGAGATTTTAAAATTCAGTTCGATTCGAGGTGTTTTGATCTCGTGATGAAACACTTGTACGAGTGTTTTGACTTCTCAAACGAACATGCCATTTAAGAGAAAACGTTGGAGAAAGTTTGGTATTTGATCATGAGACCAAGACATATTTTCATTAATTATTCATGCTTGAGAAGTCCGTTTTAGAATCCTCCCATTCTTTGCTTAGAAAACCAAAGATTTCACCACGAATCTTTCTAAAAACACTCACTATGTGTAGAACCTCAGCTCATTAAGGGAAGACCCAGGGTTGTTCTCCCCGACCGTCTCATCATTATGGGACCCCAATCTTTGCTCCGTATTCCAATTGCGCATGCCAGTGACGCACGACATAGCTCTAAACAAGAAACTATTCATTTTTATCTTAATTTCTGGAAATTATTATCTTTTAGAAGTCAAATGTTTGAAGCTGCGCCCTCGTATTTTTAAATCATTCTGTTAATGTTCTCAACCCATGAACAAAATGGAGACAACAATACTAGACAGTGTTTGTGGGGAAAAGGAGCAAGGAATGAAGTACTCCTATTAAGGTAGCATACAGGTCTATATAATGGCCATCCACAGCGCATACCGAGAGATCTGGAGACAGGCCATATGGCACGTGAAAGCTTGAATGCGATTGGTTTAGCTGTAAGAATGGTCCAAAGTGTCTTGACAACGCGACATATAGCCGGCTTATCTAGTTCATGGTTCATCTCATTAACTTTAATTAATTTATAATTCTTATAAATTTGCTATAAACCACTACTGTTCATTTATTACTTAAAACACGTTTTTTTTTAGCCAACCGGAGTGCGCGTTACTTTATGGCTATGCTGTATATAACCTCTCGTATAGTAACATTTTATGTGAAATTTCTTTTTTTTCCAGATAACCATTGAGGGCGTTCGTGGATCAGATTTCACGGGTGACATTGCTCTCGATGATATTTCCTTTAGCAACAGCACCAACTGCACCGTCTTTGCTGAAAGTACAGGTAAGTTGGTATTTCGAACCTCTTGGAAAAGTTACAATAAAAGATGTAATTGTGAATTGTGACTCTACACAAATAATTATTATTTGAGAATAAATAATGCTAGTTGTGAATGAATATCAGATTTAACGTGCGCCTAAAACAACATTGAAGGGGGGGGGGGGGGGGGGGTGTTTATTTAAAGAATGGTCTCTTTTTTTAAAGAGCGAGCAGTGTCCCAAGTTATTGGTGTCTGTGATGGCGTTTTCTTATGTTCCTCTAATTTGGACCATTGTCGTGGTTTCCCAAAGGATAATCTGAATGAGAAAAATAATTTGAAAAGGATTATTGTAGGTGTATTAAAATGACGTCATCATGAAAATCGCCTATTTCCATGCAAACCACTGGAATCAGTTTCGAATGAAAGAAACTATCATAGAAAGTAGACTGTATATGAATTCAAGTGCATATGAGCCCTAGCCAGTTATCAATGATTTAATAGTCAAAGTGGTAAACAAAATGACCGACATTGGAAAAATATATATATATTAACGTCTGCCATTTTCGTTTATTAAGGAATCAAATTTCAATGACGTCATTTAAGTCAAAAGCCAATTCTGATTTATTTTGCTTGGCTTTTATGTCAACTGCACTTATTAAAATATATTTCAATAATATTGCAAGGATCAAATGTCTAACGCCTGAAAAACAATTGAAAACATAAACAAATTCAGTGTTACGACTCCTGTCCAACTCATTAGCATAATTTGACGTAAATGATGTCATTTCAAGGATTTGTAACGCACTATTACGACCATAAATCGCCCACAGATGGTTGAACAAGATTTAAAACACTTTACTGCACCCAAATCAACGATTTCTGGCTAGGGCTTATAAGCGGCACTAATTTAAGTCGGCTAAAGATTGATGAACACAAACTTTCTTCATAAAATTCGGCCTCATGCAGTATTCATTATTTTTCGTTCATCGTACAGTCAGCAAGAGTATCTGTCGTACAACTTCCTTATAATAAGGTCTGAATGGGGTTAACTGACTACTGACAAACGGCCTTAAAAATAACTGACAACCGACAAATAACGATTTTTTTACTGACAACTGACAACCGAAAAATAACTAACAACTGACAAATTTGGTTTTTGTGGGTCAAACAAAAAATGATTAATTAGGGCTAACTGACAAATAGCCAAAATTCTAACTGACAACTGACAATCCCTCTTATAAGGATGTACGTGTAGAGGTCATTGATGTAGTTATGTATTAAAATTAGTCACAAATGAGCACCGATGGTCGCTTAGCGTAGTGGTTAATACACTTGGTCTACAAGGACTTGGTCTGAGGACTCGGGTTTGAATCCCAGAACGATTTTTTTCTCAATTTTGGATTTTCCCCTCTCGTCATTTGCCTATATATCCTAGCCCTAGGCCAGTGAGACCTCGTCGTTTACCTGGGAACTTATTTAGTGACGGTTAGGGTTAGGTTTATGTTACGGGTTAGGGTTTAAGGTTAGTGTTAGTGCATGTGAAGTTTCGGTAAAAGGGAATAAGTCTCTACTTAGTTTGTGAGGCTGAAAGTCCTAAGAACGTGCGATTTCATTTGATGCTCAGCGTGCTTGATTTTGTTATAAATGCACGCTCAAGAAAACATCAAGCACGCTGAGCATCCAATCAAAACAAAACGTATCGGTGATTGTTTTTCGCGACTTTGTATAGCTAACGGAGATAATTTCATAGACTGGGAAGAAAGCATGTCCGACTTAAAGTTGTTAAAAGGGCTGTGTCACGGTAATAGCCGGCCTATACGTTCTCGTTCCGTGCCGGAAACAGTTATTTTCACCGATTTTGATATGAACTAACGAACCTCTCGGCCATGTGGGATGCTTAAAATCAAAACAAATATGCAAAAATGATTAACAAATAGTGTATATAAACAGTCTCCAGGGAAAATATTGAAAATCCTTTCAATCAAGAATTGAGAGAGGGAAGTTTAACTGTTTGTATCCAATTAACAGCCACCAACTGAGCGATTACTCGATACATACATAGCCCCTTTAAGGTGTGTTGAAGAAGAGGAAAACAAAAGTCGCTTCCCAAAACTAAAAGAAAATGATCGGCGAGAGAGTTTAGCATCGGCTTCGTACTCTAAAGCGACCACACAATTGGATGCTAAAACGTTTGAAGTTGAGAAAAGCAATGTCCACATTCTAATACAGTGTTACTCATTGACAGTTTGGTATAAAATATGATTGAATTTAAGAAAAATGGATATTTTCTTCATCCCAAGTAACAGCGTTGTATTAAACTGCTGTTCTGATGGCCGTCACCAGTTGCGTAGCTTTTGAGCCTCTCTTCGTTGGCATGGCCGCTATACACGAATGATGATCTCTTCTGAAATTCTGCCAGTTCTGGGTTCTTTGCAAGTTTTATCGCCCGTTTTTCATTCAGGAACATTCAGTAACCTCTCAAACGAATTTCTACATGAAACCAGAGAAACCCCATTGTATTCTTCGCAATTCACTGTTCAGGTTTCAGCATAAAGCAGGCGTATTACAGTTATCGTCGAGGTTCTTGGTGAGTCATGTCTTGTTGTTGTGTTGCCACTTTCCACTCGTTTAATACACCAGGCTGTTAGAAAAGCCACTTCTTCAGACCACAGAATCAGTAATCAGTATCAACAAGATTGGAGGGACAGGCGTCCCTCCAATCAATACAAACGTCTCATTTTTTACGATTTTTGAAAGCTCACCACTGGGTAATTATCGAACGAAACGTCACCAAACTCATCAAACTTACTAATTTCGGTGTGATCTTTCTTGTGATGGAGTTCATTTATTGATTAAATTACAATGAAATTGACATTACAAACTCGACCCAGTCCTTTTTTCGTTTCTAAAGTGGCCAATTGTAGTGAAAAATAGTCGGGTCCGCAACCTCCGACTCACCGTGTCCAATTCAACTGCCGCTATTTCGCTCACGCTTTCTCTGTGAATGTTTTTCCATCAGGCATTTTCAACTGACACCTTGCACTATCACTATCTCCTGTGCTGACCAGAAATTGTAAAAAGAAAGCACTTTGTTTCCTGCAACAGTTTTGACCAGATGACAATATTACCAACCCATTTCATTTGCCGGCTCTGGCGATTTTATCGATTGACATGTTCTATTCTTAGCAGGTTACTTCATCCAATAAGAAACGAGCTCTTAGATCGTCAATGTCAAGCTGTCACAATTGAACGAATCAGCGACGAAAAATGTTGTAAACAAGTCAAGTACATAAAAATGGGTTTTCGCTATCGTCAGTTTGCTTTTAGATTTTACGCGGGTTCTTTTAAGCAGATAGCTTAATTTCCATCGTCTACATTGAAGTTTATATTATAAAACAAATAAAAGATGGTTCTCCTTGTTATATAACAAAATAATGCACTTTCGAGGTCTTGAAAAACTGCTAAATACACTCGCGTTCCGCTCGTGCATCTGCAGTTTTTCAAGACCTCGAGCGTGCATTATTTTGTTATATAACAAGGAGAACCATCTTTTATTTGTTAAATAAACACCTTAAATATTGGATATAATGCAATATAAACACCTAAAACCTTATAAGTGCTACTAAAACTGTATTATTTGTGAATCACAATCAGCTGTCCGAGTGCGTCTTGTTGGTGGTTCCTCTTCAAACGAAGGTCGAGTAGAAGTCTTCAGGGAAGATGCGTGGGGTACCGTGTGTGATGATTCGTGGAGTATCCAAGATGCTAATGTGATATGCCGGCAGCTAGGTCTTCCTCCTGCTAGTGCTGCTCCTTGTTGTGCAAGGTAGGCTTAATCTTCTTTGCTAAACATATTCGCAGGTGACTAAGCTAATCAGGTAACTAAGTTAATCAAGAGAATATTAGCCAATATCGGGAAATGGTCTCTCAGTTGAGCTAATATAAATGTATTATTGTAATGGAAAACCAGAAAGGTGACCCATATTTTAAACAGCAGTTATTCTATTACAGAGGAAGAAAGGAAGCCAATCCTATTTAACAACAACTGCCCAGTTTCTCGTGTTCTGATTGGGTGGTTGCCATTGCAAATAAGAGGACATACCACAGTAGATTACGTGATCACTCGCGCAAGATTGAGTGTGTGATAACGCGCTACACTCACGTTCCCGTTCCCTGTAAAAAAGAAATTTACGATAATTAACCGTGGTATGTCCTCTTATTTACCACATTTTTCGTCATCTCATGTTCATGGTCAAAATATGTTGTGGATTAACTCGGCTTGCGCCTCGTGCAACGAGTGACTCAAAATGGATCAATCCCGGTTTCTGGAAACCCCCACCCCTCCCCCACACTTCACCCTAACCTTCAATGGTTAATCATTAATAAACGATTCATATCTAAGGGAGGGTTGGGTGGGCAGTTTCCCAGAAACCGTGATTGATCCCTCAAAACGTGGTAAATAAGAGGACACACCACGATAACCTATCGTACGTTTTGCTTGATGCAGGTATGGGCAGGGTTCCGGTTCAATACTCCTTGACAACGTGGATTGCTCTGGCTCTGAGACTAACATAGCACAATGTAGGCACAGAGGCTGGGGAAGACATGACTGTAGTCACCGTGAGGATGCTGGTGTTGTTTGTGGCCAGGTTAATGTTACTCCCTCACCTTCACCACCTGATTATCAAGGTAACTACTGCATACTCGCAGTATAAAAAGAGATAAACCAAATCTAAACCAAACCAACAAGCTACAAAATTATAAAGTTGAAAGTTAATTTTTATCCGATACGATGGCATTATGACAGTTTGATCTCTCTTTACATATTTAGTAGTTGAGTAGTGAGGGTATAGTGAGTATATAATAATAGTGAGTAGTAGTAGCAGTACAGTAGTAGCAGTATCAGTATAGTAGTAGTATCAGTATAGTAGTAGTAGTAAAACTTTATTTTGTATGGCAGCAATGTGTTTAGCATGAAAGCTAATCGGGGAAGCACCACAAATACATACATAAATAGATACATTCGAAAATAGGTATCCTATGGGTAGTAAAAATGAATTTTTTTTTTTTTTAAACAAGACATATTGGTGATAATTAATATGCTAAATATATATAAATTAATGTCATTTGATCATACTAGATTAGACTGGACATTTACTGAGATTATGATAAACGATTACGTACACCTGGTTCAATTGTAATAGCAGCAGATGAGGCAGTTATGACAGTTGTTATCTATCAGCCATTCATTTGACCAGGAGCCCATAACCAGGAGCGTCCATATCTGCTATACAGGTGTCACAGCGTTTTTACAAGTCGGGCTATTTGTAGATTATTTTCCCCGCCAATTGTTGGGTTGCACCAGTGGCGGAACGAAAGATGCATCATTAGCTACTTTTGTTATACCAAACAACATGGCTGCTACGCTTTTGTGATTTTATTCCCTTAGGAATAATTGCAATTCAACAAAAGCGGGAAACCGTTCTAAAAATAACCTGTATCAGTGTATGAATAAGCTCTGCTTAAAATAGTTATTCTTATTGTTAATGTGTTTGTTGTTAATAAAGGAATAACGTGCCTTTGGAGGGCATGCGCGAGGGACGCAAATAAACAATATGTCCCGACAAAAGTCATTTTATTATCATTATTATCAATATTCAATGCCAAATATAATATCTAGATAACATTAAACATTTTAATGACGTGCCCCGAGGGAACAGTGAGTTTTGTTTCCCCGAGATCCTCGATGTTCCCCGAGACGGACTAGAGGATCGAGGTGAAACAAAACTCACTGATTGCCGAGGGGGCAGTCATTAAGTAATTTGTTATATAGACATGAAGATGTAAATTGTTTCTTTGGAGCTGGTTCCATTTTGAATGCTTTCTTTCGACGAAAAATGGTCAGCTTTTGATGAAGATCTGGGCGTTTTGGTAAACAAATATTTCCCGCCTTTAGCTAGCCAGTGGCACGCGCGACACATCACACCATCTTCTGTCACGATGTGATCACGTGGCCCGCGCGGGATACATTGGATTTTGATGACTAGTACTGCCACGTGATCCTGAATCAGCCAATGAGAGCGTGCGTTGTGTCTGGAAAACTTATGGCTATATAACAATCTAATTTAATAGACTTTAATAGTTCGAATTGTGCAATAAATTCCAAGGTTACTTCAAATATACTTAACTGTCGTTTCAACCAACTACGAATCCACTAAATCCACTTCCGTGACTTAGCTGAAAAATCTCTGAAAAATCTCTGAAAATAATTACTTAACTTCGGCATATAATTTTTTCAGAACTTCATTTATAAACTCAACCGGAGTACAAGTCAACTTTGAACTTTCGTTTCTCGCCCCAATTTCTCTTGATTTTTTTAACCACAAGAAGTAGCTCTCTTTGTATTTTCCGCCGAACTTTTGCTTATCCAAATAGTCTATCCCCAAATTAGAATTTTGACTGCTTATTTCTTCCATTGTAAGTGATAAAATAGGCTTTGATTTTGTTTTTATCGATGAGCTTTCGTTCTACGAGAAACTGCAGTTCAAAAAATGCATCGGATGACGAACCGAGAACCAATCAACTGCAGGGCTGATAAGGCAACAGCAGCCCGCTGAAAGTCATTTGCCGCCCGCAGAGCGCGTGGTTTCAAGAGGCCGCGTATATTAATATATAATAATTAAAAATCAAATGTCAATTAAACAAACTGGATACTTAGCTGTATATCAGAGATATACATAACTACAATTTAATAAACAAACGAATAGTCACAGTTTCCAAAGTATGTTAATATATATAGCAACAGCATTGAAATCTATCTACAATTAAGTAGTGTTTGTAATTACACCATGAGCGGGATTGTTGTAAGGCCGATAAAACACGAATGTCGTAAACAACTTGTGAAATGAAACTATATATTTTAAATATTTTTTTATGATGTCTAACGTGACAATTACTGTTCTATAGTTTGCGTCACGGTCATGCGTAGTGTACAAAAAACAGGTCCCACATTGATTAGACGGTCTGTGTGCATCAATACCTCACTGATCGGTTATGAGACCTTCCCTCAACAGGCACTAGCATATGTTGGATACAGAACTGATAATTAAAACGTAGACTGAGACGATTATGTTTTATTAATCAGAATCTGTATATCTGATACAACAACGATGTTTTATTTATCAGTGTTGTATCAAAAATACAGACATTAGCGTTTGTTTTGTTTGATTTTCGTTGTAGTGTGATCCAGAAAGTTTCAATTGCAATTAAGTCTCGTTCGAATTCGTTATTTTCTCTACTCTGTTCCGAAAATAACTTCTTTATGCTCTAGTCCTCCCTTTACATAACACATTACAACACTATAATAATATGATTTATTATTGTTGGTAGGAAGGAGCATACAGAACTAGAACGAACGCATTTCATCACTCATTACATGATGACACAATGTAATTGTAATAGTAATATACAAACTTCTGAGATCATATAAGTACTCTACTTATAATAGAACTAATTAAATGCCGATATTTTGGGAAACAACTAACCGAGACTTGACTGAGTCTTGAACGTAACCGTCTTTGGCTATTTCAGACTTCCATCTGCCGTGAATCTTAAATAACCTATCTGGTACCCCTAAATTAGCGGCGGAAGTGGCACCTCCGGCTATAAAACTATGAGTACTATAACCTGACGGATCAATGTCCACCTCCGCTAATTTAGCTTTCAAGATCTCTCTTGCTCTATTGGGTCAGCGGTCGGGAAAGATGGTGGACGGCCATTTTGTTGCTCCGGTGAAATTGGCAATACTTTAGCTAGTATTACCGTTTTTCGATAGCTCCCGTCAGTAGTTTTTGTGTGATATATGTCATTGTGATCTACTTTGCCTGAATACTTTTAAAACAGCAGAGCAATTGAAGTCTATATTAGACGAGAAACTTGATTCGAAACTAACGCCGTTGAACTCGAAACTTATTGAGCTTAGCAATAAGCTTGAAGATGCAATGCGTTTCATTGATATGGCAAATGCTAAGTATGAAGAAGTGATTTCGAAGCTTAACACTCATGAAGCAGAGAGAATCGAGATACAAGCTGAAAACAAGATCCTAAAGTCTGCCCTACAACAGACAGAAAGCCAGCTACACCAGCTAAAGAATTCGTACAACGACCTTGAACAGTACTCGCGAAGGGATTGTGTGGAGATCCAAGGCATACCAGTCTCCGATAATCCAACTACAGAATCAACTAATGATATCGTAGTGAAAATTGGGGAACTTGTGGAAGTGGAAATCGCCAATGAAGACATATCTGTGAGCCACCGCATGCCTGTCACCAGCCGATATAAAGGGAAGCGTCCGGAACCCTCAATCATCGTGAAATTTGTTCGTCGCGACATTAAAGAGGAATTCTATCGTGCCAGAAGGAAGCTAAGGGACATAACAACCAAGGATCTTGGATATAGTGCTTCAAACGGCATATTCATCAATGAAAGTCTTACCGAGCGGAACAAAGATATATTTAAGTGCTGTTTGAAAGCCAAGAAAGAGCTAAACTATAAGTTCATATGGACTTCTAATGGCAGGATTTATCTGAGGAAGAACGAGGACAGTCGAGTGGTCTCTATAAAGAATAAAGACGAACTTACTAAGTTATCGAGATAAGTACAAATATAAGTATATTGTATATTTAGAATACTCATCGAACAATGTAATAATGTAAATACATGTGCGACTCAAGTGCGAATTGTCCTAGATGTTTAACATCTGCAGCTCACTCTGTTGATAGACTCTCGGAACTTAGTAGCTTACCATGTTTGAATATTACATCGCCTATATCTAATATTCCTCATTTAACCGACCTTGATATTGATCTTAATATGCCCTCTGATAATAATTTCGCTTATTATACTTCGCATGATTTTCATAATAATTACGATATTAATGAGTGTTTATCTGACCCCAAATCATTTTCTGCATTACACTGTAATATTAGGAGTTTGGCAGCCAACTATGACAGTCTTGTTGATATGCTATCTGTATTGTACTTTCCATTTTCATTGATTGGGCTTTCTGAAATTAAGTTTAGAGCTGATCAGGATCCCTTGACAAACATAGATATATCTGGATATGAGTTCGTTTCTAAACCTAGTCTTTCTAATGCAGGAGGTGTAGCTTTTTATGTTAAAAATAATTTTAATTTCAACATACGAAATGAAATATCTGTTACTGAATCAGACCTTGAGACTCTCTGGATTGAAATCGTGTCTGATGGTAAACCTAATCTAATATGTGGTGTAGTGTATAGACACCCAAACGGTAACTTAGATCACTTTATGGATTACATCAACTCTACAGTTGAACTAATTCACCGAGAGAATAAACTTTGCTTAATAATGAGGGATTTTAATATAGACCTTTTGAAAATTAATTCACACTCTGGCTCAGACAACTTTATTAACACACTCGGTTCCTTCTTCTTTCAACCACAAATTCTGCAGCCAACTAGAATAACCGATCACACTTCAACATTGATTGATAACATATTTTTTAATTCAATTGATCACTTTGTTATCAGTGGTAATCTCGTTTATGACCTAACTGATCATTTACCAAATTTTATTATACTTAATAAATTTTCTTCTCTCCCTTCAAATGTTAAGATGTATAAAAGAGACTATTCTAATTTTAATGAATTAGCCCTTATTAATGAAATCCAATCTATAAATTGGCTAACAGTCTTTGCATCTAATACTAATCCATCAGTCATGTTTGATTCTTTTTATTCTAAAATAACTGAAATAATAGATAAACATATTCCTATTAAGCAATTATCTAGAAAAGAAATAAAATTAAAATCTAAACCTTGGATAACACGTGCAATTCAAGTATCTATTCTTGTGAAAAATAAATTATACAAGAAATTTCTAAAGACAAAGTCCTCCTATTATCACTCAAAGTTTAAACATTATAGAAATAAACTAAACCACATATTGAAGATTAGTAAAAGAAAATATTATAATGACTATTTTTTACAGAACATTAAAGATACCAAGAGAGTTTGGAATGGTATCAAACAAATAATTCATTTTAAGCCCCGAGCGAATCAGAGAGTTACGAAAATTGTTGAAAGGAATAATGAAATAACTGATCCAATGACAATTGCTTATGCTTTTAACAATTATTTCGCTAATATAGGAAATAGTCTAGCCTGTATAATACCTAATGTTCAAAAATCACCGCTAGATTATTTATCTGGCACGTCATGCAATAGCTTTTATATCTTTCCTGCTACTACTGAGGAAATTCAAAATGAAATTTCTAATTTAAAAACTGGAAAGGCCACTGGTCCTTTCAGTATTCCAGTCTCAGTCATTAAAATTCTTAAAACTGTAATTTCAAAGCCTCTGGAAACTTTATTCAATGCTTCTTTCTCAGCTGGGATAGTCCCAAGTAATTTTAAATTAGCAAACGTCCTACCAATTTATAAAAAAGGATCCCAGACTAGTATTTGCAATTATCGCCCAATCTCTCTCCTTTCTATTTTCAATAAACTTTTAGAGAAACTTATGTGTAACAGATTGCTTGATTTTCTTCAAAAGAATGCAATTCTGTTTGACAACCAATTTGGATTTCGTGCAAAACACTCCACTGACCATGCAGTCCTTAGCATAATAGATAAAATCCAGAAAGCAATTGATGAACGAGACTTTTCTTGTGGAATATTCTTAGATTTTAGTAAAGCCTTTGATACGGTTAATCATGAAATTTTAATTAAAAAACTAGAGTACTATGGAATAAGGGGTGTAGCCAAAACTTGGTTTACCTCTTATCTCAGTAACCGTCAACAAACGGTCACAGTTAATAATTTTACATCATCGACTAAACACATTTCTTGTGGTGTGCCTCAAGGATCAGTACTTGGCCCCATACTCTTTCTGCTATATATTAATGATTTCCACTTATGCTCTGATCTTTTTGACTTCCACTTATTTGCTGATGATGCTAATTTATTTTATAGACATAAAAATATAAATACCCTTCAATCAGATATAAATTCTGAATTAAATAATGTCAATACTTGGTTAAGTGCAAATAAGCTTTCTCTCAATGTAGAAAAATCTAACTTTGTTCTCTTCCATCCACCTCAACGGAAAATAAGTATCAATTTTGAATTAACCATTAACGATAAGATATTAAAACAAGACTATTGTATTAAATACCTTGGCATCCTGATTGACTCTAACCTAAGCTGGAAATCCCAAATTGAAAGTATTGCAAAAAAAATTAAGAGAAGTGTTGGTATCCTGTCTAAATTACGGTATTATGTTCATATTAATATTTTAATTAATCTTTATTATGCTCTGATTTATCCCTTTTTAACATATGGAATAATTGTTTGGGGTAATACATACCCCTCCACTCTACAACCACTTTTTCTTCTGCAAAAAAAAGCTATGCGTATTATAACTTTTTCTAAATTCGATGAACACTCAAGTCCTTTATTTAAGTCATTGAATATAATTAAGTTGCTCGATCTCGTCACTTTCCATATCGCATCTTTTATGTTTAAATTTTACCATCAACTATTACCTTCAGTCTTTAAAAAGTTCTTTACTCCAATTGATAGAATCCATAGCCATAATACAAGATCTGCATCAAAACAGTGTTATTACCTTCCTAAAGCAAGAACGAATTACGGTATATTTAACATAAGATTTCAAGGATCTAAAATATGGAATTCTATGGATAAAAACATGAAATCGTTTTCGTTTTCAAAATTTAAAGAAAAGTTTAAAAGTGATTTAGTGGAGAAATATTAAAGATATTTCTTCTACCACTTCTAAAGTTGATAAAACTGTTTTGATCTTTTTTCTCCCGAATTTTAATACTATTTATGCTCTCGAAGATTATTTTATTATAACATTTGTGTAGATCTGTGTGAATGTGTGTTTACTGCTGTTTTTGTCTGCGTGTGTATGTGTGGGTATGTTAACATAGTTTATGTTGTGTGTGTACCCCTTGCTTTCTTCCGACCTTGTAATTATAATTATTCTATTTAAACTGGCTTCCTGGCATTTTTAGCCCCTTAAGGTTATTTCTGGAAGTCAGTACCCTAATTATATTTATTTTAAACTTTTAAACACATATAACTGTTGTATTTTCAAAGGGTACAATAAATTGTTGTTGTTGTTGTTGTTGTTGTTGTTGTTGTAGCACTTAGTTGTTTATCAGAAAGCACATTACTTTTAGCAGCCTTGTCATATCTAATGGTTCTAAATATAAAATCAGTAGATTCCTCTGTGATACGAGCGTGACTTAGGTACTTCAGTAAATATTGGTAAGGGCATGTCTTATTGGATGTTTTCGCAATGTAGACCCATGACCCTTCTCTGTATTTATCAGTTTTGCTTGATTCAACGAAAATCTTAAGATGATCTGCAAGAAAAAATATATTATTTCTTCTGATGTGCAATAATTCCGATATTCTGAAGAATCCGGCATAGGATAATAAACACATGGAAGTGAACCTAGTATCAACTAGATTACAACTTTCTCCGAAATAGTTATGAATTAGATCTGATAATATCCGGAGTTATCGGATGTACTTTTCTAACAGGTTTGGATGGTACGGAACGTTTAGAAGCCTCAACGATAGCCTTAACGATAAATTTATTGCAAGGATTGTCATCCTCAAAACCTGCTATTTTGTGTGCCCAATTTATAGCATAGTAAGTACTTTGAATCGTGGAACAACCCTTTTTATCTTCCAACATTGATTGGAGAAATAACGAAACCGATAAAATCGTTGCTGGCAAATATGGAAGAAGATGGTCGCTATCTTGACACCATCTCTTGAACTTAATGAAACTTCTACAATAATTTAAGACAGTATTATCTGCTCTTGCATTCAATATGGAAGACCACAAGCTTTTATGAAGGTTTCCAAGGGTTGGAGAACTTGAGGCAAGATTAGCATCCGTCCAATTTGCTGCCCTTGCGATATCTACAAATAAATTTAGTATTCTGTAATATCACGTGTAGTATTTGCTTCGATATCCAGGTGGATTTAACTAATTATCCAAACTGTATATAAACTCAAAATTACAGTTTGACTCAGTCGCTCATCACAATTTCCCACGGTCCTAGACACGAGTCCAAGTGGTCTCGTTAATGACATAGGTGTTCTATGAACATCATATTGTATTGCTAAGTAGCATTTTGAGTTCCAAGTGGAACTTCATTTATCACCAATGGTACAACGTACCGTCCAAAGGTCCAAGTGGTCCTAAGGTATAAACATCAAACGTGTTTGTGACGGGGTCCAAGTGGTCCCAAACTGTATAATCATGACCAATGCATGAACATAAATGTGACTAGGTCCAAGTGGGCCCAACATCTATAAACATTACACATAATAACTTGTTTTTTTACTGAGTCCAAGTGGGCCCGAATGATCCAGTCAGATTTCCCCCTAGAACTGCCATTATGCGAATTCTTAGATGAAACATATAATAGCTTAACTATTATTGATTATCTGCTTATTTCCGTCAAATCGTAGAAAAACTACAGCCGAACAAAAATTAGGCGAACCGAACAGAGAGTTCTTATTCAACCCGAACTCGTAAACCGATATGCTGGGAGGAACACGATAGGTATCAGTAATATATCGCACCCAGCCTGTCCCACTATGTATCAATGGCCAGAACACACTAGAGGGCCACTCAGGTACCACCAATGTCCCTACACAACGTGTAGCACAAATATGAGTAAGAACTCTGGGTATGAGATAAATAGGAGGAACGACCCAGTTATTCTCATCAGCCCAAGAAATAGAAAAAGAATCAACTTGTTCAGAGCCTGGACACCAAAATCTGCTGTTAAATCGGGGAAGCTGTGTATTCTGATTACTCGCGAATCTGTCAACTGTGTGAGGACCCCATTTTGCTTGGGCGATATCAAAAAAACTCTCTTTTGACTCGCCAATCATCATAATCAACAATTCTACTAAGAAAATCAGCTCTCTGATTCTGATGTCTAGGGATCCATTCGACTTCAAGTCTGGCGTTACTAAGCACGCAAAAGTTAAATATTTCTAAAGCTATACTTTGTAGCTGAACTTTCATACTTCCGATTTCGACTATACGTGTAACACTCTGATTATCAGTATACCATTTGATCGTGTGGCCATACAACAGCGTGGAAAAAGATTTTAGACCTAACGAAATAGCTTTGAGTTCTCTGTAAGTAGAACTTAGCTCAACCTCCGTATCGTTCCACGTGTGATGGGCGATGTTGTTGCAATCGTCTGAAATAAAGCTGGCACAACCTGTAGAACTAGCGTCTGAATAACAAACCCTTGTATAGTTCAGACGATTATTCAATATACGCTTGGTGTTAAGGCGGGTAATATTACTTTGCCAAAAACACAGCTCAGTAAGTGTCCGTTGTGTAATAGAAATAATAGAATCCCAAGAGGATCTATTAGCTATCTCTAAATGTGAGTATCTTGACATGATTCTAGTGATATTTCCGAAGACAAAACCCATAGAAATAATCTTGCCCGTGAAGCGTGCAAGTTTTCTGGCTGAAGTAATTGGAAAATTGATTATCAATTCGTTAATAATCTGCTGCGTATTGACGATTTTATCTTCTGGAATGGATATAATATGATTACGGAGATCAATATTATAACCCAACCACTCTAAATTAGTTGTGGGTTGCCAAACTGACTTAGTATCGTTAGGAAGGAATCCTGATGACGTAAGGACGTTATAAACGAATAAAGAATCTTTAAGACAACTGTCAAAATCTAAATTGGAACCGAGACCGTCGTCAAGATAGACGGTTATCCTACTAGAATTTCTTCTCCAAAACTTAACCAACTCTCTAACGAGTTTGGTAAAGATATATGGAGCTGAGGATAATCCGAATGGAAGAACTGTGAATACAAAAAACTTAGAATACTGACCTGCATGGTAAGGGCCAAGAAAAACCTAGGTATGTCTGGTGTTCCTTTAATATATCGATATGGTGATAACCTGATTTCAGATCAAACTTGAACATGAAATTATCACGAGGAAAATAGTGACAAGCTATTCGGATATCTTCGAACTTAACTTTTTGTTTCCAGACATGTTTATTTACATGTCTTAAATCTAAGATGAGCCTCTTTTTACCGGATTTCTGCACTGAAACCGAAAGCGGGTTAATTACTCTCGGTCGATAAGGAACTTCTGTAACACACCCTGAACTGACAAGATCTGAAATTGCTTCGGAGACGAATTTATGATGATCTTTGGCTGAATTGTTATTAGAAAATGCTTCTGATGAAGGCGTGGTAACAAAAGGAATTGTATACCCTTTATCTATGATTTCAATAATGAAGTCGTTAGCGGTTAGTGTGTCTCTCCAATAATCAATATGAGCTCTGAGTCTACCTTTAACAACGTAATTTGGGTCTAACAATTTATCATGTGATTTATCCTCTACTTCGTAATATCTCACGTTTAACTGAATGTGATCTTTACCTTCAGTAAGTTCTTTTACTAAATTGTTATTGGATATGACACTGTTAATATTGGAGATATTTCCCGCTTGAACCACTGGCTTTGGTTTCGTTATAGGGCCTTGGATTGTAGCGGGGTGTATGTTGTGTATTTGGGCAGTTACGTCTCCAATGACCTGATCCACCGCAGGCAAAGCAGATGTCGCCTTGGTTCTGGAAACGGTTGATGTACGTTTTCGTTGAAGGACGAAAATTACTGAAGTTATGAGGGGAGATTGAAGCAGAGGTGGAAGACAACGTCTGAGCGAATTGAGGGCGCTGCTTGACAAACTGAAATAAAGCATAGAAAATTAACTGTCGATTCATTCGTAGTTAGTGTAGCCCTGAGAGTGAATAGCGCTTAAACTAAGTACCTTATATATGGTAGAATACAATAGAGGAAACACTAACAAGTGTGGAATGTGAAAAATTAGGAATGCAGATAACTGTAAATTCCGGCCACGAGCATAAATACATTTATTTTCTCTACTCTGTTCCGAAAATAACTTCTTTATGCTCTAGTCCTCCCTTTACATAACACATTACAACACTATAATAATATGATTTATTATTGTTGGTAGGAAGGAGCATACAGAACTAGTGTAGTTCTGTGACAAGACACATGAGAACGACAAAGAACGGGTAAAATTAGCGGGAAAGAATGGACTATAAATGAATTACTCAATACTTAACTTGGGTCGTAGGACTGGACTACGAGAAATTCTCTTTTTCTTTAGAGCCCTCTGTTCTGCGGCTCTAATCTTCTTTTCGTCTTCAGATCCTGACGCGAGTTCGTCGGAAAGGTATTCATCTACGGCCGCCCATCCTGCTTCCGATTTGTCTGCGATCCTAATCAGCTTGTTTCTCTTTTGAACTGATTTCTTGGTGCTGTTAAGATTCTCTTCGAGCTTGAGGATTAAACGTGAAAATTCAGCGTTTTCTGGTTCCTCTAAGTCGATAAGGCCTTTCAAGGAGCCGAGAAGATCTATGCTTTGTGCAATTTGCTCGAGGGTATCTGAATTAAATTCAAACTGTTTCTTGTTACCAGTGAACTTGAAATTAACGTTATCCGACTTCAATTTCTTCGATAGAGAAGTGGTAGACTTTCTTTGGTCGTCAGACAGTTCTCTCTTAAGCGAACTAAACTTTAAATCGAAGTATGATTTCAACTGATTCACTGTGCCGTCTACACGATCTGGGACGCCGTTAGATTCATCTCTATCAGACATAATTAACTGTCGATTCATTCGTAGTTAGTGTAGCCCTGAGAGTGAATAGCGCTTAAACTAAGTACCTTATATATGGTAGAATACAATAGAGGAAACACTAACAAGTGTGGAATGTGAAAAATTAGGAATGCAGATAACTGTAAATTCCGGCCACGAGCATAAATACATGAATCATCGGTGCATTTAGCCGACCGTCAATCAAACTGTCCAGTCTCATAGAAAGCTTTTACCGGCTAGACTGTCTTATTAAATTTTGGTTGACGGTCGGCTAAATGCAAATTTCGAAACGAGACTTGAAACTTTCACGGTCGCACTTCAACGAAAACATGAGCCAGTGTCTGTCTTAGTACGGACTGAATATCTAATAGTGTAGCTGACACTAGTGTCTGTCTTAGTACGGACTGAATATCTAATAGTGTAGCTGACACTAGTGTCTGTCTTAGTACGGACTGAATATCTAATAGTGTAGCTGACACTAGTGTCTGTCTTAGTACGGACTGAATATCTAATAGTGTAGCTGACACTAGTGTCTGTCTTAGTACGGACTGAATATCTAATAGTGTAGCTGACACTAGTGTCTGTCTTAGTACGGACTGAATATCTAATAGTGTAGCTGACACTGGTGTATGTCTTAGTACGGACTGAATATCTAATAGTGTAGTTGACACTAGTGTCTGTCTTAGTACGGACTGAATATCTAATAGTGTAGCTGACACTAGTGTCTGTCTTAGTACGGACTGAATATCTAATAGTGTAGCTGACACTAGTGTCTGTCTTAGTACGGACTGAATATCTAATAGTGTAGCTGACACTAGTGTCTGTCTTAGTACGGACTGAATATCTAATAGTGTAGCTGACACTGGTGTATGTCTTAGTACGGACTGAATATCTAATAGTGTAGCTGACACTGGTGTATGTCTTAGTACGGACTGAATATCTAATAGTGTAGTTGACACTAGTGTCTGTCTTAGTACGGACTGAATATCTAATAGTGTAGCTGACACTGGTGTATGTCTTAGTACGGACTGAATATCTAATAGTGTAGCTGACACTGGTGTATGTCTTAGTACGGACTGAATATCTAATCAGTGCAGTATGTAGTGTAGCTGACACTAGTGCCTGTCTAAGTATACAGACTGAATATCTAATCAGTGCAGTATGTAGTGTAGCTGACACTAGTGCCTGTCTAAGTATACAGACTGAATATCTAATCAGTTCTAAAATAAATAAAATAAATAAAGATTTTATTTGTTATAGCAGGCTGAGTATTACAGCTTAAAGCTGGTGGGGCCCTGCTTTTACTCCTCACACACTCCCCACTACATTAACTGTTTTGGACACACTACACTCGACTCACGGTTGATTTTTACGGAGGGAGGAAAATCGGAGAACCCGGAGAAAAACCCTCGAATGCAGATAAGGAATCAACAACAAACCTAACTCACATATGGTGCCCGAGCCGGGAATCGGAGCCGGGAATCGAACCCGGGACCGCAGCGGTGAGAGACAAGTGTTTTACCACTGCGCCAACCTGCATCCCCATGTGTATGTGGGTTTACAGAGGGACCGGAATGCTGCGTTAAATTCGGATTAGTTAGCACCCTTAAAAATTATTAATGAATTTTACAATACTAATAAGTTTACGAGTGGTAATAGCTATTTGTTTATCATGCAGATCTTTCATGTGATTTTGACCGTGGATTTTGTCAATGGCGAAATGTTATAAATGATCAGTTTGACTGGACAAGACTTTCTGGTTCAACTTTGTCTTCTGGTACAGGACCATCTGCTGACCACAGCGGAAAAGGTAAGTTTTGAAGATAAATTGTTATAAGTTATTTCGAACTCGTTGTCATTCTTTTTTGTTGTTGTTGTTGTCCTTGTTGATGTTATTGTTGTTGATGATGATGTTCTTGTTGTTCTTGTTGATGTTATTGTTGTTGATGATGATGTTCTTGTTGTCCTTGTTGATGTTATTGTTGTTGATGATGATGTTCTTGTTGTCCTTGTTGATGTTATTGTTGTTGATGATGATGTTCTTGTTGTTCTTGTTGATGCTATTGTTGTTGATGATGATGTTCTTGTTGTCCTTGTTGATGTTATTGTTGTTGATGATGATGTTCTTGTTGTTCTTGTTGATGTTCTTGTTGTTGATGATGATGTTCTTGTTGTCCTTGTTGATGTTATTGTTGTTGATGATGATGTTCTTGTTGTCCTTGTTGATGTTATTGTTGTTGATGATGATGTTCTTGTTGTTCTTGTTGATGTTATTGTTGTTGATGATGATGTTCTTGTTGTCCTTGTTGATGTTATTGTTGTTGATGATGATGTTCTTGTTGTCCTTGTTGATGTTATTGTTGTTGATGATGATGTTCTTGTTGTTCTTGTTGATGTTATTGTTGTTGATGATGATATTCTTGTTGTCCTTGTTGATGTTATTGTTGTTGTTGATGATACTATTCTTGTTGTTCCTGTTGATGTTATTGTTGTTGTTGATGTTGTTGCTGGTGATGATGATGTTGTTCTCGTTCTTGTTCTCGTTTTTGTTCTTGTTCTTGTCGTTCTTGTTTTGGTTTTGGTTTTGGTTCTTCTTTTCTTAAATCGTTTTTCCCTTTTGATAAATCTCACTGATTACATTGTTCATAGGATACTACATTTACATCGAAACTTCAAGCCCTCGAGTCCAAGGTGACATAGCTAAACTCCAAAGCCCATCGCTAAACAATGGGACCGCAAAATGTATGGAGTTCTTCTACCACATGTATGGTTCTGCAATAGGCATTCTAAGATTCAAACTTACGGGAAATAATACTATCTGGGAGCTGCGTGGAAACCAGGGAAACAGTTGGTACAAAGGAAGAATGCCACTTAACACAACAGGAGACTATCAAGTATGTCGAGGGTTAAACCGAGCTTATTCTTAGACCTAAAGTGATCTGTTGTAAGGAAAATATCTCTGAGCACCCACTTACTCACTCACAAAAAAATACGTGAACGCCTTTTGTGATAAAACCAGAACCTGGGGAGCCGGGGTGGCGCAGTGGTTAAGCGCTTCGTCTCTCACCTCTGTGGCCCAGGTTCGATTCCCGAACGCGGAGCCACATGTGAGTTGAGTTTGTTGGTATCTCTCCTTTGCTCTGAGGGTTTTTTTCCGGGTTCTCCAGTTTTCCTCCCTCCACAAAGACCAACGCGCTAAATTCCCATTCGATCTGAGGATTAGCAGGGACCTAGATTTGATCAGCCTCCATGGTTGTTTCAGGTCTCATAAGAAATTCAGAATAAAGATGCAAAGTCCACACCATCTACTTATCGATATCGTTGTGTAAACCGATCAATAATCTCTATCATTTAGGGAGTTTAGTGTGGTCTAATGTGTCCATCGGTGATTCAAGTTCCCTTTTGGTAGGATATTTTTTAGGTTCGTGTTACTGCACCAAGCGAGTATTGTTTGACTAGACATTTGTAATCAAATGGCAGCGTTCTTGTCGTCAGAGACAGAGAGCTTTTGTGCCATAGTTTAGTTCTGAAGCCGAATTGTCTAGTGTTTGGTCTATTTTTGAGCTTCGCGGTTGCGAGACTAGTTTCGGATAACTAAAGTTATCCTTCTTCAGTCGCAGCTCTCAGTGACCGCTCTGGTCTGCCATTGGATTGCACTAACAGTCGGCAGAGCTTGCTTGCTTATGATTGGTTGTCTTATTTTGGAGTTAATTGTTGAATCAGTGAATCCGGCAAAGCCCGTGTTCACTGAACCCGGGGTGATTCTGTAGGTAAATCGCTGTCAGCTTTTGAATTTACAGTATCGGTGGTATTTCAGCAGTCGGCTAGTTTAAAAAGCCTGTTGCATATGCGATAAGTAGTGTCCCGAACTGCGGGACGTTTTGTTACGGGGGCCGGCATTTTGAGTTAAACAAGGTTTGTAATAAAGAAGCAAAGTCCACACAATCTACTTATCGATATTGTTGGGTAAACCGATCAATAATCTCTATCATTTAGGGAGTTTAGAGTGGACTAATGTGTCCATCGGTGATTCAAGTTCCCTTGTGTTAGGACATATTACTGCACCAAGCGAGTATTGTTTGACTTGACATTTGAGATAAAATGGCAGCGTTCTCGTTGAAAACAACCTACACTAATTATAACGGCATAGTTAATTTTGCAATCTATCTTTCTTACATGAAAATATTACATTTTATTGTACTAACAGTTCGTCTGTTTAATGCAACGATATATGAAAATGTATCCTAGATGTAAAGAAATAAAATCCTACCTGAAAATGTTCCAAGAATTCTCGGGAAAATACCCGAGAATTCCCGAGCCAGGGTACAGCCTTTTTTTGACTACTCAAAGCTATTTAGCAAAGCAAATACTCAGATGAATGATTAAGTAAGGTATTTAAATGACTTATTTCATTGTTATTCAATAACCTTTATTTCACTAACATTCCAGTGAATTTCATTATAAAGACTTGATTAGGTATTCAAGAGCCTTGATATAGCTTATTAGATATTCAAGGTATTTATATCATATTACCTCCATATAAAAGCCCTTGAATATCTAACGAGCAATATATTGAAATTCACTGGGATCTTAGTGAAATAAAGTGTAATAATTAACAATTAGACCCATAGCCCGGCATTCTAATTGCCTACCCTACTATAGGTCTATTTGTAATAGCCCATGGTAGAGAAAAACCGCACGCATTTTCACGAAATAATAATATGTTTTCAACTTCAATTTGTTTCTTTCTATTATTTTCTACTCTCCGACAAGTTAGTTTATACTAAAACAATTAGACCTCTCGCCCTGATGGACTACGAGTTAAATAGCCCATTCGGCTGCGCCTCGTGGGCTATTGACTCGTAGCCCATTGGGGCTGCGGGTCTAATTGTTCAATAGCCCATGAGTATAAACTAACCAGTCGGACAGAAGAAAATAATAGAAAGAAACAAATTGAAGTTGAATTTATTTTATTATTTCGTGAAAATGCGTGCGGTTTTTCTCTACCATGGGCTATCACAAATAACCTATAGTAGGGTAGCCAATCAGAATGCAGGATTTGTAATAGTCCACTAGTTGGTTTATAATAATAGATGTTAATCAACGGTTAAAAACGTATGAAGTCTGAAATGAAATGTCTTTTATATTTTATAGGTAACTATAGAGGGCGTTCGTGGATCATATTTCACGGGTGACATTGCTCTCGATGATATTTATTTTAGCAACAGCACCAACTGCACCGTCTTTGCTGAAAGTACAGGTAAGCTGGTATTTGGAACCTCTTGGAAAGCTAGCAATACAAAAAACTGTTTCTGTATGACATCAATTCCTCTACTTCAAGTTCTCTACTTCTTTCAAAGTTCGGCAACCGGTTTTTGATACTTTACGTTAAAAGCCGAGCAGTGCTCAGACTAGTTGACAGTAGTTCACCAGTGATTCAGTCTCCTTCCATCCGTAAGCATCCTTTGAAGTATATATTCGATGTTTTCATATATTCTTAAGGAACACATATTTAGCTTTCGATTTAAAGTTTTAAAAGTCTCCACTGTTTATCTGTTGTTCACTAGCCCCACCTGTCATCACCTTTATTACACCATGGCCATCCCACACTACTTATTGATACCTACTATAGTTATTTATCTAGTATTATATGTATGTTCCAATAGCTAACACCCTTCCTCTTGTTTACTAGCCCCACCTGTCATCACCTTTATTACACCATGGCCATCCCACACTACTTATTGATACCTACTATAGTTATTTATCTAGTATTATATGTATATTCCAATAGCTAACACCCTTCCTGTTATTTACTAGCCCCACCTGTCATCACCTTTATTACACCATGGCCATCCCACACTACTTATTGATACCTACTAAGTTATTTATCTAGTATTATATGTACATGTATATTCCAATAGCTAACACCCTTCCTATTGTTTACTAGCCACACCTGTCATCACCTTTATTACACCATGGCCATCCCACACTACTTATTGATACCTACTATAGTTATTTATCTAGTATTATATGTATATTCTAATAGCTAACACACTTCCTGTTGTTTACTAGCCCCACCTGTCATCACCTTTATTAACCATGGCCATCCCACACTACTTATTGATACCTACTAAGTTATTTATCTAGTATTATATATACATGTATATTCCAATAGCTAACACCCTTCCTATTGTTTACTAGCCCCACCTGTCATCACCTTTATTACACCATGGCCATCCCACACTACTTATTGATACCTACTATAGTTATTTATCTAGTATTATATGTATATTCCAATAGCTAACACCCTTCCTGTTATTGACTAGCCCCACCTGTCATCACCTTTATTACACCATGGCCATCCCACACTACTTATTGATACCTACTAAGTTATTTATCTAGTATTATATGTATATTCTAATAGTTAACACCCGTCCTCTTGTTTACTAGCCCCACCTGTCATCACCTTTATTACACCATGGCCATCCCACACTACTTATTGATACCTACTATAGTTATTTATCTAGTATTATATGTATATTCTAATAGCTAACACCCTTCCTGTTGTTTACTAGCCCCACCTGTCATCACCTTTATTACACCATGGCCATCCCACACTACTTATTGATACCTACTATAGTTATTTATCTAGTATTATATGTATATTCTAATAGCTAACACCCTTCCTGTTGTTTACTAGCCCCACCTGTCATCACCTTTATTACACCATGGCCATCCCACACTACTTATTGATACCTACTATAGTTATTTATCTAGTATTATATCTATATTCTAATAACTAACACACTTCCTGTTGTTTACTAGCCCCACCTGTCATCACCTTTATTACACCATGGCCATCCCACACTACTTATTGATACCTACTATAGTTATTTATCTAGTATTATATATACATGTATATTCCAATAGCTAACACCCTTCCTATTGTTTACTAGCCCCACCTGTCATCACCTTTATTACACCATGGCCATCCCACACTACTTATTGATACCTACTATAGTTATTTATCTAGTATTATATGTATATTCTAATAGCTAACACCCTTCCTGTTGTTTACTAGCCCCACCTGTCATCACCTTTATTACACCATGGCCATCCCACACTACTTATTGATACCTACTATAGTTATTTATCTAGTATTATATGTATATTCTAATAGCTAACACACTTCCTGTTGTTTACTAGCCCCACCTGTCATCACCTTTATTACACCATGGCCATCTCACACTGTTCGATTAGGGCAGCGCTTCAATTTCACCTGCTCTGCAACTGGAAGACCAGCACCACAGTTATCCTGGATGAAAAACGGAATACTCTTAACCAACACTACTGTAGACCTCAGCTACAGGAGAACAGTATATTACTCGGGAGTGGCAAACGTGTCGAGTGGTGGACTGTATGTGTGTATTGCACGCTCACACTTTGGCAAAACTGAAAAGACTACAAGACTTTACGTATTTTGTAAGTATCATATGTTAACAATTAGGAGATAAATCTCCAGTTCTATTTAATAAATGAAGAAGCGTAAACCGTGTATTGTATCGTAATAAAACACGATGGGCATTTGAGAACAAGAGAAATTTTGAAAGCATGAGGCGCTAGTGAAGGCGAGAGCTCAATTTCAATATTTTCAAATGTTGTTTTCTGGTCTAGCTTTCCGCATTCATCTAGCTGTAAATATATATCTATATATATATATAATCAGAATAAAGGTGAAAGAGAAAATATGTGCCCTGAGTGGGATTTGAACCCACGGCCTCGGCATACTAGTCCGCTGTGTTACCACTACACCGTCAGGACCAACCACGCTGGCAACGCAGCCAGTTGATGGTGTCATTGTGGAACGTAACCGTGGGTACTCCAGGCATTTTATATTTCTGGGTCGAGATGGGAAAGCCTATAACTTTAAACTAGCTTTCCACCTAAGGTTACGGAGTGTAGTGGTAACACAGCGTGTAGTGGTAACACAGTGGACTAGTATGCCGAGGCCGTGGGTTCAAATCCCGCGCAGGGCAAATATTTTCTCTTTCACCTTTATTCTGATTATTTATATATAGAGATGGGTTTCTTCTTTATACTGTTTATATAATATATATATTAGTTTTGTTATAGCATGACATGGATTTCAGCATAGCTGGTGGGGGCACACACACACTCCCCACTACATTCATATATTTTTATACATACTACTACTGATTTTTTTACGGAGGGAGAAAACCAGAGAACCCGGAGAAAACCCTCGTGGAAAGGTAGAGTACAACCCAACAAACAAATTCACACAAACTCACACATGGCACCAAGTCCGACTCGAACTCGGGCCGCAGCGGTGAAAGGCGAGCGCTAATACACTGCGCCACCCATGCCACCCATGCCACCCATGTATGATGTTGATTACAATGCAAATCGACAGTATTTGCTTTAAGTTGTCCAAGATGGTGGGAACACAGCATCATTCTTTTATTAATATCTCTAAAAGAAATGTTTGCGTAATCACTAATGGCCTATATGTACTACTGATTATATCTCTTAGATCCACCAAATTCAGTAGCTCTTAAATTCAACGTCAGTGGCAGTGCAGCAGAACTTGGCGAGTCCGTATCAATAACATGTAACACGGATGGTTTCCCTAAACCAACTTGTGAGATCTACCACAATGGGAGTCAACTTAAGTACAACAGTCATGAGGCAGTGGTCATTTCTTCGTTCACTGTTTCTCACCAAGGGAAGTACACTTGCAAATGCTCAAACGATTACGGCAACAACCTTGGAACAGGAGTACTGACCAAATATGGTATGATTTCTCAGAGACTGGTAATCTTAAGTAGACACAGGAGCGTGCATCTCCCAGATTAGGCCTGTCCAACAGCAGAACATATGATGTAGCTATTTGTAGCTTTGTGTTTCCCCGCGAAAGTAGACAAAGGATACCTGCACTAAACCAATCACACGACGAAATGTCACTTCTCGTTATGCATTCACGCAGCTATTTTCCTATGCATGGGAGCGCGCATTGTCCGCAGCGCAAGCAACCATGGCAACCATTTTATTTCGCGGGAATCGGATATCTATAAATAGCTACATCGTCTACTGTGCTGTGGGCGCTACCCATCACATAGGTACGCTTCTGGTAATGGTCTCCTGGTAGACAAGTTTGCTAGTATATTATAATCGTACATGAAGTCCTCTTTAGGAAGCTGACCGCAATGCACCAAGTACTTTCTAACCTTTCTTCTGTTTTTATCATAATAGTTTTGCCACGCGTACTAACAGTACAACCAGGGGTTATGAAGATAAACGAAACGGATCCAATCTCCCTCAACTGCATCGCCACAGGCAACCCAACACCAGTTCTTACCTGGTTAAAATTAGGCGGAAGCAAGAGATTATTCCTTCCAGGAACTAACCTTGTGATTACTAGTAGTGAGAAGACTGATGAAGGATCGTATGCATGTGTAGCAAAGAACGGACGTCGATATACCAGCATGGATACTGCAAGGGTGTACGTTATCTATTGTAAGTCAAAAGGTCTTGAAAATGATAAACTTAAGCTGGTTTCTTGAATCTATATAACTGAGCATGGTGTATGGATACAACACTCAAGCTGAGATTGCTCTTTTTACCCACAAATACACAATTACATTATTTTCTGATGTGAAAACGAAATATTTGCGCTTTTGATAGTTGCGCACGAATTTATCGATATATATTTTCCTACTTCAAACAAACGTGTAATTGTGATAGTGTAATGGAACATTTAAGATGTAAAAACCTGATAGTTGATCTTTGTTTTATCAGATGCTCCCCGGATTGTTCGACAACCGTTAAACATAAGCGCCATTGAAAACGAGCAAAGAAATATCTCTTTATTCTGCAATGCGACTGGAAATCCTCCACCGATAATTACCTGGACCAAGATTGGCGACAAGAAGCCGAGCTTTCCCACGGGAAATATGTTAGCCCTTAAAGCAACCAGACATAACGAAGGGCTATATCAGTGTACAGCGTCCAATAACAGAGGGCATGCTGTATCAGCTATCGCTGTTGCTAACATTAAATGTAAGTACAAATAACTATGAGGTCCAATACATAAATAATGAGAGGTTATTAGTCGATTAACCAGCTAATGTGGATGGTTATTAAATGGCCAAGTTTCTCGGAGTCTGGGCACTAGCAAATCGAACAATCTGATTGGCTTAAATAGGCAAAATCTGACACTGATCTGACATTAAGACCGGTATAAATTCTCCGAGGAAGACCGGTCTTTGTATCAACTATTTTGTCTGTCTGTCCTCGAAACTCTTTTCGACACGTCGCTTCGTAAACAAAGCAATTTCTGCATATAGCTTCAGCCTTAAGACCGAAGAAATACATGACTAAAACGCATTCAGTAAAGCCCTAACGTGTTTAGAAAAATGCGCAACTGTGGTCATTGTTGGTTTTGAATTGATATAATACCTCCCAAAAAACAATGCAAGACTACCAATGACTACCAATGAAAACCTAAAGACGATTTTGCCAATCAATCATAGAAGAATGCCAAATAAAAAACGTACCTTAAGAAGAGCTCAACAAATTGTTTCGGCTTCGGCAAACAAACTGATGACAACGATTCTCTCAAGTCCTGCGTCTCTCATTGAATATAGATTAAGCTTTTCACTCCTCCTTTCAGTTATCTGCAATTGCTGTCATCTTAAGTGTAGCATCCATTGATCCATTGATATCAGTACCGTTGCAAAGCAATTCCGGTCATGTGACTTTACCTTATTCGTTACGTTGAACATTAATTAGTTTTGGGAATAAACAAGATGGCGGTTACAAGGTCATCGATGCAGTTTGCGTGCGTGGTTATTTAAGCTAAAAATGGCGGATATTAGATTAATAGTTTTTTTCTAATTACAGTGATTACACTGATCCAATCGACATACTATTTTCTTGAGGCATGCAATATTATCGAAAAGTTTGAAGCTTCACATGCGATGAAACTGTCGACACAACCGACTCGAGTTCTGTATTGAAGTGAATTGGTTTTCTTTCCTCGTGATCGTTTTAACTGAACCGTCGACAATTTTAGCATTCCTTTTTGCTTATTGGTCTTCCTTTCTTTGGGCTCAGAGTGAGAGCTTGACAGTTTCTTGTGTGCATGATTTCAAGGCTGAAAAACGGCCTGTTTAATTTGAGTTCCTTCCTCGACTTTAGGTTGATCGGCGAAAAGTCACCTAGCAAGCTTCTGGTAAAACAATTTACAGACCTGCCAATCACAGCATTTTAGTTAGCCAGTTGAGTGTTCCACGCGCGCTTTGACAACGTCCCCAGAAATATCACAAAATGGCCATATAATAAACAACTTATTAACCGAGCTTGGTCGGTCTGTATGGAAGAATCTTGACCTCGGTCCTGCACAGACCGAGCACAGCGAGAGTTGTACTTTCTGACCTCGGTCACGATTCTTTCATACAGACATCCCTCTCGGTGAATAAGAGCTAAGTATGACGAACCAAGTGACTGTATTTTAGCGAGTTTTAACCGAGCCAAAATACAGTTGACGAGTAAACATACACATGCATGCATCCGCACTAACTAGTTAGCCGACAGATAAGGTGTTTATCATACAAATCTTAAAAAGGCACTATGTGGGCAACCAGTAAGCCATTTTATTTTTACTACCCTTAGATGAAAATACGGTCTCATATTTCTTGCGTTCTTGTGCATATTGCGTGCGCTCTTTGCAGATTTATATAATAGTTGAGAAAATCCGACCTAATACAAACGAGTTTCAGTGTCAAAAACATACAACATACCATTCATTAATAATTGGTATCAATCATCGTTAGCCACCTGATATTCTTAGTTTTATAGAATGTTGAAGATTGTTGAATTGTTGGCATTTCAACGTAGAAAAAGGTATGAATCTTAATTAGGCCAACATGCCTCGTTTTTTAAGTATAATTTTGAACCTCAAATTGAAGTAACGGAATATCATATTTGTGCCAAAACAATGAAATTGTGAAAGAGAAGCTACTGGAAATGTCAACAGCGACTGGAAAAAGTTTGAGTACAACAGTAGAAGACCGTCACTACACTACTAGTACAGCGATGGTATTGCACACACAGTCATTGTAGTCATTTAACCTATTTCTCCTTTCAGATCCTGGCATTATATATTCTTTCTCGGCCAATATAATTGTAATGTTCTAAGTAGATTTCTGACATATAGTGTTATTTATCTTCTATGGCAGTTACCCCATATCTTACCAAACTTACTACAAATAAAATAAACCCTGTCGTTCTTGGCAACGACAAAGTGACTCTGATATGTACAACAAAGGCCAACCCTACAGCATCGCGATTTGAATTTTGGCACAACGGTAGAAGAGTGGCTGTTACTACATCGGGCATGCACGGGATCAACAAAACAAAGGCATCAGACGCAGGGTTCTATACGTGCGTGCCGTATAACAATATGGGGAAGGGAGAGAACAGCAGTATTACCCTGAGAGTTATAGGTAGGTAGATGTTGAACATTTCAAGGTTAGGTTCAAGGTTCGAACTACCCTTACCAACATGTCTGATATGGGCCATATATGGCCCTTGTATGGGTTTTGTATGGGCCCATTCAAGTTCCATATATGGGGTATGTGATGGGTTTTGCATGGGATTTGTATGGGCTAAATGATTCCCATATATAGGTTACATGCTGTCTAATTTTTTTCAAACCCATACGTGGTCCATATCTGGTCCATACATCGCCCATATATAGAGGTTATTGACCAAGCGTGAGTTCAAGATGGGGGATATTGGCCAAGTTCATTTTTTGCGTGTTATGTCGAGGTCCATAAAAACGCAAAAAAACGAATTAGGCCAATATTCCCCCATCTTGACCGAATATGCTTGGTCAATAAGGTTTTTATTATATGGCAAAAATGAATGAAATCCCACTTTGACGCGCGCGCCAGGAACCCATTGCGTGGTAAACTGAAGAGTGAATAGAAATCAATCTAAAATTAGACTGAGAGTCGACGACTTTCACTTGAAGTTCAACCTCGTGACGTAAAAAATGCGTTTTTATGGATGAAAACTGACCTGTACTTTACATCAGATGTACTGAGTTTCAATGACAACTTCGTCAGGAAGGCCGAATGCATTATCTAGAGACAAAAATGTGCATATTTGTGGAAGATTTGAAAGTTGAAAACCGGCGTTGAAATCACTTGAGTGGCGATAACTCAGATAAGCACACTGCAAAACTTGACAAATAGAGCTGTAGAAGAATACAAATAAACTTGTAAGTATTAATTAGTAAATACTCTTAATTTGTAAGCCAATTACCAAATGTGAATGCTGAATTTCTTAGCTCACATAATCTAAAACCTGCTTTCTTTGATGAAACTGTGTCAGTGTGTGCTAAGCTTACTCGTTTCCGTAGTAATTTTATTTATTTGTACAACGATTGTAGGAGCGTTGTGAGGTAGCCGAACTTTTCTTTGTGTTTTTGAAGTCACGGCCCCATCTACAAGAATGGCATTGCTACCGATCCTGGAAATTATAGACCAATAGCAATCTTATCTCCCTTTAGTAAAGTTTTAGAACGATTAGTATACAACCAGTTAATGTCTTTTCTAGAAAAGCACAACATTCTTTTTGAGTATCAATTTGGTTTTAGAAAAGGCCATTCTACTGAACAAGCTATACTGGAATTAACTGATAATCTAAAAACATCAATAGATAATAAACTCATTACTTGTGGCTTGTTCCTCGACTTCTCAAAAGCATTCGATACTGTAAATCATAACATATTGTTAAAAAAACTTGAAAAGTATGGCATCAGAGGAATAGCTCTGGATTGGTTTTACAGTTATCTTCAAAATAGAAAACAGTATGTTAAAATTGGAAATACTGAATCGAGTGCTCAAAATGTTATATGTGGTGTACCACAAGGATCAACCTTAGGTCCACTTATGTTCTTACTATATATAAATGACATGCCAAATTCTTCTAATAAGTTATCATTCAGAATCTTTGCAGATGACACTAACATCTTTTTTTCATGTGACAATCCTACTGACCTAGAAACGGTTATAAATCATGAACTGAAACATGTCTTTAATTACTGTGCTACTAATAAACTTTCTGTTAACTTTAAAAAAACAAATTATATGATTATAACCTCTGCCCATAGAAAAAATATAGAAATTAATATTCCCAATATCAAACGTAAACCCTACATTAAATATTTAGGTATCTTCATAGACGAACATATTAACTGGCATAGTCAGATCACTCATGTTAATAACAAAATAGCTAAGAATATTGGAATCATTTATAAACTAAGGTACTATCTTGATTTGCATATTTTAAAACAACTTTATTATACACTTATCTATCCATATCTAAACTATGGCATCATGAGCTGGGGTAACACTTACAAAACTAGTTTAAAAAAACTATCTGTCAAACAAAACAACTGCATAAGAAGTATATTCTTTACTAAAGGGAAAGAGAATCTGGACCCATATTTCAATCTTCTTGGAATCCTCAAAATTGAAAATATCGTCAAACTAAAGACATCTATATTTATACATAAGATAATAAACCACTCAATTAGTATCCCTTCTATATTTACTGAATTCCTCATCCCTGTATCAAGTATCCATTCTCATAATACGAGATATTCATCTAGAAAAAAATTACTTAGGCCTAGTATAAGAACAAATTATGGCAAATTCACTTTCAAATACTTAGCATCCAAATTATGGGAAAGCATCCCTCCTGATCTAAAAGACCTATCAGCTAATTCTTTCAAAAAACAATTCAAAACTTATCTCTTGAATCGTCAAACTTAATTCTCAACTATCACTGAATTCCTGATTTTCTTATTTTTATGGCAATCGTCAAATATATTTTTTTCCCTTCTTTGTCTCTTTATAAGTTGTTAATATCGTACTATATATTAATTTTAACATCAAACCTTTTTCTTCCTAGCTGTAAATATGATCAATATATGCATGCTAATTACTATAAATTATTTAGTCATCTATTTCATTGTAATTTGTAACTGAGCTCAGCCTATTTTTACTTTCCTAATTACAGCAGCCAACTCGAAAGCCTTGCGCTACTTTGGCTACTGCACACAGACATTGTATTATCCTTATTTCTAAACTAATGACCTCAATCCATTGTATTTTTTTCATGCTACTCCTGTTATTTACGTTTTCGAATCAGTGTGAAATAAAATAATAAAATTGTCTCTTGTCTCTTGAGCTTCGCTTTTTTATCTCCTAAGTCCAGCTTCATTCAATTCAGTCGCTTTTGCTGCAGTTGTTTTCATCGAACTTGCGAGAGCCAGAAAAACTGCATTAATCCCTCTAAGAAGTTGAATTTTAGCTGTAAACGAAAAAGCAGAACGATTTTTAAATTAGTATTTGCCATCATGTCACAAATTGTTTAGTTTCTCCGCTCACGGAGCTGCCATATAATAAAAAAGTATATGGGGAAAGTATGGATTTGTCTAAAATCCATATGGTTCCCATATATGGCCATATGGTTTTCATGTATGGGGAGTATATGGTTAAGAATAATTATTTCTAATATTTAGGGATGGGTAATAAATGGGTTGTGCATGGGAAAACTATGGGTAGCATATGGGATAAGTGTGTGAGTGATATGATAAATATGTGAGAGAAGCCATTGTCCCAGACTTTTTCCATATAAAAACCACACACTTGCCATACTTTTCCCATACATACTCTATAGGTTTCCCATATAAATGCCATATGAAACCTATACCATTTACATAGTATACCCATACAATTTCCATTCTATTCCCATTCCTTGCAAATTTACCCGTATCATTACCATATATTACCCATACCTTAACCATGGTACCCATGACTTTACCATACACCACCCATATCATAACCATACAGTTCCCATACAATACCCATGTCATTACCATGCAATACCCATGTCATTACCATGCAATACTCATGTCTTTACCATACATTTCCCATACAATACCCATGTCATTACCATGCAATACCCATGTCATTACCGTACCATGCAATACTCATGTCTTTACCATACAGTTCCCATACAATACCATATCATTACCATGCATTCTCCATACAATACCCATGTCATTACCATACATCCTCCATACAATTCTCATGTCATTACCATGCAATACCATGTCATTACCATACAATACCCATGTCATTACCATACAGTTTCCATACAATACCCATATCATTACCATACATTCTCCATACAATACCCATGTCATTACCATACAGTTCCCATACAATACCCATGTCATTACCATACATGCTCCATACAATACCCATGTCATTACCATGCAATATACATGTCATTACCATACAATACCATGTTATTATCATACAATACCCATGTCATTACCATACAGTTCCCATACAATACCCATGTAATTACCATACATCCTCCATACAATACCCATGTCATTACCATACAATACCATGTTATTACCATAAAATATCCATGTCATTACCATACAGTTCCCATACAATACCCATTTCATTACCATACAAAACCCATGTCTTTTCCTCCATACATATACATCAACCTTTCACTTTCCATCTTACCCTGAATACTGTCGATGCAGTAACATACCCATGATATCCATAAATATTATTTTCCCACCCCCAGTATACTCCAGCAACTGTGCAATGTACTTAATACTTTGCTATACGTACAATACATGTATATAGCCATGTCTTAATTCATATAAATATTAGAACTCTCAACCATAATTCAATTCACAATGTCTTTATTTTCATTGATGCCATCGTATAAACACACATACATGTAGATGTCTATGTACTACACAGAAGAAAATTATTAAAAATTTACATGAGTGCATCAAACTACTATATTTAAAGTTTGTGACATACAGTACGTTTTATATTTTCAAAGTACTGTTGTTTTTTAAACACTGTTACAATCTTGTACCAAGCATTAAATTCGTCGGTATTTAATGCACATGCAATTTTACTTGATTATAAGCATGCAGGCAGTTACTTTGAAATGTGTTTAATTTATTAATTAAGCCGCTTGTACGAAAGAACAAGTTATTATGACCTATTAATGTTGAATGCTTAATGAAAAAAATATCGATTTGAAGAGGATCTAACATGTCTAATTGTATATAAATCGAGTCTACTGTATGTTGGAAAGAACCGTATAGCTTTAATTAATTAAAACAATATTTATCAGACTTGGCGATCTTGCATGCTTTCTATGATAAGTGTGATAATGTCGTTGACTCGGGGCTTCATCCCTCACTAACTACATGTATCTGCAGCTGTTATAGTTCACCAGGAAATTATCTCCAATTCTGATTAGATATTGATCACATGACAGCAGGCACAATTAATATACAAATAGAGTGTGTCCATCAAGAAACCTTTATAAAAGTAGTATGTCTGTCGAGGAACTATCGGCTGCTAGTGTATACCACACCAGTGAATAGTGCTTTTTGCGCGCTCTGATTGGCTAATCAAACAATAATGAATATGATTCCATGCTCAGCTCCGAGCGAAGCAGTGATCACCTTGCACGAGTTTTTGTCCATTTGACAGAAAATAAAATAACTATTTGGTGCTGACTATTCAATGTGTGTTATTCACCTCAGTGTCGGTGAATAGTGGTGGATAGTTACCTCGTCTAAGCGGCTCGGTAAATATCCACCACTATTCACCTCCACTTTGGTGAATAATTGTTAAATAGTTGCCCGTGGAAATTTCATGTTCTTAAACCAAATATAAGCCTGAGAACGCAGTTCGAGGGCTTGTATGCTAGTATTAAGAACATCAAATTTCCAAGGGAAACTATCAGCCATTATACAGGTAGTTCACCACACAATTGTGGCGCGTGCTCATTGGCCAAAAGCGATCACGTAAAGTGATAGTTGTCGTCTGCAGATGCAAGCTATTTAACAATTAGACCCTCAGCCCGAATGGACTACCAGTCAATGGGTTATATTTGTTTTAAGAACATCAAATTTCCGCAGACAACTATCAGCCGATAGTTCCTCGACTCTATTTGTATAATAGTTTGCATCCATGGACAAACAACTAGCTATCACGTCATGTGGTCCCTGTTGCCGAATGAGCGTGCCCAACATTTTGTGATGAACTATAAGAGGCGATAGTTACTCAATAGACACTCTATTTGTACAGTATAGTGCTTGGCGAGAGTGGAAGACAATTTAAGCCCAGTTTAATTATATAACAAGCATTTTGGGCACAGCACTGGAATCCTAACTTGTGCAAGGCATTCCTAACTTGGGCATGGCACTCCTAACTTGGGCATGGCACTCCTAACTTGGGCATGGCACTCCTAACCTGGGCACGGCACTCCTAACTTGGGCATGGCACTCCTAACTTCGACATGGCACTCCTAACTTCGGAATGGCACTCCTAACTTGTGCATGGCACTCCTAACTTGGGCATGGCACTCCTAACTTGGGCATGGCACTCCTAACTTGGGCATGGCACTCCTAACCTGGGCACGGCACTCCTAACTTGGGCATGGCACTCCTAACTTCGGCATGGCACTCCAAACCAGCAGGTTTACACTACCTTTTCCCAGGCTCTCAGCACCTAGATTTTCGGACATGCATACCCAGAAGGCATTTTCATTTACACAACAAAAATAAAGGGGACTGTGCTGCAACATTTTGACATGGGAACCACAATTTCGGGTTGTTGTGCCCAAATTAATGTTTGTCGCATAAACCAGGCTTAAGTGTTGAACATTGACTATTATCAGTTCTGCATTCACATGCTTAAAATGACTTTTTTATACCTGGGGCCAATTCAATAAAACTTTTACACATGTATCTTACAAGACTGGCCATTGTTCAAATGCTGAAAAACAATGGCAAGACTCGCAAACTACATGTGTAAAAGTATTATTTTGTACTGGTCTGACTCCGATCCAGACTGCATGATCAAACAACTGGTATGAGTCAGTCAGAACAGTTTGACTAATTACATGTTAAATATTAAATATTAAACAGGCCGGTTTATAAATATGGAGCTCGATCTGAACTCATACCCATCTCATGCATGTCTAGTATTATAAACACAAAACTAATTTTCTCTAAAAAACATGTTTATGAATTGCTGCAGTACTTCTTATTTGGATAAGATAAAACATTGATCATATAAGTTATATACAAGTACATACACATCTGTACACATTAGCCTGCAGTAGTCAGACGCTTTGAGGATTTTAGGCCCCAAAACGTATGGCTTACGAGTGAAGTGACATGTATATTTTTGGTATTCGCTTTTTCTAAATACGATCAAGAATGCCTGCAGTTATGTTCTGACATTAGATTATTGGTACATGTACTTGTACTTGTCAAGAAAAAAACACCAAAGGTTATCGAGTTTAAAATAAAAAAATTGGGCTTATCGACCCTAAATTTTAAAATACCAACCGGAATCATTACATGTACCTGTAAGTATCAATTAAAGAACACAAGTTATCTACACATACTGCTAGGGTTGTATTACATGTAGATGTATACGGTCAGGTAATTCTTAATACTGGCAGGCAACAACAGTAAATATACATTGTACATGACATACAGATAAGCGCTTCACCTACTACAAATGTTGGTAAGGGTCCTGTAAAAGCAGCAGCCAGCAAAACTTGGTTGCATGTCAGTAGCAGGTGAAGTTTGCTGGCTACACTCTTTTCTACAATTGAAATTAAACCAGTGCCTCATAGCTTAATTAAATATAAAAAATACATCCAAGGCTTTGATCAGGTCTTAACTCACTAATTCAAACCCATATAGTTCCCATACCAGACCCATGTACATCCCATGTCATACCCATATGACCCCATATGTTTGGTTTGGTAAGGGTAGCTTGATAAATATCGTATTTCCTCGATTTATCTCTTCCTCCTTTAAACCGAAATTTGAAATAAGTCCCTCCCACCTTCCTCCTCGATCTCCCGTCTTTGAAATTAGTTCTGCCTCTTAATGGGGGAAATATATACGGTATTCTACAAGCCATTATTCAGCAAGACTCAGAATGATTGTTGTTTGGTTAGGTATAAACCAATTAGGAGACCTCCAAATAGCTACAAAAAAAAATAACGAAAGTATACGTACTCGATTTGAGTTGCACAACTGAAATGCGAATATAGCGCAAGAGTATTCAAGTAATATACCAAAACCGAGTTCAAGTGTTTCACCGTGGTATCAGAACAAGTTTTTGATAAAATATCGCAATATATTTGTCCTGTTTTCTAGAGGACATGCAGTTAAAATTGTTTTGATAGTTGTTCGACTTTTAGTTTGGAACTATTTTTTTCTGAAAACCCGTCTACAACATTTAACAGCGTCGATGAATAAAGTGTTACTGATACTCTTGCGGTTATAAGTGTTGGAAATAACTCTCAGCACATTTCAAGAATAAGCATTTGAAATCTTAAGGCCCGTCCAAACGAGACCAACATCAACCAACATGCTGCGTATATAATGAAGAAGCCAAGGATTCTGGGGTCTTAATTTACCCACAATTAGGCCGCCATATTGTGTGGAAGTGTAAATGGAGAGAAACTGCGCATGCGCGAGTGCAATAATGTTATACAAGAAACGAATCCAACATGTTTGTGCCATGGTTCATCGTACGTAAGACCAAAAGAAATGTTGGATGATGTTGGTTGGAAAGTTTGACCGAAATCAAACTTCATCCAACATCGTGCAACATGGTATCCAAACGAGCGCAACATGTTGCGTCCAACAATATCGGATGATATTGGACCAAGATATTGCATAATGTTGGATGATGTCGGACCAACATATTGCGTAATGTTGGATGATGTTGGACCAACATGTTACGTAATGTTGGATGATGTTGGACCAACATGTTTCATAATGTTAGATGACGTTTGACGAACACGTTTCATAATGTTGGATGATGTTGGACCAACATGTTGTGTAATGTTGGATGATGTTGGATCAACATGTTGTGTAATGTTGGATGATGTTGGACCAATGTGTTGCATAATTTTGGATGATGTTGGACCAACATGTTGCATAATGTTGGATGATGTCGAACCAACATATTGCATAATGTTGGATGATGTTGGACCAACATGTGGCATAATGTTGGATGATGTCGAACCAACATATTGCGTAATGTTGGACCAATATGTTGCGCTCGTTTGGGCGGCCCTTCAGTCACCACATATGATCTATTCTACAGGAGCAACCACCATCATATCACCTCCTCGCGATCAAACTATCACTAAAGGAGAAACAGCTATATTCCACTGCAGTGCTTCCTCATCGCCTTTCCACGTGTGGCCGCTGAAGACGAGGATTACATGGTTGAAGGATGGCTATAGCAGTTCCTTCCCCGCCTCTACGATTTTAACGATCAAAAATGTTAGAAGATCTGATGCTGGGATATACGAGTGTGTCGCAAGTAATGGTATTGGGATTCCTGACAGGGCTCAAGCCACTCTAGCTATCCAATGTGAGTTGTTTATCGTGATCTTGTAACACATTGTCTCCTGCCTTGACTCAATCCACCATACGGAAAAAGATGGCGGCTGTACATTTGGCCACATTTCCTTGCGAACCTAACACAGGAAAAATAACAAAAATAGAACTCATCTATTCTTTTAAGAAAATAACATTGCCATGGTAACATCATTTGTAATTGCTTGGTTTAAATATCCAGAACCTATCCAGCTTGATTTTATAACTGATTTAAGTTTTTGCGCAGAAACGATTGTGGGTAAAAGTACAGGCCTTCATCTTTTTTTCCGTACGGTGGGTTGCAATAGAGCAGATTTCGTATGAGTAGGACAAGCTACAGCACTGACTACAGCACGGTTACCGTACGGCATGCCGTGACGTTGAAATGGTTTCCCTATTGTTTTTATTCTATTACAGAAATACGGTACAGCACGGTACAGCACGGTACAGCACGGTACAGCACGGTACAGCACGGTTACGGACATGCCTTAGTTTGTCCCACTCATACAAAATCTGCTCTAGACATGACGTTCAATCTTAACAACGTATCCTTAGAGCTAGACCCTTCTCCCCGGAAATGCAAGTCATGTTAATTAAGTGCAACAAACTCATTCGAATTCCTTTTAAATGAAGTGCTGCATTATCAGTGGATAAACGGCAAATACATAGGTGTAAATATATTTGTCTTTAATTGCCATTGTTCTAATTACCTTTATTTCTTGATTTTCACACATTAGTATTGAGATACTGTACTAGGCGTACCAAATTAAGCATGTCACTTATACAATATATAATTTTCTCCAGATAAACCATTCAACACTACCATTGTGTCGTCCTCCAAACACATTCGCTTCAACCGTTCGGTCACTCTCACATGTACCGCAGAAGCGCTACCACCAGCGGTTTACAGGTTCTATAAGGACGGCAGAATTCTTGCCAACAGCACCAGTGGAGTCTATATTATATCCACGTCAACTGGAACCGAAAACGGAACCTACTCTTGTGTCCCGTATAACGTGATTGGTGAAGGGCAAAATGCCTCGCTTAATCTGACATATTTAGGTAGGTAAAACAATCAATAAGAAGCAATGCTTATGGCAAAGAGTAAAATGGCTTCGAGACAAACAAAATTGATATTCGGATTGTATTTAACTCCATTTCAGTTAGAGAAGGCTGTGTTTTCACTCTTTTGACCTCCGTTCTTTATTATCTAATTTTATATGTTAGTTAAGAAAAATTCATATGTATACGAATAGAGAGGTGGCATGAATGTATAAATATATGTATAACGTATGTATGTAGAAACTTAAGGTATATGAAATACAGGCAAGGCTTCTCTTTCCCTTCTGGAGTGCATATTGACGAACACTTATCTTGGAATGTGCACATAGACAAACTGTCAAAGAAAATTGCCTCTGGCATTGGCGCCCTGAAACGCACGAGACCTTTTGTACCTATTGAAACACTTTTGTGTATCTATAATGCTTTAGTGCAGCCCCATTTCGACTACTGTAGCGTCGTTTGGGGAAATTGCAATAAAACTCTTGCCACTAAACTTCAAAAGCTACAAAATCGTGCTGTACGAATTTTGACTTTCTCCAATTACGACGCCAATGCTGATGATCTATTCAAAAAACTTGGCTGGAGAAAACTAGACAATCACCGAAAATTTCTAACTACTACTATGGTCTATAAATCGCTAAATGGCCTAGCGCCTGAATATCTGTGTTCAAAGTTCGCTGACCGTAGTAGCGTTTCGAGCTATTCCCTAAGGGACACTGAGGGCAAACTAGCTATTCCTCTGCCCCGCACCAATTTTCTAAAGAACAGCTTCAGTTATAGTGGTGCGGTGCTTTGGAATAGCTTACCTGTCGAGCTGCGGCAAGCAAACTCTCTCACTCGTTTTAAATCTCACTGCAGCGATTTCTTTAACAATTAATAAATTTCATTAAACACACGGCATTCATGGAAAGCAGGCATCCTATTTTATTCATAGTTAATATTAGTTTAGATAATTATAGTCAGTTATTGTATAGTTAGATATTAGTTAGGTGCATGCGTTATTCAAATTATTAGATATTAACATTGTATACGTACTGATTAGATATTTTAACTATTCCTACATTTTATAATGTAATCGAAGGCCTGATGTTTTAACCGTGTATAAATAAAGTTATTACTTACTTACTTACTTACTTACTTCTATCTTTCTAATTAAACCTTTTTTATACAGATGGATGCGGTAAGAAGCGAATAAGCCCAATGCATAACCTGCCCTTTATCGTAGGAGGGACAAATGCACGCCACGGGGAGTGGCCCTGGCAGGTACAAATGGGAGCCGGTTCATATAGACATTGGTGTGGAGGTTCCGTCTTGAGCCCGTGGTGGGTTTTAACAGCGGCCCACTGTGTGTCAGGAAATACTCCTTCGAGCATGAGAATTACAATGGGTAAGGACAGAGAGCTTGTTTTAAGCATTATATTTTTTACCAGCTGATACGGCTGTATATTAATTACGAGTCCTGTATTTTAGCAAGCTTTAATTTAGGCGAGCCAAACTGCGAATATAAAATGACGGGTACAAATACAAAAAATAATACCAATAAACAGCAAAAACAATAGGTTACGTTGTTTATTAGCGTTATATTATTGTGTTTTACTACCCCAATACGGTCTCATATTTCTAGCGTTGTTGTCCATATTTCGTGCGTTCTTTGCAGATTTATTCAACAAATAGAAGATGGTTTTCCATGTTCTATTCAGTTAAGAAATAGAAGACATTTTCCGTGTTTACATAGCCTGATGTAAACACGAGGGGAAGGTTGGGAGAACATGAAATGACAATGGGAACACCAGCCCGAAGGGCGAGTGCATTTAGCAGCTTTTCAAGACCTCGAAAGTACATTATTTTGTTATAGGATACAAGAGAACATCTTCTATTTAGTAACAACGAAGAAAGGCTGATTAGACGGCGGTAATGAGTATATGTATTATCCAATATTTCGGCTGGCACGGCTAACCTTCTTCAGGGTTTACGAGTGAACACCGCAAGAAAACATTAAAAATTCAAAAGTAGGAATCTGACGCTAGCGTCAGTTGTTACTGTTGGTTAAGCGCCGGTCTGTTGTGCGGGAGGTCGCTGGTTCAAACCCCGGCCAGACCAACACTCGGGGTCTTAAAGTGCATATGAAACGAAAATTAAGTTGATCTGATTTGAAGATGCTTTCGAAATGAGGAATAATGACATTTTCCGTTTGTCGACATCTCATCTCGTTTCAGAGATATTCAGGTTTTTGTAATATGCAAATGATATGACCTATAACGTCATGTTGGTTGCACAGCCTGGAGACAAATCACAAAATGAAGAACATCTCTGCAATATATTGGGTAAAAACTATTGAAACTTTGCACATATGTGGTACTTTGGAAAATACACATGGAAACACTCTGGCCCCAGGCTTCTACAAATAGCACAAACTTCCCTAATTTCTCCAAAATAAGATTTGAAACAATGTAGGCATTGTATTTGAGTAGTTTAAGCAACTTATTTTTATAAGAAGGTAAGAAATTGGAATTTTATGTTCAAGGTGAAAGGTGCGTGGGGACATGAGTGTTTCCATGGCAACACCATAATTTGCACAGTGATGTGTACTTTCCATAGTGCCATACATGTGCAAAGTTTGAATAGTTTTTACCCAATATTTGCAGAGATGTTCTTCATTTTGTGATTTGTCTCCAGGCTGTGCAACCAACATGACGTCATAGGTCATTTCATTTGCATATTACAAAAACCTGAATAGCTCTGAAACGAGATAAGATATTGCCAAACGGAAAATGTCATTATTCATCATTTCGAAAGCATTTTAAAATTAGATCAACTTAATTTTCGCTTCATTATGCACTTTAAAGTGCCTATGAAGCTATTTTTTTTTTTTAGATATCAATTCTACATCAAGTGAATAGTAGAATGGTACAATATATCTTGCTTTGAATGCTGTGCCGCTGAGTTAAGGAGGTTTTAATATCCAAAATGCTAATTACATGACGTCAGGGGAGGCATCTGCAATCACTTCTTAGTCGTTGTGAATGGGCGTTTCTACTGATATAAAAAAAACAAATTTCTAATATTATTTTATTTCAACCATGGGTATAACACTGACAATTATTAAAGTTTGTTTAATTGTAACAAAAAAAATTGTATAATAATTGATGCCTCCCCTGACATCACGTAATTAGCATTTTGGATATTAAAACCTCCTTAACTCAGCGGCACAGCATTCAAAGCAAGATATATTGTACCATTCTACTATTCACTTGATGTAAAATTGATATCTAAAATAAAATAATAAGCTTCATAGGCACTTTAAAATAACTGAGTAGAAGGTGCTGCCTTTACATAATCTAACAGTAAACGGTTAGACCTTCTCGTCTTCTTGGATAAGGACGTAAAACCGTAGGACTAAGTAAAGAGAGGGACACGTGTTAGATTACTGACTACATGCTAACCGGTAAACGTGTTTAATACCCTCTATAAATAAAGCTACCTTACCCTACCTTACCTTACCTTACCTTACCTTTGGTCCTTGCAGTTTTTTCAATATTCATCTTCTATTTGTTTTATCACAGGCAGCCTAAGCTAATGATTTTTACGAGGAATGTATGGGAATTTTTAGAAAAAATCTAAAACTGTACTAAAATGATCAATAAAGTCATGAAATCTACCTTTGTGTCGTAAAGTTGTTCCTCTTCATCAATGATGTGTTTATTTCTGGTTTGAGGCACTTCTGGGTTTATTATATATAAATATTGAGAAGGGTGGAAACACGAGACGCCATTAGCTGAGTGTGGCGAGGCTTCAAAGCCTCATAATTCTTCGAAAATCCAAACTTTCCAATTTTTCCTCCAGGAACTCTTTCCCACACTCCTCTAGCACTCAGTTAATCGATCTAGTATCGACAATTTCTGCAGCTAACCAAGTCTGTACCGAGCCAGGGTTCCATCGATTTAGCCTTTGATTAACGGCTTTTCTTCGAGAGCAGTGACGAAGGACTGCCGACGAAATCCGACACCACTTCGTTTATTTCGGGGACATTTGCAACCTCGTCCCCAGAGCCTTCTCTCCGTGAGATCCAAGATGGCGGCTACTCAATCTGACAACCTCGTTTTTGGGGGAGACATTCGCAACCTGGTGTCGGATTTCGTCGGCACTTCTTCGTCACTGCTCCCGAAGAAAACTGTGAAACGAAGGCTAAGATGATGGAACCCCGGCTAAGTCTTGGTTAGACGGTGGACGGGAAATAACTTTTGTACTCAGAAACCAGGGGTTTTCGGGCAGGCGGTATTTCAGATCTGCTTATTCTCCTCCTCCCCCTTCCATTCGTCATTAGATCCCAGGTCTCAATCACGCTCGGCCAATATGGCGGCCGCTTCGATGATCCGTTTGCTGCGCGAAAAAAACACCATCTACCGCCTGAAAGCAGGCTAGTTTAGCTGCAGAAACTGTTGCCTTGGACTACTTGAAAAGCGAGGAACTAAGTACTGGATCGATTAAATGAGTGCTAGGGGAGTGTGGGAAAGAGTTCCTGGAGGAAAAATTTAGAAAGTTTGGATTTTCGAGGAATTACGAGGCCTCGAAGACTCGCCACACTCAGCAATGGCGTCTCGTGTTTCCACCCTTCTCAACTGATATTTATATAGGGGAGGGAGAAACCCAGAAGTGCCTCAAACCAGAAATAAACACACCAGTGATGAAGAGGAACAACTTCAGAACACACAGGTAAGATTTCATGACTTTATTGATCATTTTAGTACAGTTTTAGATTTTTTCTAAAAAATCTCATACATTCCTTGTAAAAAGCATTAGCTTGGGCTGCCTGTGGTTTATAATATAAAATTATATCAAAACGCGGAAAGAAATGTTTGAGCTATCATTATAAGAAAATCAAGCCGAGCTCAAGTGTATTAGCCAATGAAATAGCGCGTGCTTAGGATGTTCCCGTAATTTACATTATAAGTAATATTATTATACACACAACCACTGAATATGAGCTATCGAGCTTTCTGAATGGTTCTCTACTACTAGTGTAATACTATCATGATCAGCTTATATACCACTAGTAGAGAAATTTTGACCAAAAAAAACATGGTTTACCGATTGAGCCAGGAGAAATTGAATATTAACTCGAGAAAATGACACCCCAAAACAGGAAAAAGGCAACCAAGTATTGCATCAAAATGTTATATTGTGAAATACAGTAAATACGAGCGAAGTATCATGTTTTCTAAGTAATATGTAAAACACGAGGAGCTGTTTTAGAAGCGATTTCTAAATAGAGTGAGACGGGGTTGAACACCGAGGCAAAGCCAAGTTATTCTATTTAGAAACTCGTTTGTACAACAAGCTCTTCATCAGGAGTGTTTTTCATGGCTTCTCAAACTCCACTTTAATGATAAAATTAACGATCTAAAAGTCTTGAAATGAGAGCTGTATTTGGAAACGATTTCTAAATACTCGTTACGGTCATGATTTCAATTGTATTAACCTGATGAATTATTAATGAGTTTGAGAACATAATTCGCTTTGTTTATCAACACCCGAAACTAAGCAAATCAACGGCTAATACACATGTTTTCCAGACTCAAATTAATCATATCCGTGCTGCCTTTGACAAGTACAACGTATATTTAATGTTCACTAAACAACAAAGGGTGTTCAATGATATCTTACCTTATCTTTTTTTAAACAACTGATGTCCTGGATGACTGTGAAAGTCCTGTGAAGGTCAGGGAAAATATCCGCTGCCATGCACAAAAGCCGCCATTTTCAATAGACGAAACACACTAAACAAGCAAACCGACGTACTTTCTCCAAGTCCAACGTTGAATTTCCATAACTGTAATGTGAAAATTTACAGCTAACTCCTCCTTTGATTTGTCGAGGTTTGCTCTAACCTTTAAGGACTTTTTCAACTTAGTGAAAACATTTTTGAAGTACATTTTGAGTTCGTTTTTATAAACTGAAAATTCAGTTTCGCAGATTTTCTCACATGACCACTTCGAAAGTACAATTGTTTCTCGGTCGGAAATATTTCATTGTAATCAGGGTCAAAAACTACATTATTATGTTTGTCGATAGCTCATATCAAGGCGCGCAGCGCCTCTCTCGTTGGCTATGCCAGAGCTCATATACTACACCAAACTCGGGATCAAAATCTATTTTCTTATTTATTATTATTTAATATTCCCAACCCATGAACAAAATGGAGACAACAATACTATTGTTTGTGGGGAAAAGGGGCAAGGAATGAAGTACTCCTATTAAGGTAGCATACAGGTCTATATAATGGCCATCCAGGGGATCCGAATCCCCCAGGCTACAAAGAGGTCACAATCCTGTTAAGGGGGGAATCCCCCAGGCCACAGAGGTCCCGATCCTCTATCCCTGCCATGTCACAGAGGTTCCCGATCCTCTATTCCTGCCATGCCAGAGAGGTCCTGATCCTCTATCCTAGTTCATGGTTATCTCATTAACTTTAATTTATAATTCTTATAAATTTGTTTTTTATTTTTACCACCACTATAGGAACTATATGTAAATTCGTTGTCTGACGGGAGCCCAGAATTCCACTTTAAATTTCATGCGAAAACCGGATATCGAACGAGTCGCGAATTTAATAGTGGAATTCCCGAGTCGGGCAATGAATTTTCTTTGAATCGCATAGCATTTACGAGATTAAATACAAACAGTTTTAAAGTCTTCTGTGAATTGCTAACAAATATCCGCCGCGCGCCAGTAGTGCGCGGTAAAAAGAAAAGAGAAATATAGGAATCACAGGCAGTCAATGCTGTTATTATGTGTGAGCGCTAGCAACATGGTAATATTGTGTTGCTGAAGAATTTAAGTGCCCATAACCCCATTTTAGTTTTATTTATTTTCAAAGTCTTGAAGAAAATTGAGGACGAAATAAAATTTAAAAAGTTAAATCGGTATAATCCCTGATTTGTAAATCGTGATTAAAGTCCCGCGCATTTTGTTTCACGACCGCGCAGTTTGAGGTCTGGGTCGAGTGACGTAAGATGACGCAAAGGTTGTTGTTCATTAGCACTTGTTGCAGGTTCTATTGTTATGGATTCCACATCTACGTCACACGCAATGCACAATGCACGACTAGACAAATGCTTCTAATTAGTGTACTGTGACTCGGTCGTGAAAGGAGCGAACTTCAGCAGGTTGTAGGCAATCAAGGACTCAAGCAAAGACAATTTTTTTAGCAGAATTATTCTAAATATTATAAGAACTTATATGAAGAAAAATAGTGGGGTTATGGGCACTTTAAGGCTTTAAGGAAGAGTTAAAGACCGAAAACCGAGGCTTTCAGCCACTACTGATTTCATAAATCAAGGAAATAACCGTTAACTTTCCTTGACGGTATTATGCCGTCCTTTTGTCTCTCTGGTTGTTCGAAGACGCGGTAAGCGCTACGCCGGGAATAAATTTGATAACCGGAGGTTAAAACGTACAGACTACAGTTACAGATTGAGCGCTTTGCTAGGGATAAAGTTATCCTTTCTTTGAACAACCGGATCCTTGGATCTAGTAATGATGTTTAGGGTAATTTTCGCGTTCGGATTTTATTCCTTCTACGAATATCCTGATTTGGACTTTTTTACTGAAAGATTGGCCGTTGTTATACTAGAGACGCATAATGCGTCGATCTAGACGTATCTGGGCAAAGAAAACTTAGTTCGTGCTAAACGACCTATACTTTTTGTAAGAATCGAAGACGAACTAAGTTTTCCTTGCCCAAATACGTCTAGAGGCATTATGCGTCGTTAGCACAAAAACGGTTAGTGTCTCTGTTCGCGATATTAAACATAGGGTCCCTAAGGGGAACTCGTGGATGGTCAGTGGGTTTTCGTTTGGTTTGTTCAACACTGGTAGGAGTAATGCAAGGTTAGTTTTCAAATCCCATTTTTTGTCCGCTACTTTGATCAATCAATCAATCATTTATTTATACACGTAACGCCTAGGAGCTAAACTCGTTAAAACGCGCACTAAATCTAAATAATCTAAAATATGTAAAAAAAAAATGTATACATGAGTCATCATCTAATCAGTTAAAACTATGGCGGAAGACAGTCCTTAAATATATAAACAGGAACACATTACCCTGAGCGTCCATCTCCCATACTACGTATGTGATGCAGCGTTTTTACAGACCGGGTTATTTTTAAAATGTGCATCCTGCGAGTTTGGTTCCGCTAGCCAATCACAAGCGTTTGCGTAATTTTAATTCAAATGATTAATGATGTTGCAGCCATGTTGGTTGACCAAACAAGAGAAGCTAGCGAGGTATCTTTTGTTGACAAAATTCCGCGATGGAAGCGAACAACGAGGTGTGAAATCTAAAAGTAACCCGGTCTGTAAAAACGCTGCATCACGAATATATGAAAGATGGACGCTCCGGGTAATGGCTCATGATATAAATTAAACACTTTTTACAATAAACGGCAAAAGACAGTCCTCAAAATATAAATGTATTTTCTAACGGTTTGGAATGCACATGGGTGTGCGTATTCTACAAATTAGGCACCCTGACTCTTGATGATTTACATAAATTACATTCAAGCCTATGCATGTATCACATATATCATAAAACAATAAACAACACTTTCACTAAAATGTTTATTCCACTTTCAGACATTCATCACCATCAAACTCGCCAAACTATTAAACAAACTTATTTTATTAACTTTGCCAGAACAAATCACAAATTGAGCTTCATTACATACCATGGTATCAAGATCTGGGAGAAAATCCCTCTAGAACTAAGAGATTTAAAAAGAAAAATCTTTAAGAAGAGACTAAAGGCCATATTTCTTGAAGGCTACCATTGAAAATAGATTGTCAATAAGTATTACAAAGATCCATAATAATAAAAAAGAATGCCTTAATCGTATGTAACTCCATAATATGAAATTAGTCTAACCTTATTTAACCTTATTTGATGTTATTATTTCCTGTCTCCTTTTGTCCGCCGAGTGTTCCTGACTTGACAGCCTACAGGGTTTTTTTCAGGTCCACCTCTCTCTTATCCTCCTCTATTTTAGATTAATATCATAAATTGTAAATAGACTACCATCTAAGAGTAAATAAATGTTGTTGTTGTTGTTGTGTTAAGGCGTTGCCAGTGCCACGGTGTTATGATGTACCTTGGGGAATAAGGAGCAGTATATAATGAGTTGCCGTTTAGTTAGTTGATACCACTCGAAGGTGTCTCTAGCTATCTTTCATGTTTTTGCTTTTTTTATATGCCCGATAGTGAAGAACGTCGTGGTATGTCCAATGAAGATACCCTCTCTCTTATTACTAACTTGTTAGATTCGAAGCTGGACTCTAAATTTGAGGAGTTCAAGCGTAAGCTTAACCAGCACGAGAGTACTTCTCAGTCCGAAATCAAGAAGTTGAAACTCGAGAGTAAAGCAGTTAGTTCCTTCAAGTACAAGGGAAACAGACTGCAATATGAATTCAACGTCAACCTGCTTGGTATTATTGAGCAAGCTTCTTCTGATTTGTTGGGAGGTGACCTGTCTGCAGTTAATTCCGCTATCGAGAATGCCAAGTCTCTTCTTCAGAAACGAATTAAGTCCATACGTTTTGCCGATAAAAGTCCAGCCGGTTGGGTTGCGGTCGAGGAGTACGAATCAGACGACCTTGCTGGCGATTCCGAAGACGAAAAGAAACTACGGTCCGCTGAGAAACGAGCTCTCTCGAAGATTAAGAGCAAGAAGCAGGCTCAAAGGCGTCCTTCACAGACTCCCTCGCGTTTTCAACGCGCACCACCACAGTCTCAGCATCTTAACGCTTTTCAAGTTCCTCACTGCTCTTTGCCTTTCAAGCAGCCATTTCGTGTTCAATCTCGAGCCAACCAAAATGCTGACAAGTGCTTCTCCTGTGGGCAACGTGGCCACTGGGCTAACTCCCGTTTTTCCAGTTCATTCAATCGCCCCTTCCGCACAAGTACCTCCACAAACACAAGCTCAAGCCAGCTTGCATCCTTAAAGCACTTCTCTGCCCTCCAACGATTAGATGAAGATGCTGTAATGACAATGAACCTGATAAGATATTATTGTTCACTAGTTATGCAGAATTCATAGAAGGATCAGATTCAGTCACAGTAAAAGGAAGGTTAAGGGCTAGTTATCCCTTTTGGGAGTCTATTGGAGCCTCTAGTTCTATTCTTGATACTATTGCTTTAGGTTATAAGATTCCATTCTACCACACGCCGGCTTCCATTTCTCTGCGTAATAATAAATCTGCTTTAAAGTATCCTGCCTTTGTTTCCAAGGCCATTCTAGAATTAGTCAATCTATGCTCGGTAATTGAGTGTCGTCCTTGTCCTCCTTTTGTTATTAATCCTCTTTCAGTTTCTATTCAGTCTAGCGGTAAGAAACGGCTGATTCTCGATCTCAGACATGTAAATTGTTTTGTTAAGAAATCGAATATGCTAACTCGATGCTTACTGCACTTTTACAACGAACGTGTTTCTGGGCTTTTTCTTTTGACATCAAATCCGGTTATCACCATATTGAAATTTACGAGCCTGATCAGTCGTTCTTATAGGTGTTTCGTGGTCCCTTTCCGGCACTCTTAGACATTTTAAGTTCACAGTTTTACCCTTCGGTCTTTCTACTGGTCCTTACATTTCACTAAAGTTATGAGACCGCTTGTTAAGCATTGGCGCAGTCAAGCTATTAAAATCGTGGTCTATCTGGATGACGGTTTTGGTGTTCATTCTGATTTCCATTCATGCCTGCAAATTTCGAAATCTGTCGAGTCTGATATTTTCAGAGCTGGTTTTGTTCCTAATAAGAATAAGACCCAATGGACTCCTGTTCGTTCGCTTCGCTGGTTAGGCTATTTATGGAATTTCGATTCCCAGTGTATTTCTATTTTCTTAGATAAAATAGCTAACGTCCGTAAAGAAATTCAGCTTGCTATTGACAGCTGCCAAGAAATTGTCTGCTAGGGAAATTACTCGTGTTAATGGTCTTATTAAAATATTTCAAATTCTCTAGTTTTCGGTCATGTGTGCAAGCTTATTATGTCCAAGTCTTTACACAGGCTGGTTGAACAGTGTGTCGGATGGGATTCTCCTGTGATTATAGATTCCGCTTCTAAGTCAGTTGTCTTTCTGGGATTCGCATTTAGAAAAACTTAACTTCAGGTCTTTAACTAAAGTTATACATATTCCGTCTACAATAGTTTTTTTCGGACGCTAGCCATGTCGGCTGTGCTTCTTTCATTTCAATGAATGGTATTCGTATCAGCACACAAGAATTGGAGCAGCGTTGAAATGTGTCAGAGTTCTACCTGGAGAGAGCTTTATTCGATTTTTTATGGCTTGACGAGTTTTTCTTCTTTTCTTCGAAATAAAACCATTAAGTGGTATACTGACAACCAGGCTGTTTCGTATATTGTTCAGTCCGGTAGCAACAAAGTTCATCTTCAAAAGTTAAAGCTCTAGATATTTTCCTTTTTGCTAAAGAGATAAATCTTCAGGTAAGTGTGGTTTTACCGGTTTATGAGCTGTCAAAATCTAGGCTCTGATAATATATGTCACGACATAAATTCAATCATTATACATTTTACTCACATTTCGATTCTGATTGGCTGAGAACACGCAACGAATTCGCCATAGCTAGCTATAGCACTATATAAGTGCGCATGCGTACAATATCTGCTAGCAGATACTTGAATTATTTGCTAGCAGATAATACTTAGCGCTCGATGGTAGATGCTAGAAAGGAGGGCACTTATTACGTTATTTTGAGCCATTTTAGCGCTCAGCTACGTTTCTAGTCATTCTTTTCTACTAAACTCGTAAAATAAATGCAATTTTTAGCTCGAATATGAAAGAAACATCGTGAATCATGCAGAAATCCAATCGTAAACAAACCAATTTTATGCGACGTTTCATTTAGCTTCGTTTACGATAGCTTTCTCTTTTGCTAAAAATGTATAATAAAACAATTATTGAATTCGTTTTCGCATGATAGCGAAAATTATCAAGACCTCGGTCTGTCTTGATAATTTTCGCTATCATGCTCAACTTCATCCAATAATTGCTTATTATTACGTTCTCAAGTTCCCATAATTTATGCCTTTATTTAAACCGGCAGGGTAACTCTTTCAGCCTATAAAATTAACCTGTTATCAATAGAGGCCCTAACAATTAAAAAACTAATATAAATAACGTATTTGATAATATTGAACTATAAAAATTTAATTATTTAAATATCTAAATTATTATCCTAATTAATTCTCATGAAATCTAATTTCTAATGCTAATTAAACTAAGGATATTGATACCATAATAAAAAATATATATTTGCTATAAAAACTAATTATACTATCAAATTACAAATTACGATTAAAAACGATACATCCGGCGTGATAATAAAAAGATTTATTGCTGGATTCGATTCGACTGCTAGGCAGATGGTGATTATTGCTTTGCCTAGCAGATCTTTTAATAACGTCCATGATAAAGGTAAATTAGTTATTTTAAAAACTATGGTGACCGGCCATCTATGCATCGTTTAACGAATTTTAAAATGTGTTTCTCTGGTCTGTCTTTTATTTTGCCATATCTAAGGAACCTAATGCTTCATCACTGCTAACTGATTTGATTATAATGCGCACAGCACGACTCTGCAATTTCTCTAATATATCTGAATTGACTTTTCCACAACAGCTCCAGACAGTGTCAAACCGAGGATTGATCTTGGGGCACACCAGAAGTAATGACGCATGGATCTGATATCTTCTTGCCAAAGCCTATACATCATGATGCGTCAAACCATTTTTTTCAGCATCTCTAAAATGAATTCGAAATTATCTGAAAACAGCGTTTACTTTCGAAATAAATTCACAAATGGAATCAATCCCCATTCTAGTTCTTACACTGTGCAACATGAATTCTGTAGTTGCACTATAAATACTTGAAATAATTTTATTTATGCAACTGCAGACTCAGTCTCATCAATTATATCAATGTACGCCTAAGAGAAATTAACCGGGATCCAAACTTCAAAAGCATAAAAATAATTCCTATAATGTCAAGCCGTTTGAATTAGTGTAGCAAGATAGACACAGGGAAACTTCACAGCAGTAAATTATAAGTCTTTACGGAATGTTTACTTAGAAAGCGGCATATCTGTAGTATGACCAAATTCTTTCGAAAGCTTGGACGCGTCTTATCCGATAAAAGTTTGTTTAATCACAATCACAGCGACCAAAGACAGCCGTCAATTCCAAGATCTCTTTTCGCTTGTGTTTTCTTCGCTTTGTAAGAATTTTCATTCCCCAGTGAGCTGGGACGATATCGATGTTAGTTAACATCTCCTCGTCCTTCGAATTATGTTCACCCTGACGAGTAAAGGGTTCAACACGTTCGAACAGAAGAACTATAAATTGGCTTACAGTTTTTCATCGTATAATTAATAACCATATCTCAATTGCACTTCCTCAGGAACTCTTAAAGCCAAACAGAATAAATTGTTGAAACGCATGGAGCTTAAGTCTACTCTACGTATTTTCTTGAATATACTATTACCGTTACCGTCGCGTAGAGAAATCGTCTTTCAACTTCAAGAACACAAAACCACTAGAACCATAGTCTTCTCAAGACATCAATATCGCCCAAAAGTTCACTATTTTGTGGACGGCCATTATCAACTTCTTCCTCCCTCTAAGATTATTATATTCGTCTACAGTTCTGAACACGCGCACCACGATTTTTCATATCCCGAACATCGTACGACTATATTCCGAGCATCCTACAGCTAACTTGCATCACTCGGAGCTAACAGACATCACTCGGAGGTGAACATTCACAAATCTGTAATAACTCGTTCCTGTACATGCGTGCATCCACGAGTTAAAAAGGTTAACAAACGAAAAACGCGCGTGCTTCCTGTAGATCGTGCAATTCAGCTTTTCAGAACATGCAATTCCACGCTGAACACAACGTTTCGTTACCCAAATCGCGCGCGATTTGTCGTTGGGCTATGCAACTTTATTATAATATCTATGTTATTAAAACATAATATGAAATAGCACTTAAACGTTCTCTCCTATATGGAACGCAGAAGGTGCAAAACGTTAACATACCTTACCCGATCAAGTAAAACAATCAGTCGCTTAGAAAATTTAAGCTGACTACTAAAATTAGTATGCTATTTAATTGATATTTTCTTACTTACATAAAATGTTGTCGGTTTCAAAATCTGAAAGGTCAAAAAAGGTGCGGCTTTTATTATATGTACGAGGGTGTTTTACCAGGCACTAAACCATTCGTAGAATCCATGTTTCAATCGCTGGAATAAGATATGGAGAAACGCCCTATGACGTCACGCTTGTCGCCATGCCGATGGCGACAGGTTTGTGAAAATCACAGAAGAAGACGTAAACGGCTTAAATGAAAATTCCGGGCAAAAAAAGCAGATTAAGATCTAAAACTCTGTAAAGATTTTCTCGACTGCAATGAAGAGACAAGAGAACCCAAACAAATTCTACCAGAACAGCTTCGAAAGATCAACAATAAGTATGTACTGACAGTAACGACAACATGATTTATTGTACCCAGCAATAAGGAAAATATTATTACAATCATTAATTTAAATATTTAAAGGGCACTGGGTTCCCGAAATAACCAGAAAAGCTAAAAATGCCACGAATCCAGTTACATGCAGTAATTTACAATACTAGGTCGGAGGTACTCCAATACATACACACACACACAAATACTAAATCTAACAAAGCTTATTAATATATTACATAATACAGTTTACAGAAGATAAATGTGTTAAAAATTATAGCTTAGTATTTTGAGAATGAAAGAAGCAGAAATCAGTCTTATTAGCTTTTTAATGAAACTTAATGAACAACAGAATGATACTAGGAGACTAATATTTGCATAGGAATTCTGTTTTTAGGTTTTCTTTAAATTTCTTGAGGGAGGTGGATTTGACATGTAAATCAAATGAATTCCACACTTTGGGCCCTTGAAACCTTATATTGAATTTGCCATAATTTGTTCTTACTCTAGGAAGATAATAAGACTGTCTAGCTGCAGATCTTGTGTTATAATTGTGAATTTTTCCAACTGAGGTAAAAAATGTATTAAAGACTGAAGGTAGTATTTGATTGTGGAACTTGAACATAAAAACTGCAATATGTAGTGTAACAAGATCACGCAACTTAATAATATTTTGTGACTTAAATAAAGGGCTTGAGTGTTCATCAATACTAATACATAATACGCAGGGCCTTTTTTGAAGAACAAAGAGAGGTTGGATAGTTGTCGGGTATGTGTTACCCCAAACGATTATCCCATATATCAAAAATGGGTCAATGAGGGCATAATGAAGGTTGGTTAGGATAGTAATGTCTACATAATAACGAAGTTTAGCTAATATTCCAACACTTCTTTTTATCTTTTTGGCAATGTATTCAACCTGTAATTTTCAACTAAGATTTGAATCAATTAATATGCCAAGATATTTAATGCATTTCTCTTGTTCTAATTGCTCATTATTCAAGGTTAATGCGTAAAACGTGAAACGAGTAGCTCTAGGAGAGTTCTTAAAGCAGTTTAATTGTCCATCTAATAGGAAGAAAATTACACAGTGGTTTGAAGATATGAATTTTATCTTCTCGAGTTCAAAACATTTCGCTCGTTCTCTGCGCTCACTCGTGAAATATTTTGACTCTCGAGGATAAATCTTCGCACCCCCGTATAATATCCTCTATATATGTGAGGAAACTCGGTATATTCCATTTAGATATCCAGAATTTTAATTAGGATTATAAGTACTTTAGCTATAAATATTAATTTGTACATAAGGTACTAAGTAGTAGGATTTATTAAGACGGCTCCTGTAAAACAATTCTTTAGTTCGTTGAGCTATAGCTACCGCAATGAATACATTTAAGGTACTATGAGTAAGACGGTAACTAACTGCTTCTTAATCCTTTTCAGGTGAATACCGGTTGAACACGAATGATAACACCGAGCAAACAATTCCCGTTGAGAGAATCATACGCCATCCCTCTTACAGTAAAACGACATTTGACTATGATGTTGCCCTTATCAAACTCTCTCGACGACTGGTCTTCAATGATTACGTCAGTCCCATATGTCTCCCAGAATTCGATTTTCCAGACGGTACCATGTGCTACACGACTGGCTGGGGTCGCCTGAGTGGCGGTGGTGTTACACCAAACATCCTCCAAGAGGTTGCCGTGCCGTTACTGAATCGAGCAACGTGCTCCGGATATTATAATTCGGGAAGTGTACGAGTTACAACGCACATGCGCTGTTGTGGAACATTTGGAATACCAAAGGGAGCATGTAACGGCGACAGTGGTGGACCGCTGGTCTGTCAAAGAGGAGGTAGGTGGTACCTAATGGGTGCTACGAGCTGGGGGAGAACAGGCTGTAATGGATACCCCGTAGTATACGCTGATGTTGTCTATTTCAAAAACTGGATTGTAACAAACACGAGAGCGTATGGACGGCCTTTGCACTGAATATTCAGTTGAATACAACACACGACTAGCCTTAATGATGTATAACGTTGTAGCGCCAAAGGAGCTAAGTTAATAAGGTAGAACTGGTAGAGCTACCTTTTTGTTAAGTCACGGTTTGAGTTTGATCTGGGAGTTTGTTGTGTCTATAATAGCCTCGTTGACACTATAATGTACCGGATTCGTCATTATTAAAAGCAAGAGACTGATGAGGTAAGAGAACGAATCACCGTGCCCCATCATAATTATTTGAAATCTATTTTTTAGTTTCACAACACGTGATGTAAGTTATTTTTATCTCGTTCTGGTAGGCTACCCTCGTTAGTCACCAATTGTTTATATCCCCTGGATCCTCAGCATCGTTATAAACCACTCCTAAGCACAAGAGCGTCACTTTACGCCAATCAGGTGTCTTTCTTAATATATTCCGCTCTTGTTTTAAGCTAAGACAGAAGAAGAAAAAGAAGAACTGGTCGAGGAGACTTGGGACGAGTAAGATTATGAGGCGCGTGGGGCATTTTGGGAAGGGAAGAAAAAAATTAGGACTGGGAGATCTCGTTTTCAAAATGGTGGCAGTCAGTTTCATTTCATTTTCGCGAGAAGTTAACAAGGCCATAAATAAACGGAAAATCGCCTGCCATCACAACGATTGCACGGTAGGAATTTTTTTCAAAGAAATTTTCAACTGAGCACTATAAGACGAACCTAGTGGAAACGTTCTTCTCGATTCGTTTTATGAACAAAGCTTTTGTTACAAAGACCGATGAAGCTGCAAAAGCCACAGGCATGGCATATTGCCTTCTACACTACCAAGGGTCCAAAGGTCTTCTTGCTTGATAAATTGGAACGCTTTCTAGTTGGCTCTGGTGGTGTTTTGAATCCAGAGTCAATTGGTGTTTTGCCGTATGCATGATTGATAATCTGCAGTGGAGCTCTCGAAAGCTCTGTTTGTACTTGAGTCGTTTCTCGTGACACTGTGTTCAAAATTATGCATTGCAGTCTCAGAGACATTATCATGACTCTTTTGTTACCGTTTAACCAGTACGCACACTTCTTGAACTGACTGAGGTCAAAAACTATTACATCATACAGCTGTTCACTTCACTGATTATATAGTAAACATATAACGGTCAATACATTTTCTTTCCCTGGAAATTTTCCGCGAACTTTCCATCGAAAATTCTCGCAAAGAAGGCATTTGCACGCTGTAACGTCACTTTACACGGTTGTAGTGTACGAGATCTGCCAGTCGTTATTTTTGCTTTTTCCCTTCCCAAAATGCACAACGAGCCTCATAAGCTTACTCCTCGAGCTCCCAATTCCCCTCAGCCAGCTTTTTTTCGTTCTTTGCTCATATCATTTAATAATGATTGGGTACGAGTCAGATAATGTACCATACATGAAGTACCTACCCATATTCGAAATTACTGCTGAATGAAATGACTACAGACGTATTTGCTTTTCTGAAGTTAAATATTCACCAACACCAGCGAGAAGATGTAAAACTCGAAACTTCAACAATACGCAGAGATGTGAATAGCCCACCTCGCCACCACACAGCGGTCAAATATATTCGCATGCGCATTACTGTTATTCTTGGTGGCCGGCCGCGCCAATTTCCCGCGCAAAATTACCATAAAACATTGTAACAACCCAGTGTCACTCCACTTGTGATCTTCAACCTTCAACCTAAAAAAATCAACAAAAATACGTTGAAGTCAAGCTTTTAAATTTCACAGCTTTAAGTTTAGTCCATTTTCAGTTAAATAGTATTTAATCGATTTTTTTCAGAGTTTAACAAAAGTGTTCTGAAGGTTGCTGGTTAGAAAAGGGATGTGTTGAACAGAATACCGATACAGTCAACATAAAAATATTATCATTAGGTACAGATGATTGAATTACCTTGGTTTATGGTTTCCATTCCAGAAAATAATGAAGGTTAACACCAATATACAACCACCACGTGCGCAATAGCCCACTTCCGCGATATGCTTTACTTGTCACGCCCAATGGTTTCAATACGAGGCCCCGTGCTAAATTAATGTTATTATTTTCACAGAGAAAAGAATAAATTTAATTTAGCACGGAACCTCGTATTGAAACCTTTGTGCGTGACAAGTAAAGCATATCGCGGAAGTCGGCTATTTTGGCAAGGCATGAAAGAGAAAGATAACATACTATTTGAAAACGTGGTTCGCCGGCGAGGACTCGAATCTCGGTCTCCCGCTTTCAAGGCGGGACGTGATAACCACCACACCATACAATTCTCAATTTTTCAGCTATTTTGGAAATATTAGTTAACGCATGCGCAGATATTTGACCGCTATGTGCCTCGCCGCTGGCATTTATAAATATTTAACACCAAGATGAGGCTAACTCTGAGCAAATGCGTCTGTACTCTGTAGTCATCGCGTACAACGGTTATTTTCGAAGAAGAAACTCGTAGGGACATTAAAGACCCTGTGTCCGAGCCCATGGTGCTTTGCGCGCGGAAATTTTCGTAGGCTACGAAAATCAGAAAGATCGGTGTTGTTGTTGTGTGACTCTCGAATCTTTCGAAATCTATCTCTAGTTTGGGCCATCGTGTAATTATTTATAGATATATATGCTTAACTGACTTTCTTTTATCTTAACTTTTGTATATATACCTTTTAAAATGAAACTTTAGTCGAATATTTCTTCGAATCCTGGTCTAGAGTGGCGAGTAGAGGAATGCCGAAGAAAGAACAGACAGCGAGGCGGAGCGACTCGACAAATAATCCTTCAGCAGTCCACATTTTGCTTTCTCTAGGTCTACAAGAGTACACTTGTGGTTCAAAAGGACTACTACGTGAGTTTCCCGGGGATTTGCTGCACTAAGGGACCGACGGGCTTCGTTGGAAGTACAAAGCAACCACTTCTGGCATCAAGATCATTCGCAATTATAATTTCTCACGACTCAGCTCCACTGAGGTGTTACGACTTATCTGCCGATCTGTCTTCAGATCTGAATTTTTATTAGCAGAGAAAGCTTTTTTTTTCATCCTCCAGTACGTCCAGAAAGTCTTGCTACCAAAATTACGACCGTGGGATCAAACTCCAATCTGCCGAGTTCAACTGTTTCGTCGCTGTGAGTTTGACTCGAGTACGACATTTCATTTTGCACTCAAAATATATCATTCGCAAGGAAAGTAGAGATCTTCAAATACAGCTAAACAATGCTGGAGACATGAAAACAAGCTACCAAGAAAAGTCGCACTAATTCGAATCTAAAGGCAGTACAACTGGCTTCCTGCCGAGACTGTACTGTTCAAATCATATTCGTAGCATCCGGCGAAAATTCATGGGCTTTTTAATCCGGTAGAAATTGTGAAATTCGTTACCCAAAGTGTATGTGTACTTCTTTTATGAAACTTATAAACAATCGAGAGCATTTTAGTTCGACTAAAAGCTAGCCTTTAATTTATGCAGCCGTTGATAAACAAACTAATCATAACAATGACGCAAAGCACTATGGGCTCGGACACAGGGTCTTTAAAGGGGAACTGAACCCTAAAATATACCCAACGTCTTTACAAAGATGTATTCTAAAGAAATAAGTTCTGCTATTTTATTTTTCTGTGTTGCGCGTCTATGAGGAGAAAATTAGTCTCCAAGTTCGATTTTCCGCTGAAAATTCTATATTAATTGTGTGGCGGCTCACTATTCAGTGCAAGTTTCCCCATATCGGACGTCACACATACCAAGGAAAAACGATCACACCTCCAGCACAAAGAAAAGACAATGATCCGCAATAGTCCACTTCCGCGATATGCTTTACTTGTCACGCACAAAGGTTTCAATACGAGTCTCCGTGCTAAATTAAATTAATTCTTTTCTCTATAAAAATAATAAATTTAATTTAGCACAGAGCCTCGTATTGAAACCTTTGTGCGTGACAAGTAAAGCATATCGCGGAAGTCGTTAGTCCTGCTATTCAATGTCGGGGACAGCATGGCAAAACTAATTTATTCCCCGTATCCTACGTCACAAATAGTAATTACAAGACTTGAGCCGTCTGTACATAGCGGAAGCTGTGAGGAAGGTTTTCGAATTTTCTCTTCCTAGACGCGCAACACAGAAAAATAAAATAGCACAACCTATTTATTCCGAATATATGTTTGTATAGACATTGGGTTGATTTTAGGGTTCTGTTCCCCTTTAAGCAACCACGACGACGACGGCATAAAACAATAGTCTTAATTACAAAACACAATACATAACTGCACGCAGTCTCCTACATTTTGACTGTTCTCTTAAAAAACAGAACGTGAAAATTAAAATTTTACGTTCAAAGGAGAACGCGAACGTAAGAAAGTAAATCACACCGTTTATCGTTCGGCCTGAATGGAACTCTGGCCTGATCACATTTTTGAAAATATGGTTATAAAAGGCACCTAAAGAGAACTAAATGAAATAGTAAACTCCAAATTTTGGGAGAAAACACTTTTCTACGTCAGTCCGTCGTCATAGCCGTCGTCGTCCTAGTTACCGTACGGTTACGGTAAGGCTACGGACATGCCGTAGTTTGTTCCAGGTTGGCGCTCTTGTGCTAAGGAGTGGTTTATAACAATGCTACGAGTACCCAATGGATATACACAATGGGTAACTAACGAGGGTAGCCTACCAGAACGAGATAAAAATAACTTAAATCACGTGTTGTGAAACTAAAAATAGATTTTAAATAATTATCATGGGGCACGGTGATTCGTTCTCTTACCTCATCCTCTTGACGAAAAATACTCCTTGGGCACTAATTTCTACATAGCGATGTTAATTTTATGTACAGAAAGGAAGCTAGATTACAATATAAGGCCCCAACTTAAAACTTGAAAACGTTGGCCCAACATTTTCAAGTACGTTTTTCATGATCGTAATCCGTTTCCACACTTGCTATTCTTAACCAGATCAACTCTTCTGTAGTTTAACTTCACTTATAAATAAGTTTTTTAAATAAAACTGTACCATTAAAGTGCCCATGAAGCTTATTTTTTTATTTTAGATATCAATTCTAAATCAAGTGAATAGTAGAATGGTAAAATATATCTTGCTTTGAATGCTGTGCCGCTGAGTTAAGGAGGTTTTAATATCCAAAATGCTAATTACATGACGTCAGGGGAGGCATCTGCAATCACTTCTTAGTGGTTGTGAATGGGCGTTTCTACTGATATAAGAAAACAAATTTCTAAAATCATTTTATTTCAACCATGGGTATAACACTGATAATTTAAAAAAAATGTTTAATTGTAACAAAAAAAATTGTATAATAATTTATGCCTCCCCTGACGTCATGTAATTAGCATTTTGGATATTAAAACGTCCTTAACTCAGAGGCACAGCATTCAAAGCAAGATATATTGTACCATTCTACTAGTCACTTGATGTAGAATTGATATCTAAAATAAAAATATAAGCTTCATAGGCACTTTAATGTAATGTTTCTCTCAGTTTGAACGTGATTTTGAGCTTTTCAAAGAGATGCTAAAAATAGCTGTCATAATCACTTTAAATATGGCGTTAATATGCCTTTACCTGTAATTTCGCAAAATTCAGTAACAGCAAATATAGAGGCTATGACGCGGCTCTGTATTTAATGAGTCAATTCTATTTTTGAGGCATACATATTTGCCCTTGTTTTTGTCTATATTTGCACTCAAAAATGCCAAGTGGCATAATAAAGTTAATTATTGGATTTGTTGTTTTTCGTGTGTATACATTTTAGGGACATTTTAGCTGCAAAAGGCAATGCGGAAATATAGAAACCGCAACTTTTTACAAGCTTTTTGCTCTGACTGATTAGAAACGCCTGTGCAAACACTTGGCACCACGGGGTAAACGCTGATGTCATCTTTTCAAGAACTTGGTTTTAAGCAAGGCAAGAGCATACAATAGATAAGTAACTGAAAAAATAGTTATTTTAATTTAATTCTTTTTTTTTTGCGGGAATGGGTCTTTTGCATGATACAACTCACGTTGTTGTACTGGGTGGAAAAACAATTTCTGACTTCATTTATTTAAAGTCACTTGTACGAGATCAGTGGTGTTATTAGCAAAACATGTTTATAAATGCTATTTTGCACCTCCAATCGATTGTCGATCTTTCTAAAACTGTTTTTGACTGATTGTTTGCAATCCAGTAAAGTCTTTTCCATTGGATCACGTTCATTCGTTATTGAAGTGATGTATCAGCACGTTCACGACTGTTTCCTGCAAAAGGCCTATTCCAGTTCTACTGAAGTGTCCAATAACGTTGGATTTTCTTTAAAGGAACAATGTCATGCTCAATGCACATGCGTGAATGTTTCATTTTTGTTCGGGTTGTCAAGAAATAGCGAGAGGTTCAATACTCGAAATAAATTGTCTTCCATCATCTTCTAAGTTTCGTTTGACCTGAAATCTATTCAGAATAGTAACAAAGTTTTTTTTGTACGGTCCAGAACCATTGAACGCTCTGATTGGCTGGTGATACGGTCCGGTTTTTTTCTCATCCGGACCGGCTCATCCCAAAGTTTTGCAAAATCAGAGACGGGATTCTTACGTAAACATACCATAGCATTGAACATCTTATATTTCTGTCACATATTTGGAAAAATAGAAGACTGCATTTGATAAATGCAGCAGGCAACAGAATTAACGAAATAAAATATTTTTTAAATCACTAAGGAAAAAATAAAACGTAATTTACCGGCCTTGGTCAGTCCGTGTGGAGAAAAACTTTGCCCTCCGCCTCGAGTCGTTTTCAAGATCTCTAGCAAATTAAAGTTTTACTTTCATACGGACCGACCAAGGCCGGTAAATAACATGTATAGTCCTTTAGACTTATATATACAGCATGTGCCAATTTCCGAATGGTTTTGCCAATACAAATACGATTAATATGTTCGACTCAATTTATCGTCTTGGTTCAATGGGGAAATGTAACTGTTCCCGCAGCCTTGCGTGTTCTGTTTCCTATTGTTATTAGTTTTATTGTCATCGTAAGGTTTTTCTATACTTAGTCTTTCACCAACTGTTTTTTACTATGTTTTAAGTCCTGGGCCCGCTGTAATTGGCTCACTGCTGTTGTGGTCCCCTGCCGTATTTTCTTGAGTTTGTTTTTACTAGTATAATTATGATATATTATGGTTTTTTTTCTATTCTTTCCTTGTACGTTCTTTTTGACTTTGAAAATGGCGAAGCTAATAAAATGAAATAATTCTAAATCCTGAATTTCTCAAGTGAAGCAAATTCTGAAAGCAAATCCTTAAGGGGCTGTGTCACATAGTGAGAGACCTTTATATTCGCAGTCCGGACCGAACTCAGTTAATTTCAGTGATTTTCATATGAACTGACGAACCTCGCGTACACATGTGGGATGTTTAACATCAAAGCAAATATGCAAAAATGACTAACAAACTGTGTATAGTCATAGCGGTCTTGAAGGAAAATAGTGCATATCATTTCAATCAAGCATTGAAGGAGGAGACTTAAAATTGTTTGTAGCCAATTAACAGCCACCAATCGAATATTGACTCCATACATGCGCAACACCATGACATAGCCTCTTTAACTGTTTGTAGTCAATTAACAGCCACCAATCGAACATTGACTCCATACATGCACAACACCACGACATAGCCTCTTTAACTGTTTGTAGTCAATTAACAGCCACCAATCGAATATTGACTCCATACATGCGCAACACCATGACATAGCCCCTTTCAACTGTTTGTAGCCAATTAACAGCCACCAATCGAACATTGACTCCATACATGCGCAACACCATGACATAACCCTTTTAACTGTTTGTAGCCAATTAACAGCCACCAATCGAACATTGACTCCATACATGCACAACACCATGACATAACCCCTTTTAACTGTTTGTAGCCAATTAACAGCCACCAATCGAACATTGACTCCATACATGCGCAACACCATGACATAACCCTTTTAACTGTTTGTAGCCAATTAACAGCCACCAATCGAACATTGACTCCATACATGCACAACACCATGACATAGCCCCTTTTAACTGTTTGTAGCCAATTAACAGCCACCAATCGAACATTGACTCCATACATGCACAACACCATGACATAGCCCCTTTTAACTGTTTGTAGCCAATTAACAGCCACCAATCGAACATTGACTCCATACATGCACAACACCATGACATAGCCCCTTTTAACTGTTTGTAGCCAATTAACAGCCACCAATCGAACATTGACTCCATACATGCACAACACCATGACATAGCCCCTTTTAACTGTTTGTAGCCAATTAACAGCCACCAATCGAACATTGACTCCATACATGCACAACACCATGACATAGCCCCTTTTAACTGTTTGTAGCCAATTAACAGCCACCAATCGAACATTGACTCCATACATGCACAACACCATGACATAGCCCCTTTTAACTGTTTGTAGCCAATTAACAGCCACCAATCGAACATCGACTCCATACATGCGCAACACCATGACACAGCCCCTTTTAACTGTTTGTAGCCAATTAACAGCCACCAATCGAACATTGACTCCATACATGCGCAACACCATGACACAGCCCCTTTTAACTGTTTGTAGCCAATTAACAGCCACCAATCGAACATTGACTCCATACATGCACAACACCATGACACAGCCCCTTTACTGTTTGTAGCCAATTAACAGCCACCAATCGAACATTGACTCCATACATGCGCAACACCATGACACAGCCCCTTTTAACTGTTTGTAGCCAATTAACAGACACCAATCGAACATTGACTCCATACATTCGCAACACCATGACACAGCCCCTTTTAACTGTTTGTAGCCAATTAACAGCCACCAATCGAACATTGACTCCATACATGCACAACACCATGACACAGCCCCTTTACTGTTTGTAGCCAATTAACAGCCACCAATCGAACATTGACTCCATACATGCGCAACACCATGACACAGCCCCTTTTAACTGTTTGTAGCCAATTAACAGACACCAATCGAACATTGACTCCATACATTCGCAACACCATGACACAGCCCCTTTTAACTGTTTGTAGCCAATTAACAGTCACCAATCGAACATTGACGCCATACATGTACAACACCATGACATAGCCCTTTAATTTCGCGCGATCTACGGCGGCCGGCGTAGGAAGAAAGAATGAAGGGAGTGATCGTTGAGTTTTGACCGGACGTAGCGTGACGTGACATAACGTGACTCGCGATCATTTTCATCGTTTTTCGAATTATTAAAAATCACGTATCGCGCGTGCGCATTGCCGTGGCACTGTCCTTTAACATTATGCATAAGATGGCGTCTTGTAATTTTACCCACAATCCTTTGCGCGCGAAAAACCTTAAATCCGTTATAAAATAGCGGTAGAGTGGTTTTAAATTTCAAAAACAAGCCAGTGCAAGTGTTGTTGCCAATACATTGTCACTGAAGAGAACAGAGCATTTCTACGTGTTTTCTTGACTGTGTTTATAGATTGGCAAGAGATTGTAGTCAAACGTACAGCCGCCATCTTTTTCTGTACGTTGAATTGCTCTGAAAAGGAACCAGCGGTAGAACATCTTAGGTAAATGTGACTCGCTGGCCATGAACGGTATAGCGGCTGCCAAAGTCACCTTTACTACAACCTCACGAGTTTTGCAAAGGGACAATAAAAAGTAACTGTTCTTGAGGAGCAATTTACTGCAATTACATGCGCGATCACACAGTGAATCATTCCTCGCATTTTATAACTTATAAATTGAAATCCGCTCTAATGCCTCCCAAAAAAAAACAATGCAAGACTACCATGAAAACCTAGAGACGATTTTGCCAATCAATCACAGAAGAATGCCAAATAGAAAACATACCTTTAGAAGAGCTCAACAAGTTGTTTCGGCTTCGGCAAACAAACTGATGACAACGATTTTCTCAAGTGTCTCTCATTGAATATCGATTAATCTTTTCATTCCTCCTTTCAGTTATCTGCAATTGCTGTCATCTTAAATGTATAGTATCCATTGATATCAGTTCCATTACAAAGCAATTCCGGTCATGTGACTTTACCTTATTCGTTACGTTGAACATTAAATTTTGGGAATAAACAAGATGGTGGTTCCAAGGCCAGTTTGCGTGCGTGGTTATTTAAGCTAAAAGGGTAGGATATTATATTAATTGTTTCTTATAATTACAGTGATTACACTGGTCCAAACGGCATACTATTTTCTTGAGGCATATGCAATAGTATCGAAAAGTTTGAAGCTTCACATGCGATGAAACTGTCGACCCAACCGACTCGAGTTCTGTATTCAAATTGGTTTTCTTTCCTCGTGATCGTTTTAACTGAACCGTCGACAATTTTAGCATTCCTTTTTGTTTATTGGTCTTCCTTTCTTTGGGCTCAGAGTGAGAGCTTGACAGTTTCTTGTGTGCATTATTTCAAGGATGAAAAACGGCCTGTTTGAGTTCCTTCCTCGACTTTAAGTTAATCAGCGAAAAGTCAACTAGCAAGCTTCTGGTAAAGCTTCTTTAGTAAGCCAGTTGAGTGTTTCACACGCGCTTTGACAACGTCCCCATGCAGACTAAATATCACAAAATGGCCATATAATAAACAACTTATTAACCGATCTTGGTCGGTCTGTATGTAAGAATCTTTACCTCGGTCCTGCACAGACCGAGCACATGCAGCGAGAGTTGTACTATCTGACCTCGGTCACGATTCTTCCATACAGACATCCCTCTCGGTGAGTAAGAGCTAAGTATTAATGACGAACCAAGTGACTGTATTTAAGAGAGTACATGCACTTGACGAGTAAACATAACACAGCTGTATTAACTAGTTAACCGACAGATAAGGTGTTTATCATGCAAATCTTAAAAAGGCACTATGTGTGCAAACAGTTATTTTCACTACCTCAATACGGTCTCATATTTCTTGCGTTCTTGTGCATATTGCGTGCGCTCTTTGCAGATTTTATTGTATCACGATTCACTGATCACTTTGTTTACTTTTGAGACGCCAATATAAGGGACGGACCATTAGATTATTGATGGGGGGGTTGCGCAAATCCCCCAAAAAATATCGAGCAAGCTCTTCTATCGGAAAAAAAAAATCGAGCAACACAATAATCAAGAAAACAAAATATCGAGCAAGCGCTAGCTAGTCTCATACGCATTTACAAATTAAACTAATAAAGGCAAAGAAATAAACCAGGGAAGAAGACTGGTTTGTTGTTATGAACAATTTCCACAGGAAACCCAATACAGATCTGAAGATCACACATACTGGTTACCAGGAATCAGTCAACATATGTAAATTATCCAAGATGGCCGTAATCAAGACAGCAGATAAACTGATGGGACGATCGATTGCAAAAAGTGACATGCACTCATAAATCGAAACTTACCCTGTATTAACTGACTTTGGGATAATTTCATCAGTGAATATAGAGATTCCCATGCTCTGATTGGTCGAGAATTACGTCATACGTCGCTATATTCACCTCCAGAGCGCCTGGAGGTGAATATAACATACAAGGCACTTACCAAAATGGCCGCTCGCATATTTACTGATGTTTCTCACGAATAAATAAATAATATGAAAGAAAAAGCTTTTCCAAAACCCACTAAAGAAGCAACTAAATAAGTATGGCTAAACTTGAAGCTTATTTTAATCCATAAGCCGTCACAAACAAAGTTTACTTACGAGTTTTGGCCGGGGTTGAGTTTATTCGGTCCTCGTGAATCACAACTGAAATAACGTCTACTTAGAGCAATAAATAACACAACGAGACTTTGGAACTGTTCGACTTAAAAAGAGTGTACTTACTTGAGTTATTTCCCCCGTGGTTCTTGATAGAAAAACAACAAGTTCTAGTTTTCATTCAGGAAGCCGGTTGCTGTTATACTCTTCTCTCGCCGCTCTCGGTGTGTTTTCAAGTTTTATCTCATACCGAAATCATTTGTCTCTTGATTTACCATTGTCTTTGATTCTGTGATGGCTATAATCCACAAAACTACAAACTGTAGTTTGTAGTTTCCAGCAAATTTGTCCTTTGAAGTGAACTCACGAAAGCGGTTCCTTTCGATAAATTTGCACTCGCCGTGGCAGATTTTCAGTCAGCCGAGTTTGCCCACTTCCACTCATTTTCGCTGCATTTCCTCTCTTTGTAACACGGTTCGAGGTCTCAAAAGTGAGGACTGCTGCTTCAACTTGAATTCTAGTGTGCATTTGGACTGCTTTTCGGTATTTATCTGTCTTTAGCAAATCCATTCTTGTAGTCCCTGCAAGTCTCCTGTCGAGTCGGTTTGTGCAGTGAACCGTAGCGGCATGTGATTATGCAAATGTTGTCACAAAACTATCCTGTCACGCGCGCTTGTAAAACTTATAAAAGGGTCGGAAGTCAGACTAATAATTTCTAGTTTTAATTTCTCTGATATTCACTGATGAAATTATACTAAAACAATTATTCACTTCAGTCTCGGTAAATATTCACCAATAGTCACTTCGACTTCAGTGAATAATTGTTAAGTATACATTTCGGTAAACGATGAGTTCTCACTGGCCTAGTGGATATAGGGTTATAGGATCATGTGTACTGCACGCAATGTTGGCCGACGTATCGATCGATGGTTGGCCGACATATCGGCCGATCGACTGTCGACCGACCCGCGGGCGACTGCTGGTAGCGGATCGGTCAAGGGGTGGCCGATATGTCGGTCGACAGTCGGTCGTGTGTCGGCCGACACGTCGGTCGATTTCCCCCCTCCTGCTGTATATGTGTCGGCCGATAGTGGATCGGTGGTATATCGGTAAGGTGTCGGTTATATGTCGGTGGGGTATCGGTGAGATGTTAAGTTATAATTAAACTATTCTGCATACTGTTTTCACTCAAATAAACAGTGACTCTTTTGGAATTTTTTTAACTGGAAGGTTTACTGTATTGAATATAATTCAGTCTAAGTATAGTAATATTTCTTTCTGTTGCGGTATAAAATGTTCCTTTATACAATTAAATCTCTCATAGTGACTGATGAAATTACTTCAAATGCAACGTTTAATATCTTAATGTGTTTTTTTAGTGTCTTTTATACATCCGCTCGCGCAAGATCGATTGCGTATATAAATCGCTATATCGCACCGTTTTGGTCTGGAACAGGGTACCGATTTTTTTTTATCTGAAGGGGAGATTTCGCCTTGAATCTGGAATAGAGTAGCAACAATAGGCCCATTTATACGAGAGGAAGTTAGCCGCACCGCTTAGCTAAGCAGCGAACGATTCGTATAAATGAGTCAATTTAAACTGAAGTTCGCGACTAATACTGACACATGTATAGGCCGAACTATCCCAATGAATTCGTCGATACTTAAATCCCGCGCCGGCTCCCAGTATTCGACATAAAATAACATTTGAAAATATTGGGGTCGCTACGATTTATTAATAAGCATCAATTTTTTACTGTAGGGCTCGGTTCTAATTCTAATATATACTCCGCGCACTCCAATCGGAGTATAATGCAGAGGCGCATGGCTGGAAAATAAATAAAGAGCTGCTAGTTTATGCTATCTTAAGTTTACAAAGGTTAGACTTGTACGAAAGCATTAATAGTTGTGGCTTCTACAACCTTTGAAGTACATATACGGTAGCTGAAAATATCAAAGTCACCGTTACCTCGGCCAACTGTCGGCAAACTATCGATAGCTATTGAGTGTCGGTGATCAATCGGACGACTGTCGGTGCATCATCAACCATGTCGGCCGACATACAGAATAGCCAAATCTCGGCCGAGTAGCGGTCGACTCTCGTCCGACCCTCGGCCGCCTATCGGCTGACCGTCGGTCGACATATCGACCGATACGTCGGCCGACATTGCGTACAGCACACATGATCGTATCCGAGTTATAAATGTTCGCAGGTTTATACACAAGGCCCGGACACAAGGCTCTTCTGGTTTCACTTCTGCTGGTAATCGTAATGCAACAGTAACATTTTTGATCAAAAAATAGATCAAGTTGAAATATTTATATGAAATATAAATGGTAATGATAGGTTTTGGGTACCAGTTTGTGTTTCATCACTTCTGCTGATAGGAGGCTGATCTCTATGCGGTGATTTCTTGCTTTGACTGTCCTTTTCCCCCTTTTCTCTTAGCCCGTTTGTCAGCCACAGAATATCCATGCTTTGTTTTGGCATTTGCCATTAATTATGTGGCTTTCTTTAATTTCCAAGGCCCAACCAGGAATGCTACTTGAGCGAGCGGGAGTGCGTGCAATGTAAAAAAAAACAGTCACGCTAAAAAAATTTGGGATTGTTGGTAAAAAATATTGAGCAACTAAAATTTCATCAGTGAATATAGAGATTCCCATGCTCTGATTGGTCGAGAATTACGTCATACGTCGCTATATTCACCTCCAGAGCGCCTGGAGGTGAATATAACATACAAGGCACTTACCAAAATGGCCGCTCGCATATTTACTGATGTTTCTCACGAATAAATAAATAATATGAAAGAAAAAGCTTTTCCAAAACCCACTAAAGAAGCAACTAAATAAGTATGGCTAAACTTGAAGCTTATTTTAATCCATAAGCCGTCACAAACAAAGTTTACTTACGAGTTTTGGCCGGGGTTGAGTTTATTCGGTCCTCGTGAATCACAACTGAAATAACGTCTACTTAGAGCAATAAATAACACAACGAGACTTTGGAACTGTTCGACTTAAAAAGAGTGTACTTACTTGAGTTATTTCCCCCGTGGTTCTTGATAGAAAAACAACAAGTTCTAGTTTTCATTCAGGAAGCCGGTTGCTGTTATACTCTTCTCTCGCCGCTCTCGGTGTGTTTTCAAGTTTTATCTCATACCGAAATCATTTGTCTCTTGATTTACCATTGTCTTTGATTCTGTGATGGCTATAATCCACAAAACTACAAACTGTAGTTTGTAGTTTCCAGCAAATTTGTCCTTTGAAGTGAACTCATGAAAGCGGTTCCTTTCGATAAATTTGCACTCGCCGTGGCAGATTTTCAGTCAGCCGAGTTTGCCCACTTCCACTCATTTTCGCTGCATTTCCTCTCTTTGTAACACGGTTCGAGGTCTCAAAAGTGAGGACTGCTGCTTCAACTTGAATTCTAGTGTGCATTTGGACTGCTTTTCGGTATTTATCTGTCTTTAGCAAATCCATTCTTGTAGTCCCTGCAAGTCTCCTGTCGAGTCGGTTTGTGCAGTGAACCGTAGCGGCATGTGATTATGCAAATGTTGTCACAAAACTATCCTGTCACGCGCGCTTGTAAAACTTATAAAAGGGTCGGAAGTCAGACTAATAATTTCTAGTTTTAATTTCTCTGATATTCACTGATGAAATTATACTAAAACAATTATTCACTTCAGTCTCGGTAAATATTCACCAATAGTCACTTCGACTTCAGTGAATAATTGTTAAGTATACATTTCGGTAAACGATGAGTTCTCACTGGCCTAGTGGATATAGGGTTATAGGATCATGTGTACTGCACGCAATGTTGGCCGACGTATCGATCGATGGTTGGCCGACATATCGGCCGATCGACTGTCGACCGACCCGCGGGCGACTGCTGGTAGCGGATCGGTCAAGGGGTGGCCGATATGTCGGTCGACAGTCGGTCGTGTGTCGGCCGACACGTCGGTCGATTTCCCCCCTCCTGCTGTATATGTGTCGGCCGATAGTGGATCGGTGGTATATCGGTAAGGTGTCGGTTATATGTCGGTGGGGTATCGGTGAGATGTTAAGTTATAATTAAACTATTCTGCATACTGTTTTCACTCAAATAAACAGTGACTCTTTTGGAATTTTTTTAACTGGAAGGTTTACTGTATTGAATATAATTCAGTCTAAGTATAGTAATATTTCTTTCTGTTGCGGTATAAAATGTTCCTTTATACAATTAAATCTCTCATAGTGACTGATGAAATTACTTCAAATGCAACGTTTAATATCTTAATGTGTTTTTTTAGTGTCTTTTATACATCCGCTCGCGCAAGATCGATTGCGTATATAAATCGCTATATCGCACCGTTTTGGTCTGGAACAGGGTACCGATTTTTTTTTATCTGAAGGGGAGATTTCGCCTTGAATCTGGAATAGAGTAGCAACAATAGGCCCATTTATACGAGAGGAAGTTAGCCGCACCGCTTAGCTAAGCAGCGAACGATTCGTATAAATGAGTCAATTTAAACTGAAGTTCGCGACTAATACTGACACATGTATAGGCCGAACTATCCCAATGAATTCGTCGATACTTAAATCCCGCGCCGGCTCCCAGTATTCGACATAAAATAACATTTGAAAATATTGGGGTCGCTACGATTTATTAATAAGCATCAATTTTTTACTGTAGGGCTCGGTTCTAATTCTAATATATACTCCGCGCACTCCAATCGGAGTATAATGCAGAGGCGCATGGCTGGAAAATAAATAAAGAGCTGCTAGTTTATGCTATCTTAAGTTTACAAAGGTTAGACTTGTACGAAAGCATTAATAGTTGTGGCTTCTACAACCTTTGAAGTACATATACGGTAGCTGAAAATATCAAAGTCACCGTTACCTCGGCCAACTGTCGGCAAACTATCGATAGCTATTGAGTGTCGGTGATCAATCGGACGACTGTCGGTGCATCATCAACCATGTCGGCCGACATACAGAATAGCCAAATCTCGGCCGAGTAGCGGTCGACTCTCGTCCGACCCTCGGCCGCCTATCGGCTGACCGTCGGTCGACATATCGACCGATACGTCGGCCGACATTGCGTACAGCACACATGATCGTATCCGAGTTATAAATGTTCGCAGGTTTATACACAAGGCCCGGACACAAGGCTCTTCTGGTTTCACTTCTGCTGGTAATCGTAATGCAACAGTAACATTTTTGATCAAAAAATAGATCAAGTTGAAATATTTATATGAAATATAAATGGTAATGATAGGTTTTGGGTACCAGTTTGTGTTTCATCACTTCTGCTGATAGGAGGCTGATCTCTATGCGGTGATTTCTTGCTTTGACTGTCCTTTTCCCCCTTTTCTCTTAGCCCGTTTGTCAGCCACAGAATATCCATGCTTTGTTTTGGCATTTGCCATTAATTATGTGGCTTTCTTTAATTTCCAAGGCCCAACCAGGAATGCTACTTGAGCGAGCGGGAGTGCGTGCAATGTAAAAAAAAACAGTCACGCTAAAAAAATTTGGGATTGTTGGTAAAAAATATTGAGCAACTAAAATTTCATCAGTGAATATAGAGATTCCCATGCTCTGATTGGTCGAGAATTACGTCATACGTCGCTATATTCACCTCCAGAGCGCCTGGAGGTGAATATAACATACAAGGCACTTACCAAAATGGCCGCTCGCATATTTACTGATGTTTCTCACGAATAAATAAATAATATGAAAGAAAAAGCTTTTCCAAAACCCACTAAAGAAGCAACTAAATAAGTATGGCTAAACTTGAAGCTTATTTTAATCCATAAGCCGTCACAAACAAAGTTTACTTACGAGTTTTGGCCGGGGTTGAGTTTATTCGGTCCTCGTGAATCACAACTGAAATAACGTCTACTTAGAGCAATAAATAACACAACGAGACTTTGGAACTGTTCGACTTAAAAAGAGTGTACTTACTTGAGTTATTTCCCCCGTGGTTCTTGATAGAAAAACAACAAGTTCTAGTTTTCATTCAGGAAGCCGGTTGCTGTTATACTCTTCTCTCGCCGCTCTCGGTGTGTTTTCAAGTTTTATCTCATACCGAAATCATTTGTCTCTTGATTTACCATTGTCTTTGATTCTGTGATGGCTATAATCCACAAAACTACAAACTGTAGTTTGTAGTTTCCAGCAAATTTGTCCTTTGAAGTGAACTCATGAAAGCGGTTCCTTTCGATAAATTTGCACTCGCCGTGGCAGATTTTCAGTCAGCCGAGTTTGCCCACTTCCACTCATTTTCGCTGCATTTCCTCTCTTTGTAACACGGTTCGAGGTCTCAAAAGTGAGGACTGCTGCTTCAACTTGAATTCTAGTGTGCATTTGGACTGCTTTTCGGTATTTATCTGTCTTTAGCAAATCCATTCTTGTAGTCCCTGCAAGTCTCCTGTCGAGTCGGTTTGTGCAGTGAACCGTAGCGGCATGTGATTATGCAAATGTTGTCACAAAACTATCCTGTCACGCGCGCTTGTAAAACTTATAAAAGGGTCGGAAGTCAGACTAATAATTTCTAGTTTTAATTTCTCTGATATTCACTGATGAAATTATACTAAAACAATTATTCACTTCAGTCTCGGTAAATATTCACCAATAGTCACTTCGACTTCAGTGAATAATTGTTAAGTATACATTTCGGTAAACGATGAGTTCTCACTGGCCTAGTGGATATAGGGTTATAGGATCATGTGTACTGCACGCAATGTTGGCCGACGTATCGATCGATGGTTGGCCGACATATCGGCCGATCGACTGTCGACCGACCCGCGGGCGACTGCTGGTAGCGGATCGGTCAAGGGGTGGCCGATATGTCGGTCGACAGTCGGTCGATTTCCCCCCTCCTGCTGTATATGTGTCGGCCGATAGTGGATCGGTGGTATATCGGTAAGGTGTCGGTTATATGTCGGTGGGGTATCGGTGAGATGTTAAGTTATAATTAAACTATTCTGCATACTGTTTTCACTCAAATAAACAGTGACTCTTTTGGATTTTTTTTAACTGGAAGGTTTACTGTATTGAATATAATTCAGTCTAAGTATAGTAATATTTCTTTCTGTTGCGGTATAAAATGTTCCTTTATACAATTAAATCTCTCATAGTGACTGATGAAATTACTTCAAATGCAACGTTTAATATCTTAATGTGTTTTTTTTAGTGTCTTTTATACATCCGCTCGCGCAAGATCGATTGCGTATATAAATCGCTATATCGCACCGTTTTGGTCTGGAACAGGGTACCGATTTTTTTTTATCTGAAGGGGAGATTTCGCCTTGAATCTGGAATAGAGTAGCAACAATAGGCCCATTTATACGAGAGGAAGTTAGCCGCACCGCTTAGCTAAGCAGCGAACGATTCGTATAAATGAGTCAATTTAAACTGAAGTTCGCGACTAATACTGACACATGTATAGGCCGAACTATCCCAATGAATTCGTCGATACTTAAATCCCGCGCCGGCTCCCAGTATTCGACATAAAATAACATTTGAAAATATTGGGGTCGCTACGATTTATTAATAAGCATCAATTTTTTACTGTAGGGCTCGGTTCTAATTCTAATATATACTCCGCGCACTCCAATCGGAGTATAATGCAGAGGCGCATGGCTGGAAAATAAATAAAGAGCTGCTAGTTTATGCTATCTTAAGTTTACAAAGGTTAGACTTGTACGAAAGCATTAATAGTTGTGGCTTCTACAACCTTTGAAGTACATATACGGTAGCTGAAAATATCAAAGTCACCGTTACCTCGGCCAACTGTCGGCAAACTATCGATAGCTATTGAGTGTCGGTGATCAATCGGACGACTGTCGGTGCATCATCAACCATGTCGGCCGACATACAGAATAGCCAAATCTCGGCCGAGTAGCGGTCGACTCTCGTCCGACCCTCGGCCGCCTATCGGCTGACCGTCGGTCGACATATCGACCGATACGTCGGCCGACATTGCGTACAGCACACATGATCGTATCCGAGTTATAAATGTTCGCAGGTTTATACACAAGGCCCGGACACAAGGCTCTTCTGGTTTCACTTCTGCTGGTAATCGTAATGCAACAGTAACATTTTTGATCAAAAAATAGATCAAGTTGAAATATTTATATGAAATATAAATGGTAATGATAGGTTTTGGGTACCAGTTTGTGTTTCATCACTTCTGCTGATAGGAGGCTGATCTCTATGCGGTGATTTCTTGCTTTGACTGTCCTTTTCCCCCTTTTCTCTTAGCCCGTTTGTCAGCCACAGAATATCCATGCTTTGTTTTGGCATTTGCCATTAATTATGTGGCTTTCTTTAATTTCCAAGGCCCAACCAGGAATGCTACTTGAGCGAGCGGGAGTGCGTGCAATGTAAAAAAAAACAGTCACGCTAAAAAAATTTGGGATTGTTGGTAAAAAATATTGAGCAACTAAAATTTCATCAGTGAATATAGAGATTCCCATGCTCTGATTGGTCGAGAATTACGTCATACGTCGCTATATTCACCTCCAGAGCGCCTGGAGGTGAATATAACATACAAGGCACTTACCAAAATGGCCGCTCGCATATTTACTGATGTTTCTCACGAATAAATAAATAATATGAAAGAAAAAGCTTTTCCAAAACCCACTAAAGAAGCAACTAAATAAGTATGGCTAAACTTGAAGCTTATTTTAATCCATAAGCCGTCACAAACAAAGTTTACTTACGAGTTTTGGCCGGGGTTGAGTTTATTCGGTCCTCGTGAATCACAACTGAAATAACGTCTACTTAGAGCAATAAATAACACAACGAGACTTTGGAACTGTTCGACTTAAAAAGAGTGTACTTACTTGAGTTATTTCCCCCGTGGTTCTTGATAGAAAAACAACAAGTTCTAGTTTTCATTCAGGAAGCCGGTTGCTGTTATACTCTTCTCTCGCCGCTCTCGGTGTGTTTTCAAGTTTTATCTCATACCGAAATCATTTGTCTCTTGATTTACCATTGTCTTTGATTCTGTGATGGCTATAATCCACAAAACTACAAACTGTAGTTTGTAGTTTCCAGCAAATTTGTCCTTTGAAGTGAACTCATGAAAGCGGTTCCTTTCGATAAATTTGCACTCGCCGTGGCAGATTTTCAGTCAGCCGAGTTTGCCCACTTCCACTCATTTTCGCTGCATTTCCTCTCTTTGTAACACGGTTCGAGGTCTCAAAAGTGAGGACTGCTGCTTCAACTTGAATTCTAGTGTGCATTTGGACTGCTTTTCGGTATTTATCTGTCTTTAGCAAATCCATTCTTGTAGTCCCTGCAAGTCTCCTGTCGAGTCGGTTTGTGCAGTGAACCGTAGCGGCATGTGATTATGCAAATGTTGTCACAAAACTATCCTGTCACGCGCGCTTGTAAAACTTATAAAAGGGTCGGAAGTCAGACTAATAATTTCTAGTTTTAATTTCTCTGATATTCACTGATGAAATTATACTAAAACAATTATTCACTTCAGTCTCGGTAAATATTCACCAATAGTCACTTCGACTTCAGTGAATAATTGTTAAGTATACATTTCGGTAAACGATGAGTTCTCACTGGCCTAGTGGATATAGGGTTATAGGATCATGTGTACTGCACGCAATGTTGGCCGACGTATCGATCGATGGTTGGCCGACATATCGGCCGATCGACTGTCGACCGACCCGCGGGCGACTGCTGGTAGCGGATCGGTCAAGGGGTGGCCGATATGTCGGTCGACAGTCGGTCGTGTGTCGGCCGACACGTCGGTCGATTTCCCCCCTCCTGCTGTATATGTGTCGGCCGATAGTGGATCGGTGGTATATCGGTAAGGTGTCGGTTATATGTCGGTGGGGTATCGGTGAGATGTTAAGTTATAATTAAACTATTCTGCATACTGTTTTCACTCAAATAAACAGTGACTCTTTTGGATTTTTTTTAACTGGAAGGTTTACTGTATTGAATATAATTCAGTCTAAGTATAGTAATATTTCTTTCTGTTGCGGTATAAAATGTTCCTTTATACAATTAAATCTCTCATAGTGACTGATGAAATTACTTCAAATGCAACGTTTAATATCTTAATGTGTTTTTTTTAGTGTCTTTTATACATCCGCTCGCGCAAGATCGATTGCGTATATAAATCGCTATATCGCACCGTTTTGGTCTGGAACAGGGTACCGATTTTTTTTTATCTGAAGGGGAGATTTCGCCTTGAATCTGGAATAGAGTAGCAACAATAGGCCCATTTATACGAGAGGAAGTTAGCCGCACCGCTTAGCTAAGCAGCGAACGATTCGTATAAATGAGTCAATTTAAACTGAAGTTCGCGACTAATACTGACACATGTATAGGCCGAACTATCCCAATGAATTCGTCGATACTTAAATCCCGCGCCGGCTCCCAGTATTCGACATAAAATAACATTTGAAAATATTGGGGTCGCTACGATTTATTAATAAGCATCAATTTTTTACTGTAGGGCTCGGTTCTAATTCTAATATATACTCCGCGCACTCCAATCGGAGTATAATGCAGAGGCGCATGGCTGGAAAATAAATAAAGAGCTGCTAGTTTATGCTATCTTAAGTTTACAAAGGTTAGACTTGTACGAAAGCATTAATAGTTGTGGCTTCTACAACCTTTGAAGTACATATACGGTAGCTGAAAATATCAAAGTCACCGTTACCTCGGCCAACTGTCGGCAAACTATCGATAGCTATTGAGTGTCGGTGATCAATCGGACGACTGTCGGTGCATCATCAACCATGTCGGCCGACATACAGAATAGCCAAATCTCGGCCGAGTAGCGGTCGACTCTCGTCCGACCCTCGGCCGCCTATCGGCTGACCGTCGGTCGACATATCGACCGATACGTCGGCCGACATTGCGTACAGCACACATGATCGTATCCGAGTTATAAATGTTCGCAGGTTTATACACAAGGCCCGGACACAAGGCTCTTCTGGTTTCACTTCTGCTGGTAATCGTAATGCAACAGTAACATTTTTGATCAAAAAATAGATCAAGTTGAAATATTTATATGAAATATAAATGGTAATGATAGGTTTTGGGTACCAGTTTGTGTTTCATCACTTCTGCTGATAGGAGGCTGATCTCTATGCGGTGATTTCTTGCTTTGACTGTCCTTTTCCCCCTTTTCTCTTAGCCCGTTTGTCAGCCACAGAATATACTAGGCGCCTTTTGAGAATTGAAATTACGATCAGAATAAGTTTGGTGCTTCATTCTCTTCTTTCTTTTAACAATTCCCGACTTAACTGTTGAATTTCTCCCAACTGGCCGGCAATATAATTCGGTATCGGCGTCTCAAAATCGCAATTAGTTTATATAATAGTTGAGAAAATCGAACGTAATACAAACGAGTTACAGTGTCAAAAACATACACAGCATAGCTTTCATTAATAATTGCTATATCCATCATGATGCATGGGATTATCGTTAGTCACCTGGTGGTCTTAGTTTTATAGAACATTAAGAATTGTTGGCATTTCAACGTAGAAAAAAGAGATATGAATCTTAATTAGGCCAACATGTCTTCAAATTGCAGTAACGTACAATATCATTTTTTGTACCAAAGCAATCGAATTGTGAAAGAGAAGCTACTGGAAAAGTCAACATCGACTGGGAAAAGTTTAAGTACAACAGTAGAAGACAGGCAGTACGCTACTAGTATAGCGATGGTATTACACACACAATATTTTGCCTATTTCCCCTGTCAGTGACTCTGGCATTATATAATATCTTTTTCGGCCAATGTAATGATACATATATATACACATACATACTTTATTTATTCACGTAAGAAACCATCAGTAATAGCATAACATTAAAAATAAATTTTAAAATCGTAAAAAGAATGCCTACTGCTTTACATGTTTGACGTGTCTTATAAGATTTGAGTGTACTCATAAAAGAGTTTGTCAAAGGCGCGAAATATATGCTCCGCCCCAGAAACGTGTTTTCGCGCCAAAACATAATCCCCCGATTCATTTCCTGCAAGTGAAACAAGTCGAACTCGCCTCTCGCTTCGATTCTCGCGCTCGCTTTTTGACCCAGTAATCACTTATCCAGTGACTAAGCGAGTTCGACTTGGAGCAAGTCTATGCAGGGCTTTGTACATTAGGATAGCCTTTTGGGTGGTTCTCTGACTGTCGAGCCTTTTCCAACTGAGGGTGCCCAAGAGATCATCGATATGAGTAATTGTAATTAATGTTCTAAGTAGATATGTGCCATATGGTTTTATTTATCTTCTATGGTAGTCAGCCCATATCTTACCAAACTCACTACAAATAAAATAAACCCTGTCGTTCTTGGCAACGACAAAGTGACTCTGATATGTACAACAAAGGCCAACCCTGCAGCATCGCGATTTGAATTTTGGCACAACGGTAGAAGAGTGGCTGTTACTACATCGGGCATGCACGTGATCAACAAAACAAAGGCATCAGACGCAGGGTTCTATACGTGCGTGCCGTGTAACAATATTGGAAAAGGAGAGAACAGCAGTGCTACCCTGAGAGTTATAGGTAGGTAGATGTTGAACATTTCAAGCTTAATAGTTTCACGGAACATTTACTGAACTTCGAAGTAGCTTGATAAATATCGGCGTATTTCCTCGATTTATATCTTCCCACTTTAAACCGAAATTTGAAATAAGCCCCTTCTCCATTCCCCTTCTTCCCTCGTAAAGAAACATCAAAGCAGAGTATATGAAGAATGTGGCGTAATTCACTCTTTTCACCTGGTGGCCATCTTGGATTCAAAGCGAGGCAATCCTTTGTTTTTGCCAGGTCAGCTTCATTCTGACTATCCCTCACTACGAGGCTGACCTGGCAAAAACAAAGGATTGCCTCACTTTGAATCCAAGATGGCCACCAGGTGAAAAGAGTGAATACCAAGTAATTCTCTGAAATTACGAGGAAAATACGGTATTCTGCAAGCCACAATTCAAACAAAGAACAACAGCATCTGAAATGCGACTATAGCGCAAGAGTATTCAAGTAATAATAATAATAATAATAATAATAATAATAATAATAATAGTTATTATTATTCCGTTCCTAAGTATCCCCAATTTGGATTGGTTGATTCACCTGCAGATAATTGGGCGCAAATAGGCGTTTGCTGCAGATATTGTTGTGAGCATGCGCAGTGCTGTTCAACAGCAAATCCAACATGACTGCTCGGCATTCTCGTTCCCAGTGCCTCCTCAACTAACTGAAAAATCGGAGGCTCTGGTAAGACACGAAACCGGATGTCCTAGATTCTAGGACATTGAAACTACGCATGCTCTTAGCATTCTCAGTAATGGCGGACTTCATCGAAGCTATTCAGTTCGCACTCCCTGTTAGCTCAGCGGTTAAGCTCCGGTCTGTTGAGCGGGAGGTCGCGGGTTAAAGCCCCGGGCGGACCAACACTCAAGGTCTTAAAATAACTGAGTAGAAGGTGCTGCCTTTGTGAAACAACTGCAAATGGTTAGACCTTCACGTCTTCTCGGATAAGGACGTAAAATCGTAGGACTAGTGTCCCCAATTAGTTGCAAAGCTAAATACATTTGACACTTAAATAAAGTTACTTACTTTTACTTACTTACTTTACTTACAAAGCTAAATGCAGTTGGAAGCTATTCGTGTAATTAGTTTAGATAAGGACTGATTCTGTGTCCTTCAGACCAGTTATGGGAAGTCGTTTATTTACCAAAGTTTACCGTTTGTGCTTGATGCACTTCAAGTTCAAGGATCATCCAACTCAATCATGGTCGTCGTATCTCCCCTGAACGCAATTATTGAGGAGCAAACTTCTAAAATTAGCGCGAAAGGACTTCAGTGTGCTGTGTTGAGGATTGCCGAGGACTTTGAAGTTACGGTAATTTGAAACACCCTGAGAATATGTGCCTTAATTTGCCTTGCCATTGATAACAGCAGTTTACAACAATATATGAGGCTGAAGTTGCCATAATTCAAGCTGAGTGCAAAGTGGATTTGTGTTGTATTGGGATTGCTGTACCATTATTTTGTATAATTGCCATTGTCTTATTTTTCTACTTTATACAACAAGTAAAGCCAGAGGTTTGTGTAGATAAAAATAGTTTTCTTGAAATGAGGTAATTTCCCTTGCCCCAGTGATGGTCAGGCTACATTGTATAAATTCGATCAAATGTTAAACGCAATTTGTGAACAAGGTTTCGAATAACTACTTAAAGTATACATGCTCCAAATAGGAGTCTCTCCTGCTGGTCCTCGGTGGTTGAATGTTATCAAGACATTTGAAATATGGGTTCAGAAATCAAAGTAAGGGACCGGTCATTATTTATGAAGGAGGGGGGATAGGGATGGGTCATGTGCATTTTCTTTAGTCAATAAGGGGTGGGTCATGTTATTCAGAGTAGTATGGACTTTGAGAGTGGGGTCGCTTGTCATTTTCAGGCCTGAGGAAGGGGGGGCTTTAGTGAATTTTGTCTTTTTGTCCTCCCCCCCCCCCCCCCCCCCCCCCCCTCCTTCATAAATAATGACGGGTCCTAAGTGTGTTCTGGCATATATACTAGTAAACTCGTGGTGGCCAGATATAATTTTATTGTATATGGCCACCACGAGTAAATTGCATTGTTTTAATTTTGACAAATAGATTCTGACTATCAGGTTTTTTATCATCAACAGGCTTTTAAGTGTCATTATAATAATATTATTACATTAAGTTCACTGGCCATAACTTCTAAATATATAAAAAGTGACAGCATTTATAAGAAAAGGATACTTTGCAGTAAATCTAGTAGATCTGCTATTTAGTATAGACAGACATTTTATGGTATGGTGGATGGATATGACTGGCCTGCAATGATACAAACCCTCTTTCTATGAATATGGAAAGCTTTTGATTATCATGCTAACTAGATACAAGGCTCTGACTAAGCTGACTCCGCTCCAGCCTCAATATCACAAAAGGCTTGGTTGCCTTTCAAAATGGTGGTCCCAGAACTATAAATAGGATTATTGTATGAACACAACTGAATATACCCTGTGTGAACTTAAACTATCTTGGGAATTCTTCTTCCTTGAATAAGTATAATGCATGAGAGCGTGAAGATGGTGGACGTGTAAAATCGAGCTCCGCCGCTTGAACGAGAGATTTCAACTCGTACAGTCTGAGTTAGTTATAGCCAATATGCCAAACAACAAAAAGCCTGATAAGAAACCTGAAACGAAAAGATCGAGAATGTCTAGCTCAGAAGTAGAAGAAAGCTTAAACGACGACAGATTCCAACACCTCGAAGAGCTGTTTCAAACTCAGTTCGGTGAGTTAAGAGCCGAGATTGTAGGATATAGAGAAGATACCAATAGCATTCTAAATGAGCTCAAACAAGAGGTCAAAGACTTAGAAAACTCACTAAACCTATCTTGGATAGAAATAGAAGAGTTAAAGAATGAGAAGAAGAACCTGGAGGAGAAAGTAAATGTAGCAGAGAAGGAAATTGGAAACCTGAAGACGAATTTGGCTCCACAGCTGGCAAAGAGAATAACCAAGCTTGAAGATTATTCCCGGCGCGAAAATCTGAGAATTTACAACGTAGAGGAGGGTGAAGATGAAAATTGCTTCGAAATTGTATCAGAGATATTCGAGGTTGTTGGTGGAGGGGAAAACGTAGAATAGCACGCAGCTCATCGCTTAGGAAAACCGGAGACCGGCCCCGGAGCCCGCCCTCGTCCACTCATTACGAGATTTGTCAACCGACAAGATAGAGATTTTATGTGGAAAAACCGTTTCAAGATGAATGGAAATGATAAGTTTAAAACAGTGTTTCTGGACGAAGACTTGTCGCAAACCTCGGCCCTGATAAGGAAAACTCTTCGAAAAGCTAGAAAGGCCGCAATGGAGAAGTACAAATATGAGTCGAAGCAATGTCGTATCAAAGGCGAGAAAATAACGATTAATGGAGTTACTTACACCTATACTTCCATTCCAGATGAGTTTAAGTAATGTGGCTAGAGTATAAATATACTATATGTCTCTCTTTATGCCTATTTTTTGTAATAAGGTTAACCGCTATGAGTCGAAGTTCTATTATTTTTAGTTTCTATATATTAATTTGTTTTGTTTTTCGTATGTACCTGTTTTATTTATTGCTATATATTACTCATATTTTCGCTAATACAATATTGAGTTTGTTATTATTATATATGTTATGGCGAGTTCCATGAATTTTAGTTTAATTTCTCTAAATGTTCGGGGTTTGCGCGATTATACAAAATTTAGAAAATTATACAACTGGATAAGTAAACATAAAGGGAACTATGGTGTTACATTTTTGCAAGAGACGCATTCCTCTTGCGAGGTGGAAATTGAGTGGTCCAATAGAATAAAGGGAGAAATAATAATGTCTCACGGAAACTCGCAAAGTAAAGGAACAGCTATCATTTTTGGTGATAACTTAAATTATAAAATAATCTCTCAAGAAAGAGATGCAGAAGGTAGGTTTGTTATAGTTTTATGCGAAATACAGGGTCAAAACTTTCTATTAATAAATTCTTATGCCCCGAACACCGAGAATAGTCAGGTGGAATTTTTCAAGGAAATTTCCAATATAATTACTTTATTGGACTATCCAGTCGATACGTCTTTTATATGGGGAGGTGACTTTAACTTTATTTTTGATATAGATCTTGATTCTCATGGTGGTAATCCAACACTTAAAACAAGCTCGGTGGAAACGATAGATACAATTATGCTTGAATTTGATTTATGCGATATATGGAGGATTAGAAATCCATCGGTAAAACGTTATACATGGCGTGGTAAAGCACAGGGTTTGCGCAGTACTAAACAGGTGCTTCATCGTAGACTGGACTTCTTTCTCGTTTCAAATGAACTCCAGTCTACGATTGAGGATAGTGATATTATTATAGCCCCGGCAACTGACCACTCTGCGATTATTTTGAAAATTAAAAGTCTCGAGGAAGAAATGAAAGGCCGTTCTTTTTGGAAGTTTAATAACTCGTTAATTGAAAATAAGGAATTTGTAGCAGGGTTGAAAGAAGAACTGCAAATATTTAAAACTACTCTAAATCAAGAAGGGATATTTAACCCACAGTTAAGATGGGAGCTGATTAAATATGAAATACGGAAATATTCTATTAAGTTTTCAAAATTGTTTGCAAAAAATCTTAAAAGCTTATACCAAGATATTGAGAAACAGATTTCCGATATAGAGAAGGTTAAAGGATGGGAGTCGGAAGACAATAAAGTAGCAGAGCATGATAATTTGGTTAAAGAATTAGAAGGATTGAGTAATTATATAACGGAAGGTATTATTATCAGATCAAAAGCAGAGTGGTACGAGATGGGTGAGAAAAATACAAAGTATTTTTTAACATTAGAGAAGAGGAATAAGTCAAAAACGCACGTTAAGAAATTAATTAGAAGTGATAAAAGCGAGATTTCGAAACCTGATGAGGTACTTAAAGAGATAAAAAAGCATTTTGGTTTATATTTCCAACAAAAATCAGGAAAATCTGAGGCGCAGTGCATGGAATTTCTAGCTGAGTTGAATACTCCTCGATTAATAGAGGAAGATAGGGAAGCATGTGAAGGCGAAATTACTATTAAAGAGTGTTATGATAGTGTTAACCAAATGGGACCTTCTAAAACTCCAGGAATGGACGGATTGACGAAAGAATTGTATGTTTCTTTATGGTTTGAAATAAGCCATGATTTGGTCAACTGTCTGAACGACGGGTATAGAAATGGTTTGCTCTCTACTTCCCAAAGACAGATTATTTTTATTTTGCTTGAAAAACCTGGAAAAGATCATAGGTATATTGATTCTTGGCGCCTAATTAGTTTAATCAATGTAGACGTTAAAATTTGTAGTAAAGCTTTGAGCAATAGGATGACGCCTGTTCTCCCATTTCTTGTACATTTAGATCAGACAGCGTTTGTGAAGGGTAGAAATATAGAGGAGCCAATTAGAATTATTGAGGATATATTGTTTTACGCGAAATCTAAAAATATACCTACAATTTTATTTGCGGCTGATTTCGAAAAAGCATTCGATTCAATTGAACATTCATTTATAACTGCAGTGCTTAAAAAAATTGGATTTGGTGAGAGTTTTATTAAGTGGGTTAAAGTGTTGTTAGAAGGTAATCAGGGGTGTGTTAACAACAATGGTACAGCTACAAATTTGTTCCCCATGTTCAGGGGAACAAAGCAAGGCGATCCCATTTCACCGTACATTTTTATTTTGGTAATCGAGATTATGGCCTTAAAGATAAGAAATTGTGAGGAGATAGAAGGCATTGAGCTTCCAAATGGATTGAGCCGAAAACTTGTTTTATTTGCAGATGATACTACGTTTTTTCTTAAAAATACTCGTTCACTTGAAAAAACATTAGAAGTACTAGATAAATTTAGAGTATATTCTTCTTTGAAGATTAATTTAAAAAAAATCAGAGATAGGGTGGCTGGGGTCAGGGTTAGGGTCAGGCAACGATAGTTATAAAGACTTTAAATTAGTTGATTTTGAGGACAGCGGCCTAACGATTTTGGGAATTTTTTATTCATATAATAAGAAGTTAATCTATAGTAATAATCTACATCGAGTGTTGTGTAACTTTAAAACAATACTATCTATTTGGAGATCACGGACGCTTACGTTATATGGAAGAATACAGATTGTTCGTACATTAGCACTGTCTAAATTGTTGTATGTTTGCTCCAAAATACACGTATCTGAAGATTTTATCAAACTTGTAGAATGTGAGCTAAAGGATTTTATCTGGAATGGAAAAAAAACAAAAATCAAGTATCAAACATTAATTGGAAGTTACGAAGTAGGGGGTTTGAAAGTTCCAGATTTCTCATTGTTAGTTCGAGCAAACAGAGTAAAATGGGCCTGCTCTTTGTTAGGTAGCGAGAAATCCGCATGGAAAGATATTCCGTGCTCCTATTTAGAAAGAATAGGTGGTACGAAGGCTATTAGTGTTAACTTCGATAAGGAGAAAATCCCATTTGATATTCCAGATTTTTATAAATCTATTTTAAAGTGCTGGGCCGAATTTTGTAAGAAAGATTTAAAAACTATGGATTTGCAGGAGGTTCTTCAAGAAAGTTTGTGGAACAATGTTTACATAACAATTAATAAGAGATCAGTATATTATGAGAGAATGGCACGATGCCGTATAAATAGGATAGTTGATATGGTTAATGAAAATGGGGAATTTAAATGGGAGACTGTTAAACAAAAAGGGTTACAAGATAAGGATTTTATGAGCTGGGCGAGCATTGTGCACTCTTTGCCATATGATTGGAAAGTTCTTTTAAAAGCATCGATTATAACACATCAAGATATAATTGTGCCGGAGAAAGTTTTAAGGGTTGGTGAAAAGGATATTGCCATAGATAACATAAGACACACGAAGATTATATATCAATGTTTAATTGATAAAAAGTTTAAGTCACCTACTTCACAAGTTAATATATCTAAACGGATTGAACCAGGATTTGTAATTAATTGGAAGTCGGTGTATAACAAAATTTACACCACTTCAATTGATGCATATTCTAGGTTTTTTCAATACCGTATTCTAAATAATTGTTTATTTCTTAATTACGATTTGTTTCGCTTTAAAATTAGTAGTCATCCAAATTGTTCGTTCTGCCAAACGTATTATGAAACTATTGATCATTTTTTTGTTGAGTGTGTTGAGTCAAAAAACTTATATTTTGAAATTAGAACTTGGCTTGAAACTGTCAATATTAAGTTGCCAGAGTCCAATATAGTAAATATCATTTTAGGTGTAGATGATCAAGTTATAAATTATATAATTTTAGAATATAAAATGTGTCTTTATAAAGCTAGAGGAAAACAAATTCCGTCTATCACTCTTTTTAAGAACTTATTAAGATACTCAGAAAAAAATGAATTAAAAATCGCCAAAAAAAGAAATAAACTCCTTTCACATTATAAGAAATGGAACACACTTCTAATGGCAATAAATAAGTAATTAGAAAAACGTAGCGTAAATTTGAGTATGTTTTATAACTTTAGTTATTTTGTGTATAGTTTAGTGTTAGTAGATGTGTAATTTTGTAAAATTTATTAAAGAAAGTAAAAAGAGGTTGTTAAAGACAAAAAAAAAAAAGTATAATGAGGGAAACTTTATGGGGGGTGGGTGAATATATTGAGTGGGCTCTTTATAATAAATAGTTTGGTCAGTTAAAAGGGGAGTTCTTGAAAGTGACTGGAGTTATAAGAGGGGCTTGGGATTGTTCAGGGGTGGGGGACTGCTTAAAAAGCTGAAGAGATGGAAAGGGGATACAACAATTGTACACTCCCAATGTCAATAACTTCACCCCCTCTTCCTCCTCCCCCTCCCCATGTCATAAAAATAAACTTTTGTTATCCTCAAAAGGGATATAAAAAACTTCTTGCTCATATGGGAAATTCATGATTTGATTTTCTATTTGATAGATTTGTACCAGCCTTTCAAGTTACCCATGCTTTATTTCCTGCAAAGATCTCTGCACTGCTAATGCATTTGTCCTCCTAGGTTCACAGGAATGGCACAGCCACAGGGGATGTGGGGCTAAAATAATATGTTGCTTAGTTACTTCTCAGTCAGTTCAAGACTAACTTGGTCACACTGGCTCAATGTCAATTATTATCCCCCCCCCCCCCCTCCTCAACTTTAAATTTAGCTCTGCCGTCCCTGGCTCAATGTAGACTCCCAACCTGTGCTTGATGTAGGCCAGGGTAAAGGGAAACTGTCTCATATTTGGCCAATTTCATGTATTAATTCAACTGGCTTATTTGTCACACTAAGATATATGTTTACTACTGGTCCTCAATATTGCTATACGACTTGCTTTAATTTGTACTATAAATCACTGGTACATAAAATCCATCATAAGTAAAAAGGAGAGGTTGGGTTGATCATTGGCTGCGATGAGGTATGAAGCACAGATTAATTGGCACAGAGTACAAGACAATTTTATAGTTTAATATAATTTTTAAAAACGCTGGATGTACCTGTTTTGTTCAGTGTGTTTGAATCCCTTGATGTTTCTCAGACTTTTCAAACACTTTTTAAATTATTTATACTGTTTAACTGATCGTTATATCCCTATAAAGTTACACCTGATCATGAAGAGCACAAGACTTGGATGAATTACAGAGTGGGCTAGTGCTTGAAAAAGATATAATAATTTCACATAAAAAATATTTACAGAACTACACATTTAATATTTGTTTAGCGGGTTATTTTCGAATTGTAAGTCGAATTTTTATGTTGGCTAGCACTTACGTGTTAATAGCAATTCAACTCCTAGTTCCCTTTGCGGTGCAATTCAAGTACTAGCGGCAGGAAGTGAATAGTGTTTGACTGCCTATGAATACATTGCGTCTCCCTGTCCCCAAAACGAACCCTAACCGTCACACAACGATTTCTCAAGTATTTAGGGCTAGGGTTCACAAGTAAACGGTGAAATAGTACTGAATAATTGCAGTTTTTTGTTATTACAACCCGACACGTGACTTCCGGCCCCGAGTATTTGAATCAAGCCCCCTTTGCTTTTGCAATGGATCGTTTGCAAATTGATTTGCTGTCTCGGGAGAGTTCTCGATCAGCAAACGTTCGGTTGGCCATATGCATCAAAGGCAACGTACCTTGGCTCCACGAGTGTGTGTTATCAGTTTCGTTCGGCTAGTAGGCAAAGAAAAACTTTATCTCTTGACTTTTGAATAAAATCGTTCTTCTGTTCAGTCATATTTTTAAACACATAACTTCTACTACGACAAAATACTCGTTGTCATGCCGGAGAATCGGTTTATACGGGAAGATATTTTTTTCGTAAAACCGGAAGAAAGTGCTATGCGCAGCAAATGTTTTATTTTTCTTCATCGCGCAGCAAATGTTTTATTTTTCTTCATCGCGCAGCCGATTTGGCTAGCCAATCAAATTAGAGCCTTACCTGTATCTTACCAGAGCCTCCGATTTTTCAGTTAGGTAAGGAGGCACTGGGAACGAGAATGCGGTTTATACTGGATTTTTTTTTTTTCGTAAAACCGGAAGAAAGCGCTATGCGCAGCAAATGTTTTATTTTTCTTCATCGCGCAGCCGATTTGGCTAGCCAATCAAATTAGAGTCTTACGTTGAAATAACCACTCAGTTATGTATTAGAAGGTATATAGGGTTGCCCGGCTTGATTTTACTAATAAACTTCAGGCCCCTAGCTAGTATAGAAGCAACCGAGGCAGTTACCTCGGTAAAAAAAAAGGTGTTCCCATTAAATTCTATAACTTAATATTGAGTGATTATTTCTTGAAGTTTTAATTATAGTGCCTCTGTAAAAACTTTGGTCTGGCTACGGGTTTGAACTTCTTGCACGCTGCCACTTTTTGAATATACTTCAATACTCTTGCGCTATAGTCGCATTTCAGATGCGCACCTGAGTACTTTTTGTTCAAGTATTTCACCGTGGTCGAGATTCATTTGCTTTCCAGTGTTTTGATAGGGGCACAGGACAGTTTTTTGATCAAACGTTGCAATATATTTGTCCTGGTTTCTTGAAGAGAGTTGAAATTGTTTTAACATTAATCATGTTTGGTTTTTAGTTTGGACTACAAATGTGTCGATGGTAATGTGTTACTAATAATCTTGCGGCTATAAGTGTTGGAAATCAGTTCTCAGCGCCTTTCAAAATAAGAATTTGCAATATTACCACACATGATCTATTCCACAGGAGCAACAACCATCAAATCACCGCCGCGCGATAAAACTCTCAATGAAGGACAAACAGCTATATTCCACTGCAGTGCTTCCTCGTCGCCATTCCATGTGTGGCCACTGGAGACGAGGATTTCATGGTTCAAGGATGGTTCTGAAAGTAGTTCCTTCCCCGCCTCTACGATTTTGACGATCGAAGACGTTAAAAGATTTGATGCTGGGATGTACGAGTGTGTTGCAAGTAATGGTATTGGGATTCCTGACAGGGCTCAAGCCACGCTCATTGTCCATTGTAAGTTAATTTTCGGTTTTTCTCTGGGTTCTCGGTTTTCTTCCCTCCACAAAAACCAACAAGCTAAATTCCAATTCGATCTGTAGTTCAGCCGAGTCATGACAGCACTTTGATCAGCCCCAATGGTTGTTTTGAACAGGTCTCGTTAGAAATTCCAGAGTGGTCATGTCAGTTACATTGTCTCTTGTCGTGACTCAATAGACGTTCAATCTTAACAATATATCCTAACAGCTATAGACTCCAAAATGTAAATGCAGAAAATAAGTGTAACAAACTTATTGGAATGAAGTGTTGTATTATTAGTGGAGAAACGGAGAATGATGTAAGTGTAAATTCTCTGAAGGGTTTTAATGATTCATGATTCTCTACTTTCAAACTACGAATATTCCTGATTCCTAACTTTCAAACACAAGTGATTTCTGATTACGCTTCCACCCCCGGCCCGATGCCATGGCACACACGATGCTTGGTTTACTACATCGTACTTGTAACTAAAGGATATTGACTATCATAATGTTAACCGGTTTACTCTACATCAGTTTTTACATCACATGGGTAAAATCTTCACTAGAGTATGCTAGTCAGGTCTGGAGTCCATATACTGGCCAAACGTAATATCAGTAAGCTTGAACAAATTAAGCGTCCGGCCTCCAGGCTGATGGAGATTGCCTATAAAGTTAGGTTAATTAAACTTAAGCTGTTGCCACGTAGAGAAATTGCAGACCTTATATCTTCTTTTTTAAAGTTCTCCATGACACTTTAAATATTCCTACTAATCTGCGTAGCGTAATAGTGAAAATAACTTAATGAATACTATAATACCTTACGGTTATTAGTTCCATATACGCATGCGCGTACGGACGTCTACAAATACACCTACTTTATAATTTAGCGTGTCACTGATACAATATATAATTTTCTCCAGATAAACCATTCAACACTACCATAGTGTCGTCCTCCAAACACATTCGCTTGAACCGTTCAATCACTCTCAACTGTACCGCAGAAGCTTTACCACCAGCGGCTTACAGGTTCTATAAGGACGGCAGACTGCTTGCCAACAGCACCAGTGGAGTCTATACTATATCTACGTCAACTGGAGCCGAAAACGGAACCTACTCTTGTGTCTCGTATAACGTGGTTGGCGAAGGGCCAAGTGCCTCGCTTAATCTGACTTATTTCGGTAGGTAAGACAATCCGATAAGAAACAATACTTATGGAAAATAGTACGACGACTTCGAGACAACAAAAGTGATATTCGTGTCGTATTAGTTTACTAGAAAGTTGTTTGGACTCTTTTGGTCTCGGTTCTTTGTTATCCAATTTAATATTTTATTCAAGAAAAATCGTGTAGGTATATGAATACAGAGATGGTATGAATGTATATATGTATACATGCGTGTATTTACGTATGTATACCATATTTATGTAGAAAGGTATATGAAATACAGGCAAGGTTGCCCTTTCCCTTCTATCTTTCTCCCACTCCCCCCCCCCCCCCCCAAAAAAAAACCTTTCCTTAGATAACATTTTTAGTAATCAAACCATTTTATAGAGGTAGATGCGGTGAGAAGCGAGGAGGCCCAATGCATAGCTTGCCTGCTATCGTAGGGGGGACAAATGCACGCCACGGGGAGTGGCCCTGGCAGGTACAAATGGGAACCGGTTCATATAGACATTGGTGTGGAGGTTCTGTCTTGAGCCCGTGGTGGGTTTTAACAGCGGCTCACTGTGTGTCAGGAAATACTCCTTCAGGCATCATAATTACAATGGGTACGTAAGGACAGAGAGCTTGTTTGATTGACATTGGCCGTCTTTATACTATAGAGACGTCTAAGTCGTCTGGAGACCGCTTAGACGTCTAGTGTAAAAACGGGAAATAAGACAGACGCAGTTAAATTTATCTTCATCTGCTAAGTGCGTCCGAACGATGCACTATATTCTCTGTAGTATAAAAACGGCCAATGAGTTTGATTTGGTTGCACAACTTCAAAACTATCACATGTGAGTTTGCAAAATTCTGATTTTCTTTTCATGTAGATGTTCATAAAATGGCAAGGAGAAAGCTAAGAACCTTATCTGAATTATCTAGGACCAAGCAGGGTGAATGATAATAATTCGCTTTATTTATTATTTCGTGACTTCTTCGCTGACAAAATGGAGGACGCTTACATCGAAAGAATGTTGCTTATCCCTTTCTATACTACTCTAGTCTCGAGATCGATTCCTCACGCTATTCGTCTATCAGGAGGATTGTTTAAAAACTAGACTTTTTAGCCGTTTATGTGTTTTACAAAATAACAATAATAATAATAATAATAATAATAATAATAACTGAGTTATTATTAGTTTTGTTCCTTGAACCGCGAATAAAAATATATCGGCCGGGATGGTTTGAATTTGAATTTTTGAACTTTTTAAAAGATAGGCTTGATTTTTTTTTTCTTGAGGCCAAGATTTGAATAAACATTTCGTTTGAGTGATTTGTGCACTCAAACCGGTTCACGCGAGCTCTCGACCTAATCATGCACATTGTTTTTCGCGCGCTTCAGTTTAGATCATGTATTCAATTTATATGTATTTATAAATTAGTATAAACATACTAGTATTCTATTACAAACCCAGCGATCTGATTGGTTCTCTACTCACTATCTATCCTGTGATAGACAGTGAGTAGCGATTGTCCAATGACAATCTTTGTTATATCTGCAGTTTTCTGATTTCGACCTATGAGGAGCCACGATAGATTCGTCCTGAACGGAATCGCGGCTACACGTGAACGAGGTTGACTAAAAATGCAAAATTAACAGCGAAACCTTTTCATTTTTTGTGGGCGATTGTTTACCATGTGGTGGAGCTGATGATGGGAATTTTTACAAGCAAAAAGGTAAAAACATGTATCTGAAACATCAAAATAATCTTTGATAGCAGAAAAGTTCTTTGTTTGTGCATATAGAATACTAGTATGTTTATACTAAAACAATAGACTACTCGCTCTCAGTTTCTATGGCCGTGATAGTTGACTCGGTCTCGCCAACTATCAGAGAGAAATGGTAAACGCCACAGCTGTGCGGCCATTGAGTTATGGACGCACTTGGGAGGTTGGCTAAGCATTCAAGAAGCTAGTATATCAGCTTTGCCTATAGAGCGACTAAACGACCTCCTGCGTGCGTCCATGGACACACGCTGCACATTTACCGTTTCTTTAGTATTTATTAAGGCGGCTCGTGTAAAACAATTCTTTGATTAGTTGAACTACGGCAATGGATAGATTTAAGGCGCTGTAAGTAAGACGGTAACTAAATGCTTCTTAACTCTTTTCAGGTGAGTACCGATTGAACACGAATGATAACACCGAGCAAACAATTCCCATCGAGAGGATAATAAGCCATTCCTCTTACAGTAAAACAACAATCGATTACGATATTGCCTTGCTCAAGCTCTCTCGACCGCTGGTCTTCAACGATTACGTCAGTCCCATATGTCTCCCAGAATTCGACTTTCCAGATGGCACCGTGTGCTACACGACTGGCTGGGGTCGCCTGACTGGCGGTGGTGTTATACCAAATATCCTCCAAGAGGTTGCCGTGCCATTAATGAGTCGATCAACGTGCTCACGATATTTTAATTCGGGAATTGTACGAGTTACAACGCGCATGCGCTGTTGTGGAACATTTGGAATACGAAAGGGAGCATGCAGCGGCGACAGTGGTGGACCGCTGGTCTGTCAGACAGGAAGGCAGTGGTACCTCATGGGTGTTACGAGTTGGGGAAGAGGAGCTTGTGCAAGTTATGGGTACCCCATGGTATACTCTGATGCAGTCTATTTCAAAAACTGGATTTTAACAAACACGAGAGCTTACGGGCGGCCTTTGGACTGAATATTCAGTTGAATACAATACACGACTAGCCTTGAATTACAACATTGTAGCACCAAATAGAATTAAGTTAAAGTGCCACTACGATAAAATTTCGACATATCAATGTTTTGCCTATTCATAAAGTAGAGTTGCTGTATTATTACCAGGCCAAACCATTTTCCGATACGACAACGGGAAGTCTAATGTTTTAACTCTGAGCAACGAATCTAAACGTCTGCCATCACTACAGGCTGTTCTATTTTTTCAGCGAAAGTGACGTCATACGCAAAACACAACTCCTTGGAGGCTTATTTTTACTATAAACGTCTTATCGTACACACAAGAAGAAAGTTATACTATTCTTGTGAGGTTCGCGCCAAAGTGTGCACAAAAAAGTAGCCACGCTGCTTGTCGTGTTGGCGTATGACATCACGGCTTCCCGGTAATGGCGGACAGAATTTTACTCTCCTAAAATTTTGTGGTTTAACTTGCTCTTTTTGGGAATACCTGTTATTAATTAGGATATTCTAACACTCATTGATCTATTGACATTAAAAAAGTGGCAAATCGAAATGGTACATTTTCGCCGTAGTGGCACTTTAAAAGAGTAGAACTGGTAACTAATAGAGGAGTCTGGGAGTCTTGTCTATACAATGGGCCTTTTGTCGGAATGTAATCACGAGGTCGTACTCAATCGCAAAAAAAATATGACTTCATTTATTTAAAGCACTTGTAGGAGATCGGTAGTGTTATGTAACTTCCAATCGATTGTCGATCTTTCTAAAACAGCGTTTTGAAGTTTGTTTGCCCATCAGAAAGCATTTTCCATCGGATCAAGAACGCAATTCATTGGTTATTTGAGTGATATGTCAACACGTGACTGTTTTCTGCAAAAGGCCTATTTGTCGCTCATTTGCTAGCTCGCTCGCTCCTAAACTGATGTGTAAACGTGTTATCGGTGCATCTTTTCACAGCTCAGTTGGCTTCCTTCCTTCATATTGTTTCAACTTAGTATATAAAGATACTATTACGACTACCTCAATGATGGACACACGCATAATAAGGTAATAGTTTGTAGTAACAGTAGTAGTAGTGGTAGTTTTTAAAATGCTTATCTTAACCACCTTCCCATCAAAATTAGCAGCGACATATTTGCCCAGCTATTCCTACACAAACTATATGTAGCCATTCAGATATATATATACTGTTGGGGTCTGTCGCTGTTCAAATAGATAGGCATATCTAGCATTTTTTTTATATTTTTGGTGAAATCTTAATTGTTTGAAAAGCTGTATTCATGCATAACCGGTTGTATTAGGTAGTGATCAGGGTAAACCTGGGTTTTATTGCTATAAACTGAAGCCGGGCAGGGTGGGGGTAGGTGGTGGGATTTAAGAGGGTTGACAACACTTTCAAATATGCCGTTACCAGTAATCACAGAAATGTAACAGTAGTATGTTACTACCCGGAAATATGTGTAACACGGCTGCTAGTTTTATCTTTTGACCCTACATATTTGCACACAACGTAAAATTCCGAACATAAGCGTTTATCGACTATAAACGGCCGTGCTACCGTGGAAACATTTCGAATTGCGATACTGGAATATTAGGGGATCCACTTATAAATGAAGTAAAGACAATAAAGCAACTGTTGTGAAGTACCTTATCCAGAACCTTTACAGCGATTTTTTATATTCAAGCAACCCGATGTGCGACATAAATTGGTTCTGATCGGCCGCTTTTGCGCATAAACCGGCATTCAAGTGCCGAATAAATCGACGACAACAATTAGCCAATCAGAGAGCGAGGAAATGGGCAGTTGTAAAAATAAAAATCGAGATATTTCTTGAAGGCTAAAGTTGTAACATGAAACATGAACTCTGATTGGCTAATGGCCATTGACCATGATAAATCACGCGCTCTGATTGGCTAATAGCCATTGACATTTGCATTGCCCCATTTTTTTGAACGCTCACGTCAGGTTTTGTTCATGCTCGCACCTTTTAGACTCGCAAAAATAAGAGACGTTTGTATGTATTGGAAGGACGCTTGTCGACACTGATTCCTTTGTTTGTTCACGCACATTTGTTATAGAGCGAATTTCACATGAGTGGCGAAAGCAAACGCAAATTACCCACAGCCAGCCAATCACAGGAGCGAGTAATCACAAGTAACTCATAAATGGCTTCCCTGTCAGCCAATGACAAACCAAAGCAAAAAAAAAACAATTTACGTTTGGTTTTACTTTGGAATCTGATTGGTTGGTTTATTTTCTCAGCCAATAGGAGAGCTTAGTAAACACAAAACCAAAACATTTCCGACACTCATATGAAAACTGCTCTGTTTTAACTCGCGGATGCGCACAAGCGCAGAAAGGAGTTATTGGGATAAGTCAAGAGAGTTTGAGGTAAGATAACAGATCCCCATGCCCCATGATAATTATTTGAAATATATTTTTAGTTTCACAACACGTAATGTCAGTTATTTTTATTTCGTTCTGGTAGGCTACCCTTGTTAGTGGCTCATTGTTTATAATATCCCCTGGGGACTCATAGCATCGTTATAAACCATTCCTTAGCACACCAGCGCAACTTTACGCCATTCATGTCTTTCTTAAAATAACCAGGATGTGTCCTGTTAATCTAAAAATAGATTTCAACTAATTATCATTGGAACAGATCCATGTATGGGGGATTCGTTCCCTTACCTCATTCTCTCTTGGTTAAGTGAAATCGTGTTACTCGCTCGCTCCCTCCATCACTCACTCAATCACTAAAGTGTTAACACGCCAAAGAGCCTGGGAAGAAGCTGGTGTGAGCAAGCGATATCCAATTTATTCAATATTAAAGTTTCTAAGGTAGATCAGTGTAAAAAAGTACTGACGACAAAATCCATTGTTCTGCGGCTGAGCCTCCCTCACATGGAATTTGAATTATGAATATTCTAAAATAAAAGTAGCAAAAGCCTTAGTTTCATTCCATTTTTATGAACAACTTCTCTTCCAACCAATAGGAACAGCCAACAACAATAGCTACGAAACAGACACGATTGATTCCGAACATACGATTTGCTTTATAAATGACATTTGGAACCGCAGTGCAAATCGTAGTTTTAATATTTTGAATATTTTGAGGAAATTATATGTTTTCCTATATTTTCATGTTTCAACCAATGAGATCAAGAATTTTCACAATACAAAATTAACACCTTGCTCCATCTGAATGCCGTTCGGTGCCGTACTTCTTACACGAATCATTACTTAATTCACGTGTCTAAAATGTTCACTGCCAGGTCCCTATCGCCGGTTTCCTCTTCGTTACTGTCTGTATATACAGGGTGTCCCAAAAGTTCGTTCCTCTGATTTCAACTGAAATAACTTTTGATTAACAAGCGCTATATAACTTAAAGTACTAGGAGTTAGTTCTTTCCTGCTATGTACACTATTTGTAAATGTAATTTCAGTAGTCTGCATGTCCTCCTTTGTTTGTTGTCAATTTTCTTAGCCGCCGCTGCATCGAGTGAGATAAATCTCGTAGCATTGAAAACGGGACGTTTTTCCATGCTTGCTTGAGCCGTCTTTTCAGTTATTTCACGGTCTGCGGGATAGGATCTTTATATACGAATTTATCTATTATACCCGAAAGATACATGATCGGGTTGATGTCTGGTAAGTTAGCTGCATGGCCATTCTGCTTTCTCGATAAAATTGGGCAAGTTAATTATTTTCGCACCATTGCGAGGCCTTAGCTGTGTGAGGTGGTGCCCCATCTTGAACGAATGTCATGTTACGGTTAGAGCTGAACAGTTTTCTTTTAACTGCTGTTTCATTTGTAGATTTACAGCGAAGAAGAGGCTTAACTTATTTCTCTAGTATGTTCGTTATATAATAATAAGCAGTTACATTCTGTCTGTCCTTGTGGCCAGAATAAAGTGAAGATCGATCAGACCGAGGCCTGTCATTCCGCCCCAGATCATCCATTTCGAGCTTTGCTTGACTTGGTAGGCAGGAGGTACTTGGTTCTCTTGCGATCTCCAGACGATGTCATTTTTGGGGTTAGGCAACTGAAACAGATACTTCGGACATTCGTCAGAAAAGAGAAAATCATCCCATTCTTCTGCAGTCAGTTTTCTGTATTTTTAGCGGCAAATTTTAGCCGAGCTACGCGTTGTTTTGAAGTGAACAGTGGCTTATTTTGGCGTTTCAGAGGTTTCCAACCTTTGCTTTTCATGAATATCCAGACAGAGTTTTTTGAGCCTGACAAGCCTTCACTTTCTAAATGTTGTGATAGCTGCCTTGTTATTTTCTTCGTTTGTACTTTGCCTTCTCAAGGCGGACTTTCTTAGCCGCTTCGTTTAGGACCCTAGGTTTTCCACTTCGTTTCTTGTCTTCAAAATCTTCGCCTCTGGACGACCATTTTACTACCCAACGTTCGGTTTTTTTCTAGTATTTTTTGCGATTTCTTTAACAGATAGACCAGTCTGAGAAGATCTAAGTATAGATGCTTCTGCTTGTAAATAGGTTAACGTTTTCGCTTTGAGAGGATTCATCTTCAATAAACGACAAAAACGTTTGAGCAACTCGGGGCTGCGAAATGCGAAAAAAACTGGCGGGAAATGTACACGCGCTTGATTCCAAATCACATGCTTTGGCGGGAAAATGAAAAATCGCGTCATTTTTAAGCCCGTAAGTAATAAAAGCATTAAACTAGATGGTTTTTATAAATGTTTTTATAAAAAAGCTTTTCCGTGAGTCAAGATATAATAAAATACAGGTCTGTAAAGTCTCAGAGGAACGAACTTTTGGGATACCCTGTAGTTGTCTTCGGTTTATATACATATACTTAGATCGCATCCGTATAGCTCATGTGGGAGATGTAACTTGTGTTTAACAGCGATACTGACGTAACAGCGCGATTACGCCACACTGAATAAACGGTGGTGCAATCAGGCTTCCCCGACTCGGGATTTGTCATCGTCAGAAAAATCGAATCAGTTGAAGTGTGACACTAATGAATTGTTGCCCTCTGTGGAGTTTCCAACTTTACAGTAATTGTATGGCGCAATCTACACTCTACTCCTGTAGAATGAGATACTCATTATATTTGTTTTAAGGCCTATAAACGGCATGTATCAAGCCTAAAAATGGCATATATCAGGCCTAATTTGTGATTCTTCGCTGAAGTGAACTACAAGGATGCCATTATAAAGATTAGAGAGACGAAATACCTCAACAGACTAAATAATGATTCAGGTGCTATGTGAACATTGCTACTCTTTTTTAGTCTTAAATAGGGTCAGGGTTTAGAAACCTTTGCTGCACATACACATCTATCCTATATTTACCGAAGTATCCCATACCCGCCCCGTCTGAAAGGTGAGGGTTTCCATTCCTGTTTAGAGATGATTTTTGTTGTTCTTATTTTTTTCTTCTAATTAACAGTTTATCGAATTTTGGAAAATTGGGTTAGATATTGAGCATGTAACGAGGTTATTAGTTATCCGTTTGATGACATTAAAAAAAAATCAGCATTTTTGGCCTTATGAAATTAATGATGGCTTATTAAAAGTGAAACATCTACTTGAACCTGAAATACTTCATATGCTCTTACATTAAGTAATTTGTTATACAGCAACAACTATGAAATTAATTTTGCCTTTGTTTCGGTAAAAAAATTGTGGCACGCACGACATCACAGCATCTTCTGTCACGATATGCTGGTCACCCCGGATTAGCCAATGAGGGCGTGTGTTGTATCTGGAAATCTTATGGCTATGAATGGTAGTTCTTGCCACCAGAAATCCATAATTGCCGCCACTCATTAGTAAATACATGCCAAGTAAATTAATGTTAATTATTTAAGGTTGCCGCGCGGTTATATATTTTACAGTCGGTTTAGTGGTATTACTGTGCCCATCAGTTTTAACTCATTGATATTTTTGGACTATGCATTTCCTGATATGCATTGCTCGTAACGAGCTTCAATAAAATCTACGAAATGGAAACTTCTACAGCAAAAAGATGAGGTTTGACAATTTCCATTCCATCGATATTATTAAAACTCGTTACCAACAAAGCTCATGGGTCAGTTAATCTAGAACAGCAATTCAAAACAGAACTGTCTTCTCGTTTTGAAGATGTTCGCATTTTAAGTAAAATCAAGAGTTGATTGAAGCACTAATACCACTAAAATGTCTGTAAAACGCATCTAAAAAATGCGATATTTACAAATTAACGCTTTCATGGTTTAACTCTTTAGTGTCTTTGACCAAAATTGGAAAAAATGAGTTGTTTTGGATTTAATTTTGTTATGTAGCACATATTAACAAAAATATGGACAGCTATATGTCTTTATGAAGCCTGATAAATAGACTTTCAAAATTAGGCTTCAACTTTTCGCATCTGGCACAATGTAATTAACATAAATTAGCATTAATTAGCATAAATTGGTGACCAATAGCTACGACATCTAGAGAAAAACTGAACTGGAGTCCACATAGTGTGTAGTTTGGTAAATAGTTGAAAGCAAAAAGTTACCTTGATGTAGTGGTAAGCATGCCCATCAAATATGGCTGAAATAGAATGAAAGGAATGGACATAAGAATATTTACAGTCACACTACCCCAAAACGTCATAATAGAGGAAAATCATATAAAACATAATAAAAAATTAACAATATTCATAACAGTATGGAAAGATGCATGTCTTTATGAAGCCTGATAAATATACTTTCAAAATTGGGCTTCACTTTTCGCATCTGGCACAATGTAATTAACATAAATTAGTATAAATTAGCATAAATTGGTGACCAATAGCTACGACATCTAGAGAAAAACTGAACTGGAGTCCACATAATGTGTAGTTTGGTAAATAGTTGAAAGCAAAAAGTTACCTTGATGTAGTGGTAAGCATGCCCATCAAATATGGCTGAAATAGAATGAAAGGAATGGACATAAGAATATTTACAGTCACACTACCCCAAAACGTCATAATAGAGGAAAATTCGGAAAAATAACAGTATAGGTAGATTGTGTCTGCACCACTTCAAATGAAATAAACAAATACATACATGTGTTACTAACACTGTCTTAGCACTATTTTGTTTTCAGCTGGATGGATGTAGTAACAACATCCATTACTTTGCCAAGGAAGGGCCAACCATGACACCAGGCAACGTCAGAGAATCTGAATCTGCCTCCCCTCCCCGCCTTCAAGTGGTAATTAAATCTACTTATGAATAGTCAACATGTTATATTGTACAAAATGCAGTACAATATAAATTATTGCCTATGGTACTCCCTGCTATGCCATTCTTGGAAGCAATTCTTGTCCTTGGTGATGTGAAGGTACTTCCCACACTGAGGTGCACTGCAATACGAGGCAATCCTCTTTTCACCTCTACCCTGCTGGTAGCACACCACACAATTTCTCCTTACGTCTTGAGAGTAAACTGGCATGTGCACCACATCAAACTGTCCTGGAGGCTGGATTACTGTAGATGCTGTAGCACGGGCACGAGCACGGGCGCCACCACGAACACGGGGGCCACCACGAGCACGGGGGACACCACGAGCACGGGGGACACCACGACCACGGGGGACACCACGACCACGGGGGACACCACGACCACGGGGGACACCACGACCAGCACCGTCATCATCTCCAGCATAGTCGTCACCACTGACATTTTCATCATCACCGCCATTGTCGTCATCACCACCATTGTCGTCATCACCGCCATTGTCGTCATCACCAGCACCGTGGTCAATACCAACATCATCGTCATCACCACCAGCACCATGGTCATCACCAGCATTGTCGTCATCACCGCCTTCATCAGCCTGTTCTCCATCACTATAATAAAAGGAAAACAACATTGTACCCTTTTACTTTCATATCACAACAGGCCCATGCAAAATTTAACAATTTTATATGTTTCAGGTTGCTGAATAATTAGTGATTTCTAGTTGTAAACAAAGGACAACAGATAAGTTGGATATTATAAAAATGTGTAAAATAAATTATACAAATTCACAAAGTAAAATCATATATTTTTAGATATAAAAGCTCAAAAAAAGATAACTAACGTAATATGTAAAGTAGAGTTTCATTTAGAGCAGAAATCTTTCCAGAAAATCGACAGCAACGCCAAAACGAATGATGCAGCATAAATTCAGACGCGACCGTGGGGATCAAATTTCATTCAACGCGTCACCTAAAATATGCTTTTTGATTTCGTTTTTCCTGCCCTGAAAAAACATTATATCCTCCAGATATGTTCTCAAGGATATATCCAGACATCTTCTTGAGACAATAAGAGAGGTTTCAAACAAATCTAACATGATTTCAATGCCTTTCGAGTCACCAAATCGAACATGTGATTTCCCAACATACGTGCTCAAAAATTTGATCACATTCTCACCTCGAATCTTCGCCTGAATTGCAAAGCTGGTGGTCTATTTCCGATTCCTCGCCACTTGACATTCCTTCACCGCTTTCTTTCTCATCTCCGCTACTTTCCTCGTCAAGACAAGCTAATACTTCATCGAGATTGTAGGTTTTTGAAGTCCTGGGAGCCTTCGCGTTCGACGCCATTTTCTTGAACTAACTCCACGAGGCCCGGAGAAATACAATGAAACAAAAAGTAACCAATCATGAGTTTCGTTAGATCGATTTCGATAAAACTCGCTGTCTGATTGGCTTAGGATACAGTCACGCCGTACAGCGAGTTTCAGGGCAATCGGAAGTAACACTACGACGCTAGAAAATTTGTTTTTACCCGACCTGGAAGTCGGATATTTACCTAGCCGGACACGAAAGAGTTAAGATAGCCCCCTCCGCAGACATCTCTATTATGAGAATATTTTATTTATTTACAACATTTGGGCGTAACGCCACAGGAAACAAACAATAGGACTCAAAGTTACGTGTTTCCTATGCTGAAACGTAACAACATGTACGACAGTTTATCGTGGTACACAAACATACTCTCCTATAAAAAAATACCGGCTATAATTTTTTTTCGCGCGCGATAACCTACGATTTCCTGCGATCTGATTGGTTCCGGGAGCGGGCGACTTTTTCCTGTTTCTGACCACGGTTACGGCATGGATCATAAAAAGACTGGATTGGAAACTACAGGTCACGTGGGGTGTTTCCGGTTTGCTGATTGGCTGATACTCTACTTCAACATGGCTCAATCATAGTGGAAAATCGTGACGTGGAAGAGTGGCGTAGGTAAAGGTTTTTCGCTGTTTCTTTGCCTTTACTTCTGTTCTTTTGGTCGTGTTTTAGTGCTCTTCTCACTTTTAAGTAACAATATTTTCTTTTTCCGTTGTTTTACGACAATTCCAACCCGCCTAAACCACACGAGAAACTTCAAGGTAAGCCCATCTTGTTGTTGTTTACTTTCATTTTATTCTGTTTTGGAGAAAATCGCATCCCAAAAACGGGCCTTTTTAGGGCCATTTTTGGAAGAATGTTGTGTATTTTGGGACACAAATATTTGTTAGTTTTTCACGTTGTCGTTGTTCAAATTCTCCTTTACTTGATTGTATTTGCATCAAATTGTGGCTTAGACATAGTTTTACGAGTTAGGGTTGTAATTTGAAGCTGCAAATTACGTACCAACTTGGTGACTTTTGAGGATAGTGGTGTAGCTTATGTCAAGGTTGTTATGCGGAACAAAATGTAAATGTTACTTAATTTTATCCACTTATACATATGTCAAGATGGTTGAGAGAAAGTTAAGGCACCAGGGATGCCCCAGTGAATCTACTGCAGATCGAGATTACCTCCTTGTGGTCTTCCATTGAAATTCAGTTTACTATTCACAATGTTCCTTCATCTGAAATTAGGCTTCTATCTACAACTATTGTTATGTATTCACAGTTCTATATCAAATGATGGTTTACTTATAATAACCATTGGAACTTAATTGCCAAACATTCATAACTCTTCCTTATGTTCCATATTACATGTACATGCATGTGTTAAAAGAAGTAGTCTACATCAGTACATGCAGATTTTACAGGGTACTTGAATTTTTTTTGTTCATATCATGACTTTTATATATGGACCATTCATTATTGATGGAGGAAGAGGGGCGAGATGAGAAATTATAAAAGTTCTCAAGACATTTCATAATCCCCCATAGAGATGGCATTAAAATTTCGAGATTTACTCCTCATGAAAAAAATCCTTCCAAATTAAGCTATAATACAAGGGTTGTATTTACAGTAACACTGTATACATACTTCGTAACCAATAGTGCAAGCAGTCTCCCAGAGAACTAAGTTAGCATGTGAACAAAGTTTTATTTTTGGAAAAAAATACTGCACAATTATTTAAAAATATCTTTGTTGGTTAATGCCTTGAAGTATTGTGCAGTTTCACAACAACTTTAGACTAGCAAAAACAAATATTGTTTATCCTCCTGGGAGTCAGTTAATCAACATGGCCAGCACAGTGCTCAACATTAGATTTTAGGCTGGTTGCCTTGAGATCTGGTTGTCCAGGTACACAAATTACCTGCCCGGTTCAACTTTTTAGTTGTCCTGGGCAAGTGGGCAAGCATTACTGTCAATCGAGTCCTGCACCATGTCAGAAGAGTCGATAAGCAAGGTTTCTGCTATGTAAATTAGGCATGTTTAATAGTCTGAGCTAGAGTAATAATTTTCAATGAAACTTGATGGTTCAGATCTATGCTAATTCTAACTGAGTCCCAAATCTTCATTTCTAATAATTTATTTTCAGTTATATTACATCTGACTATAAGATAATTTTGATAGGTTTATTGTCAAGGTTACTATGTTGTACAGTACATGAACTATAATTTTATGTACAGTAAGTCTGAGAGTTCAATAAAAATTGTTGTATTGTTTTCACTGTTCATGTGTATCTTAGTTCACTTCAGATATTCAGATTTAAATAGCATATATCATCCATGCAGCTAGCTAGAATGGAATATGTTATGATTTGTACAAACCACAAGTATTATCATCTAATTTAATATACTGTACACAGAGGTCATAATACAAAGTGTACTAACAGTATAACATATTATTGCCTTCACAAATCAATAAACCCAGCAAAAACATGTTACCAAGCTTTCTCCTTTGGGATACTTATTAAATATACCCATTTGGGTTTCAGAACGAAATGAAAGGCCTCAACAATAGAATTTTTTTTCCGAAAAATCTTAGATTTTGGACACAATCTAAAAATCACTGAATGTGCTGGGAAAATAGTATGGGGAAGGGGTGTGACTGTGAGTGGGAAACTTATAGAATACCTCCCACTTTTCTAATCCAATTATAGGCCTTTTGGAGGAATGCAATCATGTGGTTGTACTGGGTTAGTTTTTTAGGGCCACAAGTTTATTAGTGTTCTGCACTATTATGTGTTACCCTCCATAAATAAAGTCATTATTATTATTATTAATTTGTTTGTATCGATTGTCCTTGCTCCGAGGATTTTTCTTTGCGTTCTCCTGTTTTCCTCCATCCACAAAAACGACAAGCTAAATTCCAATTCTCGGTGATTTAGCCAGGTCCCGACTTTGCATGATTAGACCCTACGGTTGTTTGTGGGAGTTATGGTTATAACGAATGTCGTCGTTATTCCCCTTCGGCTTTTATCAACTTCATCAACAAGGACCTTTCAAACGAGTTCGTACACAGTCACGCGATAGAATGAATAGAGAGAATACTCGTGTTTTCACTTATGGCATTTCGTTTGATGTTCTGACAATTTTTGCTTTTTCGCGGTTTGATATTAATAGCTCCATATAGCTTCCTACGTGTCTTATCATGAACCAACATTTAGTATGATAGACCTTTCTGCACTCTATTAAACACTAATATTTCACTCTCACTTTCGGAATTGCTAGAACGACAGCTATCGGCAACTTCGTATTTTAAAAATTCATTCTCCTTTAGCTGCGTTTTCTCTTCCGAAAACAAGCCGTTTAAGCACCCCTCGAAGTTTTCTCCGATCTCCATCCTTCAGGGCTTAATCTTTTTCTCTTCGATGTTTATTTTCCAAGCTACTAGCGAAATCGCGCGCGCCGAGAAATTACGAAAATGTTTGTTTACATGTGACGTCACGATTTTCCACTTGGTTGCGGCCATCACGTCAGCGCGTGCCCAATCCAGTCTTTTTATGATCCATGGTTACGGTAACCAGTGCGCGAGCTATCAATTCATTGGAGTTTGTTCAATAATAAGCAATTATTGGAATCCGCGGTTATCGCAAAATATCGTAATTTGTTAGTGGCGAGCAATCAATTATTTTCCGATGCCGAAACCGAATCCAATAATTATTTTATCATTCACGGCATTCAGAGCAACTTTAGTCGCTTTTTTTGTGTTTTCGCTGTTTTTACTTTCTATCAAACATGCCAAGTCATTTTTCCGACAGCTCAGGAAAGCGAGCCATCAGATGTTGACAAATGCAATGTTACTGCGCATGAGCAGACCATTATTTGCAGCAAAACGGCGTTGCACCGTAATGCGCATGAGCAGACCATTATTTGTAGGCAGTTATTTGTAGTTCTCTCGGCCAGTCAAAACGACGGAAAAAATAATTTGAATGATAATAGACCTTGTCAGCTTGCCTGTTTGTTGTCCTATTTCAGACCACCTGACTTTTGCCTTGAGTAATGCTTTTTTGTTGTTCTGTATCCCAAGTAGAAATGTACCAATTTCTATAATTGGAAAACAAAGCAATAAATCCTCTGGAGAACTATCACGTGGTCTGAAATAGGACACCAAACAGGCAAGCTGACTAGATCTATTCCTCTCTCAAGTCGAAAGAAAATAGAGAGGGAAATGCGTTACTTACCGGCTTATTAGGGTCGATCGGTATAGAGAAAAACTGCTCGGCTTCCGATCACGGTCAGTACATTTCAAAACATCGGGCACAGTTGTTCTCTATGCGGTCTTCTCAGCCGCTAATTAACTGATATATAGGTTTTGTTCTTGTTTACTAGAGCGGTTTTCAATTGAAAAGTATTTGCTTTCAGCGAATTCAATTGGTTAGTTATCCACGATTGCGTTTACTTTGCCTCGTGACTGGTTGAAGTAAAAACAATAGTTCATTGATGTTTTTATTTGCTCGTGATTGGTTCATTGATGTTTTTACGCTCCTGTGATTGGCTAACTGGTTTTGGTTTTACGACACTCAATTGAACACTGCTCTACTATTTGCTTTCAATTTAAAACGTGAAGCAGTTAGTCGATGAAGCATTTATTTGCTAAATTTTCTAACCCCAATTTACATGTACAAATATCATTATAGTATTCCTAAAGCTACACACTTTCTTCCATATGCAGGGACAAACTATGGCAAGTTTTACAGTCAAAATTTGGAAGAATATTGACGAGATTACTAAAATTTTAGGTAGAGGCTGATTTCATCAATTCATATGAATAATTATATGTCTCCACTTAACCTTTTCGTTTTCCTGTATTTGTTTTTCTCTACTACTTTTTTGTTCTTATCTAGATTCGTGCCATATTTTGTCTTGTATATGTTTGTATATATGTATCAGAGCCTCTTGTACTTTCTGTTAACTTAGCCTAATTAACTTATTTATATAACTTACAGTTAATAATCCTTACCACGATTATAATTTTATTTTCAAATTAACTTTATACTTTGTTACCTAGCTAGATTAGCTTTTCCAAAGTTATTCTTGGTAACCGTTACCTTGTGCTTTGTTATCACACCAGATGTACTACCTATTTACTTTAAGGTAATAAAGGTATTGTTGTTACGTAGGTGAACTATGGACGTAATATTAACTAAAGGTGTCTCGATCGAAACTCCGAAGCCACTTTACGAATTTCAACAAAATGTCAGGTGTTTTGTCTGATTCTGCTCAATGTTTTTTTTACAAACAGTACACAACGTATTGATACAATAATATCAGAATCCTGACCCGATCACACATACTAATGACGTAACTGTGACGTAAGTCAACCCCACTTTTTGACATTTTGAGCCATTACTCGAAATAGTAGTCGAACGATTGTTTTTCTAATAATATACATGAAACAAATGCTCAATTCCGATTGGTTGAGGGCAATGGAATTTCAAGGAAACACAGTGAAGAAAAAAGGAAACATTGTGCCGAAAAAAGGAAATACGATGCAAATTTCTTTGGAAAGCAATGAAACATTTCCTTTCCACTGACTTCTGAGAACACTCGAACAATTTGAATGAATTTGAAAGTGTGAACTATTATGGTTTGTTGACTGAATAAATTACTTTGTCACATGACTCGCCAACGTCACTTCCTGACAATGGTTTTCATGTATATTATTAATAAGTAATCATACGGTTTTATCGTGCAATTTGGGATACATTTTCACTCGTGTGTTTTTCAAAGCTCGTTCAATTTGGATACTCTTTGAAAAACCCACTCGTGCAAATTAATCCCAAATTGCACTCGAAACCGTATGATACCAGCGAGAAGGTGCAAGACGCGAAACTATAACAATACGCAGAGTTGTGAATAGCCCACCTTCTCGCTGGTATTTATGAATGTTTAACTTCAGAATGAGGCTGCGTACATGCGTCTGTAGTCATCGCATTCAGCGGTAATTTTCGAATGCGAAACTGGACTATTGTAGATAGATATTTCTGAGCATAGGATTTGGTGTAATATTCTTATGAGAGATTGGATTCATTGCTCAAAACTTATAAACTGAAATTTTATGGAGCGGTTTTTTAGATAACCTGATCATGAAATTTGTAGATTTTGAGTTTTTGCCATTTTTCGAATATTTTATTCTTTCAAATTCACAACTTCGTTTCTGTTTTTGCTAGCACAATTTTTTTTGGCATCAAGATTTTGTAAGCATTTGGAAATAAATTTAACTTGCTTGGATTCTAATGACTTCTATTTACAGAAACCTACGGTCCTTCCAACTTTGACAACGTTAGTAAGGGCCGAATTTTCGCCAACTTCCGCCAAAGGGATTTTGATAAAATTTGCACTGTGTATGTGTAATTATAAGATTGAACAGTTTCCAGTTGTTTGAAAAAAAATCGTTAGACTAAATTTCGAGCAATGACACAAATGTCAAAAAGTGGGGTTGATCGACTTACGTCACAGTTACATCATTAGTATGTGCGATCATGTCAAGCTTTTGACGTCATCAGGTGTATCATAATATTGCATGTGTACTGTTTGTGAAAATTGGAGCAGAAACAACATGAACTACTGACATCTGTTTGGAGTAAAGAGGTAGATTTCAGACATTGAAAAACCAAAGTATAGACAAATATATTACAGTATAGGCAATGTAAGATCCAGAATTAAGACATAGTATACAATAAAAATTAAAATTGATGACATTTCGGAGTTTCGATCGAGACACCTTAAACTGTGCATATACCACACATTTACTGTATCAGGAGCCCATTACTCCCAGATTAGGTCTGTCTAACAGCAGAACAGATGATGTAGCTATTTTTAGCTTTGTGTTTCCCGCGAGAAGAAACAAAGGCCGTCACTTTTAACCAATCAGGATGCACTGAAAAATTGTAATTAACACGGTTCAAACTGCTAAAAATACTAAAGCGCAAGAGAACAAAAGACAACGTAATCGCATACCAGAACTTCGCGACTATAAATAGCCACATCGCGGTCTACTGTGCTATGGGCGCTATCCATCACATAGGTACGCTCCTGGTAATGGGCTCCTAACTGTATTTAATCTTGAACGTGCTTCATATATCTCAGTAATTCGTTTACTTCAAATACAAAACTATGCCTATACAGCAAAATGATTTTCTTTATTTGGCCTCTTTGATGGTGTTCGTAAGTCTCTTCCACATCTCTTTTCTTCTTCATATGATTGCAGTAACTATAATAAGAATAGATTGAACAGTTTAAAGTGCCCCTAATCCCGTTTTAGTTTTATTTATTTTCAAAGTGTAGATTGAGGACGAAAGAAAAAATAATAATAATCGGTATAATTTCTGATTTTTTATGTGAAATGGATATAGATGATATCCCTGATTGCTGCATAGGCTGAACTCTGTTTACAATACAACCACGCAAGGTTTGCTATGTATTGACCAAAGGCCCATAGCCGGTAATGAGAATTTAATCAAGAAATAATCTACAAATATTTACAAGATTTGCTTCAAAGGTTTAGCCCAGTAAAGGTGAGGGCAAACAAAACGAAACCAACAATAATTACAGCAATATGATAATGAACCAATAAAGTAGCAGTCAGGTAATGAGGAGGGGGGGAAAATCACGACACGTGTTCACTCGTTGAAAAACTGAAATGAATGACCCAAAGTAACCAAGTGTCACATGACAACCCCATAGTCAGTAGAGGGGGTCGATAGTAATGGTCTCCTCGCCATACCCAAAGCCACGTGGAAGCAAGTGATACAACATCTACTAATATATGCGTAAAGGAAAACAAAAGGCAATCGGAGAGAAAACATAAAAATTATATTCGGCAGCCGAATATTTCATTTAAATCCTGATTAAAATCCTGCGAATTTTGTTTCACGACCGTTTGAGGTCTAATGGTCGAGTGACGTAAGATCAAGAAAAACCATTAATTGTTCACCAGTACTTGTTGTAAGTTCTATTGTTGTGATTCTTGATCAGATCTTACGTCACACACAATGCACGATGTACTAGGCCCATGCTTCTAATTAGTGTAATGTGGCTCGGTCGTGAAAAGAGCCTGGTCGCTTTTCGCAAACTTCAACAGATTGTAGACAATCCAGGATTCAAGCAAACACAAAACGTTTTTAGCAGAATTACTCTAAATATTATAAGAATTTATGTAAAGTATTTTTTTTAATGGGGGTTAGGGGCACTTTAAGGACTTGACGACTGCAAGAAATGTGAACTGCGATTTTTATTGCTACGAGAGCTCATTAGAAATGGATGAAGACCGAAATCAGTAATAAGAACATTTGTTAAGTACGGAATTGTTTTTTTATATATTTGTTGCTGCGCTAGCTTTTTCGAAGAGAATGCAAGCACAAACTACTCGTTAAACTTAATTCGTAAATCATTACTAAAGCGTGGCATGCGCAGTAAATGGTATATTTCTAAAGTACTACGTCGTCGAAGCTGAAATAGACGATAGCCTGATTACAGAAAACAGTCACGTGCTGATACCGTATCATTTAAATAACCAATGAATCCATGGTTTGACTTTACGGGATGGCAAACAAACTTCAAAACGCGTGCGGTGTTTTAGAAAGATCGGCAATCGATTCGAGGTGGAAAATTGCATTTACAAACTGGTGTTGCTAATAAGTATCGTACACGTGCGTTTAAATAAATCAGATAAGTCAGATTCTTTTGCCATCCAGCACAACTGCATTCCTACAAAAGAAATGCTCATCCAGCTTGTTGTAAAAAGAAATTATAGCCCCATTTACACGACATTCATTTTGGGACCGGTACCAGTACTCTTAAATTTGGGCCCGCGGACCGATAATTTTTGTACCGGCACTCTTGATTTACACGACATGGAGGATCAGGAGTGCCGATTATTTAGGGTATGCATGGCACTCTTCGTTCACACGGCAAAAATCAAGAGTTCCGGTCCTAAACTTATCGGTCCGCGGGCCCAAATTTAAGAGTGGCGTGGCCAAAATGCATGCTTGTGGTGTAAAAAGTAGCCTGTTCACAGGCCCTTGATACTAAAAAAAAAATTCTGACTGTGGTAAACAATGTGAAGGGAGGGGGCGCCATTTTGTTTTCGCCACATTTTATTTTCATCATTTTCCCCAGTATCTAGAGCCTGTGAACAGGCTATGTAAAACGGGGCTTCTAAATATAATTATATCTATTATACATGTTGTGTTCATCGTAGTTACAACTGAAGTTGTTGTATATCATCAACATACACCACAGGCAACCCAAGCTCTAATTGTGTGTATTTGTCAGTATTTATAGGGGAACTACTAAATGGGAAAAAAAGAATTTTACCACTATTGATTGGTTAAAATCAACTGAAATAAACATACTTTTGCTCTATCTGTTGTCCTTTGTTGTTTATTAGCGATTTGGGCTTCTTTTCCTTTTTGGATCTCCTCTACGAAAAGGAAAAGAAGCCCAAATCGCTAATAAACGACCAAAAGCCGAGCAAGAACTGAAGCAGCATACTAAGAATGGAATTAGAAAGAACTCCACTTGATTTTAAAATGTTTATAAACATTGAACTTGAAGTTAAAACTGCCGCCAGCTGATTCTGCCAATTTATTTATCAGAAGTGCATGCGCGCATAATCTTCTAACCGGTGCCTTCTGTGTTTGCTGAGATATAGTTAAGTGAACACACTGGCCTACCCTGGGATTCCTCTCCAGACTGAGATGGAGTCGGAGGGAGAGCAGATGAGATTGGAGATCCTATTGTGGTGCTTGTGACTGGCGGTATGATGTAGACAGGATTAGAAACAAAGAGACCATCATTGACGTCTAAACCTCTGTTTTCATGCGTCTCCAAGACACTGTGATAAGGTGGAGGGGGTGATGGAAACACAGTACTTGTGATTGGTGCCAAGGGGTAGTCAGGATTAGAAACATCTAATCTTCTGTTTTCATGCATCTCCAAGGTATTACCATCTGACTGGTATCTAAAGAAATAATAAGGTTTTTATCAAACTCATTAATAATTCATTCACCTCCGGCTCAAGTTTGTAAATCCGATAAAACACGGCCATTCATTCTGTATCTATTACATAAAGTATATTCTGTAGGGCTAGCAGATGGTAATTTCATATGTAATATTATAACTTTTTAAACTATTATTCACCAATGTCGAAGTGCATATTGCACCAGTAAGCACTGAGGCTGACTTACTTTGTTTTTATTTGTGAACATGCAGTTAGTCATTCTAACATACGCCTGTGAGAATATGCTGACATGGTGATACAAAACAATTTCAATAAAAATAAAGTTCGTATCTTTAGCGTGATTAGAAAATGCCTTGCATCTATAAATGGATTTCTTCCTCTGAAATTGAATCAGATCTGTTGGATTTTAAATTATCTCCAAAGGAGCAAATCTCATATCGATCGCGATATTCGGTGAATGTAGAGACATAGTCAGAACCTCTTGTCCAATCAGAACGCTGAAATCTCTATAAAAGCATACTGATTTAAATTATTTATTTATTTATCAAAACTATTGTTTTATACATCTTCTTATAAAAGTAATAACCTCAAGCCACACTTTCGACGTGGAAATGTTCACAAGCAGTCACTCGATGTTTCGAAACGCGTTAAATCCACAGGGGGTGTTTATCAACTAACCATGCCAACAAACCAATGAAAACTATTTGCTTACCGTTGTCCATGATTTTCCAGCTGTCCTGTTGTTTCTACTAAAAAAATAGAACATCAAAATATGTATGTATTAACTCAATACTCGGTGTTATGTTTATTTATACATTTAAAAATCGTTGTGTTTTTTTTCAGAAAAGTATAATAAGAAATTAATTTCACGACATATGGGTAAGAACGTGATCTGTCCCAGATGTATCTTACAGCAAACAGATCATAGGTACTTATTGACTGAGTGGGACGGCAGGAAGGAAAACTACTTGGCTCAATGTCATGACGTCGACAGGGTGCAGCGACTCCAGCGACTAGGTCCGTACAAAATGGCCGAGAGCCAAATATTTTCCCGTCCCGCCCGATTAAACTCAGTCAATACGATTTTTATCGGGGGTGGAAGCGGAATCATTTAACTCCAGTGATTCATGATTCCTTTACCTTTTTTCTACACTTATTCATGATTCCTGGTCACATTTTTTTCATGATTCATGATTCATTTAATAGAATTTCTCGAAATTTCCAAATTCTCTGATTTGTTTTAATGATTCATGATTCTCTACTTTCAAACTACAAGTATTCCTGATTCCTAACTTTCAAACACGTGATTCCTTATTCCTGATTCCGCTTCGACCCCCGAATTTTTATCATATGGCCATTTAGTTGTTTTAAAAATAGCAAAACAACAAGTAAGAAATTCGGGCCGTATATGTTTAACGTGCGCGGGCCGGAAAAGGTCGTCCGGCCCGCTCACGTTAAAGATATACGTTACCCATCACGTGACTTTTGTAAACGGTTTTGCAAGAAAAGCACGCGCGAGGCCGTATGGGTAATATAATCAATATTATATTCACCATTACCTTGTACAGCAGGTCGTTTGATCAGGTAAACCAAGAGAAGAACAATGATGAGAAGCAAAACTCCTGCAATGGCACCAACAACACCTACCAGCGTCGAGCCGGTCTTTACCTCTGTGACCTTGTTATCATGCTGTTGGTCTGTTTTCTCTGAATAAACGGAAATATCAATTAATGTTACGGGGGGAACTAGATATGGTATACAGAGACTATTGTTCGGTATATTTGGTAGACGATGTCGCTGAATTTGAGGTGGAACAATGTTATTGTACTGGCAATTGCCATTAAAAAGGATCGAAGTTTGTCGAATCTGCTTTCATTAGCTTCTAGTGCCTATTGTTATGTAGCGTTATTTTATGTGGATTTGCCATGGTTTTAGATGTTGTTTTAATATGATCGTTTGCATATTTACTCTTTATCATTTTATTATACTTTCATGTGACATTACCTCCATAAGACGTGACTTGAATACTTGCAGCAGGCCCACTGCCCAGAAAGTTCGAGGGAATACACAAGTATTGTCCACTGTGTTGGGTTTTATAGCTATTTATGGTGTACTCTTGGCTTGTCGAGCTTTGTAGAAGTACTTTGCCATGGTAAAACATGTAGGTCGGTAGTGGATTGGCACGAGCTGTGCACTTTATTTTCAGGGGCTGACCAATTACAGCGTCTGTGCGTTTTGATATCTTTGTTCCCGTCGGCTTATCTGATGACGGGAATTACAATAAGCAGTGGTATGAAAAACGTTTGACTATAATGATCTAAGAATCGCATTCATTATAGCTTTAAAATTTAGCTTTTCTTCATCGCCAGAAATTCGAGACATGGTATTGCGCAACACATATTTGAACCCTCCTCACTCTCACCTACTGTGAAATGGGTCGTCAAAATTTACAGAGCAACGTATAGAGAATACTAACATTATTTTCCTTATTTCTAGAGAAATACAGTACAATCTTAAAAATACCCCGCCGAGACATAATTCCTACATATAATAGAAATTCAGTTTTGTTACTCTCTAAGTCTAAGCTAACATTTTGAGGTTTCCTTTTTACGATATTCGGAAAAACATGAAACGCCTTACCTTTTACAGAGGACATTAAATAATTGCTGCTAAAAACCGGGATAGAAAATGGAGTTTTAAATATGTATTTGCCACAAATCTACAACCTTAGCGAAGACTGACCAACTAAAGAGTTCAAAACATGCAGAAGCATGACAAACCGTATGCTTCAGGTTTGGTATCATCCCTTAAACCATTTTCGAGGTTTCCTTTTCCTTCTTCGACAAGAAATCTCATTTTCCTTCTTTCGACAAGAAACCTCCGAGTCCATGTTTGCACGCTAAAACCCGTAATATTGCTCGTCTTGTGAGTTTTATATCTCTGGCCATGAGCGACCAAATCCAAAAGAAATATATGGCAGCTTTGGAAAGCTCGTCGTACTTTCCTTTAGAAACTGCTTTGTATTCAAGCAAATTTGTCCTTTTGGAAAGCAGGTCCTATTATGGGCTGGTACGTAATGTATATACATTGCCTAGTATGTCTAACCCTCATTAGGACTCATATCTTGAATTTCTGGCAATGTGGTTTATTTAGATAGGTTTTGCAACTAACTTGTCTTTTACAAATTCCATTTTAATTAGCTATTGGTTATATAATCGCTTTGTATACTATTCTTTGTATTTATTAATTTATTAAATACCCGTTTTGATTACCGTTGTTTGTCCTGGATATATTATAGGTGTAACCAAATTACATTCGTTCCAAGCTTTTAATCGTTTTTATTTTGTAAATATTTGTAAACATTTTTACCATTCACTGAAGATTGAATGGCCTAAACGTATTAAATAGTTTATTGGGTAATCAGAAGTGATTTCCCTCGTCGTCAAGTATGCATATATATTACTACAGGTAGCTAGCCAAGGTCTAAAAACAGAAACACCTCACCTACAAATTGTCAGTGGTATCTCAACTAAAAAACGAGATATTAAATCAAATATATAAGCAGCAAAGCAAAGGATCCTGTAGACATTATACATGGACCGTTTGTATTATATACAACAATCTGATTATAAAATAATGATTGGTTGCTTAGTAATAATCTTTTTCATTACATTTTACATCCAGTCTTTATATAACCAAGAAACTCTGCAGAAGCTTTTGAAATGTGAGGTTGAGATATAGAAAACATTTTGAACTTACATTGGACATTGATCCTTTTTGTACTTGGGTTAGATGAGAACATGCTTCTTAGTGTGCATTTGTAAAAAGTGTTTTCGTCTGTCCGGACGTTATTGATGACCAGTTTGTTCCCACTGATTATTTCGAAATGTCCATTATTGTTCTTTGGTAAGATCTGAAAAAGAAAATATGAATTATTCTTTTATCCATTCTGTCTCATATGGTCATATTGGCTAGAACATCAATCTTCTTTCAAAGAAAAAAGTAACAATTTATCTTATCTATATTCTTATAAAGTTTAGTCAAACAAATAGAAGTTAAGGAGAACAAGAAATGCCTGTTGTCTTTATATACTTTAGCACTCAAAACGCATTTTAAAGCTCAACAGTCAACTTTATTGTGCGAGGACCACAATCACTACTTAACTCCTCGCGCCTTAACTCTCTCCCCTTTTACAGCACGACATGCTATTCGTACAGGAAATGTGTACACGGATTACTCATAGGAATTTCTAGTTACAATGTTTCTATTGGTACATTCTATATACGTAAAGGAAACGGAACAACATCCTACGCTGGGAGGGAAAGGAATTATTAAAAGTTCTGTAACATATCAATTAACACGTTCATACCGCGTCACGTAATGTACGAAATCAAGGAACTTCCTACGTAGAATATAGTATAGATTCTTACAAACACTACATTACTACAACTAGTTGTTTTTCATCGCCAGAAAAACGCGACACGGCCGATTGTGCAATATCAATTTCGGCTCAGAGGTCAGCAAGCACAGTTCATATAAAATTACAAGCAAACTATGGGGGGAAAACGCTTAATCTCGATTTCTCACTTTCCTGAGTACGATTTAAAAAATGTCTAACCAGGATCTCAATCTACAATATGAATTAAATAGTTCTACCTATACATTTCTATAATCACCTCGTGAATTTTAGGTGTCGTTTTTTTCAAACATAAACGAGTGTTTTGACTCAAATTATTACAGAGCTAGAGTGAGAATTGGCGAGAAAAGAGTTTACTTACTGTTTATAACTTGGATTCTGAGGTGGAATATACTGTATTTTGCAAAATGTCTATAAGAGGCCTTCTGAACGAAGGGTTCATCGTCGTCACTAAATGCAGGTTTTTAACTGATTTTTGGCTCATTCTAGACTGCAACAAACCCTCCCCCCCTAAGAAAACTGTAGTCACTGTTACCATGGAATTTTCAACTGACCTATACTACTGGGGGCTCAATGTTTTTTGTCAGCCATTTTGGATACGTTGACGTCGCATTGCTACGGAGCTGGAGAGAAGTTTGTTGGGGGAATACAGAATTTCAGGCTTTTTAAAGCCTTTTTCTCCATTTATAGAGTGCTGGAGGACATCATTAAGTCCGATGAGAGCTTCAATCAGCACTTTCTCAAAGAACCGAGTCTGTGCCAGTGTAATTGTGATAGAGAACGAGCTTCATTTCCCACTCGTGAATGGGCTAGGACTTCTTCTGTCACTTTAGCGTGGGCTTTATAAATGGGGGTCTGGAGCCACCTATCATAGCTTTTTTGGAATATTGGACAATATTTACTTGCCATTGATTCCAGTATGAAGCTATTAGGTCGAAATGGCTTTAGACTTCTTCTATATTTTGAAGAATGAAGATGGGGGAGTGCTATGCCGCCGGTAGATTGGATTTCCCGGCATGCTTTGCGGTCATTATGGATGAATTTAGCTTGCTGTGAAGTGCTTGTGGACAGAATGGCTTGGTGCTGGGCAAGTTTAGGTGTTGGGAGACAGAAAGTGAGGTTAGTGCAAACATGAAACTCTAAATTTTATGTGAAATATGCATTTTTGTGAGAAAATGTAGAATCTGTAACAGTCATTTTAGTCCCTTTTTCTGAAGTGAAATAATGTCAACTGTAGTTAACGTATGCAAATAAAGGGGGATTTAGATGAAATTATTCATTTTTAATATGCCTAATGCAGTTCAATAGGATCATTAGTCTATACATTAAGGTGTGTGGGAATCTCAGGGCATTGCTCTTTGAACTTAGTCAGATGTATACCCTCCTGAGCAAGTAACCAGTAATAGTGCCATATGGCACTCTTGGGGCTTAAAGGGATAAATCTTCCGCTAGGTATTCCTTCACAGGTCAAACGTTCCTCGATCCATAGAGCCAGAAATGAAGTTCATTATTCGAAATTTGATTTCATTCTTTGTTTCAAATTTCATTGTTGAAATGAAACTTGAAAAATTCAAAATGGGCCTAAATTCAAATTATAGCTAGCCGTTCTTGGGTCTAGCGTTTGCGTGACAACACTAAGAACAGCTGTAAGGGGCCTAAAATTCAAGTATGTTATGGAATAAGATGTACAAGCCTTTTGTACAAAAATACAATCAAACTTCGATTGGAGCTCAATTTGTATTTTGCAAGTTTCATTTTAACAATGAAAGTTTGAAACGAAGAATAAAATCAAATTTTGTATAATGAATTTCATTTCTTGCTCTACGAAGGAACGCTTGATTTATTTTTACTGTAAAAGCTCAATGAGGGTTTCTGTCGTCAAATTAGTCTTCTTCAGCTTCCCCATATTAACAGACATGCATAATGGTATCAGTCCAGCAGAAAGACAAGACTCTCTAGCTAGGGTAGTCTTCCGAAATACATGCCTTAGCTGTGCGTTCGGCCATGGTAGACTCGAAGTACACATAATTATCAGTTGTCGCGGCCCATTTCACTACATATTTAGGCAAAAAAAATCATAATTCACTACGAATTTAGGCAAATAATCCAGAAGTGTTGTCATTATAGAATAAACCAGCTAGAAATCCCTTCGTAAATCATCATTTTAGTGAGAACCGAGACTTCTTAGAGGTAAACAATCATGTTAAATTTTAACATAATTTTTTCAATGGAATAGTTCACCTAAAAAAGAGCTCTTATATTGAAAATCAACACAACCAATCATACAGCTGCTAATAATCTACAAGATACCAGGCTTTTACAGGCAAATCGAGTAAGTAATGATGGACGAACGGCTCTGGCAAAGAGGGGAAAGAAGGCATACATGTATGTGATTACCGGACTTTTATACTGTTCATACAAGTTGTCGCAGTACAGAAACCTCAAAATCACTCATATTTATCCTCGCTGAGAAGCGTGAGGAAAATGTTCACGAAGCCACATTGGGATACATTTACGTGATAAAACGTCATTTAAACTACTAGAATTGTTCGGGGCAAAATTAACAACAACCGCTCGAGTTTTATACTGTAAATTATAAATTAAAGTTGGTCATAGGAACCATGGTAGTGACTGATACGGAAGGAAGGAGATTGCAGTAAACATGGCGGACACGACTGACAGTAGCTCTTTTTATTACAGCGTGGGAAGCCAGAATTATTCGTTTAAACTTGATAGAATACGATTTTATAGTAACCAACATAGTTTAGAAAATGAATTGAACGAGGCAACTGAGATTTGTTAAAATACCGTCTCATAATTTAACTTCAAACACAAACTTCCTTACAAACTACAGTAAAATCTTGAGCATCTCAATATCTGTTTATTGATCTAATTTGGTGGCGAGTGCGCACGCGTGGAAATGTCTAATTTTGCGTAGAGTAGTATTAGCAGTTCCGGATCCGATCACATTATCATATGTTATCTTATATATTTTAACATTAAACTTTTAACAGTAGAAGAATTGAAAACTCATCGTGAATCCATCGTTGTTCTCTGCTAAACAATGATGCAAACACTTCTAATTTCGATGTGTTTCCTTTTTTTAAACAAAATACAACTTGAAGCTAATATTTTGCTGTAGTTCAAATCATATAGATGTATGCATACCAGGAAAATTTTAAGATTCCAGATATTCTCAAATGCTTCCTTACCTTTACACCATAATCTGTTGAGTTTACAGTTAATGTCTCCCATCCACCACTGCCTGATGGTTTCTCCCGTGACCAAGTCAGTAGAAAGAACAGCTTCATCCGATTCTTCTCGCTGTTCGTCAACTCAAATTCACAAGGAAGGCTAACTTTGGTTGTAACTGGTACGCTGATGACATTGCTTGACTGTTGCAAGAACGACCACCTAAAGGCACCTGATGGTTATATAGGATCAGTTCAGTATTAGAGTATACGTAAATTTTCTAAATTATAATAACTGCTTGTTAACCGAGCGCGAGGTCTGCATGTACGGAGAAATATCAGACCCAGGTATTTCTTTATGTACAGAAAAGACCGAGTTCTGATATTTCTCCATGGCTCATTTACTTGTATCTTTATAATGTTTGGTCACTTCCGGTTACCAGTATTTCCATTTCCGGAATTGGGTGCACGCGCGAACGTGCATTTTCCCGCCTTTTTCATTTTTAGTTACGCAAAATGAAAGAGAAGAATCAAACAAAAAGATTGTCGACTTTGATGGCTTTATTTTGTTATTTCTGAAGTCAAAAATTGGCGAGGATCAAATTTTGTAATTGTTCATACATCTTTACGACACTATTCCAGCTTCTGAAGTGGTTAACATCTGAGATAAATCTTTGTAAATGTTCATCTAGAATCTTCAAGAACGCTGGCTGCTTGATCCGTGTTGGCGGCCACTCCAGTTTCGAGTTTAACTCACTCTGGATTTAACTGATGAAGTTAAAGACATCGAGGTCACTAACTGCTGAGCACTGCAGTTATCTGAGCTTCAGTGTACTGTGGTAGTGGTAGATTTGTAAGTTCCATTCCAAAACAACTTTGATTTTCGCTTCATAATTACCGAAGGACAAACTGGCGCTCTTGTCGGAGCCGAAGGACCGCGTTTCCTAACTTTCGTATTGCTCGGCTTTATTTTCATTGTCTTGGCAAAAAGGTTCGTCGCTTTATTTCATCACGGTAATAAAACTCACTCCGAGAATGTTCGTCATTACTTATCCGTTTATCTTTTGTTTTTGGTAGCTCAGCACTCTGTTTTTGTTTCTTTTAACAGTCGGTTTTATTTATCATGCTTTAATTTTGTGGATTTGTTCTCGGTATCCCATTTGAAACTCACGTCGTCGGTACATTATCCACTTGTTCTAACATGAATTTCTATGCCGGTCCGGAGCACAAAGGCGTATTGACCGTGGTCAAATATGGAAATATCTTGACCGGCTATTGACCAATCAGAATGCAAGAAATGACAGAGCCATATAATTATAATAATACTTATAATAATAATTCATAAGGGTGCTAACCAATCTAAACACAGCATCCAGGCCACATGGATACCCTGTAAACCCCATACAAGATTCTAGTCAGCTGAAATGCATCATTCGATACAGTATACTAACAAGTCTGCATCAAATGATACAGAATACTAACTAAGCTAATCCTGTGTCGTATGATACAGGATACTAACATGCTGCCTTCCTCTATCCCGGGAAAGGTGAATTGCAAGCTCTTGATGCATACCGACCGTCTCTCCAATGTGGGACATGTTTTTGTGCACGCTGCGCATGTCCGTGGCGTAAAATTGCTCCGAAGCTTTTTTTACGATTTTATTCAAAATTTCAGAAATATTTTAAATTTTATATAGTGCATCAGTCATAAGTACATTACAATATTCGCGTCCGAATTGTATGGGATATACAATGGCTCGCTGAGGCGACTCCCTATTGTAAATCCCACAAAATTCGGTTGCTCATATTATAATAGCCCATTACCAGAGCGTCCATCTGTCATATATTCGTGATGCATCGTTTTTACAGACCGGGTTATTTTTAGATTTCACATCTCGTTGTTCGCTTCCTTCACGGAATTAATATTGTCAACAAAAGATGCCTCGTTAGCTTCTGTTGTTTGGTCAACCAACATGGCTGCAACATCATTAATCATTTGAATTAAAATTACGCAAACGCTTGTGATTGGCTAGCGGAACCAAACTCGCGGGAAACACATTCTAAAAATAACCCGGACTGTAAAAACGCTGCGTCACAGACGTAGTATGGGAGATTAAGCCATAACGGCGAGGTAACAGTTCTAATCTATTACAAGAGTATATAGCTGTCATGATCAGGCCAATATGATTTCACAAGCTGATTGAGTTCGGGTCTCTTATATAACTAACAGCACAACGTCTTCAACTGAATTTTTTCTTCCCTTTAATATATACAACAGAGGTTAGTCCTCAGGTAGCCATGTCTGTCACAAATAAAGAGCATTTTGCTGAAGTACAAAACGGCAAATCAGTATTTCTTTCAGGAATATATAATGTTTAAAGTTACAATACAAGTTTATGGCTTTGGTTTGAATTATAGAGTATCCCGGCACTGATAAATGAACTATTAACTTCTCCTACTTCAAATCTTGTACTTAAACATATATCCATCAGCTATTTTACCAACATAAATGATCCACGTACCGGTATCATGAGCCAGCTCACAGATAGCAAGCAACCAGAAAATGGAATTTAACACCATTACGCAGAATCAAGTCCCTTCTTCTTCGCTGATCATTTTTAATATTATAAAGCTAAATTGAGAAACCAGTTCCTTTCAAACGCTTCTCAGATGCTAAGCTTGGATGACGCTCAGCTCAAGCGCGTGATGTGATCCTCTCTGCATCACTGAGTTTTGTTTGTGACATGCAAACCTAGATAATTGTCAAGAAAACCACGCACGTGAATGTTTGCATGTTCATAGCGGAATTGGTAATACAGCAAATGGGAGAATGTCGAACGATTTGGAATGATTATAAAACGTGATATATAGCTTTCGTGTTGGTTTTCCATCTGCTAAATGTTCCACTTTGAAACACTGATTCCCCTCAAGCATTTTCAGCATTCTAATTATAATCTATAAATACCTACAGGAAGTACATAACTAACTTCACATGCCCTAACAGACCTATTGAAATTGATGATCTTGAAATTCCAACAAACAAAACAAGGAACTCGTACGCATAATATCTACATAAAGATTCTTTAATTCTTCAACTGTTCATTTTTTATAGAAATCTATACGGATTTTCAGGTTAAAAGTAACACTTTTAATGTCCAACCGTTCATTTAGTTCATTCTCGTTCATTCAGCTTCATATAGAGCGCCATTCGTAAAAAAAATACGATGTTCTTTTCGTTTCGAAAATCGTTTCGGAATGGTTTCGAGAACTTTCGGAATGGCTTCGAATCGAAATGCCTTTTGAAAACATTTCGAAACGAAAATAATATCGTAATGTTTTTACGAATGGCGCTCCATAGCTTCATCTTATGTCGCTGCAACAGTCGCAAGTCCACCTTTTGTTATATGTTAAGTTCGCGACGCTGTAACACAAACAAAATAATGATCATTTTGCATTGCCGTTTGTATCGTGTCCATTACTGCACTGAAACTTACGTTGGAACAACAGGGGACATTCTTGATGATCAATAAATGCTGAGTCTCCTTTTATTAATCTGTCCAATTTGTTATTTTCTTTCGTGCGTCACATAATATGATATGACCTCAAGAAAGATACCCGACATTCCATTTTAACTGTCAAATAATATTTGATGACTTCATCAGATCTAATGATTGCTTCATATGCTGCAAGTAGTTTGTAAATTATATTCCTAAAACCTTAGATGAATGTAATTATTTCAGTATTTAGCGTTCTTATGCTAACGTTATCGTTGGGAAGAAGCGTTTACATCTATTTCAACATGCATTAAAATTATTTAGCAAAGAAATACATATATTGACAACAAATTTATATACTAAAGTCCATTATAAAGTTCATATAGAAATATGGAAGTATTAGGCAGGACGTAAAAAGTAGATATAAAGTAGTTATTACACAAATTGTATACTAATTTTTCCATAAAAATACACCCTATAGCCATTTACGTCATGAGGAACTGGAAACAATACCAGCGATATCAAAAATAGCTTTGTTTCTGGTTATTCGTCTGTTTCAAGCTGCATAAAATTAAGGAACAGTGGGGTGTGATTTTCATACACTAAACGTGCTCCCTACTTTACCATCTAACCGATCCGTACGGAATTGAAGCTACAGTGGTTCGAAGAATACTTTGATATGTTTTCAAGACCAACACTGCTGCTCATTCTGTTAATTTGGTCGTGCACAGGTAAGTCGCATTTATATTTCTATACTTTTGATTAATATAAGTTTTGTCATATTTGATACTCATAGTGTTGCAAGCCAAAAGATAAAACGCAGAAAATCAGTGTTTGAGATTCAAAAAGTAACTGTTTAATATTTGTTTCTCCCTCTTCATATCGTTTTGACTTCACGTACCAACCACTAATGAGGTTGTTAATCAGATATATATCAAGAGGTTGCAGACAATAACATGCCATTTCGTTATTCCAAGATAGGAAAATGTTTATAATACATACGAGGTTCGACGTTTAACATTTCTTTGAAATTTAGGAGCTCGATCGTAAATGAAAATCAAGTTCTTCACAAATATTTATACTATCTCAGTGATAAATTAAATTTAAGCCACATAATCATACGTATTTTATAACATACGTTTTAATAACACACATCACATATATGTGAAGAAGAATAATAGCTCACAACCTAATTGTATCATTTGTGCTAAAGTAATGATTGACTTAATTATGACAGTTTTCAGACAGTGTAAGTATTCATCTGGTACAGACTGCCATAATCATTGCAACCTCTCTGACAGTACGTAATTGCTATTAAAGTTGTGTTTCAAGTAATAACGAATGAACTCAGCAATATGTGGGATCAAATTTGATTAAAAATAAGTCAAATGTCCCTTAGATGTGAGAAAGATAGTTATGAATTATATGAATTATATGAGGCTTATGTATTATATATCCATGCAGTAAAACATGAACACAGACATTGCTTATACGGCCTTTTGACAACGAACTGATGCACGGAGGCATATTTTTAAGTGTTTGGGATAATCAACTCGTATTAGCCAAGAATGATGTATAACGAGAAGAAGGGAAATAACTAGGTGAAGGAAATAAATAAGCTTATATGCTTTCATACCCGCTTCGTTAGCGTTAAAGGGTGGAAAAGATTGAAGAGCATTTATATACACTTCTTATCCCAGAATCTTGATTTCTTTACTTATACAGTAGACTGGCTGAAATCATAATAAATGCTCATAAATGCCCTTTACGTTTCTCGATAAAGCAGTAGTACGATTTTTACTATCCTTCATCCACAGATAATCTAAGATTTTCTCCGGTATTTCCTAAATAGCCGCTTACTCGGCTGATCATGAAAATGTTTCACACCTTGCAGCTGACTTTGGCACTTTGTGTTTTAACGCAATCAGTCCTTTTTGATAGATTATGAAAATAACAAAGTCCCATAACGGTATTTAAACTTATTATCTTCACTAGCATCTTCAACAGATGGTTTCTCTTGGTCGATAACCCCAACACCAAAATCACTTGTAGTCGGTAAACAGCTGGTGTTCAACTGGGACTACACTATGTCCTCAAACGAGTTAGCAGACTCAAAAGCTTTCGCCCTGCTGATCTTCGAGAAGGAAGTAAATCCGAACAGCAATCATTGGGCAGTTCTTGCCATCAAAGATGCAAACGATGGACGTATTCGTATTATACAGCCTACAAATCGAATATCTATCACTGGAAGAGCTACACTGATACTTTCTATAGCACTTGAAACCGATGCGACTCGATTTCGTTGTTCCTTTGTCAGCTCATTCTCCGCTACGGAAAACACAGTGAACGTGCACAAGCATGGTAAGTACAACGACGACTGTTGTCGACTTTCCTGTTTCTGATTATGAGTAGGAAATATTATACAGACGTCGTTTTCTGAATCACTTTTGAATTATGTTTGTAAATCGGTAATATTGATAATAGCATAATTACTTCTTTATAAATGTTAACTTGCATCATGATTTATATAATCGCCTGCCTGTACTCGATCATAGTGCCATATAGTGCAGGAATAGCGTATATCAAATCATGCAGTAAACATTCTCTAACGACATCACTTCTTTTTCAGTTTATACAACCAGACGTCCCAACACGTATTTTACAACACGTCGTTACCCATATTACACAACAAGGCACCCTCATCCAACAAGTACTCGTAAGTACTAAATTAAATTCCAGGTATTTGTCTTAATTGTTAACACGAACTAGTATTGGTGGTTTTCATCGTCATGATCTTCGATCACAAAATTGGTTTGCATTAATTAATGAAATAAAATATAACATTTTGGTCCTTGTAGAACTACACACAATGCCGTACAACCCGAATTCTGGAACATTAGAATACTTCCTACCGGAGCCGTAACTGAGCCAATGAATGTGGGACAATTTTATATAACTTTGTATGCAGCCGCCATCTTGGTGCCCCTCCTTGGGACACCAACATGGCGGCCAAAAAACGGCGATACAAATATAGCTTAATGACCCACCAAAAATCACTGGATTTCACTTCGAAACTCTTTGGATACAACTTACAAAAAGTTATCAAGTAGAAAAAAGAGAATGCTGTTCGAAAAACACGCTGGACCGTAGCGTCCTCCGCAGGCATCTCTATTTCAGTACCGGAGAAGAAGAAAAATCGGAATTGGGTTTCCTGTGGCGAGGGAGGCGAGGGAGAAGAGACTGAGTAAAATTTGCTGTGTAGACTTTTATTATCTACGTCTACAATATATATACAAATCACAGCTTTGTAGGACTTGGCTATCTTTGCATTTTATAAATACGATGCAACTTAGTAACGACAAACTAGCTTCACTGTATCAAGCAGTTCTGTATGAGTATGACCAATAGACCAGTTTACGGTTCATGCGCGGTTGTTCACGTCTTTTTGTCTTTTTGTTCACGTTTCGCCTGGCGAGTCACCATTGTCTAACATCTGATGGCCCGCCAGATAAACAAAGGATTTGTACAACTGCGCATGAACCGTAAACTGGGCCATGGAGTATGGCTGAATATTATTGCAATTAATGCCATATTTAAAACTTATAACCCGTCAAATATTTTCTCTCGCGCGTGATTGGTTGAATGCGTTACGTGACACGATATTTTCTCTCCGCGAGCGGGAAACATCAGCGAATACACCCCTGTGAGCGTATAAACACGCGTCAAAGAAAATATTTGAAGGATGATAACAACAATAACCCACATTGTGGCGTCGAAATATGCCCTGATATTTGTCCTTGGACATTATCTGATCCTTGAAGCTGACAGTTTCCCTCGTGCTTGAACGATCTCAGGAACTGTTCTCTTCTCGGGTCAGATAATGTGCGCAGACGAAATATTCGGGCATATTGCGACACCACAAATAGGTTATTGTATTTATAGTCATAAAAACCCATATAAATATAGATAATTAATGATTTTTTTTTTGTGATTATGAATGCCATTACGTTTGTTAGACGTATGTTGTATTCGTTAACTACAGTATAACTGTATTTAATATAAATAATCTGACAATGGACAACACCTAAAGAGCACAACACAACTAAGTAAAAACGTTATTAGTGTATTCTGTTTGTTGCCCTTCTCTATATATTATATAGCAAAAGCATTAATTTAATGTTATTTATAGAAATGTAAATATATGGAGATAAATTATATTAAAAAAATAAAATACATACAACTAAAGCGTTCGTTTGACAGAGTGAATTAGAATCTTTTAGTAGCTATCTATACTCAGTGGATCGAAGCTGGATAGAACAATACAATTAATGTTCTTATTTTATCTACTTGCAAATAATAAACACGTTTCAGTTCTTTGATTATTTCTCCCTTTCCGCATAATTAGCAGGACAAGTTCGTCTAGTAGGCGGTGGCTCCTCGAACCAAGGCCGTGTAGAAGTCTACAGGAATGGAGTATGGGGTACCGTGTGTGATGACAGTTGGGATATCCGAGATGCTAATGTGATATGCCGACAGCTAGGTCTTCCTCCTGCTAGTGCTGCTCCTTGTTGTGCAAGGTATGCTTAATCTTCTTTGCTAAACATATTCGCAGGTGACTAAGCTAATCAGGTAACTAAGCTAATCAAGAGAATATTAGCCAATATCGGGAAATGGTCTCTCAGTTGAGCTAATATAAATGTATTATTGTAATGGAAAACCAAAAAGGTGACCCATTTTTTAAACAGCAGTTTTTCTATTACAGAGGAAGAAAGGAAGCCAATCCTATTTTAACAACAACTGCCCAGTTTCTCGTTTTCTGATTGGGTGGTTGCCATTGCAAATAAGAGGACATACCACAGTAGATTACGTGATCACTCGCGCAAGATTGAGTGTGTGATAACGCGCTACAATCACGTTCCCGTTCCCTGTAAAAAACTGATTTACGATAATTAACCGTGGTATGTCCTTTTATTTACCACATTTTTCGTCATCTCATGTTCATGGTCAAAATGGTCCCACTTGGGTCAGAGATTTTTTCTCTTTCCCTCGTAGGGCGTGCACACTTAGCACTACAGCTTACCACTTTATATATTACATGGTCAAAATATGTTGTGGATTAACTCGGCTTACGCCTCGTGAAATCCACAAAAATGTTGACCATGCAACGAGTGACTCAAAACGGATCAATCCCGGTTTCTGGAAACCCCCACCCCTCCCCCACACTTCACCCTAACCTTCAATGGTTAATCATTAATAAACGATTCATATCTAAGGGAGGGTTGGGTGGGTAGTTTCCCAGAAACCGTGTTTGATCCCCCAAAACGTGGTAAATAAGAAGACACACCACGATAACCTATCGTAAATTTGTTAAGTTTTGCTTGATGCAGGTATGGGCAGGGTTCCGGTTCAATACTCCTTGACAACGTGGATTGCTCTGGCTCTGAGACTAACATAGCACAATGTAGGCACAGAGGCTGGGGAAGACATGACTGTAGTCACCGTGAGGATGCTGGTGTTGTTTGTGGCCAGGTCAATGTTACCCCCTCACCTTCACCACCTGATTATCAAGGTAACTACTGCATACTCGCAGTATAAAAAGAGATAAACCAAATCTAAACCAAACCAACAAGCTACAAAATTCTAAAGTTGAAAGTTAATTTTTATCCGATACGATGGCATTATGACAGTTTGATCTCTCTTTACATATTTAGTAGTTGAGTAGTGAGGGTAGTGAGTATATAATAATAGTGAGTAGTAGTAGCAGTACAGTAGTAGCAGTATCAGTATAGTAGTAGTATCAGTATCATAGTAGTAGTAGTAAAACTTTATTTGTATGGCAGCAATGTGTTTAGCATGAAAGCTAATCGGGGAAGCACCACAAATACATACACAAATAGATACATTCGAAAATAGGTATCCTATGGGTAGTAAAAATGAAAACAAAATTGATTTCGAAATAAAACAAGACATATTGGTGATAATTAATATGCTAAATATATATAAATTAATGTCATTTGATCATACTAGATTAGACTGGACATTTACTGAGATTGTGATAAAATACGATTACGTACACCTGGTTCAATTGTAATAGCAGCAGAGGAGGCAGTTATGACAGTTGTTATCTATCAGCCATTCATTTGACCAGGAGCCTATAACTACAAAATGTAGGAGCGTCCATGTCTCCTATACAGGTGTCACAGCGTTTTTACAAGTTGGGCTATTTTTAGATTATTTTCCCCGTCAATTTTTGGGTTGCACCAGTGGCGAAACGAAAGATGCATCATATGCATTAGCTACTTTTGTTATACCAAACAACATGGCTGCTACGCTTTTGTGATGTTATTACCTTAGGAATAATTGCAAGTCAACAATAGCGGGATACCGTTCTAAAAATAACCTAACTTGTGAAAACGCTGTGACATAGGCCTAGTATGCGGGATGGGCGCTGTGACATAGGCCTAGTATGTGGGATGGACGCTCCTAGTTATCAGGGCCTAGTATGCGGGATGGACGCTCCTGGTTATCAGGGCCTAGTATGCGGGATGGATGCTCCTAGTTATGGGCTCCTGATTTGACAGCTAACACATTGTTTTCAGTACTGATAAAACATCAGCCAGTGTCTGTCTAAATACGGACTGAATATCTAATCAGTGCTGTATGTGGGTTTACAGAGGGACCGGAATGCTGCGTTAAATTTGGATTGGTTAGCACCCTTAAGAATTATTAATGAATTTTACAATACTAATAAGTTTACGAGTGGTAATAATTATTTGTTTATCATGCAGATCTTTCATGTAATTTTGACCGTGGATTGTGTCAATGGCGAAACGTTATAAATGATCAGTTTGACTGGACAAGACTTTCTGGTTCAACTTCGTCTTCTGGTACGGGACCATCTGCTGACCACAGCGGAAAAGGTAAGTTTTTAAGATAAATTGTTATAAGTTATTTCGAACTCGTTGTCATTCTTTTTTGTTGTTGTGATCGTTCTTGACGTTGTTGTTGATGATGATGTTATTGTTGTTGATGATACTATTCTTGTTGTTCTTGTTGATGTTATTGTAAGCTGTTGTTGATGATGTTCTTGTTGTCCTTGTTGATGTTATTGTTGTTGTTGTTGTTGATGATGATGATGTTGTTCTCGTTCTCGTTCTCGTTTTTGTTCTTGTTCTTGTTTTGGTTCTTCTTCTTCTTCTTCTTCTTTTACATCGTTTCTCCCTTTGGATAAATCTGATTACATTGTTCACAGGATACTACATTTACATCGAAACTTCAAGCCCTCGAGTCCAAGGTGACATAGCTAAACTCCAAAGCCCATCGCTAAACAATAGGACCGCAAAATGTATGGAGTTCTTCTACCACATGTATGGTTCTGCAATAGGCATTTTAAGATTCAAAGTTACGGGAAATAATACCATCTGGGAGCTGCGTGGAAACCAGGGAAACAGGTGGTACAAAGGAAGAATGCCACTTAACACAACAGGAGACTATCAAGTATGTCGAGGGTTAAACCGAGCTTATTCTTAGACCTAAAGTGATCTGTTGTAAGGAAAATATATCTGAGCACCCCTCACTCACTCACAAAAAAATACGTGAACGCCGTTTGTAATAAAGATGCAAAGTCCACACCATCTACTTATCGATATCGTTGGGTAAACCGATCAATAATCTCTATCATTTAGGGGGTTTAGTGTGGACTAATGTGTCCATCGGTGATTCAAGTTCCCTTGTGTTAGGACATTTTTTAGGTTCGTATTACTGCACCAAGCGAGTATTGTTTGACTATAGATATTTGAGATAAAATGGCAGCGTTCTCTAATTATAACGGCATAGTTAATTTTGCAATCTATCTTTCTTACATGAAAATATTACATTTTATTGTACTAACAGTTCGTCTGTTTAATGCAACGATATACGAAAAGGTATCCTAAATGTAAAGAAATAAAATCCTAGCTGAAAATGTTCCAAGAATTATCTGGAAAATACCCGAGAATTCCCGAGTCAGAGTACAGCCTTTTTTGACGACTCAAAGCTATTTAGCAAAGCACATACTCAGATGAATGATTAAGTAAGGTATTTGAATGACTTATTTCATTGTTATTCGATAACCTTTATTTCACTAACATTCCAGTGAATTTCATTATAAAGACCTGATTAGGTATTCAAGACCCTTTATATAGCTTATTAGATATTCAAGGTATTTATATCATATTACCTCCATATAAAAGCCTTGAATATCTAATGAGAAATATATTGAAATTCACTGGGATCTTAGTGAAATAAAGTGTAATAATTAACAATTAGACCCGCAGCCCGGCATTCTGATTGGCTACCCAACTATAGGTCTATTTGTAATAGCCCATGGTAGAGAAGAACCGCACGCATTTTCACGAAATAATAATGTGTTTTCAACTTCAATTTGTTTCCTTCTGTTATTTTCTACTGTCCGACAAATTAGTTTATACTAAAACAATTAGACCTCTCGTCCTGATGGGCAACGAGTTAAATAGTCCATTCGGCTGCGCCTCATGGGCTACAGTCCAGTTTCGTATTCGAAAATTACCGCTGAATACAATGACTACAGACGCATGTACTCAGGCTTAGCCTCATTCTGAAGTTAAACATTCTTAAATACCAGCGAGAAGGTGCAAAATGCGAAACTACAACTATACGCAGAGTTGTGAATAGCCCACCTTCTCGCTGGTATTTATGAATGTTTAACTTCAGAATGAGGCTAAGCCTGAGTACTTGCGTCTGTAGTCATTGCATTCAGCGGTAATTTTCGAATACGAAACTGAAGTATTGACTCGTAGCCCATTCGGGCTGCGGGTCTAATTGTTAAATAGCCCATGAGTATAAACTAATCAGTCGGACAGGAGAAAATAATAGAAAGAAACAAATTGAAGTTGAATTTATTTTATTATTTCATGAAAATGCATGCGGTTTTTCTCTACCATGCGCTATCACAAATAACCTATAGTAGCCGAGGTAGCCAATCAGAATGCAGGATTTGTAATAGTCCACTAATTGGTTTATAATAATAGATGTTAATCAACCGTACAAATGTATGAAGTCTGAAATGAAATGTCTTTTATATTTTATAGGTAACTATAGAGGGCGTTCGTGGATCATATTTCACGGGTGACATTGCTCTCGATGATATTTCTTTTAGCAACAGCACCAAATGCACCGTCTTTGCTGAAAGTACAGGTAAGCTGGTATTTGGAACCTCTTGGAAAGCTATCAATACGAAAAACTGTTTCTGTATCACGCCAATTCCCCAACTTCAAGTTCTCTACTTCTTTGAAAGTTCGGCAACCGGTTTTTGATACTTTACGTTAAAAGCCGAGTAGTGCTCAGTTGACAGTAGTTCAACAGTGGTTCAGTCTCCTTCCATCCGTAAGCATCCTTTGAAGTATATATTGGATGTTTTCATATATTCTTAAGGAACACATATTTAGCTTTCACTAGCGCCACCTGTCATCACCTTTATCACACTTTGGCCATATCTCTACTTATTGATACCTACTATAGTTATTTATCTAGTATTATATGTATATTACAATAGCTAATACCCTTCTTCTTGTTTACTAGCCCCACCTGTCATCACCTTTATTACACCATGGCCATCTCACACTACTTATTGATACCTACTATAGTTATTTATCTATTATCATATGTATATTCCAATAGCTAACACCCTTCCTCTTGTTTACTAGCCCCACCTGTCATCACCTTTATCACACCATGGCCATATCACACTGTTCGATTAGGGCAGCGCTTCAGTTTCATCTGCTCTGCAACTGGAAGACCAGCACCACAGTTATCCTGGATGAAAAACGGAATACTGTTAACCAACACTACTGTAGACCTCAGCCACAGGAGAACAGTATATTACTCGGGAGTGGCAAACGTGTCGAGTGGTGGACTGTATGTGTGTATTGCACGCTCACACTTTGGCAAAACTGAAAAGACTACAAGACTTTACGTATTTTGTAAGGATCATATGTTAAAAATTAGGAGATAATTCTCCAGTTCTATTTAATATATGAAGAAGCGTAAACCGTGTATTGTACCGTAATAAAACACGATTGGCATTTGAGAACAAGAGAAATTTTGAAAGCAGTAGCGCTATAGTGAATGCGAGAGCAATATTTTCAAATGTTGTTTTCTGGTCTAGCTTTCCGCATTCATCTAGCTGGCTGTATATATATATTATTTTTGTTATAGCATGACATGGATTTCAGCATAGCTGGTGGGGGCACACACGCACTCCCCACTACATTCATATATTTTTATACATACTACTACTGATTTTTTACGGAGGGAGAAAACCGGAGAACCCGGAGAAAACCCTCGTGGCAAGGGAGAGAACAACACAACAAACAAACTCAACTCACACATGGCACCAAGTCCGACTCGAACTCAGGTCGCAGCGACGAGAGGCGAGCGCTAACACACTGCGCCATCCATGCCACCCATGTATGATGTTGATTACAATGCAAATCGACAGTATTTGCTTTAAGTTGTCCAAGATGGTGGGAACACAGCATCATTCTTCTATTAATATCTCTAAAAGAAACGTTTGCGTAATCACTAATGGCCTATATGTACTACTGATTATATCTCTTAGATCCACCAAATTCAGTAGCTCTTACATTCAACGTCAGTGGCAGTGCAGCAGAACTTGGCGAGTCCGTATCAATAACATGTAACACGGATGGTTTCCCTGAACCAACTTGTGAGATCTACCGCAATGGGAGACAACTTAAGTACAACAGTCATGAGGCGGTGGTCATTTCTTCGTTCACTGTTTCTCATCAAGGGACGTACACTTGCAATTGCTCGAACGCTTATGGCAGCAACCTTGGAACAGGAGTACTGACCAAATATGGTATGATTTCTCGCATTTAGTTAAGGTTAAGAAATACGTTTTATGTACAGTTAACGGCTTGCAAGTTGTTCAGGTTTTATGGTCTCTCCACAGAAATTGATAACAATATTGCGTTTATATTTACTTTTATTTTATTACAAATGTTGTTTTATACAGGTGTAGTTATTCACTGCTACATGTTAAAGTGACACCTTTCCCTTACCTTTGTTTTCCTTAACAGTCCCACCACGAGTTGTTGCAGCTCAACCAGAAGTTCTGATGATAAACGAAACGGATCCAGTCATTCTCAACTGCACCGCCACAGGCAACCCATTACCTGATATCACCTGGTCAAAAGTAGGCGGAAGTAAGAGATTATTCCTTCCTGGAAGTAACCTCGTGATTACTAGTAGTGAGAAGACGGATGAAGGAACGTATACTTGTGTAGCAAAGAACGGACGTCAATATACCAGCATGGCTACTGCAAGGGTGTACGTTATCTATTGTAAGTCAAAAGCTCTTTAAATATTTGCAAATATCAATATTAATGTTAAGCCAACGTATTCTGAAATCTACAGTGCTCTTGAGCGGCAAAGGTTTTGCAGTCGATGTATCATTGATTTTCCTTTAACTCAGATTCACCTCGCATGGCTTCACGACCAACAAACATAAGTGTCATTGAGAATGAGCAGCTGGATGTCAGTTTTATGTGTAATACAACCGGAAATCCTCCACCGATAATTACCTGGACCAAGATTGGCGACAAAAACTCGAGCTTTCCCACGGGAAATATGTTAACCCTGAAAGCAACCAGACACAACGAAGGGCTATATCAATGTACAGCGTCCAATAACAGAGGGCGTGCTGTATCAGCTATCGCTTTTGCTAACATTAAATGTAAGTACAAATAACTATGAGGTCCAATACATAAATAATGAGAGGTTATTAGTCGATTAACCAGCTAATGTGGCTGGTTATTAAATGGTTATTAAATGGTCGAGTTTCTCGGAGTCTGGGCACTAGCAATCTGATTGGCTTAAACAGGCAAACTCTGACAGTGATCTGACATTAAGACCGGTACAAATTCTCCGAGGAAGACCTGTCTTTGTATCAACTGTTTTGTGTGTCTGTCTTTGAAACTCTTTTCGACACTTCGTTTCGTAAACAAAGCAATTTCTGCATATAGCTTCAGCCTTAAGATCGAAGAAATACATGACGAAAACGCATTCAGTAAAGCCCTAATGCGCAACTATGGTCATTGTTGGTTTTGAATTGATATAATTATATAATGCCTTCCAAAAAAAACAATGCATGACTACCAATGATATGAAAACCTAGAGACGATTTTGCCAATCAATCATAGAAGAATGCCCAATAGAACACATACCTTTATAGAAGAGCTCAACAAGTTGTTTCGGCTTCGGAAAACAAACTGATGACAACGATTCTCTCAAGTGTCTCTCTTTGAATATCGGTTAATCTTTTCACTCCTCCTTTCAGTTATCTGCAATTGCTGTCATCTTAAGTGTAGTATCCATTGATATCAGTTCCATTACAAAGCAATTCCGGTCATGTGACTGGCTTAGTCGTTACGTTGAACATTAAATTTTGGGAATAAACAAGATGGCGGTTCCAACGTGGTTATTTAAGCTAAAAGGGGCGGATATTATATTAATTGTTTCTTATAATTACAGTGATTACACTGGTCCAATCGACATACTATTTTCTTGAGGCATGCAATATTATCGAAAAGTTTGAAGCTTCACATGCGATGAAACTGTCGACCCAACCGACTCGAGTTCTGTATTCAAATTGGTTTTCTTTCCTCGTGATCGTTTTAACTGAACCGTCGACAATTTTAGCATTCCTTTTTGCTTATTGGTCTTCCTTTCTTTGAGCTCAGAGTGAGAGCTTGACAGTTTCTTATGTGCATGATTTCAAGGCTGAAAAACGGCCTGTACGTTTGAGATCCTTCCTCAACTTTAAGTTAATCGGCGAAAACGGTCACCTAGCAAGCTTCTGGTAAAGCTTCTTTAGTAAGCCAGTTGAGTGTTCCACGCGCGCTTTGACAACGTCCCCAGAAATATCACAAAATGGCCATATAATAAACACAACTTATTAACCGAGTTTGGTCGGTCTGTATGGAAGAATCTTGACCTCGGTCCTGCACAGACCGAACGCAGCGAGAGCTGTACTTTCCGACCTCGGTCACGATTCTTCCAGACAGACATCCCGCTGGGTGAATAAGAGCTAAGTATTAATGACGAACCATGTATTTTAATGTATTTTAGCGAGCTTTAAGCGAGCCAAAATACACTTGACGAGTAAACATAGCACAGCCGTATTAACTAGTTAACCGACAGATAAGGTGTTTATCATACAAATCTTAAAAAAGGCACTATGTAGGCAAACAGTTAGTCATTTTATTTTTACTACTTCAATACGGTCTCGTATTTCTTGCGTTCTTGTGCACATTGCGTGCGCTCTTTGCAGATTTATATAATAGTTGAGAAAATCGAACCTAATACAAACGAGTTTCAGTGTCAAAAACATACACCGCATAGCTTTCATTAATAATTGCTATATCCATCATGATGGGATTATCGTTAGTCACCTGATGGTCTTAGTTTTATAGAATATTAAGTATTGTTGAATTGTTGGCATTTCAACATAGAAAAAAGAGGTATGAATCTTAATTAGGCCAACATGCCTTCAAATTGCAGTAACGTACAATATCATTTTTTGTACCAAAGCAATCGAATTGCGAAAGAGAAGCTACTTGAAAAGTCAACATCGACTGGGAAAAGTTTAAGTACAACAGTAGAAGACAGGCAGTACCCTACTAGTATAGCGATGGTATTACACACACAATATTTTACCTATTTCCCCTGTCAGTGACTCTGGCATTATATAATATCTTTTTCGGCCAATATAATTATACATATATATACATATACTACTTTATTTATACACGTAAGAAACCATCAGTAATAGCATAACATTAAAAATAAAATTTTAAAATCGTAAAAAGAATGCCTAATGCTTTACATGTTTGACATGACGTGCCTTATAAGATTGTAATTACAATAGTGTATGTTTACGTAGTTAATTCTAAAAATATTAATTGTATCAGATAATCTGATATCCTCAGGCATTGAATTCCAAAGTTCAGTCCCGTTAGTTAGTCCGGGGTTGTGGCATAGATATTTTGGAACTCGCACCTCTCAGAACATATTTTAAGGCCGAGTTTCGTCTTTCAACCTTTTTAGTCAAGTATGTGGCAGCCAGACCGTACAGGGCTTAGACTTTCTCAAAGTCCTTCTTAGCCCCCTGCACGAAAGACTTTTCCCACTTGCAGCGCGCCAAATTTACCGGTTGATTTTTCAACCGGAGGCGTGGCTAATGACGTATTAAGATTTGCCCAATTACAAAGCGTCAATTCTTCAGGCATTGTATGTTGACGTGTCAAGTCAGTCGACCGTAGATGTGGTATTTACAATTTGAGTGTACTCATAAAAGAGTTTGTCAAAGGCGCGAAATATAAGCTCCGTCCCAGAAACGTGTTTTCGCGCCAAAACATAATCCCCCCGATTCATTTCCTGCAACTGAAACAAGTCGAACTCGCCCGTCTCGCTTCGATTCTCGCGCTCGCTTTTTGACCCAGTAATCGCTTACCCAGTGACTAAGCGAGTTCGACTTGGAGCAAGTCTATGCAGGGCTTTGTACATTAGGATAGCCTTTTGGGTGGCTCTCTGACTGTCGAGCCTTTTCCAACTGAGGGTGCCCAAGAGATCATCGATATGATGCCCAGAGATCATCGATATGATGCCCAAGAGATCATCGATATGAGTAATTGTAATTGTAATTAATGTTCTAAGTAGATATGTGACATATTGTTTTATTTATCTTCTATGATAGTCAGCCCATATCTTACCAAACTCACTACAAATAAAATAAACCCTGTCGTTCTTGGCAACGACAAAGTGACTCTGATATGTACAACAAAGGCCAGCCCTGCAGCATCGCGATTTGAATTTTGGCACAACGGTAGAAGAGTGGCTGTTACTACATCGGGCATGCACGTGATCAACAAAACAAAGGCATCAGACGCAGGGTTCTATACGTGCGTGCCGTATAACAATATTGGAAAAGGAGAGAACAGCAGTGCTACCCTGAGAGTTATAGGTAGGTAGATGTTGAACATTTGAAGCTTAATAGTTTCAAAATATTTACTGAACTTAGAAGTAGCTTGATAAATATCGGCGTATTTCCTCGATTTATATCTTCCCACTTTAAACCGAAATTTGAAATAAGCCCCTTCTCCATTCCCCTTTTTCCGTCGTAAAGAAACATCAAAGCAGAGTATATGAAGAATGTGGCGTAATTCACTCTTTTCACCTGGTGGCCATCTTGGATTCAAAGCGAGGCAATCCTTTGTTTTTGCCAGGTGAGCCTCATTCTGACTACCTTGCAAAAACAAAGGATTGCCTCGCTTTGAATCCAAGATGGCCACCAGGTGAAAATAATGAATACCAAGTAATTCTCTGTAATTATACGAGGAAAATACGGTATTCTGCAAGCCACAATTCAAACAAAGAACAACAGCAACTGAAATGCGACTAAGGCGCAAGAGTATTCAAGTAATAATAATAAAATAGTTATTGGAACTGCGGCTATCGCAAAATATGATTAATTGCCTGTGGGCCATTCCACCATGACGGACATTACACCCAGAGAACATTTTTGAACTAAATAGACTTCTGTTCTATACACAACTTGCGTAATTTTACATTTTTTGTTTAAATAAAACTGCCTTAGAGCTTTCTCTCTAACAGTAGATATTCCTAGTTGCCTGTTTTTTTTTACTGAAAGGACCGTGACGGACATTAGCGATAAAACTACCATTGATTTGGATTTTGAATTTTAAAGTTAAATTCCTGTGAATTGGGAGAAGTTTTAGCAAACAAGTATTTTTTTTGTATTTGACCATAAGTGAATGTTTCTTATTAAAGGTATATTTAGCGTGACGGACATTACGAAAAACGTGACGGACATTACACTCTGTGAATTGAACATTTATTAGTACAAATTAAAAATAATTTTTAACAATATTTTATCTTTATTTGTGGTCATTATAAACTATCACTTGTCAAGCAATAGTAAACACCACATAAAATCAAATTTCTTCAGTTTATTCTTCATTTTACCTGCATAAATTAGTAATGCTTCAAGTTGGTCAGCTGTTTTGCTTTCAAAATATGATCAGAGCATTCTGTAAAAGCATAAACGACTGACCAGTTTTTTTCTTTTCTGGCTTTTCTCAGTGCTCTGTAAGTACATGCTTTACACTGCAGTGTTCAGTTAGTTGATTAGTTAAATTTAAATGGCCAAAACAGATGCTGAAAGGCAAAGAATGTGTCGAGCAAAGCTAAAGCTTGACACAGAAAGGTACAAGTTATATAAAGAAAAAGATAAAGAGAGGAGACAATTTCAAAGGAAAAGCAAATTGAAAACCATCAGTCCATATGAAGCTGCAAGAAAGAAAAGTTTAAACAGGGAGAGAGTCAGGAGGTTCAGGCAAAAGAAAAAAGAGATAAATGCAAGCTACAGGTCCGAAGAACAAGATTTATCACAAGCTGACCAAACACCACAAGCTCTAGGAAAAGTATTGGGCAAGGTTTCAAAAGTCCTAACTTATCCTGACTAGCAACATTTAAGTCTTTTATAACTAAGAATTATATTGGTCTGATTCTTAACTATCTACTTCTTTCATCTCTCTTCGACCTAGCATTCGTGACAGACATTACGTGACGTACATTACATTTTTGCTAAATAAAGAACTAAGTTGAACTAAAATAATAATGACTGAAATGATGCACCTAACAAACAGGGCAGCAGAAGTAATATACATGTAACTAACAGAGTTGAATCTTGTCTGAGATAGAAAAAAACCTTACCATTTCGTGACGGACATTACATAGTACCTGTAGAAATTTTTCTCCAAAATAAAATACAGAAGTAGTATTCAAAAGTTGGAATTATCAATTTCTAGTAAAAACTAGAGAATAATGCAAATTAATGGATACAAATATTTAACTGTCGCGAAGTTCCGAAAACGATCTGAGTTAGTGGCCATGGGGTATTGCCGCCTACCTGATCTAAGCGAGTAATTGGAAGTTGAAGTAACCACTCACTCCAGTTATGTATTAGAAGGTATATAGGGTTGCCCGGCTTGATTTTACTAATAAACTTCAGGCCCGTAGCCAGTATAGAGGCAACCGATTTAATATGTTATTAAATTATATAACTTAATATTGAGTGATTATTTCTTGACGTTTTAATTATAGTGCCTTTGTAAAAACTTTGGTCTGGCTAGGGCTACGGGTTTGAACTTCTTGCACGCTGCCACTTTTTTAATATACTTCAATACTCTTGCGCTATAGTCCCACCGTGGTCGAGATTCGTTTGCTTTCTCGTGTTTTGATAGGGGCACAGGACAGGTTTTTGATAAAACGTTGCAATATATTTGTCCTGGTTTCTTGAAGACAGTTGAAATTGTCTTAACATTAATCATGTTTGGTTTTTAGTTTGGACTACAAATGTGTCGATGGTAATGTGTTACTAATAATCTTGCGGCTATAAGTGTTGGAAATCAGTTCGCAGCGCCTTTCAAAATAAGAATTTGCAATATTACCACACATGATCTATTCCACAGGAGCAACAACCATCAAATCACCGCCGCGCGATCAAACTCTCAATGAAGGACAAACAGCTATATTCCACTGCAGTGCTTCCTCGTCGCCATTCCATGTGTGGCCACTGGAGACGAGGATTTCATGGTTCAAGGAAGGTTCTGAAAGTATTTCCTTCCCCGCCTCTACGATTTTGACGATCGAAGACGTTAAAAGATCTGATGCTGGGATGTACGAGTGTGTTGCAAGTAATGGTATTGGGATTCCTGACAGGGCTCAAGCCACGCTTATTGTCCATTGTAAGTTAATTTTCCGTTTTTCTCTGGGTTCTCGGTTTTCTTCCCTCCTCAAAATTAAACCAACAAGCTAAATTCCAATTCGATCTGTGGTTCAGCCGGGTCATGACAGCACTTTGATCAGCCCCTATGGTTGTTTTGAACAGGTCTCGTTAGAAATTCCAGAGTGATCATGTCAGTTACATTGTCTCTTGTCGTGACTCAATAGACAATAGACGTTCAATCTTAACAATATATCCTTACTGAGCTATATAGACTCCAAAATGTAAATGCAGAAAATAAGTGTAACAACTTATTGGAATGAAGTGTTGTATTATTAGTGGAGAAACGGAGAATAATGTAAGTGTAAATGTTGTCTATTAGCTGCCAAGTCGGGGGTGGAAGCGGAATCATTTAACTTCCGTGATTCATGATTCCTTTACCTTTTTCCACACTTATTCATGATTCCTGGTCACATTTTCTTCATGATTCATGATTCATTTAATATAATTTCTCGAAATTTCCAAATTCTCTGAAGGGTTTTAATGCATCATACATGATTCTCTACTTTCGATCTACAAATATTCCTGATTCCTAACTTTCAAACACAAGTGATTCCTGATTACGCTTCCACCCCCAGCCCGATACCACGACACACAAGATGCTTGGTTTACTACGTCGTACTTGTAACTAAAGGATATTGACTATCATAATGTTAACCGGTTTACTCTACATCAGTTTTTACATCACATGAGTAAAATCTTCACTAGAGTATGCTAGTCAGGTCTGGAGTCCATACACTGGCCAAACGTAATATCAGTAAGCTTGAACAGATTAAGCGTCCGGGCTCCAGGCTAATGGAGATTGCCTATAAAGTTAGGTTAATTAAACTTAAGCTGTTGCCACTTTATATACGTAGAGAAATTGCAGACCTTATCTTCTTTTTTAAAGTTCTCCATGGCATTTTAGATATTCCTACTAATCTGCGTAGCGTAATATTGGAAATAACTTAATGAATACTATAATACCTTACAGATATTAGTTCCATATACACATACGCGTACGGACGTCTACAAATACATGCACCTACTTTATAATTTAGCGTGTCACTGATACAATATATAATTTTCTCCAGATAAACCATTCAACACTACCATTGTGTCGTCCTCCAAACACATTCGCTTCAACCGTTCAGTCACTCTCAACTGTACCGCAGAAGCTTTACCACCAGCAGCTTACATGTTCTATAAGGACGGCAGACTGCTTGCCAACAGCACCAGTGGAGTCTATACTATATCTACGTCAACTGGAACCGAAAACGGAACCTACTCTTGTGTCTCGTATAACGTGGTTGGCGAAGGGCCAAGTGCCTCGCTTAATCTGACTTATTTTGGTAGGTAAAACAATCCGATAAGAAACAATACTTATGGAAAATAGTACGACGACTTCGAGACAACAAAAGTGATATTCGCATCGTATTAGTTTACTAGAAAGTTGTTTTGACTCTTTTGGTCTCGGTTCTTTGTTATCCAATTTACTATTTTATTCAAGAAAAAACATGTAGGTATATGGTTACAGAGATGGTATGAATGTATATATGTATAAATCTGTGTATTTACGTATTTATACCATATTTATATAGAAAGGTATATGGAATACAGGCAAGGTTGCTCTTTCCCTTCTATCTTTCTCCGCCCGCCACCCCCCCAACCCTTTCCTTAGATAAACATTTTTAGTAATCAAACCATTTTATACAGGTAGATGCGGTGAGAAGCGAGGAGGCCCAATGCATAGCTTGCCTGCTATCGTAGGGGGGACAAATGCACGCCACGGGGAGTGGCCCTGGCAGGTACAAATGGGAACCGGTTCATATAGACATTGGTGTGGAGGTTCTGTCTTGAGCCAGTGGTGGGTTTTAACAGCGGCTCACTGTGTGTCAGGGAATACTCCTTCGAGCATCAGAATTACAATGGGTAAGGACGGAGAGCTTGTTTAATTGACATTGGCCGTTTTTATACTAGAGACGTCTAAGTCGTCTGGAGACCGCTTAGACGTTTCAGACGTCTAAGACGTCTAGTGTAAAAACGGGAAATGAGACAGACGGAGTTAAATTTATCTTCGTCTGGTAAGTGCGACCGAACGATGCACTATATTCTTTAGAAGACTCTATTCCAAACGAACATTTGTAACCTCATTTTTTCTCTCTCAGTTCTCGTGGACTCTGTGAAAAAGACTTCCAAAACTGCAGCGATGGCTCCGCCATTATCAGTGACATTCACGATAATTCATTATTTTTTTCGCGCCAGTCGTCCGGTAGTATCCACTCTCTTCCGAGAATAGAACCCAGTTTCTTTTTAAGAAAACCGTGGTAGTCCAAACTTATGCGTCCCGTTTTTATATCAGTCGCACTTAACGGTTAGACGTTTAATGCGTCTCTAGACGTCTGGGACGTCTGTAGTATAAAAACGGCCAATGAGTTTGATTTGGTTGCACAACTTCAATACTATCGCATGTGAGTTTGCAAAATTCCGATTTTCTTTTCATGTAGATGTTCATAAAATGGTAAGGAGAAAGCTAAGAACCTTATCTGAATTATCTAGGACCGAGCAGGGTGAATGATAATAATTGGCTTTATTTATTATTTCGTGACTTCTTCGCTGAAAAAATGGAGGACGCTTACATCGAAGAATGTTGCTTTTCCCTTTCTATACTACTCTAGTCTCGACATCGATTCCTCATGCTATTCGTCTATCAGGAGGATTGTTTATAAACTAGACTTTTTAGCCGTTTATGTGTTTTACAAAATAACAATAACAATAACAATAACAATAATAATAATAATAATAATAATAACTTAGTTAAAGAAAAGTGGTTTTGTTCCTTGAACCGCTAATAAAAAAATATCGGCCGGGATGGTTTGAATTTGAATTTTTGAACTTTTTAAAAGATAGGCTTGAATTGTTTTTTTTCTTGAGGCCAAGATTTGAATAAACATTTCGTTTGAGTGATTTGTGCACTCAAACCGGTTCACGCGAGCTCTCAACCTAATCATGCAAATTGTTTTTCGCGCGCTTCAGTTTACTAGATCATCTATTCAATTTATATGTATTTATATATTACATCACATGGCTATGTCATATTAGTATAAACATACTAGTATTCTATTACAAACCCAGCGATCTGATTGGCTCTCTACTCACTATCTATCCTGTGATAGACAGTGAGTAGCGATTGTCCAATGACAATCTTTGTTATATCTGCAGTTTTCTGATTTCGACCTATTAGGAGCCACGATAGATTCGTCCTGAACGGATCGCGGCTACACGAGAACGAGGTTACTAAAAATGCAAAATTAACAGCGACACATTTTCATTTTTTTGTGGGCGATTGTTTACCATGTGGTGGAGCTGATGATGGGACATTTTACAAGCAAAAAGGTAAAAACATGTATCTGAAACATCAAAATAATCTTTGATAGCAGAAAAGTTCTTTGTTTGTGCATATAGAATACTAGTATGTTTATACTAAAACAATAGACTACTCGCCCTCAGTTTCTATGGCCGTGATAGTTGACTCGGAGCTTTGCTCCTCGCCAACTATCAGAGAGAAATAGTAAACGCCACAGCTGTGCGGCCATTGAGTTATGGACGCACTTGGGAGGTTGGCTAAGCACTCAAGAAGCTAGTGTCTCAGCTTTGCCTAGAGCGACTCTTACGCTTCTTTCGTGCTAAACGACCTCTTGCGTGCGGAGTTAAGGCGGCTCGTGTAAAACAATTCTTTGATTAGTTGAACTACGGCAATGGATAGATTTAAGGCGCTGTAAGTAAGACGGTAACTAAATGCTTCTTAACTCTTTTCAGGTGAGTACCGATTGAACAGGAATGATAACACCGAGCAAACAATTCCCATCGAGAGGATAATAAGCCATCCCTCTTACAGTAAAACAACAATCGATTACGATATTGCCTTGCTCAAGCTCTCTCGACCGCTGGTCTTCAACGATTACGTCAGTCCCATATGTCTCCCAGAATTCGACTTTCCAAATGGCACCGTGTGCTACACGACTGGCTGGGGTCGCCTGACTGGCGGTGGTGTTATACCAAACATCCTCCAAGAGGTTGCCGTGCCATTAATGAGTCGATCAACGTGCTCACGATATTTTACGGGAATTGTACGAGTTACAACGCGCATGCGCTGTTGTGGAACATTTGGAATACGAAAGGGAGCATGCAGCGGCGACAGTGGTGGACCGCTGGTCTGTCAGACAGGAAGGCAGTGGTACCTCATGGGTGTTACGAGTTGGGGAAGAGGAGCATGTGCAAGTTATGGGTACCCCATGGTATACTCTGATGCACTCTATTTCAAAAACTGGATTTTAACAAACACGAGAGCTTACGGGCGGCCTTTGGACTGAATATTCAGTTAAATACAATACACGACTAGCCTTTAATTACATCATTGTAGCACCAAATGGAATTAAAGTGCATCTAACCCCTTTTGCAATTTTTATACATATGAATCTTTGAAAGGTTTAAATGGTGAAAATGTGACCTTTCCTGACCCATGACCGCGTAAGAAAAAGCCTGGGTCTTTTCTGGATCTTACGTCACCTCATTAATGCATTATTCTCCATCACAACAACATTTATATATAGAGAATATACACAGTCTGTGAGTTGTTAGTAAAGAAAACAGTTATTTTAGACAAAATGCTAAACATTTATTCAACTTATTGCAAAGTCGAATGAATTAGATGACGTAAGATCCAGAATCGACCCAGGCTTTTTCGTACGCGGTCACGGGTCAGGAAAGGTCAATTTTTCACCATTTCAAACAAGCCTAGAACATAGAATATTCTTTGTAAGCCAAAAAATTATTCGCAGAAGTACTCAAAATCTTTCAAAGATTCATTGGTATAAAAATAGGTGCACTTTAAGTTAAAGTGCCACTACGATCAAATTTCGACATATCATTGTTTTCCCTATTCATAAAGTAGAGTTGCTATATTTTTACCAGTCCAAACCGTTTTCCGATACGACAACGGGAAGACTAATGTTTTAACTCCGAGCATCGAATCTAAACGTCTGCCATCACTACAAGCTGTTCCTTTTTTTCAGCGGAAGTGACGTCATACGCGCAACGCTCGCCTGCACAACACAACTCCTTGGAGGCTTATTTTTACTAAAAACTTCTTATCGTACACACAAGAAGAAAGTTATACTTATTTTTGTGAGGTTCGCGCGAAAGTGTGCACAAAAAAGTACCCACGCAGCTTGTCGTGTTGGCGTATGACATCACGGCTTCCCGGTAATGGTGGACATAATGTTACTCTCCTAAAATTTAGTGGTTTAACCTGCTCTTTTTGGAAATACCTGTTATTAATTAGGATATTCTAACACTGATTGATCTATTGACATTAAAAAAAGTGGCAAATCGAAATGGTTCGCCGTTTCGCCGTAGTGGCGCTTTAAAAGAGTAGAACTGGTGACTAATAGGAGTCTGGGAGTCTTTTGTGTCTACACAATGGACCTTTTGTCGGAATGCAATCACGTGGTTGTACTCGATCGCAAAAAAATATGACGTCATTTATTTAAAGCACTTGTACGAGATCGGTAGTGTTATGTAACTTCCAATCGATTGTCGATCTTTCTAAAACAGCGTTTTGAAGTTTGTTTGCCCATCAGAAAGCATTTTCCATGGGATCAAGAACGCAATTCATTGGTTATTTGAGTGATATGACAGCACGTGACTGTTTTCTGCAAAAGGCCTATTCGTCGCTCATTTGCTAGCTCGCTCGCTCCTAAACTGATGTGTAAACAAGACGTGTTATCGGTACATCTTTTCACAGCTCAATTGGCTTCCTTCCGGCTTCATATTGTTTCAACTTAGGATACTATTACGACTACCACAATGATGGACACACGCATAATAAGGTAATAGCCGTATTAGCATGCAGTAACAGTAGTAGTAGTGGTAGTTTTTAAAATGCTTATCTTAACCACCTTCCCATCCAAATTAGCAGCGACATATTTGCCCAGCTATTCCTAGACAACTATATGTAGCCATTCAGATATATATACTGTTGAGGTCGGTCGCTGTTCAAATAGATAGGCATATGTAGCATCTTTGTTATATTTTTGGTGAAATCTGAATGGTTTGAAAAGCTGTATTCATGCATAACCGGTTGTATTAGGTAGTGATCAGGGTAAACCTGTGTTTGATTGCTATAAACTGAAGCCGGGAGGGTTGACAAGGGTTGACAACACTTTTAAATATGCCGTTACCAGTAATTTACCAGTAATGTTACTACCCGGAAATATGTGTAACACGGCTGTCAGTTTTATCTTTTGACCCTACATATTTGCACACAACGTAAAATTCCGAACATAAGCGTTTATCGACTATAAACGGCCGTGTTACCGTTGCAACATTTCGAATTGTGATACTGGATTATTAGGGGTTCCGTAAAGACAATAAAGCAACTGTTGTGAAGTACCTTATACGACCCTTATACAGAACCTTGACAGCGCTTTTTTATATTCAAGCAACCCGATGTGCGACATAAATTGGTTCTGATCCGCCGCTTTTGCGCATAAACCGGCATTCAAGTGCCGAATAAATCGACGACAACAATTAGCCAATCAGAGAGCGAGGAAATGGGCAGTTGTAGAAATAAAAATCGAGATAAAACTCAAGGCTAAAGTAGTAACATGAAACATGCACTCTGATTTGCTAATGGCCATTGACCATGATAAATCACGCGCTCTGATTGGCTAATAGCCATTGACATTTGCATTGCCCCACGGGTTGAACGCTCACGTCAGGTTTTGTTCATGCTCGCACGTTTTAGACTCCCGAAAACTATTTAACAGGGTCCGGTTGTTCAAAGGGTGCCGGATAACGCTATCCACCGGATAAATCTATATCCGTGGATAAAATAAGCTAGGTTGGATAATAGTTATCTACTGGATAACGATTTATCCGATACTCGATAGCGGTATCAACCCTTTCAACAACTGGACCCAAAACAATTGGAGTAAAGCTATGATGCGAGTAAACAAGCCAGGTTTCTGATACAGCTACTAAGAATCGTCAAGTTGCCAGGCTTTTACGTACTGTTTAAAACACGAACAGCAGTGTTTTATCAAATTTAAATATTCGAGGGCGAAGCCCGTGAATTTTTAGACTTGATAACCCACGTGCTGTGAGTGTTTTAAACGGCTTCAAAAACTCTTTAAGAATGCAATGAAAGAAAGATGCACATCTCAAGGGAATGACATAAAGAAAATATTTTTTGGTAGGATGACATTTTATATAAAGTTTCATCCTAATTAGAAATGCACTGATCAAGGCCCAAAATTTACTGCGAGTTTATTAAACGACTTCAAAAACAGTCACATGTAAAAAGGGTAAAGAGACCTTTTTTTAGTTATTTTGGCAATACGACTTATTTTGGCCGAGAAAATCCAAGCTAAAAGTTTATGTAAATTAGGATGGAATTTTATCAGGTATAAAATGTCTTCACAGTCATTGATTTCCTTTGTTTTTGCTTCATTAATTATTCATGAGTTTTTGAAAGGCAAATCGAGCCTTAAGTAATGATGGGCGAACGGTTCTGGCAAAGAGGGGAAAGAAGGCATATGTGTTTTATGGGACTCTTGCTGTTCATACAATTTGCGGCTGTTCAGAAACCTCAAAATCACTTATATTTATCCTCACTAGGAAGTGTGAGAAAATTGTGAAGCCACATTTGGATACATTTACGTGATAAAGCGATCTTTGAACTACTAGAAATGGTCGGGGCAAAACAACAACCGCTCGAGTTTTATACTGTAAAGTTGGTCAGAGGAACCATGGTGGTGGCTGAAAGGAAAGAGATTTATTACAGTAAACATGGAGGCCATAAGTGACAGTTAGTTACTCTTTTTGTTACAGCTTGGGAATCCATAATTATTCGTTTAAACTTGATAGAATACGATTTTGTAGGAACCAACATAGTTTAGAAAATGAATCGAATGAGGTAATTGAGATTTGTTAAAATACCGTCTCATAATTACTCGGGCTGCCTGTGGCAGCACCGAGTCTTAAAATGCAAGTCGTAATTTTTTTTTTGTTGGGTGTCGCAAAATTTCTGCGCATGCGTTAAAGGTCAAATTCACACCAATCAGATTGCACTGTGCTGGTCACGCAACAATCGCCAGGTTAATTTATTTACATAATTTAATACAGTAAAGCAAGATGGCGGAGGACCCGCGAGGAACTTTCTCTCTAATTTGGAGTCTCATCTCCCAAATGTAAGCCAGTTTAATGTTTTATTTAACTTCACTCGTGCGAAAGCCTTCCAACAGGCTCAGGATATTTCAACTGGCGCTATTGTCGGAGCCAAAGGACCGCGTTGTTTACCCAGATGGCCAGTGATTTTATATACGACACGTACGACGACCTGAAGCCAGTGTAGGGGCCAGGATCCGGAAAGCTAAAATTCGAAGAAATAGATATTGGAATCTATAAGCCATCGGCTCGCTGTGCTGCATCTAAAACATCCGAGGAGAACATCTTATTTTGGGTGAAGGCACTTCAAGACCAATATTATGAGTCTCTTAAAAACTGTCAGAGATTTAAATTTACCGTAAGTTGGATCAGAGAGTATTGAGATCAAGTTATTTCGTTCCAGCGAGGATATTGACCTAGCGGAAATGGTACAAGCTGCCGAAGGATTTTACTTATAATCCACGTCTACTTAACAACAGGAATAGCTATGTGCCAAGGCATGGGCAAAGATTGAGTTTCTCAGATTACAGATGAAAGTAGAGAACTTGATGAACGAAGAAACAGAGGTCACGCGCGACATGCTTGAGAACATGTTCAACACTTTATGTTATACTAAGAAAACAAAACAAGTTACAGAGCCTGCAAGTTCACAAGTCAATGAAAAACCCCAAGAGCCTGTAGTTTTGGATAAACATATCCTTGAAACTCCAAAGGCAACATACACATGAGTCAAATTCAAACCGGAAGAGACGGAATACTTTAGATTCTTCACGAGGATTGTAAGCCCGCAATAAGAACACTCTCGCTGGTTTAATGCAATGACCTTGATTTGTAACATGGAGGCTGACCTAACTGATATGCGTAATGAATTCTTACTCTCGTCACATCAAAACGAAACTCAGTCATTTGGAAGACAATTAGTGCAGCAAGATAATATATACAAGATAATAATACGCTGTCATCGCGTATTATTGACCTAGAAGTTGAAAATGGCGAGTTGAAAGCGGATATAATAAAGCTGATATCCGACTTTCAAACTTTAAAAACAAAATCAAGAATACAAAAAAGAAGACAATGAAAGACCAAGGTCTCCAGTGTTCCGAGACTACCCAACCTACTGAAGCTTTAGCAACGAATCAGTTTGTTCAAGAGCCATCTTTCTTACATGACAACCCGATCCATATTCATCAGAATACATTTTCTGTGCTAAATGACGAGAGTTTACAATCACCTGACCGACAACCCACTACTAAAGAAAGGGACCATGAAGTACGGTAGTACGGTTAATTCTCGGGTACAAAACAATGAATATATGCCTGCTCAAATGCAGTGTGTTAAACGAATAAGTAGTGTTTAAATTAAAAGGTCAACATACGAGAAAAACAAAAATATGAAATTACATATATACTAGGGGAGCAGAGAATGAAAGTCACCGCGCTACCGGCCACTCCTAAAGACTGCTAAATTCAGCTAATAATTCTTCCCTTTGGTTATTACTAAGAGGGTTTCAAATGAAAGTGTATTTCATCTTCAATCTCATGTGGCCCGAGTGAAAGCCCAGATGGGCTCTTGTTTAACTTCAAATACAAACTTCCATACAAACTACAATAACCTTTTGAACATCAACATCTGTTTATTGCTCTAATTTGGTGTCGAGTGCGCACGCGTGGGATGCATTTCTGGTAATTAATGGTTCACTCTCGAATACAACCGGCATTAAAGCTTTACGAATTGTAAAAGCAGGGCACTTATATTCGGAATATTACCGTAGCTTGTTTTCGCCAACATAGTGGAAATCGCATATTAAAGTTAGTATTTTATTATTATTGTACGTGTGGTTAGGTATCTGTTCATAAAGTACAGGTACATGATTAGGTGAAGACGATTATGCAATTGGGAAATAACTACGATGTTCTGATTTCCCGATTGGCTCGGTTTTCTTTGTTATTCATAGGGCGTTATCTACGATAAAGACCGGTTGAACAACAGAGAGTTCATTATAAATGCAAGGGGCTTTATCTGTATATTGACCCGGGTCAATATACAGATAAAGCCCATGCATTAATAATTTGTATAAATACCCGGGTCTTTATACAGATAAAGCCCTTGCATGGTTGTGCTCGCAAGCTGACAGTCAGTTCAATGACCCGGTATGAGCAGTCAATTACGAAGCTTTCAATCACTCTCTTTTTAAGACCGCTAGCTGTCTAATCATTATGGGACGTGATTGTTTTAACCATACTCCAACTGCGCATGCTAGTGACGTAACTATAGCGCCGAAGTAACTATTCTATTATTTTCAACACAATTATAGAACATTCTTTTCATGAATATGGTTCGTTATGTAACAAAAACTTTGTCTTGTGTGAAAGTGTAAAAGCCTTGTAGGGGACTTCGTGTCCTATTGTTTTTCCACCTGCCTTTTTGGCGAATCTTGAAATAAATATAAATAAATAAAAACGCTTGAATAAGTCATTATCATGTCTCAAGGGAGTTACACAACCTTTTATCTAATCGAATGCATTGTATGATTCAGTGCTTTGTCTAATTTACAAACCTGCCAAGGGCATTGTTTACTCTTTCTAAAGATGAAATAATTGATTTCTCATTGGGATAGCTTTGGTGAGAAAACCTCGCCAATCTTGTAATAAATCAGATAAATCCCTCGAACCTCGGCATTCAGCGCTCGTCCTCAGGATGTATATGAGGACCTCGTCCTCAGGATGTATATGGCTGAATGCCTCGGTTCTCGGTATTTATCTCTTTATTCCGCAGTTAGGGACCGGTTCTAATTTTCCTTATATAATCGTTGGCCCAGTTTCCTTTGTTCTCTAACGGCAGGTCTTTATCTAAGTTATCAACCCAATAATTGGATCTACAGGTTCATATCAAGTACGTTATCAACCTCATTAATACATTCACGAGGTTGATAATCTACTTATCAACCTGGAGGCATTTTTTAAGTAAACTTCACACCGAGAAAATAAGACGGTTATACACCGCTACCTCGTTGTGTACGAGATTTATCAACCCGAAGCGAAGCGGCTCGGTAGCGGTATATAACCGTTACATAGTGACTTTACTAAGAACGGCCTGTTTAATCAAACAAGATAACCTTTGTTGATTCATTATTTTACTTATAGCGGACGTCTATTCACCAAGTCCACCTGCTGTGTGCTTCAAATGACTATAGACCCCTCCCGTTAAATGTCATGTTACACGCGACGGTTTTTAATGACGAGTTTCCGTGCAACAAAAGCCAACATAGTGTAACATGGCGCACTGGACGAGTTTTAACGCAATGTTCGTTGCGGCAACGTGTTGCAAGCTTTTGTTTTACCTTCAAAAACCTGCAACATTGTCCCAGAAATCTGTTCGCTACGCCCACGGAAACGAGTCTACATCAACTCACGCGCCATTTGATTAACGAGGGTGTCCGAGTAGGGGCCTGGGCGTTAGCTAGATGTTGCGCCTATGTAACATACCTGTTGCTGCATCAATGTTGCGTTATTTTAAAAGTTGTTTCGTGTAACAGGCATTAAAAATCGTCTCGTATAACATTACCTTTACGAGGATTTTGCTCAATCTGATGGAGTTAAAAAAAACTCGTGCAAGCACTTGATACCACAGGGTAACCGCTGATATAGTATTTTTTCAGCAATTTACGGACGGCCAGTTGATTAATATAGTAATACAATAAGTAACTAGCTAGAAAACATAGTTTCCGTTTTAATTTAATATTATAGTACAAAAGCGTAAGAAACTGTAACATGTTAAAATCGTGTGCTTTGAGTGCCACTGTCCAGCAAGTGCAGATCAGACATATTTCAGTACTCTTGGTATGATGGCATCAAAATGCTAATCGATTCCTCCTCTATCACTTGGAAATAGCTAGCTACAAAAGAGCTTAACAACATTAAAAGCCTTCAGTTTTCAACGACGTTTTGAATCTCTATTTGTGCGCAGCCAAAGTCAGATATGTATCACTCTAGGATTTTTGTTCATCTTTTTTTTGCGGGAATTCCAATTCTAAGAAGCGTCCAATAACGTGCGTTAAAAATATTGGTGGAAGAATCCATCGTTTTAAAAAGGACAGAGGTATTCATGATCACCTTATTAATATCCCATGCCCACGCGGTAAGAAGACTGGTAACAATGGTACCAGAGAGAGGCCAGGTTGTCACTAAAAAAATGCAAAATTGGAGCCGGTCAGAAATGTCTTAGTTTCTGTCGTACTGAACTGCTGTGTTTATTTTTCACTATGGACTGTAGATTGTTCTCTTTCTGTGACAAGCTGGGACAGCTGGCCTCGCTTTGATGCCTTTGTTACTGAATAAGATCAATATGTAACTCACTGGTCATGAACTGCACAGCGGCTACCACAATCACCAAATCCCTTATCTACAACCACGCGAGATTTGTAAATGTACATTCAAAAACAAGGTTCTTCAGCAGTGATAACTGCATTGTCATGTGCCATCACAAAGTGAAGTATTCCTAGTATATAGTAGTACGTGTAGTGTCTTCAGCATCAGAGTTGTGTGTCTCCTAGTGTTATAGTACCATCACAAAGTGAAGTATTCCTCGCACTTTATAAGCTATAAAAAAATGTTCTATAAAGTAGTACGCGTCGTTTCTTCAGCACCAGAGTTGTGGGTCTCGTGGTGGTATCGTACCATAACAAAGCGAAGTGTCCTCGCACTTTATAAGCTATAAAAGCTGTTGCATAAAGTACTACGCTTCTTATCTTCAGAATCAGATTTGTGTGTCTGGTGGTGGTTTCGTACCGCCGTTTAATCTATACACAGGCTGTGTGAATGTATATCTGTCGTGGCTTGTATCGCTTGGAACCTGTCGTTTGGACAACAAATGGAAAGTTCAGAATAAATTAAAACTACTGAATATATTTCAAACTGAAAATAACGTATCTCGCATTTCAAGAACAGTTGCCAGTATTTATCTTCTCGTGTTGACAAAATATCTTACTCGTTCGTAAGATATGTCATCAACACCCGTGCGGCCATGCAATATCCTCTATGTATGTTCCATTGAATCCATGTTAAAATATGGACTGAAACATTGAAAATGTCATTGGAAACTGGCTAATTTCCATACCATGGAAGAGGTGCAGTTTTCCACTAGTGCAGGTTTAGTTTTCCGCGTAAGTTTTTAATGCATACTTCAAGTTTAAACGTTTGTCAGCAGTTTATCAAATGAAGGGTGATAACATATGCCGATTTCAAGATATTTTCACTTACCGTGTGTCTGTCAAGGGAGTGACTGCCATAAATTCCAGGACCAACATAAGCCTCTCTGCTATCAGAACCATGCCTAATAATTCAACAGAAATTGGGATTATTTGTTAACAACTAGATAATATATTGAAGTCCACTGCCATAAGTATATAATGCAATATGTAGTTATGATATAAAATCATGTTTACCGCGTAGCACTAGTAAGTGTAAAGTGGTAAGCTGTAGCTGTAGATAATGCAATAGATTGACTTGTAACCCTCTTAGATATGTACAGTGCTAATTCACATGGAACGACCAATTACGGTTTCTGGGAAATGCCCCCCAACCCTCTCCCGACACACACCCCTCTTTACCCCTAAAATTAAATGTGTATTTCATGACACATGTATACCCAAGGGAGGGGTGGGTGGGTAGTTTAATGGTTAATCATTAATTACACATGTATGCCCAAGGGGGGGGGGGGGGGGGTGGGGTGGGGTGGGTGGGTAGTTTGATGGTTAATCATTAAATACACACGTATACCCAACGGAGGGGTGGGTGGGTAGTTTGATGGTTAATCATTAAATACACACGTATACCCAACGGAGGGGTGGGTGGGTAGTTTAATGGTTAATCATTAAATACACACGTATATCCAAGGGAGGGGTGGGTGGGTAGTTTAATGGTTAATCATTAAATACACACGTATACCCAAGGGAGGGGTGGGTGGGTAGTTTAATGGTTAATGATTAATTACACATGTACACCCAAGGGAGGGGTGGGTGGGTGTACTTACGGTAACGACGCAGTTGGTGTTGCCGGCTTTGGTCTGGTGTCTTTATAAGGAAAGAGAACAACAATAAAATTAAGTACATTTTGTTACACAATTTCAGTACTTATATAATGATTTTCCTGTATGAGAGACATATAAGAGAACGTCAAAACTTCCAGTACTTATAAAACGATATTGACACCAACATTTGACATTTGACATTTGATCAAGAAATGACCCACTTTTTGGTTTCACTGTTTAGAACAATAGCGATTCCCGTGTGTGAAAATATTTGGATACTTGAAGGCGCAAAGCTTACTAACACTTTATCTTATAAACTCACTACAGCCCTCGTAGCTGGGTTAGGTTTATATTTGACAAATTTCACCTACCTTCCCTTCTATCGTTAAGTAATTGATTTAAATTAAACAGTAGGCCGGGAGTATCAGGGATGTGGCTTGTATAAAAGGATTTCGTTTAAAATAGACATTAGGGCTGGTCAGAAATTAGCAGGGAGATGGGAATAGAGAAAGTTAAAGGGTCATAATTTTTTGAACCCCCAAAAATGGAGGGTAATAAAAAATGTGCAACTGAAAAAATGTTGGTTATAGTAGGGAAAGGGTAAAATATAACATATTTCTTGTCCACAGAGGATTAAATAATTTTAGACTTTTTGATTTCATTCTTCTCCAACCCCCCACCCCCTTCTTCTTGCTAATTTCTGACCAGAGGATTGAAAATAAATCACACAAAAGAATAATTGTTTGCCAAAATGTAACCCTCTATTCTTGATACGATTTTATCAACCAAACGTTTTTAGTCAATCAATTAGTTCCAAGGGAACGTGACCATTTCCAGGAAGAAACTCGTGTCCTGTTTCTTGAAAAAATTGAATTGGGAGATCCTTCGAGATGGCACTGATTAATCTGGCCCCGAGGGAGACATTGGCTGAGGAAACATCGAGAATCGAGGGGAAACAAAACTCAACGATTCCCGAGGGGCCAGTCATTAAGTGATTTGTAATAGTTGCTTTTTCCCAAGTTTTCGTACACAAATATTTATTTTCCAGCCTTTTGCTTAAGCCAGTGGCGCGCGCAACACATCACAGCATCTTCTGTCGCAATGTGATCACGTGGCGGGATACATTGGATTTTGAGTACTGCCACGTGACTCCGGTTCAACCAATGAGAGCGTGCGTTGTGTCTGAAAAATATATGGCTATGTAACAATAATCACTGGCCTCGAGGAAAACAGTGAGTTTAGTTTCCCAAGAATCTCGATGTTTCCCGCCAGTTGCACACGACACCAACGGCAACAACTGATGGATTGTTATTGTCTGAAGTCATAGTTTTCAAAATTGTTGCCCGCGCGGGTAACAGTGTGTTTTGTTTCTTGTCAATCAATCAATGAGGGCGCACGTTATATCTGGAAAACTTATGGCTATCTAACAATCACAAATAGTTAACTCTCAAATAAAAGTCGTTACCAATATTAACTAGTACTGTGCAGCAGTCTCATTGGTGGAAAATAGTGTGACTACAGACCAACTCGTTTTGTTTCTGTAACTGCATCACGATAATGTTGCAGTCGTACAATCTTATAATCCTTCATATATAACCCACTTTAACGATGTTGGGCACGCAACTAGAACAATGCACATAAAATCTGAATAACAAGAGACTGGCGGGCCACACAGACTATTTGGCGGGCCACATCTATTGTTCTCTGATGCGTGCGCAACATCGTCAAAGTAGGCTATTGTATATTTTCAGACCAAATTACTTTCCATTCTATTCCCAATTGTAATACTAACGCATTCTATTCCCAATTGTAATACTAACACATTCTATTCCCAATTGTAATACTAACACATTATATTCCCAATTGTAATACCAACACATTCTATTACCAATTGTAATACTAACACATTCTATTACCAATTGTAATACTAACACTAATCTCATTGCACTACTTACTTTTAGAGCTCGATTTTTTACACACGAGAACTAGAACGATGATGAATATTATCAACAGTGCTCCACAACCTCCTGCTATTCCAGCTATGGCTTCCTCAGAAAGGATCGGCTTTGTTGTCTTTAGTATGCTAGCCCCTGTACAATAAATGGGCATGTTAACTACAATGATCCAGTACCAATTACAACGTTACGGATGACACATGTACTTAACTAAAGCTACGGTACACGGTACCCGGCGGACGACTTTAACCGGTACTACGAACCTTGTGTTTACATATTTGAGTCTTGCAAAATAGCACGTCTGTGCCTGTCCTGTGTCAGTCTCAAATTAGCCCGGTACAATTGCGGGATTCTCTTGTAACGCGTAAAATTGGTCCGGTATGACCGTATGTTACCCGGTACAAATGTTCAGCTTACCCTCGTCTATTAATCTGCCAACATATTTCTGGGCAAGACGTATTGTATTATTAATATCGGTAAGAATAGCTTGTATTAGCTAGAGAACTAAAACTACTCAATAATCCGGGTATAAATAACTACTTTACTTTATTTACTTCTTTCACCCAAAGACTCTGGTCTCAGCATCTCACCAAATTGTTAAAGTTAATTCACCAATATTATCAGTAGATTTAACTTACCTTGAACTGTGACATCAACCGAGGCTTTCGGTCCTTCTCCCACGACACGTTGGGCTAGGATAGGTGTAAAATGTGTCATTTGAGCATATCTTCACCGTCTTTAAGTGATTCGTCGTGAAGATTGGCATCTGGGATGGGACAATTAAGGCAACTATTCTTATATTCATTTTGTGAGAAAAATTAAAATGATGACGTCACAATCGATGACGTGAACACATCACCGTATTAAAAAGTTTAACATATGTATAATTTCTATAGCTGGTTTGAAAGAGCTTCTCAAGAGATGATGAAAGCCGCAAACCGTTTCTTGATACGAGCAAAATTCATCGATATATCACATGTTGAGTGAATTATACATGCCCCCCCTGAACCAGACTTATAGTACAAACAGACAGGGAAATACCCGTTGGTTCACTTTGTTCTATGTTTGATCAGTGGATTAAGTCAACTCTTGTTTGGTATTTAAGGCTAGCCGGTAGGGAAAAATGCTGTCGTTTTCGATTTTTGGATTTCAACCTCATAACGAAAATATTTGCAATTGTTAAATTATGACGTCACACATTGAATGACGTCACAGACAAGTTTTGTGCATTAACTTAGGATTGAAAAAGGTTTGAGTGAAAAAAATTCATTCTCCTTATTCTCCGATAGCTTGGTGATATTTCTGACAAGGTATCGGTACAATTTGGTACCACACATGTGACAATTATTGATTAGATTTAATTTACTGAAATCCGGGGGAACTTACCCTTCGACAGCAGGTTTTTGACAGAATTTATATAATATATTCAAAAAATCATATCTCAGCTAATTTACGTCGTAGCGACAAACGGTTTTCAGTGTTGAAGACGTCTCGAGTATATCTATCAATACACCTATGTAAAGGAAGTCGATATTTAAGAAATACGACATTTAAGAAAACATCAATATTATGACATCATCGATTGTGACGTCATCGATTTAAATTTTATCACAAAATGAATATCAAAATATTTGCCTTAATTGTCCCAGCCCAGATGCCAATTTTCACGACGAATGACTTAAAGACGGTGAAGATATGCTCAAATGATACATTTTACACCCATCCTAGCCCAACGTGCGCGACATTTGATGGCAAGCATGTGTAAGTCCCTCGTGTTCATCACCAGCTTTGTCGACGACAAACAAGTTAGAGGTGGATTTCTTCAGAAGCTTTCCGTTACGCCACAGGTAACCCAAGCTCTGTAAGTGACTTTATTTACTAACATTTGTATGGATTTTTTTTTTAGTCACTAATATTGAATAAAAGGCGACAATACTTACAGCATGTGTTTATTTGTCCATGGGCTGTCTCTAGTTGCAATTTCAGCGTTTTTCGGCAAGTTTTGACCCCAGCAGTTCTGCTAACTGTATACCAAGGAAAGGTAGGAGACGAAGGATTTCAACCAGTCGAACTCTCGCCACTTTTATACCCCGAAAATCCCAAACAATCGCATATTGCCTTCGCCACTGCATCGCCCAGTAAATATTAAAGCGTTTTCAGTCAGTAGATCCGAGATAACCTTCATTCTCGAGCAGCTAGCCGCCCAATAACTCCACGAAATCACCCGTTTGCAGCCAATTTTGATACGTGTCGATTGAAATACGAACAAACCGAAACCGTTGGCACGCGGTCAGACCTGGGCGCTAACCAAACAAACTCCCTAGTAGGCAAGCCTAGGTCAAAAAATGCTCAACCAAAGGCAGTTCACTATGATGGGGTGGGGGAAGGTTTGGTAATAATATTGTGGCGTTGGTAGCCAATCAGCGAAGCGAAAACGAAAGCTGAGGGAATGACCCGCGAAGGGGAAAATCCGCACAGTTTGAAATGTGGTTTGAACAGTTTCTGACGACTTTTTCGCTCAGTTCAAAATATTTCGCTCGTCTTCATCAACTGTAATGAAAATGTTTTTCGTACTCTTTACAATTTCCCGTTGTATCAGAGGATTTTCAAGGACATACAGCCTGTAGGAGCCATGGAAAGGTACCGTATAAAGTCGTAAAAAGTCATCTACGTGAAAATAACGTGGGCGTTTAATCTAACTTCATTGAAACCCATTTCACGCATCATCTGCACTCCTTCCCAAAAAATAAAGAAAAGGACATAGCTTGATTTACATCCACCAGAGGGAAACTGTGCAACAGGAAATCTGAAGCCATTATCCCCAACGAAAATAAACTGAAGGACATGTGTTGCAAGTTTGGGTTCACCAGTATTACCTGTCAAGAAATTGTATATACATCAGTTATACAATCAAATTAAGTTCCATATTTATGAGTATATATATATATGAACTTCACTTTATATGTATATACATGTAATTTGGTAGGTAAATATTCGTTGTTATTAATAATGCTTTGCATAGTGATATTTCAAATATTTAACAAAATATTTCACTTTATTTGGACCAATTTAATGATAACCAAGTAACATGAAGGTGTTAGTTAGTATCTCAAATTGACTAGCCTGCAAATATCAGCTAGCTAGGCTATTTTTTTCCTGAACATTTAACTGTGGTGGTGTCATTTTATAGGTATAATTATCTCCTAAAACATGCACTGACTATTTATTTACCCACCTGAATTTTCATCTCGTCAAGCACAAAACCACCCCAGAAATCTTGTTCTTTGAGATTCGCCTCCTTTGCTTCCTGTAAACACCACTTCAGCATGTCTCTATCCCACCCTGGCTTCTGCTCTATTTTGTTCTTATACAAGCTGTTGATTAATGTATAGACATTAATGCATGACATCAGAAAGCGAGCTTTCTCGAGTATCCCCAAACCATCAATATGCTTTTTCAAAACATTTTCGACGAAGCTGTGAGGCACAGCTCGCTGGTGGTAGAGTAGTTTAGTCTCTATAACCATCTTTGCAAGATCGATTTTAAAGAGGATCTCAACGACAACGCGTTGTCCATCAGCGCACGTTTTTCACCTGAATGCAGCTTACACATTCATTACCAATTACAGCTTTCCAGTCGTTCGTTTGAGTGATAGCAGTAATGTTTTTTTCTTAAGAGTGACCATTCGTCAAGGTAAGTACCTCTCGTAACCTCGGCTTCAACCTTTGGCTTTCTTTCTCTTAAATTTAGATATCCTGTCGCTATCTTCTTGCCCGTTCGCTTTCTTAAAACTTGTACTCCAAGCACCTCTCGCATCGCTCGAGTCAAAAGGTTACAGCTAATTTCACCTTCCTCATTGCCGGTTATATTTTCTTTGTCTCGATCAAACTGCATTAAAATCTGGTCGCTAGTTGTGAAACATCCTTGACTACTTTCATAATGGCATAAAATCCTATGATTTAAATAAGACATCGCATCGACACCGCGGAAATACGTTTTGTGACGTCACTTCCGTGGAAATGAGTTGATGTTCGCCGCTGTCACATGCGAGGTGAGTTAAGAAAATGGATTTATAATTTAATACATGTGTAGTCCGTGTAGTATACTTCTTTCGTAATTTTCGAAGTAATACTAATTGTACTATCGGCCGGAGTCTTAAAATGCAGTCTGTGTCTTAATTTTTTATTTATTTTTCTATCGGCGACAGAAGTTGATCAGTTCAGACCTTTGCCGCTAACAATGTGGGTCGAGCGATAAACCAGGAGCCATGCGCATTAAACGTTATAGATCTGTTTAACACTGTTTACATTACATAAAATCATCACCGAATAATTACCACTACGGGAATGTGGAATGAGCAACGTGCGAGACTTCGAGGCGCTATCGGTAATTTTAACTACTTTCTAACCTTATAATTCTTGTAAAGGAACTGTTATTGACCATAAAAATACACGAACAACGTAATACATTCGATCTGCGCTGTCTGGACAGATCCAGTGTACATTTAGAAATGTAAGCGAAATACAATATCCAAACACGTTTGGATATCAACGGGTATCGAATTATAATCAAAGGTTAGATTTCGTCAGGCGCGCTCAGATAAGAAAGTTCAAAGCTCTCAGACTAGGCAAGACAAGGAGATATCAATTTCAATGAGTCATTGTCAGAAATCTATTCCATCGTGGGCAATTATGCAATACAACCTAAATTTGGGTCAGGTCTTGTACAGCTAAGGCATGTTTTACGACAGAATAACCAGTCTTTCTACTGGATTGAGTGTTCGAGACATTATACATGTCTGCTAATATGGGGAAAACTGAACAAAAAATGAACTTTGACGGCAGAAACCCTCATTGAGCCAAGCGGAATATTTACATGATCCGGTAAGATTATTACAAATCTTAGTTAAGCAGATGTTTTCAGTGTATACCAACTGAAATGCTGTGCTCGTTTTCTGGTTGAAGAAATAAACTAAAGGGGACCTATTTGAAGAAGTATATTGACTTACATTGTGTTGTTGATTTTTACCCAATTGTAGTTAACTAGCACGATCTACATCGATAGAGTATTTCGTCTTACCTTATAACATATAAGCATAAATTATTCCGGAACTTGAGAACATAATAATTGAAAATTACTTGAAAATACAAGAGTGCTTGTAGTCAGAGCGTATTAAATGGAGCGAATGTAATCGGGAACGAACAACCGAAACAAACACTAGCTGGAAACCCATGCCAGTACTGTATTAAATTTGTAAACTCGAATATCCAGAACGGTATTTTAGAAAGTCGTTTCAGGCTTCGTAAATGTTCCAGACAAGATATATATTCTTGTGGGCCTTCCTGACACGTATTTCCCCACTGTGCTTTCGAATTAATAGTTTTGCTGTTTTCAGAACCTCGATATCGTCCTACATGTAAATTATCCGAACCCACCTATAATTTGATTCATGGGCTCGGGTAATCTGCTAGAAATTACGTCTCTCTATATATATATACTTCTTTCAGGAAACTAATAACCAATCAAGAGCATTAGTATAAAGTTGGAGTAAAAGCTAGCTTTGTTCGACGCCTTTTAGATAGACTGGAACAAGACTGGTGAAAGGTCATCCGCTCTCATAGTGAAAGCCTAATAGAAAACTTATTAATTTGCCAGGTCACGCAAAGTAACTGGAAGTCAAGTCAGTCTCGCCTTGCATTCACACATTTTGTCGTTAGTTCACGTTCGTCGGTACAAATAGATAAAAAAAAAAAATGATTCAGCTTTCGAACAATGTCAACGTCTATACAAAGATGTATTCAAAACACATCATTATGTTCTATTTTATTTTTCTGTGTTTTCATGTTCGAATGTCCGCTGATAAATCTAGATTGTAGTTAGCCCGAAAATACATAGAGTATAGCACCGTACCGGTCACCGTTCTGCATTGATAACAATAGGACAACACAGGTACCCTGAAAATACAAAGACGGCACGCACTAATACCACAGGTAACCCGGAACAACTAAGGCGATAACACAATTTTATTATCATGATAATTGCGTTCCCCTGGGATAACACAGATAGCCCGACAATACATAGAGTATAGTAATGTACCGCATTGATAACAATAGGACAACACAGGTAACCACGGAACACACTGATACCACAGATATCCCGAAACAACTAAGCCAACAACACCATTTTTATTATTTTATTCTGATTATGATTTTGTGTTAATTAAATCATGAAGCGCTAGTGTACTCATGTTCACTCGTGTTCTGAATCGTGGAGTTATATTTCAGATCCTACTAGTATTTGGATCCTAGTATTTTTGGGCCCGCTCACTCCGGAGCTTAACCCGACTTCGGATTTCTCAGCGTGAAGCCTATGACGCCATCAAAATCGAATTACGATTTTGACATTTTGTGGTTTCAGTGTTGTCACCACTTTATTTAGTATAACATAAACACTTTCGAAGATTATGCAGGTATAATTCCTGTGGAGAGCAGAAATTATATTCTTGCCGTCGCCGCTCAAACTTCAAGGATGTTCCCACGCGATCATGGAGGACGCTTTCCACTTAAAACAGGATTTTTGGAGCTTTACTTGACAAACTTCAGAAGTGGTAGGCGTTGTGATTGTAAAGGGAGAAAAATTGTCAAGAACAAGGCTTTTGACCGGTTCTCGGACGAGATTTGCCAAGTAAAAGTATCAGATTTGTGGCGGGAAAATGGTGAATGCGCTCAATTCTAATCTTTCTGGCCGGAAAGAAGAAACGCCGAAGAAGAGGTATGTATGTACGCCATTACTCTGTTTGGACTCTGTTGTGGGCTGCTAAAGCAGCACCAGTCTTGTTGGGATAATATCAAGGATTTTTGGTCTCATTAGAGTTCAAGCAAGTAATTGACGCGATGAAATCCTTCGACCTTACGCGTTCTGCTGTGATCGGTGAATCAGCGACAACTTTAGGTAACCCTGAAGACTCATCGCATTCAAGTATTAGGAAACGAGCTGTCGTTTTAAACGGAAGAAGGTAAAGGAAACGAACGTACCTATCGCTGCGACTGTGTTACAATTTATTTTGTTTAAAGTTATTTATTAATTGATTACTTAATGATTTAAAACTGGCCTGTTGAATAAACTATTCGCGCGGGATTATCATTTTATCCTCGATCATGCGAATTTGCTTAATCTGTTTAATTTATACTGTCATGCATATATATATATATTATTTTAGTATATTGTTACTGCATGTGTATCTATATTTTGTGTATTTGTGTTTTTATATATTGCTGTTGTAGAATGCAGGGCCTACATTTTCTACCGAACAGATATAGCCATGTTAGATATGTCAGGTGATGGTTCAGGAAGCTGTAATGTTGGAGTCAACAATCTAACATGGAAATACAAGGGGAAACAACTACTTCGCAAGCAGCTTATGCTAGATTAGAAGTTAATTTGAAAGTGGGGATAAATCTTACGAATAAACAGGCAAACCAAGCAAGAGCCCCTCTTGCTGCCTGTTTATGACTGTTGTTTTCATGGGTAATCCGTTACCTGAATTCCACAGCTGAACATGGGCAGAAATTAGACCCCCCCTTACTGCCTGTTTATGTCTGTTGTTTTCATGGGTAATCCGTTACCTGAATTCCACAGCTGAACATGGGCAGAAATTAGACCCCCCTTACTGCCTGTTTATGTCTGTTGTTTTCATGGGTAATTCGTTACCTGAATTCCACAGCTGAACATGGGCAGAAATTAGACCCCCATACTGCCTGTTTGATGTCTGTTGTTTTCATGGGTAATCCGTTACCTGAATTCCACAGCTGAACCTGGGCAGAAATTAGACCCCCCTTACTGCCTGTTTATGTCTGTTGTTTTCATGGGTAATCCGTTACCTGAATTCCACAGCTAAACCTGGGCAGAAATTAGCTTTCCCCCTCTTTATTGTTAGGGCTCTCTGGCTGGTATTCCAGTCTGCTTGTATATATAAACTGTGTAGTTCTGGTCAACAATTCAAAAATGTTAATTGTACTTCTTAATTGGTTCCTGATAAGTCGTATTGATGCCAACGTTAGTGTTTAAAGTCTTAACATAAAGGATAAAGCTAATCTGTTGTTTAAGATAGATGAACTTTATTTTAACAGGGTGGCCCATTCATCAACGTGGCTGGTGTCCAAAGGGGCCCTGTATCAATAAAATCTACATACAATACAAATATCCTAAAAACTATGTACAATGTTAATATCCTAAAACTATGATTTTATTTATAGCATATACATCTCGATACATATATAACACACATACAATATCATAATTAAGTACTAATGAAAGTGGGCTTTAACAGAACTTTTGAAAGAAGAAAGTGATTCAGTATGTTTAATATTAACAGGAAGTGAGTTAAAAAGTATTGATCTAGAAAAACGTACGTTTTACAAGGCTAAGTTTCGTTGTAGGTAGATGGAGGTCAGCTTTTCTTCTTGTATTGTAAGTATGAAAGCCAGAATTTCTAGTGAAATAATTACCTAAGTATGGTGGAACTTGGTTATGTAAACATTTAAAAACAAGAACACATTTGTGTATTTTACGATAATCACGCCTGAGAATGATACGGGCAGCTCGGTTTTGCAACCGCTGCAAGTTATTGCTACAGCCGGCGGACAGTTCTCCCCAGACCCCAGGTAAGCTTTTTTATTAATCTAAATAGACACTTTAAAAGCATTATAGTGGTACAGTAAGATTTGGTCGAGTTGACTTTAGCGAAATGGGACTGAATTGTTTATAGGGTTCTCGGGTTTTCCGATGAGTTTTCATCCCGCCGGCAGAGTATCGGCAAAATAAGTTTAAACGCTTTAAAATTCGCTCGAATTCCATAAAATTCGTATGAATCTCTAATACTATTTCCTATCCCCACAAACATTTTATTTTTTGTGTCTGGCAAACTCCCCATACACTTCCTTAACCTTTCACAGCAGGTTTTATATTTTGGGTCAGGTTATCCTCACCCCGCGAGAGCCCTAAACAATTCGACTTTCAAGTATTCCAGTGCGCTCGTACATGGAAACTAATTTATGTGTAGTTCTGGTCATTAAATAATTAAAGTAACAGAAGATTAAGTATCGTGTTGATAGATTTTAATTACTTAGCGCTCTCGACTGGTGACAGCTTTTCCAATTACAACATTCCTATAAAACCATATACCAGTGTTTCAGATTACAGCTCCTATTGTTCTAAGGGACACTGTATGTCCCTTAGCAGTGGGGAGCCAAAATCCTAACTCGAGTAAAGCTCCTCATACCCTGGCTTACATGAAATTGCTCGTGTTGATTCGTGTTTTACTTGTGTGCACTCGTATTCACTCGTGTTCTACTTGTGTTCCCAACATCTAAACAAACATGTATTCTAAATATATAAGTTCTGCTATTATATGTGTCTGTGTTGTGCGTCTCTGAAGAGCAAATTAGTTTCAAGTTAGTTTTCAAGTTCGATTCTCCGCTGATAAATTTAGATTGTGTGGTGGCTCAATTCAAAGCAAATTTCCCCATATTGAAGAAAACACAGTGGTTGGTAATTAGGAGCCGTTAATCCAGCAAAAAAAAAAAAGACTTGAGCCGTCTGAGCGGAGGCTGCGAGGACGGTTTCAGCTTTTCTCTTCATAGACGCGTAACGTAGAAAAATTAAATAGCACAATTTATTTATTTCGAATACATATTTGCATATATATTAAATTGATTTTAGGCTTTAGTTCCTCTTTAAAGGTGCGTGCAGCTTCTTGTTACTCTGGCGCTGCTACGTGATGCGACTGTGCGTGTTTACTTTCGCATCTGATTGTGCAATCCAATTTGACTGATTGTGCGTGTGTACTAACAGTGGTCTGGCTGTGTGCATGCTAATAACGATGTGAACACAAGTAGCCCGAAAATACAAAGAGAGGGTACCTTACTTAAAACACAAGTAACTCGACACAACTAAGCCAAGCTAGAATAACACAGGTAGCCCGGAAATACAAAAATAGGATACCGCACTGATAACACAGGTAACCCGATAAGACAATTATAATTATATTTGTTTATTATGTTTTATTGTTAATTAAATTTTGAACCGTGTTCACTCATGTCCTGACTCATGTGGAGTTTTAGAACAGATCATCTTAGTATTTGGATCCTAGTATTTTTGGGCTACCTGTGTAATCATAGGGTACCCTGGCTTACATTAAGTCGCTCATGTTCTACTTTTGTTCACTCGTGTTCTGACTCGTTTTAGATGAGATCAACTGTGTGTGCGTACTTTCGCATCTGATTGTGCGTTGTATTTGGCAAACACGCAGTATCCGATATAGTCCGCGTTAGAAAAAATACGCCGGAGTTCAAGCTGCGTGTAGCTTCTTGTTTAAATTTAGTTCACGCACTTAAAACTGAAGCCGAAGGCGCCCACTATCTTTGAAACTTTAGTTTTCGTTGACGGCAGTGACCTTTTCCAAAAGCTATAATTACTGTAGACATTTACTACGATCATGCATATACATGTAATAACGAGCTCGAGACCGATCAAAAGTGCGTATGATTTCTTGGTGGGTTATTTTCCCAGGGGGAGGGGGGAGGGTTCTTTAAGGTAAAAAGGGCAGGGGTGACCGTCGGAAAACCTCGAAAAATACCCTAAAAAAATACCAAACCATGAAAAATTGCCCACCCTGAAATGTACCTCATGGTCTAAAAATCACCCTGAAAAATGGACTTTGCTTGGCCAACACCTAAAAAATACTACCCTAAAAATATGACGAACACCTCTACCAGCCGAATATAGGAAGAAACCCCCCCTGGGTTATTTTCCTACGATTTGAGCCATCATAGCCTGGTCATGTCAGCCGTTACCAATGCTCTTTTGTTAAATAACTAGATGTAATCATAGATTAGTGAAGTGCGTTCATATTAACATTTATGTTACAAGAAATGGGTTTCGCTAAACTCATGAAATAGATATTGGACTAATAGACACTATTACACCCTAAATCTATAATACTTTGTGTCCATTTTCCCCCGACTATGAGATACAATGTTCTATACCCCTAACAGCTTGTCATGATGTTTGTGCTCTACCTTTGCTGTGACCCATTTTACAACTACATTAGTGGCACACAGTGTTTCTATCAATATTTTCAAGTTCAGTATGCATGTGTACAAGTTCAGTTCTTATAAACCCTTGTAAAATTGTAAGAACTAATCTCTGTTTCCATGAAACTGGGACAAACCATTTTTGTCCAGTTACATATTTTGTATAAACTGTCACTAATTTTGTACTGTCTAGTAATGTTAAATTTGAACTTTGCTAGAGAAGAACCAATTGTCCCAATTGTAGACACCCATTGAGTTACTCTTCATGGGATCTTCTTGTTGACTGAACAGCTGCCTTAATTAAATTGATCTTATCTTGGACATAATCAATGAACTTGGACGACTGAAAGTACTAAATCTTTCTCTGTTGTAGGCTTTTGTAGCTTAGAACTGTCACCATCATCATCACCATCATCCTCATTGTGTATCAGACCAGATAAGAGGCGAAGATTTCATAAAGGAGGGTTGGAAGGAAGATAATGCAACCACGGCTGTTGCCCTGGCCTGGCCATCACACATACATGGAGGATAAAATTTGTGCCCACACGTTAGTCGGTGTATTTCTTGTTGGCCAAGTCACAATCAAGCAGTGGGTTTGGTTCATAAGAAGGCCATCTGTACCCAAGGGAAAGAGACTTAGTTACAAATTCCTTCTTAAAACTTGCCAAAGGTGCTTTGCCATATGGTCTCCCAGCTCTGTTCGTGGCTCGTGATAGTATATATGTGAGATTTGCCAAGGTTTACAGCGACTTGCTCAAACATACAAAGGATTCCTTCAGAGGCCAAACCTACAATGATTATCATAACTATTATTTTAATACTCCACAACATGTTTCTGATTCCTTTCTGAAGTCTTAAACTAACAATAAAATTAATTTGAATTATTTAATTTTTTATGTACTTTGCTGGATTGTCGTTTTCCGCTAGCTGTCAGGTTAAAAGTAGCTAACTGTTTTGCCCAAATTTTCATTCATGTATGGCATTTGAATCTATTCTTGTAACCACCTGTAAAACACTGACTTTCTAACATATTCTGGCTTGTACATTTACTTTTTATTTTTTGCTTTAATTTCCTTTCTCTATACTTTTTTGTTTTAATACTCTGTAGCTCATGGTACAGTGTTGGTGAATGGATGACAAAGTCTTTCTAGCCTGCGAAACAGGCCCTCGGTGTTATTTCAATGCAAAGGAAGTGATAAAATAATTTGGCCATGCAAAAATGGAAAAAAGGAGACTGGCACGAGAGAGGAGAACAACTTCCTCCACTCGCATCACAACGAACCCACTTTGCTCGCAAGACCTACTTTCTGGTGTGTCTTCTCGAAGTGCCTGATCTGCAGGCTAAAGTATTTCATGTTTTGGTGGTTTACTAGATTTTGTCTCTTAGGACACTTTTCCACAGCTTGACTTAAAGATTCCAGGTTTTGCTTCAAAGAGGGCTCTGTGAAAATTTGAATTTATTTAGTATTATTAGTCATTTTTCCAAAGAGATCCTTGAAAACATTGGATGAGCTAAAATTTCCTAAGGCATTGCTCAAGTTGAAATTTAGGAATTAATTGTGGCGTGCATTGTAAACTTAAAATTACTATTTTGTGTAGGTTTTGGGATACAAACTATAAAAAATAGGGGTCTGGAGTTTATTTTCTAAATAAGCACAATAACAACCCCCCCTCCCCCCCAAAATAACATGAATTCTTAAAAACATACCCCCCCCCCCCCCGAATACATCCTGTACAAAACTGTAGCCAGTCCATTTTGTACCATCACCAAAAATATACCCCCTACTCTGAACTCCAGTCTCCCTTAGCTATAATTAATGAACAGTCCCTTAGAAATAGTAAAATTATTTAATAGCTAGTATAGAATTGTCAAAATTAATTGTAAAGCAAAAGCTTTATTACTTAAAGTACAATAAATTTAACTTATTTATGCTTATGCCTATCGTTTCACAGATTAATTGATTGCACTCTACCATAGGTGTATGTGTGTACTTTGACGTACAGTAACTTTGTTAATAAAACCAGTGAAGGGGCATAGCATGCATATACCCACGGGCATACACTTTGAGACAAAAAATCCCTGTTTAGCCTTGTAATTTTTGTACGAGGGGCCCTCAGTTAAAACCGGTCACTACTGGAACACCTTGAAAATGCCTAGCTATGCCCCTGCACTTCAGTACTATTGTATCACAAGTTATGAAGCTCTTGTTATGGTAAATAAAAGGAGTTCATTGGTAATATAATTATCTGTGGCACTTGTTGCTGAACAGCGACTTCAGGGTTTATAGGAGTTTCCTCTGATGTATTGCTTTAATCACAAACCTGTACAATATTATTGTTATAGTACTTTGATGCACAGTCCAGGAACAGGTTTAATAAGCTTAAGTTTATATTAGTTGGCCAAATTACAGTTTTTCGGATGTTTACCTTGTGTCTTTTCGCACCATCTTTATCTTCATTTACTGATGAAGCCTCTTGGGTGCTTCTTTCTGGCATTTGTTGCACCAGCGAGTTCCAGGGTTGTAGCTGGGGGAATGTGCTCTGGCTTTGTCCAATCTTGGTGTGTTTTTATTGGTACCTTTTAGGGGTCAAATTTGGCTTGAGCCACGCCCATTTTAGGACCTCTGGTCGAAACGAAAATTTCCGATGAGCATCCCCCGCCTCTTATATATGGGAGTCCCTCCCCCGGGATGAAGACACCGGGAATGGCCCCAAGTCGACGGAGACTTGGGGCCATTTAAGCCTCTGGCTTTGGCCTTTCTTCTGTATCTTCCTCCTTGTAGTATTTGTTAATAAATTGAATTGAATTGAGACTAGCATCGTTTTTCATTTCCCCGACGAAGTCTGTCAAAATGGCACTGACAGAGGAATAGTGTTGAAGCTAGTCTTCCATATCTACAGGTATCAGTAGTGCTTAAACTTCCATGGCAAGTAGGAGAATAATGCCGTGTCTTTGAGCGAGCACACAGCATGTTACGAAATGGAAAAAAGCGTGACCGTAACTCGCACTCGCTTTCACGACGAATGTGCCTTTTGCTTCGTCGGGTTTATATCGTGTGCAAGCTCCATTTTTCTTGTGCACAATTTATTTTACGTAACAGTGATTGAGCTAAGTCGTACTGAAGTATGGAGGTTAAGTATTGTGTTTCTTGGATAAGTCTTGGGGTTTTCCAAGGCATGTACAAAATACGAAAGTTTTATTTTGAATTTGCCGGCGTTTCTAATTTATTGCGAATGACCGCTGACTAGCAAAATAAGTGATCGCATCGGCAAAAACGTATTTCACAATAACGTCAATATACAAACATATTTGATCCTAAAGACGTTATTTCAATTTAATATTAACATACGAAGATTTCGTTAAATTTGACATCGAATTAAACAAAATGTGCTGGTTTATATATTTTTGGCTCGCTTTTTGAGGTAACTTATGCCATGCGTGTACAGTAAGGCTACGGACATGCCACTCATACCAAATCCACCCTACTGAACACAATGTAAGTTACTTCGTTTACAATTTAATATAACATCGATTCCGTCTTTCTAGGCCGTTTTTGAATTTGTAGAGATAAGGACGATAATATTTTTTCATTATTTATTTGTTTGTTTACTTTTTATTTCAACGCACGAGGAATTAAACACCTTAGTACCGATGCCTTACTTCCTTACTTTAAACCAGAATCCCAACCCATAGTTAATAGTTAATAGAGCGGAATGGTTATGAAACTCAGGGACCTTCGTTGTTATATGTCTTTGTTCACTTTTTTCCGCAACCGTGACCGTGCACAAAACACAATAGAAATTCCAATATGTTTTAATCAATCAGCCAATAGAAACGTGTGGGTTCAGTCGTTCAGGGCATGCATGCTGCTGACCTATGACCGTGCACACTCTTTTGTCTTACCCCCTTCCAACATAAATCGCAGCGCCTTTGTTAGCCCCTTTGAAGTTTGCCGTGTTGCCTAACCATTCCACTCTATCAGCTATGCCCAACCCAAGTAACCCACAACAAAACAACTAACTCATAAATAGATAATGAATAATTTTCATTTAATAATCAGATGTTCGCGTGCGTCTAGTAGGCGGTGGCTCCTCGAACCAAGGCCGTGTAGAAGTCTACAGGAATGGAGTATGGGGTACCGTGTGTGATGACAGTTGGGATATCCGAGATGCTAATGTGATATGCCGACAGCTAGGCCTGCCTCCTGCTAGTGCTGCTCCTCACCGTGCGAGGTTTGTTACTTCCAAAGAATTGAAAAATGGAAGCTCAACAAGAATTTGTACTAGGAGAAATCAGGAGCCCATACCTAGGAGCGTCCATGTCTCCTATACCGGTGTCACAGCGTTTTTACAAGTTGGGCTATTTTTAGATTATTTTCCTCGCCAATTGTTGGGTTGCACCGTGTCGGAACAAAAGATTCCTCATTAGCTACTTTTGTTATATCAAACAACATGGTTTCTACGCTTTTGTGATTTGATTCCCTTAGCTAGGAATAATTGCAACTCAACAATAGCGGGAAACCGTTCTAAAAATAACCTTGTGAAAACGCTGTGACATAGGCCTAGTATGCGGGATGGACGCTCCTAGTTATGGGCTCCTGGAGAAATTCAATTTGGTAATGTTGTATAGCAAAAATATCAGCCTTATTATCATATAGTAATGCTTTTGTTTAGACTTATTATCATATAGTAATGCTTTTGTTTAGACTTATTATCATATAGTAATGCTTTTGTTTAGACTTATTATCATATAGTAATGCTTTTGTTTAGACTTATTATAATATAGTAATGCTTTTGTTTAGACTTATTATCATATAGTAATGCTTTTGTTTAGACTTATTATCATAAAAATTATAGTAATGCTTTTGTTTAGACTTATTATCATATAGTAATGCTTTTGTTTAGACTTATTATCATATAGTAATGCTTTTGTTTAGACTTATTATAATATAGTATAATGCTTTTGTTTAGATTTGGCCCTGGTCCTGGCCCAATACTTCTTGATGATGTGCATTGTTCTGGATCTGAGACCAATATTGCACAATGTAGACATAGGGCTTGGGGACAACATAACTGCGATCACTGTGAGGATGCTGGTGTTATTTGCGGCGGTATATACACTGGCCAACCACCAACCAGGTATCCCTGGACTACCGGACGGCCATATACCTGGTATAACCGGACTATTAGGCGACCAACGTGGAATTCCTGGACTACTAGGCGTCCAACGTGGAATCCTGGAACTACTAGACGACCATATACCTGGGATCGTTGGACAACTAGGCGACCATATACCCAGAATCCCTGTACTACAAGGCGACCCACATGGACTCCCTGGACCACTCCGTTATACCTCTGCCTTCTCTAGGTAATTATTCCCCCTAACCTTACAGTAGACTTAGTCCACCAATAAGTTACTTAAATCCACTAAAACCGACATTTATGTTCAATAAAATGTATTGTTTTCTTTGTTACTTTTTTCACAAACTATGACAATTCAATTCGATAATCACTGAAAATATCTTATAAAACACTGAGTAAAGTGAAATTGACAAGTAAAACTTTCCAGCCACTATGTACCGTGTAATGAATTGTCTATTATTATACCTTACAAATAATCCAACAATAACATATGTGCATCGGGGTCGCGTGCCAGCACAATATGTTGCCATGTAGGACAGCTACCTATTGGACAGTCGCACGAGCTGATCATCTGTTTATTGATTGGAAGATTATTTGTTCAGTATGATAAAACACTGATAGGATTCATTCTCGCCCAATATGGAACACATTGAAGCCTCGACTTTAATCATTAGACTGCACCTTCGGTCTCGTCCAATATTATTGAAGTCTCGACTTTAATATTTTGCCATATTGGACTTGCATGAATCCAATAATGTACAATATGCGACAATCAACAGCATCAAATAAAACGTTTATTGCAGCTCCAATCGAAGACTACAAATTAAAATATGTTTACGAGGTTTCAGGAACTGACTATCGAGAGCGGGGGCGCTCGCCAAAAAAATGGATATTTCATCAACACCAGAAGATAAAATATGTATATCCAAGCGGCCATGTTTAATGTACAATTGTCGATGAAATACCAGTTTTCATCTCTTCCTAAAAAGGCTAGAAATGTTTAAAAGCCAGTCATATTTTCAAAAGTGATATCTTCACATGTGTGAACATTAAAATACGCTTCGCATTCGTTGTTTTTATACTAATAAAAAGTAACGGTGATAATAAAAAATAAAAAATAAATTTAAAAAACTCTGAATTTCTAACGAGACCTGAAACAACCATGAGGGCTGATCAAAGCCAGGTCCCGGCTAATCCACAGATCGAATTGGAATTTAGCGTGTTGGCTTTTGCGGAGGGAGGAAAACCGGAGGTCTCGGAGAAAAACCCTCGGAGCAAGGGTGAGATACCAACTAACTCAACTCACATATGGCGCCCCGTTCGGGAATCGAACCTGGGCCACAGAGGTGAGAGGCGAAGCGCTTAACCACTGCGCCACCCTAGCTCCCCGCGCCACCCTAGCTCCCCAATAATAAAAATATGACTTATGGCACGAATAATAATTGCATTGACAATAACTAACAATAATAGCCATCGTCAAAACAATAGTAATGTTAATATAAATTTAAATAATGCAGAGTCGTTGATGATAATGATGATGACGATTAACATTATGATAATAATGATAGCTTCTCGTTTGTTTTCTATTATTAAGTTCGTCTTGTTGGTGGTAGCGGTCGCCACGAAGGACGCGTTGAAGTTTATTACAATGGCCAATGGGGGACAGTGTGTGATGACAGATGGGATTTAAACGATGCTACTGTCGTATGCCGCCAGCTCGGCTTCGCGTCAGCAAATACAAGTATTTGCTGTGGACGTTTTGGGGAAGGAACGGGAAGAATCTGGATGGACGATGTCGCCTGCAGGGAAACTGAGCGTTACCTATCTCAATGTTCATTCAGGGGATGGGGTATCAATGACTGTTCTCATTCAGAAGACGCGGGTGTGGTTTGTTCTACGACAACTGTTCCACAAGGTTTGTTTAATAGTGTCATTATAATATGTCAAATTGAGTGTTCTGATTGCTTGTGCTCGGTTGGGATTTTGCCATACGGACCGTTACCATGACAACGGTCACAATTCGCATATTTTGGTCTAAGCTAAGGAAACTGAAAACTAAAATAGAGATAACTATACATTAAGTAATGCAGTCTTACTAAGAGCACAAACATCGTAATAAAACAGTTTTTAAAAGAGAAAAAACGTCAAAATGTGACCGTAAATATATATAATTTATAAAGCTTACCTCCAAAATGTACTTTGCCATTCCGTGCATCGTTGTCGAACTGAATTGTTATTGCTGTACGTAAAGTAAACCATAAAATGACAGGAAAGGGCCAGTCTAAATACAATTCCAGCTAAAGGTCTATGGTAGAGACAGATAGATAGTCTGTCAGGTCAGTTTCTACAAAGTTGTTTTTGAAGTCACATTTCAGCAGAGTACCGCTGAGTACAGTGGTTAGCTCAGTTGGTAGAGCACAGTCTAGAGGGTTCGAACCCGGCCGCGTTCTTGAGCAGGGACGTTTATAAGCCGTTGGCCTTGTCTCCTTCTACTTCTAATCAGTATTTGAAGGGGACGTGAAAGAACCTGTTGTACTACTCGAAAAAGAGAAGGGGATTGTCACCCGGTACAGCAGCCTGGCCATTGCACTAACCACACACATTGTAAACTGCGTGGCAGCCATTCGAACCGTAATAGCAGTCCGAAAAATTCACTGACGGGATATGTCAGTAAAATGTAAAGCGCTATGAGACTGTCGTATATGGCGCTATATAAATATGGCCTATTATATGCTATAAAAGCTTCGTGGCTCCTGTTGCGTTGCGTTGCGTTTAGCAGTTTTTGATTGAGTGTAGACAGCTTTAAGTGATTGCTTTGGTTTTGCGTTTGCTTAGCTTTTCTATTGGCTGTGAAAAATGTTTTGTAATTATCAGCCAATCAAGTTCTACACAAAAACCAAACGCAATGACGCAATCAATTTTTGTTATTAACGATTTACTTTTCCTCGTGATTGGTTCAAGTAAAACCAGTTCGTGATTGGCTCATTGTGTCAGTTTTACTTGCTCCTGTGATTGGCTCTGTAATTACTTTGGTTTTGTTACGACACACAATTGAAAACTACTCTATAGCTAACGTCAAGCAAACTAAACTCGTTTCTTGCCTCATAACTGGAGCAAGTTTAAAATACATTTTGCTTTATAATATTAATAGATTAATAGTTTTGTTTTGTAGAACTGATGTGTTTAGGTTTTGATTTAGTTTTCCTACGTTCTGTATTTTCCCTCTATTTTCCCACACAAAAACATTAGCAATATTTTCACGTTTTGTTGTTGTTGTTATTTTTCTTTCTTTCCGAGATGCAAATAACATCTTTCACCATAAAGATAAAATTTTGATACAGCAGTTCGAGTAGCAACTGAAAAAATAACTGATATTTTCATGATAATACTAAAAGACGTGAAGGTTTTAACCATTTGAAGACACCGATATAGGTAATCGGCTAACTCTGTTGCCACCCAATTCAGATCATGTGATGTAAACACACATTACTCTGGGGAATTGACTCTTTGAAATTTTATTTTATTCAGATAGGCATGACTGCATTATGATTAGTATGAAAAAGGAATAATTCCCCCGAGTAGCATCTGTTTACATCACATGAACTGAATTGGGTGGCAACAGCGTTAGCCAATTACCTCTTTTATCTAAATATGAGCAGAATATGGACGTGGTGTCGTTTATATTGTTTACGTTTCGTTTTTCATTTAGATTCTACATGTGATTTTGATCATGGATTTTGTCAGTGGCAAAACGCTAGAAACGATCAGTTTGACTGGACAAGGCGTTCGGGTTCGACTCCTTCCACTGATACAGGACCATCTGCGGACCACACCAGCGGAAGAGGTAACAGAGGTTTTGAACTCAATTTTAATGTCCGAACAATACGTTGCTGCTGCACGCATTATTTAACAAATAATGTGTCTGCCGTGTGTCTGCCATCTTATAGATGCACAGATGACATCACAAGATGAAGAGAATAAAGAAGTGGGCCACGAGAAGCAGTCGAGTGGTATAACTGATGTTCTCTTCACGTTGTGGCGTCGTCTGTGCATCTATAACAGGACAGACGCACGACAGAATGGAATCTATATGTGTGGGCTCTAGTAACATACGGCTCTTGCATGCCCAGTCAGAGCGTGTGTTTCGGACTCATTATTATATAATAACACATATATGTGTTTAACGACTTTCGATTGCAAGTGAAAGGCGAAAATGTTTATGCAAGCGTTTCAGATGTCTCACGAACCGTTTTCTCTTTTCCTTTTTCTTTTTTTCTTTTCGTTGCTGTTTTGATGTTCTGTTGTGGTGGTTCTGATTCCCCTGCCGGATTCCTTTACATCTTATTAAACTGTCAACAGGATATTACATTTACATCGAAACTTCAAGTCCCAGACGACAAGGGGACATAGCTAGACTACAAACATCATTACTAAACAATGGGACGGACAAATGTATGGAGTTCTTCTACCATATGTATGGTATGACAATGGGCATTTTACGAATCAAAGTCATGGGAAATAGTGTCTGGGAGTTAAGTGGAAACCAGGGAAACAAGTGGTACAAGGGAAGAGTGCCACTGTACATGGCAGGAGACTACCAGGTATATATGCGAAGTGTTATGGAATGTTGTATTCACTTATTTGTTTTCCAGTACATTAGCTTTTTTAGCTATGGAAACAATGAATGTCACTTTGAGAACATTTATTTAATGAGACACCGTTTTGCTAACAGAAGTCTGATATGAAATGCCTTTTATATTGTCCAGATAACCATTGAGGGCATCCGTGGATCAAGCTATACGAGTGACATTGCTCTCGATGATATTTCATTTACGAACAGCACTTCTGTCTAACTGCACCGTCTTTGCTGAGAGTTCAGGTAAGTTAGCATATTAGACGTTTGTGAAAGAAGCGCTAAAAAGTCGTTCCCATCAATTAATGTCGATGGGCGATCAGAGCTTCAGTCATGTAGAACTCTTGATAATGTGTATTTCAGGAAAGAGACCAAACTTTAAAAGATTTGAGCAATATTGGGGAACTTCTTGTAAAATAAGATTGATTTTATTGTTGATTATATAAGCCTGTCATACCTTATTTGGGATAACGCATACATAATTATTAGAGCGGTGTTCAATTGAGTGGCGACACGTAAATCAGGTGATTGCTTTCGAATTTGATTGGTTAGTTTACTTTGCCTCGTTATTGGTTTAAATAAAACCAATCGTGAATTTATTTAGTTCAGGTTGTATTTGGTTCATTGATGTTTTTACTTGTTCGTGATTGGTTCATTGGGTTTTTACTTGTTCGTGATTGGTTCATTGATGTTTTACTTGTTCGTGATTGGTTCATTGGGTTTTTACTTGTTCGTGGTTGGCTCGTTGTGGTTTTACTTGCTCCTGTGATTGGCTCTGTAATTACTTTGGTTTTGGTCATGAATTACTTCAGTTCGTGGTTGGCTCGTTGTCGTTTTACTTGCTCCTGTGATTGGCTCTGTAATTACTTTGGTTTTGTTACGACACTCAATTGAAAACCGCTCTATAGCTAACATCAAGCGAACTAAACTCGTTTGTTGCCTCATAACTGGAGCAAGTTTAAAATACATTTTGCTTTATAATATTAATATATTAATATTTTTGTTTTGTAGAATGTGATTACCAAAGTACTTGTGTTAGCGTTAGCCGATTACCTCTATTATCTAAATATGAGCAGAATATGGACGTGGTGTCATTTATATTGTTTATGTTGTTTTTTTTCATTTAGATTCTACTACATGTGATTTTGATCACGGATTTCGTCAATGGCAAAACGCTAGAAACGATCAGTTTGACTGGACAAGGCATTCGGATTCGACTCCTTCCACTAATACAGGACCATCTGCGGATCATACCAGCGGAAGAGGTAACAGAGGTTTTGAATTCAATTTTAATGTCCGAACAATACGTTGCTGCTGCACGCATTATTTAACAAATAATGTGTCTGCCCTCTTATAGGTGTACAGAAGACGTCACAACATGAAGAGAATAAAGAAGTGCGCCACGAGAAGCAGTCGAGTGACGTAACTGATGTTCTCTTCACGTTGTGACGTCATCTGTGCTTCTATAAGAGGACAGACGCACAACAGAATGGAATCTATTTTGTTTTAATATATAATAATCGCAAATTGAAAACTATGAAAATATCCAATCAAAACGAGTTAAGAAATTGGTTGCTCGCGCTCATGACGCCGTCCATATGTGTGTGCTCTAGTAACATACAGCTCTTGCCCAGTCAGAGCGTGTGTTTCGGAATCATTATTATATAATAACACATATATGTGTTTAACGACTTTCGATTGCAAGTGAAAGGCGAAAATGTTTATGCAAGCGTTTCAGATGTCTCACGAACCGTTTTCTCTTTTCCTTTTTCTTTTTTTCTTTTCGTTGCTGTTTTGATGTTCTGTTGTAGTGGTTCTGATTCCCCTGCCGGATTCCTTTACATCTTATTAAACTGTCAACAGGATATTACGTATACATTTACATCGAAACTTCAAGTCCCAGACGACAAGGGGACATAGCTAGACTACAAACATCATTACTAAACAATGGGACGGACAAATGTATGGAGTTCTTCTACCATATGTATGGTATGACAATGGGCATTTTACGAATCAAAGTCATGGGAAATAGTGTCTGGGAGTTAAGTGGAAACCAGGGAAACAAGTGGTACAAGGGAAGAGTGCCACTGTATATGGCAGGAGAGTACCAGGTATATATGAGAAGTGTTATGGAATGTTGTACTCACTTATTTGTTTTCCAGTACATTAGCTTTTTAGCTATGGAAACAATGAATGTCACTTTGAGAACATTAATGAGACATCGTTTTGCAAACAGAAGTCTATATGAAATGCATTTTATATTGTCCAGATAACCATTGAGGGCATCCGTGGATCAAGTTTTAGGAGTGACATTGCTCTCGATGATATTTCATTTACGAACAGCACTAACTGCACCGTCTTTGCTGAGAGTTCAGGTAAGTTAGCATATTAGACGTTTGTGAAAGAAGGGCTAAAAATTCGTTCCCATCAATTAATGTCGATGGTGATCAGAGCTTCAGTCGTGTAGAACCCTTGATAATGTGTATTTCAGGAAAGAGACCAAACTTTAAAATATTTGAGCAATATTGGGGAACTTCTTGTAAAATAAGATTGCTTTTATTGTTGATTATATAAGCCTGTCATACCTGGGATAACGCATACATAATTATTACAGCGGTGTTCAATTGAGTGGCGACACGTCAGTCAGGTGATTGCTTTCGAATTTGATTGGTTAGTTATCCATGATTGCGTTTACTTTGCCTCGTGATTGGTTGAAGTAAAACCGATCATGAATTACTTTAGTTCTTGATTGGTTCATTAATGTTTTTACTTGCTTGTGATTGGCTCATTGTGTTTTTACTTCAGTTCGTGATTGATTCATTGGGGTTTTATAACTTGTTCGTGATTGGTTCATTGGGTTTTGATAACTTGTTCGTGATTGGTTCATTGGGTTTTTATAACTTGTTCGTGATTGGTTCATTGGGTTTTTACTTGCTCCTATGATTGGCTCAGGTTTTGGTTTACGACACTCAATTGAAAACCGCTCTCTCATAATTCTAATTATGAATTAGCAATTACAAATATATTGTATGCCGAATTTTTCGCAGATTCTTTTTTCTTCCTTACAAATATATAAAAAAGGAGAACAATTAAGGTTAATTAAAATGTTTATTGTTGAGAGTAAGCTGTGCCTGCCAGCCACTATGTTTCTTCTTGATTCGTTTAACTTTGTCATTGATTGCAATGGATTGATAAAAATTTCAGTCCCAGGGAATGAGGTGACAAGAACAAATTCGACGCTGAGTCATCAATTTTGCAGAGTTCACATTGCGATCTCTGACGCTTTGCCGCCATTTTGAAAAGGACCCACAATTCCACTCCAGTGTAACCATCGGTCCCAGGCCTTCCCATATGCACGCTCGTTGGATACCTGGTTATTTTTTTTGTTTGGCTTCGCCGATCAATCAGGAGGGAGGGGGGGGGGGTGGTGGTGGTGAAAGTGGTGAAAAGATCGAAAAGATCGGACTATTTTTCAATCTAAGTAGTCTATATAATTATATAATCTATTTTTATACTGAGATAGTTATTAGCTTCCTTGGATATCAAGACCAATATGTACAAAAATGTATAAGGTGCTAATAAGAGAATGTATGCGTGTATGTATGCATGTTAATGCTCGTCGGAAAAGCTTGAAAATTTACCCCCCAAATATTTTACCTAGAAAGTGCACTACACTAGAAAAGACCTTAATGGAATCAAAATATCCTAAAAATTACCTCTCTCTCCTCTCTATCTATCCTCTCTCTCTCTCTCTCTCTCTTTCTCTTTCTCTCTCTCTCTCTCTTTCTTTCTTTATTTGTTTGTCTCTTCTGAGAGAAAAATTCTCCAGGATAGAAGGAGCTTTAATGTGATAAACGCTCATTTAAACCCACAATTTTAACAAAGAAATGTATATTTGAAGGTTAGCTTTGCCCGACATATTGATCCATAAGTGCTTAAACGTTTTGTTTCATCAGCATTTCAATATCCGGCAAAGATTTAGAAGTTCCTTATATTGTTATATTCTCAGCCATCGTTTTAGTTTGGCTATTTTTTTATATCCCCATAAACCCTCATTTATTATCAACGATTCGTTTCCTATAGCACCACTTGTTATCACATTTATCACACCATCCCAGACTGTTCAGTTAGAGCAGCGCTTCGTGTTAACCTGTACTGCGACTGGAACACCAGCAACACGGTTAATGTGGATGAAAAACGGAACACTGTTAGCCATCAGCGCATTGGAAAACAACACCGATGCAGTGGACTACTCCAGAATCGCCGATGTGTCGAGTGCTGGACTGTACACATGTGTTGCGCGGTCACCACCTGCAGGTCTCATCAAGAAAAGAACAACAAGGCTTTATGTACTCTGTAAGTAATTACAGGACTCTATCTCAATTGACATGCTAAGCATATATATATATATATATATATAAAGAGAGAAAGGAATGTCACTAGACTGCCGTCAAGTAGAACCGTTGAGCCAGAGACTAACCTTTTTCAAACCTGTGTGTTTGTTTTCCAATTGCAATGCAACTCGCGACTGGTTGCTTTATGCTTTGGGGGCATTTACATGTAATTTTCCAACAAAAACAATATTCCTTAATCTAGCTCCTGTTTTTTAAAGAATGGATAACGCTAAATCCCTGGCCAGTAGATAAAATAAGCTAGTTTGGTTATTGGACTTAGGAATTTATCCGGTGGATAGCATTATCTACCCTTTGAACACCAGCGAGATAGAAAACTAATTGGCTTGTACATTTCTCCTGAAAAATAAAAGGTTTGTTCATCGCTCAGCAAATGAAATATGCTTTATTTCTAGATACACCAAGTGCTGTTGCTGTCGAGTTTAACGTTAGTAGAAATGCAGCAGAACTTGGCGAGTGCGTATCAATAACATGTAACACGGATGGTTTCCCTAAACCAACTTGTCAGATCTACCGCAATGGGAGACAACTTAAGTACAACAGTCACGAGGCGGTGGTCATTTCTTCGTTCACTTTTTCTCACCAAGGGACGTACACTTGCAATTGCTCGAACTCTTATGGCAACAACCTTGGAACAGGAGTACTGACCAAATATGGTATGATTTCTTGCATTTTGTAAAGTTAAGAAATACGTTTTATGTACAGTTAACGGCTGGCAAGTTGCTCAGGTTTTATGGTCTCTCCACAGAAATTGATAACAATATTACGTTTATATATTTACTTTTATTTTATTACAAATGTTGTTTTATACAGGTGTAGTTATTGACCACTACATGTAAAGTGCCACCTTTTCCCTTACCTTTGTTTTCCTTAACAGTCCCACCACAAGTTGTTGCAGTTCAACCAGAAGTTCTGATGATAAACGAAACGGACCCAGTCATTCTCAACTGCACCGCCACAGGCAACCCATTACCTGATATCACCTGGTCGAAAGTAGGCGGAAGCAAGAGATTATTCCTTCCAGGAACTAACCTCGTGATTACTAGTAGTGAGAAGACGGATGAAGGAACGTATACCTGTGTAGCAAAGAACGGACGTCGATACACCAACATGGCTACTGCAAGGGTGTACGTTATCTATTGTAAGTCAAAAGCTCTTTAAATAATTGCAAATATCAATATGAAATCAGTTAAGCCAACGTATTCTGAAATCTACAGTGCTCTTGAGCGGAAAAGGTTTTGCAGTCGATGTATCATTGATTTTCTTTTAACTCAGATTCACCTCGCATGGTTTCACGACCAACAAACATAAGTGTCATTGAGAATGAGCAGCTGGATGTCAGTTTAATGTGTAATGCAACCGGAAATCCTCCACCGATTATTACCTGGACCAAGATTGGCGACAAAAACTCGAGCTTTCCCACGGGAAATATGTTAGCCCTGAAAGCAACCAGACACAACGAAGGGCTATATCAGTGTACAGCGTCCAATAACAGAGGTCGCACTGTATCAGCTATCGCTGTTGCTAACATTAAATGTAAGTACAATTCTAAAGTTAAACGATTTGTACAGTGGAATATTTCTGAGCCGGACCACCTCTCGCAATCGAACATGTGCTTCTAAAACCTTAAGTTTCTTCCTAATAGTCAAATGATACATTTGATAGTAACCGATCACATCTATTCAGCGACCAGCTTCGTTTGGCATTTGAGGGTGGTTGCCTACGAGAGGTTCAACTAAGAAATAATATGATCTAAAGGGTCACAGTCAATCGAATTGAACCTTCAAGTTTCTTCAAAACAAAACAACAAAAATAACACCCTGATATAGAAGAGAAATACCATGTGAATGTCCTGATATGCATTTCAAACGTTTTCGATAGAGAATGGCAAAGATTAAAGTTGATTACAAAAGCTCATTTTAGAAACTTGATTTTAATGGGCTATAGCTAGTGAATTAACTGATCTAAATTGATCTTAAAAGCAGTCGATATCGTTCATCCACTCGAATCCATCATCAAAATTTTCTCAATTTTTTGCCAGTATAGGCACCTAGAAAGCATACTCTGCTAATTTGAGTATAGTTATTTTTGTCTTTCGTCATGGAAAAGGTTTATAATTTTGGGGATGACAGAGCCCCTTTAAGAAGGCGGGGGAGGGAAATTACACCTTCAATACAATCCACACAAATGGAATGCTGTATTATAATAAATGTGTTCTTTTCGAAGATAGAAATAGACGTGTATATAACACAGTTATTGTTTCTATCTTCCATAGTCACTCCATATCTTACCAAACTCACCACAAATAAAATAAACCCTGTCGTTCTTGGCAACGACAAAGTGACTCTGATATGTACAACAAAGGCCAGCCCTGCAGCTTCACGATTTGAATTTTGGCACAACGGTAGAAGAGTGGCTGTTACTACATCGGGCATGCACGTGATCAACAAAACAAAGGCATCAGACGCAGGGTTCTATATGTGCGTGCCGTATAACAATATTGGAAAGGGAGAGAACAGCAGTGTTACCCTGAGAGTTATAGGTAGGTAGATGTTAAACAAAATAATAACATCAGATGGAAAGTATTCAGTTTGGTAGCAATGAAAAGTTGCTGTGATTGCGGCTGATAGCTTTCTGAATTTGAAATACCTTAATTGAGGTTGACCTATTGAGAGTGGAAGTGTCATTGCAAAAAGTAGAAATAATTACGTATTAAAAGTGAAACTTTTCTACTTGCTCCGCTAATAGGCTTGACTATATACCTTATATATGTCATGTTTGTTGCCGCTTTTCCATCTCACGGATAATCTATTCTACAGGAGCAATAACCATCATATCACCACCTCGTGATCAAACTATCAATGAAGGACACACAGCTATATTCCACTGCAGTGCTTCCTCGTCGCCGTTCCACGTGTGGCCACTGGAGACGAGGATTTCATGGTTCAAGGATGGTTCTGAAAGTAGTTCCTTCCCCGCCTCTACGATTTTGACGATCGAAGATGTTAAAATATCTGATGCTGGGATGTACGAGTGTGTCGCAAGTAATGGTATTGGGATTCCTGACAGGGCTCAAGCCACTCTAGTTGTCCAGTGTAAGTTGCTGTAAGAATGTGTAGTTTCGTGCTAGATGTTGAAATTTGTATGCACATACAAGCATGGATAAAAATTTAAGGTAAAAGTTTAAAACCGAACTTAAAAATATATGATATTACATTGCTACAAATTGAATATGACAATAAGTAATAATTAACAATTAAATGCTTTCTTAAAAAGACAGGTCTTCCATTGGATCTTAAAAGAGTCAGTGTTAGTACAGAGTCTAATATAGTCAGGGGTAAAGAGTTCCACACTACTGGGCCTGCGTGGGCAAACGCCCTGTCGCCAAAGGTCTTGCATTTTGTTCGAGGAGCCAGGACTAGTAGATGCCGATTATCTGACCTTAGATGATATGGGCTAACAGGCTTACTTATCAGTAATTCCGAGATGTAATACGGCGCCATGCCGTTCAGAGCCTTCTAAACATACTTGTTTGAAGACCTCTACATAGCAAGTATTCCCAGGCGGTTTTGTGTGATACCTTAGCTCTAGTTTCAATGCACAGTGATTCCACTTTTATACTGGACGCTTCCAATTAATCAAGTTCAGTACTTTTCGACCAAACGACGTTCCTATGCGATAATGGGATCCATTCAGTCGATTTCCGACCGAAGGCCACAGAAAATTTAAGAAAAGACCTCGATCTATAGATCCCTCTCAAGAACGTTATGGTAAAGTAGATTATGGCATACTTTTGTACCGTGTATCAGTTCCTTCTCTTTACGATTCATCGCATTCATAGCCGTCGCTCTAACAAACGACCTGATATATTCAGCCATGCGATTTCTCACGCTTCATACACGTTCAATACAGAGCGGATCAGTTCGTGTGAGTGGGACGAAAATACGGTATGTCCGTATCCTTACAGCGTAACCGTACGGTGACCTACTATATCATAACTCTGTAATTTGATTGGGTCAGAAAGACAAAAATAATGAGAAAACATTTCAACGTCACGGTGATGTGAAACCATGCCGTGCAATTCATTGCCGTAACTTGTCCACTCATACGAAATCTGCTGTATTTCTTGCGGATGGTACTGTTGGTAATTATATATAGCACGCTATAGGTGCTAGTTTGATCGAGCCTGTATATTAATTAAATATAATATAACAACTAAGCGAGCCATATATAATTAGAGAAAAAAAGAAAACAATCAATGCTAAAACTGTAAAATACAAATATCTATATATATACATTGTGTCTAAAAATAATATAACAATATATTTAAACTACTGATTAGGATTCACGTTTTCCAATCAAGTTTTTTTAAAGTTTTATGTTGGCAGCCGATCTCATTCCAAATTTTAGGTTTTCATATATCTCAGTGATCTTAGCCCGTAGGTAGTGGTTCTTGGCTTAGGTAAAGTCAGAATGGCAGTTTCTCTAAGATTATAGTTAGATACACGCCTTTATATACTGTGGCGATTGATTGTGAAGTGATTTATAAACTAGTAAATGCAATGTCTTGAATTCTGCGAATATAGAGTGATGTATTTCCATCCTTAAGCTTCTTTAGTAAAGTGTCATAATCGCTAGATCTATCTAGGAATAGTACTTCTCAAACTCATTAATAATTCATGAGATAGTCATCCAATGGAGGAACTGTATTTGGTCACATGCATGGGTCTTGATACCGGGTGAAACCCTTGTGTTTGATCATGTTTCCAACCCTAGTGATCAATATTTCTTAATCATCATATTCATGAACCACTAACTAATTACATACTGATAAACTACAAGTAAGGAGCGAAGAAGTAAAGAAATAAAGAATGACATAGAAAGAAAAAGTCTGCCTCCACTGGAATTCGAACCACGACCCTTCCGACTGCTTGTACTAACTCTTGTCCACTACTCTACTAGTACGCTAGTTGAAATCACTGCCATCAAAAAAGAATCATAAGCCACCTATTGAATAATTAGATACAACAGTCAAACGGTAAACAATACTTGCTAATGAAGTTTGAAAAGAAACGTATGTAAATTGTCGGTTTTGCATTCGCATGAGAAGACATGTCAAACACTCATTGTTCGTCTTTCATCAGGGGATTCCAAATATTTCGAAAACAATAAAACCCTCGAGGCTACGCCTCTCGGGTTTCATTTGTTTTCTCAATATTTGGAACCCCTGATGAAAGACTCCAATTCGTGTTTGACATAGTTCTTCTCAATGCTCTTTCATTTAGCTTTTCTATTTTATCCGAGTCACGTTTCTGACAAAAATGCCACACCGCGTAGAACAATACGTTTAAACCGGCCTGTTCAAGACTGAAATATGTCTACTGATTTTGCGACAAAGGTTGGCAATATGTTCATGAAAGTTCAAATTGTCGTCAATTGTAATACCCAACCGTTTTATATACTTTTCTTAATTGTTTAAGTTGTTTGTCATCAGTCATCAGCAGAAGCTTAAATCCCCAAACTTTGAAACTTGTTTGGATTCGCCTTAAGTGAGTTTAGAAGAACCCACTTTAATATGAAATCAAGTTCGCCATTAAGAGCGTCTTGAATTATACCGGGGTATTCATTGCTGAAGTGAAGTTGGTTGTCATCAGCATTCACCGAATGCAAATATGACTGCGGCTAATTAGCATAATGTTGAAGCCTGTTATTTTCATGAGAATAAACTGTGCCATTTAAAAGCAAATATGGATGTTAGTAAGGTTTATAAGATTGAAGAAGAAATAACGAACCCTTGTGAATTTATCAAGGTTTAAAGTATGCGAAAAACACCAAAACGAGGCTAGTCAGTCATTACTGGTAATGGGCTCCTGTTACTGCTTATTCTCATACAAAAGTCTCTGATGTTGAGCTGCGATACAACTCCTATGCCACGTTTGGCGTCAAGATTATATTTGCAATTTTCTATTAAATCAATAGGCCTTTTGCAATAGACAGTCACGTGACTTGTTGGCCCATAGTAACGCCATACTGGGTTGCAAGCTAACCAGCTCTCCCTTGACAACCAACAGAGATTGACTGAGCCGTGGTATCATAGCTGGACTTCGAAGCGTTTTTTCGTCTTACTTACTAAATTCATCTCGAAATAAGCCTTATACAGAACAAAAGTAAAGGTTGTTCTTTACTTTTGATCCGGTATTTTGTCAAATATGCGGCGCAAAATAGAGTTTGGACGCTCAAACGAACTCACCTCGAATCTCAGGCATGGCAAACATGGCGGCCGCTAAACAAGGTAAAGTAGTCATAATTAAACGAATAGTATTGTAATAGTTGAGCAGATTCCTTCTTTCTTTTATACTATGTTATATAAACCAGTAATTACGGCGTTAATTTCTCAGGTTTATAACTTTGGAGAGTACACGAAACATTGACGAATGGTGACAGTGTCAGTATTAAAATGCAATGGTCGATATGACCACATACAGGAAGGCCAAGCTCTGTATTTGCACTGTGAAAGTTCTAGAAGAAAAAATGAAAAATAAATAAAATATTTAACTTTGAAGAACTGGTCTTGTGTTATCATGTGTCTATAATTAACCATATAGCAATCAGTTAGTGCTCTGGCACCTGTAAATCGGTATGTTTTCTGGCTAGCTCTTTTTCTTTAATATTTATAAAGAGAGAGTCAGTTTTTCTAAACTATATTTTTCCTATGTTTGGTGTGGTGACATGAAATATTGAGAACTTATTAAACATATTGTAAGCTTCCTGCAGCAAACACATCAACTCTAATGTTTCAAAAAGTGACATGCTAGAAAATGATAAAGAACTTAAGAATTTAATTTATTTTATTTAATCTAATTAATTAAATTAGTTAAATTAATTAAGCTTAACTGGTTGGAATACTTAGACTTGGTGTTTTTCTTTAAGTGCAAATTAGGCATCGTAAATCTGGATATCAATCATTATACTTCATACAGTCAGGACCCGGGGGAGGGGGGGGGGGGGTACTCTACCCAAAGTTGGGTAATGGTGTGGCGCTGGGGCTCTGAAACCCTTACCCTGTTTAAGACAAAAAACCTCAAATTTCCATACCTTGTTCAAAACAAAGTGTTAAAATTTTATACCATTCTATAAGACGAAAATACAACAAGAATCCACAAGAAGTGTCTATAAAGTAGACTGTTTTATTTAGAGGTCAGGGATAAACTGATTACAAATCGATATCTGGTAATGAGTATGATGTTTACATCAGATAAATGTCATGTCAAAAGTGATAAATACCATACCCTGTTCAAGATCTGTCAATGTGAAAATGGATACCCTGTCTAAGACCAGAAACTCGAAAAACCATACCCTGTCCAGTGGATCATCCCCGTATAGTCCATATATGGGAGTACCCCCAGGAAGAAGCAAGGCATATAAACCAAAAAATTAAGGAATATATCTGATAGTGTTATTAATCTAATATATACTTTTACATGGTCTAATGGATGTTAAAGGGGCACTGTCATTGGAATTGAATCTTCAAGTTTCTTTAAAACAAAACTACAAACTGATAACACCCTGAATTCGAAGAGTAATACTATGTGAATGCCCGGATATGGTTTTCAAAAAATTTCAATAAAGGATGACTAAGTGGATTACAATAGCTAATTCTATAAAGATGCCTGGTTAGGGGTATTGGGGATAAGGGATAACTAGCAAAATAATGACTGGGATAAGGGATAACAAACCAGAAAACAGTAGGGATAAGGGATAACCAAAGTCCATCAGGATAATCGATAACAGCCATCTGCATCTCAGGGATAAGTGATTAACTATCCTGAAAAATATAGGGATAAGGGATAACAGCACCCCACCTCCCCCTAATAACCGGGCCTCTATAAACTTGATTTCGGTTACAGTGAACATATTTCAAGTTGCTCTTAATTTCTCTTAAAAGCAGTATTTTCCATCCACTCAAATCTTTGCCATCCTTTATCAAAATTGTCTCAAATTTTCTCGGCTAGTACAATGCATACTCTCATGCCTGGCAGAGAGACGAGAAACATCTGCTTGCAGGGTAATATTTTTGTCTTTAGTCATGAGAATGTTTATCATTTTGGGGTTAATTGACAGTGTTCCTTTAATATTATTAAAATTTTATAGCGAGTGGTTAATAATGAATGCCTGTTACTGGCTATAATAGCAAAATAAGAAACAAAATATATAACATTCTCTCCAATGACTAAGTAGGGATATATAAAACTTGTCAAAGTCCTGATATTTTTCTTTGCTTCAAAACTGGACATGTAACACCCACAGATTCAGTATCAAACTAAAATAATATTCTAAGATAATTTCTGCATCTCCTGATCAAGTACATGTAGCTAGCCATAGCCTGTCCTTTTCTAAGTTAAGGCAAAGGAAACGAACATTTAATTTTAAATAATACAACATTTATGAATATTTTCGTAGCTTAAATATAGCCTTAATTAAAGTTAAACACAGGATTTTATTTAAGTACATGAACGAGCGCCTAGAGTAAACAGTATTTATCCCCATATTGGTTAGATTATAGAATACCCCGCAACTTCGAAAGATCACTTGAAAACTGTGCTAAACTATGCTAAATTCTCCATTATAGTGCAGGTGTATGTAGGGTCGTTCTATGAATGATTTGGAGTCGAAAATGGTTAGGTTTTTTTTTTATTTCAGGGTTGGGTTTTTAGAAGGTTTGTATGAAAATTTGAGAAAATGAATTATTAATGATCCAAGTTGCGGGGTATTCTATAATTGCTCCCCAATATTCTTTTGAGTCCTGAGCAAAAGCTTATTGTGTTTGACCGATTATTCACTAGCATTAAAACAAGCAATCGAAAGAGTTCACTAAGTTGTGTTTAGCGGCCGCCATGTTTGCCATGCCTGAGATTCGAGGTGAGTTCGTTTGAGCGTCCAAACTCTATTTTGCGCCGCATATTTGACAAAGGAGCAATTATAGAATACCCCGCAACTTGGATCATTAATAATTCATTTTCTCAAATTTTCATACAAACCTTCTAAAAACCCAACCCTGAAATAAAAAAAAAACCTTTTGCGCCGCATATTTGACAAAATACCGGATCAAAAGTAAAGAACAACCTTTACTTTTGTTCTGTATAAGACTTATTTCGAGATGAATTTAGTAAGTAAGACGAAAAAACACTTCGAAGTCCAGCTATGATACCACGGCTCAGTCAATCTCTGTTGGTTGTCAAGGGAGAGCTGGTTAGCTTGCAACCCAGTATGGCGTTACTATGGGCCAACAAGTCACGTGACTGTCTATTGCAAAAGGCCTATTAGTGCTGTGTCACAACCATAACATCACATAACAACTTTACCATCGCATAATTAGCATATTGGAAATAAACTCATAGACGCAACGCAACACTCAAATCAAGAAAATATTTCACTATTCACCTATTCACTTGATCAGAACTTACCTTGTTCTTCTACAGCACTAGTGGAGTCTATACTATACCCTCGTCAGCTGAAGAGAAAAATGGAAGCTACATCTGTGTTCCGTATAATGTGCTTGGCGAAGGTTCAAGTGCTTCGCTTGATCTGACATATTTCGGTAGGTAATGCTATAAAAATGAAAACTAATTATAGAAGATTGATTGTTGAAGTGCTGTCGGCTATCACAAAATGTACTGTGTACCTTAATCATGCATCGGTCATGTCGAGTTCCAGGAAAACAAAACCTATTGTTTCCGCCCGAGTACAAATTCGTTCTAAATACATAGATACATATTATTTTTGTTATAGCATGCTATGTATTTCAGCATAGCTGGTGGTGGCCTGCTTTCAACTCCTCACACACTCCCCACTACAGTCATATATTTTTACACATACCGCCTCTCAAACTCACATGTTGATTTTTACGGAGGGAGGAAATCGGAGAACACGGAGAAAACCCTCGTGGCAAGGGAGAGAACAACACAACAAACACCAAGTCCGACTCGAACTCGGGCCGCAGCGGTGAGAGGCGAGCGCTAACACACTATGCCACCCAAATTAAAGTCTGCTGAAAGTCTGCTCAATGTGAAGCTGGACAGGCAAAATCTATTGTTTCTTGCCAGCTTGGCTGCACTATGATTGGCCTAATGTTCCTTCATTTGGATATCTGATCTCTCTGTTTCCATGGCTTTCGTGTCCACAACCCTACTTGTTTCTAAACAAAGATTCCCAAGTAAGAAAATTAGTAGAGATTCCGTCGAACGTAGTATTTGACTTTCAGAACGACCGCAATGGCGGCATCATTTTGCCATTAGAGTTCCTAAGGAGAGGAATCGCTCACTTAATTCATTCATGATATGACCATATAAACTAACATAAATTAGCAGTGGTTTTAAAATGTACAAATTTGACAGCAATTGAGCGACGATGGTTGTTTAGTGTAGTGAGCGGGGTTCGAGTTCCAGGAATTCTCTCAAATTTTTTTTGATTCACCATTTTCTTGAGAAGTTTTGTTTTGAGAACCCTAGCTCTAGGTGGGTAAGATCTTGTTTACTGACCGGCTAGGTTTTTTTTATTTTTCTGGGTAGGATTTTAGTAAGTTTATATTGTCATTTCATTAATTAATTAAGTGAGCGATTCCACTCCTTAGGAGCTCGTTTTTTGCCATTATGATAAAGTGATCTAAGTTAAATATATATGTCATACTCTATATCGATTGCGTTTCGTTTCTCTCAGGTTTGGGTGGATGTGGCACCAAGCCTCAAAGTAGGATTGTTGGCGGCTCAATGGCTAACCCAGGCGATTGGCCATGGCAAGTTATGATGGTCCATCGATACTTTGGAATTCAGTTTTGCGGAGGGACACTAGTAGCTCCCGAATGGGTTATTACGGCTGCGCACTGCGTTTATAGTGTAACGGCATCTTCCATATTGATAAGGTAAGTTGTTAAAGTTATCGGAAACACCTTTCGTAAAACAAAAGTCATTATAAATACTGACGGTAAGTGAAACCTTTCGTGGTCGTAAAATCACCATCAGCCTTTCTGACTGAATATTTGTAGAACGTTCCTTTTTTTAATAATGCCATTCTTTTCTTTCTTTTTCCTGCTATTTGTGTAGAATCGGAGCTTACTCCAGGATAAATCCTAATGATTTAATAGAGCAGGCTTTTAATGTCAGTCACATCTACAGCCATCCCATGTTTAACAGGTAAGTACAATGCTGTAGAGTCCTTATAATATACTCAACAAAATCATGATATGACTTCTGACTTGTCAATAAGGAGTGCACAAAAAGGTTATATTGAGTGCACAGTCTCATGCTCTCAGCAAATGTTTGCTCAGTATATTATAAACAAAAATCGCATGAACTGCTCGACGTACTTTACGTGATTTACGTGTGATATTTTGAAAGTTCTCAAACTTCAATTATCAGATTGCCAATAAATCACGTTTATTACCAGATATCATATCAGTGTGATAAAGCCGTGAATAAAATCCGTATCAACCGTGAAGTGATACGATATCACTTCACGGGTTGTATTGCCCAATCAAATTTCCTGTAATAAATTACTTAGTCCAATCGAATTCGCTCGAAGACTCGCTCGTTCGCAATTTGGCATTAAATAGACTGCTCCTGAATAAAAACGATAACAAGCTCTTAACGTGTACAAATCTATATATAGCACTACTCGCGTTCATGTGATTTCCTCCACACTAACAAGGCAGACTAAAGAAACTGACTCACTTGCGAAGGCGTTTCTTTTAAATTAATAAACGTCGATCTATCAATACATTGATTGGTTCGTCGAAGTGCATAGAGTTTGTTTTGTCGAAGATATGAGACCTCCAAATATTACAGGAAAGTTTAATTATTGCTGTCCTTTCTTAATATTTATGAGATGTTTGTTATACGTTATTCACAGTGTACTACTTCAATACCTCAGTTGTATGTAAACCCAGTTGTGTATTCTGTGTTACAGCCCTCTTAGAAGCAGTAATGACATCTCGCTCCTCCGTCTGGAGCATCCTGCCATCCTCACAAGAAGTGTTGGTTTGGCATGCATTGCGGGCGATTCTGTGCAGTTTTCCAGTGGACACAATTGTTGGATCACTGGCTGGGGAAGACTTTCTTCTGGTGGAATACAACCCAATTATCTTTACCAGGCAATGGTAGGAAAACTTATTTTGTAAAATACACAAAAAATGACAAGAAAACGACCAAATGTAACAAAGAAACAAACAAGAGTGAAACAATTGTTCAACATTTTCATTTCCTGTATTAATATTGTGCGTGCATGCATTTGTCAATAAAGTACGTACTATACTTTAAGCAACTCCCTGCTTTAATCTTTACTTCGTTATTCACTAATGTGTAACGGATGGCAATGTAAGCATTACATCGTTCTGAAGGTTCCTCGCTCCGTAAATCTAATGAACTAAATCATAATTGTGACCTATGACCTGTATGATAAAGCCAGACCCTTTGCCTTCAAGTCTCTGAAATACAAGTAAATGAACGGAAATGTATACTACATGTTGTAATTTGTCTATGAATATTTTCAGGTTCCACTCAAGAGCCGCGCTGATTGTGAAGCCTCGCATCCAGGCAAGATTGATAGCTCCATGTTGTGCGCAGGGTATCCACATGGCGGTACCGACACGTGTCAGGGTGACTCCGGTGGGCCACTCGTGTGTGAACAGGGAGGCAGATGGTACTTGACTGGTGTGACCAGCTGGGGATTTGGCTGTGTTCGGCCTGGGAAATATGGTGTCTATGCTGATGTTCAGAACCTCAGGAATTGGATCTATTCAGTTATTTCAAACAACCCTTGAAAAATTCCAGTGAAGACAATAATTCTGAGCGTTTCATTGTCTATATTCATTCCAAGCGAAATTAGGAAGAAGATACAACGTCCTTGCGTACATTAGTTTGTAATAATTGTATCACGGTTGGCACAAATGACCCTCAAATCGATCACTTTGCTATATTTTCAAGCGTTTCCGACGTAGAAGATTGAATTTTTGTGGGAGGATGAAGACCGATGACCAAAACAAAATCCGATGATTTGAACTACCGTAGACCTCAAGGGGTACCTCAAGGCTCAATTATTGGTCCTTTATTTTTTTTATTGTATATCAATGACTTAAATAATGTTTCTAATGTATTAGAGCTTATTCTATTTGCTGATGACACAAATATATTTTTCTCTCACAAAGACCCTGTTTACCTGATCAATACTCTGAATGCTGAAATAAACAAATTATCAGATTGGTTCAAGGCAAATAAACTCTCATTGAATTTAACAAAGACAAAATTCATGATATTTAAACCCAGACAAAATAGGCAATGTCATAATCTTCAGTTGTTTATAAACAACCTGTTAATTGATCAAGTAAAAGAAACCATGTTTCTAGGAACACTTATCTTGGAAACCATATATATCTCATATAGCCAACAAAATATCGAAATCTGGAATCATTTTTAAATCTAGTTTTTACCTTTCCAAAACGTCTTTACGAACACTGTATTATGCAATGATTTATCCTTACCTTCAATATTGTAATTTAGTCTGGGCTTCTACTTACCCATCCAATCTTCGTCGTATAGTACTACTTCAAAAACGTGTCATTAGAATCCTAATTAAGACTAAATTTGATGCTCACACTGATCCTATTTTCAAAGAACTAAACATAATTAAATTCCATGACATTCTTTTGTTACAGATAGGTCAATTTATGTACTCCTACAAAAATGGTCTTTTGCCAATTAAATTTAACAACATGTTTTTAACAAATGATCAAGTCCATAATTACAACACTAGAAATGCTCCAGCTTTTCGCACTCCCTTATGTAAAACCAACATAAGGCAGTTTTCTGTATACTTTCAAGGTCCAAAGTTATTTAATTCACTTGATATTGAACTTATTAACTCCGCCTCCCTTTCTCTTTTCAAAGTAAATTTTAAATCCTATCTCTTTCGTAAATATTAATCATGATTAATTATTATTAAGAATACAGGTAACACAAAAAATAACAAGGAAAAAAACGCCAGTTCGTCATAGTTACTTGCTATATCTATCCACTTGCTGTTGTCCTAAGAGGAAGCCTAAATTCACATAAGCCCTTAATGGTTTCTTTTTAGGCTTCCTCGCCACTAACCTTTATATATTACTTTGTATTATCTACTTTGTAAATTCTATTAGTGGCGAATAAAATACAATACAATACAATACAATAGACATCTTTATGACGTCACAGTTACGTCATGTATCCATTTATAATAGGTTTCTCGATGTAGTCAATTACCTTTAACATTAGTAAATTTTATATTTTCGATTTGCCATCATGTTGACAACAAAGTAACCAAAACCCCGAGTTCGATTGGTTAAGAGGGAGAAAAGTTATTAAATTGTGAATTTCGGGAAATATACAATACAGAACCATTTACAAAATAACTTCTTCCAATTCATCTTTTAGAGTTTAAAATATTCGTTCACGACAATCTAGCAATTAAAAGAGTAAATCGGTATCCATAAACGGCCACATGCACAGAGCCTAAATTAAGCGTAGCTGCACCCGAGTAATGAGCTCAACGAAAATGAAAGAAAATAAATAGCTGATGTTCCATATTAACAGTCAAATATTTTATGACTGCATGAGAACTAAAGATTGTTTCATATTTTGGATATAATTTTTTAATTATTTCAGTACTCAAGCGTTCTCTTTGGAAATCAATAAGCCGTTTACTTCAAACATGCCAGGCGCGCGTCTTTATACTGTAACATTAAATAGTTATATTTGTTACATAGCCATACGTTTTCCAGACACAACGCACACTCGCATTGGCTGATTCAGGGTCACGTGGCAGTCATCAACATCCAATGTAGAGCTGACCATTTTTCGTCGAAAGAAAGCGTTCAAAATGGAACCAGCTCCAAAGAAACAATTTACATCTTTATCAAGCGCGAGAGTGAGAAATTGGTAGCTAAAAATGGCTGCAAGAAAGAAACAAAACGATACTAAAAATGCCGAAGCGATGCTGGCAGCGTTTTGTGTTGAAAAGCAGCTTCCCGATCGAAGAGAAGACGACAAACCTCGCTCGTGACAAATAGGTCCTGTATTTATGCACAACTTTGCCTCTAGTAAAAACTTATGTCTATATAACAAATCACTTAATGACTGGCCCCGAGGGAAACAGTGACTTTTGTTTCCCCGAGATCCTCGATGTTTTCCGAGACGGAGTCGAGACGGAGTCGAGGGGAACATCGCCGAGGATCGAGGGGAAACAAAAGTCACTGTTTCCCTCGGGGCCAGTCATCAAGTGTTTAATATCGACAAGAGAGGATGAAAAGACCCAAAGGGTATATAGAAGTGTATATGAATATATAATGTTTCATAATTTTTTATACGATTCTTAAAGTCATGAATATACTTAATGAATCAACAGCCAATTGGGCCATCCCATTTTGGTCACGTGCATGTTGTACCTTGATACACAATGAAACCACATGAAGATCTTGATGTCAAATCAAATGACAGATCAAGGCATTTGCATTTTAATAAGCTACAAGTATTAAATCAAAATAATGGCTTAATTTTACACAAAGAAATCTTAAGGGAGTGTACGTTTTTAATTAGGGGGGGTGGGCTGGAGTATTTGTGGGGAGGGTCATCGAAAAAATTGTAATGTCTCAAGGGTCATCCTTATTTTTTTAGTTTTAGGGGGAGGGTCACCTTTTTTATTTTAGTCTTAGCCAAATTATTTTTACTGCTCAACCATGGGTGTCTTTATTGTAATCCATATTTAATAAAACCATTATTTCACGATGAATAAAAGTATTCTATAGTTGTAACTGTCATTTTGGCCTGCTTCACTGGCTCCGAGTGATTTGATACATGAAAACGAGGCTCGGTTAATTACGCACTCACTACACCCGGATAGCTTACCGAGAGATTAACCTCTGGCAAGATTTGTCGATAGGTGAGCGGAGATTCTTCCATACAGCCTACTCAGACATTCTAACATTATGACACGAAAACATTGTGCTGCAATAATGCCTAACGTATTGGGGGAGGGTCATCCCTTTTTCTGCAACCTCATGATCAAGTGAAGTGCTATGGATTTTGTTAAGAAGCAAGGGGGAGGGCCAAGGTTTTCCCTTGTATCTGTAGCACAAAAACTTCAGCCCACCCCCCTCATTAAAAACGTACACTCCGTAAGAAAAAAAATCAGCTGTGTCAACGACCATGATAAAATAACAATTACAACTCTTGTGATCAATAATTTATGCAACAATTAAAATGCCAAACAAACCCCAATACATCATAATGATTTCTGAATACAGATATTGTACGATTATAAATTCCCCGTAAACCCTGGTGATGAGCATATTAAACACGAAGTTCTGGTCTGAAAATTGGAGCCCAGGGGTTTGTCACCTTCAGTTGTCAATTAGCCTTTGTGGAGTGAACATATCTGTGATGCTCCGCTTAAGTGCCTCTACTGACCTTTTACCGCGCGAAATTCAAAACAAATACATAAATGACTGTCTACTGAGCTTCTTGTAATTCACCGGAGTTTTCTCACGCAGATTGTACATGAGAAAACTAAGCCTAAAAGTCCTGAAAGTAAAGAAAATATTCTACAAACGCGCGTGTGACAGTCCTCAGCTCACCACTGATATCCGAAACCAAACATATGCACTATATAAATGACCAAACGAAACTCATGCCAGTTAATGTATTAATTAACTTTTATCGGGCAGATCACTAAGCCGTAGCTCGAATTAAGCATTTTAGACAAGGCGAACAATATATAAATTTATGTGTTAGGAATATAATTAACGTTCTTGTTAACACAACAACGGGGCACGTTCCTTTTGGAATTCTACGGTATTATAGTTTGTCTCTTCTCTTGGTACCCAGTGTTTTGGAGAATATTTGTCCTTTTACTATAAGAAAAATAACTACTGGTATAAATTAATGGTACAATGCTTTTTTAGTATTTTAATCAAGAATTATTTCAGTGAATCGAGCTAAAAGTATATGATATACAAACATTTTAGTGCACTACTTATTAGATCGTAGCCTGAATTGCAGTACCCTGGATACCAGAGGTTCGAACTCGTCGGTCGAGCGAAGCGAGACCAGCTAAAATCGAGCCGCAGACTCGATTTCAGCACGAGTCGCGAAGCGACAAGCCTCTGACCTCCCGAGTAGAGATTTTCGTTTCTTCCGGTACAGAATCTGTACCTCGTCCCCGATTGGTTGATTGAGTCGTGGCCATGGAAACTGAGGCATTCGGATCCAACGAACATTTTGATTGGCTCCATCTTCAGATCGTGTTACAAACCGGTTCACAATTCTTGACAGATTCTACAAGTTAAAATTTCGATTGTGTGTTTCACAGTGCTGTACAATTTGAGTTAGCCTCGAAATTCAAAGATATTTGTTCATGTTCTTGAAGCGGCGTGATGTCTTCTCAATACGGCCCACTGGCTAAGGAAAATCGCTGATTTTCCAACTCGTACCCGGCTGGCATTTGTTTCTTCCTTCACGTTCGATTATCCAAAACGAGTAATTGTACTGGTGGTTTGCCCTCTAAATGCCCTGATTGACTCCCACATAACAGAGCTAGAACAACGAGGAATCAATGCATGCTCATTGGGAGATCCAAACATCAAAGTTGACGAAGTAAATCGAGGAGAATTTTCCTTCATCTTCGCAAGTCGAGAGTCGACAATGGCCTGTTTATGTTTTGAATCATACGTGAAGTGACATATGCAAATTAACCCGTGAGCCGAAAGCGGTTTGTAAACATAAAAGCGAGGCTATGGGCATGAGATTGAGGCTGGCTATTCGAGCGGCCAGAGGTGCTCAACGGTCTTCTCGCAAAACAAAACTCCTTCGGGAATCAAAACTCCTTCGATCGCGGCACATTACAGTATATCCATACCTGAGCACCTCTGGAACCAGGGTAGAATTTCAGCCGTCTCCTCTGGTTCGTTCCTCCCGAGATCCAATAGCCGATAATGCCGTCCAGTGACGTCACTACCAGAAAACCTGGTAGTGGTCTTTGATTGGTTCATATTCTATGATTTCGCATAATTATCATAATTATCAGCCGAGAAGACGGTATGATTCACTTTGGACTCGCGATTGTTGATCGTTGAGTTTCAGTCGGGAGTGATTGTCTTTGGCAAAGACCTTGAATTCGTAAGGAAAACATCTGGAAATGGATTGAAAGTGTCCTGCACAATAACCGGCCGACTGTCCTGTAAACATGTACATTGTATCGCGTCGCGTCCGCGGGGTTGTTGATAATCGATCATTTGTTCACACTCCCTGTTAGCCAACGACAAACCAAAGCAAAAAAAGTTTGGTTTTACTTTGGAATCTGATTGGTTGGTTTATTTTCTCAGCCAATAGGAGAGCTCAGTAAACACAAAACCAAAACATTTCCGACAGTCATGTGAAAACTGCTCTATTTTAACTCGTGCATGCGCACAAGCGCAGAAACGAGTTATTGGGATAAGCCAAGAGAGGTAAGATAACAGATCACCATGATAATTATTTGAAATATATTTTTAGTTTCACAACACGTAATGTAAGTTATTTTTATTTCGTTCTGGTAGGCTACCCTTGTTAGTGGCTCATTGTTTATATCCCCTGGGGACTCATAGCATCGTTATAAACCATTCCTTACCAAAACAGCGCAACTTTACGCCATTCATGTGTCTTTCTTAAAATAACCAGGCTGTGTCCTGTTAATCTAAAAATAGATGTCAACTAATTATCATTGGAACAGATCCATGTATGGGGGATTCGTTCTCTCTTGGTTAAGTGAAATCATGTTACTTGCTCGATCGCTACCCCCATCACTCCCTCCATCACTAAGGTGTTAGCACGCCAAAGAGCCTGGGAAGGAGCTGGTGTGAGCAAGCGATATCCGATTTATTCAATATTTGCACATAGATCAATATTAAAGTTTCATCAGTAGATCCGTGTAAAAAAGTACTGACGATAAAATTCATTATTCTGCGGCTGAGCCTCCCTCACATGGAATTTTAGACTACGAAAACACTGGGTCATAATTATGAATATTGTAAAATAAAAGTAGTAAAACCCTTAGTTTCATTCCATTTTTATGAACAACTTCTCTTCCAACCAATAAGAACAACCAAAAACAATAGCTACGAAACAGGCACGATTGATTCCGAACATACGATTTGCTTTATAAATGACATTTGGAACCGCAGTGCAAATCGTAGTTTTAATATTTTGAAAATTTGGAGAAAATTATATGTCTTCCTATAACCTTTAGGGCGATTTTCATGTTTCAACCAATGAGATCAATAATTTTCACAATAGAAAATTAACACCTTGCTCCATCTGAATGCCGTTCGGTGCCGTACTTCTTACACGAATCATTACTTAATTTACGTATCTAAAATGTTCACTGCCAGGTCCCTATTGCCGGTTTCCTCTTCGTTACTGTCTTCGGTTTATATACATATACCTAGATCGCATCCGCATAGCTCATCTGGGAGATGTAACTTGTGTTTAACAGCGATACTGACGTAACAGCGCGATTACGCCACGCTGAATAAACGGCTTCCCCGACTCGGGATTTGTCGTCGTCAGAAAAATCGAATGGACATGTGCAGTTGAAGTGTGACACTAATGAATTGTTGCCCTCTGTGGAGTTCCCAACTTTACAGTAATTGTAAACGGCATGTAATCGTTCGATATCAGGCCTAATATGTGATTCTTCGCTGAAGTGAACTACAAGGATGCCATTATAAAGATTAGAGAGACGAAATACCTCAACAGACTAAATAATGATTCATTTTCAGGTACTATGTGAACATTGCTACACTTTTTTAGTCTTAAATAGCGTCAGGGTTTAGATCTTAAAAACCTTTGCTGCACACATCTATCCTATATTTACCGAAGTATCCCATACCCGCCCCGTCTGAAAGGTGAGGGTTTCCATTCCTGATTTTTGTTGTTCTTATTTTTCTTCTAATTAACAGTTTATCAAATTTTGGAAAATTGGGTTAGATATTGAGCATGTAACGAGGTTATTAGTTATCCGTTTGATGACATTAACATTTCTTCAGCATTTTCGGCCTTCTGAAATTAATGAAGGCTTATTAAAAGTGAAACATCTACTTGAACCTGAAATACTTCATGTGCTCTTACATTAAGTAATTTGTTATACAGCAACAACTATGAAATTCCTTTTGTCTTTGTTTCGGTAAAAAAATTGTGGCACGCACGACACATCACACCATCTTCTGTCACGATATGCTGGTCACGTGGCGGGATACATTTGAATTGTATCCCCAGCGGGATACATTGGATTTTCACGACTGCACGTCACTCCGGATTAGCCAATGAGAGCGTGTGTTGTATTTGGAAATGTTATGGCTATGAATGGTAGTTCTTGCCAACAGAAATCCATAATTGCCCCCACTCATTAGTAAATACATGCCAAATAAATTAATGTTAAATATTTAAGGTTGCCGCGCGGGTATTTTACAGTCGGTTTAGTGGTATTACTGTGCCCATCAGTTTTAACTCATTGATATTTTGGACTATGCATTTCCTGATATGCATTGCTCGTAACGAGCTTCAATAATATCCACGAAATGAAAACTTCTACAGCAAAAAGATGAGGTTTGACAATTTCCATTCCATCGATATTATTGAAACTCGTTACCAACAAAGCTCATGGGTCAGTTAATCTAGAACAGCAATTCAAAATAGAACTGTCTTCTCGTTTTGAAGATGTTCGCATTTTAAGTAAAAACAAGAGTTGATTGAAGCACTAATACCACTAAAATGTCTGTAAAACGCATTTAAAAAATGCGATATTTACAAATTAACGCTTTCATGGTTTAAGATAGCCCCCTCCGCAGACATCTCTATTATGAGAATATAAGATGTTACGTGTTTCCTATGCTGAAATGTAACAACCTGGGTCCGGTTCCTGAAAGCCCGATTAGCGCTAATCCTGGATTAACTCTCAACAAAACATATTAGTTGTCATGGTAATGAACTCTGGATTAGCGCTAATCTGGCTTTCAGGAACCGGGCCCTGTACGATAGTTTGTCGTGGTACACAAACATACTTCCCTATGAAAAAATACCATCTATAATTTTTTTTCGCGCGCGAGCGGGCGACTTTTTCCTGTCTCTGACCACCGTTACGGTAACCAGTGCGCGAGCTATCAATTCATTGGAGTTTGTTCAATGATAAGTAATTATTGGACTCCGCGGTTATCGCAAAATATCGTGATTTGTTAGTGGCGAGCAATCAATTATTTGCCGATGGCGAAACCGAGTCCATGCAATAATTGTTTTATCATTCACGGCATTCAGAGCAACTTTATAGTCGCTTTTTTTGTGTTTTCGCTGTTTTTACTTTCTATCAAACATGCCAAGTCATTTTCCGACAGCTCAGGAAAGCGAGCCATCAGATGTTGACACATGCAATGTTACTGCGCATGAGCAGACCATTATTTGTAGGCAGTTATTTGCAGTTCTCTCGGCCAATCAAAACGACGGAAAAATAATTTGAATGATAATAGACCTTGTCAGCTTGCCTGTTTGTTGTCCTATTTCAGACCACCTGACTTTTGCCTTGAGTAATGCTTCTTTGTTGTTCTGTATCCCAAGTGGAAATGTATCAATTTCTATAATTGGAAAACAAAGCACTAAATCCTCTGGAGAACTATCACATGGTCTGAAATAGGACACCAAACAGGCAAGCTGACTAGGTCTATTCCTCTCTCAAGTCGAAAGAAAATAGAGGGGAAAATGCGTTATTTACCGGCTTATTAGGATCGATCGGTATAGACAAAAACTGCTCGGCTTCCGACCACGGTTAGTACATTTCAAAACCTCGGGCAGAGTTGTTCTCTATACGATCTTCTCAGCCGCTAATTAACTGATATATAGGTTTTGTTCTTGTTTACTAGAGCGGTTTTCAATTGAAAAGTATTTGCTTTCAGCGAATTCGATTGGTTAGTTATCCATGATTGCGTTTACTTTGCCTCGTGACTGGTTGAAGTAAAAACAATAGTGAATTATTTCGGTTCGTGATTGGTTCCGCCGTTGATGTTTTTACGCTCCTGTGATTGGCTCACTGGTTTTGGTTTTACGACACTCAATTGAACACTGCTCTACTATTTGCTTTCAGTTTAAAACGTGAAGCAGTTAGTCAATGAAGCATTTATTTGCTAAATTTTCGGCTAACCCCAATTTACATGAAATGTACACATATCATTATAGTATAAAGTATTCCTAAAGCTACACACTTTCTTCCATATGCAAGGACAAACTATGGCAAGTTTTACAGTCAAAACTTGGAAAAATATTGACGAGATACTAAAATTTTAGGTAGAGGCTGATTTCTTCAATTCATATGAATAATTATATGTCTTCACTTAACCTTTTCGTTTTCCTGTATTTGTTTTTCTTTACTATTTTTTTTTGAGCTTATCTAGATTCGTGCCATATTTTGTCTTGCATATGTTTGTATACTGATATGTATCAGAGCCACTTGTACTTTCTGTTACCTTAGCCTAATTAACTTATTTATATAACTTACAGTTAATAATCCTTACCACGATTATAATTTTATTTTCAAAATTAACTTTATACTTTGTTACCTAGCTAGATTAGCCTTTCCAAAGTTATTCTAGGTAACCGTTACCTTGTGCTTTGTTATCACACCAGATGTACTACCTATTTACTTTAAGGTAATAAAGATATTGTTGTTACGTAGGTGAAATATGGACTTAATATTAACTAAAGGTGTCTCGATCGAAACTCCGAAGCCACTTTGCGAATTTCAACAAAATATCAGAACTTTTAAGATGTTTTGTCTGATTCTGCTCAATGTTTTTTACAAACAGTACACAACTTATTGATACAACTGATAATATCAGAATCCTGACCCGATCACACATACTAATGACGTAATTATGACGTAAGTCAACCCCACTTTTTGAGCCGGCATTACTCGAAATCTAGTCGAACGATTGTTTTTCAAACAACTCATTGGAAACTGTTCAAACTTATTACACACATACACAGTATAATTTTTATCAAAATCCCTTGGGCGTAAGTTGTTGAAAATTTGGTCTCTGAATGTAACCTACACATATTTTTACAGAAATTAGTACAGAAATTTGTATCCCCTGATCATTATGAACATTTGTCCACTTTTGAATGCACGTGCATGCATATTCCGTCAGTCACTATCCAAAACCTCTGATATGCTCCTCTTTGAAAAATCATATCTCCAACAGTCCAGTTTCGTATTCGAAAATTACCGCTGAATGCAATGAGTACAGACGCATGTACGCAGGGTTAGCCTCATTCTGAAGTTAAACATTCTTAAATACCAGCGAGAAGGTGCAAGACGAGAAACTATAACAATACGCAGAGTTGTGAATAGCCCACCTTCCCGCTGGTATTTATGAATGTTTAACTTCAGAATGAGGCTAACCCTGCGTACATGCGTCTGTACTCATTGCATTCAGCGGTAATTTTCGAATACGAAACTGGACTATTGTAGATATTTCTCAGCATGGGATTTGGTGTATTGATTGAATTAATTGCTCAAAACTTAAAAACTTAAATTCTCTGGAGCGGTTTTTTAGATAACCTGATCATGAAATTTGTAGATTTTGAGTTTTTGCCATTTTTCGAATATTTTACTCTCTCAAATTCACAGCTTCGTTTCTGTTTTTGCTAGCACAATTTTGTTTGGCATCAAGATTTAGTAAGCATTTGGAAATAAATTTAACTTGCATGGATTCTAATCACTTCTATTTACAGAAACCTACAGTCCTTCCAACTTTGACAACATTAGTAAGGGCCCGAATTTTCGCCAATTTCCGCCCAAGGGTTTGATAAAATTTGCACTGTGTATGTGTATTATAAGATTGAACAGTTTCCAGTTGTTTGAAAAAAATCGTTAAACTAAATTTCGAGTAATGACACAAATGTCAAAAAGTGGGGTTGATCGACTGACGTCACAGTTACATCAATAGTATGTGCGATCAGGTCAAGCTTTTGACATCATCAGTTGTATATATCATAGCATTGTGTACTGTTTGTGAAAATTTGAGCAGAAACTATAATAACATGAACTACTGAGATGAGGTAAATTTTAGACATAGAAAAACCAAAGTATAGACAAATATATTACAGTATAGGCAATGTAAGATCCAGAATTAAGACATAGTATACAAAAAGAATTAAGTTGATGACATTTTGTTTAGAAGTGGCCTCGGTGCATATACCACACATTTACTGTACCAGGAGCCCATTACCAGGAGCGTGCATCTCCTAGATTAGGTCTGTCCAACAGCAGAACAGATGATGTAGCTATTTTTAGCTTTGTGTTTCCCGCGAGAAGAAACAAAGGCCGTCACTTTTAACCAATCAGGATGCACTGAAAAATTGTAATTAACACGGTTCAAACTGCTAAAAATACTAAAGCGCAAGAGAACAAAAGACAACGTAATCGCATACCAGAACTCCGCGACTATAAATAGCCACATCGCCTACTGTGCTGTGGGCGCTATCCATTACATAGATACGCTCCTGGTAATGGGCTCCTGACTGTATTTAATCTTGAACGTACGTGCTTCATATATATCAGTAATTCGTTTACTTCAAATATAAAACTATGCCTATACAGCAAAGTGATTTTCTTTATTTGGCCTCTTTGATCGTGTTCGAAAGTCTCTTCCACATCTCTTTTCTTCTTCATATTATTGCAGTAACTACTATAATAAGAATATATTTAACAGTTTAAAGTGCCCCTAACCACGTTTTAGTTTTATTTATTTTCAAAGTGTAGATTGAGGACGAAATAAAAAAATAAAAAAAATCGGTATAATTTCTGATTTTTTATGTGAAATGGCTATAGATGATATCCCTTATTGCTGTATAGGCTGAGCTCTGTTTACAATACAAAGACAACCACGCAAGGTTTGCTATGTATGGCTATGAGCAAAAGCCCATAGCCGGTAATCCGGGGGGGGGGGGTACTTACATGAAAAATGGGTATGTATGTGAGGCCAAGAGGCTCAAACCCTGACCCTGTTTGACCCAATCCGAGCTCCAAAACCCTGATTGCCCCCTTTTTGGGAAAAAAAAACTGAATGCCCCTTCTTTAAATTGTTTTCAAAAGAAGGTCGGATATATATATCCCGGCCGGTATACCGCGTACCGGGATTGCATGCAAAATACGGAACATTTCAAGTCGGGACGTGGCATTGGGTAAACAAATCAGCAGATGAAGTACATAGATAAGTACTGAAGTACGAATTAGCGGCGTCACGATGTATGGAACCTCAGTGCTTGCATGTGGGCAGGCGATCAAAATGCGGCAACAGAATGTCTTTTTTGACATAGTAGCTAAAAAAACTGAACCCTAACTGCCTAAAAAATACTGAACCCCGACCCTGACTGCACCCAAATTATACTCAAATCCTGACCCTGATCTGCCCAAATCAGGCCAAAACCCTGACCCTACCAGCCCAAACGGAGCTCAAAATCCTGACCCACCCGGGCGGCACATACATAATACGTCACAAACATGAGTACCCCCCCGGGCCGGTAATGATGAGATTTTTATCAAGAAATAATCTACAAATATTTACAAGATTTGCTTCAAAGGTTTAGCCCAGTAAACTGGGTGAGGGCAAACAAAACGAAACCAACAATAATTACAGCAATATGATAATGAACCAATAAAGTAGTAGTCAAGTAATGAGGAGGGGGGATAAAATCACGACACGTGTTCACTCGTTGAAAAACTGAAATGAATGACCCAAAGTAACCAAGTGTCACATGACAACCCCATAGCCAGTAGAGGGGGTCGACAGTAATATGTCATTTAAATACTGATTAAAATCCTGCGAATTTTGTTTCACGACCGTTTGAGGTCTAATGGTCGAGTGACGTAAGATCAAGAAAACACATTAATTGTTCACCAGTACTTGTTGTAAGTTCTATTGTTGTGATTCTTGATCAGATCTTACGTCACACACAATGCACGATGTACTAGGCCCATGCTTCTAATTAGTGTACTGTGGCTCGGTCGTGAAAAGAGCCTGGTCGCATTTCGCAAAACTTCAACAGGTTGTAGACAATCAAGGATTCAAGCAAACACAAAACGTTTTTCGCAGAATTACTCTAAATATCATAAGAATTTATGTAAAGTATTTTTTTAAATGGGGGTTAGGGGCACTTTAAGGACTTGACGACTGCAAGAAATGTGAACTGCGATTTTTATTGCTACGCGAGCTCATTAGAAATGGATGAAGACCGAAATCATAATAAGAACATTTGTTAAGTACAATTTTTTTTTATATATTTGTTGCTGCGCTAGCTTTTTCGAAGGGAATGCAAGCACAAACTACTCGTTAAACTTAATTCGTAAATCATTACTAAAGCGTGGCAGTAAATGGTATATTTATAAAGTACTACGTCGTCGAAGCTGAAATAGACGATAGACTGATTACAGAAAACAGTCACGTGCTGATACCGTATCATTTAAATAACCAATGAATCCATGGTTTGACTTTACTGGATGGCAAACAAACTTCAAAACGCGTACGGTGTTTTAGAAAGATCGGCAATCGATTCGAGGTGGAAAATTGCATTTACAAACTGGTTTTGCTAATAAGTAAACACCACCGAACTCGTACACATGCCTTTAAATAAATCAGATAAGTCAGATTATTTTGCCATCCAGTACAACTGCATTCCTGCAAAAGGCCCAATACCATTGATTGAATCGACGAGACTAATTAACGTTATTAGCTCCACTACCGCTTGTAAGAGAGTCCTCGCAGTTGTTTGAGCAGTTTCCTAAAAGAGATGCATAGAGGAAGAAATGCTCATCCAGCTTGTTGTAAATAGAAATTATAGCCCCATTTACACGACATTCATTTTGGGACCGGTACCAGTACTCTTAAATTTGGGCCAGCGGACCGATAATGTTTGTACCGGCACTTTTGATTTACACGACAAAAATCAGGAGTGCCGATTATTTAGGGCATGCATGGCACCCTTCGTTCACACGGCAAAAATCACGAGTGCCGGTCCTAAACTTATCGGTCCGCGGGCCCAAATTTAAGAGTGCCGTGGCCAAAATGCATGCTTGTGGTGTAAAACGTAGCCTGTTCACAGGCCCTTGATACTAAAAAATCTGACTCGGGTAGACAACGTGAAGGGAGGGGGCGCCATTTTGTTTTCGCCACGTTTTATTTTCATCATTTTCCCCATTATCTATAGCCTGTGAACAGTCTATGTAAAACGGGGCTTATAAATATAATTATATATATTATACATTTTGTGTTCGTCGTAGTTACAACTGAAGTTGTTGTATATCATCAACATACACCACAGGCAACCCAAGCTCTAATTGTGTGTATTTGTCAGTATTTATCGGGGAACTACTAAATGGGGAAAAAAGAATTTTACCACTATTGATAGGTTAAAATCAACTGAAATAAACACACTTTTGCTCTATCTGTTGTCCTTTGTCGTTTATTAGCGATTTGGGCTTCTTTTCCTTTTCGGATCTCCTCTACGAAAAGGAAAAGAAGCCCAAATTGCTAATAAACGATCAAAAGCCGAGCAAGAACTGAAGCAACATACTAAGAATGGAATTAGAAAGAACTCCACTTGATTTTAAAATCTTTATAAACATTGAACTTGAAGTTAAAACTGCCGCCAGTTGATTCTGCCAATTTATTTATCAGAAGTGCATGGGCGCATAATCTTCTAACCTGTACTGTCTGTGTTTGCTGAGACATAGTTAAGCGAACACAGTGGCCTACCCTGGGATTCCTCTCCAGACTGAGATGGAGTTGGAGGGAGAGCAGATGAGAGTGGAGATCCTATTGTGGTGCTTGTGACTGGCGCTATGATGTAGACAGGATTAGAAACAAAGAGACCATCATTGACGTCTAAACCTCTGTTTTCATGCGTCTCAAAGACACTGTGATAAGGTGGAGGGGGTGATGGCAACACAGTACGTGTGATTGGTGCCAAGCAGTAGTCAGGATTAGAAACATCTAATCTTCTGTTTCCATGCATCTCCATGGTATTACCGTCTGACTGGTATCTAAAGAAATAATAAGGTTTTTATCAAACTCATTAATAATTCATTCACCTCCGGCTCGAGTTTTTAAATCCGATAAAACACGGCCATTCATTCTGTATCTATTACATAAAGTTTATTATGTAGGGCTAGCAGATGGTAATTTAATATGTAATATAATAACTTTTTAAATAATTATTCACCAATGTCGAAGTGCATATTGCACCAGTAAGCGCTGAGGCTGACTTACTTTGTTTCTATTTGTGAACATGCAGTTCGTCATTCTAACGCCTGTAAGAACATGCTGACATGGTGATACAAAACAATTTCAACAAAAATAAAGCTTCGTATCTTTAGCGTGATTAGAAAATGCCTTGCATCTAATGGATTTCTTCCTCTGAAATTGAATCAGATCTGTTGGATTTATCTCCAAGGAGCAAATCTCATATCGACCGCGATATGCGGTGAATGTAGCGACATAGTCAGAACCTCTTGTCCAATCAGAACGCTGAAATCTCTATAAAAGCATACTAATTTAAATTATTTATTTATTTATCAAAACTGTTGTTTTATACATCTTCTAATAAAAGTAATGACCTCAAGCCACACTTTCGACGTGAAAATGTTCACAAGCAGTCGCTCATTAATGTTTCGAAACGCGTTAAATCCACAGGGGGTGTTTATCAACTAACCATGCCGCCACAAACCAATGAAAACTATTTGCTTACCGTTGTCCATGATTTTCCAGCTGTCCTGTTGTTCCTACTAAAAAAATAGAACAGCAAAATATGTATGTATTAACTCAATACTCGGTATTATGTTAATTTATATATTTTTAAAATCGCTTCTTTTTTTTCAGAAAAGTAATGTGAAATTAATTTCGCGACATATGGGTAAGAACTCGAGGTGTGATCTGTCGCAGATGTATCTTACAGCAAACAGATAATAGATACTTATTGACTGAGTGGGACAGCAGAAAGGGAAACTACTTGGCTCAATGTCATGACGTGGACAGGGACAAGGTGCAGCGACTCCAGCGACTAGATCCGTACAAAATGGCCGAGAGCCAAATATTTTCCCGTCCCGCCCGATTTAACTCAGTCAATACTAATTTTATCGGGGGTGGAAGCGGAATCATTTAACTTCAGTGATTCATGATTCCTTTACCTTTTTTCTACACTTATTCATGATTCCTGGTCATATTTTTTTCATGATTCATTTAATAGAATTTCTCGAAATTTCCAAATTCTCTGAAGGGTTTTAATGATTCATGATTCTCTACTTCAAACTACAAATATTCCTGATTCCTAACTTTCAAACACAAGTGATTCCTTATTCCTGATTCCGCTTCCACCCCCGAATTTTTATCAAATGGCCATTTAGTTGTATTAAAAATAGCAAAACAACAAGTAAGAAATTCGGTCCGTATATGTTTAACGTGCGTGGGCCGGAAAAAGTCGTCCGGCCCGTCACGTTAAACATATACGGCGCCCATCACGTGACTTTTGTAAACGGTTTTGCAAGAAAAGCACGCGCGAGGCCGTATGGGTAATATAATCAATATTATATTCACCATTACCTTGTACAGCAGGTCGTTTGATCAGGTAAACCAAGAGAAGAACAATGATGAGAAGCAAAACTCCTGCAATGGCACCAACAACACCTACCAGCGTCGAGCCGGTCTTTACCTCTGTGACCTTGTTATCATGCTGTTGGTCTGTTTTCTCTGAATAACCGGAAATATCAATTAATGTTACGGGGGAAACTAGATATGTTATACAGAGACCATTGTTCGGTTTATTTGGTAGACGATGTCGCTGAATTTGAGGTGGAACAATGTTATTGTACTGGCAATAATCTACTTTCATTAGCTTCCACGGGTACGTTTCCAGTGTCTATTGTTATGTAACGTTATTTTATGTGGATTTGCAATGGTTTTAGATGTTGTTTTAATATGATCGTTTGCATATTTACTCTTTATCATTTTATTATACTTTCATGTGACATTACCTCCATAAGACGTGACTTGAATACTTGCAGCAGGCCCACTGCCCAGAAAGTTCGAGGGAATACACAAGTATTGCCCACTGTGTTGGGTTTTATAGCTATTTATAGTGTACTCTTGGCTTGTCGAGCTTTGTAGAAGTACTTTGCCATGATAAAACATGTAGGTCGGTAGTGGATTGGCACGAGCTGTGCACTTTATTTTCAGTGGCTGACTGATTACAGCATCTGTGCTTTTTGATATCTTTGTTCCTGTCGGCTTATCTGATGACGGGAATTGCAATAAGCAGTGGTATGAAAAACTTTTGACTATAATGATCTAAGAATCGCATTCATTATAGCTTTTAGCTTTTCTTCATCGCCAGAAATTCGAGACATGGTATTGCGCAACACTCACTCTCAACTACTGTGAAATGGGTCGTTCAGTAGCCTCTTCCGCAGGCATCTCTAATAGGAACCGACCGACCGGGCCCGGGTTTCCTGTGTGAATCTCTCTTCCTTTCTCTCTCTCTTCTCTCTCGGCTCCAATCTCCCTCTCTTTTCTTCACCTGCCACAGGGAGCCCATAATCTGATTTCCTCAAAAATTAGAGATGCCTGCGGAGGAGGCTAGTCGTTCAGTTATTTCTCGAGAAATACAGTACAATCTTAAAAATGACCCGCTGGGACGTCTGGAAAACTGGATTATCTACGTTGGGCGACGGTTAATTATTTGCTAGAGAACTTTACGTTGTTGTCGTTTAACATATTCCTCTATTAGCCTAAGGTCTATTATGTTTTCGACGGGTTCCCAGGTAGCTTCTTTTCTAGGGTAACCGGACCATTTTACTAGATATTGGGTTTTACCCCCGCGGATCCGTTCCTGAAGGATCTTTTCTGCTTGGTAAATATCACCGCCTGTGTGATTGTGTTCTGATCTGGCTGATTAGGTTGTGTTTCACATATGTTTCCCGAAGTGTCGTACTGAGTTTGAGATATATCATTTCCTGTTTGTTTAGCTATAGGTGTTTCATTGACAGATTCGTCCTCTAAACTATCTCGGGGTAATTCGTCTTCGCATGTCAAGAGGTGGTTCTAGCGGTCTTTCTCTCGGATCAAAATAAGGTTTTAACCTATTCGCATGAATGACAGCTGAAATTCGTCTATTGTCACATGTGCGGAGAGCGAAAAGAACTGGGGAGAGTTTCTCAACTATGCGATATGGTCCGTGCCACAAATGTCGTAATTAGTTGGATAACCCTGGCGCAGGTGTTGGCGTGAATACCCAAACTTTGTCGCCTGCTTGAAAAACTGGTTCTCGAGCATGACGATCATGTTGATCCTTCATTGTTTGTTGTGCTAATTGAATATTAGCTCGAGCAATATCATGTGCTATTTCAATGTTCTGTACAATACGTTTGCAATGCTCAGCTACGGAGCTGGAAAGGTTGGTTGGAGGTAAAAGGGAGACATCGAGCGGTAAGCGAGGTTCCCTGCCGTATAGTAGATAGAAAGGACTTTCGCCGGTTGCGACTGCCAGCGATTATCTATAGCCGCCGAAAAGAACCGAGGGGATGAAAAGGTCCTAGTCTTTTTGATCCTTACCAACGTACATTGATAATGAGTGTGCAAGGACGCCATTAAAACGTTCGACCAGACCATTTGTCTGTGGGTGATAAGATGAAGTGTTTAGCTTCTTGGTGTTTAACATGAAGCAGTTCTAGGGGCGCCATGTCGACATACTATCTCGTCTACTAAAAGCCTAGCAATGGTTGCTGCCTCTATAGAAGGCACTAGAAAAGCTTCCGGCCATCTTGTTAGATAGTCAGTGAATACGACTATGTGTCTATTTCCAGAATTAGTGACAGGAAGAGGGCCTAAGCAATCTACAGCTATTCGCTCAAATGCTGATTCGACTGGAATAGGTAAAATTGGTGCATTACGTACGGTTTTAGGATTCTTTTTCATGGAACAGTCAACGCAGGAGTTGACCCATGCTTCACAATCCTTAAACATTCCCTTCCAATAATACCGTTCACGGACTTTCTTGTAAGTTTTATGAATACCTAAATGTCCGGCTAAGTTGGGTTGTCATGTGTAGCGACAAGTACTTCGAATTGTAATGTCTTCGGGACGACTAGTTGTCAGTGCGTGCATGTCTTTCCGTCTATATTATTTGTGGGAGTCCACAAATGATATAAGAGTCCATTATCGTTGACACCTTACCTTTTACAGAGGCCATTAAATAATTGCCGCTAACAACCGGGATAGAAAAAGGAGTTTTAAAAATGTATTTGCCACAAATCTACAACCTTAGCGAAGTCTGACCGATTACAGCGTTCAAAACAGAAGCATGACCAACCGTTATGTTTCCTTTTACTTCTTCGACAAGAAACCTCCGAGTCCATGTTTGCACGCTAAAACCCGTAATATTGCTCGTCTTGTGAGTGTTATATCTCTGGCCACGAGAGACGAAATCCAAAAGAAAAGGCAGCTTTGGAAAGCTCGTCGTACTTTCCTTTAGAAACTGCAATGTATTCAAGCTAATTTGTCCTTTTGGAAAGCAGGGGCTATTATGGGCTGGTACGTAATGTATAGACATTGCCTAGTACGTCTAACCCTCATATACCATTAGGACTCATATCTTGAATTTCTGGCGATGTGGTTTATTTAGATAGGTTTTGCAACTAACTTGTCTTTTACAAATTCCATTTCAATTAGCTATTGGTTATATAATCGCTTTGTGTACTATTCTTTGTATTTATTAATTTATTAAATACCCGTTTTGATTACCGTTGTTTGTCCTGGATATATTATAGGTGTAACCAAATTACATATCGTTCCAAGTTTTTAATCGTTTTTATTTTGTAAATATTTGTAAACATTTTACCATTCACTGAAGGTTGAATGGCCTAAACGTATTGAATAGTTTATTGGGCAATCAGAAGTTATTTCCCTCCTTGTCAAGTATGTATACATGTACATATTACTACAGGTAGCTATTGTAGGTCTAAAACCAAAAACACCTCACTTACAAATTGTCAGTGGTATCTCAACTAAAAAAAAACCGAGATATTAAAACAAATATATAAATAGCAAAGCAAAGGATCCTGTAGACATTATAGATGGACCGTTTGTATTACTTACAACAATCAGATTATAAAATAATGATTGGTTGCTTAGTAATATAATCTTTTTCATTACATTTTACTCAAGAAATTACACGTTTCTATTCGTTTGTTCAGTTGAAGAAAAATCAAGTCTTTAACCAAGAAACTCTGCAGAAGCTTTTGAAATGTGAGGTTGAGATATAGAAAACATTATGAACTTACATTGGACATTGATCCTTTTTGTACTTGGGTTAGATGAGAACATGCTTCTTAGTGTGCATTTGTAAAAAGTGTTTTCGTCTGTCCGGACGTTATTGATGACCAGTTTGTTCCCACTGATTATTTCGAAATGTCCATTATTGTTCTTTGGTAAGATCTGAAAAAGAAAATATGAATTATTCTTTTATCCATTCTGTCACATATGGTCATATTGGCTAGAACATCAATCTTCTTTCAACGAAAAAAGTAATAATTTATCTTATCTATATTTTTATAAAGTTTAGTCAAACAAATAGAAGTTAAGGAGAACAAGAAATGCCTGTTATATTATGAGTCTTCATATACTTTAGCGTATCGAGCCAACACTCAAGACGTATTTTAAAGCTCAACTTCAACTTTATTGTGCGAGGACCACAATCACTACTAAGAGCGACTGCCTGTAAATATCGAGAATCGCGGGTCAACGGTGAAATTTCGGAATCCTTCATATTTTGCCAGAACATACCCTTGGGTGAACTGTTTTAGGAAATCATATCAAAAAGTTCCAGCGTTTTTTTAATTTGGCGAATTTTACGAAAGATTGAAAATACGGCCCCATAGCGGTTTATTGGCTTGTCGAATCATCACGCAACAACAAAGAGCTATGGAAGTCTTATAAAAACTCCAATGGAATCATACTTCACACACGTATCAAAACAACTCTTTGACCTCAATATCCAGCAAGAATATATTCCGATAGTGTAATTTATTCTTTTTTTCTCCGCCTCTTTTAAACATGCATGTTTTGAATGCCAAAACATGAGACAAAATAATGACCAAGTTTGACAGCCCTAAGCGACTCCTGGTCAGTATGATTTTGTTAAATAAAAACTACATGGCATGGAAGCTTGGTTATTCTAGTTTAATCTAGCAAAGTGCCAACTTTGGAATCCAAACGCTTCCCCTCGGCAAAATAAAACGACCATGTACTGTAAGAGAGACGATTTAACCTCTAATTTTACAGCGCTTATTATAAACACCCATTCAAAAAATAAACAAACGTCCAAAATCATTTTTCAACTACTCTTACACTCTACTCTTTAAGGTGGCCCGCGGCTATTTATTTTGGCAACGGGGGTCTTTTTAAATCGCGTTTTTGAATAGCTAAACATTATCCGATTTCTGAGATTTTTTGAACTTTTAATAACGAATCCTCGAATTTTATAAAAAGTACAATTAGAAAGTGCTTAACAAAGAATTGCTGAAGATATAAGCGATTTTCCAAAACGTTGTTTTCTAGGAAAGAGCGTATATTTCAAAACTCAAAAGATGGATTTGTTCCATTTTACTTTCAACGAGTGCCCAACCTCCAAGGTCTGTGACAGGCAAGTTTCAGGTTAATCGGCACCATACAAGTTTCTCAGCAAGCGGCTGATCAATTTTAACCTTAAACTATTATGCTCAGGCATCTGGTTCAACTGCCGGAGAAATATTACAGTAATAATTAAATCGTACATACCATATGGAAGTTCAATACCACTTGAAACTTCTGTGCCAAAGGCAAGAAGATCGGAAAACTGCAACTAACGTTATGCGGCGAACGAAGTAAGATAGGTTATTGCTGAATATTTGCGAAAATCGAGAAATTTGTATTCTTTCGGCGTCAAAAAAATTCACTTGTTTGTTTTTCTTAAGTTCCTAATATGACTTACAGTAGCATATTTTAAAGTACCTTACAGAGTTTCAGCGCGCTTTGACCATACGCTTTTGAGAAATAAAGGCTGTAAACTTCAGCTTGTGTGAGACTTCTAAAATCTAAATGCTTGGAAAACCCCTCATGTTCGCTAATTTATTCAATGGGTTTGTTTTGAATTTCCGCACGGGTTCTGCCACTTGGGAATCGCGAGGCAAGGAATAATTAAAATTATTGTTGAAATTAAAATGAGGATTACATTGTAATTCATGGCTGTGTGCAGTAACCCATGAAACAGGTGTTACGTGTTATGTCCACATGGTAGTAAGTAGCGACGAGGGGAGAACATTTGAAGAACGTAACCACAGTAGGATACTCCTTGGCACCATAACATTACTCAGCCTGAAACTATTATTACAAATACCTTACTATACTTGCAAAATTAATCCTCATTTTAATTTCAACATTAATTTTAATTATTCCTTGCCTCGCGATTCCCAAGTGGCAGAACCCGTGAGGAAATTCAAAACAAACACATTGAATAATATAGCGAACATGAGGGGTTTTCCAAGCATTTAGATTTTAGAAGTCTCGCACAAGCTGAAGTTTACAGCATTTATTTCTCAAAAGCGTATGGTCAAAGCGCGCTGAAACTCGGTAAGGTACTTTAAAATATGCTAATGTCAGTCATATTAGGAACTTAAGGTGGCCCGCGGCTATTTATTTTGGCAACGGGGTCTTTTTAAATTGGGTTTTTGAACAGCTAAACATTATCCGATTTCCGAGATTTTTTGAACTTTTAATAAAGAATCTTCGAATGTTATAAAAAGTACAATTAGAAAGTGATTAACAGAGACTTGTTGAAGATATAAGCGATTTTCGAAAACGTTGTTTTTTTAGGAAAGAGCGTATATTTCAAAACCCAAAAGATGGATTTGTTCCATTTTACTTTCAACGAGTGCCCAACCTCCAAGGTCTGTAACAGACAAGTTTCAGGTTAATCGGCACCATACAAGTTTCTCAGCAAACGGCTGATCAATTGTAACCTTAAAATGTTATGCTCAGGCATCTCGTTCAACTGCCGGAGAAATATTACAGTAATAATTAAATCGTACATACCATATGGAAGTTCAATACCACTTGAAACTTCTGTGCCAAAGTCAAGAAGATCGGAAAACTGCAACTAACGTTATGCGGCGAACGAAGTAAGATAGGTTATTGCTGAATATTTGCGAAAGTCGAGAAATTTGTATTCCTTCGGCATAAAAAAAATCACTAGTTTGTTTTTCTTAAGTTTCTAATATGACTTACAGTAGCATATTTTAAAGTACCTTACCGAGTTTCAGCGCGCTTTGACCATACGCTTTTGAGAAATAAAGGCTGTAAACTTCAGCTTGTGTGAGACTTCTAAAATCTAAATGCTTGGAAAACCCCTCATGTTAGCTAATTTATTCAATGGGTTTGTTTTGAATTTCCGCACGGGTTCTGCCACTTGGGAATCGCGAGGCAAGGAATAATTAAAATTATTGTTGAAATTAAAACGAGGATTACATTGTAATTCATGCGACTGTGTGCAGTAACCCATGCAAGTGTGACAACTAGCTAACACGCAAATCCTGGCTAAAATAGTGTTCGTTTTAAATAAGGGACAGTTATTCAAAATAAAAGTAAGAAAAGATCCGTACCGTCGAGAAAAAAAAAGAATAAAAAGCAGTATTATGCTTTTGATACCGGCTCTGATACTCGTTAGCACCAAAACATTACTCAGCCTGGACTATTATTACAAACTTGCAAAATTAATCCTCATTTTAATTTCAACAATAATTTTAATTATTCCTTGCCTCGCGATTCCCAAGTGGCAGAACCCGTGCGGAAATTCAAAACAAACCCATTGAATAAATTAGCTAACATGAGGGGTTTTCCAAGCATTTAGATTTTAGAAGTCTCACACAAGCTGAAGTTTACAGCCTTTATTTCTCAAAAGCGTATGGTCAAAGCGCGCTGAAACTCGGTAAGGTACTTTAAAATATGCTACTGTAAGTCATATTAGAAACTTAAGAAAAACAAACTAGTGATTTTTTTTATGCCGAAAGAATACAAATTTCTCGACTTTCGCAAATATTCAGCAATAACCTATCTTACTTCGTTCGCCGCATAACGTTAGTTGCAGTTTTCCGATCTTCTTGACTTTGGCACAGAAGTTTCAAGTGGTATTCAAATTCCATATGGTATGTACGATTTAATTATTACTGTAATATTTCTCCGGCAGTTGAACGAGATGCCTGAGCATAACATTTTAAGGTTACAATTGATCAGCCGTTTGCTGAGAAACTTGCATGGTGCCGATTAACCTGAAACTTGCCTGTCACAGACCTTGGAGGTTGGGCACTCGTTGAAAGTAAAATGGAACAAATCCATCTTTTGGGTTTTGAAATATACGCTCTTTCCTAAAAAACAACGTTTTCGAAAATCGCTTATATCTTCAACAAGCCTCTGTTAATCACTTTCTAATTGTACTTTTTATAACATTCGAAGATTCATTATTAAAAGTTCAAAAAATCTCGGAAATCGGATAATGTTTAGCTGTTCAAAAACCCAATTTATAAAGACCCCCGTTGCCAAAATAAATAGCCGCGGGCCACCTTAAAGCTCTGAAAGTGAAATGTACCTTTTCTTCAGTCGAGATTTTGAGCCTGAGAGCCGTTAATTGAATGGTAGCTATATAATACCCGTGCGAATCCGATCAAACATTGAAACAACAACAGGGTTGCTCCAGTCATCGAATTGGCCGAAATTAACCAGGCTGTGCTCATTGAATGCCTACACTTACATCGGAAGTATATTCTAAACGACAAATATATCACACATCTGACCTGTCACCTATCAGTAACGCTAGCGAAGCGCCGGCTCAACGAATACAACTCTAGTTTACAAGTCATGTTATGAGGCTAAAATAAATTCCTGCACCTTCTTTATTGATGGTTTGCAATCAATCCCAGGAGAATCAACAGACAAAAACATGCTGGTGGACGAACAAGAGACGCTAATGAATACTGGTGGACGAACAAGAGACGCTAATGAAGAATCTTTTGTTTAACGTCCACCAGCATGGCCGTCCTGACGTCACATGAAAACCAAGAATAAGCCAATAGAAAGCTTAATTCAGATACATGGAGATAAACTACTGACTCAACTCTGCATGATAACGATTTTCTTTAAACCTGTCTAAAATAGCCCGGTAAATATAATCATGATGACAACTGAGCTGAAAATATACTACTCACCGACAAGAAGGCCTATTCCCACCACTTTTATTTATCCACCATTGTGGTACTCAGTATTTGAACAGAAGTTCTCAAACTCATTAATAATTCATGAGATAGTCATCCAATGAAGGAACTGTATTTGGTCACATGCATGGGTCTTGATACCGGGTGAAACCCTTGTGTTCGATCATGTTTCCAACCCTAGTGATCAATATTTCTTAATCATCATATTCATGAACCACTAACTAATTACATACTGATAAACTACAAGTAAGGAGCGAAGAAGTAAAGAAATAAAGAATGACATAGAAAGAAAAAGTCTGCCTCCACTGGAGTTGGAACCACGACCCTTCCGACTGCTTGTACTAACTCTTGTCCACTACACTACTAGTACGCTAGTTGAAATCACTGCCATCAAAAAAGAATAATAAGCCATCTATTGAATAATTAGATACAACAGTCAAATGGTAAACAATACTTGCTAATGAAGTTTGAAAAGAAACGTAATAATAATATTTATTAATCCTTATACTGAGATAGTACATTGGAGTTTCAGGACATAGCAATTCTTACTTAAATTAAAATAATTAGGTAACTATATCTTTTTCTACCAAATTAAGTATATTGTACAAATACTTAGCGGAAATCTTTAAAATACATTCATCATTCATTGCTAATATATACAGGAACAAGGACCTCTTATCAAATAACCGAAAACTATCATTAACGTTACATAGGTCACTAATATGTAGATTGTCGGTTTTGCATTCGCATGAGAAGACATGTCAAACACTCATTGTTCGTCTTTCATCAGGGGATTCCAAATATTTCGAAAACAATAAAACCCTCGAGGCTACGCCTCTCGGGTTTCATTTGTTTTCTCTATATTTGGAACCCCTGATGAAAGACTCCAATTCGTGTTTGACATAGTTCTTAATTGCCCGCCAGGCTAAACGATATGCAATGACTTTGCGAGTGATCATGGTGAACATAATGAAATGTGACACTAACTGGAATGTAACGCAACTCGTGCAGCCCCGTTACCCGCATAAATTAAATACTTTCTGTGTGGAACCTAAAAATCGATTCTCAGGTCATTGCGAAATACCGCGAACTCCGGATCCTCTTACAGTACATGGTCGTTTTATTTTGCCGAGGGGAAGTGTTTGGATTCCAAAGTTGGCACTTTGCTAGATTAAACTAGAATAACCAAGCTTCCATGCCGTGTAGTTTTTATTTAACAAAATCATATTCGGGGTGATTTTGGCTCGTTCGCTCTTTTTTCTGTGCAAATTCGGCCTGACAGATGATTCTATTGTGAAGCTTACAGCAAAATACTTATATGATATAACTATTATCTTTAATGATTGTACGTTGTGATTAGCTTTATATTTATGTATCTCCTATGTACCAATGCTGCTGTCTTGGGATAAAGTTATTATTATGTTAAAAGTTCTGGAACATCATCTGTAACATATCAATTAACACGTTCATACCGCGTCACGTAATGTACGAAATCAAGGAACTTCCTACGGAGAATATAGTATAGATTCTTACAAAACCTACATTACTACAACTACTTGTTTTTCTCCCACATTTTCACGAAACGTTCTGTAAAACTCATTCCGACATCCAGATACGAATACCAAAATCGCACTAACAGTCAACCGTTTCATTGTCAGAAATCTATTGCATTATAGGCGGGGCGTAAAAGTATATAATACCGCATGTCACTGTCGACAGCTTGCGGTTATGCCACCGATCCTCTTCTTCTCTTGTTACTTTAATTGTTATTCACCATTAAATATTCCGCTTGGTATTCCTTCATTTACAGTCGAAACAGGTCAAGCGTTCCTCTATCCTTAGAGTCAGAAATGAAGTTCATTACTCGAAATTTGATTTCATTCTTTGTTTCAAATTTCATTTTTGAAATGAAACTTGAAAAATTCAAAATGGGCCTAAATTCAAATTATAGCTAGCCGTTCTTGGGTGAACGTGACAACACTAAGGAAAGCTGTGAAGGGGCCTAAAATTAAACTGTTATGGAATAAGATGTACAAGCCTTTTGTACATAAATACAACCAAACTTCGATTGGAGCTCACTTTGAATTTTGCAAGTTTCATTTTAACAATGAAAGTTTGAAACGAAGAATAAAATCAAATTTTGAATAATGAATTTCATTTCTTGCTCTACGAAGGAACGCTCGATTTCTTTTTACTGTAAAAGCTCAATGAGGGTTTCTGTCGTCAAATTTGTCTTCTTCAGCTTTCCCATTTTAACAGCCCATTTCACTACATATTTAGGCAAAACAAATCATAATTACTCGGGCTGCCTGTGGCAGCACCGAGTCTAAATCTGCAGGCCGTTGTTCTGTGCAGCAAATTTTTTGCCCATGTATTAAATTTCAAGTTCACCACCAATCAGATTGCACTGTGCTGGGTCACGTAACACTCGCCAGGTTAATTTATTTACATAATTTAATACAGTAAATCAAGATGGTGGCCCCGCGAGGAAATTTCTCAAATGTAAGCATTTTAATGTTTTATTTCACTTCACTCGTGCGAAAGCCTTCCAACAGGCGCTCTTGTCGCGTTTTTTACCCAGATGGCCAGTGAATTTATATACGAGGGGCTGCATGATTAAAGCTAATATTTCTCGTTTAAGCTTCTCTTCCGCCACGACTTTGTTATTTGAATCTATGTGGATTGGTATACTCAAATATACTGCACAATACCATACAACTGAATAAGAAGTCTTTAACAAAGCCAAACTCAACTTCAACTCAAGAGCAAAGCTGAGAGGGAAAGTGAAACTGAACAGTGTCTTGCTAGGTCATGAAGGTACGGTGAGGTTGAAATCATTGCGTGTTTATATCTGCATTTCTTTGTCGATTTTTTGTGATAGTTAGTGTACTTTTTTACCAAGTCTATTTACGAAGCAATATTCAACTCTCAAGGTAAACAAGAATCCTCTCACGGCCGAGGTTTTGGTTCGAGAAATTCGAGAAAGGCTTCCAACAGTTCCCTTTATAGTTCTGTAATATAATGAGCAGACTGCAGTTTTGGGAAGGAGAGTAAAAGCTTTTAAATAGAGATAACCAACAGGCATTTCAGTTAATAATCTTTAATCCAACAATACCAATATGGACGCGATCAGCGAGCTGCGATAAAGAGCCGAAAGGTAGAAAGAACAGTAGAGAAATATAGTGATAGCTCCATCATAGGTGGACAGGATACAACTTATAATATGAGACAAATAAAACATACATTTGAGACACTCATCTATTAGTACTCTGAACCTGCAGAACAGCAGACTAAATTGTAAGCGTGCATTACGTGAATAAGTAGAGGTCAACTTCTTTAATTTACGTACACGAGAAAAACAAAAATATTAAATTACATATATATACTAGGGGAGCAGAGAATGAATGTCACCGCGCTACCAGCCACTCCTAAAGACTGCTAAATTCAGCTAATAATTCTTCCCTTCGGTTATTACTAAGATGATTTCAAATGAAAGTGTATTTCATCTCCAATCTCATGTGGCCCGAGTGAAAGCCCAGATGGGCTCTTGTTCACTACGAATTTAGGCAAATAATCATTGTCATTATAGAATAAACCAGCTAGAAATCCCTTCGTAAATCATCATTTTAGCGAGAACCGAGACTTCTTAGAGGTAAACAATCATGGTGTTTTTTTTAAAAAAATTTCAATGAATTCGCGCATATATTTTTACCCCTAAAAAAGAGCTCTTATATTGAAAATCAACACAACCAATCATACAGCTGCTAATAATCTACAAGATACCAGGCTTTTACAGGCAAATCGAGTGAATAATAATTATGGACGAACTGCTCTGGCAAAGAGGGGAAAGAAGGCTTACATGTATGTGTTTACCGGACTTTTATGCTGTTCATACAAATTGTCGCAGTACAGAAACCTCAAAATCACTCATATTTATCCTCGCTGAGAAGCGTGTGGAAAATGAAGCCACATTGGGATACATTTTCGTGATAAAACGTCATTTGAACTACTAGAATTGATCGGGGCAAAATTAACAACAACCGCTCGAGTTTTATACTGTAAATTATAAATTAAAGTTGGTCATAGGAACCATGGTAGTGACACCCTAGATTTCAGAGGTTAAATGTTTTGCCTTTTGTTGGTAAATTCGGCGAGCTGCGCGGAAGGCAAAAATTTAACCTATGGGCCAGGTCTGTTTGAATCTCGTTTTCATGCAGAACAATGCGTCAGCAAAATAAATCTAGATTCTGATTGGATAAAAGCAGTACAAGTTATATTTGAAAATTGAAAGACCAGTGAAAAAAGATGAAACACCTATTCAAATTACACTACCTTTTCACAAAGTCTCGAAACCAAAGATCATAACGTGAAATGTAACCTAACTTTGTAGACACGTATTTCTTGCACGTAGCTGCAGAGAAAGGGACGCAACCATTACTGCACGCCATTTCGAACATCGAGCGCGCGCTCAACGTGGGCAGTTTTGAACACGTGATGGGTATTATCCAATTACAGGTTGTTGTGAGCGTTAGCCAATGGCTATCGGTCTCCATATTTTGGATGAATAAATTAAGTTCAAACAGACCTGGCCCAGAGGTTAAATTTTTGCCCTCCCGCACTCGACGATCCTCGCGCCTTTTGCGCTCGCCAACGCAGGCAAAACATTTAACCTCTGGAACCCAGCTGGGTATGGTTGTGACTGATTCGAAAGGAAGGAGATTACAGTAAACATGGCGTACACAAGTGACATTAGCTCTTTTTATTACAGCGTGGGAAGCCAGAATTATTCGTTTAAACTTGATAGAATACGATTTTATAGTAACCAACATAGTTTAGAAAATGAATTGAACGAGGCAACTGAGATTTCAGAATTGTTAAAATACCGTCTCATAATGTAACTTCAAACACAAACTTCCTTACAAACTACAGTAAAATCTTGAGCATCTCATTATCTGTTTATTGATCTAATTTGGTAGCGAGTGCGCAGAGAAGTATAATTAGCAGTTGCGGACCCGATCACATTATCATATGTTATCTTATATATTTTAACATTAAACTTTTAACAGTAGAAGAATTGAAAACTCATCGTGAATCCATCGTTGTTCTCTGCTAAACAAAATGCAAACACTTCTAATTTCGATGTGTTTCTTTTTTTAAACAAAATACAACTTGAAGCTAATATTTTGCTGTAGTTCAAATCATATAGATGTATGCATACCAAGAACATTTTAAGGTTCCAGATATTCTCAAATGCTTCCTTACCTTTACACCATAATCTGTTGAGTTTACAGTTAATGTCTCCCATCCACCACTGCCTGATGGTTTCTCTCGTGACCAAGTCAGTAGAAAGAACAGCTTCATCTGATTCTTCTCGTTGTTCGTCAACTCAAATTCGCAAGGAAGGCTAACTTTGGTTGTAACTGGTACGCTGATTACATTGCTTGACTGTTGCAAGAACGACCACCTAAAGGCACCTGATGGTTATATAGGATCAGTTCAGTATTAGAGTATACGTAAATTTTCTAAATTATAATAACTACTTATTAACCGAGCGCGAGGTCTGTACGGAGAAATATCAGACCCAGGTATTTCTTTATGTACAGAAAAGACCGAGTTCTGATATTTCTCCATGGCTCATTTACTTGTATCTTTATAATGTTTGGTCACTTCCGGTTATCAGTATTTCCATTTCCGGAATTGGGAGCACGCGCGAACGTGCATTTTCCCGCCTTTTTCATTTTAGTTACGCAAAATGAAAGAGAAGAATCAAACAAAAAGATTGTCGACTTTGATGGCTTTATTTTGTTACTTTTGAAGTCAAGAATTGGCGAGGATCAAATTTTGTAATTGTTCATACATCTTTACGACAATATTTCAGCTTCTGAAGTGGTTAACGTCTGAGATGAATCTTTGAAAATGTTCATCTAGAATCTTCAAGAACGCTGGCTGCTTGATCCGTGTTGGCGGCCACTCCAGTTTCGGATTTAACTTGCTATGGATTTAACTGATGAAGTTAAAGACATCGAGGTCACCATCTGCTGAGCACTGCAGTTACCCGAGCTTCAGTTCATTTCGAGGGACATTTGTTGTTTCTCTCTGGTGCTGTGGTAGTGGTAGATTTGTAAGTTCCATTCCAAAACAGCTTTGATTGTCGATTCATAATCACCGCTATAGGACTTCACTGACTTCACAAACACTTTGTCCTAACTTTCGTATTGCTCGGTTTTATTTTCCGCATTGTCTTGGCAAAAAGGTTCGTCGCTTTATTTCATCACGGTAATAAAACTCACACCGAGAATGTTCGTCATCACGTATCCGTTTATCGTTTGTCAGCACTCTGTTTTTGTATCTTTTAACAGTTTTATTTATCATGCTTTAATTTTGTGGATTTGTTCTCGGTATCCCATTTGAAACTCACGTCGTCGGTACATTATCCACTTGTTCTTACATGAATTTCTATGCCGGTCCGGAGCACAAAGGCGTATTGACCGTGGTCAAATATGGAAATATCTTGACCGGCTTTTGACCAATCAGAATGCCTATAATATCCTTAATAATTCATAAGGGTGCTAACCAATCTAAATACAGCATCCAGGTCACATGAATACCCTGTAAACCCCATACAAGATTCTAGTCAGCTGTTATGCATCATTTGATACAGTATACTAACAAGCCCTATTAGTAGTCTGTATCAAATGATACAGAATGCCAACTAGAATCCTGCTGTCGAATGTTACAGAATACTAACTAAGCTAATCCTGTGTCGAATGACACAGGATACTAACATGCTGACTTCCTCTATCCCGAGCAAGGTGAATTGCAAGCTCTTAATGCATACAGACCGTCTCTCCAATGTGGGACATGTTTGTGTGCACGCTGCGCATGTCAGTGGCGTAAAATTGCTCCGAAGCATTTTTTTACGATTTTTTTTTCAAAATTTCAGAAATAGTTTAAATTCTATATAGTGCATATCATAAGTACATTACATATTCGCGTCAGGATTGTAAAGGACCTACTATGAGTGCGTTGAATGGTATGTGTTCTACCAAGGAATCCATTAGTATGTTATACTCTGCAGTTCTCTGTTCAATATAGTGAGTTGAGCATCTGCTCGCTATTGTAAATACCACAAAATTCGGTCGCTCATTACCCGGAGCGTCCATCTGTCATATATTCGTGATGCAGCGTTTTTACAGACCGGGTTATTTTTAGATTTCACATCTCGTTGTTCGCTTCCTTCACGGAATGTTGTCAACGAAAGATGCCTCGTTAGCTTCTCTTGTTTGGTCAACCAATATGGCTGCAACGTCATTAATCATTTGAATTAAAATTACGCAAACGCTTGTGATTGGCTAGCGGAACCAAACTCGCGGGAAACACATTCTAAAAATAACCCGGTCTGTAAAAACGCTGCGTCACAGACGTAGTATGGGAGATGGACGCTCCGAGTAATGGCTCCTGAATTATTCTACAAATGCAACAATTATTGTTCATGTTGTTATTGGTATTTCCATATTACCATTGAGATTATCACTAGTAGCAGTAGAAGTTGCGTTATTCAATTGTGAGTGTTATTGCGATTGTTTTAGGCTAGTGTTTGTATTAATTATTATTATTGTTTCTTGACTAGAAACAGTAACTTCATTACAGAAGCGATACTCCCATCTACGCGATTATTCCATCTCAAATAAACGGTTATATATCGATGCTTAAAGCTCCGTGTATTTAACAAGAAGCCAACTAACGTTTTAGCAACTCTCGGAAACTGGCTTTGCATCTGATATTCTCAGTACCTATAAAGTATTAATGCGGCGTGCATATCGTTTTACAAAGCCGTGTGTATAACGTTGCTCAGCATAGATTCCTAAACGAAATAGATCTGGATGGCAATTAAGCCATAAGGGCGAGGTAACAGTTCTAATCTATATATTACAAGAGTATAGTTGTCATGATCATGCAGGCCAATATGATTTCACAAGCTGATTGAGTTCGGGTCTCTTATAATATAATAATCTTTAATCCATTAAACACCAACTTTGGCACATTAGGATACAAATTCATATACATCAATATATTTAAAAAAATATATATATGAAAGTACGATCTGAATATTAAATTCAAATATAGTAAATCAAGTATTATTACAATTATTAAATAAATCCAATACCTCCTTACAATATCTTAAAACCAGTTTCACAATAGAATCGTCATGCATACTAAAAATATATAAAAATAGCTCTTTTGGATCAAGCATAGCAAACGAACTGTTGATATTGTATAAATCGTTCATAAATAAACTTCTAACTTGTTCAATTTTCCCATGAACGCACGACATTAAAAGATGATATTCATCACCAATTTCATTCGAATTGCATAGTGTGCACTTACGATCATCGTATTGTATATTGCTGTAGCGACCAGACTCAACAGGAAGTCGATGTGCTGACAGTCGTAACCTGGTTACAGCTTGACGACACTTAACATTTGCATCGGTAAGGTATCTCTCAAAACCGAAATTGATCTTAACTTTACTGAGAGTACGCAATTTACCACCTGATCGACTTTGTTGAGTGTGTTCCCTCCAGTAGAGAGAAAATAGATTATATAATTTTGTTTTTAAATATCTGCATAAATTAGGTAATTGTTTATTCGAAACGTTGAACTCATGTAACGATTTTAACTCACACATACGTAACAAGTAATTGGTAAAAACGACTGACTGTTGATTAGAACAGATACAAACTCTCGCAGCTAAACCGACGAGAGTGTTTTGATAAGACGCATCCTTAATACGAAACCAAAACTTCGCCACCAGGGTAGAAACTTGTACAATCAAGGGTACTCTTCCTAATTCACCATACACCGCCAAGTTGGTAGTTTTGGAATGAACTCCCAAAATACGTTTTAAAAACTTCAACTGAAGTTTTTCCATATCATTTATCACCTTGAATATTTTTGATTTAAACACGCCGAAAGAGGGTATTCTCCCCAGCAAATTCACACCCCAAATCTCACAGCCGTACAACAAAACCGGGGAAACGAGAGAAGAGAACAATTTTAGTAACACTTTAACTGGAACATTCTCCACATTTGAAAGATTTCTCATCATACCATGGTAAGCGCGTAAAGCCTTATTGTATAGAGATTTCATAGCAATCTTAAAATTCCCCGAAAAGTGAAAGGTTAAGCCCAAGTACATATACTCGTCTACACATTCCAGTTGGTCATCACCAAAAAACCACTTAGATGTTGCATATAATCGTCTTTGAGACTGCGTTCCGAAAATCAATACTTTAGATTTTTTCAAATTTACTTTTAGTTTCCATTTTCTAGAATAGGCCTTTAGCTTTCGAAGACAATTTTGTAACCCAGATTCTGATTCCGACAACAATACTAAATCATCGGCATAAAGAAGGCAGTTTAGTCTAGAATCACCTAGCCTCACCGGATCACACGAAGAAGAGAATATACTAGGTATATCATTAATAAAAATATTGAATAATGTCGGACTAAGATTGCACCCTTGTTTTACACCAACAAATGACTGAAAATAAGGAGTAATACCCTGTTCAAGCTTTACCGCTGACTTAACCGAAGAGTACATACTTAAAAGAATACCAACAAATTTTCTACTGCATCCATATCTAATCAATTTAAAAAACAGCCCTTCCCTCCAAACACTATCATAAGCTTTCCTGAAATCAACAAAACAAGCAAACAACGGATTACGTTTCGACTTATAGTAATCGATCAGCGTTTTTAGTACTAACAAATGATCAGACGTTCGAAAACCATGTCTAAAACCAATCTGGTACTTATTTAAAATGTGGTTTTCGTTTAAGAAAGAGTTCAAACGTGAATTGAGAATCAAAGTGAAAAATTTTCCTAAACAACTACCAATGCAAATGCCTCGGTAATTACCGGGATCCGCTTTGTCTCCTGACTTATGGAGCGGCACGATAAGGCCTTCCGACCAAACACGCGGGAACACTCCACAGGATAACACGATATTAAAAAGTTTCACAAAATATGGACCCAAAACGCCAATTGAAATCTTAATTATTTCGTTTGTCAACGAGTCACCAGCACTAGCCTTCTTGTTTTTAAGTTTTTTTGACAATTCACAAATTTCCTCCAAAGTCACAGGCTCATCAAGAATTTCATCACTCTTGACGGCCCAAAAATTATAATCTTTCACAATACGAGCTTCGCTACTGGTATTTTCAGAAGAAAAATTTACTTTGTTGAGATTGCAGAAATAATTAAACCATTCTACAGGAGAAACATTACTTGTACCTCCAGCAGTATTATTCGATTTAATTGAATTTACCAGATTCCAAAACTCTTTAGGATTAGAATCTGCTGCGTCTTTAATTTTATCCAAAAGATCGCTATGAAACTTTCTCTTTAACTTCTTTGTCAGTTTTTTATACTCTTTTTTCGTAGCCAAAAATTTGTGTCTTAAGAAGGGGTCATTAGGATATTTCGAAAGCAACTTGGCTACATTCCGCAATTCTTTTTTAAGGTCATGACAACTCTTGTCAAACCATCTTTGCTTTTGCACTGTTCTCGTTTTAAAATTACCAGCTCTCTTCCTCCTAAATGGAATTACTTTTTTGGCCGCGTTTAGAATCACTCCCGTAAAATTACCAATTGTAGAATCAACGTCAACATCGACACTACTAACACTCAAAGACGAAAACACACCTTCCATATCATTAAGAACATTCTCAGAACTAATAGCATCGTGTAATGCTTCTTTAAGGTTCTCATTCCACCGGAAAGCCATAGGATGGGGTGTTAATTCTAATTGACTAACAGATCCCTCTGGAATTTTAGTTTTCATAGCAAATGATAAGAAAGAGTGATGAGAAAATTCCGTAACTGTCGAAACTGAAAAATGAGTAATTAACGAAAAAAGATAATGAGAGACAATAGCATAATCTACTACACTGGCACCGTTGTAAGTGAAGCAAGTGAATTGACCAAGGAAATCCCCTTTAGATCTTCCATTTAAAGCTATTAAGTCATTTCCACAACATAGCTCGGCTAATGATCTACCGTACGCGTTCACGTGATCATCTCTCGAATTCCGTCTATCAATCGGGAAAGGAATATTATTAAAAATATCAAAACTCTCAGTAAAATCATCCAAATCACCCATCCTAGCATTGAAGTCGCCACACAACATCACCTCGCCTAAACGAGAAAATTTGTAGATACTAGTCTGAAGAGTTTCAAAGTAATCCACGTCTATTCTCCGCTCTCTAGTGGAGTTTTGTGGCGGGATATACGCGGTACAGACAAATATATCCCGTGCGACGTTGAAAAAAACCCTATCTAACTTGTACCAAATAAAATCTTCACAACTATCATATTATATGACTAACAGCACAACGTCTTCAACTGAATTTTTTCTTCCCTTTAATATATACTACAGAAGTTAGTCCTCACGTAGCCATGTCTGTCACAAATAAAGAGCATTTTGCTGAAGTACAAAACGGCAAATCAGTATTTCTTTCAGGAATATATAATGTTTAAAGTTACAATACAAGTATATGGCGTTGGTTTGAATCATAGCTTCTCCTACTTCAAATATTGTACTTAAACATATATCCATCAGCTATTTTACCAACATAAATGATCCACGTACCGGTATCATGAGCCAGCCCACAGATAGCAAGTAACCAGAAAATGGAATTTAACACCATTACGCAGAATGAAGTCCCTTCTTCTTTGCTGATCAATTTTTAATATTATAAAGCTAAATTGGGAAACCAGTACCTTTCACACGCTTCTCAGATGCTAAGCTTGGATGGCGCTCAGCTCAAGCGCGTGATGTGATCCTCTCTGCATCACTGAGTTTTGTTTGTGTCATGCTCTGGAAACCCAGATAATTGTCAACAAAACCATGCACGTGAATGATTGCATGTTCATAGCGGAATTGGTAATACAGCAAATGGGAGAATGTCGAACGATTTGGAACGATATAAAACGTGATTGCTTTTGTGTTGGTTTTCCATCTGCTAAGTGTTCCACTTTGAAACACTGATTCCCCTCAAGCATAAGCATTTTCAGCATTCTAATTATAATCTATAAATACCTACAGGAAGTACATAACTCACTTCACATGCCCTAACAGACCTATTGAAATTGATGATCTTGAAATTCGAACAAACAAAACAAGGAACTCGTACGCATAATATCTACATAAAGATTCTTTAATTCTTCAACTGTTCATTCTTTATAGAAATCTATACGGATTGTTAGGTTAAAAGTAACACTTTTAATGTCCAACCGTTCATTTAGTTCATTCTCGATCATTCAGCTTCATCTTATGGCGCTGAAACAGTCGCAAGTCCACCTTTTGCTATATGTTAAGTTCGCGACGCTGTAAACACAAACAAAATAATTATCATTTTCCATTGCCGTTTGTATCGTGTACATTACTGCACTGAAACTTACGTTGGAACAACAGGGGACACTCTTGATTATCAATAAATGCGGAAAACTGAGTCTCCTTTTATTAATCTGTCCAATTTGTTATTTTCTTTCGTGCGTCACATAATATGATATGAGCTCAAGGAAGATACCTGACATTCCATTTTAACTGTCAAATAATATTTGATGACTTCATCAGATCTAATGATTGCTTCATATATATGCTGCAAGTAGTTAAGCAGTTTTATTCCTAAAACCTTAGATATGTAATTATTTCAGTATTTAGCGTTCTTATGCTAACGTTATCGTTGGGAAGAAGCGTTTACATCTACTTCAACATGCAGGCCCCTCACAACCTCTTAATTTGCATTAAAATTATTTAGCAAACAATTACATATATTGACAACAGATTTATGCACTAAAGTCCATTATAAAGTTCATACAGAAATATGGAAGTATTAGGCAGTACGTAAAAAGTAGATATAAAGTAGTTATTACACAAATTGTATACTAATTTTTCCTTAAAAAATACACCCTAAAGCCATTTACGTCATGAGGAACTGGAAACAATACCAGCGATATCAAAAACAGCTTTGTATTCATCTGTTTCAAGCTGCATAATTAAGGAATGCAAACTCAACAGTGAGGTGTGATTTTCATACACTAAACGTGCTCCCTACTGTACCTTCTAACCGATCCGTAATTGAAGCTACAGTGGTTCGAAGAATACTTTGATATGTTTTCAAGAACAACACTGCTGCTCATTCTGTTAATTTGGTCGTGCACAGGTAAATCGCATTTATATTTCTATACTTTTGATTAAAATACGTTTTGTCTTATTTCATACTCATAGTGTTAACATTTAACATTTCTTTGAAATGTAGGAGCTCGATCGTAAATGAAAATCAAGCTCTTCACTAATATTTATACTCTCTCAGTGATAAGTTAAATTTAAGCCACATAATCATACGTATTTTATAACATACGTTTTAATAACACACATCACATATATATGAAGAAGAAGAATAGCTCACATCATTTGCGCTAAATATTCCGGCAAATTATGTAATGATTGACTTAATTATGACAGTTTTCAAACAGTGTAAGCATTCATCTGGTACAGACTGCCATAATCATTGCAACCTCTCGATGTATTTTATGGTTCACAAAATGTTAATGAGATATTCAATTTATTTTTCTCCAAAACCTCTGATATTATAGATCGTCACATCCCATTAAGACAGCTACCAAGAAAGGAAGTTAGTTTTCGCTTAAAATCCTGGATAACTCGAGGACTAAGATTTTCAATCAACACAAAGAACAAGCTATATAGACATTATATTAAAACAAGGAGTATTATTAGTCACTGTAAATATAAGCTGTTTTGGAATAAGCTAAATTACTTCCTGAAGCTTAGCAAAAAAAAAAATTATATAGAATATTTCTCAAAAAAAAACAGTCTAATGCAAAGACAATATGGAAAGGGATAAGAGAATTAGTGAATACCAAGTCCAAATCCTCCCTTTCCCCTACTTGGATAGGAATAGGTAATCAGGTAATTACTAATGTTAAGGAAATTGCTAATATTGGGTTGAACCTAGCTGCATCTATCCCACCTACTAATTCATCTTTTAGAGATTACTTAGTTCTGCCACAATTTTCTAGTTTCTTCCTCTCTCCTACTACAGCATTGGAGATTGAAGATGTCATTAGTACTTTTCACGTTGGGCTAGGATGGGTGTAAAATGTGTCATTACTCGGGCTGCCTGTGGCAGCACCGAGTCTTAAAATGCAAGTCGTTTTTTTAATTTTATTATTATTCAGTGTAGCAAGCGTTCTGCGCCTGCGTTAAAGGTCAAATTCACACCAATCAGATCGCACTGTGCTGGTCACGTAACACTCGCCAGGTTAATTTATTTACATAATTTAATACAGTAAATCAAAATGGTGGATCCGCGAGCAAATCTCTCTCAAATTTGGAGTCCCATCTCTCAAATGTAAGCAGTTTAATGTTTTATTTAACTTCAATCGTGCGAAAGCCTTCCAACAGGCTCAGGATATTGCAACTGGCGCTCTTGTCGGAGCCGAAGGACCGCGTTTTTTACCCAGATGGCATGTGATTTTATATACGACACGACGCCGGACCTGAAGGACTCAAAGATCCACACATATCGAATTGGAATTTAGCGTCTTCCTTTCTGCTGAAACCAAGGCTTCTTCGATAGAAAGGGCAAGATGATGTGTTTTTCTAGGAGGACAAAATATTTCTCGTTTAAGCTTCTCTTTCGCCACGGCTTTGTTATTTGAATCTCTGTGGATTGGAAAACTCAAATACTGACTGGACAATACCATACAACTGAATAAGAAGTCTTTAACAAAGCCGAACTCAAACTCAAGAGCAAAGCTGAGAGTGAAAGTGAAACTGAACAGTGTCTTGTCAGGTCATGAATTAAGGTATGGTGAGGTTGAAATCATTGCGTGTTTATATCTGCATTTTGTCGATTTGTTGACCTCGTGGCGCTGATAGATTTTGCCATCGGACGGTATTCTTCTTTGAGGTACGTTTCGTAGGTTTTATGCCACATTTCATTTTACTCTCGGTCATAATACATACCAGCGCAAACACCGTGATCTGTAGGCCAACATGCTACGTGTTTTTGGCTGTGTTTTTGGCTGTCAGAAATACCCCGGAGAAATAAACACTCGCACAGAATAATTTATGATGAGCGAAGCAATATTCAACTCTCAAGCTCAACTTAAACAAGAATCCTCTCACTGACGAAGTTTTGGTTCGAGAAATTAAAGGCTTCCAACAGTTCCCTTTATAGTTCTGTAATATAATGAGCAGATCAGTTTTGGGAAGGAGGGTATATAACCAACAGGCATTTCAGTTAAGTAATGGTCCAGATAAGAACTGTAGTATCTACGGCAAGGAATGTTAAAAGGTGTTAATTTTCTATTATTCTTTCTCGTAATTTCATTGGTTGATACTTATAAATTCAATAGAAACCCATCGAAATAATTCGTTTTCATTCGATATTTTTTTGCGGTTTGAATTTATTTTTGATCAAACTAACTAAGTTTAATTTCGAAGAATATCGTATGTGGGGAAAGTTCTCAAATTTGTGATTGAAAAATCCTTTGTTTTCTCTATATCCGATTGGCTGGATGGTGGCTTCTCTGCGTTTTCACAGAAAAAAGAGCCAATAGCATAAAAAATACTTTATTTTCGAGATGTAGTTTGGACTGTAGATACCTCCTAAAGCAGTTAAGGCATATTCAAGCAAAATCGTATGTGGGGGGAGGCTCATTGCCGCAGAACAATGGATTCCACTACAGTTCTTATCTGGACCATTACTTAATAAATAAAGAGCCGCAGGGTAGAATGAACAGTAGAAAAATATAGTAATAACAACTTTATTTAACGAGGGTAGCACGTGACAGTTAACACTGATGAACTAGTGGCCCTCAATTTAAATTACAATAAATTACAATAAGTTAAATAAGCTACAATAAAACTACTTAAAACTATTTACAATTCATATCTAAGTTAAAAAGATAAGAAAATTTAAAATCTTAATATATAATTATTTACAAGTCAAGTTTAATACGATAAAATCTAGTAAAATATGACATAAATTTATGACAATAAATATCGTTTTAAAGCGGATTTAAAAGAGCCAATGGTGTCTTTTTTTCTTATGTTAACAGGTATGCTATTCCATAATTTGATGCCCATGATTTGAAACGTTTTACCACCCTCGGACTCTCTATTATATCGAGGGCATACAAAGTTATGACTGCCGTGTCTGCTTGCTCTGCTGTGTATATCTATGTTTCTAGTGATAGCTCCATCATAGGTGGACAGGATACAACTTATAATATGGGACTAATATAAACATATATTTGAGACACTCATCTATTAGTACTCTGAACCTGGAGAACAGCAGACTAAATTGTAAGCGTGCGGTACATGAATAAGTAGAGGTCAACTTCTTTAATTTGCATACGCGAGAAATATATATACTAGGGGAGCAGAGAATGCATGTCACCGCGCTACCGGCCACTCCTAAAGACTGCTAAATTCAGCTAATAATTCTTCCCTTCGGTTATTACTAAAAGGATTTCAAATGAAAGTGTATTTCATCTTCAATCTCATGTGGCCCGAGTGAAAGCCCAGATGGGCTCTTGTTTGAGCATATCTTCACCGTCTTTAAGTCATTCGTCGTGAAGATTGGCATCTGAGCTGGGACAATTATGGCAAATATTTTTATATTCATTTTGTGAGAAAATTTAACATGATGACGTTTCAATCGATGACGTATTAAAAGTTTAACATATGTATAATTTCTATAGCTGGTTTGAAGGAGCTTCTCAAGAGATGACGAAAGCCGCAAACCGTTTCTTTATACAGCAAAATTCATCGCGATATCACATGTTGAGTGAATTATACATGCCCCCCTGAACCAGACTTATAGTACAAACAGACATGGAAATACCCGTTGGTACAATTTGTTCTATGTTTGATTGGATTAAGTCAACTCTTGTTTGGTATTTAAGGCTAGCCGGTAGGGCAAAATGCTGTCGTTTTCGATTTTTCGATTTCAACCTCATAACGAAAATATTTGCGATTGTTAAATTATGACGTCACACATTGGATGACGTCACAGACACGTTTTGTGCATAAACTTAGGATTGAAAAAGTTTGAGTGAAAAAAATTGATTCTCCTTATTCTCCGATAGCTTGGTGATATTTCTGACAAGGTATCGGTACAATTTAGTACCACACATGTGACAATTATTGATTAGATTAAATTTACAGAAATCCGAGGGAACTTACCCTTCGACAGTAGGTTTTTGGCAGAATTGATATAATATATTCAAAAAATTATATCTCAGCTAATTTACGTCGTAGCGACAAACGGTTTTCAGTGTTGAAGATGTCTCGAGTATGTCTATCAATACCCCTATGTAAAGGAAGTCGATATTTAAGAAATACGACATTTAAGAAAACATCAATATTATGACATCATCGATTGTGACGTCATCAATTTAAATTTTATCACAAAATGAATATCGAAATATTTGCCTTAATTGTCCCAGCCCAGATGCAAATTTTCACGACGAATGACTTAAAGACGGTGAAGATATGCTCAAATGACACATTTTACAACCATCCTAGTCCAACGTGTTTCAGGTAAAGCAGCTGGGCCTTATAGTATTCCTGTATCAATCTTGAAGATTATATGCACATTTATATCCTACCCTTTAGAAATCCTCTTTAATTACTCTTTCAAATCTGGTATTGTCCAAGATAAATTTAAAGTTGCAAAAGTTATTCCAGTCTATAAAAAAAATTCTGTTCTTTCCGTTTCTAATTAAAGAATGGAAAAGATTGAAGAGCATTATATACACTTCTTATCCCAGAATCTTGATTTCTTTACTTAAATACAGTAAACTAGCTGAAATCATTCAAAATCTCATAAATGCTCTTTACGTTTCTCGGTAAAGCAGTAGTACGATTGTTACTATCCTTCATCCACAGATAATCTAAGATTTTCTCCGGTATTTCCTAAATAGCTTACTCGGCTGATCATGAAAATGTTTCACACCTTGCAGCTGACTTTGGCACTTTGTTTTTTAACCCAATCCTTTTTGGTAGATTATGAAAATAACAAAGTCCCATATGTAACGGTCCCATGTTTATTATCTTCACTAGCATCTTAAACAGATGGTTTCTCTTGGTCGGTAACCCCAACACCAAGATCACTTGCAGTCGGTAAGCAGCTGGTATTCAACTGGGACTATACTATGTCCTCAAACGAGTTAGCAGACTCAAAAGCTTTCGCCCATATATAACGGTATTTAAACAAAGTCCCATAACGGTATTTAAACTTATTATCTTCACTAGCATCTTCAACAGATGGTTTCTCTTGGTCGGTAACCCCAACACCAAGATCACTTGTAGTCGGTCAACAGCTGGTATTCAACTGGGACTACACTATGTCCTCAAACGAGTTAGCAGACTCAAAAGCTTTCGCCTTGCTGATCTTCGAGAAGGAAGTAAATCCGAACAGCAATCATTGGACAGTTCTTGTCATCAAAGATGCAAACGATGGACGTATTCATATTATACAGCCTACAAATCGAATATCTATCACTGGAAGAGCTACACTCATACTTTCTATAGCACTTCAAACCGATGCGACTCGATTTCGATGTTCCTTTGTCAGCTCATTCCCCGCTACGGAAAACACAGTGAACGTGCACAAGCATGGTAAGTACAACAACGACTGTTGTCGACTTTCCTGTTTCTGATTATGAGTAGGAAATATTATACAGACGTCGTTTTCTGAATCACTTTTGAATTATGTTTGTAAATCGGTAATATTGATAATAGTATAATCATTTTTTTATAAATGTTAAATTGCATCATGATTTATATAATCGCCTGCCTGTACTCGATCATAGTGCCATATACTGCAGGAATAGCGTATATCAAATCATGCAGTAAACATTCTTTAACGACATCACTTCTTTTTCAGTTTATACAACCAGGCGTACCTACCCGACCTCAACTACTCGTAAGTACTAAATTAAATTTCAGGTATTTGTCTTAATTGTTAACACGAACTAGTATTGGTCGTTTTCATCGTCATGACCATCGATCACAAAATTGGTTTACATTAATTGATGAAATAAAATATAACATTTCGGTCCTTGTAGAACTACAAACATGGCATTTACAACCCGAATTCTGGAACATTAGAATACTTCCTACCGGAACTGTAAGCCAATGAATATAAAGCCAATGAAATAAAATATAACATTTTGGTCCTTCACTAAGTAGAACTACAAACATGGCATTTACAACCCGAATTCTGGAACATTAGAATACTTCCTACCGGAGTTGTAAGCCAATGAATATGCACTGGACAATTTTATATAACTTTGTATGCAGCCGCCATCTTGGTGCCCCTCTTTGAAACACCAACATGACGGCCATACAAATAAAGCTTAATTACCCACCAAAATCACTGCAGGGTTTCACTTCGAAACTCTTTGGATAAAACTTTTAAAAAGTTACCAAGTAGAAAAAAGGGAATGCCGTTCGAAAAACACGCTGGACCGTTCTGTGATAAAATTGAAAATGTGCAGTTTAGTTACCCCGTAACGTGAAATTTGCTGTGTAGACTTTTATTATCTACGTCTACAATATATACAAAGCACAGCTTTGTATACACGCTATGCAATTAGAGTGAGACTGGTGACTAGTTAACATGAAAGCGAGGTCCTAAAGGATTCGCGGCGGGCTTTTCCGTATGTTTATATCTTGTTTACACATTACATGACAACTAGCACTATGCTTTCTGAAGAAGATATCCCGGGAGCATCGCTCTCTGGACGAAATCCATCGACATTAAAGACAGATGAGCTACGTTTTTGGCTTAAGTGCAGAAGAGATCCCGCAAAAGGCCTAAAAACAAAAGCGCAACTGGTTAAAAGGTATGTCGTATGTGTCAATTTTCGTGTTGGTGTAATGTTGTCAAAGTTGCGATCAAAACTGTAGTCTTTAGATAAAAAATCAAAACTTGTGTCATTTCTTGACTATATTCATGAATGAAATATACTGTAATGAGAATTGTTCTTTTATAACTAATTAACTCCGTAAACGGATGATAATTTACAAAATCTTTATTTTACGAACACATTCTTTCGACCAACACATTTGCCGATTTGGTGTGAGAATTTCACGTTTGTCATCAAAAAATATTTATAAAATCGCCGCTATTTCTAAACTTATTTATATCCTTGATATCTCTAGGGTACAAGAATATATCGATTCAGGCCGTGACAAGAATGTTATTGACCCCGATCCACAGCATATTTACACTAAGCGAAGAGAGATACTGAATTCAGTGCAAGATGGTTTACAACAAGCTAACGATCCCGTCAACTACCCATCAACGGGATGGTCGTCAAGTCTCCGTCGAATGCCTCTTTTCACCAAGGCTGAAATGAATATTCACGTGGCTCAGTCTGGTAAAAAATTGGGTTCAACAGATAAAAACCACTCCGTCCCAACCAGCCTTCGAAAAGCAAAGACATTTATGGAAGACGAATACTTCAAGGAGACAAGTGCAACAAGTGATGACCGGTACTTTTATTTCAAAACCCTATGTCATCACAGTTTTAGAAAAAATGACCCTCCTCACAAACTTTACATCGCTTTATTCATATTGACTGGAGCTGTAAGGCATGCTACTTGCAGCTGTGTCGCAGGAAAGACAGGGTTTTGTAACCATGTTCTAGGACTTATGATAAAGCTCTGCAAATTCAGTATGTATTATTGTAAAGACATCAGTGAACTTGACAAAGAGGAAGACATGGCTCCCAAAGTTGCCTGTACATCAACCTTGCAGCTGTGGCATAGGAAAGGAAGGGGTGAAAAAATAAAGGCTCAACCTGTTATGGAGGTGGTTGTAAAGAAAACCAAACTTGATGTGACAGACTCAACAGTAGGACTTAAAGGCCCAGTACGGACCTTGGTGCTTTGCGCGCCTCTGTTTTTGTTTTGATTTTCATGAAACCGAGGCTTTTATTGTTTTAGCCTCGCGTGCGATTCTCTCTGTGCCGAAGTAGAACATCGTCCTTCTGTTACACCTTTGTCATTTGTTTGCATGTTAGCAAAACACGGAAACTAGTATAAACCAACTCTTCGTTATCAATCGTGTGGTGTTGGTAGAAGATTAACAACGTAGTTAGAGTGCTTACGGCTCCATTGTTGCAGGCGAAGTAAACATTTGTGAGAATCAGGCCGGAGAAAACGAAAGTTTAATTTACTCATTCTCTTGATTCGTAATGGTCGCTGTCGGTGTTTACCTTCCTTTTACAACCTAAGAACCATAATAACAAAGCCAAGTGCAGTACCAAAGTCAATGTGCCACGAATGGAGGAAGGGGTACTTGCATGTATATAAAGTGTACGCGAGAAGAAGGCCAAATGCATCAAAACCTTTGAGCTTTTATATGACAGAAGCAAAGCTAAAAAATAAGGTAAGCTAAAATAAGGCAACTAGTTTTAGCACAATCTGTCCATTTTTACGTTGTTCCTTATAGAAAATTCGTTTATGGGGAATTGGCGGTTCGAACATGACGTACAAGTTGTCCAGAATCGCATAAAGTGCTCAGGTTGTTGTTGTTGGGACAATGAGCACATATTTTCTCTATCGTTCATTACATCATTATTCCAGTACAGTTTACCCAAGAGGATTGCTACAATATTATCTATTTCCATTAGCTGCATGGCAAAAGAAATACATCCTTTGAATGTTTTTTTTATAGCAAATTATGAGTGCAAGCTGTTCATTATATAGGAAATGGCTAGGGGGATATTTATCTTGCACACATTGTCATTTGTAGTCACTCAGAGTATGCAGAATTGTATTTAATGTGCATGCACTTCCTCTTTTCCGCATTTTCCTCTTTCCCACAGGACTTTTTAATAGCCACCCCCTTCCCCTACAATGTAAAAGGTGCACAATTGGACAGTGGTAGTTTAATTAAATTAAACACTATACCTCCAGTGTCATATTTTAGGTTGCTTTTCTTTTTTTGTACCTTTGATAAGAAATATTCTTCTATTTGTTTCAGGAAAAGGGTGTACATTGTTTTCTTCAAGCGGTTAAGTGTGGGAAGAGGAAGTATGGACTTTGCCAAGAAATTGGCAATAAATAATCACCACTGTGGTATATTTGCAGATAAATGGGAATTGTCTGCTTTAGAGAGGGTGACATTCATCACCTCCTTCACATTTTCAAAGATTATTTTGTGTAGATGGGAAAATTTTGGAGGTTGATCTGCATCAAAATCCAATGCCATAACTGTGTGTTTGAAAGATAAAGTTATGATACCCCAATGACAGCACAGTATATGCAGCTAAATGGGTTTCTGGACAAATCAAGACATTAGTTATTAATATCATCTATATTGTTGTTTCCACTTTTAGTTTTACTAAACCTGCATTTGTTCGCAGATTCTACGAGTGTCTACATGAATGCAAATACAAATAATACAAAGTGACTACCAACTTTGTATTGAATATTTTTTAGCTTGTTACAGACACAGAAAGATTATTAAAGTCCCCTGTTAATTGCATAATAATCCTGAAATGTTCGTAACTTGATTTTTCAGTATACACACAAGCTCTTAGGGACCGTACATTATTTAGCAGTTTGGGGGGGGGGGGGGAGGGGGGGGGGAGGGGGGGAGGGAGGGGGGGAGGGGGGGGGGGGGAGAAGTGGAACATTCATGGCATACCACAAGAAAACATTGCATAACTATTTTATCCCATGCCAAACTAAATAAAGAACACACCTCACTTGGCACATGTGCTGCATCACAATATTTTGGTGCCACAACTGGAATCTGTTCAGAGTGCGTATACAGCACATGGCAGTGAAAAAAAAAATGTGATACAACCTGTGGGATACTGCCTATCTACATTGTATATCCCTTCTGTCAGGTAAATCAGAAATATACATATTAATGAATTACTGATTTATTAAATGTTAGAGAATAACCTCAGGCCTCGGTCAGGTTGGGTACAATGCTTGGATCCAATATATTATGTCAAATAAATTGGTCCTAAGATAGCTGATTGGCTCCAGCGAAATGTTGGATCACAAAAAACACTTATGGTTTTTTTAAATTCTGGGGGAAGATAACACTGACCCTCAAAATCAATAGTATTTTTTGAACCAGGCAATATTAATTTGCTATATTCTACTGGAGTTACCTTAGTTAAAGTGTACATGTAATATTGTTCTGAAATACCAAAGCAAATCGCATACACCATTCTTGGTCCGCATCCCCACCCCCTCTAAATACTAAGGTAAATGTACTGGTAGCTGGGATCATGTATTATGACTACAAGGCCAGAAATGAATAGGGTAGGATAAAATTTATAGGACTGAAGTTTTATGGATATTAAAAAGGTCAATATGTCATTATTATTTTAATCTCTCAAGTATTTTATCCCTTTTTCCTAAAACTTGAAAACTATAGCAGAGCCCTTGTTTGAAGCCTGATTAGCATCTAATCCGTAGGATTCTGGTTCTTTTGGTAAAACATGTCATTCTGCACTCTAATATCAAAACTACTAGTTAGAAATGCACTAACAAACCCTTAATCCTGGTTAGCTCAATCAGGCTCCAGGACTGTATATTAGGCTTATGTGAGAGCTGCGTGGTGCAGCGTGTATTAGTGCTCGCCTCTCACTATTGTGACTCGGGTTCGAATCCCGGATACACCATTATGTGGGAGTTCAGTTTGTTGATTCTCATCCACGCTTTGAATGTTGTTCTCCGGTTTTCCTCCCTCTGTAAATATCAACATGCAAGTTGTAAATATTGAATGTAGTGAAAGTGTGTGGATTTTTTTCAATGTGCATAAAATCTTGTGACAACCTGGTACACCTGTTGCTAATAGAATATTGCTTATTTGTGGACATTGATTAGCTTTTGCTACAATGATTTCCTGTACTCAATGTACTCTATATTACATATGTATCTCTTTGTGTAGATATGCATATTATTTTTTTGCACCCTACAATATTTTTACTATATATGTATATATATATTTTTTGCACAGCAGTACCAGTATGTTTGAACTTAATAATTAATTTAATTTTGAATTCAGAAAAAGTCTCTGGTAAATTGCTTTAATGAACGTAACAGTATTCTGTCATTTTACCTTTATAGTTGTTCAGACTGTTTGTACTTGTGGGTTCACATAAATTTTCACAAACTCACAAATCATGCCCATCGGCTCATCAAAAACTACGGCTTATAAAATCCATTGCACTTCTATAGCATCGACTTGAAACTTGTCATGATAGTAAAATGATTCCTTTCCTCTTTGACCAGTCCAGCCATGCCAGTGGAATCGATATCTCTTGCGGTGAATAACTCGCCAATTGGCAATTTATAATATCACTGAAGACTGCTCACCGTTGATGACAGTAGCATTACACAACGCAAAAACACTGATTCTTTTTCCTGCAAAACCCATGTGGCTTCCTCTCATTCCGGCCGTAAAATACAGAAGAACAAAGTCTTATTTTCCGAACAGAACCAGGCTAACGTGGTCTTCCTGCCGACGGTTCCGCCATGATGCCTTCCCCATAAACATACATCGCATTGCTCGTAACAAAAAAAATAGCCTACATTAGGACCTAAATGTCTTTAAAATGCTATAGAAATGATGCCTTACAATTTGGCAACATGTGAAAATAAATATACTGAAAGTGAGATTAGAAAAACGGCCGATGGAAGTGGATTGCATAGAGCGGTTGAAAAGAGAGCAATTTTCAACTGCGACAAATGGCGGCTTTGAGGTACGCGGCGCGCAAAGCATCAAGGTCCGTACTGGGCCTTTAAATGTCTATTGTATGAAGCAAGAAAAAAATGTAAGTCTCAAGTTCCTGCTGAGCTTCGATTGAAAGAGGAATTAGAAAAAATAAATCCCAAAATGGGTTTTTGCCAAGTTGTGAGTCCTGGATCCTCCAATTACCAGAACACAAGGTTTGGCAAATCTCCTTGTGGGTCATACGCCAGTTATCATCTCAGTTTTACAGAATCCAATTTTAAAGTTTATTGCAATATAGATGCTGTGCCTAGATTAGATTGCAATGAGACTTTGGATATTATTGTCCCTGACACTTATCCAACATTTCCTCTTAAAGTAACTAATGATTTTACAATGGCTCAAATTGAAAATCTAGATGCTAAACAGAAGGCCTTACTTAATCACATCATGGTTGATGAACAGAAGATCAACAGCATTGAAAGAAAGACACAAGAACAAGCAGCCTCCAAGGAATGGCAAGATGAAAGAAAATTTAGACTGACTTCCTCAAATTTTAAGACCATAGTCAACCGACAAAGAAATCATGATACGTTCATCAAGAATTTGCTCAACCCCAAGCAGTTTTCATCAAAGTATACAGAACATGGCAAGAAGTATGAACCAGTGGCCTTGCAACAATACGAGAAGTATATGTTTTCATCAAGAAGAAAAGTCTCAGTACACAAATCAGGACTAGTAGTATGTAAGGACTTACCATTTTTGGCTGCCTCACCTGATGCAAAAGTCATTGATAAAGGCTGTGAAAAGCCATTTGGTATTGCAGAAGTTAAATGTCCACAAACAAAATTCCATGTCACTCCACTTGAAGCCTGCACAGATCAAGGTTTTTTTTCAGAAAAAGCCCAAGACATTCCAAAGCTCAAAAGGAATCACCCTTACTATTATCAGGTTCAAGGACAGCTTGCAGCCACAAGAGCTAGCTGGTGTGATTTCATCATTTATACCAGTATGGGTATTAGTATTGAGAGAATTGTATTTGCCTCTCAATTTTGGGACACACTATCAGAGAAGTTAAAGTTGTACTATTTTAATCACTTTTTGGGTCCAGCTTCTACTGAGTTTTCCAGGCAAGATTAATGTACAAATATAGCTTAGAGTGCTCACAATGAATCCATGAAAAAACATGAATTTTGTTACTCACACTACATGTGTAAGAGAGCAATGTCTATTATTATTTTCTATTATTACTGACATCAGTGCTATTTAGGACTAATTATATTAAAATAGAATGTATATGTTGTAGTCCAATTTGACCGACCAGTTGAATTTGACCACAGGTCAAAATACACTAGTTCAATTTGACCTAGGTTAAATTTTTTCAACCTAGATCTTTTATTTTTTAATATACATGTATATATATTTTTTAAGTTCAAAATTACACTCTCCCTCTCATCCCTTTCTCAACTGGTCAGTCAAATTGGACTACAACATTTATTTCATTTGGAATAACCATATTAAATATTAAATATTTATTTATTTATGTATATAGCTTACGCATTTCAGAATTTTACTTAACCCGTGAAACAGAAAGTAATAGTTAATGTGTAATAGTCAAATAGACACAAAAGAAAACAATGAAAGTAAGGTCTACTAATGTGTATTAGCCCACTAACTATTTAAGGGGTTAAGTAAAATCACTATTAGATGCTAAATATTAGATTTTATTTCACGGGTTAAATAAAACCACTCTACTAATGCAGCGGTCATATATTGCAAACACCTAATTTGTACTATACATGTATATGCAGCAATAAGTACTAGTGATATTTGATAATAATATTTATAAGTGCAAAAGTAGTAGGGTTTAGAGTTTGCACCCTGTTTATCAGAAAATAAATGTCAAAATACAATAACATTATTTACATCTTCATTCAGAAATGATTGGATCTTGTATGTTGCATAGAAATGCGCACACAGTCCACATTTGGTTCACTACACCAAACAAATTCAGTGGTACAACTGCATCCCACACATGAAAGTTTTTAATTTTATTGATGGCCCGCTCTATGTGGATGCGTAGACTTGCTATTTGCTGTGTCTTGACTACCTCCTCAGCAGACATCTGACTGCTCTCTCCCAGGAATGGAGGCATATTAATAGTAACCCCCAAAGGGAGTAGGTCTTCAACTGTGAAGCCTTTATCAGCCATAACCGAGTCTCCATCATTGAATTCAAGACCCAGCAGTCCACTTCTGGATACTATTTCTCTGTCGGAGATATTCCCAGAGTAGAGTTGGCTGATAAATGTCATAGCCCAACTGGGTGCAATCCCCACTAGACCCTTCAGGGTAACATGGTTCTTATATGAACTAAAGAGTTCACTGTTCAGCAGGAGACTGGATGGCATCTGGCATCTTACCTCAGTGCAGTCAATGATGACCCGAGTGCTTGGGTACTTTTCACGAAAGCTCTCTGGCATGGTTTCATTCACTCTTTCTCTTGAAGGCCAGATACAAACTTGTCCAAACTTCAAGTATATGAAGTTTATCCATGGTATAAAGATCCTACTCACAGTTGGTTGTGAGATACCATACAAATGTCCAAGGTGTTTCTCGCCAAATCCCCTTCTCAAGCGACACAACACAAGAAATAATTCTTCTATTGGCTTCAAGGCCCGTGATCTCCCTCGTTTTCGTGTTTTTTGGTAAAAATCCTCATTCAGTTCATCCTCACTGCTGTCATCACTGTTTACATAATTGTAGAAATCATCAGGCACATTTCTGTCCTTGGTCGAACGCGTACAGTACCTGATATTTTCACCCTTCTCTCCTGGTTCCAGAAAATTAAATACTGCAAGAAATGTCTGATAGTTGGGAAAGCCAGTGTAATAGCAAATATCTTCATCTGATGTGAATTGTGCTACCGAAAACACCCTTGACTCGGACGTTCTCTTTTGCCCCTCTAAAGTTGCCACTCTCGTTCGCAAGGTGATGTTTTCATTTTCAAGAACGTTGATTCTCTCGGAGGCCTCTTGAAGCTCATTTTCAAGCACGATCTTTGCTTTTAAACTCTCTTGATGTTCTTCTAAACTAGAACCAATGACATCAGTCTCAGAGTAGTCATTCAGTCCGTCACTCTCATTGGTATCAGCAGTTGTATTCACAACTTTAAGTGTCTTTGCTGGTTCTGGCCTTTTTGTCGCTGGCTTCCTTTTATTACGAGACACAGTCCACGTAAACTTCGAAGGAACTGCACCTGGTTTTAGAGTGATAATGCCCGTCAAAGACTTCTTCAAATCCGTAGGTTCAAAATGACGAGAGCACACTTTAGTAGTTGACAAGATATTGAAGTCTTTTCCCTCGTCACGACGAATAGCGTGGATCCATTGTCGCTTTAAATTATTGTCTTTAGGAAAGCAAAAATACGATATTTTTTCTCCATTCTTCGTCCTGTAGCCCGGTAGGGTACAGTGGGGGACACAGCAATGTGTTGGCATTGAAAACTATAGTAAAAAGAACGACTTTTTGATTAAACTAGAGAACAACAACCTACTTTCTAATACAATTCTTTGATTACGTGTCCTTTAGGACCTCGCTTTCATGCTAACTAGTCACCAGTCTCCCTCTAATTGCATAGCGTGTATAGGACTTATAGTTTAGATTTTGAATTTTTGACGAGGTCATATATATGCAAATCAAGAATTAATAGGAATTCGTTAGCACTTGGCTATCTTTGCATTTTATTAATACGATGCATCTACTTAAGAACGACAAACTAGCTTCAAGTGCTGTATCAAGCAGTTGTGTATGAGTATCATCCATGCAATGGAGTATGTCTGAATATTGTTGCGATTAATGCCATATTTAAAACTAATAACCCATTTATTATTTTCTCTCGCGAGTGATTGGTTGAATGCGTTACGTGACACGATATTTTCTCTCCGCGAGCGGGAAATATCAGCGAATACACCCCTGTTCTCTTCTCGGGTCAGATAATGTCCGCGGGCATATTTCGACACCACAAATAGGTTATTGTATTTATAGTCATAAACACCGATATAGATATGATATTTTATTTGTGTTTTTTGGGATTATGAATGCCGTTACGTTTGTTAGACGTATGTATTCGTTAACTACAGTATGACTGTATTTAATATAAATAAGCTGACGATGGACAGCATCTAAAGAGCACAACACGGTGGGCACAAACGACCATAAAAACGGCATGAGTTCTATATTTAACAAGAGGCCTAGGTATTGAATACATAGAGTTCTAGCATATTTTGTCATACATGGTTTGTGCTAGGGGAGTCAGAGAATTGGTTCACTACTGATGCTCTTGTGATAATTTATAGATAATGGGACTACAAATGCCAAATGCCCCAGGTATGCTGGGAAGGGGGGGGGGGGGGGGGGGGGGGGTCAGGTTTGGAAACGATAGGGCCATAATACATACACAACACCACAATTTCTTTCAATTATGATGTTTAATATTTAATTTCTTTTCAATAATAGTTCCTTGAGGATCTTTAGAATTATAAAAACTTGGTATGGGTGTCGTTGATTGAAGAGCAATGGTAAAAATTTGAGTAGTAATTCCACATACATATAATTCTGCTATTCCTTGTGAATATTTAGGGATGTGTCATTCTACATGTGAAATAAAGTCATCTATCTAGATTTGTTTGATTTTTGAGTAATCAATAATGAACAAGAGGAGATGGCTGAAATTCAGGCTAAATTCTCAATACAATAATTTTTTTTTCGATTCGGGTCGTAAACTACAGCTAGACCACCATTTTCAAATATTAGTGAGCACTATACTAGTGTTCATTTTCTACATCTTGAAGGAGACTGAAACTTATAATGGCAGGTCACAAAGACACATGTGATTTCCACTCGTTTTTTTCTATCATTGGGGTCACAGCAAGATTAATTTTCGTTCCTGAATAATTATGAAAAATACTTGTACTCCTGACCATAGTTAATAGAGTGGAATGGTTATGAAACCCAGCAAACTTCAAAGGGGCTAACAAAGGCGCTGCGATTTATGTTGGAAGGGGGCAAGACAAAAGATTGTGCAGGGTCATAGTTCATTAGTGTCCCCTGAACGACTGATCTCACACGTTTCTATTGGCTGATTGATTAACACATTGGAATTTCTATTGTGTTTTGTGCAGGGTCACGGTTGAAAAAAGCTAACAAAGACATAATATAACAAAGAAGGTAGCTGGGTTTCATAACCATTCCACTCTATTAACTATGTCCTGACCGACTGCAAGTGCCGGATGCTGACCTGGAACGGTCAGATCCAAGAACTGAGGAGTCGGGCCATTTACTACTATATTTGATGCCATTACTAACAACAACAACAACAACAACAACATTTATTTTCTCATAAGTTGATGGAAATGTTTAGTAACAAGGCATAACAAGAAATACAATTATGAGAAGGTGGGTCCTTAATATGCTAATGAGTGATATATGTCACCACTGACACACTTATACAAAAGCATGCTGGTAGAGACAAATTACCTATTTTTAAATTCTAACTTGTCAGTGATTTTACAACAACAACAAAATCTAAATTAGAAAATAGCTTAATTCACAAGCACAAAGAAATTCAGCAAATGTCAGTGATGACACCACATCATTAGCAGAATGGAAATATAAACCTTTAATCTCGTAGATGCAACACCCAAATCAAGAAATATTCTACTATTTTGGACTATCCACTTCATATACAATCAATATCAAATAACTAATTTGGGCTTAATTTAAGAACTTTAAGCCTGGAGCCCTTTGGACCCTATGCATAAATTAGACATATAATGAACTTTAATAAGCCAGGACCACCTCAGATAGAAAACATTGCAAATAAATAAATAAATAAAAACTCTGAATTTCTAACGAGACCTGAAACAGCCATAGGGGCTGATCAAAGTCAGGGCCTTGCTAAACTACAGATCAAATTGGATATAATGTTGGTTTTTGTGAAGCCTGGGAGGAAAACCAGAGAAAAACCCTTGGCCTTGGAGCAAAGGTGAGATACCATCAAACTCAACTCACATATGGTGCTGCAATTGCCAATCGAACGGAGGCCACAGAGGTGAGAGGCAAGGCGCTTAACCATTGCACTATGCCAGCTCCCCATGTGCCACCCCTATTCCCCATTGTAATTAAGTAGTACATATTAAACTGTATACTTTAGAATTTAGGAATAAGAGAAGAGAGAAGTTGAAACTGATGCAAATAAATATTAATACAAAGAGTAGCAGCAATCATGTGAATAGAACGAAGTGATTAGAGAAAATGTCAGAAAAGTTGTAAAATTCATAAATATGTTTCAGTCAATTTTAGTATATAGTTTTTGTTTGAAAAATATTCTACTTTTTTATTTTATTTCTTGTGCCAGTTTTTTAAACATACTTTTAACTGAAACGAATATTAAATAACAACACTGCAAATCTGGTAGGTGTTTATGTGTTTTACTTACATTTACAAATGTCGCCATGGTTCACATTATTTAACCGTCAAGCCACGTGCGTTTGGGAGCGCCAGACACTTTCGTAAACATATGATAAAATGTGAGAAATTTCGATTCAAAGCCCGAAAAACTCCTGTCAGCCCTAGAAAAACTCAACATTTTTCCCATTTCCGTCAAAGAAATCTTCGAATTCAGCAACATAATGGCTACGAATGGGACAAAACTTCGCTCACGTTTTGGTCGTGACTCGTGGTGCATGGTGTTTGGAGACTTGAAAACTCGTAGGTGCTTTTTGTCAAATTTTACTTTCATTTCATCCCGCAACATCACTTCAGATCGAAAGCTCCTACATAGGTACCTCCATAAAATGTTTCCGAGCTTTCTCTTTACGGAAAATTAAATATTTATGTACTTGTACTCACGGATGTTGTCTTTCTTGATCTTCGGCTGCACTGGCTAGCTTTCGACCCCCGCGTATTACAATCATCGAAACTGCTCTCACAAATTTTAGGGTGTTACAATCACTTGCTGTCACAATCAGCAAGAGAATCAAGTACACAGAATTCCGAATGAAGAAAAACGATGAAAGATTGAACGATTTATCCACAACAACAACTAATCCAGTGGTTAATTTGCTCATAGCGGCCTTGGCCTTCACGTCCTGCAGACTGCAGTTGACGTAACGATGGCAATGTAAAAAAAACGTGAGCTGATTGGTTAACGGCCCCGGAAGTCGGTAAAATGTCACATGGCCGCCACGTGAACAGTGCAATCGGATTGGTTCGGCGGTTGGCGACACAAAAAATAAAAAATAAAAAATAAAATAAATAAAATAAAAAAGACTTGCGATTTCTGACTCGAGCCGGCCAAAGGCCTGGCCCGAGTAAAAAAAAGTTTTCAACGCAGACGATTAAAAAAAATTAACCTGATTTTTTAAGCTGTCACTACCATTGTGACGTCACAATGACGTCATTTATCCATTTGTAATACGTTTCTTATAACTGCTCATTACCTCTAAAAACGAAATGTCGTATATTGTTAAAATCTCCTCGTGATGAGAATGAAGGAATCGAAAACCCGATGTCAATTGGTTAAGGAAATCAAAAGTTATGAAAGTTTGAATTTTGTCCATTTTCCCTCCAAAATATGGCGGGAAATAAACAACACAAATGCATTTATGAAAATATCGCTTCATTCATCTTTTAGAGTTGTAAATACTGTTGCATGAAATTTTGTCCAATCATAAAACACGTTGGTGGCTAAAATCGTATGTTTTTAGAATTTTGATTTTTTTTTTGTCCATAACCGACTTTAAAATTGAAGTCATATTTTCGGCAACGTCATTATGACGTCATCGTTTTTTATACATGCACTTAGAAAAAAATCGAGTTTTAATGATGAAATGCGCTAGTCTGGCACTCACATTATTTTATTTTCTTGATTTTGTAACAATAGGCAGCCTTATTTAGGTACGACTCCTGACGTCACTAAGTATGACGTCATAGCAACAGTCATTCCTCTATAACTTTCGCTGTAGTAGTCGTAGAACGTTGAAATTTGCGCCAAACCAATGTATGTCATGAAGGCTCTTTGATGGCGTAGTCTGTTTGTCCCGTTTATTAAAGGGGAATTTCACCAAAAAAGGAGGCATCAATTATGACGTCACAACAACGTCATCATACTAACATAAAACACCTAAAATATGTAGTTTCATTTTGTTAACAACTCACCAAGATTTCCTCAAATTGAGACTATACGTAAAGAAATGGTGTTAATTTTAATTATTTGTCCAAGCTCACTGATGCCGATTTTGACGTTCTTTATGCCCTACGTGCAACACAAACTAACTTTTTTCATAAGGACAACGTTCTTCTATTGTATTCTATTTGTTGCCCTTCTCTATATATTATATAGCAAAAGCATTAATTTAATGTTATTTATAAAAATGTAAATATATGGAGATAAATTAAATAAAAAGCACACAACTAACAGACAGCGCTAGTGTTCGGTTGACAGAGTGAAATGAATCTTTTAGTAGGTATCTATACTCAGTGGATCGAAGCCGGATAGATCATTTTAATAATACAATTAATGTTCTTATTTTATCTACTTGCAAATAATAAACACGTTTCAGTTCTTTGATTATTTCTCCCTTTGCGCATAATTAGCAGGACAAGTTCGTCTAGTAGGCGGTGGCTCCTCGAACCAAGGCCGTGTAGCAGTCTATTGGAATGGAGTATGGGGTACCGTGTGTGATGACAGTTGGGATATCCGAGATGCTAATGTGGTATGCCGACAGCTAGGCCTTCCTCCTGCTAGTGCTGCTCCTTGTTGTGCAAGGTAGGCTTATTTGAAGAGTTTAAACGTGTTTTAGTTTGTGCACAGTCTTAAGAAAAGGAAACTAATTAAGTAAGTATTAAGGAAAATAGAATAATAAAAAAGGGAAATGTACCGCATCTAATATATCAGTTGTATGTCATGTTACATGTTACATCTCAGCTGCGAGCTTTGTAAATAGAAGATATACTACAATGGATGATATTTGGCAATTGAAATAATTGCCAGTTAAAGAACAGGTAAAATGCTTAACCCACGTCATGGATGTACAAGCATGTATTTTTACACTTTTAACGAATCGAATAAAGTCAATTGAAATTAGATTAATAGTTTACATCGTAATACGTGTATTGGTACGGTTAATTCATCTTTAAATTATTAGTATATAGATATAGCTTTTACATTTTTAATCTTATAAGTATATTTTAAACGAGTAGATAGATTTCTAGGTGAAGAGCCACCTTGTGGAGAAACTTCGTTATTATTATTATTATTATTACAAGTGGATACCGCTAACAATAACCAAACAATGGTTTTCCACCCTCCCCTCCCCCCTCATTTTTGCAAGGTTCACATATCTTAACCAAAATTTGCAAAACATATATGTATCGTGTTTAGTACCAAAACTATGATCTTTATAATGCAACCTCAAACAACCCTTTCTAATGCCGGAGGATGCTGTTATTCAGTGACAGGAAATACACATGCTTTTCCCCTCATTTTTGCAAGGTTCGCAGATCTAACCCCAAATTCGCAAACAATATGTTGTATTAATCGTGTTTAGTACCTAAACTAGATTTGAATGCTGTAACTTCATTCAATCCATTTCGAATGGGGGACGGTATCGTTATCAACAGGAAATATCAGGAGCCATATGATTTTCCACCCCTCCCCCGCAAAGTTCGCAGATCTTACCTCAACGTCGCAACCAATCACTGAATATGTTACATTCATCGTGTTTAGTATCGAAACTATGATTTGAACGCTAGCGCTGCAGCTTCATTCAATCCGTTTCTAATAGGGGAGGGCACTCTTATTGACAGGAAACATATGCATATGCTTTGACACCCTCCCCTCATTTTTACAAGTTTCGCAGATCTTACACAAAATCCGCAAGTCGTGTTTAGTACCTAAACTATGATTTTAACGATGTAGCTTCATTTAATGTTTTTCATGTTTTTCTTTTTTCTTTCTTTTGTTTATTATTATATCTTTATGTCTTGTGTGTATTTTATGTCTTGCCTATATATGACCTACACATTGTAATTTGAATCATGCGGCAATCTGACTCGATTAGTTTAGCTACTTCAGATTGCCGGTGTCCAACATTATTATTTTACTCTTTTCTTCTGCAACATTGTAAACCGTAGACACAAATAAACTTGTTGTTGTTGTTGATCAATTTTCAATATATTGCAATCGTCGTGCTTAAATTTTAAATTTTATCAAAACTAAACTAATGTATCATACCAGGAGCCATTACCAGGAGCGTACCTATGTGATGGGTAGCGCCCACAGCACAGTAGACGATGTGGCTATTTATAGTCGCGAAGTTCTGGTATGCGATTACGTTGCCTTTTGTTGTCTTGCGCTTTATTATTTTTAGCAGTTTGAACCGTGTTAATTACATTTTTTCCGTGTATCCTATCCTGATTGGTTGAAAATGACGGCCTTTGTTTCTTCTCGCGGGAAACAAAAAGCTAAAAATAGCTACATGATCTATTCTGCTGCGGGACAGACCTAATCTGGGAGATGCACGCTCCTAGTAATGGGCTCCTGATCATACCCACTTTCTTAGCAATAGTTCCACTAAAGTCCAACAATATCATAAACAGTACTCTAATACTCTTAATTATAAAAAAAGCAAAACAAAATACTGTAAACTACAGTTTGAAATAAGCAAAACTAACTACTTGGAACCTGATTGGCCAGACCCAAAAGCCAGACCCAACCATCAAGACTTGTACGTAATATTCTCAAACTCATGCATAATTAATGAGATTCATGAATTCTAAATTAGAGAGCAGTGAAACGTGACTTCCGGCCGAAGACCGAGATTGTTGGCGATGGAAATATCGCCGGCCGCATCCCCCCTGTATTTCACTTTTCAACACAACGATGTCAAAATTCGAACTACTTCAGATAACGTCAATTAATTGTGTTTCTTTATCCGTATAGTTATTATTCATTTTATTATTACAAAATTATGCGCGTCAATAAATCAGCGTACTCATTGTGTTAGGGAGGGCATCGTTCATAGTCAACGGAAATATATATGGTTTTCCACCTCTCCCCCTCATTTTTGCAAGGTTCACATTCGCAAACAATAACGAATGCATAGCTTAGTCAAAGTAGCGACCTTGTGCCATTCGATCATTTTCTGACCAATTGGATCGAACGACTTTTAATACTTAAAAGTAAAAAAGATATTACAGACTATAACCTGAGGGGTTCCTCTTCACTACAGTTACCTCTACCAAGAACTGAACAACTAAAGAAAAGCTTTTGTTACAATGGAGCGAAAGTATGGAATTCGTTACCAGAAGATTTACGAAATTGTCATTCTCTATCAATATTTAAAAATGGAATTGACGCTCACACCTTCTGTAACTCAACTTGAATAATTTTATTACTATTTACTTTTATATTGTAAATTGTAACAGTATTAAAATTAGTATTAGTCTTAGAATTATTATATTTAGAATTAGCATTGATAAATTATGTTTAATTAGTAATTATTTAGTTTTAAGAGTATTTGTAACCACACGCCCCTTGTGGAAATCAGCGAATGTTAACGGGGCAAGCGTGTATAAATAAAGTTCACTACTATTACTTCCACTGTTGGGTTTTCTCTATGTAGGGAAATCGCGCGTAAATAATAAAGGAAGCAAAGTTTTACTCGAGTAAATCCACATCTTAAAAACGTAAGTAAACTAGATCGGTTATTTTGTTATAGGTTTGGACGAGGAACCGGCTTAATACTTCTTGATGATGTACAGTGCTCAGGTACTGAGTCTAATATAGCACAGTGTCGACACCGTGGATGGGGCTCACATAACTGTGGCCATGGTGAAGACGCCGGTGTTGTATGTGGTGTATCAACTACACCTACACCTACACCTTCGCTTGCGCAAGGTAATTATAACCACCGATGCGTAAATAAAGATTGGCATACCAACGTGTTGTATGTGGTGTATCAACTACACCTACACCTTCGCTTGCGCAAGGTAATCATAACCACCGATGCGTAAATAAAGATTGGCATACCAACGTGTTGTATGTAGTGTATCAACTACACCTACACCTTCGCTTGGGCAAGGTAATTATAACCACCGATGCGTAAATAAAGATTGGCATACCAACGTGTTGTATGTGATGTATCAACTACACCTACACCTTCGCTTGCGCAAGGTAATTATAACCACCGATGCGTAAATAAAGATTGGCATACCAACGTGTTGTATGTGATGTATCAACTACACCTACACCTTCGCTTGCGCAAGGTAATTATAACCACCGATGCGTAAATAAAGATTGGCATACCAACGTGTTGTATGTAGTGTATCAACTACACCTACACCTTCGCTTGGGCAAGGTAATTATAACCACCGATGCGTAAATAAAGATTGGCATACCAACGTGTTGTATGTGGTGTATCAACTACACCTTCACCTTCGCTTGCGCAAGGTAATTATAACCACCGATGCGTAAATAAAGATTGGCATACCAACGTGTTGTATGTGGTGTATCAACTACACCTACACCTTCGCTTGCGTAACATGACGAACTTCATGAGCATCTGAATCTCACAGCAGGCGACTGGGGCCAAATGATTAGTTGTTATGGTAACGTAATAATCCAATGTAAGTTTCCATCAACACGCAGTGTTGTCTACTTTGCAGCTTGTCATCACGTACAAAGTTTGTTTTATAAAGCAGACATGCTTTAAGATACAGTCTTAATAGTTAATATGAGACAACGGTAAATAAGATTACATTTCGTTCCGAAATCTGAATATTCAATTCTCTTCAGCTATGGAATCATGGCAGAAGGAGAGTTCGCATCGGTGCCGCGACCATTTGCCTCTTTCGCATTTTACGCCTTCAAAAAAGTTCTACGCTTTTTCGAGCGAGATGGCAGAAGGAAGGCTGAAGGAGTATATCGCTAGCGATGCGTTTAAACCATTTCAAGGGGAAGTTTTCGAGGTTCCATTCGACAGAGTAGAAGGCCAACATGGCGGCAAAGCTGCCGCTGAACGGTTCTGTACAGGGAGGAGGAAAGACGTACGTTGTTGTATCGACTTTGTTCAGTATTCTTTGCCGAGCCGCAAGAACCTTGAGAAGGAAAAGTTTTTATGTTCTAGCGAGTTTCAAGCGCTCCAGGAAATTATTACGGCTTCCGAAATCAAGAACACGCCGGGTAGAACCAACGCGAAGTTCCCGCCATATTTTTGAAACGCCACCGTCGACTCCCGTCTCTCACGTTGATACGCCGGCTAAGAGTACGAAGAGTCTTTCATGTAAATTCAAGGTACGTATACTAGAGGAATTAAGGAAGGATTTATAGGGCCACGCATAAAGGCTAAACGTGCCGGCATTGTTTCAAGTCGTTTGATGAAAGAACTAAGGCCTCGGGTCGCTTCAAATGGACAGGAATTAAGCCGAACCATGTTCGAGTAGTTTCCTCCTTGCTGGGGAAATGGACGATGCGTTCGTAAGAAAGACGATTTCAACTATGGCGTACCATCCCCGCCAAAATTCATGATTTAAATTCGAAGTTCTTCACATGAATTTTACACTCAAGTAGAATATTTCATATTGTTATTTTGTATTTTATAAGCTTTATCAAGGTTTCAACATACGTGTTTTATATTTGTCGTTCAAGTTTTACATTCGAGATTGTCACTGTTCATTCTAAACTCACGTCATGCATTCGTCGTTCGAATTTCACATTACAAAGTCGACGACTTTCATTTTCAACTCGAAGTTTTGAATTGAACTTCACGCTTCAGTAACTTCCCAGTTGACCTTGGGAACCTCGTACCCAGAACTCCTCGGTAGTCGGCATCCTTGGGGTTGTTAGGTCTGGTAATAAACGCAGTCGCTACGCAGGCGCAGATGTGACAGGAACAACACACGTGCTTGATCTCTGTGTTCTATTGACTATGGAACCCGTTAAGAATACGAAAGCTGCCCTTCGCCGTGTTGCAGATAGCCTGCTTTAAGCGGAGAAAGCGGCGAACTGCGAGAGGTTTGTTGTCGAGTTCTCTTTTGCAAGTTCGTAAACCGTAAATATCACTGATGCTCTTTCCATAGCGCCAGAAGATCTTTACTTAGAAGTATATATAGGCTCTGCTATAGCTTCCTCCTGCTCCGTTTTCAAAGTTCGCCTTCGCCTTTACCCTCCTTCGCCTTTACCTTGGTTCCAACGGTTTTCTAGAGAAAACACAGCTGCTCGCTTCTTTCTCCGCGGCTGGGTAAAGGTACTTTGAAAACGGAGCAGGAGGAAGCTATACAGAGCCTAGACTTCTAGGTAAAGATGTTCTGGCTGTGCTTTCGACAGGCTTTGGAAAGAGTATGATATTTACGGTAAAGAGAACTCGACAACAAACCGTGATTTAATTCGCCACTGAAAAGTACTATTGTCGACCAAATTGCAGAGATGCAATCCGGCTATTGACTTCACGGCCGTTGAACTTAGTAGCGATGTACAGTAGAGGAAATAATCAGAAATCCGCCTCAATACATTTATGCAACGGTCGTCCATTTCTTTCGGCAAACATTCACTAAGCGGATGGACTTCGACTCCTCAGAGAAAGACTGAGCTTCTCGTTTCTACTCTTCTCGTTAGGGTTGACGATCACAACCTTTACCTGTGTACTTTGCACTCGTAGTTTGTTTGTCCACAAGTTCTTCAATATCGAGTTCTGACAAAACATTGTCTCTAAACGAAGCACTATGCTACTATAATCATCCTCCTGTTGGCAGTTATCGAGTCGTTGAATTGTTTCTTGAACTACGGAGAATACAAACTCTGCCGCCATTTTGTGATCGACTGACTGTTGCGCCTGCGTTGTTTATGTTAGCGGTTCCCAAGGTCAACCGGGAAGTTACTGAAGCGTGAAGTTCAATTCAAAACGTCGAGTTGAAAATGAAAGTCGTCGACTTTGTAATGTGAAACTCGAACGACGAATGCATGACGTGGAGTTTAGAATGAACAGTGACAATCTCGAATGTAAAACTTGAACGACAAATATAAAACACGTATGTTGAAACCTTGATAAAGCTTATAAAATACAAAATAACAATATGAAATATTCTACTTGAGTGTAAAATCCATGTGAAGAACTTCGAATTCAAACCATGAATTTTGGCGGGGATGGTACGCCATATTCATCAGCTTCGAGGAATTGTCGTGTATCACAGCGGATAAAGAAAGCGATTACGCTGCTGGCTTCGTATGTTAACTCGATGAGAGTGCCTGAGACTCAGGGTCCAGCTTTTAGTCACGCTCAGCACGAAGTTCCCATTTAGGTCATGGTGAAACGGTCCTGAACTTTTTTAACATTGGCCGAACTGGGGTAAGCTAACCATAAAATAGATTTGTTAATCTAATTTTCGAAGAATTACAATATTATATTTTATTATAAGAAAAGAGAAACGTAGTATAGGTACAGGCTAATTAATCTTAAAATGAAAGTATGCCAGTCATTAAAATTTATATTAAATATTTGTTTAATATAGATAATATAAGGCCATCCCAATAAAATGTTTCGTTTATCATTGCCCGACCGACCCATTTTTGGGGGTACAAAGTTTAAATAAAATAAAGATTGAAGAATATTTTTTTTAAACTAAACCGCTTTTCCGAGCTCCATTTTAGTTTCTTGCCTTTCGATATAACACAGCCACAATAGGGAAAGCTAAACTATATATATATGTTATGTATGTTTTACAGGAGGTGAGCAAGTCTGTTGGGATAGTAACCAATTGCCTTAGGAGCTGCTACACACCAGGGCTAGGGCTAGTGCATTGATAGATGTTTCAGCGATTTTCCTCCCGCGTGTGTTTTACAAATGTTTTCTTTTCCCATGTTAGAATTTCTCCTAAAAGTTTTCAAGTTCACTTGAAACCTGGAGACAGCAGAGAAACCTGCAGTATTTTACTTGATGTTTCCTCAGGAATTCAATAACTTTTTTTTCACAATTACACTTTTTATTCTTCTTTTTCTAATCAGGTTTTTGTTGTAAATATTAAATCCAAGTTTACTGGAAACCTGGAGACAGCAGAGAAACTTGGCTGAAAGGCTGTGACTCTGTGTAAAACACTTCTACCTGTAGTATTTTACTTGATGTTTCCTCAGGAATTCAGTAACTTTTTTTCACAATTACACTTTTTATTCATCTTTTTCTAATCTGAGGTTTTTGTTGTAAATATTAAATCCAAGTTTACTGGAAACCTGGAGACAGCAGAGAAACTTGGCTGAAAGGCTGTGACTCTGTGTAAAATACTTCTACGTGTAGTATTTTACTTGATGTTTCCTCAGGAATTCAGTAACTTTTTTCACAATTACACTTTTTATTGTTCTTTTTCTAATCAGGTTTTTGTTGTAAATATTAAATTCAAGTTTACTGGAAACCTGGAGACAGCTGAGAAACTTGGCTGAAAGGCTGTGACTCTGTGTAAAATACTTCTACCTGTAGTATTTTACTTGATGTTTCCTCAGGAATTCAGTAACTTTTTTTTCACAATTACACTTTTTATTGTTCTTTTTCTAATCAGGTTTTTGTTGTAAATATTAAATTCAAGTTTACTGGAAACCTGGAGACAGCAGAGAAACTTGGCTGAAAGGCTGTGACTCTGTGTAAAATACTTCTACCTGTAGTATTTTACTTGATGTTTCCTCAGGAATTCAGTAACTTTTTTTCACAATTACACTTTTTGTTATTCTTTTTCTAATCAGGTTTTTGTTGTAAATATTAAATTCAAGTATACTGGAAACCTGGAGACAGCAGAGAAATTTGGCTGAAAGGCTGTGACTCTGTGTAAAATACTTCTACCTGTAGTATTGTACTTGATGTTTCCTCAGGAATTCAGTAACGTTTTTTCACAATTACGCTTTGTTATTCTTTTTCTAATCAGGTTTTTGTTGTAAATATTGAATTCAAGTTCACTGGAAACCTGGAGACAGTAGAGAACTGACCAGGCTGAAAGGCTGTGACGCTTCTACCTGTGGTATTTTACCGGCCATAGTTAATAGAGTGGAATACTGTATTAACTATGATTTTACGAAGCCCAGGTTCAGCAAGCTGGTTTAAAGGGGCTCTGGATCCCACATACGATTACCGGAACTAAAATCGACCTTGATCGACTTTTAGGTTATTATATAGCTGCCTAATTTATAAGTTCACTTTAATCGGGGTTTTGTACAACCGGGCCCTGATAAAACTTAATCAGGTGCCGGCTGAGGAAAGTATAAGACTTGATCTACGAGGGCTATCATAATTTTTATTAGACAGTTTAATCATGTGATATAATGGCAAAGAAAAGCTACATACGAGAAAGACTTAGGTATAGTCGAGATAACTGTAAATATATAACTTAATATACAGCTTTTAATCGATACAGCTTTTACATCAATCTGTCTATTTTGTAACAAAGATTCAGAAGTCAGTTTATTAAAATAAAACTTTCCGACATAAATCCGGATTTTAAAATGTCATTCGAGGAGCTGTTTTACAGTTGCCACCAAGTTAGTTTGCATTTCCTTGTTGCCCTGCTTTCCCCAGCTCCAAAATTTACTTCCGAGCTCATTCTTGCCCTTCCTTTTCCGGCTTTACTTTTGGCTGCCTCGATGGCTTCCACAGGACGAAAATAAATGTTTCCGTTGACAGAAATACGACGGAATCGTATGGAAACGTTTAAGTTTCCGTTGCCGTATTCATTAATATCCGTGCACTTAATCATATGTTTAAGTCACGTTTCCGTTACACCGTAAACGTCGGAAACGAACTAAAACCGCACTCTGTTTCCGTCATGCGTTTACGGTGGCAGAAATTCAGGTTTACGAACAAACGTATACCTATGTTCACGGTAATGTATACATATGTATACGTGACGTTTAAGGTTAGCTCTAGCGTGACCGTAAACTTTAATTTCTGTCATCGTAAACTCATGCTTTTTGGAATATATGTTTTATTAACTTTGTGACTTTCTTTTGCTTCTTCATTATCTTTTTTTTGAAGACCATGACAAGATATTTGAAATATATAGCTAGATATTTCAACATCAGTAAATACACAAGATTTTACATAACACTTCATCTTTTATTATATCAGGAAACAGTTTTATCATAAAACATTAAAAAGACACTAACAACTAATCACTTTATAGAGTTAGTTAATGCTATGAACAATGTTCATGGTAACGCACGTGAAAACAAAAGCGTGATCGAGGAAAAATAAAAGGTAACATTTGGTTCAGGGTTGCCGTGTTAAAATCCTATTAAGCTTTAAGACTGCCATTATTATATAGCTGGACTAATTGGATTATTAGAAATATGACTGTATTCAAAAACCTTTACTACTTTTCTAAGGTCAGCTGTATCGAATCATCTCTGCCAAAATTTGTTTTTGTCACTGTTAAATCAAATTTGTTTACAGAAGATTTGGTGTCCGGGTTTTAGTGGGGCAAAAAAAAACGAATTCCGGATTCAAGACGACTCAGCAAACAAATGACAGTTATTAATGAAAGGTAATCTTATTATGGACAAAGTGCCAATGAAATGAAAGAAATGCTTACCTTAGTCACTTTGTGAAATTAAAAATCAATTTGGATAGCGCGAACATATATTTCTTTCATATTGAACTCAAAACTTGCCGATATCAGACGACAATTTTTATGCCGTTAAAGCATGCTAATCACATGCGTGACGTCATTTGGTCTGCGCATTTATATTCGTCTACATAAATTCGTCTACATAAATTCGTCTCCATAAATACTACAATATAAATGCATTTTTGCCCAATTTTCATTCTAAATATGTCTTACTTAGAGAAACCTGGACGTTGACCATATTATTTTTAAATAAAAACTTTGCCGTTGGACATGTATAAAATACGCAGACTAAGTGACGTCACGCATGTGATTAGCATATATTTAACGGCATAAAAATTGTCGCCTGATTTTGGCATTGAATGTAATAAAATTGGCACTTTAAGTGTTTTTATTATTTAATGTAAACTCCTCAGTTGTTGAATGTGAGATTATTGAAGTTATATAGCTATCTAATATACCCTATTTAACTGCTGGATATTCTAGTACCATTTTGCAACCCAAGCGGGTATATTTTGTGGTTTTAGGCGAGTTGATTTTTTTCTGAAATAACTACATTTTACACGCGCAGCGAGCCGTTTTTGCGCTGAGGTTAAGTTCTCTTTTATCTGATCGCCGATGGCCTAGCTTCTTCAGTGATGTTATAGAGTTTAGTCCTCTCCCAGGCCAAACGACGAAATCTGCGGTGCTTTGGGACTGGTCCAGTTGACACTGACAGCTTTCCTCGCTTGACATACACTGTAGAGCGAAATTTGAATCGAAAATGTTTTTGGCTTCTTCTCAGTCATTTCCTGACAGCTGTGTCGATGCCAAAGCCTTTCTTCTTCTTGCAAGCTTCTGTGGAAAACGACCATAATTATATTGTTGTTATTAAAGATCAGGCATGAGTATTACACGTAAAAAGAGACAACCACATTCAACCCTTCTGCAAGCCGGGAACGTATCTTTCAGGATTTTAAGACATGCTGTAACTACTTAATGATTTTAGAAATTGTTGTACCCAAATAAAGAGGTTAAATGTTTTTCTGAAAATCTCTCGCAATTTTACAAAAAGACTTTCAAGCTAGAGGTCGTTTATATTTATTTTCACATTATATTCTTTGTTTGCTTTTGTTTTCTCGCTCTATTTCAATAATATAATCGTCATGCTGGTCATTCTCTACCCCAGACCCTTCTCTTATTTCTTACTGCGCATGCTCGACGAAATCGTAAGGCTCTGGACAACTCCACATATGCAAAAATGAGGGTTATAGCCCAAATCTGGCTACAGTCCTCACAGCGCATGCTAAAAACTCCAGAAACGTAATGGCGGACAACTCGATGTTTGAACTGGCGTTAGAGTTTGTTATTAGAAAGGCAGCCGGAAAGACTGTATTTTCAGTAGTTAGTATAGGTAATCAAATGGGGCGAGTGAAATTAGGGATAAATTTCACGCGTGTTAGTCAAAATCGAAGTAATTTCCCGAGCCGCTTCGGCGATTTATCCATAATTTATCCATAATATTATGGAAAGCAAATTACGATCCAGAAAAACATTATTTTACTGAGCGCGCGTAGGCGGCGTTTGAAATTTCACCTCTGAAATTACAAACTACGCGTGAAATTTCAAGTTGAAATTAGGGATTATGAACTTATTACTTGACGAAATTATTTGACCTAACTTCAGACACGCTTGTGTTCGTCTGACATTTTGCTTTCTTCCCTTCAAATGCAAATAAATTAATTACGCACGCATGTGCTATGTCGTCATCTGTATTGTTTTATAAAACACCAATCAGGGCTATCTAAATTCTGGTGTTTCCCAGAACCTTACTATTTCGTCGAGAAGAGTCTGGGGTCTAGAATGCATGTTGGTATACTTACTCGCTTCATGCGCTGTTGAGAGCGTATAGGCTGTTCCTGTGGTCCTGAAACTTTTGATTCTTTCTCCTGGCGTTGTCGTTAATTAATCAATTAATTAATTATTATTTAAAAAGCGTTAAATATTACAGAGAAAGGTGATGGAAATGTCATTTTACCTGAATGCTATTCGGCCGCTCAAAGACGGCCAAACCGCACCGACTAGCTACCCGCTCAAAGACGGATGGCCCGTCGAAGACATAATTTCATTCCCTAATTGTTAAAAAGCGTGAAATATTACAGAGAAGGGTGATGGAAATGTCATTTTGCCTCAATGCTATTCGGCCGCTCAAAGACGGCCAAACCGCACCGACTAGCTACCCGCTCAAAGACGGATGGCCCGTCGAAGACAGAAATTAATTCCCCTAATCGTTAAAAAGCGTCGGCAAATATTACAGAGAAAGGTCAGTGATAGAAATGTCATTTTGCCTGAATGCTATTCGGCCGCTCAAGGACGGCCAAACCGCACCGACTAGCTACCCGCTCAAAGACGGATGGCCCGTCGAAGACAGAAATTAATTCCCCTAATTAGTTAAAAAGCGTCGGCAAATATTACGGAGAAAGGTGATAGAAATGTCATTTTGCCTGAATGCTATTCGGCCGCTCAAAGACGGCCAAACCGCACCGACTAGCTACCCGCTCAAAGACGAATGGCCCGTCGAAGACATAATTTCATTCCCCTAATTGTTAAAAAGCGTCGGCAAATATTACAGAGAAAGGTCAGTGATAGAAATGTCATTTTGCCTGAATGCTATTCGGCCGCTCAAAGACGGCCAAACCGCACCGACTAGCTACCCGCTCAAAGACGGATGGCCCGTCGAAGACAGAAATTAATTCCCCTAATTAGTTAAAAAGCGTCGGAAAATATTACAGAGAAATGTGATAGAAATGTCATTTTGCCTGAATGCTATTCGGCCGCTCAAAGACGGCCAAACCGCAACGACTAGCTACTCGCTCAAAGACGAATGGCCTGTCGAAGACATAATTTCATTCCCCTAATTGTTAAAAAGCGTCGGCAAATATTATAGAGAAAGGTCAGTGATAGAAATGTCATTTTGCCTGAATGCTATTCGGCCGCTCAAAGACGGCCAAACCGCACCGACTAGCTACTCGCTCAAAGACGAATGGCCCGTCGAAGACATAATTTCATTCCCCTAATTGTTAAAAAGCGTCGGCAAATATTATAGAGAAAGGTCAGTGATAGAAATGTCATTTTGCCTGAATGCTATTCGGCCGCCCAAAGACGGCCAAACCGCACCGACTAGCTACCCGCTCAAAGACGGATGGCCCGTCGAAGACATAATTTCATTCCCCTAATTGTTAAAAAGCGTCGACAAATATTATGCAGAGAAAGGCGATAGAAATGTCATTTTGCCTGAATGCTATTCGGCCGCTCAAAGACGGCCAAACCGCACCGACTAGCTACCCGCTCAAAGACGGATGGCCCATCGAAGACATAATTTCATTCCCCTAATTGTTAAAAAGCGTCGGCAAATATTACAGAGAAAGGTCAGTGATAGAAATGTCATTTTGCCTGAATGCTATTCGGCCGCTCAAAGACGGCCAAACCGCACCAACTAGCTACCCGCTCAAAGACGGATGGCCCGTCGAAGACATAATTTTATTCCCCTAATTATATTAGTTATAAAGCGTCAACTATTACAGAGAAAGGTGATAGAAATATCATTTTGTCTGAATGCTATTCGACCGCTCAAAGACGGCCAAAACTCGTAGTTGGCTTGCTTTTCATTATCCTTCCCCACAGTTCCATTTCACACTTTGAAATTTATCGTTTTGTGACAGTTCAAGGTATACCTTGTGCACGGATTTCTGTAAATAAGTGGAATATAAAATATGTTAGTATTAAATCCATGAACATAAAACTTTATTCGCTGCCGTTTGATTTAAAGAAAACACTGGCTTTTCTCTCTCTAAAGATAATACAACTTGAATATTACTTCATTTCGGTTAATCGCGCGAGCGAACTTATGATCTTTTAGCCGTAAAATGAGAAATAAATTCTGCGAGTGCTCTATATTATTGATATCATCAATCGTTTTATTCTTGACATGATAAGAAATCCCTTCCTACCGTGACTTAATTTCTTCGTTGCTACCTCATTAACTCGTCATGTTCTCTATCTTGACAGGGCATTTTGTCATATAAGATCATTCGGCTCTTAACCTTGATAAATATATTGCTACTGTGACACCAGTTTTCTATATTAATGTCTTTACCAGTTATGTTTCTGCCGGTGAGATGAAGTACTCTATACCTTCAGGAAATATTAGTTTTACTGATTAATACCCTTTTTCTTCATCTTAAAAATATTTTGTTATGAAAATAATGGTTAGCATTCGTTTGACCCTAGATGACATTACACTTGGCCAGCGAGAATAACTCGTAATAATTCGCATTAAGCTACAGCAAGGTATTTTCAGTCGTAAAGAACTGTCATTTTTGAGTCAAATCGCTATTCGTTGGAATATAACAAAACTAAGTTTTTATAGCTAAGAGCAGTGCAAATTCGCGGGAATCAAAGCGACATATAAAATATTAAATGGCGACGAACGTGAATATGAGCGCCAAAAGTGTATACACTAAGGGCCTACATCATGGAATTGAATATAAGTAACTATAATTCACTAATGACACTATTGGTACAATTACCTTAGCTTACCGAACAAGCTGTGTCTATTTCTTGTTTCTTGGCTACACTTTCTAGTAACTAACGCTTTTGTAAGTTCTCAGGCTGCTCACATCGTCCCTCAACTGGCTCAAGCTTTGTAGTTCTTTAATTTCCTGCCGAGACCTTCGATTTCGTTCATATCTTCATTGGCCGACTTTAGCTGCTTCAGGTGTAAAGAATGTCTCATGCAGTCCCGGCTTCAATCCCAACCATATTTAAACGGGCAAGGTGAAATAAAACAATGTTCAAAGACCAAAACTACGAACGTAGTGCAACGCGTACTGCATGCAGTCGACACGGCTCGGCGAAGATAACTGATTTTCCCGCTTTTTTTGCAGAGGTCAACGTCATTATGCGGTAGAGGGTAATACCAACGAGTATTTATTTTCGGTACCCTATAACATTTCCGATCCAGGCCCACGCGGATACAACACAATGGTTCACTGATAACAGTAAACTTCGATCATCAATTAAAAAATTTCTTGAACAGTTTGAAACAGTTTAAAGACGTACAATTTTAATGCAAAACCGTTTTAAACCGCACAGTAGCCTTAAATAGCGGCACAAGGGAGTAGATGGGAGCGGGCTCAGGCTATTTCACAAAAGAACAGTATTAATATTTGCGTGAGATTCGCTAGAGTAATAAGGGAAGTGATCGGTTGACAGTTCATGTTTAACAACCTTTGCGTGATCTACTCGCCGGAAGCAGCGTTGATAGTCAATCAAAGAGATAAAACCTTATTGCGTTTGCCGACTTACTGCCTTAGCATATTTTCATCCTATAAAAATGTATTCGAGATCCATGCGCTTCAAGCTGATGAAAATAGACTGCCGTTTTACAAATAACGTAGGCACTGCAGAAAAACCTTAGCAAACAGTAATTTTATGACCACAAGCAAAGTTATATGCCCAATGACAACACATCTTTATTCATACTCTCTCTTGAATAGTTACAAATTAATTAATATAATTAGCATTGTTCAAGTACTTAGATATCAGAAGTAAATTAAAAACGAGTCTGGTATCCCGAAATAAATTTATATAGACAGTATGCTATTGGGTCACGGAACGAAAAAAGGAAAAAAGTGAGAAATATATACAACAAAGTGTGTATTATCACACACAATACAAATACCACTCAATACTTATAAGTAACGATTACAACATACAGGTAACACAGTTGGGGGATACAAGATTTGGAAGAGAAGATGGGTATCAAAATAATAATTAATAGTTCTCTATGAGTTGTTTTTGTAGTCTAGATTTAAAGAGTTTTTTTGACTTCGGAAAGTGAATTCCAGATTACAGTACCTTAATATCTTAAACTAAATTTACCATAATTAGTTCGAACAGTTGCAATATAATATGATGATTTTGAGGCAAAGATATTTGGCTCAAGATATTTAGCCTATGTGTTTCCTCAGTTTACATCAAACGTAATCACAACGGAAATGTCTATTTCAATGTTTACGTCGGTATTCGACGTATACAAAGACGGAAATTTAAAGGAAATACATTTTCTGACAAAACCCATTTCCGTATACTTAAACGTGACGGAAATTCGACACGAGCAGATTTACGACTCAATTTCCGTTTTCGTAAATTCATGATTTCGCGCTGTGTTCCCTACCACGTAGATTCCGCGACACATCGCGAATTCCCTGCGAACCTTAGAGTCTTACAACTCTTACAGAATTAATCCTTGCACTCTTTATTTGATGCAAAAAGTACAATTTTTACTGTGATTAATTGTAAAAATATGTTTGGCAGTGACACGAATATCAGTCAGTTGTCCATATGTAGGTGAACTATTGCTTCAGATTAATTGAGTATTCTCAGATTCACTGCTCAATCGGCTTATTCCGGTAGAGTTCAGTATTAATGATTTCAATGTATAGGCGTTTTGAAGAGTTGTGTAGAGAACTGTTCGCGTTTTATTGTGAACTACACTCGTGCTTATTCCCAGAGTTCATTATTAATTAATTAATTTAATTATCGTCAGTCAAGTTCAATGAGCAATGCTTGTCGGTCACAGGCGTGTTTGCAGTTGTTATTCTGTTTACTCTTCGGCATTTTCAGTTCATTCAATTCTTTAAGTAACAAATAATTAGTATTCAATAAATGTAGTTACTTATTCACGTTTTCATCGATCACAAACGTTATCAGATTAATGCGTTGAATTATTGAAATAACTTTAGTAAGTGTTGCTTTATTAGTTTATTCTATGATTGCACTGAATGAAGATCGCGATTTCTTTTCGAACAAAAGAGAATGTACAGAAGTGTAAGTTGTAATTACAGACGAAGGTCTTGTCAACCGGTTCAGTCTGGAATTGCACTTTTGATTGATCCTGCTTCTTTTCTCAGTTTCTCTTTGACATATTCGTTAAGGGATTGTCACCTCTAACGCATAACCAAACCACAAGGTGATAATTTAAAGCTTTAGAACTGACGCCCGACTAAATTAAACTGTTGGAGCAACCTCAGCTCCCCTGCTGATGAACTACGAATGAATCGTAGTTCATCGGCAGGGTGCCGCGGATTCAGATGCTCATGAAGTTCATCATGTAATTATAACCACCGATGCGTAAATAAAGATTGGCATACCAACGTGTTGTATGTGGTGTATCAACTACACCTACACCTTCGCTTGCGCAAGGTAATTATAACCACCGATGCGTAAATAAAGATTGGCATACCAACGTGTTGTATGTAGTGTATCAACTACACCTACACCTTCGCTTGCGCAAGGTACTTATAACCACCGATGCGTAAATAAAGATTGGCATACCAACTTGTTGTATGTAGTGTATCAACTACACCTACACCTTCGCTTGCGCAAGGTACTTATAACCACCGATGCGTAAATAAAGATTGGCATACCAACGTGTTGTATGTGGTGTATCAACTACTACTACACCTTCGCTTGCGCAAGGTAATTATAACCACCGATGCGTAAATAAAGATTGGCATACCAACGTGTTGTATGTAGTGTATCAACTACGCCTACACCTTCGCTTACGCAAGGTAATTATAACCACCGATGCGTAAATAAAGATTGGCAAACCAACGTGTTGTATGTGGTGTATCAACTACACCTACACCTTCGCTTGCGCAAGGTAATTATAACCACCGATGCGTAAATAAAGATTGGCATACCAACGTGTTGTATGTGGTGTATCAACTACACCTACACCTTCGCTTCCGCAAGGTAATTATAACCACCGATGCGTAAATAAAGATTGGCATACCAACGTGTTGTATGTAGTGTATCAACTACACCTACACCTTCGCTTGCGCAAGGTACTTATAACCACCGATGCGTAAATAAAGATTGGCATACCAACTTGTTGTATGTAGTGTATCAACTACACCTACACCTTCGCTTGCGCAAGGTACTTATAACCACCGATGCGTAAATAAAGATTGGCATACCAACGTGTTGTATGTGGTGTATCAACTACTACTACACCTTCGCTTGCGCAAGGTAATTATAACCACCGATGCGTAAATAAAGATTGGCATACCAACGTGTTGTATGTAGTGTATCAACTACGCCTACACCTTCGCTTACGCAAGGTAATTATAACCACCGATGCGTAAATAAAGATTGGCAAACCAACGTGTTGTATGTGGTGTATCAACTACACCTACACCTTCGCTTGCGCAAGGTAATTATAACCACCGATGCGTAAATAAAGATTGGCATACCAACGTGTTGTATGTGGTGTATCAACTACACCTACACCTTCGCTTGCGCAAGGTAATTATAACCACCGATGCGTAAATAAAGATTGGCAAACCAACGTGTTGTATGTGGTGTATCAACTACACCTACACCTTCGCTTGCGCAAGGTAATTATAACCACCGATGCGTAAATAAAGATTGGCATACCAACGTGTTGTATGTGGTGTATCAACTACACCTTCACCTTCGCTTGCGCAAGGTAATTATAACCACCGATGCGTAAATAAAGATTGGCATAACAACGTGTTGTATGTGGTGTATCAACTACACCTACACCTTCGCTTGCGCAAGGTAATTATAACCACCGATGCGTAAATAAAAATTGGCATACCAACGTGTTGTATGTGGTGTATCAACTACACCTACACCTTCGCTTGCGCAAGGTAATTATAACCACCGATGCGTAAATAAAGATTGGCATACCAACGTGTTGTATGTGGTGTATCAACTACACCTACACCTTCGCTTGCGCAAGGTAATTATAACCACCGATGCGTAAATAAAGATTGGCATACCAACGTGTTGTATGTGGTGTATCAACTACGTTTACACCTTCGCTTGGGCAAGGTAATTATAACCACCGATGCGTAAATAAAGATTGGCATACCAACGTGTTGTATGTGGTGTATCAACTACACCTACACCTTCGCTTGCGCAAGGTAATTATAACCACCGATGCGTAAATAAAGATTGGCATACCAACGTGTTGTATGTAGTGTATCAACTACACCTACACCTTCGCTTGGGCAAGGTAATTATAACCACCGATGCGCAAATAAAGATTGACATACCAACGTCAGCTCTTTCCATGAGGTAATCTCTATTTATTTAAGAAATAGGCTGGGGTCCCAGCCCATGATATAGGAACGCTCCTGGTAATGGGCTCCTGGCGAAATAAAGCACTTGGGATGTTGGGAGAACACAAGGCGAAGGCGCGTGATTTTCAAGCATATCAAGTGTTCTCCCAACATCCCAAGTGCTTTATTTCGCCAGTAAACACATGGAAATGTGTGGTCTATTGCTTTTATGATGTAACTACGACACAACGCAAGCAGGAATATAGTTATTTATTCAATATTGTTGTGAGCGCCATTTTATTGTTGCGCGCAGCCTTATGTATTTGTTAAGCGCTATTGGGCCCTTATTCTCTGTGGAAACAGCGCTATATAAATAAAGATTATTATTATTATATATATGTTAACGTCTGCCATTTTCGTTTATTAAGGAATCAAATTTCAATGACGTCATTTAAGTCAAAAGCTTAAAACCTTATCAGTACTAATATAACTGTATTATTTGTGAATCACAATCAGCTGTCCGCGTGCGTCTTGTTGGTGGTTCCTCTTCAAACGAAGGTCGAGTAGAAGTCTTCAGGAAAGATTCGTGGGGTACCGTATGTGATGATTCGTGGGATATCCAAGATGCTAATGTGATATGCCGGCAGCTAGGTCTTCCTCCTGCTAGTGCTGCTCCTTGTTGTGCAAGGTAGGCTTAATCTTCTTTGTTAAACATACTCGCAGGTAACTAAGCTAATCAAGAGAATATTGGCCAATATCGGGAAATGGTCTTTCAGTTGAGCTAATATAAAGTGTATTATTGTAATAGAAAACTAAAATGTGACCCTTATTTTAAACAGCAGTTTTACTATTACAGAAGGAAGAAAGGAAGCCAATCCTATTTTAACAACAACTGCCAAGTTTCTCGTTTTCTGATTGGCTGGTTGCCATTGCAAATAAGAGGACATACCACAGTAGATTACGTGATCACTCGCGCAAGATTGAGTGTGTGCAGGAGCCCATTACCAGGAGCGTCCATCTTCCCCATTGGGTCTGTTCCCAGCACAGTAGTAGATGTGGCTATATTTAGAATTGCATTTCGTGCGAAATAAACAAAGGCCATGTTGTCTTAGCCAATCAGATAGCTAACGTCACTTTCATTATTATTCATTATCATCCTTCTCACTTTCAACGCGGGAATTCGAATTGCTGGTTTTTTAAGGGCATGGCGACCATGTTGGTGCCCCAACAAGAGAAGCTAACGAGGAATCTATTGTTTAAGGGCACCAACATGGCGGTTATGACGTCAAGTGAAAACCAGCAATTCTAAATATAGCCACATCTACTCCTATGCTGGGGGCCCAGCCCATGACATGGGAACGCTCCTGGTAATGGGCGCCTGGTGTGTGATAACGCGCTACAATCACGTTCCCGCACTTTTTCCTGTCTACTTGGCCCTGCTCGCTTCACTATCTTTAGTTTGTTGTTGTAAAAAACAGATTTACGATAAGTAATGTCCTCTTATTTACCACATTTTTCGTCATCTCGTGTTCATGGTCAAAATATGTTGTGGATTCACTCGGCTTGCGCCTCGTAAAATCCACAAAAATGTTGACCATGCGACGAGTGACTCAAAACGGATCAATCCAGGTTTCTGGGAAACCCCCATCCCTCCCCCACACATCACCCTAACCTTTAAAGGTTAATCATTAAAGTGCCACTACATTAAAGTTACCCGGGAAACATGTTCTAAAAATAGCTCCAACCGGTCATACGCTGACTGATCACGGGTATAGTATATATGGACGCTCCTGGTAATGGGCTCCTGACTTTACTTATAAATCCACGCGAAGGTTTGTGTGAAAAGTAGCCTCACATATTCAGTTGAGTTGAGAAAATGACGTCACTTCCGCTGAAAATTAGCTCTGTACAGGCTCTGTCGAGGAACGGATTTGGCTCAGTGCGGACATAAAAACTCAAGATTCGCACCCAATAAACCAAGACTTCCCGTCGTCATATCGAAAAACGGTTTGGACAGGCAAAACATATAGCAACTTTACTTTACAAATACGCAAAAATATCACATCTCAAAATTTGATCGTAGAAGAACTTTAATAAACGATTAATATCTAAGGGAGGGTTGGGTGGGTAGTTTCCCAGAAACCGTGTTTGATCCCCCAAAACGAGGTAAATAAGAAGACACACCACGATAACCTATCGTAAATTTGTTAAGTTTTGCTTGATGCAGGTATGGGCAGGGTTCTGGTTCAATACTCCTCGATAACGTGGATTGCTCTGGCTCTGAGACTAACATAGCACAATGTAGGCACAGAGGCTGGGGAAGACATGACTGTAGTCACCGTGAGGATGCTGGTGTTGTTTGTGGCCAGGTTAATGTTACCCCCTCACCTTCACCACCTGATTATCAAGGTAACTACTGCATACTTGCAGTTTAAAAAGAGATAAACCAAATCTAAACCAAACCAACAAGCTACAAAATTCTAAAGTTTAAAGTTAATTTTCATCCGATACGAAGATGACATTATGACAGTTTGATCTCTCTTTGCATATTTAGTAGTTGAGTAGTGAGGGTAGTGAGTAGTAGTAGTGAGCATATAATAATAATTAGTAGTAGTAGCAGTACAGTAGTAGCAGTAGCAGTATGGTAGTAATAATAATAAATAATGGCCATATTTATTTAGCGCCATATCAACCACAGTTTCATGGCGCTTTACATATGACTGACATATCCCGTCAGTGAATTATTTCGGACTGCTTCACGGCGCTAATAGCTGCCACGCAGTTGACAATGTTGAGTGTGGTTAGTGCAATTAATGGCCCGGTTGCTGTACCGGGTGACAATCCCCTGCTCTTTTTCGAGTAGTACAACAGGTTCTTTCACGTCCCCTTCAAATACTGATTAGAAGTAGAAGGAGACAAGGCCAACGGCTTATAAACGTCCCTGCCAAGGACGCGGCCGGGATTCGAACCCCCGACCTCCCGCACTCTAGACCGTGCTCTACCAACTGAGCTAACCAGTGAGTAGTATCAGTATAGTAGTAGTAGTACAACTTTATTTGTATGGCAGCAATGTGTTTAGCATGAAAGCTAATTGGGGAAGCACCACAAATACATATATAGATACATTCGAAAATAGGTATCGTATGAGTAGTAAAAATGAAAACAAAATTGATTGCGAAATAAAACAAGACATATTGGTGATAATTAATATGCTAAATATATATAAATTAATGTCGTTTGATCATACTAGATTAGACTGGACATTTACTGAGATTGTGATAAAATACGATTACGTACACCTGGTTCAATTGTAATAGCAGCAGAGGAGGCAGTTATGATAGTTGTTATCTATCAGCCATTCATTTAATTTAACCAGGAGCCTATAACTAGGAGCGTCCATGTCTCCTATACAGGTGTCACAGCGTTTTTACAAGTTGGGCTATTTTTAGATTATTTCCCCCGCCAATTTTTGGGTTGCACCAGTGGCGGAACGAAAGATGCATCATTAGCTACTTCTGTTATACCAAACAACATGGCTGCTACGCTTTTGTGATGTTATTCCCTTAGGAATAATTGCAAGTCAACAATAGCGGGAAACCGTTCTAAAAATAACCTAACTTGTGAAAACGCTGTGACATAGGCCTAGTATGCGAGATGGATGCTCCTAGTTATGGGCTCCTGATTTGACAGCTAACACATTGTTTTCAGTTCTGATAAAACATCAGCCAGTGTCTGTCTAAATACGGACTGAATATCTAATCAGTGCTGTATGTAGTGTAGCCTGACACTAGTGGCTGTCTAAGTATATGGACTGAATATCTAATCAGTTCTGTATACATGTGGGTTTACAGAGGGACCGGAATGCTGCGTTAAATTCGGATTGGTTAGCACCTTAAGAATTATTAATGAATTTTACAATATTAATAAGTTAACGAGTGGTAATAATTATTTGTTTATCATGCAGATCTTTCATGTAACTTTGACCGTGGATTTTGTCAATGGCGAAACGTTATAAATGATCAGTTTGACTGGACAAGACTTTCTGGTTCAACTTCGTCTTCTGATACAGGACCATCTGCTGACCACAGCGGAAAAGGTAAGTTTTTAAGATAAATTGTTATAAGTTATTTCGAACTCGTTGTCATTCTTTTTTGTTGTTGTGATCGTTCTTGACGTTGTTGTTGATGATGTTACTGTTGTTGGTGATACTATTCTTGTTGATGTTCTTGTTGTTGTTGATGAATTTCTTGTTGTCCTTGTTGATGTTGTTATTGTTGTTGTTGTTGATGATGATGATGATGTTGTTCTCGTTCTCGCTTTTGTTCTTGTTCTTGTCGTTCTTGTTTTGGTTTGGGTTCTTCTTCTTCTCTTACATCGTTTCTCCCTTTGGATAAATCTGATTACATTGTTCACAGGATACTACATTTACATCGAAACTTCAAGCCCTCGAGTCCAAGGTGACATAGCTAAACTCCAAAGCCCATCGCTAAACAATGGGACCGCAAAATGTATGGAGTTCTTCTACCACATGTATGGTTCTGCAATAGGCATTCTAAGATTCAAAGTTACGGGAAATAATACCATCTGGGAGCTTATCATGCGTGGAGACTATCAAGTATGTCGAGGGTTAAACCGAGCTTATTCTTAGACCTTAAGTGATCTGTTGTAAGGAAAATATCTCTGAGCACCCCTCACTCACTCACAAAAAAATACGTGAACGCCGTTTGTAATAAAGATGCAAAGTCCACACCATCTACTTATCGATATCGTTGGGTAAACCGATCAATAATCTCTATCATTTAGGGAGTTTAGTGTGGTCTAATGTGTCCATCGGTGATTCAAGTTCCCTTTTGTTAAGATATTGTTTTAGATTCGTGTTACTGCACCAAGCGAGTATCGTTTGACTAGACATTCGTGATCAAATTGCAGCGTTCTCGTCGTCAGAGACAGAGAGCTTGTGTGCCATAGTTTAGTTCTGAAGAGATCTGTCTAGTGTTTGCCTTCTGTTTTTGAGCTTAGCGGTTGCGAGACTAGTTTCGAATAACTAAAGTTATCCTTCTTCAGTCGCAGCTCTCAGTGACCGCTCTGGTCTGCCAGTGGATTGCACTAACAGTCGGCAGAGCTTGCTTGCTTGTGACTGGTTGTCTTTGGTGTTAATTGTTGAATCAGTGAATTTTAATGTGATCCACTTAGGTGTGAATCCGGCAAAGCTCGTGTTCACTGAACCCGGGGTGATTCTGTAGGTAAATCGCTGTCAGCTTTTGAATTTACACTATCGGTGGTATTTCAGCAGTCGGCTAGTTTGAAAAGCCTGTTGCATATGCGATAAGTACTGTCCCGAACTGCGGGACGTTTTGTTATGGGGGCCGGCATTTTGAGTTAAACAAGGTTTGTAATAAAGAAGCAAAGTCCACACCATCTACTTATCGATATTGTTGGGTAAACCGATCAATAATCTCTATCATTTAGGGAGTTTAGTGTGGACTAATGTGTCCATCGGTGAGTCAAGTTCCCTAGCCTTGTGTTAGGACATTTTTTACGTTCGTATTACTGCACCAAGCGAGTATTGTTTGACTAGACATTTGAGATAAAATGGCAGCGTTCTCTTTGAAAACAACCTACACTAATTATAACGGCATAGTTAATTTTGCAATCTATCTTTCTTACATGAAAATATTACATTTTATTGTACTAACAGTTCGTCTGTTTAATGCAACGATATATGAAAAGGTATACTAAATGTAAAGAAATAAAATCCTAGCTGAAAATGTTCCAAGAATTCTCGGGAAAATACCCAAGAATTCCCGAGTCAGAGTACAGCCATTTTTGACGACTCAAAGCTATTTAGCAAAACACATACTCAGATGAATGATTAAGTAAGGTATTTGAATGACTTATTTCATTGTTATTCGATAACCTTTATTTCACTAACATTCCAGTGAATTTCATTATAAAGACCTGATTAGGTATTCAAGAGCCTTTATATAGCTTATTAGATATTCAAGGTATTTATATCATATTACCTCCATATAAAAGCCTTGAATATCTAATGAGCAATATATTGAAATTCACTGGGATCTTAATGAAATAAAGTGTAATAATTAACAATTAGACCCGCAGCCCGGCATGCTGATTGGCTACCCTACTATAGGTCTATTTGTGATAGCCCACGCTAGAGAAAAACCGCACGCATTTTCACGAAATAATAACATGTTTTCAACTTCAATTTTTTTCTTTCTATGATTTTTTACTGTCCGACAAATTAGTTTATACTAAAACAATTAGACCTCTCGTCCTGATGGGTTATTTAACAATTAGACCCGCAGCCCGTAGCCCATCAGGACGAGAGGTCTAATTGTTTTAGTATAAACTAACTAGCTGGACAGTAGAAAATCATAGAAAAAAACAAATTGAAGTTGAAAAACTGTTATTATTTTGTGAAAATGCGTGCGGTTTTTCTCTACCATGGGCTATCACAAATAGACCTATAGTAGGGTAGCTAATCAGAATGCAGGATTTGTAATAGTCCACTAGTTGGTTTATAATAATAGATGTTAATCAACCGTACAGATGTATGAAGTCTGAAATGAAATGTCTTTTATATTTTATAGTTTATAGATAATGTGATGTAAAGTGGTAAGCTGTAGTGCTATGTGCTGTAGTGCTGTAGTGCTATCCCACACACTTTACATCACATTATCTACACTTACTAGTGCTACGCGGCAAACATGATTTCATATCATAACTACATATATTTTATACTTTATAGGTAACTATAGAGGGCGTTCGTGGATCATATTTCACGGGTGACATTGCTCTCGATGATATTTCTTTTAGCAACAGCACCAACTGCACCGTCTTTGCTGAAAGTACAGGTAAGCTGGTATTTGGAACCTCTTGGAAAGCTAGCAATACAAAAAACTGTTTCTGTATAACATCATATTCCTTAACTTCAAGTTCTCTACTTCTTTGAAAGTTCGGCAACCGGCTTTTGATGCTTTACGTTAAAAGTCGAGTAGTGCTCAGTTGACAGTAGTTCACAGTGGTTCAGTCTCCTTCCATCCGTAAGCATCCTTTGAAGTATGTTTGAAGTATATTCTTAAGGAACACATATTTAGATTTAGATTTCAAGTCTCCACTGTTTACCTGTTGTTCACTAGCGCCACCTGTCATCACCTTTATAACACTTTGGCCACATCACTACTTATTGATACCTACTATAGTTATTTATCTAGTATTCTATGTATATTCCAATAGCTAACACCCGTCCTCTTGTTTACTAGCCCCACCTGTCATCACCTTTATTACACCATGGCCATCCCACACTACTTATTGATACCTACTATAGTTATTTATCTAGTATTATATGTATATTCCAATAGCTAACACCCTTCCTGTTGTTTACTAGCCCCACTTGTGATCACCTTTGTTACACCATGGCCATCGTACACTACTTATTGATACCTACTATAGTTATTTATCTAGTATTATATGTATATTCCAATAGCTAACACCCTTCCTCTTGTTTTCTAGCCCCACCTGTCATCACCTTTATTACACCATGGCCATCTCACACTACTTATTGATACCTACTATAGTTATTTATCTAGTATTATATATGTTGTGGTTCAAATATTACCTCTGGTACAAATATATTTGAACCAGTACAATTTTTTTGAACCAGTACAAATTTTTTGAACCAGTACCATTTTTTTGAACTGGTTCATTTTTTCAAGATTCTAAAAAGGAAAAAAAAATCCACCCACCCCTCCCCTACAAAATATTTTTGTCAACCCTCTCTTCCCTCTAATTTCTACCCTCCCTTCCCCAGTCCCATCCTCCTTTTCCCGTGTCCCCCCTGAGACACGTTACTATACCACTTACCTTGACGGTCACCCATCCACTTACTAACCTCGCCCGGTCGGGCTTAACTTGGGACAGTATTACGAGGAACGCCTGGTAGGTGATAGTCCAGTCGATTAACGCACTGCGCCACAGAAGCGCTTGTTGATTTTTACACCACCGTTTATTCTATAGGTGACTAATCGTCGAACACAGTCCCTCTACTTATGCTAATTTGTTTCCAGTCTCTTAATTTTATTCACACATGCGCACTGCTAACAAAATCGGACTTGGAAATAAAATTACATGGACGACAACACGGTCTGTATAATATTTAACAGCATTTGTATGGTATTTTTTAGTTTTCCATGTACAACGTAAATCTTGAATAAAACTCGACAAAAACCTATACAGTGTCTTCTTGTGTTCCTTAACTATGTCTGTGCCATGTTACAGCGAATTTCAGCTTGGGCTACTTGTGGGAAAATTATGGTGGAAATTTTAAACTAACTAAAACCCTACCCTGAACCATAAAAAAACCCTAACCGGTCAGTAAACAAGATCTCACCCACCTAGAGCTAGGGTTCTCAAGAAAAACTCGCAAACTCAACCTCCCTCTACGCCCGTGTGAAATCGTTTGCCGAAACTGAACAAACTGTGTCAACCGAGCCGACTTTTACAGAATAATCACAGCTGCGGCTGAGCTAAAAAAAGCATTTGAACTGATAAAAAAAAATGGTACTGGTTCAAAAAAATGGTACTGGTTCAAAAAAATTGTACTGGTTCAAAATTTTTGAACCAAAGATATAATTGAACCACAACATATATATATTCCAATAGCTAACACCCTTCCTCTTGTTTACTAGCCCCACCTGTCATCACCTTTATTACACCATGGCCATCCCACACTACTTATTGATACCTACTATAGTTATTTATCTAGTATTCTATGTATATTCCAATAGCTAACACCCTTCCTCTTGTTTACTAGCCCCACCTGTCATCACCTTTATTACACCATGGCCATCTCACACTGTTCGATTAGGGCAGCGCTTCAATTTCACCTGCTCTGCAACTGGAAGACCAGCACCACAGTTATCCTGGATGAAAAACGGAATACTCTTAACCAACACTACTGTAGACCTCAGCTACAGGAGAACAGTATATTACTCGGGAGTGGCAAACGTGTCGAGTGGTGGACTGTATGTGTGTATTGCACGCTCACACTTTGGCAAAACTAAAAAGACTACAAGACTTTACGTATTTTGTAAGTATCATATGTTAACAATTAGGAGATAAATCTCCAGTTCTATTTAATAAATGAAGAAGCGTATACCGTGTATTGTACCGTTAGTAATAAAACACGATGGGCATTTGAGAACAAGATAAATTTTAAAAGCATGAGGCGCTAGTGAAGGCGAGAGCTTTCAATATTTTCAAATGTTGTTTTCTGGTCTAGCTTTCCGCATTCATCCGCTGTAAATATATATCTATATATATATAATCAGAATAAAGGTGAAAGAGAAGATATGTGCCCTGAGTGGGATTTGAACCCGCGGCCTCGGCATACTAGACAGTCCGCTGTGTTACCACTACACCATCAGGACCAACCACGCTGGCAACGCAGCCAGTTGATAGTGTCATTGTGGAACGTAATCGTGGGTACTCCCGGCATTTTCTATTTCTGGATATACACTGTATATATATATATATATTATTTTTGTTATAGCATGACATGGATTTCAGCACAGCTGGTGGGGGCACACACACACTCCCCACTACATTCATATATTTTTATACATACTACTACTGATTTTTTACGGAGGGAGAAAACCGGAGAACCTGGAGAAAACCCTCGTGGAAAGGGAGAGTACAACCCAACAAACAAACTCACACAAACTCACACATGGCACCAAGTCCGACTCGAACTCGGGCCGCAGCGGTGAAAGGCGAGCGCTAACACACTGCGCCACCCATGCCACCCATGTATGATGTTGATTACAATGCAAATCGACAGTATTTGCTTTAAGTTGTCCAAGATGGTGAGAACACAGCATCATTCTTTTATTAATATCTCTAAAAGAAATGTTTGCGTAGTCACTAATGGCCTATATGTACTACTGATTATATCTCTTAGATCCACCAAATTCAGTAGCTCTTAAATTCAACGTCAGTGGCAGTGCAGCAGAACTTGGCGAGTCCGTATCAATAACATGTAACACGGATGGTTTCCCTAAACCAACTTGTGAGATCTACCGCAATGGGAGACAACTTAAGTACAACAGTCATGAGGCAGTGGTCGTTTCTTCGTTCACTGTTTCTCATCAAGGGAGGTACACTTGCAAATGCTCAAACGATTACGGCAACAACCTTGGAACAGGAGTACTGACCAAATATGGTATGATTTCTCAGAGACTGGTAATCTTAAGTAGACACAGGAGCGTGCATCTCCCAGATTAGGTCTGTCCAACAGCAGAACAGATGATGTAGCTATTTTTAGCTTTGTGTTTCCCGCGAAAGTAGACAAAGGATACCTGCACTAAAAAAGTCACACGACGAAATGTCACTTCTCATTATGCATTCACGCAGCTATTTTCCTATGCATGGGAGCGTGCATTGTCCGCAGCCCAAGCAACCATGGCAACCATTTTATTTCGCGGGAATCGGATATCTATAAATAGCTACATCGTCTATCGTGCTGTGGGCGCTACCCATCACATAGGTACGCTTCTGGTAATGGTCTCCTGGTAGACAAGTTTGCTAGTATATTATAATCGTACATGAAGTCCTCTTTAGGAAGCTGACCGCAATGCACCAAGGTCTTTCTAACCTTTCTTCTGTTTTTATCACAATAGTTTTACCACGCGTACTAACAGTACAACCAGGGGTTATGAAGATAAACGAAACGGATCCAATCTCCCTCAACTGCAACGCCACAGGCAACCCAACACCAGTTCTTACCTGGTTAAAATTAGGCGGAAGCAAGAGATTATTACTTCCTGGAAGTAACCTCGTGATTACTAGTAGCGAGAAGACTGATGAAGGATCGTATTCATGTGTAGCAAAGAACGGACGTCAATATACCAGTATGGCTACTGCAAGGGTGTACGTTGTCTATTGTAAGTCAAAAGGTCTTGAAAATGATAAACTTAAGCTGGTTTCTTGAATCTATATAACTGAGCATGGTGTATGGATACAACACTCAAGCTGAGATTGCTCTTTTTACCCACAAATACACAATTACATTATTTTCTGATGTGAAAACAAAATATTTGCGCTTTTGATAGTTGCGCAAGAATGTATCGATATATACTGATTTTTCCTACTTCAAACAAACATGTAATTGTGATAGTGTAATGGAATATGTAAGATGTAAAAACCTGATAGTTGATGTTTGTTTTATCAGATGCTCCCCGGATTGTTCGACAACCGTTAAACATAAGCGCCATTGAAAACGAGCAAAGAAATATCTCTTTATTCTGCAATGCGACTGGAAATCCTCCACCGATAATTACCTGGACCAAGATTGGCGACAAGAAGCCGAGCTTTCCCACGGGAAATATGTTAGCCCTTAAAGCAACCAGACACAACGAAGGGCTATATCAATGTACAGCGTCCAATAACAGAGGGCGTGCTGTATCAGCTATCGCTGTTGCTAACATTAAATGTAAGTACAAATAACTATGGGGTCCAATACATAAATAATGAGAGGTTATTAGTCGATTAACCAGCTAATGTGGATGGTTATTAAATGGCCGAGTTTCTCGGCTTAAATAGGCAAAATCTGACACTGATCTGATATTAAGACCGGTATAAATTCTCCGAGGAAGACCGGTCTTTGTATCAACTATTTTGTCTGTCAGTCCTTGAAACTCTTTTCGACACTTCGCTTCGTAAACAAAGCAATTTCTGCATATAGCTTCAGCCTTAAGACCGAAGAAATGCATGACTAAAACGCATTCAGTAAAGCCCTAACGTGTTTAGGAAAATGCGCAACTGTGGTCATTTTTGGTTTTGAATTGATATAATACCTCCCAAAAAACAATGCAAGACTACCAATGAAAACCTAAAGACGATTTTGCCAATCAATCATAGAAGAATGCCAAATAAAAAACGTACCTTAAGAAGAGCTCAGCAAGTTGTTTCGGCTTCGGCAAACAAACTGATGACAACGATTCTCTCAAGTCCTGTGTCTCTCACTGAATATCGATTAAGCTTTTCACTCCTCCTTTCAGTTATCTGCAATTGCTGTCATCTTAAGTGTAGCATCCATTGACCATTGATATCAGTACCTTTACAAAGCAATTCCGGTCATGTGACTTTACTTTATTCGTTACGTTGAACATTAATTCGTTTTGGGAATAAACAAGATGGCGGTTACAAGGCCATCGATGCAGTTTGCCTGCGTGGTTATTTAAGCTAAAAAGGGTGGATATTATATTAATAGTTTTTTCTAATTACAGTGATTACACTGATCCAATCGACATACTATTTTCTTGAGGCATGCAATATTATCGAAAAGTTTGAAGCTTCACATGCGATGAAACTGTCGACCCAACCGACTCGAGTTCTGTATTCAAATTGGTTTTCTTTCCTCGTGATCGTTTTAACTGAACCGTCGACAATTTTAGCATTCCTTTTTGCTTATTGGTCTTCCTTTCTTTGGGCTCAGAGTGAGAGCTTGCCAGTTTCTTTTGTGCATGATTTCAAGGCTGAACAACGGCCTGTTTGAGTTCCTTCCTCGACTTTAAAGTTGATCGGCGAAAAGTCACCCAGCAAGCTTCTGGTAAAACAATTTACAGACTTGCCAATCACAGGATTTTAGTAAGCCAGTTGAGTGTTCCACGCGCGCTTTGACAACGTCCCCAGAAATATCACAAAATGGCCAAATATAATAAACAACTTATTAACCGAGCTTGGTCGGTCTGTATGGAAGAATCTTGACCTCGGTCCTGCACAGACCGAGCACAGCGAGAGTTGTACTTTCTGACCTCGGTCACGATTCTTTCATACAGACATCCCGCTTGGTGAATAAGAGCTAAGTATTAATGACGAACCAAGTGACTGTATTTTAGCGAGCTTTAAGCGAGCCAAAATACACTTGACGAGTAAACATACACATGCATGCAGCCGCATTAACTAGTTAGCCGACAGATAAGGTGTTTATCATACAAATCTGAAAAAGGCACTATGTGGGCAACCAGTAAGCCATCTTATTTTTACTACCCTTAGATGAAAATACGGTCTCATATTTCTTGCGTTCTTGTGCATATTGCATGCGTGCGCTCTTTGCAGATTTATATAATAATTGTGAAAATCCGACCTTATACAAACGAGTTTCAGTGTCAAAAACATACAACATACCTTTCATTAATAATTGGTATCAATCATCGTTAGCCACCTGATATTCTTAGTTTTATAGAATGTTGAAGATTGTTGAATTGTTGGCATTTCAACGTAGAAAAAGGTATGAATCTTAATTAGGCCAACATGCCTCGTTTTTTAAGCATAATTTTGAACTTCAAATTGAAGTAACGGAATATCATATTTGTGCCAAAACAATGAAATTGTGAAAGAGAAGCTACTGGAAATGTACACCAGTAGAAGACCGTCAGTACGCTACTAGTACAGCGATGGTATTACACACAGTCATTGTAGTCCTTTAACCTATTTCTCCTTTCAGATCCTGGCATTATATAATATTTCTCGGCCAATATAATTGTAATGTTCTAAGTAGATATCTGACATATAGTGTTATTTATCTTCTATGACAGTTACCCCATATCTTACCAAACTTACTACAAATAAAATAAACCCTGTCGTTCTTGGCAACGACAAAGTGACTCTGATATGTACAACAAAGGCCTACCCAGCAGCATCGCGATTTGAATTTTGGCACAACGGTAGAAGAGTGGCTGTTACTACATCGGGCATGCACGTGATCAACAAAACAAAGGCATCAGACGAAGGGTTCTATACGTGCGTGCCGTATAACAATATTGGAAAAGGAGAGAACAGCAGTATTACCCTGAGAGTTATAGGTAGGTAGATATTGGACATTTCAAGGCTAGGTTCAAGGTTCGAACTACCCTTACCAACATGTCTGATATGTTGTATGGGTTTTGTATGGGCCCATTCAAGTTCCATATATGGGGTATGTGATGGGTTTTGCATGGGATTTGTAAGGGCCAAATGATTCCCATATATAGGTTACATGCTGTCTATTTTTTTTCAAACCCATACGTGGTCCATATCTGGTCCATACATCGCCCATATATAGAGGTTATTTACCAAGCGTGAGTTCAAGATGGGGGATATTGGCCAAGTTCATTTTTTGCGTGTTATGGACCGAGACGAAGACGAGGTCCATAAAAACGCAAAAAACGAATTAGGCCAATATTCCCCCATCTTGACCGAATATGCTTGGTCAATAAGGTTTTTATTATATGGCAAAAATGAATAAAATCCCACTTTGACGCGCGCGCCAGGAGCCCATTGCGTGGTAAACTGAAGAGCGAATAGAAATCAATCTAAAATTAGACTGAGAGTCGACGACTTTCACTTGAAGTTCAACCTCGTGGCGTTCAAAACAGTTTGTTTTCCGACGTAAAAAATGCGTTTTTATGGATGAAAACTGACCTGTACTTTACATCAGATGTACTGAGTTTCAATGACAACTTCGTCAGGAAGGCCGAATGCATTATCTAGAGACAAAAATGTGCATATTTGTCTCTACGATAAATATATCCAGAGTTATGGATGATTCACTATTTCTATGACGTCATTATCAGTGACGTCAGGCTTCAAGCATAAATCAGACTGCCTACTATAAAAATAGCACTAAGGAAATACTATGACTTCTGAGTGTTAGACAAAGGTGTTCCGTCGATAAAATTCAAAAAAATCTGAACTGGCTATTTTCTGAGGACATCCAAATATATTAATGACGTCATAATGACGTATACCAAAAATAAGGCTTCAATTCTAAGCTGTTATACTCAAAAAATCAAAATTCTAAAAAGAACACGTTGTTATCAATAAAGAGTTTTATTAATGTGCAAAATATGATGTGCCAATATTTCGAACTCTAAAAGTTAAAACAAGCGATATTTTCATAAATGGTTTTATGTTATTTATTTCCCGCCAATTTTAAATTGAATAACTTTTGTTTACCTCTACCAATCGAGAACGGGTTTTCGATTCCTTCATTCTCATGAACAAGAGATTTTAAAAAGATATAATAAAACGTTTTTAGAGGTAATAAAAATGTATAGGAAACCTATTAGAAATGGACAAATGACGTCGTTGTGACGTCATAATGATGGCTACATTAGCTTAACTTATCAGATTATGTTTTGTTGGCACTCATTTATACACCTACCAAAATTCATTTATCTACGCCGAACACTTTTTAAAATATAGAAACCTCGTCCTTTTTTACGTTCATTTGTGCCCGGCGTGGTAATTACCATACATCCTCCATACAATACCCATGTCATTACCATACAATACCATGTTATTACCATACAATATCCATGTCATTACCATACAGTTACTATACAATACCCATTTCATTACAATACAAAACCCATGTCTTTTCATCCATACATCTACATCAATCTTTCACTTTCCATCTTACCCTGTATACTGTCGATGCAATAACATATTACCCATGATATCCATAAATACTGTTTTCCCACCCCCAGTATACTCTAGCAACTGTGCAATGTACTTAATCCTTTGCTATACGTACAATACATGTATAAAGCCATGTCTTAATTCATATAAATATTAGAACTCTCAACCATAATTCAATTCACAATGTCTTTATTTTAATTGATGCCATGGTATAAACACATATACATGTAGATATCTATGTACTACACAGAAGAAAATTATTATAAATTTACATGAGTGCATCAAACTACTATATTTAAAGTTTGTGACATACAGTACGTTTTATATTTTCAAAGTACTGTTGTTTTTTAAACACTGTTACAATCTTGTACCAAGCATTAAATTCGTCGGTATTTAATGCACAAGTTGAATGTGCCATTTTACTTGATTATAAGCATGCAGGCAGTTTAACTTTGAAATGTGTTTAATTTATTAATTAAGCCGCTTGCACGAGAGAACAAGTTATTGTGACCTATTAATGTTGAATGCTTAATGAAAATATTGATTTGAAGAAGATATAACATGTCTACTTGTATATAAATCGAGTCTACTGTATGTTGGAAAGAACCGTATAGCTTTGATTAATTAAAACAATAGTTATCAGATTTGACGATCTTGCATGCTTTCTATGATAAGTGTGATAATGTCGTTGACTCGGGGCTTCATCCCTCACTAACTACATGTATCTGCAGCTGTTATAGTTCACCAGGAAATTATCTCCAATTCTGATTGGATATTGATCACATGACAGCAGGCACAATTATACAAATAGAGTGTGCCATCAAGAAACCTTTATAAAAGTAGTGTGTCTGTCGAGGAACTATCGGCTACTAGTGTATACCACACCAGTGAATAGTGCTTTTTGCGCGCTCTGATTGGCTAATCAAACAATGAATATGATTTCATACTCACCTCCGAGCGAAGCAGTGATCACCTTGCACAAGTTTTTTTTCCATTTGACAGAAAATAAAATAACTATTTGGTGCTGACTATTCAATGTGTGTTATTCACCTCAGTGTCGGTGAATAGTGGTGGATAGTTACCTCGTCTAAGCGGCTCGGTAAATATTCACCACTATTCACCTCCACTTTGGTGAATAATTGATAAATAGTTGCCCGTGGAAATTTCATGTTCTTAAACCAAATATAAGCCTGAGAACGCAGTTCGAGGGCTTGTATATGCTAGTATTAAGAACATCAAATTTCCAAGGGAAACTATCAGCCATTATACAGGTAGTTCACCACACAATTGTGGCGCGTGCTCATTGGCCAAAAGCGATCACGTGACGTGATAGTTGTCGTCTGCAGATGCAAGCTATCAGGTGTTATAGTTCACCACAAAATTTTGGCGCGCGCTCATTGTTCGAAAGCGATCACGTGACGTGATAGTTGTCATCCGCGGATGCAAACTATCAGGCGTTATAGTTCACCACAAAATTTTGGCGCGCGCTCATTGGCTAAAACCGATCACGTGACGTAATAGTTGTCGTCCGCGGATGAAAACTATCAGGCGATAGTGCCCGCTGAGAGCGGAAGACGATTTTGTGATGAACAATAACAACAAATAGACTGTGTTTGTCTCGGAACTATCGGCTGATAGTTTCCCTTGGAAATTTGATGTTCTTAAAACAAATATAAGCTATTTGTTTTAAGAACATCAAATTTCCGCGGGCAACTATCAGCCAATAGTTCCTCGACGGACACAGTCTATTTGTATAATAGTGCCCGCTGAGATTGAAAAACGATTTTGTAATGAACAATAACGACAAATAGACTTTGTCTGTCTCGGAACTATCGGCTGATAGTTTCCCTTGGAAATTTGATGTTCTTAAAACTAGCATAGGAAATTTGTTTTAAGAACATCAAATTTCCGCAGACAACTATCAGCCGATAGTTCCTCGACTCTATTTGTATAATAGTTTGCATCCATGGACTAACAACTAGCTATCACGTCATGTGATCGCTTTTGACCAATGAGCATGCAGCAATTTTTTGTGGTGAACTATAAGAGGCGATAGTTACTCAATAGACACTCTATTTGTACAGTATAGTGCTTGGCGAGAGTGGAAGACAATTTAAGCCCAGTTTAATTATGTAACAAGCATTTTGGGCACAGCACTCGAATCCTAACTTGTGCAATGCATTCCTAACTTGTGCAATGCATTCCTAACTTGTGCAAGGCATTCCTAACTTGTGCAAGGCATTCCTAACTTGTGCAAGGCATTCCTAACTTGTGCAAGGCATTCCTAACTTGGGCGTGGCACTCCAAACCAGCAGGTTGACACTACCTTTTCCCAGGCTCTCAGCACCCCTAGATTTTCAGACATGCATACCCAGAAGGCATTTTCATTTACACAACAAAAAGAAAGGGGACTGTGCTGCAAAATTTTGACATGGGTACCACAATTTCGGGTTGTTGTGTCCAAATTTATGTTTGTCGCATAAACCAGGCTTAAGTGTTGAACATTGACTGACTGTTATCAGTTCTGCATTCACATGCTTAAAATGACTTTTTTATACCTGGGGCCAATTCAATAAAACTTTTACACATGTATCTTACAAGACTGGCCATTGTTCAAATGCTGATAAACAATGGCAAGACTCGCAAAATACATGTGTGAAAGTATTATTTTGTACTAGTCTGACTCCGATCCAGACTGCATGATCAAACAACTGGTATGAGTCAGTCAGAACAGTTTGACTAATTACATGTAAATATTAAATAGGCCGGTTTATAAATATGGAGCTCGATCTGAACTCATACCCATCTCATGCATGTCGAGTATTATATTTGGATAAGATAAAACATCGATCATATAAGTTATATACATGTACATACACATCTGTACACATTAGCCTGCAGTAGTCAGACGCTTTGAGGATTTTAGGCCCCAAAACGTATGGCTTACGAGTGAAGTGACATGTATATTTTTGGTATTCGCTTTTTCTAAATATGATCAAGAATGCCTGCAGTAGTTATCTTCTGACATTATTAGATTATTGGTACATGTACTTGTACTTGTAAAGAAAAAAAACACCAAAGGTTATCGAGTTTAAAATAAAAAAAATGGGCTTATCCACCCTAAATTTTAAAATACCAATCGGAATCATTACATGTACCTGTAAGTATCAATTAAAGAACATAAGTTATCTACACATACTGCTAGGGTTGTATTACATGTAGACGGTCAGGTAATTCTTAATACTGGCAGGCAACAACAGTAAATATATATATTTTGTACATGACAGACAGATAAGCGCTTCACCTACTACAAATGTAGGTAAGGGTCCTGTAAAAGCAGCAGCCAGCAAAACTTGGTTGCATGTCAGTAGCAGGTGAAGTTTGCTGGCTACACTCTTTTCTACAATTGAAATTAAACCAGTGCCTCATAGCTTAATTAAATATAAATATTACATCCAAGGCTTTGATCAGGTCTTAACTCACCAATTCAAACCCATATAGTTCCCATACCAGACCCATGTACATCCCATGTCATACCCATATGACCCCCATATGTTTGGTTTGGTAAGGGTAGCTTGATAAATATCGTATTTCCTCGATTGATCTCTTCCTCCTTTAAACCGAAATTTGAAACAAGTCCCTCCCACCTTCCTCCTCGATCTCCCGTCTTTGAAATTAGTTCTGCCGCTTAATGGAGGAAATATATACGGTATTCTACAAGCCATTATTCAGCAAGACTCAGAATGATTGTTGTTTTGTTAGGTATAAACCAATTAGGAGACCTCCAAATAGCTACAAAATAAATAACGAAAGTATACGTACTCGATTTGAGTTGCACAACTAAAATGCGAATATATATAGCGCAAGAGTATTCAAGTAATATACCAAAACCGAGTTCAAGTGTTTCACCGTGGTATCAGAACAAGTTTTTGATAAAATATCGCAGTATATGTGTCCTGTTTTCTAGAGGACATGCAGTTAAAATTGTTTTGATAGTTGTTCGACTTTTAGTTTGGAACTATTTTTTTTTGAAAACCCGTCTACAACATTTAACAGCGTCGATGAATAAAGTGTTACTGATACTCTTGCGGTTATAAGTGTTGGAAATAACTCTCAGCACATTTCAAGAATAAGCATTTGAAATCTTAAGGCCCGTCCAAACGAGACCAACATCAACCAACATGCTGCGTATATAATGCCAGAAGCCAAGGATTCTGGGGTCTTAATTTACCCACAATTAGGCCGCCATATTGTGCGGAAGTGTAAATAGAGAGAAACTGCGCATGCGCGAGTCCAATAATGTTATACAAGACTGCCCAAACGAATCCAACATGTTTGTGACATGGTTCATCGAACGTAAGACCAAAAGAAATGTTGGATGATGTTGGTTGGAAAGTTTGACCGAAATCAAACTTCATCCAACATCGTGCAACATGGTGTCCAAACGAGCGCAACATGTTGCGTCCAACAATATCGGATGATATTGGACCAAGATATTGCATAATGTTGGATGATGTCGGACCAACATATTGCGTAATGTTGGATGATTTTTGGACCAACATGTTACGTAATGTTGGATGATGTTGGACCAACATGTTTCATAATGTTGGATGATGTTTGACCAACACGTTTCATAATGTTGGATGATGTTGGACCAACATGTTGTGTAATGTTGGATGATGTTGGATCAACGTGTTACGTAATGTTGGATGATGTTGGACCAACGTGTTTCATAATGTTGGATGATGTTTGACCAACATGTTGCGTAATGTTGGACCAATGTGTTGCATAATTTTGGATGATGTTGGACCAACATGTTGCATAATGTTGGATGATGTCGAACCAACATATTGAATAATGTTGGATGATGTTGGACCAACATGTGGCATAATGTTGGATGATGTTGGACCAACATGTTGCGTAATGTTGGACCAACATGTTGCATAATGTTGGATGATGTTGGACGAACATATTGCGTAATGTTGGACCAACATGTTGCGCTCGTTTGGGCGGCCCTTCAGTCACCACATATGATCTATTCTACAGGAGCAATCACCATCATATCACCTCCTCGCGATCAAACTATCACTAAAGGAGAAACAGCTATATTCCACTGCAGTGCTTCCTCATCGCCTTTCCACGTGTGGCCGCTGAAGACGAGGATTACATGGTTGAAGGATGGCTCTAGCAGTAGTTCCTTCCCCGCCTCTACGATTTTAACGATCAAAAATGTTAGAAGATCTGATGCTGGGATATACGAGTGTGTCGCAAGTAATGGTATTGGGATTCCTGACAGGGCTCAAGCCACTCTAGCTATCCAATGTGAGTTGTTTATCGTGATCTTGACTCAACCCACCATACGGACAAAGATGACGGCTGTACATTTGGCCACATTTCCTTGCGAACCTAACACAGTCAAAATAACAAAAATAGAACTCATCTATTCTTTTAAGAAAATAACATTGCCATGGTAACATCATTTGTAATTGCTTGGTTTAAATATCCAGAACCTCTCCAGCTTGATTTTATAACTGATTAAAGTTTTTGCGCGGAAACGATTGTGGGTAAAAGTACAGGCCTTCATCTTTTTTTCCGTACTGTGGGTTGCAATAGAGCAGATTTCGTATGAGTAGGACAAGCTACAGCACTGACTACAGCACGGTTACCGTACGGCATGTCGTGACATTGAAATGGTTTCCCTATTGTTTTTATTCTATTACAGAAATACGGTACAGCACGGTTACGGACATGCCTTAGTTTGTCCCACTCATACAAAATCTGCTCTAGACATGACGTTCAATCTTAACAACGTATCCTTAGAGCTAGACCCTTCTCCCCCGAAATGCAAGTCATGTTAATTAAGTGCACCAAACTCATTCGAATTCCTTTTAAATGAAGTGCTGCATTATCAGTGGATAAACGGCAAATACATAGGTGTAAATATATTTGTCTTTACTTGGCATTGTTCTAATTATCTTTATTTCTTGAGTTTGACACATTAGTATTGAGATTCTGTACTAGGCGTACCAAATTAAGCATGTCACTTATACAATATATAATTTTCTCCAGATAAACCATTCAACACCAGCCTTGTGTCGTCCTCCAGATACATTAGCTTCAACCGTTCGGTCACTCTCACATGTACCGCAGAAGCGCTACCACCAGCGGTTTACAGGTTCTATAAGGACGGCAGAATTCTTGCCAACAGCACCAGTAGAGTCTATATTATATCCACGTCAACTGGAACCGAAAACGGAACCTACTCTTGTGTCCCGTATAACGTGATTGGTGAAGGGCAAAATGCCTCGCTTAATCTGACATATTTAGGTAGGTAAAACAATCAATAAGAAACAATGCTTATGGCAAAGAGTAAATTGGCTTCGAGACAAAGAAAAGTGATATTCGGATTGTATTTAACTCCATTTCAGTTAGAGAAGGCTGTGTTTTCACTCTTTTGACCTCCGTTCTTTATTATCTAATTTTATATGTTAGTTGAGAAAAACTTGTATGTATACGAATAGAGAGGTGGCATGAATGTATAAATATATGACTGTATAACGTATGTATGTAGAAACTTAAGGTATATGAAATACAGGCAAGGCTTCTCTTTCCCTTCTATCTTTCTTCCCCCCCCCCCCCTCTCCCTTTCCTTAGATATTATTTTTGATATAATTAAACCATTTTTATACAGATGGATGCGGTAAAAAGCGAATAAGCCCAATGCATAACCTGCCCCTTATCGTAGGAGGGACAAATGCACGCCACGGGGAGTGGCCCTGGCAGGTACAAATGGGAGCCGGTTCATATAGACACTGGTGTGGAGGTTCCGTCTTGAGCCCGTGGTGGGTTTTAACAGCGGCCCACTGTGTGTCAGGAAATACTCCTTCGAGCATCAGAATTACAATGGGTAAGGACAGAGAGCTTGTTTTAAGCATTATAATTTTTTACCAGCTGATACGGTTGTATATTAATTACGAGTCCTGTATTTTAGCAAGCTTTAATTTAGGCGAGCCAAACTGCGAATATAAAATGACGGGTACAAATACAAATAAATAATACCAATAAACAGCAAAAACAATAGGTTGTTTATTAGTGTTATATTATTGTGTTTTACTACCCCAATACGGTCTCATATTTCTTGCGTTCTTGTCCATATTTCGTGCGTTCTTTGCAGATTTATTCAACAAATAGAAGATGGTTTTCCATGTTCTATTCAGTTAAGAAATAGAAAACATTCAGTTCCGTGTTTACATAGCCTGCAGATGTAAACACGAGGGGAAGGTTGGGAGAACATGAAATGACAATGGGAACACCAGCCCGAAGGGCGAGTGCATTTAGCAGCTTTTCAAGACCTCGAAAGCACATTATTTTGTTATAGGATACAAGAGAACATCTTCTATTTAGTAACAACGAAGAAAGGCTGATTATACGGCGGTAATGAGTATATGTATTATCCAATATTTCGGCTGGCACGGCTAACCTTCTTCAGGGTTTACGAGTGAACACAGCAAGAAAACATTAAAAATTCAAAAGTAGGAATCTGACGCTAGCGTCAGTTGTTACTGTTGGTTAAGCACCGGTCTGTTGTGCGGGAGGTCGCTGGTTCAAACCCCGGCCAGACCAACACTCAGGGTCTTAAAGTGCATATGAAACGAAAATTAAGTTGATCTGATTTGAAGATGCTTTCGAAATGAGGAATAATAACATTTTCCGTTTGTCGACATCTCATCTCGTTTCAGAGATATTCAGGTTTTTGTAATATGCAAATGAGATCACCTATGACGTCATGTTGTTTGCACAGCCTTGGAGACAAATCACAAAATGAAGAACATCCCTGCAATATATTGGGTAAAAACTATTGAAACTTTGCACATATGTGGTACTTTGGAAAATACACATCATTGTACAAATTATATTGTTGCCATGGAAACACTCTGGCCCCAGGCTTCTACAAATAGCACAAACTTCCCTAATTTCTCCAAAATAAGATTTGAAACAATGTAGGCATTGTATGTGAGTAGTTTAAGCAACTTATTTTTTTATAACAAGGTAAGAAATTGGAATTTTATGTTCAAGGTGAAAGGTGCGTGGGGACATGAGTGTTTCCATGGCAACACCATAATTTGCACAGTGATGTGTACTTTCCATAGTGCCATACATCTGCAAAGTTTGAATAGTTTTTACCCAATATTGCAGAGATGTTCTTCATTTTGTGATTTGTCTCCAGGCTGTGCAACCAACATGACGTCATAGGTCATCTCATTTGCATATTACAAAAACCTGAATATCTCTGAAACGAGATAAGATGTTGCCAAAAGGAAAATGTCATTATTCATCATTTCGAAAGCATTTTAAAATTAGATCAACTTAATTTTCGCTTCATTATGCACTTTAAAATAACTGAGTAGAAGGTGCTGCCTTTACATAATCTAACAGTAAACGGTTAGACCTTCTCGTCTTCTTGGATAAGGACATAAAACCGTAGGACTAAGTAAAGAGAGGGCCACGTGTTAGATTACTGAACTACATGCTAACCAGTAAACGTGTTTAATACCCTCTATAAATAAAGCTACCCTACCTTACCTTACCTTACCTTTGGTCCTTGCAGTTTTTTCAATATTCATCTTCTATTTGTTTTATCACAGGCAACCTAAGCTAATGATTTTTACGAGGAATGTATGGGAATTTTTAGAAAAAATCTAAAACTGTACTAAAATGATCAATAAAGTCATGAAATCTACCTTTGTGTCGTAAAGTTGTTCCTCTTCATCAATGATGTGTTTATTTCTGGTTTGAGGCACTTCTGGGTTTATTATATATAAATATTGAGAAGGGTGGAAACACGAGACGCCATTAGCTGAGTGTGGCGAGGCTTCAAAGCCTCATAATTCTTCGAAAATCCAAACTTTCCACTTTTTTCCTCCAGGAACTCTTTAATTCCCACACTCTTCTAGCACTCAGTTAATCGATCTAGTATCGACAATTTCTGCAGCTAACCAAGTCTGTACCGAGCCGGGGTTCCATCGATTTAGCCTTTGATTAACGGCTTTTCTTCGAGAGCAGTGACGAAGGACTGCCGACGAAATCCGACACCACCTCGTTTATTTCGGGGACATTTGCAACCTCGTCCCCAGAGCCTTCTCTCCGTGAGATCCAAGATGGCGGCTACTCAATCTGACAACCTCGTTTTGGGGGGAGACATTCGCAACCTGGTGTCGGATTTCGTCGGCACCGAAGAAAACCGTGAAACGAAGGCTAAGATGATGGAACCCCGGCTCAGTACAGTCTTGGTTAGACGGTGGACGGGAAATAACTTTTGTACTCAGAAACCAGGGGTTTTCGGGCAGGCGGTATTTCAGATCTGCTTCTTCTCCCCCTCCCCTCTCCATTCGTCATTAGATCCCATGTCTCAATCACGCTCGGCCAATATGGCGGCCGCTTCGATGATCCGTTTGCTGCGCGAAAAAAACACCATCTACCGCCTGAAAGCAGGCTAGTTTAGCTGCAGAAACTGTTGCCTTGGACTACTTGAAAAGCGAGGAACTAAGTACTGGATCGATTAAATGAGTGCTAGAGGAGTGTGGGAAAGAGTTCCTGGAGGAAAAATTTAGAAAGTTTGGATTTTCGAAGAATTACGAGGCCTCGAAGACTCGCCACACTCAGCAATGGCGTCTCGTGTTTCCACCCTTCTCAACTGACATTTACATAGGGGAGGGAGAAAACCCAGAATGCCTCAAACCAGAAATAAACACACCAGTGATGAAGAGGAACAACTTCAGAACACACAGGTAAGATTTCATGACTTTATTGATCATTTTAGTACAGTTTCAGATTTTTTCTAAAAAATCCCATACATTCCTTGTAAAAATCATTAGCTTGGGCTGCCTTGTTGTTTTATAATATAAAATTATATTTATACGCGGAAAGAAATGTTTGAGCTAGAATTATAAGAAAATCAAGCCGAACTCAAGTGTATTAGCCAATGAAATAGCGCGTGCTTAGGATGTTCCCGTAATTTACATTTAAGTAATATTATTATACACACAACCACTGAATATGAGCTATCGAGCTTTCTGAATGGTTCTCTACTACTAGTGCATCGTGATCAGCTCATATACCACTAGTAGAGAAAATTTGACCAAAACAAACATGGTTTACCGATTGAGCCAGGAGAAATTGAATATTAACTCGAGAAAATGACACCCAAAAACAGGAAAAAGGCAACCAAGTATTGCATGAAAATGTTATATTGTGAAATACAGTAAATACGAGCGAAGTATCATGTTTTCTAAGTAATATGTAAAACACGAGGAGCTGTTTTAGAAGCGATTTCTAAATAGAGTGAGACGGGGTTGAAAACCGAGGCAAAGCCAAGGTTTTTCAACCCCTTATTCTATTTAGAAACTCGTTTGTACAACAAGCTTTTCATCAGGAATGTTTTACATTGCTTCTCCAACTCCACTTTAATGATAAAAGTAACGAACTAAAAGTCTTCAAATGTGAGCTGTATTTGGAAACGATTTCTAAATACTCGTCATGGTCATGATTTCAATTGTATTAACCTGATGAATTATTAATGAGTTTGAGAACATAATTCGCTTTGTTTATCAACACCCGAAACTAAGCAAGTCAACGGCTAATCTAATACACATGTTTTCCAGACTCAAATTAATCATATCCGTGCTGCCTTTGACAAGTACAACGTATATTAAATGTTCACTAAACAACAAAGGGTATTCAATGATATCTTACCTTATCTTTTTTTAAACAACTGATGTCCTGGATGACTGTGAAAGTCCTGTGAAGGTCAGGGAAAATATCCGCTGCCATGCACAAAAGCCGACATTTTCAATAGACGAAACACACTAAACAAGCAAACCGACGTACTTTCTCCAAGTCCAACGTTGAATTTCCATAACTGTAATGTGAAAATTTACAGCTAACTCCTCCTTTGATTTGTCGAGGTTTGCTCTAACCTTTAAGGACTTTTTCAACTTAGTGAAAACATTTTTGAAGTACATTTTGAGTTCGTTTTTATAAACTGAAAATTCAGTTTCGCAGATTTTCTCACATGACCACTTCGAAAGTACAATTGTTTCTCGGTCGGAAATATTTCATTGTAATCAGGGTCAAAAACTACATTATTATGTTTGTCGATAGCTCATATCAAGGCGCGCAGCGCCTCTCTCGTTGGCTATGCCAGAGCTCATATACTACACCAAACTCGGGATCAAAATCTATTTTCTTATTTATTATTATTTAATGTTCCCAACCCATGAACAAAATGGAGACAACAATACTATTGTTTGTGGGGAAAAGGGGCAAGGAATGAAGTACTCCTATTAAGGTAGCATACAGGTCTATATAATGGCCATCCAGGGGATCCGAATCCCCCAGACTACAAAGAGGTCACAATCATGTTAAGGGGGGAATCCTCCAGGCCACAGAGGTCTCGATCCTCTGTCCCTGCCATGTCACAGAGGTTCCCGATCCTCTATCCCTGCCATGCCAGAGAGGTCCTGATCCTCTATCCTAGTTCATGGTTATCTCATTAACTTTAATTTATAATTCTTATAAATGTGCTTTTTATTTTTACCACCACTATAGGAACCATATGTAAATTCGTTGTCTGACGGGAGAATTCCACTTTAAATTTCACGCGAAAACCGGATATCGAACGAGTCGTGAATTTAATAGTGGAATTCCCGAGTCGGGCAGTGAATTTTCTTTGAATCGCATAGCATTTACGAGATTAAATACAAACTGTTTTAAAGTCTTCTGTGAATTGCTAAAAAATATCCGCCGCGCGCCAGTAGTGCGAGGTAAAAAGAAAAGAGAAATATAGGAATCACAGGCAGCCAAAGCTCTTAGTATGTGTGAGCGCTAGCAACATGGTAATATTGTGTTGCTGAAGAATTTAAGTGCCCATAACCCCATTTTAGTTTTATTTATTTTCAAAGTCTTGAAGAAAATTGAGGACGAAATAAAAATAAAAAAGTTAAATCGGTATAATCTCTGATTTTTAAATCCTGATTAAAGTCCCGCGCATTTTGTTTCACGACCGCGCAGTTTGAGGTCTTGGTCGAGTGACATAAGATGACGCAAAGGTTGTTGTTCATTAGCACTTATTGCAGGTTCTATTGTTATGGATTCCACATTACGTCACACACAATGCACGACTAGACAAATGCTTCTAATTAGTGTACTGTGACTCGGTCGTGAAAGGAGCGAACTTCAGCAGGTTGTAGACAATCAAGGATTCAAGCAAAGACATTTTTTTAGCAGAATTATTCTAAATATTATAAGAACTTATATGAAGAAAAATAGTGGGGTTATGGGCACTTTAAGGCTTTAATAGGAATTAATCCAACTTGGAAGAAATAGTTGTATTTCAGCCACTACTGATTTCATAAATCAAGGAAATAAACGTTCACTTTCCTTTACGGTATTATGCCGTCCTTTTGTCTGGTTGTTGGAAGACGCGGTAAGCGCTACGCCGGGATACATTTGATAACCGGAGGTTAAAACGTACAGACTACAGTTACAGATTGAGCGCTTTGCTAGGGATAAAGTTATCCTTTCTTTGAACAACTGAAATCCTGGGATCTAGTAACGATGTTTTAGGGTAATTTTCGCATTCGGGTTTTATTCCTTCTACGAATATCCTGATTTGGACTTTTTTACTGAAAGATTGGCCGTTGTTATACTAGAGACGCATAATGCGTCGATCTAGACGTATCTGGGCAAAGAAAACTTAGTTCGTGCTAAACGACCTATACTTTTTGTAAGAATCGAAGACGAACTAAGTTTTCCTTGCCCAAATACGTCTAGAGGCATTATGCGTCGTTAGCACAAAAACGGTTCAGTAGTGTCTCTGTTCGCGATATTAAACATAGGGCCCCTAAGGGGAACTCGTGGATGGTCAGTGGGTGTTTGTTTGGTTTGTTCAACACTGGTAGGAGTAATGCAAGGTTAGTTTTCAAATCCCCTTTTTTGTCCGCTACTTTGATCAATCAATCATTTATTTATACACGTAACGCCTAGGAGCTAAACTCGTTAAAACGCGCACTAAATCTAAATAATCTAAAATATGTAAAAAAAAATGTATACATGAGTCATCATCTAATCAGTTAAAACTATGGCGGAAGACAGTCCTTAAATATATAAACAGGAACACATTACCCTGAGCGTCCATCTCCCATACTACGTATGTGATGCAGCGTTTTTACAGACCGGGTTATTTTTAAAATGTGCATCCTGCGAGTTTGGTTCCGCTAGCCAATCACAAGCGTTTGCGTAATTTTAATTCAAATGATTAATGATGTTGCAGCCATGTTGGTTGACCAAACAAGAGAAGCTAACGAGGTATCTTTTGTTGACAACATTCCGCGATGGAAGCGAACAACGAGGTGTGAAATCTAAAAGTAACCCGGTCTGTAAAAACGCTGCATCACGAATATATGAAAGATGGACGCTCCGGGTAATGGCTCATGATATAAATTAAACACTTTTTACAATAAACGGCAAAAGACAGTCCTCAAAATATAAATGTATTTTCTAACGGTTTGGAATGCACATGGTTGTGCGTATTCTACAAATTAGGCACCCTGACTCTTGATGATTTACATAAATTACATTCAAGCCTATGCATGTATCACATATATCATAAAACAATAAACAACACTTTCACTAAAATGTTTATTCCACTTTCAGACATTCATCACCATCAAACTCGCCAAACTATTAAACAAACTTATTTTATTAACTTTGCCAGAACAAATCACAAATTGAGCTTCATTACATACCATGGTATCAAGATCTGGGAGAAAATCCCTCTAGAACTAAGAGATTTAAAAAGAAAAATATTTACGAAGAGACTAAAGGCCATATTTCTTGAAGGCTACCATTGAAAATAGATTGTCAATAAGTATTACAAAGATCCATAATAAAAAAAAAGAATACCTTAATCGTATGTTACTCCATAATATGAAATTAGTCTAACCTTATTTAACCTTATTTGATGTTATTATTTCCTGTCTCCTTTTGTCCGCCGAGTGTTCCTGACTTGACAGCCTACAGGTTTTTTTTCAGGTCCACCTCTCTCTTATCCTCCTCTATTTTAGATTAATATCATAAATTGTAAATAGACTACCATCTAAGAGTAAATAAATGTTGTTGTTGTTGTTGTGTTAAGGCGTTGCCAGTGCCACGGTGTTATGATGTACCTTGGGGAATAAGGAGCAGTATATAATGAGTTGTTTAGTTAGTTGATACCACTCGAAGGTGTCTCTAGCTATCTTTCATGTTTTTGCTTTTTTTATATGCCCGATAGTGAAGAACGTCGTGGTATGTCCAATGAAGATACCCTCTCTCTTATTACTAACTTGTTAGATTCGAAGCTGGACTCTAAATTTGAGGAGTTCAAGCGTAAGCTTAACCAGCACGAGAGTACTTCTCAGTCCGAAATCAAGAAGTTGAAACTCGAGAGTAAAGCAGTTAGTTCCTTCAAGTACAAGGGAAACAGACTGCAATATGAATTCAACGTCAACCTGCTTGGTATTATTGGGCAAGCTTCTTCTGATTTGTTGGGAGGTGACCTGTCTGCAGTTAATTCCGCTATCGAGAATGCCAAGTCTCTTCTTCAGAAACGAATTAAGTCCATACGTTTTGCCGATAAAAGTCCAGCCGGTTGGGTTGCGGTCGAGGAGTACGAATCAGACGACCTTGCTGGCGATTCCGAAGACGAAAAGAAACTACGGTCCGCTGAGAAACGAGCTCTCTCGAAGATTAAGAGCAAGAAGCAGGCTCAAAGGCGTCCTTCACAGACTCCCTCGCGTTTTCAACGCGCACCACCACAGTCTCAGCATCTTAACGCTTTTCAAGTTCCTCACTGCTCTTTGCCTTTCAAGCAGCCATTTCGTGTTCAATCTCGAGCCAACCAAAATGCTGACAAGTGCTTCTCCTGTGGGCAACGTGGCCACTGGGCTAACTCCTGTTTTTCCAGTTCATTCAATCGCCCCTTCCGTACAAGTACCTCCACAAACACAAGCTCAAGCCAGCTTGCATCCTTAAAGCACTTCTCTGCCCTCCAACGATTAGATGAAGATGCTGTAATGACAATGAACCTGATAAGATATTATTGTTCACTAGTTATGCAGAATTCATAGAAGGATCAGATTCAGTCATAGTAAAAGGAAGGTTAAGGGCTAGTTATCCCTTTTGGGAGTCTATTGGAGCCTCTAGTTCCATTCTTGATACTATTGCTTTAGGTTATAAGATTCCATTCTACCACACGCCGGCTTCCATTTCTCTGCGTAATAATAAATCTGCTTTACAGTATCCTGCCTTTGTTTCCAAGGCCATTCTAGAATTAGTCAATCTAGGCTCGGTAATTGAGTGTCGTCCTTGTCCTCCTTTTTTTATTAATCCTCTTTCAGTATCTATTCAGTCTAGCGGTAAGAAACGGCTGATTCTCGATCTCAGACATGTAAATTGTTTTGTTAAGAAATCGAATATGCTAACTCGATGCTTACTGCACTTTAACAACGAACGTGTTTCTGGGCTTTTTCTTTTGACATCAAATCCGGTTATCACCATATTGAAATTTACGAGCCTGATCAGTCGTTCTTAGGTGTTTCGTGGTCTCTTTCCGGCACTCTTAGACATTTTAAGTTCACAGTTTTACCCTTCGGTCTTTCTACTGGTCCTTACATTTTCACTAAAGTTATGAGACCGCTTGTTAAGCATTGGCGCAGTCAAGCTATTAAAATCGTGGTCTATCTGGATGACGGTTTTGGTGTTCATTCTGATTTCCATTCATGCCTGCAAATTTCGAAATCTGTCGAGTCTGATATTTTCAGAGCTGGTTTTGTTCCTAATAAGAATAAGTCCCAATGGACTCCTGTTCGTTCGCTTCGCTGGTTAGGCTATTTATGGAATTTCGATTCCCAGTGTATTTCTATTCCCTTAGATAAAATAGCTAACGTCCGTAAAGAAATTCAGCTTGCTATTTGACAGCTGCCAAGAAATTGTCTGCTAGGGAAATTGCTCGTGTTAATGGTCTTATTAAAATATTTCAAATTCTCTAGTTTTCGGTCATGTGTGCAAGCTTATTATGTCCAAGTCTTTACACAGGTTGGTTGAACAGCGTGTCGGATGGGATTCTCCTGTGATTATAGATTCCGCTTCTAAGTCAGTTGTCTTTCTGGGATTCGCATTTAGAAAAACTTAACTTCAGGTCTTTAACTAAAGTTATACATATTCCGTCTACAATAGTTTTTTCGGACGCTAGCCATGTCGGCTGTGCTTCTTTCATTTCAATGAATGGTATTCGTATTTCACACAAGAATTGGAGCAGCGTTGAAATGTGTCAGAGTTCTACCTGGAGAGAGCTTTATTCGATTTTTTATGGCTTGACGAGTTTTTCTTCTTTTCTTCGAAATAAAACCGTTAAGTGGTATACTGACAACCAGGCTGTTTCGTATATTGTTCAGTCCGGTAGCAACAAAGTTCATCTTCAAAAGTTATAGCTCTAGATATTTTCCTTTTTGCTAAAGAGATAAATCTTCAGGTAAGTGTGGTTTTACCGGTTTATGAGCTGTCAAAATCTAGGCTCTGATAATATATGTCACGACATAAATTCAATCATTATACATTTTACTCACATTTCGATTCTGATTGGCTGAGAACACGCAACGAATTCGCCATAGCTAGATATAGCACTATATAAGTGCGCATGCGTACAATATCTGCTAGCAGATACTTGAATTATTTGCTAGCAGATAATACTTAGCGCTCGATGGTAGATGCTAGAAAGGAGGGCACTTATTACGTTATTTTGAGCCATTTTAGCGCTCAGCTACGTTTCTAGTCATTCTTTTCTACTAAACTCGTAAAATAAATGCAATTTTTAGCTCGAATATGAAAGAAACATCGTGAATCATGCAGAAATCCAATCGTAAACAAACCAATTTTATGCGACGTTTCATTTAGCTTCGTTTACGATAGCTTTCTCTTTTGCTAAAAATGTATAATAAAACAATTATTGAATTCGTTTTCGCATGATAGCGAAAATTATCAAGACCTCGGTCTGTCTTGATAATTTTCGCTATCATGCTCAACTTCATCCAATAATTGCTTATTATTACGTTCTCAAGTTCCCATAATTTATGCTTTTATTTAAACCGGCAGGGTAACTCTTTCAGCCTATAACATTAACCTGTTATCAATAGAGGCCCTAACAATTAAAAAACTAATATAAATAACTTATTTGATAATATTGAACTATAAAAATTTAATTATTTAAATATCTAAATTATTATCCTAATTAATTCTCATGAAATCTAATTTCTAATGCTAATTAAACTAAGCATATTTATACTAAAATAAAATAAATTGTATTTGCTATAAAAACTAATTATACTATCAAATTACAAATTACGATTAAAAACGATACATCCGGCGTGATAATAAAAATATTTATTGCTGGATTCGATTCGACTGCTAGGCAGATGGTGATTATTGCTTTGCCTAGCTGATCTTTTAATAACGTCCATGATAAAGGTAAATTAGTTATTTTAAAAACTATGGTGACCGGCCATCGATGCATCGTTTAACTAACTTTAAAATGTGTTTCTCTGGTCTGTCTTCTAGTGTGCCATATCTAAGGAACCTAATGCTTCATCACTGCTAACTGATTTCATTATAATGCGCACAGCACGCCTCTGCAATTTCTCTAATATATCTGAATTGACTTTTCCACAACAGCTCCAGACAGTGTCAAACCGAGGATTGATCTTGGGGCACACCAGAAGTAATGACGCATGGATCTGATATCTTCTTGCCAAAGCCTATACATCATGATGCGTCAAACCATTTTTTTCAGCATCTCTAAAATGAATTCGAAATGATCTGAAAACAGCGTTTACTTTCGAAATAAATTCACAAATGGAATCAATCCCCATTCTAGTTCTTACACTGTGCAACATGAATTCTGTAGTTGCACTCTAAATACTTGAAATAATTTTATTTATGCAACTGCAGACTCAGTCTCATCAATTATATCAATGTACGCCAAACTTCAAAAGCATAAAAATAACTCCTATAATGTCAAGCCGTTTGAATTAGTGTAGCAAGATAGACACAGAGAAACTTCACAGCAGTAAATTATAAGTCATTACGGAATGTTTACTTAGAAAGCGGCATATCTGTAGTATGACCAAATTCTTTCGAAAGCTTGGACGCGTCTTATCCGATAAAAGTTTGTTTAATCACAATCACAGCGACCAAAGACAGCCGTCAATTCCAAGATCTCTTTTCGCTTGTGTTTTCTTCGCTTTGTAAGAGTTTTCATTCGCCAGTGAGCTGGGGCGATATCGATGTTAGTTAACATCTCCTCGTCCTTCGAATTATGTTCACCCTGACGAGTAAAGGGTTCAACACGTTCGAACAGAAGAACTATAAATTGGCTTACAGTTTTTCATCGTATAATTAATAACTATATCTCAATTGCACTTCCTCAGGAACTCTTAAAGCCAAACAGAATAAATTGTTGAAACGCATGGAGCTTAAGTCTACTCTACGTATTTTCTTGAATATACTATTGCCGTTACCGTCGCGTAGATCGAGAAATCGTCTTTCAACTTCAAGAATACAAAACCACTATAACCATAGTCTTCTCAAGACATCAATATCGCCCAAAAGTTCACTATTTTGTGGACGGCCATTATCAACTTCTTCCTCCCTCTAAGATTATTATATTCGTCTACAGTTCTGAACACGCGCACCACGAGTTTTCATATCCCGAACATCGTACGACTATATTCCTAGCATCCTACAGCTAGCTTGCATCACTCGGAGCTAACAGACATCACTCGGAGGTGAACATTCACACAATAACTCGTTCCTGCACATGCGTGCATCCACGAGTTAAAAAAGTTAACAAACGAAAAACGCGCGTGCTTCCTGTAGATCGTGCAATTCAGCTTTTCAGAACATGCAATTCCACGCCGAACACAACGTTTCGTTACCCAAATCGCGCGCGATTTGTCGTTGGGCTATGCAACTTTATTATAATATCTATGATATTAAAACATAATATGAAATAGCACTAAACGTTCTCTCCTATATGGAACGCAGAAGGTGCAAAACGTTAACATACCTTACCCGATCAAGTAAAACAATCAGTCGCTTAGAACATTTAAGCTGACTACTAAAATTAGTATGCTATTTAATTGATATGTTCTTACTTACATAAAATGTTGTCGGTTTCAAAATCTGAAAGGTCCAAAAAGGTGCGGCTTTTATTATATGTACGAGGGTGTTTTACCAGGCACTAAACCATTCGTAGAATCCATGTTTCAATCGCTGGAATAAGATATGAAGAAACGCCCTATGCCGTCGTCACGCTTGCCGCCATGCCGATGGCGACAGGTTTGTGAAAATCACGTAAACGGCTTAAATGAAAATTCCGGGCAAAAAAAAAAAGATTAAGATCTAAAACTCTGTAAAGATTTTCTAGACTGCAATGAAGAGACAAGAGAACCCAAACAAATTACCAGAACAGCTTCGAAAGATCAACAATAAGTATGTACTGACAGTAACGACAACATGATTTATTGTACCCAGCAATAAGGAAAATATTATTACAATCATAAATTTAAATATTTAAAGGGCACTGGGTTCCCGAAATAACCAGAAAAGCTAAAAATGCCACGAATCCAGTTAAATGCAGTAATTTCAAATACTAGGTCGGAGGTACTCAAATACATACACACACACACAAATACTAAATCTACCAAAGCTCATAATATATTACTACAATACAGTTTAAATGTGTTAAAAAATATAGCTTAGTATTTTGAGAATGAAAGAAGCAGAAATCAGTCTTATTAGCTTTTTAATGAAACTTAATGAACAACAGAATGATACTAGGAGACTAATATTTGCATAGGAATTATGTTTTTAGGTTTTCTTTAAATTTCTTGAGGGAGGTGGTTTGACATGTAAATCAAATGAATTCCACACATTGGGCCCTTGAAACCTTATATTGAATATGCCATAATTTGTTCTTGCTCTAGGAAGATAATAAGACTGTCTAGCTGCAGATCTTGTGTTATAATTGTGCATTTTTCCAACTGAGGTAAAAATGTATTACAGACTGAAGGTAGTATTTGATTGTGGAACTTGAACATAAAAACTGCAATATGTAGTGTAAGAAGATCACGCAACTTAATAATATTTTGTGACTTAAATAAAGGGCTTGAGTGTTCATCAAATTTTGAAAAGGTCATAATACGCAGGGCCTTTTTTTGGAGAACAAAGAGAGGTTGGATAGTTGTCGGGTACGTGTTACCCCAAACGATTATCCCATATATCAAAAATGGGTCAATGAGGGCATAATAAAGGTTGGTTAGGATAGTAATGTCTACATAATAACGAAGTTTAGCTAATATTCCAACACTTCTTTTTATCTTTTTGGCAATGTATTCAACCTGTAATTTTCAAATATGCCAAGATATTTAATGCATTTCTCTTGTTGTAATTGCTCATTATTCAAGGTTAATGCGTAAAACGTAAAACGAGTAGCTCTAGGAGAGTTCTTAAAGCAGTTTAATTGTGCATCTAATAGGAAGAAAATTACACAGTGGTTTGAAGATATGAATTTTATCTTCTCCAGTTCAAAACATTTCCCTCGTTCGCTGCGCTCACTCGTGAAATATTTTGACTCTCGAGGATAAACTTCATATCTTCGCACCCCCGTGTAATATCCTCTATATCTGTGAGGAAACTCGGTATATTCCATTTAGATATCCAGAATTTTAATTAGGATTATAAGTACTTTAGCTATAAATATTATTTTTTACATAAAGTACTAAGTAGTAGGATTTATTAAGACTGCTCCTGTAAAACAATTATTTAGTTCGTTGAGCTATAGCTACCGCAATGAATACATTTAAGGTACTATGAGTAAGACGGTAACTAACTGCTTCTTAATCCTTTTCAGGTGAGTACCGGTTGAACACGAATGATAACACCGAGCAAACAATTCCCGTTGAGAGAATCATACGCCATCCCTCTTACAATAAAACGACATTTGACTATGATGTTGCCCTTCTCAAACTCTCTCGACGACTGGTCTTCAATGATTACGTCAGTCCCATATGTCTCCCAGAATTCGATTTTCCAGACGGTACCATGTGCTACACGACTGGCTGGGGTCGCCTGAGTGGCGGTGGTGTTACACCAAACATCCTCCAAGAGGTTTCCGTGCCGTTACTGAATCGAGCAACGTGCTCCGGATATTATAATTCGGGAAGTGTACGAGTTACAACGCACATGCGCTGTTGTGGAACATTTGGAATATTAAAGGGAGCATGTAACGGCGACAGTGGTGGACCGCTGGTCTGTCAAAGAGGAGGTAGGTGGTACCTAATGGGTGCTACGAGCTGGGGGAGAAGAGGCTGTAATGGATACCCCGTAGTATACGCTGATGTTGTCTATTTCAAAAACTGGATTGTAACAAACACGAGAGCGTATGGACGGCCTTTGCACTGAACATTCAGTTGAATACAACACACGACTAGCCTTAATGATGTATAACGTTGTAGCGCCAAATGAGCTAAGTTAATAAGGTAGAACTGGTAGAGCTACCTTTTTGTTAAGTCACGGTTTGAGTTTGATCTGGGAGTTTGTTGTGTCTATAATAGCCTCGTTGACACTATAATGTACCTGATTCGTCATTATTAAAAGCAAGAGACTGATGAGGTAAGAGAACGAATCACCGTGCCCTATGATAATTATTTGAAATCTATTTTTTAGTTTCACAACACGTGATGTAAGTTATTTTTATCTCGTTCTGGTAAGCCATGCACCCTCGTTAGTTAGCCATTGTTTATATCCCCTGGATCCTCATAGCATCGTTATAAACCACTTCTAAGCACAAGAGCGTCACTTTACGCCAATCAGAAGAAGAAAAAGAAGAACTGGTCGAGGAGACTTGGGACGAGTAAGATTATGAGGCGCGTGGGGCATTTTGGGAAGGGAAGAAAATAAATTAGGACTGGGAGATCTCGTTTTCAAAATGGTGGCAGTCAGTTTCATTTCATTTTCGCGAGAAGTTAACAAGGCCATAAATAAACGGAAAATCGCCTGCCATCACAACGATTGCACGGTAGGATTTTTTTTCAAAGAAAATCAGAATTTTCAAGCACTACAAGACGAACCTAGTGGAAACGTTCTTCTCGATTCGTTTTATGAACAAAGCTTTTGTTACAAAGACCGATGAAGCTGCAAAAGCCACAGGCATGGCATATTGCCTTCTACACTACCAACTGGTCCAAAGGTCTTCTTGCTTGATAAATTGGAACGCTTTCTAGTTGGATCTGGTTGTGTTTTGAATCCAGAGTCAATTGGTGTTTTGCCGTATGCATGATTGATAATCTGCAGTGGAGCTCTCGCAAGCTCTGTTTGTACTTGAGTCGTTTCTCGTGACACTGAGTTCAAAATTATGCATTGCAGTCTCAGAGACATTATCATGATTCTTTTGTTACCGTTTAACCAGTATGCACACTTCTTGAACTGACTGAGGTCAAAAACTATTACACCATACAGCTGTTCACTTCACTGATTATATAGTAAACATATAACGGTCAATACGTTTTCTTTTCCTGGAAATTTTCCGCGAACTTTCAATCGAAAATTCTCGCAAAGAAGGCATTTGCACGCTGTAACGTCACTTTACACGGTTGTAGTGTACGAGATCTGCCAGTCGTTATTTTTGCTTTTTCTCTTCCCAAAATGCCTCATAAGCTTACTCCTCGAGCTCCCAAGTCCCCTCAGCCAGCTTTCTTTCGTTCTTTGCTCATATCATTTAATAACGATTGGGTACGAGTCAGATAATGTACCATACATGAAGTACCTAACCATATTCGAAATTACTGCTGAATGAAATGACTACAGACGTATTTGCTTTTCTGAAGTTAAATATTCACCAACACCAGCGAGAAGATGTAAAACTCGAAACTTCAACAATACGCAGAGATGTGAATAGCCCACCTCGCCACCACACAGCGGTCAAATATATTCGCATGCGCATTACTGTTATTCTTGGTGGCCGGCCGCGCCAATTTCCCGCGCAAAATTACCATAAAACATTGTAACAACCCAGTGTCACTCCACTTGTGATCTTCAACCTTCAACCTCAAAAATCAAGAAAAATACGTTGAAGTCAAGCTTTTTAATTTCACAGCTTTAAGTTTAGTCCATTTTCCGTTAAATACTAGTTAATCGATTTTTTTTCAGAGTTTAACAAAAGTGTTCTGAAGGTTGCTGGTTAGAAAAGGGATGTGTTGAACAGAATACCGATACACTCAACATAAAAATATTATCATTAGGTACAGATGATTGAATTACCTTGGTTTATGGTTTCCATTCCAGAAAATAATGAAGGTTAACACCAATATACAACCACCACGTGCGCAATAGCCCACTTCCGCAATATGCTTTACTTGTCACGCACAATGGTTTCAATACGAGGCCCCGTGCTAAATTAATTTTATTCTTTTCACAGAGAAAATAATAAATTTAATTTAGCACGGAGCGTCGTATTGAAACCTTTGTGCGTGACAAGTAAAGCATATCGCGGAAGTGGGCTATTTTTGAAGGCATGAAAGAGAAATATAACATACTATGTGAAAACGTGGTTCGCCGGCGAGGACTCGAATCTCGGTCTCCCGCTTTCAAGGCGGGACGTGATAACCACTACACCATACAATTCTCAATTTTTCACCCATTTTGGAAATATTAGTTGACGCATGCGCAGATATTTGACCGCTATGTGCCTCGCCGCTGTTATTTATGAATATTTAACACCAAGATGAGGCTAACTCTGAGCAAATGCGTCTGTACTCTGTAGTCATCGCGTACAACGGTTATTTTCGAAGAAGAAACTCGTAGGGACCTTAAAGACCCCGTGTCCGAGCCCATGGTGCTTTGCGCGCGGAAATTTTCGTAGGCTACGAAAATCAGAAAGATCGGTGTTGTTGTTGTGTGACTCTCGAATCTTTCGAAATATATCTCTAGTTTGGGCCATCGTGTAATTATTTATAGATATATATGCTTAACTGACTTTCTTTTATCTTAACTTTTGTATACATACCTTTTTAAAATGAAACTTTAGTCGAATATTTCTTCGAATCCTGGTCTAGAGTGGCGAGTAGAGGAATGCCGAAGAAAGAACAGACAGCGAGGCGGAGCGACTCGACAAATAATCCTTCAGCAGTCCACATTTTGCTTTCTCTAGGTCTACAAGAGAACACTTGCGGTTCAAAAGGACTACTACGTGAGTTTCTCGGAGATTTGCTGCACTAAGGGACCGGCGGGCTTCGTTGGAAGTACAAAGCAACCACTTTTGGCATCAAGATCATTCGCAATTATAATTTCTCACGACTCAGCTTCACTGAGGTGTTACGACTTATCTGCCGATCTGTCTTCTGATCTGAATTTTTATTAGCAGAGAAAGAATGGCCTTAACCTTTTTTTTTCATCCTCCAGTACGTCCAGAAAGTCTTGCTACCAAAACTACGACCGTGGGATCAAACTCCAATCTACCGAGTTTGACTCGAGTACGACATTTCATTTTGCACTCAAAATATATCATTCGCAAGGAAAGTAGAGATCTTCAAATACAGCTAAACAAAGCTACCAAGAAAAGTCGCACTAATTCGAATTTAAAGGCAGTACCACTGGCTTCCTGCCGAGACTGTACTGTTCAAATCATATTCGTAGCATCCGGGGAAAATTCATGGGCTTTTTAATCCGGTAGAAATTATGAAATTCGTTACCCAAAGTGTATGTGTACTTCTTTTATGAAACTTATAAACAATCGAGAGCATTTTAGTTCGACTAAAAGCTAGCCTTGAATTTATGCAGCCGTTGATAAACAAACTAATCATAACATTGGCACAAAGCACTATGGGCACGGACACAGGGTCTTTAAAGGGGAACTGAACCCTAAAATATACCCAACGTCTTTACAAAGATGTATTCTAAAGAAATAAGTTCTGCTATTTTATTTTTCTGTGTTGCGCGTCTATGAGGAGAAAATTAGTCTCCAAGTTCGATTTTCCGCTGAAAATTCTATATTAATTGTGTGGCGGCTCACTATTCAGTGCAAGTTTCCCCATATCGGACGTCACACATACCAAGGAAAAACGATCACACCTCCAGCACAAAGAAAAGACAATGATCCGCAATAGTCCACTTCCGCGATATGCTTTACTTGTCACGCACAAAGGTTTCAATACGAGTTTCCGTGCTAAATTAAATTTATTCTTTTCTCTATGAAAAGAATAAATTTAATTTAGCACAGAGCCTCGTATTGAAACCTTTGTGCGTGACAAGTAAAGCATATCGCGGAAGTCATTAGTCCTGCTATTCAATGTCGGGACAGCATGGCAAAACTAATTTATTCCCCGTATCCTACGTCACAAATAGTAATTACAAGACTTGAGCCGTCTGTACATAGCGGAAGCTGTGAGGAAGGTTTTCGGATTTTCTCTTCCTAGACGCGCAACACAGAACAATAAAATAGCACAACCTATTTATTTCGAATATATGTTTGTATAGACATTGGGTTGATTTTAGGGTTCAGTTCCCCTTTAAGCAACCACGACGACGACGGCATAAAACAATAGTCTTAATTACAAAACACAATACATAACTGCACGCAGTCTCCTACATTTTGGCTGTTCTCTTAAAAAACAGAACGTGAAAACTAAAATTTTACGTTCAAAGGAGAACGCGAACGTAAGAAAGTAAATCACACCGTTTATCGTTCGGCGTGAACGGAACTCTGGCCTGATCACATTTTTGAAAATATCGTTATAAAAGGCACCTAAAGAGAACTAAAAGAAATAGTAAACTCCAAATTTTGGGAGAAAACACTTTTCTACGTCAGTCCGTCGTCGTCCTAGTTACCGTACGGTTACGGTAAGGCTACGGACATGCCGTAGTTTGTTCCAGGTTGGCGCTCTTGTGCTAAGGAGTGGTTTATAACAATGCTACGAGGACCCAAGGGATATACACAATGGGTAACTAACGAGGGTAGCCTACCAGAACGAGATAAAAATAACTTACATCACGTGTTGTGAAACTAAAAATAGATTTTAAATAATTATAATGGGGCACGGTGATTCGTTCTCTTACCTCATCCTCTCTTGACGAAAAATACTCCTTGGGCACTAATTTCTACATAGCGATGTTAATTGTATGTACAGAAAGGAAGCTAGATTACATTATAAGGCTCCAACTTAAAACTTGAAAACGTTGGCCCAACATTTTCAAGTACGTTTTTCATGATCGTAATCCGTTTCCACACTTGCTATTCTTAATTGGATCAACTCTTCTGTAGTTTAACTTCACTTATAAATAAGTTTTTTTAAATAAAACTGTACCGTTAATGTAATGTTTCTCTCAGTTTGAACGTGATTTTGAGCTTTTCAAAGAGATGCTAAAAATAGCTGACATAATCACTTTAAATATGGCGTTAATATGCCTTTACCTGTAATTTCGCAAAATTCAGTAACAGCAAATATAGAGGCTATGACGCGGCTCTGTATTTAATGAGTCAATTCTATTTTTGAGGCATACATATTTGCCCTTGTTTTTGTCTGATATTTGCACTCAAAAATGCCAAGTGGCATAATAAAGTTAATTATTGGATTTGTTGTTTTTCGTGTGTATACATTTTAGGGACATTTTAGCTGCAAAAGACAATGCGGAAATATAGAAACCGCAACTTTTTACAAGCTTTTTGCTCTGACTGATTAGAAACGCCTGTGCAAACACTTGGCACCACGGGGTAAACGCTGATGTCATCTTTTCAAGAACTTGGTTTTAAGCAAGGCAAGAGCATACAATAGATAAGTAACTGAAAAAATAGTTATTTTAATTTAATTCTTTTTTTTTGGCGGGAATGGGTCTTTTGCATGATACAATCACCTTGTTGTACTGGGTGAAAAAAAACAATTTCCGACTTCATTTATTTAAAGTCACTTGTACGAGATCAGTGGTGTTATTAGCAAAACATGTTTATAAATGCTATTTTGCACCTCCAATCGATTGTCGATCTTTCTAAAACTGTTTTTGACTGATTGTTTGCAATCCAGTAAAGTCTTTCCCATGGGATTACGTTCATTCGTTATTGAAGTGATGTATCAGCACGTTCACGACTGTTTCCTGCAAAAGGCCTATTCCAGTTCTACTGAAGTGTCCAATAACGTTGGATTTTCTTTAAAGGAACAATGTCATGCTCAATGCACATGCGTGAATGTTTCATTTTTGTTCGGGTTGTCAAGAAATAGCGAGAGATTCAATACTCGAAATAAATTGTCTTCCATCATCTTCTAAGTTTCGTTTGACCTGAAATCTATTCAGAATAGTAACAAAGTTTTTATTGTACGGTCCAGAACCATTGAACGCTCTGATTGGCTGGTGATACGGTCCGGTTTTTTTCTCATCCGGACCGGCTCATCCCAAAGTTCTGCAAAATCAGAGACGGGATTCTTACGTAAACATACCCTAGCATTGAACATCTTATATTTCTGTCACATATTTGGAAAAATAGAAGACTGCATTTGATAAATGCAGCAGGCAACAGAATTAACGAAATAAAATATTTTTTTAAATCACTAAGGAAAAAATAAAACGTAATTTACCGGTCCATGTGGAGAAAAACTTTGCCCTCCGCCTCGAGTCGTTTTCAAGATCTCTAGCAAATTAAAGTTTTACTTTCATACGGACCGACCAAGGCCGGTAAATAACATGTATAGTCCTTTAGACTTATATATACAGCATGTGCCAATTTCCGAATGGTTTTGCCAATACAAATACGATTAATATGTTCGACTCAATTTATCGTCTTGGTTCAATGGGGAAATGTGACTGTTCCCGCAGCCTTGCGTGTTCTGTTTCCTATTGTTATTAGTTTTATTGTCATTGTAAGGTTTTTCTATACTTAGTCTTTCACCAACTGTTTTTTACTATGTTTTAAGTCCTGGGCCCGCTGTAATTGGCTCACTGCTGTTGTGGTCCCCTGCCGTATTTTCTTGAGTTTGTTTTTACTAGCATAATTATGATATATTATGGTTTTTTCTATTCTTTCCTTGTACGTTCTTTTTGACTTTGAAAATGGCGAAACTAATAAAATGAAATAATTCTAAATCCTGAATTTCTCAAGTGAAGCAAATTCTGAAAGCAAATCCTTAAGGGGCTGTGTCACATAGTGAGAGACCTTTATATTCGCAGTCCGGACCGAACTCAGTTATTTTCAGTGATTTTCATATGAACTGACGAACCTCGCGTACACATGTGGGATGTTTAACATCAAAGCAAATATGCAAAAATGACTAACAAACTGTCATAACGGTCTTGAAGGAAAATAGTGCATATCATTTCAATCAAGCATTGAAGGAGGAGACTTAAAATTGTTTGTAGCCAATTAACAGCCACCAATCGAATATTGACTCCATACATGCGCAACACCATGACATAACCCTTTTAACTCTTTGTAGCCAATTAACAGCCACCAATCGAACATTGACTCCATACATGCGCAACACCATGACACAGCCCCTTTTAACTGTTTGTAGCCAATTAACAGCCACCAATCGAACATTGACTCCATACATGTACAACACCATGACATAGCCTCTTTAACTGTTTGTAGCCAATTAACAGCCACCGATCGAATATTGACTCCATACATGCGCAACACCATGACATAGCCCCTTTAACTGTTTGTAGCCAATTAACAGCCACCAATCGAACATTGACTCCATACATGCACAACACCATGACATAGCCCCTTTAACTGTTTGTAGCCAATTAACAGTCACCAATCGAACATTGACTCCATACATGTACAACACCATGACATAGCCCTTTAATTTCGCGAGATCTACGGCGGCCGGCGTAGGAGGAATGAATGAAGGGAGTGATCGTTGAGTTTTGACCGGACGTAGCGTGACGTGACATAACGTGACTCGCGATTTTCATTGGTTTTCGAATTATTAAAAATCACGTATCGCGCGTGCGCATTGCCGTGGCACTGCCCTTTAAAATTATGCATAAGATGGCGTCTTGTAATTTTACCCACAATCCGTTTCGCGCGAAAAACCTTAAATCCGTTATAAAATAGCGGTAGAGTGGTTTAAAATTTCAAAAACAAGCCAGTGCAAGTGTTGTTGCCAATACATTGTCACTGAAGAGAACAGAGCATTTCTACGTGTTTTCTTGACTGTGTTTATAGATTGGCAAGAGATTGTAGTCAAACGTACAGCCGCCATCTTTTTCTGTACGTTGAATTGCTCTGAAAAGGAACCAGCGGCAGAACATCTTAGGTAAATGCGACCGATCTTTATGGCAAGGCAGCGCCAAAGACATAGGTTGTCGCCATATCGATCAAGGGCAAGCATTCCTTTCTTAAGGCGAAGCCATTGGGGTAGTGGATCGCGTCCGATCTTTATGATCATTTACAATGGCTCGCCAAAGCGGCTCGCCATTGTAAATGACCATAAAGATCGTCCGCTCATATTTTATCTTCCACAGTAGTATAGTCGGCGTCAGTTAAATACCACTTTTTCTTGTACAACAAAACTCAAAAGGTTGTGAATGTTATGGACGCCTTGTTTTCTTGCACAAGGGGCGTCATAAAGTGAATTCAGAAATCCACTTCATAACGCCCCTTGTGCAAGAAAAAAGGCGTCCATAACATTCACAACCTTTTGAGTTTTGTTGCACAAGAAAAAGTTGTATTTAACTGACGCCGACTATACTACTATGGGGTAACTAAGGGTCATTCAAAGTGTCACTAGACATTCTTGTACATAAAATCCAACTTGATAATCCTATTAGAGATATAATTACATATAATTATATCGCTGCAACGTCCTTACACATAAAATCCAAATTCGAGTACCTGTTAAAGCTATCCTAACACATAGTTATATCGAAGGGAGAATGGTGAGACCACGTAGTGAACCACTTCCACGGAGTCTAGCTCGAGAGGCAGGTGCCATTCTAGAGGAGAGAGATGGAATGCTCGAGGGGATGGAGATAGGTCGCCGTACTATCCGATGGCGCTTCTTCCAAGGTGTGGCAGGAGACTTGACTCCTAGGATCATGGAAAAGTTAGTTGCAAAGGTAACCACCAGCTTCTACCTACGCTATAGCTACACCTATCGCATTCGCAATGTCAATGACGGACGCGTGATTCTATTCTCCAAGACTGTCCCAGGCTCTCCATGGGTGAACATCCTAGAAGATGCAGAAGAGTGGATCAATAGCAAGGAGACAGCTCGATTGAATCCCGACAACATCACTCGACCAAATACCCAATGGGCCTTCGTTCGTTGGATCTACGTAGATGTCAAAGTCGTGATCGATCGTCAGCTTTTGTTGGGAACAGGTCCACTACCCCAATGGCTTCGCCTTAATAAAGGAATGCTTGCCCTTGATCGATATGGCGACAACCTATGTCTTTGGCGCTGCCTTGCCATGCATGAAGGAGCAAGAGTAGATAGGTGTTGCGTCAAAGCTCGAAAACTTGCCCAGAACTTCTATCGCCTGACAGCACCCACACAAGACGTTCCCAGAACTTCCTTAGACCAGCTGGAGGAAGTCGAGTTACACTTTGGAATCGGTATTCGGGTGTATGAACCCACGGAGGACGGCGCTTGGCATCTGACGCGACATGCAGCTCACTACAAGCATACGATGACGATTGGGATATACGACGGACATGCCTTCTACATCAAGAACATCAACAAGCTAGGGCACATCTACGTATGTAACGATTGTAAGCAACGGTTCACGAAAGCCTCAGACCTTCACCGTCATGCAGATCGTTGCAGGCGTGGCGAAACAAAGATCGTTTGCCCCGGAAAAGTAATCACAGTACCCCAGTCGGCATACGAAAAAGCCTTCTGGCCAGAGAGCACAGCCAGCAAAGTCGCTTTATGCTGGTTGGAACGCGAAACCAAAAGGATTGGACAACACATTCATCATGCAGCTTGTGGGCATGGTGGAGAGCATTGGATCGAAGGAGCGCCGGTCGACGGCTACGAACCTATTTCGAAAACCATCTTTCAATTTCATGGATGCTATTTCCATGGCTGCCCGAAATGCTTCCCTAGGGAAAGGAGGCTCTATCTCAAGACCTGTGAAAGAACGGCAAAGCTACAAGGAGCTGGTTATACAGTAGTGGAAGCTTGGGGTTGCTCTACAAAGAAGAAAAACAAACCGGTCCCCACACCAACACAAACTGTCTACCCACACTTCATAGTTTACGATTTCGAAGCCTATCTCGATACAACGAAAGGAAGACAACCAACAGACCACCTGACCATCGAAAACGTCCATGTCCCAATATCAGTATCAATTGCCGACACATACAATCGAAAGTCAACCCACATCTGTCGACGCAATCCAAAAGAACTCATCGAAGCCTTCGTCGAAGAACTCCAGCGAAGAGCGAAAGCGATCCAAGAAGTCATTGCAGAACAGTTCTGCCCCAAGACACCTGAATTCTCTTTTGACACCCTACCAAAGAAACAACAAGCGAAGATCGACGAATGGATCCGCCAAGTTCCAGTAGTGGGATTCAACTCTGGCAGGTACGATCTTAATCTGATCAGGGAGCACTTCGTAGGAATCATTGCCGACACCTGTTCAAAGATCCTGGTAGCAAAGAAAGCCAATTCCACTATGTTCCTATTGACCCCAGATTTCCGTTTCCTTGATGTGATCAACTACCTTGGACCTGGAACTTCTTATGAACGTTGGATCAAGGCATATGGATGCGAATCGCAAAAGAGTTTCTTCCCATATGAGTGGTTCGATTCTCCAGACAAGTTGGATCACATTGGATTACCAGACTATCCAGAGTGGGGTTCGAAGTTGAAAAGAGAACATCTACTATCTATGTCAGAGTTCGAAGACTGTGAGTGCACCTTTCTCGACAAAGGAATGGAAACCTTTGCAGACTGGCTACGATACTACAACGACCTAGATGTAGTTCCATTCCTAGAGGCACTCGAAAAGATGCGAGATTTCTATCACGAGAAAGGAGTAGACATGCTGAAAGACGCAGTGTCCATTCCAGGAGTCTCACTACAGTTCCTACTTCGAGGTAGTGTAGAAAGGGGAGCTGAGATGTACGCTCCAAGTAAGGAAGCCTACCGCATGCTGAAAGACGCTGTCGTGGGAGGTCCAAGCATAGTGTTCACCAGACTCCACGAAGCAGGAGTGACTAAGATTCGTAGTCATCAGGGAGGAACTAAGACTTGTCGTAAGATTCTTGGATACGATGCCAACGCCCTATATCTTTCTACCATGGAATTCGAAATGCCTTGTGGAAAAGAAAAGGTTGTGCACTATGACGATCCAGGTCCAGCCACCGAAGGATTCGTTGAATGTCTACTTGGTGGAACGTGGTTTGGATATGCAGAAGTAGACATCGAGATACCAAAGAAATTGTGGAAGGAATTTGAGGAGATGCCACCCTTCTTCTACAACAAGAAAATCCCCAAAGAAGCAATCCCTCCAGAAATGTTGGCCTACCTCACAAAGACAGGTAGAAAGCTCAGCGAGGAAAAGAAGTTAGTTGGAAGTCTCTCTGGAAAGAAGTTGCTACTCTATGCTCCTCTTCTACTTTGGTATGTAGATCACGGCGCAGTGATCACTGCTGTCTACCGCACGATAGATTACGAACCCAAAGAAATCTTCGGATGGTTCGTGGACCAAGTCACTGAGGCACGTCGTATGGGAGATGAAGATAAAGGTGAGGCTTTGCTGGCAGATGTGTTCAAGCTGCTAGGAAACAGCGCCTATGGAAAGTTGCTCGAAGACTTGGGACGCCAAACAAAGGTCACCTATACAAAAGATGAGAAGGTTGTGGACAAAGCATTGCGAAGTGTTTGGTTCGAAGACCTGGAAGAGATTGGTGATGCATATGAACTCGAGAGCCGAAAGGACCAGATCCAAATCAAACGCCCTTTCCAAGTAGGTATCGCTGTGTACCAGCTCGCAAAGCTGCGTATGCTTGAGTTCTACTATGACTTCATCGACAAGTACATTGATCGCAATGATTTCGAATATATACAGATGGACACAGACAGTGCCTACATTGCCATCTCGGGAAATAGCCTCGATGAGGTTGTAAGACCGGAACTGCGAGAAGATTTCGAAGCCGAAAGGAATGAATGGCTAGCTTGGGACGAATGGAGCAGTCGTACACCAGGACTCTTCAAACTCGAATTCGAAGGACAGCGCGCCATTGCCCTATGCTCGAAAGCCTACTACGTCGATACAGGTGGCAGCAAGAAGTATTCCGCTAAAGGTATGTCTAGACGGCACAACGACATTTCGTGGGAACGATTCAAAGCAGCCCTCCAGGGTAGTATCGACATGGCAAATAACCGAGGCTTCCGACTATCGCCAGAAGGCATAGCAACCTACAAACAACGGAAGCTTGGGCTATCGGCTTACTACGACAAAAGACGCGTTCTTCCCGATGGAATCCACACCGAGCCAATAGAGTACGCTGTTTAGCGTCTAGGTACAAACAGAATTCCTTTTGGTGGTAGTTCTGTATCCCTAGGAACGACTTGTAGCTCTTCACGAACGAATCCACGTTTGGGTGCGTCCTTCTCCTTCGCAAGGTAGTAAAGCACAGGCTGTCCCGAAGATACTACACTTCGCGAAATGGTGTATATCTGCAAACTCCACACAGGATCAGTAGCTCTACGTTTTTCACCTCCTTCCAATTCTCCTGGTGCATAGAGATATCGAACTAGGACGTCGAATGGTAGACGCTCTTCTCTCAATCCAACCGTGCGCGAATACGTAGGAGTCTTCAGATCTACTTGTTGCGCCACTACAGAATTCGAAGGCTCTTTACCAGTCAACCGAGTCACCTCACTGTTCATGGCTTTGATAACCATTGGTAAACGAACTACCCATTCTCTACTACGCTCATCTGATCCTTCCGAAGTAAGTACCATCTCTTGTGCATATTGATATCCAAACAATCTCTCAGCTAGAGTCCTATTTGCTCTTTCAACAAAACTTTGCGCTCTATGATTACCAGCCTCACCTCGTTGAACTTTCGTACCATGTAGTTCTAGCGTTTCAGACATACGTCCCATGAATTCTCTACCAGGATCTACTTGCAAAGTCTTTGGCCATTCTAGTGGACTACGTTTATAGATTCGTTCGAATGCCGCAGCAACTTCACCACTATCTTTAGATGCCAAAGGTTCGGCTTCTTTGTATCGAGAAGCTACATCGATTACCACTAATGCATACTTATATAGTTTCCTTCCACGTCCAGGACGATCGTGTGGTAGAAATATCAAATCAGCTTGGTGGACTTCATTTGGTTTCGATACAGTCCAATGTGGTCGTGGAATGTGTTTTGGTGGTGGTAGATATATTTGCCACATAGATTGCTTTTCCAACCAACTCCTAGCCACGTCTTCTGATGCTTTCGCTGCTACCGATAGCTTGCCAATTGCAGTGTGACCTTTCCAATAGCCCATAGGCCCATAGAAGATATTCGCAAGTTTAGAATCCATCATACATCTATACATTCTAACCTTCAACAGATGAAAAAAAAAGGAAGAATAAAGAAAGTCGTTGCGTGACCCTCTTCATTCTTCCTTTTTTTTTTTAGTAGTAGCTTAGTAGTAGCTTAAGTAGCTTACTAGTAGCTTAGGTAACTTACTAGTAGCTTACTAGTAGCTTAGGGCAACTCACCAGTAGCTTAGGGTAACTTACTAGTAGCTTAGGTAACTTACTAGTAGCTTAGTAGTATCTATATCCATTTACTAATAGTGTATCCAACGCCTAGCATTCCACCCCCAACGTAGAGCAACTCACCAGTCTTCTGATTGTTTGAGGGTTTGTAGTAGTCAGATAAGCGGGGTTCTTTCATCTCTTTGAGATGTTTAAGCGCCTTACGTAACTTATCGGATCGCACTAAGGCTTCGTTGGTATCTCTTTGATCGTTGTGTGCTTTGCGTTCAAGACCTTCCTGCTCTTGTGCATAGTCATATAAGCTTTGACGTTTGATTCTATACGCTTTCATTTCACGTTCTAGTTTTTCGGTGGCCCTATCGTGTCTCTCTCGTTCTGCATCTACATCACCATCTTTTCCAAGCATTCTAGCTAGTATGCCACCACCAGTAAATGCCGTTGCATTCAATATAGCCCCGAGGAGGGCCATTCCAATTGCTGCCGCCATTATGGTATGATCTTTTGTTTCTCAAGATTTAGGTTTGGGCTTTTCTTTCTTTCTCAAGTTGTTTCTCAAGATATTCCTTTGCGTATAAGCTACCAAGTATCACGGCAGTCCACTTTGCGTAATTCGCTAGGGAAGAAGAAGGATCGCTAAGCATAGATTCCTTGGTAGTCTTTTTTACGATCCACCCAATACCAGCAGCGAGTCCAACGATTTTGACTGCATCGGTTGCCGTCTTCGTCAATTCCTTCTCCATCTAGATATATACTACTATGATCTCGAGTCTTTAAGTGTTACTCCATGTCTAGTGCCGTTGGCTTTGCCGGAGCTGCAGGTTGTGTCGTGCTAACGGTGGCAACACGCTTATTACCATCTACATACTTCTTGTACGCAAAGTACGTGCCAAACAATGTAGCGCCAGTACCAATGACTGCGAGGATAGTCAGGCTTTCGAACCGACCTTTCTCTACGTCGACTTCTTTACATGATTCGCTTTCGCGCATCAACTCTCTCTTTTGAGCTTCTTTAGCGAGTTTGTTGCTTAACGCTAGTGCTTTTCCAGCTGCGACGCGCTTTGGGTTTTTTATCTTAGTTGGTGCAGTCGTCGGAGGATTCGCAGTTATCTGATCCGTCTGTCCTTCCATCTTGCTTCGATATAGTAGGTATATGTGAAGGTTCAACAGTTGTACCAGGAATGACTACGTGACCAGATATGTGGAATAGGACGCTAGCTAGAGCTACAAGGCGACCGGCTTTGAGCGATAGTAGGCCAGTCGCAGCACTGATTTCGTTGCGGACTAGAGGGTCTTCTTGTAGGTCCTTGATCAGGGCTTCTTGAGAATCTATTGGTACTAGGTAGGCAACTAGGCGGGTAGCTAGACGTGTCACACCGTCGACTAAGCCTTTCGTTACTTGCTTAGCTAGAACGGCCTGATACCTCCTATGCAACTTGTCTACTTCTTTCTCAGGAAGTCTAGAGATGTCTCCTAGAGAAAAGTTCTTACCTAAGTATTCTTTCGTTACGCCTGTTGCGGCTAAGATCGAAAGTGATTCACGATTGTCTGACGTAACGTCTAGATCGGTTGGTGGTGGACCTGTTACGTCCTCACCGAATATCTCGAGTATTTCCTTATCAGTCATAATATGTTATAGATGCTGGGAGCTCTAACACTACCTCGAAAGGATGACGGAGACAGAAGCACATGCGAGCAAACTTATGGGATCCAAGTATCATTCGTAACTCTTTACATTCTTGAGAGCCTCCATAATCCTCAAATATCTTTTTACCATCTACGGCCGATGCTGTATGGAACGCTACTACGATAGCTACGTTCTCACGGAAGGGTTTACATATGCTCGTTAGTTGTTGGGACAGCACCCAAACGGAAATCCCTATATGTCGTGCAGAAAAGGCTAAGTCCACTAGCTTGTCAGTTCGTTTCTTTACGTCCTTCGATGCGGCGCAATCGTCAAGAATCAATAGAGTATTGGTACCTGACCAAAATGTTGCGCAAATACTCAAAGTAGCATCGATGGCATCCTGCGGTGGTGATATGACGAAGAAACGAGGATCTCGATTTGCAAATCCACGATAAGTTTTGTTGTGGGCATACGTAGGACAAATCAGTACTATGTAATCGAACTTACCACGAAATGCTCCACGAAGTTGTTCTATGAGAAACGCAGTCTTCCCACAATTCGTTGGACCGACTATGAGTGCATTGAACGGCACGTGCTCTACGAGAGAATCCATCAGTATAATATACTCTGCAGAGATCTGTTCAATATCGTGACCTGAGCATCCGCAAGGACATAGATGTGCATTTTCACATTTCCACTTCCCTTAGCAGTTCTATGTATGCGAATGTCGATGTCCTTTCCACTGCCGGTTTGTGCCAAGCCATCACCATGAACGGTGGAATCTTTTGCTGTGCGACAATCGATTAGAATAGAGAATCTATTTTCAAAGAACTTCTTTGGAGTCATAGAAGTATTGGGTGTACCAAACCAGCTTCTTGCAGCCTCCCAGAAATCTAGGGGAAGCATGCCGCTTGGAAAGAGTCTGTTGGGAATCCCATTGACATCTACTTCTACCTTCAAGATATCTGGATTCGAGAATGCTTCACTATCTCGCGTGCCAATGGTAGGTGGATCTATGAATAGTAGAAGTAGTCCAGCAAAGGATCGTCGTGGAACATTAACGTTTTGAGATATCAAAGTATCAGAGGTTTTAGCGATATCTACTGTCTTGAAGTGAACAGCGTAGTTGTATAGGAATGCAGCACCTATTTCATATTTGTGAAGTGCATTACTAGCCAGCGTTTCGTTCCTGATTGCTTCGTATTCTAGTTGGATGTTGGTAAGTTGGTACGTACCTATCTTCGTCGTATCCGATCCAATTACAACCTCGTTGGCAGACGCTAGAGTCAACTCGAATGTAATCGTACTTTCTAAGGCATGTGGATATAGAACTCCATGTTGTGTCAGAATGTCAACATCTAATGGAATCCTATACTTTGAACCACATGCAGTTAGGAGTGCGTTGTCTGCAGCAGATGAAGTACTTGCGTCACCAGCTTTCGAGCGTAGCTTATTCAAGTTCTCTGATTGAATGCCTTGTTGTATTCTAGACTCTCTCTCCTGCGTAGATAGGTATATATCGGAGTATGTTTGTAGGAGGTCTGGCCTGACAAGGTCTTCTACTGTTTCAGCTCCCATCCTACAGATTCTACGCATGACCAAACAGCGTCCAACGTTCGAAACGACTCTGTTATTCGCATGTCCACCAGATAGTACGATGTCGCCCAATAGCGCTAAGCTGCCCGGTACTAGTACTACATCTTCTGCTAGCTTTGGAACTTCTACGTATAGAGTCTCACCTGGATTGGCAGATGATCGAGTGAAAGTTTTCCTATACAAGTCTCGTGGAGCCTTGAGTGCATGAGGCTCTCTTCGTACTTGTGTGGGATCCAACTTCGATGAGATCATGTTGAATATAACTATATATATAATTATGTTTAACATGGCCTCTGAGGGTAGGTATGATGAAAGAACTGATGAAGCTGAAAGAGGAAGAGACTACGACAACGATGATACTGTCAATGAAGAAACACGGAAATTGGCGTCAGACTCTACGAATGTGGATCCTAGTGAATCACTCAACCTGAAAACTAGACGCAATTATAATGAAGAAGGTGCTCGACCGAAGTATCAGGAAACGTCATTGACAGATGGAGAGCTTAGTGAATTGCTGGATGAGGATAGAATCGAACGGCCTAAATTTAGCGATCGCCACGTATTCTTCGAAACAGGCATATCGGATAGAACGAAACAAATGTTATTCGATGCTGTATGGGAACACTATGCGGATGTAGGGATTCGTGGAGACCTTGAGATAACTAAAGTATGGGATGCCGATAAGGAACGGGGTAGAATCTACCTTCACGCACTTGGAAGTAAAGAGAAGCCCATACCTTTGACCACAGTGAAGGGTGAAAGATACCAAAGTATGGGTAAGGATCTCAAATTTGCCCTAGGCCCTACGGATGCAGAAAGAGCAGAACAAGTCCTCCAAGGTCAAGAAAAGGCCATTGAACATCTCGAAATGGAAGATAGTATACTTCAAGATCTAACGTCAACTGAGGACCAGAAGGAAGCGGCTAAGGAAGAGAAAATACACATCCATAACGAAATAGAATTACTCGAACGTCAAGAAGAAGCCATACTAGAACGTATGTCACTACGTGAAAGGATCAAATACATTTTCAGAAAGCATGGAATGACCGTTCTTGCAGTAGTAACTTCTATTGGCGCTATCGTTAGTACGATAGTTTCCTTGTTGTCGAAATCCGTACCGAAACCAATAAAGACTGGTATTGATAAAGCAGCAGATGCAGTAAAGAAGGGATTGCAAACGACTGGGGGGTTGTTGAAAGAAATGGGCAAGAAACTTGGACAGATCCTACCTGGAATGATTGGATCGATTGCGAGTTTCATATTTACTATGGCTGGTAAAGCTCTGGGAGTACTAGCACAGAACGTTTGGTTATTCATCGTAGCAATAGTGGTGATCACGATAGAGCAATACAAACGACGTTAGCGAAACAACATCCATGCAATTCCAGCTGCGGCAATGGATGTCACTGCGAGATTAATCTCATGTTGTGAGCCAGCCTTTGCCTTTGCCTTTGCCTTTGGTACAGGAACTTGTTTCTTGTGCGTCTCGAGAGGCTGCACCAATTTCTTATCTGGTGGGCCTTTCATAGGAAGAGGTGAATGTCCTTTGCCTTCTGCATTGATGTCGTTAGTGCCTAGCACCATATCTTTCGTAGCTTTCGGGATTGGATTCTTATAGCCATCTTTCTTACCAAGATAGTACACTAGATCGCTTGGCAATAATCGCACGCCTACAGCTATTGCTAGATCGAGCCTCTTATGCGTTGATTTTATAGCGGTAAGATAGTTTTTGTAGCTCACCACTAAGTCGTTTTCGAGAATAGCGTCTTCGACTAAGCTCTTAAACTTTTCTTTGACGTTATGGCTATCTATGATGGATCCGTTCAAGTCGGCTTGAGCACCAAGCATGCAATGTCCAAAAGCCTCGACAGATATATTCAACCTACCCAATCCAGCATCTGTCAAACCCTTTCCGATTGGTGGCGTAAACCAATTGTATTGCTTTCCTTCGTGTTCGTCGTTCCGAATAAAGGATACTAGATCGCCCTTGTCCACACTGCCTTTCTCGTCTGCAAATAAGTTATTGTGGTTGGGCCATGTGTCTGCTTCCTTGTCGTAGCTTCGGATTACGTGGACGTTCTTGTAGCCATCACCATACAAAAGGAATACGTCTCCTAATCCGTGATTCCTACCTCCGTGCCATCGGAAGTCTGGTTGGAAATCTGGTGTTCGAGATATACCAAATTCAATGCACAATTTCTCAAGAGCTGCTTTGTTATAGAGGTTATCCATTTGCTTGAAATGAGAGTTACCAGGTAAAGGAACTCCATTGGCACCACCAAGTTCATGCAGAATTCTTCGTATTGTGAAATAAACGTGAAATCGTAGGAACCCCTGAACGACTGGTGGATACGTTTTGAAAATAGGATCAAACAATGACACTCCACATCCAGAAGTCGCACACCACGTTGCGAAATTCAATTGTTGAGGCCAATATTTGAAATCCGGACCATGTAACCAATGGTAGGACTCATTTGCTGTCATATGCTTTACGACGGTCTCCTTGAATATGTTTCGAACGCCTGCTTTGAACCTATTCTTTGAGGTGGCATATATCCATAGATTAGTGAGATCGATATCTTGTGCCGGTCCAGTAGGAGGAACTGCTGTAATAGGATATTTCGCACTCCTATCTAGGGTCAACGTAGATGGGAAACCTTTATGCACATCCCACAACGCATTATCGATGCGCTTTTGAATCGTAGTAGGTAACTTCGAGACGTCATTGCCGTAAACGACATAGCTAGAATCTCCATCTCGAAACCAAATACTCGTCGAATATTTACCTGGACCGTTCACTTCCGTAGAGACATAGAACTTGTGAAGATCTGCATGTGGATATCTTTTCTTGAACTTCACCAACAGATTGGCATTCAAGGTTGCAACCTCTCTACTTTCCACATCTTTTCTATCTATCCGAGCTTGATTCTCTCTCCTAGCTTGATTCTCAGCCTTTGACCTTATGTTAGCATTCGGTGTTGGGACCTCTTCCTCTTCGTCTTTCCCTCCGTAATGGTAACTGAAAAGACCTCCGGACCTCCTCATGTTGAAGCTATACGTATATATAGTTATACCTTCAACATATAATGACGATCCTTATTGTCACCACAACCTTGGCTGACCATACTGTCTACTTCGACGACCCTATTCTTATACAGAACATTTCACTACTCGAGATCACTTTCGAGAACACTTGGTGGAACCTAACAGAGGTGGGCTCTTTCTGGTGGAATGGTGATAGTATTGTGTTCCCACACGACGTTGCTGTAGGGTCTTACAACTTTAGGAAAGCCAAGAAGGCCTTAAAACCTGCAAGTATTGCTGGTATCGTGGAATTTAAGAGAGATACCAGCCTTAGGGAGGACAATGTTATAATAGTTAAAAAACCAATCAAGTTCAATAAAAGTCTCTACACACTATTAGGTGTCGAAGGTGTAGAAGAAGAGAATAACGAGTTCCTGCTAAAAGTTGGTACTTACCGCATTAAGATCAAAGATATCCACACAGTGTATGTCCGTTGCGACGTGGTGGATTCCGGTTTCTCACTTCTAGAGGGAAAACGATCGAAAGTCTTGGCTAGCATAGAGGTCCGAGGTCTTTGGTTTGGAAGGATAACCTATACTATAACGAATCCCCAAGTCCTACAAGCTATAGGGACAATGCGAAACAGTCTTAGCCTTACGATTCGTGATGAGAAAGGCAACGTGGTAGACTTCCGTGGTCGCCCGATACGATACGTGTTGAAGCTTGAGTAAGCTATACGTATAACATACAATGGAAGGCGATTCGATTCAACCGTTTCCATCAGCACCAAGTATCTATCCACAGATTGCTAGTGACACTGGAAAGAACTTTAGACTGCAAACGATCCGAGACACGCTTTCGGACATAGAAGTTCAAGAAAGGCACTACGAAGGTGTGCGCAAGAAATATGCACGTTCTCAAGGAATAGTTCATGGCATCGCAGTGGTAACTGGAGGTCTATCTGTGATCTTATCTGGATCTGGATTGGGCGCAGCGTTGACTGGGGTTGGAATAGTGCTTGGTCTACCACTTGGAGTTATTGGTGGGCTATGTGGATTAATTTCAGCATCTACAACCCTTGGAGCTAAGAAGTTAGGAATGAAGGTTTCTAAGCATGAAAAGACAACTATGTTGGCAAAGGCGAAAATCAATACGATTCGCGATCTAGTATCGAAGGCCTTACGCGATGAAAATATATCCGACTCCGAATACAGTCTCATCCTGAACGAAGCGAATAAGTATGAGATCATGAGATCTGAAATTCGTCGCAAGGCTTCCATAGGTGAAAAAAGCACGGATCGGGTTCGAGCCGAACTCAAGCAAGAAGTGCAAAAGGAAATGCGAGAAAAACTTGGAATGTAAGAATCAACGTTTCCTATGAAAGGAACGAACATGGTTCTCACTTTCACTTTGCCAAGTCCTACTGCTAGTTAGCCTATGTCTAGTGTAGATTGGTTCGAAGTGGGAATGGTAAGAAGACAACTCCTTGACAAAACGCTTGACCGCATTTCCAAATATGCCACATCGCTTAACGACATCCTTAAAAGACATAGACGATCCGGAGCGACGTAGCACCTCGTAACTTGCTCCAACGACTTTCGTCTTAAGCATTGATTTGGGGCCTATATTGTTTTCCATTGCCTTAGTAACGACCTCGTGGACTATTTGTTGAACGTCCCTAGGTACTCCTACAAGATCTAGTTGTAGGAAAGTCGTCGCAATGTGAGGAACTATGCGCTCAGCATCCAAGTCTACATCAATCTTATCGTCGTCACACAGAGAACGTATGAAGACCTCTCCATTATGGATGCCTTCGTTTCTTAGTTGCATGAAGCGAGCGACCTCACCTTTAGATCGGACGAATCCACATTGTATGCATGCATGGTAGAGTAGAGCAGCTAAAATATTTTTCTTAGCATCACTACGCTTGAGACAAACTTTCATTACTTGGGTGAATGCGTCGGCTACGATTTCTAACGCGTTCATAGGGAACGATAAATCATAACTTTGTTTGTAAATAGTGTCGTATGCTCGTAGTTCTTGTAGTAGCGTTCGTCGTTTCAGTTCTATGTCATCATCGCTTTGCTTTGGTTTTGCGCGGTCTAGATCACTTTGATACTGAAACCCGTCCGGACCTACTATATGCAGTCGAGTAGTAATAATGTCGATCTTAGTTTCTGTACATGGTTCAACCTCGGAAACAAGACCACATGTGGGACACACGAATTCCGTTCCTTGTACTTCCAAGGGACAGAGACAATCAGAACATGTTTCACTGGTGTTAATACGTTCCACTTGTGGTTTGATATTCAGGCTTCTACAAATTCCAGGACCAAACAATCTGACTAGCTCGTCCATGATACAACTATAGATGTCGTACGTTCAATAGAAAAAAAAAAAGAAGAGGAATGAAGAGGGCCACGCAACGACCTTCTTCATTCTTCCTTTTTTCTTTTTTCGTGGCTATTCCTAAGCGTCCTTCTCGTTCCTCAAGGCAGCCAACACCTCGTTGAGCGCATGGTTGAGAGACTCTCCAAGACCTTCCACTGGTTCCAGCACTCTTGATTCAGCGGGCAATGCTACCTCCGGTTCCACCATGTTTGGCTCCTCCTTTCTTGGATCCTCTAGCTTCTTGCTGGACTTCTTAGCGCGTCTTATATAGACACCGGAAGACTTCACCTTGATGGTGAGACGGTCACATCCTGAGCAAAGCTCGTAATCAGTACGACATCCTTTACCGCACTTCGAGCATGGTACGTATGGGGCACAGCCTTTTGAGATTTGGTAGTTATGCTGGGAACAGAACTTCGTTGTCTTCGAAATCTTCTTTGGACATTTTGAGTCCTTCCCTCTCATCAACCAATCACAAGTTATTGCGGCGTCTACATTTGAGTTCTTCTTCGACATGTTCGATCTGTATGGTGTTAATGCGTACTAAGATAACAACGTAAGCTAGTATTGTGGAATAAAGAATATATACTAATACCATTTAGTGGTAATATACAGTATAATAATCATTCCTTTAACATATACTTCAAGTTTGGATTTCTTAGGTGCGCGAATATCTAGTGACACTTTGGCTTCCTACGTGGCAGAATGAGCATCCATGTAGTTGCGTAGTACAACCCTTTCGTCCTCTGTGAGCTGGGAGTACTGCCACTTAACGAACCATTTAGCGATATCAAGATGACCATTGTTACAGGCGTATTCTATAGCAAGATCAATGCATTCATACTCTAGGGTTATCTGAAAACGTCGCATGAGCCACTTAACGTTATTAAGATGACCATTCCTACTGGCACCTAATATAGCAAAACTGACGGCCTTATCCTCTTTGGTGAACTGGAAGTGCTTAATGAGCCGCTTAGCGATACCAAGATGACCATGCTCAAGGGCAGCGCGTAGAACGTGATTGGCGTGTCTATCCATCATATCGAAACGTAAGTGCTTGATGAGCCACTTAACAGCATTAAGATCACCATATTCGCTGGCGTAGAGAAGAAAAAAGCTATCGTCGATGGGGCTTGCGGAAATACCGAAAGTTCGAGCCAATTCGTCTCGATCGTCGTCACTATGAGTAGACCTCAAACCAAAGCATAGTGCTAGTTTACGGAACACTTGGTCTACGTTTTTGTAGCGCGCAAGAGATGCGGCATCGTTTAGGCGTTTCGATGTCCTTGAGAGGCTTGCGAATGACCAAGGATCTGCATGCTCTACGATCTTAGTCAGAATTTCTAGAGGGAGGCACGATATATAATCCATAGTGGAAGAGATCGATATAATTATATGTAATTATATCTCTAATAGGATTATCAAGTTGGATTTTATGTACAAGAATGTCTAGTGACACTTTGAATGACCCTTAGTTACCCCATAGTAGTATAGTCGGCGTCAGTTAAATACAACTTTTTCTTGTGCAACAAAACTCAAAAGGTTGTGAATGTTATGGACGCCTTTTTTCTTGCACAAGGGGCGTTATGAAGTGGATTTCTGAATTCACTTTATGACGCCCCTTGTGCAAGAAAACAAGGCGTCCATAACATTCACAACCTTTTGAGTTTTGTTGTACAAGAAAAAGTGGTATTTAACTGACGCCGACTATACTACTGTGGAAGATAAAATATGAGCGGACGATCTTTATGGTCATTTACAATGGCGAGCCGCTTTGGCGAGCCATTGTAAATGATCATAAAGATCGGACGCGAATATTTTATCGTGCTGGTGAAATGAAACAATAATTGGAATGCACATTATTGTTATGTGATTCTGTGTTATTACTCGGGCTGCCTGTGGCAGCACCGAGTCTTAAAATGCAAGCGGTTATTTTGTTTGTTTTTTGTTTTTGTTTTTTTGTTTCGTGCAGCTAAATTTCTGCGCATGCGTTCAATTTCAAGTTCACCACCAATCAGATTGCACTGTGCTGGTCACGCAACAATCGCCAGGTTAATTTATTTACATAATTTAATACAGTAAAATCAAGATGGTGGGCCCGCGAGGAAATTTCTCTCAAATTTGGAGTCCCATCTCTCAAATGTAAGCAGTTTAATGTTTTATTTAACTTCACTCGTGCGAAAGCCTTCCAACAGGCTCAGGATATTTCAACTGGCGCTCTTGTCGGAGCCGAAGGAGCGCGTTTTTTACCCAGATGGCCAGTGATTTTATATACAACGCGGCGACCTGAAGGGGCTGCATGATCCAATTCAAACCCAAAGCCAGAATTCCGGCTAATCCACACATATCGAATTGGAATTTAGCGTGTTGCTTTGCTGCTGAAACCAAAGGCTTCTTCGATAGAAATGGCAAGATGTTGTGTTTTTCTAGGAGGACAAAATATTTCTCGTTTAAGCTTCTCTTTCGCCACGGCTTTGTTATTTGAATCTCTGTGTATTGGTAAACTCAAATATACTGCACAAATTATACCATACAACTGAATAAGAAGTCTTTAACAAAGCCAAACTCAACTTCAACTCAAGAGCAAAGCTGAGAGGGAAAGTGAAACTGAACAGTGTCTTGTCAGGTCATGAATTAAGGTACGGTGAGGTTGAAATCATTGCGTGTTTATATCTGCATTTCTTTGTCGATTTGTTGACCTCGTGGCGTTGATAGATTTTGCCATCGGACGGTATTCTTGTTTGAGGTACGTTTCGTAGGTTTTATGCCACATAAAAGTTTTATGCCACTTGCAGCGCGCCAAATTTACCGGTTGATTTCTCAACCGGAGGCATGGCTAATGACGTACTAAGATTTGCCCAATCAAAAAGCGTCAATTTGAGTGTACTCATAAAAGAGTTTGTCAAAGGCGCGAAATATAAGCTCCGCCCCAGAAACGTGTTTTCGCGCCAAAACATAATCCCCCAATTCATTTCCTGCAAGTGAAACAAGTCGTACTCACCCGTCTCGCTTAGATTCTCGCGCTCGCTTTTTGACCCAGTATATTTTGTAATCGCTTACCCAGTGACTAAGCGAGTTCGACTTGGAGCAAGTCTATGCAGGGCTTTGTACATTAGGATAGCCTTTTGCCGGGTGGCTCTCTGACTATCGAGCCTTTTCCACATGGTCAGAAATTCATGCCATTGTGGGCGGGGTATAAAATTATGCAAATCTGCCTGCCCATCATAAATTACTTGTTCTCAGGCTCGCTCAGCCTTTATTCCAGGCCAAACACTGCTCGAAGCGAATTGCAAAAGCGGTCGAATTCGAAAGGCTTCTAGTGTTTATGAACTACGTGGTTGGAAAGTTCTAGCTATGTCGGATTATTATTAGTAGAGCGGCTAATAGCCAAGCGGGAGGTAAACAGTGTAACCGAGTACGTTTACAGGGAATACAGTCACGATTTAGTTTTGCATATTATATTTCAATGCCGCGTTATTTTTTTAGCCCTATCAGACAAGCTCTTATATATGAAAGTTATAATAGAGCCAATGAAAGAACAGTTAAGAATATACCAGTTCCCAGGCTTGTACAGGCAAACCGAGAGATAAATGGCGGACAAAGCGTTTCGAAGAGAGAGGCAAGAGATGTGCAAAGGACTTACGTGTTTACGGCATTCTTCCCTGCTGTGGCCGTCGAAAAACCTTAAAATTACTCATATTTGTTCGCAATTCGCAGCTCGAGGATAATGTGAAGTTATATTTGGATCTATCTGGGCAATATAACGTCTTTTAAACTACTCGGCTGAATCGGGACAAAACAATAACCACCCGAGTTTTATATTGTAAAGTTGATCAGAGCAACCATCATAACGGCTGAAAGGAAGGAGATTGCTGTCAACATGGAGGTCATAACATGGAGGTCAGTTAACTCATTTCAGATTCTTTTCGAAGCCATAATTATTCGTTATAACTTGAAAGAATACAATTTTACGGAAGGCAATATGATTTAGAAATTGCTAAGATCGGGACACATGAGCTTCGCTATAATACCATCCCCCAAAAAACGTCCATACAAACTACTGTAAAATTCTGAGCAACTCCGGATCTGCTTATTGATGAAATTTAATGCCTAGTGCGCACGCGTGGCATGAATTTCTGACAATGGCAACTGAGGGTGCCCATGAGATCATCGATATGATGCCCAAGAGATCACCGATATGAGTAATTGTAATTGTAATTAATGTTCTAAGTAGATATGTGACATATTGTTTTATTTATCTTCTATGATAGTCAGCCCATATCTCACCAAACTCACTACAAATAAAATAAACCCTGTCGTTCTTGGCAACGACAAAGTGACTCTGATATGTACAACAAAGGCCAGCCCTGCAGCATCGCGATTTGAATTTTGGCACAACGGTAGAAGAGTGGCTGTTACTACATCTGGCATGCACGTGATCTACAAAACAAAGGCATCAGACGCAGGGTTCTATACATGCGTGCCGTGTAACAATATTGGAAAAGGAGAGAACAGTAGTGCTACCCTGAGAGTTATAGGTAGGTAGATGTTGAACATTTCAAGCTTAATAGTTTCAGAATATTTACTGAACTTCGAAGTAGCTTGATAAATATCGGCGTATTTCCTCGATTTATATCTTCCCACTTTAAACCGAAATTTGACTGAAATAAGCCCCTTCTCCATTCCCCTTCTTCCGTCGTAACGAAAAAGCCCTTCTCCATTCCCCTTCTTCCGTCGTAAAGAAACATCAAAGCAGAGTATATGAAGAATGTGGCGTAATTCACTCTTTTCACCTGGTGGCCATCTTGGATTCAAAGCGAGGCAATCCTTTGTTTTTGCCAGGTGAGCCTCATTCTGACTATCCCTCACTACGAGGCTGACCTGGCAAAAACAAAGGATTGCCTCGCTTTGAATCCAAGATGGCCACCAGGTGAAAAGAGTGAATACCAAGTAATTCTCTGAAATTACGAGGAAAATACGGTATTCTGCAAGCCACAATTCAAACAAAGAACAACAGCATCTGAAATGCGACTATAGCGCAAGAGTATTCAAGTAATAATAATAGTTATTATTATTCAGTTCCTAAGTATCCCCAATTTGGATTGGTTGATTCACCTGCAGATAATTGGGCGTTTGCTGCAGATATTGTTGTGAGCATGCGCAGTGCTGTTCAACAACAAATCCAACAAATGACTGCTCGGTTTCCAGAGCGTTTAGAGGAGGAAAATGCGAGCATATTGGATGCCCAATTACTCACTGAATAATAAAATAGTTATTGGAACTGCGGCTATCGCAAAATATGATGAATTGCCTGTGTCTCGCTACCAGTTATTTGTCGATGCCGAACAATTCATCATACTGTGCTCAGAATCGTCCAATAATTGCTTATAATTTGTGTATTCGCACCTCTCGCAGTAAAATTACTGAATTATAGGTGGTTGTACAGATAATTATAAATGCAATGATTACATAGTCCATCAATATATAGCCTGTTCACAGGCCCTGGACACTAAAAATACTAAACCCTCTTCTTTTCGTCCGCCATTTTGTTTTCGCCATGTTTTATTTTCGTCATTTCCCCCAGTATCTAGAGCCAGTGAACAGGCTAATCAATATATATCTATAGCATAATAATAGGAATAATGCAAATTAATGGATACAAATATTTAACTGTCGCGAAGTTCCGAAAACGATCTGAGTTAGTGACCATGGGGTATTGCCGCCTACCTGATCTAAGCGAGTAATTGGAAGTTGAAATAACCACTCAGTTATGTATAAGAAGGTATATAGGGTCGCCCGGCTTGATTTTACTAATAAACGTCAGGCCCGTAGCAACCGAGGCAGTTACCTCGGTAAAAAAAGGTGTTTCCATAGAAAACAATTATGTTATTAAATTCTATAACTTAATATTGAGTGATTATTTCTTGACGTTTTAATTATAGTGCCTCTGTAAAAACGTTGGTCTGGCTACGGGTTTGAACTTCTTGCACGCTGCCACTTTTTGAATATACTTCATGAACGTCCATGAACACGAATATTAATAAGATATGCAATTCTTCATTTTTCCATTTACACAACATTAGACGCATAAGGAAGTATTTGTCCACTGAATCTACCAAGCTTTTAGTACATGCCTTTGTCACAAGCCGTATCGATTACTGTAATAGCCTTTTATACGGATTACCGCAGACACAACTAATTAAGTTACAGAGAGTACAAAGTACTGCTGCCCGTCTTATTTGTAAGATACCAAGATTCGACCATATAACACCTGTGTTATATCAGCTGCATTGGCTTCCAGTTAAGTTTAGAATTATCTTTAAATTATTACTTATTACTTTTAAGGCATTGCATGGTCTGTCGCCTATATATATTAATGATCTAATTAAGATTAAGAGTAAGTCTAGATATTGTCTTCGTTCTAATACCGAATTGTTACTAGAACCACCTTATGTGATAACTAAGCCTACACTTGGCGATAGAGCCTTTGTATCTGCTGCTCCTAAACTGTGGAACGATCTACCGAACTCTATACGAAATGAACAGTCTCTCGATTCTTTTAAACGTTCAATTAAGACTTATCTTTTTAGGGAAGCATTTAACTGTAATTTATTTTAACATAATTTTTTAAATATTAGAATGTATAGTTTTTACTCATTTTTAGTATTTTATTAGTTCTTAAACATTTAGTATTAATCTATTAGTATAGTTTTAGCTTCCGTAAAATTAGTATTAACATTAGTATGGATTTTTAACATTATATTATTTAGGCTAAGCTATACATAAGTTATTTACATATCATGTAATACGCAAGTGATCATATACACATGAAACTTGCGCAATATAAGTCCATTAATTATTATTTATTATTATTATTAATACTCTTGCGCTATAGTCGCATTTCAGATGCGCACCTGAATCGAGTACTTTTTGTTCAAGTGTTTCACCGTGGTCGAGATTTATTTGCTTTCTCGTGTTTTGATAGGGGCACAGGCCAGGTTTTTGATAAAACGTTGCAATATATTTGTCCTGGTTTCTTGAAGACAGTTGAAATTGTTTTAACATTAATCACGTTTTGGTTTTTAGTTTGGACTACAAATGTGTCGATGGTAATGTGTTACTAATAATCTTGCGGCTATAAGTGTTGGAAATCAATTCGCAGCGCCTTTCAAAATAAGAATTTGCAATATTACCACACATGATCTATTCCACAGGAGCAACAACCATCAAATCACCGCCGCGCGATCAAACTCTCAATGAAGGACAAACAGCTATATTCCACTGCAGTGCTTCCTCGTCGCCATTCCATGTGTGCACTGGAGACGAGGATTTCATGGTTCAAGGATGGTTCTGAAAGTAGTTCCTTCCCCGCCTCTATGATTTTGACGATCGAAGACGTTAAAAGATCTGATGCTGGGATGTACGAGTGTGTTGCAAGTAATGGTATTGGGATTCCTGACAGGGCTCAAGCCACGCTCATTGTCCATTGTAAGTTAATTTTCGGTTTTTCTCCGGGTTCTCGGTTTTCTTCCCTCCACAAAAACCAACAAGCTAAATTCCAATTCGATCTGTGGTTCAGCCGGGTCATGACAGCACTTTGATCAGCCCCTATGGTTGTTTTGAACAGGTCTCGTTAGAAATTCAGAGTGATCATGTCAGTTACATTGTCTCTTGTCGTGACTCAATAGACAATAGACGTTCAATCTTAACAATATATCCCTACAGCTATAGACTCCAAAATGTAAATGCAGAAAATAAGTGTAACAAACTTATTGGAATGAAGTGTTGTATTATTAGTGGAGAAACGGAGAAGAATGTAAGTGTAAATGTTGTCTATTAGCTGCCAAGTCGGGGGTGGAAGCGGAATCATTTAACTTCAGTGATTCATGATTCCTTTACCTTTTTTCTACACTTATTCATGATTCCTGGTCACATTTTCTTCATGATTCATGATTCATTTAATATAATTTCTCGAAATTTCCAAATTCTCTGAAGGGCTTTAATGCATCATACATGATTCTCTACTTTCAAACTACAAATATTCCTGATTCCTAACTTTCAAACACAAGTGATTCCTGATTACGCTTCCACCCCCGGCCCGATGCCACGACACACAAGATGCTTGGTTTACTACATCGTACTTGTAACTAAAGGATATTGACTATCATAATGTTAACCGGTTTACTCTACATCAGTTTTTACATCACATGGGTAAAATCTTCACTAGAGTATGCTAGTCAGGTCTGGAGTCCATATACTGGCCAAACGTAATATCAGTAAGCTTGAACAAATTAAGCGTCCGGCCTCCAGGCTAAGTTAGGTTAATTAAACTTAAGCTGTTGCCACGTAGAGAAATTGCAGACCTTATCTTCTTGTTTAAAGTTCTCCATGGCATTTTAAATATTCCTACTAATCTGCGTAGCGTAACATTGGAAATAACTTAATGAATACCATAATATAATATACCTTACGGTTATTAGTTCCACATACGCATGCGCGTACGGACGTCTACAAATACACCTACTTTATCATTTAGCGTGTCACTGATACAATATATAATTTTCTCCAGATAAACCATTCAACACTACCATTGTGTCGTCCTCCAAACACATTCGCTTGAACCGTTCAGTCACTCTCAACTGTACCGCAGAAGCTTTACCACCAGCGGCTTACAGGTTCTATAAGGACGGCAGACTACTTGCCAACAGCACCAGTGGAGTCTATACTATATCTACGTCAACTGGAACCGAAAACGGAACCTACTCTTGTGTCTCGTATAACGTGGTTGGCGAAGGGCCAAGTGCCTCGCTTAATCTGACTTATTTCGGTAGGTAAAACAATCCGATAAGAAACAATACTTATGGAAAATAGTACAACGACTTCGAGACAACAAAAGTGATATTCGTATCGTATTAGTTTACTAGAAAGTTGTTTTGATTCTTTTGGTCTCGGTTCTTTGTTATCCAATTTAATATTTTATTCAAGAAAAAACGTGTAGGTATATGAATACAGAGATGGTATGAATGTATATATGTATACATCTGGGTATTTACGTATGTATACCATATTTATGTAGAAAGGTACATGTATATGGAATACAGGCAAGGTTGCCCTTTCCCTTCTATCTTTCTCCCACTACCCCCCCCCCCCCCCCAACCCTTTCCTTAGATAACATTTTTAGTAATCAAACCATTTTATACAGGTAGATGCGGTGAGAAGCGAGGAGGCCCAATGCATAGCTTGCCTGCTATCGTAAGGGGGGACAAATGCACGCCACGGGGAGTGGCCCTGGCAGGTACAAATGGGAACCGGTTCATATAGACATTGGTGTGGAGGTTCTGTCTTGAGCCAGTGGTGGGTTTTAACAGCGGCTCACTGTGTGTCAGGAAATACTCCTTCAGGCATCAGAATTACAATGGGTAAGGACAGAGAGCTTGTTTAATTGGCATTGGCCGTTTTTATACTAGAGACGTCTAAGTCGTCTGGAGACCGCTTAGACGTCTAAGACGTCTAGTGTAATAACGGGAAATAAGACAGACGGAGTTAAATTTATCTTCGTCTGCTAAGTGCGTCCGAACGATGCACTATATTCTCTGTAGTATAAAAACGGCCAATGAGTTTGATTTGGTTGCAGAACTTCAAAACTATCACATGTGAGTTTGCAAAATTCTGATTTTCTTTTCATGTAGATGTTCATAAAATGGTAAGGAGAAAGCTAAGAACCTTATCTGAATTATCTAGGACCAAGGAGGGTGAATGATAATAATTGGCTTTATAAGGCTTATTATTTCGTGACTTCTTCGCCGACAAAATGGAGGACTCTTACATCGAAAGAATGTTGCTTTTCCCTTTCTATACTACTCTAGTCTCGAGATCGATTCCTCACGCTATTCGTCTATCAGGAGGATTGTTTAAAAACTAGACTTTTTAGCCGTTTATGTGTTTTACAAAATAACAATAATAATAACTGAGTTAAAGAAAAGTGGTTTTGTTCCTTGAACCGCGAATAAAAAAATATCGGCCGGAATGGTTTGAATTTGAATTTTTGAACTTTTTAAAAGTTAGATTTGAATAAACATTTCGTTTGCGTGATTTGTGCACTCAAACCGGTTCACGCGAGCTCTCAACCTAATTATGCAAATTGTTTTTCGCGCGCTTCAGTTTAGATCATGTATTCAATTTATATGTATTTGTATATTACATGTATGTATTTATATATTACATCACCTGGCTATGTCATATTAGTATAAACATACTAGTATTCTATTGCAAACCCAGCGATCTGATTGGCTCTCTACTCACTATCTATCCTGTGATAGACAGTGAGTATAGCGATTGTCCAAGGACAATCTTTGTTATTTCTGCAGTTTTCTGCATCAAAATAATCTTTGATAGCAGAAAAGTTCTTTGTTTGTGCATATAGAATACTAGTATGTTTATACTAAAACAATAGACTACTCGCTCTCAGTTTCTATGGCCGTTATAGTTGACTCGGTCTCGCCAACTATCAGAGAGAAATGGTAAACGCCACAGCTGTGCGGCCATTGAGTTATGGACGCCATTGGGAGGTTGGCTTAGCACTCAAGCAGCTAGTGTTTCAGCTTTGCCTAGAGCGACTCTTACGCTTCTTTCGTGCTAAACGACCTCCTGCGTGCGTCCATGGACACACGCTGCACATTTACCGTTTCTTTAGTATTTATTAAGGCGGCTAGTATAACACAATTCTTTTATTAGTTGAACTACGGCAATGAATAGATTTAAGGTGCTGTAAGTAAGACGGTAACTAAATGCTTCTTAACTCGGCTTCTTAGGTGAGTACCGATTGAACACGAATGATAACACCGAGGAAACAATTCCCATCGAGAGGATAATAAGCCATCCCTCTTACAGTAAAGCAACAATCGATTACGATATTGCCTTGCTCAAGCTCTCTCGACCGCTGGTCTTCAACGATTATGTCAGTCCCATATGTCTCCCAGAATTCGACTTTCCAGATGGCACCGTGTGCTACACGACTGGCTGGGGTCGCCTGACTGGCGGTGGTGTTATACCAAACATCCTCCAAGAGGTTGCCGTGCCATTAATGAGTCGATCAACGTGCTCACGATATTTTACGGGAATTGTACGAGTTACAACGCGCATGCGCTGTTGTGGAACATTTGGAATACGAAAGGGAGCATGCAGCGGCGACAGTGGTGGACCGCTGGTCTGTCAGACAGGAAGGCAGTGGTACCTCATGGGTGTTACGAGTTGGGGAAGAGGAGCATGTGCAAGTTATGGGTACCCCATGGTATACTCTGATGCAGTCTATTTCAAAAACTGGATTTTAACAAACACGAGAGCTTACGGGCGGCCTTTGGACTGAATATTCAGTTGAATACAATACACGACTAGCCTTGAATTACAACATTGTAGCACCAAATAGAATTAAGTTAAAGTGCCACTACGATAAAATTTCGACATATCAATGTTTTGCCTATTCATAAAGTAGAGTTGCTGTATTATTACCAGGCCAAACCATTTTCCGATACGACAACGGGAAGTCTAATGTTTTAACTCTGAGCAACGAATCTAAACGTCTGCCATCACTACAGGCTGTTCTATTTTTTCAGCGAAAGTGACGTCATACGCAACACACAACTCCTTGGAGGCTTATTTTTACTATAAACGTCTTATCGTACACACAAGAAGAAAGTTATACTATTCTTGTGAGGTTCGCGCCAAAGTGTGCACAAAAAAGTAGCCACGCTGCTTGTCGTGTTGGCGTATGACATCACGGCTTCCCGGTAATGGCGGACAGAATTTTACTCTCCTAAAATTTAGTGATTTAACTTGCTCTTTTTGGGAATACCTGTTATTAATTAGGATATTCTAACACTCATTGATCTATTGACATTAAAAAAGTGGCAAATCGAAATGGTACATTTTCGCCGTAGTGGCACTTTAAAAGAGTAGAACTGGTAACTAATAGAGGAGTCTGGGAGTCTTGTGTCTATACAATGGGCCTTTTGTCGGAATGTAATCACGAGGTCGTACTCGATCGCAAAAAAAATATGACTTCATTTATTTAAAGCACTTGTAGGAGATCGGTAGTGTTATGTAACTTCCAATCGATTGTCGATCTTTCTAAAACAGCGTTTTGAAGTTTGTTTGCCCATCAGAAAGCATTTTCCATGGGATCAAGAACGCAATTCATTGGTTATTTGAGTGATATGTCAACACGTGACTGTTTTCTGCAAAAGGCCTATTTGTCGCTCATTTGCTAGCTCGCTCGCTCCTAAACTGATGTGTAAACGTGTTATCGGTGCATCTTTTCACAGCTCAGTTGGCTTCCTTCCTTCATATTGTTTCAACTTAGTATCTAAAGATACTATTACGACTACCTCAATGATGGACACACGCATAATAAGGTAATAGTTTGTATTAGCATGCAGTAACAGTAGTAGTAGTGGTAGTTTTTAAAATGCTTATCTAAACCACCTTCCCATCAAAATTAGCAGCGACATATTTGCCCAGCTATTCCTACACAAACTATATGTAGCCATTCAGATATATATATACTGTTGGGGTCTGTCGCTGTTCAAATAGATAGGTATATCTAGCATTTTTTTTTTTTTTTGGTGAAATCTTAATTGTTTGAAAAGCTGTATTCATGCATAACCGGTTGTATTAGGTAGTGATCAGGGTAAACCTGGGTTTTATTGCTATAAACTGAAGCCGGGCAGGGTGGGGGTAGGTGGTGGGATTTAAGAGGGTTGACAACACTTTTAAATATGCCGTTACCAGTAATCACAGAAATGTAACAGTAGTATGTTACTACCCGGAAATATGTGTAACACGGCTGCCAGTTTAATCTTTTGACCCTACATATTTGCACACAACGTAAAATTCCGAACATAAGCGTTTATCGACTATAAACGGCCGTGCTACCGTGGAAACATTTCGAATTGCGATACTGGAATATTAGGGGATCCACTTATAAATGAAGTAAAGACAATAAAGCAACTGTTGTGAAGTACCTTATCCAGAACCTTTACAGCGCTTTTTTATATTCAAGCAACCCGATGTGCGACATAAATTGGTTCTGATCGGCCGCTTTTGCGCATAAACCGGCATTCAAGTGCCGAATAAATCGACGACAACAATTAGCCAATCAGAGAGCGAGGAAATGGGCAGTTGTAAAAATAAAAATCGAGATAATTCTTGAAGGCTAAAGTTGTAACATGAAACATGAACTCTGATTGGCTAATGGCCATTGACCATGATAAATCACGCGCTCTGATTGGCTAATAGCCATTGACATTTGCATTGCCCCATTTTTTTGAACGCTCACGTCAGGTTTTGTTCATGCTCGCACCTTTTAGACTCGCAAAAATAAGAGACGTTTGTATGGATTGGAAGGACGCTTGTCGACACTGATTCCTTTGTTTGTTCACGCACATTTGTTATAGAGCGAATTTCACATGAGTGGCGAAAGCAAACGCAAATTACCCACAGCCAGCCAATCACAGGAGCGAGTAATCACAAGTAACTCATAAATGGCTTCCCTGTCAGCCAATGACAAACCAAAGCAAAAAAAAAACGATTTGCGTTTGGTTTTACTTTGGAATCTGATTGGTTGGTTTATTTTCTCAGCCAATAGGAGAGCTTAGTAAACACAAAACCAAAACATTTCCGACACTCATATGAAAACTGCGCACAAGCGCAGAAAGGAGTTATTGGGATAAGTCAAGAGAGTTTGAGGTAAGATAACAGATCCCCATGCCCCATGATAATTATTTGAAATATATTTTTAGTTTCACAACACGTAATGTCAGCCGTTATTTTTATTTCGTTCTGGTAGGCTACCCTTGTTAGTGGCTCATTGTTTATAATATCCCCTGGGGACTCATAGCATCGTTATAAACCATTCCTTAGCACACCAGCGCAACTTTACGCCATTCATATGTCTTTCTTAAAATAACCAGGATGTGTCCTGTTAATCTAAAAATAGATTTCAACTAATTATCATTGGAACAGATCCATGTATGGGGGATTCGTTCCCTTACCTCATTCTCTCTTGGTTAAGTGAAATCATGTTACTCGCTCGCTCCCTCCATCACTCACTCAATCACTAAAGTGTTAACACGCCAAAGAGCCTGGGAAGAAGCTGGTGTGAGCAAGCGATATCCAATTTATTCAATATTAAAGTTTCTAAGGTAGATCAGTGTAAAAAAGTACTGACGACAAAATCCATTGTTCTGCGGCTGAGCCTCCCTCACATGGAATTTTAGACTACGAAACACTGGGTGAGAATTATGAATATTCTAAAATAAAAGTAGTAAAAGCCTTAGTTTCATTCCATTTTTATGAACAACTTCTCTTCCAACCAATAGGAACAGCCAAAAACAATAGCTACGAAACAGACACGATTGATTCCGAACATACGATTTGCTTTATAAATGACATTTGGAACCGCAGTGCAAATCGTAGTTTTAATATTTTGAATATTTTGAGGAAATTATATGTTTTCCTATATTTTCATGTTTCAACCAATGAGATCAAGAATTTTCACAATACAAAATTAACACCTTGCTACATCTGAATGCCGTTCGGTGCCGTACTTCTTACACGAATCATTACTTAATTCACGTATCTAAAATGTTCACTGCCAGGTCCCTATCGCCGGTTTCCTATTCGTTACTGTCTGTATATACAGGATGTCCCAAAAGTTCGTTCCTCTGATTTCAACTGAAATAACTTTTGATTAACAAGCGCTATATAACTTAAAGTACTAGGAGTTAGTTCTTTCCTGCTATGTACACTATTTGTAAATGTAATTTCAGTAGTCTGCATGTCCTCCTTTGTTTGTTGTCAATTTTCTTAGCCGCCGCTGCATTGAGTGAGATAAATCTCGTAGCATTGAAAACGGGACGTTTTTCCATGCTTGCTTGAGCCGTCTTTTCAGTTATTTCACGGTCTGCGGGATAGGATCTTTATATGCGAATTCATCTATTATACCCGAAAGATACATGATCGGGTTGATGTCTGGTAAGTTAGCTGCATGGCCATTCTGCTTTCTCGATAAAATTGGGCAAGTTAATCCTTTTCGCACCATTGCGAGGCCTTAGCTGTGTGAGGTGGTGACCCATCTTGAACGAATGTCATGTTACGGTTAGAGCTGAACAGTTTTCTTTTAACTGCTGTTTCATTTGTAGATTTACAGCGAAGAAGAGGCTTAACTTATTTCTCTAGTATGTTCGTTATATAATAATAAGCAGTTACATTCTGTCTGTCCTTGTGGCCAGAATAAAGTGAAGATCGATCAGACCGAGGCCTGTCATTCCGCCCCAGATCATCCATTTCGAGCTTTGCTTGACTTGGTAGGCAGGAGGTACTTGGTTCTCTTGCGATCTCCAGACGATGTCATTTTTGGGGTTAGGCAACTGAAACAGATACTTCGGACATTCGTCAGAAAAGAGAAAATCATCCCATTCTTCTGCAGTCAGTTTTCTGTATTTTTAGCGGCAAATTTTAGCCGAGCTACGCGTTGTTCTGAAGTGAACAGTGGCTTATTTTGGCGTTTCAGAGGTTTCCAACCTTTGCTTTTCATGAATATCCAGACAGAGTTTTTTTGAGCCTGACAAGCCTTCACTTTCTAAATGTTGTGATAGCGGCCTTGTTAATTTTCCTCGTTTGTACTTTAATTGCCTTCTCAAGGCGGATTTCTTAGCCGCTTCGCTTAGGACCCTAGGTTTTCCACTTCGTTTCTTGTCTTCAAAATCTTCGCCTCTGGACGACCATTTTACTACCCAACGTTCGTTTTTTTTCTAGTATTTTTTGCGATTTCTTTAACAGATAGACCAGTCTGAGAAGATCTAAGTATAGATGCTTCTGCTTGTAAATAGGTTAACGTTTTCGCTTTGAGAGGATTCATCTTCAATAAACGACAAAAACGTTTGAGCAACTCGGGGCTGCGAAATGCGAAAAAAACTGGCGGGAAATGTACACGCGCTTGATTCCAAATCACATGCTTTGGCGGGAAAATGAAAAATCGCGTCATTTTTAAGCCCGTAAGTAATAAAAGCATTAAACTAGATGGTTTTTATAAATGTTTTTATAAAAAAGCTTTTCCGTGAGTCAAGATATAATAAAATACAGGTCTGTAAAGTCTCAGAGGAACGAACTTTTGGGATACCCTGTAGTTGTCTTCGGTTTATATACATATACCTAGATCGCATCCGTATACCTCATGTGGGAGATGTAACTTGTGTTTAACAGCGATACTGACGTAACAGCGCGATTACGCCACACTGAATAAACGGTGGTGCAATCAGGCTTCCCCGACTCGGGATTTGTCATCGTCAGAAAAATCGAATCAGTTGAAGTGTGACACTAATGAATTGTTGCCCTCTGTGGAGTTTCCAACTTTACAGTAATTGTATGGCGCAATCTACACTCTACTCCTGTAGAATGAGATACTCATTATATTTGTTTTGAGGCCTATAAACGGCATGTAATCGTTCAATATCAGGCCTAATTTGTGATTCTTCGCTGAAGTGAACTACAAGGATGCCATTATAAAGATTAGAGAGACGAAATACCTCAACAGACTAAATAATGATTCAGGTACTATGTGAACATTGCTACTCTTTTTTAGTCTTAAATAGGGTCAGGGTTTATAAACCTTTGCTGCACATACACATCTATCCTATATTTACCGAAGTATCCCATACCCGCCCCATCTGAAAGGTGAGGGTTTCCATTCCTGTTTAGAGATGATTTTTGTTCTTCTTATTTTTTCTTCTAATTAACAGTTTATCGAATTTTGGAAAATTGGGTTAGATATTGAGCATGTAACGAGGTTATTAGTTATCCGTTTGATGACATTAAAAAAAAATCAGCATTTTTGGCCTTATGAAATTAATGATGGCTTATTAAAAGTGAAACATCTACTTGAACCTGAAATACTTCATATGCTCTTACATTAAGTAATTTGTTATACAGCAACAACTATGAAATTCATTTTGCCTTTGCTTCGGTAAAAAAATTGTGGCACGCACGACATCACAGCATCTTCTGTCACGATATGCTGGTCACCCCGGATTAGCCAATGAGGGCGTGTGTTGTATCTGGAAATCTTATGGCTATGAATGGTAGTTCTTGCCACCAGAAATCCATAATTGCCGCCACTCATTAGTAAATACATGCCAAGTAAATTAATGTTAATTATTTAAGGTTGCCGCGCGGTTATATATTTTACAGTCGGTTTAGTGGTATTACTGTGCCCATCAGTTTTAACTCATTGATATTTTTGGACTATGCATTTCCTGATATGCATTGCTCGTAACGAGCTTCAATAAAATCTACGAAATGGAAACTTCTACAGCAAAAAGATGAGGTTTGACAATTTCCATTCCATCGATATTATTAAAACTCGTTACCAACAAAGCTCATGGGTCAGTTAATCTAGAACAGCAATTCAAAACAGAACTGTCTTCTCGTTTTGAAGATGTTCGCATTTTAAGTAAAATCAAGAGTTGATTGAAGCACTAATACCACTAAAATGTCTGTAAAACGCATCTAAAAAATGCGATATTTACAAATTAACGCTTTCATGGTTTAAGATAGCCCCCTCCGCAGACATCTCTATTATGAGAATATTTTATTTATTTACAACATTTGGGCGTAACGCCACAGGAAACAAACAATAGGACTCAAAGTCCCCTGGCGAGGCTTGTCTCCGCCAGAATATAAGATGTTACGTGTTTCCTATGCTGAAACGTAACAACATGTACGACAGTTTATCGTGGTACACAAACATACTCTCCTATAAAAAAATACCGGCTATATTTTTTTTTCGCGCGCGATAAACTACGATTTCCTGCGATCTGATTGGTTCCGGGAGCGGGCGACTTTTTCCTGTCTCTGACCACGGTTACGGTAACCAGTGCGCGAGCTATCAATTCATTGGAGTTTGTTCAATGATAAGCAATTATTGGAATCCGCGGTTATCGCAAAATATCGTAATTTGTTAGTGGCGAGCAATCAATTATTTTCCGATGCCGAAACCGAATCCAATAATTGTTTTATCATTCACGGCATTCAGAGCAACTTTAGTCGCTTTTTTTGTGTTTTCGCTGTTTTTACTTTCTATCAAACATGCCAAGTCATTTTCCGACAGCTCAGGAAAGCGAGCCATCAGATGTTGACAAATGCAATGTTACTGCGCATGAGCAGACCATTATTTGCAGCAAAACGGCGTTGCACCGTAATGCGCATGAGCAGACCATTATTTGTAGGCAGTTATTTGTAGTTCTCTCGGCCAGTCAAAACGACGGAAAAAATAATTTGAATGATAATAGACCTTGTCAGCTTGCCTGTTTGTTGTCCTATTTCAGATCACCTGACTTTTGCCTTGAGTAATGCTTTTTTGTTGTTCTGTATCCCAAGTAGAAATGTACCAATTTCTATAATTGGAAAACAAAGCAATAAATCCTCTGGAGAACTATCACGTGGTCTGAAATAGGACACCAAACAGGCAAGCTGACTAGGTCTATTCCTCTCTCAAGTCGAAAGAAAATAGAGAGGGAAATGCGTTATTTACCGGCTTATTAGGGTCGATCGGTGTAGAGAAAAACTGCTCGGCTTCCGATCACGGTCAGTACATTTCAAAACCTCGGGCACAGTTGTTCTCTATACGGTCTTCTCAGCCGCTAATTAACTGATATATAGGTTTTGTTCTTGTTTACTAGAGCGGTTTTCAATTGAAAAGTATTTGCTTTCAGCGAATTCAATTGGTTAGTTATCCACGATTGCGTTTACTTTGCCTCGTGACTGGTTGAAGTAAAAACAATAGTTCATTGATGTTTTTATTTGCTCGTGATTGGTTCATTGATGTTTTTACGCTCCTGTGATTGGCTAACTGGTTTTGGTTTTACGACACTCAATTGAACACTGCTCTACTATTTGCTTTCAGTTTAAAACGTGAAGCAGTTAGTCAATGAAGCATTTATTTGCTAAATTTTCTAACCCCAATTTACTTGTACAAATATCATTATAGTATAAAGTATTCCTAAAGCTACTCACTTTCTTCCATATGCAAGGACAAACTATGGCAAGTTTTACAGTCAAAATTTGGAATAATATTGACGAGATTACTAAAATTTTAGGTAGAGGCTGATTTCATCAATTCATATGAATAATTATATGTCTCCACTTAACCTTTTCGTTTTCCTGTATTTGTTTTTCTCTACTACTTTTTTGTTCTTATCTAGATTCGTGCCATATTTTGTCTTGTATATGTTTGTATATATGTATCAGAGCCTCTTGTACTTTCTGTTACCTTAGCCTAATTAACTTATTTATATAACTTACAGTTAATAATCCTTACCACGATTATATTTTTATTTTCAAATTAACTTTATACTTTGTTACTAGCTAGATTAGCTTTTCCAAAGTTATTCTTGGTAACGTCACCTTGTGCTTTGTTATCACAGCAGATGTACTACCTATTTACTTTAAGGTAATAAAGATATTGTTGTTACGTAGGTGAACTATGGACTTAATATTAACTAAAGGTGTCTCGATCGAAACTCCGAAGCCACTTTGCGAATTTCAACAAAATGTCAGGTGTTTTGTCTGATTCTGCTCAATGTTTTTTTTACAAACAGTACAAACGTATTGATACAATAATATCAGAATCCTGACCCGATCACACATACTAATGACGTAACTGTGACGTAAGTCAACCCCACTTTTTGACATTTTGAGCCATTACTCGAAATCTAGTCGAACGATTGTTTTTCTAATAATATACATGAAACAAATGCTCAATTCCGATTGGTTGAGGGCAATGCAATTTCAAGGAAACACAGTGGAGAAAAAAGGAAACATTGTGCCGAAAAAAGGAAATACGATGCAAATTTCTTTGGAAAGCAATGAAACATTTCCTTTCCACTGACTTCTGAGAACACTCGAACAATTTGAATGAATTTGAAAGTGTGAACTATTATGGTTTGTTGACTGAATAAATTACTTTGTCACATGACTCGCCAACGTCACTTCCTGACAATGTTTTTCATGTATATTATTAATAAGTAATCATACGGTTTTCTCGTGCAATTTGGGATACATTTTCACTCGTGTGTTTTTCAAAAGCTCAAATTGCACTCGCCCTGCGGGCTCGTTCAATTTTGATACTCTTTGAAAAACCCACTCGTGCAAATTAATCCCAAATTGCACTCGAAACCGTATGTTTACAGTATACAAACAACTCACTGAAAACTGTTCAAACTTATCACACACATACACAGTACAATTTCTATCAAAATCTCTTGGGCGTAAGTTAGTGAAAATTTGGTCTCTGAATGTAGCCTACACATATTTTTACAGAAATTAGTACAGAAATTTGTATCCCCTGATCATTATGAACATTTGTCCACTTTTGAATGCACGTGCATATTCCGTTAGTCACTATCCAAAACCTCTGATATGCTCCTCTTTGAAAAATCATTATCTAACACTATCTCAATAGTCCAGTTTCGTATTCGAAAATTACCGCTGAATACAATGAGTACAGACGCATGTACGCAGGGTTAGCCTCATTCTGAAGTTAAACATTCATAAATACCAGCGAGAAGGTGCAAGACGCAAAACTATAACAATACGCAGAGTTGTGAATAGCCCACCTTCCCGCTGGTATTTATGAATGTTTAACTTCAGAATGAGGCTGCGTACATGCGTCTGTAGTCATCGCATTCAGCGGTAATTTTCGAATACGAAACTGGACTATTGTAGATAGATATTTCTCACCATAGGATTTGGTGTATTATTCTTATGAGAGATTGGATTAATTGCTCAAAACTTATAAACTAAAATTCTCTGGAGCGGTTTTTTAGATAACCTGATCATGAAATTTGTAGATTTTGAGTTTTTGCCAATTTTCGAATATTTTATTCTTTCAAATTCACAACTTCGTTTCTGTTTTTGCTAGCACAATTTTGTTTGGCATCAAGATTTTGTAAGCATTTGGAAATAAATTTAACTTGCTTGGATTCTAATCACTTCTATTTACAGAAACCTACGGTCCTTCCAACTTTGACAACGTTAGTAAGGGCCGAATTTTCGCCAACTTCCGCCAAAGGGATTTTGATAAAATTTGCACTGTGTATGTGTAATTATAAGATTGAACAGTTTCCAGTTGTTTGAAAAAAAATCGTTAGACTAAATTTCGAGCAATGACACAAAACTCAAAATGTGGAATTGATCGACTTACGTCACAGTTACATCATTAGTATGTGCGATCAGGTCAAGCTTTTGACGTCATCAGGTGTATCATAATATTGCATGTGTACTGTTTGTGAAAATTGGAGCAGAAACAACATGAACTACTGACATCTGTTTGGAGTAAAGAGGTAGATTTCAGACATTGAAAAACCAAAGTATAGACAAATATATTACAGTATAGGCAATGTAAGATCCAGAATTAAGACATAGTATACAATAAAAATTAAAATTGATGACATTTCGGAGTTTCGATCGAGACACCTTAAACTGTGCATATACCACACATTTACTGTATCAGGAGCCCATTACTTCCAGATTAGGTCTGTCTAACAGCAGAACAGATGATGTAGCTATTTTTAGCTTTGTGTTTCCCGCGAGAAGAAACAAAGGCCGTCACTTTTAACCAATCAGGATGCACTGAAAATTCGTAATTAACACGGTTCAAACTGCTAAAAATACTAAAGCGCAAGAGAACAAAAGACAACGTAATCGCATACCAGAACTTCGCGACTATAAATAGCCATATCGCGGTCTACTGTGCTATGGGCGCTATCCATCACATAGGTACGCTCCTGGTAATGGGCTCCTAACTGTATTTAATCTTGAACGTGCTTCATATATCTCAGTAATTCGTTTACTTCAAATACAAAACTATGCCTATACAGCAAAATGATTTTCTTTATTTGGCCTCTTTGATCGTGTTCGGAAGTCTCTTCCACATCTCTTTTCTTCTTCATATGATTGCAGTAACTATAATAAGAATAGATTGAACAGTTTAAAGTGCCCCTAATCCCGTTTTAGTTTTATTTATTTTCAAAGTGTAGATTGAGGACGAAAGAAAAAATAATAATAATCGGTATAATTTCTGATTTTTTATGTGAAATGGATATAGATGATATCCCTGATTGCTGCATAGGCTGAACTCTGTTTACAATACAACCACGCAAGGTTTGCTATGTATTGACCAAAGGCCCATAGCCGGTAATGAGAATTTAATCAAGAAATAATCTACAAATATTTACAAGATTTGCTTCAAAGGTTTAGCCCAGTAAAGGTGAGGGCAAACAAAACGAAGCCAACAATAATTACAGCAATATGATAATGAACCAATAAAGTAGCAGTCAGGTAATGAGGAGGGGGGGAAAATCACGACACGTGTTCACTCGTTGAAAAACTGAAATGAATGACCCAAAGTAACCAAGTGTCACATGACAACCCCATAGTCAGTAGAGGGGGTCGATAGTAATGGTCTCCTCGCCATACCCAAAGCCACGTGGAAGCAAGTGATACAACATCTACTAATATATGCGTAAAGGAAAACAAAAGGCAATCGGAGAGAAAACATAAAAATTATATTCGGCAGCCGAATATTTCATTTAAATCCTGATTAAAATCCTGCGAATTTTGTTTCACGACCGTTTGAGGTCTAATGGTCGAGTGACGTAAGATCAAGAAAAAACATTAATTGTTCACCAGTACTTGTTGTAAGTTCCATTGTTGTGATTCTTGATCAGATCTTACGTCACACACAATGCACGATGTACTAGGCCCATGCTTCTAATTAATGTACTGTGGCTCGGTCGTGAAAAGAGCCTGGGCGCTTTTCGCAAACTTCAACAGATTGTAGACAATCCAGGATTCAAGCAAACACAAAACGTTTTTAGCAGAATTACTCTAAATATTATAAGAATTTATGTAAAGTATTTTTTTTAATGGGGGTTAGGGGCACTTTAAGGACTTGACGACTGCAAGAAATGTGAACTGCGATTTTTATTGCTACGCGAGCTCATTAGAAATGGATGAAGACCGAAATCAGTAATAAGAACATTTGTTAAGTACGGAATTGTTTTTTTATATATTTGTTGCTGCGCTAGCTTTTTCGAAGAGAATGCAAGCACAAACTACTCGTTAAACTTAATTCGTAAATCATTACTAAAGCGTGGCAGTAAATGGTATATTTCTAAAGTACTACGTCGTCGAAGCTGAAATAGACGATAGACTGATTACAGAAAACAGTCACGTGCTGATACCGTATCATTTAAATAACCAATGAATCCATGGTTTGACTTTACTGGATGGCAAACAAACTTCAAAACGCGTACCGTGTTTTAGAAAGATCGGCAATCGATTCGAGGTGGAAAATTGCATTTACAAACTGGTTTTGCTAATAAGTAAACACCACCGAACTCGTACACATGCCTTTAAATAAATCAGATAAGTCAGATTATTTTGCTATCCAGTACAACTGCATTCCTGCAAAAGGCCCAATACCATTGATTGAATCGACGAGACTAATTAACGTTATTAGCTCCACTACCGCTTGTAAGAGAGTCCTCGCAGTTGTTTGAGCAGTTTCCTAAAAGAGATGCATAGAGGAAGAAATGCTCATCCAGCTTGTTGTAAATAGAAATTATAGCCCCATTTACACGACATTCATTTTGGGACCGGTACCAGTACTCTTAAATTTGGGCCAGCGGACCGATAATTTTTGTACCGGCACTCTTGATTTATACGACAAAAATCAGGAGTGCCGATTATTTAGGGCATGCATGGCACTCTTCGTTCACACGGCAAAAATCACGAGTGCCGGTCCTAAACTTATCGGTCCGCGGGCCCAAATTTAAGAGTGCCGTGGCCAAAATGCTAGCCTGCGTAGCAAGCCCAGGGGGAATTGGGAAGAGGAGGGAAGAGGGGGAGAGGGAGGGAATTGGAAGAGAGGGGGAGGGGGAATGGGGAGAGGAAAGGGAAAGGAAAGGAGGGCTTGCAACGAACCCCCCGTTTTTTCCCTTACGCCCCCAAATTATAAATTCATTTTCAGTGTCGTCTGACATGTCATGTCAAAATCAACCAATCAACTTCCTTGTTTCTGTCTGTTACAAATGTTTGACCTTCGGTGCGAAGGAAGTTCAAAATGACAAACGAAGCCCAGTGATCAAACATTTGGGCTAGAAAATTGATTTCTGCATGGATTTTCACCAAATAAACACTCTACAACCCCTGGGTATCATACTAAATTTACAGCGGGAAATTGTGGCTTAAACATCGTTTTTCGACACGAAAAAACACAATTACACTCGCGTTACTAAGTATTTATAAAACTCTCTAGAGTCTAATGCCTCAAAATATAATACAACTTCGCAGCTTCTGGTCCTAAAACGTAGCTATCCGGCTGCATCGCTTGACATCCTAATCGTAAATAATCTACTTCTTATGGCAACCTAAGGTAAATTAAGGCTACTAAATTGGCCTAGCCAAGACCATTTTGGTTTCTCTCTCTCAATCTGGCGAGCGTTTTGTACGCAAAAACACATTTCTGCACCGAATTGAGTGCAATAAAAGCTATTGACGTCTCCTGGGTACATATTATCCAAGTGTAGTACAATATTTGGCCATACAAGTCAGTGTTTCTACATCAAAAGTTTGAAAATGTTATTCGTCCATTCACGACTTTCGCTTTCCAAACACTGGCGTAACAAAACACAACCCTTCAAACATTTGCATCAAAATAAAATACAACTTCGCAGTTTCTGGTCCCAAGACGTAGCTATCCTGAATCACTTGACATCCCAGTCGTAAAGAATCTGCTTCTTAGGCAACTCAAGGCTGCTAAAGTTGGCCTAGACTAATTCTATAACTGTATACAACACTGGTTGAACAAGACGGGCCGCCATGTTGAACTGCCTTCTCCACGAAGCCGAAGATCAAACATTTGGGCTAGAAAATGGAGTTCTGGATGGATTTTCACCAAATAAAAACTCTCTGAAACCTCTAGGGTATCCGTACTAAATTTCCAGCAAGACATTTTGGCTTAAACATACGATTTTCGACAAGGAAAAATTCACAACAGACTTCAGTTCTTCTCCGGTCTTCGGTTTTTCGGGGTTCGTTTTTCCGCCTGGGTCTTCGCTGTTCGTTTTTCCGACAACCCTGAAGCTATCGCGGTACATCTACTAATAGCTCTATAAACTAAAAGAAGTTGAAGATACTTTTTCCAAATCTGTTGGGTCAAATGGCCAACAAGTCCTTCGACTTCGTGAACACTTCTTCATTGCATCGCGCCATAACTGCTATTTTTATTACAAGTGTCAATCAAATGTCATTGAACACCACTTTAGCCAATCGGAATTTTACGTCTAAAAAATGAACGTTAAAAGGGAAAAAACGGGGGGTTCGTTGCAAGCCCTCCTTTCCCTTTTCCTCTCCCCATTCCTCCTCCCCTCTCCTCATTCCCTCTCCTCATTCCCTCTCCCCTCTTTCCCCCTGGGCTAGCTTGCTACGCAGGCTACCAAAATGCATGCTTGTGGTGTAAAACGTAGCCTGTTCACAGGCCCTTGATACTAAAAAATCTGACTCGGGTAGACAACGTGAAGGGAGGGGGCGCCATTTTGTTTTCGCCACGTTTTATTTTCATCATTTTCCCCATTATCTAGAGCCTGTGAACAGGCTATGTAAAACGGGGCTTATAAATATAATTATATATATTATACATTTTGTGTTCGTCGTAGTTACAACTGAAGTTGTTGTATATCATCAACATACACCACAGGCAACCCAAGCTCTAATTGTGTGTATTTGTCAGTATTTATAGGGGAACTACTAAATGGGGAAAAAAGAATTTTACCACTATTGATAGGTTAAAATCAACTGAAATAAACACACTTTTGCTCTATCTGTTGTCCTTTGTCGTTTATTAGCGATTTGGGCTTCTTTTCCTTTTCGGATCTCCTCTACGAAAAGGAAAAGAAGCCCAAATTGCTAATAAACGATCAAAAGCCGAGCAAGAACTGAAGCAACATACTAAGAATGGAATTAGAAAGAACTCCACTTGATTTTAAAATCTTTATAAACATTGAACTTGAAGTTAAAACTGCCGCCAGCTGATTCTGCCAATTTATTTATCAGAAGTGCATGCGCGCATAATCTTCTAACCTGTACTGTCTGTGTTTGCTGAGACATAGTTAAGCGAACACAGTGGCCTACCCTGGGATTCCTCTCCAGACTGAGATGGAGTCGGAGGGAGAGCAGATGAGATTGGAGATCCTATTGTGGTGCTTGTGACTGGCGGTATGATGTAGACCGCAGGATTAGAAACAAAGAGACCATCATTGACGTCTAAACCTCTGTTTTCATGCGTCTCAAAGACACTGTGATAAGGTGGAGGGGGTGATGGCAACACAGTACGTGTGATTGGTGCCAAGCAGTAGTCAGGATTAGAAACATCTAATCTTCTGTTTCCATGCATCTCCAAGGTATTACCATCTGACTGGTATCTAAAGAAATAATAAGGTTTTTATCAAACTCATTAATAATTCATTCACCTCCGGCTCGAGTTTTTAAATCCGATAAAACACGGCCATTCATTCTGTATCTATTACATAAAGTTTATTATGTAGGGCTAGCAGATGGTAATTTAATATGTAATATAATAACTTTTTAAATAATTATTCACCAATGTCGAAGTGCATATTGCACCAGTAAGCGCTGAGGCTGACTTACTTTGTTTCTATTTGTGAACATGCAGTTCGTCATTCTAACGCCTGTAAGAACATGCTGACATGGTGATACAAAACAATTTCAACAAAAATAAAGCTTCGTATCTTTAGCGTGATTAGAAAATGCCTTGCATCTAATGGATTTCTTCCTCTGAAATTGAATCAGATCTGTTGGATTTATCTCCAAGGAGCAAATCTCATATCGACCGCGATATGCGGTGAATGTAGCGACATAGTCAGAACCTCTTGTCCAATCAGAACGCTGAAATCTCTATAAAAGCATACTAATTTAAATTATTTATTTATTTATCAAAACTGTTGTTTTATACATCTTCTAATAAAAGTAATGACCTCAAGCCACACTTTCGACGTGAAAATGTTCACAAGCAGTCGCTCATTAATGTTTCGAAACGCGTTAAATCCACAGGGGGTGTTTATCAACTAACCATGCCGCCACAAACCAATGAAAACTATTTGCTTACAGTTGTCCATGATTTTCCAGCTGTCCTGTTGTTCCTACTAAAAAAATAGAACAGCAAAATATGTATGTATTAACTCAATACTCGGTATTATGTTAATTTATATATTTTTTAAATCGCTTCTTTTTTTTCAGAAAAGTAATGTGAAATTAATTTCGCGACATATGGGTAAGAACTCGAGGTGTGATCTGTCGCAGATGTATCTTACAGCAAACAGATAATAGATACTTATTGACTGAGTGGGACAGCAGAAAGGGAAACTACTTGGCTCAATGTCATGACGTGGACAGGGACAAGGTGCAGCGACTCCAGCGACTAGGTCCGTACAAAATGGCCGAGAGCCAAATATTTTCCCGTCCCGCCCGATTTAACTCAGTCAATGCTATTTTTATCGGGGGTGGAAGCGGAATCATTTAACTTCAGTGATTCATGATTCCTTTACCTTTTTTCTACACTTATTCATGATTCCTGGTCATATTTTTTTCATGATTCATTTAATAGAATTTCTCGAAATTTCCAAATTCTCTGAAGGGTTTTAATGATTCATGATTCTCTACTTCAAACTACAAATATTCCTGATTCCTAACTTTCAAACACAAGTGATTCCTTATTCCTGATTCCGCTTCCAGCCCCGAATTTTTATCAAATGGCCATTTAGTTGTATTAAAAATAGCAAAACAACAAGTAAGAAATTCGGGCCGTATATGTTTAACGTGCGTGGGCCGGAAAAAGTCGTCCGGCCCGGCACGTTAAACATATACGGCCCCCATCACGTGACTTTTGTAAACGGTTTTGCAAGAAAAGCACGCGCGAGGCCGTATGGGTAATATAATCAATATTATATTCACCATTACCTTGTACAGCAGGTCGTTTGATCAGGTAAACCAAGAGAAGAACAATGATGAGAAGCAAAACTCCTGCAATGGCACCAACAACACCTACCAGCGTCGAGCCGGTCTTTACCTCTGTGACCTTGTTATCATGCTGTTGGTCTGTTTTCTCTGAATAACCGGAAATATCAATTAATGTTACGGGGGAAACTAGATATGTTATACAGAGACCATTGTTCGGTTTATTTGGTAGATGATGTCGCTGAATTTGAGGTGGAACAATGTTATTGTACTGGCAATAATCTACTTTCATTAGCTTCCACGGGTACGTTTCCAGTGTCTATTGTTATGTAACGTTATTTTATGTGGATTTGCAATGGTTTTAGATGTTGTTTTAATATGATCGTTTGCATATTTACTCTTTATCATTTTATTATACTTTCATGTGACATTACCTCCATAAGACGTGACTTGAATACTTGCAGCAGGCCCACTGCCCAGAAAGTTCGAGGGAATACACAAGTATTGCCCACTGTGTTGGGTTTTATAGCTATTTATAGTGTACTCTTGGCTTGTCGAGCTTTGTAGAAGTACTTTGCCATGATAAAACATGTAGGTCGGTAGTGGATTGGCACGAGCTGTGCACTTTATTTTCAGTGGCTGACTGATTACAGCATCTGTGCTTTTTGATATCTTTGTTCCTGTCGGCTTATCTGATGACGGGAATTGCAATAAGCAGTGGTATGAAAAACTTTTGACTATAATGATCTAAGAATCGCATTCATTATAGCTTTTAGCTTTTCTTCATCGCCAGAAATTCGAGACATGGTATTGCGCAACACTCACTCTCAACTACTGTGAAATGGGTCGTTCAGTTATTTCTCGAGAAATACAGTACAATCTTAAAAATGACCCGCTGGGACGTCTAATTAATAGAAAACTGGATTATCTACGTTGGGCGACGGTTAATTATTTGCTAGAGAACTTTACGTTGTTGTCGTTTAACATATTCCTCTATTAGCCTAAGGTCTATTATGTTTTCGACGGGTTCCCAGGTAGCTTCTTTTCTAGGGTAACCGGACCATTTTGCTAGATATTGGGTTTTACCCCCGCGGATCCGTTCCTGAAGGATCTTTTCTGCTTGGTAAATATCACCGCCTGTGTGATTGTGTTCTGATCTGGCTGATTAGGTTGTGTTTCACATATGTTTCCCGAAGTGTCGTACTGAGTTTGAGATATATCATTTCCTGTTTGTTTAGCTATAGGTGTTTCATTGACAGATTCGTCCTCTAAACTATCTCGGGGTAATTCGTCTTCGCATGTCAAGAGGTGGTTCTAGCGGTCTTTCTCTCGGATCAAAATAAGGTTTTAACCTATTCGCATGAATGACAGCTGAAATTCGTCTATTGTCACATGTGCGGAGAGCGAAAAGAACTGGGGAGAGTTTCTCAACTATGCGATATGGTCCGTGCCACAAATGTCGTAATTACTTGGATAACCCTGGCGCAGGTGTTGGCGTGAATACCCAAACTTTGTCGCCTGCTTGAAAAACTGGTTCTCGAGCATGACGATCATGTTGATCCTTCATTGTTTGTTGTGCTAATTGAATATTAGCTCGAGCAATATCATGTGCTATTTCAATGTTCTGTACTATACGTTTGCAATGCTCAGCTACGGAGCTGGAAAGGTTGGTTGGAGGTAAAAGGGAGACATCGAGCGGTAAGCGAGGTTCCCTGCCGTATAGTAGATAGAAAGGACTTTCGCCGGTTGCGACTGCCAGCGATTATCTATAGCCGCCGAAAAGAACCGAGGGGATGAAAAGGTCCTAGTCTTTTTGATCCTTACCAACGTACATTGATAATGAGTGTGCAAGGACGCCATTAAAACGTTCGACCAGACCATTTGTCTGTGGGTGATAAGATGAAGTGTTTAGCTTCTTGGTGTTTAACATGAAGCAGTTCTAGGGGCGCCATGTCGACATACTATCTCGTCTACTAAAAGCCTAGCAATGGTTGCTGCCTCTATAGAAGACACTAGAAAAGCTTCCGGCCATCTTGTTAGATAGTCAGTGAATACGACTATGTGTCTATTTCCAGAATTAGTGACAGGAAGAGGGCCTAAGCAATCTACAGCTATTCGCTCAAATGCTGATTCGACTGGAATAGGTAAAATTGGTGCATTGCGTACGGTTTTAGGATTCTTTTTCATGGAACAGTCAACGCAGGAGTTGACCCATGCTTCACAATCCTTAAACATTCCCTTCCAATAATACCGTTCACGGACTTTCTTGTAAGTTTTATGAATACCTAAATGTCCGGCTAAGTTGGGTTGTCATGTGTAGCGACAAGTACTTCGAATTGTAATGTCTTCGGGACGACTAGTTGTCAGTGCGTGCATGTCTTTCCGTCTATATTATTTGTGGGAGTCCACAAATGATATAAGAGTCCATTATCGTTGACACCTTACCTTTTACAGAGGCCATTAAATAATTGCCGCTAAAAGCCGGGATAGAAAAAGGAGTTTTAAAAATGTATTTGCCACAAATCTACAACCTTAGCGAAGTCTGACCAATTACAGCGTTCAAAACAGAAGCATGACCAACCGTTATGTTTCCTTTTACTTCTTCGACAAGAAACCTCCGAGTCCATGTTTGCACGCTAAAACCCGTAATATTGCTCGTCTTGTGAGTGTTATATCTCTGGCCACGAGAGACCAAATCTAAAAGAAATGGCAGCTTTGGAAAGCTCGTCGTACTTTCCTTTAGAAACTGCAATGTATTCAAGCTAATTTGTCCTTTTGGAAAGCAGGGGCTATTATGGGCTGGTACGTAATGCATAGACATTGCCTAGTACGTCTAACCCTCATATGCCATTAGGACTCATATCTTGAATTTCTGGCGATGTGGTTTATTTAGATAGGTTTTGCAACTAACTTGTCTTTTACAAATTCCATTTCAATTAGCTATTGGTTATATAATCGCTTTGTGTACTATTCTTTGTATTTATTAATTTATTAAATACCCGTTTTGATTACCGTTGTTTGTCCTGGATATATTATAGGTGTAACCAAATTACATATCGTTCCAAGTTTTTAATCGTTTTTATTTTGTAAATATTTGTAAACATTTTACCATTCACTGAAGGTTGAATGGCCTAAACGTATTGAATAGTTTATTGGGTAATCAGAAGTTATTTCCCTCCTTGTCAAGTATGTATACATGTATATATTACTACAGGTAGCTATTGTAGGTCTAAAACCAAAAACACCTCACTTACAAATTGTCAGTGGTATCTCAACTAAAAAAAACCCGAGATATTAAAACAAATATATAAATAGCAAAGCAAAGGATCCTGTAGACGTTATAGATGGACCGTTTGTATTACTTACAACAATCTGATTATAAAATAATGATTGGTTGCTTAGTAATATAATCTTTTTCATTACATTTTACTCAAGAAATTACACGTTTCTATTCGTTTGTTCAGTTGAAGAAAAATCCAGTCTTTAACCAAGAAACTCTGCAGAAGCTTTTGAAATGTGAGGTTGAGATATAGAAAACATTATGAACTTACATTGGACATTGATCCTTTTTGTACTTGGGTTAGATGAGAACATGCTTCTTAGTGTGCATTTGTAAAAAGTGTTTTCGTCTGTCCGGACGTTATTGATGACCAGTTTGTTCCCACTGATTATTTCGAAATGTCCATTATTGTTCTTTGGTAAGATCTGAAAAAGAAAATATGAATTATTCTTTTATCCATTCTGTCACATATGGTCATATTGGCTAGAACATCAATCTTCTTTCAACGAAAAAAGTAATAATTTATCTTATCTATATTTTTATAAAGTTAAGTCAAACAAATAGAAGTTAAGGAGAACAAGAAATGCCTGTTGTATTATGAGTCTTCATATACTTTAGCGTGTCGAGCCAACACTCAAGACGCAATTTAAAGCTCAACTTCAACTTTATTGTGCGAGGACCACAATCACTACTTATTATAACTCCTCGCGCCTTAACTCTCTCCACTTTTACAGCACGGCATGCTATTCGTACAGGAAAGGTGTACACGGATTACTCATAGGAATTTCTAGTTACAATGTTACAGATATTAGATATTAGCATATTAGCAAATGGCGGAAGGCCACGGCTTTTAACTCGCTACGAGAACTCGCTCTTTCAATACCTAGACATGGAAAATCCAGCTTTTCTAACCGTTAAAGACCTCAAGTTAATCTGGGAATCAGACTTTCTGCCAAGTATTCAGCGTGAAGTTAAACTCGGAATAGAATCTGTGAACGCGAGCATCAAACATCTCACAGATAAATGTAACCAAATCGAACTATCACAGTCGTTCTTGTCCTCGAAGTATGACAATACTCTAGAGGCTTTGCAAGATTCAAAGAAACAAGCACTTGCCTTGGAATCTACGATGAAAGCCCAGGCTCAAGATGTTTCCATCCTACAGGACACCATGCACTTACGAAACGGACCGCCATCTTGACGAACTTCAACAATATCTCAGAAGAGACTCCATTGAAATCACGGGGATCCCGATCTTACCGGTCGATAACCCAAAGCAATTGATGCAAGAAGTTGCAGCCCTATTAGGCGAAAACGTAACTGAAAGTCATATTTCAACAGCACACCGACTTCCTCCGACAAAGAACGGAAAAAATCGGCTAATCGTAAAATTTGTTCACCGCGATGTGAGGGAGACGATCTACAAAAAGAGAAGTATCCTCAAAGGAAAAACTATTAAGGACCTCCCATCTGTATTCAATGAACTTGGTTCAAGTCTACCATCAACCAGTGCAAGATCAAAGATCCACATCAATGGAAGCTTGACTCCGTACAGAAAACGTTTATTTGGTAGAATCCTTTCTTTTAAGAAGGAAAATCACTATAAATACATTTGGTCTATTAATGGCAAGATTTTACCGAGGGAGACTGATGCGTCACGACCATGTGTTACTCAAGACGAATTTAATGACTTTCTTGATCAATTAGCCCAATAACTGATCTCTATATACTATAGCCAAGTATGTAAATATATATTTATTGCTGCTGAGCTGGTTGGCTGATTGCTGAGTCTCAACATAACGTAAGTAACTTTCCATTTTTTATTCTCTCTGATAAAGAATTTAGCGCTATGACTGGCAACTGGTCTTATGAGCTAAACTTTGATAAAGATTTATATAACTTAATCTCTAATCCGGATAAAACTGACGAATCCAACTCTGATTTAATGCTTTCTGTACCTATGTCTGATTATTTTTCAATTTCTAAACTAAATAAAACTTTAGATATATGTGGAACTAGGTCTATATCACTCCTCCACTGTAATGTAGGAGCTTAACCAAAAACTTTAGCCTACTCGGTGACATTTTGTGTTCTTTAAACTCTAAACCTGATGTTTTAGCCGCGACAGAGACAAAATTAAGCGTAAACACTGTATCTAATATCGATATCTCAGCTTATAATTCATTTGTTCATACTGATTCACCCACAATGGCAGGTGGGGCAGGAATTTATGTCTCCAACAATCTGAAATATATTCCCAGACCTGACATTCAATTTAATATGCACTTAGTTGAATCTTGTTGGCTAGAAATTATCCCTGATAATACTAATTCACATATAATTATTGGCTGCATTTATAGGCATCCCACAGCTAACCTGCCAGAATTTACTATCCAGCTTGAAGATATTGTTAAAGCATTTAATTTTAAAAACTACAAAGTTTACATCTTGGGAGATATGAATATAGATTTTCTGAAATATAGCACTCATTCACAAACTGAAGGATATTTAGAAATGCTTTATTCTAATAGCTTTCTTCCTTAGGTACTTTAGTTTAACGCAAAACCAAGGGACAAACATATCCTACAAGGCTCATAAGAGGCAATAAGATTTTCACTGAACAATCACATATAGCAGAACAATTTTTTTCATCAATATTGGACCCTCCTTAGCTAGTTTAATTAATAGTAACAATCATAATCCCACCCGGCCAGTATATTGAACAATCACCATCTTCTAGTTTGTTTTTTCCCCTGTTACTGAATCCCAAGTCTGTTCACTTTTTTCTAACTTAAATGCTAACAAAGCACATGCACTTGATATTCCTAACATATTAATTAAACTCGCATGTAAATCCCTCTCAGTTCCCTTTACATTAATTTACAATGAGTCAATTTCAACAGGAATCGTACCTGATATTTTTTAAATATCACAGGTAACTCCTACATTTAAAAATGGTGTAGTTACAGAACCTGGTAACTATAGACCTATTGCTATTATCTATCCTTTTAGGAAAATCTTTGAAAGACTTGTGTACAACCAATTGTTATTTTTCCTAGAAAAGCATTCTATTTTATTCAAATATTAATTTCGATTTCGAAAAGGGTATTCCACTGAGCATGCTATTCTTGAAATTATTGACAATTTTAAAACTGCAATAGACAAGAAATTAACAACCTGTGGGATATTCCTCAACTTTTCCAAAGCTTTCGATACAATTAATCACAATATCCTAATTGCAAAACTCAACAAATATGGAATTGGTGGAATCCCAAACAAATGGTTCTCCAGTTAGTTATGTGATAGAAAACAATACGTAAAAATTGGTAACACTAAATCTAGTATGAAGAATATTATCTGTGGCGTGCCTCAAGATCTACGTTAGGACCCCTACTTTTTCTATTATACATCAATGATCTTCATAACTGTTCTAAAAAAATATCTTTTCGATTTTTTGCTGATGATACCAATATATTTTATACCTGTGATAGTCCTTCCGAACTAGAAACAGTAATTAATGAAGAACTCAACCTTGTTCTCAAATATTGTGCTGCTAATAAGTTATCAGTTAATTTAAAAAAAACTAATTATATGATAATTACTTCACCTAGGGAAAAACATATTTGTATTAAGTCCTGTAACATTGAACAAAAAACATACATTAAATATCTAGGTATTTATATAGACGAACATTTAAATTGGGAGATGCAAATCAAACATGTCCGCAACAAAATAGCTATACATCTAGGGATTATTCGCAAATTAAGATATTATACTAATCTTAGGACACTTAAACAACTATATTATACCTTAATCTATCCTTACTTGAACTATGGTCTAATGAGCTGGGGTTCTGCCTACAAATCCAAACTAATAAAAATTGTATCAATGCAAAACAAGTGTATCCGTAATATTTTTTTTGCTAACAATAGAGAAACTGCAAATCCATACTACCAGCTTTTACAAATTTTAAAATTAGAGAACATTTTAAAACTCAAAATCTCATCTCTTATTCACAAAATCAAAACAAGAATTCCAGCTATTTTCCATAATTTTATTACACCTGTATCTGAAGTTCACTCTTACAACACATATTCTCAGTTAATATTGTAACCTCTATAGACCAGCTGCCAGAACAAATTACGGGATATCAACCTTTAACTTTACGGCTTCCAAAATCTGTTAAAATGTTCCAACTCATCTAAAACAATTTCCTTTCAATAGTTTAAAAATAACTATAAAGTTTTCTTACTCAGGAATCAGACTTGATTCTCTAAATCATACTTAGCTACATGCCCATCAAATTCCCTTTTTTCCCTTTTTTGTAAGCATTATAATTTTGTATTCAACAGATAATGTCATATATATCATCCCCATATTCTATCACTTTCTTGTTCTTCTTTTATGTAAATAATTAATTAGTAATTAACTTAAATTCGCTATAAATTCTTTAAAACTAGGTTGAGCCTGTCCTCTCATTTTATACTTTAATTCTGAGTGGCCGACACGAAAGCTTTGCTCCTTCTTCCACTCACACAATTACCTGTAAACTCTAATATTTTTTCTATTTATTTATTTTATATAACTTGTATTTATTATTATAACAATTAATCTGTATTCAATTGCGAATAGTGTAAATAAAGAATCTTGAATCTTTCTATTGGTATATTCTATATACGTAAAAGAAAGGGAACAAGATCCTACGCTGGGAGGGAAAGAACTGAATTACACATTCTATTAACATCTATTGAACACGTATTAATAGTTCTAGAACATTATCTGTAACATATCAATTAACACGTTCATACCGCGTCACGTACTGTACGAAATCAAGGAACTTCCTACGCACTAAAAATCACACTAACAGTCAACCGTTTCATTGTCAGAAATCTACTGATTGCATTATAGGGGCGTAAAAGTATATAATACCGCAGTCAATTAAGCTTGAAAAACTGTCGACAGCTTGGGTCATGCCACCGATCCTCTTCTTCTCTTGTTACTTTGTTATTCACCATTAAATCTACCGCTTGGTATTCCTTCATTTACAGTCGAAACAGGTCAAGCGTTCCTCGATCCATAGAGCCAGAAATGAAGTTCATTATTCGAAATTTGATTTCATTCTTTGTTTCAAATTTGATTGTTGAAATGAAACTTGAAAAATTCAAAATGGGCCTAAATTCAACTGAATGCCGTTCTTGGGTCTAGCGTTTGCGTGACAACACTAAGAACAGCTGTAAAGGGGCCTAAAATTCAACTGTTATGGAATAAAATGTACAAGCCTTTTGTACAAAAATACAATCAAACTTCGATTGGAGCTCGATTTGAATTTTGCAAGTTTCATTTTAACAATGAAAGTTTGAAACGAAGAATAAAATAAAATTTTGAATAATGAATTTCATTTCTTGCTCTACGAAGGAACGCTTGATTTCTTTTTACTGTAAAAGCTTAATGAGGGTTTCTGTCGTCAAATTGATCTTCTTCAGCTTCCCCATATTAACAGACATGCTTAATGGTATCAGTCCAGCAGAAAGACTCTCCAGCTAGGGTAGTCTAGCCTTTAGTTAGCTGTGCGTTCGGCCATGGTAGACTCGAAGTACACATAATTATCAGTTGTCGCAGCCCATTTCACTACATATTTAGGCCAAACAAAAATCATAATTCACTAGTTAGGCAAATAATCCAGAAGTGTTGTCATTATAGAATAAACCAGCTAGAAATCCCTTCGTAAATCATCATTTTAGTGAGAACCGAGACTTCTTAGAGGTAAACAATCATGTTATTTTTTTAACATCATTTTTTCAATGAAATAGTTCATCTAAAAAACGAGCTCTTATATTGAAAATCAACACAACCAATCATACAGCTGCTAATAATCTACAAGATACCAGGCTTTTACAGGCAAATCGACTAAGTAATGATGGACGAACGGCTCTGGCAAAGAGGGGAAAGAAGGCATACATGTATATGTGATAACCGGACTTTTATGCTGTTCATACAAGTTGTCGCAGTACAGAAACCTCAAAATCACTCATATTTATCCTCACTGAGAAGTGTGAGGAAAATGTGAAGCCACATTGGGATAAATTTACGTGATAAAACGTCATTTGAACTACTAGAATTGATCGGGGCAAAATTAACAACAACCGCTCGAGTTTTATACTGTTCTGAAATTATAAATTAAAGTTGGTCATAGAAACCATGGTAGTGACTGATACGAAAGGAAGGAGATTACAGTAAACATGGCAGACACAACTGACAGTAGCTCAGTCTTTTTATTACAGCGTGGGAAGCCAGACTTATTCGTTTAATCTTGATAGAATACGATTTTATAGTAACCAACATAGTTTAGAAAATGAATTGAACGAGGCAACTGAGATTTGTTAAAATACCGTCTCATAATTTAACTTCAAACACAAACTTCCTTACAAACTACAGTAAAATCTTGATCATCTCAATATCTGTTTATTGATCTAATTTGGTGCCGAGTGCGCACGCGTGGAATGGATTTCTGACAATGTCTAATTTTGCGTAGAGTAGTATAATTAGCAGTTTCGGATCCGATCACATTATCATATGTTATCTTATATATTTTAACATTAAACTCATCGTGAATCCATCGTCGTTCTCTGCTAAACAATAATGCAAGCACTTCTAAGTTTCGATGTATTTCCTTTTTTTAAACAAAATACAACTTGAAGCTAATATTTTGCTGTAGTTCAAATCATATAGATGTATGCATACCAGGAAAATTTTAAGATTCCAGATATTCTCAAATGCTTCCTTACCTTTACACCATAATCTGTTGAGTTTACAGTTAATGTCTCCCATCCACCACTGCCTGATGGTTTCTCCCGTGACCAAGTCAGTAGAAAGAACAGCTTCATCTGATTCTTCTCGTTGTTCGTCAACTCAAATTCACAAGGAAGGCTAACTTTGGTTGTAACTGGTACGCTGATGACATTGCTTGACTGTTGCAAGAAAGACCACCTAAAGGCACCTGATGGTTATATAGGATCAGTTCAGTATTAGAGTATACGTAAATTTTCTAAATTATAATAACTGCTTGTTAACCGAGCGCGAGGTCTGTACGGAGAAATATCAGACCCAGGTATTTCTTTATGTACAGAAAAGACCGAGTTCTGATATTTCTCCATGGCTCATTTACTTGTATTTTTATAATGTTTGGTCACTTCCGGTTACCAGTATTTCCATTTCCGGAATTGGGTGCACGCGCGAACGTGCATTTTCCCGCCTTTTTCATTTTAGTTACGCAAAATGAAGGAGAAGAATCAAACAAAAAGATTGTCGACTTTGATGGCTTTATTTTGTTATTTCTGAAGTCAAAAATTGGCGAGGATCAAATTTTGTATTTGTTCATACATCTTTACGACAATATTCCAGCTTCTGAAGTGGTTAACATCTGAGATGAATCTTTGTAAATGTTCATCTAGAATCTTCAAGAACGCTGGCTGCTCGATCCGTGTTGGCGGCCACTCCAGTTTCGGATTTAACTCACACTGGATTTAACTGATGAAGTTAAAGACATCGAGGTCACCATCTGCTGAGCACTGCAGTTATCTGAGCTTCAGTTCATTTCGAGGGACATTTGTTGTTTCTCTCTGGTACTGTGGTAGTGGTAGATTTGTAAGTAACATTCCAAAACAGCTTTGATTTTCGCTTCATGATCACCGCTAGGACTTTCACTGACTTCACAAACTCTTTGTCCTAAATTTCGTATTGCTCGGCTTTATTTTCATTGTCTTGGCAAAACGGTTCGTCGCTTTATTTTATCACGGTAATAAAACTCACTCCGAGAATGCTCGTCATTACTTATCCGTTTATCTTTTGTTTTTGGTAGCTCAGCACTCACGGTTTGGTATCTTTTAACAGTCAGTTTTATTTATCATGCTTTTATTTTGTGGATTTGTTCTCGGTATCCCATCTGAAACTCACGTCGTCGATACATTATCCACTTGTTCTTTCATGAAATTATATGCCGGTCCGGAGCACAAAGGCGTATTGACCGTGGTCAAATATGGAAATATCTTGACCGGCTATTGACCAATCAGAATGCAAGAAATGACAGAGCCATATAATAATAATACTTATAATATCCTTGATAATTCATAAATGTGCTAACCAATCTAAACACAGCATCCAGGTTACATGGAAACCCTGTAAACCCCATACAAGATTCTAGTCACCTGTTATGCATCATTTGGTACAATATACTAACAAGCCCTATTAGTAGTCTGTATCAAAGGATACAGAATGCTAATTAAGCTAACTAGAATCCTACTGTCGAATGCTACAGAATACTAACTAAGCTAATCCTGTGTCGAATGATACAGGATACTAACATGCTGGCTTCCTATATGCCGAGCAGGGTAAAATTGAAAGCTCTTAATGCATACAGACCGTCTCTCCGATGTGGGACATGTTTCTGTGCACGCTGCGCATGTCCGTGGCGTAAAATTGCTCCGAAGCTTTTTATACGATTTTCTTCATTGTGCATATCATAAGTACATTACATTACAATATTCGCGTCCGAATTGTATGAGATATACAATGGCTCGCTGAGGCAACTCGCTATTGTAAATCCCACAAAATTCGGTCGCTCATATTATAATAGCCCATTACCCGGAGCGTTATTTTTAGATTTCACATCTCGTTGTTCGCTTCCTTCACGGAATGTTGTCAACAAAAGATGCCTCGTTAGCTTCTGTTGTTTGTCAACCAACATGGCTGCAACATCATTAATCATTTGAATTAAAATTACGCAAACGCTTGTGATTGGCTAGCGGAACCAAACTCGCGGGAAACACATTCTAAAAATAACCCGGACGATCGACTGTAAAAACGCTGCGTCACAGACGTTGTATGGGAGATGGATGCTCCAAGTATGGGCTCCTGAATTATTTTACAAATGCAACAAGTATTGTTCGTGTTGTTATTGGTATTTCCATGATATTACCGTTGCGATTATCATTTCATCACTGCGCCTGTATGCTGACGACACTACCCAGTATGCAGCTGACGTGAGTCCAGCTGCACTTGAGTTCACCATTAACCATGACATCAAGTCGCTGAAGAACTGGTTCTCTGATAACTTTCTTCAAGTAAACGCCGCTAAAACGCAGGCCATGACTTTAGGAAAATCAAAGTATACCTACGACCTAAGAGTCCATGAAGATACTATTATTGTGAAAGACACCTTGAAAATTCTAGGTGTGACTCTAGATAAGGACCTTACATTTAAACCACATATTAACGAAATGCTAAAGAAAGCTTACGCGAAAATAGCGGCACTGCGCCGGCTCAAGCGCCTTGTGCCAACAGCTCACTTGATACGACTCTACAAGGCGTACGTATTACCGCATTTAGAATATTGTAGTCCCATTTTGTTAGGCATTGGTAAAGGTCTTAGCAACAAAATCGAATCTGCAAATAGCTATGCTATCAGCTGAACACTACTTAATTTAGGTAATAACGCAAATCATCAAGAAACACTATTAGACATGGCCTCAATGTGGTCATTGAAACATAGACGCAACGTACAATCTCTAATGTTATTCTTTAAATGCTTCAGAAATCAAGGTCCTGTATACATATCAAATCTTTTTAAACCTAGAGTCACTAGCTATAACTTAAGAGGTAGCGGTAATAACGTAGTTCAGCCATCCTGTAACAGCCTTTTCCAGCATAATTCTTTTTCATACACAGTATCTCACATTTGGAACCAGCTACCATCGGCAGCTAAAATTACAACTTCTTTAACACAGTTTCGGCAATATCTTAATAAGGCTGACTTTATTGGATGCCAGTGTAAAAACTGCCTCTAACTAGCTCCTGCACACATGCACTTATATAATTGATCTACTTAGTTTACATTGATATCTTTAAATTTTGGCACCTTTAACTTAGAGTTTGTATATATATCGTATGGTATTAGTATAGCTAGACTTGCTTACTTATTATTGTATATATATGTAAATAGTTTGAACTAGAGTTCTCTTAGCTTCCATTCGTGTTATAATGTCATGCCCTAGCTTTATTGTCCTACTACAAATTTTATATTTTGTTACTATTAATTTGTCGAGCGCTTATATCATGAGCCCCTGGCTCGGGAGATTGGGCAACCACTTCCTGCGTTACCGACGGTAAATAAATTATTATTATTATTAGTAGTAGTAGTAGTAGCAGTAGAAGTTGCGTTATTGTGAGTGTTATTGCGATTGTTCTAGGCTAGTGTTTGTATTAATTATTATTATAATTGTTTCTTGACTAGAAACAGTAACTTCATTAGAGAAGCGATACTCCCATCTACGCGATTATTCCATCTCAAATAAACGGTTATATATCGATGCTTAAAGCTCCGTGCATTTAACAAGAAGCGAACTAACGTTTTAGCAGTATCGGAAACTGGCTTTGTACCTATAAAGTATTAAGCGGCGTGCATATTGTTTTACAAAGCCGTGTGTTTTACGTTGCTCAGCATAGATTCCTAAGCGAAATAGATCTGGATGGCAATTAACTGCCATAAGGGCGAGGTAGCAGTTCTAATCTATTACAAGAGTATAGTTGTCATGATCAGGCCAATATGATTTCACAATCTGATTGAGTTCGAGTCTCTTATATAACTAACAGCACACCATCTTCAACTGATTTTTTCTTCCCTTTAATATATACAACAGAGGTTATAAGTCCTCAGGTAGCCATGTCTGTCACGGATAAAGAGCATTTTGCTGAAGTACAAAACGGCAAATCAGTATTTCTTTCAGGAATATATAATGTTTAAGTTTATGGCTTTGGTTTGAATTATATCAATTAAATCAACTATTAACTTCTCCTACTTCAAATCTTGTACTTAAACATATATACATCAGCTATTTTACCAACATAAATGATCCACGTACCGGTAAAATGAGCCAGCCCACAGATAGCAAGCAACCAGAAAATGGAATGTAACACCATTACGCAGAATCAAGTCCCTTCTTCTTTGCTGATCATTTTTTAGTATTATAAAGCTAAATTGAGAAACCAGTTCCTTTCACACGCTTCTCAGATGCTAAGCTTGGATGGCGCTCAGCTCAAGCGCGTGATGTGATCCTCTCTGCATCACTGAGTTTTGTTTGTGACATGCAAACCTAGATAATTGTCAAGAAAACCACGCACGTGAATGTTTGCATGTTCATAGCGGAATTGGTAATACAGCAAATGGGAGAATGTCGAACGATTTGGAATGATTATAAAACGTGATACATAGCTTTCGTGTTGGTTTTCCATCTGCTAAATGTTCCACTTTGAAACACTGATTCCCCTTAAGCATTTTCAGCATTCTAATTATAATCTATAAATACCCACAGGAAGTACATAACTAACTTCACATGCCCTAACAGACCTATTGAAATTGATGATCTTGAAATTCCAACAAACAAAACAAGGAACTCGTACGCATAATATCTACATAAAGATTCTTTAATTCTTCAACTGTTCATTTTTTATAGAAATCTATACGGATTTTCAGGTTAAAAGTAACACTTTTAATGTCCAACCGTTCATTTAGTTCATTCTCGTTCATTCAGCTCCATATGGAGCGCCATTCGTAAAAAAGTTACGATGTTCTTTTCGTTTCGAAAATCGTTTCGGAATGGTTTCGAGAACTTTCGGAATGGTTTCGAACATAGTGGAAATGGTTTTGAAAACTTGAAAACATTTCGAAACGAAAATAATATCGTAATGTTTTTACGAATGGCGCTCCATAGCTTCATCTTATGGCGCTGAAACAGTCGCAAGTCCACCTTTTGTTATATGTTAAGTTCGCGACGCTGTAAACACAAACAAAATAATTATCATGATCATTTTGCATTGCCGTTTGTATCGTGTACATTACTGCACTGAAACTTACGTTGGAACAACAGGGGACATTCTTGATTATCAATAAATGCCAAGCCTCCTTTTATTAATCTGTCCAATTTGTTATTTTCTTTCGTGCGTCACATAATATGATATGACCTCAAGAAAGATACCTGACATTCCATTTTAACTGTCAAATAATATTTGATGACTTCATCAGATCTAATGATTGCTTCATATGCTGCAAGTAGTTAGTAAATTCTATTCCTAAAACCTTAGATTAATGTAATTATTTCAGTAGCTAACGTTATCGTTGGGAAGAAGCGTTTACATCTACTTCAACATGCAGGCCCCTTACAACCTCTTAATTTGCATTAAAATTATTTAGCAAACAAATACATATATTGACAACAAATTTATGTACTAAAGTCCATTATAAAGTTCATATAGAAATATGGAAGTATTAGGCAGTACGTAAAAAGTAGATATAAAGTAGTTATTACACAAATTGTATACTAATTTGTTCATAAAAATACACCCTAAAGCCATTTGTAACGTCATGAACAACTGGAAACAATACCAGCGATATTATATTATCAAAAATAGCTTTGTTTCTGATTAGTCGTCTGTTTCAAGCTGCATAATTAAGGAATGCAAACTCAACAGTGGGGTGTGATTTTCATACACTAAACGTGCTCCCTACTGTACCTTCTAACCGATCCGTAATTGAAGCTACAGTGGTTCGAAGAATACTTTGATATGTTTTCAAGAACAACACTACTGCTCATTCTGTTAATTTGGTCGTACACAGGTAAGTCGCATTTATTTTTATATACTTTTAATTAATATACGTTTTGTCATATTTGATACTCATAGTGTTGCAAGCCAAAAGATAAAACGCAGAAAATCAGTGTTTGAGATTCAAAAAGTAACGGTTTAATTGACATATTTGTTTCTCCCTCTTCATATCGTTTTGACTTCACGTACCAACCACTACTGAAAGTCTACTGAATGAGGTTGTTAATCAGATATATATCAAGAGGTTGCAGACAATAACGTGCCATTTCGTTATTCCAGGATAGGAAAATGTTTATAGTACATACGAGGTTCGACGTTTAACATTTAATATTTCTTTGAAATGTAGGAGCTCGTAAATGAAAATCAAGCTCTTCACTAATATGTATACTCTCTCGGTGATAAGTTAAATTTAAGCCACATAATCATACGTATTTTATAACATACGTTTTAATAACACACATCACATATATATGAATAATAATAATAGCTCACAACCTAATTGTATCATTTGTACTAAATATTCCGGCAAAATATGTAATGATTGACTTAATTATGACAGTTTTTAAACAGTGTAAGCATTCATCTGGTACAGACTGCCATAATCATTGCAACCTCTCTGACAGTACGTAATTGCTATTAAAGTTGTGTTTCAAGTAATAACGAATGAACTCGGCAATATATGGGATCAAATTTGATTAAAAATAAGTACCAGTGTCAAATGTCCCTTAGATGTGAGAAAGACAGTTATGAATTATATTAGGTTTATGTATTATATATCCATGCAGTAAAACATGAACACACTCAGACATTGCTTATACGTCCTTTTTACAACGAACTGATGCACAGAGGCATATTTTTAAGTTTTTGGGATAAGTAACTCCTATTAGCCGAGAACTCAGACAAAGAGTTGATGTATAACGGGAAGAAGGGAAATAACTAGGTGAAGGAAATAAATAAGCTGATATGCTTTCATACCCGCTTTGTTAGCGTTAAAGGATGGAAAAGATTGAAGAGTATTTATATACACTTCTTATCCCAGCATCTTGATTTCTTTACTTATACAGTAGACTGGCTAAAATCATCAAAATCTCATAAATGCTCTTTACGTTTCTCGGTAAAGCAGTAGTACGATTGTTATTATCCTTCATCCACAGATAATCTAAGATTTTCTCCGGTATTTCCTAAATAGTTTACTCGGCTGATCATGAAAATGTTTCACACCTTGCAGCTGACTTTGGCACTTTGTTTTTTAACCCAATCCTTTTTGGTAGATTATGAAAATAACAAAGTCCCATATGTAACGGTCCCATGTTTATTATCTTCACTAGCATCTTCAACAGATGGTTTCTCTTGGTCGGTAACCCCAACACCAAGATCACTTGTAGTCGGTCAACAGCTGGTATTCAACTGGGACTATACTATGTCCTCAAACGAGTTAGCAGACTCAAAAGCTTTCGCCTTGCTGATCTTCGAGAAGGAAGTAAATCCGAACAGCAATCATTGGACAGTTCTTGCTATCAAAGATGCAAATTATGGACGTATTCGTATTATACAGCCTACAAATCGAATATCTATCACTGGAAGAGCTACACTCATACTTTCTATAGCACTTCAAACCGATGCGACTCGATTTCGATGTTCCTTTGTCAGCTCATTCCCCGCTACGGAAAACACAGTGAACGTGCACAAGCATGGTAAGTACAACGACGACTGTTGTCGACTTTCCTGTTTCTGATTATGAGTAGGAAATATTATACAGATGTCGTTTTCTGAATCACTTTTGAATTATGTTTGTAAATCGGTAATATTGATAATAGTATAATTATTTATTTATAAATGTTAAATTGCATCATGATTTATATAATCGCCTGCCTGTACTCGATCATAGTGCCATATAGTGCAGGAATAGCGTATATCAAATGATACAGTAAACATTCTCTAACGACATCACTTCTTTTTCAGTTTATACAACCAGGCGTCCCTACACGTATTCCACTACACGTCATTACACGACAAAGCGCCCTTCTCCGACTGTCTATACAACCAGGCGTACCTACCAGAACTCCACAACACGTCGTTACACATATTACACAACAAGGCACCCTTATCCAACAAGTACTTGTAAGTACTCTCAAAAAAGATAAAGCCAGCTATCCTATTTACATCAATAATATGAGCGACCTTGCTAAACTTAAGGCATCCAATGGGCAACAAGATGAAAAGGATTAAATTGAATAATAGGTATGCATCTAGTCCATTGGATTCCAAGCTTGACAGCGTATCAAATAAGATAAGTACCAGTTATATATTTACTCCTGCTATACACTTTATTAACTCTTGAAACTTAATGGTGATTTGTAAATGTAGACGCTGTTCAAAGCCTGTCAAAGATAATTGCAGGGGTATCCAATGTGATGTCTGTCTACAATGGTTCCATTTGAAATGCACTGTTCTTTCCATAAAAGAATACAATCATTTTTCTAGATCAGATGATCTATGGATATGCCTGTACTGTCGCCCAGAAATATTTCCTTATCATTTTCTAGAGAATAATGAAGTCATTGAGTTATCCTTTAACTCAAATACAGAATGCCTTTGTTCTAAAAAGATTTTAAATCTTAGATTAGATTGTTTGCCCTGTTTTGATATAATGTCATCTATTGACAAAAATTCTAATTTGTCCAACATAGATATTGACTCACAATTACCTATAGCAACTAATTTTGATTATTATTCTACACATGACTTTCATTCAAGTGAAGACGTTCAGTCATCTTTCACTGATAAATCTTTCTCGGCCTTACATCATAATATTAGAAGCCTTGCCGCTAATTTTGATTCCCTTTACCAATTATTAAATGACCTAAATAAATCTTTTTCAGTCATTGGTCTTTCTGAAACTAGAATAAGATATGGAATAGACCCTACTATAAATACTAGTATTCCTGGTTATCACTATTTGTCGCAACCAACACTGTCAGTAGCTGGGGGTGTTGGTCTATTTATCAAAGATACTTTGTCTTACATACAAAGGAATGAGATCTGCTGCTCTGAAAAGGAATTTGAGGCTCTGTGGGTCGAAATCGAGGTTCCTCACCAGCATAACATCGTTTGTGGTGTAATCTATAGGCATCCTAGCTCAAAATTAGACAAAATGTTAGATTTTCTGTATGAAGCTATTGACAAAATTAACAAAGAAAACAAATATTGTCTGCTGTTGGGTGACTTCAACATTGATCTGCTCAATTTCAATTCCCATGCAGATACTGAAGACTTTATAAATACATTAGGATCTTATTCATTTCATCCTCAAATCTTGAAGCCAACTAGAATCACAGATCACTCTGCAACCTTGATAGACAATATTTTTTTCAATTCTCTAGAACACCAGACTATAAGTGGTAATATTCTAAGTGATATTACAGATCACCTGCCAAATTTTCTTATCATTAATAAACTTTCTGCTCTTCCAAAAACTTCTAAAATGTACAAACGGGATTACTCTACTTTAGACAAGGAAGCACTGGCGGCTGACCTTGGTAATATTAATTGGCATGAAGTTTTACCCAGTGAAAGTGATGCTGTTGATGTGAATACTTTTTTTCAGTCTTTCTATTCTTGCATTACTGAAATTATAGATAAGCACGTTCCAGTTCGTAAACTTACTCGAAAAGAAATTAAGTCATTGACTAAGCCATGGGTGACTAATGGTATAAAAACTTCCATTAAGGTCAAGGAGAAGCTATATAAAAAGTATCTTAAATCAAGAAACCCATACTATTTTACTAAATATAAATATTATCGTAATAACATAAGTTATCTTGTTAAATGTAGCAAACAGGGATATTATCACAATTATTTTAAAGAAAATAGCAAAAACATTAGAAACATCTGGAATGGGATAAAAGAATTAATTACTCTTAAACCAAAAGGATCAAATCCACCCTCAAAAATTATCCAGAATAATCACAACATTAAAGATCCTAAAGCTATAGCAACTGCCTTTAACAAGTACTTTTCTGATATTGGGAATAAGCTAGCAGACGATATACCTTATATCGAAATTGAACCCCAAGCTTATTTGGGACCATCACAATCAAACAGCTTTTATCTGTTTCCAGTAACAACTATGGAAATAGAAGATGAAATTTCTAGCTTTAATTCATCAAAGGCAACAGGACCATTCAGTATTCCTGTGTGTTTACTAAAACTCCTGAAGACTTACTTGTCAACTCCTTTAGAAACTATATATAATCTGTCCTTTAGTAGTGGCTGTGTACCAGACCAATTCAAAATAGCCAACGTTATCCCAGTCCACAAAAGAGACTCAGTTACATGCATGAATAACTACCGACCCATCTCATTGCTTTCCATTTTTAATAAAATACTGGAAAAGTTGATGTATAAGCGATTAAGTACCTTTATTGATAAACATAATATTATCTATGATAGGCAATTTGGTTTTCGAGAAGGGTATTCTACTATGCATGCAACTCTGTCAATTGCAGACAAAATCCAAAGAGCAATAGAAGATGGCCAGTACTCATGTGGGATTTTCCTAGACTTTTCAAAAGCATTTGTCACAGTTAATCATAGCATTTTGATCTCTAAATTAAGCCACTATGGAATTCGTGGCATAGCAAAAGACTGGTTTGTTTCCTATCTAGAAAACAGAAGACAACATGTTTCAATAGGTACTTCTAAATCTGATGATCTTACTGTTACTCATGGTGTCCCACAAGGGTCAGTACTGGGCCCACTTCTATTTCTCCTATATATTAATGACTTTAGCAACTGCTGCTCTTTATTTGATTTCCACATCTTTGCAGACGATACTAATCTGTTCTGTTCTGATAATAGTCTGTTTGTACTAGAATCTCTTATTAATTTCAATTTAAGGCATGTCTCAAACTGGCTCATTGCAAATAAGCTCTCCCTAAATCTTGATAAAACTAATTTTATTATTTTTCATCCTCGCCAAAAATCTGCAAACTATGCACTTAGACTCCAAATCAATGATAAACAGATAAAACAAGAAAAATGCATCAAATATCTTGGGATTTTTATTGATTCTTTATTGATTCTTATCTTAGCTGGAAATACCATGTTCAGCACATTACTAAGAAAATCAAACGATGCGTTGGAATGCTTTCAAAGATTCGACATTTTGTAACTTCTCCAATTTTAACTCAACTATACTATACCTTAATTTATCCATACTTATCTTATGCTGTAACAACCTGGGGCAATACTTATTCAACTACCCTTAAACCTCTTATTATCCTTCAAAAAAAGGCAGTCAGAATAATAACCTTCTCTGATTATAGAGCTCACTCAAGTCCACTGTTTCATCGTCTGGGTCTACTTAAATTTATTGATATAATTTACGTAAATAACGCTCTATTTATGCATGATTTCCAGGCAAATGCCTTACCATCTGTTTTTCATGACTTCTTTACATGCTTAAATAGGGTACACCAATATAATACTAGACTAGCCTGCAAAAAATCATATTACATTTTTAAAATAAGAACCAATTATGGCAAATTTAACATTCGTTTTCTAGGCGCTAAAATATGGAACTCAATTCAAGAAGACTTTAAATCAAAGAGACGTAATCAATTCAAGAAACTCATAATAGATTCTATCCTGAATAGCTATTTAGATATCTGATGCACTTTTCTTTTTCTATGCCCTTTCTGTATTTTGTATTATTGTATTTTTTTTTTGTCCTTTGTATTGTATTATATTGCATTTTCTTTTTCTTTCAATTACTATATCAAACATGATTAAATGCTGCATGGCCTAGCTACTTAGCTCGACTAGCTTTTAGCTATTTCTAAGTAGCTGTGCTCCTCACTTCTAGAGTATAAATTCTTAGCAGTAATATTCTTAGCATGTAAATTTAAGAGGTCACGAATAAATTGTTGTTGTTGTTGTACTAAATTAAATTTCAGGTATTTGTCTTAATTGTTAACACGAACTAGTATTGGTGGTTTTCATCATCATGACCATCGATCACAAAATTGGTTTACATTAATTGATGAAATAAAATATAACATTTTGGTCCTTGTAGAACTACAAACATGGCATTTACAACCCGAATTCTGGAACATTGGAATACTTCCTACCGGAGCTGTAAGCCAATGAATATGCATGGGAAAATTTTATATAACTTTGTATGCAGCCGCCATCTTGGTGCCCCTCTTTGAGACACCAACATGACGGCCATACAAATAAAGCTTAATTACCCACCAAAATCACTGGATTTCACTTCGAAACTCTTTGGATACAACTTTTAAAAAGTTATCAAGTAGAAAAAAGAGAATGCCGTTCGAAAAACACGCTGGACCGTTCTGTGATAAAATTGAAAATGTGCAGTTTAGTTACCCCGTAACGTGAAATTTGCTGTGTATACTTTTATTATCTACGTCTACAATATATACAAAGCACAGCTTTGTAGGACTTATAGTTTAGATTTTGAATTTTTGACGAGGTCATATATATGCAAATCAAGAATTAATAGGAATTCGTTAGCACTTGACTATCTTTGCATTTTATTAATACGATGCATCTACTTAGGAACGACAAACTAGCTTCAAGTGCTGTATCAAGCAGTTCTGTATGAGTATCATCCATGCAATGGAGTATGGCTGAATATTGTTGCAATTAATGCCATATATTTCAAACTTATAACCCATTTATTATTTTCTCTCGCGAGTAATTGGTTGAATGCGTTACGTGACACGATATTTTCTCTCCGCGAGCGGGAAATATCAGCGAATACACCCCTGTTCTCTTCTCGGGTCAGATAATGTCCGCGGACGAAATATTAGGACATATTTCGACACCACAAATAGGTTATTGTATTTATAGTCATAAACACCGATATAAATATAAATATGATATATATATATATTTTTTCTGATTATGAATGCCGTTACGTTTGTTAGACGTATGTATTCGTTTATATACTACAGTATAACTGTATTTAATATAAATAAGCTGACGATGCACAACATCTAAAGAGCACAACACAAACTAACTTTTTTTCATAAGGACAACGTTATTAGTGTATTCTATTTGTTGCCCTTCTCTATATATTATATAGCAAAAGCATTAATTTAATGTTATTTATAAAAATGTAAATATATGGAGATAAATTATATTAAAAAAATTAAAATACACACAACTAAAGCGTTCGTTTGACAGAGTGAATTAGAATCTTTTAGTAGGTATCTATATTCAATGGATCGAAGCTGGATAGAACAATACAATTAATGTTCTTATTTTATCTACTTGCAAATAATAAACACGTTTCAGTTCTTTGATTATTTCTCCCTTTCCGCATAATTAGCAGGACCAGTTCGTCTAGTAGGCGGTGGCTCCTCGAACCAAGGCCGTGTAGAAGTCTACAGGAATGGAGTATGGGGTACCGTGTGTGATGACAGTTGGGATATCCGAGATGCTAATGTGATATGCCGACAGCTAGGTCTTCCTCCTGCTAGTGCTGCTCCTTGTTGTGCAAGGTAGGCTTATTTGAAGAGTTTAAAAGTGTTTTAGTTTGTGCACAGTCTTAAGAAAAGGAAACTAATTAAGTAAGTATTAAGGAAAATAGAATAATAAAAATGGAAAATGTACCGCATCTAATATATTTTTGTATGTCATGTTACATGTTACATCTCAGCTGCGAGCTTTGTAAATAGAAGATATACTACAATGGATAATATTTGGCAATTGAAATAATTGCCAGTTAAAGAACAGGTAAAATGCTTAACCCACGTCATGGATGTACATGCATATTTTTTTACACTTTTAATGAATCGATTAAAGTCAATTTAAATTAGATTAATCAGTTTACATCGTAATACGTGTATTGGTACGTTTAATTCATTTTTAAATTATTAGTATATAGATATAGGTTTTACATTTTTAATCTTATAAGTATATTTTAAACGAGTAGATAGATTACTAGGTGAAGAGCCACCTTGTGGAGAAATTAAAATAAATTTGTTATTGTTATTATTATTATTATTATTACAAGTGCAAACCGCTAACGATAATCAAACAATGGTTTTCTGCCCTCCACTTCCCCCTCATTTTTGCAAGGTTCACATATCTTAACTAAAATGTTGCATTGATCGTGTTTAGTACCAAAACTATGATCTTTATAATGCAACCTCAAACAATCCCTTTCTAATGCGGGAGGATGCTTTTATTGACAGGAAATACACATGATTTCCCCCTCGTTTTTGCAAGGTTCGCAGATCTTACCCCAAATTCGCAAACGATATGTTGTATTAATCATGTTTAGTACCTAAACTATGATTTGAATGCTGTAACTTCATTCAATCCATTTCGAATGGGGGACGGTATCGTTATTAACAGGAAATACATATGATTTTCCACCCCTTCCCCCGCAAAGTTCGCAGATCTTACCTCAACGTCGCAACCAATATGTTGCATTCATCGTGTTTAGTATCGAAACTATGATTTGAACGCTAGCGCTGCAGCTTCATTCAATCCGTTTCTATTAAATAGGGGAGGGCACTCTTATTGACAGGAAACACATGCATATATATGCTTTGACACCCCTCCCCTCATTTTTGCAAGTTCCGCAGATCTTACACCAAATCCGCAACCAATATGTTGCTGATTAGTCGTGTTTAGTACCTAAACTATGATTTTAAAGATGTAGCTTCATTTAATTCATTTTCCATATATTGCAATCGTCGTGCTTATTTCTTAGCAATAATCCCACTAAAGTCCAACAATATTATAAACAGTACTCTAATACTCTTAATTATAAAAAAGCAAAACAAAATACTATAAACTACAGTTTGAAATAAGCAAAACTAACCTGAAGTCTACTTGGAACCCGATTGACACCCTTATAAAGAGAAAAACCAAAAGCCAGACCAACCATCAAGACTTGTACGTAATAATAAAACACAAGATATAGCTGAGCATTTCATTAAATAATGTAGGACCTAATTTGGCTAGATCAGTCAAGATAACGGATGCAGATCTAACTCAGCTCATAACTGAGTCTCCATCCTCCAGGTTTTACATGTCACCTGTTACTAATATTCAGGGAGATGCACTCTTATCCAGCTTAGATCCCAATAAAGCCTCAATTGATATTCCCAATAAGCTAATTAGTTTGGCTAGTCAAACTTTATCCAATTTACTGATATCTACAATGAATCTTTTGCAACCCGGTATAGTACCTGATGTACTTAAAGTATCTAGAATTATCCCTATACATATATAAATGGTTCAGTTACTGATGCTGGTAATTACACACCAATTGCAGCACTTCCCCCATTTGCAAAAGTACATCAACGACTTGTCTATAACCACTAAATTAATATATTTTTTAGAAAACACAATATACTCTTTATTTAGGAAAGGCCACTCTACCGAACAAGCAATTCTTGAACTTACAGACCAGCTCAGAATGAATATTGACAATAAAAATTAACTTGTGGTATATTTATTGACCTTTCAAAAGCTTTCGATACTGCATGTTAATCATGATATTTTATTAAAGAAGCTACACAAATATGGAATTCGTGGGACCCCATATCACTGGTTTTCAAACTATCTATCGGACAGAACACAATATGTACAAATTGATAAAGTTAAGTCAAGTTTGTTAAATATTATCTGCGATGTTCCCCAAGGGTCAATCCTTTCATCATAGCCTGAGAAAACAGCTGACTCTTATCGCTCTCTCCACAAACTGAAGAGACGAGCCGGAAAATTCCATACTAATGAACGTAGCAGATAGCCATTTCACGATGCATCAATAATAATATTAATAATAATAATCTTTATTTAAAGACGGTAACACTCAAAAGCAAAGCTTACAAACATGTGGCCCTCAACTACTAATTTAAGTATAAAATATAACTTTACATATAGCTAGCAAATATGGTAAAATATGTATATTATATACAATTAAAACCAGAACACCAATTACTAACTAAAACATGTAGCTAAATCGATCCAATCTAATCTAGGAATTGAACGAGTACATATATGTTGACTAGAGCCTGAGTGAGTGATTTATCCGCTGAATTCTCTTGGTAGCCCGGATTCAGTAACAGCCGGCATCCTGAAATTCGAAACCGGAAAAAAATACCTGGCCCAAAAAACGATGAAAAAAAAAAAATATCTGCTATCAGGCCACTTCCCAAGTATTCATTCAGCTTTCAACTCGGTTGCCAGTGGCTCTAATTCCTCTAAATCATCTACATCCTGCAATACTAAATCAAAACAGTAAGACACATTACTGTGTTCTGAAGAATCTGATCCAGATTCTCGGTCGTTATTACGGGTGCTAATCTTGGTGTAGCAGATTCATTGTTTGATTCATTGCTTCTGGGGTTAGTGTTCTTTGTATTTCAGGGTATTGTTTTGCTTTAGAAGACAATAGTTTTCTTTGTTTTACGTACCCGTTATTACTAATTAAACCACAGCAAAATTCGCAGTGTGAGTTTGTAGCCATTATAAGAAGTAAACAAATCCAAGGACTACAGAAAAGCTGATCGAACAACGTATATATTGAGAATTCTACTACATTTCGGCTGGCCAAACCAGCCTTCTTCAGGTAGATTTTACAAATGAATATTTCACAATGGCAAGTATAAATATGAAGGTGATTACACAATCTAAGAGGAAAACGGAAATGACGTAAGTAAAAAATATGGATTTGAGATAACATAAACACGGGTCTACAAGATAACATATTAAAGACCCTGTGTCCGAGCCCATGGTGCTTTGCGCCAATGTTATGATTAGTTTGTTTATCAACGGTCGCATAAATTAAAGGCCAGCTTTTAGGCGAACTAAAATGCTCTCGATTGTTTATAAGTTTCATAAAAGAAGTACACATACACTTTGGATAACGAATTTCATAATTTCTACCGGATTAAAAACCCAATCGAGCCCACGAATTTTCCCCGGATGCTTCGAATATGATTTGAACAGTATTCGGCAGGAAGCCAGTTGTTCTGTCTTTAGATTCTAATTCGGTTTACGAGTGCGACTTTTCACAACTCTACAAGCAAACAGATACTCTTGCTACCTTGTTTTCATGTCTCCAGTATTGCTTAGCTGTATTTGAAGATCTCTACTTTCCTTGCGAATGATATATTTTGAGTGCAAAATGAAATGTCATACTCGCACTCGAGTCCAACTCACAGCGAAGTAACAGCTGAACTCGGCAGATTGGAGTTTGACACGCGATCGTAGTTTTGGAAACAAGACTTTATGGACGTACTGGAGGATAAAAAAAAGGTTAAGGACATTGCTTTCTCTGCTAATAAAAATGCGAAACATATACAGATACAGATAAGTCATAACACCTCAGTGGAGCTTAGCCGTGCGAAATTATAATTACGAATGATCTTGATGCCAGAAGTGGTTGCTTTGTGCTTTGTATTTCCAACGAAGCCCGCCGGTCCCTTAGTGCAGCAAATCCCCGGGAAACTCACGTAGTAGTCCTTTTGAACCGGGAAACTCACGTAGTAGTGTTCTCTTGTAGATCTAGAGAAAGTAAAATGTGGACTGCTGAAGAATTATTTGTCGAGTCGCTTCGCCTCGCTGTCTCGGTCCTTTCTCCGGCATTCCTAAAGTTTCATTTTATAAAGTATATATACAAAAGTTAAGATAAAAGAAAGTCAGTTAAGCATATATACCTATGAATAATTACACGATGGCCCAAACTAGGGATGGATTTCGAAAGATTCGAGAGTCACATAACAACAACAACGATCTTTCTGATTTTCGTAGCCTACGAAAATGATTTGCGCGCGCAAAGCACCATGGGCTCGGACACAGTGTCTTTAAGATTCATCACGTTTGTTCATGCCGAGAGGTTCAAGAGTTTTAGCTGTGTCGATAAGATATGACTCTCTGGCTTTACAAATTGAGTCTCGCGAATAATAAATTATTTCTAAGGGGATAAGTTGCATGTCAGCCTTTTTTTAGAATGGTTACAGCAGGAAAGGAAATGTTCAAAAATTGTGGTGGGTTTAGATTTAATATTAAATTTATCAACTGGTCGTCTGTGTTCATGAAATCGGTCTTTAAGCCGTCGTTTAGTTTCACCGATGTATTGTAAGCGGCAGCGATTGCATTGTACCATGTAGATAACGTTACTAGTTAGTGTTACATGTGATGTGTGACTTAATGAAACGGGTTTCCCCGGTGGAAGAAAAAGTGTAGCTAGCAAGGCCATGATGACTGTAAGGACAAGTGGCACAGTTTCAAGCAGTTTTTTACTGCAGCGGAAAGAGCCAGATGGAAGAGCAGGTTTATTAGTCACATATAACGTAGTCATGGAAGCATTACTTTCTAGAGCAAGTCACTAAATATTAGGGATCACTTAAAACAACACAGAACAATAATGCTTCTTCAATGGTCCTGTTAACTAATCCAAACCCTAATTTTCGCGTATAACAGTGTTTGACTGGGCTTGAAGGAACGTATAATGATACAGCAGAGATGCTTTGAAACATTGCGTCAAAATTATAGATTCATGAATTCTAAATTAGAGAGCAGTGAAACGTGACTTCCCGCGAAGACCGAGATTGTTGGCGATGGAAATATCGCCGGCCGCATCCCCGCTGTATTTCACTTTTCAACACAACGATGTCAAAATTCGAGCTCTACTGCAAAAACTACTTCAGATAACGTCAATTGTGTTTCGTTATCCGTAGTTATTATTCATTTTATTATTACAAAATTATGCGCGTCAATAAATCAGCGTACTCATTTTGTTAGGGAGGGCATCGTTCATAGCCAACGGAAATAGATATTCAATTTCTAGTTTAAAATTCAATTTCTAGTTTAAAATTTCCAATTCCATATTGGTTTAACTTTTACCGATACATATATATATATATTTATATAGTCCACTTGTAATTAATACTAGTTATGGTTAATATAATGTACTCATATGCAATTGTATATAAGATTTCAATTTATGTACTAGCTGTAAGTAGATAGTCTCGGCTAATTAGCATGTACTTGCTAGAGGTTTAACAAGCCTCAACCCCCCGAGTTGAAATAAATATCTTATCTTATCTTATCTTATGGTTTTCCACCTCTCCCCCCTCATTTTTGAAAGGTTCACATTTCTTAACGCGAATTCGCAAACAATATGTTGCATTGATTGTGGTTAGTACCAGAACTACGATTTTCATGATGCAACCTCAAAGCCGATCCATTTGTTATTTACAGGAAATACACATGCTTCTCACGTGCACCTTTCCCCCCTCATTTTAGCAAGTTTCGCAGATCTTACCCTAAATTCGCTGCACCTTCGTTCAATCCATTATTGGATATGATTCTCCAACCCCTCCCCCTCAGTTTCGCAAGGTTTGCAGATATTACCCCCAAATTCGCAACCAATATATTGTATTTTGCATGTACAAAGTGTTAGAACAATTATTTCCTGCTGAAACTTCATTTAATCCAGTTCTGAAATGGGAAATACAAAGTTAAACTGTGTCCCAGCATGCCTTGCGGCCAAAACGAAACGAGCGATGCGGGGTCTTCACCAAAATGTTTCACATCGTAAACTGCAGAGAATAAGAGCAAAAATAAAATTTCAAAAACGTATAACCATGCTGAACTTCATTTGCGCGAATAATACATCACAAATTTAATCTAGTTGGGCAAAATTATATAAGATAGCAGTTACCTTTTATTTCCTTTATCTATGTGCTACATGCCAAAAATCACTGAGTAGTTATCTATGAATTACAAATATTCCCTACCCCACCACCTGGAAATGGTATACTTCATTTGTGATAGAAAACGTGTTCGGAATGTCATTCATGACCAAACTGATCGGTTTCCAATATTTCAAGTTCTAAAAAGAACTACAAAATTAAAGTTAAATGATTACCCAGGCCCTGCTCGGCCAAGACAAAGGGCGATGTATTTTTACGGGTAGAAAAGAACATTGTACCGACATGGGGTTTTCACAAAAATGTTTCCCATAGAAAACTTCAGATGGTACGTTTAGTTTGGTTCAAATGAGAAATTAGAACGAAAACAAAATTTGAAAACGGCTCAACCCTAGCTAGCACTACTACGTCAGCTGCTACTCGCTCCCCACGGCGGTTAGCATACTTTTATAGACTCTTAGCTGATCATACCAGTGTTTATCTTCCCCGCCGATGCAGATCAACAGTGTTTTTACAGGAACTAGTCACCCATCGTACGTAAATGATAGCTTAGTCAAAGTAGCGACCTTGTGCCATTCGATCATTTTCTGACCAATTGGATCGAACGACTTTTAATACTTAAAAGTAAAAAAGATATTACAGACTATAACCTGAGGGGTTCCTCTACATCACTACAGTTACCTCTACCAAGAACTGAACAACTGAAGAAAAGCTTTTGTTACAATGGAACGAAAGTATGGAATTCGTTACCAGAAGATTTACGAAATTGTCATTCTCTATCAATATTTAAAAATGGAATTGACGCTCACACCTTCTGTAACTCAACTTGAATAATTTTATTACTATTAGTTCACTACTTTTCTTAAATACTTTTATATTGTAAATTGTAACAGTATTAAAATTAGTATTAGTCTTAGAATTATTATATTTAGAATTAGCATTGATAAATTATGTTTAATTAGTAATTATTTAGTTTTTAGAGTATTTGTAACCACACACCCCTTGTGGAAATCAGCGAATGTTGACGGGGCAAGTGTGTATAAATAAAGTTTACTACTACTTCCACTGTTGAGTTTTCTCTATGTAGGGAAATCGCGCGTAAATAATAAAGAAAGCAAAGTTTTACTCGAGTAAACCCACATCTTAAAAACGTAAGTAAACTAGATCGGTTATTTTGTTATAGGTTTGGACGAGGAACCGGCTTAATACTTCTTGATGATGTACAGTGCTCAGGTACTGAGTCTAATATAGCACAGTGTCGACACCGTGGATGGGGCTCACATAACTGTGGCCATGGTGAAGACGCCGGTGTGGTATGTGGTGTATCAACTACACCTACACCTTCGCTTGCGCAAGGTACGTATAACCACCGATGCGTAAATAAAGATTGACATACCAACGTCAGCACTTTCCATGAAGTAATCTCTATTTATTTAATCAATAGACCACACATTTCCATGTGTTTACTGGCGAAAACACATGGGAATGTGTGGTCTATCACTTTTATGATGTAACTACGACACAACGCAAGCAGGCGTGCCGATTTCTATGTGTTTACCGGCACTATAAGCCAATCAGAGCGCTCGCGCTGGGTTTATATTATAAAACACAATTATATGTTGTATATTCGCTTTATTTTGAAAATAGCTACCTCAACCCGCCAGAAGGTTTTCACGAATTAAGCAAGAATGCTTCTTTTAAAAGCACTTTGAACACATCTTTGGTCCCGTTCTCTTCGCCACTATGAATAGCGATTCACATCTTTGCCACAATGATGAGCAACTGGAAAACTCTTCCTGAAACCTGTCGGCAAAACAGCCAACAAATCATTGCTTTCATAAGTTGGCACAAGGCTTGTCGCCGCTCATTTTTTAGGGAAAAAGCAAATTCTCTTCCTCTCAAAGTGAACAAAGCATTCAAACACGAGTCAACTTAATCCGCTATCTTGAGTCAAAACTATAGCACTATGTTCAGCTCAACTTACGCCGGATACGATAAGAAACGATATTTATTGCAACCTTAACATTAATCAGTACAAAATACAATACAAGTTATATGTCTGATGACCAGTTACATATTTTGGTCATAAACCCACCCGCATAGAAGTAGCTCGTTTAGCAGCAAAGTATCTTTATGCGAGCATGGTCTTAAGATAATGAATTATATTTAGCATCTAAATGTTAATGTTAACACTAGACTGTCTACTTCACTTCACTTATATGTACATTTATTTATAAACAACGGTTTGTAATACTATTATCTTTTATTATAGGTATTTGTATCCTGTATATCTGAATCTGAAGTAATATTGATTGTCGTTTCATGTTTTCCACTATTTAAAAGTTCGTCTTGTCGGTGGTAGCGGTCGCCACGAAGGACGCGTTGAAGTTTATTACAATGGCCAATGGGGGACAGTGTGTGATGACAGCTGGGGTTTAAACGATGCTACTGTCGTATGCCGCCAGCTTGGATTTCGCGCAGCAAGTTCATATACCTGCTGTGCACGTTTTGGACAGGGATTAGGCAGAATCTGGATGGACGATGTCGCCTGCAGGGGAACTGAGCGTTACCTATCTCAATGTTCATTCAGGGGATGGGGTAGCAATAACTGCGGTCATTCAGAAGATGCGGGTGTCGTATGTTTTACAACGACCGTTTCAGGTTTGTTAATACCCATAAATAGTAATCTTCATAAAACTTCCATCTTCTAATGTTTTTGAACAAGACAAACAAAGGAATTTGTTTATGTATTTTTTCCATTCCAATTCTTATTGTATATCAAGTATCAATGAAAACACTGCTGAGCTCAATTGAAATCGATCAGAATATATAAATGGAATTAAAATCTAACGGTACAAAACTAATATTATATTCCTTGAACTGAATCGGCACGGAAGCCAAAAAATGGGGCGATTATTTCAAAGTTCGCGGACGAGCTTGATGTCCACTAACTGAAACTAACAAAATGTCACTAGTGCATGTACCAAGTGTCTCTGACGAACAGTAGCGTACGTAACAAAATATCATTGAAGCCATTGATCACCGCCGGAGGGGGCGGTTATTTCTTATTTTTAGCTTAAAAAAAGGTACGATTATTCAAACAGGGGCGATTATTCAAGGAAATACGGTACTCGACGTTGTAGGATAATCGACGCCAATTAATTAAAAATGTTACAAAATTAATAAGAAACAAATCAAAGTTGTATTGTTTTTATTTGCCATTTAGATTCGAATTCTACAACATGTGATTTTGATCATGGATTTTGTCAATGGCAAAACGCTAGAAACGATCAGTTTGACTGGACAAGGCGTTCGGGTTCGACTCCTTCCACTAGTACAGGACCATCCGCGGATCACACCAGCGGAAGAGGTAATACAGGTTTTGAGACAAATCTTAGTAATCCTAAAACTAAGTTATCCAGGTAAAGTAGCTCACACTATAATTTATATAACACAGCACACTTTATTTGATACTCTTACAAAATTACAAAAGTAGGTGAAGGTAAAGAGAAACGAATAAAGAAAATTAGAGAAAGCGCTACTTAGAAGGGCTAAGGGCTAATCGAGCTAGGTAGCGTATAGGCTTCTTTAGCTTCTTATTCTCCTCCTTCTTTAAATATTATTATTATATAGTTATCTCTTATTACTTCACCATTATATATTTCATTAGTTTTAAATTAATATTGTTGGTGTTGTTGTTATGATCACTTCTTGTTGAGTTCTTGATTGTTGCTCTGTCGATTGCACTGATTACACTTCTCGTACCGCTCCTCTTTCAGTATTCCTTAATTTTCTTCCTGAATTGTTCCCAGGATACTATATTTACATTGAAACTTCAAGTCCTAGACGCCTAGGTGACGTAGCCAGACTAGAGAGTTCATCTATAAACACTGGAGGACCGGCAAACTGCATGGAGTTCTACTACCATATGTATGGTTCTGCAATAGGCATTCTAAGAATCAAAGTCATGGGAAATATAATCTGGGAGTTGCGTGGAAACCAGGGAAACAATTGGCAAAGAGGAAGACTACCGCTATCAACACCAGGAAATAACCAGGTATATAGTTATAGTAGTGTCAATCGAGTTTATCACTGAACCTACTGTAAACGTAACATTTTTGGGTGAGGGTTAGGGTTATAAGAATGAAGAGAAATATCACAACCACCCATCCACTCTCTTTTAGCCAGAACTGAGAAAACTATAACTCTCGCAGCTGCTATGAAGGCACAAACGAGAAGGCTGAGAATCAATAAATGCGCCATTTCTTTTCTTACAAGTATCTCGAGACTATTAATTAGCAACTCACTGAACCAAGGATATGCCAATCAAGGATATCATTTACAGTTTCGAATGGCACAGAACCTCTCGAGTCCTGTATTCTGATTGCACCCATACACCGAATGCAAATATGGCGATTTTTGATTTCGCTTTCAAGTCTTACTATAAAAACTGCGCCTACATTCAAAAATATCACTTTGAAATCAGTAATTTTGGAAAGTTTGGATGATATACCAAGAAAGACTTTAAAGATATCGGAGCTCAACATTAAAGACTTTTGTATGAGAATAAGCAGTCATGACTGACTAGCCTCGTTTTGGTGTTTTTCGCATACTTTAAACCAAGGGTTCACTATTTCTTCTCCAATCGTATAAACCTTACTAACATGCATATTTGCTTTTAAATAGCACAGTTTACTTGAATAATGAAAATAACAGGCTTCAACAGTATGCTAATTAGCCACAGCCATATTTGCATTCGGTATATAATACTATACTTCTATTGTTTTTGTACTGCACTTTCTATTGTTGGATAGGCCAATACTGTCGCTCGTTTCGAGAAGTTCCACCCACAGTTTCTTAATTTAGAATAAGATTCCCATCGGTCGATCCAGCTCTCATCATGGCTTCGCCAATCACGTACGGATTACTAAATCAATGCAGTTATGAATATTTTAAAATAATTTTGGGTTGACGAGAAATGTCCATAAAACAACACATTCTGTCCGATGTTTGTGTAAGAGGTTTCACAGGGTTGGCATCCTGCGAGGTGCAGGCATTGTCGTTTTATTGCGACCGGCTTCGTACACTTTCCCGCCGGGAACATGTTAATCAAACCGGCTCAGACTACTTTTAAGCGAATTAGGATGTTGATTTCAATTGTTTTTCTTCCCCATTTTCTTGAGAACTCCTTTACCTGTGAACCCTAGCCACAAATTAGTCATATGACCTCGTCGTTTACCTGGAAACTTGTTTACTGACTGGTTAGGGTTCTTTTATGGTTCAGGGAAGGGTTTTAGTTAGTTTATATTGGCAGAGGTCGGACCATTCCTGTATTTAGCGTTGCGTTGTTAACACCGCCATTTTTAAACTCATATCGCAACTCGCATGCTATCTACTCTCTAATAAACAAATAATGAAGCGTAGCCATGTATTATACTTTGTTCACAAACTGATTAACAATTCACGAGAGAACTAACCAATAACAAGGAGTATAATTGGTCACATGAGCAACCTTTATACCCAGTAAAACACTAGGGTCTTTATATTATATTCACTAGATAGATAGTAAGATACAAGGAGTATAATTGGTCACATGAGCAACCTTTATACCCAGTAAAACACTAGGGTCTTTATATTATATTCACTAGTAAGACTACAAGAAGTATAATTGGTCACATGAGCAACCTTTATACCCAGTAAAACACTAGGGTCTTTATATTATATTCACTAGATAGATAGTAAGATACAAGGAGTATAATTGGTCACATGAGCAACCTTTATACCCAGTAAAACACTAGGGTCTTTATATTATATTCACTAGTAAGACTACAAGAAGTATAATTGGTCACATGAGCAACCTTTATACCCAGTAAAACACTAGGGTCTTTATATTATATTCATTAGATAGTAAGATACAAGGAGTATAATTGGTCGCATGAGCAACCTTTATACCCAGTAAAACACTAGGGTCTTTATATTATATTCACTAGTAAGATACAAGGAGTATAATTGGTCGCATGAGCAACCTTTATACCCAGTAAAACACTAGGGTCTTTATATTATATTCACTAGTAAGATACAAGGAGTATAATTGGTCACATGAGCAACCTTTATACCCAGTAAAACACTAGGGTCTTTATATTATATTCACTAGTAAGATACAAGGAGTATAATTGGTCACATGAGCAACCTTTATACGCAGTAAAATACTAGGGTCTTTATATTATATTATAATAATAATAATAATAATAATAATAATGGTCTTTAATTCATTGATAAAATACATATCATATGTTACAATGTAATTTAATAAAATACGGAATACTAATTACAATCTAAATACAAATACAATTGTGTATACACATTAAATACTGTTAATGATACTGATAATAATAATGTTGTAATCATATGTTAAATTAAGTTACTAATATAAAAAGGCAAGTAAAAATCTAAAAAGCAAATAAAAATCTAGAATACAAGCTTGAGGTCATGATTTTTTATATAGACCTAATACTCTTATATTAGTGTAGTAATATCAATTATCAAACACTTGTACAAGTGTTTGATTATTTACGATATTAAAAAAAAACACCGAGAACTGAAGTAGAAAAACGACGCCGAGATTTTAAAATTCAGTTCGATTCGAGGTGTTTTGATCTCGTGATGAAACACTTGTACGAGTGTTTTGACTTCTCAAACGAACATGCCATTTAAGAGAAAACGTTGGAGAAAGTTTGGTATTTGATCATGAGACCAAGACATATTTTCATTAATTATTCATGCTTGAGAAGTCCGTTTTAGAATCCTCCCATTCTTTGCTTAGAAAACCAAAGATTTCACCACGAATCTTTCTAAAAACACTCACTATGTGTAGAACCTCAGCTCATTAAGGGAAGACCCAGGGTTGTTCTCCCCGACCGTCTCATCATTATGGGACCCCAATCTTTGCTCCGTATTCCAATTGCGCATGCCAGTGACGCACGACATAGCTCTAAACAAGAAACTATTCATTTTTATCTTAATTTCTGGAAATTATTATCTTTTAGAAGTCAAATGTTTGAAGCTGCGCCCTCGTATTTTTAAATCATTCTGTTAATGTTCTCAACCCATGAACAAAATGGAGACAACAATACTAGACAGTGTTTGTGGGGAAAAGGAGCAAGGAATGAAGTACTCCTATTAAGGTAGCATACAGGTCTATATAATGGCCATCCACAGCGCATACCGAGAGATCTGGAGACAGGCCATATGGCACGTGAAAGCTTGAATGCGATTGGTTTAGCTGTAAGAATGGTCCAAAGTGTCTTGACAACGCGACATATAGCCGGCTTATCTAGTTCATGGTTCATCTCATTAACTTTAATTAATTTATAATTCTTATAAATTTGCTATAAACCACTACTGTTCATTTATTACTTAAAACACGTTTTTTTTTAGCCAACCGGAGTGCGCGTTACTTTATGGCTATGCTGTATATAACCTCTCGTATAGTAACATTTTATGTGAAATTTCTTTTTTTTCCAGATAACCATTGAGGGCGTTCGTGGATCAGATTTCACGGGTGACATTGCTCTCGATGATATTTCCTTTAGCAACAGCACCAACTGCACCGTCTTTGCTGAAAGTACAGGTAAGTTGGTATTTCGAACCTCTTGGAAAAGTTACAATAAAAGATGTAATTGTGAATTGTGACTCTACACAAATAATTATTATTTGAGAATAAATAATGCTAGTTGTGAATGAATATCAGATTTAACGTGCGCCTAAAACAACATTGAAGGGGGGGGGGGGGGGGGGGGGGGTGTTTATTTAAAGAATGGTCTCTTTTTTTAAATAGCGAGCAGTGTCCCAAGTTATTGGTGTCTGTGATGGCGTTTTCTTATGTTCCTCTAATTTGGACCATTGTCGTGGTTTCCCAAAGGATAATCTGAATGAGAAAAAGAATTTGAAAAGGATTATTGTAGGTGTATTAAAATGACGTCATCATGAAAATCGCCTATTTCCATGCAAACCACTGGAATCAGTTTCGAATGAAAGAAACTATCATAGAAAGTAGCCTGTATATGAGTTAAAGTGCATATGAGCCCTAGCCAGTTATCAATGATTTAATAGTGAAAGTGGTAAACAAAATGACCGACATTGGAAAAATATATATATATTAACGTCTGCCATTTTCGTTTATTAAGGAATCAAATTTCAATGACGTCATTTAAGTCAAAAGCGAATTCTGATTTATTTTGCTTGGCTTTTATGTCAACTGCACTTATTAAAATATATTTCAATAATATTGCAAGGATCAAATGTCTAACGCCTGAAAAACAATTGAAAACATAAACAAATTCAGTGTTACGACTCATGTTCAACTATTAGCATAATTTGACGTAAATGATGTCATTTCAAGGATTTGTAACGCAATATTACGACCATAAATCGCCCACAAATGGTTGTACAAGATTTAAAACACTTTACTGCACCCAAATCAACGATTTCTGGCTAGGGCTTATAAGCGGCACTAATTTAAGTCGGCTAAAGATTGATGAACACAAACTTTCTTCATAAAATTCGGCCTCGTGCAGTATTCATTATTTTTCGTTCATCGTACAGTCAGCAAGAGTATCTATCGAACAACTTCCTTATAATAAGGTCTGAATGGGGTTAACTGACTACTGACAAACGGCCTTAAAAATAACTGACAACCGACAAATAACGATTTTTTTTACTGACAACTGACAACCGAAAAATAACTAACAACTGACAAATTTGGTTTTTGTGGGTCAAACAAAAAATGATTAATTAGGGCTAACTGACAAATAGCCAAAATTCTAACTGACAACTGACAATCCCTCTTATAAGGATGTACGTGTAGAGGTCATTGATGTAGTTATGTATTAAAATTAGTCACAAATGAGCACCGATGGTCGCTTAGCGTAGTGGTTAATACACTTGGTCTACAAGGACTTGGTCTAAGGACTCGGGTTTGAATCCCAGAACGATTTTTTTCTCAATTTTGGATTTTCCCCTCTCGTCATTTGCCTATATATCCTAGCCCTAGGCCAGTGAGACCTCGTCGTTTACCTGGGAACTTATTTAGTGACGGTTAGGGTTAGGTTTATGTTACGGGTTAGGGTTTAAGGTTAGTGTTAGTGCATGTGAAGTTTCGGTAAAAGGGAATAAGTCTCTACTTAGTTTGTGAGGCTGAAAGTTTCAAAATGGCTGATTAAACGAGTGAGACTCGAAAAGATTCATGGCCGCTTTCCTACGCCATTTTGGAAAACTCACGGTCAATCGGCGAAAGCTGGGACGAGTCTCCTGTACGTACTTTAGTGACCCTCTACACGTACATATAGCGGCCTATTGTGCTTCCCTATAAGGAGGTCGTACGATAGACACTTCTCAAATAGGTCGTAAATAACTGAACAGCTACACGTTTGATAAATAAGATACAGAATGCATCTCTGTTCTAGTTTATTAATTTACTCATCAACTACATATTTGTAGAATAATATTTTATGAACTGAAATAATAATAATACTTGGAAAAAAGGCTGACATCAAGCTTACAATAAATAGTCTGATGAGATGCAAGTTGATGAGTGAGGGATGCTTTAATAAAAAAAGCTTTCGCTTTCAGCTCGAGTTTGTAAATCCCATAAAGCACGGCCACTCATTCTGTATCTATTCACATAAAACGCAAATATAAAATATCTAACCCTTAAATATTGGATATAATGCAATTTATAATATAAATTATGGGATCATCCTAAGAACGTGCGATTTCATTTGATGCTCAGCGTGCTTGATTTTGTTATAAATGCACGCTCAAGAAAACATCAAGCACGCTGAGCATCCAATCAAAACAAAACGTATCGGTGATTGTTTTTCGCGACTTTGTATAGCTAACGGAGATAATTTCATAGACTGGGAAGAAAGCATGTCCGACTTAAAGTTGTTAAAAGGGCTGTGTCACGGTAATAGCCGGCCTATACGTTCTCGTTCCGTGCCGGAAACAGTTATTTTCACCGATTTTGATATGAACTAACGAACCTCTCGGCCATGTGGGATGCTTAAAATCAAAACAAATATGCAAAAATGATTAACAAATAGTGTATATAAACAGTCTCCAGGGAAAATATTGAAAATCCTTTCAATCAAGAATTGAGAGAGGGAAGTTTAACTGTTTGTATCCAATTAACAGCCACCAACTGAGCGATTACTCGATACATACATAGCCCCTTTAAGGTATGTTGAAGAAGAGGAAAACAAAAGTCGCTTCCCAAAACTAAAAGAAAATGATCGGCGAGAGAGTTTAGCATCGGCTTCGTACTCTAAAGCGACCACACAATTGGATGCTAAAACGTTTGAAGTTGAGAAAAGCAATGTCCACATTCTAATACAGTGTTACTCATTGACAGTTTGGTATAAAATATGATTGAATTTAAGAAAAATGGATATTTTCTTCATCCCAAGGAACAGCGTTGTATTAAACTGCTGTTCTGATGGCCGTCACCAGTTGCGTAGCTTTTGAGCCTCTCTTCGTTGGAATGGCCGCTATACACGAATGATGATCTCTTCTGAAATTCTGCCAGTTCTGGGTTCTTTGCGAGTTTTATCGCCCGTTTTTCATTCAGGAACATTCAGTAACCTCTCAAACGAATTTCTACATGAAACCAGAGAAACCCCATTGTATTCTTCGCAATTCACTGTTCAGGTTTCAGCATAAAGCAGGCGTATTACAGTTATCGTCGAGGTTCTTGGTGAGTCATGTCTTGTTGTTGTGTTGCCACTTTCCACTCGTTTAATACACCAGGCTGTTAGAAAAGCCACTTCTTCAGACCACAGAATCAGTAATCAGTATCAACAAGATTGGAGGGACAGGCGTCCCTCCAACCAATACAAACGTCTTATTTTTGCGATTTTTGAAAGCTCACCACTGGGTAATTATCGAACGAAACGTCACCAAACTCATCAAACTTACTAATTTCGGTGTGCTCTTTCTTGTGATGGAGTTCATTTATTGATTAAATTACAATGAAATTGACATTACAAACTCGACCCAGTCCTTTTTTCGTTTCTAAAGTGGCCAATTGTAGTGGAAAATAGTCGGGTCCGCAACCTCCGACTCACCGTGTCCAATTCAATTGCCGCTATTTCGCTCACGCTTTCTCTGTGAATGTTTTTCCATCAGGCATTTTCAACACCTTGCACAATCACTATCTCCTGTGCTGACCAGAAATTGTAAAAAGAAAGCACTTTGTTTCCTGCAACAGTTTTGACCAGATAACAATATTACCAACCCATTTCATTTGCCGGCTCTGGCGATTTTATCGATTGACATGTTCTATTCTTAGCAGGTTACTTCATCCAATAAGAAACGAGCTCTTAGATCGTCAATGTCAAGCTGTCACAATTGAACGAATCAGCGACGAAAAATGTTGTAAACAAGTCAAGTACATAAAAATGGGTTTTCGCTATCGTCAGTTTGCTTTTAGATTTTACGCGGGTTCTTTTAAGCAGATAGCTTAATTTCCATCGTCTACATTGAAGTTTATATTATAAAACAAATAAAAGATGGTTCTCCTTGTTATATAACAAAATAATGCACTTTCGAGGTCTTGAAAAACTGCTAAATACACTCGCGTTCCGCTCGTGCATCTGCAGTTTTTCAAGACCTCGAGCGTGCATTATTTTGTTATATAACAAGGAGAACCATCTTTTATTTGTTAAATAAACACCTTAAATATTGGATATAATGCAATATAAACACCTAAAACCTTATAAGTGCTACTAAAACTGTATTATTTGTGAATCACAATCAGCTGTCCGCGTGCGTCTTGTTGGTGGTTCCTCTTCAAACGAAGGTCGAGTAGAAGTCTTCAGGGAAGATGCGTGGGGTACCGTGTGTGATGATTCGTGGAGTATCCAAGATGCTAATGTGATATGCCGGCAGCTAGGTCTTCCTCCTGCTAGTGCTGCTCCTTGTTGTGCAAGGTAGGCTTAATCTTCTTTGCTAAACATATTCGCAGGTGACTAAGCTAATCAGGTAACTAAGTTAATCAAGAGAATATTAGCCAATATCGGGAAATGGTCTCTCAGTTGAGCTAATATAAATGTATTATTGTAATGGAAAACCAGAAAGGTGACCCATATTTTAAACAGCAGTTATTCTATTACAGAGGAAGAAAGGAAGCCAATCCTATTTAACAACAACTGCCCAGTTTCTCGTGTTCTGATTGGGTGGTTGCCATTGCAAATAAGAGGACATACCACAGTAGATTACGTGATCACTCGCGCAAGATTGAGTGTGTGATAACGCGCTACAATCACGTTCCCGTTCCCTGTAAAAAACTAATTTACGATAATTAACCGTGGTATGTCCTCTTATTTACCACATTTTTCGTCATCTCATGTTCATGGTCAAAATGGTCCCACTTGGGTCAGAGATTTTTCTCTTTCCCTCGTAGGGCGTGCACACTTAGCACTACAGCTTACCACTTTATATATTACATGGTCAAAATATGTTGTGGATTAACTCGGCTTACGCCTCGTGAAATCCACAAAAATGTTGACCATGCAACGAGTGACTCAAAATGGATCAATCCCGGTTTCTGGAAACCCCCACCCCTCCCCCACACTTCACCCTAACTCTCAATGGTTAATCATTAATAAACGATTCATATCTAAGGGAGGGTTGGGTGGGCAGTTTCCCAGAAACCGTGATTGATCCCTCAAAACGTGGTAAATAAGAGGACACACCACGATAACCTATCGTAAGTTTTACTTGATGCAGGTATGGGCAGGGTTCCGGTTCAATACTCCTTGACAACGTGGATTGCTCTGGCTCTGAGACTAACATAGGACAATGTAGGCACAGAGGCTGGGGAAGACATGACTGCATTCACCGTGAGGATGCTGGTGTTGTTTGTGGCCAGGTTAATGTTACTCCCTCACCTTCACCACCTGATTATCAAGGTAACTACTGCATACTCGCAGTATAAAAAGAGATAAACCAAATCTAAACCAAACCAACAAGCTACAAAATTCTAAAGTTGAAAGTTATTTTTTATCCGATACGATGGCATTATGACAGTTTGATCTCTCTTTACATATTTAGTAGTTGAGTAGTGAGGGTAGTGAGTATATAATAATAGTGAGTAGTAGTAGCAGTACAGTAGTATCAGTATCAGTAGAGTAGTAGTATCAGTATAGTAGTAGTATCAGTATAGTAGTAGTAGTAAAACTTTATTTGTATGGCAGCAATGTGTTTAGCATGAAAGCTAATCGGGGAAGCACCACAAATACATATATAGATACATTCGAAAATAGGTATCCTATGGGTAGTAAAAATGAAAAAAATTTGATTGAAACAAGACATATTGGTAATAATTAATATGCTAAATATATATAAATTAATGTCATTTGATCATACTAGATTAGACTGGACATTTACTGAGATTATGATAACAAACGATTACGTACACCTGGTTCAATTGTAATAGCAGCAGATGAGGCAGTTATGACAGTTGTTATCTATCAGCCATTCATGATCATTTGACCAGGAGCCTATAACTAGGAGCGTCCATGTCTCCTATACAGGTGTCACAGCGTTTTAACAAGTTGGGCTATTTGTAGATTATTTTCCCCGCCAATTGTTAGGTTGCACCAATGGCGGAACGAAAGATGCCTCATTAGCTACTTTTGTTATACCAAACAACATGGCTGCTACGCTTTTGTGATGTTATTCCCTTAGGAATAATTGCAATTCAACAAAAGCGGGAAACCGTTCTAAAAATAACCTGTATCAGTGTATGAATAAGCTCTGCTTAAAATAGTTATTCTTATTGTTAATGTGTCTGTTGTTAATAAAGGAATAACGTGCCTTTGGAGGGCATGCGCGAGGGACGCAAATAAACAATATGTCCCGAGAAAAGTCATTTTATTATCATTATTATCAATATTCAATGCCAAATATAATATCCAGATAACATTAAACATTTTAATGACGTGCCCCGAGGGAACAGTGAGTTTTGTTTCCCCGAGATCCTCGATGTTCCCCGAGACGGACTCGAGGATCGAGGTGAAACAAAACTCACTGATTGCCGAGGGGGCAGTCATTAAGTAATTTGCTATATAGACATACGTTTTACTACCTGATACGAGCGAGGTTTGTCGTCTTCCCTTCGAGAAGCTGCTTTTCAACACAAAATGCCTATAGCTATACGCTGCCGCTACGACATTTTTAGTATCGTTTTGTGTCTTTCTTGCATATTTTTAATTTATCTCTCGTGCGCTTTATAAAGATGTAAATTGCTTCTTTGGAGCTGGTTCCATTTTGAATGCTTTCTTTCGACAAAAAATGGTCAGCTTTTGATGAAGATCTGGGCGTTTTGGTAAAGAAATATTTCCCGCCTTTAGCTAGCCAGTGGCACGCGCGACACATCACACCATCTTCTGTCACGATGTGATCACGTGGCCCGCACGGGATACATTGGATTTTGATGACTGCCACGTGATCCTGAATCAGCCAATGAGAGCGTGCGTTGTGTCTGGAAAACTTATGGCTATATAACAATCTAATTTAATAGACTTTAATAGTTCGAATTGTGCAATAAATTCCAAGGTTACTTCAAATATATTTAACTGTCGTTTCAACCAACTACGAATCCACTAAATCCACTTCCGTGCCTTAGCTGAAAAATCTCTGAAAAATCTCTGAAAATAATTACTTAACTTCGGCATATAATTTTTTCAGAACTTCATTTATAAACTCAACCGGAGTACAAGTCAACTTTGAACTTTCGTTTTTCGCCCCAATTTCTCTTGACTTTTTTAACCACAAGAAGTAGCTCTCTTTGTATTTTCCGCCGAACTTTTGCTTATCCAAATAGTCTATCCCCAAATTAGAATTTTGACTGCTTATTTCTTCCATTGTAAGTGATAAAATAGGCTTTGATTTTGTTTTTATCGATGAGCTTTCGTTCTACGAGAAACTGCAGTTCAAAAAATGCATCGGATGACGAACCGAGAACCAATCAACTGCAGGGCTGATAAGGCAACAGCAGCCCGCTGAAAGTCATTTGCCGCCCGCAGAACGCGTGGTTTCAAGAGGCCGCGTATAATTGATATATAATAATTAAAAATCAAATGTCAATTAAACAAACTGGATACTTAGCTGTAAATCAGAGATATACATAACTACAATTTAATAAACAAACGAATAGTCACAGTTTCCAAAGTATGTTAATATATATAGCAACAGCATTGAAATCTATCTACAATTAAGTAGTGTTTGTAATTACACCATGAGCGGGATTGTTGTAAGGCCGATAAAACACGAATGTCGTAAACTACTTGTGAAATGAAACTATGTATTTTAAACATTTTTTTATGATGTCTAACGTGACAATTACTGATCTATAGTTTGCGTCACGGTCATGCGTAGTGTACAAAAAACAGGTCCCACATTGATTAGACGGTATGTGTGCATCAATACCTCACTGATCGGTTATGAGACCATCCCTCAACAGGCACTAGCATATGTTGGATACAGAACTGATAATTAAAACGTAGACTGAGACGATTATGTTTTATTAATCAGAATCTGTATATCTGATACAACAACGATGTTTCTAGTGTCTGTCTTAGTACGGACTGAATATCTAATAGTGTAGCTGACACTAGTGTATGTCTTAGTACGGACTGAATATCTAATAGTGTAGCTGACACTAGTGTATGTCTTAGTACGGACTGAATATCTAATAGTGTAGCTGACACTAGTGTATGTCTTAGTACGGACTGAATATCTAATAGTGTAGCTGACACTAGTGTCTGTCTTAGTACGGACTGAATATCTAATAGTGTAGCTGACACTAGTGTCTGTCTTAGTACGGACTGAATATCTAATAGTGTAGCTGACACTGGTGTCTGTCTTAGTACGGACTGAATATCTAATAGTGTAGCTGACACTGGTGTATGTCTTAGTACGGACTGAATATCTAATCAGTGCAGTATGTAGTGTAGCTGACACTAGTGCCTGTCTAAGTATACAGACTGAATATCTAATCAGTTCTAAAATAAATAAAATAAATAAATATTTTATTTGTTATAGCAGGCTGAGTATTACAGCTTAAAGGTGGTGGGGGCCAGCTTTTACTCGTCACACACTCCCCACTACATTAACTGTTTTGGACACACTACACTCGACTCACGGTTGATTTTTACGGAGGGAGGAAAATCGGAGAACCCGGAGAAAAACCCTCGAATGCAAATAAGGAATCAACAACAAACCTAACTCACATATGGTGCCCGAGCCGGGAATCGGAGCCGGGAATCGAACCCGGGACCGCAGCGGTGAGAGACAATTGTTTTACCACTGCGCCAACCTGCATCCCCATGTGTATGTGGGTTTACAGAGGGACCGGAATGCTGCGTTAAATTCGGATCAGTTAGCACCCTTAAAAATTATTAATGAATTTTACAATACTAATAAGTTTACGAGTGGTAATAGTTATTTGTTTATCATGCAGATCTTTCATGTGATTTTGACCGTGGATTTTGTCAATGGCGAAATGTTATAAATGATCAGTTTGACTGGACAAGACTTTCTGGTTCAACTTTGTCTTCTGGTACAGGACCATCTGCTGACCAGAGCGGAAAAGGTAAGTTTTTAAGATAAATTGTTATAAGTTATTTCGAACTCGTTGTCATTCTTTTTTGTTGTTGTTGTTGTCCTTGTTGATGTTATTGTTGTTGATGATGATGTTCTTGTTGATGCTATTGTTGTTGATGATGATGTTCTTGTTGTCCTTGTTGATGTTATTGTTGTTGATGATGATGTTCTTGTTGTCCTTGTTGATGTTATTGTTGTTGATGATGATGTTCTTGTTGTTCTTGTTGATGCTATTGTTGTTGCTGATGATGTTCTTGTTGTCCTTGTTGATGTTATTATTGTTGATGATGATGTTCTTGTTGTCCTTGTTGATGTTATTGTTGTTGATGATGATGTTCTTGTTGTCCTTGTTGATGTTATTGTTGTTGATGATGATGTTCTTGTTGTCCTTGTTGATGTTATTGTTGTTGATGATGATGTTCTTGTTGTTCTTGTTGATGTTATTGTTGTTGATGATGATGTTCTTGTTGTCCTTGTTGATGTTATTGTTGTTGATGATGATGTTCTTGTTGTTCTTGTTGATGTTATTGTTGTTGATGATGATGTTCTTGTTGTCCTTGTTGATGTTATTGTTGTTGATGATGATGTTCTTGTTGTTCTTGTTGATGCTATTGTTGTTGATGATGATATTATTGTTGTTGATGATGATGTTCTTGTTGATGTTATTGTTGTTGATGATGATGTTCTTGTTGTCCTTGTTGATGTTATTGTTGTTGATGATGATGTTCTTGTTGTCCTTGTTGATGTTATTGTTGTTGATGATGATGTTCTTGTTGTTCTTGTTGATGTTATTGTTGTTGATGATGATGTTCTTGTTGTCCTTGTTGATGTTATTGTTGTTGATGATGATGTTCTTGTTGGTCTTGTTGATGTTATTGTTGTTGATGATGATGTTCTTGTTGTTCTTGTTGATGCTATTGTTGTTGATGCTATTGTTGTTGATGATGATGTTGTTGTTGTTCTTGTTGATGTAATTGTTGTTGATGATGATGTTCTTGTTGTTCTTGTTGATGTTATTGTTGTTGATGATGATGTTCTTGTTGTCCTTGTTGATGTTATTGTTGTTGATGATGATGTTCTTGTTGATGTTATTGTTGTTGATGATGATGTTCTTGTTGTCCTTGTTGATGTTATTGTTGTTGATGATGATGTTCTTGTTGTTCTTGTTGATGTTATTGTTGTTGATGATGATGTTCTTGTTGTTCTTGTTGATGCTATTGTTGTTGATGCTATTGTTGTTGATGATGATGTTGTTGTTGTTCTTGTTGATGTAATTGTTGTTGATGATGATGTTCTTGTTGTTCTTGTTGATGTTATTGTTGTTGATGATGATGTTCTTGTTGTCCTTGTTGATGTTATTGTTGTCGATGATGATGTTCTTGTTGTTCTTGTTGATGTTATTGTTGTTGATGATGATGTTCTTGTTGTTCTTGTTGATGTTATTGTTGATGATGATGTTCTTGTTGTTCTTGTTGATGTTATTGTTGTTGATGATGATGTTCTTGTCGTTCTTGTTGATGTTATTGTTGTTGATGATGATGTTCTTGTTGTCCTTGTTGATGTTATTGTTGTTGATGATGATGTTCTTGTTGATGTTATTGTTGTTGATGATGATGTTATTGTTGTCCTTGTTGATGTTATTGTTGTTGCTGATGATGTTCTTGTTGTCCTTGTTGATGTTATTATTGTTGATGATGATGTTCTTGTAGATGTTATGTTGTTGATGATGATGTTCTTGTTGTTCTTGTTGATGTTATTGTTGTTGATGATGATGTTCTTGTTGTTCTTGTTGATGTTATTGTTGTTGATGATGATGTTCTTGTCGTTCTTGTTGATGTTATTGTTGTTGATGATGATGTTCTTGTTGTCCTTGTTGATGTTATTGTTGTTGATGATGATGTTATTGTTGTCCTTGTTGATGTTATTGTTGTTGATGATGATGTTATTGTTGTCCTTGTTGATGTTATTGTTGTTGATGATGATGTTCTTGTTGTTCTTGTTGATGCTATTGTTGTTGATGATGATGTTGTTGTTGTTCTTGTTGATGTAATTGTTGTTGATGATGATGTTCTTGTTGTTCTTGTTGATGTAATTGTTGTTGATGATGATGTTCTTGTTGTTCTTGTTGATGTTATTGTTGTTGATGATGATGTTCTTGTTGTCCTTGTTGATGTTATTGTTGTTGATGATGATGTTCTTGTTGTCCTTGTTGATGTTATTGTTGTTGATGATGATGTTCTTGTTGTCCTTGTTGATGTTATTGTTGTTGATGATGATGTTCTTGTTGTCCTTGTTGATGTTATTGTTGTTGATGATGATGTTCTTGTTGTTCTTGTTGATGTTGATGATGATGTTCTTGTTGTTCTTGTTGATGTTATTGTTGTTGATGATGATGTTCTTGTCGTTCTTGTTGATGTTATTGTTGTTGATGATGATGTTCTTGTTGTCCTTGTTGATGTTATTGTTGTTGATGATGATGTTCTTGTTGATGTTATTGTTGTTGATGATGATGTTCTTGTTGTCCTTGTTGATGTTATTGTTGTTGCTGATGATGTTCTTGTTGTCCTTGTTGATGTTATTGTTGTTGATGATGATGTTCTTGTTGATGTTATTGTTGTTGATGATGATATTCTTGTTGTCCTTGTTGATGTTATTGTTGTTGTTGATGATACTATTCTTGTTGTTCCTGTTGATGTTATTGTTGTTGTTGATGTTGTTGGTGTTGATGATGATGTTGTTCTCGTTCTTGTTCTCGTTTTTGTTCTTGTTCTTGTCGTTCTTGTTTTGGTTTTGGTTTTGGTTCTTCTTCTCTTAAATCGTTTTTCCCTTTTGATAAATCTCACTGATTACATTGTTCATAGGATACTACATTTACATCGAAACTTCAAGCCCTCGAGTCCAAGGTGACATAGCTAAACTCCAAAGCCCATCGCTAAACAATGGGACCGCAAAATGTATGGAGTTCTTCTACCACATGTATGGTTCTGCAATAGGCATTCTAAGATTCAAAGTTACGGGAAATAATACTATCTGGGAGCTGCGTGGAAACCAGGGAAACAGTTGGTACAAAGGAAGAATGCCACTTAACACAACAGGAGACTATCAAGTATGTCGAGGGTTAAACCGAGCTTATTCTTAGACCTAAAGTGATCTGTTGTAAGGAAAATATATCTGAGCACCCACTCACTCACTCACAAAAAAATACGTGAACGCCTTTTGTAATAAAACCAGAACCTGGGGAGCCGGGGTGGCGCATTTAGGGAGTTTAGTGTGGTCTAATGTGTCCATCGGTGATTCAAGTTCGCTTTTGTTAGGATATTTTTTTAGGTTCGTGTTACTGCACCAAGCGAGTATTGTTTGACTAGACATTTGTGATCAAATGGCAGCGTTCTTGTCGTCTGAGACAGAGAGCTTTTGTGCCATAGTTTAGTTCTGAAGAAAATTGTCTAGTGTTTGGTCTATTTTTGAGCTTCGCGGTTGCGAGACTAGTTTCGGATAACTAAAGTTATCCTTCTTCAGTCGCAGCTCTCAGTGACCGCTCTGGTCTGCCATTGGATTGCACTAACAGTCGGCAGAGCTTGCTTGCTTATGATTGGTTGTCTTATTTTAGAGTTAATTGTTGAATCAGTGAATTTTAATGTAATCCGCTTAGGTGTGAATCCGGCAAAGCTCGTGTTCACTGAACCCGGGGTGATTCTGTAGGTAAATCGCTGTCAGCTTTTGAATTTACAGTATCGGTGGTATTTCAGCAGTCGGCTAGTTTAAAAAGCCTGTTGCATATGCGATAAGTAGTGTCCCGAACTGCGGGACGTTTTGTTACGGGGCCCGGAATTTTGAGTTAAACAAGGTTTGTAATAAAGAAGCAAAGTCCACACCATCTACTTATCGATATTGTTGGGTAAACCGATCAATAATCTCTATCATTTAGGGAGTTTAGTGTGGACTAATGTGTCCATCGGTGATTCATGTTCCCTTGTGTTAGGACATATTACTGTACCAAGCGAGTATTGTTTGACTTGACATTTGAGATAAAATGGCAGCGTTCTCGTTGAAAACAACCTACACTAATTATAACGGCATAGTTAATTTTGCAATCTATCTTTCTTACATGAACATATTACATTTTATTTTACTAACAGTTCGTCTGTTTAATGCAACGATATATGAAAATGTATCCTAGATGTAAAGAAATAAAATCCTACCTGAAAATGTTCCAAGAATTCTCGGGAAAATACCCGAGAATTCCCGAGCCAGGGTACAGCCTTTTTTTGCCTACTCAAAGCTATTTAGCAAAGCAAATACTCAGATGAATGATTAAGTAAGGTATTTAAATGACTTATTTCATTGTTATTCAATAACCTTTATTTCACTAACATTCCAGTGAATTTCATTATAAAGACCTGATTAGGTATTCAAGAGCCTTGATATAGCTTATTAGATATTCAAGGTATTTATATCATATTACCTCCATATAAAAGCCCTTGAATATCTAACGAGCCATATATTGAAATTCACTGGGATCTTAGTGAAATAAAGTGTAATAATTAACAATTAGACCCATAGCCCGGCATTCTAATTGCCTACCATGCCCTACTATAGGTCTATTTGTAATAGCCCATGGTAGAGAAAAACCGCACGCATTTTCACGAAATAATAATATGTTTTCAACTTCAATTTGTTTCTTTCTATTATTTTCTACTCTCCGACAAGTTAGTTTATACTAAAACAATTAGACATCTCGCCCTGATGGACTACGAGTTAAATAGCCCATTCGGCTGCGCCTCGTGCATGGGCTATTGACTCGTAGCCCATTGGGGCTGCGGGTCTAATTGTTCAATAGCCCATGAGTATAAACTAACCAGTCGGACAGAAGAAAATAATAGAAAGAAACAAATTGAAGTTAAATTTATTTTATTATTTCGTGAAAATGCGTGCGGTTTTTCTCTACCATGGGCTATCACAAATAACCTATAGTAGGGTAGCCAATCAAAATGCAGGATTTGTAATAGTCCACTAGTTGGTTTATAATAATAGATGTTAATCAACGGTTAAAAACGTATGAAGTCTGAAATGAAATGTCTTTTATATTTTATACATGTAGGTAACTATAGAGGGCGTTCGTGGATCAGATTTCACGGGTGACATTGCTCTCGATGATATTTATTTTAGCAACAGCACCAACTGCACCGTCTTTGCTGAAAGTACAGGTAAGCTGGTATTTGGAACCTGTTGGAAAGCTAGCAATACAAAAAACTGTTTCTGTACGACATCAATTCCTCTACTTCAAGTTCTCTACTTCTTTCAAAGTTCGGCAACCGGTTTTTGATACTTTACGTTAAAAGCCGAGCAGTGCTCAGACTAGTTGACAGTAGTTCACCAGTGATTCAGTCTCCTTCCATCCGTAAGCATCCTTTGAAGTATATATTCGATGTTTTCATATATTCTTAAAGACCCTGTGTCCGAGCCCATGGTGCTTTGCGCGCGCAAATCATTTCCGTAGGCTACGAAAAACAGAAAGATCGTTGTTGTTGTTATGCGACTCTCGAATCTTTCGAAATCCATCCCTAGTTTGGGCCATCGTGTAATTATTCATAGGTATATATGCTTAAGTGACTTTCTTTTATCTTAACTTTTGTATATATACTACTTTAGTTCGAATATTTCTTCGAATCCCGGTCTAGAGTGGCGAGTAGAGGAATGCCGGTGAAAGGACCGAGACAGCGAGGCGAAGCGACTCGACAAATAATCCTTCAGCAGTCCACATTTTACTTTCTCTAGGTCTACAAGAGACCACTTGTGGTTCAAAAGGACTACCACGTGAGTTTCCCGGGGATTTGCTGCACTAAGGGACCGGCGGGCTTCGTTGGAAATACAAAGCGGCACAAAGCAACCACTTCTGGTATCAAGATCATTCGTAATTGTAATTTCGCACGGCTGAGCTCCACTGCGGTGTTACAGACTTATCTGTATACGTTTTGTATTTTTATTAGCAGAGAAAGCAATGTCGTTAACCTTTTTGTTCATCCTACAGTACGTCCAGAAAGTCTTGCTACCAAAACTACGATCGCGGGTCAAAGTCCAATCTGCCGAGTTCAGCTGTTACTTCGCTGTGAGTTTGACTCGAGTGCGAGTACGACATTTAATTTTGCACTCAAAATATATCATTCGCAAGGAAAGTAGAGATCTTCAAATACAATACTGGAGACATGAAAACAAGGTAGCAAGAGTATGTGTTTGCTTGTAGAGTTGTGAAAAGTCGCACTCGTAAACCTAATATTAGAATCTAAAGACAGAACAACTGGCTTCCTGCCGAGTACTGTTCAAATCATATTCGAAGCATCCGGGGAAAATTCGTGGGCTCGATTGGGTTTTTAATCCGGTAGAAATTATGAAATTCGTTATCCAAAGTGCCATGCATGTGTACTTCTTTTATGAAACTGATAAACAATCGAGAGCATTTTAGTTCGCCTAAAAGCTGGCCTTTAATTTATGCGGCCGTTGATAAACAAACTAATCATAACATTGGCGCAAAGCACCATGGGCTCGGACACAGGGTCTTTAAGGAACACATATTTAGCTTTCGATTTAAAGTTTTAAAAGTCTCCACTGTTTATCTGTTGTTCACTAGCGCCACCTGTCATCACCTTGATCACACTTTGGCCATATCTCACACTACTTATTCATACCTACTATAGTTATTTATCTAGTATTATATGTATATTCTAATAGCTAACACCCGTCCTCTTGTTTACTAGCCCCACCTGTCATCACCTTTATTACACCATGGCCATCCCACACTACTTATTGATACCTACTATAGTTATTTATCTAGTATTATATGTATATTCTAATAGCTAACACCCGTCCTCTTGTTTACTAGCCCCACCTGTCATCACCTTTATTACACCATGGCCATCCCACACTACTTATTGATACCTACTATAGTTATTTATCTAGTATTATATGTATATTCTAATAGCTAACACCCGTCCTCTTGTTTACTAGCCCCACCTGTCATCACCTTTATTACACCATGGCCATCCCACACTACTTATTGATACCTACTATAGTTATTTATCTAGTATTATATGTATGTTCCAATAGCTAACACCCTTCCTGTTGTTTACTAGCCCCACCTGTCATCCCCTTTATTACACCATGGCCATCCCACACTACTTATTGATACCTACTATAGTTATTTATCTAGTATTATATGTATATTCTAATAGCTAACACCCGTCCTCTTGTTTACTAGCCCCACCTGTCATCACCTTTATTACACCATGGCCATCCCACACTACTTATTGATACCTACTATAGTTATTTATCTAGTATTATATGTATATTATAATAGCTAACACCCGTCCTCTTGTTTACTAGCCCCACCTGTCATCACCTTTATCACACCATGGCCATCCCACACTACTTATTGATACCTACTATAGTTATTTATCTAGTATTATATGTATATTCCAATAGCTAACACCGTTCCTGTTGTTTACTAGCCCCACCTGTTCACTTGCAATGGAACACTCACATCAGTGAGATAATTAAGAAGGCGAACAAGCGTTTGTACTTTTTAGTATCACTGAAACGCTCTAGGGTACCAGCTAATGATATCTGTAATTTCTATTGCACTTGCATTAGATCTCTTTTAGAATATTGCGCGCCCGTTTTCCATCACTCGTTACCCTAGAAAGGGTACAAAAGAGGGCCTTGGCAATAATATCGCCTAAAATGTCATATGTAAGCAACTTGCAGCTATTCAAATTAGTAACCCTGCAAGAACGACGCCAGCATTTATGCCAGAAATTCTTTTCATCCATTATAAGTTCTGAGACACATAAATTACATGGCCTCCTTCCACCTAGACATGTGTCCAAACATAATCTTAGGAAAAAGCGGACCTTTGATGTTCCTAGGGCCCGGACAAATCGTTTTAAATGCACCTTCATTCCGTCCATGTGTAATTCCTAGAGCAATTTTTACCATTACGATACACTATATTTTTAACTTATGTAGATATTGATTGTGTTTATTTTATAGATTGTAACACTAGTATAATTATTATGAATTACGCAATTCAGCCGTGAGGCTGCAATGTGATTATTATTAAACTATCTATCTATCTATCTATCTGTCATCACCTTTATTACACCATGGCCATCCCACACTACTTATTGATACCTACTATAGTTATTTATCTAGTATTATATGTATATTTTAATAGCTAACACCCTTCCTGTTGTTTACTAGCCCCACCTGTCATCACCTTTATTACACCATGGCCATCCCACACTACTTATTGATACCTACTATAGTTATTTATCTAGTATTATATGTATGTTCCAATAGCTAACACCCTTCCTGTTGTTTACTAGCCCCACCTGTCATCACCTTTATTACACCATGGCCATCCCACACTACTTATTGATACCTACTATAGTTATTTATCTAGTATTATATGTATATTCTAATAGCTAACACCGTCCTCTTGTTTACTAGCCCCACCTGTCATCACCTTTATTACACCATGGCCATCCCACACTACTTATTGATACCTACTATAGTTATTTAACTAGTATTATATGTATATTCCAATAGCTAACACACTTCCTGTTGTTTACTAGCCCCACCTGTCATCACCTTTATTACACCATGGCCATCTCACACTGTTCGATTAGGGCAGCGCTTCAATTTCACCTGCTCTGCAACTGGAAGACCAGCACCACAGTTATCCTGGATGAAAAACGGAATACTCTTAACCAACACTACTGTAGACCTCAGCTACAGGAGAACAGTATATTACTCGGGAGTGGCAAACGTGTCGAGTGGTGGACTGTATGTGTGTATTGCAAGCTCACACTTTGGCAAAACTGAAAAGACTACAAGACTTTACGTATTTTGTAAGTATCATATGTTAACAATTAGGAGATAAATCTCCAGTTCTATTTAATAAATGAAGAAGCGTAAACCGTGTATTGTACCGTAATAAAACACGATGGGCATTTGAGAACAAGAGAAATTTTGAAAGCATGAGGCGCTAGTGAAGGCGAGAGCTCAGTTTCAATATTTTCAAATGTTGTTTTCTGGTCTAGCTTTCCGCATTCATCTAGCTGTAAATATATATCTATATATATATATAATCAGAATAAAGGTGAAAGAGAAAATGTGTGTCCTGAGTGTGATTTGAACCCACGGCCTCGGCATACTAGTCCGCTGTGTTACCACTACACCATCAGGACCAACCACGCTGGCAACGCAGCCAGTTGATGGTGTCATTGTGGAACGTAACCGTGGGTACTCCCGGCATTTTATATTTCTGGGTCGAGATGGGAAAGCCTATAACTTTAAACTAGCTTTCCACCTACGGTTACGGATTGTAGTGGTAACACAGCGTGTAGTGGTAACACAGTGGACTAGTATGCCGAGGCCGTGGGTTCAAATCCCGCGCAGGGCAAATATTTTCTCTTTCACCTTTATTCTGATTATTTATATATAGAGATGGGTTTCTTCTTTATACTGTTTATATAATATATATATTTGGCCAACACTGTCACCAACTACAAGATTTGTTATTTATGTATAGCTGTTATAGGTTATAACGAAGTAGCAATATCCCAAGCAATCCGATCTAACAGATCTTGGCCATTAGTACACACCACCATCGCGTCACGACAAGTGTTTCCCACGTTAACATAGCAACATCTTCAAGTCTGGCTGATCTATAATTATGTCATCTTATTTCTTTCTCATTTTTAACTCATATGACTCATATGACTCATGAGACGATGGACTCGGGATTTTAAATAAAACACCAAAGGAAATCGAAGCAGCTAAGAAAGACATCTGCAAAACCTTCCGAGAGAACGACTTGAGAATAACAATTGAAGCGAACAAGAAAGTTATATTTTTTTTTGATGAAACACTTGACTTAAAATCGGAACAATACATGCCATATATGAAGCCTAACAACACGCCACAATATGTTAACATTAATTCGAACCACCCACCAACCATACTGAAGAACATTCCCGCAGGCATAAACAAGCGACTATCTGAGATATCATCAAATGAAGAAGTTTTCGAAAGAGCGGCACCAACTTACCAAAAAGCACTGGACAACAGCGGCTACAAATACAAACTCCACTACGAAAAACCCCAAGCGACGACAGGAAAAAGAAACAGAAAACGAGATATAATTTGGTACAACCCACCGTATGACCGAAATGTGAAAACTAATATAGGCAAGGAATTTTTAAAGATAATAAACCAATGCTTCCCTCCGGAAAACAAACTCCATAAAATTTTCAACAGGAACACTATTAAGATATCTTACAGTTGCATGCCGAACGTGAAAGCAATTATAGAAGGAAACAATAAAAAGATAATGAAGAATAACACACAAACGATAAACGACAAAAAATGCAGCTGCCCGAGAAAAGCAAAATGCCCATTGGATGGAGAATGCCTTGTAAAATATATTATTTACCAAGCGACAGTTACCTGCGGAACTACAGAGGAAACATACGTCGGACTAACAACCACTTCTTTTAAAGCAAGGCTAGCGAATCACAAGACCTCCTTCAAAACAGAATCAAAGCGAAATACAACAGAACTAAGCAAGCACATATGGCACTTAAAGGGCAATAATTTAGACTATGCAATTAAATGGAAAATACTATGCCGAGCCCCGCACTACTCGAACACTAATAAGAAGTGCAACTTATGCCTAGCAGAGAAATGTTTTATTGTATGTAAGCCTAAGACGGCGACCCTAAACAAACGGAACGAGCTAGTAAGCAAATGTAGACATAAAGATATTTTTTTACTGAAAAATGCGAAATAATGTTTTTAAATAGGTTTGTTTAATAAGTTTTTTAATAAGTTTTTTTTCCAATAAGTTCTTATGAGAAATACACGCAACAAGATAATTTTTTACTGAGGAATACGAAATAATTTTTTAATAATTTTTAATAAGTTTGAATGAGAAAAACACACAACAAGTCACGCATTTAGTCAACTTTCTAATTATAATGTAGAATAACTATAGAGCTCCCTATTGAACAATGCAATGCAAATTACGATACAGATCCCTTTAGAACGCACGAAATAAGTTAGAACAATACAACGTAAAACATAAGTATCTCTTGAGAACGCCCGGAATTTTACATATATTAAGTATCCATGGAAACTAAGTGACACGTAATGATGTTTTTATAGAATGTTCTTTGTAAATCATTCTGACCATGCACTGATGAGTGAAGGGCCTTCGACCCTTTACGAAACAGCTCTGTATGCATTAAACAGAAGCAAAAGTACAACCGTGACCAGTTAACTGTTTCTATATATATATATATATATATATATATATATAATAATCAGAATAAAGGTGAAAGAGAAAAATATGCCCTGAATGGGATTCGAATTATATATATATTAGTTTTGTTATAGAATGACATGGATTTCAGCATAGCTGGTGGGGGCACACACACACTCCCCACTACATTCATATATTTTTATACATACTACTACTGATTTTTTTCGGAAGGAGAAAACCAGAGAACCCGGAGAAAACCCTCGTGGCAAGGGAGAGTACAACCCAACAAACAAATTCACACAAACTCACACATGGCACCAAGTCCGACCCGAACTCGGGCCGCAGCGGTGAAAGGCGAGCGCTATTACACTGCGCCACCCATGTATGATGTTGATTACAATGCAAATCGACAGTATTTGCTTTAAGTTGTCCAAGATGGTGGGAACACAGCATCATTCTTTTATTAATATCTCTAAAAGAAATGTTTGCGTAATCACTAATGGCCTATATGTACTACTGATTATATCTCTTAGATCCACCAAATTCAGTAGCTCTTAAATTCAACGTCAGTGGCAGTGCAGCAGAACTTGGCGAGTCCGTATCAATAACATGTTACACGGATGGTTTACCTAAACCAACTTGTGAGATCTACCACAATGGGAGTCAACTTAAGTACAACAGTCACGAGGCAGTGGTCATTTCTTCGTTCACTGTTTCTCACCAAGGGAAGTACACTTGCAAATGCTCAAACGATTACGGCAACAACCTTGGAACAGGAGTACTGACCAAATATGGTATGATTTCTCAGAGACTGGTAATCTTAAGTAGACACAGGAGCGTGCATCTCCCAGATTAGGCCTGTCCAACAGTAGAACAGATGATGTAGCTATTTTTAGCTTTGTGTTTCCCCGCGAAAGTAGACAAAGGATACCTGCACTAAACCAATCACACGACGAAATGTCACTTCTCGTTATGCATTCACGCAGCTATTTTCCTATGCATGGGAGCGCGCATTGTCCGCAGCGCAAGCAACCATGGCAACCATTTTATTTCGGGAATCGGATATCTATAAATAGCTACATCGTCTACTGTGCTGTGGGCGCTACCCATCACATAGGTACGCTTCTGGTAATGGTCTCCTGGTAGACAAGTTTGCTAGTGTATTATAATCGTACATGAAGTCCTCTTTAGGAAGCTGACCGCAATGCACCAAGTACTTTCTAACCTTTCTTATGTTTTTATCATAATAGTTTTGCCACGCGTACTAACAGTACAACCAGGGGTTATGAAGATAAACGAAACGGATCCAATCTCCCTCAACTGCATCGCCACAGGCAACCCAACACCAGTTCTTACCTGGTTAAAATTAGGCGGAAGCAAGAGATTATTCCTTCCAGGAACTAACCTTGTGATTACTAGTAGTGAGAAGACTGATGAAGGATCGTATGCATGTGTAGCAAAGAACGGACGTCGATATACCAGCATGGATACTGCAAGGGTGTACGTTATCTATTGTAAGTCAAAAGGTCTTGAAAATGGTAAACTTAAGCTGGTTTCTTGAATCTATATAACTGAGCATGGTGTATGGATACAACACTCAAGCTGAGATTGCTTTTTTTACCCACAAATACACAATTACATTATTTTCTGATGTGAAAACGAAATATTTGCGCTTTTGATAGTTGCGCACGAATTTATCGATATATATTTTCCTACTTCAAACAAACATGTAATTGTGATAGTGTAATGGAACATTTAAGATGTAAAAACCTGATAGTTGATGTTTGTTTTATCAGATGCTCCCCGGATTGTTCGACAACCGTTAAACATAAGCGCCATTGAAAACGAGCAAAGAAATATCTCTTTATTCTGCAATGCGACTGGAAATCCTCCACCGATAATTACCTGGACCAAGATTGGCGACAAGAAGCCGAGCTTTCCCACGGGAAATATGTTAACCCTGAAAGCAACCAGACACAACGAAGGGCTATATCAGTGTACAGCGTCCAATAACAGAGGGCGTGCTGTATCAGCTATCGCTGTTGCTAACATTCAATGTAAGTACAAATAACTATGGGGTCCAATACATAAATAATGAGAGGTTATTAGTCGATTAACCAGCTAATGTGGATGGTTATTAAATGGCCGAGTTTCTCGGAGTCTGGGCACTAGCAAATCGAACGATCTGATTGGCTTAAAGTGCATATGAACCCTGGCTGGATACATTTTTTAATAAGAGATTCATGCCCAAGGTTTCTAAATTTCATACTAAAAAATCGCTCCGACTTTTTCGTTGTGAGATATCACCGGTTCAAAATGGCCAAAATGCACGATTTGGGTTGTCTATGCCCAAAATTCTCGCGCGCGTAAAAAAAGAGACTGGAACTAGTTTACTACGTCACCTCGGGATGTTGTATTTTGGCGCTTTGCGTGAAAGGCTATAGCTGAGTCCCGTGGAGTAAGCTTCTTGATTTATTCCTTTATTTATTATGCCTAAGGTGTTTTTTTTTTCGGGTAAAATGACAAGGAGATGCGTGGTGGGACGTTGTTCCAACGTAAAAGGCCAGGGAAACGGGATATACTTACATCGAATGCCTTATTTTGGCGACGATCGCCCCGAAGCGAACTGAAGAAAGAAGTGAGTCGATTAGGGAAATATGGTCTCCGTCGGAGTATTCGGTTGTGTGCTCAGCACACTTTAGAAACGAAAACTACAGTAAGTTGATGGCCTTGTCTAGGCAGAATGCCTATCTAAACCGAGATAGCTTCGGGTTATCGGCATTTTCAATTCCTCGGTGCTGAGTGGCAATTGCAATGTTGAAGAACTACAACTCTCAAGAAACGAAATGGAACCTCGATTCGAATCTATCTATTGTCGTGTAGCAGGCCGGCTCTCGAGATGTTTATTTTGAAGCGCTTATGTGTTAGCGAGTTAAATACACTCACAAACAGCAGTGACATAATCCGGGAGAGAACTCGGTGAACTTTCAATTGCCGAGATAATTTCGCTTCAGCCTGTTCAGGCTTCAGCTCGCGCACGTGGCACTTCTGCTCCAAAAAAAGCAAACAAATAAGGATTTTAAAACCATTTCATGACAACAAAATGTTTATAGGTAGGTCATAAGTGTTATTATACAAATTTCTAAAGGATATTTTGAGGCAATACCCGAATTCGTCGTGTATTTTGTCACTGCAAATTTGACTTAGTTTATCCGTCATTTTGGTGTTTGTTTGTTCTTACAAGTCCAAAAACTTCTCATTCCCGCTTTAAACCTCTGTAGTTGCAAATTAGTTATTAAGTTAAAAAACCCAGAATTTTCAAAGAATGTCATTCAAAATGTCAAGTTTGAGTCTCATAAAGGTTTTCACGCGTTCAACTTCAACACTGCAGTCAGAAGTGCAGACTCGGAGAATCCTCGCCACTTTGTAAACACGGGGTAAAACACAAAGTGCGATACCAAATAATAAAAGTAGAACCAAAATTACTTTCAAAGATGATCTGTCAGTTTGAGACGGTCAAAATGAAAGAAAAGTTGAAGAATAATATTAGTAGCACATGTTGTCCCCGGGGGGGGGACTCCCTTATCTGAGGGGTACATGGATGCTCGTCGTACCTTTTAGGGGTCAAAATCAGGAGTTTGGTACCACTTAGGGTATCCACCATCAAACACAGACATTTCTATGTAAAGCGGTACATTTTAGGGGTCGGGTGTCAATTGAACAAAAAAGCTGTTATCAATTTACATTTTTATTATCTTTTAGGGGTCAAAATAAGCATGAGTCACGCCCATTTTAGTACGTCTTAGGGGTCAAAAATGTCCGACGAGCATCCCTACCCCTTTTATATGGGAGCCCCCCCCCCCCCCCCCCCCCCCGGATGTTGTCATTCATTAAAAAGACATTTCGTAAGATTAACGGCTTTTCAAATATAAAGAATAAAGGTGCAAGCACTGGTTTGAGTGTTTGCTGTTGTTCAACTTTTATCGGCTTGAATATTGAGCTAAACAACTGCAGTTTAATATGGCTTTCTATTTTCAAACTGAGTGCCCTGAACAGGCTGAAGTGAAAACTAAAAATCGGCAATATATCACAAGTGTGATAAGGTCCCTTTTTGCTTGGACTTGGAGCGGCCCAATTTTACCATGATCGAATGTTTTCGGTGCCCATTAGTCGCCTTTGGAAATCTCTTTCCCTGTCCTATCTCTCCTGTTGCCTCGTATTATATTCCTGGATCCATTCTTCGTCTGCAATTGGCTCATCTGCGTATGGTTCTTGAATTGCGAGTGCGAGTCGTACACGGTACAGCTAGATCACCTCCACCGTTCGACTTCCAAGACAAAGTCATCTCCAAAGTCAAGTTCTGATTTTTTACTTTCTTTAGACTCGAAGTGACATTTTCCTCTGAGGGTAGGCTATAAATTCTCGATAATTCTGAAAAATTGCGGGCTGAAAATGGAAAATAAGTGGTGACCGACAGCAAACTTCAGCTCGCTTCACACACTTTCACAAATAGGACTTCCCGAGGTGACGTCACATCCTCTCTCTCTCCAGGCCCCAACAAGCTCGGAAATACATAATTTTCAATTTTTTTTATTTCCTGATAAAACGGTTAAGTTTTTTCTCAGTTTTTTTTTTATAATTTTTCCTGATACGTACAAGGCATAAGCCTTTCAAAAAACGTTTAACTGGCCATCCTTTATGTGCACTTTAAATAGGCAAAATCTGACAGTGATCTGACATTAAGACCGGTATAAATTCTCCGAGGAAGACCGGTCTTTGTATCAACTATTTTGTCTGTCTGTCCTCGAAACTCTTTTCGACACTTCGCTTCGTAAACAAAGCAATTTCTGCATATAGCTTCAACCTTAAGACCCAAGAAATACATGACTAAAACGCATTCAGTAAAGCCCTAACGTGTTTAGGAAAATGCGCAACTGTGGTCATTGTTGGTTTTGAATTGATATAATACCTCCCAAAAAAACAATGCAAGACTACCAATGACTACCAATGAAAACCTAAAGACGATTTTGCCAATCAATCATAGAAGAATGCCAAATAAAAAAACGTACCTTAAGAAGAGCTCAACAAGTTGTTTCGGCTTCGGCAAACAAACTGATGACAACGATTCTCTCAAGTCCTGCGTCTCATTGAATATAGATTAAGCTTTTGACTCCTCCTTTCAGTTATCTGCAATTGCTGTCATCTTAAGTGTAGCATCCATTGATCCATTGATATCAGTACCGTTGCAAAGCAATTCCGGTCATGTGACTTTACCTTATTCGTTACGTTGAACATTAATTAGTTTTGGGAATAAACAAGATGGCGGTTACAAGGCCATCGATGCAGTTTGCGTGCGTGGTTATTTAAGCTAAAAAGGGCGGACATTATATTAATAGTTTTTTTTCTAATTACAGTGATTACACTGATCCAATCGACATACTATTTTCTAGCCTGCTTACCGGCTCTCCTGTAATTTTTTCGGTCGTTTCTTTTCGGATTGGGTCACCTGTGGCACTACAGGAGAGCCGGCAAGCAGGCTAACTATTTTCTTGAGGCATGCAATAGTATCGAAAAGTTTGAAGCTTCACATGCGATGAAACTGTCGACACAACCGACTCGAGTTCTGTATTCAACTGAATTGGTTTTCTTTCCTCGTGATCGTTTTAACTGAACCGTCGACAATTGTAGCATTCCTTTTTGCTTATTGGTCTTCCTTTCTTTGGGCTCAGAGTGAGAGCTTGACAGTTTATTGTGTGCATGATTTCAAGGCTGAAAAACGGCCTGTTTGAGTTCCTTCCTCGACTTTAAGTTGATCGGCGAAAAGTCACCTAGCAAGCTTCTGGTAAAACAATTGACAGACCTGCCAATCACAGCATTTTAGTTAGCCAGTTGAGTGTTCCACGCGCGCTTTGACAACGTGCCCAGAAATATCGGCACAAAATGGCCATATAATAAACAACTTATTAACCGAGCTTGGGCGGTCTGTATGGAAGAATCTTGACCTCGGTCCTGCACAGACCGAGCACAGCGAGAGTTGTACTTTCTGACCTCGGTCACGATTCTTTCATACAGACATCCCTCTCGGTGAATAAGAGCTAAGTATTAATGACGAACCAAGTGACTGTATTTTAGCGAGCTTTAAGCGAGCCAAAATACACTTGACGAGTAAACATACACATGCATGCATCCGCATTAACTAGTTAGCCGACAGATAAGGTGTTTATCATACAAATCTTAAAAAGGCACTATGTGGGCAACCAGCAAGCCATTTTATTTTTACCGTGACCCTTAGATGAAAATACGGTCTCATATTTCTTGCGTTCTTGTGCATATTGCGTGCACTCTTTGCAGATTTATATAATAATTGAGAAAATCCGACCTAATACAAACGAGTTTCAGTGTCAAAAACATACAACATACCATTCATTAATAATTGGTATCAATCATCGTTAGCCACCTGATATTCTTAGTTTTATAGAATGTTGAAGATTGTTGAATTGTTGGCATTTCAACGTAGAAAAAGGTATGAATCTTAATTAGGCCAACATGCCTCGTTTTTTAAGTATAATTTTGAACCTCAAATTGAAGTAACGGAATATCATATTTGTGCCAAAACAATGAAATTGTGAAAGAGAAACTACTGGAAATGTCAACAGCGACTGGGAAAAAGTTTGAGTACAACAGTAGAAGACCGTCACTACATGTACACTACTACTAGTACAGCGATGGTATTACACACAGTCATTGTAGTCATTTAACCTATTTCTCCTTTCAGATCCTGTCATTATATAATCTTTCTCGGCCAATATAATTGTAATGTTCTAAGTAGATATCTGACATATAGTGTTATTTATCTTCTATGACAGTTACCCCATATCTTACGAAACTTACTACAAATAAAATAAACCCTGTCGTTCTTGGCAACGACAAAGTGACTCTGATATGTACAACAAAGGCCAACCCTGCAGCTTCACGATTTGAATTTTGGCACAACGGTAGAAGAGTGGCTGTTACTACATCGGGCATGCACGTGATCAACAAAACAAAGGCATCAGACGCAGGGTTCTATACATGCGTGCCGTATAACAATATTGGAAAGGGAGAGAACAGCAGTATTACCCTGAGAGTTATAGGTAGGTAGATGTTGAACATTTCAAGGTTAGGTTCAAGGTTCGAACTACCCTTACCAACATGTCTGATATGGGCCATATATGGCCCTTGTATGGGTTTTGTATGGGTCCATTCAAGTTCCATATATGGGATATGTGATGCCGGTTTTGCATGGGATTTGTATTGGCCAAATGATTCCCATATATAGGTTACATGCTGTCTATTTTTTTTCAAACCCATACGTGGTCCATATCTGGTCCATACATCGCCCATATGTAGAGGTTATTGACCAAGCGTGAGTTCAAGATGGGGGATATTGGCCAAGTTCATTTTTTGCGTGTTATGGACCGAGACGAAGTCGAGGTCCATAAAAACGCAAAAAACGAATTAGTGTTTTTGAAGTCACGGCCAGTTGAGCTTCGCTTTTTATCTCCTAAGTCCAGCTTTATTCAATTCAGTCGCTTTTGCTGCAGTTGTTTTCATCCATATCAAAGAATTGGTGTCGTTCAGAGTAATATTTGGGCCTGACTAGATGCTAGTGAGGCGTACGCTCATCCTTTTCAAATTTCGCTATCGAATCTTAAAAAAAAAAAACGATTCGATTTTTTTAATCGCACTTCCTGTAGTCTACGTTGTATCCGCCTCTCTTCTGCCGTCTCGCTACACTTCCTGAACGTGTTCTAGTATTCGACGATCCGTCCTGCTTTCCAAATATGGAATATATTGACCATATATGGATATCACATGCAGGGAGCTATCAGGAACGACACTTTTCTCAATAAATTGTTTGATATGGAACTTGCGAGAGCCAGAAAAACTGCATTAATTTTAGCTGTAAACGAAAAAGGAGAACGATTTTAACATTTCACAAATTGTTTAGTTTCTTTCAAAATGTATGGGTTCTATCGCTATTTGTTTACGAAGAATTGTGAGCGAATTGGAAAATCCTGAGCAGGCAAGATGAAAAAATCTTGCCCGCTGGGCAACCAGTCAGATTGCAGCATTCAGAGTCATCTTGCCCGCTCACGGAGCTGCCATATAATAAAAACGTATATGGGGAAAGTATGGATTTGTCTAAAATCCATATGGTTCCCATATATGGCCATATGGTTTTCATGTTTGGGGAGTATATGGTTAAGAATAATTATTTCTAATATTTAGGGATGGGTAATAAATGGGTTGTGCATGGGAATACTGTGGGTAGCATATGGGATAAGTGTGTGAGTGATATGGTGAATATATGAGAGAAGCCATTGTCCCAGACTTTTTCCATATAAAAACCACACACTTGCCATACTTTTCCCATACATACTCTATAGGTTTCCCATATAAATGCCATATGAAACCTATACCATTTACATAGTATACCCATACAATTTCCATACTATTCCCATTCCTTGCAAATTTACCCATATCATTACCATATTTAACCCATACCTTTGCCATGATACCCATGACTTTACCATACACCACCCATATCATAACCATACAGTTCCCATACAATACCCATGTCATTACCATACAATACCCATGTCATAACCATACAGTTCCCATACAATACCCATGTCATTACCATGCAATACTCATGTCTTTACCATACAGTTCCCATACAATACCCATGTCATTACCATGCAATACCCATGTCATTACCATGCAATACTCATGTCTTTACCATACAGTTCCCATACAATACCATATCATTACCATGCATTTTCAATACAATACCCATGTCATTACCATACATCCTCCATACAATTCCCATGTCATTACCATGCAATACCTGTCATTACCATACAATACCCATGTCATTACCATAAAGTTCCCATACAATACCCATATCATTACCATACATTCTCCATAGAATACCCATGTCATTACCATACAGTTCCCATACAATACCCATGTGATTACCATACATGCTCCATACAATACCCATGTCATTACCATGCAATATACATGTAATTACCATACAATACCATGTTATTACCATACAATAACCATGTCATTACCATACAGTTTCCATACAATACCCATGTAATTACCATACATCCACCATACAATACCCATGTCATTATCATACAATACCATGTTATTACCATACAATATCCATGTCATTACCATACAGTTCCCATACAATACCCATTTCATTACCATACAAAACCCATGTCTTTTCCTCCATACATATACATCAACCTTTCACTTTCCATCTTACCCTGTATACTGTCGATGCAGTAACATACCCATGATACCCATAAATATTGTTTTCCCACCCCCAGTATACTCCAGCAACTGTGCAATGTACTTAATCCTTTGCTATACGTACAATACATGTATAAAGCCATGTCTTAATTCATATGAATATTAGAACTCTCAACCATAATTCAATTCACAATGTCTTTATTTTCATTGATGCCATGGTATAAACACACATACATGTAGATGTCTATGTACTACACAAATTTTTTTTTATAAATTTACATGAGTGCATCAAACTACTATATTTAACGTTTGTGACATACAGTACGTTTTATATTTTCAAAGTAATGTTGTTTTTAAAACACTGTTACAATCTTGTACCAAGCATTAAATTCGTCGGTATTTAATGCACATGCAATTTTACTTGATTATAAGCATGCAGGCAGTTACTTTGAAATGTGTTTAATTTATTAATTAAGCCGCTTGTACGAGAGAACAAGTTATTATGACCTATTAATGTTGAATGCTTAATGAAAATATTGATTTGAAGAGGATCTAACATGTCTAATTGTATATAAATCGAGTCTACTGTATGTTGGAAAGAACCGTATCAGACTTGGCGATCTTGCATGCTTTCTATGATAAGTGTGATAATGTCGTTGACTCGGGGCTTCATCCCTCACTAACTACATGTATCTGCAGCTGTTATAGCTCACCAGGAAATTATCTCCAATTCTGATTGGATATTGATCACATGACAGCAGGCACAATTAATATACAAATAGAGTGTGTCCATCAAGAAACCTTTATAAAAGTAGTGTGTCTGTCGAGGAACTATCGGCTGCTAGTGTATACCACACCAGTGAATAGTGCTTTCTGCGCGCTCTGATTGGCTAATCAAACAATAATGAATATGATTCCATGCTCAGCTCCGAGCGAAGCAGTGATCACCTTGCACGAGTTTTTGTCCATTTGACAGAAAATAAAATAACTATTTGGTGCTGACTATTCAATGTGTGTTATTCACCTCAGTGTCGGTGAATAGTGGTGGATAGTTACCTCGTCTAAGCGGCTCGGTAAATATCCACCACTATTCACCTCCACTTTGGTGAATAATTGTTAAATAGTTGCCCGTGGAAATTTCATGTTCTTAAACCAAATATAAGCCTGAGAACGCAGTTCGAGGGCTTGTATATGCTAGTATTAAGAACATCAAATTTCCAAGGGAAACTATCAGCCATTATACAGGTAGTTCACCACACAATTGTGGCGCGTGCTCATTGGCCAAAAGCGATCACGTGACGTGATAGTTGTCGTCTGCAGATGCAAGCTATTTAACAATAATAATATTATTATTATTATTATTATTATTATTAAGCTATTTAACAATTAGACCCGCAGCCGAATGGGCTATTTAACTCGTAGCCCATGAGGGCGAGAAATCTAATTGTTTTAGTATAAACTAACTAGTCGGACAGTAGAAAATAATAGGAAGAAACAAATTGAAGTTGGAAATTTTTTTATTATTTCGTGAAAATGCGTGCGGTTTTTCTCTACCATGGGCTATCACAAATAGACCTATAGTAGGGTAGCCAATCAGAATGCAGGATTTGTGATAGTCCACTAGTTGGTTTATACTAACAGGTGATAGTGCCCGCTGAGATTGAAAAACGATTTTGTAATGAACAATAACGACAAATAGAGTATTTGTCTCGGAACTATCGGCTGATAGTTTCCCTTGGAAATTTGATGTTCTTAAAACTAGCATATAAGCCCTCGAACTGCGTTCTAGGGTTATATTTGTTTTAAGAACATCAAATTTCCGCAGACAACTATCAGCCGATAGTTCCTCGACTCTATTTGTATAATAGTTTGCATCCATGGACAAACAACTAGCTATCACGTCATGTGGTCCCTATTGCCGAATGAGCGTGCCCAAAATTTTGTGGTGAACTACGTACTGTATAATGCCTTATAGTTTGCATCCTTGGACGACAATAGCTATCACGTCACGTGATCGCTTTTGACCAATGAGCATGCAGCAAAATTTTGTGGTGAACTATAAGAAGCGATAGTTACTCAATAGACAATCTATTTGTACAGTATAGTGCTTGGCGAGAGTGGAAGACAATTTAAGCCCAGTTTAATTATATAACAAGCATTTTGGGCACAGCACTCGAATCCTAACTTGTGCAAGGCATTCCTAACTTGGGCACGGCACTCCTAACTTGGGCATGGCACTCCAAACCAGCAGGTTGACACTGCCTTTTCCCAGGCTCTCAGCACCCCTAGATTTTCGGGCATGCATACCCAGAAGGCATTTTAATTTACACAACAAAAATAAAGGGGACTGTGCTGCAACATTTTGACATGGGTACCACAATTTCGGGTTGTTGTGCCCAAATTAATGTTTGTCGCATAAACCAGGCTTAAGTGTTGAACATTGACTGTTATCAGTTCTGCATTCACATGCTTAAAATGACTTTGTTTATACCTGGGGCCAATTCAATAAAACTTTTACACATGTATCTTACAAGACTGGCCATTGTTCAAATGCTGAAAAACAATGGCAAGACTCGCAAACTTCATGCGTAAAAGTATTATTTTGTACTGGTCTGACTCCGATCCAGACTGCATGATAAAACAACTGGTATGAGTCAGTCAGAACAGTTTGACTAATTACATGTAAATATTAAACAGGCCGGTTTATAAATATGGAGCTCGATCTGAACTCATACCCATCTCATGCATGTCTAGTATTATAAACACAAAACTAATTTTCTCTAAAAAACATGATTATGAATGGCTGCAGTACTTCTTATTTGGATAAGATAAAACATCGATCATATAAGTTATATACATGTACATACACATCTGTACACATTAGCCTGCAGTAGTCAGACGCTTTGAGGATTTTAGGCCCCAAAACGTATGGCTTACGAGTGAAGTGACATGTATATTTTTGGTATTCGCTTTTTCTAAATATGATCAAGAATGCCTGCAGTTATCTTCTGTCATTATTAGATTATTGGTACATGTTCTTGTACTTGTAAAGAAAAAAACACCAAAGGTTATCGAGTTTAAAATAAAAACATTGGGCTTATCGACCCTAAATTTTAAAATACCAACCGGAATCATTACATGTACCTGTAAGTATCAATTAAAGAACATAAGTTATCTACACATACTGCTAGGGTTGTATTACATGTACATGTAGACGGTCAGGTAATTCTAAATACTGGCAGGCAACAACAGTAAATATACATTGTACATGACAGACAGATAAGCGCTTCACCTACTACAAATGTAGGTAAGGGTCCTGTAAAAGCAGCAGCCAGCAAAACTTGGTTGCATGTCAGTAGCAGGTGAAGTTTGCTGGCTACACTCTTTTCTACAATTGAAATTAAACCAGTGCCTCATAGCTTAAGTAGTAGTTAAAATATGAGCGGGAGATCTGTATGGGCATTTACAATGGCGAGCCGCTTCAGCGAGCCATTGTAAAGCCCATACAGATCGGACGCGAATATTTTATCTTACTTGTGAAATGAATATATAACTAAAAGCCTTTGATTTCTCCCACCCTGCTATCGATGTGGGATGAATTAGTTTCTCACAAAAACATATCCCACATCGAAGAGACAATGTGTATGCAATAAGAGAGCAGAGCATAGCATGCAGAAAAACAGGTCCCACATGGAATAGATGGTGTGTACATAATAAGAGAGCAGATGTACTTTGTCATTTCACCCGTCCCGGGATAGGGGTAGTCAGTGATCGGGCGTGAGACTTCCCTCACTTGCTTAGCTAGTATTCTGTACCTGATACAGAATACTACTAGAGCCATAATGGACCATGGGGTCTGTATCGCGGACCATGGGGTCTGTATCACGTACCTAAGTGTCTGTTCGCGGACCATGGGGTCTTTATATCGATACAGAACCTGATGTTTTATTAATCAGGTTTCTACGTGGGTATACAGAGGCGATCATGTGGTGTCATTCAGCACATGGGATTGGCTAGTACCCTTATGAATTATTAATGAATTTTACAATTAAATATAAAAAATACACCCAAGGCTTTGATCAGGTCTTAACTCACTAATTCAAACCCATATAGTTCCCATACCAGACCCATGTACATCCCATGTCATACCCATATGACCCCCATATGTTTGGTTTGGTAAGGGTAGCTTGATAAATATCGTATTTCCTCGATTTATCTCTTCCTCCTTTAAACCGAAATTTGAAATAAGTCCCTCCCACCGTCCTCCTCGATCTCCCGTCTTTGAAATTAGTTCTGCCGCTTAATGGAGGAAATATATACGGTATTCTACAAGCCATTATTCAGCAAGACTCAGAATGATTGTTGTTTGATTAGGTATAAACCAATTAAGAGACCTCCAAATAGCTACAAAAAAAATAACGAAAGTATACGTACTCGATTTGAGTTGCACAACTGAAATGCGAATATAGCGCAAGAGTATTCAAGTAATATACCAAAACCGAGTTCAAGTGTTTCACCGTGGTATCAGAACAAGTTTTTGATAAAATATCGCAATATATTTGTCCCGTTTTCTAGAGGACATGCAGTTAAAATTGTTTTGATAGTTGTTCGACTTTTAGTTTGGAACTATTTTTTCTGAAAACCCGTCTACAACATTTAACAGCGTCGATGAATAAAGTGTTACTGATACTCTTGCGGTTATAAGTGTTGGAAATAACTCTCAGCACATTTCAAGAATAAGCATTTGAAATCTTAAGGCCCGTCCAAACGAGACCAACATCAACCAACATGCTGCGTATATAATGAAGAAGCCAAGGATTCTGGGGTCTTAATTTACCCACAATTAGGCCGCCATATTGTGTGGAAGTGTAAATGGAGAGAAACTGCGCATGCGCGAGTGCAATAATGTTATACAAGGCTGTCCAAACGAATCCAACATGTTTGTGACACGTTCATCGTACGTAAGACCAAAAGAAATGTTGGATGATGTTGGTTGGAAAGTTTGACCGAAATCAAACTTCATCCAACATCGTGCAACATGGTATCCAAACGAGCGCAACATGTTGCGTCCAACAATATCGGATGTTATTACATGGCAACTCCGTGAGCGGGCAATATGACTCTGAATGCTGCAATCTGATTGGTTGCTCAGCGGGCAAGATTTTTCCATCTTGCCCGCTCAGGATTTTACAAAACCGCTCGCAAAATTCGTTAACAAATAGCAATAAACCCCATATGTTTTTAAAGGAACCAAAGAAATTGCCACATGGGGGAAAAAAAACAAGAAATACATGACCTGAAAAATGTTTCAAACAAGGAGAATTGTCCTCAAGTCGCACAGTTTCGTGAATTCATTGCGGAACAGCAACCTAAAAACACGAAGGTCAAGACACAAACCGACTTAAAAGTATGGGATCGGTTTTGTGCTAAAGAAAATGAGATAAGAAAACTAACTAGCATACCTGAAGAGGAGCTCAACGTCCTGCTGTGCAAGTTTTACAAAAATATCAAGAAAGTTGACGGCTGCGAGTACGAACCCGCAACTTTGACATCATTTCAGAGAAGTATCCAGCGTTTCTTAAACGAAAATGGATCCTCCAGCAATATCATCAAAGGAAATAACTTTCAACTTTCCCGTGAAGTTCTAATCTCTCGTCGACGCCAACTGGTTGTTGAACACGGAAAGGGAAACCGTCCCAAAGCAGCACGAGAGCTCACTGAGGTGGAAGAGGATCTGCTGTTTGAGCGTGGTGAATTTGGTAACACAAATCCAAATGTGCTGCAAAGAACCATCTGGTGGATTCTTGCTTTACACTTTGGGTTCCGGGCCCGTGATGAAAGCCGGAGGCTGAAATGGGGGGATGTCTCCCTTGAAAAAGACCCAGAAACTAATAATGAAATTCTGGTGTGGAAATACGAGCGTGGCTCCAAAACTCGCCAAGGCCAAGATAAGTCCCACAGCCATCGTGCATTCCACCCAACTGCACAAGCCACAGGAAATGAGCGCTGTCCGGTAAAATATTTCCAAGAATTTGCCAAACACCGTCCAATAGAGATGAATATGCCAGATTCTCCTTTTTATTTGGCAGTTAAGCACCAGAGAAAAGAAGCCGACGAAGTCTGGTATATGCGAAGCCCACTCGGCAAAAATGAAATCGGGAAATTCTTGTCCAGCGCCGCAAAAAAAACTGGTTTACAAGGCAGAGTCACCAACCATTCTGTGCGGAAAACTTGTATCTCCCGTCTCCTTGATGCCGATGTATCAGAGAATTTCTTGGCACAACTTAGTGGGCATCGAAATCTCAAAAGTCTGGATGCCTATAAATCGGCTTCATATAAACATCAACGGCGAATGTCTTTGGCCCTGAGTCGCTCAACTCCCGAACATGACAGTTCTACAACTCAAGCCGCATCCATGAGCTCCGCTGTTGCTGTTTCATCCTCTGCCAGTGTAGAAACTGCTTCCTTCAATTCTGCTCAGCTAACATCAGGTCTGTTTTCAGGGGCCAACATCGGCAGTTTTAACAACTGCATCTTCAACATCCAATTCATGGCGAACAGTGAAGAAGAAAATTCAACCTCCAAACGCCCAAGGATGGCAGTCGATGGTCAAACTGAATAAATTTGACAAGCTGTGGACTTTATAAGATGTTGACAACTTTGATTTTACTTTGATTTTGCATATTTAGGCCAATTTAGAACCTTTTCCTATGGCTATGTTCAAACTGCTCGAAAACCTTGGCCACATGCTTTCTTGACCGTGATTTTATATGTAAAACGTATCAACCAATCACATTAAAGCATTAGCTAGTGATGTCCAATCACAATTAAGGGCTTGCGTGGACAATTAGCATTTGATTGGTTTCTTTGGTTAATTCTAAAAATAAAGTGATTTTCGTGGGTTTTCGCCATATAATAAAAACCTTATTGACCAAGCTTGTTCGGTCAAGATGGGGGGATATTGGCCTCGTTCATTTTTTGCGTTTTTATGGACCTCGACTCCGTCTCGGTCCATAAAAACGCAAAAAATGAACTCGACCAATATCCCCCCATCTTGACCTCACGCTTGGTCAATAACCTCTACATATTGGACCAAGATATTGCATAATGTTGGATGATGACGGACCAACATATTGCGTAATGTTGGATGATGTTGGACCAACATGTTACGTAATGTTGGATGATGTTTGACGAACACGTTTCATAATGTTGGATGATGTTTGACGAACACGTTTCATAATGTTGGATGATGTTGGACCAACATGTTGTGTAATGTTGGATGATGTTGGATCAACATGTTACGTAATGTTGGATGATGTTGGACCAATGTGTTGCATAATTTTGGATGATGTTGGACCAACATGTTGCATAATTTTGGATGATGTTGGACCAACATATTGCATAATGTTGGATGATGTTGGACCAACATGTGGCATAATGTTGGATGATGTTGGACGAACATATTGCGTAATGTTGGACCAACATGTTGCGCTCGTTTGGGCGGCCCTTCAGTCACCACATATGATCTATTCTACAGGAGCAATCACCATCATATCACCTCCTCGCGATCAAACTATCACTTTAGGAGAAACAGCTATATTCCACTGCAGTGCTTCCTCATCGCCTTTCCACGTGTGGCCGCTGAAGACGAGGATTACATGGTTGAAGGATGGCTATAGCAGTTCCTTCCCCGCCTCTACGATTTTAACGATCAAAAATGTTAGAAGATCTGATGCTGGGATATACGAGTGTGTCGCAAGTAATGGTATTGGGATTCCTGACAGGGCTCAAGCCACTCTAGCTATCCAATGTGAGTTGTTTATCGTGATCTTGTAACACATTGTCTCCTGCCTTGACTCAATCCACCATATGGAAAAAGATGGCGGCTGTTCATTTGGCCACATTTCCTTGCGAACCTAACACAGGAAAAATAACAAAATAGAACTCATCAATTCTTTTAAGAAAATAACATTGCCATGGTAACATCATTTGTAATTGCTTGGTTTAAATATCCAGAACCTATCCAACTTGATTTTATAACTGATTTAAGTTTTTGCGCAGAAACGATTGTGGGTAAAAGTACAGGCCTTCATCTTTTTTCCGTACGGTGGGTTGCAATAGAGCAGATTTCGTATGAGTAGGACAAGCTACAGCACTGACTACAGCACGGTTACCGTACGGCATGCCGTGACATTGAAATGGTTTCCCTATTGTTTTTATTCTATTACAGAAATACGGTACAGCACGGTTACGGACATGCCTTAGTTTGTCCCACTCATACAAAATCTGCTCTAGACATGACGTTCAATCTTAACAACGTATCCTTAGAGCTAGACCCTTCTCCCCGGAAATGCAAGTCATGTTAATTAAGTGCAACAAACTCATTCGAATTCCTATTAAATGAAGTGCTGCATTATCAGTGGATAAACGGCAAATACATAGGTGTAAATATATTTGTCTTTAATTGCCATTGTTCTAATTACCTTTATTTCTTGATTTTCACACATTAGTATTGAGGTACTGTACTAGGCGTACCAAATTAAGCATGTCACTTATACAATATATAATTTTCTCCAGATAAACCATTCAACACTACCATTGTGTCGTCCTCCAAACACATTCGCTTCAACCGTTCGGTCACTCTCACATGTACCGCAGAAGCGCTACCACCAGCGGTTTACAGGTTCTATAAGGACGGCAGAATTCTTGCCAACAGCACCAGTGGAGTCTATATTATATCCACGTCAACTGGAACCGAAAACGGAACCTACTCTTGTGTCCCGTATAACGTGATTGGTGAAGGGCAAAATGCCTCGCTTAATCTGACATATTTAGGTAGGTAAAACAATCAATAAGAAGCAATGCTTATGGCAAAGAGTAAAATGGCTTCGAGACAAACAAAATTGATATTCGGATTGTATTTAACTCCATTTCAGTTAGAGAAGGCTGTGTTTTCACTCTTTTGACCTCCGTTCTTTATTATCTAATTTTATATGTTAGTTAAGAAAAACTCATATGTATACGAATAGAGAGGTGGCATGAATGTATAAATATATGTATAACGTATGTATGTAGAAACTTAAGGTATATGAAATACAGGCAAGGCTTCTCTTTCCATTCTATCTTTCTCCCCCCCCCCCCCCCCCCCATCCCCTTTTCTTAGATATTATTTTTGATCTAATTAAACCTTTTTTATACAGATGGATGCGGTAAGAAGCGAATAAGCCCAATGCACAACCTGCCCTTTATCGTAGGAGGGACAAATGCACGCCACGGGGAGTGGCCCTGGCAGGTACAAATGGGAGCCGGTTCATATAGACATTGGTGTGGAGGTTCCGTCTTGAGCCCGTGGTGGGTTTTAACAGCGGCCCACTGTGTGTCAGGAAATACTCCTTCGAGCATCAGAATTACAATGGGTAAGGACAGAGAGCTTGTTTTAAGCATTATATTTTTTTACCAGCTGATACGGCTGTATATTAATTACGAGTCCTGTATTTTAGCAAGCTTTAATTTAGGCGAGCCAAACTGCGAATATAAAATGACGGGTACAAATACAAAAAATAATACCAATAAACAGCAAAAACAATAGGTTGTTTATTAGTGTTATATTATTGTGTTTTACTACCCCAATACGGTCTCATATTTCTTGCGTTCTTGTCCATATTTCGTGCGTTCTTTGCAGATTTATTCAACAAATAGAAGATGGTTTTCCATGTTCTATTCAGTTAAGAAATAGAAAACATTTTCCGTGTTTACATAGCCTGATGTAAACACGAGGGGAAGGTTGGAAGAACATGAAATGACAATGGGAACACCAGCCCGAAGGGCGAGTGCATTTAGCAGCTTTTCAAGACCTCGAAAGTACATTATTTTGTTATAGGATACAAGAGAACATCTTCTATTTAGTAACAACGAAGAAAGGCTGATTAGACGGCGGTAATGAGTATATGTATTATCCAATATTTCGGCTGGCACGGCTAACCTTCTTCAGGGTTTACGAGTGAACACAGCAAGAAAACATTAAAAATTCAAAAGTAGGAATCTGACGCTAGCGTCAGTTGTTACTGTTGGTTAAGCGCCGGTCTGTTGTGCGGGAGGTCGCTGGTTCAAACCCCGGCCAGACCAACACTCGGGGTCTTAAAGTGCATATGAAACGAAAATTAAGTTGATCTAATTTGAAGATGCTTTCGAAATGAGGAATAATGACATTTTCCGTTTGTCGACATCTCATCTCGTTTCAGAGATATTCAGGTTTTTGTAATATGCAAATGAGATGACCTATAACGTCATGTTGGTTGCACAGCCTTGGAGACAAATCACAAAATGAAGAACATCCCTGCAATATATTGGGTAAAAACTATTGAAACTTTGCACATATGTGGTACTTTGGAAAATACACATGGAAACACTCTGGCCCCAGGCTTCTACAAATAGCACAAACTTCCCTAATTTCTCCAAAATAAGATTTGAAACAATGTAGGCATTGTATTTGACTAGTTTAAGCAACTTATTTTTATAAGAAGGTAAGAAATTGGAATTTTATGTTCAAGGTGAACGGTGCGTGGGGACATGAGTGTTTCCATGGCAACACCATAATTTGCACAGTGATGTGTACTTTCCATAGTGCCATACATGTGCAAAGTTTGAATAGTTTTTACCCAATATTTGCAGAGATGTTCTTCATTTTGTGATTTGTCTCCAGGCTGTGCAACCAACATGACGTCATAGGTCATCTCATTTGCATATTACAAAAACCTGAATATCTCTGAAACGAGATAAGATGTTGACAAAAGGAAAATGTCATTATTCATCATTTCGAAAGCATTTTAAAATTAGATCAACTTAATTTTCGCTTCATTATGCACTTTAAAATAACTGAGTAGAAGGTGCGCCTTTACATAATCTAACAGTAAACGGTTAGACCTTCTCGTCTTCTTGGATAAGGACGTAAAACCGTAGGACTAAGTAAAGAGAGGGACACGTGTTAGATTACTGACTACATGCTAACCGGTAAACGTGTTTAATACCCTCTATAAATAAAGCTACCTTACCCTACCTTACCTTACCTTACCTTTGGTCCTTGCAGTTTTTTCAATATTCATCTTCTATTTGTTTTATCACAGGCAGCCTAAGCTAATGATTTTTACGAGGAATGTATGGGAATTTTTAGAAAAAATCTAAAACTGTACTAAAATGATCAATAAAGTCATGAAATCTACCTTTGTGTCGTAAAGTTGTTCCTCTTCATCAATGATGTGTTTATTTCTGGTTTGAGGCACTTCTGGGTTTATTATATATAAATATTGAGAAGAGTGGAAACACGAGACGCCATTAGCTGAGTGTGGCGAGGCTTCAAAGCCTCATAATTCTTCGAAAATCCAAACTTTACAATTTTTCCTCCAGGAACTCTTTCCCACACTCCTCTAGCACTCAGTTAATCGATCTAGTATCGACAATTTCTGCAGCTAACCAAGTCTGTACCGAGCCGGGGTTCCATCGATTTAGCCTTTGATTAACGGCTTTTCTTCGAGAGCAGTGACGAAGGACTGCCGACGAAATCCGACACCACTTCGTTTATTTCGGGGACATTTGCAACCTCGTCCCCAGAGCCTTCTCTCCGTGAGATCCAAGATGGCGGCTACTCAATCTGACAACCTCGTTTTTGGGGGAGACATTCGCAACCTGGTGTCGGATTTCGTCGGCACTTCTTCGTCACTGCTCCCGAAGAAAAGCTGTGAAACGAAGGCTAAGATGATGGAACCCCGGCTCAGTACAGTCTTGGTTAGACGGTGGACGGGAAATAACTTTTGTACTCAGAAACCAGGGGTTTTCGGGCAGGCGGTATTTCAGATCTGCTTCTTCTCCCCATCCCCCCTCCATTCGTCATTAGATCCCAGGTCTCAATCACGCTCGGCCAATATGGCGGCCGCTTCGATGATCCGTTTGCTGCGCGAAAAAAACAGCATCTACCGCCTGAAAGCAGGCTAGTTTAGCTGCAGAAACTGTTGCCTTGGACTACTTGAAAAGCGAGGAACTAAGTACTGGATCGATTAAATGAGTGCTAGAGGAGTGTGGGAAAGAGTTCCTGGAGGAAAAATTTAGAAAGTTTGGATTTTCGAAGAATTACGAGGCCTCGAAGACTCGCCACACTCAGCAATGGCGTCTCGTGTTTCCACCCTTCTCAACTGACATTTACATAGGAGAGGGAGAAAACCCAGAATGCCTCACACCAGAAATAAACACACCAGTGATGAAGAGGAACAACTTCAGAACACACAGGTAAGATTTCATGACTTTATTGATCATTTTAGTACAGTTTCAGATTTTTTCTAAAAAATCCCATACATTCCTTGTAAAAATCATTAGCTTGGGCTGCCTTGTTGTTTTATAATATAAAATTATATCTATACGCGGAAAGAAATGTTTGAGCTAGCATTATAAGAAAATCAAGCCGAACTCAAGTGTATTAGCCAATGAAATAGCGCGTGCTTAGGATGTTCCCGTAATTTACATTTAAGTAATATTATTATACACACAACCACTGAATATGAGCTATCGAGCTTTCTGAATGGTTCTCTACTACTAGTGCATCGTGATCAGCTCATATACCACTAGTAGAGAAAATTTGACCAAAACAAACATGGTTTACCGATTGAGCCAGGAGAAATTGAATATTAACTCGAGAAAATGACACCCAAAAACAGGAAAAAAGCAACCAAGTATTGCATGAAAATGTTATATTGTGAAATACAGTAAATACGAGCGAAGTATCATGTTTTCTAAGTAATATGTAAAACACGAGGAGCTGTTTTAGAAGCGATTTCTAAATAGAGTGAGACGGGGTTGAAAACCGAGGCAAAGCCAAGGTTTTTCAACCCCTTATTCTATTTAGAAACTCGTTTGTACAACAAGCTCTTCATCAGGAATGTTTTACATTGCTTCTCCAACTCCACTTTAATGATAAAAGTAACGAACTAAAAGTCTTCAAATGTGAGCTGTATTTGGAAACGATTTCTAAATACTCGTCATGGTCATGATTTCAATTGTATTAACCTGATGAATTATTAATGAGTTTGAGAACATAATTCGCTTTGTTTATCAACACCCGAAACTAAGCAAGTCAACGGCTAATCTAATACACATGTTTTCCAGACTCAAATTAATCATATCCGTGCTGCCTTTGACAAGTACAACGTATATTAAATGTTCACTAAACAACAAAGGGTATTCAATGATATCTTACCTTATCTTTTTTTAAACAACTGATGTCCTGGATGACTGTGAAAGTCCTGTGAAGGTCAGGGAAAATATCCGCTGCCATGCACAAAAGCCGCCATTTTCAATAGACGAAACACACTAAACAAGCAAACCGACGTACTTTCTCCAAGTCCAACGTTGAATTTCCATAACTGTAATGTGAAAATTTACAGCTAACTCCTCCTTTGATTTGTCGAGGTTTGCTCTAACCTTTAAGGACTTTTTCAACTTAGTGAAAACATTTTTGAAGTACATTTTGAGTTCGTTTTTATAAACTGAAAATTCAGTTTCGCAGATTTTCTCACATGACCACTTCGAAAGTACAATTGTTTCTCGGTCGGAAATATTTCATTGTAATCAGGGTCAAAAACTACATTATTATGTTTGTCGATAGCTCATATCAAGGCGCGCAGCGCCTCTCTCGTTGGCTATGCCCGAGCTCATATACTACACCAAACTCGGGATCAAAATCTATTTTCTTATTTATTATTATTTAATATTCCCAACCCATGAACAAAATGGAGACAACAATACTATTGTTTGTGGGGAAAAGGGGCAAGGAATGAAGTACTCCTATTAAGGTAGCATACAGGTCTATATAATGGCCATCCAGGGGATCCGAATCCCCCAGGCTACAAAGAGGTCACAATCCTGTTAAGGGGGAATCCCCCAGGCCACAGAGGTCCCGATCCTCTATCCCTGCCATGTCACAGAGGTTCCCGATCCTCTATTCCTGCCATGCCAGAGAGGTCCTGATCCTCTATCCTAGTTCATGGTTATCTCATTAACTTTAATTTATAATTCTTATAAATTTGCTTTTTATTTTTACCACCACTATAGGAACTATATGTAAATTCGTTGTCTGACGGGAGCCCAGAATTCCACTTTAAATTTCATGCGAAAACCGGATATCGAACGAGTCGCGAATTTAATAGTGGAATTCCCGAGTCGGGCAATGAAATTTCTTTGAATCGCATAGCATTTACGAGATTAAATACAAACAGTTTTAAAGTCTTCTGTGAATTGCTAACAAATATCCGCCGCGCGCCAGTAGTGCGCGGTAAAAAGAAAAGAGAAATATAGGAATCACAGGCAGCCAATGCTGTTATTATGTGTGAGCGCTAGCAACATGGTAATATTGTGTTGCTGAAGAATTTAAGTGCCCATAACCCCATTTTAGTTTTATTTATTTTCAAAGTCTTGAAGAAAATTGAGGACGAAATAAAATTTAAAAAGTTAAATCGGTATAATCCCTGATTTGTAAATCGTGATTAAAGTCCCGCGCATTTTGTTTCACGACCGCGCAGTTTGAGGTCTGGGTCGAGTGACGTAAGATGACGCAAAGGTTGTTGTTCATTAGCACTTGTTGCAGGTTCTATTGTTATGGATTCCACATCTACGTCACACACAATGCACAATGCACGACTAGACAAATGCTTCTAATTAGTGTACTGTGACTCGGTCGTGAAAGGAGCGAACTTCAGCAGGTTGTAGGCAATCAAGGATTCAAGCAAAGACAATTTTTTTAGCAGAATTATTCTAAATATTATAAGAACTTATATGAAGAAAAATAGTGGGGTTATGGGCACTTTAAGGCTTTAAGGAAGAGTTAAAGACCGAAAACCGAGGCTTTCAGCCACTACTGATTTCATAAATCAAGGAAATAACCTTTAACTTTCCTTGACGGTATTATGCCGTCCTTTTGTCTCTCTGGTTGTTCGAAGACGCGGTAAGCGCTACGCCGGGAATAAATTTGATAACCGGAGGTTAAAACGTACAGACTACAGTTACAGATTGAGCGCTTTGCTAGGGATAAAGTTATCCTTTCTTTGAACAACCGGATCCTTGGATCTAGTAACGATGTTTAGGGTAATTTTCGCGTTCGGATTTTATTCCTTCTACGAATATCCTGATTTGGACTTTTTTACTGAAAGATTGGCCGTTGTTATACTAGAGACGCATAATGCGTCGATCTAGACGTATCTGGGCAAAGAAAACTTAGTTCGTGCTAAACGACCTATACTTTTTGTAAGAATCGAAGACGAACTAAGTTTTCCTTGCCCAAATACGTCTAGAGGCATTATGCGTCGTTAGCACAAAAACAGTTAGTGTCTCTGTTCGCGATATTAAACATAGGGTCCCTAAGAGGAACTCGTGGATGGTCAGTGGGTTTTTGTTTGGTTTGTTCAACACTGGCAGGAGTAATGCAAGGTTAGTTTTCAAATCCCATTTTTTGTCCGCTACTTTGATCAATCAATCAATCATTTATTTATACACGTAACGCCTAGGAGCTAAACTCGTTAAAACGCGCACTAAATCTAAATAATCTAAAATATGTAAAAAAAAATGTATACATGAGTCATCATCTAATCAGTTAAAACTATGGCGGAAGACAGTCCTTAAATATATAAACAGGAACACATTACCCTGAGCGTCCATCTCCCATACTACGTATGTGATGCAGCGTTTTTACAGACCGGGTTATTTTTAAAATGTGCATCCTGCGAGTTTGGTTCCGCTAGCCAATCACAAGCGTTTGCGTAATTTTAATTCAAATGATTAATGATGTTGCAGCCATGTTGGTTGACCAAACAAGAGAAGCTAGCGAGGTATCTTTTGTTGACAACATTCCGCGATGGAAGCGAACAACGAGGTGTGAAATCTAAAAGTAACCCGGTCTGTAAAAACGCTGCATCACGAATATATGAAAGATGGACGCTCCGGGTAATTGCTCATGATATAAATTAAACACTTTTTACAATAAACGGCAAAAGACAGTCCTCAAAATATAAATGTATTTTCTAACGGTTTGGAATGCACATGGGTGTGCGTATTCTACAAATTAGGCACCCTGACTCTTGATGATTTACATAAATTACATTCAAGCCTATGCATGTATCACATATATCATAAAACAATAAACAACACTTTCACTAAAATGTTTATTCCACTTTCAGACATTCATCACCATCAAACTCGCCAAACTATTAAACAAACTTATTTTATTAACTTTGCCAGAACAAATCACAAATTGAGCTTCATTACATACCATGGTATCAAGATCTGGGAGAAAATCCCTCTAGAACTAAGAGATTTAAAAAGAAAAATCTTTAAGAAGGCCATATTTCTTGAAGGCTACCATTGAAAATAGATTGTCAATAAGTATTACAAAGATCCATAATAAAAAAAAAGAATACCTTAATCGTATGTTACTCCATAATATGAAATTAGTCTAACCTTATTTAACCTTATTTGATGTTATTATTTCCTGTCTCCTTTTGTCTGCCGAGTGTTCCTGACTTGACAGCCTACAGGGTTTTTTTCAGGTCCACCTCTCTCTTATCCTCCTCTATTTTAGATTAATATCATAAATTGTAAATAGACTACCATCTAAGAGTAAATAAATGTTGTTGTTGTTGTGTTAAGGCGTTGCCAGTGCCACGGTGTTATGATGTACCTTGGGGAATAAGGAGCAGTATATAATGAGTTGTTTAGTTAGTTGATACCACTCGAAGGTGTCTCTAGCTATCTTTCATGTTTTTGCTTTTTTTATATGCCCGATAGTGAAGAACGTCGTGGTATGTCCAATGAAGATACCCTCTCTCTTATTACTAACTTGTTAGATTCGAAGCTGGACTCTAAATTTGAGGAGTTCAAGCGTAAGCTTAACCAGCACGAGAGTACTTCTCAGTCCGAAATCAAGAAGTTGAAACTCGAGAGTAAAGCAGTTAGTTCCTTCAAGTACAAGGGAAACAGACTGCAATATGAATTCAACGTCAACCTGCTTGGTATTATTGAGCAAGCTTCTTCTGATTTGTTGGGAGGTGACCTGTCTGCAGTTAATTCCGCTATCGAGAATGCCAAGTCTCTTCTTCAGAAACGAATTAAGTCCATACGTTTTGCCGATAAAAGTCCAGCCGGTTGGGTTGCGGTCGAGGAGTACGAATCAGACGACCTTGCTGGCGATTCCGAAGACGAAAAGAAACTACGGTCCGCTGAGAAACGAGCTCTCTCGAAGATTAAGAGCAAGAAGCAGGCTCAAAGGCGTCCTTCACAGACTCCCTCGCGTTTTCAACGCGCACCACCACAGTCTCAGCATCTTAACGCTTTTCAAGTTCCTCACTGCTCTTTGCCTTTCAAGCAGCCATTTCGTGTTCAATCTCGAGCCAACCAAAATGCTGACAAGTGCTTCTCCTGTGGGCAACGTGGCCACTGGGCTAACTCCCGTTTTTCCAGTTCATTCAATCGCCCCTTCCGCACAAGTACCTCCACAAACACAAGCTCAAGCCAGCTTGCATCCTTAAAGCACTTCTCTGCCCTCCAACGATTAGATGAAGATGCTGTAATGACAATGAACCTGATAAGATATTATTGTTCACTAGTTATGCAGAATTCATAGAAGGATCAGATTCAGTCATAGTAAAAGGAAGGTTAAGGGCTAGTTATCCCTTTTGGGAGTCTATTGGAGCCTCTAGTTCTATTCTTGATACTATTGCTTTAGGTTATAAGATTCCATTCTACCACACGCCGGCTTCCATTTCTCTGCGTAATAATAAATCTGCTTTACAGTATCCTGCCTTTGTTTCCAAGGCCATTCTAGAATTAGTCAATCTAGGCTCGGTAATTGAGTGTCGTCCTTGTCCTCCTTTTGTTATTAATCCTCTTTCAGTTTCTATTCAGTCTAGCGGTAAGAAACGGCTGATTCTCGATCTCAGACATGTAAATTGTTTTGTTAAGAAATCGAATATGCTAACTCGATGCTTACTGCACTTTTACAACGAACGTGTTTCTGGGCTTTTTCTTTTGACATCAAATCCGGTTATCACCATATTGAAATTTACGAGCCTGATCAGTCGTTCTTAGGTGTTTCGTGGTCCCTTTCCGGCACTCTTAGACATTTTAAGTTCACAGTTTTACCCTTCGGTCTTTCTACTGGTCCTTACATTTCACTAAAGTTATGAGACCGCTTGTTAAGCATTGGCGCAGTCAAGCTATTAAAATCGTGGTCTATCTGGATGACGGTTTTGGTGTTCATTCTGATTTCCATTCATGCCTGCAAATTTCGAAATCTGTCGAGTCTGATATTTTCAGAGCTGGTTTTGTTCCTAATAAGAATAAGTCCCAATGGACTCCTGTTCGTTCGCTTCGCTGGTTAGGCTATTTATGGAATTTCGATTCCCAGTGTATTTCTATTTTCTTAGATAAAATAGCTAACGTCCGTAAAGAAATTCAGCTTGCTATTGACAGCTGCCAAGAAATTGTCTGCTAGGGAAATTGCTCGTGTTAATGGTCTTATTAAAATATTTCAAATTCTCTAGTTTTCGGTCATGTGTGCAAGCTTATTATGTCCAAGTCTTTACACAGGTTGGTTGAACAGCGTGTCGGATGGGATTCTCCTGTGATTATAGATTCCGCTTCTAAGTCAGTTGTCTTTCTGGGATTCGCATTTAGAAAAACTTAACTTCAGGTCTTTAACTAAAGTTATACATATTCCGTCTACAATAGTTTTTTCGGACGCTAGCCATGTCGGCTGTGCTTCTTTCATTTCAATGAATGGTATTCGTATTTCACACAAGAATTGGAGCAGCGTTGAAATGTGTCAGAGTTCTACCTGGAGAGAGCTTTATTAGATTTTTTATGGCTTGACGAGTTTTTCTTCTTTTCTTCGAAATAAAACCGTTAAGTGGTATACTGACAACCAGGCTGTTTCGTATATTGTTCAGTCCGGTAGCAACAAAGTTCATCTTCAAAAGTTAAAGCTCTAGATATTTTCCTTTTTGCTAAAGAGATAAATCTTCAGGTAAGTGTGGTTTTACCGGTTTATGAGCTGTCAAAATCTAGGCTCTGATAATATATGTCAGGACATAAATTCAATCATTATACATTTTACTCACATTTCGATTCTGATTGGCTGAGAACACGCAACGAATTCGCCATAGCTAGCTATAGCACTATATAAGTGCGCATGCGTACAATATCTGCTAGCAGATACTTGAATTATTTGCCAGCAGATAATACTTAGCGCTCGATGGTAGATGCTAGAAAGGAGGGCACTTATTACGTTATTTTGAGCCATTTTAGCGCTCAGCTACGTTTCTAGTCATTCTTTTCTACTAAACTCGTAAAATAAATGCAATTTTTAGCTCGAATATGAAAGAAACATCGTGAATCATGCAGAAATCCAATCGTAAACAAACCAATTTTATGCGACGTTTCATTTAGCTTCGTTTACGATAGCTTTCTCTTTTGCTAAAAATGTATAATAAAACAATTATTGAATTCGTTTTCGCATGATAGCGAAAATTATCAAGACCTCGGTCTGTCTTGATAATTTTCGCTATCATGCTCAACTTCATCCAATAATTGCTTATTATTACGTTCTCAAGTTCCCATAATTTATGCCTTTATTTAAACCGGCAGGGTAACTCTTTCAGCCTATAAAATTAACCTGTTTTCAATAGAGGCCCTAACAATTAAAAAACTAACTATAAATAACGTATTTGATAATATTGAACTATAAAAAATTAATTATTTAAATATCTAAATTATTATCCTAATTAATTCTCATGAAATCTAATTTCTAATGCTAATTAAACTAAGGATATTGATACCATAATAAAAAATATATATTTGCTATAAAAACTAATTATACTATCAAATTACAAATTACGATTAAAAACGATACATCCGGCGTGATAATAAAAAGATTTATTGCTGGATTCGATTCGACTGCTAGGCAGATGGTGATTATTGCTTTGCCTAGCAGATCTTTTAATAACGTCCATGATAAAGGTAAATTAGTTATTTTAAAAACTATGGTGACCGGCCATCTATGCATCGTTTAACGAATTTTAAAATGTGTTTCTCTGGTCTGTCTTTTATTTTGCCATATCTAAGGAACCTAATGCTTCATCACTGCTAACTGATTTCATTATAATGCGCACAGCACGCCTCCTTTCTGTACATAAAATTAACATCGCTATGTAGAAATTAGTGCCCAAGGAGTATTTTTCGTCAAGAGGATGAGGTAAGAGAACGAATCACCGTGCTCCATCATAATTATTTGAAATCTATTTTTTAGTTTCACAACACGTGATGTAAGTTATTTTTATCTCGTTCTGGTAGGCTACCCTCGTTAGTCACCAATTGTTTATATCCCCTGGATCCTCAGCATCGTTATAAACCACTCCTAAGCACAAGAGCGTCACTTTACGCCAATCAGGTGTCTTTCTTAATATATTCCGCTCTTGTTTTAAGCTAAGACAGAAGAAGAAAAAGAAGAACTGGTCGAGGAGACTTGGGACGAGTAAGATTATGAGGCGCGTGGGGCATTTTGGGAAGGGAAGAAAAAAATTAGGACTGGGAGATCTCGTTTTCAAAATGGTGGCAGTCAGTTTCATTTCATTTTCGCGAGAAGTTAACAAGGCCATAAATAAACGGAAAATCGCCTGCCATCACAACGATTGCACGGTAGGATTTTTTTTCAAAGAAATTAGGAATTTTCAACTGAGCACTATAAGACGAACCTAGTGGAAACGTTCTTCTCGATTCGTTTTATGAACAAAGCTTTTATTACAAAGACCGATGAAGCTGCAAAAGCCACAGGCATGGCATATTGCCTTCTACACTACCAAGGGTCCAAAGGTCTTCTTGCTTGATAAATTGGAACGCTTTCTAGTTGGCTCTGGTGGTGTTTTGAATCCAGAGTCAATTGGTGTTTTGCCGTATGCATGATTGATAATCTGCAGTGGAGCTCTCGAAAGCTCTGTTTGTACTTGAGTCGTTTCTCGTGACACTGTGTTCAAAATTATGCATTGCAGTCTCAGAGACATTATCATGATTCTTTTGTTACCGTTTAACCAGTACGCACACTTCTTGAACTGACTGAGGTCAAAAACTATTACATAATACAGCTGTTCACTTCACTGATTATATAGTAAACATATAACGGTCAATACATTTTCTTTCCCTGGAAATTTTCCGCGAACTTTCCATCGAAAATTCTCGCAAAGAAGGCATTTGCACGCTGTAACGTCACTTTACACGGTTGTAGTGTACGAGATCTGCCAGTCGTTATTTTTGCTTTTTCCCTTCCCAAAATGCACAACGAGCCTCATAAGCTTAATCCTCGAGCTCCCAATTCCCCTCAGCCAGCTTTCTTTCGTTCTTTGCTCATATCATTTAATAATGATTGGGTACGAGTCAGATAATGTACCATACATGAAGTACCTACCCATATTCGAAATTACTGCTGAATGAAATGACTACAGACGTATTTGCTTTTCTGAAGTTAAATATTCACCAACACCAGCGAGAAGATGTAAAACTCGAAACTTCAACAATACGCAGAGATGTGAATAGCCCACCTCGCCACCACACAGCGGTCAAATATATTCGCATGCGCATTACTGTTATTCTTGGTGGCCGGCCGCGCCAATTTCCCGCGCAAAATTACCATAAAACATTGTAACAACCCAGTGTCACTCCACTTGTGATCTTCAACCTTCAACCTAAAAAAATCAAGAAAAATACGTTGAAGTCAAGCTTTTAAATTTCACAGCTTTAAGTTTAGTCCATTTTCCGTTAAATAGTATTTAATCGATTTTTTTCAGAGTTTAACAAAAGTGTTCTGAAGGTTGCTGGTTAGAAAAGGGATGTGTTGAACAGAATACCGATAAAGTCAACATAAAAATATTATCATTAGGTACAGATGATTGAATTACCTTGGTTTATGGTTTCCATTCCAGAAAATAATGAAGGCTAACACCAATATACAACCACCACGTGCGCAATAGCCCACTTCCGCGATATGCTTTACTTGTCACGCCCAATGGTTTCAATACGAGGCCCCGTGCTAAATTAATGTTATTATTTTCACAGAGAAAAGAATAAATTTAATTTAGCACGGAACCTCGTATTGAAACCTTTGTGCGTGACAAGTAAAGCATATCGCGGAAGTCGGCTATTTTTCAAGGCATGAAAGAGAAAGATAACATACTATTTGAAAACGTGGTTCGCCGGCGAGGACTCGAATCTCGGTCTCCCGCTTTCAAGGCGGGACGTGATAACCACCGCACCATACAATTCTCAATTTTTCAGCTATTTTGGAAATATTAGTTAACGCATGCGCAGATATTTGACCGCTATGTGCCTCGCCGCTGGTATTTATAAATATTTAACACCAAGATGAGGCTAACTCTGAGCAAATGCGTCTGTACTCTGTAGTCATCGCGTACAACGGTTATTTTCGAAGAAGAAACTCGTAGGGACATTAAAGACCCTGTGTCCGAGCCCATGGTGCTTTGCGCGCGGAAATTTTCGTAGGCTACGAAAATCAGAAAGATCGGTGTTGTTGTTGTGTGACTCTCGAATCTTTCGAAATCTATCTCTAGTTTGGGCCATCGTGTAATTATTTATAGATATATATGCTTAACTGACTTTCTTTTATCTTAACTTTTGTATATATACCTTTCAAAATGAAACTTTAGTCGAATATTTCTTCGAATCCTGGTCTAGAGTGGCGAGTAGAGGAATGCCGAAGAAAGAACAGACAGCGAGGCGGAGCGACTCGACAAATAATCCTTCAGCAGTCCACATTTTGCTTTCTCTAGGTCTACAAGAGTACACTTGTGGTTCAAAAGGACTACTACGTGAGTTTCCCGGGGATTTGCTGCACTAAGGGACCGACGGGCTTCGTTGGAAGTACAAAGCAACCACTTCTGGCATCAAGATCATTCGCAATTATAATTTCTCACGACTCAGCTCCACTGAGGTGTTACGACTTATCTGCCGATCTGTCTTCAGATCTGAATTTTTATATAGCAGAGAAAACTTTTTTTTTCATCCTCCAGTACGTCCAGAAAGTCTTGCTACCAAAATTACGACCGTGGGATCAAACTCCAATCTGCCGAGTTCAACTGTTTCGTCGCTGTGAGTTTGACTCGAGTACGACATTTCATTTTGCACTCAAAATATATCATTCGCAAGGAAAGTAGAGATCTTCAAATACAGCTAAACAATGCTGGAGACATGAAAACAAGCTACCAAGAAAAGTCGCACTAATTCGAATCTAAAGGCAGTACAACTGGCTTCCTGCCGAGACTGTACTGTTCAAATCATATTCGTAGCATCCGGCGAAAATTCATGGGCTTTTTAATCCGGTAGAAATTGTGAAATTCGTTACCCAAAGTGTATGTGTACTTCTTTTATGAAACTTATAAACAATCGAGAGCATTTTAGTTCGACTAAAAGCTAGCCTTTAATTTATGCAGCCGTTGATAAACAAACTAATCATAACATTGACGCAAAGCACTATGGGCTCGGACACAGGGTCTTTAAAGGGGAACTGAACCCTAAAATCAACCCAACGTCTATGCAAAGATGTATTCCAAAGAAATAAGTTCTGCTATTTTATTGTTCCGTGTTGCACGTCTATGAGGAGAAAATTAGTCTCCAAGTTCGATTTTCCGCTGAAAAATCTATATCTCCAGCACAAAGAAAAGACAATGATCCGCAATAGTCCACTTCCGCGATATGCTTTACTTGTCACGCACAAAGGTTTCAATACGAGTCTCCGTGCTAAATTAAATTAATTCTTTTCTCTATAAAAATAATAAATTTAATTTAGCACAGAGCCTCGTATTGAAACCTTTGTGCGTGACAAGTAAAGCATATCGCGGGAGTCGTTAGTCCTGCTATTCAATGTCGGGGACAGCATGGCAAAACTAATTTATTCCCCGTATCCTACGTCACAAATAGTAATTACAAGACTTGAGCCGTCTGTACATAGCGGAAGCTGTGAGGAAGGTTTTCGAATTTTCTCTTCCTAGACGCGCAACACAGAAAAATAAAATAGCACAACCTATTTATTCCGAATATATGTTTGTATAGACATTGGGTTGATTTTAGGGTTCTGTTCCCCTTTAAGCAACCACGACGACGACGGCATAAAACAATAGTCTTAATTACAAAACACAATACATAACTGCACGCAGTCTCCTACATTTTGACTGTTCTCTTAAAAAACAGAACGTGAAAATTAAAATTTTACGTTCAAAGGAGAACGCGAACGTAAGAAAGTAAATCACACCGTTTATCGTTCGGCCTGAATGGAACTCTGGCCTGATCACATTTTTGAAAATATGGTTATAAAAGGCACCTAAAGAGAACTAAATGAAATAGTAAACTCCAAATTTTGGGAGAAAACACTTTTCTACGTCAGTCCGTCGTCATAGCCGTCGTCGTCCTAGTTACCGTACGGTTACGGTAAGGCTACGGACATGCCGTAGTTTGTTCCAGGTTGGCGCTCTTGTGCTAAGGAGTGGTTTATAACAATGCTACGAGTACCCAATGGATATACACAATGGGTAACTAACGAGGGTAGCCTACCAGAACGAGATAAAAATAACTTACATCACGTGTTGTGAAACTAAAAATAGATTTTAAATAATTATCATGGGGCACGGTGATTCGTTCTCTTACCTCATCCTCTTGACGAAAAATACTCCTTGGGCACTAATTTCTACATAGCGATGTTAATTTTATGTACAGAAAGGAAGCTAGATTACAATATAAGGCCCCAACTTAAAACTTGAAAACGTTGGCCCAACATTTTCAAGTACGTTTTTCATGATCGTAATCCGTTTCCACACTTGCTATTCTTAACCAGATCAACTCTTCTGTAGTTTAACTTCACTTATAAATAAGTTTTTTAAATAAAACTGTACCATTAAAGTGCCCATGAAGCTTATTTTTTTATTTTAGATATCAATTCTAAATCAAGTGAATAGTAGAATGGTAAAATATATCTTGCTTTGAATGCTGTGCCGCTGAGTTAAGGAGGTTTTAATATCCAAAATGCTAATTACATGACGTCAGGGGAGGCATCTGCAATCACTTCTTAGTGGTTGTGAATGGGCGTTTCTACTGATATAAGAAAACAAATTTCTAAAATCATTTTATTTCAACCATGGGTATAACACTGATAATTTAAAAAAAATGTTTAATTGTAACAAAAAAAATTGTATAATAATTTATGCCTCCCCTGACGTCATGTAATTAGCATTTTGGATATTAAAACGTCCTTAACTCAGAGGCACAGCATTCAAAGCAAGATATATTGTACCATTCTACTAGTCACTTGATGTAGAATTGATATCTAAAATAAAAATATAAGCTTCATAGGCACTTTAATGTAATGTTTCTCTCAGTTTGAACGTGATTTTGAGCTTTTCAAAGAGATGCTAAAAATAGCTGTCATAATCACTTTAAATATGGCGTTAATATGCCTTTACCTGTAATTTCGCAAAATTCAGTAACAGCAAATATAGAGGCTATGACGCGGCTCTGTATTTAATGAGTCAATTCTATTTTTGAGGCATACATATTTGCCCTTGTTTTTGTCTATATTTGCACTCAAAAATGCCAAGTGGCATAATAAAGTTAATTATTGGATTTGTTGTTTTTCGTGTGTATACATTTTAGGGACATTTTAGCTGCAAAAGGCAATGCGGAAATATAGAAACCGCAACTTTTTACAAGCTTTTTGCTCTGACTGATTAGAAACGCCTGTGCAAACACTTGGCACCACGGGGTAAACGCTGATGTCATCTTTTCAAGAACTTGGTTTTAAGCAAGGCAAGAGCATACAATAGATAAGTAACTGAAAAAATAGTTATTTTAATTTAATTCTTTTTTTTTGCGGGAATGGGTCTTTTGCATGATACAACTCACGTTGTTGTACTGGGTGGAAAAACAATTTCTGACTTCATTTATTTAAAGTCACTTGTACGAGATCAGTGGTGTTATTAGCAAAACATGTTTATAAATGCTATTTTGCACCTCCAATCGATTGTCGATCTTTCTAAAACTGTTTTTGACTGATTGTTTGCAATCCAGTAAAGTCTTTTCCATTGGATCACGTTCATTCGTTATTGAAGTGATGCATCAGCACGTTCACGACTGTTTCCTGCAAAAGGCCTATTCCAGTTCTACTGAAGTGTCCAATAACGTTGGATTTTCTTTAAAGGAACAATGTCATGCTCAATGCACATGCGTGAATGTTTCATTTTTGTTCGGGTTGTCAAGAAATAGCGAGAGGTTCAATACTCGAAATAAATTGTCTTCCATCATCTTCTAAGTTTCGTTTGACCTGAAATCTATTCAGAATAGTAACAAAGTTTTTTTTGTACGGTCCAGAAACATTGAACGCTCTGATTGGCTGGTGATACGGTCCGGTTTTTTTCTCATCCGGACCGGCTCATCCCAAAGTTTTGCAAAATCAGAGACGGGATTCTTACGTAAACATACCATAGCATTGAACATCTTATATTTCTGTCACATATTTGGAAAAATAGAAGACTGCATTTGATAAATGCAGCAGGCAACAGAATTAACGAAATAAAATATTTTTTAAATCACTAAGGAAAAAATAAAACGTAATTTACCGGCCTTGGTCAGTCCGTGTGGAGAAAAACTTTGCCCTCCGCCTCGAGTCGTTTTCAAGATCTCTAGCAAATTAAAGTTTTACTTTCATACGGACCGACCAAGGCCGGTAAATAACATGTATAGTCCTTTAGACTTATATATACAGCATGTGCCAATTTCCGAATGGTTTTGCCAATACAAATACGATTAATATGTTCGACTCAATTTATCGTCTTGGTTCAATGGGGAAATGTAACTGTTCCCGCAGCCTTGCGTGTTCTGTTTCCTATTGTTATTAGTTTTATTGTCATCGTAAGGTTTTTCTATACTTAGTCTTTCACCAACTGTTTTTTACTATGTTTTAAGTCCTGGGCCCGCTGTAATTGGCTCACTGCTGTTGTGGTCCCCTGCCGTATTTTCTTGAGTTTGTTTTTACTAGTATAATTATGATATATTATGGTTTTTTTTCTATTCTTTCCTTGTACGTTCTTTTTGACTTTGAAAATGGCGAAGCTAATAAAATGAAATAATTCTAAATCCTGAATTTCTCAAGTGAAGCAAATTCTGAAAGCAAATCCTTAAGGGGCTGTGTCACATAGTGAGAGACCTTTATATTCGCAGTCCGGACCGAACTCAGTTAATTTCAGTGATTTTCATATGAACTGACGAACCTCGCGTACACATGTGGGATGTTTAACATCAAAGCAAATATGCAAAAATGACTAACAAACTGTGTATAGTCATAGCGGTCTTGAAGGAAAATAGTGCATATCATTTCAATCAAGCATTGAAGGAGGAGACTTAAAATTGTTTGTAGCCAATTAACAGCCACCAATCGAATATTGACTCCATACATGCGCAACACCATGACATAGCCTCTTTAACTGTTTGTAGTCAATTAACAGCCACCAATCGAACATTGACTCCATACATGCACAACACCACGACATAGCCTCTTTAACTGTTTGTAGTCAATTAACAGCCACCAATCGAATATTGACTCCATACATGCGCAACACCATGACATAGCCCCTTTCAACTGTTTGTAGCCAATTAACAGCCACCAATCGAACATTGACTCCATACATGCGCAACACCATGACATAACCCTTTTAACTGTTTGTAGCCAATTAACAGCCACCAATCGAACATTGACTCCATACATGCACAACACCATGACATAACCCCTTTTAACTGTTTGTAGCCAATTAACAGCCACCAATCGAACATTGACTCCATACATGCGCAACACCATGACATAACCCTTTTAACTGTTTGTAGCCAATTAACAGCCACCAATCGAACATTGACTCCATACATGCACAACACCATGACATAGCCCCTTTTAACTGTTTGTAGCCAATTAACAGCCACCAATCGAACATTGACTCCATACATGCACAACACCATGACATAGCCCCTTTTAACTGTTTGTAGCCAATTAACAGCCACCAATCGAACATTGACTCCATACATGCACAACACCATGACATAGCCCCTTTTAACTGTTTGTAGCCAATTAACAGCCACCAATCGAACATTGACTCCATACATGCACAACACCATGACATAGCCCCTTTTAACTGTTTGTAGCCAATTAACAGCCACCAATCGAACATTGACTCCATACATGCACAACACCATGACATAGCCCCTTTTAACTGTTTGTAGCCAATTAACAGCCACCAATCGAACATTGACTCCATACATGCACAACACCATGACATAGCCCCTTTTAACTGTTTGTAGCCAATTAACAGCCACCAATCGAACATCGACTCCATACATGCGCAACACCATGACACAGCCCCTTTTAACTGTTTGTAGCCAATTAACAGCCACCAATCGAACATTGACTCCATACATGCGCAACACCATGACACAGCCCCTTTTAACTGTTTGTAGCCAATTAACAGCCACCAATCGAACATTGACTCCATACATGCACAACACCATGACACAGCCCCTTTACTGTTTGTAGCCAATTAACAGCCACCAATCGAACATTGACTCCATACATGCGCAACACCATGACACAGCCCCTTTTAACTGTTTGTAGCCAATTAACAGACACCAATCGAACATTGACTCCATACATTCGCAACACCATGACACAGCCCCTTTTAACTGTTTGTAGCCAATTAACAGCCACCAATCGAACATTGACTCCATACATGCACAACACCATGACACAGCCCCTTTACTGTTTGTAGCCAATTAACAGCCACCAATCGAACATTGACTCCATACATGCGCAACACCATGACACAGCCCCTTTTAACTGTTTGTAGCCAATTAACAGACACCAATCGAACATTGACTCCATACATTCGCAACACCATGACACAGCCCCTTTTAACTGTTTGTAGCCAATTAACAGTCACCAATCGAACATTGACGCCATACATGTACAACACCATGACATAGCCCTTTAATTTCGCGCGATCTACGGCGGCCGGCGTAGGAAGAAAGAATGAAGGGAGTGATCGTTGAGTTTTGACCGGACGTAGCGTGACGTGACATAACGTGACTCGCGATCATTTTCATCGTTTTTCGAATTATTAAAAATCACGTATCGCGCGTGCGCATTGCCGTGGCACTGTCCTTTAACATTATGCATAAGATGGCGTCTTGTAATTTTACCCACAATCCTTTGCGCGCGAAAAACCTTAAATCCGTTATAAAATAGCGGTAGAGTGGTTTTAAATTTCAAAAACAAGCCAGTGCAAGTGTTGTTGCCAATACATTGTCACTAAAGAGAACAGAGCATTTCTACGTGTTTTCTTGACTGTGTTTATAGATTGGCAAGAGATTGTAGTCAAACGTACAGCCGCCATCTTTTTCTGTACGTTGAATTGCTCTGAAAAGGAACCAGCGGTAGAACATCTTAGGTAAATGTGACTCGCTGGCCATGAACGGTATAGCGGCTGCCAAAGTCACCTTTACTACAACCTCACGAGTTTTGCAAAGGGACAATAAAAAGTAACTGTTCTTGAGGAGCAATTTACTGCAATTACATGCGCGATCACACAGTGAATCATTCCTCGCATTTTATAACTTATAAATTGAAATCCGCTCTAATGCCTCCCAAAAAAAACAATGCAAGACTACCATGAAAACCTAGAGACGATTTTGCCAATCAATCACAGAAGAATGCCAAATAGAAAACATACCTTTAGAAGAGCTCAACAAGTTGTTTCGGCTTCGGCAAACAAACTGATGACAACGATTTTCTCAAGTGTCTCTCATTGAATATCGATTAATCTTTTCATTCCTCCTTTCAGTTATCTGCAATTGCTGTCATCTTAAATGTATAGTATCCATTGATATCAGTTCCATTACAAAGCAATTCCGGTCATGTGACTTTACCTTATTCGTTACGTTGAACATTAAATTTTGGGAATAAACAAGATGGTGGTTCCAAGGCCAGTTTGCGTGCGTGGTTATTTAAGCTAAAAGGGTAGGATATTATATTAATTGTTTCTTATAATTACAGTGATTACACTGGTCCAAACGGCATACTATTTTCTTGAGGCATATGCAATAGTATCGAAAAGTTTGAAGCTTCACATGCGATGAAACTGTCGACCCAACCGACTCGAGTTCTGTATTCAAATTGGTTTTCTTTCCTCGTGATCGTTTTAACTGAACCGTCGACAATTTTAGCATTCCTTTTTGTTTATTGGTCTTCCTTTCTTTGGGCTCAGAGTGAGAGCTTGACAGTTTCTTGTGTGCATTATTTCAAGGATGAAAAACGGCCTGTTTGAGTTCCTTCCTCGACTTTAAGTTAATCAGCGAAAAGTCAACTAGCAAGCTTCTGGTAAAGCTTCTTTAGTAAGCCAGTTGAGTGTTTCACGCGCGCTTTGACAACGTCCCCATGCAGACTAAATATCACAAAATGGCCATATAATAAACAACTTATTAACCGATCTTGGTCGGTCTGTATGTAAGAATCTTTACCTCGGTCCTGCAGAGACCGAGCACATGCAGCGAGAGTTGTACTATCTGACCTCGGTCACGATTCTTCCATACAGACATCCCTCTCGGTGAGTAAGAGCTAAGTATTAATGACGAACCAAGTGACTGTATTTAAGAGAGTACATGCACTTGACGAGTAAACATAACACAGCTGTATTAACTAGTTAACCGACAGATAAGGTGTTTATCATGCAAATCTTAAAAAGGCACTATGTGTGCAAACAGTTATTTTCACTACCTCAATACGGTCTCATATTTCTTGCGTTCTTGTGCATATTGCGTGCGCTCTTTGCAGATTTTATTGTATCACGATTCACTGATCACTTTGTTTACTTTTGAGACGCCAATATAAGGGACGGACCATTAGATTATTGATGGGGGGGTTGCGCAAATCCCCCAAAAAATATCGAGCAAGCTCTTCTATCGGAAAAAAAAAATCGAGCAACACAATAATCAAGAAAACAAAATATCGAGCAAGCGCTAGCTAGTCTCATACGCATTTACAAATTAAACTAATAAAGGCAAAGAAATAAACCAGGGAAGAAGACTGGTTTGTTGTTATGAACAATTTCCACAGGAAACCCAATACAGATCTGAAGATCACACATACTGGTTACCAGGAATCAGTCAACATATGTAAATTATCCAAGATGGCCGTAATCAAGACAGCAGATAAACTGATGGGACGATCGATTGCAAAAAGTGACATGCACTCATAAATCGAAACTTACCCTGTATTAACTGACTTTGGGATAATTTCATCAGTGAATATAGAGATTCCCATGCTCTGATTGGTCGAGAATTACGTCATACGTCGCTATATTCACCTCCAGAGCGCCTGGAGGTGAATATAACATACAAAGCACTTACCAAAATGGCCGCTCGCATATTTACTGATGTTTCTCACGAATAAATAAATAATATGAAAGAAAAAGCTTTTCCAAAACCCACTAAAGAAGCAACTAAATAAGTATGGCTAAACTTGAAGCTTATTTTAATCCATAAGCCGTCACAAACAAAGTTTACTTACGAGTTTTGGCCGGGGTTGAGTTTATTCGGTCCTCGTGAATCACAACTGAAATAACGTCTACTTAGAGCAATAAATAACACAACGAGACTTTGGAACTGTTCGACTTAAAAAGAGTGTACTTACTTGAGTTATTTCCCCCGTGGTTCTTGATAGAAAAACAACAAGTTCTAGTTTTCATTCAGGAAGCCGGTTGCTGTTATACTCTTCTCTCGCCGCTCTCGGTGTGTTTTCAAGTTTTATCTCATACCGAAATCATTTGTCTCTTGATTTACCATTGTCTTTGATTCTGTGATGGCTATAATCCACAAAACTACAAACTGTAGTTTGTAGTTTCCAGCAAATTTGTCCTTTGAAGTGAACTCATGAAAGCGGTTCCTTTCGATAAATTTGCACTCGCCGTGGCAGATTTTCAGTCAGCCGAGTTTGCCCACTTCCACTCATTTTCGCTGCATTTCCTCTCTTTGTAACACGGTTCGAGGTCTCAAAAGTGAGGACTGCTGCTTCAACTTGAATTCTAGTGTGCATTTGGACTGCTTTTCGGTATTTATCTGTCTTTAGCAAATCCATTCTTGTAGTCCCTGCAAGTCTCCTGTCGAGTCGGTTTGTGCAGTGAACCGTAGCGGCATGTGATTATGCAAATGTTGTCACAAAACTATCCTGTCACGCGCGCTTGTAAAACTTATTAAAGGGTCGGAAGTCAGACTAATAATTTCTAGTTTTAATTTCTCTGATATTCACTGATGAAATTATACTAAAACAATTATTCACTTCAGTCTCGGTAAATATTCACCAATAGTCACTTCGACTTCAGTGAATAATTGTTAAGTATACATTTCGGTAAACGATGAGTTCTCACTGGCCTAGTGGATATAGGGTTATAGGATCATGTGTACTGCACGCAATGTTGGCCGACGTATCGATCGATGGTTGGCCGACATATCGGCCGATCGACTGTCGACCGACCCGCGGGCGACTGCTGGTAGCGGATCGGTCAAGGGGTGGCCGATATGTCGGTCGACAGTCGGTCGTGTGTCGGCCGACACGTCGGTCGATTTCCCCCCTCCTGCTGTATATGTGTCGGCCGATAGTGGATCGGTGGTATATCGGTAAGGTGTCGGTTATATGTCGGTGGGGTATCGGTGAGATGTTAAGTTATAATTAAACTATTCTGCATACTGTTTTCACTCAAATAAACAGTGACTCTTTTGGAATTTTTTTAACTGGAAGGTTTACTGTATTGAATATAATTCAGTCTAAGTATAGTAATATTTCTTTCTGTTGCGGTATAAAATGTTCCTTTATACAATTAAATCTCTCATAGTGACTGATGAAATTACTTCAAATGCAACGTTTAATATCTTAATGTGTTTTTTTTAGTGTCTTTTATACATCCGCTCGCGCAAGATCGATTGCGTATATAAATCGCTATATCGCACCGTTTTGGTCTGGAACAGGGTACCGATTTTTTTTTATCTGAAGGGGAGATTTCGCCTTGAATCTGGAATAGAGTAGCAACAATAGGCCCATTTATACGAGAGGAAGTTAGCCGCACCGCTTAGCTAAGCAGCGAACGATTCGTATAAATGAGTCAATTTAAACTGAAGTTCGCGACTAATACTGACACATGTATAGGCCGAACTATCCCAATGAATTCGTCGATACTTAAATCCCGCGCCGGCTCCCAGTATTCGACATAAAATAACATTTGAAAATATTGGGGTCGCTACGATTTATTAATAAGCATCAATTTTTTACTGTAGGGCTCGGTTCTAATTCTAATATATACTCCGCGCACTCCAATCGGAGTATAATGCAGAGGCGCATGGCTGGAAAATAAATAAAGAGCTGCTAGTTTATGCTATCTTAAGTTTACAAAGGTTAGACTTGTACGAAAGCATTAATAGTTGTGGCTTCTACAACCTTTGAAGTACATATACGGTAGCTGAAAATATCAAAGTCACCGTTACCTCGGCCAACTGTCGGCAAACTATCGATAGCTATTGAGTGTCGGTGATCAATCGGACGACTGTCGGTGCATCATCAACCATGTCGGCCGACATACAGAATAGCCAAATCTCGGCCGAGTAGCGGTGGACTCTCGTCCGACCCTCGGCCGCCTATCGGCTGACCGTCGGTCGACATATCGACCGATACGTCGGCCGACATTGCGTACAGCACACATGATCGTATCCGAGTTATAAATGTTCGCAGGTTTATACACAAGGCCCGGACACAAGGCTCTTCTGGTTTCACTTCTGCTGGTAATCGTAATGCAACAGTAACATTTTTGATCAAAAAATAGATCAAGTTGAAATATTTATATGAAATATAAATGGTAATGATAGGTTTTGGGTACCAGTTTGTGTTTCATCACTTCTGCTGATAGGAGGCTGATCTCTATGCGGTGATTTCTTGCTTTGACTGTCCTTTTCCCCCTTTTCTCTTAGCCCGTTTGTCAGCCACAGAATATCCATGCTTTGTTTTGGCATTTGCCATTAATTATGTGGCTTTCTTTAATTTCCAAGGCCCAACCAGGAATGCTACTTGAGCGAGCGGGAGTGCGTGCAATGTAAAAAAAAACAGTCACGCTAAAAAATTTTGGGATTGTTGGTAAAAAATATTGAGCAACTAAAATTCTCGCAACCCCCCCCCCATCAATAACCTAATGGTCCGTCCCTAACATGGTATTGGCGTCTCAGAATACCAGCCTCTGATTGGCTCTTGCGCGAGCCCTTGCAGTTACATGGGTTCCAGGTCAAGTTCAAAAGTCGTTTGTTCAACAGCAAGATTTCTACAATTTCACCTTCAAAACACTGTAAATTACAAGATAAGCATCATTCAATCCTAAAGGTAAGGTTGGCATTGTAGTTTCCGTCACAAATCTAACACTCTTATTCGCTAAATGTACAATTTTCACAATTTTTGAAGAGATTTCAAAACACGTCGCGAAAGTTTTCGCCACTCAAGCCGTGAAACCGTTGCCATAGATATACTAGGCGCCTTTTGAGAATTGAAATTACGATCAGAATAAGTTTGGTGCTTCATTCTCTTCTTTCTTTTAACAATTCCCGACTTAACTGTTGAATTTCTCCCAACTGGCCGGCAATATAATTCGGTATCGGCGTCTCAAAATCGCAATTAGTTTATATAATAGTTGAGAAAATCGAACGTAATACAAACGAGTTACAGTGTCAAAAACATACACAGCATAGCTTTCATTAATAATTGCTATATCCATCATGATGCATGGGATTATCGTTAGTCACCTGGTGGTCTTAGTTTTATAGAACATTAAGAATTGTTGGCATTTCAACGTAGAAAAAAGAGATATGAATCTTAATTAGGCCAACATGTCTTCAAATTGCAGTAACGTACAATATCATTTTTTGTACCAAAGCAATCGAATTGTGAAAGAGAAGCTACTGGAAAAGTCAACATCGACTGGGAAAAGTTTAAGTACAACAGTAGAAGACAGGCAGTACGCTACTAGTATAGCGATGGTATTACACACACAATATTTTGCCTATTTCCCCTGTCAGTGACTCTGGCATTATATAATATCTTTTTCGGCCAATGTAATGATACATATATATACACATACATACTTTATTTATTCACGTAAGAAACCATCAGTAATAGCATAACATTAAAAATAAATTTTAAAATCGTAAAAAGAATGCCTACTGCTTTACATGTTTGACGTGTCTTATAAGATTTGAGTGTACTCATAAAAGAGTTTGTCAAAGGCGCGAAATATATGCTCCGCCCCAGAAACGTGTTTTCGCGCCAAAACATAATCCCCCGATTCATTTCCTGCAAGTGAAACAAGTCGAACTCGCCTCTCGCTTCGATTCTCGCGCTCGCTTTTTGACCCAGTAATCACTTATCCAGTGACTAAGCGAGTTCGACTTGGAGCAAGTCTATGCAGGGCTTTGTACATTAGGATAGCCTTTTGGGTGGTTCTCTGACTGTCGAGCCTTTTCCAACTGAGGGTGCCCAAGAGATCATCGATATGAGTAATTGTAATTAATGTTCTAAGTAGATATGTGCCATATGGTTTTATTTATCTTCTATGGTAGTCAGCCCATATCTTACCAAACTCACTACAAATAAAATAAACCCTGTCGTTCTTGGCAACGACAAAGTGACTCTGACTGATGTACAACAAAGGCCAACCCTGCAGCATCGCGATTTGAATTTTGGCACAACGGTAGAAGAGTGGCTGTTACTACATCGGGCATGCACGTGATCAACAAAACAAAGGCATCAGACGCAGGGTTCTATACGTGCGTGCCGTGTAACAATATTGGAAAAGGAGAGAACAGCAGTGCTACCCTGAGAGTTATAGGTAGGTAGATGTTGAACATTTCAAGCTTAATAGTTTCACGGAACATTTACTGAACTTCGAAGTAGCTTGATAAATATCGGCGTATTTCCTCGATTTATATCTTCCCACTTTAAACCGAAATTTGAAATAAGCCCCTTCTCCATTCCCCTTCTTCCCTCGTAAAGAAACATCAAAGCAGAGTATATGAAGAATGTGGCGTAATTCACTCTTTTCACCTGGTGGCCATCTTGGATTCAAAGCGAGGCAATCCTTTGTTTTTGCCAGGTCAGCTTCATTCTGACTATCCCTCACTACGAGGCTGACCTGGCAAAAACAAAGGATTGCCTCACTTTGAATCCAAGATGGCCACCAGGTGAAAAGAGTGAATACCAAGTAATTCTCTGAAATTACGAGGAAAATACGGTATTCTGCAAGCCACAATTCAAACAAAGAACAACAGCATCTGAAATGCGACAATAGCGCAAGAGTATTCAAGTAATAATAATAATAATAATAATAATAATAATAATAATAATAGTTATTATTATTCCGTTCCTAAGTATCCCCAATTTGGATTGGTTGATTCACCTGCAGATAATTGGGCGCAAATAGGCGTTTGCTGCAGATATTGTTGTGAGCATGCGCAGTGCTGTTCAACAGCAAATCCAACATGACTGCTCGGCATTCTCGTTCCCAGTGCCTCCTCAACTAACTGAAAAATCGGAGGCTCTGGTAAGACACGAAACCGGATGTCCTAGATTCTAGGACATTGAAACTACGCATGCTCTTAGCATTCTCAGTAATGGCGGACTTCATCGAAGCTATTCAGTTCGCACTCCCTGTTAGCTCAGCGGTTAAGCTCCGGTCTGTTGAGCGGGAGGTCGCGGGTTAAAGCCCCGGGCGGACCAACACTCAAGGTCTTAAAATAACTGAGTAGAAGGTGCTGCCTTTGTGAAACAACTGCAAATGGTTAGACCTTCACGTCTTCTCGGATAAGGACGTAAAATCGTAGGACTAGTGTCCCCAATTAGTTGCAAAGCTAAATACATTTGACACTTAAATAAAGTTACTTACTTTTACTTACTTACTTTACTTACAAAGCTAAATGCAGTTGGAAGCTATTCGTGTAATTAGTTTAGATAAGGACTGATTCTGTGTCCTTCAGACCAGTTATGGGAAGTCGTTTATTTACCAAAGTTTACCGTTTGTGCTTGATGCACTTCAAGTTCAAGGATCATCCAACTCAATCATGGTCGTCGTATCTCCCCTGAACGCAATTATTGAGGAGCAAACTTCTAAAATTAGCGCGAAAGGACTTCAGTGTGCTGTGTTGAGGATTGCCGAGGACTTTGAAGTTACGGTAATTTGAAACACCCTGAGAATATGTGCCTTAATTTGCCTTGCCATTGATAACAGCAGTTTACAACAATATATGAGGCTGAAGTTGCCATAATTCAAGCTGAGTGCAAAGTGGATTTGTGTTGTATTGGGATTGCTGTACCATTATTTTGTATAATTGCCATTGTCTTATTTTTCTACTTTATACAACAAGTAAAGCCAGAGGTTTGTGTAGATAAAAATAGTTTTCTTGAAATGAGGTAATTTCCCTTGCCCCAGTGATGGTCAGGCTACATTGTATAAATTCGATCAAATGTTAAACGCAATTTGTGAACAAGGTTTCGAATAACTACTTAAAGTATACATGCTCCAAATAGGAGTCTCTCCTGCTGGTCCTCGGTGGTTGAATGTTATCAAGACATTTGAAATATGGGTTCAGAAATCAAAGTAAGGGACCGGTCATTATTTATGAAGGAGGGGGGATAGGGATGGGTCATGTGCATTTTCTTTAGTCAATAAGGGGTGGGTCATGTTATTCAGAGTAGTATGGACTTTGAGAGTGGGGTCGCTTGTCATTTTCAGGCCTGAGGAAGGGGGGGCTTTAGTGAATTTTGTCTTTTTGTCCTCCCCCCCCCCCCCCCCCCCCTCCTTCATAAATAATGACGGGTCCTAAGTGTGTTCTGGCATATATACTAGTAAACTCGTGGTGGCCAGATATAATTTTATTGTATATGGCCACCACGAGTAAATTGCATTGTTTTAATTTTGACAAATAGATTCTGACTATCAGGTTTTTTATCATCAACAGGCTTTTAAGTGTCATTATAATAATATTATTACATTAAGTTCACTGGCCATAACTTCTAAATATATAAAAAGTGACAGCATTTATAAGAAAAGGATACTTTGCAGTAAATCTAGTAGATCTGCTATTTAGTATAGACAGACATTTTATGGTATGGTGGATGGATATGACTGGCCTGCAATGATACAAACCCTCTTTCTATGAATATGGAAAGCTTTTGATTATCATGCTAACTAGATACAAGGCTCTGACTAAGCTGACTCCGCTCCAGCCTCAATATCACAAAAGGCTTGGTTGCCTTTCAAAATGGTGGTCCCAGAACTATAAATAGGATTATTGTATGAACACAACTGAATATACCCTGTGTGAACTTAAACTATCTTGGGAATTCTTCTTCCTTGAATAAGTATAATGCATGAGAGCGTGAAGATGGTGGACGTGTAAAATCGAGCTCCGCCGCTTGAACGAGAGATTTCAACTCGTACAGTCTGAGTTAGTTATAGCCAATATGCCAAACAACAAAAAGCCTGATAAGAAACCTGAAACGAAAAGATCGAGAATGTCTAGCTCAGAAGTAGAAGAAAGCTTAAACGACGACAGATTCCAACACCTCGAAGAGCTGTTTCAAACTCAGTTCGGTGAGTTAAGAGCCGAGATTGTAGGATATAGAGAAGATACCAATAGCATTCTAAATGAGCTCAAACAAGAGGTCAAAGACTTAGAAAACTCACTAAACCTATCTTGGATAGAAATAGAAGAGTTAAAGAATGAGAAGAAGAACCTGGAGGAGAAAGTAAATGTAGCAGAGAAGGAAATTGGAAACCTGAAGACGAATTTGGCTCCACAGCTGGCAAAGAGAATAACCAAGCTTGAAGATTATTCCCGGCGCGAAAATCTGAGAATTTACAACGTAGAGGAGGGTGAAGATGAAAATTGCTTCGAAATTGTATCAGAGATATTCGAGGTTGTTGGTGGAGGGGAAAACGTAGAATAGCACGCAGCTCATCGCTTAGGAAAACCGGAGACCGGCCCCGGAGCCCGCCCTCGTCCACTCATTACGAGATTTGTCAACCGACAAGATAGAGATTTTATGTGGAAAAACCGTTTCAAGATGAATGGAAATGATAAGCTTAAAACAGTGTTTCTGGACGAAGACTTGTCGCAAACCTCGGCCCTGATAAGGAAAACTCTTCGAAAAGCTAGAAAGGCCGCAATGGAGAAGTACAAATATGAGTCGAAGCAATGTCGTATCAAAGGCGAGAAAATAACGATTAATGGAGTTACTTACACCTATACTTCCATTCCAGATGAGTTTAAGTAATGTGGCTAGAGTATAAATATACTATATGTCTCTCTTTATGCCTATTTTTTGTAATAAGGTTAACCGCTATGAGTCGAAGTTCTATTATTTTTAGTTTCTATATATTAATTTGTTTTGTTTTTCGTATGTACCTGTTTTATTTATTGCTATATATTACTCATATTTTCGCTAATACAATATTGAGTTTGTTATTATTATATATGTTATGGCGAGTTCCATGAATTTTAGTTTAATTTCTCTAAATGTTCGGGGTTTGCGCGATTATACAAAATTTAGAAAATTATACAACTGGATAAGTAAACATAAAGGGAACTATGGTGTTACATTTTTGCAAGAGACGCATTCCTCTTGCGAGGTGGAAATTGAGTGGTCCAATAGAATAAAGGGAGAAATAATAATGTCTCACGGAAACTCGCAAAGTAAAGGAACAGCTATCATTTTTGGTGATAACTTAAATTATAAAATAATCTCTCAAGAAAGAGATGCAGAAGGTAGGTTTGTTATAGTTTTATGCGAAATACAGGGTCAAAACTTTCTATTAATAAATTCTTATGCCCCGAACACCGAGAATAGTCAGGTGGAATTTTTCAAGGAAATTTCCAATATAATTACTTTATTGGACTATCCAGTCGATACGTCTTTTATATGGGGAGGTGACTTTAACTTTATTTTTGATATAGATCTTGATTCTCATGGTGGTAATCCAACACTTAAAACAAGCTCGGTGGAAACGATAGATACAATTATGCTTGAATTTGATTTATGCGATATATGGAGGATTAGAAATCCATCGGTAAAACGTTATACATGGCGTGGTAAAGCACAGGGTTTGCGCAGTACTAAACAGGTGCTTCATCGTAGACTGGACTTCTTTCTCGTTTCAAATGAACTCCAGTCTACGATTGAGGATAGTGATATTATTATAGCCCCGGCAACTGACCACTCTGCGATTATTTTGAAAATTAAAAGTCTCGAGGAAGAAATGAAAGGCCGTTCTTTTTGGAAGTTTAATAACTCGTTAATTGAAAATAAGGAATTTGTAGCAGGGTTGAAAGAAGAACTGCAAATATTTAAAACTACTCTAAATCAAGAAGGGATATTTAACCCACAGTTAAGATGGGAGCTGATTAAATATGAAATACGGAAATATTCTATTAAGTTTTCAAAATTGTTGGCAAAAAATCTTAAAAGCTTATACCAAGATATTGAGAAACAGATTTCCGATATAGAGAAGGTTAAAGGATGGGAGTCGGAAGACAATAAAGTAGCAGAGCATGATAATTTGGTTAAAGAATTAGAAGGATTGAGTAATTATATAACGGAAGGTATTATTATCAGATCAAAAGCAGAGTGGTACGAGATGGGTGAGAAAAATACAAAGTATTTTTTAACATTAGAGAAGAGGAATAAGTCAAAAACGCACGTTAAGAAATTAATTAGAAGTGATAAAAGCGAGATTTCGAAACCTGATGAGGTACTTAAAGAGATAAAAAAGCATTTTGGTTTATATTTCCAACAAAAATCAGGAAAATCTGAGGCGCAGTGCATGGAATTTCTAGCTGAGTTGAATACTCCTCGATTAATAGAGGAAGATAGGGAAGCATGTGAAGGCGAAATTACTATTAAAGAGTGTTATGATAGTGTTAACCAAATGGGACCTTCTAAAACTCCAGGAATGGACGGATTGACGAAAGAATTGTATGTTTCTTTATGGTTTGAAATAAGCCATGATTTGGTCAACTGTCTGAACGACGGGTATAGAAATGGTTTGCTCTCTACTTCCCAAAGACAGATTATTTTTATTTTGCTTGGAAAACCTGGAAAAGATCATAGGTATATTGATTCTTGGCGCCTAATTAGTTTAATCAATGTAGACGTTAAAATTTGTAGTAAAGCTTTGAGCAATAGGATGACGCCTGTTCTCCCATTTCTTGTACATTTAGATCAGACAGCGTTTGTGAAGGGTAGAAATATAGAGGAGCCAATTAGAATTATTGAGGATATATTGTTTTACGCGAAATCTAAAAATATACCTACAATTTTATTTGCGGCTGATTTCGAAAAAGCATTCGATTCAATTGAACATTCATTTATAACTGCAGTGCTTAAAAAAATTGGATTTGGTGAGAGTTTTATTAAGTGGGTTAAAGTGTTGTTAGAAGGTAATCAGGGGTGTGTTAACAACAATGGTACAGCTACAAATTTGTTCCCCATGTTCAGGGGAACAAAGCAAGGCGATCCCATTTCACCGTACATTTTTATTTTGGTAATCGAGATTATGGCCTTAAAGATAAGAAATTGTGAGGAGATAGAAGGCATTGAGCTTCCAAATGGATTGAGCCGAAAACTTGTTTTATTTGCAGATGATACTACGTTTTTTCTTAAAAATACTCGTTCACTTGAAAAAACATTAGAAGTACTAGATAAATTTAGAGTATATTCTTCTTTGAAGATTAATTTAAAAAAATCAGAGATAGGGTGGCTGGGGTCAGGGTTAGGGTCAGGCAACGATAGTTATAAAGACTTTAAATTAGTTGATTTTGAGGACAGCGGCCTAACGATTTTGGGAATTTTTTATTCATATAATAAGAAGTTAATCTATAGTAATAATCTACATCGAGTGTTGTGTAACTTTAAAACAATACTATATATTTGGAGATCACGGACGCTTACGTTATATGGAAGAATACAGATTGTTCGTACATTAGCACTGTCTAAATTGTTGTATGTTTGCTCCAAAATACACGTATCTGAAGATTTTATCAAACTTGTAGAATGTGAGCTAAAGGATTTTATCTGGAATGGAAAAAAAACAAAAAACAAGTATCAAACATTAATTGGAAGTTACGAAGTAGGGGGTTTGAAAGTTCCAGATTTCTCATTGTTAGTTCGAGCAAACAGAGTAAAATGGGCCTGCTCTTTGTTAGGTAGCGAGAAATCCGCATGGAAAGATATTCCGTGCTCCTATTTAGAAAGAATAGGTGGTACGAAGGCTATTAGTGTTAACTTCGATAAGGAGAAAATCCCATTTGATATTCCAGATTTTTATAAATCTATTTTAAAGTGCTGGGCCGAATTTTGTAAGAAAGATTTAAAAACTATGGATTTGCAGGAGGTTCTTCAAGAAAGTTTGTGGAACAATGTTTACATAACAATTAATAAGAGATCAGTATATTATGAGAGAATGGCACGATGCCGTATAAATAGGATAGTTGATATGGTTAATGAAAATGGGGAATTTAAATGGGAGACTGTTAAACAAAAAGGGTTACAAGATAAGGATTTTATGAGCTGGGCGAGCATTGTGCACTCTTTGCCATATGATTGGAAAGTTCTTTTAAAAGCATCGATTATAACACATCAAGATATAATTGTGCCGGAGAAAGTTTTAAGGGTTGGTGAAAAGGATATTGCCATAGATAACATAAGACACACGAAGATTATATATCAATGTTTAATTGATAAAAAGTTTAAGTCACCTACTTCACAAGTTAATATATCTAAACGGATTGAACCAGGATTTGTAATTAATTGGAAGTCGGTGTATAACAAAATTTACACCACTTCAATTGATGCATATTCTAGGTTTTTTCAATACCGTATTCTAAATAATTGTTTATTTCTTAATTACGATTTGTTTCGCTTTAAAATTAGTAGTCATCCAAATTGTTCGTTCTGCCAAACGTATTATGAAACTATTGATCATTTTTTTGTTGAGTGTGTTGAGTCAAAAAACTTATATTTTGAAATTAGAACTTGGCTTGAAACTGTCAATATTAAGTTGCCAGAGTCCAATATAGTAAATATCATTTTAGGTGTAGATGATCAAGTTATAAATTATATAATTTTAGAATATAAAATGTGTCTTTATAAAGCTAGAGGAAAACAAATTCCGTCTATCACTCTTTTTAAGAACTTATTAAGATACTCAGAAAAAAATGAATTAAAAATCGCCAAAAAAAGAAATAAACTCCTTTCACATTATAAGAAATGGAACACACTTCTAATGGCAATAAATAAGTAATTAGAAAAACGTAGCGTAAATTTGAGTATGTTTTATAACTTTAGTTATTTTGTGTATAGTTTAGTGTTAGTAGATGTGTAATTTTGTAAAATTTATTAAAGAAAGTAAAAAGAGGTTGTTAAAGACAAAAAAAAAAAAGTATAATGAGGGAAACTTTATGGGGGGTGGGTGAATATATTGAGTGGGCTCTTTATAATAAATAGTTTGGTCAGTTAAAAGGGGAGTTCTTGAAAGTGACTGGAGTTATAAGAGGGGCTTGGGATTGTTCAGGGGTGGGGGACTGCTTAAAAAGCTGAAGAGATGGAAAGGGGATACAACAATTGTACACTCCCAATGTCAATAACTTCACCCCCTCTTCCTCCTCCCCCTCCCCATGTCATAAAAATAAACTTTTGTTATCCTCAAAAGGGATATAAAAAACTTCTTGCTCATATGGGAAATTCATGATTTGATTTTCTATTTGATAGATTTGTACCAGCCTTTCAAGTTACCCATGCTTTATTTCCTGCAAAGATCTCTGCACTGCTAATGCATTTGTCCTCCTAGGTTCACAGGAATGGCACAGCCACAGGGGATGTGGGGCTAAAATAATATGTTGCTTAGTTACTTCTCAGTCAGTTCAAGACTAACTTGGTCACACTGGCTCAATGTCAATTATTATCCCCCCCCCCCCCCTCCTCAACTTTAAATTTAGCTCTGCCGTCCCTGGCTCAATGTAGACTCCCAACCTGTGCTTGATGTAGGCCAGGGTAAAGGGAAACTGTCTCATATTTGGCCAATTTCATGTATTAATTCAACTGGCTTATTTGTCACACTAAGATATATGTTTACTACTGGTCCTCAATATTGCTATACGACTTGCTTTAATTTGTACTATAAATCACTGGTACATAAAATCCATCATAAGTAAAAAGGAGAGGTTGGGTTGATCATTGGCTGCGATGAGGTATGAAGCACAGATTAATTGGCACAGAGTACAAGACAATTTTATAGTTTAATATAATTTTTAAAAACGCTGGATGTACCTGTTTTGTTCAGTGTGTTTGAATCCCTTGATGTTTCTCAGACTTTTCAAACACTTTTTAAATTATTTATACTGTTTAACTGATCGTTATATCCCTATAAAGTTACACCTGATCATGAAGAGCACAAGACTTGGATGAATTACAGAGTGGGCTAGTGCTTGAAAAAGATATAATAATTTCACATAAAAAATATTTACAGAACTACACATTTAATATTTGTTTAGCGGGTTATTTTCGAATTGTAAGTCGAATTTTTATGTTGGCTAGCACTTACGTGTTAATAGCAATTCAACTCCTAGTTCCCTTTGCGGTGCAATTCAAGTACTAGCGGCAGGAAGTGAATAGTGTTTGACTGCCTATGAATACATTGCGTCTCCCTGTCCCCAAAACGAACCCTAACCGTCACACAACGATTTCTCAAGTATTTAGGGCTAGGGTTCACAAGTAAACGGTGAAATAGTACTGAATAATTGCAGTTTTTTGTTATTACAACCCGACACGTGACTTCCGGCCCCGAGTATTTGAATCAAGCCCCCTTTGCTTTTGCAATGGATCGTTTGCAAATTGATTTGCTGTCTCGGGAGAGTTCTCGATCAGCAAACGTTCGGTTGGCCATATGCATCAAAGGCAACGTACCTTGGCTCCACGAGTGTGTGTTATCAGTTTCGTTCGGCTAGTAGGCAAAGAAAAACTTTATCTCTTGACTTTTGAATAAAATCGTTCTTCTGTTCAGTCATATTTTTAAACACATAACTTCTACTACGACAAAATACTCGTTGTCATGCCGGAGAATCGGTTTATACGGGAAGATATTTTTTTCGTAAAACCGGAAGAAAGTGCTATGCGCAGCAAATGTTTTATTTTTCTTCATCGCGCAGCCGATTTGGCTAGCCAATCAAATTAGAGCCTTACCTGTATCTTACCAGAGCCTCCGATTTTTCAGTTAGGTAAGGAGGCACTGGGAACGAGAATGCGGTTTATACTGGATTTTTTTTTTTCGTAAAACCGGAAGAAAGCGCTATGCGCAGCAAATGTTTTATTTTTCTTCATCGCGCAGCCGATTTGGCTAGCCAATCAAATTAGAGTCTTACGTTGAAATAACCACTCAGTTATGTATTAGAAGGTATATAGGGTTGCCCGGCTTGATTTTACTAATAAACTTCAGGCCCCTAGCTAGTATAGAAGCAACCGAGGCAGTTACCTCGGTAAAAAAAAAGGTGTTCCCATTAAATTCTATAACTTAATATTGAGTGATTATTTCTTGAAGTTTTAATTATAGTGCCTCTGTAAAAACTTTGGTCTGGCTACGGGTTTGAACTTCTTGCACGCTGCCACTTTTTGAATATACTTCAATACTCTTGCGCTATAGTCGCATTTCAGATGCGCACCTGAGTACTTTTTGTTCAAGTATTTCACCGTGGTCGAGATTCATTTGCTTTCCAGTGTTTTGATAGGGGCACAGGACAGTTTTTTGATCAAACGTTGCAATATATTTGTCCTGGTTTCTTGAAGAGAGTTGAAATTGTTTTAACATTAATCATGTTTGGTTTTTAGTTTGGACTACAAATGTGTCGATGGTAATGTGTTACTAATAATCTTGCGGCTATAAGTGTTGGAAATCAGTTCTCAGCGCCTTTCAAAATAAGAATTTGCAATATTACCACACATGATCTATTCCACAGGAGCAACAACCATCAAATCACCGCCGCGCGATAAAACTCTCAATGAAGGACAAACAGCTATATTCCACTGCAGTGCTTCCTCGTCGCCATTCCATGTGTGGCCACTGGAGACGAGGATTTCATGGTTCAAGGATGGTTCTGAAAGTAGTTCCTTCCCCGCCTCTACGATTTTGACGATCGAAGACGTTAAAAGATTTGATGCTGGGATGTACGAGTGTGTTGCAAGTAATGGTATTGGGATTCCTGACAGGGCTCAAGCCACGCTCATTGTCCATTGTAAGTTAATTTTCGGTTTTTCTCTGGGTTCTCGGTTTTCTTCCCTCCACAAAAACCAACAAGCTAAATTCCAATTCGATCTGTAGTTCAGCCGAGTCATGACAGCACTTTGATCAGCCCCAATGGTTGTTTTGAACAGGTCTCGTTAGAAATTCCAGAGTGGTCATGTCAGTTACATTGTCTCTTGTCGTGACTCAATAGACGTTCAATCTTAACAATATATCCTAAGAGCTATAGACTCCAAAATGTAAATGCAGAAAATAAGTGTAACAAACTTATTGGAATGAAGTGTTGTATTATTAGTGGAGAAACGGAGAATGATGTAAGTGTAAATTCTCTGAAGGGTTTTAATGATTCATGATTCTCTACTTTCAAACTACGAATATTCCTGATTCCTAACTTTCAAACACAAGTGATTTCTGATTACGCTTCCACCCCCGGCCCGATGCCATGGCACACACGATGCTTGGTTTACTACATCGTACTTGTAACTAAAGGATATTGACTATCATAATGTTAACCGGTTTACTCTACATCAGTTTTTACATCACATGGGTAAAATCTTCACTAGAGTATGCTAGTCAGGTCTGGAGTCCATATACTGGCCAAACGTAATATCAGTAAGCTTGAACAAATTAAGCGTCCGGCCTCCAGGCTGATGGAGATTGCCTATAAAGTTAGGTTAATTAAACTTAAGCTGTTGCCACGTAGAGAAATTGCAGACCTTATATCTTCTTTTTTAAAGTTCTCCATGACACTTTAAATATTCCTACTAATCTGCGTAGCGTAATAGTGAAAATAACTTAATGAATACTATAATACCTTACGGTTATTAGTTCCATATACGCATGCGCGTACGGACGTCTACAAATACACCTACTTTATAATTTAGCGTGTCACTGATACAATATATAATTTTCTCCAGATAAACCATTCAACACTACCATAGTGTCGTCCTCCAAACACATTCGCTTGAACCGTTCAATCACTCTCAACTGTACCGCAGAAGCTTTACCACCAGCGGCTTACAGGTTCTATAAGGACGGCAGACTGCTTGCCAACAGCACCAGTGGAGTCTATACTATATCTACGTCAACTGGAGCCGAAAACGGAACCTACTCTTGTGTCTCGTATAACGTGGTTGGCGAAGGGCCAAGTGCCTCGCTTAATCTGACTTATTTCGGTAGGTAAGACAATCCGATAAGAAACAATACTTATGGAAAATAGTACGACGACTTCGAGACAACAAAAGTGATATTCGTGTCGTATTAGTTTACTAGAAAGTTGTTTGGACTCTTTTGGTCTCGGTTCTTTGTTATCCAATTTAATATTTTATTCAAGAAAAATCGTGTAGGTATATGAATACAGAGATGGTATGAATGTATATATGTATACATGCGTGTATTTACGTATGTATACCATATTTATGTAGAAAGGTATATGAAATACAGGCAAGGTTGCCCTTTCCCTTCTATCTTTCTCCCACTCCCCCCCCCCCCCCAAAAAAAAAAACCTTTCCTTAGATAACATTTTTAGTAATCAAACCATTTTATAGAGGTAGATGCGGTGAGAAGCGAGGAGGCCCAATGCATAGCTTGCCTGCTATCGTAGGGGGGACAAATGCACGCCACGGGGAGTGGCCCTGGCAGGTACAAATGGGAACCGGTTCATATAGACATTGGTGTGGAGGTTCTGTCTTGAGCCCGTGGTGGGTTTTAACAGCGGCTCACTGTGTGTCAGGAAATACTCCTTCGGGCATCATAATTACAATGGGTACGTAAGGACAGAGAGCTTGTTTGATTGACATTGGCCGTCTTTATACTATAGAGACGTCTAAGTCGTCTGGAGACCGCTTAGACGTCTAGTGTAAAAACGGGAAATAAGACAGACGCAGTTAAATTTATCTTCATCTGCTAAGTGCGTCCGAACGATGCACTATATTCTCTGTAGTATAAAAACGGCCAATGAGTTTGATTTGGTTGCACAACTTCAAAACTATCACATGTGAGTTTGCAAAATTCTGATTTTCTTTTCATGTAGATGTTCATAAAATGGCAAGGAGAAAGCTAAGAACCTTATCTGAATTATCTAGGACCAAGCAGGGTGAATGATAATAATTCGCTTTATTTATTATTTCGTGACTTCTTCGCTGACAAAATGGAGGACGCTTACATCGAAAGAATGTTGCTTATCCCTTTCTATACTACTCTAGTCTCGAGATCGATTCCTCACGCTATTCGTCTATCAGGAGGATTGTTTAAAAACTAGACTTTTTAGCCGTTTATGTGTTTTACAAAATAACAATAATAATAATAATAATAATAATAATAATAACTGAGTTATTATTAGTTTTGTTCCTTGAACCGCGAATAAAAATATATCGGCCGGGATGGTTTGAATTTGAATTTTTGAACTTTTTAAAAGATAGGCTTGATTTTTTTTTTCTTGAGGCCAAGATTTGAATAAACATTTCGTTTGAGTGATTTGTGCACTCAAACCGGTTCACGCGAGCTCTCGACCTAATCATGCACATTGTTTTTCGCGCGCTTCAGTTTAGATCATGTATTCAATTTATATGTATTTATAAATTAGTATAAACATACTAGTATTCTATTACAAACCCAGCGATCTGATTGGTTCTCTACTCACTATCTATCCTGTGATAGACAGTGAGTAGCGATTGTCCAATGACAATCTTTGTTATATCTGCAGTTTTCTGATTTCGACCTATGAGGAGCCACGATAGATTCGTCCTGAACGGAATCGCGGCTACACGTGAACGAGGTTGACTAAAAATGCAAAATTAACAGCGAAACCTTTTCATTTTTTGTGGGCGATTGTTTACCATGTGGTGGAGCTGATGATGGGAATTTTTACAAGCAAAAAGGTAAAAACATGTATCTGAAACATCAAAATAATCTTTGATAGCAGAAAAGTTCTTTGTTTGTGCATATAGAATACTAGTATGTTTATACTAAAACAATAGACTACTCGCTCTCAGTTTCTATGGCCGTGATAGTTGACTCGGTCTCGCCAACTATCAGAGAGAAATGGTAAACGCCACAGCTGTGCGGCCATTGAGTTATGGACGCACTTGGGAGGTTGGCTAAGCATTCAAGAAGCTAGTATATCAGCTTTGCCTATAGAGCGACTAAACGACCTCCTGCGTGCGTCCATGGACACACGCTGCACATTTACCGTTTCTTTAGTATTTATTAAGGCGGCTCGTGTAAAACAATTCTTTGATTAGTTGAACTACGGCAATGGATAGATTTAAGGCGCTGTAAGTAAGACGGTAACTAAATGCTTCTTAACTCTTTTCAGGTGAGTACCGATTGAACACGAATGATAACACCGAGCAAACAATTCCCATCGAGAGGATAATAAGCCATTCCTCTTACAGTAAAACAACAATCGATTACGATATTGCCTTGCTCAAGCTCTCTCGACCGCTGGTCTTCAACGATTACGTCAGTCCCATATGTCTCCCAGAATTCGACTTTCCAGATGGCACCGTGTGCTACACGACTGGCTGGGGTCGCCTGACTGGCGGTGGTGTTATACCAAATATCCTCCAAGAGGTTGCCGTGCCATTAATGAGTCGATCAACGTGCTCACGATATTTTAATTCGGGAATTGTACGAGTTACAACGCGCATGCGCTGTTGTGGAACATTTGGAATACGAAAGGGAGCATGCAGCGGCGACAGTGGTGGACCGCTGGTCTGTCAGACAGGAAGGCAGTGGTACCTCATGGGTGTTACGAGTTGGGGAAGAGGAGCTTGTGCAAGTTATGGGTACCCCATGGTATACTCTGATGCAGTCTATTTCAAAAACTGGATTTTAACAAACACGAGAGCTTACGGGCGGCCTTTGGACTGAATATTCAGTTGAATACAATACACGACTAGCCTTGAATTACAACATTGTAGCACCAAATAGAATTAAGTTAAAGTGCCACTACGATAAAATTTCGACATATCAATGTTTTGCCTATTCATAAAGTAGAGTTGCTGTATTATTACCAGGCCAAACCATTTTCCGATACGACAACGGGAAGTCTAATGTTTTAACTCTGAGCAACGAATCTAAACGTCTGCCATCACTACAGGCTGTTCTATTTTTTCAGCGAAAGTGACGTCATACGCAAAACACAACTCCTTGGAGGCTTATTTTTACTATAAACGTCTTATCGTACACACAAGAAGAAAGTTATACTATTCTTGTGAGGTTCGCGCCAAAGTGTGCACAAAAAAGTAGCCACGCTGCTTGTCGTGTTGGCGTATGACATCACGGCTTCCCGGTAATGGCGGACAGAATTTTACTCTCCTAAAATTTTGTGGTTTAACTTGCTCTTTTTGGGAATACCTGTTATTAATTAGGATATTCTAACACTCATTGATCTATTGACATTAAAAAAGTGGCAAATCGAAATGGTACATTTTCGCCGTAGTGGCACTTTAAAAGAGTAGAACTGGTAACTAATAGAGGAGTCTGGGAGTCTTGTGTCTATACAATGGGCCTTTTGTCGGAATGTAATCACGAGGTCGTACTCAATCGCAAAAAAAATATGACTTCATTTATTTAAAGCACTTGTAGGAGATCGGTAGTGTTATGTAACTTCCAATCGATTGTCGATCTTTCTAAAACAGCGTTTTGAAGTTTGTTTGCCCATCAGAAAGCATTTTCCATCGGATCAAGAACGCAATTCATTGGTTATTTGAGTGATATGTCAACACGTGACTGTTTTCTGCAAAAGGCCTATTTGTCGCTCATTTGCTAGCTCGCTCGCTCCTAAACTGATGTGTAAACGTGTTATCGGTGCATCTTTTCACAGCTCAGTTGGCTTCCTTCCTTCATATTGTTTCAACTTAGTATATAAAGATACTATTACGACTACCTCAATGATGGACACACGCATAATAAGGTAATAGTTTGTAGTAACAGTAGTAGTAGTGGTAGTTTTTAAAATGCTTATCTTAACCACCTTCCCATCAAAATTAGCAGCGACATATTTGCCCAGCTATTCCTACACAAACTATATGTAGCCATTCAGATATATATATACTGTTGGGGTCTGTCGCTGTTCAAATAGATAGGCATATCTAGCATTTTTTTTATATTTTTGGTGAAATCTTAATTGTTTGAAAAGCTGTATTCATGCATAACCGGTTGTATTAGGTAGTGATCAGGGTAAACCTGGGTTTTATTGCTATAAACTGAAGCCGGGCAGGGTGGGGGTAGGTGGTGGGATTTAAGAGGGTTAGACAACACTTTCAAATATGCCGTTACCAGTAATCACAGAAATGTAACAGTAGTATGTTACTACCCGGAAATATGTGTAACACGGCTGCTAGTTTTATCTTTTGACCCTACATATTTGCACACAACGTAAAATTCCGAACATAAGCGTTTATCGACTATAAACGGCCGTGCTACCGTGGAAACATTTCGAATTGCGATACTGGAATATTAGGGGATCCACTTATAAATGAAGTAAAGACAATAAAGCAACTGTTGTGAAGTACCTTATCCAGAACCTTTACAGCGATTTTTTATATTCAAGCAACCCGATGTGCGACATAAATTGGTTCTGATCGGCCGCTTTTGCGCATAAACCGGCATTCAAGTGCCGAATAAATCGACGACAACAATTAGCCAATCAGAGAGCGAGGAAATGGGCAGTTGTAAAAATAAAAATCGAGATATTTCTTGAAGGCTAAAGTTGTAACATGAAACATGAACTCTGATTGGCTAATGGCCATTGACCATGATAAATCACGCGCTCTGATTGGCTAATAGCCATTGACATTTGCATTGCCCCATTTTTTTGAACGCTCACGTCAGGTTTTGTTCATGCTCGCACCTTTTAGACTCGCAAAAATAAGAGACGTTTGTATGTATTGGAAGGACGCTTGTCGACACTGATTCCTTTGTTTGTTCACGCACATTTGTTATAGAGCGAATTTCACATGAGTGGCGAAAGCAAACGCAAATTACCCACAGCCAGCCAATCACAGGAGCGAGTAATCACAAGTAACTCATAAATGGCTTCCCTGTCAGCCAATGACAAACCAAAGCAAAAATAAATAAATTTACGTTTGGTTTTACTTTGGAATCTGATTGGTTGGTTTATTTTCTCAGCCAATAGGAGAGCTTAGTAAACACAAAACCAAAACATTTCCGACACTCATATGAAAACTGCTCTGTTTTAACTCGCGGATGCGCACAAGCGCAGAAAGGAGTTATTGGGATAAGTCAAGAGAGTTTGAGGTAAGATAACAGATCCCCATGCCCCATGATAATTATTTGAAATATATTTTTAGTTTCACAACACGTAATGTCAGTTATTTTTATTTCGTTCTGGTAGGCTACCCTTGTTAGTGGCTCATTGTTTATAATATCCCCTGGGGACTCATAGCATCGTTATAAACCATTCCTTAGCACACCAGCGCAACTTTACGCCATTCATGTCTTTCTTAAAATAACCAGGATGTGTCCTGTTAATCTAAAAATAGATTTCAACTAATTATCATTGGAACAGATCCATGTATGGGGGATTCGTTCCCTTACCTCATTCTCTCTTGGTTAAGTGAAATCGTGTTACTCGCTCGCTCCCTCCATCACTCACTCAATCACTAAAGTGTTAACACGCCAAAGAGCCTGGGAAGAAGCTGGTGTGAGCAAGCGATATCCAATTTATTCAATATTAAAGTTTCTAAGGTAGATCAGTGTAAAAAAGTACTGACGACAAAATCCATTGTTCTGCGGCTGAGCCTCCCTCACATGGAATTTGAATTATGAATATTCTAAAATAAAAGTAGCAAAAGCCTTAGTTTCATTCCATTTTTATGAACAACTTCTCTTCCAACCAATAGGAACAGCCAACAACAATAGCTACGAAACAGACACGATTGATTCCGAACATACGATTTGCTTTATAAATGACATTTGGAACCGCAGTGCAAATCGTAGTTTTAATATTTTGAATATTTTGAGGAAATTATATGTTTTCCTATATTTTCATGTTTCAACCAATGAGATCAAGAATTTTCACAATACAAAATTAACACCTTGCTCCATCTGAATGCCGTTCGGTGCCGTACTTCTTACACGAATCATTACTTAATTCACGTATCTAAAATGTTCACTGCCAGGTCCCTATCGCCGGTTTCCTCTTCGTTACTGTCTGTATATACAGGGTGTCCCAAAAGTTCGTTCCTCTGATTTCAACTGAAATAACTTTTGATTAACAAGCGCTATATAACTTAAAGTACTAGGAGTTAGTTCTTTCCTGCTATGTACACTATTTGTAAATGTAATTTCAGTAGTCTGCATGTCCTCCTTTGTTTGTTGTCAATTTTCTTAGCCGCCGCTGCATCGAGTGAGATAAATCTCGTAGCATTGAAAACGGGACGTTTTTCCATGCTTGCTTGAGCCGTCTTTTCAGTTATTTCACGGTCTGCGGGATAGGATCTTTATATACGAATTTATCTATTATACCCGAAAGATACATGATCGGGTTGATGTCTGGTAAGTTAGCTGCATGGCCATTCTGCTTTCTCGATAAAATTGGGCAAGTTAATTATTTTCGCACCATTGCGAGGCCTTAGCTGTGTGAGGTGGTGCCCCATCTTGAACGAATGTCATGTTACGGTTAGAGCTGAACAGTTTTCTTTTAACTGCTGTTTCATTTGTAGATTTACAGCGAAGAAGAGGCTTAACTTATTTCTCTAGTATGTTCGTTATATAATAATAAGCAGTTACATTCTGTCTGTCCTTGTGGCCAGAATAAAGTGAAGATCGATCAGACCGAGGCCTGTCATTCCGCCCCAGATCATCCATTTCGAGCTTTGCTTGACTTGGTAGGCAGGAGGTACTTGGTTCTCTTGCGATCTCCAGACGATGTCATTTTTGGGGTTAGGCAACTGAAACAGATACTTCGGACATTCGTCAGAAAAGAGAAAATCATCCCATTCTTCTGCAGTCAGTTTTCTGTATTTTTAGCGGCAAATTTTAGCCGAGCTACGCGTTCTTTTGAAGTGAACAGTGGCTTATTTTGGCGTTTCAGAGGTTTCCAACCTTTGCTTTTCATGAATATCCAGACAGAGTTTTTTGAGCCTGACAAGCCTTCACTTTCTAAATGTTGTGATAGCTGCCTTGTTATTTTCTTCGTTTGTACTTTGCCTTCTCAAGGCGGACTTTCTTAGCCGCTTCGTTTAGGACCCTAGGTTTTCCACTTCGTTTCTTGTCTTCAAAATCTTCGCCTCTGGACGACCATTTTACTACCCAACGTTCGGTTTTTTTCTAGTATTTTTTGCGATTTCTTTAACAGATAGACCAGTCTGAGAAGATCTAAGTATAGATGCTTCTGCTTGTAAATAGGTTAACGTTTTCGCTTTGAGAGGATTCATCTTCAATAAACGACAAAAACGTTTGAGCAACTCGGGGCTGCGAAATGCGAAAAAAACTGGCGGGAAATGTACACGCGCTTGATTCCAAATCACATGCTTTGGCGGGAAAATGAAAAATCGCGTCATTTTTAAGCCCGTAAGTAATAAAAGCATTAAACTAGATGGTTTTTATAAATGTTTTTATAAAAAAGCTTTTCCGTGAGTCAAGATATAATAAAATACAGGTCTGTAAAGTCTCAGAGGAACGAACTTTTGGGATACCCTGTAGTTGTCTTCGGTTTATATACATATACCTAGATCGCATCCGTATAGCTCATGTGGGAGATGTAACTTGTGTTTAACAGCGATACTGACGTAACAGCGCGATTACGCCACACTGAATAAACGGTGGTGCAATCAGGCTTCCCCGACTCGGGATTTGTCATCGTCAGAAAAATCGAATCAGTTGAAGTGTGACACTAATGAATTGTTGCCCTCTGTGGAGTTTCCAACTTTACAGTAATTGTATGGCGCAATCTACACTCTACTCCTGTAGAATGAGATACTCATTATATTTGTTTTAAGGCCTATAAACGGCATGTATCAAGCCTAAAAATGGCATATATCAGGCCTAATTTGTGATTCTTCGCTGAAGTGAACTACAAGGATGCCATTATAAAGATTAGAGAGACGAAATACCTCAACAGACTAAATAATGATTCAGGTGCTATGTGAACATTGCTACTCTTTTTTAGTCTTAAATAGGGTCAGGGTTTAGAAACCTTTGCTGCACATACACATCTATCCTATATTTACCGAAGTATCCCATACCCGCCCCGTCTGAAAGGTGAGGGTTTCCATTCCTGTTTAGAGATGATTTTTGTTGTTCTTATTTTTTTCTTCTAATTAACAGTTTATCGAATTTTGGAAAATTGGGTTAGATATTGAGCATGTAACGAGGTTATTAGTTATCCGTTTGATGACATTAAAAAAAAATCAGCATTTTTGGCCTTATGAAATTAATGATGGCTTATTAAAAGTGAAACATCTACTTGAACCTGAAATACTTCATATGCTCTTACATTAAGTAATTTGTTATACAGCAACAACTATGAAATTAATTTTGCCTTTGTTTCGGTAAAAAAATTGTGGCACGCACGACATCACAGCATCTTCTGTCACGATATGCTGGTCACCCCGGATTAGCCAATGAGGGCGTGTGTTGTATCTGGAAATCTTATGGCTATGAATGGTAGTTCTTGCCACCAGAAATCCATAATTGCCGCCACTCATTAGTAAATACATGCCAAGTAAATTAATGTTAATTATTTAAGGTTGCCGCGCGGTTATATATTTTACAGTCGGTTTAGTGGTATTACTGTGCCCATCAGTTTTAACTCATTGATATTTTTGGACTATGCATTTCCTGATATGCATTGCTCGTAACGAGCTTCAATAAAATCTACGAAATGGAAACTTCTACAGCAAAAAGATGAGGTTTGACAATTTCCATTCCATCGATATTATTAAAACTCGTTACCAACAAAGCTCATGGGTCAGTTAATCTAGAACAGCAATTCAAAACAGAACTGTATTCTCGTTTTGAAGATGTTCGCATTTTAAGTAAAATCAAGAGTTGATTGAAGCACTAATACCACTAAAATGTCTGTAAAACGCATCTAAAAAATGCGATATTTACAAATTAACGCTTTCATGGTTTAAGATAGCCCCCTCCGCAGACATCTCTATTATGAGAATATTTTATTTATTTACAACATTTGGGCGTAACGCCACAGGAAACAAACAATAGGACTCAAAGTTACGTGTTTCCTATGCTGAAACGTAACAACATGTACGACAGTTTATCGTGGTACACAAACATACTCTCCTATAAAAAAATACCGGCTATAATTTTTTTTCGCGCGCGATAACCTACGATTTCCTGCGATCTGATTGGTTCCGGGAGCGGGCGACTTTTTCCTGTTTCTGACCACGGTTACGGCATGGATCATAAAAAGACTGGATTGGAAACTACAGGTCACGTGGGGTGTTTCCGGTTTGCTGATTGGCTGATACTCTACTTCAACATGGCTCAATCATAGTGGAAAATCGTGACGTGGAAGAGTGGCGTAGGTAAAGGTTTTTCGCTGTTTCTTTGCCTTTACTTCTGTTCTTTTGGTCGTGTTTTAGTGCTCTTCTCACTTTTAAGTAACAATATTTTCTTTTTCCGTTGTTTTACGACAATTCCAACCCGCCTAAACCACACGAGAAACTTCAAGGTAAGCCCATCTTGTTGTTGTTTACTTTCATTTTATTCTGTTTTGGAGAAAATCGCATCCCAAAAACGGGCCTTTTTAGGGCCATTTTTGGAAGAATGTTGTGTATTTTGGGACACAAATATTTGTTAGTTTTTCACGTTGTCGTTGTTCAAATTCTCCTTTACTTGATTGTATTTGCATCAAATTGTGGCTTAGACATAGTTTTACGAGTTAGGGTTGTAATTTGAAGCTGCAAATTACGTACCAACTTGGTGACTTTTGAGGATAGTGGTGTAGCTTATGTCAAGGTTGTTATGCGGAACAAAATGTAAATGTTACTTAATTTTATCCACTTATACATATGTCAAGATGGTTGAGAGAAAGTTAAGGCACCAGGGATGCCCCAGTGAATCTACTGCAGATCGAGATTACCTCCTTGTGGTCTTCCATTGAAATTCAGTTTACTATTCACAATGTTCCTTCATCTGAAATTAGGCTTCTATCTACAACTATTGTTATGTATTCACAGTTCTATATCAAATGATGGTTTACTTATAATAACCATTGGAACTTAATTGCCAAACATTCATAACTCTTCCTTATGTTCCATATTACATGTACATGCATGTGTTAAAAGAAGTAGTCTACATCAGTACATGCAGATTTTACAGGGTACTTGAATTTTTTTTGTTCATATCATGACTTTTATATATGGACCATTCATTATTGATGGAGGAAGAGGGGCGAGATGAGAAATTATAAAAGTTCTCAAGACATTTCATAATCCCCCATAGAGATGGCATTAAAATTTCGAGATTTACTCCTCATGAAAAAAATCCTTCCAAATTAAGCTATAATACAAGGGTTGTATTTACAGTAACACTGTATACATACTTCGTAACCAATAGTGCAAGCAGTCTCCCAGAGAACTAAGTTAGCATGTGAACAAAGTTTTATTTTTGGAAAAAAATACTGCACAATTATTTAAAAATATCTTTGTTGGTTAATGCCTTGAAGTATTGTGCAGTTTCACAACAACTTTAGACTAGCAAAAACAAATATTGTTTATCCTCCTGGGAGTCAGTTAATCAACATGGCCAGCACAGTGCTCAACATTAGATTTTAGGCTGGTTGCCTTGAGATCTGGTTGTCCAGGTACACAAATTACCTGCCCGGTTCAACTTTTTAGTTGTCCTGGGCAAGTGGGCAAGCATTACTGTCAATCGAGTCCTGCACCATGTCAGAAGAGTCGATAAGCAAGGTTTCTGCTATGTAAATTAGGCATGTTTAATAGTCTGAGCTAGAGTAATAATTTTCAATGAAACTTGATGGTTCAGATCTATGCTAATTCTAACTGAGTCCCAAATCTTCATTTCTAATAATTTATTTTCAGTTATATTACATCTGACTATAAGATAATTTTGATAGGTTTATTGTCAAGGTTACTATGTTGTACAGTACATGAACTATAATTTTATGTACAGTAAGTCTGAGAGTTCAATAAAAATTGTTGTATTGTTTTCACTGTTCATGTGTATCTTAGTTCACTTCAGATATTCAGATTTAAATAGCATATATCATCCATGCAGCTAGCTAGAATGGAATATGTTATGATTTGTACAAACCACAAGTATTATCATCTAATTTAATATACTGTACACAGAGGTCATAATACAAAGTGTACTAACAGTATAACATATTATTGCCTTCACAAATCAATAAACCCAGCAAAAACATGTTACCAAGCTTTCTCCTTTGGGATACTTATTAAATATACCCATTTGGGTTTCAGAACGAAATGAAAGGCCTCAACAATAGAATTTTTTTTCCGAAAAATCTTAGATTTTGGACACAATCTAAAAATCACTGAATGTGCTGGGAAAATAGTATGGGGAAGGGGTGTGACTGTGAGTGGGAAACTTATAGAATACCTCCCACTTTTCTAATCCAATTATAGGCCTTTTGGAGGAATGCAATCATGTGGTTGTACTGGGTTAGTTTTTTAGGGCCACAAGTTTATTAGTGTTCTGCACTATTATGTGTTACCCTCCATAAATAAAGTCATTATTATTATTATTAATTTGTTTGTATCGATTGTCCTTGCTCCGAGGATTTTTCTTTGCGTTCTCCTGTTTTCCTCCATCCACAAAAACGACAAGCTAAATTCCAATTCTCGGTGATTTAGCCAGGTCCCGACTTTGCATGATTAGACCCTACGGTTGTTTGTGGGAGTTATGGTTATAACGAATGTCGTCGTTATTCCCCTTCGGCTTTTATCAACTTCATCAACAAGGACCTTTCAAACGAGTTCGTACACAGTCACGCGATAGAATGAATAGAGAGAATACTCGTGTTTTCACTTATGGCATTTCGTTTGATGTTCTGACAATTTTTGCTTTTTCGCGGTTTGATATTAATAGCTCCATATAGCTTCCTACGTGTCTTATCATGAACCAACATTTAGTATGATAGACCTTTCTGCACTCTATTAAACACTAATATTTCACTCTCACTTTCGGAATTGCTAGAACGACAGCTATCGGCAACTTCGTATTTTAAAAATTCATTCTCCTTTAGCTGCGTTTTCTCTTCCGAAAACAAGCCGTTTAAGCACCCCTCGAAGTTTTCTCCGATCTCCATCCTTCAGGGCTTAATCTTTTTCTCTTCGATGTTTATTTTCCAAGCTACTAGCGAAATCGCGCGCGCCGAGAAATTACGAAAATGTTTGTTTACATGTGACGTCACGATTTTCCACTTGGTTGCGGCCATCACGTCAGCGCGTGCCCAATCCAGTCTTTTTATGATCCATGGTTACGGTAACCAGTGCGCGAGCTATCAATTCATTGGAGTTTGTTCAATAATAAGCAATTATTGGAATCCGCGGTTATCGCAAAATATCGTAATTTGTTAGTGGCGAGCAATCAATTATTTTCCGATGCCGAAACCGAATCCAATAATTATTTTATCATTCACGGCATTCAGAGCAACTTTAGTCGCTTTTTTTGTGTTTTCGCTGTTTTTACTTTCTATCAAACATGCCAAGTCATTTTTCCGACAGCTCAGGAAAGCGAGCCATCAGATGTTGACAAATGCAATGTTACTGCGCATGAGCAGACCATTATTTGCAGCAAAACGGCGTTGCACCGTAATGCGCATGAGCAGACCATTATTTGTAGGCAGTTATTTGTAGTTCTCTCGGCCAGTCAAAACGACGGAAAAAATAATTTGAATGATAATAGACCTTGTCAGCTTGCCTGTTTGTTGTCCTATTTCAGACCACCTGACTTTTGCCTTGAGTAATGCTTTTTTGTTGTTCTGTATCCCAAGTAGAAATGTACCAATTTCTATAATTGGAAAACAAAGCAATAAATCCTCTGGAGAACTATCACGTGGTCTGAAATAGGACACCAAACAGGCAAGCTGACTAGATCTATTCCTCTCTCAAGTCGAAAGAAAATAGAGAGGGAAATGCGTTACTTACCGGCTTATTAGGGTCGATCGGTATAGAGAAAAACTGCTCGGCTTCCGATCACGGTCAGTACATTTCAAAACATCGGGCACAGTTGTTCTCTATGCGGTCTTCTCAGCCGCTAATTAACTGATATATAGGTTTTGTTCTTGTTTACTAGAGCGGTTTTCAATTGAAAAGTATTTGCTTTCAGCGAATTCAATTGGTTAGTTATCCACGATTGCGTTTACTTTGCCTCGTGACTGGTTGAAGTAAAAACAATAGTTCATTGATGTTTTTATTTGCTCGTGATTGGTTCATTGATGTTTTTACGCTCCTGTGATTGGCTAACTGGTTTTGGTTTTACGACACTCAATTGAACACTGCTCTACTATTTGCTTTCAATTTAAAACGTGAAGCAGTTAGTCGATGAAGCATTTATTTGCTAAATTTTCTAACCCCAATTTACATGTACAAATATCATTATAGTATTCCTAAAGCTACACACTTTCTTCCATATGCAGGGACAAACTATGGCAAGTTTTACAGTCAAAATTTGGAAGAATATTGACGAGATTACTAAAATTTTAGGTAGAGGCTGATTTCATCAATTCATATGAATAATGATATGTCTCCACTTAACCTTTTCGTTTTCCTGTATTTGTTTTTCTCTACTACTTTTTTGTTCTTATCTAGATTCGTGCCATATTTTGTCTTGTATATGTTTGTATATATGTATCAGAGCCTCTTGTACTTTCTGTTAACTTAGCCTAATTAACTTATTTATATAACTTACAGTTAATAATCCTTACCACGATTATAATTTTATTTTCAAATTAACTTTATACTTTGTTACCTAGCTAGATTAGCTTTTCCAAAGTTATTCTTGGTAACCGTTACCTTGTGCTTTGTTATCACACCAGATGTACTACCTATTTACTTTAAGGTAATAAAGGTATTGTTGTTACGTAGGTGAACTATGGACGTAATATTAACTAAAGGTGTCTCGATCGAAACTCCGAAGCCACTTTACGAATTTCAACAAAATGTCAGGTGTTTTGTCTGATTCTGCTCAATGTTTTTTTACAAACAGTACACAACGTATTGATACAATAATATCAGAATCCTGACCCGATCACACATACTAATGACGTAACTGTGACGTAAGTCAACCCCACTTTTTGACATTTTGAGCCATTACTCGAAATAGTAGTCGAACGATTGTTTTTCTAATAATATACATGAAACAAATGCTCAATTCCGATTGGTTGAGGGCAATGGAATTTCAAGGAAACACAGTGAAGAAAAAAGGAAACATTGTGCCGAAAAAAGGAAATACGATGCAAATTTCTTTGGAAAGCAATGAAACATTTCCTTTCCACTGACTTCTGAGAACACTCGAACAATTTGAATGAATTTGAAAGTGTGAACTATTATGGTTTGTTGACTGAATAAATTACTTTGTCACATGACTCGCCAACGTCACTTCCTGACAATGGTTTTCATGTATATTATTAATAAGTAATCATACGGTTTTATCGTGCAATTTGGGATACATTTTCACTCGTGTGTTTTTCAAAGCTCGTTCAATTTGGATACTCTTTGAAAAACCCACTCGTGCAAATTAATCCCAAATTGCACTCGAAACCGTATGATACCAGCGAGAAGGTGCAAGACGCGAAACTATAACAATACGCAGAGTTGTGAATAGCCCACCTTCTCGCTGGTATTTATGAATGTTTAACTTCAGAATGAGGCTGCGTACATGCGTCTGTAGTCATCGCATTCAGCGGTAATTTTCGAATACGAAACTGGACTATTGTAGATAGATATTTCTGAGCATAGGATTTGGTGTAATATTCTTATGAGAGATTGGATTCATTGCTCAAAACTTATAAACTGAAATTTTATGGAGCGGTTTTTTAGATAACCTGATCATGAAATTTGTAGATTTTGAGTTTTTGCCATTTTTCGAATATTTTATTCTTTCAAATTCACAACTTCGTTTCTGTTTTTGCTAGCACAATTTTTTTTGGCATCAAGATTTTGTAAGCATTTGGAAATAAATTTAACTTGCTTGGATTCTAATGACTTCTATTTACAGAAACCTACGGTCCTTCCAACTTTGACAACGTTAGTAAGGGCCGAATTTTCGCCAACTTCCGCCAAAGGGATTTTGATAAAATTTGCACTGTGTATGTGTAATTATAAGATTGAACAGTTTCCAGTTGTTTGAAAAAAAATCGTTAGACTAAATTTCGAGCAATGACACAAATGTCAAAAAGTGGGGTTGATCGACTTACGTCACAGTTACATCATTAGTATGTGCGATCATGTCAAGCTTTTGACGTCATCAGGTGTATCATAATATTGCATGTGTACTGTTTGTGAAAATTGGAGCAGAAACAACATGAACTACTGACATCTGTTTGGAGTAAAGAGGTAGATTTCAGACATTGAAAAACCAAAGTATAGACAAATATATTACAGTATAGGCAATGTAAGATCCAGAATTAAGACATAGTATACAATAAAAATTAAAATTGATGACATTTCGGAGTTTCGATCGAGACACCTTAAACTGTGCATATACCACACATTTACTGTATCAGGAGCCCATTACTCCCAGATTAGGTCTGTCTAACAGCAGAACAGATGATGTAGCTATTTTTAGCTTTGTGTTTCCCGCGAGAAGAAACAAAGGCCGTCACTTTTAACCAATCAGGATGCACTGAAAAATTGTAATTAACACGGTTCAAACTGCTAAAAATACTAAAGCGCAAGAGAACAAAAGACAACGTAATCGCATACCAGAACTTCGCGACTATAAATAGCCACATCGCGGTCTACTGTGCTATGGGCGCTATCCATCACATAGGTACGCTCCTGGTAATGGGCTCCTAACTGTATTTAATCTTGAACGTGCTTCATATATCTCAGTAATTCGTTTACTTCAAATACAAAACTATGCCTATACAGCAAAATGATTTTCTTTATTTGGCCTCTTTGATGGTGTTCGTAAGTCTCTTCCACATCTCTTTTCTTCTTCATATGATTGCAGTAACTATAATAAGAATAGATTGAACAGTTTAAAGTGCCCCTAATCCCGTTTTAGTTTTATTTATTTTCAAAGTGTAGATTGAGGACGAAAGAAAAAATAATAATAATCGGTATAATTTCTGATTTTTTATGTGAAATGGATATAGATGATATCCCTGATTGCTGCATAGGCTGAACTCTGTTTACAATACAACCACGCAAGGTTTGCTATGTATTGACCAAAGGCCCATAGCCGGTAATGAGAATTTAATCAAGAAATAATCTACAAATATTTACAAGATTTGCTTCAAAGGTTTAGCCCAGTAAAGGTGAGGGCAAACAAAACGAAACCAACAATAATTACAGCAATATGATAATGAACCAATAAAGTAGCAGTCAGGTAATGAGGAGGGGGGGAAAATCACGACACGTGTTCACTCGTTGAAAAACTGAAATGAATGACCCAAAGTAACCAAGTGTCACATGACAACCCCATAGTCAGTAGAGGGGGTCGATAGTAATGGTCTCCTCGCCATACCCAAAGCCACGTGGAAGCAAGTGATACAACATCTACTAATATATGCGTAAAGGAAAACAAAAGGCAATCGGAGAGAAAACATAAAAATTATATTCGGCAGCCGAATATTTCATTTAAATCCTGATTAAAATCCTGCGAATTTTGTTTCACGACCGTTTGAGGTCTAATGGTCGAGTGACGTAAGATCAAGAAAAACCATTAATTGTTCACCAGTACTTGTTGTAAGTTCTATTGTTGTGATTCTTGATCAGATCTTACGTCACACACAATGCACGATGTACTAGGCCCATGCTTCTAATTAGTGTAATGTGGCTCGGTCGTGAAAAGAGCCTGGTCGCTTTTCGCAAACTTCAACAGATTGTAGACAATCCAGGATTCAAGCAAACACAAAACGTTTTTAGCAGAATTACTCTAAATATTATAAGAATTTATGTAAAGTATTTTTTTTAATGGGGGTTAGGGGCACTTTAAGGACTTGACGACTGCAAGAAATGTGAACTGCGATTTTTATTGCTACGAGAGCTCATTAGAAATGGATGAAGACCGAAATCAGTAATAAGAACATTTGTTAAGTACGGAATTGTTTTTTTATATATTTGTTGCTGCGCTAGCTTTTTCGAAGAGAATGCAAGCACAAACTACTCGTTAAACTTAATTCGTAAATCATTACTAAAGCGTGGCATGCGCAGTAAATGGTATATTTCTAAAGTACTACGTCGTCGAAGCTGAAATAGACGATAGCCTGATTACAGAAAACAGTCACGTGCTGATACCGTATCATTTAAATAACCAATGAATCCATGGTTTGACTTTACGGGATGGCAAACAAACTTCAAAACGCGTGCGGTGTTTTAGAAAGATCGGCAATCGATTCGAGGTGGAAAATTGCATTTACAAACTGGTGTTGCTAATAAGTATCGTACACGTGCGTTTAAATAAATCAGATAAGTCAGATTCTTTTGCCATCCAGCACAACTGCATTCCTACAAAAGAAATGCTCATCCAGCTTGTTGTAAAAAGAAATTATAGCCCCATTTACACGACATTCATTTTGGGACCGGTACCAGTACTCTTAAATTTGGGCCCGCGGACCGATAATTTTTGTACCGGCACTCTTGATTTACACGACATGGAGGATCAGGAGTGCCGATTATTTAGGGTATGCATGGCACTCTTCGTTCACACGGCAAAAATCAAGAGTTCCGGTCCTAAACTTATCGGTCCGCGGGCCCAAATTTAAGAGTGGCGTGGCCAAAATGCATGCTTGTGGTGTAAAAAGTAGCCTGTTCACAGGCCCTTGATACTAAAAAAAAAATTCTGACTGTGGTAAACAATGTGAAGGGAGGGGGCGCCATTTTGTTTTCGCCACATTTTATTTTCATCATTTTCCCCAGTATCTAGAGCCTGTGAACAGGCTATGTAAAACGGGGCTTCTAAATATAATTATATCTATTATACATGTTGTGTTCATCGTAGTTACAACTGAAGTTGTTGTATATCATCAACATACACCACAGGCAACCCAAGCTCTAATTGTGTGTATTTGTCAGTATTTATAGGGGAACTACTAAATGGGAAAAAAAGAATTTTACCACTATTGATTGGTTAAAATCAACTGAAATAAACATACTTTTGCTCTATCTGTTGTCCTTTGTTGTTTATTAGCGATTTGGGCTTCTTTTCCTTTTTGGATCTCCTCTACGAAAAGGAAAAGAAGCCCAAATCGCTAATAAACGACCAAAAGCCGAGCAAGAACTGAAGCAGCATACTAAGAATGGAATTAGAAAGAACTCCACTTGATTTTAAAATGTTTATAAACATTGAACTTGAAGTTAAAACTGCCGCCAGCTGATTCTGCCAATTTATTTATCAGAAGTGCATGCGCGCATAATCTTCTAACCGGTGCCTTCTGTGTTTGCTGAGATATAGTTAAGTGAACACACTGGCCTACCCTGGGATTCCTCTCCAGACTGAGATGGAGTCGGAGGGAGAGCAGATGAGATTGGAGATCCTATTGTGGTGCTTGTGACTGGCGGTATGATGTAGACAGGATTAGAAACAAAGAGACCATCATTGACGTCTAAACCTCTGTTTTCATGCGTCTCCAAGACACTGTGATAAGGTGGAGGGGGTGATGGAAACACAGTACTTGTGATTGGTGCCAAGGGGTAGTCAGGATTAGAAACATCTAATCTTCTGTTTTCATGCATCTCCAAGGTATTACCATCTGACTGGTATCTAAAGAAATAATAAGGTTTTTATCAAACTCATTAATAATTCATTCACCTCCGGCTCAAGTTTGTAAATCCGATAAAACACGGCCATTCATTCTGTATCTATTACATAAAGTATATTCTGTAGGGCTAGCAGATGGTAATTTAATATGTAATATTATAACTTTTTAAACTATTATTCACCAATGTCGAAGTGCATATTGCACCAGTAAGCACTGAGGCTGACTTACTTTGTTTTTATTTGTGAACATGCAGTTAGTCATTCTAACATACGCCTGTGAGAATATGCTGACATGGTGATACAAAACAATTTCAATAAAAATAAAGTTCGTATCTTTAGCGTGATTAGAAAATGCCTTGCATCTATAAATGGATTTCTTCCTCTGAAATTGAATCAGATCTGTTGGATTTTAAATTATCTCCAAAGGAGCAAATCTCATATCGATCGCGATATTCGGTGAATGTAGAGACATAGTCAGAACCTCTTGTCCAATCAGAACGCTGAAATCTCTATAAAAGCATACTGATTTAAATTATTTATTTATTTATCAAAACTATTGTTTTATACATCTTCTTATAAAAGTAATAACCTCAAGCCACACTTTCGACGTGGAAATGTTCACAAGCAGTCACTCGATGTTTCGAAACGCGTTAAATCCACAGGGGGTGTTTATCAACTAACCATGCCAACAAACCAATGAAAACTATTTGCTTACCGTTGTCCATGATTTTCCAGCTGTCCTGTTGTTTCTACTAAAAAAATAGAACATCAAAATATGTATGTATTAACTCAATACTCGGTGTTATGTTTATTTATACATTTAAAAATCGTTGTGTTTTTTTTCAGAAAAGTATAATAAGAAATTAATTTCACGACATATGGGTAAGAACGTGATCTGTCCCAGATGTATCTTACAGCAAACAGATCATAGGTACTTATTGACTGAGTGGGACGGCAGGAAGGAAAACTACTTGGCTCAATGTCATGACGTCGACAGGGTGCAGCGACTCCAGCGACTAGGTCCGTACAAAATGGCCGAGAGCCAAATATTTTCCCGTCCCGCCCGATTAAACTCAGTCAATACGATTTTTATCGGGGGTGGAAGCGGAATCATTTAACTCCAGTGATTCATGATTCCTTTACCTTTTTTCTACACTTATTCATGATTCCTGGTCACATTTTTTTCATGATTCATGATTCATTTAATAGAATTTCTCGAAATTTCCAAATTCTCTGATTTGTTTTAATGATTCATGATTCTCTACTTTCAAACTACAAGTATTCCTGATTCCTAACTTTCAAACACGTGATTCCTTATTCCTGATTCCGCTTCGACCCCCGAATTTTTATCATATGGCCATTTAGTTGTTTTAAAAATAGCAAAACAACAAGTAAGAAATTCGGGCCGTATATGTTTAACGTGCGCGGGCCGGAAAAGGTCGTCCGGCCCGCTCACGTTAAAGATATACGTTACCCATCACGTGACTTTTGTAAACGGTTTTGCAAGAAAAGCACGCGCGAGGCCGTATGGGTAATATAATCAATATTATATTCACCATTACCTTGTACAGCAGGTCGTTTGATCAGGTAAACCAAGAGAAGAACAATGATGAGAAGCAAAACTCCTGCAATGGCACCAACAACACCTACCAGCGTCGAGCCGGTCTTTACCTCTGTGACCTTGTTATCATGCTGTTGGTCTGTTTTCTCTGAATAAACGGAAATATCAATTAATGTTACGGGGGGAACTAGATATGGTATACAGAGACTATTGTTCGGTATATTTGGTAGACGATGTCGCTGAATTTGAGGTGGAACAATGTTATTGTACTGGCAATTGCCATTAAAAAGGATCGAAGTTTGTCGAATCTGCTTTCATTAGCTTCTAGTGCCTATTGTTATGTAGCGTTATTTTATGTGGATTTGCCATGGTTTTAGATGTTGTTTTAATATGATCGTTTGCATATTTACTCTTTATCATTTTATTATACTTTCATGTGACATTACCTCCATAAGACGTGACTTGAATACTTGCAGCAGGCCCACTGCCCAGAAAGTTCGAGGGAATACACAAGTATTGTCCACTGTGTTGGGTTTTATAGCTATTTATGGTGTACTCTTGGCTTGTCGAGCTTTGTAGAAGTACTTTGCCATGGTAAAACATGTAGGTCGGTAGTGGATTGGCACGAGCTGTGCACTTTATTTTCAGGGGCTGACCAATTACAGCGTCTGTGCGTTTTGATATCTTTGTTCCCGTCGGCTTATCTGATGACGGGAATTACAATAAGCAGTGGTATGAAAAACGTTTGACTATAATGATCTAAGAATCGCATTCATTATAGCTTTAAAATTTAGCTTTTCTTCATCGCCAGAAATTCGAGACATGGTATTGCGCAACACATATTTGAACCCTCCTCACTCTCACCTACTGTGAAATGGGTCGTCAAAATTTACAGAGCAACGTATAGAGAATACTAACATTATTTTCCTTATTTCTAGAGAAATACAGTACAATCTTAAAAATACCCCGCCGAGACATAATTCCTACATATAATAGAAATTCAGTTTTGTTACTCTCTAAGTCTAAGCTAACATTTTGAGGTTTCCTTTTTACGATATTCGGAAAAACATGAAACGCCTTACCTTTTACAGAGGACATTAAATAATTGCTGCTAAAAACCGGGATGGAAAATGGAGTTTTAAATATGTATTTGCCACAAATCTACAACCTTAGCGAAGACTGACCAACTAAAGAGTTCAAAACATGCAGAAGCATGACAAACCGTATGCTTCAGGTTTGGTATCATCCCTTAAACCATTTTCGAGGTTTCCTTTTCCTTCTTCGACAAGAAATCTCATTTTCCTTCTTTCGACAAGAAACCTCCGAGTCCATGTTTGCACGCTAAAACCCGTAATATTGCTCGTCTTGTGAGTTTTATATCTCTGGCCATGAGCGACCAAATCCAAAAGAAATATATGGCAGCTTTGGAAAGCTCGTCGTACTTTCCTTTAGAAACTGCTTTGTATTCAAGCAAATTTGTCCTTTTGGAAAGCAGGTCCTATTATGGGCTGGTACGTAATGTATATACATTGCCTAGTATGTCTAACCCTCATTAGGACTCATATCTTGAATTTCTGGCAATGTGGTTTATTTAGATAGGTTTTGCAACTAACTTGTCTTTTACAAATTCCATTTTAATTAGCTATTGGTTATATAATCGCTTTGTATACTATTCTTTGTATTTATTAATTTATTAAATACCCGTTTTGATTACCGTTGTTTGTCCTGGATATATTATAGGTGTAACCAAATTACATTCGTTCCAAGCTTTTAATCGTTTTTATTTTGTAAATATTTGTAAACATTTTTACCATTCACTGAAGATTGAATGGCCTAAACGTATTAAATAGTTTATTGGGTAATCAGAAGTGATTTCCCTCGTCGTCAAGTATGCATATATATTACTACAGGTAGCTAGCCAAGGTCTAAAAACAGAAACACCTCACCTACAAATTGTCAGTGGTATCTCAACTAAAAAACGAGATATTAAATCAAATATATAAGCAGCAAAGCAAAGGATCCTGTAGACATTATACATGGACCGTTTGTATTATATACAACAATCTGATTATAAAATAATGATTGGTTGCTTAGTAATAATCTTTTTCATTACATTTTACATCCAGTCTTTATATAACCAAGAAACTCTGCAGAAGCTTTTGAAATGTGAGGTTGAGATATAGAAAACATTTTGAACTTACATTGGACATTGATCCTTTTTGTACTTGGGTTAGATGAGAACATGCTTCTTAGTGTGCATTTGTAAAAAGTGTTTTCGTCTGTCCGGACGTTATTGATGACCAGTTTGTTCCCACTGATTATTTCGAAATGTCCATTATTGTTCTTTGGTAAGATCTGAAAAAGAAAATATGAATTATTCTTTTATCCATTCTGTCTCATATGGTCATATTGGCTAGAACATCAATCTTCTTTCAAAGAAAAAAGTAACAATTTATCTTATCTATATTCTTATAAAGTTTAGTCAAACAAATAGAAGTTAAGGAGAACAAGAAATGCCTGTTGTCTTTATATACTTTAGCACTCAAAACGCATTTTAAAGCTCAACAGTCAACTTTATTGTGCGAGGACCACAATCACTACTTAACTCCTCGCGCCTTAACTCTCTCCCCTTTTACAGCACGACATGCTATTCGTACAGGAAATGTGTACACGGATTACTCATAGGAATTTCTAGTTACAATGTTTCTATTGGTACATTCTATATACGTAAAGGAAACGGAACAACATCCTACGCTGGGAGGGAAAGGAATTATTAAAAGTTCTGTAACATATCAATTAACACGTTCATACCGCGTCACGTAATGTACGAAATCAAGGAACTTCCTACGTAGAATATAGTATAGATTCTTACAAACACTACATTACTACAACTAGTTGTTTTTCATCGCCAGAAAAACGCGACACGGCCGATTGTGCAATATCAATTTCGGCTCAGAGGTCAGCAAGCACAGTTCATATAAAATTACAAGCAAACTATGGGGGGAAAACGCTTAATCTCGATTTCTCACTTTCCTGAGTACGATTTAAAAAATGTCTAACCAGGATCTCAATCTACAATATGAATTAAATAGTTCTACCTATACATTTCTATAATCACCTCGTGAATTTTAGGTGTCGTTTTTTTCAAACATAAACGAGTGTTTTGACTCAAATTATTACAGAGCTAGAGTGAGAATTGGCGAGAAAAGAGTTTACTTACTGTTTATAACTTGGATTCTGAGGTGGAATATACTGTATTTTGCAAAATGTCTATAAGAGGCCTTCTGAACGAAGGGTTCATCGTCGTCACTAAATGCAGGTTTTTAACTGATTTTTGGCTCATTCTAGACTGCAACAAACCCTCCCCCCCTAAGAAAACTGTAGTCACTGTTACCATGGAATTTTCAACTGACCTATACTACTGGGGGCTCAATGTTTTTTGTCAGCCATTTTGGATACGTTGACGTCGCATTGCTACGGAGCTGGAGAGAAGTTTGTTGGGGGAATACAGAATTTCAGGCTTTTTAAAGCCTTTTTCTCCATTTATAGAGTGCTGGAGGACATCATTAAGTCCGATGAGAGCTTCAATCAGCACTTTCTCAAAGAACCGAGTCTGTGCCAGTGTAATTGTGATAGAGAACGAGCTTCATTTCCCACTCGTGAATGGGCTAGGACTTCTTCTGTCACTTTAGCGTGGGCTTTATAAATGGGGGTCTGGAGCCACCTATCATAGCTTTTTTGGAATATTGGACAATATTTACTTGCCATTGATTCCAGTATGAAGCTATTAGGTCGAAATGGCTTTAGACTTCTTCTATATTTTGAAGAATGAAGATGGGGGAGTGCTATGCCGCCGGTAGATTGGATTTCCCGGCATGCTTTGCGGTCATTATGGATGAATTTAGCTTGCTGTGAAGTGCTTGTGGACAGAATGGCTTGGTGCTGGGCAAGTTTAGGTGTTGGGAGACAGAAAGTGAGGTTAGTGCAAACATGAAACTCTAAATTTTATGTGAAATATGCATTTTTGTGAGAAAATGTAGAATCTGTAACAGTCATTTTAGTCCCTTTTTCTGAAGTGAAATAATGTCAACTGTAGTTAACGTATGCAAATAAAGGGGGATTTAGATGAAATTATTCATTTTTAATATGCCTAATGCAGTTCAATAGGATCATTAGTCTATACATTAAGGTGTGTGGGAATCTCAGGGCATTGCTCTTTGAACTTAGTCAGATGTATACCCTCCTGAGCAAGTAACCAGTAATAGTGCCATATGGCACTCTTGGGGCTTAAAGGGATAAATCTTCCGCTAGGTATTCCTTCACAGGTCAAACGTTCCTCGATCCATAGAGCCAGAAATGAAGTTCATTATTCGAAATTTGATTTCATTCTTTGTTTCAAATTTCATTGTTGAAATGAAACTTGAAAAATTCAAAATGGGCCTAAATTCAAATTATAGCTAGCCGTTCTTGGGTCTAGCGTTTGCGTGACAACACTAAGAACAGCTGTAAGGGGCCTAAAATTCAAGTATGTTATGGAATAAGATGTACAAGCCTTTTGTACAAAAATACAATCAAACTTCGATTGGAGCTCAATTTGTATTTTGCAAGTTTCATTTTAACAATGAAAGTTTGAAACGAAGAATAAAATCAAATTTTGTATAATGAATTTCATTTCTTGCTCTACGAAGGAACGCTTGATTTATTTTTACTGTAAAAGCTCAATGAGGGTTTCTGTCGTCAAATTAGTCTTCTTCAGCTTCCCCATATTAACAGACATGCATAATGGTATCAGTCCAGCAGAAAGACAAGACTCTCTAGCTAGGGTAGTCTTCCGAAATACATGCCTTAGCTGTGCGTTCGGCCATGGTAGACTCGAAGTACACATAATTATCAGTTGTCGCGGCCCATTTCACTACATATTTAGGCAAAAAAAATCATAATTCACTACGAATTTAGGCAAATAATCCAGAAGTGTTGTCATTATAGAATAAACCAGCTAGAAATCCCTTCGTAAATCATCATTTTAGTGAGAACCGAGACTTCTTAGAGGTAAACAATCATGTTAAATTTTAACATAATTTTTTCAATGGAATAGTTCACCTAAAAAAGAGCTCTTATATTGAAAATCAACACAACCAATCATACAGCTGCTAATAATCTACAAGATACCAGGCTTTTACAGGCAAATCGAGTAAGTAATGATGGACGAACGGCTCTGGCAAAGAGGGGAAAGAAGGCATACATGTATGTGATTACCGGACTTTTATACTGTTCATACAAGTTGTCGCAGTACAGAAACCTCAAAATCACTCATATTTATCCTCGCTGAGAAGCGTGAGGAAAATGTTCACGAAGCCACATTGGGATACATTTACGTGATAAAACGTCATTTAAACTACTAGAATTGTTCGGGGCAAAATTAACAACAACCGCTCGAGTTTTATACTGTAAATTATAAATTAAAGTTGGTCATAGGAACCATGGTAGTGACTGATACGGAAGGAAGGAGATTGCAGTAAACATGGCGGACACGACTGACAGTAGCTCTTTTTATTACAGCGTGGGAAGCCAGAATTATTCGTTTAAACTTGATAGAATACGATTTTATAGTAACCAACATAGTTTAGAAAATGAATTGAACGAGGCAACTGAGATTTGTTAAAATACCGTCTCATAATTTAACTTCAAACACAAACTTCCTTACAAACTACAGTAAAATCTTGAGCATCTCAATATCTGTTTATTGATCTAATTTGGTGGCGAGTGCGCACGCGTGGAAATGTCTAATTTTGCGTAGAGTAGTATTAGCAGTTCCGGATCCGATCACATTATCATATGTTATCTTATATATTTTAACATTAAACTTTTAACAGTAGAAGAATTGAAAACTCATCGTGAATCCATCGTTGTTCTCTGCTAAACAATGATGCAAACACTTCTAATTTCGATGTGTTTCCTTTTTTTAAACAAAATACAACTTGAAGCTAATATTTTGCTGTAGTTCAAATCATATAGATGTATGCATACCAGGAAAATTTTAAGATTCCAGATATTCTCAAATGCTTCCTTACCTTTACACCATAATCTGTTGAGTTTACAGTTAATGTCTCCCATCCACCACTGCCTGATGGTTTCTCCCGTGACCAAGTCAGTAGAAAGAACAGCTTCATCCGATTCTTCTCGCTGTTCGTCAACTCAAATTCACAAGGAAGGCTAACTTTGGTTGTAACTGGTACGCTGATGACATTGCTTGACTGTTGCAAGAACGACCACCTAAAGGCACCTGATGGTTATATAGGATCAGTTCAGTATTAGAGTATACGTAAATTTTCTAAATTATAATAACTGCTTGTTAACCGAGCGCGAGGTCTGCATGTACGGAGAAATATCAGACCCAGGTATTTCTTTATGTACAGAAAAGACCGAGTTCTGATATTTCTCCATGGCTCATTTACTTGTATCTTTATAATGTTTGGTCACTTCCGGTTACCAGTATTTCCATTTCCGGAATTGGGTGCACGCGCGAACGTGCATTTTCCCGCCTTTTTCATTTTTAGTTACGCAAAATGAAAGAGAAGAATCAAACAAAAAGATTGTCGACTTTGATGGCTTTATTTTGTTATTTCTGAAGTCAAAAATTGGCGAGGATCAAATTTTGTAATTGTTCATACATCTTTACGACACTATTCCAGCTTCTGAAGTGGTTAACATCTGAGATAAATCTTTGTAAATGTTCATCTAGAATCTTCAAGAACGCTGGCTGCTTGATCCGTGTTGGCGGCCACTCCAGTTTCGAGTTTAACTCACTCTGGATTTAACTGATGAAGTTAAAGACATCGAGGTCACTAACTGCTGAGCACTGCAGTTATCTGAGCTTCAGTGTACTGTGGTAGTGGTAGATTTGTAAGTTCCATTCCAAAACAACTTTGATTTTCGCTTCATAATTACCGAAGGACAAACTGGCGCTCTTGTCGGAGCCGAAGGACCGCGTTTCCTAACTTTCGTATTGCTCGGCTTTATTTTCATTGTCTTGGCAAAAAGGTTCGTCGCTTTATTTCATCACGGTAATAAAACTCACTCCGAGAATGTTCGTCATTACTTATCCGTTTATCTTTTGTTTTTGGTAGCTCAGCACTCTGTTTTTGTTTCTTTTAACAGTCGGTTTTATTTATCATGCTTTAATTTTGTGGATTTGTTCTCGGTATCCCATTTGAAACTCACGTCGTCGGTACATTATCCACTTGTTCTAACATGAATTTCTATGCCGGTCCGGAGCACAAAGGCGTATTGACCGTGGTCAAATATGGAAATATCTTGACCGGCTATTGACCAATCAGAATGCAAGAAATGACAGAGCCATATAATTATAATAATACTTATAATAATAATTCATAAGGGTGCTAACCAATCTAAACACAGCATCCAGGCCACATGGATACCCTGTAAACCCCATACAAGATTCTAGTCAGCTGAAATGCATCATTCGATACAGTATACTAACAAGTCTGCATCAAATGATACAGAATACTAACTAAGCTAATCCTGTGTCGTATGATACAGGATACTAACATGCTGCCTTCCTCTATCCCGGGAAAGGTGAATTGCAAGCTCTTGATGCATACCGACCGTCTCTCCAATGTGGGACATGTTTTTGTGCACGCTGCGCATGTCCGTGGCGTAAAATTGCTCCGAAGCTTTTTTTACGATTTTATTCAAAATTTCAGAAATATTTTAAATTTTATATAGTGCATCAGTCATAAGTACATTACAATATTCGCGTCCGAATTGTATGGGATATACAATGGCTCGCTGAGGCGACTCCCTATTGTAAATCCCACAAAATTCGGTTGCTCATATTATAATAGCCCATTACCAGAGCGTCCATCTGTCATATATTCGTGATGCATCGTTTTTACAGACCGGGTTATTTTTAGATTTCACATCTCGTTGTTCGCTTCCTTCACGGAATTAATATTGTCAACAAAAGATGCCTCGTTAGCTTCTGTTGTTTGGTCAACCAACATGGCTGCAACATCATTAATCATTTGAATTAAAATTACGCAAACGCTTGTGATTGGCTAGCGGAACCAAACTCGCGGGAAACACATTCTAAAAATAACCCGGACTGTAAAAACGCTGCGTCACAGACGTAGTATGGGAGATTAAGCCATAACGGCGAGGTAACAGTTCTAATCTATTACAAGAGTATATAGCTGTCATGATCAGGCCAATATGATTTCACAAGCTGATTGAGTTCGGGTCTCTTATATAACTAACAGCACAACGTCTTCAACTGAATTTTGTCTTCCCTTTAATATATACAACAGAGGTTAGTCCTCAGGTAGCCATGTCTGTCACAAATAAAGAGCATTTTGCTGAAGTACAAAACGGCAAATCAGTATTTCTTTCAGGAATATATAATGTTTAAAGTTACAATACAAGTTTATGGCTTTGGTTTGAATTATAGAGTATCCCGGCACTGATAAATGAACTATTAACTTCTCCTACTTCAAATCTTGTACTTAAACATATATCCATCAGCTATTTTACCAACATAAATGATCCACGTACCGGTATCATGAGCCAGCTCACAGATAGCAAGCAACCAGAAAATGGAATTTAACACCATTACGCAGAATCAAGTCCCTTCTTCTTCGCTGATCATTTTTAATATTATAAAGCTAAATTGAGAAACCAGTTCCTTTCAAACGCTTCTCAGATGCTAAGCTTGGATGACGCTCAGCTCAAGCGCGTGATGTGATCCTCTCTGCATCACTGAGTTTTGTTTGTGACATGCAAACCTAGATAATTGTCAAGAAAACCACGCACGTGAATGTTTGCATGTTCATAGCGGAATTGGTAATACAGCAAATGGGAGAATGTCGAACGATTTGGAATGATTATAAAACGTGATATATAGCTTTCGTGTTGGTTTTCCATCTGCTAAATGTTCCACTTTGAAACACTGATTCCCCTCAAGCATTTTCAGCATTCTAATTATAATCTATAAATACCTACAGGAAGTACATAACTAACTTCACATGCCCTAACAGACCTATTGAAATTGATGATCTTGAAATTCCAACAAACAAAACAAGGAACTCGTACGCATAATATCTACATAAAGATTCTTTAATTCTTCAACTGTTCATTTTTTATAGAAATCTATACGGATTTTCAGGTTAAAAGTAACACTTTTAATGTCCAACCGTTCATTTAGTTCATTCTCGTTCATTCAGCTTCATATAGAGCGCCATTCGTAAAAAAAATACGATGTTCTTTTCGTTTCGAAAATCGTTTCGGAATGGTTTCGAGAACTTTCGGAATGGCTTCGAATCGAAATGCCTTTTGAAAACATTTCGAAACGAAAATAATATCGTAATGTTTTTACGAATGGCGCTCCATAGCTTCATCTTATGTCGCTGCAACAGTCGCAAGTCCACCTTTTGTTATATGTTAAGTTCGCGACGCTGTAACACAAACAAAATAATGATCATTTTGCATTGCCGTTTGTATCGTGTCCATTACTGCACTGAAACTTACGTTGGAACAACAGGGGACATTCTTGATGATCAATAAATGCTGAGTCTCCTTTTATTAATCTGTCCAATTTGTTATTTTCTTTCGTGCGTCACATAATATGATATGACCTCAAGAAAGATACCCGACATTCCATTTTAACTGTCAAATAATATTTGATGACTTCATCAGATCTAATGATTGCTTCATATGCTGCAAGTAGTTTGTAAATTATATTCCTAAAACCTTAGATGAATGTAATTATTTCAGTATTTAGCGTTCTTATGCTAACGTTATCGTTGGGAAGAAGCGTTTACATCTATTTCAACATGCATTAAAATTATTTAGCAAAGAAATACATATATTGACAACAAATTTATATACTAAAGTCCATTATAAAGTTCATATAGAAATATGGAAGTATTAGGCAGGACGTAAAAAGTAGATATAAAGTAGTTATTACACAAATTGTATACTAATTTTTCCATAAAAATACACCCTATAGCCATTTACGTCATGAGGAACTGGAAACAATACCAGCGATATCAAAAATAGCTTTGTTTCTGGTTATTCGTCTGTTTCAAGCTGCATAAAATTAAGGAACAGTGGGGTGTGATTTTCATACACTAAACGTGCTCCCTACTTTACCATCTAACCGATCCGTACGGAATTGAAGCTACAGTGGTTCGAAGAATACTTTGATATGTTTTCAAGACCAACACTGCTGCTCATTCTGTTAATTTGGTCGTGCACAGGTAAGTCGCATTTATATTTCTATACTTTTGATTAATATAAGTTTTGTCATATTTGATACTCATAGTGTTGCAAGCCAAAAGATAAAACGCAGAAAATCAGTGTTTGAGATTCAAAAAGTAACTGTTTAATATTTGTTTCTCCCTCTTCATATCGTTTTGACTTCACGTACCAACCACTAATGAGGTTGTTAATCAGATATATATCAAGAGGTTGCAGACAATAACATGCCATTTCGTTATTCCAAGATAGGAAAATGTTTATAATACATACGAGGTTCGACGTTTAACATTTCTTTGAAATTTAGGAGCTCGATCGTAAATGAAAATCAAGTTCTTCACAAATATTTATACTATCTCAGTGATAAATTAAATTTAAGCCACATAATCATACGTATTTTATAACATACGTTTTAATAACACACATCACATATATGTGAAGAAGAATAATAGCTCACAACCTAATTGTATCATTTGTGCTAAAGTAATGATTGACTTAATTATGACAGTTTTCAGACAGTGTAAGTATTCATCTGGTACAGACTGCCATAATCATTGCAACCTCTCTGACAGTACGTAATTGCTATTAAAGTTGTGTTTCAAGTAATAACGAATGAACTCAGCAATATGTGGGATCAAATTTGATTAAAAATAAGTCAAATGTCCCTTAGATGTGAGAAAGATAGTTATGAATTATATGAATTATATGAGGCTTATGTATTATATATCCATGCAGTAAAACATGAACACAGACATTGCTTATACGGCCTTTTGACAACGAACTGATGCACGGAGGCATATTTTTAAGTGTTTGGGATAATCAACTCGTATTAGCCAAGAATGATGTATAACGAGAAGAAGGGAAATAACTAGGTGAAGGAAATAAATAAGCTTATATGCTTTCATACCCGCTTCGTTAGCGTTAAAGGGTGGAAAAGATTGAAGAGCATTTATATACACTTCTTATCCCAGAATCTTGATTTCTTTACTTATACAGTAGACTGGCTGAAATCATAATAAATGCTCATAAATGCCCTTTACGTTTCTCGATAAAGCAGTAGTACGATTTTTACTATCCTTCATCCACAGATAATCTAAGATTTTCTCCGGTATTTCCTAAATAGCCGCTTACTCGGCTGATCATGAAAATGTTTCACACCTTGCAGCTGACTTTGGCACTTTGTGTTTTAACGCAATCAGTCCTTTTTGATAGATTATGAAAATAACAAAGTCCCATAACGGTATTTAAACTTATTATCTTCACTAGCATCTTCAACAGATGGTTTCTCTTGGTCGATAACCCCAACACCAAAATCACTTGTAGTCGGTAAACAGCTGGTGTTCAACTGGGACTACACTATGTCCTCAAACGAGTTAGCAGACTCAAAAGCTTTCGCCCTGCTGATCTTCGAGAAGGAAGTAAATCCGAACAGCAATCATTGGGCAGTTCTTGCCATCAAAGATGCAAACGATGGACGTATTCGTATTATACAGCCTACAAATCGAATATCTATCACTGGAAGAGCTACACTGATACTTTCTATAGCACTTGAAACCGATGCGACTCGATTTCGTTGTTCCTTTGTCAGCTCATTCTCCGCTACGGAAAACACAGTGAACGTGCACAATCATGGTAAGTACAACGACGACTGTTGTCGACTTTCCTGTTTCTGATTATGAGTAGGAAATATTATACAGACGTCGTTTTCTGAATCACTTTTGAATTATGTTTGTAAATCGGTAATATTGATAATAGCATAATTACTTCTTTATAAATGTTAACTTGCATCATGATTTATATAATCGCCTGCCTGTACTCGATCATAGTGCCATATAGTGCAGGAATAGCGTATATCAAATCATGCAGTAAACATTCTCTAACGACATCACTTCTTTTTCAGTTTATACAACCAGACGTCCCAACACGTCTTTTACAACACGTCGTTACCCATATTACACAACAAGGCACCCTCATCCAACAAGTACTCGTAAGTACTAAATTAAATTCCAGGTATTTGTCTTAATTGTTAACACGAACTAGTATTGGTGGTTTTCATCGTCATGATCTTCGATCACAAAATTGGTTTGCATTAATTAATGAAATAAAATATAACATTTTGGTCCTTGTAGAACTACACACAATGCCGTACAACCCGAATTCTGGAACATTAGAATACTTCCTACCGGAGCCGTAACTGAGCCAATGAATGTGGGACAATTTTATATAACTTTGTATGCAGCCGCCATCTTGGTGCCCCTCCTTGGGACACCAACATGGCGGCCAAAAAACGGCGATACAAATATAGCTTAATGACCCACCAAAAATCACTGGATTTCACTTCGAAACTCTTTGGATACAACTTACAAAAAGTTATCAAGTAGAAAAAAGAGAATGCTGTTCGAAAAACACGCTGGACCGTAGCGTCCTCCGCAGGCATCTCTATTTCAGTACCGGAGAAGAAGAAAAATCGGAATTGGGTTTCCTGTGGCGAGGGAGGCGAGGGAGAAGAGACTGAGTAAAATTTGCTGTGTAGACTTTTATTATCTACGTCTACAATATATATACAAATCACAGCTTTGTAGGACTTGGCTATCTTTGCATTTTATAAATACGATGCAACTTAGTAACGACAAACTAGCTTCACTGTATCAAGCAGTTCTGTATGAGTATGACCAATAGACCAGTTTACGGTTCATGCGCGGTTGTTCACGTCTTTTTGTCTTTTTGTTCACGTTTCGCCTGGCGAGTCACCATTGTCTAACATCTGATGGCCCGCCAGATAAACAAAGGATTTGTACAACTGCGCATGAACCGTAAACTGGGCCATGGAGTATGGCTGAATATTATTGCAATTAATGCCATATTTAAAACTTATAACCCGTCAAATATTTTCTCTCGCGCGTGATTGGTTGAATGCGTTACGGGACACGATATTTTCTCTCCGCGAGCGGGAAACATCAGCGAATACACCCCTGTGAGCGTATAAACACGCGTCAAAGAAAATATTTGAAGGATGATAACAACAATAACCCACATTGTGGCGTCGAAATATGCCCTGATATTTGTCCTTGGACATTATCTGATCCTTGAAGCTGACAGTTTCCCTCGTGCTTGAACGATCTCAGGAACTGTTCTCTTCTCGGGTCAGATAATGTGCGCAGACGAAATATTCGGGCATATTGCGACACCACAAATAGGTTATTGTATTTATAGTCATAAAAACCCATATAAATATAGATAATTAATGATTTTTTTTGTGTGATTATGAATGCCATTACGTTTGTTAGACGTATGTTGTATTCGTTAACTACAGTATAACTGTATTTAATATAAATAATCTGACAATGGACAACACCTAAAGAGCACAACACAACTAAGTAAAAACGTTATTAGTGTATTCTGTTTGTTGCCCTTCTCTATATATTATATAGCAAAAGCATTAATTTAATGTTATTTATAGAAATGTAAATATATGGAGATAAATTATATTAAAAAATTAAAATACACACAACTAAAGCGTTCGTTTGACAGAGTGAATTAGAATCTTTTAGTAGCTATCTATACTCAGTGGATCGAAGCTGGATAGAACAATACAATAATGTTCTTATTTTATCTACTTGCAAATAATAAACACGTTTCAGTTCTTTGATTATTTCTCCCTTTCCGCATAATTAGCAGGACAAGTTCGTCTAGTAGGCGGTGGCTCCTCGAACCAAGGCCGTGTAGAAGTCTACAGGAATGGAGTATGGGGTACCGTGTGTGATGACAGTTGGGATATCCGAGATGCTAATGTGATATGCCGACAGCTAGGCCTTCCTCCTGCTAGTGCTGCTCCTTGTTGTGCAAGGTAGGCTTATTTGAAAAGTTTAAACGTGTTTTAGTTTGTGTGCAGTCTTAAGAAAAGGAAACGAATTAAGTAAGTATTAAGGAAAATAGAATAATAAAAAAGGAAAATGTACCGCATCTAATATATTTTTGTATATCATGTTACATGTTACATCTCAGCTGCGAGCTTTGTAAATAGAAGATATACTACAATGGATGATATTTGGCAATTGAAATAATTGCCAGTTAAAGAACAGATAAAATGCTTAACCCGCGTCGTGGATGGATGTACATGCATATTTTTTTACACTTTTAATGAATCGAATAAAGTCAATTTAAATTAGATTAATAGTTTACATCGTAATACGTATATTGGTACGTTTAATTCATTTTTAAATTATTAGTATATAGATATAGGTTCTACATTTTTAATCTTATGAGTATATTTTAAACGAGTAGATAGATTTCTAGGTGAAGAGCCACCTTGTGGAGAAATTAAAATAAATTTGTTATTGTTATTATTATTATTATGATTACAAGTACAAACCGCTAACGATAATCAGACAATGGTTTTCTACCCTCCACTTCCCCCTCATTTTTGCAAGGTTCACATATCTTAACTAAAATGTTGCATTGATCGTGTTTAGTACCAAAACTATGATCTTTATAATGCAACCTCAAACAAACCCTTTCTAATGCGGGAGGATGCTTTTATTGACAGGAATACACATGATTTCCCCCTCATTTTTGCAAGGTTCGCAGATCTTACCCCAAATTCGCAAACGATATGTTGTATTAATCATGTTTAGTACCTAAACTATGATTTGAATGCTGTAACTTCATTCAATCCATTTCGAATGGGGGACGGTATCGTTATTAACAGGAAATACATATGATTTTCCACCCCTCCCCCCGCAAAGTTCGCAGATCTTACCTCAACGTCGCAACCAATATGTTGCATTCATCGTGTTTAGTATCGAAACTATGATTTGAACGCTAGCGCTGCAGCTTCATTCAATCCGTGATTGATCCCTCAAAACGTGGTAAATAAGAGGACACACCACGATAACCTATCGTAAGTTTTGCTTGATGCAGGTATGGGCAGGGTTCCGGTTCAATACTCCTTGACAACGTGGATTGCTCTGGCTCTGAGCCTAACATAGCACAATGTAGGCACAGAGGCTGGGGAAGACATGACTGTAGTCACCGTGAGGATGCTGGTGTTGTTTGTGGCCAGGTTAATGTTACTCCCTCACCTTCACCACCTGATTATCAAGGTAACTACTGCATACTCGCAGTATAAAAAGAGATAAACCAAATCTAAACCAAACCAACAAGCTACAAAATTCTAAAGTTGAAAGTTATTTTTTATCCGATACGATGGCATTATGACAGTTTGATCTCTCTTTACATATTTAGTAGTTGAGTAGTGAGGGTAGTGAGTATATAATAATAGTGAGTAGTAGTAGGAGTACAGTAGTATCAGTATCAGTATAGTAGTAGTATCAGTATAGTAGTAGTAGTAAAACTTTATTTGTATGGCAGCAATGTGTTTAGCATGAAAGCTAATCGGGGAAGCACCACAAATACATGTACATACATAAATAGATACATTCGAAAATAGGTATCCTATGGGTAGTAAAAATGAAAACAAAATTGATTTCGAAATAAAACAAGACATATTGGTGATAATTAATATGCTAAATATATATAAATTAATGTCATTTGATCATACTAGATTAGACTGGACATTTACTGAGATTGTGATAAAATACGATTACGTACACCTGGTTCAATTGTAATAGCAGCAGAGGAGGCAGTTATGACAGTTGTTATCTATCAGCCATTCATTTGACCTGGAGCCCATAACTAGGAGCGTCCATGTCTCCTATACAGGGGTCACAGCGTTTTTACAAGTTCAGCTATTTTTAGATTATTTTCCCCGTCAATTTTTGGGTTGCACCAGTGGCGGAACGAAAGATGCATCATTAGCTACTTTTGTTATACCAAACAACATGGCTGCTACGCTTTTGTGATGTTATTCCCTTAGGAATAATTGCAAGTCAACAATAGCGGCAAACCGTTCTAAAAATAACCTAACTTGTGAAAACGCTGTGACATAGGCCTAGTATGCGGGATGGACGCTGTGACATAGGCCTAGTATGTGAGATGGACGCTGTGACATAGGCCTAGTATGTGGGATAGACGCTGTGACATAGGCCTAGTATGTGGGATGGACGCTGTGACATAGGCCTAGTATGTGGGATAGTAGACGCTGTGACATAGGCCTAGTATGTGAGATGGACGCTGTGACATAGGCCTAGTATGTGGGATGGACGATGTGACATAGGCCTAGTATGTGGGATAGACGCTGTGACATAGGCCTAGTATGTGAGATGGACGCGGTGACATAGGCCTAGTATGTGGGATGGACGCTGTGACATAGGCCTAGTATGTGGGATAGACGCTGTGACATAGGCCTAGTATGTGGGATAGACGCTGTGACATAGGCCTAGTATGTGAGATGGACGCTGTGACATAGGCCTGGTATGTGGGATGGACGCTGTGACATAGGCCTAGTATGTGGGATAGACGCTGTGACATAGGCCTAGTATGTGGGATGGACGCTGTGACATAGGCCTAGTATGCGGGATGGACGCTGTGACATAGGCCTAGTATGCGGGATGGACGCTGTGACATAGGCCTAGTATGCGGGGTGGACGCTGTGACATAGGCCTAGTATGCGGGATGGACGCTGTGACATAGGCCTAGTATGCGGGATGGACGCTGTGACATAGGCCTAGTATGTGAGATGGACGCTGTGACATAGGCCTAGTATGTGGGATAGACGCTGTGACATAGGCCTAGTATGTGGGATGGACGCTGTGACATAGGCCTAGTATGTGGGATAGACGCTGTGACATAGGCCTAGTATGTGAGATGGACGCGGTGACATAGGCCTAGTATGTGGGATGGACGCTGTGACATAGGCCTAGTATGTGGGATAGACGCTGTGACATAGGCCTAGTATGTGGGATAGACGCTGTGACATAGGCCTAGTATGTGAGATGGACGCTGTGACATAGGCCTGGTATGTGGGATGGACGCTGTGACATAGGCCTAGTATGTGGGATAGACGCTGTGACATAGGCCTAGTATGTGGGATGGACGCTGTGACATAGGCCTAGTATGCGGGATGGACGCTGTGACATAGGCCTAGTATGCGGGATGGACGCTGTGACATAGGCCTAGTATGCGGGATGGACGCTGTGACATAGGCCTAGTATGTGAGATGGACGCTGTGACATAGGCCTAGTATGTGGGATAGACGCTGTGACATAGGCCTAGTATGTGGGATGGACGCTGTGACATAGGCCTAGTATGTGGGATAGACGCTGTGACATAGGCCTAGTATGTGAGATGGACGCTGTGACATAGACCTGGTATGTGGGATGGACGCTGTGACATAGGCCTAGTATGTGGGATAGACGCTGTGACATAGGCCTAGTATGTGGGATGGACGCTCCTAGTTATGGGCTCCTGATTTGACAGCTAACACATTGTTTTCAGTACTGATAAAACATCAGCCAGTGTCTGTCTAAATACGGACTGAATATCTAATCAGTGCTGTATGTGGGTTTACAGAGGGACCGGAATGCTGCGTTAAATTTGGATTGGTTAGCACCCTTAGGAATTATTAATGAATTTTACAATACTAATAAGTTTACGAGTGGTAATAATTATTTGTTTATCATGCAGATCTTTCATGTAATTTTGACCGTGGATTGTGTCAATGGCGAAACGTTATAAATGATCGGTTTGACTGGACAAGACTTTCTGGTTCAACTTTGTCTCCTGGTACGGGACCATCTGCTGACCACAGCGGAAAAGGTAAGTCTTTAAGATAAATTGTTATAAGTTATTTCGAACTCGTTGTCATTCTTTTTTGTTGTTGTGATCGTTCTTGACGTTGTTGTTGATGATGATGTTATTGTTGTTGATGATACTATTCTTGTTGTTCTTGTTGATGTTATTGTAAGTTGTTGTTGATGATGTTCTTGTTGTCCTTGTTGATGTTATTGTTCTTGTTGTTGTTGATGATGATGATGTTGTTCTCGTTCTCGTTTTTGTTCTTGTTCTTGTCGTTCTTGTTTTGGTTCTTCTTCTTCTTCTTCTCTTACATCGTTTCTCCCTTTGGATAAATCTGATTACATTGTTCACAGGATACTACATTTACATCGAAACTTCAAGCCCTCGAGTCCAAGGTGACATAGCTAAACTCCAAAGCCCATCGCTAAACAATAGGACCGCAAAATGTATGGAGTTCTTCTACCACATGTATGGTTCTGCAATAGGCATTCTAAGATTCAAAGTTACGGGAAATAATACCATCTGGGAGCTGCGTGGAAACCAGGGAAACAGGTGGTACAAAGGAAGAATGCCACTTAACACAACAGGAGACTATCAAGTATGTCGAGGGTTAAACCGAGCTTATTCTTAGACCTTAAGTGATCTGTTGTAAGGAAAATATCTCTGAGCACCCCTCACTCACTCACAAAAAAATACGTGAACGCCGTTTGTAATAAAGATGCAAAGTCCACGCCATCTACTTATCGATATCGTTGGGTAAACCGATCAATAATCTCTATCATTTAGGGGGTTTAGTGTGGTCTAATGTGTCCAACGGTGATTCAAGTTCCCTTTTGTTAATATATTTGTTTAGGTTCGCGTTACTGCACCAAGCGAGTATTGTTTGACTAGACATTTGTGATCAAATGGCAGCATTCTCGTCGTCATAGACAGAGAGCTTGTGTGCCATAGTTTAGTTCTGAAGAGAACTGTCCTGAGTGTTTGGTCTATTTTTGAGCTTCGCGGTTGCGAGACTAGTTTCGGATAACTAAAGTTGTCCTTCTTCAGTCGCAGCTCTCAGTGACCGCTCTGATCTGCCAGTGGATTGCACTAACAGTCGGCAGAGCTTGCTTGCTTGTGATTGGTTGTCTTTGGTGTTAATTGTTGAATCAGTGAATTTTAATGTGATCCGCTTAGGTGTGAATCCGGCAAAGCTCGTGTTCACTGAACTCGGGGTGATTCTGTAGGTAAATCGCTGTCAGGTTTTGAATTTACAGTATCGGTGGTATTTCAGCAGTCGGCTAGTTTAAAAAGCCTGTTGCATATACGATAAGTAGATATTGTTGGGTAAACCGATCAATAATCTCTATCATTTAGGGAGTTTAGTGTGGACTAATGTGTCCATCGGTGATTCAATTTCCCTTGTGTTAGGACATTTTTTAGTTTCGTATTACTGCACCAAGCGAGTATTGTTTGACTATAGACATTTGAGATAAAATGGCAGCGTTCTCTAATTATAACGGCATAGTTAATTTTGCAATCTATCTTTCTTACATGAAAATATTACATTTTATTGTACTAACAGTTCGTCTGTTTAATGCAACAATATACGAAAAGGTATCCTAAATGTAAAGAAATAAAATCCTAGCTGAAAATGTTCCAAGAATTCTCTGGAAAATACCCGAGAATTCCCGAGTCAGAGTACAGCCTTTTTTGACGACTCAAAGCTATTTAGCAAAGCACATACTCAGATGAATGATTAAGTAAGGTATTTGAATGACTTATTTCATTGTTATTCGATAAACTATATTTCACTAACATTCCAGTGAATTTCATTATAAAGACCTGATTAGGTATTCAAGACCCTTTATATAGCTTATTAGATATTCAAGGTATTTATATCATTAACGCGTTCCAAATACAAATGGGATATTCCAATATAATATATTTGGCACAATTTAGACAATAATTGCCGTTTCCCTCCAAATTTCAATAACAAAAGTGGAACAAATTCCTTATTTTTATTCAATTCTTGACAGCAAACAAAACTGTGGGTAAAATACAATAATAAATACCAGTTTTGTTATTAAACTACAAAAAAAAAACGATGGTAAGTATTTTAAAATTAAATCCTTATTGTTCCATTAAAAAAAAAATTTTGGGGAATGGAAAGGAAAAGTAATGAACAGCTGTTATTTGCCTAAACCGTGATAAAGAAGTCATGTAAAAATTAATGAAATTGTGAGAAATCCTTCTAACAACAAAATTTGCGTGGTAAAATATTCAACATATTATATTTTGCAATGCAGGAATAACGATGAGACATTTACGAGACTTTGACTCCAATTAAAGTCTCTTATTCTCTTGTTGAAACAGACATTCTAAACTTCTACCATGCAAACATAAAACTGCAAGCAACCACAAGGCCAAATGTAAAACTGCAGCAGAAATTTTTGCTGCAACTACAAGGCCAAATGTAAAACTGCAGCAAAAATTTCTGCTGCAACCACAACTGAGCCGAAATGTAAAACTGCAGCAGAAATTTATGCTGCAACGTTCCACAAGACCAAATGTAAAACTGCAGCAGATATATCTGCTGCAACCACAACTGAGCAAACTGTAGCAGAAATTTCTGCTGCAACCACAAGGCCAAATGAAAAACTGCAGCAGAAATTTCTGCTGCAACCACAAGACGAATTGTAAAACTGCAGCAGAAATTTCTGCTGCAACCACAACTGAGCCGAAATGTAAAACTGCAGCAGAAATTTCTGCTGCAACCACAACTGAGCCGAAATGTAAAACTGCAGCAGAAATTTCTGCTGTAACCACTTGGCCAAATGTAAAACTGCAGAAGAAATTTCTGCTGCAACCACAAGGCCAAATGTAAAACTGCAGCAGAAATTTCTGCTGCAGCCACAAGACCAAATGTAAAACTGCAGCAGAAATTTATGCTGCAACCACAACTGAGCCGAAATGTCAAACTGCAGCAGAAAGTTATGCTGCAACCACAAGACCAAATGTAAAACTGCAGTAGAAATTTCTGCTGCAACCACAAGACCAAATGTAAAACTGCAGCAGAAATTTCTGCTGCAACCAATGTCTAGGCCAAATGTAAAACTGCATATTTCTGCTGCAACCACAACTGAGCAAACTGCAGCAGAAATTTCTACTGCAGCAACTAGGCCAAATAAAACTGCAGCAGAAATTTCTGCTGCAACCACAACCGAGCCGAAATGTAAAACTGCAGCAGAAATTTCTGCTGCAACCACAAGGCCAAATGAAAAACTGCACTGCAACCACGATACCAAATGTAAACTGTATTTCTGCCGCAACCACAAGGCCAAATGTAAAACTGCAGCAGAACTGTACAAACAACAACAACAGAAATTTCTGCTGCAACCACAATTAACGACCCGAAATGTAAAACTACAGCAGAAATGTAACCATTTATCAACTCCTAATTATATTCGAAAAATTTCCCTCTCGGCGTCGCCGCTCGTCGGATCCTTAGCCGGAACGCTTCGTCGGTTGCCGGATCTAAAATTTATTAAGGAAGTCTATCGGTTACTTTATTTTATCAGCTTTTCACATTCCCCATCATTTGAATCACAATGGCTGCTATGCACCACAATGTGTTTGTGTGGCCGTTTGTATTTAGACTATTGTTGTCCTTGTGGCTTAGTACAGCAAGTCTTAACGATTTTGGAAGGTTTTGTGTTGGCTGAGATTTGCTGTATTAAGCCATTTGGACGACAATACACATCAGTGGAGCAAATTTATATTTACTTCGTGTTCAAATATGCATCTTCTTTGCGATATTTCGTAACACTTCGACCTCCCCGCGGTAATTCTCATATACCTCAGTATTATTAAATACAAACGGCCACATAAACACAACCGCCAACTTCTAAACAACAGACATTTCTGCGCACTCACAACACCGAAGTATTCATTTGCAGTTAATAAGATGAATGGGAATATTTACTGACTTTAAGCTGTGGTCGATCCTTTAGTAACGTTAAATAGGCGCGAAGCTTGTAGTAACGGCCGGGAAGAATAGAGAGTATAGACAATTATTAAACATATGGTCTATCAATAATTTGGCATAAAAATGCAAACCTTTTAATTTGGACATATTCTACCCGAAGAAAGATCTCCCTTTGATCTTGATGAATCTACTTCTTGCTCAGTGTTGTTATAATGCTTCAAACTCATGAAACTGTTCGGCTTCACTAACGGTCACTGTTTTGGTTAATTCACGTACCTTTGAGTTAACTCTGCTCAGTGCTTCAGTACCATTGGATGCGTGATTCACCGGCAGAATTTGTAGTAGAAATAGCTATGCAGACTTAAAGCGATCGTCTGATACTTTTCTACACGTACCTCTAGATTTGAAGCGGCATATTTAGATACTCAGTCATGTAGTTGGCTGGAGTCCCATAGTCGGATCGGAGGTCAGCAGGGGAGTCATGCTCTGAAGCCACTGCAGAAACTTCATTCGCCGAAAGAATTTTTCGCGTTCTTGTTCTCTGGTCATCTGATAACTATTAGTTTCGGATGGACAGGATTTGGGAGATTTACTATGAGAATAGAGATGCTTCGGCAATCTTGAATACAATTTGAATATTCAGAGCTAATCCAAGGCTAACACCTAAATGTGAAATTGAAAACACCTTACAAACATGAATTGAATATCCCGCTGATGCGAAGTGTCAACTTTAACCAATCGGATCACAGACTGGTGCAATTGAAAGCGCGTGAAATTAGAACACTGGCAAAGACCGATTAACCGTCACTAAAGTTTTAGTTGCACGGCGGCATTTTCTGATCGCCATTTGTTTCTCTTGCAAGCCTTGTTCTAAGTAGGAATCTTCAAATTGCACGCACATTGAAGGTAAGTAGATTTTGCTCTATTAATGTGAAAAAGATAATTGATAATAAATTCAGATACTTAACTTAGAAGAAAGCGTGTCATTTAGGTCAAAATTACTTTCACTGTACCGGGGTTATTTATTTGTGTGAGCTGTACCTCGACCGCTTTCCTACAAGAAAGTAAGTATCAAAGCAAAAACAATTGAAGTCTGGTCGACGACATATTTCAGAACATATCTTTTCTTTATGATCAGTTCATTAAAGTATATTGGGCTCCGTATATTGTAGTATTATTATGTTTCTGAAATAGAAAGTCAATCGATATATATACTGAGAAGGTTTCCTTTCAGCACGATTTCAATGATTTAATTAATTTATGATTAGAACAAATTTGCGGCGAATCCACCGGTATTACAATGTATTACCGTTTTTGTGAAGCGAGCTTCGGAATCGGGCGTTGAGAAATTTGGGTTTTCTCTCTTCTCTCCTTTGGCGCCCGCAGCTAGGTAGTAAATTAATTCAATCATCCTTATTCTTCCGGCATCAATAATTGAAAATATCTCAGGACATAGTGACCGGTCAGCTTGCTCGCCGAAAAGTTTGCAAAGTTTTAACATTTTGTGTAAAAAGTAGATATGTTGGGGGAGAGGGAGGTTGGGGAAAGCACGCCGGAACGACGAACGGCTTGTATTTATAAGAAGAAGCCTAGCTCTCAGGAAAAACAAACGGTGATTAATCATCAGATCTGAGAACAAACACCCCTTGTTATTTCTAGAAACAGCCAAAAAGTCAACTTTAGTACTTGCGAAATGCCTATTGCCCTTTTAATTATGCGAAGCATAGAAAAGAATCGAACCTACATCATGCCAGTATAAATAAGCGGCAGGCCAAGCGCGAATTACCTCAGGGTCAAAGATCGTGCTTGACATGATCATGACTGGACAGCCGCTCCCAGAGATGTTTGACACCATTTGGAATGCAGCGTACGATCGGCGCCTTTGCCTTTGCCTTTGCCGGTGGAAATGAAACTGATCTGGTTTATTTGAATACAATATATCCTAGCAGTCTAGCAATAACGTGGTAGTTGATGGTATTTGATGCGAGAGTCTTTTGAGTGTGTGATTCAAAATTGTTCACTGATCAGGAACAATGACTTCAATTGGACGCCGGACAAAGCACGCACGTTCCTTAACTCGCCCCCAAATGTGATTGTTAAGAATATTGATCTTCCATCGGGTAGAATCCCATTGTTTTAGGCGACATTTACTCGCGTCCGTGAGATATGAATAATTATGATACGCCTTATTAGATATTCAGCAAAGCGTTTGTGATTGGCTGCTAGGGAATCCTTCTGGGAATACCTCATTCCCATACTTGCTCTTGGGCCTGTCAATCACTGTCATCTATCTTGTCATGGGACTAACTGAAATCCCAAAGCTCTTTAAGAGATTTCAATAGACCTTGGGTAAATAGGTAAACGATCACTGCAAAATCAATTTGCTGTGGCTACTTGGGTTATAAGTTTTGTCGCGCGAAGTTTCCAAACCTATTTCGTTTGCGTTCGAGGTTTGACTCATGTCAACATTAAAATGGAGTATAATGTCTGCATTTAGAGCTTATTCTAAAAGCCTAAGTCAAATTCAGCAAGCTTTATTTCAGTGCCATATTTGTGAAACTAGTTAAATAAAAGTGAACCTCGGCATTGTTCGCACGAGCTATCCAAGCGAAATATTTCAAACTCCATACAAGCTATAAAAGTTGTTTAAACTCTTGACCAAAGCGCTTTATTAAACACGAAGAGTCATGAGCACTCACTTTGAGAGCGCACCATAAAAATGTGTGGAAACAGTTCTGTAATTTTGTAGCTTTAAAATCAAAATACGAGTTGGTTCAGATCACAGCACTTTACTAAACATAAAATAACGATCATATTCAGAAGTTCGCATCACTGATCTAAAGGTTTAGAAACAGATTTCTGTGCTTTTGTAGCTTTAAAATAAGATATCATTGAAGCTTATCTGACCACTAGAAGTCTAGATATCAGTAAAAGAATCGCAACTCGAGTTCAATCAGTAAAGCCGAAAATTATTTTTCGGAACAGTTCGCTTCTAGACCACACATAATCATGGGAAAGGTCTCGTTTTAAAGCTTAAGACATAAACAATCCGTCTGTTTAATCGCTTGTGATGCGCTCTTGATTTCTGAACTTGTTTTCTTCGTTTAAGTTTTGTCATTTCACAAAGCGCGTTGGTTTTATACCAAAGGCAAAGTGCCGCTTAACTATAATACTGATCAGAAGCTGGTCCTTAGTAAAGCCGAATAACAACAACAAATTATTTTATTTACACTCTTATATATACATGTAATATTAGCAAAAGTACTATAAATGAAGAGAGTGTCAGGATACCTGAATAACTCTGATTCTAGGCCACACATAACCGTGGGAAAGGTCTCGTTTTAAAGCTTAAGACATAAACAATCCGTCTGTTTAATCGCTTGTCAGTGCGCTCTTGATTTGTGAACTTGTTTTCTTCGTTTAGGTTTTGTCATTTCACAAAGCGCGTTGGTTTTATACCAAAGGCAAAGTGCCGCTTAACTATAATACTGACCAGAAGCTGGTCCTCAGTAAAGCCGAAGATTCATTTTCGGATAACTCTGATTCTAGGCCACACATAACCGTGTATGCTTCCGGGGCACGGACTCGTTCACAACCTGAAGATTCGCTCGCAAAACACAAATTCGCTCGCAAAAAAAAAACAGTTCGCTCGACAAACACGGATTCGATCAACTTATAAACTATCAGAAATTCGACTGCAAAGTCGCTTTTAGTGCGTGTTTATTTTCTGATGCAGCTCCAATGGCCATGCATTTATCTTTGTTCACTCCTTCCGCGCAGATAATAACTTTCGAAGCCCGGCGCTACCCACTCATTAGACTTATTATGTTTAATTTTTAAAGTGCCTAACCCAATTACTCTTTTCATTGCCGTCCTTTGTTTCGGTATCTTCTGTTATAATTCAGGAGGCGGAGCTTAGGATTGTCCGCGGGAGTACTGAAAGTTAATAATTATGCAAGCATCGAAGGCGATTTGACTGATGCAAAAACATTCAAGTTTCATGGTAGAAATATTTATTCGATTTCGATAAGAAAACACTTGATAACAGATGAATAATCAAATATTCTTTTCCCGGTGTTACAAATTTTGGATACTTAAGATTTCGCGAGAAAATAAGTGTTGAATAGCTAATGAAACACTTTCCATATGATTTCTGTCTGAAAAGACTCAAACTTCAACCTGTTTTTCATGGCACAGAAGTTCACTTAATTTACCTCCAAATTAGCGGTATTTACAGCGTAATATCTCTTCTTTAAAATCACGATGTTACATTTTTTGTTTTAGTTTTTGTTTTAACTAAAAATCGACAATATTTTCGGCATGTAGCCGGGTTTTGGCCAGTTTTCTTTGTAATTTGGCATGTGCGCTCGAGCAGAAATTTGAATCAAGCGCGTGAAACCGTGTCACGTGACCCAGAAAATGTCGCCGGATTCTGCCCGATGCATCTTCAAAACTGCGCGCTTTATATATCAGGCGGACTGACCCATTCCAATTCATGAAAGTCCCACTTCCGGAGAAATTACTAGTTGACGTTTTTAAGGATCCATGCCTACGTTTCAGTCGTGCTCATTTCGAGATTCTGATTCAACTAACTTTCTAAAATCTCGATTTACGTGTATCGAAATGGCTTTGAAAATTCCCATGCCAAACCTAGTTAAAAAGTGCGGCATACAAAAGAGTAACATTTGCATGTGTGAAATTGACACTGAATGACCATTCTGTTTTATGCAAACAATTATATATCTATCATAGATTTAGAAGGAAATGACATTAAATATTAATGGACAATGTATATATTTCGTGTGTGCGATATATATCACCTCCACTTCGGTGAATAATTGTTAAATATTCGGTTGGTAGTTGTTTACTGGCACAAACAGTTTAAGTCTCCTTTCGATAATTGTATCGATCTAAACATAGTTTGTTCGTAATTTTTAAGTACTTGCTCTCAGATTCTAACATATGACATGTGAAGGGACTCTTACAATGAAACACAGTTCCACGCTGTTTATGCTGATACATGGATGTCAAATAAAGTCATACATTTGTACCTACGAAAAGAATGGTTCTGAAAATTATTAGATTTCAACTTATATGCACTTCCTTTCATTCGACTTGAAGCAAATAATAATGCATTTATAAGTACATCAGAATGTTTGCTTCAGTTTTACATTTGGTCTTGTGGTTGCAGCAGAAATTTCTGCTGCAGTTTTATATTTGTCCTTTTGGTTACAGCAGAAATTTCTGCTGCAGTTTTTCATTTGGCCTTGTCGTTGCAGCAGAAATTTCTGCTGCACTTTGACATTTAGGCTCAGTTGTGGTTGCAGCAGAAATTTCTGCTGCAGTTTGACATTTGGTCGTGTCGTTGCAGCAGAAATTTCTGCTGCAGTTTTTCATTTGGCCTTATGGTTGCAGCAGAACTTTCTGCTGCAGTTTTACATTTGGTCTTGTGGTTGCAGCAGAAATTTCTGCTGCAGTTTTACATTCGGTCTTGTGGTTGCAGCAGAAATTTCTGCTGCAGTTTGACATTTCGGCTCTGAGTTGTGGTTGCAGCAGAAATTTCTGCTTCAGTTTTACATTTGGTCTTGTGATTGCAGCAGAAATTTCTACTGCAGTTTTACATTTGGTCTTGTGGTTGCAGCATAACTTTCTGCTGCAGTTTTATATTTGTCCTTTTGGTTACAGCAGAAATTTCTGCTGCAGTTTTTCATTTGGCCTTGTGGTTGCAGCAGAAATTTCTGCTGCACTTTGACATTTAGGCTCAGTTGTGGTTGCAGCAGAAATTTCTGCTGCAGTTTGACATTTGGTCGTGTCGTTGCAGCAGAAATTTCTGCTGCAGTTTTTCATTTGGCCTTATGGTTGCAGCAGAACTTTCTGCTGCAGTTTTACATTTGGTCTTGTGGTTGCAGCAGAAATTTCTGCTGCAGTTTTACATTCGGTCTTGTGGTTGCAGCAGAAATTTCTGCTGCAGTTTGACATTTCGGCTCTGAGTTGTGGTTGCAGCAGAAATTTCTGCTTCAGTTTTACATTTGGTCTTGTGATTGCAGCAGAAATTTCTACTGCAGTTTTACATTTGGTCTTGTGGTTGCAGCATAACTTTCTGCTGCAGTTTGACATTTCGGCTCAGTTGTGGTTGCAGCATAAATTTCTGCTGCAGTTTTATATTTGGCCTTGTGATTGCAGCAGAAATTTCTGCTGCAGTTTTTCATTTGGTCTTGTGGTTGCAGCAGAAATTTCTGCTGCAGTTTTACATTCGGTCTTGTGGTTGCAGCAGAAATTTCTGCTGCAGTTTGACATTTCGGCTCTGAGTTGTGGTTGCAGCAGAAATTTCTGCTTCAGTTTTACATTTGGTCTTGTGATTGCAGCAGAAATTTCTACTGCAGTTTTACATTTGGTCTTGTGGTTGCAGCATAACTTTCTGCTGCAGTTTGACATTTCGGCTCAGTTGTGGTTGCAGCATAAATTTCTGCTGCAGTTTTATATTTGGCCTTGTGATTGCAGCAGAAATTTCTGCTGCAGTTTTTCATTTGGTCTTGTGGTTGCATCAGAAATTTCTGCTGCAGTTTGACATTTCGGCTCAGTTGTGGTTGCATCAGAAATTTCTACTGCAATTTGACATTTCGGCTCAGTTGTGGTTGCAGCAGAAATGTCTGCTGTTTTACATTTGCAGTTTTACATGTGCTTGCATTACATGTTTTTTTGTGTTTACATCGGAATGTCGTCAATGTTTATGCATTTTGATGGCATGACGCATTTTAGGCCCCTTTAAAAATTTTTAACATTTCATTATTCCACTTGGTAAGATTTAACATGATTCCTTTGATTTTGCTATTTATTATTCCTGTATATCTCCTTTTGCAAATTTCATCTATAAACCCTTGTATTGTTCGGAAAATCACAGCTTTGGAATATCCCATCTGTGTTTGGAACGTGTTCATATTACCTCCATATAAAAGCCTTGAATATCTAATGAGCAATATATTGAAATTCACTGGGATCTTGTGTAATAATTAACAATTAATTAGACCCGCAGCCCGGCATTCTGATTGGCTACCCTACTATAGGTCTATTTGTAATAGCCCATGGTAGAGAAGAACCGCACGCATTTTCACGAAATAATAATTTGTTTTCAACTTCAATTTGTTTCCTTCTATTATTTTCTACTGTCCGACAAATTAGTTTATACTAAAACAATTAGACCTCTCGTCCTGATGGGCAACGAGTTAAATAGCCCATTCGGCTGGGCCTCATGGACTATAGTCCAGTTTCGTATTCGAAAATTACCGCTGAATACAATGACTACAGACGCATGTACTCAGGCTTAACCTCATTCTGAAGTTAAACATTCTTAAATACCAGCGATAAGGTGCAAAATGCGAAACTACAACAATACGCAGAGTTGTGAATAGCCCACCTTCTCGCTGGTATTTATGAATGTTTAACTTCAGAATGAGGCTAAGCCTGAGTACTTGCGTCTGTAGTCATTCATTCAGCGGTAATTTTCGAATAGGAAACTGAAGTATTGACTCGTAGCCCATTCGGGCTGCGGGTCTAATTGTTAAATAGCCCATGAGTATAAACTAATCAGTCGGACAGGAGAAAATAATAGAAAGAAACACATTGAAGTTGAATTTATTTTATTATTTCGTGAAAATGCGTGCGGTTTTTCTCTACCATGGGCTATCACAAATAACCTATAGTAGCCGGGGTAGCCAATCAGAATGCAGGATTTGTAATAGTCCACTAATTGGTTTATAATAATAGATGTTAATCAACCGTACAAATGTATGAAGTCTGAAATGAAATGTCTTTTATATTTTATAGGTAACTATAGAGGGCGTTCGTGGATCATATTTCACGGGTGACATTGCTCTCGATGATATTTCTTTTAGCAACAGCACCAAATGCACCGTCTTTGCTGAAAGTACAGGTAAGCTGGTATTTGGAACCTCTTGGAAAGCTATCGATACGAAAAACCGTTTCTGTATCACACCAATTCCTCAACTTCAAGTTCTCTACTTCTTTGAAAGTTCGGCAACCGGTTTTTGATACTTTACGTTAAAAGCCGAGTAGTGCTCAGTTGACAGTAGTTCAACAGTGGTTCAGTCTCCTTCCATCCGTAAGCATCCTTTGAAGTATATATTGGATGTTTTCATATATTCTTAAGGAACACATATTTAGCTTTCACTAGCGCCACCTGTCATCACCTTTATCACACTTTGGCCATATCTCTACTTATTGATACCTACTATAGTTATTTATCTAGTATTATATGTATATTACAATAGCTAACACCCTTCTTCTTGTTTACTAGCCCCACCTGTCATCACCTTTATCACACCATGGCCATCTCACACTGTTCGATTAGGGCAGCGCTTCAGTTTCACCTGCTCTGCAACTGGAAGACCAGCACCACAGTTATCCTGGATGAAAAACGGAATACTGTTAACCAACACTACTGTAGACCTCAGCCACAGGAGAACAGTATATTACTCGGGAGTGGCAAACGTGTCGAGTGGTGGACTGTATGTGTGTATTGCACGCTCACACTTTGGCAAAACTGAAAAGACTACAAGACTTTACGTATTATGTAAGGATCATATGTTAAAAATTAGGAGATAATTATCCAGTTCTATTTAATATATGAAGAAGCGTAAACCGTGTATTGTACCGTAATAAAACACAATTGGCATTCGTTTTTCTTTTTTTTGAAAGCATGCAGTAGCGCTATAGTGAATGCGAGAGCAATATTTTCAAATGTTGTTTTCTGGTCTAGCTTTCCGCATTCATCTAGCTGGCTGTATATATATATTATTTTTGTTATAGCATGACATGGATTTCAGCATAGCTGGTGGGGGCACACACACACTCCCCACTACATTCATATATTTTTATACATACTACTACTGATTCTTTACGGAGGGAGAAAACCGGAGAACCCGGAGAAAACCCTCGTGGCAAGGGAGAGAACAACACAACAAACAAACTCAACTCACACATGGCACCAAGTCCGACTCGAACTCGGGCCGCAGCGACGAGAGGCGAGCGCTAACACACTGCGCCACCCATGCCACCCATATATGATGTTTATTACAATGCAAATCGACAGTATTTGCTTTAAGTTGTCCAAGATGGTGGGAACACAGCATCATTCTTCTATTAATATCTCTAAAAGAAACATTTGCGTAATCACTAATGGCCTATATGTACTACTGATTATATCTCTTAGATCCACCAAATTCAGTAGCTCTTAAATTCAACGTCAGTGGCAGTGTAGCAGAACTTGGCGAGTCCGTATCAATAACATGTAACACGGATGGTTTCCCTAAACCAACTTGTGAGATCTACCGCAATGGGAGACAACTTAAGTACAACAGTCATGAGGCGGTGGTCATTTCTTCGTTCACTGTTTCTCATCAAGGGACGTACACTTGCAATTGCTCGAACGCTTATGGCAACAACCTTGGAACAGGAGTACTGACCAAATATGGTATGATTTCTCGCATTTTGGTAAAGTTAAGAAATACGTTTTATGTACAGTTAACGGCTGACAAGTTGTTCAGGTCTTATGGTCTCTCCACAGAAATTGATAACACTATTGCGTTTATATTTACTTTTATTTTATTACAAATGTTGTTTTATACAGGTGTAGTTATTCACTACTACATGTTAAAGTGACACCTTTCCCCTTACCTTTGTTTTCCTTAACAGTCCCACCACGAGTTGTTGCAGTTCAACCAGAAGTTCTGATGATAAACGAAACGGACCCAGTCATTCTCAACTGCACCGCCACAGGCAACCCATTACCTGATATCTCCTGGTCAAAAGTAGGCGGAAGTAAGAGATTATTCCTTCCAGGAAGTAACCTCGTGATTACTAGTAGCGAGAAGACGGATGAAGGAACGTATACTTGTGTAGCAAAGAACGGACGTCAATATACCAGCATGGCTACTGCAAGGGTGTACGTTATATATTGTAAGTCAAAAGCTCTTTAAATAATTGCAAATATCAATATTAATGTTAAGCCAACGTATTCTGAAATCTACAGTGCTCTTGAGCGGCAAAGGTTTTGCAGTCGATGTATCATTGATTTTCCTTTAACTCAGATTCACCTCGCATGGCTTCACGACCAACAAACATAAGTATCATTGAGAATGAGCAGCTGGATGTCAGTTTCATGTGTAATGCAACCGGAAATCCTCCACCGATAATTACCTGGACCAAGATTGGCGACAAAAACTCGAGCTTTCCCACGGGAAATATGTTAACCCTGAAAGCAACCAGACACAACGAAGGGCTATATCAGTGTACAGCGTCCAATAACAGAGGGCGTGCTGTATCAGCTATCGCTGTTGCTAACATTAAATGTAAGTACAAATAACTATGAGGTCCAATACATAAATAATGAGAGGTTATTAGTCGATTAACCAGCTAATGTGGCTGGTTATTAAATGGTCGAGTTTCTCGGAGTCTGGGCACTAGCAATCTGATTGGCTTAAACAGGCAAACTCTGACAGTGATCTGACATTAAGACCGATATAAATTCTCCGAGGAAGACCGGTCTTTGTATCAACTATTTTGTGTGTCTGTCTTTGAAACTCTTTTCGACATTCGTTTCGTAAACAAAGCAATTTCTGCATATAGCTTCAGCCTTAAGATCGAAGAAATACATGACGAAAACGCATTCAGTAAAGCCCTAATGCGCAACTATGGTCATTGTTGGTTTTGAATTGATATAATGCCTCAAAAAAAAAAACAATGCAAGACTATACCAATGATATGAAAACCTAGAGACGATTTTGCCAATCAATCATAGAAGAATGCCCAATAGAAAACATACCTTTATAGAAGAGCTCAACAAGTTGTTTCGGCTTCGGCAAACAAACTGATGACAACGATTCTCTCAAGTGTCCCTCTTTGAATATCGGCGAAAAGTCACCTAGCAAGCTTCTGGTAAAGCTTCTTTAGTAAGCCAGTTGTGTGTTCCACGCGCGCTTTGACAACGTCCCCAGAAATATCACAAAATGGCCATATAATAAACACAACTTATTAACCGAGTTTGGTCGGTCTGTATGGAAGAATCTTGACCTCGGTCCTGCACAGACCGAACGCAGCGAGAGCTGTACTTTCCGACCTCGGTCACGATTCTTCCAGACAGACATCCCGCTGGGTGAATAAGAGCTAAGTATTAATGACGAACCATGTATTTTAATGTATTTTAGCGAGCTTTAAGCGAGCCAAAATACACTTGACGAGTAAACATAACACAGCCGTATTAACTAGTTAACCGACAGATACGGTGTTTATCATACAAATCTTAAAAAAAGGCACTATGTAGGCAAACAGTTATAGCCATTTTATTTTTACTACTTCAATACGGTCTCGTATTTCTTGCGTTCTTGTGCACATTGCGTGCGCTCTTTGCAGATTTCTATAATAGTTGAGAAAATCGAACCTAATACAAACGAGTTTCAGTGTCAAAAACATACACAGCATAGCTTTTATTAATAATTGCTATATCCATCATGATGGGATTATCGTTAGTCACCTGATTGTCTTAGTTTTATAGAACATTAAGTATTGTTGAATTGTTGGCATTTCAACGTAGAAAAAAGAGGTATGAATCTTAATTAGGCCAACATGCCTTCAAATTGCAGTAACGTACAATATCATTTTTTGCACCAAAGCAATCGAATTGCGAAAGAGAAGCTACTTGAAAAGTCAACATCGACTGGGAAAAGTTTAAGTACAACAGTAGAAGACAGGCAGTACCCTACTAGTATAGCGATGGTATTACACACACAATATTGTACCTATTTCCCCTGTCAGTGATTCTGGCATTATATAATATCTTTTTCGGCCAATATAATTATACATATATGTACATATACATACTTTATTTATACACGTAAGAAACCATCAGTAATAGCATAACATTAAAAATAAAATTTTAAAATCGTAAAAAGAATGCCTACTGCCGCTTTACATGTTTGACGTGTCTTATAAGATTATAATTACAATAGTGTATGTTTACGTAGTTTAGTTCTAAAATATTAATTGTATCAAATAATCTGATATCCTCAGGCATTGAATTCCAAAGTTCAGCCCCGTTGTAGCAAATTCGTTTTTTGCCAAAGTTAGTCCGGGGTTGTGACATAGATATTTTGGAACTCGCACCTCTCAGATCATATTTTAAGGCCGAGTTTCGTCTTTCAAACTTTTTAGTCAAGTATGTGGCAACCAGACCGTACAGGGCTTACACTTTCTCAAAGTCCTTCTTAGCCCCCTGCACGAAAGACTTTTCCCACTTGCAGCGCGCCAAATTTACCGGTTGATTTTTCAACCGGAGGCGTGGCTAATGACGTACTAAGATTTGCCCAATCACAAAGCGTCAATTCTTCAGGCATTGTATGTTCAAGTCAGTCGACCGTAGATGTGGTATTTACAATTTGAGTGTACTCATAAAAGAGTTTGTCAAAGGCGCGAAATATAAGCTCCGTCCCAGAAACGTGTTTTCGCGCCAAAACATAATCCCCCGATTCATTTCCTGCAAGTGAAACAAGTCGAACTCGCCCGTCTCGCTTCGATTCTCGCGCTCGCTTTTTGACCCAGTAATCGCTTACCCAGTGACTAAGCGAGTTCGACTTGGAGCAAGTCTATGCAGGGCTTTGTACATTAGGGTAGCCTTTTGGGTGGCTCTCTGACTGTCGAGCCTTTTCCAACTGAGGGTGCCCAAGAGATCATCGATATGATGCCCAGAGATCATCGATATGATGCCCAAGAGATCATCGATATGAGTAATTGTAATTGTAATTAATAATGTTCTAAGTAGATATGTGACATATAGTTTTATTTATCTTCTATGGTAGTCAGCCCATATCTTACCAAACTCACTACAAATAAAATAAACCCTGTCGTTCTTGGCAACGACAAAGTGACTCTGATATGTACAACAAAGGCCAGCCCTGCAGCATCGCGATTTGAATTTTGGCACAACTGTAGAAGAGTGGCTGTTACTACATCGGGCATGCACGTGATCAACAAAACAAAGGCATCAGACGCAGGGTTCTATACGTGCGTGCCGTATAACAATATTGGAAAGGGAGAGAACAGCAGTGCTACCCTGAGAGTTATAGGTAGGTAGATGTTGAACATTTCAAGCTTAATAGTTTCAGAATATATTTACTGAACTTAGAAGTAGCTTGATAAATATCGGCGTATTTCCTCGATTTATATCTTCCCACTTTAAACTGAAATTTGAAATAAGCCCCTTCTCCATTCCCCTTCTTCCGTCGTAAAGAAACATCAAAGCAGAGTATATGAAGAATGTGGCGTAATTCACTCTTTTCACCTGGTGGCCATCTTGGATTCAAAGCGAGGCAATCCTTTGTTTTTGCCAGGTGAGCCTCATTCTGACTACCTGGCAAAAACAAAGGATTGCCTCGCTTTGAATCCAAGATGGCCACCAGGTGAAAATAATGAATACCAAGTAATTCTCTGAAATTATACGAGGAAAATACGGTATTCTGCAAGCCACAATTCAAACAAAGAACAACAGCAACTGAAATGCGACTAAGGCGCAAGAGTATTCAAGTAATAATAATAATAATAATAGTTATTATTATTCAGTTCCTAAGTATCCCCAATTTGGATTGGTTGATTCACCTGCAGATAATTGGGCGCAAATAGGCGTTTGCTGCAGATATTGTTGTGAGCATGCGCAGTGCTGTTCAACAACAAATCCAACATGACTGCTCGGTTTCCAGAGCGTTCAGAGGAGGAAAATGCGAGCATATTGGATGCCCAATTACTCACTGAATAATAAAATAGTTATTGGAACTGCGGCTATCGCAAAATATGATGAATTGCCTGTGGGCCATTCCACCGTCACGGACATTTTTTTTGTATTTGACCATAAGTGAATGTTTCTTATTGAAGACTTAAATTTCTCACAAGTTTATTCCATATTTTTTTAAAGGTATATTTAGCGTGACGGACATTACGAAAAAGGTGACGGACATTACACTCTGTGAATTGAACATTTATTAGTACAAATTAAAAATAATTTTTAAGAATATTTTATCTTTATTTGTGGTCATTATAAACTATCACATGTCAAGCAATAGTAAACACCACATAAAATCAAATTTCTTCAGTTTATTCTTCATTTTACCTGCATAAATTAGTAATGCTTCAAGTTGGTCAGCTGTTTTGCTTTCAAAATATGATCAGACCATTCTGTAAAAGCATAAACGACTGACCAGTTTTTTTCTTTTCTGGCTTTTCTCAGTGCTCTGTAAGTACATGCTTTACACTGCAGTGTTCAGTTAGTTGATCAGTTAAATTTAAATGGCCAAAACAGATGCTGAAAGGCAACGAATGTGTCGAGCAAAGCTAAAGCTTGACACAGAAAGGTACAAGTTATATAAAGAAAAAGATAGAGAGGAGACAATTTCAAAGGGAAAAGCAAATTGAAAACCATCAGTCCATATGAAGCTGCAAGAAAGAAAAGTTTAAACAGGGAGAGAGTCAGGAGGTTCAGGCCAAAAAAAAAGAGATCAACGCAAGCTACAGGTCCGAAGAACAATATTTATCACAAGCTGACCAAACACCACAAACTCTAGGAAAAGCATTGGGCAAGGTTTCAAAAGTCCTAACTTTTCCTGACTAGCAACATTTAAGTCTTTTATAACTAAGAATTATATTGGTCTGATTCTTAACTATCTACTTCTTTCATCTCTCTTCGACCTAGCATTCGTGACGGACATTACGTGACGTACATTACATTTGTGCTAAATAAAGAACTAAGTTGAACTAAAATAATAATGACTGAAATGATGCACCTAACAAACAGGGCAGCAGAAGTAATATACATGTAACTAACAGAGTTGAATCTTGTCTGAGATAGAAAAAAACCTTACCATTTCGTGACGGACATTACATAGTACCTGTAAAAAAAATTCTCCAAAATAAAATACAGAAGTAGTAGTATTCAAAAGTTGGAATTATCAATTTCTAGTAAAATTTAGGCTTGGTGGCTACCAACATATATGTGCAAGTGCACTGATTTAATTGTAGTCTCCTGGGTAGATTGCCATGAAGTTGTATGTTTTTCTCTATTTCTTGAGCCCCAACATGGCAGACCCCCCAGGGAGTGGGCGTGGCTCAAATACAATGCTGCATACTTGTTATGAATGCTTTTAGGGTTTCTCTTCTTAATGGTCTAGAAATCACTCAAAACATATTGGTTTAAAAAAAATCCATTTTTTCACTTCTCATGTGGAATGGCCCCTATGTCTCGCTACCAGTTATTTGTCGATGCCGAACAATTCATCATATTGTGCTCAGAATCGTCCAATAATTGCTTATAATTTGTTTATTCGCGGTTGTACAGATAATTATAAATGCAATGATTACATAGTCCATAAATATATATCTATAGCATAATAATAAGAATAATGCAAATTAATGGATACAAATATTTAACTGTCGCGAAGTTCCGAAAACGATCTGAGTTAGTGGCCATGGGGTATTGCCGCCTACCTGATCTAAGCGAGTAATTGGAAGTTGAAGTAACCACTCAGTTATGTATTAGAAGGTATATAGGGTTGCCCGGCTTGATTTTACTAATAAACTTCAGGCCCGTAGCTAGTATAGAAGCAACCGAGAGAAAAAAAATATGTTATTAAATTCTATAACTTAATATTGAGTGATTATTTCTTGACGTTTTAATTATAGTGCCTTTGTAAAAACTTTGGTCTGGCTACGGGTTTGAACTTCTTGCACGCTGCCACTTTTTTAACATACTTCGATACTCTTGCGCTATAGTCGCACCGTGGTCGAGATTCATTTGCTTTCTCGTGTTTTGATAGGGGCACAGGACAGGTTTTTGATAAAACGTTGCAATATATTTGTCTTGGTTTCTTGAAGACAGTTGAAATTGTCTTAACATTAATCATGTTTGGTTTTTAGTTTGGACTACAAATGTGTCGATGGTAATGTGTTACTAATAATCTTGCGGCTATAACTGTTGGAAATCAGTTCTCAGCGCCTTTCAAAATAAGAATTTGCAATATTACCACACATGATCTATTCCACAGGAGCAACAACCATCAAATCACCGCCGCGCGATCAAACTCTCAATGAAGGACAAACAGCTATATTCCACTGCAGTGCTTCCTCGTCGCCATTCCATGTGTGGCCACTGGAGACGAGGATTTCATGGTTCAAGGATGGTTCTGAAAGTATTTCCTTCCCCGCCTCTACGATTTTGACGATCGAAGACGTTAAAAGATCTGATGCTGGGATGTACGAGTGTGTTGCAAGTAATGGTATTGGCATTCCTGACAGGGCTCAAGCGACGCTTATTGTCCATTGTAAGTTAATTTTCGGTTTTTCTCTGGGTTCTCGGTTTTCTTCCCTCCACAAAAACCAACAAGCTAAATTCCAATTCGATCTGTGGTTCAGCCGGGTCATGACAGCACTTTGATCAGCCCCTATGGTTGTTTTGAACAGGTCTCGTTAGAAATTCCAGAGTGATCATGTCAGTTACATTGTCTCTTGTCGTGACTCAATAGACAATAGACGTTCAATCTTAACAATATATCCTTACAGCTATAGACTCCAAAATGTAAATGCAGAAAATAAGTGTAACAACTTATTGGAATGAAGTGTTGTATTATTAGTGGAGAAACGGAGAATAATGTAAGTGTAAATGTTGTCTATTAGCTGCCAAGTCGAGGATGGAAGCGGAATCATTTAACTCCAGTGATTCATGATTCCTTTACCTTTTTTCTACACTTATTCATGATTCCTGGTCACATTTTCTTCATGATTCATGATTCATTTAATATAATTTCTCGAAATTTCCAAATTCTCTGAAGGGTTTTAATGCATCATACATGATTCTCTACTTTCAAACTACAAATATTCCTGATTCCTAACTTTCAAACACAAGTGATTCCTGATTACGCTTCCACCCCCGGCCCGATACCACGACACACAAGATGCTTGGTTTACTACATCGTACTTGTAACTAAAGGATATTGACTATCATAATGTTAACCGGTTTACTCTACATCCGTTTTTACATCACATGAGTAAAATCTTCACTAGAGTATGCTAGTCAGGTCTGGAGTCCATACACTGGCCAAACGTAATATCAGTAAGCTTGAACAGATTAAGCGTCCGGCCTCCAGGCTAATGGAGATTGCCTATAGAGTTAGGTTAATTAAACTTAAGATGTTGCCACTTTATATACGTAGAGAAATTGCAGACCTTATCTTCTTTTTAAAGCTCTCCATGGCATTTTAGATATTCCTACTAATCTGCGTAGCGTAATATTGGAAATAACTTAATGAATACTATAATACCTTACAGATATTAGTTCCATATACGCATACGCGTACGGACGTCTACAAATACATGCACCTACTTTATAATTTAGCGTGTCACTGATACAATATATAATTTTCTCCAGATAAACCATTCAACACTACCATTGTGTCGTCCTCCAAACACATTCGCTTCAACCGTTCAGTCACTCTCAACTGTACCGCAGAAGCTTTACCACCAGCGGCTTACATGTTCTATAAGGACGGCAGACTGCTTGCCAACAGCACCAGTGGAGTCTATACTATATCTACGTCAACTGGAACCGAAAACGGAACCTACTCTTGTGTCTCGTATAACGTGGTTGGCGAAGGGCCAAGTGCCTCGCTTAATCTGACTTATTTTGGTAGGTAAAACAATCCGATAAGAAACAATACTTATGGAAAATAGTACAACGACTTCGAGACAACAAAAGTGATATTCGCATCGTATTAGTTTACTAGAAAGTTGTTTTGACTCTTTTGGTCTCGGTTCTTTGTTATCCAATTTAATATTTTATTCAAGAAAAAACGTGTAGGTATATGGTTACAGAGATGGTATGAATGTATATATGTATAAATCTGTGTATTTACGTATTTATACCATATTTATGTAGAAAGGTATATGGAATACAGGCAAGGTTGCTCTTTCCCTTCTATCTTTCTCCCCCCCCCCCCCCCCCCCCCCCCCCACACCCTTTCCTTAGATATTTTTTTTTAGTAATCAAACCATTTTATACAGGTAGATGCGGTGAGAAGCGAGGAGGCCCAATGCATAGCTTGCCTGCTATCGTAGGGGGGACAAATGCACGCCACGGGGAGTGGCCCTGGCAGGTACAAATGGGAACCGGTTCATATAGACATTGGTGTGGAGGTTCTGTCTTGAGCCAGTGGTGGATTTTAACAGCGGCTCACTGTGTGTCAGGGAATACTCCTTCGAGCATCAGAATTACAATGGGTAAGGACGGAGAGCTTGTTTAATTGACATTGGCCGTTTTTATACTAGAGACGTCTAAGTCGTCTGGAGACCGCTTAGACGTTTCAGACGTCTAAGACGTCTAGTGTAAAAACGGAAAATGAGACAGACGGAGTTAAATTTATCTTCGTCTGGTAAGTGCGACCGAACGATGCACTATATTCTCTAGAAGACGCTATTCCAAATGAACATTTGTAACCTCATTTTTTCTCTCTCAGTTCTCGTGGACTCTGTGAAAAAGACTTCCAAAACTGCAGCGATGGCTCCGCCATTATCAGTGACATTCACGATAATTCACATTTTTTTTCGCGCCAGTCGTCCGGTAGTATCCACTCTCTTCCGAGAATAGAACCCAGTTTCTTTTTAAGAAAACCGTGGTAGTCCAAACTTATGCGTCCCGTTTTTATATCAGTCGCACTTAACGGTCAGACGTTTAATGCGTCTCTAGACGTCTTAGACGTCTGTAGTATAAAAACGGCCAATGAGTTTGATTTGGTTGCACAACTTCAATACTATCGCATGTGAGTTTGCAAAATTCTGATTTTCTTTTCATGTAGATGTTCATAAAATGGTAAGGAGAAAGCTAAGAACCTTATCTGAATTATCTAGGACCAAGCAGGGTGAATGATAATAATTGGCTTTGTTTATCTTTAGGATCAAACACGTTTGTATATTGACGTTGGTGTGACGTCATAACGAACGACTCCTTTTAAGGTCAAATTCTGCGTTACCTATACGTTTGAAATAAAGCATGTTATCACAACAACATAAATATGTGTTTTTGATTGCCGCAATGTTAAAGTCTCTACGATAAATATTTGCTGAGTTATTAATAACTGAAGTTTCCTATGACGTCACATTTTCTGACGTCATGGGTCTGACATCAGACATGCTTTCTAAATTGAATAAACATAAAAAAGACCATATTGCGGCTATTCAGTGTACAGTAAGTACAGTTCCTCTTTAAAACCCGAAAAATACTTGAATAGTTATTTTTAAAAGTCGTTTTCAAAAATATATGACGTCATAATGACGTTTCGTCTTTTTCACTGGGAATTTTAAAGTATTTCCTCTCAAAATTCGAAAATTCTAAAAACATACGATTGTGGGTACCGATTTATTCTTTTGTTTGCTAGATTGTCGTAAACAAATATTTTAAACTCTAAAAGATGAATGAAGAAGTTATTTTGTAAATGGTTCTATATTGAATATTTCCCGAAATTCACAATTTAATAACTTTTCTCCCTCTAAACCTATCGAACTCGGGTTTTCGGTTTCTTTGTTGTCGACATGATGGGAAATCGAAAATATAAAATTTACTGATGTTCAAGGTAATTGAAAACATCGAGAAACCTATTATAAATGGATACATGACGTAACTGTGACGTCATCAAGATGTCTACGGTAGATCAAATCATCGGATTTTGTTTAGGTCGTCGGTTTTCATCATCCCACAAAAATTCAATCTTCTATGTTGGAAACTTTTGAAAATATAGCAAAGTGATAGATTTTAGGGTCATTTGTGCCAAGCGTGTTTGAGTGATTTGTGCACTCAAACCGGTTCACGCGAGCTCTCAACCTAATCATGCAAATTGTTTTTCGCGCGCTTCAGTTTAGATCATGTATTCAATTTATATGTATTTATATATTACATCACATGGCTGTCATATTAGTATAAACATACTAGTATTCTATTACAAACCCAGCGACTCTGATTGCCTCTCTACTCACTATCTATCCTGTGATAGACAGTGAGTAGCGATTGTCCAATGACAATCTTCGTTATATCTGCAGTTTTCTGATTTCGACCTATTAGGAGCCACGATAGATTCTTCCTGAACGGAATCGCGGCTACACAGGAACGAGGTTACTAAAAATGCAAAATTAACAGCGACACATTTTCATTTTTTTGTGGGTGATTGTTTACCATGTGGTGGAGCTGATGATGGGAAATTTTACAAGCAAAAAGGTAAAAACATGTATCTGAAACATCAAAATAATCTTTGATAGCAGAAAAGGTATTTGTTTGTGCATATAGAATACTAGTATGTTTATACTAAAACAATAGACTACTCGCTCTCAGTTTCTATGGCCGTGATAGTTGACTCGGAGCTTTGCTCCTCGCCAACTATCGGAGAGAAATGGTAAACGCCACAGCTGTGCGGCCATTGAGTTATGGACGCACTTGGGAGGTTGGCTAAGCACTCAAGAAGCTAGTGTCTCAGCTTTGCCTGGAGCGACTCTTACACTTCTTTCGTGCTAAACGACCTCTTGCGTACGTCCATGGACACACGCTGCACATTTATCGTTTCTTTAGTATTTTTAAAATAAGGCAGCTCGTGTAAAACAATTCTTTGATTAGTTGAACTACGGCAATGGATAGATTTAAGGCGCTGTAAGTAAGACGTTAACTAAATGCTTCTTAACTCTTTTCAGGTGAGTACCGATTGAACACGAATGATAACACCGAGCAAACAATTCCCATCGAGAGGATAATAAGCCATCCCTCTTACAGTAAAGCAACAATCGATTACGATATTGCCTTGCTCAAGCTCTCTCGACCGCTGGTCTTCAACGATTACGTCAGTCCCATATGTCTCCCAGAATTCGACTTTCCAAATGGCACCGTGTGCTACACGACTGGCTGGGGTCGCCTGACTGGCGGTGGTGTTATACCAAACATCCTCCAAGAGGTTGCCGTGCCATTAATGAGTCGATCAACGTGCTCACGATATTTTACGGGAATTGTACGAGTTACAACGCGCATGCGCTGTTGTGGAACATTTGGAATACGAAAGGGAGCATGCAGCGGCGACAGTGGTGGACCGCTGGTCTGTCAGACAGGAAGGCAGTGGTACCTCATGGGTGTTACGAGTTGGGGAAGAGGAGCATGTGCAAGTTATGGGTACCCCATGGTATACTCTGATGCAGTCTATTTCAAAAACTGGATTTTAACAAACACGAGAGCTTACGGGCGGCCTTTGGACTGAATATTCAGTTGAATACAATACACGACTAGCCTTTAATTACATCATTGTAGCACCAAATGGAATTAAAGTGCACCTAACCCCTTTTGCAATTTTTATACATATGAATCTTTGAAAGGTTTTGAGTACTTCTGCGAAGACATTTTTCGCTTACATAGAATACTCTATGTTTTATGCTTGTTTGAAATGGTGAAAATTTGACCTTTCCTGACCCATGACCGCGTAAGAAAAGCCTGGGTCGATTCTGGATCTTACGTCACCTCATTAGTGCATTATTCTCCATGGGCGCCTTTCTGTCACAACAACATTTATATATAGAGAATATACACAGTCTGTGAGTTGTTAGTAAAGAAAACAGTTATTTTAGACAAAATGCCGAATGAATTAGATGACGTAAGATCCAGAATCGACCCAGGCTTTTTCGTACGCGGTCATGGGTCAGGAAAGGTCAAATTTTCACCATTTCAAACAAGCCTAGAACATAGAATATTCTTTGTAAGCCAAAAATGTCTTCGCAGAAGTACTCAAAATATTTCAAAGATTCATTGGTATAAAAATCGCAAAAGGGGTTAGGCGCACTTTAAGTTAAAGTGCCACTACGATCAAATTTTGACATATCAATGTTGTTGCCTATTCATAAAGTAGAGTTGCTATATTATTACCAGTCCAAACCGTTTTCCGATACGACAACGGGAAGACTAATGTTTCACCTCTGAGCATCGAATCTAAACGTCTGCCATCACTACAAGCTGTTCCCTTTTTTCAACGGAAGTGACGTCATACGCGCAACGCTCGCCTGCACAACGCAACTCCTTGGAGGCTTATTTTTACTAAAAACGTCTTATCGTACACACAAGAAGAAAGTTATACTTATTCTTGTGAGGTTTGCGCGAAAGTGTGCACAAAAAAGTACCCACGCAGCTTGTCGTGTTGGCGTATGACATCACGGCTTCCCGGTAATGGTGGACATAATTTTACTCTCCTAAAATTTAGTAGTTTAACCTGCTCTTTTTGGAAATACCTGTTATTAATTAGGATATTCTAACACTGATTGATCTATTGACATTAAAGTGCCTATCACCCTTTTGTAATTTTGTTAGCTTATGAACCTCCGAAAAGTTTTGAGTACTTCTGTGAAGAAAGTTTTGGTTTAAAGTGAATACTTTATGTTCTACGCTTGTTTGAAATCGTGTAAATGTGACCTTTCCTGACCCATGACCGCGTAAGTAAAAGACTGGGTCGAAACCTGGGTAGACGTCATCTCATTAATGCATTATTCTCCATGGCGACTTTTTATCACGACAACATCGATGCATAGAATATATGCACAGTTTTTGAGTTGTTAGTAAAGAAAAAAGTTATTTTAGTCAACATGTTAAGTATTTCTTCAAATGATTGCAAAGCCGAATTAATTATATGACGTCAAGATGACGTCTACCCAGGTTTCGACCCAGGCTTTTACTTACGCGGTCATGGGTCAGGAAAGGTCACATTTACGCGATTTCAAACGAGCGTAGAACATAAAGTATTCACTTTAAACCAAAACTTTCTTCACAGAAGTACTCAAAACTTTTGGGAGGTTCATAAGCTATCAAAATTGCAAAAGGGTGATAGGCACTTTAAAAAACTGGCAAATCGAAATGGTAAATTTTCGCCGTAGTGGCGCTTTAAAAGAGTAGAACTGGTAACTAATAGAGGAGTCTGGGAGTCTTTTGTGTCAACACAATGGGCCTTTTGTCGGAATGCAATCACGTGGTTGTACTCGATCGCCAAAAATATGACGTCATTTATTTAAAGCACTTGTACGAGATCGGTAGTGTTATGTAACTTCCAATCGATTATCGATCTTTCTAAAACAGCGTTTTGAAGTTTGTTTGTCCATCAGAAAGCATTTTCCATGGGATCAAGAACGCAATTCATTGGTTATTTGAGTGATATGCCAGCACGTGACTGTTTTCTGCAAAAGGCCTATTCGTCGCTCATTTGCTAGCTCGCTCGCTCCTAAACTGATGTGTAAACAAGACGTGTTATCGGTACATCTTTTCACAGCTCAATTGGCTTCCTTCCGGCTTCATATTGTTTCAACTTAGGATACTATTACGACTACCACAATGATGGACACACGCATAATAAGGTAATAGCCGTATTAGCATGCAGTAACAGTAGTAGTAGTGGTAGTTTTTAAAATGCTTATCTTAACCACCTTCCCATCCAAATTAGCAGCGACATATTTGCCCAGCTATTCCTAGACAACTATATGTAGCCATTCAGATATATATACTGTTGAGGTCGGTCGCTGTTCAAATAGATAGGCATATGTAGCATCTTTGTTATATTTTTTGTGAAATCTGAATGGTTTGAAAAGCTGTATTCATGCATAACCGGTTGTATTAGGTAGTGATCAGGGTAAACCTGTGTTTGATTGCTATAAACTGAAGCCGGGAGGGTTGACAAGGGTTGACAACACTTTTAAATATGCCGTTACCAGTAATTTACCAGTAATGTTACTACCCGGAAATATGTGTAACACGGCTGTCAGTTTTATCTTTTGACCCTACATATTTGCACACAACGTAAAATTCCGAACATAAGCGTTTATCGACTATAAACGGCCGTGTTACCGTTGCAACATTTCGAATTGTGATACTGGAATATTAGGGGTTCCGTAAAGACAATAAAGCAACTGTTGTGAAGTACCTTATACGACCCTTATACTGAGAACCTTGACAGCGCTTTTTTATATTCAAGCAACCCGATGTGCGACATAAATTGGTTCTGATCCGCCGCTTTTGCGCATAAACCGGCATTCAAGTGCCGAATAAATCGACGACAACAATTAGCCAATCAAGGAGCGAGGAAATGGGCAGTTGTAGAAATAAAAATCGAGATAAAACTCAAGGCTAAAGTAGTAACATGAAACATGCACTCTGATTTGCTAATGGCCATTGACCATGATAAATCACGCGCTCTGATTGGCTAATAGCCATTTACATTTGCATTGCCCCACGGGTTGAACGCTCACGTCAGGTTTTGTTCATGCTCGCACGTTTTAGACTCCCGAAAACTATTTAACAGGGTCCGGTTGTTCAAAGGGTGCCGGATAACGCTATCCACCGGATCTATATCCGTGGATAAAATAAGCTAGGTTGGATAATAGTTATCTACTGGATAACGATTTATCCGATACTCGATAGCGGTATCAACCCTTTCAACAACTGGACCCAAAACAATTGGAGTAAAGCTATGATGCGAGTAAACAAGCCAGGTTTCTGATACAGCTACTAAGAATCGTCAAGTTGCCAGGCTTTTATGTACTGTTTAAAACACGAACAGCAGTGTTTTATCAAATTTAAATATTCGAGGGCGAAGCCCGTGAATTTTTAGACTTGATAACCCACGTGCTGTGAGTGTTTTAAACGGCTTCAAAAACTATTTAAGAATGCAATGAAAGAAAGATGCACATCTCAAGGGAATGACATAAAGAAAAAATTTTTTGGTAGGATGACATTTTATATAAAGTTTCATCCTAATTAGAAATGCACTTATAAAGGCCCAATATTTGCTGCGAGTTTATTAAACGACTTCAAAAACAGTCACATGTAAAGGGGGTAAAGAGACCTTTTTTCAGTTATTTTGGCAATACGACTTATTTTGGCCGAGAAAATCCAAGCTAAAAGTTTATGTAAATTAGGATGGAATTTTATCAGGTATAAAATGTCTTCACAGTCATTGATTTCCTTTGTTTTTGCTTCATTAATTATTCATGAGTTTTTGAAAGGCAAATCGAGCCTTAAGTAATGATGGACGAACGGTTCTGGCAATGAGGGGAAAGAATGCATATGTGTTTTTATGGGACTCTTGCTGTTCATACAATTTGCGGCCGTTCAGAAACCTCAAAATCACTCATATTTATCCTCACTAGGAAGTGTGAGAAAATTGTGAAGCCACATTTGGATACATTTACGTGATAAAGTGACCTTTGAACTACTAGAATTGGTCGGGGCAAAACAACAACCGCTCGAGTTTTATACTGTAAAGTTGGTCAGAGGAACCATGGTGGTGGCTGAAAAGAAAGAGATTTATTACAGTAAACATGGAGGCCATAAGTGACAGTTAGTTACTCTTTTTGAGTTTTTTGTTACAGCTTGGGAATCCAGAATTATTCGTTTAAACTTGATAGAATACGATTTTATAGGAACCAACATAGTTTAGAAAATGAATCGAATGAGGTAATTGAGATTTGTTAAAATACCGTCTCATAATTACTCGGGCTGCCTGTGGCAGCAACGAGTCTTAAAATGCAAGTCGTTCTTTTTTTAATTTATTTTTTATTCCGTGTAGCAAGCGTTCTGCGCATGCGTTAAAGGTCAAATTCACACCAATCAGATTGCACTGTGCTGGTCACGCAACAATCGCCAGGTTAATTTATTTACATAATTGAATACAGTAAATCAAAATGGTCGACCCGCGAGGGCGAAAGCCTTCCAACAGGCTCAGGATATTTCAACTGGCGCTCTTGTTGACCATCAAAATACATGAACAACCAGGAGCCGTAATACATTTGATCAGCGCTGTCTGGACAGATCCAATGTACATTCAGAAACGTAAGCGAAATACAATATCCAAACACGTTTGGATATCAACGGGTATCGAATTATAATCAAAGGTTAGATTTCGTCAGGAGCGCTCAGATAAGAAAGTTCAAAGCTCTCAGACTAGGCGAGACAAGGAGATATCAATTTCAATGAGTCATTGTCAGAAATCTATTCCATCGTGGGCAATTATGCAATACAACCTAAATTTGGGTCAGGTCTTGTACAGCTAAGGCATGTTTTACGACAGAATAACCAGAGTCTTTCTACTGGATTGAGAGCTCGAGACATTAAACATGTCTGCTAATATGGGGAAAACTGAAACAAAAAATGAACTTTGACGGCAGAAACCCTCATTGAGCCAAGCGGAATATTTACATGATCCGCTAAGATTTTTACAAATCTTACTTATTTATAAGCAGATGTTTTCAGTGTAATTGCCAACTGAAATGCTGTGCTCGTTTTCTGGTTACGGCTCAGTGGGGCAACTACACAAACTAGAAGCATGAACTGCCAGCAAAGAGAGAGGAGAAAGTACTTGAAAAGCACAGCGCTAGCTGAAGTAGGGCATATATATAATATCTGAGACGTTAAATTACGTTACTGTGAAGAGGATCAAAATTCAAGTTTCTGTCTTCTGCCGTGACCCGTGAGAGAAATTGGAAAAGATATAGCTGTTTCATTCAGACACTGGCAAATTTATTGAAAGCTACGGGCTTACTTTATGAGATTATTATTCATTGTGGAATGAAAGGAAACAGGTTAGCAGAAAGTTAAGTTCGAGGTAGGCTTCGACTTTCATTCCGATTCAGTGCATATGTGCACGAAAGTGGGATGGTGTCAACAACACTACCAAAAGATCCAAAACGAAAGATTCAGTTACGTAAGTACTGTAAGTAAACTCTTTTTGATTTGAAAAAAAATCCTCTCAGTTTGTCTGTTAATGTACTTTTTCTTCTAATTATCGCTTTATTTAACATCTCTGTGATTTAGAGTATACGTACCTCAGAATAAATTATTTGAAAGGTCAACTGAACCTTGTGTCGATAAGCGCAAATGTTTTTGTGAAACAGTCTGTGAATTTGAGAAGCGGACTTAGAAGAGCTTTTGGAATTCCAATTTTTTTCTTGCTATGAAAGTTATGTTTCATTTCACATTTATTCATACAGTTTTAGCCGGACATTTCCCCGAGTTTTTGATCTATTTTCAATCAAATTCAAAGTCTGATTATGTCATTGTATTGCATTTATACACTTGAATTGCCAGTATTCTGTTGTTCAAATCCTGCGTTATCATAGTCATGTCATAAAGGCAATTAATAGACCAGACGTTTTTATGACGTTCTCACTGGCGAATTAAAGCACGACTTGTTACTAAGAGGATTTCAAATGAAAGTGTATTTCATCTTCAATCTCATGTGGCCCGAGTGAAAGCCCAGATGGGCTCTTGTTACTCGGGCTGCCTGTGGCAGCGCCGAGTCTAAAAATGCAAGTCGTTATTTATTTTTTATTACTCGGGCTGCCTGTGGCAGCACCGAGTCTTAAAATGCAAGTCGTTCTTTTTTTTTTTTTTTTTTTTTGTTGGGTGTCGCAAAATTTATGCGCATGCGTTAAAGGTCAAGTTCACCACCAATCAGATCGCACTGTGCTGGTCACGTAACACTCGCCAGGTTACTTTGTTTACATAATTTAATACAGTAAATCAAAATGGTCGACGTGCCGCGAGGGAGAAAGCCTTCCAACAGGCTCAGGATATTTCAACTGGCGCTCTTGTTGACCATAACAATACATGAACAATGTAATACATTCGATCAGCGCTGTCTGGACAGATCCAATGTACATTTAGAAACGTAAGCGAAATACAATATCCAAACACGTTTGGATATCAACGGGTATCGAATGATAATCAAAGGTTAGATTCTGTCAGGCGCGCTCAGATAAGAAAGTTCAAAGCACTCAGACTAGGCGAGACAAGGAGATATCAATTTCAATGAGTCATTGTCAGAAATCTATTCCATCGTGGGCAATTATGCAATACAACCTAAATTGTACAGCTAAGGCATGTTTTACGACAGAATAACCAGAGTCTTTCTACTGGATTGAGAGCTCGAGACATTATACATGTCTGCTAATATGGGGAAAACTGAAACAAAAATGAACTTTGACGGCAGAAACCCTCATTGAGCCAAGCGGAATATTTACATGATCCGCTAAGATTTTTACAAATCTTAGTTCAGTGTATGCCAACTGAAATGCTGTGCTCGTTTTCTGGTAACGGCTCAGTGGGGAAACTACACGAACAAGAAGCATGAACTGCCAGCAAAGAGAGAGGAAAAAGTACTTGAAATGCACAGCGCTAGCTGAAGTAGAGAATATATATATAATATCTGAGACGTTAAATTACGTTACTGTGAAGAGGATCAAAATTCAAGTTTCTGTCTTCTGCCGTGACCCGTGAGAGAAATTGGAAAAGATACAGCTGTTTCATTCAGACACTGGCAAATTTATTGAAAGCTACGGGCTTACTTTATGAGATTATTATTCATTGTGGAATGAAAGGAAACAGGTTAGCTGAAAGTTAAGTTCGAGGTAGGCTTCGACTTTCATTCCGATTCAGTGCATATGTGCACGAAGGTGGGATGGTGTCAACAACACTACCAAAAGATCCAAAACGAAAGATTCAGTTACGTAAGTACTGTAAGTAAACTCTTTTTGATTTGAAAAAAAATCCTCTCAGTTTGTCTGTTAATGTACTTTTTCTTCTAATTATCGCTTTATTTAACATCTCTGTGATTTAGAGTATACGTACCTCAGAATAAATTATTTGAAAGGTCAACTGAACCTTGTGTCGATAAGCGCAAATGTTTTTGTGAAACAGTCTGTGAATTTGAGAAGCGGACTTAGAAGAGCTTTTGGAATTCCATTTTTTTTCTTGCTATGAAAGTTATGTTTCATTTCACATTTATTCATACAGTTTTAGCCGGACATTTCCCCGAGTTTTTGATCTATTTTCAATCAAATTCAAAGTCTGATTATGTCATTGTATTGCATTTATACACTTGAATTGCCAGTATTCTGTTGTTCAAATCCTGCGTTATCATAGTCATGTCATAAAGGCAATTAATAGACCAGACGTTTTTATGACGTTCTCACTGGCGAATTAAAGCACGACTTGTTACTAAGAGGATTTCAAATGAAAGTGTATTTCATCTTCAATCTCATGTGGCCCGAGTGAAAGCCCAGATGGGCTCTTGTTACTCGGGCTGCCTGTGGCAGCGCCGAGTCTAAAAATGCAAGTCGTTATTTATTTTTTATTACTCGGGCTGCCTGTGGCAGCACCGAGTCTTAAAATGCAAGTCGTTCTTTTTTTTTTTGTTTTTTTTTTGTTGGGTGTCGCAAAATTTATGCGCATGCGTTAAAGGTCAAGTTCACCACCAATCAGATCGCACTGTGCTGGTCACGTAACACTCGCCAGGTTACTTTGTTTACATAATTTAATACAGTAAATCAAAATGGTCGACGTGCCGCGAGGGAGAAAGCCTTCCAACAGGCTCAGGATATTTCAACTGGCGCTCTTGTTGACCATAACAATACATGAACAATGTAATACATTCGATCAGCGCTGTCTGGACAGATCCAATGTACATTTAGAAACGTAAGCGAAATACAATATCCAAACACGTTTGGATATCAACGGGTATCGAATGATAATCAAAGGTTAGATTCTGTCAGGCGCGCTCAGATAAGAAAGTTCAAAGCACTCAGACTAGGCGAGACAAGGAGATATCAATTTCAATGAGTCATTGTCAGAAATCTATTCCATCGTGGGCAATTATGCAATACAACCTAAATTGTACAGCTAAGGCATGTTTTACGACAGAATAACCAGAGTCTTTCTACTGGATTGAGAGCTCGAGACATTATACATGTCTGCTAATATGGGGAAAACTGAAACAAAAATGAACTTTGACGGCAGAAACCCTCATTGAGCCAAGCGGAATATTTACATGATCCGCTAAGATTTTTACAAATCTTAGTTCAGTGTATGCCAACTGAAATGCTGTGCTCGTTTTCTGGTAACGGCTCAGTGGGGAAACTACACGAACAAGAAGCATGAACTGCCAGCAAAGAGAGAGGAAAAAGTACTTGAAATGCACAGCGCTAGCTGAAGTAGAGAATATATATATAATATCTGAGACGTTAAATTACGTTACTGTGAAGAGGATCAAAATTCAAGTTTTGTAGCTTGAGACTGTCTTCTGCCGTGACTCGTGAGAGAAATTGGAAAATATCTAGCTGTTTCATTCAGACACTGGCAAATTTATTGAAAGCTATGGGCTTACTTTATGAGATTATTATTCATTGTGGAATGAAAGGAAACAGGTTAGCTGAAAGTTAAGTTCGAGGTAGGCTTCGACTTTCATTCCGATTCAGTGCATATGTGCACGAAGGTGGGATGCTGTCAACAACACTACCAAAAGGTACAAAACGAAAGATTCAGTTACGTAAGTACTGTAAGTAAACTCTTTTGATTTGAATAAATTTCCTCTCAGTTTGGCTGTTAATGTCCTTTTTCTTCTAATTATCGCTTTATTTAACATCTCTGTGATTTAGAGTATGCGTACCTCAGAATAAATTATTTGAAAGGTCAACTGAACTCTTGTGTCGATAAGCGCAAATGTTTTTGTAAAACAGTCTGTGAATTTGAGAAGCGGACTTAGAAGAGCTTTCTCATTAGGAATTTTTTTTTTTTCCTTGCTATGAAATTTATGTTTCATTTCACATTTATTCATACAGTTTTAGCCGGACATTTCCCCGAGTTTTTGATCTATTTTCAATCAAATTCAAAGTCTGAATATGTCATTGTATTGCATTTATACACTTGAATTGCCAGTATTCTGTTGTTCAAATCCTGCGTTATCATAGTCATGTGATAAAAGCAATTAAGAGGGCATCCATGTGAAAACCATGCACCCTGAAAAAATGAGTCTACATGGTACATCTCAGATTTTGTCCATATTTTGCACATATATTACTATTGGCCTGGCATTAGACTTGGTAGAATATTTTGGAAAAATTCCAAAAACTATAAGAGATATGGGGGTCAGTACGAACTGCCTCGGTTTGAGGGGTATTTCCACTATGTTTTTTTAGTCATGTTTACAGAATTGTTTTGAACAAACCATATAAGCTATATACACAAAACGTTTCTACAGCATAAACACGACCAATTGCAATTTAATTATGATATAAGTGCCCAAAAATATTCAGTATTCAAGGAGTAAGGCTTTCATGTACAAGTGACTTTCGAAATTATTTTTCAAAAAGTCAAATTTTAGGGTAAAATGACATTCGAATACTATCGATGCGGCGAAATTGTAGAAGATGAGAGTTATTATTTTGTAGATCAGTCATTTGGAAATACAACTGGGGACTAAAAAGTTTGTAAAGTTTATTAAGCTTAGGAGCAGTGAGGCCAAAGTAACATACTCCCAACGCCCGGATCCAACGTAAATAAACAATCAACGCCAGAGGTAAGCTGTATCGTGTGCAGAATAACGGAACAAATAACGGACAGGAATGAGAAACATAGCCCTAAAATAACTGGGTGATAAATTTATTTGTCACTTATGCCTATGGTTTTGCAATAAACAATCAACTAATTAACAATCAACTTCAAAAATTATAAGAGAAATTAGTAATCACGAAGGATGAATCAGCGATAAATGCATACCTGATTCTAGCCTTATTTGTGCTCTCCTCCCCAGCTCTGTCATGGTCTCGAAGCCACAACTTACGATAATTATCTTCTTGTTGATTTTACACCGAAAGAACATTTAGCCATTATATTTATAGTTTATACAGATGGCTTTGTAGCATCCGCCATTTCATTTAGGACTAGAACCCAGTCTGCTGTTGTGCACCACAGGTAGCCCGAACACAGATGTGTACATTCCATGTGGAATAATTGAAGAAAAATTGAATCAGCCTTTCCTTTCTTGTCTATTTATATATATATATTGCTGATCAAATCCCTACACGCTAGGAGATCCGGTGTTTTATCATTTCGTCTGTGGTGCCCAACATATATACCAGTGTGGGTAATTTATATTGAAATATTTATGAATCTCATGAAACAGAACTGAAAATAATCATAATGCACTACTTAATACATCTACATAATTTTGTTTGCAAAACTTTTATTTTTTTCAAGCTGATTATAGGTTAAAATTACCCATGATGCACCTGATATATGTAACTGTTATGGGGTCAAATGTTTGCATACATTCATACACAAGGTCACAACAATGAATTAAAGATGATTTCTAACATCCCGTGCATATATCCTGTATATTCACACAACCCACATAAGGCCATCCCAATAAAATGTTCCGTTTCCAATCGCCAGACCGACCTAATTTTTTTTGGAAAAGTTAACAAAAATACAAAGCTTGACATCGACCCAATTTTTGGGAAAAGTAAAAAAAATAATTTGAAGAACATACTTTAAACTACACCTCTTTTCCTAGCTCTATGTATTTGCATTTTATTGGGATGGCCTAATCAGCTGTGTCGGTGCCGTACTGGAGCGCAGTGCCATCCCGGAAAGCGAAGTTAAAAAATGTCTGACGTATGTTGCTATTGCTACAAACTATCTTAGAAAAGGGTTCAGAAAACATCTGGGTGAACGATGAAACATATTGTGTGGATCGTGATAGACTTTATCCAGACCTGAATTACGCTGGATTTACATATACATGTATGTGCGGGGCGGTTGTTCAGACTGCTGTTTATAGGTACACACGGTAAGCCACGCAGTTTACAAGCATGAGTAGTTATGTTAGTTATCTTCCCATTAATGCGGCTGACCAACAAGCACTGAGGGTGGTCACTGCCAGATATTTGTTTAACGTCCAAAGTGGTTCCTTGGCGTCCTGTGATACACAGCTGCTGATGAATACGAGCGTCGTGAGATGCAATCTCGTTCCCAGAGCCCGCGATCTTTTTACCAGCGCCAAGATACTGGCCAAAAGATCGCGGGCTATGAGAACGAGATTGCGTGAGACGGGACCGCCCAACCTCGTTCACAGGGGTCTTTACGCGCCTAATCAAAGATGGCGTCGAAAGTACCCGTGGTACAGGCTGGTTATGTGACCCAAAAATATGCCCAATATATGGGCATATTTTGAGGAGCATCCGCCATCTTGGATTCATCATCGCTGAAGAACGGTTAGAGGTTGAAGTGTGATCCCAATGAATTCCAACCGCACATTGTTCTACTTGTACCCAGTTGCAAAGTGAATATAAAAAAAGGCAAAAATGCTAAGTTCTGATGAATTTGTAGTTGTTTTCAACGAATTTTGAACGCGCAATGCGAAAGACGACATCACCAGTTTATTTTTCAATTCAAAAATGCACGCGCTATTCGAAATTCTCCAATCAGCGCGCGCGAAACATCTAGCCAATCAGTGGCCGAATCCCACCAGCCTGTACCAGGGGTACTTTCGACGCCATCTTTGATTAGGCGCGTAAAGACCCCTGGGAACGAGGTTGGGGACCGCCATTTTACGTGATCATCCGATCGAGGCACGAGGGATCGAAAAGGCGTAGGCGCGAACACTGCGCTTCTCTGTTTCTCTTAATGTTGCCTGGGTGGCTAATTGAACGAGCAGGAAGCATACAAATGTTTTGCTGCACGGGTGGATACACGAGGAAACGTTGTGCCAAATTGTCTTGCCGGTGTTGCTAAGAAACACATATACTGTGTGTCACTGGAGCCTAGTAAACATTGTTTCCTCCATAGCCAACGTGAAAACATTGTTGCGGAAGCAAATTTTGCCTCATCGAAACAAAAAAATGTCTTTGAAATGCTTCAGAAAAATGTTTTCCTTCCTGGAAGATTGATTTTTTTTGCGCAAATTTATGTATGGAAAACTAAAACCACGATTGCATGCTTCCCAGCACAGCTACATCCCTCAAATTTCGATCAGTTAATCGTTTACTTGGTATCTTAAGTTTGTATCTGAAGAATATTTCAGAAATTCGATTTTACGGATTTTATTTGTCATCGGATTCCCATACAAACACTATATTTCGCGCCATGTTTACACCCCTTTCAAAATGTCGGAATTAACCGCGAACTGGTCTATTACTTTAAAACTGTAAAGAAATACGTTATTCTTTGTGTACCAGGTTTGTAGTTTCTCAGCTGTAGGATGTCCGGTGTCCGCGGGGAACAGGATATCAGGACACGTGACTTGTCCCTTCGTGTGTACCGACCTTTACGTCTGCGAGCGGGGGAGGCGCGCGGCGTGATTTTTTTTTTCACTTGTGTGGGTTGTTCTTTTATCTTCCGTTTTCCATATTGATTTTCTTCGTTTTTTATGCAACGAGCTCCGCTATAAAGAGATACGAGGACGACAGTAACAAATCGCATACAAGTGTATCACAGGCAGCTTTAAGCAGAGAGTGAGCCATTATGCACTAGTCTAAGTAAACCCCCACCCCCCTCCCCCTCCCACCCTGTCCCGGGTTGGGGGAGGAGGGGGGGGGGGGGGGGGGGGGTTTCTTTGACTAGTGCATTACCACCCCCGCCCTAAAATCAAAAATGAATAAAATACCCTGTCTAGACAGTACAGTACAGGTGAAAATATTTATAGATTTTATGATAATTTTACCTGACACGCGCCATCAACAACATCCCCGCCAAGTGCCAAGGCATTTCATACAATTCTTAGTATAGCAAAAACAAATCATTGATTTAGAAGAGCGGGAAAAAAGTGAAGAAAGCCTTCAATGCCTTTCATGCCTTCAACGGTAATATAGTTGTTTTTCCCTGGTAACGCCGAGAAGATATGCCACATTCCCTCGTTGAATATACACAAAATGAGCACTTGATCAAGTCCAAATCCATCTCGTGGATAGGGCGGGAAATACACGTGCAGACGTTACACGCAGTTCTTGTCACGCAATTCTTGAGATATCATTATATCACTGCAGGTATTTCATCTATTTCGGTGATACCACATTTGATTTCATGGATACACATTTTGGTATTTCAACGGAACGAACAGAATATTATGCACAAGATTGAAACAAATTGAGTCCGTAACAAGGTAGTAACGACATCAGAATGGCTTCCCGTTGCTGTATCTAAACGGTTCTAACTTGGACAACTATCCGATGAGCATATAATAAAGGGCTTCCAAGAAAACGAAACCATTAGGTTTTTTTTATTATGAAAAGAAAACATCGTTTCTTTACAGAATAAAAACTAAAAACTTGAATAGAGAATCGGCTAAAGAACCTAAATACGACTGTACGTGCATTTCTACTTGTCACTCATTCACCCCGCTACAGAGGCTCGCAAAATTCAGAGTGACTCGGATTAGAAGCTGTATTTAAAGCGTAGCGTAGTTTGAAATCCTCTATATGTCATATTCAATTTGTATTGTCTTTGATCCAATCAAACAATTTTAAACGAAGATACTGCCATAAACTATGAGTACCTATTTTTCAGCTTTGACTCCGTCAAACTCGACAATAATTCAGTCACTTTAGACATCTGCATATCGGGTGATGGACTTGGTCACCCTTCAAAACTAAAATAATATTGAAAATGAATGTGCATTCGAATTCTTAAAGCAATTATTGGCAGAAAATCTGTGAAGTTCACCGTATTTTCGATTTTAATCGGGAAAAAAATCGCCGTGTCACCATATCGTCGTTTGTTTAATAACTGAACATTGCGGATTTTGAGAGTGCGTACTCTCTAACCCAGCATTAACTTTACAGAGATTTTTTTAACCAGATGCAAATATCTATTGTAAGTCAATCTAGAAATATTTCTAAATTCAAAGAAAAGAAGGCCGCAACTCTGCAAACGGCCATTGCCAGACAGCATTTATCGGGTTTTAAAAATACCTATTAAAGTAGCGTTAAATAAAAATTCGACAGAAGCGACAAAATATAAATAAAATTTGTTGATTTTGGTTTTAATATGCTGACGGGACTTAGCACTAAAGCAAGTAAAAATATTATCTTTCTACTTAAGAGAGGATCCATGTGAAAACCATGCAGACGAGTCTACAGTGCACCTCTCCGATTTCCTTTAAACTTGGCACACATTTATATCTTAACTAGCTAATGTCCCATGTGAAATAGTTTGGCTGAAATGTAAAAGGCCTTTGAGATATGACAATCAAACTGTTTGACCCCCTGAAATGCTCAAAATCAGAGCAAAATATACCTTATGTTGTAACATGTCGCAATCGCAAATGATTTTAAGTAGAAAGATAATATTTTTACCTGCTTTAGTACTAAGTCCCGTCAGTATATTAAAACCAAAATCAACTAATTTTATTTATATTTTGTCGCTTCTGTCGAATTTTTATTTAACGCTACTTTAATAGGTCTTTTTAAAACCCGATAAATGCTGTCTGGCAATGGCCGTTTGCAGAGTTGCGGCCTTCTTTTCTTTGAATTTAGAAATATTTCTAGATTGACTTACAATAGATCTTTGCATCTGGTAAAAAAAATCTCTGTAAAGTTAATGCTGGGTTAGAGAGTATGCACTCTCAAAATCCGCAATGTTCAGTTATTAAACAAACGACGATATGGTGACACGGCGATTTTTTTTCGATTAAAATCGAAAATACGGTGAACTTCACATATTTTCTGACAATCATTTCTTTAAGAATTCGAATGCACATTCATTTTCAATATTATTTTAGTTTTGAAGGGTGACCAAGTCCATCACCCGATATGCAGATGTCTAAAGTGACTGAATTATTGTCGAGTTTGACGGAGTCAAAGCTGAAAAATAGGTACTCATAGTTTATGGCAGTATCTTTGTTTAAAATTGTTTGATTGGATCAAAGACAATGAATTTTCTTTGAATATGATATATAGAGGATTTCAAACTACGCTACGCTTTAAATACAGCTTCTAATCCGGCGAGTCACTCTGAATTTTGCGAGCCTCTGTAGCGGGGTGAATGAGTGACAAGTACAAATGCACGTACAGTCGTATTTACTAGGTTCTTCAGCCGATTCTCCATTCAAGTTTTTAGTTTTTATTCTGTAAAGAAACGATGTTTTCTTTTCATAATAAAAAAAACCCTAATGGTTTCGTTTTCTTGGAAGCCCTTTATTATATGCTCATCGAATAGTTGGCCAAGTTAGAACCGTTTAGATTCAGTAACGGGAAGCCATTCTGATGTCGTTACTACCTTGTTACAGACTCAATTTGTTTCAATCTTGTGCATAATATTCTGTTCGTTCCGTTGAAATACCAAAATGTGTGTATAATCCATGAAATCAAATGTGGTATCACCGAAATAGATGAAATCCCTTCAGTGATATAATGATATCTCAAGAATTGCGTGACAGGAACTGCGTGTAACGTCTGCACGTGTATTCCCGCCCTATCCACGAGATGGATTTGGACTTGATCAAGTGCTCATTTTGTGTATATTCAACGAGGGAATGTGGCATATCTTCTCGGCGTTACCAGGGAAAAACAACTATATTACCGTTGAAGGCATGTCCCGACCCCCTTACTAAGAATTGTATGAAATGCCTTGGCACTTGGCGCGGATGTTGTTGATGGCGCGTGTGAAGTAAAATTATCATAAAATCTATAAATATTTTCACCTGTACTGTACTGTCTAGACAGGGTATTTTATTCATTTTTGATTTTAGGGCGGGGTGGTAATGCACTAGTCAAAGTAAACCCCCCCCCCCCCCCTCCTCCTCCTCCCCCAACCCGGGACAGGGTGGGAGGGGGAGGGGGGGGGGGGGTGGGGGTTTATTTAGACTAGTGCATAATGGCTCACTCTCTGCTTAAAGCTGTCTGTGATACACTTGTATGCGATTTGTTACTGTCGTCCTCGTATCTCTTTATAGCGGAGCTCGTTGCATAAAAAAACAAAGAAAATCAATATGGAAAACAAAAGATAAAAGAACAACCCACACAAGTGAAAAAAAAATCACGCCGCGCGCCTCGCCCGCTCGCAGACGTAAAGGTCGGTACACACGAAGGGACAAGTCACGTGTCCTGATATCCTGTTCCCCGCGGACACCGGACATCCTACAGCTGAGAAACTGTACACAAAGAATAACGTATTTCTTTACAGTTTTAAGGTAATAGACCAGTTCGCGGTTTATTATAATTCCGACATTTTGAAAGGGGTGTAAACATGGCGCGAAATACAGTGTTTGTATGGGAATCCGATGACAAATAAAATCCGTAAAATCGAATTTCTGAAATATTCTTCAGATACAAACTTAAGATACCAGGTAAAAGATTAATTGATCGAAATTTGAGGGATGTAGCTGTGCTGGGAAGCATGCAATCGTGGATTTAGTTTTCCATAAATTTGTCTGTAAAAACGAGTCAAAGTCCGCGGGATAATTTGCGCAAAAAAAATCAATCTTCCATGAAGGAAAACATTTTTCAGAAGCATTTTAAAGATATTTTTTTGTTTCGATGAGGCAAAATTTGCTTCCGCAACAATGTTTTCACGTTGGCTATGGAGGAAAACAATGTTTACTAGGCTCCAGTGACACACAGTATATGTGTTTCTTAGCAACACAAACCCAGACCCCACCGGCAAGACAATTTGACACAGTGCGCAATCGTTAGTTTTTTTTCTGCAACAACGTTTCCTCGTATATCCACCCGTGCAGCAAAACATTTGTATGCTTCCTGCTCGTTCAATTAGCCACCCAGGCAACATTAAGAGAAACAGAGAAGCGCAGTGTTCGCGCCTACGCCTTTTCGATTCCTCGTACCTCGATCGGATGATCACGTAAAATGGCGGTCCCGTCTCACGCAATCTCGTTCTCATAACCCGCGATCTTTTGGCCAGTATCTTAGCGCTGGTCAAAAGATCGCGGGCTCTGGGAACGAGATTGCATCTCACGACGCTCGTATTCATCAGCAGCTGTGTATCACAGGACGCTAAGGAACCACTTTGGACGTTAAACAAATATCTGGCAGTGACCACCCTCAGTGCTTGTTGGTCAGCCGCATTAATGGGAAGATAACTAACATAACTACTCATGCTTGTAAACTGCGTGGCTTACCGTGTGTCTGAACAAGCGCCCCGCACATACATGTATATGTAAATCCAGCGTAATTCAGGTCTGGATAAAGTCTGTCACGATCCACACAATATGTTTCATCGTTCACCCATATGTTTTCTGAACCCTTTTCTAAGATAGTTTGTAGCAATAAGCAACATACGTCAGACATTTCTGAACTTCGCTTTCCAGGATGGCACTGCGCTCCAGTTCGGCACCGACACAGCTGATTAGGCCATCCCAATAAAATGCAAATACGTAGAGAGCTAGGAAAAGAGGTGTAGTTGAAAGTATGTTCTTCAATATTTTTTTAAAAACTTTTCCCAAAAATTGGGTCAATGTCAAGCTTTGTATTTTTGTCAGTAACTTTTCCAAAAAAAATTGGGTCGGTCTGGCGATTGGAAACGGAACATTTTATTGGGATGGCCGTATGTGGGTCGTGTGAATATACAGGATATATGCACGGGATGTTAGAAATCATTTATAATTCATTGTTGTGACCTTGTGTATGAATGTATGCAAACATTTGACCCCATAATAGTTACATATATCAGGTGCATCATGGGTAATTTTAACCTATAATCAGCTTGAAAAAAATTAAAGTTTTGCAAACAAAATTATGTAGATGTATTAAGTAGTGCATTATGATTATTTTCAGTTCTGTTTCATGAGATTCATAAATATTTCAATATAAATTACCCACTCTGGTATATATGTTGGGCACCACAGACGAAATGACAAAACACCGGATCTCCTAGCGTGTAGGGATCTGATCAGCAATATATAAAGATAAATAGACAAGAAAGGAAAGGCTGATTCAACGGTAGAGAGTTTTTTCTTCCAATATTCCACATGGAATGTACACATCTGTGTTCGGGCTACCTGTGGTCCACAACAGCAGACTGGGTTCTAGTCCTAAATAAAATGGCGGATGCTACAAAGCCATCTGTATAAACTATAATGGGTAAATGTTCTTTCGGTGTAAAATCGACAAGAAGATAATTATCGTAAGTTGTGGCTTCGAGACCATGACAGAGCTGTGGAGGAGAGCACAAATAAGGATAGAATCAGGTATGCATTTATTGCTGATTCATCCTTCGTATTACTAATTTCTCTTATTTTGAAGTTGATTGTTAATTAGTTGTTGTTTATTGCAAAACCATAGGCATAAGTGACAAATAAATTTATCACCCAGTTATTTTAGGGCTATGTTTCTCATTCCTGACCGTTATTTGTCCCGTTATTCTGCACACGATACAGCTTGCATCTGGCGTTGATTGTTTATTTACGTTGGACCCGGGCGTTGGGAGTATGTTACTTTGGCCTCACTGCTCCTAAGCTGAATAAACTTTACAAACTTTTTAGTCCCCAGTTGTATTTCCAAATGACTGATCTACAAAATAATAACTCTCTCATCTTCTACAATTTCGCCGCATCGATAGTATTCGAATGTCATTTTACCCTAAAATTTGACTTTTTGAAAAATAATTTCGGAAGTCACTTGTACATGAAAGCCTTACTCCTTGAATACTGAATATTTTTTGCCACTTATATCATACTTAAATTGTAATTGGTCGTGTTTATGCTGTAGAAACGTTTTGTGTATATAGCTTATATGGTTTGTTCAAAAATATTCTGTAAACATGACTAAAAATACATAGTGGAAATACCCCTCAAACCGAGGCAGTTCGTACTAACCCCCATATCTCTTACAGTTTTTGAAATTTTTCCAAAATATTCTACCAAGTCTAATGCCAGGCCAATAGTAACATATGTGCAAAATATGAACAAAATCTGAGATGTACCATGTAGACTCATTTTTTCAGGGTGCATGGTTTTCACATGGATACCCTCTTAAAATCATTTGCGATTGCGACATGTTACAACATTAGGTATATTTTGCTCTGATTTTGAGCATTTCAGGGGGTCACACAGTTTGATTGTCATATCTCGTCTGCATGGTTTTCACATGGATTCTCTCTTAATAGACCAGACGTTTTTATGACGTTCTCACTGGCGAATTAAAGCACGACTTGTTACTAAGAGGATTTCAAATGAAAGTATATATTTCATCTTCAATCTCATGTGGCCCGAGTGAAAGCCCAGATGGGCTCTTGTTTATTTTATTCTGTGCAGCAAGTCTTCTGCGCATGCGTTAAAGGTCAAATTCACACCAATCAGATTGCACTGTGCTGGTCACGCAACAATCGCCAGGTTAATTTATTTACATAATTAAATACAGTAAATCAAGATGGTGGACGACGGCGCGAGGAATTTTCTCTCAAATTTGGAGTCCCATCTCTCAAATGTAAGCAGTTTAATGTTTTATTTAACTTCACTCGTGCGAAAGCCTTCCAACAGGCTCAGGATATTGCAACTGGCGCTCTTGTCGGAGCCGAAGGACCGCGTTTTTTACCCAGATGGCCTGTGATTTTATATACGACACGACGCCGGACCTGAAGGACTCAAAGATCCACACATATCGAATTGGAATTTAGCGTTTTCCTTTCTGCTGAAACCAAGGCTTCTTCAATAGAAAGGGCAAGATGTTGTGTTTTTCTAGGAGGACAAAATATTTCTCGTTTAAGCTTCTCTTTCGCCACGGCTTTGGAATCTCTGTGGATTGGTATACTCAAATATACTGCACAATACCATACAACTGAATAAGAAGTCTTTAACAAATTAAAGCCGAACTCAAACTCAAGAGCAAAGCTGAGAGTGAAAGTGAAACTGAACAGTGTCTTGTCAGGTCATGACTTAAGGTACGGTGAGGTTGAAATCAATGCGTGTTTATATTTGCATTTCTTTGTCGATTTGTTGACCTCGTGGCGCTGATAGATTTTGCCATCAGACGGTATTCTTGTTTGAGCTACGTTTCGTAGGTTTTATGCCTCTCGGTCATAATACATACCAGCGCAAACACCGTGATCTATAAGCAATCATGCACTAAAATAATTTTGAGCGTGTTTTTGGCTGTCAGAAATACCCCGGAGAAATAAACACTCGCACAGAATAATTTATGATGAGCGAAGTAATATTCAACTCTCATTCTCAAGGTCAACTTAAACAAGAATCCTCTCACGGCCGAGGTTTTGGTTCGAGAAATTAAAGGTTTCCAACAGTTCCCTTTATAGTTCTGTAATATAATGAGCAGATCAGTTTTGGGAAGGAGGGTATATAACCAACAGGCATTTCAGTTAATAAATACCTGATATGGACGCGAGCTGCGATAAAGAGCCGCAGGGTAGAATGAACAGTAGAGAAATATATCATATGATAGCTCCATCATAGGTGGACAGGATACAACTTATAATATGGGACAAATATAAACATATATTTGAGACACTCATCTATTAGTACTCTGAACCTGGAGAACAGCAGACTAAATTGTAAGCGTGCGGTACATGAATAAGTAGAGGTCAACTTCTTTAATTTGCATACACGAGAAATATATATCAAGGGCACCCAACGAGTACTTTTTGAAATTCGTTTGAAACCAGTTGTCTGCAGCTCATCTAGCCATTTTAAGGCGCCGACTTTCGTATTCTAGAAAGCTATTAGCTGTTCGGATTTTCTAGGTGGAAATCGCGTCAACCGAAAATACTATGGCAAAATATTCCCGGCCTACGAATTTGTTAGTAGTCTAGAACATAACAATAATTTTCTAGCCCAAGTAACTTCATGTTGCAAAGTTTTGTGGAGGTACGAATTTTTTAGGAATTATTTTATCCTGTTCTGACTCTATTGATCAGACGAATTGGGACGTACGAATATTTTAGGGGAAACCTTTTAGTCTCCCTTTTCTTCTATAATTTTCTAGGGATTGAAAACAAATTTTCTAGGCAGTATTTCAGAAAACAATTTTCTAGGGAATTTTTTTTTAAATCCGAAAGGTTTAGGCTAACTTACTCTCCCGAACAGCTTTTTAACCGAAAACTTCGTTGGGTGCCCTTGATATATACTAGGGGAGCAGAGAATGAATGTCACCGCGCTACCGGCCACTCCTAAAGACTGCTAAATTCAACTAATAATTCTTCCCTTCGGTTATTACTAAAAGGATTTCAAATGAAAGTGTATTTCATCTTCAATCTCATGTGGCCCGAGTGAAAGCCCAGATGGGCTCTTGTTTAACTTCAAATACAGACTTCCATACAAACTTCAATAACATTTTGAGCATCAACATCTGTTTATTGCTCTAATTTGGTGTCTAGTGCGCACGCGTGGGATGTATTTCTGGTAATTAATGGTTCACTCTCGAATACAACCGGCATTAAATAGAAGCTTTACGAATTGTATAAGCAGGGCACTTATATTCGGAATATTACCGTAGCTTGTTTTCGCCAACATAGTGGAAATCGAAAATGCCAAGTGGCATATTAAAGTTAGTTTTTTATTATTATTGTACGTGTGGTTAGGTATCTGTTCATAAAGTACAGGGACATGATTAGGTGAAGACGATTATGCAATTGGGAAATAACTACGATGTTCTGATTTCCCGATTGGCTCGGATTTCTTTCAATTGTTATTCATAGGGCGTTATCTACGATAAAGACCGGTTGAACAACAGTTGTCATTATAAATGTAAGGGGCCTTATCTGTATATTGACCCGGGTCAATATACAGATAAAGCCCATGCATTTATAATTTGTATAAATACCCGGGTCTTTAAACAGATAAAGCGCCCTTGCTTGTATAATGACAGCCAAGGTTATGCTCGCAAGCTGACAGTCAGTTCAAGGACCCACGAAGCTTTCAATCACTCTCTTTTTAAGACCGCGAGCGGTCTAATCATTATGGGACGTGATTGTTTTAACCATACTCCGACTGCGCATGCTAGTGACTTAACTATAGCGCCGAACTAACTATTCTATTCTTTTCAACACAATTATAGAACATTCTTTTCATGAATATGGTTCGTTATGTAACACAAACTTTGTCTTGTGTGAAAGTGTGAAAGCCTTGTAGGGGACTTCGTGTCCTATTGTTTTTCCACCTGCCTTTTTGGCGAATCTTGAAATAAATAAAAATAAATAAAAACGTTTGAATAAGTCATTATCATGTCTCAAGGGAGTTACACAACCTTTTATCTAAACGAATGCATCGTATGAGTCAGTGCTTTGTCTAATTTACAAACCTGCCAAGGGCATTGTTTACTTTTTCTAAAGATGAAAGAATTGCTTTCTCATAGGGATAGCTTTGGTGAGAAAACCTCGCCAATCTTGTAATAAATCAGATAAATCCCTCGAACCTCGGCATTCAGCCCTCGTCCTCAGGATGTATATGGCTGAATGCCTCGGTTCTCGGTATTTATCTCTTTATTCCGCAATTTTCCTTATATAATCGTTGGCCCAGTTTCCTTTGTTCTCTAACGGCAGGTCTTTATCTAAGTTATCAACCCAATAATTGGATCTACAGGTTCAAATCAAGTACGTTATCAACCTCATTAATAAATTATCAACCTGGAGGCATTTTTTTTAAGTAAACTTCACCACCGAGAAAATAAGACGGTTATACACCGCTACCTCGTTGTGTACGAGATTTATCAACCCGAAGCGAAGCGGCTCGGTAGCGGTATATAACCGTTACATAGTGACTTTAGTAAAAACGGCCTGTTTAATCAAACAAGATGACATTTGTTGATTCATTATAATTTTACTTATGGCGGACGTATATTCACCAAGTCCACCTGCTGTGTGCTTCAAATGACTATAGCCCCCTCCGGTTGAATGTCATGTTACACGCGACGGTTTAGAATGACGAGTTTTCGTGCAACAAAAGCCAACATAGTGTAACATGGCGCGCTGGACGAGTTTTAACGCAATGTTCGTTGCGGCAACATGTTGCAAGTTATTGTTTTACCTTCAAAAACCTGCAACATTGTCCCAGAAACATGTTCGCTACGCCCACGGACACGAGGCACCTCAACAAACAAAGACCCCACTCACGCGCCATTTGATTAACGAGGATGTCCGAGTAGGGGCCTGGGCGCTAGCTAGATGTTGCGCCCGTGTGACATACCTGTTGCTGCATCAATGTTGCGTTATTTTAAAAGTTGTTTCGTGTAACGCATTAAAAATCGTCTCGTATAACATTACCTTTACGAGGATTTTGCTCAATCTGATGGAGTTAAAAAAACTCGTGCAAGCACTTGATACCACAGGATAACCGCTGATATAGTCTTTTTTCAGCAACTTACGGACGGCCAGTTGATTAATATAGTAATACAATAAGTAACTAGCTAGAAAACATAGTTTCTGTTTTAATTTAATATTATAGTACAAAAGCGTAAAAAACTGTAACATGTTAAAATCGTGTGCTTTGAGCGCCACTGTCCAGAAAGTGCAGATCAGACATATTGCAGTACTCTTGGTATGATGGCATCAAAATGCTAATCGATTCCTCTTGTATCACTTGGAAATAGCTAGCTACAAAAGAGCTTAACAACATTAAAAGCCTTCAGTTTTCAACGACGTTTGGAATCTCTATTTGCGCGCAGCCAAAGTCAGATATGTATCACTCTAGGATTTTTGTTCATCTTTTTTTTGCGGGAATTCCAATTCTAAGAAGCGTCCAATAACGTACGTTAAAAATATTGGTGGAAGAATCCATCGTTTTAAAAAGGACAGAGGTATTCATGATCACCTTATTAATATCCCATGCTCACGCGGTAAGAAGACTGGTAACAATGGTACCAGAGAGAGGCCAGGTTGTCACTAAAAAAAATGCAAAATTGGAGCGGTCAGAAATGTCTTAGTTTCTGTCGTACTGAACTGCTGTGTTCCTTTTGTCAACGTTATTTTCCACTATGGACTGTAGATTTTTCTCTTTCTGTGACAAGCTGGGACAGCTGGCCTCGCTTTGATGTCTTTGTTACTGAATAAGCAAGATCAATATTTAACTCACTGGTCATGAACTGTTCAGCGGCTACCACAGTCACCACATCCCTTAACTACAACCACGTGAGATTTGTAAATGGACATTCAAAAACAAGGTTCTTCAGCAGTGATAACTGCATTGTCATGTGCCATCACAAAGTGAAGTATTCCTAGTATATAGTAGTACGTGTAGTGTCTTCAGCATCAGCGTTGTGTGTCTCCTGGTGGTATCATATCGTCACAATGTGAAGTATTCCTCGCACTTTATAAGCTATAAAAAGATGTTGTATAAAGTAGTACGCGTCGTGTTTTCAGCACCAGAGTTGTGTGTCTCGTGGTGGTATCGTACCATAACAAAGCGAAGTGTCCTCGCACTTTATAAGCTATAAAAGCTGTTGTATAAAGTACTACGCTTCTTATCTTCAGAATCAGAGTTCTGTTTCTGGTGGTGGTTTCGTACCGCCGTTTAATCTATACACAGGCTGTGTGAATGCATATCTGTCGTGGCTTGTATCGCTTGGAACCTGTCGTTTGGACAAAAAATGGAAAGTTCAGAATAAATTAAAACTACTGAATATATTTCAAACTGAAAATAACGTATCTCGCATTTCAAGAACAGTTGCCAGTATTTCAAGTTCTATACTTAACTATACAAAAAAACACCATAAAACGGAGCAGTTTTAATTGTTGGAACAGCCTTGTTGTTGTTAGCTATGTCAACTGAAAAAATATGAGTGCAATAGTATACGTGGTATATACAGTGAAAGCTAAAGCCGTTATAGGGCAATAAGGTCACGATGGCAAGGATCGGAGGGTTTTAACACTGGACATTGGCAAAAAAAAAAAAATGTATAGCCTGAACACGTGAAGATATCATGCACTTTTGAAAATATGACTAGCTTTTAAACATTTCTAACCTTTTTAAAAATATATGAAAACTGGTATTTCATCGAGAAATATATATTAAACAGAACATTGCATGGCCGCTTGGAGATACGTATTTTATCTTCTCGTATTGACAAAATATCTTACTCGTTCGTAAGAAATGTCATCAACACTTCCGCGTAATTATTTTAATGCATACTACAAGTTTAAACGTTTGTCAGCAGTTTATCAAATCAAGGGTGATAACATATGCCGATTTCAAGATATTTTCACTTACCGTGTGTCTGTCAAGGGATTGACTGCCATAAATTCCAGGACCAACATAAGCCTCTCTGCTATCAGAACCATGCCTAATAATTCAACAGAAATTGGGATTATTTGTTAACAACTAGATAATATATTGAAGTCCACTGCCATAAGTACATAATGCAATATGTAGTTATGATATAAAATCATGTTTACCGCGTAGCACTAGTAAGTGTAAAGAATGTGATGTAAAGTGGTAAGCTGTAGCTGTAGATGATGCAATAGATTGACTTGTAACCCTCTTAGCTATGTACAGTGCTAATTCACATGGAACGACCAATTACGGTTTCTGGGAAATGCCCCCAACCCTCTCCCGACACACACCCCTCTTTACCCCTAAAAATAAATGTGTATTTAATGACACATGTATACCCAAGGGAGGGGTGGGTGGGTAGTTTAATGGTTAATCATTAATTACACATGTATGCCCAAGGGAGGGGTGGGTGGGTAGTTTAATGGTTAATCATTAATTACACATGTATACCCAAGGGAGGGGTGGGTGGATAGTTTAATGGTTAATCATTAAATACACACGTATACCCAACGGAGGGGTGGGTGGGTAGCTTAATGGTTAATCATTAATTACACATGTACACCCAAGGGAGGGGTGGGTGGGTGTACTTACGGTAACGACGCAGTTGGTGTTGCCGGCTTTGGTCTGGTGTCTTTATAAGGAAAGAGAACAACAATAAAAATAAGTACATTATGTTACACGATTTCAGGACTTATATAATGATTTTCCTGTATAAGAGACATATAAGAGAACGTCAAAAAACTTCCAGTACTTATAAAACGATATTGACACCAACATTTGACATTTGATCAAGAAATGACCCACTTTTGGTTTCACTGTTTAGAACAATAGCGATTCCCGTGTGTGAACATATTTGGATACTTGAAGGCGCAAAGCTTACTAACACTTTATCTTATAAACTCACTACAGCCCTCGTAGCTGGGTTAGGTTTATATTTGACAAATTTCACCTACCTTCCCCTCTATCGTTAAGTAGTTGATTTAAATTAAACAGTAGACCGGGAGTATCAGGAATGTGGCTTGTATAAAAGGATTTCGTTTAAAATAGACATTAGGGCTGGTCAGAAATTAGCAGGGAGATGGGAATAGAGAAAGTTAAAGGGCAAAATTTTTTGAACCCCCAAAAATGAAGGGTAATAAAAAATGTCAATCAATTAGTTCCAAGGGAACGTGACCATTTCCAGGAAGAAACTCGTGTCCTGTTTCTTGAAAAATTTGAACTGGGAGATCCTTCGAGATGGCACTGATTAATCTGGCCCCGAGGGAGACATTGGCTGAGGAAACATCGAGAATCGAGGGGAAACAAAACTCAACGATTCCCGAGGGGCCAGTCATTAAGTGATTTGTAATAGTTGCTTGTTCCCAAGTTTTCGTACACAAATATTTATTTTCCAGCCTTTTGCTTAAGCCAGTGGCGCGCGCAACACATCACAGCATCTTCTGTCGCAATGTGATCACGTGGCGGGATACATTGGATTTTGAGTACTGCCACGTTACTCCGGTTCAACCAACGAGAGCGTGCGTTGTGTCTGGAAAATTTATGGCTGTGTAACAATAATCACTGGCCTCGAGGAAAACAGTGAGTTTCGTTTCCCAAGAATCTCGATGTTTCCCGCCAGTTGCACGCGACACCAACGGCAACAACTGATGGATTGTCTGACGTCATAGTTTTCAAAATTGTTGCCCGCGCAGGTAACAGTGTGTTTTGTTGCTTGTGAATCAATCAATGAGGGCGCACGTTATATCTGGAAAACTTATGGCTATATAACAAGCACAAATAGTTAACTCTCAAATAAAAGTCGTTACCAATAATAACTAGTACTGTGCAGCAGTCTCATTGGTGGAAAATAGTGTGACTACAGACCAACTCGTTTTGTTTCTGTAACTGCATCACGATAATGTTGCAGTCGTACAATCTTATAATCCTTCATGTATAACCCACTTTAACGATGTTGGGCACGCAACTAGAACAATGCACAATCCGAATAACAAGAGACTGGCGGGCCACACAGTCTATTCATCTATTGTTCTCTGATGCGTGCGCAACATCGTCAAAGTGGGCTATTGTATGTTTTCAGACCAAATTACTAACACATGATATTACCAATTGTAATACTAACACATTCTATTACCAATTGTAATACTAACACATTCTATTACCAATTGTAATACTAACACATTCTATTCCCAATTGTAATACTAACACATTCTATTCCCAATTGTAATACTAACACCTAATTTTGCCTCCACTACACAATTCAGACACACACAGTCATATAGGATACTTGGGGATGTCGGTCAGCCGAGCCCGACAGCGTTTATTCATATAATTGCTCATAATAGCTTACAGGCATTCTTTCTTCAACTTTTGGTCTCTATTTATTACTATTATTAATTATTGCGACACTGCCGGATACGAAAACCCAAAACCACTGTGTGGACTAAACGGGAACGTATACTCCCACCAATGCAGTGCCGCCAACTCTGGGAGCTGAGGTCATCTAAATACATTTAGTCCGATATGATAAATACAATCTTATGCCGATTTAAATTAAACTCGGACGATTCTAACCTAGCCAGAATGGTTTCCCTTAATGTTCGTTATGCCTCCGGCTTCTCGATCCAATCATTTAAAAAAAAAAAAATGAAGCAAGGTAGCAAGGCTGACCTAGAATGAATTCAACCTCTTAACAGTCACCTACTTATGGCACGCTACATTACCCATAATTCTCAGCACTACTCTCCCCAGGCTTCTGTTCCGTGCCAGCAAAATATTCATTTCTGTGAATTTCGTACCTCAACTAACATAAATTACACATTGCACTACTTACTTTTAGAGCTCGATTTTTTACACACGAGAACTAGAACGATGATGAATATTATCAACAGTGCTCCACAACCTCCTGCTATTCCTGCTATGGCTTCCTCAGAAAGGATCGGCTTTGTTGTCTTTAGTATGCTCGCCCCTGTACAATAAATGGGCATGTTAACTACATCCAGTACCAATTACAACGTTACAGATGATACATGTACTTAACTAAAGCTACGGTACACGGTATCCGGCGGACGACTTTAGAACGTACCGTTACTATGAACCATGTGTTTACATGTTTGAGTCTTGCAAAATAGCACGTCTGTGCCTGTACCAGTCTCGAATTAACCCGGTACAATTGCGGGATTCTCTTGTATCGCGTAAAATTGGTCCAGTATGACCATTTACATTTACACTATACTGAATTTTTGGCACGGCTCGGATGAAAGTGCTACGGGTACCAAAAATATCGGTTCGCTACCTCGTTTACACTATAATTACTTTTCCGTACCAAACAACCATTTGGTACGGGTGCCAAAGTTTTGGTACCGACTATTTAGTTAAGAACGCAGGCGCTGTTTGTCCACTGATCCAAGATGGCGGATAAAGAAAGTTTGGAAGCCTTATTGCCAACAGCATCAACGTAAGCTCTAGATTTGATAAAGGTATGAAAAGGCGTTAGCGAAACCAGGGCCGAAAGAAAAAGGTGGGACTCCGATTGTTCATGAGGTTAGTTGCTACGCTAATCTCTCCTCCTTCGTTTTTTTGCGTTTTCAAGGCTTCATTTCATGGTTTCTTCTTTCATTATTATAAGAAGTTCTCGGCTAACATCGCTTTCTTCCGAAGCATGGCCGCACATTTTCTTGGCTGTGGCTGTGATTGCGTTTGCCCGCCATCTTGAATTGTAAACTTCTGAGTGTGACCGCTTGCCAATACGATCGAAGGCCATAGAATAAAATAGTGTTTGGTCCCGGTGATCGTTTACACTACGAATTTTATCCGAGCCGAACCGATATTTTGGTACCCGTACCAATATTACTCGTGCTCGGACTACCTATTTAGAAGGGCCAGGCACGGGTAAAATTGTTGGTTCGGCACGGATAAAATTAGGCGCGGCAAGCACTGAGTTTACACTGCTAAATTTATCCGAGCCGAACTCTTTTTTGGGTACGCGTACCAGTTTTATCCGAGCCGTGCCAAAAAATCGGTGTAGTGTAAATGGGCCTTTTTATTGTTACCCGGTACAAACGTTCAGCTTACCCTCGTCTATTAATCTGCCAACATATTTCTGGGCAAGACGTATTGTATTATTAATATCGGTAAGAATAGCTTGTATTAGCTAGAGAACTAAAACTACTCAATAATCCGGGTATAAATAACTACTTTACTTTATTTACTTGTTTCACCCAAAGAACTGGTCTCAGCATCTCACCAAATTGTTAAAATTAATCCACCCAATATTATCAGTAGATTCAACTTACCTTGAACTGTGACATCAACCGAGGCTTTCGGTCCTTCTCCCACGACATTTGATGGCAAGCATGTGTAAGTCCCTTCGTGTTCATCACCAGCTTTGTCGACGACAAATAAGTTAGAGGTGGATTTCTTCAGAAGCTTTCCGTTACGATAGAAGCTGTAATTGGCCGCTGGATTTGCCTGTGCTGTGCAGTTGAGCACAATCTCCTCACCCATTTTTACGTCTTTCTTTTGGATGTCGAGCTGAGTTTTCACTGGTCTAACTGGTAGAAAAGATAGACATACTATGTGAAAGAGTGGTCAATATATTTTACTTCATTCACATCTCAGTGTTAATCTAGCTACTTTGTGAAAGAGTGGTCTATACAGTTTACTTCATTCATATCTGTTAATCTAGCTAATGATTGAGTGGTTTGAACATGATGTTTTGTTGCTGTTGTTTTTGTCTTTTCAAGTGAGTCTCATTTTTTAAATTCAACACTAAATTTCACACCTGTAATGCAGCAGACTAGCACCTGTCTAAACTGGAAAATGTCGTGGCGTATTCACAGGCTTATATGTACAACATAGCGATATGATACTTACACATCACATTTAGCTGTATAACCGAAGGCGTTGTATAAAAACTGCTCCTAACCTCGCACTGGTATTTGGTGTGATCACCCAGTTGAACGTGTGTTATTATAAGTGTGTTATTCACCATCGCAATATGCCCTGTTTACAGTATTGGAAAAGGAATGAAAACGTCAATATTTAAAGGGATAAAGGAAGAAACAGACAAACAATATACTAAAATATGCGAATGCCTATTAGTAGAAAGGAACTAGTGGTCAAACACTAATTCTTCGGGCTCGTGTTCTCACTGCCATTTCTCGTTCTCCCAAACTCCCACTCGTGTTTCTATAACTCTATAGAAACACGGGAAATGTTTTCTATTTCTTAAATAGATAATGAGTAACGAAAAAGCCGGTTTTCAAAACAAAATAATGGCCGCCAATTCGTAAACTTCTTGTTTCAGGTTAAGATTGGCTACTAGTTGGTTTCTACTAAAATAATTAGACTATTCGCTCTCAGTTTCTACGGCGATAGTGCCCAGTGAGCACTCAATCGAAAAAAAATTGTTGAACGGCAATACAGACTGTCACGTGACTATCGGCTGATATTCTTAAACTAGCATATAACCGAACTTCGTTCACGGGCTTATATTTGTTTTAAGAACATCAAATTTCCGCAGACACATTCTATTTGTATAATAGAAACTTCGAGGTCGTTGTCTAATGGTTAAATAGAAATGAGGTCATAAATAAGTTTAATTTCACAGTTATAAAGAGATTGTTTGATTGTAATTGGAAAGGTTTAAAGTGGATAAATCTACGGCTTTTCGTATAATAAAGTTTTTCATTTTGAAAATAATTTTCAGCGTAAACTGGATTATTCTGGCTTTGAAGCGTGTGTTGTACAGGGCAAGAAAGTTGAAAAAAGTCCAAACATTAAAAATGTTTAAAAACTTTTTAGTTTATGCAGAAAAAAAATGAATTAAAACTGATAGCAAAATCTAAAGGTTTAGATTTCGAACATTATAAAAAAATGGGATAACTGTTATCGAAAGCCCTTTCGTAATTGAACAACTTAAAGAGATGTGTATTTTTAGGTATAAACGTGTGCCACTTGCACTATTTATTTATTTATTTTCTGTTGTCTTTTTGTGATTACGTAATTATTGTATTTTTTATTGTTTAAAATGTAAGTTCGTAATGTGAAATTATATATTTATTAAAATGACAATAAAAAGTAAAAAAAATTCACATAATTTTGTGTTAGTAAGTGACTGACTGCGGTGGCATGTGCCTGTTAGTGAGTGAGCGACTAAATGAGTGAGAATGCGAGTAAGTAGTGTGTGAGTAAGTGAGTACAGTAAGTGACTGACTGCGGTGGCATGTGCCTGTTAGTGAGTGAGCGACTAAATGAGTGAGAAGGCCAGTAAGTAGTGTGTGAGTAAGTGAGTACAGTAAGTGACTGACTGCGATGGCGTGTGCCTGTTAGTGAGTGAGCGACTAAATGAGTGAGAAGGCGAGTAAGTAGTGATTGTGTGAGTAAGTGAGTACAGTAAGTGACTGACTGCGGTGGCGTGGGTGAGTGAGTAAGGGAGTGAGTGAGTAGGTGATCGAGTGAGTAAGTGACTGAGTGAGCAAGTGAGTAAGAGACACAGAGACGACAGTCAGGCAGAATACAAGAAACAGCAAGAACGAGCAACATACCTTTGTCTTCATATATGATTTGTGGTTGTGGGTGTAAAATCGACTTCAGGACCAAACCGATCCAGTTTCCGCTTCCTGGAGGAGCTTCCCTACTCCAAGTAATGAGGTGGAATTGATTGAGATATTCTTGCTCTCTGGTTGACAATTCGAACTGGCATGGTAGTGTTGCGTTTGATCCAAGCCGAATGCTGATTACGTCACTTGATTGCTGATAGTTTGACCACTGAAAGCCATCTGGCAAAATTATTATTAGAGACATGCCATCAACGGGCTTATAGATTTAAAAGAGCTGCTCTTAATTTATTAGCATTATTTTGAAAGCTCAAAATTATATTGAAACAAGAGAAGATTGAAACTAATGAACTTCCCATTTCCCCTACCCCCCCCCCCCCCCCTAAAATAAAAACACACAAAATAAACTCTCTTGTTTACATACACTGTCTTTTAAAATAGGATAAGACTACTGCTTACCGGATACGGAGGACAAGGGCGGTCAGATATTTAAAATATTTAAATGCCAAATATCAAGGAACGGTTACGAAACAGTTATAATCACCTACATTTGGCTACATTGAATATTAAAAACATGACTTTTGTGCAGTAGACATATCTTTAGACATAGATATAGACATATCTTTAGACATAGATATAGACATATCTTTAGACATAGATATAGACATATCTTTAGACATAGATATAGACATATCTTGTTTTTCCACGGATTATCGATCAGAGTAATACATAATATGCATACACCTGTTTTTCATGAAAACCGTTACTTTTTTATGGATATATTTAACCGTGTAATATGTATAAGATTTCACGAGTCGATGAAGTGTGGAGGACCATTCACTCACTCGTTTGTCTACTAAGGCACGAGAATGCTAACAAGTTGTGGCCCATTGACTTTTTGGTGATGAGTGTTCTTGCTTTTAGCTATTCATTTTTCGTTCGTACAATCCGCGGGTTTATTTGCGTGTTTATTTATATATTTATCACCTCCATTGTTGCACCTGCACTTTGTTGTTGTTATAAGGCTGTATTTTTTCACTGTTTTATCCTTTTATGCACCTTCCAGTATTAGTGTAAACTATGAAATAGGAGTAAATATCTAAAAAATATCTAAGATCTAAGGTGTGTGTATTCCGCTATGAGCTGTAGTTTTCTAACTTTCTTCTTGATATTTTTATTTGACTCAGAATCGAAAGCTGGCTATAACTAATGAAACTAACATAACAATGCGCAGACCGTTTAATATGCTACAGGGTAACGCTATACACAGGATAAATCCCTATCCAGTGGATAAAATATACCAATACTTATCCACTGGAGTCAATGGATATAGTCTTATACCTTTTGAACAACCAGCACCTGATCGATACGATGCTCTCTGGTGTTTCACATGTTTAGATTAAATAGGTATCGTAAATTATCTGGTGATTAATTATGCAGAGTTGATATTAAAATGTTGACATCATTCTTTGATTTATATTTTAAAAGAAAGCGCTTCCATACAAGGAGCGTGGTTTTCTATTTCAACGCCTGTCGTGCCATTCAACAGAAAAGGCACATACACCAATCTAGTATTATAAATGCCTTTAGCTTTCGAGCCTGTAATATCGAGCTTCTATCAACAATTTCATGTTTTGAAATCAAGCGTAGCGTTACCATCTCCGTGTGAATAATTAACGGTCGATTAGAACAAACAAGAGTCAGACAGGCGCAAAACATATGACTTCTAAAAATGAACAAGACTTCAATCGTTTACGTAAGTCATATTTCACGATCTCAAAGCCGCTATCAATAGTCCAGCAGTCTCAATCTTTATACTGTGCCTATCGATCGTCCTCATGTTCATCTTGAACCAGAAACAACACTGGTTGCTTTAGTTTCTTTTACCGAGTTCTCATTTCATCAAATAAAAACCCAACTGATATAACCACAGCTATTTTTTCTGGTTAATGTCAATTGCATTAAAGCTTTCGATCGAAATCACAACTTTTAAGCCGGACTTTTATGCTTTAAGTTTCAAACCTTTCCACTTCTTGTGAAGTTACAATGGAGTCGGAGTTGAGTGATTTTCACTCAACAGTACTTAACATAACAACCTCCAACCCAACTCTCAACTCACCTGATGATAAGAGAGACAAAGATATCACTAACATAAGAACCAGTTTCCTTTCTTGTTCCATTTTGACCCTGTTTACTGACTGACAAACTACGTTGAACTGTCGTTCAAGTCGGCTATTCGGTATGACAGCGGCTTCAAAGAATCCTACTTATGATAACTGAGTCACTCAACCGGAAATGAGTCGGCGTTGCAAGAAAATCAGGATCTTGGAATGGGACTTGGGGAAACGGACGATGGAAGTCGACGTTCAATCGACTGAACTGATATGACTTATCGGATCTTCTTTCCTTCAAAATAAATAGACTCCCAGTGATTATCCAGACTGTCACGAGATACCGACGTTAAATAAAGTTGCTTTACTTTACTCAGTTACTTTTACACTTGGTCCCAGTCCTTTCCTCAACTCCTCAATTGATTCTTATCTTAGCTGGAAATACCATGTTCAGCACTTTACTAAGAAAATCAAACGATGCGTTGGCATGCTGTCAAAGATTCGACATTTGTAACTTCTTCAATTTTAACTCTACTATACCATACCGCTTAATTTATCCATACTTATCTTATGCTGTAACAACCTGGGAAAATATTTACTCAACTACCCTTAAATCTCTTATTATCCTTCAAAAAAAGGCAGTCAGAATAATAACCTTCTCTGATTATAGAGCTCACTCAAGTCCACTGTTTCATCGTCTGGGTCTACTCAAATTTATTGATATAATTTACGTAAATAACGCTCTATTTATGCATGATTTCCAGGCAAATGCCTTACCATCTGTTGTTCATGACTTCTTTACATGCTTAAATAGGGTACACCAAAATAATACTAGACCAGCCTGCAAAAAATCATATTACATTTTTTAAATAACTAAGAACCAATTATGGCAAATTTAACATTCGTTTTCTAGGCGCTAAAATATGGAACTCAATTCAAGAAGACTTTAAATCAAAGAGACGTAATCAATTCAAATATCTCTTAGAGCGGTTTTCAATTGAGTGTAGTAAAACCAAACGCAAATTACCCATAGCCAGCCAATCATAGGAGCGAGTAATCACAAGTAACTCGTAAATGGCTTCCCTCTGAGCCAATGACAAACCAAAGCAAAACCAAAACCAATTTGCATTTGGTTTTACTTTGGATTCTGATTGGTTGGTTTACTTTCTCAGCCAATAGGAGAGCTTAGTAAACGCAAAACCAAAACACTTCCAACACTCAATTGAAATCCGCTCTAATAGATTCTATCCTGAATAGCTATTTAGATATTTGATGCACTTTTCTTTTTTTATGCCCTTTTTGTATTATTGTATTTGTTGTCCTTTGTATTGTATTATATTGCATATTAGTTGTTGTTGTTGTTAAAAGATAACTCTGTTTGATTTTGACTTGGTTTCAGATATGCTTTTAAGCTTAACTTGTTTTTGGTGATCACGCCGGGCACAAAAGATCGTAAAAAGGCCGAGGTTGAGTGCACACAAAAAAATAAAATGAACACCATTTCTTTGCGACTACTCTAAATTTGATTTTTTTTTGGCAGATTGTTTATGTATTCTGCCGTTGTTGTGACGTCATAAGGGATGTCTCCTTTTTTGGTGAAATATAACCTTTAAAACACGTTGCAAACAGATTATGTGATCAAAATGGCTTCATGAAATATATTCATTCAGCAAAAATTGGAACTCTCTACGATAAATATATCCAGAGTTATGGATGATTCACTATTTCTATGACGTCATTATCAGTGACGTCATGCTTCAAGCATAAATCAGACTGCCTACTGTAAAAATATCACTAAAGGAAATACTATGACTTCTGAGTGTTAGACAATGGTGTTCCATCGATAAAATTCAAAAGAATCTGAACTGGCTATTTTCTGAAGACATCCAAATATTTTAATGACGTCATAATGACGTATACGAAAATAAGGCTTCAATTCTAATGACGAATTGTTCAAGCAAGCAACCGTTAACATCCGGGAAGAGTCATACTAGATATCTGTTTTCACCTTCTTAACATTTTTTCACGATCTATCATATTGTAATCTGTTTTATGACAGCTCAGTATCAAGTTCAAAAATACACGCCTATGTAAATTTTCTTCATTGTACCTGAAGAAGGCTGGTGTGGCCAGCCGAAATATTGTACCACTAATTTCAAAATTCTACGTTGTATCGGTCTTTGCTTCTTCATAGTTATTCAATTCTAAGCTGTTATACTAAAAAAAAAATCAAAATTCTAAAAAGAACACGTTGTTACCAATAAAGAGTTTTATTATTGTGCAAAATATGATGTACCAATATTTCGAACTATAAAAGTTAAAACAAGCGATATTTTCATAAATGGTTTTATGTTATTTATTTCCCGCCAATTTTTGGCGGGAAAATTGCAAAAAAAATTAATTGAATAACTTTTGTTTACCTCTACCAATCGAGAACAGGTTTTCGATTCCTTCATTCTCATGAACAAGAGATTTTAAAAAGATATAATAAAACCTTTTTAGAGGTAATAAAAATTTATAGGAAACCTATTAGAAATGGACAAATGACGTCGTTGTGACGTCATAATGATGGCTACATTAGCTTAACCTATCAGGTTTTCGTTTTGCTGGCACTCATTTATACACCTACCAAAATTCATTTATCTACGCCGAACACTTTTTAAAATATGAAAAACCCGGCCTTTTTACGTTCATTTGATTTTGCTTATTTCAAAATTAGGGCCCGTTTACAAGGAGATAGGGTTACCCTACGACTAGGGTTACGTATACCCTAGCGCTGGGTCATTTCCTCTTATTTTTAGCGATGTATTTACAAGCAGGCGGGACAACTCAACTCGGCTGCCCGGGTTACTCTAGTGCTAGGGTTACCCTGTCTGAGAGCTAGGGTGACCCAAGCACTAGGGCTATGTTTTGCCCTTGTATACGGTTTGCTAGGGTAACCCGCCTACCCGGCTCAACTCTATTCTAGAGCCTAGTTTCACATTGCAAGTTTCTGAAGTTCTCTAGCAATTAGTAGGTAACATAACAACATTCTAGGATTCTAGACAGCTGCAATATATGGCACCACAGAAAGAAGAATGGACGTTAATCCACCAAAACCCGCCAGAATTCTACTCGTGTCCGCCATGTTGTTTTCTATGCTTGAATGATTTTGGGGGCCGCGAGCCTAGCGGTTCACAGGCTACCAAAGAATCAGTAAAATCAAAACTGTTTGAACCGGATAAAAATGAAAGAAAAGTGGAAGAGTAATATTAGTAGCACATGTATGACATTTTATAAGAAAAGGCTTTTCAAACGAATAATATATTTGAAAGAGACTTCAACTGGCTTGTGTTGAGTTGGCTCGGGCAGTAGGGTAACCCTACCTGAAACATTTTGCTCGTAAACCCGGGCTATCTTTGACCCTAGCTAGTGCTAGGGTAACCCTATCTCCTTAAATCAGTGCTCACTGACTAGGTGGTTTTCTTGTAATAAAAAGTAATTACATGAATGCTTGGAGATGCATAATTAATTTTCGCGTGTAAAACTTCATAACTCACCTCCTCTGCAGCCATCTCTAAGTATCGGAAAAACCGCGGAAAAGTCGTGAATTGGGTTACTTGTGACCCCGAGAGAGAAGAGCAGGACTGGGGGGACCCATAAGCTGATTTCTTCGAAAATTAGAGAAGCCTGCGGAGGAGGCTACTCGTTATCAAGGATCATTGACGCTTTCCAAATATTGATATTTTTTTTAGGCGATTCTTCATTCAGGGTTCCCACACTAGCCTGATTTTCAGACGGTACGAGGTCGTCCGCTAAAAACGAGACTGACTTTCCCTGACTTTTCACTAACCAAAGCCGGATTTACACGACAAGCATTTTGGGAACGGCACTCCCAATTTTTGTGGTGTAAATGGAATGTTCTGGGTAAACGTGCCCGAAAATCTACGGGTTTTGAGACCTTGCGAAAAGGTAGTCTCGGCCCGCCTGTTAGGAGCCGGCCGTGCCCAAGTTAGGAGTGCCGTGCCCAAGTTAGGAGTACCGTGCCCAAGTTAGGAGTGCCATGCCCAAGTTAGGAGTGCCGTGCCTAAGTTAGGAGTGCCATGCCCAAGTTAGGAGTGCCATGCGTAAGTTAGGAGTGCCATGCCCAAGTTAGGAGTGTCGTGCCCAAGTTAGGAGTGTCGTGCCCAAGTTAGGAGTGTCGTGTCCAAGTTAGGAGTGCCGTGCCCAAGTTAGGAATGCCATGCCCAAGTTAGGAGTGCCGTGCCTAAGTTAGAAGTGCCGTGCCCAAGTTAGGAATGCCATGCCCAAGTTAGGAGTGCCGTGCCCAAGTTAGGAGTGCCGTGCCTAAGTTAGGAGTGCCGTGCCCAAATTAGGAGTGCCGTGTCCAAGTTAATTAGGAATGTAGTGCCCAAGTTAGGAGTGCCGTGCCTGAGTTAGGAATGCCGTGCCTAAGTTAGGAGTGTCGTGCTCAAGTTAGGACTGTCGTGCCCAAGTTAGGAGTGCCGTGCCCAAGTTAGGAGTGCCGTGCCGAAAATACTTGTCGTGTACAGCGGGCTACCTCCAACTCACGCTCGTATTGTTTTCCAAATTTCAATCGTTATTTTGAAATACAAACATCAAACAACAAAAACGTAACAGCCTAAAGGATCGAATAAGTATGTCAAGCCTGAAAATAAAAATTTCCTGACTTTTCATTGACAATTCCCTGACCTTGAACAATTTTAGTTTTCGCCTTTTTCCTGAGAGTGGGAAATCTGTCATTACATTTTATGACGTTATTCCATTAAAAAAGGAAAAACCCGGAAACGTATTCTCCACACCTAAACCCATGGAGTTTAAAGGTTGTTGTTTTCTGAGTTGCTATGTGCTATCATTCCATAGCTAAAGTAAACTATAAATAACGAAATAGTACTCCAAGCAAGAACAACAAAACTAGAAAAACGGAAATCACCATAATCGATTTAAAGTTAACGCTAATAGTGCACCAACTTTGCCTATAGATTGTCAATAGTAAACACTCGTTTAAATACAAAACATAATACTCATTACACAACACGTATTGTGTGAGAACCAATGCAATGGCTCTACATAAAATCAGCTCGTGAACATAATTTTACTGCCATTTTTCAAAGCGCAGCAAAATATCCAATAGTGATTGATGTTTGAAAATTCTAACAAAATAACACGAGTCCGCAGGACGAGTGTTATTTGTGGAATTTGTAAACATCGCAAACGCTATTAATCGTTAATTGAACGTTGTACGATAATGATTACCGGTTAATAATATAGATGCAACAATGAAAAGGACAACTGAATTAACTAGTTTTTGCATCAAATTCACTGTTTGCACTGCTGTTAGTGATTAACATGTCTATGCTCAGCCAATTAGAATTGAGTATTTGTGTATCTATATTATTAAATGAAAGGTTAATGAAAGCAGTACCAATAAACAAAGAGTTAGTAGCTAGTTAGTAAAGTGCTGTAACTTTAATTTGAAGCATTTTAATTACATTCGTACAAATAGTATTACAGGTAAAATGTGTATCAGTGATATTCTTAACTACATCTGTACTATTAGTATTTACAGTATACCTTTCATAAGTTGTTCCCAGTCATCAATGAGTCTAGACTCATTTCAGATCACGTGTACAGTTCCCTTGTTTATTGTTTCATTTATTTCTTGTTAATTCATGAGAAGATACATCGATATTTGCATTGAAAAAATACCGTAATATTTTTTTTCCGACTATATGCATGCCACAATTAACAAACAGGTAAAGTAAAATGTTAATGAGAAATCCAAGGACTACGGAGAAGCTGATACAATGTTCACTTAAGCCTAGTTTCCATATAATCGCTACGATCGCTGACAAATTGGCCCAGCAATGAATCGCGGAGATCGTAGCGATCCTAAATCTGTGACCGGTTTCCATATGATCGCTACGATCGTCCAAGCACACAGAAAACGTTGAGGTTTTACAGCCAGTCCAACTAAACTCTCTCGGGACGGGCACTGCTTCCCTCCCTGAGCTCGTGGGTATCGTCTTCCTTTTCTTTAGAAATCTCCCGTATGCGGTTCTAATGTTTTTGAACTTCTTTTCTGCTTCGCTAGGAGTTATCGAGAACTTTTCGGCAATTGTTTTCCAGCAGTTGATTTTAACAAACTTGTCCTTGTAATCTTTGCTGAATTTATTGTATAGGCATTCGTATACCTGGACTTCTTCCATAAAACTCGCGTTGTTGCTAGTATCTGCACTGGTAGACGCCATTTTGCCGAGTGCGAGAAAACCTGGGTGCATCATGGGATGTTTCTGTTGGTGAGCAATGCTTTATGGGATCGTTTGGATCGCTAGGATCGCCACGATCGCTGGAGAGTGGTTTCCATATAATCGTTTCGATCGTCACCCGATCGCTACGATCACCGAGATAGAATTTGTTCTATCTCCGCGATCGCGATCGCTACGATCGCCAGGATCGCTATGATCGCCGAAAAATTGGTTTCCATATGATCGCTTCGATCGCTGGGCCAATTTTTCAGCGATCGTAGCGATTATATGTAAACTAGGCTTAATACGCTGCATGCATGCATGTATCAGATTGCATTTTTTCTTTAATGGTATGATAAAATGACATATTTTGAGAATAATAAGAGATTATTCTATCGATGTAAACCCTGGTGGAGGGGTTAGGTTTGGGTCAGGGTTAGGTCCGATAATAACATTTACTCTCTAGAGATCCTAACAAAAGAATTTAAACTATAAAACATTGACTGAAAATTGTAACGCTCTGTTACTATAAAATTTAAACTATAAATATTTGACCATGTGATGGTTCTATAAATAAAACCAGTGCACAGTAGATATAATATTTATACCGTATTTTCTCGAAAAAACTCCGGTCCCGAATAAACGCCGAGTTCTAATAAACGACGGGTCGGGGTAGGATAATTTCGGGGGGAGGGGGTACTCCCATATATAAGGCACATAGGTATGAGCCGCGGAATAGGGTATGGTTTTTGAGGTGCCGGACCCTTAAAGTGCATATGAGCCTTCGTGCAATTTTCATAGCTATGAATCTCAGGAAAGTTTTGAGTACCCCTGCGAAGAAATTTTTGGTTTACAGAGAATACTCTATCTTCTACGCTTGTTTGAAATCGTGGAAACGTGACCTTTCCTGACCCATGACCGCGTAAGTAAAAGCCTGGGTCGATGCCTCGGTAGACGTCATTTAATTAATTCAACTTTGCAACAATTTGAATAAAAACTTACAATTTTCACTAATATGATTTTTTCCTTTACTAACAGCTCATAAACTGTGTATATTATCTAAAAATCTATGTTGTTGTGATAGAAAGGTGCCATGGAGAATAATGCATTAATGAGATGACGTCGACCGAGGTATCGACCCAGGCTTTTACTTACGCGGTCATGGGTCAGGAAAGGTCACGTTTCCACGATTTCAAACAAGCGTAGAAGATAGAGTATTCTCTGTAAAGCAAAAATTTGTTCGCAGGGGTACTCAAAACTTTCCTGAGATTCATAGCTATGAAAATTGCAGGAAGGCTCATATGCACTTTAAATAAAATATCCGATCATTAATTATAAATAGGGTACGGTTTTTTTGTTCCCCTAACTCTTGTCTGTAATATCGTGCATTTGCTCAACGTCCGCTAAACGTAACAATTGTCAATAAACGTAAAGCATTACATATTAATTATTTAATCATTATTGTGTTATTTAATGTCAGCTTGTGTTACCATTGTATATTGAGCATCATATCAGATATTATTTTCCTTGTTCACAAGTGTACATTGTGTAAGGATACCATTGCTTTTGTTTCAGTTCTATAAATATAACAGCAGAAAAGATAAACCTTATCCTTAATTTGGTAATGACGGCGTATTATTAAACTAGGCTCTAGTGTTGTATGCTTGATGCTATACTATCCACAGACTGAGAGAAATAAAAACGATAAATAAATTCCGAGAATTAATTTGTCCCTTAAATAGAGTTTCATATTTTAGTTTCAAGCCTTGGAAAGGGTACCCATTTTACGATTTTTCACCCTTAAATAGGGTCACTGGGATTCGATATCTCCGCGGCACACCCCTATCATAAATATCTCGTTTGATGGTGACGGGAAGTGGGGCGGACGTCTCCCCCTGTGTTTGCCACGCAGGCAGGAGCCCATAACCATAACCAGGAGCGTCCATTCCGCATACAGGCCAATGTCACAACGTTTTCACAAGTACTTCATACGGTTTTCCGCTATTCTTGGGTTGCAATCATTATATTCCTAAGGGAATAAAATCACAAAAGCGTAGCAGCCATGTTGTTGGTATAACAAAAGTATCTAATGAGGCATCGGTTGTTCCGCCACTAATATAAAATTGGAGACAAAAATGATCTAAAAACAGCCCAACTTGTGAAAGCGCTGTGACAGTTATATAGGAGATATGGTCCTAAAAACAAAGCTATATTACCGAATCAAAAAGCAACTGAAACCAACTGTCGATATCGTTTTCTTGGTGTTCACTTTTTTTCTATTCCTGTCTGATAGCTTTATTCTGATTATTAATCTGATTGTTTTCTCTCACTGCGTTTATCTACACTTCCACGATTACAATTCCCTTCTATTCTCCATCAAGGGATTCCTCTGCCTGCTGTACTTGAGTAGAGCTGTTCTGGCTGCCACACAGTTCCTCAGTCGCCGATAAAGCTCTTGCTATCCCGTCCGTGTAGGTTGGCGGTATGGGTGGGGCAACGTCGGAGGTGCTGTTGGTTGTCATCTCTTCGTAAAGAGGTACAATTTGTGGATTAGGAGCGGTTTTCTGAACGATAAAGATCAAACAATAACATTACAAGTCGTCGCTAAGAGATATTCGAATACAGATCAGATGTTTTAGTAAAGGTTTCCTGCATATTAAATAATATAGGCTAGACTATATATCAGACCATATTTATTTGTTGATAAGTGCTAACTTAAAGATGAATTGTACGATATCTAATAGTAATTAATCGAATGAAATTATTTTGAATATATTAAAATGGCTTAAAGCCTCAAGTGAAAGAGACCATAGAACCTAAACAATATAGAAATATGCATAATTTGAGAAATATATTGTAGATAGATAGCCTGGCCAGGAATCGCGGTCACTGACATGCATGTCCAATACACACCAACTGAGAAGGGTCGTCATAACCGTTTGACGACACGAAGAAATAGTCAGGTTGTCAGCTCGTGACGATCGAGCCGTCTTACGGAAGTCAGGTCGTGAAAGATGGCCGGAATCGTACGAGTCGACTCGACCCGTCATGAACGCTAGACGAGCCGTCTTACCGGAAGTCAGATCGTGAAACATGGCTCGAATCATACGAGTCGACTCGACCCGTCATGAAGGCTAGACGGAAGTCAGATCGTAAAACATGGCTGAGTTCGCCGGGGTGAATAACAACAACAACAATCTTTTATTGGCTCACACTATAAATTACAAGAATGATATAATATACATTATAAGTTATTAAAGGAGAAGACAAAGAAATATAGAGTGTTTGTTTGAGCCTAGAGGCAAAGGGAGCCGTGAGGTTTTCGAGTTAGCCCCCAGTAGCTATCTAAAGTTTGAGGGTTTTTTTTAATAAAAGAAGCAGCAAGGAAGAGGAACTGGGACTAATACATAATGTTTAGTGAAAGGTAACTAATGACTTTTAAAAAGGAAGAACGTATTTATTCAAGTTTCTTTGGGCGTTGTTCTGACAGTAAATAATGTTTTATTTCTTTGGTAAAGGAAAATGTACTGAGGTCTTTCAGATGGTGAGGGATCTCGTGCCAAAGATCAATTGCCTGGCATGGTAGGAAAACATTTGTTTTCCAGTATTTGTACGAACACGTGGTTTACATAAATTTTGTTTGGATGCATACTTTTTCGTCTAGTAATCGACTAGAAGATGAGTAAACCCACGATCCCGTTTCCCTAAGGAACTCGTCTAAATTTAATTCGTAAAATGGAAGCTCATTCAAACTAGTGATACTCCAGTCAGATTTAAGTAATAACTAAATATCGTATAGAAGATACTGCAGCACTAATTCTAAGAACGATCTTACTTGTAATATAACGAACAGGCTTAGATATCTTCTTTCTTTGACGTCCATGGCGGCAGGGAGAAAGCCGGAGTTGGAAGGTCTAGCTGTAGTGGGGCTCAAACTCGCTTTTGAATTTGGAGAGGTCTTCCCGGCTGTGTCGAAGCTATGGGTCGCAGCATTCTTGCCTGCTTTCAGGAAGATTCTCCCATTTTGGGTCCATATGTTCTTCCATTTCAGTCTCTTTTTTAGCTTGTTCACTTCGCCGAAGAGTTGCTTTTTGTAGGGTGTCAAAGACTCAGAGATATATAAACTTTCTATGGACGCCAAATCAAGATCGGGTAGATCGTTAGCTTTCTTGTTGACCAACTTTCTTCGATTCCCATAGAACCTATTTCGCGTATCCCTCCTGGTAAATTTTACGATTATCTTTGGAGGTGCCCCAGCTTTGTACATGTATTCCATGTTTCACGACCTGATTTCCGGTAAGACGGGTCGTCCACCCTCATGACGGGTCGAGTCGAATCATACGATTCTAGTCGATTCGTCAACCATACGCACCCTGTAAAGTTAATGTTTCCATGTTTCACGACCTGATTTCCGGTAAGACCCTCATGATGGGTCGAGACCTCCGGTATAAACGACCTGACGACCAGACTTTCTTTGACGGGTCGTCAACCTGTTATGACGACCCGTCTCAGTTCATGTGTATTGGACAACCCTCGTCACTGAAGCGGTCAAACCGACGGATATCGAGCCTGCGGTGGTGCTAGCGGTTCGTAGTGGATAACTATAAAAAGCCCGCCACACACGAGAGCTATCAGCTTTCGTTCGTTCGCTAAGCTGTTAGCTCAAGTGCCGTTTCACCGCACACGGTAAATTTCATTAAACTATTCCCTTAGCTAAGGCGGAGGTCAACGATCAAGTGAGAGCGCTGTGCGTTTTTATTGGTAAACAGATTATGCCAAGCTAAGAAAACCTGTTAGCTCTCTTCAGCGCACTCGGTAAATTTCTCGCCTCGAGACCGAAAAGTATCAAACACGATAGATATTATCCTCACGGTCAATTGAGGCGAAAAACTCGCCTAAATTCGCCGCACAGGACAGCTACCAGCTTAGCAAACGTGCCCGTTGGCTAAGCTGATAGCTCTCATGCGTGGCGTCGTCAAGGACAATGGCATAGGACAAGTCTTAATTACTAGATACACATATACCAATAACTGCACGTGAAAATGCGTCCAGTTGTCTACGTTTTGGCAGTTGGTTACAGCAACACAATGTGAACGACCGGCTAAGACCTGCTGGGAAAACGACGAAACATTGTTGCGGTAATATTGTTGCTTATAATGTTACTTGGGTGAGCAGACGAGCGGGAAACAAGAACAATGCTTTCATGTGCTAAAGAGAGGAAAGCGAGGTCATGTGATGGTTTGATGATCACCGCACGATACATGAAACGGAAGTAAAATTACAGAAAATTGAAAATATGGAAATCAAAAACAGCGCCCCACTTTCGATTACATAATTCAAACTTCAGTGGTGGTTTGAATTTTATAACGAACATTTTTGAAGTACATGAGCGGTATTTATGCACGTACAAATTATGCTATTTATAGTTGTTCATAATAGGACCTAAGAATTGTACAGAAAAAGATAATATGCTCGTTGAACTGAAGTCAACAGAGTACTTGGCCTGGGTATGCGAGTACTGAGAAATGAAATCAAGAAACAGTTCACGAGAAACAAATGCTGGCGCATGCTCTTTAATCATGTCTTTGGCTTGAAGGTAGCCTGCTATGAGCTGTTATCGCAGTTCGGCAGTCTTGGATAAAACAATAGTTTTGGCCCCGGTAGCCTCGCACTGGTTGGTTTCAGAACGAGTTTACCGGACGAAAACAGGTTTTTATTCTCCTGGGACTCAACATGGCTGCCGTGCGATAAAAGCCCATGCAGACGTTTCTTTCACTCTCATAAATTCGAAGAAAAAAGTAACGTCTGCTTACCCGAGCGCTTAATTAGTTTCTCATTAGTTTCTTAATTAGTTTCTCATTGTGTCAGTTATGGACTAAACAGATTTTACCTTCCATATCCTCGAAAGTGACGTAATGTTGCATTTAAAAGGAATTCAGACAATACATTTGCCATTGACCAATCATAGGAGAGTGTTCACTGGCGGCCAATTAACCATTCTGACGCGGCGGCCATGTTGAGTCCCAGGAGAATAAAAACCTTTGTTTTTGCGGGCTAAACTCGTTCTGAATCTGCTCAGTGCGAGGCTAGCCACGCAAAATCTATTGTTTCTATCCAACATGGCCGCTGTGTGAGAAGGGTGAATTCACTAAAATTCTAACAATGGCTTTGCTGGTTGGGCAGAAAAATAAAACAAACATGCTGACGTCGTGCTTACATATTGGAAACTAATTAAGCGCTCGGGTAAGCAGATGTTACTTTTTTCTTCGAATTTATGAGTGAAAAAAATACGTCTGCATAGCAGACCTTTTATAGAATAAGTCCGCAATAAACGAGCGAAGGTGGAAACAATGTTGCGCAGTCCTGGAATCTAGTCAACATTGTTGCTTCGTCGAGCAAACAGGGAAACATTTGTTGTTTATCAGAAGCAAAGGGATGTACCATAAATATTCCTTCTCGCCCGCGGGTAAAGGAGGAAGCATTTTGGGAAACGCGGAAATTCAAAGGTAAAGGTATTCATTGATATAGTGCACATTCTATATGTATATATTAAATTGTCTTCTCAAGGTTATTTTTTTATACGGACTGCTATTTTGGCAAAATGTGCTGCGGTGCAGTTTACAATCATGAGTGATTGTCAGTACCTCAGAATACAAGGCTGTTGTGTCGGGAGACAATCCCTTACTCTTTCTCGAAATAACACAGCATGTTCTTTTACGTCCCCCCTCGCATATATTAGAAGAGGAGGGACGTATAAGTCGTTGGCCTTGTCTCCCTACTCAAGATGCGACCAGTATTCGAACCCCCGACCTCCCGCACTCTAGACTGTGCTAACCAGTTGAAATTCACATGTTTCGTCGTTTACACATGCTATTAGAAAGCAAATCACTCTGTTTGGAATTGGGTCTCTACGGAACTCTGTGCTCATTCAATATTTTGAAAACTCGAATGTAAAACAAAAACAATACTAGGCGAATAACGAAATAATAAATAATAAATTTCGAGAGAAAACATCTAAACAATTAAAATATATTTCTTCTTTTTTTAAGTTGTACGAATAAAAACATTAGGCATTCATGAATCACGTGCTTTGTTGTGCGAAACACGTTTTTTACAGCGAATTGCGACAGGAAGTAAAAGTGCCATGGCAATTTTTTCTGCCCAGTTCGATCGTTTATCAGCCATCTCAGTTGTGTGTGCAAGCTTCGCAAGCCGTGTTATCAGTGAATATTTGATAGCTAACGTAGCTATCGTCGAGGTGGAAAGGGGCCCCAGAAGGGATGAATTGGTTGATTGCATAAATGGCGTCCAATTTGAATAACCATTGTTTAAGAATCTTTAGTCTGACGCACATTCACGTGAAAACGCTTTTGTGTGGCAACGTGAACACGAAGCTAAAGTCTCCAGGACAATAAAGGTTTATTCATTTTGGACGCTATTTATTCAATGGATCTACGGTTGTCGGGGAATGGCTTCAACAATGAAATCAAACTTTAAAGTGCCTATGAACCTTATTTTTTTATTTTAGATATCGATTCTTCATCAAGTGAATAGTAGAATGGTACAATATATCTTGCTTTGAATGCTGTGCCGCTGAGTTAAGGAGGTTTTAATATCCAAAATGCTAATTACATGACATCAGTGGAGGCATCAATTATTATACAAATGTTTTTGTTTTTTTCAAATTATCAGTGTTATACCCATGGTTCAAATAAAATGATGTTAGAAATTTGTTTTTCTATATCAATAGAAACGCCCATTCACAACCACTAAGAAGTGATTGCAGATACCTAACCTGACGTCATGTAATTAGCATTTTGGATATTAAAACCTCCTTAATTCAGCGGCACAGCATTCAAAGCAAAATATATGTTGCCATTCTACTATTCACTTGATTTAGAATTGGTATCTAAAACAAAAATATATTGTTCATAGGCACTTTAAACCCTGCGCAAACGAGCAAACACTGTTGTGGAACCATTTGTAAATTTCAGTGTTTCCCAAAATGTTTCCTCGTTTGCGCGTGCGCGAAACATTTGTTACGAAAGCAAAATTTACATTCGAAGCAAATTAAACTGTTTATGAAACATTTCAGAAACATTTTTTCTTCCAAGAATCTTTTTTTTTTCTTCCGCAACAAATGCTTCCCCGCTTGCTCGCCGAAGAAACAATGTTGAGTAGATTCCAGGGCTGCTCTACATATGTTGCGCACGCGCAAACTTTCTAGCATGATTAAGGCGCATGCGCCAGCGTTTGTGTCTTGTGAAATGTTTCTTGGTTTGCTCAGTCAGGCAGCAAAACGTATTTCTAGTATTCCGCTCGTGTGTTCACCCAATAAACATTATCAGCAACAATGATTTCTCGTTTTCTCTGCAGGCTTTTACTGATTTGACTGCCAGCCGAATATAGGAAGAACCACCTTTAGGTTTATCCCTCGTTCGTATGTAGTTTTTAATTTACTAATAGATCCGCCTTTAATATTACAAAAAGAAGTTTGCAAATATATACATGACTGCTTCAAAAAACGCAAAAATAACTCCTATACCTGTATCTTACCTGTACCTTACGTTTGTTAGCTTTCTCAGCAGGTCTGAGACCTATGTACAATTTTGTATATGGTGGCAGTAAACACATCTATCTATTTCCCTAACATGCATGTTTACGACCATTTTATTTATCAATACAACCCTGTATATAACCGGGATATCTGTGGGGGAGGTTACACGAAGACTACGTCACCTTTTTCGTCCGTTTGTTGACTTCAGTATATGAATGCTCAATACATTTCTTCTTTTTCGGTGATCTTGCATTATAAACCGTAGTGTAGCCATAATTGTCGTCCGTTGTTGGGTGGCTTTGAAGAGTATTAGCAATAACTTCTTCATAAACGGGTCCTTCCGTAGCAAGGACAGCAGCAACACAAAACACAAGGCAGCAAGGACAACAGCAACACAAACACAAGGTAGCAAGGACAGCATCAACACAAAACACAAGGCAGCAAGGACAACAGCAACACAAACGCAAGGCAGCAAGGACAACAGCAACACAAACGCAAGGCGGCGAGGGCAACAGCAACACAAACACAAGGCAGCAAGGACAGCAGCAACACAAACACAAGGCAGCAAGGACAGAAGCAACACAAACACGTCAGGCAGCAAGGACAGCAGCAACACAAACACAAGGAAGCAAGGACAGCAGAAACATACGAGCATGCATACTACCATGGACAAACGCAGACAAATGCAAACCATAGCAGAAACATACAAGCATACAGCAGCCACGAAGTAGACTTTGGAAGAATTTTGGAACGACAACAATGCTCGGCCACGACAAAAAATACGGGTGTCGGAGGCTCCTGTGGTTGTACTAGAGAACAAACAAGGTCGACCACAAGCAAACAACAAGCAAACAACAAGAAGCAACAAGATCTCCAACAAGCTCGTCGCCTTGTACGCCTAGCAATGGTACTAGGAATTCCTAGCAAAACAACCAGCAAACAACAAGCAAACAACTAGCAAACAACAAGACTGCCAACAAGGTGTACAAGGCGACGACCTTGTTGGAGATCTTGTTGCTTCTTGTTGTTTGCTTGTTGTTTGCTTGTGTCTACTTCGTGGCTGCTGTATGCTTGTATGTTTCTGCTAAGGTTTGCATTTGTCTGCGTTTGTCCATGGTAGTATGCATGCTCGTATGTTTTCTGCTGTCCTTGCTGCCTTGTGTTTGTGTTGCTGTTGTCCTTGCTACCTTGTGTCTTCGTTGCTGTTGTCCTTGCTACCTTGTGTCTTCGTTGCTGTTGTCCTTGCTACCTTGTGTTTTGTGTTGCTGCTGTCTTTGCTACCTTGTGTTTTGTGTTGCTGCTCTCCTTGCTACCTTGTGTTTGTGTTGCTGTTGTCCTTGCTGCCTTGTGTTTGTGTTGCTGTTGTCCTTGCTACCTTGTATTTGTCTGTGCGTTTGTCCATAGTGGTCTGCATGCTTGTGTTTCTGCTATGGATTGCATTTGTCTTCTTTTAGATGTTTTTCTTGGTTGTCTATGGTGGTCTGCATGCTGGCATGTTCCTGCTATGGTTTGCATTTGTCTGTATTTGTCCATGGTGGCCTGCATGCTGGCATGTTTCTGCTATGGATCGTATTTGTCTTCTTTGGGATTCCTTGGTTGTCGCTGGTGGTCTGCATGGATTGCATTTTGTCTGCTATGGTTTGCATTTGTCTGTGCGTTTGTCCATGGTGTCCTGTAGGCTGGCATGTTTCTGCTATGGTTTGCATTTGTCTGTGCATTTGTCCATGGTGGTCTGCATGCTGGCATGTTTCTGCTATGGTTTGTATTTGTCTGTGCGTTTGTCCATGGTGGTCTGCATGCTGGCATGTTTCTGCTATGGATTGCATTTGTCTTCTTTGGGATTTCTTGGTTGTTGATGGTGGTCTGCATGCTGGTATGTTTCTGCTATGGATTGCATTTGTCTTCTTTGGGATTCCTTGGTTGTCGATGGTGGTCTGCATGGATTGCATTTTGTCTGCTTTTGTCGCTGGTGGTCTACATGCTTGTATGTTGCTGCCATGGTTTGCATTTTGTCTGCTTTTGTCGCTGGTGGTCTGCATGCTTGTATGTTGCTGCCATGGATTGCATTTTGTCTGCTTTTGTCGCTGGTGGTCTGCATACTTGTATGTTAGTCGTTTTTTTAGAAGACTGGTTGCAATACGTTCGTGGCTTTGCAATATGTTCGTAGCTATGCAATAGGTTCGTGGCTTTGCAATAGGTTCGTGGCTTTGCGATAGGTTTGTAGCTTTGCAATAGGATCGTAGCTTTGCAATAGGTTCGTGGCTTTGCCATAGGTTCGTAGCTTTGCAATAGGATCGTAGCTTTGCAATAGGTTCGTGGCTTTGCCATAGGTTCGTGGTTTGCATTTTGTCTGCTTTTGTCGCTGGTGGTCTGCATGCTCGTATGTTTCTTTGGATTGCATTCGTTTTGCGTTTGTCCATGGTGGCCTGCATGCTTGTATGTTTCTTTGGCTTGCATTTGTTCTTTGCAATATGGTTCGTAGCTTTGCAATATGTTTGTAGCTTTGCAATATGTTCGGAGCTTTGCGATTATGTTCGTAGCTTTGCTTTTGCCTGTTGCTTTGCTTTGCTTTGCTTTTGGTTCGTTGCTTTGCTTTTGGTTTGTTGCTACGTTGGTTTGCTTTTGGTTTGTTGGTTTGCTTTTGGTTTGCTTTTGGTTTGTTGCTTTGCTTTGCTTTTGGTTTGTTGGTTTGCTTTTGGTTTGCTTTTGGTTTGCTTTTGGTTTGTTGCTTTGCTTTGGTTTTGGTTTGTTGCTTTGCTTTTGCTTTTGCTTTTGGTTTGTTACTTTGCTTTTGCCCGTAGGTCGAGGGGCTATTTTTTCCCCTTGCGTTTGCCTGCTGTTTTGCTTTGCTTGTGGACCTTCTCTGCTTCTTCTTCGAGGACCAGGCGGGCTGCTTGGGCTTCGGCCAGACTCTCGCGGAGTTGTGTGTTCCGCTTCGTTTCCAGCTTTGCTATCCGGCTGTGGATTTCCTCCCGTTCTTGCTCTCCATTGTCCTGGGCCTCTTGGAGGGTGGCTGCAGCGTCTTCCTTCCACTCCAAGAATTTTCGAGATTGTTCGCGGTGCATATCTAGCAGCTGTTCGATGGTTTACTTCTGGTCCTCGAGTTCCCTGCCTGCTAGCTCGCGTATTTCCTCTTCGGTCCGATCTTCTGCTATATAGGCTCGCCGGCTTGCGGTATCTAGGTCTGTCTCCAGGCCGGACACATCTTGTTCCAGCTCCTGTATGCGCTCTCGTAGTTTGGCTACATCCTGCCTTGGCTTGGCTTGTGGTGGGTTTTGGGTTTGGGCCTCTTGGGCTTCTTTGTTGGTGCTTGGGTGGGCTGCTTGGGCTTCGGCCAGACTCTTGCGGAGTTGTGTGTTCTCGTTTTCCAGCTCCTCTATCCGCCGTTCCCTCTCCTCCAGAATTTCGAGGCTATCCCGGGCAAGCCTGCGGATTTCCTCCCGTGCTTGCTCTGCGTCGTCCTTCCACTCCAAGAATTTTCGAATTGTCTCGTGCTGTAGATACGCTATGCCGTCGCGGCCGGCTTCGAGCGCGGCAATGTGGGCTGTATCTGCTTCGTGTCGTTGCTGGCTTTCCTCTAGAGCTGCCCACAGATGTTTGGTTTCGGGCAGTTGGGTGTTGTCTGCTTCTAGTTGTTCGATGCGTTGCTTCTCGTACTCGAGTACACCGCCTGCTAGACCACATATTTCCTCTTCGATGTTTTTGGTTCTAGTTTCGGCGGCCTCCACCTTTTCCTCCAGCACTAGGACCCGACCTTCTGCTATATCGGCTCGACAGCTTGCAGCATCTAGGTCTTGTTCCAGCTCTCGAATGCGCTCTTGTAGTTTGGCTACGTCCTGCCTTGGCTTGGATTGTGGTGGGCTTTGGGTTTGGGCTAGCTGTTTGGTTGCTGCGGTGTCTTCGTTTGCCTCGACCTTGCACGCCCTTGAGGTTTTCGAATTGTTGTTTTCGGTCTCCAGCTCGAGGATTCTGTTGTCGGCACTGGGCTTGGCGGGCACGTAGGTGTTTGGTTTTGCGGCTTCGATGGTGGGCATGTTGGCGCTAGAAGGTTGGTCGGTTGCCGCTTGTCCGCATCTTTTGGTTTTGTGCTGTAGTTCCGCGAGATTGCTGTATTCGGTCTCTAGCTTGGCAAGGCGGGATGTGTCTGCTTCGTGTTGTTGCTGGCTTTCCTCCAGCTCTCCTGCTATATTGTCGCGGTTGGCCTTTTTGGTGCAGGTGTCGCTCGACCCTGGTGGCGGCTCCTCTTGGGCTTCTTTGTTGGACAGGGCCTTGCCGGTTTTGTTGGTGCTTGGGTGGGTGGGTGTGTCGCTGCCTGGTGCTCCGGTATCTGGGCTAGGAGGTCGGGTGGGCTGGCATGTTTTGCCGTGTCGCCACAAAGTTTGGTAGCTTGCATAGACTTTCCCACATTTGGAGCATGTGTGTGTTGGTGGCTGGCATGGAGTTTGTCTTTTTGTGTGGCAATCTAGCTCGGCTTTTCTCTGGAACTGGCGCAAGCACGTCGCACAGGTGTGTTGCATTGGCATATCTGCATTCGTATATATGGTTGCATTTGTCTATATGGGTTGCATTTGTCTATATGGTTGCATTTGTCTATGGTGGTCTGCGGGCTTGTGTGCCGCTGCTATAGGTTGCATTTGTATATATGGTTGCATTTGTCTATGTGGGTTGCATTTGTCTATGTGGGTCTGCGTGCTTGTGTGTCCCTGCTATGGGTTGCATTCGTATATATGGTTGCATTTGTCTATGTGGGTTGCATTTGTCTATGTGGGTCTGCACCCTGGGCAAAAAAGGTAGCCGAAACTGCAGTAGCCCTGGCAAAAAAAAAACACTCTCCTAATACCGTATCCTGTAGCAGCATGTTTGTCCGAATGGTGTACCTAGGTATAGGCAACTATTGTGTGTTGCGTGTTGCAGGAGACAAAAAAAAAACGGCTGCCGAAAGCGTGTGGGCAAATATTAGGCGGTATCATTTTGACTCCGGCTATACTACTGCTGTAGTTATTTTTCTACCAACCATCTGTTCCCAATAATGATTTTGTAATTTAAAACTGATGGTGACAGCACAAAGTTGGTCATGTAGTTAACTGTTAGAATAATGCGGACTATATGTAATATTCTAATACATTTGAAATCTTATTTTGCAGACGAGATTGAATGTCCTGTAAATATATTTCTCAGACTCATGAATAATTAATGAGGGTAGCAGCAAATACCAGCAATGCATTTCATGTGCATGAAATGGCATGTATGGCACTGACTTGTCACATGCATCAATTGTTGAATCTTGATATCCAATCCGAAACGACAGTCTGATCAAGATCACTAGTGATTCTTGATATCCAATGAAATGCCAGATCAAGGTTCAAATACTAATTAAGACACTTGAATTTTGACTTCCAGTAAGCTACAATATTACAATGTAAGTATGACTTTACATGAAGGGAAGTAAAGGACCAGATGGAAATACAAATCAGCATCTAGAGTGTGGCTCAGACCATCGTCCTTGTGATTACTCCCGACTGCTAGCTTCTGCCTTGTTTACTACACTATCAGACCATTATTTTGTTAAAATGACCATGAGAAAATTGAAGGGGTTTGCAAGAACAGCATAAGAGACTTTTGATCAAGTTCTAAATTATCTCAGAAAACAAAGAACATCAAAAAGAATTTGGAATTTTATCAGAAGTCACTTATGCTGTCTTGCATGGAACCCTTCAATTGTCAATAATATTGTATGCAACAAGGCAAACAATACTTCCTAATTATTTATGAATACAGCCTGGAGACAAATCACAAAATGAATAAAATATCGGCAAATAGTGGGTAAAAACAATTGAAACTCTGCACATATGTAGTACTAAAGAAAATACACATCACTGTGGAACTTATGCTGCCATGGAAACACTTGGCCCCAGGCTCCTTTCACCTTGAAGAAAAAAATACAATTTTGTTACTGTTCAGAAAATAATTAACTGCTTAAACCACTCGCATACAACTGATGCCTACAATGTTCCAAGTCTTCTGATGTGGCCACAGCAGAAAATGTTGTTTAACAAAGGAGAAATTATGAAATTTTAATCCTTGGGATCAATAACAGTTAAACAGCAAAATACTGGTAAACAATACTTCCTAATGACCCAAGAATACAGGTATTGTCATTCGACGTATGAACATTGATTGCATCAGTTTGATCAGGGGTTCCACACCTCGGAAACAATAAATCCATCAGGGCTACAGCCCTTGGGATTAATTGTTTCTTGGTAACTATTTGGAACCCCTGATCAAACACTGAAATGAGTGTTCAAAATAGTATGTCAAAGTAATCAAAATTGGCTCAGATCTATGGATGATAACATTGGTTCTCATTTTGTTGACATTATTCAGATGGCTTAAAAAGCCAAGCCTAATCTACCTGTATGGCAAAGGGTAATTCACTAACTTGGATAGACACTAGATTTTTTTAGTTTGTAATAGATACACAGTACAGAGCGTGACGAGTGGCCATGACCTTAATAATACAAGATGAAAAGAACTGTATGATGAATGATTACCAGTACCTGTCAAGCCTTATAACAAGAACAAGAGCCCATCTGGGCTTTCACTCGGGCCACATGAGATTGAAGATGAAATACACTTTCATTTGAAATCCTCTTAGTATCAAGTCGTGCTTTAATTCGCCAGTGAGAACGTCAAAAAAACAGACTGGTCTATTAATCGCTTTTATGGCATGACTATGATAACGCAGGATTCGAACAACAGAATACTGGCAATTCAAGTGTATAAATGCAATACAATGACATATTCAGACTTTGAATTTGATTGAAAATAGATCAAAAACTCGGGGAAATGTCCGGCTAAAACTGTATGAATAAATGTGAAATGAAACATAAATTTCATAGCAAGAAAAAAAAATGTAATTCCTATAAATGAGAAAGCTCTTCTATTAAGCCGCTTCTCATATACACAGACTGTTTCACAAAAAAACATTTGCGCTTATCGACACAAGAATTCAGTTGACCTTTCAAATAATTTATTCTGAGGTACGCATACTCTAAATCACAGATGTTAAATAAAGCGATAATTAGAAGAAAAAGTACATTAACAGACAAACTGAGAGGAAATTTATTCAAATCAAAAAGAGTTTACTTACAGTACTTACGTAACTGAACTTTCGTTTTGGATCTTTTGGTAGTGTTGTTGACAGCACCGACCTTCGTGCACATATGCACTGAATCGGAATGAAAGTCGAAACCTACAGCGAACTTAACTTTCAGCTAACCTGTTTCCTTTCATTCCACAATGAATAATAATCTCATAAAGTAAGCCCGTAGCTTTCAATAAATTTGCCAGTGTCTGAATGAAACAGCTAGATCTTTTCCAATTTCTCTCACGAGTCACGGCAGAAGACAGTCTCAAGCTACAAAACTTGAATTTTGATCCTCTTCACAGTAACGTAATTTAACGTCTCAGATATTATATATATGCCCTATTTCAGCTAGCGCTGTGCATTTCAAATACTTTTTCCTCTCTCTTTGCTGGCAGTTCATTCTTCTTGTTCGTGTAGTTGCCGCATTTCAGTTGGCATACACTGAAAACATCTGCTTAACTAAGATTTGTAAAAATCTTAGCGGATCATGTAAATATTCCGCTTGGCTCAATTGAGGGTTTCTGCCGTCAAAGTTCATTTTTTGTTTCAGTTTTCCCCATATTAGCCGACATGTATAATGACTCGAGCTCTCAATCCAGTAGAAAGACTCTGGTTATTCTGTCGTAAAACATGCCTTAGCTGTACAAGACCGCCCACGATGGAATAGATTTCTGACAATGACTCATTGAAAGTGATATCTCCTTGTCTCGCCTTGTCTGAGAGCTTTGAACTTTCTTATCTGAGCGCGCCTGACGAGATCTAACCTTTGATGATAATTCGATACCCGTTGATATCCAAACGTGTTTGGATATTGTATTTCGCTTACGTTTCTGAATGTACATTGGATCTGTCCAGACAGCGCTGATCAAATGTATTACGGCTCCAGGTTGTTCGTGTATTTTTATGGTCAACAAGAGCGCCAGTTGAAATATCCTGAGCCTGTTGGAAGGCTTTCGCCCTCGTGGGTCGACCATTTTGATTTACTGTATTAAATTCTGTAAATACATTAACCTGGCGATTGTTGCGTGACCAGCACAGTGCAATCTGATTGGTGTGAATTTGACCTTTAACGCATGCGCAGAACCCGTCCGACATGAAATAAAATAATAAAAAATAATAATAACGACTTGCATTTTAAGACTCGGCGCTGCCACAGGCAGCCCGAGTAATAAGCATGCAGAGGTCATCCAGTATCTGAATATCATAGAGTAAGTTTTAAATCTAATACAGATTCATCTTGATTTACATAAACTTGCTGTGATTTTAATAATTATAAACCATATACTCTGGCTCAAGTTTGTAAATCTGATAAAACATAGACAAATTTTAAAAATCTTACTGTCATTTGGATGTTAAGCCCTTCTCCCCCCTTAACATCCACTTCATATAAAATTGTGCAATAAAGTTATTCCTAAAGTCCCAAAAAAAAGATTTTCTTAATGCCCAGGCCAATACCCTTCCTCCCCAGATGGTAAGAATTTTTTTTATTTGTTGATGACCCCTAAGTACTAGAGAAACTCAGTTTTCAAGTGATATTTTGAGTAGAGGGGGTTATTCTGCAACTAAGCCATTGATTCAAGGCCCAGGTTTATATAACGGTAGACAAAAATTCAGCAAGACACTGCAAAATATTCATGTTGATAATAAAAATAAGTCACCACCAGAACTGTGAAATACACAATGCTTGAAATCAAAGGTTTGTTTCTTTTTCTACCCACATCTAATAGTGTACAGTACCAATCAGTTTCAACAAGAAAAACAATATCTAATCTAAATATGAATGCTGTGTATAAATTTAAATATAAAGTATTAAGCCTTAGCCTGAAATCTGCTGAAATACAGCTGGAGTGGACCCTTGGGAAGAGCTGAGGAGGCGGCTGTACATGCATTTCAGGCTAAGTCACTACCGATCTGTGATCATGACCGTCCAAGAATTGGCCTCGTCGATAAAATTCCTCATTGCCTTTGATTGTTGATTGATCATCACTGCATGGTAATCAGGAGTTCACTTATATATATCTGGTCCTCCGTTGTATAGCATCCAAAGACAAAGGGGATATAAACGACTGTTCAAAGCTGTATAAAAGCTGCACTGCAGTCGTACTCGAAGACAATTGCAGACGCCAGAAGCTGGTAAACAAGTGGTTTCTGTATCCCGTAGAGGTAGGAAAAACACAAAGACAGTCCTTACGCTCCTGTGCAACCACAGAAATAGCTTGAACTTATTCAGAACAGAGCCGGTATTCGGTGGCTTCACAAATCTCAATCCGCCATTTTCGATGAGCCTCTCTGTACTTCGGCCAGCATGCCCTATGCGCGAACTTTATTTTTTACATGAGAAGTAACAATTATCCAATCACGGTTAAGTATTTCGATTGATTCTTACGCATGCGTTATCATTTCAGCCAATCAGCAAGGACCAAAAAATGGCTGTTACCAGAGCTCTCTGTGGAGATGAGCTCTGTGTACGAGACTGCTCGGTTTCCAGAGCGTTCAGAGGAGGAAAATGCGAGCATATTGGATGCCCAATTACTCACTGAATAATAAAACAATTATTGGAACTGCGGCTATCGCAAAATATGATGAATTGCTTGTGTCTCGCTACCAGTTATTTGCCGATGCCGAACAATTCATCATATTTTGCTCAACCTTGCCCAATAATTGCTTATAATTTGTTTATTCGAACCACTCGCAGTAAAATTACTGAATTACAGGCGGTTGTACAGATAATTATAAATACAATGATTACATAGTCCATAAATAGATATCTAGCATAATAATAATAATAATAATAATAATAATAATAATGCAAATTAATGGATACAAATATTTAACTCAGTCACGAAGTTCCGAAAACGATCTGATTTAGTGCCCATGGCGTATTGCCGCCTACCTGATCTAATCGAGTAATTGGAAGTTGAAGTAACCACTCAGTTATGTATTAGAAGGTATATAGGGTTGCCCGGCTTGATTTTACTAATAAACTTCATGCCCGTAGCTAGTATAGAAGCAACCGAGGCAGTTACCTCGGTAAAAAAAGGTGTTTCCATAGAAAAATGTATATTATTAAATTCTAACTTTTTATTGAGCGATTATTTCTTGACGTTTTAATTAACAGTACCTCGGTACAAATGTTGGTCTGGCTACGGGTGTGAACGTCTTGCACGCTGCCACTTTTTGAATATACTTGAATGCTCTTGCGCTTAGTCGCATTTCAGATGCGCACCTGAATCGAGTACTTTTTGTTCAAGTGCTTCACCGTGGTCGAGATTAATTTGCTTTCTCGTGTTTTGACAGGGACACAGAACAGGGTTTTGATAAAACGTTGCAATATATTTGTCCTGGTTTCTTGAAGACAGTTGAAATTGTTCTAACATTAATCATGTTTGGTTATTTAGTTTGGACTACAAAGTTTAACAGTGTCGATGGTAATGTGTTACTAATAATCTTGCGGCTATAAGTGTTGGGAATCAGTTCTCGACGCCTTTCAAAATAAGAATTTTCAATATTACCACACATGATCTATTCCACAGGAGCAACAACCATCAAACCTCCGCCGCGCGATCAAACTATCAATGAAGGACAAACAGCTATATTCCACTGCAGTGCTTCCTCGTCGCCATTCCATGTGTGGCCGCTGGAGACGAAGATTTCATGGTTCAAGGATGGCTCTAGCAGTAGTTCCTTCCCCGCCTCTACGATTTTGACGATCGAAGACGTTAAAAGATGTGATACTGGGATATACGAGTGTGTTGCAAGTAATGGAATTGGGATTCCTGACAGGGCTCAAGCCACGCTAGTTGTCCAGTGTGAGTTGTTGTAATTAAAAGATCTCAGTGATGCTGGGATATACGAGTGTGTTGCAAGTAATGGTATTGGGATTCCTGACAGGGCTTAAGTCACGCTCATTGTCCATTGTAAGTTAATTTTCGGTTTTCGGTTTCTCTGTTTTCCTCCCTCCACAAAACCCAGCAAGCTAAATTCCAATTCGATCTGTGGTTCAACCGGGTCCTGACAGCACTTCGATCAGCCCCTATGGTTGTTTTGAACAGGTCTCGTTAGAAATTCAGAGTGATCATGTATTACATTGTCTCTTGTCGTGACTCAATAGACATGACGTTCAATCTTAACAATATATCCTTACAGCTAGACTCCAAAATGTAAATGCATAAAATAAGCGAAACAAACTTATTGGAATCCCCTTTAAATGAAGTGTTGTATTATAAATGGAGAAACGGGAAATAATGTAAGTGTAAATATTGTCTATTAGCTGCCAAGTCGGGGATGAAGCGGAATGATTTAACTCCAGTGATTCGCGGTGATTCCTTTACCTTTTTTCCACACTTATTCATGATTCCTGGTCACATTTTCTTCATGATTCATTACTCGGGCTGCCTGTGGCAGCGCCGAGTCTTAAAATGCAAGTCGTTATTATTTTTATTATTTTTTTATTTCATGTCAGACGGATTCTGCGCATGCGTTAAAGGTCAAATTCAAACCAATCAGATTGCACTGTGCTGGTCACGCAACAATCGCCAGGTTAATGTATTTACATAAGTGAATACAGTAAATCAAAATGGTCGACCCGCGAGGGCGAAAGCCTTCCAACAGGCTCAGGATATTTCAACTGGCGCTCTTGTTGACTATAAAAATACATGAACAACCAGGAGCCGTAATACATTCGATCAGCGCTGTTTGGACAGATCCAATGTACATTTAGAAACGTAAGCGAAATACAATATCCAAACACGTTTGGATATCAACGGGTATCGAATTATAATCAAAGGTTAGATCTCGTCAGGCGCGCTCAGATAAGAAAGTTCAAAGCTCTCAGACTAGGCGAGACAAGGAGATATCACTTTCAATGAGTCATTGTCGGAAATCTATTCCATCGTGGGCGGTCTTGTACAGCTAAGGCATGTTTTACGACAGAATAACCAGAGTCTTTCTACTGGATTGAGAGCTCGAGTCATTATACATGTCGGCTAATATGGGGAAAACTGAAACAAAAAATGAACTTTGACGGCAGAAACCCTCAATTGAGCCAAGCGGAATATTTACATGATCCGCTAAGATTGTTACAAATCTTAGTTAAGCAGATGTTTTCAGTGTATGCCAACTGAAATGCGGCAACTACACGAACAAGAAGCATGAACTGCCAGCAACGAGAGAGGAAAAAGTATTTGAAATGCACAGCGCTAGCTGAAATAGGGCATATATATAATATCTGAGACGTTAAATTACGTTACTGTGAAGAGGATCAAAATTCAAGTTTTGTAGCTTGAGACTGTCTTCTGCCGTGACTCGTGCGAGAAATTGGAAAAGATCTAGCTGTTTCATTCAGACACTGGCAAATTTATTGAAAGCTACGGGCTTACTTTATGAGATTATTATTCATTGTGGAATGAAAGGAAACAGGTTAGCTGAAAGTTAAGTTCGCTGTAGGTTTCGACTTTCATTCCGATTCAGTGCATATGTGCACGAAGGTCGGTGCTGTCAACAACACTACCAAAAGATCCAAAACGAAAGTTCAGTTACGTAAGTACTGTAAGTAAACTCTTTTTGATTTGAATAAATTTCCTCTCAGTTTGTCTGTTAATGTACTTTTTCTTCTAATTATCGCTTTATTTAACATCTGTGATTTAGAGTATGCGTACCTCAGAATAAATTATTTGAAAGGTCAACTGAATTCTTGTGTCGATAAGCGCAAATGTTTTTTTGTGAAACAGTCTGTGTATATGAGAAGCGGCTTAATAGAAGAGCTTTCTCATTTATAGGAATTACAATTTTTTTTCTTGCTATGAAATTTATGTTTCATTTCACATTTATTCATACAGTTTTAGCCGGACATTTCCCCGAGTTTTTGATCTATTTTCAATCAAATTCAAAGTCTGAATATGTCATTGTATTGCATTTATACACTTGAATTGCCAGTATTCTGTTGTTCGAATCCTGCGTTATCATAGTCATGCCATAAAAGCGATTAATAGACCAGTCTGTTTTTTTGACGTTCTCACTGGCGAATTAAAGCACGACTTGATACTAAGAGGATTTCAAATGAAAGTGTATTTCATCTTCAATCTCATGTAGCCCGAGTGAAAGCCCAGATGGGCTCTTGTTTAATATAATTTCTCGAAATTTCCAAATTCTCTGAAGGGTTTTAATGATACATGATTCTCTACTTTAAAACTACAAATATTCCTAACTTTCAAACACAAGTGATTCCTGATTACACTTCCACCCCCGGCCCGATGCCACGGCACACAAGATGCTTGGTTTACTACATCGTACTGTCTTGTAACTAAAGGAGATTGCCTATCATAATGTTAACCGGTTCACTCTACATCAGTTTTTACATCACATGGGTAACATTTTCACTAGAGTATGCTAGTCAGGTCTGGAGTCCATATACTCGCCAAACGTAATATCAGTAAGCTTGAACAGATTAAGCGTCCGGCCTCCAGGCTGATGGAGATTGCCTATACAGTTAGGTTAATTAAACTTAAGCTGTTGCCACTTTATATATGTAGAGAAATTGCAGACCTTATCTTCTTTTTTAAAGTTCTCCATGGCATTTTAGATGTTTCTACTAATCTGTGTAGCGTAATATTGTAAATAACTTAATGAATACTATAATACCTTACAGTTATTAGTTCCATATACGCATACGCGTACGGACGTCTACAAATACAGCTATACTTTATAATTTAGCGTGTCACTGATACAATATATAATTTTCTCCAGATAAACCATTCAACACTACCATTGTGTCGTCTTCCAAACACATTCGCTTCAACCGTTCAGTCACTCTCAACTGTACCGCAGAAGCTTTACCACCAGCGGCTGCTTATATGTTCTAAGAGGCCGGCAGTCTACTTGCCAACAGCACCAGTGGAGTCTATACTATATCTACCTCAACTGGAGCCGAAAACGGAACCTTCTCTTGTGTCTCGTATAACGTGGTTGGCGAAGGGTCAAGTGCCTCGCTTAATCTGACTTATTTCGGTAGGTAAATCAATCAGATAAGAAACAATACTTATGGAAAATAGTACAACGACTTCGAGACAACAAAAATGATATTCGTATCGTATTAGTTTACTAGAAAGTTGTTTTGACTCTTTTGGTCTCGGTTCTTTGTTATCCAATTTAATATTTTAGTGAAGAAAAAACGTGTAGTTATATGAATACAGAGATGGTATGATTGTATATATGTATAAATCTGTGTATTTACGTATTTATACCATATTTATGTAGAAACGTATATGGAATACAGGGAAGGTTACTCTTTCCCTTCTATCTCCCCCCCCCCCCCCCCCCCCCCACACCCCCCACCCTTTCCTTAGATAACATTTTTTAGTAATCAAACCATTTTATACAGGTAGATGCGGTGAGAAGCGAGGAGGCCCAATGCATAGCTTGCCTGCTATCGTAGGGGGGACAAATGCACGTCACGGGGAGTGGCCCTGGCAGTTACAAATGGGAACAGGTTCATATAGACATTGGTGTGGAGGTTCTGTCTTGAGCCGGTGGTGGGTTTTAACAGCGGCTCACTGTGTGTCAGGGAATACTCCTTCGAGCATCAGAATTACAATGTGTAAGGACGGAGAGCTTGTTTAATTGACATTGGCCGTTTTTATACTAGAGACGTCTAAGTCGTCTGGAGACCGCTTAGACGTTTCAGACGTCTAAGACGTCTAGTGCAAAAACGGGAAATGAGACAGACGGAGTTAAATTTATCTTCGTCTGGTAAGTGCGACCGAACGATGCACTATATTCTCTAGAAGACGCTATTCCAAATGAACATTTGTAACCTCATTTTTTCTCTCTCAGTTCTCGTGGACTCTGTGAAAAAGACTTCCAAAACTGCAGCGATGGCTCCGCCATTATCCGTGACATTCACGATAATTCACTATTTTTTCGCGCCAGTCGTCCGGTAGTATCCACTCTCTTCCGAGAATAGAAGCCAGTTTCTTTTTAAGAAAACCGTGGTAGTCCAAACTTATGCGTCCCGTTTTTATATCAGTCGCACTTAACGGTCAAACGTTTAATGCGTCTCTAGACGTCTTAGACGTTTGTAGTATAAAAACGGCCAATGAGTTTGAATTGGTTGCACAACTTCAACACTATCGCATGTGAATTTGCAAAATTCTGATTTTCTTTTCATGTAGATGTTCATAAAATGGTAAGGAGAAAGCTAATAACCTTATCTGAATTATCTAGGACCAAGCAGGGTGAATGATAGGCTTTATAAGGCTTATTATTTCGTGACTTCTTCGCCGACAAAATGGAGGACGCTTACATTTAAAAACATCGAAAGAATGTTGCTTTTCCCTTTCTATACTACACTAGTCTCGAGATCGATTCCTCACGCTATTCGTCTATCTGAGGAAGATTGTTTAAAAACTAGACTTTTTAGCCGTTTATGTGTTTTACAAAATAATCATAATAATAACTGAGTTAAAGAAAAGTGGTTTTGTTCCTTGAATCCGCGAATAAAAATATCTCGACCGGGATGGTTTGAATTTGAATTTTTGAACTCTTTAAAAGTTGGGCTTGAATTATTTTTTCTTGAGACCAAGATTTGAATAAACATTTCGTTTGAGTGATTTGTGAACTCAAACCGGTTCACGCGAGCTCTCAAACTAATTATCAGTTCAGATCATGTATTTAAAATTATATATTTCATCACCTGGCTATGTCATATTAGTATAAACATACTAGTATTCTATTGCAAACCCAGCGATCTGATTGGCTCTCTATTCACTATCTATCCTGTGATAGAAAGTGAGTAGCGAATGTGATAGGCAGTGAGTAGCGATTGTCCAATGAAAATCTTTGTTATATCTGCAGTATTCTGATTTCGACCAATCAGGAGCCACGATAGATTCCTCCTGAACGGAAGCGAGGCTACACGGGAACGAGGTTACTAAAATTTCAACATGGCGGTTGGCAGAAAATTTATCGGCGAGTGAGATAAGCATTGGTCTGAAAGTACAGGAAATCGGTTTAGATTGACTATTCCAAGACATAAAATATATTCGCTTATATACCTATGGAGCACAAAAATGCAAAATTAACAGCGACACATTTTCATTTTTTTGTGGGCGATTGTTTACCATGTGGTGGAGCTGATAATGGGAAGTTTTACAAGCCAAAAGGTAAAAACATGTATCTGAAACATCAAAATAATCTTTGAGAGCAGAAACGTTCTTTGTTTGTGCATATAGAATAATAGTATGTTTATACTAAAACAATTAGACTACTAGCTCTCAGTTTTTTTGGCCGTGATAGTTAACTCGGAGCTTCGCTCCTCGCCAACTATCAGCCGATAGAAACTTCGAGCTCGTAGTCTAATTGTTAAAGAGAAATGGGAAACGCCACAGCTGTGCGGCCATTGAGTTATGGACGCACTTGGGAGGTTGGCTAGCGCTAAGCACTCAAGAAGCTAGAGTCTCAGCTTTGCCTTGAGCGACTCTTGCGCTTCTTTCGTGCTAAACGACCTCCTGCGTGCGTCCATGGACACACGCTGCACGTTTACCGTTTCTTTAGTATTTATTAAGGCGGCTCGTGTAAAACAATTATTTGATTAGTTGAACTACGGCAATGAATAGATTTAAGGTGCTGTAAGTAAGATGGTAACTAAATGCTTCTTAACTCTTTTCAGGTGAGTACCGATTGAACACGAATGATAACACCGAGGAAACAATTCCCATCGAGAGGATAATAAGCCATCCCTCTTACAGTAAAGCAACAATCGATTACGATATTGCCTTGCTCAAGCTCTCTCGACCGCTGGTCTTCAACGATTACGTCAGTCCCATATGTCTCCCAGAATTCGACTTTCCAGATGGCACCGTGTGCTACACGACTGGCTGGGGTCGCCTGACTGGCGGTGGTGTTATACCAAATATCCTCCAAGAGGTTGCCGTGCCATTAATGAGTCGATCAACGTGCTCACGATATTTTAATTCGGGAATTGTACGAGTTACAACGCGCATGCGCTGTTGTGGAACATTTGGAATACGAAAGGGAGCATGCAGCGGCGACAGTGGTGGACCGCTGGTCTGTCAGACAGGAAGGTAGTGGTACCTCATGGGTGTTACGAGTTGGGGAAGACGGGCATGTGCAAGTTATGGGTACCGTTTTCCGATACGACAACGGGAAGACTAATGTTTTAACTCCGAGCATCGAATCTAAACGTCTGCCATCACTACAGGCTGTTCCATTTTTTCAGCGAAGATGACGTCATACGCGCAAGGCTCGCCTGCACAACACAACTCCTTGGAGGCTTATTTTTACTAAAAACGTTCTCGTACACACAAGAAGAAAGTTATACTTATTCTTGTGAGGTTCGCGCGAAAGTGTGCACAAAAAAGTAGCCACGCTGCTTGTCGTGTTGGCGTATGACATCACGGCTTCCCGGTAATGGTGGACAGAATTTTACTCTCCTAAAATTTAGTGGTTTAACTTGCTCTTTTTGGAAATACCTGTTCAGTATTAATTAGGATATTCTAACACTGATTCATCTATTGACATTAAAACTGAAGTGGCAAATCGAAACGGTAAATTTTCGCCGTAGTGGCACTTTAAAAGAGTAGAACTGGTAACTAATAGAGGAGTCTGGGAGTCTTTTGTGTCTACACAATGGGCCTTTTGTCGGAATGTAATCACGTGGTTGTACTCGATCGCAAAAAAAATATGACTTCATTTATTTAAAGCACTTGTACGAGATCGGTAGTGTTACTAGCAAAACCTGTTTGTAAATGCTATTTTTCACCTCCAATCGATTGTCGATCTTTCTAAAACAGCGTTTTGAAGTTTGTTTGCCCATCAGAAAGCATTTTCCATAGGATCGTATCAAGAACGCAATTCATTGGTTATTTGAGTGATATGTCAGCACGTGACTGTTTTCTGCAAAAGGCCTATTCATTTGCTAGCTCGCTCGCTTCTAAACTGATGTGTAAACGTGTTATCGGTGCATCTTTTCACAGCTCAGTTGGCTCTCCTTCCTTCATATTGTTTCAACTTAGTATCCAAAGATACTATTACGACTACCACAATGATGGACACACGCATAATAAGGTAATAGTTTGTATTAGCATGCAGTAACAGTAGTGGTAGTAGTAGTAGTTTTTTAAATGCTTATCTTAACCACCTTCCCATCCAAATTAGCAGCGACGTATTTGCCCAGCTATTCCTACACAAACTATATGTAGCCATTCAGATATATATACTGTTGAGGTCAGTCGCTGTTCAAATAGATAGGCATATGTAGCATCTTTTTATATTTTTGGTGAAATCTTAATGGTTTGAAAAGCTGTATTAATGCATAACCGGTTGTATTAGGTAGTGATCAGGGTAAATCTGGGTTTTATTGCTATAAACTGAAGCCGGGCAGGGTGGGGGTAGGTGGTGGGATTTAAGAGAGTTGAAACACTTTTAAATATGCCGTTACCAGTAATCACAGAAATGTAACAGTAGTATGTTACTACCCGGAAATATGTGTAACACGGCTGTCAGTTTTATTTTTTTACCCTACATATTTGCACACAACGTAAAATTCCGAACATAAGCGTTTATCGACTATAAACGGCCGTACTACCATTGCAACATTTCGAATTGCGATACTGGAATATTAGGGGATCCACTTATAAATGAAGTAACGACAATAAAGCAACTGTTGTGAAGTACCTTATCCAGAACCTTTACAGCGCTTTTTTATATTCAAGCAACCCGATGTGCGACATAAATTGGTTCTGATCGGCCGCTTTTGCGCATAAACCGGCATTCATGCAAGTGCCGAATAAATCGACGACAACAATTAGCCAATCAGAGAGCGAGGAAATGGGCAGTTGTAAGAAAATAAAAATCGAGATAATTCTCGAAGGCTAAAGTTGTAACATGAAACATGAACTCTGATTGGCTAATGGCCATTGACCATATGATAAATCACGCGCTCTGATTGGCTAATAGCCATTGACATTTGCATTGCCCCATGGGTTGAACGCTCACGTCGGGTTTTGTTCATGCTCGCACCTTTTAGACTCGCAAAAATAAGAGACGTTTGTATGGATTGGAGGGCCGCTTGTCGACACTGATTCTTTTGTCGACCCAGTCCTTTTTTCGTAATTGGAGTAAAGCTATGATCCGAGTGAACAGGTCAGGTTTCTCATACAGCTACTAGGAATCTACAAGTTACCAGGCTTTTACAGGCAAATCGAGCCGTAAGTAATGATGGACGAACGGCTCTGGCAAAGAGGGGAAAGAAGGCATATGTGTTTTTATGGGACTCTTATGCTGTTCGTACAATTTGCGGCCATTCAGAAACCTCAAAATCACTCATATTTATCCTCACTAGGAAGCGTGAGAAAATTGTGAAACCACATTTGGATACATTTACGTGACAAAACGACCTTTGCACTACTAGAATTGATTGTGGCAAAACAACAACCGCTCGAGTTTTATACTGTAAAGTTGGTCAGAGGAACCATGGTGGTGGCTGAAAGGAAAGAGATGTATTACAGTAATACCATGATCGCCTCGGATTCCTTTGTTTGTTCACGCACATTTAATCTCTAAATTCCCCGGCTCATTACAAATGCAAGGAAAATTTAGAAATATGCATTGTCTTCAAGAGGGAAATTTCTAAATTTTCCTGCAAGAACAATGCATATTTCTAATTTCCCTTGCATCCTCATGAGGGAAAATTAGAAGACAATGCAGGCTGGGCATGAGAGGGTGAAAAGCATCAACTCTTGCCGCCCTCTGGCACAACTAGACCTGCGCTCCCGGGAGAAAAAATTGAACCCAAACTGACCTGGCTTCATCCTAACCTTCAACGTAATCCATGTGGGATCACGTATTTCAATCTGCACGTTCTTCTATTATTTCTCAAACCTGCTTCTTCCTGATACTTAAAACCATATACGCATGACATTTAAATGTTTAGTCAAGCACATAATTACAATTTGTTTTACTGCTATTCTTCTCAAAAACAACACACTTGTCCCCAGGGGAAGCTAAGGTCATTCAATCGAGCATTAAATTCACGCCGGGCACGAATAACCGTAAAAACGGCGGGGTTGAGTCTAACATAAAACGTAAAAGTGACGCCACTTCCTTACTTCTACTCTAAATTTGACGAAATGTTGGCAGGTTGGTAACAAAGTAAGACTACATTTTTCGGGACAATTTTTTCTGTATTGTGACGTTTTGTGACGTCATAAGGGATGCCTCCTTTTTTGGTGAAAATTAACCTTTAAAACACGTTTCAAAAATATTACGTCATCAGAAAGCTTTTATGAAATATATTAATTTGCCGAAAATTTGAACTTTCTACGATAAACATATTCAAAGTTATGGACGATTTACTGTTTTTATGACGTCATTATTAGTGACGTCATACTTCAAGCTTAAATCAGATTGTCGACTATAAAAACATTATTAGAGAGAATACTATGACTTGTGAGTGTTAGCCAAATGCATTTCATTGATAAAATTCCAAAAACATTGAACTGGCTATTTTCTGAGGGTACACAAATATATTTATGACGTCATAATGACGTATACGAAAAATGGGGCTTCAATTCTAAGCTGTTATACTCAAAAAATCAAAATTCTAAAAAGAACACGTTGTTACTACTAAAGAGCTCTATTATTGTGCAAAATATGATGCACCAGTATTTCGAACTGTAAAAGTTAAAACAAGCGACATTTTCATAAATGGTTTTATGCTATTTATTTCCCGCCAATTTTTGGCGGGAAAATTACCAAAATTCAAACTTTAATAACTTTCGTTTGCTTCAACCGATCGATAACGGGTTTTCGATTATTTCATTCTCATGAACAAGAGATTTTAAAAAGATATAATAAAACGTTTTTAGAGGTAATAAAAATTTATAAGAAACCTATTAGAAAAGGATATATGACGTCATTGTGACGTCATAGCGATGGCTATATTAGCTTAACTTATCAGACTATGTTTTGTTTACACTCCTTTATACACCTACCAAAATTCATTCTTCTATGTCGAAAACTTTTAAATATATATATAACCCGCCGTTTTTACGATCATTTGTGCCCGGCGTGAAAAGTTTTCGAAAGCAACTCAACTGCGACGTCTTTAGTTTAGCCAGAGAAAACTGAACTTCTCAGATATTTGTTCCGTTCCTCGGCGATCAGAGTATTACAAAGTTATACCATGACAATTCGGGAAATTAGTTATTAAATTTCCCCTCAAGCCTCGGGAGACCTCGGCCGAAGCGGCCTCGGGACTTCAACAAACTCTCCCTCGGCTTGTGGGGAAATTTAATCACTAATTTCCCTCTTGTCATGGTATTACTTATAATAAAAATGGAGGCCATAAGTGACAGTTAGTTGCTCTTTTTGTTACAGCTTGGGAATCCAGAATCATTCGTTTAAACTTGATAGAATACGATTTTATAGTAACCAACATAGTTTAGAAAATGAATCGAACGAGGTAATTGAGATTTGTTAAATACCTTCTCATAATTTAACTTCAAACACAAATGTTTATTGCTCTAATTTGGTGTCGAGTGCGCACTCGTTGGATGTATTTCTGGCAATTAATGGTTCACTCTCGAATACAACCGGCATTAAATAGAAGCGTCGAGACCCTTTTTTGAATTGTATCAGCAGGGCGCTTATATTCGGAATATTACGGTAGCTTGTTTTCGCCTACATATACAAAGTGGAAATCGAAAATGCCAAGTGGTATATTAACCCTTTCGCTCCTGAACCGGCCGTAACCGGCAAATATGAAGCATTTCAAGGGATGAATAACTTCAAAGCGAGTGCTAGTTCGCTTGACTCTCCCACTTTGGAGAAAAACGCATTTGTTTTGGACATCGTTCGTTTCTTCGATTTTCACGAATTTTGAGGAGCTGAAAATCGGCTCAAAAAAACCTTCCCATTCGCACTTGAAATCAAAAGCAAACACAAAATAACCACTCAGTCGTTACAGTACCTTGTTTAATCTTTCCAACCAGCAGGTTTGTTTGCACAAAACACACCAAGCGACTATGAACCACGCCGATGTTCACACTGCATTTCACTCGACCACATTTTCCTGCTCCCACCTCCCACCTCCCACTTGCATGCTGGGTAATCAACAAAAATTCACAAGGGCACCCCCCGTCTGGGACTCCTGTAGGTTTTTTTTAGAAGTCTTTTACCCCTACAACCAAGAGCGGTGATTTGGACTGAAGCCGTTGCTTTAGGTTGAGCAGGGGGAAAAGACAACCAACTGCAGGATTTCAAGGATTTCAGTTAAGAATTATTTCATGTGTCTCAAAGCAGAAACACAACAGAAAAATCCTGTGAAACCCCTCACAAGGCCTACTAAAAGCAAACCAAGTACGTTTAAGCCGGTCCCAGACTTAATGATGTCCTCTAGCTCTCTTACAGTGACTTATTTGTCCAAAATTAGAGCACATTTCATTGGAAAACCTATAGAAGAAACCATACTCACCGCCGCCGAGTCCGTAGAATTCTGCCGAATGGCATCATGGGGAAAGTTTGAGCCCTTGGTTTAAAAAGTCAGCAGTATTTAACTAGCCCGGGCTAGCCAAACTGGAACTGAGGAGGGAGGGTTGAGTTGCACTCTGCATTTCACCAATTGAACCCAAACACATCCGGGAGTGAAAGGGTTAAAGTTAGTATTTTTTTATTATTATCAGTATTATTATTATTATTATTATTGTTATTGTTATTATTGTTATTGTACGTGTGGTTGGGTATCTGTTCATAAAGCACAGGTACATGATTAGGTGAAGACGATTATGCAATTGGGAAATAACTACGATGTTCTGATTTCCCGATTGGCTCGGTTTTCTTTGTAATTCATAGGGCTTTATCTACGATAAAGACCGGTTGAACAACAGAGAGTTCATTATAAATGCAAGGGCTTTATCTGTATATTGACCCGGGTCAATTATACAGATAAAGGCCATGCATTTATAATCTGTATAAATACCCGGGTCTTTATACAGATAAAGCCCTTGCATGTATAATGACAGCCAAGGTTGTGCTCGCAAGCTGACAGTCAGTTCGATGACCAGGATATGAAGCGTTCACTCACCCCTTTTTAAGAACGCGAGCTGTCTAATCATTATGGGATGTGATTCTTTTCACCATACTCCAACTGCGCATGTTAGTGACGTAACTATAGCGCCGAAGTAACTATTCTATTCTTTTCAACACCATTATAGAACATTCTTTTCATGAATATGGTTCGTTATGTAACAAAAACTTTGCCTTGTGTGAAAGTGTGAAAGCCTTGTAGGGGATTTCGTGTCCTATTGTTTTTCCACCTACCTTTTTGGCGAATCTTGAAATAAATAAATATAAAAATATATAAAAATAAATTTAAATGTTTGAATAATTCATTATCATGTCTCAAGGGAGTTACACAACCTTTTATCTAAACGAATGCATTGTATGATTCAGTGCTTTGTCTAATTTACAAACCTGCCAAGGGCATTGTTTACTTTTTCTAAAGATGAAATAATTGCTTTCTCATAGGAATAACTTTGGTGCCGTGAGAAAACCTCGCCAATCTTGTAATAAATCAGATAAATCTTTTGAACCTCGGCATTCAGCCCTCATCCTCAGGATGTATATGGCTGAATGCCTCGGTTCTCGGTATTTCTCTTTTTATTCCGCAGTTAGGGACCGGTTCTAATTTTCCTTTATATACTTGTTGGCCCAGTTTCCTTAATTTGTTCTATAACGCCAGGTCTTTATTATGTAAGTAATCAACCCAATAATTGGATCTACAGGTTCATAAGTACGTTATCAACCTCATTAATAAATTCACGAGGTTGATAATCTACTTATCAGCCTGGTGAGGCATTTTTTAAGGAAACTTCACCACCGAGAAAATTGGACGGTTATACACCGCTACCTCGTTGTGTACGAGATTTATCAACCCGAGGCGAAGCGGTACGGTAGCGGTATATAACCGTTACAAAATGACATATTTTATTAAGACCGCCCTGTTTAATCTCTTCAAACAAGATGACTTTTGTTGATTCATTATTTTACTTATGGCGGACGTATATTCACCAAGTCCACCTGCTGTGTGCTTCAAATGACTATAGCCCCCTCCCGTTAAATGTCATGTTACACGCGACGGTTTTTAATGACGAGTTTTCGTGCAACAAAAGTGAACATAGTGTAACATGGCGCGCTGGACGAGTTTTAACGCAATGTTCGTTGCGGCAACATGTTACAAGTTGCAACATTGTCCGAGAAACCTGTTCGCTACGCCCACGGAAACGAGGCAACATCAACAAAGAAAGGCCCCACTCTTGCTACATTTGATTAACGAGGATGTCCGAGTAGGGGCCTGGGAGCTAGCTAGATGTTGCGTCGTTAAAAAATGTTCCGTGTAACCTGTTGCTGCATCAATGTTGCGCTATTTTAAAATTTCTTTCGTGTAACATACCTGTTGCTGCATCAATGTTGCACTATTTTAAAAGTTCTTTCTTGTAACAGGCATAACAAATCGTCTCGTATAACATTACCTTTACAAGGCTTTTGCTCAATTTGATTGAGTTAGAAAAACTCGTGCAAGCACTTGATATCACAGGGTAACGCTGATATAGTCTTTTTCAACAACTTACGGACGGCCAGTTGATTAATATAGTAATACAATAAGTAACTAGCTAGAAAACATAGTTTGTTTTAATTTAATATTATAGTACAAAAGCGTAAGAACTGTAACATGTTAAAATCGTGTGCTTTGAGTGTCCAGCAAGTGCAGATCAGACAGATTGCAGTACTCTTGGTATGATGGCATCAAAATGCTAATCGATACCTCTTGTATCACTTGGAAATAGCTAGCTACAAAAGAGCTTAACAACATTAAAAGCCTTCAGTTTTCAACGACATTTTGAATCTCTATTTGTGCGCAGCCAAAATCAGATATGTATCACTCTAGGCTTTTTGTTCATCTTTTTTTTGCGGGAATTCCAATTCTAAGAAGCGTCCAATAACGTGCGTTAAAAATATTGGTGGAAGAATCCATCGCTTTAAAAAGGACAGAGGTATTCATGATCACCTTATTAGTACCCATGCTCACGCGGTAAGAAGACTGGTAACAATGGTACCAGAGAGAGACCAGGTTGTCACTAAAAAAATGAAAAATTGGAGCCGGTCAGAAATGTCTTAGTTTCTGTCGTACTGAACTGCTGTGTTCCGTTATTTTCCACTATTTAAGGGCACCCAACGAAGTTTTCGGTTAAAAAGCTGTTCGGGAGAGTAAGTTAGCCTAAAACTTTCGGATTTGAAAAAATTGTCCCTATAAAATTGTTTTCTGAAATACTGGCTTGAAAATTTGTTTTCAATCCCTAGAAAATTATAGAAGAAAAGGGAGACTAAAAGGTTTCCCCTAAAATATTCGTACGTCCCAATTCGTCTGATCAATAATGAGTCGGAACAGGAAAAAAGAATCCCTAAAAAACTCCACAAAACTTTGCAACATGAAGTTACCTGGGCTAGAAAATTCTTGTTTCTGTTCTAGACTACTAACAAATTCGTAGGCCGGGAATATTTTGCCATAGTATTTTCGGTTGACGCGATTTCCACCTAGAAAATCCGAACAGCTAATAGCTTTCTAGAATACGTCAAAAGACATAGTAGGCGCCTTAAAATGGCTAGATAAGCTGCAGACAACTGGTTTCAAACGAATTTCAAAAAGTACTCGTTGGGTGCCCTTGACTATGGACTGTAGATGTTTCTCTTTCTGTGACAAGCTGGGACAGCTGGCCTCGCTTTGCTGCCTTTGTTACTGAATAAGATCAATATGTAACTCACTGGTCATGAACTGTTCAGCGACTACCACAGTCACCAAATCCCTTACATACAACCACGTGAGATTTGTAAATGGACATTCAAAAACAAGGTTCTTCAGCAGTGATAACTGCATTGTCATGTGCCATCACAAAGTGAAGTATTCCTAGTATATAGTAGTACGTGTAGTGTCTTCAGCATCAGAGTTGTGTGTCTCCTAGTGTTATAGTACCATCACAAAGTGAAGTATTCCTCGCACTTTATAAGCTATAAAAAGCTGTTCTATAAAGTAGTACGCATAGTGTCTTCAGCGTCAGAGTTATGTGTCTCCTGGTGGTATCATATCGTCACAATGTGAAGTATTCCTCGCACTTTATAAGCTATAAAAAGCTGTTGTATAAAGTAGTACGCGTCGTGTCTTCAGCACCAGAGTTGTGTGTCTCGTGGTGGTATCGTACCATCACAAAGCGAAGTATTCCTCGCACTTTATAAGCTATAAAAGCTGTTGTATAAAGTACTACGCTTCTTATCTTCAGAATCAGAGTTATGTGTCTGGTGGTGGTTTCGTACCGCCGTTTAATCTATACACAGGCTGTGTGAATGTATATCTGTCGTGGCTTGTATCGCTTGGAACCTGTCGTTTGGACAACAAATGGAAAGTTCAGAATAAATTAAAACTACTGAATATATTTCAAACTGAAAATAACGTATCTCGCATTTCAAGAACAGTTGCCAGTATTTCAAGTTCTATACTTAACTATACAAAAAAAAAACCATAAAACGGAGCAGTTTTAATTGTTGGAACAGCCTTGTTGTTGTTAGCTATGTAAAAAAAAAATGAGTGCAATAGTACACGTGGTATATACAGTGAAAGCTAAAGCCGTTATAGGGCAATAAGGTCACGATGGCAAGGATCGGAGGGTTTTAACACTGAACATTGGCAAAAAAAGAAAAATGTATAGCCTGAACACGTGAAGATATCATGCACTTTTGGAAATATGACTGGCTTTTAAACATTTCTAACCTTTTTAAGAATATATGAAAACTGGTATTTCATCGAGAAATATATATTAAACAGAACATTGCATGGCCGCTTGGAGATACGTATTTTATCTTCTCGTGTTGACAAAATATCTTACTCGTTCGTAAGATATGTCGTCAACACTCGAAGATAAAATCTGTATCCCCGTGCGGCCATGCAATATCCTCTATGACAGCTCAAAAGTTTTCGCATTCGACACGGTGGAGGACCTCGCCGAATTTCAAAGTAAACAACGCCCCCGGTAGATTATACATCAGGTACAAGTTTTGGTCAAAAAAGAAGATATCGCGTGCAAAGACATATCAAGTAAGATCTATCTATGACTGTAAAATGATTGCTTGGAATATCCTTCTGAAATTTGAAAATTACTTTAATTATGTACTAAATGGAATCTAATGAATCCTTGCAGTAATACACTAAGCGAACTCCCATTCCACGACTTAGATCCCGAAGAGTTTCTCAGAGCGACTGGTGTTTGGGTTTATTCGTCCTCAAATCGTCTATTAAACGAAAAAGATTTATTCAAAGATATTATCGAACCTCCAGATAAAGAGTCTGAGTCCGAGATAAATATGCATGAAAGCTATCTCGAGTCCAAATACTGTACCATAAAGCAAACTGGTAATTTATTTCATCAGGCAAAAAAACGAAGCGGATTTTCCGTATTCCATTGCAACATGCGTAGTCTAACGAAGAATATATCCCTATTACACGACATTTTACTTACAGTAAAGGAAACTCCAGATATTATCGCTATTTCTGAAACGAAATTGAATGAAAATAGCTGCATTAATATTAGCATACCCGGATACCAATTCTTGCATACTAATTCGAAAACAGCAGCTGGAGGCGTTGGTCTTTATATTTCAAATGAATTACAGTTTACCAGAAGGCGTAACCTCGAGTTTTGCTTGGACGGCGTGGAATCTTGTTGGATTGAAATTGAACGGAAGAGACAAAAGAATATCACAATTGGTTGTATTTACCGACATCCCTCAAATGACCGTGACGCGTTCTTTGAAAAACTAGAAACTCAATTAGAAAACCTAAACAACAAGGGCCAAGAGGTAATTGTTCTAGGAGATATAAATATAAACTTCTTAAAATATAATATTGATAATCACACCTCCGAATTCCTCGACATGTTGCTTAACTTAGGCTTCATGCCACTGATTACCAAGGCTACGAGAATCACTGATCATACATCCACCTTAATAGATCATATTTATACCAACATGCCTCAAAAGGTTATTAAAGCAGGTGTTTGTTTAGCCGATGTCTCCGATCACCTGCCTATCTTCTCCACATTTGCAAACAAACTTCCAGTGATCAATGAAAATAAATACTTTAGAGATTTTTCACACTTCAACAATGACGATTTTTTAAACGACCTACGGAATGTTGATTTCAATGGCTTAATTGTTGAAGATGTGAATGAAAGTATGAACAACATAGTAGATACGCTTAAACAGATATCCGACACACATGTGCCGATACGGAAAGCATCACACCGAAAAAGAAAACACATGAAGAAGCCTTGGATCACAAATGCGATTCTTGTCTCAATTAAGAGAAAACAAAAACTATTCAGAACACATTTTTTAAGCAACGAACCGAGAAAGATTAAAGAATATAAAATATACAACAATAAATTAAACAAAATTAAGGAGGCTGCAAGGAAGAGCTATTTTAGAGCACAATTTGACTTGCACAAAGAAAACTTAAAAACCACGTGGAAGCTAATTGGAATGGTTGTAAACAGAAACAGAAATTTTTCACCTGGTATTAAGAAACTTCTATACAACAATAAATGCTATACGAATAAGGCTAGTATTTGCCATCAACTCAACACACACTATATAAACGTTGGCCCTAAATTAGCAGAGAATATTCCCATAAATGACATAAGCCCAACTAGTTACATTAAGAAATCATTTCCAAATAGCTTTATGTTCAGAAGTATCTGCATTCATGAAGTTTATGATGCTATTATGGGGCTTAAATTGAATAAGTCCTGTATTGGTATTCCACAGAGATGCATACAATTAGCAGGTGGTCATATAAGTGAATCCCTCACAACAATATTTAACCAATCCTTACTTCAAGGCATAGTCCCGGATGTACTAAAAATGTCTAAGGTAACGCCTGTTGATAAAGGAGGGGAAGTTATGGACCCATGCAATTATCGCCCTATCTCCACTTTGTCAGCCCTAACGCAAATCTTTGAAAAACTAGTATACAAACAGCTCATAAATTATATTGAAAAACACGATATTTTATTCCAATTCCAATTCGGTTTTAGAAAAGGCCGCTCAACAGCACAGGCTGTAACTGAAATTGTAGACAGTCTTCGAAGAGCTATAGACAATAATATGTATACTTGTGGAGTATTCTTAGATTTTTCAAAGGCTTTCGACACGGTCAACCACCAAATACTATTAAAAAAACTAGAGGCATATGGAGTAAGGGGGGTCCCCCTAAACTGGTTTACAAACTACCTAACGAACAGACAACAATATGTTGCGCTAGGAAACACTGAATCCACGAAACAAACAATGATCTGTGGTATACCACAAGGCAGTACCCTAGGACCACTCTTATTCCTAATCTACATTAACGACCTTCCAAACTGTTCAGACACTTTAACATTTAGAATTTTTGCAGATGATACCAATGTATTCGCATCAGCACGAGAACTAAAAAGCCTAGAAGCATTGATAAACTCTGAACTGGACCGAGTCAAGGAATGGTGCGATACGAATAAGCTTTCAATAAACTTTTCTAAAACAAATTATATGATCGTTAAATCTTCGCGGAAAAAGGACGGAGAAATTGATATAAAATTACAAACCAAAGATGGATCGTGCCACTTGGAAAGAAAAGACCATATAAAATATTTAGGTGTTCTGATTGACGATTCAATGTCTTGGAAATATCATGTTTCATATGTTTGCTCTAGAATTTCAAGAAATATTGGTATCATATCCAAGCTTAGGCACTATCTATCTATTCACCAACTAAAACAAATATATTACAACCTTATTTACCCCTACATTTCTTATGCTATTCTAGCCTGGGGGAGTGCTTACCAATCACACTTGAAAAAGATACAAACTAAGCAAAATGTTGTAGCAAGGTTAATATTTTTCTCTGTTATGTTTGGCAAAAATACGGAAAGCGCTCTCCCCTTACTAAATCTCTTAGATATTCAAACTGTAGAAAATGTTTATCGCCTTCATGCCATAAAGTTTGTTCATTTGTGGCATAAAGGTCTCCTTCCAAGCTTGTTTAATGATTTTTTTCAATATGCCAGTGGCAAACACACATACAACACAAGATACTCAACCCAAAAGAATTTATACAAATCACGTGTCCGAACTAATACTGGCAAACAAATGCTTTCATATCAGGCAATTGATCTCTGGCAGGATATTCCTAGCCACCTAAAAGACCTTAGTGTTTTTGTCTTCGCAAAAAAAATAAAACACTATCTACTGTCAGAACAACATATTAAGTAAAAAAAAAAAAAAAAAAAAAAAAAAACATTCTAGATAAATAACCTATTGTAAATATTGAAATTGTCCAGTAGTCTCAAATATCATGATAATCTTTAGCTATTCTTGTTTTACTATAAACCTTCATTCCTTATTGTCCTTTTTCTCTGTTTGTAAAATACTTTCAAAGGCTGGGGGCTAACTCGAAAACCTCACGGTTCACTTAGCTCCCAGGCTCAAACTTCTCAAACTCAAAATATTGCCTAACAATTTTATCTACCTTTATATGTTTGTCCACTTCTGTATATATTTAGTATTTCCCATTTGAGTAAATAAAGATTGTATTGTATTGTATTGTATTGTATTGTATGTTCCATTGAATCCATGTTAAAATATGGACTGAAACATTGAAAATGTCATTGGAAACTGGCTAATTTCCATACCATGGAAGAGGTGCAGTTTTCCACTAGTGCAGGTTTAGTTTTCCGCGTAAGTATTTTAATGCATACTACAAGTTTAAACGTTTGTCAGCAGTTTATCAAATGAAGGGTGATAACATATGCCGATTACAAGATATTTTCACTTACCGTGTGTCTGTCAAGGGATTGACTGCCATAAATTCCAGGACCAACATACATGTAAGCCTCTCTGCTATCAGAACCATGCCTAATAATTCAACAGAAATTGGGATTATTTGTTAACAACTAGATAATATATTGAAGTCCACTGCCATAAGTACATAATGCAATATGTAGTTATGATATAAAATCATGTTTACCGCGTAGCACTAGTAAGTGTAAAGAATGTGATGTAAAGTGGTAAGCTGTAGCTGTAGATAATGCAATAGATTGACTTGTAACCCTCTTAGCTATGTACAGTGCTAATTCACATGGAACGACCAATTACGGTTTCTGGGAAATGCTCCCCCAACCCTCTCCCGACACACACCCCTCTTTACCCCTAAAATTAAATGTGTATTTAATGACAGATGTATACCCAAGGGAGGGGTGGGTGGGTAGTTTAATGGTTAATCATTAATTACACATGTATGCCCAAGGGAGGGGTGGGTGGATAGTTTAATGGTTAATCATTAAATACACACGTATACCCAAGGGAGGGGTGGGTGGGTAGTTTAATGGTTAATGATTAATTACACATGTACACCCAAGGGAGGGGTGGGTGGGTGTACTTACGGTAACGACGCAGTTGGCGTTGCCGGCTTTGGTCTGGTGTCTTTATAAGGAAAGACTGGAGAACAACAATAAAAATAAGTACATTTTGTTACACAATTTCAGGACTTATATAATGATTTTCCTGTATAAGAGACATATAAGAGAACGTCAAAACTTCCAGTACTTATAAAACGATATTCACACCAACATTTGACATTTGATCAAGAAATGACCCACTTTTTGGTTTCACTGTTTAGAACAATAGCGATTCCCGTGTGTGAACATAGTTGGATACTTGAAGGCACAAAGCTTACTAACACTTTATCTTATAAACTCACTACAGCCCTCGTAGCTGGGTTAGGTTTATATTTGACAAATTTCACCTACCTTCCCCTCTATCGTTAAGTAATTCATTTAAATTGAACAGTAGGCCGGGAGTATCAGGGATGTGGCTTGTATAAAAGGATTTCGTTTAAAATAGACATTAGGGCTGGTCAGAAATTAGCAGGGAGATGGGAATAGAGAAAGGAAAAGGGTCATAATTTTTTGAACCCCCAAAAATGGAGGGTAATAAAAAATGTGCAACTGTAAAAAGGTTGGTTATAGTAGGGAAAGGGGTAAAATATAACATATTGCTTGTCAAGAGAGGATTAAATAATTTTAGACTTTTTGATTTCATTCTTCTCCAACCCCGCACCCCCCCCCCCCCCCCCCCTTCTCCTTGCTAATTTCTGACCAGAGGATTGAAAATAAATCACACAAAAGAATAATTGTTTGCCAATTATTCTTGATACGATTTTATCAACCAAACTGTTTTAGTCAATCAATTAGCTCCAAGGGAACGTGACCATTTCCAGGAAGAAACTCGTGTCCTGTTTCTTGAAAAATTTGAACTGAGAGATCCTTCGAGATGGCACTGATTAATCTGGCCCCGAGGGAAACAGTGGCCGAGGAAAACATCGAGAATCGAGGGGAAACAAAACTCACCGAGGGGCCAGTCATTAAGTGATTTGTTATATAGCAACAATTATAAAGTTGCTTTTCCCCAAGTTTTCGCACACAAATATTTATTTTCCAGCCTTTTGCTTAAGCCAGTGGCGCGCGCAACGCGTCACAGCATCTTCTGTCGCGATGTGATCACGTGGCGGGATACATTGGATTTTGATTACTGCCACGTGACTCCGGTTCAACCAATGAGAGCGTGCGTTGTGTCTGGAAAATTTATGGCTGTGTAACAATAATCACTTAATGACTGGCCTCGAGGAAAACAGTAAGTTTCGTTTCCCAAGAATCTCGATGTTTCCCGCCAGTTGCACGCGACACCAACGACAACAACTGATGGATTGTTATTGTCTGACGTCATAGTTTTCAAAATTGTTGCCCGCGCAGGTAACAGTGTGTTTTGTTACTTGTGAATCAATCAATGAGGGCGCACGTTATATCTGGAAAACTTATGGCTATCTAACAATCACAAATAGTTAACTCTCAAATAAAAGTCGTTACCAATATTAACTAGTACTGTGCAGCAGTCTCATTGGTGGAAAATAGTGTCACTACAGACCAACTTGTTTTATTTCTGTAACTGCATCACGATAATGTTGCAGTCGTACAATTTTATAATCCTTCATGTATAACCCACTTTAACGATGTTGGGCACGCAACTAGAACAATGCACATAAAATCTGAATAACAAGAGACTGGCGGGCCACACAGACTATTTGACGGGCCACATCTATTGTTCTCTGATGCGTGTGCAACATCGTCAAAGTAGGCTATTGTATATTTTCAGACCAAATTACTTTCCATTCTATTCCCAATTGTAATACTAACACATCAGTTCTATTCCCAATTGTAATACTAACACATTCTATTCCCAATTGTAATACTAACACATTCTATTACCAATTGTAATAATAACACTAATCTCATTGCACTACTTACTTTTAGAGCTCGATTTTTTACACACGAGAACTAGAACGATGATGAATAATATCAACAGTGCTCCACAACCTCCTGCTATTCCTGCTATGGCTTCCTCAGAAAGGATCGGCTTTGGTGTCTTTAGTATGCTCGCCCCTGTACAATAAATGGGCATGTTAACTACGTCCAGTACCAATTACAACGTTACAGATGACACATGTACAGTTAACTAAAGCTACGGTACACGGTACCCGGCGGACGACTTTAACCGGTACTACGAACCTTGTGTTTACATGTTTGAGTCTTGCAAAATAGCACGTCTGTGCCTGTCCTGTGTCAGTCTCAAATTAGCCCGGTACAATTGCGGGATTCTCTTGTATCGCGTAAAATTGGTCCGGTATGACCGTATGTTACCCAGTACAAATGTTCAGCTTACCCTCGTCTATTAATCTGCCAACATATTTCTGGGCAAGACGTATTGTATTATTAATATCGGTAAGAATAGCTTGTATAGCTAGAGAACTAAAACTACTCAATAATCCGGGTATAAATAACTACTTTACTTTATTTACTTCTTTCACCCAAAGGGCTGGTCTCAGCATCTCACCAAATTGTTGAAGTTAATTCACCAATATTTTCAGTAGATTTAACTTACCTTGAACTGTGACATCAACCGAGGCTTTCGGTCCTTCTGCCACGACATTTGATGGCAAGCATGTGTAAGTCCCTTCGTGTTCATCACCAGCTTTGTCGACGACAAACAAGTTAGAGGTGGATTTCTTCAGAAGCTTTCCGTTACGATAGAAGCTGTAATTGGCCGCTGGATTTGCCTGTGCTGTGCAGTTGAGCACAATCTCCTCACCCATTTTTACGTCTTTCTTTTGGATGTCGAGCTGAGTTTTCACTGGTCTAACTGGTAGAACAGATAGACATACTATGTGAAAGAGTGGTCAATATATTCTACTTCATTCACATCTCAGTGTTAATCTAGCTACTTTGTGAAAGAGTGGTCTATACAGTTTACTTCATTCATATCTGTTAATCTAGCTACTGGTTGAGTGGTTTGAACATGATGTTTTGTTGCTGCTGTTTTTGTCTTTTCAAGTGAGTCTCATTTTTCAAACTCAACACTAAATTTCACACCTGTAATGCAGCAGACTAGCACCTGTCTAAACTGGAAAATGTCGTGGCGTATTCACAGGCTTATATGTACAACATAGCGATATGATACTTACACATCACATTTAGCTGTATAACCGAAGGCGTTGTATAAAAACTGCTCCTAACCTCGCACTGGTATTTGGTGTGATCACCCAGCTGAACGTGTGTTATTATAAGTGTGTTATTCACCATCGCAATATGCCCTGTTTACAGTATTGGAAAAGGAATGAAAACGTCAATATTTAAAGGGATAAATGAAGAAACAGACAACAAATATCTTAAGATATGCCTATTAATAGAAAGGAACTAGTGGTCGAACACTAATTCTTCGGGCTCGTGTTCGCATTGCCATGCATTTCTCGTTCTCCCAATCCCAAACTTCCATGCACTCGTGTTTCTATAACTCTATAGAAACACGGGAAATGTTTTATATTTCTTAAATAGATAATGAGTAACGAAAAAGCCGGTTTTCAAAACAAAATAATGGCCGCCAATTCGTAAAAGTACAAATAAAACTTTTTGTTTCAGGTTAAGATTGGCTACTAGTTGGTTTCTGCTAAAATAATTAGACTATTCGCTCTCAGTTTCTACGGCGATAGTGCCCAGTGACAAATTGCAGTGAGCACTCAATCAAATCAAATTGTTGAACAGCAATACAGACAGTGTTTCTGTCGCGTGACTATCGGCTGATAGTTTCCCTTAGAGATTTGGATCAATCCCGGTTTCTGGGAAACTACCCACCCACCCCTCCCTTGGATAGGCATCGTTATATTAATGATTTACCGTTAAAGGTTAGGGTGAAGTGTGGGGGAGGGGTCACACCGCGGCAAAACGTTACGCGCATGCGTATTTGCTATTTCTTGTCGGCGCGCGGCCGCCCCCAGTTTCCCGCGAAACTGAAATGAAACAACAGGCACATACCCGTGATTTTAAAATTTCTGCGTAAAAGTATCCATTTGTGAACTGTTTGTCAAAAAATAAGAAAACTACTTAAAAGCTAAGCCTAAGACTTTAACAGGTTGAAGTTTTCTTAATTTGTAATTCACTGTGAGTTTACTAAGTTATAAAATTATTTACTAAAAAAGTTGAAACCCTCGGTAATTTGTATTTGATAGCAGAGCCTTCGTTCTTTTGGCCAGCGGAGCATACCCGTTTTGCCGCGGTGTGGGGAGGGGTGGGGTTTTACCAGAAACCGGAACTGATCCGGAGATTTGATGTTCTTAAACTACAATCTCGGTCAAATCTGTTGAAAATTTAAGACCTCCCCTTCCCCCATTTCAATGATATTAAATCATGGTCCATTTCAGTTTGCCTACGCTCTCATCACTGAAATGGGGGGAGGGGGGGATTTTTTTTCCTTCTCAATTTGTCCGAGATCAATCTCGGTCAAATCTGTTGAAAATTTAAGACCTCCCCTCCCCCCATTTCAATGATGTTAAATCATGGTCCATTTCAGTTTGCCTACGCTCTCATCACTGAAATGGGGGGAGGGGGAGATTTTTTTTCCTACTCAATTTGTCCGAGATTGTAGCTATAATCGAACTTCGTTCACGGGCTAATATTTGTTTTAAGAACATCAAATTTCCGCAGACACACTCTATTTGTATAATAGAAACTTCGAGGTCGTTGTCTAATGGTTAATTAGAAATGAGGTCATAAATAAGTTTAATTTCATAGTTATAAAGAGATTATTTGATTGTAATGGAAAAGGTTTAAAGTGGGTAAATCTACTTTTCGTATAATAAAGTTTTTCATTTTGAAAATAATTTTCAGCGTAAACTGGATTATTCTGTCTTTGAAGCTTGTGTTGTACAGGGCAAGAAAGTTGAACAAAGTGCCAACATTAAAAATGTTTAAAAACTTTTTAGTTTATGCAGAAAAAATGAATTAAAAATAGCAAAATCTAAAGGTTTAGATTTCGAACATTATAAAAAAATGGGATAACTGTTATCGAAAGCCCTTTCGTAATTGAACAACTTAAAGAGATGTGTATTTTTAGGTATAAACGTGTGCCACTTGCACTATTTATTTATTTATTTTCTTTTGTCTTTTTGTGATTACGTAATTATTGTATTTTTTATTGTTTAAAATGTAAGTTCGTAATGTGAAATTATATATTTATTAAAATGACAATAAAAAGTAAAAAAAAAAATGTTCACATAATTTTGTGTTAGTAAGTGAGTGACTGCGGTGGCGTGTGCCTGTTAGTGAGTGAGTGACTAAATGAGTGAGAAGGCGAGTAAGTAGTGTGTGAGTAAGTGAGTACAGTAAGTGACTGACTTAAGGGAGTGAGTGAGTAAGTGACGAGTGAGCAAGTGAGTAAGAGACACAGAGACGACAGTCAGGCAGAATACAAGAAACAGCAAGAACGAGCAACATACCTTTGTCTTCATATATGATTTGTGGTTGTGGGTGTAAAATCGACTTCAGGACCAAACCGATCCAGTTTCCGCTTCCTGGAGGAGCTTCCCTACTCCAAGTAATGAGGTGGAATTGATTGAGATATTCTTGCTCTCTGGTTGACAATTCGAACTGGCATGGTAGCGTTGCGTTTGATCCAAGCCGAATGCTGATTATGTCACTTGATTGCTGAGATTTTGACCACTGAAAGCCATCTGACAAAATTATTATTATTTTATTTATTTATTTTATTTATTATTAGTTATTAGTTTTCTAACTTTCTTCTTGATATTTTTATTTGATTCATTACCAAAACACGGAACTCGAAACCAGACAGAATCGAAAGCAGGCTATTACTAATTAAACTATAGCAGAACAATGCGCAGACCGTTTATGCTGCAGGTTGTTGAAAAGCGGGTAACGCTATACACAGGATAAATCCCTATCCAGTGGAAAAATATACCTACATAGTTTGGTCAATACTATGTTATACCTTTTGAACAACCGGCACCTGATCGATACGATGCTCTCTGGTGTTTCACATGTTTAGATTAAATAGGAATCGTAAATTATCTGGTGATTAATTATGCAGAGTTGATATTATTAAAATGTTGACATCATTCCTTGATTTATATTTTAAAAGAAAGCTTTTCCATACAAGGAACGTGGTTTTCTATTTCAACGCCTCTGTATATAATTGCCGTACAATTCAACAGAAAAGGCACATACATCAATCTAGTATTAACGTCTTTAGCTTTCGAGCCTGTAATATCGAGCTTCTATCAATACTGCGATTGCAAATATTTCATATGTTTTGAAATCAAGCGTAGCGTTACCATCTCCATGTGAATAATTAACGGTCGATTAGAACAGACAAGAGTCAGACAGGCGCAAAACATATGACTTCTAAAAATGAACAAGACTTCAATCGTTTACGTAAGTCATGTTTCATCAGGGGTGCCCCAGAGAACTGTGTTAGGCCTCTTAATGTTTCTGGTATATATTAATGACATTTGTAATGGTATCAATACACAAATAAGACCCTTTGCTGATGACACCATTGTATATGGTGTAGTTCAAGGCCTAGAAGATGCTTCAATCCTGCAGCATGACCTGGATCGGCTGTTTGAGTGGTCCAGAGTGTGGCAGATGACATTTAATTATGATAAGTGCAGTATACTTCGGATTTGCCGGTTAAAGTCACCAATCATCTTCCAGTATACCATGGGGGGGGATCCCCTTAAGATCTGTTTCACATCATCCCTACCTTGGCATCGAATTGACATCTAATCTTGATTGGGGCCATCATATCACCAACATTGTTGGCAAAGCCAACCAGTCATTAGGTTTCATTAGGCGAAACCTTGGTAGCTGTCCAGAGAGTGTAAAGGAGAATGCCTATACTACGCTTGTTAGGCCTCGCCTTGAATATGTTTCTAGTGCTAGGGACCCACACCTACAGAAGCACCAACAGAACATCGAAAGTATCCAACGCAGGGCAGCTGTAGGTTCGTGAAGGGATGTCACACATACGAACCAGGGACTGTGACGGCGAATCTCCTGAATGAACTGAACTGGCCAACTTTAGAAATACGCAGAAAGTTTGCTAGGTTAATTATCTTTTATAAAATCGTGAACGGCCTGACATCTATTGAGCTTCCTTCATACATTCAGAAACCTACCCGTGTAACGCGATCGTGTCACCCTAAGCGCTTTATTAATATGGGTAGTTCTAGCAATACTTATAAATATAGCTTTTTCACAAGAACCATAAAGGATTGGAACTTGCTTCCGGACTATGTCATCGAGATGCAGACACTCAGTGCATTTAAGTCTGCACTACTTGAATTACGTGTCTATCAAACCGCCAATGTTTTGTTCATATTTAGTTTAATTTCGTTTGTTTTGTTCTTCGTAATTTATTTTATATATTCGCAGTGATGCGCATTAGCTTTGCGAATTATGATATATAAATATAAAAATATCAAAAAATTCACGATCTCAAAGCCGCTATCAATAGTCAAGCAGTCTCAATCTTTATACTGTGGCTATCGATCTGTCCTCATGTTCATTTTGAACCAGAAACAACAGTGGTTGCTTTAGTTTCTTTTAGCGAGTTCTCATTTCATCAAATAAAAACCCAACTGATTTAACCACAGCTATTTTTTCTCGTTAATGTCAATTGCATTAAAGCTTTCGATTGAAATCACAACTTTTAAGCTGGACTTTTTTGCTTTAAGTTTCAAACCTTAGTTACAATGGAGTCGGAGTTGAGTGATTTCACTCAGCAGTACTTAACATAACAACCTCCAACCCAACTCTCAACTCACCTGATGATAAGAGAGACAAAGATATCACTAACATAAGAACCAGTTTCCTTTCTTGTTCCATTTTGACCCTGTTTACTGACTGACAAACTACGTTGAACTGTCGTTCAAGTCGGCTATTTATGACAGCGGCTTCAAAGAATCCTACTTATGATAACTAAGTCACTCAACCGGAAATGAGTCGGCGTTGCAAGAAAATCAGGATCGTGGAATGGGACTTGGGGAAACGGACAATGGAAGTCGACGTTCAATCGACTGAACTGATATGACTTATCGGATCTTCTTTCCTTCAAAATAAATAGACTCCCAGTGATTATCCAGACTGTCACGAGATACCGACGTTAAATAAAGTTGCTTTACTTTACTCAGTTACTTTTACACTTGGTCCCAGTTCTTTCCTCAACTCCTTGTTCAGCACATTACTAAGAAAATCAAACGATGCGTTGGCATGCTGTCAAAGATTCGACATTTGTAACTTCTTCAATTTTAACTCTACTATACCATACCGCTTAATTTATCCATACTTATCTTATGCTGTAACAACCTGGGAAAATATTTATTCAACTACCCTTAAATCTCTTATTATCCTTCAAAAAAAGGCAGTCAGAATAATAACCTTCTCTGATTATAGAGCTCACTCAAGTCCACTGTTTCATCGTCTGGGTCTACTCAAATTTATTGATATAATGTACGTAAATAACGCTCTATTTATGTATGATTTCCAGGCAAATGCCTTACCATCTGTTTTTCATGACTTCTTTACATGCTTAAATAGGGTACACCAAAATAATACTAGACCAGCCTGCAAAAAATCATATTACATTTTTTTAAATAACTAAGAACCAATTATGGCAAATTTAACATTCGTTTTCTAGGCGCTAAAATATGGAACTCAATTCAAGAAGACTTTAAATCAAAGAGACGTAATCAATTCAAATATCTCTTAGAGCGGTTTTCAATTGAGTGTAGTAAAACCAAACGCAAATCATCCACAGCCAGCCAATCATAGGAGCGAGTAATCACAAGTAACTCGTAAATGGCTTCCCTCTGAGCCAATGACAAACCAAAGCAAAACCAAAACCAATTTGCATTTGGTTTTACTTTGGATTCTGATTGGTTGGTTTACTTTTTCAGCCAATAGGAGAGCTTAGTAAACGCAAAACCAAAACACTTCCAACACTCAATTGAAATCCTCTCTAATAGATCAGATTCTATCCTGAATAGCTATTTAGATATTTGATGCACTTTTCTTTTTTATGACGTTTTTGTATTTTTGGTATTTATTGTATTTTTTGTATTTATTGTATTTTTTGTCCTTTGTATTGTATTATATTGCATTTTCTTTTTCACTCAATTACTATATTAAACATGATTAAATGCTCCATGGCCTAGCTACTTAGCTCGACTAGCTTTTAGCTATTTCTAAGTAGCTGTGCTCCTCATTTCTAGAGTATAAATTACAGTAATATTCTTAGCATGTAAATTGAAGAGATCACGAATACAAAAATATTGTCAGTGTTGTTGTTAAAGGATAACTCTGTTTGATTTTGACTTGGTTTCAGATATGCTTTTAAGCTTAACTTGTTTTTGGTGATTTTGCTTATTTCAAAATTAGGGCCCGTTTACAAGGAGATAGGGTTACCCTAGCACTAGGGTTATCCTACGACTAGGGTTACGTATACCCTAGCGCTGGGTCATTTCCTCTTATTTTTAGCGATGTGTTTACAAGCAGGCGGGACAACTCAACTCGGTTGCCCGGGTTACCATAGCGCTAGGGTTAACCTGTTTGAGAGCTAGGGTGACCCAAGCACTAGGGCTATGTTTTGCCCTTGTAAACGGTTTGCTAGGGTAACCCGCCTACCCGGCTCAACTCTATTCTAGAGCCTAGTTTCACATTGCAAGTTTCTGAAGTTCTCTAGCAATTAGTAGGTAACATAACAACATTCTAGGATACTAGACAGCTGCAATATAGGGCACCACAGAAAGAAGAATTGACGTTAATCCACCAAAACCCGCCAGAATTCTACTCGTGTCCGCCATGTTGTTTTCTATGCTTGAATGATTTTGGCGGCCGCGAGCCTAGCGGTTCACAGGCTAACAAAGAATCAGTAAAATCAAAACTGTTTGAACCGGATAAAAATGAAAGAAAAGTGGAAGAGTAATATTAGTAGCACATGTATGACATTTCAAAAGAAAAGGCTTTTCAAACGAATAATATATTTGAAAGAGACTTCAACTGGCTTGTGTTGAGTTGGCTCGGGCAGTAGGGTAACCGCTATCTGAAACATTTTGCTCGTAAACCCGGGCTATCTTTGACCCTAGTGCTAGGGTAACCCTATCTCCTTAAATCAGTGCTCACTGACTAGGTGGTTTTCTTGTAATAAAAAGTAATTACATGAATGCTTGGAGATGCATAATTAATTTTCGCGTGTAAAACTTCATAACTCACCTCCTCTGCAGCCATCTCTAAGTATCGGAAAAACCGCGGAAAAACCGCGGACAAATTGTGAATTGGGTTACCTGTGACCCCGAGAGAGAAGAGGAGGACTGGGGACCCATAAGCTGATTTCTTCGAAAATTAGAGAAGCCTGCGGAGGAGGCTACTCGTTATCAAGGATCATTGACGCTTTCCAAATATTGATATTTTTTTTTAGGCGATTCTTCATTCAGCGTTCCCACTAGCCTGATTTTCAGAGGTCGTCCGCTAAAAAAAATACTGACTTTCCCTGACTTTAGGAGTGCCGTGCCCAAGTTAGGAGTGCCGTGCCCAAGTTAGGAGTGCCGTGCCCAAGTTAGGAGTGCCGTGCCCAAGTTAGGAGTGCCATGCCCAAGTTAGGAGTGCCGTGCCCAAGTTAGAAGTGCCGTGCCCAAGTTAGAAGTGCCGTGCCCAAGTTAGGAGTGCCGTGCACAAGTTAGGAGTGCCTTGCCCAAAATACTTGTCGTGTACAGCGGGCTACCTCCAACTCACGCTCGTATTGTTTTCTAAATTTCCATCGTTATTTTGAAATACAAACATTAAACAACAAAAACGTAACAGCCTAAAGGATCGAGTATGTCAAGCCTGAAAATAAAAATTTCCTGACTTTTCATTGACAATTCCCTGACCTTGAACAATTTTAGTTTTCGCCTTTTTCCTAAGCGTGGGAAATCTGTCATTACATTTTATGACGTTATTCCATTAAAAAAATGTGTTAGTATTGGCAATCATTAGTGTGCAAGTACAATTAACGATTAGTTCACAATTAAATTTTATCCTAACAGTAAGGAATCACAAAACAACATATAGTCCAGCAATCTTTATTGTGCTATGTGCTTTACTCTTTTAAAATATGACTATCACTACAAATTAAAATTGCAAGTGAGGCCAATCAGCCGAAAGAAGTGGTGAATTGCCGGACACGAAAAACCCGGATAAAAACCTATCTCAGTAGGAAAAACCCGGAAACGTATTCTCCACACCTAAACCCATGGAGTTTAACGGTTGTTGTTTTCTGATTTGTTATGTGCTATCATTCCATAGCTAAAGTAAACTATAAATAACGAAATAGTACTCCAAGCAAGAACAACAAAACTAGAAAAACGGAAATCACCATAATCGATTTAAAGTTAACGCTAATAGTGCACCAACTTTGCCTATAGATTGTCAATAGTAAACACTCGTTTAAATACAAAACATAATACTCGTTACAACATAAAATCAGCTCGTGAACATAATTTTACTGCTATTTTTCAAAGCGCAGCAAAATATCCAATAGTGCGAGTGATGTTTGAAAATTCTAACAAAATAACACGAGTCCGCAGGACGAGTGTTATTTGTGGAATTTGTAAAAATCACAAGCACTATTAATCGTCAATTGAACGTTGTACGATAATGATTACCGGTTAATAATATAGATGCAACAATGAAAAGGAGAACTGCATTAACTAGTTTTTGCATCAAATTAACTGTGTTTGCACTGCTGCTAGTGATTCACACGTCTATGCTAAGCCAATCAGAATTGAGTATTTTTGTCTCTATATTATTAAATGAAAGGTTAATGAAAGCAGTACCAATAAACAAAGAGTTAGTAGCTAGTTAGTAAAGTGCTGTAACTTTAATTTGAAGCATTTTAATTACATTCGTACAAATAGTATTACAGGTAAAATGTGTATGCTATTCTTAACTACATCTGTACTATTAGTATTTACAGTATACCTTTCATAAGTTGTTCGCAGTCATCAATGAGTCTAGACTCATTTCAGATCACGTGTACAGTTTCCTTGTGTATCACGATTCACTGATCATTTTGTTTACTTTTGAGACGCCAATATAACATGGTATTGGCGCTCAGAATACCAGCCTCTGATTGGCTCTTGCGCGAGCCCTTGCAGTTACATGGGTTCCAGGTCAAGTTCAAAAGTCGTTTGTTCAACAGCAAGATTTCTACAATTTCACCTTCAAAACAAATTACAAGATACGAATTATTCAATCCTAAAGGTAAGGTTGGCATTGTAGTTTCCGTCGGAAATCTAACACTCTTATCCGCTAAAAGTACAATTTTCACAATTTTTGAAGAGATTTCAAAACACGTCGCGAAAGTTTTCGCCACTCAAGCCGTGAAACCGTTGCTATAGATATACTAAGACGCTTTTGAGAATTCAAATTACGATCAGCATAAGTTTGGTGCTTCATTCTCTTCTTTCTTTTAACAATTCACGACTTAATTGTTGAATCGTGATACAAAACTAATTGCGATTTTGAGACGCCGATACCGAATTATATTGCCGGCGTTGGAAGAAAATATATTCTTCGTTTTGGGCTTCGTCGCTGCGCGACTCCGCCCAATACGGAATATATTTTCTCCCAACTGGCCGGCAATATAATTCGGTATCGGCGTCTCAAAATCGCAATTAGTTTATATTATTGTTTCATTTATTTCTTGTTAACGCATGAGAAGATACATCGATATTTGCATTGAAAAAATACCGTAATATTTTTTCCGATCATGCATGGCACAATTAACAAACAGGCAAAGTAAAATGTTAATGAGAAATCCAAGGTCTACGGAGAAGCTGATACAATGTTCACTTAAGCCTAGTTTCCATATAATCGCTACGATCGCTGAAGAATTTGACCGGTTTCCGTATGATCGCTACGATCGTCCAAGCACACAGAAAACGTTGAGGTTTTACAGCCAGTCCAGCTAAACTCTCTCGGGACGGGCACTGCTTCCTTCCCTGAGCCCGAGGGTATCGTCTTCCTTTTCTTTAGAAATCTCCCGTATGCGGTTCTAATGTTTTTGAACTTCTTTTCTGCTTCGCTAGGAATTATCGAGAACTTTTCGGCAATTGTTTTCCAGCAGTTGATTTTAATTTTGACAAACTTGTCCTTGTAATCTTTGCTGAATTTATTGTATAGGCATTCGTATACCTGGACATCTTCCATAAAACTCGCGTTGTTGCACTGGTAGACGCCATTCTGCCGAGTGCGGGAAAACCTGGGTGCATCATGGGATGTTTCTGTTGGTGAGCAATGCTTTATGGGATCGTTTGGATCGCTAGGATCGCCACGATCGCTGGAGAGTGGTTTCCAGGTTTCCATATAATCGTTGCGATCGTCACCCGATCGCTACGATCGCCGAGATAGAATTTGTTCTATCTCGGCGATCGCGACGATCGCCAGGTTCGCCGAAAAACTGGTTTCCATATGATCGCTTCGATCGCTGGGCCAATTTTTCAGCGATCGTAGCGATTATATGTAAACTAGGCTTAATACACTGCATGCATGCATGTATCAGATTGCATTTTTTTCTTTAATGGTAAGATGAAAAGACATATTTTGAGAATAATAAGAGATTATTCTAACGATGTAAACCCTGGTGGAGGTTAGGGTTAGGGTTAGGGTTTAGGTCAGGGTTAGGTCCACGCTTGGCAAAAGTTTCCAACATAGAAGATTGAATTTTTGTGGGATGATGAAGACCGACGACCTAAACAAAATCCGATGATTTGATCTACCGTAGACATCTTGATGACGTCACAGTTACGTCATGTATCCATTTATAATAGGTTTCTCGATGTTTTCAATTACCTTGAACATCAGTAAATTTTATATTTTCGATTTCGCATCATGTCGACAACAAAGAAACCGAAAACCCGAGTTCGATTGCTTAAGAGGGAGAAACGTTATTAAATTTTGAATTTTGGCAATTTCCCGCCAAAACTTGGCGGCAAATATTCAATACAGAACCATTTACAAAATAACTTCTTCATTCATCTTTTAGAGTTTAAAATATTTGTTTACGACAATCTAGCAATCAAAAGAGTAAATCGGTACCCACAACCGTATGTTTTTAGAATTTTCGATTTTTGAGAGGAAATACTTTAAAATTCACAGTGAAAAAGAGGAAACGTTATTATGACGTCATATATTTTTGAAAACGTCTTTTAAAAATAATTATTCAAGTATTTTTCGGGTTTTAAAGAGGAACTGTACTTACTGTACACTGAATAGCCGCAATATGGTCTTGTTTATGTTTATTCAATTTAGAAAGCATGACTGATGTCAGACCCATGACGTCAGAAAATGTGACGTCACAGGAAACTTCAGTTCTTAATAACTCAGCAAATATTTATCGTAGAGACTTTAAAATTGCGGCAATCAAAAACACATATTTATGTTGTTGTGATAACATGCTTTATTTCAAACGTATAGGTAACGCAGAATTTGACCTTAAAAGGAGTCGTTCGTTATGACGTCACACCAACGTCAATATACAAACGTGTTTGATCCTAAAGACGTTATTTCATTTTAATATTAACATACGAAAATTTCGTTAAATTTGACAGCGAATTAAACAAGATGTGCTGGTTTATATATTTTTGGCTCGCTTTTAGTGATCGATTTTGAGGTAACTTATGCCAGGCGTGTCCGATAATAACATTTACTCTAGAGATCCTAACAAAAGAAATTAAACTATAAAACTTTGACTGAAAATTGTAACGTCCTGTATACTATAAAATTTAAAGTATTAATAATAAATAATTGACCATGTGATGGTTCTATAAATAAAACCAGTGCACAGTAGATATAATATGTATACCGTATTTTCTCGAAAAAACTCCGGTCCCGAATAAACGCCGTGTTCGAATAAACGACGGGTCGGGGCAGGATAATTTCGGGGGGAGGGGGTACTCCCATATATAAGCCACATATAGGTATGTGCCGCGGAATAGGGTATGGTTTTTGAGGTGCCGGACCCTTAAATAAAATATCCGATCATTAAATAGGGTACGGTTTTTTTGTTCCCCTAACTCTTGTCTGTAATATCGTGCATTTGCTCAACGTCCGCTAAACGTAACATTTGTCAATAAACGTAAAGCATTACATATTAATTATTTAATAATTGTTGTGTTATTTAATGTCAGCTTGTGTCACCATTGTATATTGAGCATCATATCAGATATTATTTTCCTTGTTCACAAGTGTACGTTGTGTAAGGATACCATTGCTTTTGTTTCAGTTCTATAAATATAACAGCAGAAAAGATAAACATTAACCTTAATTTGGTAATGACGGCGTATTATTAAACTAGGCTCTAGTGTTGTATGCTTCATGCTATACTATCCACACACTGAGAGAAATAAAAACGATAAACAAATTCCGAGAATGAATTTGTCCCTTAAATAGAGTTTCATATTTTAGTTTCAAGCCCTTGGAAAGGGTACCCATTTTACGATTTGTCACCCTTAAATAGGGTCACTGGGATTCGATATCACCGCGGCACACCCCTATCATAAATATCTCGTTTGAGGGTGAGGGGAGTGGGGCGGACGTCTCCCCCTGTGTTTGCCACGCAGGCAGGATCTCATAACCATAACCAGGAGCGTCCATTCCGCATAGAGGCCAATGTCACAACGTTTTCACAAGTACTTCATACGGTTTTCCGCTATTCTTCGGTTAATTGCAATCATTATATTCCTAAGGGAATAAAATCACAAAAGCGTAGCAGCCATGTTGTTGGTATAACAAAAGTATCTAATGAGGCATCGTTTGTTCCGCCACTAATAAAAAATTGGAGACAAAATGATCTAAAAACAGCCCAACTTGTGAAGACGCTGTGACAGTTATATAGGAGATATGGTCCTAACAACAAAGCTATATTACCGAATCAAAAAGCAACTGAAACCAACTGTCGATATCGTTTTCTTGGTGTTCGCTTTTTTTCTATTTCCTGTCTGATAGCTTTATTCTGATTATTGATCTGATTGTTTTCTCTCACTGCGTTTATCTACACTTCCACGATTCCCTTCTATTCTCCATCAAGGGATTCCTTGGCCTGCTGTACTTGAGTAGAGCTGTTCTGCCTGCCACACAGTTCCTCAGTCGATAAAGCTCTTGGTATCCCGTCCGTGTAGGTTGGCGGTATGGGTGGGGCAACGTCGGAGGTGCTGTTGGTTGTCATTTCTTCGTAAAGAGGTACAATTTGTGGATTAGGAGCGGTTTTCTGAACGATAAAGAGCAAACAATAACATTACAAGTCGTCGCTAAGAGATATTCGAATACAGATCAGATGTTTTAGTAAAGGTTTCCTGCATATTAATAATATATATTTAATATGTATCAGACCATATTTCTTTGTTGATAAGTGCTAACTTAAAGATGAATTGTACGATATCTAATAGTAATTAATCGAATGAAATTATTTTGAATATATTAATATGGCTTAAAGCCTCAAGTGAAAGAGACCATAGAACCTAAACAATATAGAAATATGCATAATTTGAAAAATGTATTGTAGATAGATAGCCTGGCCAGGAATCGCGGTCACTGACATGCATGCCCAATACACACCAACTGAGAAGGGTCGTCATAACCGTTTGACGACCCGTCAAAGAAATAGTCAGGTTGTCAGCTCGTGACGAGCCGTCTTACGGAAGTCAGGTCGTGAAAGATGGCCGGAATCGTACGAGTCGACTCGACCCGTCATGAAGGCTAGACGAGCCGTCTTACCGGAAGTCAGATCGTGAAACATGGCTGAGTTGTCAGCTCGTGACGAGCCGTCTTACAGGAAGTCAGGTCGTGAAACATGGCTCGAATCATACGAGTCGACTCGATCCGTCATGAAGGCTAGACGGAAGTCAGATCGTAAAATATGGCTGAGTTCGCCGGGGTGAATAACAACAACAACAATCTTTTATTGGCTCACACTATAAATTACAAGAATGATATAATATACATTATAAGTTATTAAAGGAGAAGACAAAGAAAAATAGAGTGTTTGTTTGAGCCTAGAGGCTAAGGGAGCCGTGAGGTTTTCGAGTTAGCCCCTAGTAGCTATCTAAAGTTTGAGTTGTTGTTTTTTAATAAAAGAAGCAGCAAGGAAGAGGAACTGGGACTAATACATAATGTTTAGTGAAAGGTAACTAATGACTTTTAAAAAGGAAGAACGTATCTATTCAAGTTTCTTTGGGCGTTGTTCTGACAGTAAATAATGTTTTATTTCTTTGGTAAAGGAAAATGTACTGAGGTCTTTCAGATGGTGAGGGATCTCGTGCCAAAGATCAATTGCCTGGCATGGTAGGAAAACATTTGTTTTCCAGTATTTGTACGAACACGTGGTTTACATAAATTTTGTTTGGATGCATACTTTTTCGTCTAGTAATCGACTCAGTAGAAGATGGGTAAACCCACGATCCCGTTTCCCTAAGGAACCCGTCTAAATTTAAGTCGTAAAATGGAAGCTCACTCAAACTAATGATACGCCAGTCAGATTTAAGTAATAACTAAATATCGTATAGAAGATACTGCAGCACTAATTCTAAGAACGATCTTACTTGTAATATAACGAACAGGCTTAGATATCTTCTTTCTTTGACGTCCATGGCGGCAGGGAGAAAGTGGGTTGGAAAGTCTAGCTGTAGTGGAGCTCAAACTCGCTTTGTCGAAGCTATGGGTCGCAGCATTCTCGCCTGCTTTCAGGAAGATTCTCCCATTTTGGGTCCATATGTACTTCCATTTCAGTCTCTTTTTTAGCTTGTTCACTTCGCCGAAGAGTTGCTTTTTGTAGGGTGTCAAAGACTTTCGATTACATAATTCAAACTTCAGTGGTGGTTTGAATTTTATAACGAACATTTTTGAAGTACATGAGCGGCATTTATGCACGTACAAATTATGCTATTTATCGTTGTTCATAATATGACCTAAGAATTGTACCGAAAAAGATAATATGCTCGTTGAACTGAAATCAACAGAGTAATTTGGCCTAGGTATGCGAGTACTGAGAAATTAAATCAAGAAACAGTTCACGAGAAACAAATGCTGGCGCATGCTCTTTAATCATGTCTTTGGCTTGAAGGTAGCCTGCTATGGGCTGTTATCGCAGTTCGGCAGTCTTGGATAAAACAATAGTTTAGGCCCCGGTAGCCTTGCACTGGTTGGTTTCAGAACGAGTTTACCGGACGAAAACAGGTTTTTATTCTCCTGGGACTCAACATGGCTGCCGTGCGATAAAAGCCCATGCAGACGTTTCTTTCACTCTCATAAATTCGAACGCTTAATTAGTTTCTCATTAGTTTCTCATTAGTTGATTAATTAGTTTCTCATTGTGTCAGTTATGGACCAAACAGATTTTACCTTCCATATCCTCGAAAGTGACGTAATGTTGCATTTAAAAGAATTGCCATTGACCAATCACAGGAGAGTGTTCACTGGCGCGCCAATTAACCCTTCTCACGCGGCGGCATGTTGAGTCCCAGGAGAATAATAACCTTTGTTTTCGCGGGCTAAACTCGTTCTGAATCTGCTCAGTGCGAGGCTAGCCACGCAAAATCTATTGTTTCTATCCAACATGGCCGCTGTGTGAGAAGGGTGAATTCACTAAAATTCTAACAATGGCTTTGCTGGTTGGGCAGAAAAATAAAACAAACATGCTGACGTCGTGCTTACATATTGGAAACTAATTAAGCGCTCGGGTAAGCAGATGTTACTTTTTTCTTCGAATTTATGAGTGAAAAAAATACGTCTGCATAGCAGACCTTTTATAGAATAAGTCCGCAATAAACGAGCGAAGGTGGAAACAATGTTGCGCAGTCCTGGAATCTAGTCAACATTGTTGCTTCGTCGAGCAAACAGGGAAACATTTGTTGTTTATCAGAAGCAAAGGGATGTTCCATAAATATTCCTTCTCGCCCGCGGGTAAAGGAGGAAGCATTTTGGGAAACGCGGAAATTCAAAGGTAAAGGTATTCATTGATATAGCGCACATTCTATATGTATATATTCAATTGTCTTCTCAAGGTTATTTTTTTATACGGACTGCTATTTTGGCAAAATGTGCTGCGGTGCAGTTTACAATCATGAGTGATTGTCAGTACCTCAGAATACAAGGCTGTTGTGTCGGGAGACAATCCCTTACTCTTTCTCGAAATAACACAGCATGTTCTTTTACGTCCCCCCTCGCATAGATTAGAAGAGGAGGGACGTATAAGTCGTTGGCCTTGTCTCCCTACTCAAGATGCGACCAGTATTCGAACCCCCGACCTCCCGCACTCTAGACTGTGCTAACCAGTTGAAATTCACAAATGTTTCTGCAACATGTTTCGTCGTTTACACATGCTATTAGAAAGCAAATCACTCTGTTTGGAATTGGGTCTCTACGGAACTCTGTGCTCATTCGATATTTTGAAAACTCGAATGTAAAACAAAAACAATACTAGGCGAATAACAAAATAATAAATAATAAATTTCGAGAGAAAACATCTAAACAATTAAAATATATTTCTTATTTTTTAAGTTGTACGAATAAAAACATTAGGCATTCATGAATCACGTGCTTTGTTGTGCGAAACACGTTTTTTACAGCGAATTGCGACAGGAAGTAAAAGTGCCATGGCAAATTTTTCTGCCCAGTTCGATCGTTTATCAGCCATCTCAGTTGTGTGTGCAAGCTTCGCAAGCCGTGTTATCAGTGAATATTTGATAGCTAACGTAGCTATCGTCGAGGTGGAAAGGGGCCCCAGAAGGGATGAATTGGTTGATTGCATAAATGGCGTCCAATTTGAATAACCATTGTTTAAGAATCCTTAGTCTGACGCACATTCACATGAAAACGCTTTTGTGTGGCAACGTGAACACGAAGCTAAAGTCTCCAGGACAATAAAGGTTTATTCATTTTGGACGCTATTTATTCAATGGATCTACGGTTGTCGGGGAATGGCTTCAACAATGAAATGAAACTTTAAAGTGCCTATGTACCTTATTTTTTTATTTTAGATATCGATTCTTCATGAAGTGAATAGTAGAATGGTACAATATATCTTGCTTTGAATGCTGTGCCGCTGAGTTAAGGAGGTTTTAATATCCAAAATGCTAATTACATGACATCAGTGGAGGCATCAATTATTATACAAATGTTTTTGTTTTTTTCAAATTATCAGTGTTATACCCATGGTTCAAATAAAATGATGTTAGAAATTTGTTTTTCTATATCAATAGAAACGCCCATTCACAACCACTAAGAAGTGATTGCAGATACCTAACCTGACGTCATGTAATTAGCATTTTGGATATTAAAACCTCCTTAATTCAGCGGCACAGCATTCAAAGCAAAATATATTTTGCCATTCTACTATTCACTTGATTTAGAATTGGTATCTAAAACAAAAATATATTGTTCATAGGCACTTTAAACCCTGCGCAAACGAGCAAACACTGTTGTGGAACCATTTGTAAATTTCAGTGTTTCCCAAAATGTTTCCTCGTTTGCGCGTGCGCGAAACATTTGTTACGAAAGCAAAATTTACATTCGAAGCAAATTAAACTGTTTATGAAACATTTCAGAAACATTTTTGCTTCCAAGAATCTTTTTTTTTTCTTCCGCAACAAATGCTTCCCCGTTTGCTCGCCGAAGAAACAATGTTGAGTAGATTCCAGGGCTGCTCTACATATGTTGCGCACGCGCAAACTTTCTACCATGATTAAGGCGCATGCGCCAGCGTTTGTGTCTTTTGAAATGTTTCTTGGTTTGCTCAGTCAGGCAGCAAAACGTATTTCTAGTATTCCGCTCGTGTGTTCACCCAATAAACATTATCAGCAACAATGATTTCTCGTTTTCTCTGCAGGCTTTTACTGATTTGACTGCCAGCCGAATATAGGAAGAACCACCTGTAGGTTTATTCCTCGTTCTATTTCTATGTAGTTTTTAATTTACTAATAGATCCGCCTTTAATATTACAAAAAGAAGTTTGCAAATATATACATGACTGCTTCAAAAAACGCAAAAATAACTCCTATACCTGTATCTTACCTGTACCTTACGTTTGTTAGCTTTCTCAGCAGGTCTGAGACCTATGTACAATTTTGTATATGGTGGCAATAAACACATCTATCTATTTCCCTAACATGCATGTTCACGACCATTTTATTTATCAATACAACCCTGGACATAACCGGGATATCTGTGGGGAAGGTTACACGAAGACTACGTCACCTTTTTCGCCTGTTTGTTGACTTCAGCATATGAATGCTCAATAAATTTCTTCTTTTTCGGTGATCTTGCATTATAAACCGTAGTGTAGCCATAATTGTCGTCCGTTGTTGGGTGGCTTTGAAGAGTATTAGCATTAACTTCTTCATAAACGGGTCCTTCCGTGTTAGTTGCTATAGCAACCTGTTGTCGTTTTGGTCTCACTTGTTCCTTGCACCCTGTCACCTCAACTATGTCGTAATCACTTTCTGCCACCGTATCTGCGCGAGAAGATGGCCTGTCCGGGCAAAGAACTGCGGTTTCGGGTAATGCATCTATAGGTGACTGATATGGACTTTCAACAATTCCAGGATTATCCCTTCAAGGTCAACAAATAAAAAAGAGAAGCCGGTCATTTTATATTGTTTTTATTATTTTATTTGCTAATCTCGTCACAAGAAGACAAGCGTAAGATTTTTGTTTACGATAAAACGTAAATTCGTATTCGCTGCAAGTGTACGTTGGATCAATGTACTTACTCAGGAGACAGTGGATTAGAAACCTCAGTATCTAGGAAGAAATGGGTGAAGAAAGTGGTAAGGATGCTATCATTGGAACTGATAGTTACTTAAGAAATAAAACAGATCTTCCGTGTTTGTACAGACTCATGCAAACCGAGGTAAGTTTGGGAGAATTCGAGAGCAGAACAAACACGAGACCGTAGGTCGAGTGTTCGTACCTGCTCGAGAATTCTCCAAAACTTACCGAAGTTTGCATGAGTCTCTACAAACACAGATCTATTTTATTTCTTTTATAAAATAATTATTTTGATTAAAAAAGTATTTACGGTGCTTGTCTTACAGTGTGACGTCATTTCCGTATTTGCACAGGCTAATGAAAACATGGCTATCAGCCAATCAGAACGCGCGTACTATCTAAATTATTTTATAAAGTGTATTAAAACACGTGCGCGCGTGCTTTGCGCGTGTTGATTTAAGTTCTTAACCATTAAGGGATCCCAGAGCACTTTGCTTCAGCCATGTAATTTTCTACTTTGTTTTCATCGTTCAACTTCAGTGCAGTAAGCCATCATGGTATTTGCGATTTTACTATAAAACCCAGAAACCCAGTACGACCGGTGTAACTACCATGCTTTTCTCCATACCTGAAAACTGTGTCTTGTCTTTGTTCCTCATTCTATGGTGGATAACTACCACACCACTGGCCACGATGAAAGCACCAACTGCAGCAGCAACTATAAAAGGTATCCCCTCTATATCTTCTACATCTACAATAAATCATTATATAGTTACTGTTGAATGTCGTCTTTAAATGCTCTCTTCATATTCATAAACTGTACGTGTAGGAAACGCAAGATGAAATGTCTTTCCTTTTAAACTTTTTATCAACGACTACAAGCATACAGTAGTATCAAACTAGTATCCGGTAAACTCGTTAAGTTCTGCGCCACTGAATGCAGGAGATGTGTTTCCTTGGCTTGTTCTGTACATGCATGTATTGCATGTATTGCATGTATTGAGTTGATTTTGTTGGTAATTCTTGTTTTCTCTGCTAACTTTTCTTGTTTACAGCGCGGCGCACAAATGTTGCCACTTTTAATGTCTTCGCATACTCACATACTCATAATCACATGCACAAGCAACTCATCAAATAAACAAATGAAACCACAAATGACGAGCCGCTTGTATGTGATTGGATAATCTCGCACATGGCACGTACACGAAAGTATGCGAAAATATTAAAAGTGGTTATGCGTTTGCGCGTCGCGCTGTAACTGAGTGTATGCAAACATATAGATGGTTGCACATGACGTCACAGCGGCCATATTTGGAGTGCGACGTGCGACGCCCGGCCTGAGATGAGTAGATTATCGCGGATGTCCTAAATGATCTAAATAATAAGCTTCCAACCAAATGAATAATGTTTTACAAACCAAGTAACAAACCTGGCATTGAAGTTTCTGACACGTCTGGAGAACTGCAGTTTACTGGAAGAAAATAGGGACTGATAAGCATGTCAAGGAATAGTTTGAAATGAGATATCGAAGTCAACTTCATATTTGTTTGTGTTTTTTTTTGCAACTACTCATTAGAATTAACAGAAATTTGTCATGTAGATATATATCTGGTCAATTAGTTGCCTAAAGATATTTGTTTGACAATATTTTAATCAGGAGACAAAATAAGACAATTTATACAACTGGAAATGCGCCGGTGAGTTTACAAGAAATAAAAAATGAAATATGATTGTGTTTAATGTTACAAACTGGAGTCAGTACACTATTCCGTTCAGCATGGTTAAGGGTATTTGGCAAATAGATCACGTGACATAAACTGGCTGTAATATTTTATTCCTGAAAAATAAATATCATCCATCGCAGATTGTTATGGTTTTGAGTTACATTGGCAAACATTTTCACATACTTGTTTTTCAGTTTCGTATGTCTTTCATTGGACTGAGGTCTTACTCGCGGTAGGAGTGTGACGTCATCAAGCACGTGACTGCTGTTTTCGAATCGCAGAATCCCTAAGGACGCTTAACACTGTTCTGGTGAGTTTCTAGGATGAACCGACTCGTGAACTCCAGATATTTTGGTTATTCTACGAGGGGGGGTCAGGCCATTGACTCCTTCAGTTATCACTCAGTCTTTGTGGAGTGAACATCTGCGTGATGCTCCGCTTGAGTGCTCCCTACTGATTGCTTATCGCGCGAAATTTGAATGAAACACATAAATGCTTAACTACACAGTTCGTAAACAGTCCATAAAGTACCAATGGCAGTCATCAATGAACAACTATCTTCCCTTTATTCATTTGTTTTGGCTAGTTTAATTTTAAACCCGATTCAAACGTCGAACTTTTCATGCGCTGAACCTAATTATATCAAAAGAAGCCGCCTAATTATCTTTTGTTTCGAATGAAAAAGTTTGACGTTTGAATCGGGCCTTAGAAATTTAGCATTCTACTGGAGAGGACTGATATGCTTGCTTGATTTCGTCACTGCTCTGCAATTTAAATGTCAAATTTCGAATCAGTCCAACGGCGTGAAAAGAGGAGCTAACTGGCCCTTTTATACCGGAACTTCTTGTTTAACGATATCCTTGAAATATGGACAATGGAAAACAGGTGAACTTTATATGTGAATTGACTATGAACCGTTTTGTTTTCTTCATTGGTTAATTCAAAGACCCGAGGAAAAGCTTTTTTTTTATTTGTGCAATAACGGTTTTCGTGGAAACTGTAAAACAGTCCTTTACTATCGCGAAAATCAGTCGAGAAACAAGGCTACGACTACGGTCTGAAAAATGATATCTGCAAAAGCTTTGCGGATAAAAATCACCTCTCCCCAACCACTCTGCGGTTTGGTCGTGTGGCTTCGCGGTATGAAAGGGACTGGTTTACAGTCTATTTTGGGGCTGAAATTTCCCTGAAAAGGAAAAGGGCGGAGGAATATATAACGTACATACATGTTATTGTTACGCTTTCACCCAAAGTGCTTCCAACTTTGTTACTCGCACTACAGCGATATTCCAGAATCATGTTAACGCATTTATGGGGAACTATTAACGTTTGACGTCTCCCCACAATATTACTCTCGTTTTGTGTTGATATCCAGACTATGTTTGGTTTAGGATTGCCTGTAGCAATGCAATATATAATCGTTCCAGATTCGCCAGCGTTGGTATAACGTCGGGTTATTGTCCTTACCACTGGAACATCTGTAATTTATAAGAGTCAAAAAGGTGATTTAAGGTGAAAATTGGCCTTTTGCAGGAATGCAATCACGTGGTTATACTGGACGGTAAAACATCTGACTTCATTTATTTAAAAGCACTTGTACGATATCGGTAGTGTTATTAGCCAAACCTGCCATTGTAAATGCTTTTTTCCACCTCCAATCGACTGTCGATCTTTCTAAAACTTGTTTGCCGACCAGTAAAGCCTTTCCCATGGGCCATCACGAGCGCAATTCATTGGTTATTGACGTCATATATCAGCACGTGACTGTTTCCTGCAAAAGCTAGGCCTAGATTGCCTTATAGTGTACCTAAGTACGCATAAGTTTAACTTGCATACTCGAAAAGGAAATTAGCGTATCCTTGGGTATTAGAGTAACTATGGGATCCGGAGTCGCGCAGTGGTTAAGCGCGTCGCTTCTACCTCTGTGGCGCGGGTTCGATTCCCGGACACGGCGCCATATGTGAGTTGAGTTTGTTGGTATCTCACCCTTGCTCCGAGGGTTTTTCTCCGGGTCCTCCGGTTTTTTCCCTTCACAAAAACCAACACACTAAATTCCAATTCGATCAGTGGATTAGCCGGGACCTGGCTTTGATCAGACCCTATGGTTGTTTCAGGTCCCGTTAGAAATTCAGAGGTTTCTTTTATAGTTTTGGTTGAAATGATCGGGGCTGCGAACGTGAGACGTCCCACAAAAGCGTGTAGAGAATGCTTTCGTCGTCAAGTATCAAGAAGTGTACAATATTACTTATCGCACACTTAGCACTACAGCTTACCACTTTATATCACATTCTTTACACTTATTAGTGCTACGCGGCAAACATGATTCAATATCATAACTACATATACATATATAATCGCCGTGACCCCATAAAACGCACCAATACCCACGATTTCTCTCATCTGACTTGATAGCTCAGTTGGTAGAGCGCCAGACATGTAACCTGGAGGTCGTTGGGTTAGAGTCCCACTTGGGTCAGAGATTTTTTCTCTTTCCCTCGTAGGGCGTGTACACTTAGCACTACAGCTTACCACTTTATATCACATTCTTTACAATATTACTTGTCCACTTTGTCATGTTTTTTTTTAACCAAAACTATTATTCTGTTGATTTGATTTATTCAGGAGTCCGGTGGTTGTTCTTTCTCAGTCTCAGTCAGCTCCAGAAGACTTTGTGACATTCTAATCATATGTCAAAATCGTGCTGTATACTCTAAACCAGAAAATACCACAACTTAAATAAATAAATAATAAATATGTTATTTGTTATAGCAGGCCGAGTATTACAGATTATAATTGATGGGGGCCTGCTTTTACTCCTCACACACCCCCACTACATTTACTGTTTTTGACACACTACACTAGACTCACGGTTGATTTTTACGGAGGGAGGAAAACCGGAGAAACCGGGGAAAAACCCTCGAATGCAGATAAGGAATCGACAACAAACCTAACTCACATATGGTGCCCGAGCCGGGAATCGAACCCGGGACCGCAGCGGTGAGAGGCGAGTGTTTTACCACTGCGCCAACCTGTATCCCCAATATACCAAATACCCATATTTCAATGTAAAAATACCGTATATTCAATTAAAAAACCCTTGCATACCGGTATACCCAAAACCCCTGACCGACCAAGTCATAACAATTAATTCGTATATATTTACTAAATGAATATTAAGGCTAATTACATTTACTTTTCGTACACTACCTACAGTCGTTGCCAAAAGGTGTTGGCACGATAAACAATTTTGGCTATATCATATTCTCGTTAGATTACGTTTCTTTCACCCCCTCCTTCCCAATCAATGTTGGGTTTTGTTTTGTATGACATCTCTCTCGCAAATTAAAAATATCCAACGAATGCAATCACTAACTTACACTACAACATTGATTTGGGGGGGGGGGGGGGAGTGGGGGGACACCTGTGTTTTGATAATGTAAAGATGCTGGAATGTCAATCGTGCCAACATTTTTGGCAACGACTTGAACACATTTTGTAACAGCACTTACGTTGAACGGACAACATGACTGTTGTCAGCGGTCCTTTGCCATACTTGTTAACTGGTACACACCCAAAACTGACAATGTTTACTGTTGTTACTACCTTTGCTGTATATACACTGGTATTGGAAATATATTCTTCTTTTCCGTTTCTAAAGAAGATAAATTTGCTTACAGTAGGTACTGCATCGGCGGTACAGTTCATCCTGACAGATTCATTAACTCTGATTTCTTTTGTTGCTGACATGAAATCGACCATTGTGTTGATTGGTTGATATTCTGAAAGATAAATATGATACTCTAGATAAATTTCAGCCCGTAGCATGTCCGCTTCTTAATCACATGTGGCAGGAGCCCATTACCCGAAGCGTACATCTGTAGTATATAGGCGTGACAGCGTATACTCGCTTCGTGCTATATTTAGAATGATTTTCCCGCGAACTGAATACTGCAAAGCGTTGAATTCAGCCCGAAAAAAAGGCGGTCAACGTGAGGCGTACCGGATCTCCACAGCTTAGATCGGCCCCATTCGTTGTCTCCCCCCCCCCCCCCCCCCCCGCCAAAAAAAAAAACACACACCATTCACGTTTTCCGTGCAGAGAGACTGAAGAGAGTGTGAGGGGGCGCGAGCACTCCCGCGAAATAATTCTATATTTAACACGAAGAGTAAACGCTGTGACACTGACCTAGTATGGGAAATGGACTCTCCGGGTAATGGGCTCCTGCATGTGGCTATAGTTATTGAGATACGGAAAGAACTTCCATCTGAGTCCATGATCCTTTGCGCGCTGTATGGGAGCTATGTATACGAAGCCTAGACTGGCATGTTGGTGTTCATGTGTCTAAGGTCATTCAGTTACGCGTTCTTCTAGTTTAATAATGTTTGCGCGATGCGGCAAACGCAAATTTCGTATGAGTGGGCAAGTTACTTAGGCATGGTTACTGTACGGCATGTCGTGATATTGAAATGGCTTCCCATAATTGTTTTCGTCTTTCTGATCCAATCAAAGTACAGAGTTACGGTGCAGTAAGTTACAGTACGGTTACGGTAAGGCTACAGACATGCCGTATTTTTGTCCCACTCATACGAAATCCTCTCCAGTATATAACGTACCGGTAACTAGAACCCTTGTATAGGCAGTGTCTTTTCCTGCTCGGTTCCTAGCGTGACACATGTATACGCCGCCTTTCTCTTTTCCCGTAACGTTAACAAGCAGTACGAATCCAGTAGCTACGATTTTTCGAGAATAATCTTTTATCCAGTATGTTTTTGGCATAGGACGACCGCTAGCATTACAGGGCAGCCATACAGTTCCACCTTGCGTGACATATATCACACTCGGAGGGCGTTGTTCAATATGAGGGCGTACTATTGCAGAAAAAGAAAGAGTCAGGTAAAACATAAACGCATTAAATCTCTCTGTAAGTATAACGTACCGGTAACTAGAACCCTTGTATAGGCAGTGTCTTTTCCTGCTCGGTTCCTAGCGTGACACATGTATACGCCGCCTTTCTCTTTTTCCGTAACGTTAACAAGCCGTAGGAAGCCAGTAGCTATGATTTCTGGAGAAGAATCTTTTGTCCAGTACGTTGTTGGCATAGGACGACCGCTAGCGTTACAGGGCAGCCGTGCTGTTCCACCTTGCGTGACATATGTCACACTCGGAGGACGTTGTTCAATATGAGGGCGTACTTTTCGAGAAAATGAAAATAAAAACAATAGTTAAACGAGGTTCAAAGAACAACATTATGTCATTAACACTGACGTAATGATAAGAGGATAGCAAGCATAGTTCAAGATAGTTATGTTTATTATTCATCAAGCCATAAATAACGACATCTGTGACGTCTTGCTTTTATGTCGCGCGTAAAAAGAATGGGCTCTTATCACGCGGTGGCCATGTTGAGTCCCAGGAGAATAAAAACCTTTGTTTTCGTCCGGTAAACTCGTTCTGAAACCAACCAGTGCGAGGGTACCGGGGCCAAAACTATTGTTTTATCCAAGATGGCCGAACTGCGATAATAGCCCATAATAAAGAATCTTACGTGGCATCTTGGAGGTACGGTAATTTATAGCTTGGTGAATAATAAACAGAATATTACATGCAGCTTGGAGATATGGTAATTTATAGCTTGGTGAATAATAAACAGAATATTACATGGTAGCTTGGAGACATGGTAATTTATAGCTTGGTGAATAATAAACAGAATATTACATGGCAGCTTGGAGATATGGTAATTTATAGCTTGGTGAATAATAAACGTATCTTACGTGCAGCTTGGAGATATGGTAATTTATAGCTTGGTGAATAATAAACAGAATATTACATGGCAGCTTGGAGATATGGTAATTTATAGCTTGGTGAATAATAAACGTATCTTACGTGCAGCTTGGAGATATGGTAATTTATAGCTTGGTGAATAATAAACATATCTTACGTGCAGCTTGGAGATATCGTAATTTATAGCTTGGTGAATAATAAACGTATCTTACGTGCAGCTTGGAGATATGGTAATTTATAGCTTGGTGAATAATAAACGTATCTTACGTGCAGCTTGGAGATATGGTAATTTATAGCTTGGTGAATAATAAACAGAATACTACATGGCAGCTTGGAGATATGGTAATTTATAGCTTGGTGAATAATAAACGTATCTTATGTGCAGCTTGGAGATATGGTAATTTATAGCTTGGTGAATAATAAAGGTATCTTACGTACAGCTTGGAGATATGGTAATTTATAGCTTGGTGAATAATAAACAGAATATTACATGGCAGCTTAGAGATATGGTAATTTATAGCTTGGTGAATAATAAACGTATCTTACGTGCAGCTTGGAGATATGGTAATTTATAGCTTGGTGAATAATAAACAGAATAAACAGAATATTACATGGCACCTTGGAGATATGGTAATTTATAGCTTGGTGAATAATAAACGTATCTTACGTGCAGCTTGGAGATATGGTAATTTATAGCTTGGTGAATAATAAACGTATCTTACGTGCAGCTTGGAGATATGGTAATGTATAGCTTGGTGAATAATAAACAATCTTACGTGGAATCTTGGTCACGCTGCACTCACTCGTGTCTAGATCAGTTTACGGTTCATGCGCAGTTGCACAAATCCTTTGTTCATTTGGCGGGCCCCACTATGATCCATTCACCACACCAAGATAAAAACCGTATCTCCGCGCGGCCATGTAAGATAAATAAATATTTCCAAAGAGTAATACATCATACATAGAATATCGTTCAACAAAGCTCTGATGATGAAATGTTAATGCTATTTCATTTCAAAACACACTTAACGCGCATTTTATATTCGAGTATTGTGAAAACAGCATTTAAGTACGAAATGCAATAATGCGTCGACTTAACTGACCGATTCAGTTATACTGACTCCTACTATGAGATTCAACTCAAATGAGTGGTTGGTAACAAGCTATGGCTTTGGTATTTAGTTCCTTTTCTATTGACCTTTTTCATAAGGGCATCAAAGCGAGACCAGTTGTCGCAGGTTGACACAGCAAGAGAACAAAATCTACACAAAAGAAAACAATACAGTACGACACAAACTAATGGCGCGTTCGATTGACCGTATTCCGGAATAAGAATAGATGGAATAATCTCTTGAAATCACTGGTTCAAGCACATTTTACAATGTAAGCTACTAACGTTTGCCGAAATATGATATTCAGGATACATTTAGTATTCCATAGACTAAACATTCCCGATATAAGCGATTTGTAGTGATCATTTTATGTATTCTTATTCCGGAATACGGTCAATTGAACGCACCCTAAGACATTTCTGACCGACTCCAATGTTGCGATGTTTTGGACTGACTTGCCTCGCTCTGATACCATTGTTACCAGACTTCTTACCGGCGCGTGGGCATGAGATACGAATAAGGTGCATATATGGTAAAATGATATACTCACCAACTATTTGAACTTGAATGCAGTTCGTAGAAACTTTGTAGTAACTTCCTTTATACTTTACTTGGCAACAGTATTTTGCCTCGTCGCGTAGACTGGTGTTATACACTACAAGAGTGATATTTTCTATCCCAGAAATGCCTATTGAGTCTTTCTTATAGTTCGTTGCTTCGCCATTTGGCTGTAAATCAACTAATGTTTCAGGGTTTCCAGTTTTCTTTATTCGTGATATTCGAACGAAATCAAGGCTTTCATTAAAATCAAGACTGTAGCAAAATTGTATATTCCCCTCCGATCCCAAAATGTGATAGGCAGGATTGCGTGACACATGAGTCCATTTCAAACCACCTAAAGCACAAACAGAGAAATGCAAGAAAAATAGGACGTTTGTAAAATAATATTATAATAAAAGTAATAGGAGCAATAGCGTCTGCTCGTTCAGTAACAATTTCACGCATTAAATGCGACACTGAATTTGGGTACCGGTGCCAAACATTATCGGCACGGCACCCTTGCACGTTTTTGTCGTGCAAATGGAAATAATCTGGGTACGCGTGCCCAAAAATCTAGGAGTGATGAGACCCCGCTGTTAAAAGGTAGCCTCGGCCCGCCTGTTTGGAGTGCCGTGCCTAAGTTAGGAGAACCGTGCCCAAAACGCTTGTCGTGTACACCGAGCTGTAATAATAACAAAACAATACTTACTAGTCTCCAAGTAGAACATCACCTTTAGTATCCATATATGTTTGAGAAAACCGTATACCATGCCGGACGGAATATTAATTGAAATGAATCTGCAAAGGATTAAATCGAGTCTGTTATTTAGTAACCAGTTCGTGTTTTACTTTTCAACTGATACAGGAACGTCCATCTCGATCCCATACTAAGTCTGTGAGTCAGCGTACGACCGGATTGAGCTATATTTAGAATAGATCTTGCGGGAAGCTGACCGTTGAGAATTCAATCAAATCATAGTCAGAACAATGCAGTGTTAGTAAATCACTTGCCCAAAGCCTCAAAGAACTACCGATCATTCTCATGATAATGGTGGAAAGCGTGAAATATAAAACCATAGCTCAGTAGTCGGTATAAATTGATAATTTTAATAACAATGGCAGTTTTCAATGCATTTCCAGCCATTTTCCCTGGGGCGCATGCCTCCGGATCCCATCAGTGGCAGAATCTCGCTGTAGTCATACCCCCCTCCCCCCTCCCCCCCCCCCCCCCCCCCCCAACCCGTGTAAATGCTCTAAAATAGTTTCCGAAGGTACGGCTGCAATCAATGGTTAGCAGTGGCAGAAGATGCAAAGTGAATTTTTAATGTTTCTTGGCGCTTTCCAGGCGAGTACAATGACAACTTACAATTAACTGCCTGTAGTCATGTTGTATATACGTTCTACTGCGGGCCTATAACTTTGCTCCTATTCAAGATATCTCTCAAATTTGGGATTTTGACTACTGCCTTGAGGTGCTCTTTTCAGCAGTATCGACGGTTTTGCTGTTATACGTATATATCAAATGTTCAAAAAAACCGTCTATTGAAAACCGCTCTAACCACATGATCATGAATTAGTGGGTTGCACTGGCGGCCATGTTGTTTGGTAGGAACAAAATATGCCCTCATTAGCTACTTTTGTTATACTAACCAACACGGAAGCTACTCTATTGTGAATTTGTATATCCCTTTGTTAGGAATGATTGCAACCCAAGAGGTTCCATGAATGATGGTAAGGATCGATTTCCGAGAACTTCTTTCGTGCAAGTTGGGTCCGCCAGTTTCCGCCGAGAAACCAGAGTCTCATGGATGTCTTGTTCTTCGTCTCAAATATAAGCTTAATATACTGAAACGACTGAAAATAAGTTAGATTAAAATAAATGCAATCATTTCGAGGCTTTGAGGAGGTAAATGTTGTATGACACAAGTAATCTATAGGACATGATATTATATCAATAAACTGTCCTGCTGTGGTTCAGTTATAACTTTAATTTACAATATAATTTATTGTACTGTTGCCTACATCGATCCTTCTACCGTAATACTACCCTGATTTTCAGATGGTACGAGGTCGATTGTCCGCTCACGAGAAAGTGTGCGGACGACCTCGTAGTCCATCTGAAAAGCAGGATACCGTTATCATTGTAGTAGTGTCAGTTGCTAGACACAGTGATATCTAAAGTGACATTAAAAACAGACTTGAGTCTGACAATAAAGGATGGAAGAACTTCTAAGTCAAGTTATATATAACAAGTACAACTAGGCAACAGCGTGTTACCTTAAGCCAACTTGATAGTTGATATAGCCACCGATCAAATCGAAACTAAGTCAACACAAACCAGCAAGAAAACCAAAAATTCATACCATGTGCAACAAACCCAAAATGCTTCTGCTCTATACTTACTCACGTGTGATATGACCCGGGAAAACTCTTGTTTGGTACCGCTATTAAACTTTCTTCAGACCTCAAAGCAATGCTTTCTCAGTCTTCTCGAGCGAGTCCGTCAATAAGTACTTTGATATTCCTGCATTTTCTTGGAATTTCATTTAATGGCGTATGATTCTCGGAACTTCGATTCTTTAGGTATCACGTGAGGTTCAGCGGTGTGTGACAAGTTTCGGCGTTTTCTTGACTGAATACAGTTTAAAAAATATAAACTAACTCGCAGTTTACTTTTTGTGGATAATGCCTCGGGACTGGCTATAGCTAGGTTATATCAATGACTTGATTGCGCACAGGCAACCCAATCTCAGGTTAGAACTGTGGCTTATCAGTTAAAAAGTTTGCTTTCCATTTGTAAACGCGAACTGACCGGTCTGATCGGCCAGGGGGGGGGGGGGGGGGGGGGGGTACTCCTGTTTGTGACGTATTATGCATGCACCGCGGGGTGGGTCAGGGTTTAATTAGAGCTCAATTTGGGCAGGTAGGGTCAGGGTTTTGACCTGATTTGGGCAGATCTGGGGCAATCAGGGTTTTGGAGCTCGGATTTTGGGTCAAACAGGGTCAGGGTTTGAGCCTCTTGGCCTCACATACATACCCATTTTTTCACTGTTTAAGTACCCCCCCCCCCCCCCCCCCCCCGGATAATCGGCCAGTTCATAAGTTCTGAGAAGAACTGGTCTAGTCAGTTCCTAGAACTTATGCGTTGATTTAAGAACTGGCCCATCAGACCAGTTAGTTCGCGCAAATGGAAGCGCCCTATAAAGACACGCCGGACACGAATAACTGTAAAAACGGCGGAGTTAAGTGTGACATGTCCTTACTTCTACTCTAAATTTGACGAGATGTCGGCAGATTGGTACAAAGTAAAACTACATTTTTGGGGACAATTGTTTCTGTATTGTGATGTTGTTGTGACGTCATAAGGGACGTCTCCTTTTTTGGTGAAAATTAACCTTTAAAACTCGTTTCAAACATATTACGTCATCAGAATGTCTTAATGAAATATATTCATTTGGCGAAAATTTGAACTTTCTACGATAAAACATTCCAGGTTATGGACGATTTACTATTTTTATGACGTATAACATAAGCATATCAGAGGAGCGAGAGAATACAAGTATTAACACTAATTATTATTAATGGCAACACCAGGATTGAAAACCAACCTATTAAAAGTGGCTATCTATATAATGTTATTTGCATTGGAATTTAATTGGGTCATCAGTTAGCTGAGTCAGGACTCTTGTGCAGTAGTGAGGAGTGTGTGAGGAGTTAAAAGAAGCCCATGCACATCGTTAGTTGTAAACTGCCATAATCAGCCTGCTATAACAAATAAACTTTATTTATTTATTTAGTTATATTGAAAAAATCACACCCTCGAAATTGGAAATCCACTACATACGGCTTGCATTCCAAATCTGCACATTCTCTTGAGAATGTGGGTTGTTGTGTTTATAGAAAATAACTTATTACAATTACACTTGTTACACTTACTTGATACTCAGGACAGTGAGAGTTCCACAATTCAGGATATGAGCTGCTTCAACATGAAAGGGTTTCACTGACTTCCTTGGTGGGGTTTCTTTCGAATTCTTAAGGGAATTACCCAGACCGGAAGCTATGCCGGGTGGTTTTAGGAAGGGACGTTATTGGAAGAACACTCAGGTTTTCCTTTCCATATTTCAATTCATGTAAAATATCATCATAGCCTTTTCGTAGCTTATTTTATTGTCATCTTTATAATTTGTATCTACGCTTACATTATAGTATGGGGCCCTTAATTGCGCTCTCCAGCTACGAGTCATTAAATGATTAAGAATTTATATATAGAGAGGATATTACACGGTGGTGAGAAGATATGAAGTTTATTCTCGAGAGTCGAAAACATTTCACGAGTGAGTCCTCTATATAGAGGATATTACACGGTGGTGAGAAGATATGAAGTTTATCCTCGAGAGTCGAAAACATTTCACGAGTGAGTCCTCTATATAGAGGATATTACACGGTGGTGAGAAGATATGAAGTTTATCCTCGAGAGTCGAAAACATTTCACGAGTGAGTCCTCTATATAGAGGATATTTACACGGTGGTGAGAAGATATGAAGTTTATCCTCGAGAGTCGAAAACATTTCACGAGTGAGTCCTCTATATAGAGGATATTACACGGTGGTGAGAAGATATGAAGTTTATCCTCGAGAGTCGAAAACATTTCACGAGTGAGTCCTCTATATAGAGGATATTACACGGTGGTGAGAAGATATGAAGTTTATCCTCGAGAGTCGAAAACATTTCACGAGTGAGTCCTCTATATAGAGGATATTACACGGTGGTGAGAAGATATGAAGTTTATTCTCGAGAGTCGAAAACAGTTCACGAGTGAGTCCTCTATATAGAGGATATTACACGGTGGTGAGAAGATATGAAGTTTATCCTCGAGAGTCGAAAACATTTCACGAGTGAGTCCTCTATAGAGAGGATATTACACGGTGGTGAGAAGATATGAAGTTTATCCTCGAGAGTCGAAAACATTTCACGAGTGAGTCCTCTATATAGAGGATATTACACGGTGGTGAGAAGATATGAAGTTTATTCTCGAGAGTCGAAAACAGTTCACGAGTGAGTCCTCTATATAGAGGATATTACACGGTGGTGAGAAGATATGAAGTTTATCCTCGAGAGTCGAAAACATTTCACGAGTGAGTCCTCTATATAGAGGATATTACACGGTGGTGAGAAGATATGAAGTTTATCCTCGAGAGTCGAAAACATTTCACGAGTGAGTCCTCTATATAGAGGATATTACACGGTGGTGAGAAGATATGAAGTTTATCCTCGAGAGTCGAAAACATTTCACGAGTGAGTCCTCTATATAGAGGATATTACACGGTGGTGAGAAGATATGAAGTTTATCCTCGAGAGTCGAAAACATTTCACGAGTGAGCGCAGCGAACGAGTGAAATGTTTCGACTTGAGAGGATAAACTTCATATCTTGAAACCACCGTGTAATTTTCTTTTTTGGGACAATCAAACTGCTCTATTCTTATGGACAATTAAACAATTAAACTGCTCTATTCATTTCACTTACTGTCTATACAAACTGATTCGTGATCTTTCTAGCTGTTCTAGGGAGTTTCATCGGGTTTTCTTTTCTCTTCGTTGCAGTCGAGAAAATCTTTAGAGTTTAGATCGTATTTAGCTTTTTGTGCTCGGAATATTCATTGTCATGCAGCTCATTTAAACTGTTTAGATTTTCACGAACCTGCCGCCATTCTTTGTACTTCAAAAGGCGGCAAACGTAACGTCATCGATATGTTCACTAGTGAGGATATGGGAATTACGCTACTCAGTACCCGGATGTAGTTTCGTATGAGTTCTATGAGTGGTTTATTTCTCAGTAAAACACTATCGTCCATAAAATAAATGTAAATTAAATATATAACTCTCTCTATTAATTATATATATCCACTTTATATATTGTAAAATATGGTATATATAGTTGTAAAACCAACTAATTTATTGATTTAAGTGCAAATAAACAACCAATTCAGTTCAAGCGTTATGACAAAATATTTGCAGTGCAAGACAACTTAATTTTACCCGTTGTTTCTAATTAGAGATATACTCATAAAAAATAGTATTGATTCGTGAGGCAACTGAATTCAGTTGTCGTAGGTTAATCTATATAATCTGATGACGTAATGAAAGAATGTTATGAACACCAAACGTATTTGTACAATTGTTTTTAGCGTCTTGCGTAGGCAGGAACTTACCGGTTAGACACTGGGTTTGATCAGCTAAACGTTGATAAGGGATGTTGACCGCTGTGGGAAGTTGGGTGCGGCTCCTTGCACCTTACCTCCCACAGCGGCTAGAGCATACCTTAATCAGCTTCTAGTAGTTCACAAAGCCAGCGAGTGTCTTTACTAAACAATTATTGACAGGTGATTTCCATGCATGGAAAGAAAATTTATGTGTTTTTATATCAGTCGTCATTATTATTAACGTGTCGCTAATTCTTCCTAAAATACACCGTTAAAAGTGAAAGTCAAGGTATACAACTGTTCTTCTCAAAACTGAAATCACCTGTGAATAAGAGTACGTACGACAACCTCTTTCGAAATAGCTGTACGCACTTCATTTGACAAAGGTAACCGGCTATATGTGTATGGCATATCTACTTGGCATTATTAGTATCGTTTTATAACTATTTTAAAGTATTTAAAGTACTTATACGCTGGAAAAACTGAGCCTCTTCCAGACTATGGAAATTCAGTATGGAAGATGGAAACTAAAATTTCCAATTTCCATAGTTTTAGTTCAAATTTATAGAAAATAAATGATCCTGGAAATATTATGTCACTTTTATAGAAATATGGATTTCCATACAGTCGAAGAAGTACAGTTTTCCTGTCATAACTTACATATATGTATCGTGAATGATATCGATTTTTTTAATGTTATGAATGCAGGCGTTGCAATTGGTCTGTCGAAATGTCCAACAGGTCAATACAGTATATGAGAATACGAGTTATATTCGAGCCTAGTATTCCCGTTGAGAAATTGCCAAGTTTCAGAGTAAGATTTTTTTAAATTCGAGCTACCTCTACAATTGATAACTAGTAGTATATATACAGACACTATAATCATATATTTATACATATTGCTCAAACAACTTGATAATTCAGTGTTGATAATTCATTGCTGCGACCGATACGATCGCCAATGCGACTAAAATATCATCTTTGCATGGCGACTAAAAAGTCTGGTTTAGTATATTTCTCTGAGATTTAGACTATAATATTAAAAGGTAAAATTATGAATTAGCTTTTCTTTTTTATTCTCAAGATTGGCTTCGAGTGCCGACTTGAATGCATACGCCATTGCAGCCGTACGTTTTGCACAATCTCGTCCCCAGTGTCTTCTCGGTCAGATCCAAGATGGCGGCTACTCCAGAGAAGACCCTGGTAAAGGCTGGATCACGTGATCAAATACTCCTAAATTCCAAGATCTAAGATGGCGGCCAAGCTAAATATGGGAATAGTATATGACTTGTGCAAACCATAGGTATCCCAATCCGGAGTGAGTGAGAAGCGATTAACGGTATTACCACGCGGCGAACGATGCAGTGAAAACAGGTCTACTAAATGGCTCGAAATGGAGTTTACTTGGATAAAGAAACAGTGGAAGGGTATCACAATGCTACCAGGATGTATCTAAGCTAGAAGAGAATCCTAAAAAGTCGTCCTTTTTCCGTTAGTGTTGAAGCGAAGCGATCGATAGCACAAGTTCAGGTTTAACGGCTTCTCCTGGCTTTCCGCTGATGAAACGTATCAGAAAACTACCCAGTAATGCACTTCATCTATTGCTCTACCTACACAACGTATTTTAAGGTTATTTAAAATGGTTTTATTGATAAAATTTGAGCAATCGAATCTATATACAAGTTCGTCGCTCTGGACTCAGTCCGTTTGGCCAATAAAAAGCATTGTTATGTCAAACCTTGCGTCATAATCGAAGAGCCAATTAGAATACGTGACAGTTCAGCCTTTACCAGGGTCTTCTCTATGAATATCCGCCATCTCGGATCTGACGATACTGGGGACGAGGCTGCCTTTTGCATCGCGGGCGCAGCGCCGCTCGTGGAAATCCAAGATGGCGGACAACGACTCGGACTCGTGTGAATATACTGATTGCGGGTGATTTTAATTTCCACCTCGACTGTCCTACTGATAACAATGCTTTTGGACTCATCCAGCATGCCATCGGGTCACACCCTGGATCTCGTCATCACCAGATTGATTACTGACATTGAAGTCTCCGCACTGCAAACTACTCTTGTCCTATCAGACCATTCGTTTATTGAGTGCAATTTGGATATTCCTCGTCCTAATCTATCTGTCAGTGAAGTCCAGTTCCGCAAACTTAGACAGATGGACATTGAAGCCTTTAAGTGCTGTGAAACCCGGTCTACTGTCAATAAGTTAGCAAAGTGCTATGAAGATACTCTATCTGCCATTCTCGACAAGCATGCTCCGTTGATGAAGAGGGTTTATTGTCGTCAGGCCAAGGATACCTTGGTTTAATGATAACCTTAGAGACCCTGTGTCCGAGCCCATGGTGCTTTGCGCTCGCAAATCATTTTCGTAGGCTACGAAAATCAGAAAGATCGGTGTTGTTATTATGTGACGCTCGAATCTTTCGAAATCCATCCGATGGCTCTAGTTTGGGCCATCGTGTAATTATTTATAGATATATATGCTTAACTGACTTTCTTTTATCTTAACTTTTGTATGTACTTTTTAAAATGAAACTTTAGTTGCCGAATATTTCTTCGAATTCCAGTCTAGAGTGGCGAGTAGAGGAATGCCGAAGAAAGAACAGACAGCGAGGCGAAGCGACTCGACAAATAATCCTTCAGCAGTCCACATTTTACTTTCCCTAGGTCTACAAGAGAATACTTGTGGTTCAAAAGAACTACTACGTGGGTTTCCAGGGGATTTGCTGCACTAAGGGACCGGCGGGCTTCGTTGGAAATACAAAGCAACCACTTCTGGCATCAAGATCATTCGTAATTATAATTTCGCACGGCTCACCTTCACTGAGGTGTTACGACGTATCTGTATATGTTTTGCCTTTTTATTAGCAGAGAAAGCAATGCCCTTAACCTTTTTTTTTCATCCTCCAGTACGTCCAGAAAGTCTTGCTACCAAAACTACGACCGCGGGTCAAACTCCAATCTGCCGAGTTCAGCTGTTACTTCGCTGTGAGTTTGACTCGAGTGCGAGTGCAACATTTCATTTTGCATTCAAAAAAAATCATTCTGAAGGAATGTAGAGATCTTCAAATACAGCTAAACAATACTGGAGACATGGAAACAAGGTAGCAAGTGTATGTGTTTGCTTGTAGAGTTGTGAAATGTCGCACTCGTAAACCGAATTAGAATCTAAAGGCAGTACAACTGGCTTAATTCCTGCCGAGTACTGTTCAAATCATATTCGAAACATCCGGGGGAAATTCGTGGACTCGATTGGGTTTTTAATCCGGTAGAAATTATGAAATTCGTTATCCAAAGAGTATCTGTAATTCTTTTATGAAACTTATAAACAATCGAGAGCATTTCAGTTCGATTAAAAGCTGGCCTTTAATTTATGCGGCCGTTGATAAACAAACTAATCATAACATTGGCGCAAAGCAGCATGGGTCGGACATAGGGTCTTTAAGAAACTCAAGGCTAAGTGCAGGAAGTTGGAAAGGAAAATGATTAAATCTGGTCTCCAAAGCGATAAGGATGCATACCGCAAAGTACGTGATGACTACTCCGCTCTCCTCAATGAATCTAGGGAGGCTCACTACTCGGACCTTATCGACCAGTGTGCGGGTGATTCTAAGAAAAACTGTTCCGTGTTGACAACTCGTTGAGTGAGGAGCGTCAGGAATCCTCATTACCTCCGCATGAAGAGCCTAGTATTTTGGCTAATGAATTCGGCGAATTCTTCTACAGGAAGATTGAGCTTATCAAGGTTGAGATTGACAGCATTGCTGTTAAACCTCCGGATGTGGACCTTCGATTGCCACAAGTAAAGCTTGAGGAGTTCTCATTTCTGTCTGAAGAAGACATGCGCAATATAATTATTACTTCCTCTTACGCATCCTGCCAACGCGACCCTATTCCTACATGGCTATAGCTACTTAAGATCTGCTGTGACGTACTTGTTCCTGTTATCACACGTATGGTCAATTTATCCCTTGATGAAGGACATGTACCTGGGCACTGGAAGATCGCTCTTGTTCTTTCTTTGTTGAAGAAATTTGGCCTGGATCTGATTTTTAAGAACTTTAGACCTGTGTGCTATGTCCCTTTCGTTGCTAAATCTGCTGATAAAGCAGTAATCACCTAGCTGTAAACTCACTGTGCTTGCCAACGCTCCCTTGCCAGAAAACCAATCCTCCTACCGTGAATTTCACTCGACTGAAACTGCCCTCCTCAAAGTGCAAAACGACATCCTTCTCAGTATTGATCAGCAAGAAATTACCCTGCTTATCCTCCTTGACGTGAGCGCTGCCTTCGATACGATCGATCACAAGATACTTCTTGACATCTTGGATAAGGACTTTGGAGTTGTTGGCAATGCCCAAAAATGGCTTGCGTCATTCCTATCCGAACGAAAGCAGAAGGTGGTTATCAAGCAGTATGAGTCAGATGCCCTCGACCTTACATCCGGCGTTCCCCAGTTAGCTGCCTGGGTCCAGTTTTGTTTCTTCTCTATGCCTCAGGGCTATTTAACATCATCGCTAAACATATCCCAAACGCCCATGGGTATGCTGATTATATGCAACTGTATCTCTCCTTCAAACCGCACCCCATCGCGTACCAGGATGCTGCAGTGAGTATTATTGAGGATTGCATATCAGAAGTTCGGAACTGGATGATCTCCCATCGTCTCATGATTAAAGATACCAAGACTGAGTGTTTAATCATTGGTATCTGGCAGCAGCTATCTAACTAAAGGTTAACATTGAGAAAGTCACGGTTGGCGAGTGTGCTGTCAAACCGGTTAAGGCTGTTCGTAACCTTGGCGTCTGGTTTGATTGCCACATTTCCATAAATGCTCATGTTGGCAAAGTATGCAGTAAAGCGTTCTGCAGCCTGTACAACATCAGGCAAATCAGGAAATTTCACTCTGAAGAATCCACGAAAATTCTGGTTCATGCTTTCGACAATCTTGACTACTGCAACTCAATCTTCCCATCTTGACTACTGCAACTCCCTACTTTACGGTCTTCCTAAATACCAGTATGAACGCCTACAGAGAGTATTGAATGCTGCAGCACGCGTCGTGTGTCTGACTCCCAAGTTTAACCACATTACTCCTTCACTAGCTTCCCATGCAGTACCGCCTCACATTTAAGATTATATTGCTGGTATATACAAGGCCCTGCACGGAATTAAAAGAGCACCTGGTTAACATCCGTGAGCTCCTAAACCGCCTCACTGGTTAGCTCAGTTGGTAGAGCACGGTCTAGAGTGCGGGAGGTCGGGGGTTCGAATCCCGGCCGCGTCCTTGGGCAGGGACATGTATAAGCCGTTGGCCATGTCTCCTTCTACTTCTAATCGGTATTTGAAGGGGACGTGAAAGAACCTGCTGTGCTACTCGAAAAAGAGCAGGGGATTATCACCCGGTACAGCAGCCTGGCCATTGTACTAACCACACACTAACAAATTGTAAACTGCGTGGCATCTATCAGCGCCGTATAAGCAGTCTGTAACCTCACCCGGTACAGCAGCCTGGCTATTGTACTAACCACACACTAACAAATATTGTAAACTGCGTGGCAGCTATCAGCGCCGTATAAGCAGTCTGTAACCTCACTGACAGGATGTCAGTAATCGTAAAGCGCCATTAGACTGTGGTGATATGGCGCTATATAAATATGCCCATTATTATTATTATTACTAGTCGTAGCTATCGCTAAAGTGCCAACGAAAACAAAAACCCAGAAAAATTGCCGCCGCCTGATCTGAATATGATACGCTGATAAATGAGAATAGCAATTATATTTATAGTTTGTTTATTTAACAAATAAAAGATGGTTATCCTTGTTATATAATAAAATAATGCACGCTCGAGGTCTTGAAAAACTGCGGATGCACGAGCGGAACGCGAGTGCATTTAGCAGCTTTTCAAGACCTCGAAAGTGCATTATTTTGTTATATAACAAGGAGAACCATCTTTTATTTGTTTTATAATATAAACTTCAATGTAGACGAAGGAAATTAAGCTTAAAAGAACCCGCGTAAAAATCTAAAAACAAACTGACGACAGCGAAAACCCCTTTTAAGAGCGACTGTCTGTAAGAATCGACCAAAATTGACTTTTCGTGGCACAAGTCGAAAAATTGTTTTCTCTCATAATCTGTCCATAAGTAGGCCCTAGAGTGAAACCAAACGAGCTGTAGTTAGTTTGGTAAAATATTGCTTCGTTTGGCGAGAAAATGACAAATTCGAGTTGGCCTGGAATCGCTGAGAAATCGGGTTTAAAAATGATGAAATTTTCCGAAAATAAACTCGGCTCGCGTCGCAAAACTATGACTCTGGTGGTTTCTACGGTGGTTTCTATTTGATCTTTAGGCATCCTCGGTCTGATGATTACATAATGTTTTGGTTTCTGTATTCGTTTGGAGCGATAATTTTATTTTAACGAGGACCACAATTTGCTAGTTTCTATATTCAGCAAATTATATCACGGGAAAACGGCTGGCGTTAAGTATGTGCCCTGTCTCCAAATTCTTTAAAAGTGACATACGAAGCTGTGTTAGATAGCATTCTATCAGAATATGAAGAGAAATCTCTGGGCAAACTGTTTTAACCACTTCGCTCAGCGCGATTTTGATATTCTATTTATAGCCATTTTGGCGAAAAGTTACGCTTGGGTAAACAATGTAAACACTGGCGTGACATGAGCTTCGGGCCACAAGGCCAGAAAAATTCCCCAAAGAATCCTTACAAAGAGGTAAATAACTTAACAATAATAACTTTTGTCCTTTAAATATTTTTATTTCGGTTTTGGTACTTCGACCTTCTCTTCAATGCCTCTCTTTCAAATTAGCTTTCAATATTCCTCCTCGTCATATTTAACTTAATACATAATTAAATTACGATCAAGTTACAAACAAGCAAACAATTGTATTCATTTAATGGCACTGAGCAGCAATAGCTCAAACGAAACCTCACTTGTCCATGCCTATCCTGACTCGATAGCGAGAATATTCAGTATTACTTCAAAGTCGTCTTATTTAATTTTCTTATTTTAGTTTCACTCGCCGCTAAAGTATACTGAGTTTCGGTCGTACGTATTGGTCATTAATTTAATCCGATAATTTAATTCATAATACAAAACCATGTTTGCAGTAACGTTTTAATAACGTTCTAAATGGATTTACTATGAATTAAACCCCGGGATTTAACCTGGATTATGGCCAATTTATCAATATTCAAACTAACTGTCTTAGTCGACTAAGGGAAGGTACGTTTCTAATGAGGGGAGAGGGGGGTGGACTGGAGCTTTTTTCATTTCAATCAAGGAGAAAAACGTGGCCCTCCCCGTTGCAATTGCTAACTCATTTTATTATATGAATCTTATGAGGAGGTCTCTACTCTATAAGCCCTGTGGTTTCCAGAGGCCTCCTCGCCATAACTGCCTAAGCTTCCACTTATTTAACTTGTAACTAATAGTAACTGTTCGTTGTATTTAGCACAATATTCTTAGTCAAATCAATTGTTAACACTAGTTAGTTAATTTCTCTATATAAGAAATCTATTGTAACTATTCAAAGACCTTAATTATTACTTTCTCCTGTCAATAATATTCCTGTACAAATCACACCGCTAGGCCGCTTTGTATTGTAGTCAGTATTACTATTGTTACTTTGTTACTTATATAAAAAAAACATATGGCGAATAAAAAATGATGATGATGAAATGATGATTAAAAGGAAATCCATGCCCCTCACTTGAAGTCGCGGAAAAAAGGATCACTCTCCCCAAGTAGCTTTGACGTTGTTTCTTACAGATCGCATGTTTATATCAAGTAAATGTACTACTACCGTACTGAAAACGGCTAGGAAATTTCGAAGCCGTTTATCTGCCAATACAATTGGGAAAAGGGGTGACCCTCCCCTACTAAGCAAAAATAAAAGGTTGACCCTTCACAAACGTTACAATTTTTCCGATGACCCTCCCAAATACTCCAGCCCAATCACCACCCCCTCCCCGCCAGCTCAGTAAAAAAACGTACCTTCCCTAATTGACTTTTAGCCTCCCTGTAATGCAATATGTGACTAATAATCACAATACACTGTCACGAGATTGATACTAATTACTCGGGCTGCCTGTGGCAGCACCGAGTCTTAAAATGCAAGTCGTTTTTTTAATTTATTTTTTTATTCCGTGTAGCAAGCGTTCAGCGCATGCGCTAAAGGTCAAATTCACACCAATCAGATCGCACTGTGCTGGTCACGCAACAATCGCCAGGTTAATTTATTTACATAATTTAATACAGTAAAGCAAGATGGCGGAATCCGCGAGCAACTTTCTCTGTAACTTGGAGTCTCATCTCTCAAATGTAAGCCAGTATAATGTTTTATTTAACTTCACTCATGCGAAAGCCTTCCAACAGGCTCAGGATATTGCAACTGGCGCTATTGTCGGAGCCGAAGGACCGCGTTTTTTACCCAGATGGCCAGTGCTTTTATATACGACACGTACGACGACCTGAAGCAAAGGGGCCAGGATCCGGAAAGCTAAAATTCGAAGAAATAGATATTGGAATCTATAAGCCATCGGCTCGCTGTGCTGCATTTAAAACATCCGAGAAGAACATCTTATTTTGGGTGAAGGCACTTCAAGACCAATATTATGAGTCTCTTAAAAACTGTCAGAGATTTAAATTTACCGTAAGTTGGATCAGAGAGTATTGAGATCAAGTTATTTCGTTCCAGCGAGGATATTGACCTAGCGGAAACGGTACAAGCTGTCGAAGGATTTTACTTATAATCATCCACAACAGGAATAGTTATGTGCCAAGGCATGGGAAAAGATCGAGTTTCCCAGATTACAGATGAAAGTAGAGAACTTAACGAATGAAGAAACAGAGGTCACGCGCGACATGCTTGAGAAAATGAACATGTTCAACACTTTATGTTATACTAAGAAAACAAAACAAATTACAGAGCCTGCAAGTTCACAAGTCAATGAAAAACCCCAAGAGCCTGTAGTTTTGGATCCACATATCCTTGAAACTCCAAAAGCAACATACACATGAGGGAATTCTTTAGATTCTTCACGACAACCCGATCCCTATTCATCAGAATACATTTTTTGTGCTAAATGACGAGAGTTTATAATTACCTGACCGACAACCCACTACTAAAGAAAGGGACCATGAAGTACGGTAGTACGGTTAATTCTCGGGTTCAAAACAATGAATATATGCCTGCTCAAATGCAGTGTGTTAAACTGTTTAAATTAAAAGGTCAACATACGAGAAAAACAAAAATATTAAATTACATATTTACTAGGGGAGCAGAGAAATTTTATGAAAGTCACCGCGCTACCGGCCACTCCAAAAGACTGCTAAATTCAGCTAATAATTCTTCCCTTTGGTTATTACTAAGAGATTTCAAATGAAAGTGTATTTCATCTTCAATCTCATGTGGCCCGAGTGAAAGCCCAGATGGGCTCTTGTTGATACATATTCTTCAATGGTAGTAAAATGTGATACTCCTAAAATGTAACAGAACCTATGTCAGAGTGCTTGCAATTAAATTTCCTTTCTTCAATTTCTTTCTTATTACGTACTACGGCAATAAAGCGTACAAAAGGGACACCTCTTTCTCGAGCACTTCTGGATCCGCCCATGAAGATAAGGAATACGTATGATTATAAAGTAATAACTTGTACTTGTAACTCTTTACGGAATTACAGTTCCCACTTCCTGTGTTTCCTTGACCGTGTTATCCTTTAGCTTGAAATCAAGTACAAAACTTTACTAGTTGAAACAGCTTTAAGCTGTATAGGGCTTCTTACGTCTTGTCGTGATAATCGGAAACGTCAAGGTTAAAATAAATGCAGATATCTCGCAACGCAGAAACGCTGAATGCATGCACCACTCAGCTTGGGCCTTGAGAGACGAGGTCGCAAATGTTATATGTGGATGAAGGAGTTCCACGTTCCCCATCTTCGCATGTCCTCTAAGGCGTCGCCCCTCCTGTCTAGCGCTACAGCTTCAACATCAACACTACTTTTTGACGCCAGGCTAGTAATTTGTTGACTTGTAAAAAAGTCGGACGCAGAAAACAATCGAGTCCCGTTACCATCTTTAGCACATCTCATATCCTTTGCAACTGTAGATGGGTCAAACTTTCTTCCCGTCGTTTTATCAATTTCAATTTTTTTAAAGGACTTTAGAATCTCCCTGCATGACCGGCACAAACCTTGAACATGAGAGAAAATCACGCGCGGTGTTAATAAAAATGTATGTTTAATTGGGTAAAAGAAGCAAGATACCAATAGACCCTTTTCAGGACCGGGTCACGTGACCTTTTTAGCCAGTCGATCAAAACAAATGGCGCTAGAACAACATGGATGTCAGAAATGGAAAGAGCAAGACAAAATTAGTAAAAATCCCAAGTTTTAGGTTCATATCTTTAAAACTGAAGGACTACTGAAGGACTACTGACGGCTTGCCAGTCAACAGGAATCAGCCTCATAAGAGCCCCTCAATGGGGTTAACCATCAACCGTCAAAATAAATATTTTTTTTACCGTCAACCGTCGAAAAAATTAACCGTCAAACCTGTAATTTAATTTTCTAGGTGTTTTGTTTCAAATAATTACCGTCAACCCCCTAAAATATTTACCGTCAAAGCTACCCCCCATTGAGACCCTCTCATATATAACTAAAGTTAAATTATAGACTTAAAAAAAAAATGCCATTCCTTCAGTTCATTTCTAAACCTTGGGTATTTTACCAATTCTGGCATCCATGTTCTAGCTCCAATGTTTTTGATTGACAGGCTAAAATGATCACGTGACCAGGTCCTGCAACTGGGATAAAAATGCCTGTGCACTTCTTGTTCCTTTGGGAGAGGAGTTTCGAGACACCTCTATCCGCCTTCGGTAATTTCTCTTTTTCGTCTTTTCCGTGACCAGTTATCTCTTGGGGAATACTACAACGGTTGCTTTTTTCTTCCATCCAATTTCCAAGAGCCGTACGATGCGATGGACAAATGGCTAAAGACGCAAGGTTTTTGGGAGGATCAAACACCGCCGTCCGGGCAAGTTCCACTTAGTTCCGCAAAGTGACTTGTGGTTTGGAATTCTCTTTGGTACATGATAATAAAGGCACTATCTTTGTCGCGTCGACTGCTTCCAGCAACACGCTTTCATTTTATTTCGAGATAGGAACATGGCATTCCCACGGCTATTTGTGCATAAATTAAATTAACAAATTTATTTTTTTGTGTCGTTGTCTCTTGTAAACTGATATAAAGCAATTCATATATAAATCTAATGGAAGACATTTACGTCATTAATGTTTAAAAAATATTGTAAGATTATCGCTGTCACGCAACATTAGTGACTCAGTCAGACCTGTAACATTTATATACATACTTACCTTGTAGATATTTTTCAATGAACTCTATCACTTACTTTCAAGCAAAAAAACATAAGAAAATGATTCGTTTTATTAATTTGAGGATATCTTATAGAATTTCGCTGAATCTGATGTCACGCCATTGTTTACCCAAGCGTAACTTTTCGCCAAAATGGCTATAAATAGAGTATCAAAATCGCGCTGAGCGAAGTGGATAAAACAGTTTGCCCAGAGATTTCTCTTCATATTCTGATAGAATGCTATCTCACACAGCTTCGTATATCACTTTTAAAGAATTTGGAGACAGGGCACATACTTAACGCCAGCCGTTTTCCCGTGACATAATTTGCTGAATAGAAGCTAGCAAATTGTGGTCCTCGTTAAAATAAAATTATCGCTCTAAAACAATACAGAAACCAAAACATTAGGTAATCATCATAACGAGGGATGCCTAAAGATCAAATAGAAATCATCGTAGAAACTACCAGAGTCATAGTTTTGCGACGCGAGCCGGGTTTATTTTCGGAAAATTTCATCTTTTTTTAAACCCAATTTCTGATCGATTTCTGGCCAACTCGAATTTGTCATTTTCTCGCCAAACGAAGCAAAATTTTACCAAACTAACAACAGCTCGTTTGGTTTCACTCTAGGGCCTACTTATAGAGAGAATATGAGCGAAAACAATTTTTCGACTTGTGCCACGGTTTGGTCGATTCTTACGGAAAGTCACTCTTAATGTACTTGGCTTGTTTACAACTTTTTTCGTCGCTGATTGGTTCAATTGTGACAGCTTGACATTGACGATCTGAAAGCTCGTTTCTCATTGGATGAAGTAACCTGCTAAGAATAGAACATGTCAATCGATAAAATTGTCATCTGAGTGGGGAGCGATAAGAGTCGGCTGGTTTCCCAGGCTAGTCAAAACTGTTGTAGGAAACAAAATGCTTTCTCTTTACAATTTCTGGTCAGCACAGGAGAGGTTAATCTGCACATTGTGATAGTGCAAGGTGTTGAAAATGCCTGATGGAAAATCATTCACAGAGAAAGCGTGAGCGAATTAGCGGCAGTTCAATTGAACACGTGAGTCGTGAGTCGGAGGATTGCCGACTATTTTCTACAACAACTGCATAGTTGACACTGATTACTGATTCTGTGGTCTGAAGAAGGATATTTTCTTCATCCCAAGGAACAGCGTTGTATTAAACTGCTGCTCTGATGGCCGTGTTGCGAAGATTTTGAGCCTCAATTCGTTGGCATGGCCGCTATACACGAATGATGATCTCTTCTGAAATTCTGCCAGTTCTGGGTTCTTTGCAAGTTTTATCGCCCGTTTTTCATTCAGGAACATTCAGGAACCTCTGAAACGAATTTCTACATCAAACCAGGGAAACCCCATTGTATTCTAAGCAATTCACTGTTCAGGTTTCAGCATAAAGCAGGCGTATTACAGTTATCGTCGAGTTCTTGGTGAGTCATGTCTTGCTGTTGTGTTGTCACTTTCCACTCGTTTTAATACACTGGCTGCTTTAATAGAAAAAAAACAACTTTTTTCTTAAATTCAATCATTTTTTATATCAAACTGTCAATGAGTAACACTGTATTAGAATGTGGACATTGCTTTTCTCAACTTCAAACGTTTTAGCGTCCTATTTTGTGGTCGCTTTAGAGTACGAAGCCGATGCTAAATTCTCTCGCCGATCATTTTCTTGTAGTTTTTGGGAAGCGACTTTTGTTTACCTCTTCTTCAACACACCTTAGCAACTCAAAGTCGGACATGCTTTCTTCCCAGTCTATGAAATTATCTCTGTTAGCTATACAAAATCGCGAAAAACAATCACCGATACGTTTTGCTCAGCGTGCTTGATTTTTTCTTGAGCGTACATTTATAACAAAATCAAGCACGCTGAGCATCCAATCAAATCGCACGTTCTTAGGATGATCCCATAATTTATATTATAAATTTTAATATATCACGATGGAACACTTTGTAACTGTGCATTAGAAAACTTAACTGTATATTTCACTTCATAGTTATTCCTGACATTTTACTCTTATGGCACTTTGAGAATACATAAAATACAGTGCCTTGCAGCATATAACAGCCAGGCGATGAGGGAGAGCAGACGAATTTAGAGCTGTAGAATAAGAAATATGGCTAGAGCCTAGAGGATACGGAGTGCTCGACACTGAATGTTTTGAAAGTTTGTCAGAGGGGATATTAGTGCTCCAACTGGGCTTCAAGAAACAAGAGAAAACAAAGGGTTTATCATGTTTATTGTATTTATTGAAATCATTGTTAACGAAAGATGCATATCAATTTCATTAAACAATTACAAATATAACACATCTTAAATTGGCTCTGACTTTGGTTTACAGGACATTAAATTACATTACATTTTCACAGAGTGATCGAGATTTTTACTGCATATCCACATATCCTCGGGCATCTGCTCTATATTGCTGCCGCCTCGTCAGCCTCGCGTATCTAAAAAAGGTGACAGAGACATTTTGAAATCCACATAAACATACCGAATTAGGCATTGACTCATTATTATACAATGTGTGGTACTGATTGACCAGGAATAACACCATATACAGTACTGAAAGCATCATTGTCTGCGTTCAATTTGCGACTGTGCACTTTGGAGTTTGGTAAAACAATAAACCGGACTTTGGACTTTGGCTTTGCAGTTTTAGCACGCTCGCTAGCAGCGGAATATTTGTTGTTTGATTATCGGCACGCTGGCCAGTTCAGTATTGGTGATCTAATTTGCTTTCAAGATGCTGTTTTGCTTGTTGTTTCTACAATTTGTGGCTCGCTGGCCAGAATTTGTGGCTCGCTGGCCAGAACACGCTGGTTCAATGTTTGAGCGGCTTGCTCGATTTAGAACACGCTGGTTCAAATGTTTGAGCACTTAATTCGCTCGATCTAGAACACGCTGGTTCAAAAATAAAGCAAGAGCACTGTACTCCAGTACTCCACTAAAGTCCACACAGTTGAAATACCACAAAAAGAACGCAAACAAGCGCTTAAAATGGTATATTTTTACTCACCTAAAACTCCTCGAGGCTCGAGCTGTCTGAGAGAAATACGACCTCGCCTCGACCTCGCGCTCTCTCTTCGGGAAATCACATGGACCATGACGTCACACGCAAAAACTCGCGCTGTGATTGGTTTTATTTCCTTCTATTGTTACATTACAATTTTCGATCGAGATTTTTCTGCCTGCAAAATACCTCGTGTGCCTCGTACGCGCAGCGGTTCTATAATGCTGCCGCCTCGCGATCCTCGCCTCTTGGCTCGGATCGCTCGTTGGCAATTACTCGGGCTGCCTGTGGCAGGCACGAGTCTAAATCTGCAGGCCGTTATTTTTTGTTCGGTGCATCAAAATTTCTGCGCATGCGTTAAATTATGCATTAATTGTTGGCGCTAATAGATTTCTCTCCAGTCCAGTCGCCATCTTAAGATTCTGCGGACGCTATTCTTGTTTGAGGTACGTTTCGTAGGTTTTATGCCACATTTCATCTCATTTCATTTTACTCTCGGTCATAATACATAAAAACACAAACACCGTGATGGTGGGCTAACACTAAAATATTTTCGACCGTGTTTTTAGCTGGTTTACCGATCTCATATCGAGACCTGTGTACGTTACACAGGTATACTAGTATTGAATAGCTGATTTATAGCGAAGTATACTGAGCGATTTACTAGCAAATACATATACTGTGGTTGAGCAGTTATGGGATACTATACTCTATCGATCGCGAAGTCGCAAAGTCTGAAGACATCTGAACTCTTGAACTGTAAGAGCAACACAGTCACTCGCCAACACGAAGCCAGAAATACACACTCAGCACAGAATTAATTTATGATGAGCCAAGCAATATTCAACTCTCAAGGTAAACTTAAACAAGAAACCTTTAACGGCCGAGGTTTTGGTTCGAGAAATTAAAGGCTTCCAACAATTCCCTTTATGGTTCTGAAATATAATGAGCAGGCTTTTAATTAGAGATAACCAACAGGCGTTTCAGTTAATAATCTTTAATCCAACAAATACCACTGAAGATGGACTCGTAATGGCTCATCATGTATAGCAAGAACAGCAGATAAAGTTACACAGAGGAACACAAATTGACCACGAATACAATTAACATGACTTCCAGAGAGAACAGCCGCGGAGAAAGAGCCGCGAGGCAGCGAGCTGCGATTAAAAAGCCGCATTGATGTATATAGCGATACATACTGTTTGTAAACTTACTGTTTGTAAACATTGACGTCATTTATATATTTGAGTATATAATGTGGTTCGCAAAAAAAACCATGTGTTTGTATCTAGCGATTTGGGCCTCACGAAATACATCTAAAGTCTCAATTCTGCTTCCATGTCCTAATTATTTTATAAGACTTATAAGTTAAGAGCATATAAGCTTCGATGAAATGGCTTGCCGGCTTGCATTTTGGAAGAACAAGAAAGTAATTTGGCGATGAATAAGCACGGACCTGTGATATTATATAAGCAACTGACTGCGTTCACGCTTCGTTTCTGCCAACCACAGAATACAACAAATGTGGCGTGACTGGCCTGTGTGACGTCACAGTAAATATCGCTATATAGTGGCCCGAGTGAAAGCCCAGATGGGCTCTTGTTATTAGTATTATTATTATTAAAGCCAAGGCCTGTGGGGCACTTATAGTCTGAGTTCGAATGATTACGATCTGCTACTCATTCCTTCGACTACCCACAAGACACTGGGTGATAGGGCCTTTGCAAAGGCGGGACCCATCCTTTGGAACAATCTTCCTCTCGATGTACGGCGTTCCTCCTCCATTGACTCATTTAAAGGGATACCCGAGTGAAAAACACATTGGGGCTCAAAAGAATCTTCAACATGTTCTTTGTTCAGAAAATGTATTAAAATTTGATCAAAGGTTTTTAGTATTAAGAACGAGCACCTCAAAGTTGGCCCCACGAAGACATGGGCGCCGCCATCTTTGTTTGCATTTACGGAAGTGACGTCACTTCGTCCCACCAGCGTTCTCACTCTCTCACTTATTAGGTATTTTTAGGATGATAAACGCCTTAACTGTACCTCACATACATTGTAGTTCTTATACTTATTCAGAAGTCACTCGAGTCTTTTAAGACATGTTGTTTTGCTGTTATTAAATGGCAGTTACGAGACCTTGTTGTTCGTCTGATAATTTCTCGCCTTCCCAATGCTTTTCTTCCTCCTCCCAGTCTTCTGAACTTTTCTCATAATGTCGTCTTCATCATAATTCCGGTTTCTGTAAGAATTCCTCTGCAATCTCGATGAAAATATATCCACTTTAATTCCGAGCGTGTAAAAATCATACAAAGACAAGTAGCCGCGATACGCTGGTGGGACGAAGTGACGTCACTTCCGTAAATGCAAACAAAGATGGCGGCGCCCATGTCTTCGCGGGGCCAACTTTGAGGTGCTCGTTCTTAATACTAAAAACGTTTGATCAAATTTTAATACATTTTCTGAACAAAGAACATGTTGAAGATTCTTTTGAGCCCCAATGTGTTTTTCACTCCGGTATCCCTTTAAGAACCGACTCAAGATATACTTATTTAACAAGGCTATTCATTAATATTTTTTAACACAGTACAAATGTATTTATATATTTACTTAGTTAGTTAGTCAGTTAGTTCTTTTTGTTTGTTTTTACATAACACAGATTATTGTATTTTATAGATAGCGCTTTAGAATATTTATAGTTTTTAGCGCTTTATAAATTTATATATTATTATTATTATATTTATGCTACGTTAAATGTTTTTGGATAAAGGTGGAACAAAAACAGAATCAGTTTCTCCTGTAAGCAAGTCGAAAAGTTAGCGTTGCAACCATATTCGAAGTTGCGATCGCCCATAGCACCTTACTTGGACACACTTTTCGTAGTTATATATTATAACTACGAAATATGTTCTGTAATGTACTCGGGTATGGGCCGCGAAATGCTGCGCCTTATGTGATAAATTATGGGATACATTTGTGAATCAGTATTCCTTCTTGTGACTAAAAGTTTGCATTTGGCGACTATTTTTTTATCTTGTAATTAGACATCTTTACTATAAGGCTCGCATTCATTCCTCAACCTTTAATTCAAGATGCCCCCTTGATTTCCCTTTTAGGGTTCATATTCTAAATATGTCGATTTACAGCGATAATATGTATCGTGTTAAAAATGATAGGCGTCATGCATAGTATAAGATTTATACAGCTCTTGAAAAAGGGCTGTCTGCTTAAGAAATTTTAAGATCCTCATAGGATATCAGAACTACGTTTTATAAATAATATATAAAATATTTTTCATTCCTAAAATGTTAAAAAACACCAATATATTTATTCAATTTTGCTAATTTCCGCTAACTAAACTGACGCCGTAAAAGCATATTTTATGTAAGAATAATATACATAAGTACATGGTATAAAAAATCTCTCCCACTATATACCTTCAAAAACCATGAATAATTAATAAGCATTTTGTCCAATCAGATGAAGCAAATCAGTCACGTGCATGCTCCTTTATACCTGATAAAATCCCATCATTCTAAAATGCCCGCGGAGAGATTTGAATTCTGTCCCAGGGGGAAACGGGGTTAATGATTGAGACAATATAATTAATTTTGATGTTTCAGCTTTCTTATTGAAGCCCGAGAATTTTTAAACTTGATAAAACACTACTGTTCGTGTTTTAAACAGTAGTTATTGCCCTGTACCTATAAAAACACTGTAGTGTAATATTGGCGTAAAGCCCCCTAGATGAGCTGTTATGCTCTTGGGACAAACGCCGAGAACTTCTGAGTGATGAAGTCATATGAGGAGATACCTTACCAATGTCCGATTTTAAAGCCTGCAACTCTACTCATAATTTTGTTCATTTTATCTTATGAAAGGCAACATCAAGTAGGACTTTAATAATGTCTTTAAATAACAAGCCTAAAGCGGGAACTGATAAAAGATTATCGCTCCTCGTATGACGTCATAGCTCACAAGCGGCCGCCATTTTCTAAAACGATATATATGATATTTACCGGCCAGGAAGTCCGTTTCGGGAAACAAATTGCCCGAGGTCTGTGGAAAGGACCAAGGCCATGAGCCGAGGGCCATTTTGAAAGGGTTATCAAATTAAACTTTGAACTTGAAAAAAAACTATTGTGGTAGCCAGACTGGATGAAGAAAAAAAAGGCCTCTGCCAACAGCCAATCAGAGCGCGCGATTTCAATGGTTTCCGGACCAGAAAATAACAATAGTTACACTGTTTCAGGAATTTGATCATGATTTGAAGCAGGCGGGGAACTAAACAGCCAACCAAGCCATGTTTCTTCTCCATTATATTGGCCGCTTTCGTCTCTCTCTTCCTTAAACTGTTCATTATCACGTGGCGTGTCTTTCATTTGTGCATCCACAACAACTTGCTTCTCTTCGTCATTCAAATGTTCAGCAGGGCTGTTCTTGTCATTGCCGCGTGGTTTTACCAGTGGTATTGACATATACACTGGCGGTAAGGGTGGGAACGAGCTTGAGGCGCGTTCAAGTGGTAGCGCTTCTTCTTGCATTTTTGTGCGATTCTGAAGAAAATATTATCATCATTAATAATTTATATAATTTAATAACTCGCGAATAAGCAAAAACCGTGGACGAAGATCCTGCTTGTTGAACGTTGGATCTGTATGAAGATCTGAACAGCCAAATAATAATATATAGAAGCAAGAAGTCCAAGGACTTTTGCAAAGCTGAAACAACGTGTATAGTTTTAAACGTACTATATTTCAGATGTTGTAAGTGGAGAGTTCTAAAATAAGGGGTTACATATAGATTGTAGCACCCTATTTTAGAACTCTCCACTTACAACATCTGGTACCTGAAGAAGGCTAGTTTGGCTAGCCGAAATAAAGTACGTTAAAAACTATACACGTTGTTTCAGCTTTGCTATATTATTTAATGTTTGTAATTCCATAACCTTAAGAACTTAATAAACGCTAATTTAAGTAGACCTTCGTAACTACATTGTATGTTATGTGATTATCTACGCTGTATTTATGTACTGTATCAACGTATTTTGGTCGCAATTTATCAATACATGTTACTCGATTATTTATACTGAACAAAACACTTTCTTTGTACCTTCTTTTTATTCCGTTTGTTGACCTTAACATACAAATTCGCAACAAATTTGTTCTTTTTTGGTGACCTTGAGTTATACACTGAAGCATATGTATTGTCATCATCAGCCAGAGGCACCTTTCGCCTGTTTGTAGTGATCTCTTCGTAGAGCGATCCTTCTGAAACTCCCGACATAGCTGCCTCTTGAGGCTTGGGGCGTTTTTCGTTGCGTCCAGCTTCCTTTTCCTTGTACCCAACATCGTAAACCGTAACGTAATCACTTTCTCCCACATTAGTAGAAGCAGTAGAAGGCTGGGTCTCAAGCAGAGATTGTACTGCATCAATAGGTGACCAGTAGGGACTTTCTTCGTTCACTTGGTAACGCCGGGTTGGACTAATTTCAGAATAAAAAAATAACAACACAGTGTTTGAAACTTAGTCTACTTATAACTGCTTTTATCAGCTCCCATCCCGAATTCTAATTGGTTGGTTCACCTACAAATAAGTGACTGCAAATAACTGTTTGCTGAAAAAAAACAATCTGAGCATGCGCACTATTGACCGTTTTGTAAACATGGCAAGCTCAATTTGCAGAGCTGTTCGAGGTCAAAATATTCAGTTTTGAAACTCTGTTGGTACAGTTATATTTTGTCGAATGATACTGAAAACAATTATTCAACTCGGCTCTCTTGATATCAAGATATGTCCGTGTCATTGTCAGTTATTTGTCTCTCCCTTCGGCATCGTCGAATAACTGACAGTTCACCACGAACAAATCATGATATTTTGCTCAGCTTTTTCCAATAATTGCTTATAAATCTAAAAATACTGCGATGTTCCGTACATACTTCTTATTAAACGAGCGCGACTTCCGTATCTTAAGTTATTTTTCTGATTTATGGCGTCCAAGCTTAAGCGCTTAAAAAACAGCGTGGAAACGAGGATCCATAAAACAACTAGTTATTAACCGAGTGTGAGGTCTTTACGAGAAAATACCAAACTGAAGCCTTGATGTATTGACCGAGCGATAGCGAGGTCAATACGTTCAAGGCCAAAGTTTGATATTTTCTCGTAAAGACCGAACGGTCGAGGTTAATAAGTTGTTTATTATATGGCTTTTTTTTGGCGAAAAACAAACAAAAAAATCCAAACGGAAGTTGACATTTTACTTCCGTTCAGCGCCCACTTTGCACTTTTTCCGAAATGAATTTGCGATCGAACGTAAAAACACAGCAATCAAAGACTCACGGATAAAAACGGTTTTATTGCCACAATCATGCAAATCATTGGAAGAAATATTGGTTCTAAAGACAGAGCTGTTCCTTTCTGACAATGTTTCTTCGACAGACGACGAATATTCTTCAAAGTTTCTAAAAATCTGTCTCTAAAAACTGAACTGGAAATGACACGTGGAGCGTTCAAACTTCGACGTTTACCGAGTAGTCTTCGTCGTCATCACTCTCAATCACAAATCGTCGCCTCTTCTGTGTAGCTTGAACTAATTTTACCGGTCCATTAAAAATCTGGAACTGACATCCGGAAACACTGCTTATGTTTGCACCGGCGAAAACTGCCTGGCTGTTTGCATCTGGTGCAGCGGCGAAAGCACTTGCATTATTTACAGCGAGGGAATGACGTGTTGCTGTTTGCTGAACTGATTCTGTAGACATCAGCTGCCCTCTGACTCTGTCAGGTGGAGTTATCAGTCTGCGGCATTTCAGCCTGGCTAGAAGCTGGAAGAGACTGGTTTGAAGCTGCATTGGATAGCTGTGGTCTGCTTAGTATATACGACATGACTGTCGCTGGGGCTCGCCGATTTGTAAGATTGAAGGCTCTGAATGTTTTTGTGCCCGGTTAACTGAGCTGAGCTACAAAACTCAGAAGTCTCTGGCGTTTTGGCATCTATCAGCTTTGAAATGCTTGTTTTCCTGACGGAATGGTTGCTAACTTTGGTACCAATTCGCTGCTGGTTTGCTTAGGAATTTTCCTATTTCATTTTTACCCAGCGGAGCCTTCGTGTACCACAGGTGGCTGTTTTCACGTCGGTTCTCGTGTCTAACGGCCAGGAAAAACGGTGCGTCTGGTTTATTCATTTCTGCCGGCCGGTAACTCTTGAAGAGCTTGTAATAGTTCACTGGACATCTGTCCATATTGGTGGCGTAAATCTTCGGTTGGAAAGGTCGCTGGTGACCGTTTTCTTGGCCCTTGGCCCTTGCGTGTCTTCGTCCGGGTCTTGCTGTAGTTCAACGTCGCCCCAGCACAACTTACGGCTTTCATCTCTCGCCCTGAAGCCGAAATGAAGGGACAAAAAACCACATTATTGTTCTCTGTAGTATTTCTGGACCGGAATCACCAAACTGGCCAGTTTTGAACAGTTTTTCTCCTCATCATCGGTGAGTGCATGCACTGAGGAGTGGCGTTTGGCTTGTTGCCCTTGCCGGCTTTGTTTTCGCTTGGCAGCAAGAATTTTGCGCGACTTCTCAAATTCTTTGTCACGGAGAATATCGAACAGTGAATTTCCATCCGAAAGGAATCTCTAGCTACTTCTTTGGAAACCTGACAGGGTGCCAGGCTCGTACTCCTCGCCGTTCACTTTACGGATATCTTTAAAAAACGTCGACAGCAAGTTGTCAACCTCGTTCGCCGGTAAGTACAGTATTCGTACGTGTCCTTCAGTTCTTTATCGAGGCTAGGTATCTCTGGAAGGTCACTTGCTGTCTTTCATGCGGTGTTTTGGCTTTTTTGTTCCTTTAACAAAGGTTTCAATTTCTTCCTGGCTAACATTTTCTGGCCGTCGCTAGCTTCTGCTTGGTCAGCATCGAGATTGGCGTTATTTCATTCCACTTGTACCTCATCTTGATAATAAAACTCACTCTCGGGATGTTCTTCGTCACTCATTTTACTATCTCACGAACTTTTGACCCGATTAGAGATATTTCAAGCTACGTTTTGCTCATTTATGTTTACAGGGCATTAACAATATTTCATAATGCCCGTGGGCATTACGGGGGGATCTTCACCGTCGAACAACTAATCACAACGCGCGATTTGACCGGAAGTAGAACTTGCCATATAATAACTTACAATCACTGACCGAGCAAACGAGTTTAATAAAATGTTTTATTATATGACTCAAAAGTATGCAACACCAGCTTTGCTTTAAATGTGTGGTCTGTACGGGAAGGTATGGTCCTTATGGTTATGGTTATGGTTATGGTTATGGTTATGGTTATGGTTATGGTTATGGTTATGGTTATGGTTATGGTTATGGTTATGGTTATGGTTATGGTTATGGTTATGGTTATGGTTATGGTTATGGTTATGGTTATGGTTATGGTTATGGTTATGGTTATGGTTATGGTTATGGTTATGGTGGTGGTTATGGTTATGGTTATGGTTATGGTTATGGTTATGGTTATGGTTATGGTTATGGTTATGGTTATGGTTATGGTTATGGTTATGGTTATGGTTATGGTTATGGTTATGGTTATGGTTATGGTTATGGTTATGGTTATGGTTATGGTTATGGTTATGGTTATGGTTATGGTTATGGTTATGGTTATGGTCCTTAAACTGACCAATCATAGCTCACAAAGTTAGCTAGCCATATAATAATAATAAAGCTTATCAAATCATTAATAATGCATGAAGGAAAAATAAAGGAAATGAATGCGTTATATCTCGCCTTCGGCTCGAGTTTGTAAATCCCATAAAACACGGAATTCTGTATCTATTACACATTTAACTGATACAACAACTGAAGCCCTTACTTGACATTATGTTGGCCTAGATTACATCGAACAAATCTGTCCTAAAACAACGGCGAGTACAAAGCTAAGAGCATACTTACATCTGTGGCTCATCACAACGCGGAGCAACTTCGCCTTAGAAGAAAACAAAAGGAAATGTATAATATAAGATTTGCGCAATTGCCTACAATTTCACTTATTTTAAAGGGCATCTGAGTGTAAGATGGATGCATATTTTTTTGAAAACACCCTTCCTTGGAAAATAAATCGTCGATGTTTTTTTTCTGGTGCTATTTTTGCAATCACTACTCCTGTAATTTTGATGCCATTTGCCTCAGGTTTTACTACAAATTGAGCTTTCTACATTCAACATCACAACGTCAGTCTACCTGATATGTTTGCATCAGCCTTGTTTCTTCTGCAACATCTTCTTCGAATTTCGGCAAAGACCAAGACAGTCAATGCAACAACAACAATTTCGGCTATTAAACAGAGAGCAGGCCACCAATTCTGTTTAATTGTTGATTCTACGATAAATAAATCAGTTATAAGATATAAGTTCACTGCAAAACTTCAAAATGTACTTAGAACGATTAACCGGTGATCGCATGTTTTTGTCTTTTGTCATCCTCGGCCACCGAGGGGGCAGCGACTGCGCGATGCTGTCCCTGGGCCGTATCCGAGGATGGGTTTTATATGACACGTCGTGATATTAATACTTATCGCCAACATCTTGGTTGACTTCAAAAAAAGCTTCTATTGCTTGTTCAACCAACTTGGGATCTGATGGTCTTTGCCCGGGGGCACTCTCGTTTATGACGTCATATAATAGTGCGATGATACTGGGTCCAGTTTCAGGTACCGGAATGTCGTAAAAATATGTCTAATTCTGGGTTACAGATAATTCAGCATTATCAAAACAGTGAGAAAATTCGGATTCATTTTCAAAATAACTTGGACATCCATGTGCCATTTAATCAGAACTTTCCTAAATATTATGTATCATAAACATACCAGGCTTCGCTTTGTCATCGGTGCATGCGACACCAGGTTTCACTGTAAAATTAAAGCAACAGATGAGCTATAGGATTCCATGGTTGTTAGCTGTGTGCATGAAACTAAAGAGGAAACAGAGGACATAATAATTATAATACGCTATCAGTGCTGTGTTGTGATGTATTCTGTGATGTGGTATAATTGGGAGTGAAGTGGTATGGTGTGCCGTAATATGCTAACGTGTTGTGCTGTTATATGGGAGTGATGTATGGTGATGTATGGTGTATGGTGATGTATGGTGTAATGTGATGTGGTGAGGCTTGGCATGGTAAGGTAATGGTGTGCTATAATATGCTAGCGTATTGTACATATGCTGTTATGGGTGATGTGATGTGGGTTGGTATGTGACATGGTATGGTGCGTATGGTGAGTGTGGTATCGTTTGTGGTATCTGTTGTGCCGTACTGTGCTGTGCCGTGCTGTACTGTGTTGTGCCGTACTGTGTTATGTTGTGTGTAGGACATTAGGGCGAGGGGCTATTGGGGGCACTAGACCACTATTTTTGTACAGCATTAAAATATATGGATGGTTGTAGTCTGTATATATAAATGCTTCACGCTTGGTAGAGTTATATGCTGTTCAAGCCATCTCGGAAGACCTAAATTGTTCCCGCATGCTCCCGACTCTCCTTCCCAAGCACCCAGAAAATTGGCACTTATGCGCTCGGTCAATTTAGCCCCCCTCCCCTCCCCCACTGTTGTATGCTGTGTTAAGTAAGGTACGTGTATGGAATGGCGTGGCATTGCATGGCGTGGTGTAGTGTAGTATGGTATGATATCATATGGCATAGTTTGGTATGGTATGACATGGCGTGGTGTAGTGTAGTATGATATCATATGACATAGTATGGTATGATATGGCTTGGCGTGGTGTGGCGTGGCGTAGTGCAGTATGGTATGGTATGATATCATATGGCATAGTATGGTATGGTATGATATGTCATGGCATGGCGTGGTGTAGTATGGTATGATATCATATGGCATAGTATGGTATGATATGGCATGGCGTGGCGTGGTGTAGTGTAGTATGATATCATATGGCATAGTATGGTATATGATATGATATGATATGGCATGGCATGGCGTGGTGTAGTGTAGTGTGATATCATATGGCATAGTAAAAAAGGTATAATATGGCATGGCATGGCGTAGTGCAGTATGGTATGGTATGGTATGATATCATATGGTATAGTATGGTATGATATGGTATGATATGTATGATATGGCATGGCGTGATGTAGTGTAGTATGGTATGATATCATATGGCATAGTATTGTATGGTATTGTATGGTATGATATGGCATGGCGTGGTGTAGTGTAGTATGGTATGATATCATATGGTATAGTATGGTATGATATGGTATGGCATGGCATGGCGTGGCGTGGCGTAGTGTGGTATGGTATGGTATGATATGGCATAGTATGGTATGGTATGATATGGCATAGTATGGTATGGTATAGTGTGATAGACAACTAGTTCCTGTAAAAACTAGTGTTGGTCTGCGTCGGTGGGAGAGATAAACACTGGTATGTAATCAGCTAAAGTCGATTGAGGTATGCTAACCGCCGTGGAAAGCGAGTAGTAGCAAAAGAGCTCTGACGAAGGGCTAGCGCTCGAAACGTCAGCTGCTACTCGCTTTCCACGGTGGTTAGCATAGCTCAATCGACTTTAGTTGATAACATACCAGTGTTTATGGTATGGTATGGTATGGTCAGGAGCTCCTGGTATGGAATGGCATGGTATACGGCATATGATATGGCATGTTGTGCTCTACTATGTTGCTGGGATGTCATGTGGTGTATAATATAATATTTGATACAAAAATACTCACGAGTTATTACAATGTTTTGACTTGTAACATTCCCAACATCGTTACTGGCGATACATCGATACACCAATATTGTATTAGTGCATTCGTAAGGCACGACAAAATGTTTGCCACTCCATACAACATCGATGTTACTCTCGTTTGTAACTAGTATCCAAGTGATATTTGGGGTTGGGTTGCCTGTGGTGCTGCAGAGGATGGTAACATTAGATGAAGTGATGGTATAATTTGCGTCTGGTGTATCTGTCAACAATGGAGGATCTAGTAATGAAAGCAAATCAAGAAATCATTGTAATTTCTATTCCCCAAACTCTGTTTCTTGTTTACAGAGCCATTTTTGCGTATTTGTAAAGTAAAGTTGCTATATTTTTTTCTATCCACACCGTTTTTTTTATATGACGACGGGAAGTCTTATTTTTGGGGGTCCGAATCTTGAGTTTTTATGTCCGCCATTACTCGAACCCGTTCCTGTGATAGAGCTATGACAGAGCTAATTTCAGCGAACGTGACGTCATTTTCTCAACACAACAACATGCGGAGCTATGTTTCACACAAACTTTCGCCTGAACTTGTAAGTAAAGTACGTTTATACTATTTTTTCAAAAAGGAAAGGAAGAAACGAAGTTCGAATGGAAATATGCATTTATAAGAGCGACGCGTTGAGAAAAAGACGTCACGACAGCAAACCGCTGGTCGAAAATCGCTAAGTATTTGGAACACACTTCAGTAATGGTGGACGTGATTTCGACGGTAAACTCTCTGCAAAATTCGTAGTTTAATTTGATCCTTTGGTAATATTTTCACTGATTTAGATATTTTCCACACTGTGTGTCGTTTTGTAAGATAAAAAAGTAGAAAAGAAAACGGGTTGAATTTCGCCGTAGTGGCACTTTAAATAGTCAAGGGTAGTCCCTGTAAAAGAAATGTATTGAATTTCTGGTGTGAAAGATCTAATGTTTAGAGCTTTCAAATTACTCCCAAAGGGATGGCACTTTTTCATTTTATAGATGTTTTAATTAGTTGACTGTTTGACAAGTCAGAAAAGGTTGGTAGTACTTACAGTTTACTATTATTGAGATGTTTACCATCGGCCCTTCCCCGTACTTATTCAATGGCACACATCCGAATATGACCCAGTCAAGTCTCTTAGTTACCATAGTCTCATATATACTATTTCTTGATGTATTATCCATTTTTCCGTCCTTGAAAAATGTAAAGTTCGGAGAAGGCACAGCATCTGTTCTACATGTAATTCTGAGCGTCTGATTTATGATTATTGTTTGACTTGATGTTGAAATGTTTGTGTCCACAGGCTGGTATTCTATAAGAAGAAAAAAACGGTCTATCACTCTAATAAACCGGCCTAACAAAACAAGTAAGATTAAAATGTTATATTTCCTGAGTATATTTACTAGTTATTTCATGGTTTCTATGCCGGAAGATGGCCGAATATTTTACGACAAATTTATATTATTTGGTATACAACGAGGCTTTGTACCAAAACAATACTGACAAATTTTGAGTAAACTTGTCGCCCGTATTCAAAAAGAAAACCATGAAATAACCATATTATCCTATAAATTAAAATGGGTAAATCTATTTTGTCTTCGGAAAGAGAGGGCACATTTCAAGCCATTATAAAAATAATTCTTTGAAAATGTTCTTTGAAGCCAACAGTCATGAATGGCGGCCGCTGAGCTCTGATTGGCTTAAATAATAGAGTTGTGAGATAAAAAAAATTGGACATGATCGTTGACACGTTTTGTCCAGACGGATTTTCTTTCTTTTTTATGATTTACTGTAGCTGTGAACGTAAATATTCGAGAATTCATACTTTTACAGGAATGCAGAATCAAGTGTATATAACTAGTCCGAGAATAGATTGCAAGCAGCCTAGTCCCTAGGCCTTCTGGCTTGGTATTTTGTCTGAGTGGGTTTGTGACGTCACAAGCCATTACAAACCACAGGGTTCCCATTAACCCACCAGACAAAATACCAAGCCGGAAGGCCTAGGGACTAGGCTGGATTGCAAGTAATCAGCCTATTCAAAAGGCGTCCCGTCGACTGCGACTCGTGGTGTATTTGTTTTGTTCTCGTCACTCTTCGACGACATGTATGTAGATCAGTGCATCTTTAAGGGCCTGTTTACATCAAGTGAGGTTAATCCAGCCTAGCTAGTCCCAGGCGTTCTGGCTGGTGATTTTTCTGAGTGGGTTAATAGGATCCCAGTGGATTGTACTAGCTTGTGCCGTTACAGCTCATCAAGTTCTGGAAACCAATACAAACCACCCAATCAGAGAAAAATTACCAGCCAGAACGCCTGCGCCTAGGCTGAGGTTATTTAGCCTAGTACAGCAGTGACCAGCATTATTATTGTCGATATGCAAAACAGTCTAGAGGGATTACAGTGCAATGAAGATATCCCTAGTGCTATAGGGTCAACCCACCATGTTGTAAACAGTAAGAAGACATACCCACTGTGGCAAAATGGCATCCATTGGTTAAATTAACAAGTTCGAGTAATAAGTAATACATTCTTGTATGCATTCAAATATTGTGCACATATACCTGTAACGGTTATCGTAGTATTTGTGACATCAATGTCAGCTGTGTTGATCGCGCGACAATAGAAAAGTCCACCAGAATATTTTCCTTTCACGGTAATTGGATAACGTGAACCATTTCCAATTGGCTCATCACTCTTGTCTTTTGTCCAATATAAATTTGGTTTGGGTCTTCCAGTTGCGTTGCAAAACAGCGTCACATTATCCCCCTGTTTTAAATAATGCTCGTGAGGAACAATGGTGGCTACCGGAGGAACTTTAGGAAATAAAAGATAAAGAACTAAGTTAAAATTGGACATCTTATGCACCTTATTCATATATCATGCCCGCGCGGTAAGAAGTCTGGTAACAATGGCATCAGGGCGAGGCATTGCATTCCGTTTGCGTTGGGTTGTACTGCATTTTTATTATTCGATCGTATCGTATCGCTGTTGTCTCTCCTATGACCGAAGCAAAGTGATGCACTCCTATATAATTAATCAAGGTTAATCGATATCCCATCAAACCCATGATATTATGTATCCAATAGTCCAGTTTCGTATTCGAAAATTACCGCTGAATGCAAGGACTACAGACGCATGTACGCGGGGTTAGCCTCATTCTGAAGTTAAACATTCTTAAATACCAGCGAGAAGGTGCAAAACGCGAAACTACAACAATAAGCAGAGTTGTGAATAGCCCACCTTCTCGCTGGTATTTATGAATGTTTAATTTCATAATGAGGCTAACCCCGCGTACATGCGTCTGTAGTCCTTGCATTCAGCGGTAATTTTCGAATACGAAACTGGACTATTAATGATTCACTATATTCATTCTATACATCAGTAAAGTTACCTGTAACTGTGATAAAGAATCTGACTTCCGAAGGATCCCCAAATCCATTAGTTGCATGACACGTGTATTGACCCTCGTCGTCAGTGCTATTTACGGTCATGTTGAGCCACAGAGCAGAGCTTGAGACTGGCCTGATCAGTTCATGTGATCTTGTCCATGTGATGTTGGGTGGTGGTTTACCAGTCACATTACAGTACAACCAAATAGGCTTAAACATAATCGCTGAAATGTTGCGTGAAGAAGTAGGATACAAAACAGAGGGCGATTCTAAGATGGAAAATAAAACGTTTTTTTTACATTACTATCTATAGTGTTTATCTTTTCATCATGATATTAGTACAACAGCTGAGAAAAAAACAACTTACTATAAAACATATACGAATTACAATATGTCAATACTGTATGTTATATATTTTTGTCATTTTGAACAGGGTACCAACCATATTATCTTATAAATAACAAATTTAGGGGAAGATTTATCACGAAAAAAAGGCAAAGTTAACGGACGATAGACTGCGAATGTTCTCGCCGGAAATAAAATTCGAGTGGCGGCCACGTCTGCAGACTAATTATGTACTAAAAATTCTTATTGGTCGATAAAGAAAAGGTGCGAAATTTCCTGCATTTTGATTGGCCTAATGATCTAGCCATGAAATACCGTACCGCTCTGTATTCCATAGAAAAACAATGAAATACCGCCCTGTATTTCATAGTAAAGCTGAGCTCTGATTGGCTGAAATATAATATCATTCTATAGGTATAATGTTTTATATCCGATGATAAAACCAAAATAATTTTAAAACAATAATTTTATGCAGTTGAACAGTGAATTCTTTCATATATAACATTTCCATTTGTTATAAATTTAGAGCAGCTACATTTCATAATGAGGGGGACAAACTACGGCACTGACTACTGCACGGTACTGTACGGCAAGTCGTGATATTGAACTGGCCGGCTTCCCTGTTGTTTTTGTCCTGCTGATCCAATCAAATTAAAGAGTCACGCCGGGCACGAATAACCGTAAAAACGGCGGGGTTGAGTGTGACAGAAAACGTAAAAGTAACACGATTTCCTTACTTCTACTCTAAATTTGATGAAATGTTGGCAGATTAGTAACAACGTAAAACTACATTTTGGGGGAAAACGACGCCTCAAAGACAGATTCAACGAACATAGACGATCAGTTGACAAACCTAACATTAAGTCTAAATCCTCCACTGTTGCAGAACATTTTCTTTCTAAGCCTAACCATTCTAAAACTAACATGCAACTCATTCCCTTCGAACTCATGCATTCCTCGCGAGACTCGATTCGTAAAGCCAGAGAATCCTACCTTATAGACAAGGCCAAAACACTTGAACCTCATGGCATCAATAGACGTGATGAAACCTAGCTCACTTTCACCTTATTTCCTATTCATCTATTCACATTGTATTAGTTTTCCGTATCCATTAGTTTATCGTAATTTGTTACCTTCCTTTATTTACCTTATCTACATCACTTTATTATTTCAACATTTTTTACCAGTATCCGTTCCATTGCGTCACTTACTATTTACATATTGTGAAATCCTATATATTGTGAAATCCTATATATTGTAACTCTCTACTTACAACATCTAGTACCTGAAGAAGGCTAGTTTGGCTAGCCGAAACTATTGTACGTTTAAAACTATACACGTTGTTTCAGCTTTACTATAGTCCTTGGACTTCTCGCTTCTATTTATTATTATTTGGCTGTTTAGATCTTCATACAGATCCAACGTTCAACAAGCAGGATATTCGTCCACGGTTTTTGCTTATTCGCGAGTCATTTTGGGGGACAATTATTTCTGTATTCTGACGTTTTTATGACATCATACATAAGGGACGCCTCCTTTTTTGGTGAAAATTAACCCTTAAAACACGTTTTAAACATATTACGTCATCAGAATGCCATGATGAAATATATTCATTTGGCGAACATTTGAACTTTCTACGATAAATATATTCCAAGTTATGGACGATTTACTATTTTTATGAAGTCATTATTAATGACGTCATAATTCAAGCATAGATCGGACTGCAGACTATAAAAATATCATTAAAGAGAATTGTATGACTTGTGAGTGTTAGCCGATAAAATTCCAAACATTCTGTACTGGCTATATGCCGAGTGTATACAAATATATTTATGACGTCATCATGACGTATACAAAAAATGGGGCTTCAATTCTAAGCTGTTATACTCAAAAAGTCAAAACACTAAAAAGAACACGTTGTTACTACTAACGAGCTTTATTACTGTGCAAAATATGATGTACCATCCCAGTATTTCGAACTCTAAAAGTTAAAACAAGCGATATTATCATAAGTCGGGTTTAACAATATACGACATTCCGTTTTTAGAGGTGATGAACAGTTATAAGCGTATTACAAATGGATAAATGACGTCATTGTGACATCACAATAGTATTAAAATAGCTTAAATTAACAGGTTATCTTCCTTTTAGGATTCTACATCCACCTACCAAAATTCAGTCGTCTCCGTTGAAAACTTTGTAAAATATAGAACTCATACCGTTTCTGTGTCTACTGCTTCTTGAAGAAGCTGTAGGCACTATGTTATCGTGTCGATTTTCCGATGTAAGGATGTTAACATTGTCGATAATTATTCGGGACAAATTAAACGTGGCGATAGCTTTCGTGCATTACTCGGATCTTCATTTAGTAGCGATATCCAATCAGAAAATGGGGACGAAAAAGGACGACTATTCGCCGATGATGCATGACGTATAAAGGATTGAGCTGAAGTCTGCCGCCAGCTTCTGCAAGATATCGGTGAGTTTAAGTCCAAATTTTACCATGAATTTCCTAAGATTTACAAACTTGATTAGCTACAGCTTTCGCAGAGTGTGTGTAACTGGTCAAATGAAAGGTTTCCAAAGGTACTTTCAAGGTCTAGGTCGATGTACTTCCCACCAATTGAATACCAAAGTGTTAATTTTCCTGCTCTAAAGCTAAATCTCTAAATATAAAGGCTGGAACAGAAATATTAAAGGTTTGCAACAACTTGTCTTTAGGTTGGAAGAATGGCGAGTCTCAGCACCCGGGTTTTGGGGAAAAGTTTGATTTTCCTTGTTCGTATGCTCCTTGTTCGTATGAAGGAAACTGATGACGATCAAGCCGTTGTTTCACCTCTAAAATGGAATTGAAGGCTATATTTACAATACAAATTACAGACAGGCAATCCAAATTGCTTGACATTATACAGAAGTTATGTTTATGATTTTTATATTAGCCCGACTGATTTTGGAGAAAACATTCATTTTCCCGGACATTTTCTGGGCAAACGTGGAGGAAGCCTAAAAGTTAACGACCATATTCAAGCGGATAAATAAAATTATTTCAGGCACTTCTATTAAAACTATGAACTTCCTATTACATATGTAAGAACTACGATGGTGCCTGATTCTAGTTTTAAATTTGTTTCGAAAGTAAAGTGCTGTTTTCAGATTCTTTCGAGTTATATTCCCATCTCATGATGTGCAAACAGTGATGTTAATGAAACCCAATACTACGGTTAACATCGCATCAAATTGTTTACTAAATTGAAATCTTGGTGGCGGCCAAATTGCTATAGAAAACTTGCTACAAAAACACTAATTAAAATCGCTTGATATCACAGAAGTTACGTTGATGATTTAGAGGTTGATAACCCCATTAATTTTAGAGGAAATGTACATTTTCTGAGGCCTACAATCTGGTAATTTTTGACAGATAAGACATGCATAACTAATTAGGAGGCGTTTTTCAAAATCACAGGCGTTGCGGGCAGGCGTTCCCTTCCCTTCTCCTCTCCTCCCCTCCCCCCTACTTCCTTTTTGTCCGCCATTAATATATTGCGGTTTCCCAAATGAAACGCCTGCATTGCAGGCTAATGCTCACTTTGCTTCAGCTGCTTCAGGTTACTAAAAATAGATTTGATTCAACATTATCATTGCACGCCACACACACTGTAGCCTGCTAGGAAGATGTATTTTTTCACTCTCATAAATTCGAAGAAAAAAGTAACGTCTGCTTACCCGAGCGCTTAATTAGTTTCCAATATGCAAGCATGATGTCAGCAAGTTTGTTATATTTCTCTGCCCAATCAAAGCCATTGTTAGAATTTTTCAACGATTTTTTCAGGGAAATACGAAGGCATACATTTCCATTTATTTAGCTTGTAATGACAGAGATCAGTACAGGTCCGAAAAACGGTATGGAAAATCTTATATTTTGGTCTGAAATAGGGTCACCACTTGGAGACCCAGGTGGCACACCCCCACCCAAAATCTCAGAGGGGCCCTCAGCTTTACAATTGTACTACAAAAGCAGTAGACACATGTACCCACTGGGTACCTATTTTTATAGTTGTTTGTGCCCACAATAAGTTACGGTATTTAATGGTAATAGAACTGAGTGGAGTGCAATTTGTATAGGGAATAATATGGTTTCGAGTGCAATTCGGGATAAATTCGAACGAGTGAGTTTTCAAAGAGTATCAAAATTGCACGAGCCGCATGCACGCGATCGAATACCATATGATTTCTTTTTAATAATACACAATATTTAAGACACAAAAATTCGAACAAACTTTGTATATTTAATATTCATGAAGTGAAAAGCGTGCGAGTGTTTCATTGGACCATACATAGATAACAGACCATAATAAATTTTACACTACTCAAATTAGCAGCGTGCAAATTTTGAGACAATCTAGCTAGTCAAATTTATGGCAGTGTGGAAGACATGCAAGTACAATAAGTAAAAAGAACTTGGTCAATAATGTTTGTGGTTGAGGCTGAACATCAAAACATGGTCATTTGACTAAAATTGAAGGAAACTCGACAATTGTGAAGTATGGTTTGGTTGGCTTAGTTTTGACTAATCATTTAATACGGCTGGAAAACATAGCCCATGCATGCAAGGTTTGAATTTAACGAGTTACAAAGCTTGGGGGTGGTATCTGTAGTCGAAAATCGGACAACTGTCATGGAAAGTTTAATTTGGGCTTCTTAATTCTTCGCCCAATTCATTGTAGTTATTGAGCGACTGAATTGAATATTTCGGTGCATGGCCAGTCCATTTCTGGAGTGAGCGTCTTTGAAAATGACAGCTAGTTTTCATCAGCTTGCTAGCTTGAAGCCAGAATTCGGTGAATACCAACTGATCTGTGTTTACTAAGGATTCTTAGGCACCCTTGCAAAATTAATAAATTGTGTTGCTTGTTCAAAGTGTTTCCTCGTTTTCTTTAGTCATACTTCCAGTTCTACTTTGGTGTTTTCGATCGTGTGCTAGTTTGAAGTCGAAGTAGTTGTTCTCCTTTTCTTTTGAGCACTTTGTGTGAACAAGAAAATAGTTTAAAGTATCTCTTGTGGCTACTGAGTGAGTCTTTTTCTTTAAACGGCAGACAAGAATATGTTAGTAGGCTCTTGAGTAGCCTGCAATGCAGGCGTTCTATTTGCGAAACCGCGCTATATTTGAACGAGGGAAGAATGAGGCGAGGACAAAAAAGATTTGTTCTTGCCCCATTCTTCCCTTGTTCAAATATAGCGCGGTTTTCCAAATCGAACGCCTGCATTGCAGGGTAGTCTTTGGTTTTACCTTATATTTTAAGCTCTTTCGTTTAGTCATTTTGGTTTTTTCCAGGATCCAGTCCACAGATAATGACAATGTAATATACTTTGATTGTTTTTGTTTAGTTTTTATTAGTCAAGTACCGTAGTCGGAAAATGTCATTCAGTTGTGAATTGTGTCTGCATGTTTACTAAAAATCTGCCATTTTGGATCGGAGACAATTGAAAACATTTCTTGAATTTTCCGCCTATCTGTTTCAGTAGAAACGGCCCTAATCTGATTGGCTATTCCCAGTTTTCTGTCTTTTTGGCCAATCCGAGATAAGTGTTTCATGATTTTGCACTGGTGTTTCCTATAAAATGTACTCCTCTTAGCCAATCAGAGGTGAAAATTGTTTTGTTACTGTATTATTAGCCGACTGAAATCATACGAGGGATAACAAAATTGCACGACCGCGAAGCGGGAGTGCAATTTGTACTCAAGAGTATGATTTCAGACCGAAATTGCACGACACGAAGTTCTATTACCACTTAATTATATTAATTTTGAAATGTTAACAAGCGATAAACTTTCGTATTTTTTACAACAACAAACTAGAAAAGTCAAGCGGTAGAGATTTGAAGAACAGGGACATTGAAATCTAGGAGCGTGCGCAAGCGATGACGCAATCCCTACCGGTGTGAAATGGCTTCGTAAATTGTGCTTTTTGTTTGGTTCAACAAAAGTCGCAATAACATACACAAAATGATGTGATTTAGCCTGAAGTCACTCCTGCGTTTAACCAATCAAATTACAGGAAACACCAGTGATTTTAAAATGAATATAATTAAGTAAGTTACAGTACGGTTATCGGTAAGGCTACGGACATGCCGTAGTTTGTCGCATTCAAGTGTAGTAACTAGTACTTACCTACGGTTATTAGAGTGGTGCACTCTTTGATTTCTTTTAATGTAGCAGAAGAATAAGTCTTGTAAGATAGCTTACAGCAGTACTGTTCATTGTCATTTTCTTGCACGAGTTCGTATATAAGAAGAGATATAGTTTCCTCTCCAGTAAGGTTAAACCTATTTGTAATTGGTTTGTCGTAAAACTGAAATTTAGCTCTAGGTTCAGATCTTTTTGCAATGGTTTTCCTGTCTGCATTCTTTATCACATTCACTTCGAGTACATCAAACTTCTCTGATGATGACAGATTGTATTGCCATTGAATTACTGCACTTGAGCCCATGTGTCCATATGTGTACTGATGTGGTACAGTGACCCATTGTGCTGCATCTGTTGAGTAATATAGAACTATGAACAATGTGTGTACTGATGTGGTGCAGTGACCCATTGTGCTGCATCTGTTGAGTAATATAGAACTATGAACAATGTGTGTACTGATGTGGTACAGTGACCCATTGTGCTGCATCTGTTGAGTAATATAGAACTATGAACAATGTGTGTACTGATGTGGTATATATAGTGACCCATTGTACAGCATCTGTTGAGTAATATACAACAAACAAACACATCTAACAAACGTTGGTCTGCGGTTGGCATAACAAGATGTTAAATAATGACCACATTTTTGAATTAACAACTTTGTAATGTCATGCAGATAGATTAGATTTATAGTCATTCTGGATGACAATTACCTTAATTTTTTTCCGTCTCAATATATATATACATAAGAGCGCTCGTAATTTCAGTCTTCTTCTTGTTGTTGAACAGTTTTACGTGTACATTTTTTAAAAGATTAACATTCAAAGGATTTGATGCATGCTTTATGGAATAAAACGAAACTACAATTTCTTTCAGTAATTAAAAGAATGCGCTATGCACAAATACACAATGATCGCGGCAGGACTTTTTACAGAGATTTAATAAGTAGAGATCTAATAAGGAATTGCTCAACAGATGTACCCAATCTGCCCTTGGCCGCAAAAGGACTGGGCACTAATCAAGCATTGGGCTGAGAATCGTCACACCTCAAGGGTGGATGTTCGCGGTTAGCTTTGATGACAGAAGATTATGGGTTCGGAATCCATAAAAACCTCGCATTGTCTTTCTCTCTACTCTTTTCTCTTCTTTTTACCTGTGAACCCTGGAACCTCGTCGTTGTCCTTGCTGGGGATTTGTTTTCGAACTGGTTGGGGTACGTTTTATGGTTCGGGTTAGCGTTTGTGTTAGAGACTGGGTTTGAAGTAAATTGAGCAGAGCGCGTTTCAATAAGCAAGGGCTTAAGGTTTTGCGGTTTTTCCCTCGTCTGATATCAATACGGGATTCTCGACTATTAAAACAGCAAATACATGTATATCATACCTATACTGATTATTATTTTCTGTTTGGCTGAGAGTTACAAATTCTCGATAGCGGCGCGTGTAGGTATTAGGGACCTCAAGCAACCACGACGGCAACGTCCACGACGACGGCATAAAACAATAGCCTTGATTACAAAATACAATAACTGCACGTGAAAATGCACGCAGTCGCCAACATGTTCACCGTTCTCTGCAAAAACACAACGTGAAAACCCGAAAACGCGAACGTAGAAAGTAAACCAAATCATTTTTCGTTCGGCGTGAACGGAACTCAATAGTCATTATATTTTTCGAAAATCTGGTTGTGAAAAACAATTCAAGGCGAACAAGGGAAATAGTATAAACATCAAATTTCGGGAGAATTGTTTTTCTACGTCCCGTCGTCACCGCCGTCGCCGTCCTGGTTGCTTAAGGTCCCTAAAGTTATCTCTACAGATAATAATAGATCATAGCGCTAGTCCGCCATGTTACATTGGATCGTGTAGGATGCACTCTGGGATGGATACCTCAGTTATACAATGGAAAGTAATTGGCGAATCGTCATGAACTTAATTAAGTTCACGGTTCAATTACTCCCCACTCACTCTATGACTGAGATATCCATTCCAGAGCTGAGTGCATCGCACGCGATCCAACATGGCGGACTAGCGATATGGTCTGTGGCGCAGGAGTCGCTGAACCGTTTCACTGTGCAATTTTCTGTTGGTAGTTCTCTCTGCCAATTTATTTTAAGAAGTTTAGAAAATGAAAGATTCGGCTTACCAATACCAATACCTCGGTCTGTTAGCTTCGGCTGATTACACAATTGTTCTTGATAATTATTTTCATTATTTACCTTACCAATAATCCTCCAATCATGTCAGCCCAATATTTTTCCACGTAGGACAGGTACATATTGGACAGTTTTCACGAGCTGTTCATGCTATTGTGATTATTTATTGGAGAATATTTTTTCGGGATAAAACCCTTTTTCGGGATAAAATCCAATAGATGGGTTGTACTCAATCCATAGAGATTCAAATGACAAAGGGCATGGCGGCCATGTTGGTGTACAGAACAAAAGAAGCTAACGAGGAATATATGTTTAAATGTACACCAACATGGCCGCCGTGACGTCATGTGCAACCCATCTATACTAGTTTATTGTTTTACTCACCAGCTTGTTGCATTAATAGTTCCAGAGTGTACCCCCAAAATGACGTAACAACAACAAAATCAATTCTGAATTTCCTCATTTAGGATGTCTCAGAATTCTTTGCTGAAAGAAAATAAACAAACAATAAAATAAACAAAAATAAACAAGAGGCCCTGAGTGGCCTTAACTCGGGCCACCCAGGAATATGTGAACACGTTCTAGCATATTTTTGACAGTGTCATACATGGTTTGTGCTTGCCTGTTTGTTGCCCCATTTCAGACCATGTGATAGTTATCCAGAGGATTCTGTGCTTTGTTTTCCAATTATAGAAATTGGTACATTTCCTCTTGGGTTATTTCAGCATTACTCAAGGGACAAGAAACAGGATAAATAGCGCTGCGCACAGTTTCTAAAAATAGATTGTCTGGCACGAGACCCCCCGCAAGGGTCAGACAAACATGGCGCGAAATACAGTGTTTGTATGGGAATCAGATGCCAAATAATTTCCGTAAAATCGAATGTCTGAAATATTCAATGTCAGCAAACTTAAGATACCAGGTAAAAGATTAACTGATCAAAATTTGAGGGATGTAGCTGTGCTGGGAAGCGTGCAATCGTGTTTTCAGTTTTCTATACCTTTGACTCGTTGTTTTAAACAGCCGAAATGTATGGGAAACTGAAAACACGATTGCACGCTTCCCAGTATAACTACATCCCTCAAATTTTGATCAGTTAATCTCTTACCTGGTATCTAAAGTTTTCAGGCAGTGAATAGTCCAGAAATTGGATTTTACGGAAATTATTTGGCATCGGATTCCCTTACAAACACTGTATTTCGCGCCATCTTTGCACCTCGCTTGATAAGATTGCCGTTTGTCGCTTTGTTTCAATCCTCTGTATTTTAGCCAACGTTTAAGCTGTTCGACAGTACAATCATCAGGTTCTCTTTCGGAATATAATACAGGAAAGCCGTCATTTTTGGTAGAATAGTCAGACGACGAACTGCTGGTCAATTCTTGTAAGTTCTTACGCGAAAAGTGGTTTGTTTGTCTGAGTCATGCGGGGGTTCTTAATTTTCGTGACGTCACTCACGCGCAGCGCTATTAAGATGCGCAAAAACTCAAAATGCTGCTGAAATAATATCTTAGCAAACATATTTTCACTCCTGTCATAGCTTTGTATACAATATCGAAGATCTTTTCAACCATGGAAACTCAGTAAAACCATTTCAAAATCTTTGTACTTTTATATAGCCGCCTAGGCGCTTGAAGTGCAATTGCATCGATTAATTGAACAACAAAGCCAGTACCAGTGTGAGATCTGACAGCACATTAGTACACACTGTTCCTGTGCATGTAACCAAAGTGAGCTTTAACCCCTGACCGATGGGCAACAAACATCTGACAAACGCCCCTGGGTTCCCAGGGGTCGACCCCTGGGGGAAGCCACAGATACATGCAATATTTACCCACCTATTTACAACAACAAAATATTTTAAGGTAGCGGTCATTATTATATTTTATGTAGTATGTATGCTACCATCTACTAGATTTAGCCTGCATATTAATATAATATATATACATGTACATTGTAGCAGCACCAAGGGAGGAGAGGAAAAGAAAGACTATACCACTAAAAGATACACTGTTTTAATAAACTCTCTCTATGTAAGACTATATCCGCTCCACTCGAGGGTGGTCACTGCCAGAGATTTGTTTGCGCTCTGTGTCGGCCTCTTTTAAGGTCCCACCAGGGGAACGTGGGGAGGGAAGGGACCAACACTAAGAGTGGATGCAAAGGTGGCTACACCAGGGTTTGAACCCACTACCTCTGCACAACAGACCAACACTTAAACCACTGAGCTTTAATACCACAATGTAGTTAGCAAACTGGAGCCAGTGAGTCTGTGGGCTAAACTTTAGTTCAGATAAAAATTAATGAAAACCAATAAAGTACACTGACAAATACAATACTCGGCTAGCTTCAAAAGAATCATTTTATCTCCCTTCAGTAAAAACAAACTATGGAAAATTCTGCATTCGGTTTCAAGGAGTGAAAATTTGGAATTATATTAATGAAAACTACAAATACCTGAAAAAATATGCTTTTAAACAGAACATTAAATCAGATATTATTAGTGGCTAGTCCTAAATGTTTCTACTACAAATCATTTCTACATGTATACCTGATCATGGTTATCTGTCTCGATTAGCCCACTCGGCTATTACAGGTAACCTGTACCTACAATGCATGCTTTTTTCTTTATTTTTTGTAATTTCCAAAATGGTACGAATAAACTTGTTGTTGTTGTTGTTGAATGAGTGAAATTATACATAAAATGATACACATATAACTGAAATGCAAAGTAAATTGTTAGTTCTCAAATAAATAATAGACTAACTGATACCAAATGATGTCTCGTATTTCAGAAATAAACATGCGATTTCCACTCGGTTTTTAGATAATTGACATTGGAGTCGTTGAACAATAATGCAAATAGACTGTGTCTGTCTCGGACCTATTATACAAATAGACTGTGTCCGTCGAGGAACTATTGGCTAATAGTTGCCCGCGGAAATTTGATGTTCTTAAAACAAATATATGCCCGAGAACAAAGTTCATCACAAAATCGTATTCCGCTCTCAGCGGGCACTATCGCCTGATAGTTTTCATCCGCGGACGACAACTATCACGTCACGTGATCGCTTTTAGCCAATGAGCGCGCGCCAAAATGTTGTGGTGAACTATAACAGCTGGTAGTTTCCCTTGGAAATTTCTTAAAACTAGCATACAAGCCCTCGAACTTCGTTCTCGGGCTTATATTTGTTTTAAGAATATCAAAATTTTCGCGGACAACTATCAGCCGATAGTTCCTCGACTGACACAGTCTATTTGTATAATATATAGTATCCATCTATCTATTTTTCTATCTATTTATCTAACTATCCATCTATTTTTCTTTGACAGACCGTAACAAAAATTAAAATTGAGTTTTAGCCTCCCATTTGTGCTTTAAGTTCTAAAGAATAGTTTAAAATTTCAATCCCAAAAACATTGGGTTAGGTTACAGGCACTTTAAGAGAACTCATGATGAAGATGACGAAAGCCAGACGGATTTTCTTTAATTATTATTGATCTGCAGAGACGCGAAGAGCCAACAAAATGAATAACATGTTGCCTACATGACTGCAGTCCCGTGATCCTGTCCTACTACTTCGTCTGTTGGTCCTTGCACATTTTACTGAGTAAGATTTTCTAGTCGAAATTTTGACCTCAATTAAATCGACCCTGTATTAATATTTACGTAGTATTGGCCCTGAAGTTTAACATGTCTTATTTAAGTGCCTCAGCTAGTTTCCAGAGGCACGAATAAATAAAATAAATTGTAGGAGGGGTGATTACAATAAATCTTTCATTATTGGTGAGCGGTGTAGAAAAAAATAAACTAGTGTGTTGTGGGAGGGGGGTGTTGGGGGGCATTTCTCACACACTTCTTATCTACGCAATAAATGATACGTCCCTATTTAAACAAAAACGTAAGAAATCTCTCTATTCTATTGTTTGGAATTATTTCAATGAAGACTTATTCTTATTTGGAAGCCTTGAGAAGCGGTACCTGCACTTTCAGATACCAGGTGAGCACCAGTAAAACCTGTGCAGTTCTCTGTCTTCTGTTAAAAGGGTTACGTTAGTTGCGTCACATTAGCAAGTGATTATATATATTTTGTCTACCCAAACAATAGAAGTCTAGACCCCTGTACCGCCGCACATATAAATACATCATAAACAATAATACCCCTCCCCACCCCCCAGATAACTAATCGCTGTAAAACCTAGTGTAGTACTGCGGTAAAGTTACACTTGCCAATTAAATGTTGATAAACGTATGATAACCACCATAGGTAGCGAATCGCAGCTATATTTACTGTATAATACTGATTAGACATGCCCGGGTTGAACCTAATTTAGATTACATTGTCCGGGTTTTTCGTAAATATATGTCTAATTCCGGGTTGTAAACTACTCAGAATAATCAAACAGGGAGAAAATCCGGGTTCGTTTTCACAATAATTTGGAAATCCTGGTTTTGGAACTACCTCAGTTTTTCTTGTAAAACTGGGTCCGATTTTGGACCCCATAGTCGCACATACCCATGTACAGAGGGTTTTCACGCAATCCCCAGAGATTCAAATGACAAAGGGCATGGCGGCCATGTTGGTGTACCTGCTCACGAAGAATCTATTGTTAAAGGTACACCAACATGGCGGCTATGACGTCACGTGAAAATCCTCTATACCAATTTAACATACAAGTGCCCGGCTCCGGGAGTTATCGGGAGTTATTCTGTATAATACTTCCGTTCGAAATAAGGGTAAAGCTTCCAATTAATCTGAGTAGAATAATAATAATAATAATAATAATAATAGGCCATATTTCTATAGCGCCATATCACCATAGTCTCGTGGCGCTTTACATTTTACTGACATATCCCGTCAGTGAATTTTTCGGACTGCTATTCCAGAATAATACCGTGCAATCCAAGCCAGCTAATTTAAGAATCAGTTTCCGAGTCCGGAATGTATTCCTAATCTGGAAAAGGACAATCGGACAAAAAAATTGTTTTTGTTATAGCAGGCTGAGTATTACAGCTTAAAGCTGGCGGGGGTCTGATTTTACTCTTCACGCACTCCCCACTACATTAACTGTGTTGTGGACACACTACACTCGACTCACGGTTGATTTTTACGGAGGGAGGAAAACCGAAAAACCCTCGAATGCAGATAAGGAATCAACAACAAACCTAACTCACATATGATGCCCGAGCCGGGAATCGAACCCGGGACCGCAGCGGTGAGACGCGAGTGTTTTACCACAGCGCCAACCTGCATCCCCGTCCTTATCTCCTATTTTAGAGCAGTAAGTATCTTCACGGTTGGTTTAATCATTGTAATAGCATAACGTGATTTGAAAATGTAGTTCATAGTTAACTTTAGAAGTAATTCCCTCGAGATTGTTGCTGGTCCTGGCACTAACTATTTCCGGTTGATTTGTTCGGTCTTATTCACCAGTGGTATCATAACATATTCATAGAATTCATAACATTTCACTAAACTCGTAAGATATTCTAATACAAATAGCTGATAATTACTTTGAAAGCGTAGTTAAAGTTTGGTATACATGGCAACAAGCTATATTATATAGAATATAGTGAAAAGACGACAGAGTGTAAAACATATAAATTCACAGGCTACAGAGAATTAAGCCGTTACCACACAGCAACTCTCTTTATTAAACTCGTTAATAATTCATGAGGCAAAAACAAAGGAAATCACAGAGCGATAAGTTATCTGTAAATCTGATACAGATTTCGTCCTGATGTACATAAACTTTTGCTTCAATTTTCTCGGCCAAAATAAGTCTTATCGGCAAAATAACTGAAAATACTACTCTATATACATCTAGACGTTTGATAAGTCAGATACAGAATTCGCTTTCAGCTCGAGTTTGTACAATGATCAGAAAAAGCATGGCCACTAATTCTGTATCTATCACTTACAGACTCTCTTCTGCGAGGGTGTAGCTATTGTTTCATGCCTTGTAGTGGAAATACTAAAAACAATACTAAATATTAAATTGTTTTTACGCTTTCAAGCTCTGAATTTCATATCATATGCAATGCGTTTGACTCGCGAAAAGCGTAACGGTCAACAGAGAAGTCAGCAGTCTTACCGATTCTAGGTTATATAATATTTCTACAAATTTTTAATTAGACTCTGCAGGCGCAAAGAAAAGGAGCATGTTCATATTTATCAGTCAACTGGCGATTGCCACGTGACAGGCAGCGAATAATCAGGAGAATGTTGAAAAGTATAGTAGTAATCTTACACTATTTAATATGGGAATACATTAATTCATACCCACGATTCAATGACGAGCACAATACTAATCGATTGATTGAAATATTACCTTTTACAACTCTTTGCGAAGCGGTGCGGAGCGGTGCGGAGCGAAGCGAAGCGCCTGGGACGTTCCCTCTTTTCCTCCCTTCCCATCGCTCCTTGCGCTCACTTTTTTCAGACAGGCAGACAAAGGTCAAAACAAACGCCTGGGAACGAGGCAGACTCTTATTTTGGTCTCCTCGGCTCGTTCCCAGTCTCTCTCTCTCTGTGCTAGTGATTCTAGCTGTATTGGATAGCTTGCCTTTCAAAATGGCGGTCCGAGAACTATAAATAGGACTATTGGCCCCAGGTGATAATTCTCGGTGTATTTAATGTTCACGCAGAGGAACTTTCAGTTATATTGAAACGGCCATGGGCTCCTTTTTAAATCACGTTGCTTTTTAAACCATTGGACAGTCATTATTAATAATTAATGTTCCAGGAAAAAAAAAAGACTCAGATCTATACTAATCGTAGTTCCGTGAGTTAAAACTAAATGATAGTTTAGTTATTTTCGTCAAAAATCCGTACGTCTGCTGTATCAGTCATTGCTGAACTAAATGACAAACCAAACTGCTTTCAAAAACGCTAACGATACATTAGTCTATGGAAGGCAAAACCAAGACGCCATCTTGTGGTTTTATATAAATGTTTCTCCTGACCATGAAACCATAATTGAGAAGAGATAACTTCTAGCCTTTGGACTTCCATAACACTGACTCTGCAGCATGAGTCGACATTTGACTTTTTGGAGTCGTATGTGCTTCTTATACGAATTTTAATTTAAAGGTAGTTATATGTAAACCTGATAGGTTGATTCTAGTGCATGCTAGGACCTGTCGATTATTATGCAAAACAGTACAGTTTCGAGGAATTAGGCTGTTTAGTTGTTATTGCTATGATCAGACTTAAAATTAATCAAACGACAGCACCATGAAAAGGGCATGTAATTTCAGTAATAAATAACCACGAATGACCATTAGTACGATTATCCGATTGTAGGAGATAAAATGTTAGAGGAAAATGAAGGTCTACTACTACAGTTCGAAAGTGTCCATACCTTTGTCGGTGACGCATGTCATGCATTGATGAAATCGCCGTCGAATTGATAAAATAAACTAACATTTCACGGATACATGGACAATCTTATCTCCGGAGCAATTACAGAATGCAGGGCCATTTTCGAAGCTCCATATATTTCTCATTGGCTCGGTGGCTCGGTAGTCGATGATCTTAATCCATCCACCGGTGGCTCGGAAGTCGCATTCACTTATGAATATGCCTAGTAGAACGAAGCATCTCCATATGAATATTCAATGTATCTTGGGGTCTATATTTTAGTGGCTCGGTAGTCGCGTTCACTTATGAATATGCAATGAAGTGATGTGTATATATTCAGTGGCTCCAGCGGTGGCTCGGAAGTCAATGCCGAGCCACCGAGCCAGTGTCTCTTCAGGACATATCGAGAAATGGCCCTGTATTCTGTAATTTAGCCCCATATCCCTCGGGTTTCAAGAACCTGGCTTCCTTTACTATATTGCTCTAAACCTGAACGTTTCTCATTGCCGACTCAGAGAACTGTTGTTTTCTAATACGTGTATACATGTTGATTAGTGTATTCACTTCCTGTTTACATATTTGAAGTTTCCATCTCCAACATCTTAGCTGTAGCCATTGTTGTGTGATTTTATCCAATGATCTGTTTGACTGATTTTGCGCTATTAGCAGTAATTACTCGGGCTGTCTGTGGCAGGCACGAGTCTAAATCTGCAGGCCGTTATTTTTTTTGTTCAGTGCAGCAAAATTTTTGCGCATGCGTTAAATTATGCATTATAGATTTATCTCCAGTCCAGTTGCCATCTTGAGACGGACAGCTGTACACAGGCTAGTTTGAAGTACGTTTCGTAGGTTTTATGCCACATTTTATTTTACTCTCGGTCATAATACATACCAGCGCAAACACCGTGATCGGTAGGCCAACACTAAAATAGGTTTGACCGTGTTTTTAGCTGGTTTACCGATCTCGTACGATCTCTTTGTGTACCGCGTTATACAAGTATACTGAATAGCTGATTTATACCGGAGATTTATAGCGAAATATAGCGATTTACTAGCAAATATACTGTGGTTGAGTAGTTATGGGTTACTCTCCTCTATCGAAGTCTGAAGACATCTGAACTCCTGAACTGTGAGAGCAACACTGTCCGGCGCTCGCCAGCACAGAATAATTTATGATGACCCAAGCAATATTCAACTCTCAAGGTAAACTTAACAAGAAACCTCTCACGGCCGAGGTTTTGGTTCGAGAAATTAAAGGCTTCCAACAATTCGCTTTATAGTTCTGTAATATAATGAGCAGACTGAAGTTTTGGAATGAGGGCAAGGCTTTTAATTAGAGATCCAACAGGCATTTCAGTTAATAACATATCAAGATGGACTCGTACGTAATGGCAAGAACAGCAGATAAAGTTACACAGAGGCACACAAATTGACATAGCTAGCTCCATCACAGGATGGACAGGATACAACTTATAATATGGTACAAATATAAGCATACATTTGAGACAATCATCTATTAATACTCGGAACCTGCAGTATAACAGAACAGCAGACTAAATTGTAAACGTGTGTTACATGAATAAGTAGTGTTTAAACACTATACGAGAAAAACAAAAATATTAAATTACATATATACTAGGGGAGCAGACAATGAAAGTCACCGCGCTACCGGCCACTCCTAAAGACTGCTAAATTCAGCTAATAATTATTCCCTTTGGTTATTACTAACAAGATTTCAAATGAAAGTGTATTTCATCTTCAATCTCATGTGGCCCGAGTGAAAGCCCAGATGGGCACTTGTTTTTTTTGTTTCATGCAGCAAAATTTTTGCGCATGCGTTAAATTATGCATGAATTGATTTAGATTACCATTAAAAAACTGCCACACTGGCGATGTTCAAAATTTGGAAATCAGAAATAGTAGAATGGGGAGTTTGGAATAAAAAATCAGGGAACACAGAACCGTAAATCTTCTAGGCTCTTCTGATTACAAACGAGTGTTGGCAGTTTCCCGGGTGCGTTGCCCAAATATTGCCGACCTTCCAAAGTTTTCGCTTTTTTGAGTTTCAACATTCTTTAAAAAGCAGATCTTCATCTGACACATAATTTTATCGTGTTGTTTCCCGGCTCATTTGCAAATGAAAATGTGCGGAAGACGACGGTAATTCCTCTTCACATGAAGGAAACCATTCAGTGGTTCCGTCACTAGACGCGCGTGGCGGCAAAATTCAATAGCAAGTTTCACTTCTTTCTAGAATTGTAACGCCCCAATACTGCAAAATCAATGAGTAGTTTTGATACACTAATTTATTTCAGTTTTGCTTCAATATGCTTAACTTCTTAACAATATAAATATAATTTCTAACTGTCCGCGATTTCGTGAAATAGCAAGACAGTGTCTAGATATCGCAGATTATAGGACAGTAGATGTGGCTTCTGCTTGGATAATGCCGAAGAGTGGACAATAATTATTAAGACAACTGTTGTTCACAACGATTTACCTGATTGCCGTTTTTATTAATCTAAATCACAAATCAGCTGCATCATAGTTGGTTTTGTTTTATTACGATTCCTATTTCCCATTCAGTTTCCCCCAATATCGCCTGGGCTTTGAAAGTTTACCATCAATGTTCGTATTTCATGACTTCAAATTGCTTTCATTAGCTAGGGCCACAACCGATAATTCGCAACTTGGTCGTTATTGTAACCTTTTAAAATAAACTGTTATTTAGATATCCATCTATCGATCGATCGATCGATCTGTCTCTCTGTCTGTGTGCCTGATTCACTGACTCTCTATCTGACTGTCTGTCTATCTGTAAGTGTGACTGAGTGGATAACTGTCTGTCTGTCTGTCTATGTATCTAACTAATTGAACGAGATTTCATGAAATAAATATGCCATGGGCTCTTCTAAAGAACAGGTAAACGACGTAGCGCGCGCAGATTATGACGTCACAATAGTTAGACAGTATCATTGAGTATTTCATAAGAAATTTAAGTTGAGAAACTCTCCGTAGATTGTCAACAATTAGCTTGTCAAAGCTAAATAACTTAGACACTTAAATAAAGTTTAGTATTATTATTAACACTGCCGCTTCTATGAGTTTGCATTCCAAAACACATGAACAACGATACCTGTGCGTATATGGAGCATCGATCGTATTAAGGTACGTATCCTTTCATCGCATGTTTGATAGCGCATTTATACTTGTGATTCATTGGACCGCCGTGAGACGCTGTGGTCTAAGTTCATTGACTGAAGAGGGCCAAATACAGCGAGCCTCTCTATTGTACCCAACCGGTAGCTTTCCTGGTTGAATTATTATCAGATATGAGGTATGAACCTGCAATTCAATAGTGAATGTTAGACCAGTTAGCCTTTTATTTATAGATCTATGTGCTCTTAGCCGGAAGTGGTGGAGGTTTTAAGGTAGCGCCAACGTCTACCGATTTGCCTTCATTGAGAGTCGTCGTGAAAACATTTGGATATGGAACGTGTTCAAAAGGGAACCAATATTTCTATTCTACTGAGTAGGCGATGCAGTAGAGTTTTATGGACGTAGATTCCCGCTTGCTGTTTCGCTGTTGCTTGTTCATAAGATATTCAAATCTTTACGGCGGAAACTGAGTCATAACACCGGCGATCGGATATTCGGATAGCCGTTTTAAAATCACTAATCCTCCGAAGGACTGACCGAGTCTGTGGCTTTCGCTATCGCTGCGCTATATATTACTTTTATTATCATTATTATTACCGCCCTCACCTAATCATACTGCTTTGGCTAATTCATTTTCTGACTTCTTTATTAGCAAGATTGATAAAATACACTATGCTCTCACACAAAGAACTGTTGCTGTATCTGATCGCATTCTACTCGATAGTACGGTTTGTACTACAAAACTTTCCGCTTTTCATGATGTTGATCAGGATGAAGTACGTGCCTTGGCTTGCAAACTTTCCTCCAAGTCATGTAGTCTTGATCCTTTACCAGCTTACATACTTAAGTGCAGTTTAAATGTGTTACTGCCAACATTAACCAGAATTGTTAACCTGTCTCTTGGGAATGGTACCATGCCTGATGTGCTGAAAGTTGCTGTGCTGTCACCTTCACTGAAAAAACCTGATGCCGACTTTGTACAGTTCTCTAACTTCCGTCCTATATTTCAAATTTGAAGTTCGTATCTAAGCTCATTGAGAAGGCTGCTGCTGCTCAGTTGACTGATCATGTTGTGGCCTATCATTTAGACGAAATCTTTCAGTCTGCTTATAAATAAGGTGTCTCATAGCACTGAGACAGCCTTAGTTAGAGTCCAGAACGACATTCTGTGTGCTGTAGACAAGAACAAGGCTGTTATACTCCTACTGTTAGATCTGTCGGCGGCATTCGACACGGTCGACCATGCCATCCTACTGTCCAGGTTGTCCGGTCGCTTTGGCATTAAAGCGAATGCGTTGGAGTGGTTTAAGTCATACCTCACATCTCGTATGCAGTTTGTGCAGGTTGAGGATGGCAGGTCTTCTTATTGTCATCTAGCACGTGGAGTGCCGCAAGGGTCTGTGTTGGGGCCCCTGTTGTATCTGTTGTATCTGTTGTATACATCTCCTCTCACCGATATTATCAAGCAGCATGATGTGCAATATCACTTATATGCAGATGATACACAACTGTACTTATCTTTTAAAGCTGATTGCTCTGTCGAACTATCGCTGGCTAAGTCACGTGTCGAGGAATGTGTCAGAGACATTGATTACTGGATGACTGTCAATGGTCTTAAACTGAATCAAGATAAGACTGAACTAATACTCATTAGTTCTAGATATAGACCTAGGCCTTCACTGGAATTCATTCAAGTTTGTGATGAGAAGATCTTTCCTACGAAATCGGCTAGGAACCTTGGAGTCATTGTTGACCAGAGTGCTACTTTAGATGAACATGTTAAGAAAATATGTAAATCATGCTACTATCACTTGTGGAATATCTCAAGATTAGGAAATACCTGTCTCAGGAAACGGCTGAAATACTCATTAATGCTTTCATTAGTTCTAAATTAGATAATTGTAATTCTTTGTTGTATGGCCTTCCCAAGTACTTGTTAGATAGACTCCAACTAGTCCAGAACTCTGCAGCGCGCATAGTAACCTTAACGAGAAAGTATGACCATATAACACCTAAGCTGATCAATCTGCACTGGCTTCCTGTACGATTTCGCATTACTTTTAAAATGCTTCTGCTAGTTTATAAAGCACTGAACCGCTTTGCGCCTTGTTATATTAGTGAATTATTTAGGTATAGGATAAAAGATGAATGAAGAAGATATTTTGTAAATGGTTCTGTATTGAATATTTCCCGCCAAATTTTGGCGGGAAAATTACCAAAATTCGAAATTTAATAACTTTTCTCCCTTTTAACCAATCGAACTCGGGTTTTCGGTTTCTTCGTTGTCGACATGATAGGAAATCGAAAATATAAAATTTACTGATGTTAAAGGTAATTGAAAACATCGAGAAACCTATTATAAATGGATAGGCATGACGTAACTGTGACGTCATCAAGATGTCTACGGTAGTTCAAATCATCGGCTTTTGTTTAGGTCATCGGCCTTCATCCTCCCACAAAAATTCAATCTTCTACGTTGGACACTTTTGAAAATATAGCAAAGTGATCGATTTTAGGGTCATTTGTGCCAAGCGTGAGGTTTATAACCACCTCCGATGCTGATTATAAATCCAGACTCGTCACTTGTAATCTACTTCCATTTTCACTTCGCCGCAAAATGATTGACCTTGCATTATCGTTTAAGTGTAAAACTGGCCTTCTCAGTACTGACTTATCTAAGTTTCTGCCTCCAGTATGTCCCACTTATAACTACTAGGAAATCTATAATTAGAAGACCGCTATAAGAGGGTTAACACGGTAACCTTTCAAACTCTCTTGTTTAACGGTGTCATTCCCCTCTGGAATGCACTTTCTCTTCAAGCCAGAACATCCACCAACCTAGCCATCTTTAGACGCTACCTGGCAGCCATTACTGGAACCTTGACAGTAATTTCACTAGCTCTACCGCTCTACCAAACTTTTAAAGAGCCTTCATCAACTTGGACTCAAACAAATAGTAACTGTACCAACACGAACTGAGGCACGCTACACTAATGGAACATTTACTGTTTCTTCTACACTAATCGATCACATATACACCTCATCGAAGAGGAATGTCGCCCTTGTACATGTACCGAGTCTTTCACTTAGCGACCACTACCCGATATTTATTGTCCGTCGTTGCAATGCAGCTATAAAGACTAAGAAATCTAGCCACGATACCATTCAATACCAATCCCTCATCAACTTTGATGAAGCTAAGTTTCGCGAAGACTTGCGCGCTGCCCCCTGGTCTGTGATCGAGTCGTTTGACGATCCATCTGATGCCCTTGCAACTTGGTATGACCTCTTTAAAAACATTGTTAACCGCCATGCACCTCTTCGAACTAAACGTGTTAAGTCACTTCAGCTTCCCCAATGGATGTCATCCGATATTCCGATCTGACATAAAAAAAAGGGATCAACTCAAGTCTAAATCTAGTCAAGGCACCGTACCCTGGGAACTATACAGACAATTCAGAAATAAAGTCACTTACAATATTAAATTGGCTAAGAAGAACTACTATACACAACAGATTTCAGAGAATAGAAATGATTCAAAGAAATTGTGGAAGGTACTAAAATGCGCCGTCAATGCAAGATCTAAAGGCACTACTCCAAATTGTATACATCACAATGATAGCTCTATCACCGACTTGCAAAACATTACCAATGTTTTTAACTCACATTTTTCTCAAATTGCTGATTCCATCATAAAGGACTCAACCAATCAACACCTTAACACTGATGCACTTCATCAATTTGTGGCCGATCGTCTACCAGAAGATCAGCACTTTTCTATTCCGCGGATGTCTGCTGACTTTCTATTAAAGGAAATTCAGAATTTATCCTGTAACAAAGCTAAAGGAATCGATTCCATCAACGTAAAACTTCTTAAAATCGGCCGCCACGAAGTCCTTCCATCTCTTCTTTATATATACAACATGAGTATAAGATCTGGAATTTTTCCAGATCAATGGAAAATCAGCAAAATTACTCCAATCCACAAAAAGGGTTCTAGGCAAGACAAAGACAACTATCGCCCAATATATATATTATCTGTGTTGTCAAAGATTTTAGAACGCCATTGTGGACTCCACCTGCTTGACTTCCTTCATGAACACCGTCTTCTTAACGACTCCCAGTTTGGATCACGCCCACGTCACTCGTGCGAGTCACTATTATTATATCTTACGGACAAGTGGCTTAATTCTATGGATAACGGCGAACTTACAGGGCTTCTTCTGGTTGACTTTAGAAAAGCTTTTGACCTAGTTGACCATGATATTTTAATCAAAAAGCTCTCCATTTATGGAATCAGAGACTCTGCACTTTGCTGGTTTACGTCTTACCTTACAGGAAGAAGACAAAAAGTGTCCATTGGTCAGTTCTCTTCTGATGTACTTCCAGTACGTAGCGGTGTCCCACAGAGTTCATCCCTAGGCCCTCTACTCTTCATTTTATTCATTAACGATATTCCCCTAATAAATAAGGATTGTAGCACATATATGTACGTTGATGACACTACGTTAACCAGATCGGATCAATCAATACGCTCCATCAACGCATCTCTGCAATGTGGAGCTGATAACTTGAGCATCTGGGCTGTTCAGAATAAAATGGCCATCCACCCTGGCAAGACCAAAGTCATGCTCATTGGCACCCAAAAGAAACTTGCTATTAACTCTGAACTCCTAGACGTTTCTTTCAATGGACTCACTATTGCTCATTCTACCCGTGAAAAGCTCCTTGGTGTCAACATCGATGCATCACTTACCTGGAATGACCACATCGCAGCAGTTACCAAAAAGTATAACTCCAAACTTGAAATGCTTAGAAGAGTCAAACCCTATCTTCCATCTAAGGAAATACTCCTACTCCATAACAGCATCGCCAAACCAACACTAGAATATTGCTGCAGTGTATGGGGAAACTGTTCCACTGAATGCCTAGACCAACTGCTACTAGCCCAAAAACGTGCTGCTAGGATCATTCTTAGTGCCGACTACTCTACTCCATCCCTAAGTCTATTCAAGGACCTTAAGATGATTCCAATATATGAAGCTATTCGCCAACGAATCCTAACGCAGACTTTTAAATGTTTAAATAATCTTGGTCCGGAATGTCTCGCTAAGCTATTGTCAAGACCTTCCTATCATTATTCTACTAGAGCCGTTGTAAATAATAAGCTATACCTACCTAAACCTAAAAGTAATGCCGGAAAGCGTTGTTTTTCATTTCTAGCACCGTCGCTATGGAATAGTTTTCCTGTCACTGCTACTAAATCTGATACATTACCAAAATTTAATAGATTTTGTAGGAAATATTTTAAAACTAGACTCACTAATGCTAATGAGTTGAAGAGCAATAGGTTTTACTGACTGTGATGTCTAACGATGTTTCTAGATCCATCCCTTAATAAATGTAACCACCTTTCGTTTACATATATGTTTTTAATTGTATAATTCTAAAGCTATAGTGTTTATATTTTATTCAATGTTTTTTCATATCTTCCCAATAATGTATATTCCTTTTTGAGTAGTTAAATAATTATCTATTATGTCTTATAATGTAATTATATCATGTTTCTATCTTGGCATATAATAGTTAGGAGGACCAGATTGGAAACAAGTGTAAACTTTATCTGCATATCCTCATTAAATAAAGTGTTATTATTATTATTATTATTACTTGGATCTCCGGATGCCGCCTGTTCTTCATGTACAGCCGGAGACCAATCTCTCTCATTTTTTGTAATTATTTATTTGTTTCCTACTTTATTTATGTATTTTCTTTCACTTCAACTGCAGAATGATGACTTCTGTGACTCGTTCACAATTAAAGTGTTCTCTGGAGACTGAATTCGGCTCGTTTCTGCTTTTCTAAAACTGTGATCGAGATAGAAAGTAGGATGCAGAGCCAGAGGTTTGATCCTCATTGACGCAACACTCCAATCATAGAATTGAAAATTTAGGCCGTATTATAGGCAACCGCCATACTTCGCTCTAGTGCCTTGCGATTCACAACCATGCATACATGGAATAAATTTGCGGTTGGGTAGTTGAAGAGTCGGTGGAATTTCTCGAAACGAGAGACAGTATTGGCCTACCCAACAATAGAAAACACCCTAACCTTTAGAAAGTGCAGTACAAAAAAAATAGAAGTATAGATAAAATGAGTCGTTCAAGGTGTGTAACCGTGAAACGGCTTGTGACGGCTTGTAACGATGTGCAACGGCTTGTGACTGCTTGTGACGGCGTGTGACGGCGTGTGACGGCATGTAACGATGTGTAACGGCTTGTGACGGCTTGTAGCGATGTGTAACGGCTTGTGACTGCTTGTGACGGCGTGTAACGGCTTGTGACAGCTTGTGACTGCTTGTGACGGCGTGTGACGGCTTGTAGCAATGTATAACGGCTTGTAACGATGTGTAACGGCGTGTGAGTGCTTGTGACGGCGTGTAACGATGTATAACGGCTTGTAACGATGTGTAACGGCGTGTGACTGCTTGTGACGGCTTGTGACGGCTTGTAACGATGTGTAACGGCGTGTGAGTGCTTGTGACGGCGTGTAACGATGTATAACGGCTTGTAACGATGTGTAACGGCGTGTGAATGCTTGTGACGGCGTGTAACGGCGTGCCGACGGCGTGTAACGATATGTAACGGTTGTAACGGCGTGTGACTGTGTAACTTGCGGCCTGTATGTAACGCTAACGGCTCTGCTGGCTGTACAGAGCTGTAACGAACGCCGGGTTTGTTACCCCGCTGTGTAACGGTGTCTTACTGCGTTGTACAAAGTATAAAAAAAAAGGTTTAGCTGGCAACCAGGCTGACCAATTATCTTTTCAGGTCTCATATTCTTTCACATTATGCTACTAAAAATTGTTACGTGTTACCGTCACAAATTAAATGTCGCCTGCGCAAAAAAAACTAAATCGTGCATGGTATAACAAGAATTACCAAGCATCACACTTATAGACTGATATGGCTCGAGTATAGGCTGCATACAGCCTCTTGTTATTTTGATATCCCTGGCCCTTTTGCTTATCAAAACTTCTTTCAGCTAAAAAAATACATGGATATTTTAAAAATAGATTGAGACGTAACAGAAGGTTGCGTTTGGGCATAAGAAATATCTCGCATATTTTATTAATACAGGCAGATTCATAATATTCACTTCAAACCAAAAGTACAAGAACTTTTCAAATAAATCGCACATTTCTAAACAGAAACTGGACCTCTTGTGATTTGTCTGGGATTGTTTCCCTTTCTTTCTATCTTTCGTTGCTGGAATTTCGTTTCACAGAAATGCTGCCTCATTAACCACTAATTCTTACGTCAACTTGGTGTCTTGCAGGAATTAACATATTCACCCTTGGTGGAGAGTCAGTCGACAATGTTATCACATATAGGAAAATTGGGATTCATTAAACAGCACCCACTGTTTTGATGTTCTACCGGCAGTTACCCAAGTCCGTATGGAACGGCTGCCATCGACACTTTTACGTTTGAAAGTCAAAAACAAAGATGTAATTTTTTTTGTTCGATGGACCGTATATTTGTCAGCCATCTTGTCTGACCCGGGCTCAGCTGCAATTAATTTACAGAAAATTCGCAATGTTTCTGCGGTCTGACCAAACTTTTAAACATGTTGTAAGAACTGGAATATCGTAACAAAAATATATTTACCGCTTAAAGCATAATAATATCAGTAGTAACTCTGATTAATGTAAAACCTATAATAAAACTTAATATCATGATAGATAGATAGATAGATAGATAGATAGATAGATAGATAGATAGATAGATAGATAGATAGATAGATAGATAGATAGATAGGGGGGTTTCTGAGATAGATAGTTTAATAATAATCACATTGCAGCCTCACGGCTGAATTGCGTAATTCACAATAATTATACTAGTGTTACAAGCTATAAAATAAACACAATCAATATCTACATAAGTTAAAAATATAGTGTATCGTAATGGTAAAAATTGCTCTAGGAATTACACATGGACGGGATGAAGGTGCATTTAAAACGATTTGTCCGGGCCCTAGGAACATCAAAGGTCCTCTTTTTCCTAAGATTATGTTTGGACACATGTCTAGGTGGAAGGAGGCCATGTAATTTATGTGTCTCAGAACTTGTAATGGGTGAAAATAATTTCTGGCATAAATGCTGGCGTCGTTCTTGCAGGGTTACTAATTTAAATAATAATTTAAATTTTAATCGGATAGACACTGCTCTCGCTGAAGTAAAACAAATAAACATGAAACGACTTCCGGTGCACATTTTGATATGCATGGGGACTTCTAGAACTACGAGATATTCGTAGACTTATAGATAAATAGTTGTTTAGTTGGAACAAATGTTACTGTGGTGAACTGATCGATTAATTGTCCATTACTGATCTGGGTACTTTGAGCGCAAGTAGAGCTCGACTGCCTTAGATTTAAACAATACCTTAAATTTCGTAGAATCTTATTATCCACAGCTTCACTATGGTTTATGTCTTGGTGGATGTTTTTTCCTCATGCTCTTTCGAGTTTAATGACGGAAACACATTAGTCATTAGCCTGCACCCGGGGGGGATATATACTCCCATATATATGCTATACGGGTATACGTGCCGCTCTAGACCGCGAACGAAATCCCCGGAGGGTAAGAGGGCGGGGGATTTCGTTCGCACCCAATCCGCGCTCGGCCAAAATATCGTTTTACGAGTTTTACGTGACTAAAGACCAAAACAAATAAAGGGACTGTTCGCAGTTTAGTGCCGCTCGACAGGGTATGGTTTTTGACTATTCTTAGCCTGGAACAGGGTATCAGTAAATCACTGTTTTGGTCTGGAATATGGTCGTAATTTTTTGGAAGGGACTCAGGACAGTTTGAGTTATTCACGGTCCCTTGTCGCTGCAAACGCAGTATCAGTTTATCCATTTATGATTCGAGTGGCGAGTGGAGCGCAACCTCTCGCGCGTATCATATCAGATGCTAGCCTGGTCTGGAACAGGATACCTTTTTGCCATTTTGGAACAGGGTCGCAAAAATACAATTTCTTGGCCTGGAACAGGGTAAGGGTTTCAAGGGCCCAGCGGCACACCCCCATCCTTACTTTTAGGGAAATTGAAGCATTACGTGACTTGAGTCGATGAAGTGCTTAACGACATCATTATTAAATCAGCTGACAAGGGATCCGGTACTGTCGTTATGGACCGCGACTGGTTTATTAACGAATGCTTAAGACAATTAAACGACATCAAATTCTACCAAAAACTCGACACCGACATTACCAACGACATTAAAAAACGCGTACAATTTTACGTCAAACGTATGCACCAGGACCAACTTATCGACAAAGACACTAAACGCTTTCTGTTACACAGTTATCCCACATCGGAACGTTTCTACATAGTACCTAAAATCCACAAACCTGGTAACCCCGGACGTCCCATCGTTTCCAGTAACAATCATCCCACTGAACGTATTTCACAATTTGTTGACTTCCATCTCAAACCCTTAGTAACTAATACTCCATCTTTTATCAAAGACACATCACAGCTCCTCAATACTTAACAAGAGCCCATCTGGGCTTTCACTCGGGCCACATGAGATTGAAGATGAAATACACTTTCATTTGAAATCCTCTTAGTAATAATCAAAGGGAAGAATTATTAGCTAAATTTAGCAGTCTTTAGGAGTGGCCGGTAGCGCGGTGACTTTCATTCTCTGCTCCACTTGTATATATGTAATTAAATAGTTTTATTTTTCTCGTATGTTAACCTTTTAATTTAAACACTACTTATTCGTTTAACACACTGCATTTGAGCAGGCATATATTCACCGTACTTCATGGTCCCTTTCTTTAGTAGTGGGTTGTCGGTCAGGTGATTGTAAACTCTCGTCATTTAGCACAGAAAATGTATTCTGATGAATAGGGATCGGGTTATCATGTAAGAAAGATGGCTCTTGAACAAACTGATTCGTTGCTAAAGCTTCAGTAGGTTGGGTAGTCTCGGAACACTGGAGACCTTGGTATTTCATTGTCTTCTTTTTTGTATTCTTGATTTTATTTTTAAAGTTTGAAAGTCGGATCTCAGCTTTATTATATCCGCTTTCAACTCGCCATTTTCAACTTCTAGGTCAATAATACGTGATGACAGTATCTTGATTTCGGTCTTGTATATATTATCTTGCTGCACTAATTTGTCTTCCAAATGACTGAGTTTCGTTTCTTGATTCGTGTTTTGATGTGACGAGAATAAGAATTCATTACGCATATCAGTTAGGTCAGCCTCCATGTTACAAATCAAGGTCATTAAATCAGCGAGAGAGTTCTTATTGCGGGCTAACAATCCTCGTGAAGAATCTAAAGAATTCCGTCTCTTCCGGTTTGAATTTGACTCATGTGTATGTTGCTTTTGGAGTTTCAAGGATATGTTGATCCAAAACTACAGGTTCTTGGGGTTTTTCATTGACTTGTGAACTTGCAGGCTCTGTAATTTGTTTTGTTTTCTTAGTATAACATAAAGTGTTGAACATGTTCATTTTCTCAAGCATGTCGCGCGTGACCTCTGTTTCTTCATTCATTAAGTTCTCTACTTTCATCTGTAATCTGGGAAACTCAATCTTTGCCCAAGCCTTGGCACATAACTATTCCTGTTGTTAAGTAGACGTGGATGATTATAAGTAAAATCCTTCGACAGCTTGTACCGTTTCCGCTAGGTCAATATCCTCGCTGGAACGAAATAACTCTCTGATCCAACTTACAGACTCATAATATTGGTCTTGAAGTGCCTTCACCCAAAATAAGATGTTCTCCTCGGATGTTTTAAATGCAGCACAGCGAGCCGATGGCTTATAGATTCCAATATCTATTTCTTCGAATTTTAGCTTTCCGGATCCTGGCCCCTTCACTGGCTTCAGGTCGTCGTACGTGTCGTATATAAAATCACTGGCCATCTGGGTAAAAAACGCGGTCCTTCGGCTCCGACAATAGCGCCAGTTGAAATATCCTGAGCCTGTTGGAAGGCTTTCGCACGAGTGAAGTTAAATAAAACATTAAACTGGCTTACATTTGAGAGATGGGACTCCAAACTAGAGAGAAATTTCCTCGCGGGTCCTCCGCCATCTTTCTTTACTGTATTAAATTATGTAAATAAATTAACCTGGCGACTGTTGCGTGACCAGCACAGTGCAATCTGATTGGTGTGAATTTGACCTTTAACGCATGCGCAAAAATTTGCTACATGAAACAAAAACAAAACAAAACAAAAACAAATAACGGCTTGCAGATTTAGACTCGGTGCTGCCAGCCCGAGTAACTAGGTCAAAACTCGGCCAACCTCCTAGTCACGCCATTCTCGTCACACTCGACGTTTCCTCGCTATACACCAACATACTACCGTACCTCATGACGAAGGTATCGATGCTTGTCGTCACTTTCTCAACACTCGTACCACATCTATCATACGCACTGAAACACTCTGTGATCTCATTAGAATGATTTTAACCATGAACAACTTTGAATTTAACCACGAACACTACTTACAAGTACACGGTACTGCCATGGATACTAGAATGGCCCTTCATTCGCCAACCTGTTCCTAGCTAAATTTGAAGCTGATGCACTCGCTCACGCCCCACGCCAGCCACACACTTGGTGGTTACATAGACGACATTTTCATGATCTGGACGCACACAGAAAACGAACTCCTTACATTCACTTATTTTCTTAATCAAATCAGTCATCCCACTTCAGTACCCTTTTTAGACGTTAATATTTCTATCAATAACGGTAACATCGACACAGACCTCTATACTAATCCCACTGACAAACACCATGCAGTACCTCTTACCGATTCATCTTGTCACCCTAAACACGCCAAACGCGCTATTCCTTTCAGTCTCGCTCTCAGATTACGCCGCATCTGCTCTTCAGACGAAACCTTTAATTCTCGCACTAACGAATTCAAATCAGTCCTACCCCAACAAACGTGGCTATAATCGCTCTTTTCTAGACAAGGAAACAGATCGCGTTCGCAACATCTCTAGGACAGAAGCACTTACACCTAAGCAAACTAACAACCATTACCCCATAGAGTCCCTCTGGTCATTGCAACATATAACCCTGCTCTAACACCCATATCTTCAGTCATCCACAAACACTTTAACATACTTTCTTCATCTCATCGATGTGTTAACGTGTTCACGGCTGCACCTTTTATAGCCTACCGTCGCAGTAATAACTTACACGACATCTTAGTCAGCTTAGTTAGGTCTAAACTCCGCACTAACAAACCTAATAACCCCTGTGGCTCATTTCGCTGTGGCAACAATTGCGTAAGCTGTAAATACATAAACAACGGCCAAATGAATTACACATTTCACTCTACTGGCGAAACCAGAAGCATCAAAGATCACATTAACTGTAACTCTAAAAATCTCATTTACATGGTACAATGCAAACGCTGTAACGCTCAATACATCGGAGAAACGAAACGTCGCCTTAAAGATCGCTTTAACGAACACCGCCGCCCCGTTGATAAACCTTCTAACCAGTCTAAAACCACTGCTGTCTCAGAACATTTCCTCACCAATAATCACTCTCCTAATGACATGCAATTAATTACTCGGGCTGCCTGTGGCAGCATCGAGTCTTAAAATGCAAGTCGTTATTTTTTTTATTCCGTGTAGCAAGCGTTCAGCGCATGCGTTAAAGGTCAAATTCACACCAATCAGATCGCACTGTGCTGGTCACGCAACAATCGCCAGGTTAATTTATTTACATAATTGAATACAGTAAAATCAAGATGGCGGAAGACCCGCGAGGAACTTTCTCTGTAACTTGGAGTCTCATCTCTCAAATGTAAGCCAGTTTAATGTTTTATTTAACTTCACTCATGCGAAAGCCTTCCAACAGGCTCAGGATATTGCAACTGGCGCTATTGTCGGAGCCGAAGGACCGCGTTTTTTACCCAGATGGCCAGTGCTTTTATATACGACACGTACGACGACCTGAAGCAAAGGGGCCAGGATCCGGAAAGCTAAAATTCGAAGAAATAGATATTGGAATCTATAAGCCATCGGCTCGCTGTGCTGCATTTAAAACATCCGAGAAGAACATCTTATTTTGGGTGAAGGCACTTCAAGACCAATATTATGAGTCTCTTAAAAACTGTCAGAGATTTAAATTTACCGTAAGTTGGATCAGAGAGTATTGAGATCAAGTTATTTCGTTCCAGCGAGGATGTTGACCTAGCGGAAACGGTACAAGCTGTCGAAGGATTTTACTTATAATCATCCACAACAGGAATAGTTATGTGCCAAGGCATGGGAAAAGATCGAGTTTCCCAGATTAAAGATGAAAGTAGAGAACTTAACGAATGAAGAAACAGAGGTCACGCGCGACATGCTTGAGAAAATGAACATGTTCAACACTTTATGTTATACTAAGAAAACAAAACAAATTACAGAGCCTGCAAGTTCACAAGTCAATGAAAAACCCCAAGAGCCTGTAGTTTTGGATCAACATATCCTTGAAACTCCAAAAGCAACATACACATGAGTCAAATTCAAACCGGAAGAGACGGAATTCTTTAGATTCTTCACGACAACCCGATCCCTATTCATCAGAATACATTTTCTGTGCTAAATGACGAGAGTTTATAATTACCTGACCGACAACCCACTACTAAAGAAAGGGACCATGAAGTACGGTAGTACGGTTAATTCTCGGGTTCAAAACAATGAATATATGCCTGCTCAAATGCAGTGTGTTAAACTGTTTAAATTAAAAGGTTTAACATACGAGAAAAACAAAAATATTAAATTACATATTTACTAGGGGAGGAGAGAAATTTTATGAAAGTCACCGCGCTACCGGCCACTCCAAAAGACTGCTAAATTCAGCTAATAATTCTTCCCTTTGGTTATTACTAAGAGGATTTCAAATGAAAGTGTATTTCATCTTCAATCTCATGTGGCCCGAGTGAAAGCCCAGATGGGCTCTTGTTCCTTTAGAAGCACATCTTATTGATAAAGGTCAAACTGACTAGACTGTATATCATATTCCTTAGCTCCTGTATTATTCCTCCGTCTATCATCATATCATATTGTATAGTCTATCATCATATCAAATTGTATTTACTAAAATTAGGGAATATAAATGTCATAATTATTACCAGAAACACATCCATCAACGTCAAAAGCCTAACTAAATCTCTTAATTCTGCTCTAGAAAAACAATATATAAATAAATGGAAAGAAGAGAGAGATGAAATATATAATGGGAATAAGAGATCAAAGCGAGAGCTATATTCAGTAATTAAACCTACCCATGGTTTTGAAAAATATTTAACACTCGGAAAATGTTACTAAACTAAGAATATCGGCGCACTAATTTCCAATTGAAAGAGGTCGTTATAACAACACCCCACGAGAAAATAGAGTATGCAATGTTTGTAAAGAAAATGTAACTGGTAACGAGTTTCATTACTTATTTATTTGTAAGACTGATAGTTTTGATCAAATTAGATCACGTTTTCTAGAAAATTTGAGAACCGTAAATCCATCCTTCTCTTCTTTCAACTTTGAAAGTCTATTTAATTACATTTTATCTATGAAAGATATCTCGATTATAAAAATTGCTAGTCAATTGATTCGAAATATATGTTATTTATATGACGAAAAACAAAAACTTAAGATATTCTTTTTTTTTCTTTTTTTCTATTATTCTATTGCTATTACAATTATTGTATACTGATGTCTCTTTTTGAGATAAGGTCAATAATTAAACGTTGTTGTTGTTGTTGTTATCATCACGCTCACACTCATGTAATCACCAAGTTTGTAATTTCACACCACAGTGTCCGATTCCATACTTTCGAATTTTTAACGTTTTCTTGCCAGTTCACTTGTAAACCCTGAAGAAGGTTGGCGGTGCCAGCCGAAATATTGGTTCATATAAATTACCCATTACCGTATAATCAGCCTTTCGTCGTTGTTACCGAGATATGGGCATTGGAATATTTTTTTTTTTAACAAATCACTGTATTTTTGTATAGGATATAGTGATTTGTTAAAGAAAATTATATATTCCAATGCCCATATCTCGTCCGCTTTTCATCGTATTCACCTCTTTTTTGGTAAGTAATGTTCTTTTATCGTGTTCTTTCTGAAACTGTGGTCAAATGTTCTAAAAGCGAAAATTTATTATTTATGACGTCATCACTTCGGTACTCTATAGTAGACTGAATCACCATTGTTATGCCTAGCAAGGCCCGTTCTAGAACGCGTTTAAACCGGTGCTGGGCGGGCGTGCACAATGGCTTTATTCCGAGATAGGGAAATTGGCTGTTGGTTCAATAGCTGAATTATTTGTCTGCTGCGTGATTATCGTTTCAGTTTGGGGCCGAATAAGTAAGAGTTAAATACCGAGAACCGAGGCCTTTAAAGTTATGTGCTCACACTTGTCATTACAGTGATGCACTTACTCAATTTAATCTTACTACATTATTTACTAGAAATAATCACAGATTAGGAAAGTGCGTTCAATTCGTTTTTTTCGTGCATGAGAAAGGGTTGGGCTTCCTGTGGTAGAATAAGTACAGACCCTTCTGAGAGTGACTCAACCACTGTCATTAACAGACTGAGCCTAGTGTGAGTGTAAAAGGCTAGGTGCCTTCGACATATATTTTTTTGTATAAGAAAGGATTCAGCTTCCTGTGGTAATAGAAATCTACACCCTACAGAGGAATACTGCAGTAATGTGGACTACATTGTCAATATTAACAGAGCCTACTGTGAGTATAAAATATCCTGAGCAAAAATGTTTGTCTTTAAATAATGTGAATAGTTTTGAATGTTTTGACTAGAAGTTAGATTAATATTGATGAGCTACTTAAATTAAGTGATAAACAAATCGTAAATAAGATCAACAATATACCAGGACATCCGTTAGAAAGCTTTGTACCTAAGATTAAACTTGGATCTAATAGACTACGGAGACTGGAAGTTGCATACAACCAAAAGCAAACACATACAGAGAGATTTAAGAATGCTTTCAGTAAATATATATATTTTTTTAAATATGGGTTAGCTTTTTAAATACGTTTTTAAAATAATTTTTATACCACTTGTATATGCATAATATTTTTGTTTGTAACACTTGATTTGTTTTTAATTAAGTGAAATAGACATTATTATTATTATTTTATCAGTTTGGTTAAATTAAATACATGTAGGTCTTCAAATAATTGACGGAGATAAAGAAAACAATAATTTATTGGGATTGTAACACTGATTCTGTATTTAGACTGTAGTTATCAGTTGAATTGCTAAAAAGGGAAATTATCAGACTACAGTGACAAGAGACTTCATAAGTATAGTTTATTGTGGGATAGTCGCCAGACAACTCCGTACTCTAATACAATTAATTAGTATAAATTGTATTCTTAACTAATGAGAAAGTGCCAGATACGAAAAACCACGAAAAAACCACCCTGGGGTTGTGGCCAAAAAACGTGGAAATGTGCGTAAACGTACTCCTCGGCCTATTGCAGCAACCCGAATACTCCGAGGGCTAGAGAACCAACTATCGACTTACTAAGTTAATACAAAGTAACCGTGGCTATAATCAATAAGATATATAAAATAAATTCAAAACAAACGTGGAGCTGACTGGCCTAGAATGACTACTTTTCCCGCTCGAAGCATTATATATGCTAGAAGCATTACCCATAATGCTATTGTCTCCTCTCCAAACCTCTTTACCGTGCCGGCAGAATATAAATTTCTGACCATATCGCTCCTGCGTCGCTCAAACGTCTGAAATTACATGTGAGGAAGCCACATAATTTGTATTTTGTTAATAAAATATGTGAACCGTGTACATGTAGCCCATATCAGGGTATAAAACTGTAGATACACGTAATAATAAATAATTTGATGCCGTATGTGGCTATAAAATGTTTATGCTTGTTCATTCATGGAGTATTCTTGAAAATTATTTTGATGTGTCACTGGTACGTGTACAATGTAAAACAATAAATTGTGATTGAAGTTAGTGTAGAAGAAAATCAACCCAATATGGATGTGTATAAACTACATTCCACATTTTCAAGTCTGTTCAAGTGAGACCATTAGGCTGGCTCCACAATGCTAACTGTCCTCAGGAGCTAATTTAATGATTTCTAATCAATGTCATCAATTGTTCTCCAGCTTAGAACATACATGTAGCTATATAATAGACATGCATAAACTGCACTCCAGTTCCTAGCTGCCAGCAGAGTATAATGTTCTTGAACAATGATTTTGCTGTCTGGAGTACAGTGTAAAATACTGTGATTGGAATTAGTGTAGAACACAATCAACCCAATACAAATGTGCCTGTCAGTTCCTACGATTTAGGTTATTCTTCAAGCCTGTTCAAGAGAGACCATGCAAGCCGGCTGGCTCCATGATACACAATAATAAAGTATGTGTCCACTGCTGGGAGGTCATTTAATTGATAATTTGGGGTTTACCTCGGTGTAAAAACCATTCCCTGGAGACCATGCCCTCGCGCGCTCGGTGAGTAGTCACATTACAATTGCAATTATAGTGTATTGAATACTATAATTTATGCAGCTACTCATCATTAGTGGATATAAATACGTAAAAAAAAACGATTTGCCACCAAGCGAATTCACTCGTGGTCTAGCGGTTAGGGTTAGGGTAGAGTTGTGTCAGTCGTTCTATAAATCTTATCTTCTTGGGTTCGATTCCTATGCTGAGCACAGTGATTCTTTTCAAGTAGAGGCTCCCCAATTCCTTGTAAAATTTATAAGTGCCGCTTCGGGTGCTCGGGAAATATTCTAAATCCCAAATTATTCATAGTTAACAAAGGGAGTTTTTGTGACGCAGTCTGTGAGGTTTTTACACCGAGGTAGAGCCATAATTTGTTGTTAATGCTGATGATTGCACTCCAGTGTGGAACATAAATTATATATATATAATTTATGTGTATAAACTGCACTCCAGTTCCTGTAGACCATTCAGATGATGCAAGGCTGGCTGCAGAATTGATTACGTTTCCATCACCGATTCGCCTTCGGAGTCGCCTTCGAGGTGCAGGCCGACAAAACAGGCCCTGTTTGCCCAGTTGTAGTTCGGGCATCAAACTTCTTCATTGCTCCAGTAATCGTATACAATTTCCTCAAGCTTTGACTAATCGTACTTGCATACTTTTTAAACATCATCGCATTTGATTTATAGAAAACAAGACAACTTACCCAGCAAAAGAAAACCTAAAGTGGTGCGCGCGCATCATGTATTTACCAGTTCCCCGGCCGAGATAATTTCTTCTAAAAAGTACAAACATGAAGGACCAACCTCGGTCCCCAGGGTCTTCTCGGTCAGATAAAAAAAACACTGGGAACGAGGTTGATGAAGGACATAATCCTGGGAAAGCACAGGTAGCCCACACATAATCACAGGGAGTCCACTGCAGGATTATTGGGATGCGTTCTCCACTAGAAGAGAATCACTTTGTAATTCGTTTTATAAATCTAGTCCATTCTCGTTCCCAGTGTCTCCTCTACTAAAAGTTAGTTGAGGAGGCACTAGGAATGAGAATGAATCTAGTCTTAATACTAGAAGTAATCATAGATTATCAAAGTGCGTTCGACATATTTTTTGTAAGAGAAAGGACTGTGGTAACACAAAAGGCTGAAAGATTGCTGCAATGACGTGGACGGTGTAAATAATCCTGATCAAAAATGCTTGTTTGTACATGTAACTAATGTGAAACATTTTATGTCTTGACTTATAAGTTAATAAAGAAGGGGATGCATCTGGAGAAAAAACTGTAATTATCATTGTGTAACATTAAATCATTGGATGCGATGCTTATGTAGCTATATGTATACATGTGTGTTTTATATGGTTATGGCAATCATTTGATGATCATTTGTGGCACATTTTGCTGTGTGGTAGTGTAAAGCAATAATTAGAGTAGTGTAGAACACAAATCAACCCTATAGACCTAACCCTAACCCACGAGTGATACCGATGCCATAAAAACCACCGTTAAGAAAAATTAGGAGGGAAAATACAATGCAAATTTGTATATGACGAACGTTTCAAATCGGGGTGTGGAAAGAGCCCTTACTTTAAGTTTATCCTCGCTTAATTTTAACCAATAGCGATGTTGGTACACCAATTATCCTTTCTCCTTGTCTGCATTCAACATCAGCAGAAATATGGGCGAGAAAAGGCCAGAATCGATCATTTCCGGCCTTAGCTTGACTCTCGCCAATATTACCGGCTTTACAAATTCCAGATAGTCGACCTATTTTATGGAAAATGTTGTATTTCCAATACATTTGGAGCAAACTGGAAACAAAAATCAGCGAATTTCCTCATTGCGGAGCTCCTCATGGGCCGAAGGCCCGCTCGAGCGGGGCACCATAAACATAGCGATCGATCGAAAGAAAACATATTTCTATAATTTCCGTTCGACCGCACACCACACGCCACACGCCGCCCGCCAAACCTCTACTATTTTTATCTTTTTTTTTCTCCGAAACTGGTAGCCGCGATTTGTGTCGCGATAGTGCAGTTGGATAGCGCGCGCTTTCAATGTGGGAGGTCGCAAGGGCGTGGGTTTGATACCACGACCGAGACAATTTTGTCCTCTTTCTTTACACGGGATATCGTTTATTGTTGTTCTTTTTTCCTCATTCTGGCTTTTTTAAGGGGGGAGGGGAAGGAACAATTCAACTACACCTGGTCCCGGACTCGGGCCACTTGCTTGTAAGCCCAATGCATCTCGGGCCACTTGCTTGTAAGCCCTAAGCCCAGTGCATCTCGGGCCACTTGCTTGTAAGCCCTAAGCCCAATGCATCTCGGGCCACTTGCTTGTAAGCCCTAAGCCCAATGCATCTCGGGCCACTTGCTTGTAAGCCCTAAGCCAAATGCATCTCGGGCCACTTGCTTGTAATCCCTAAGCCCAATGCATCTCGGGCCACTTGCTTGTAAGCCCTAAGCCCAATGCATCTCGGGCCACTTGCTTGTAAGCCCTAAGCCCAATGCATCTCGGGCCACTTGCTTGTAAGCCCTAAGCCCAATGCATCTCGGGCCACTTGCTTGTAAGCCCTAAGCCCAATGCATCTCGGGCCACTTGCTTGTAAGCCCTAAGCCCAATGTATCTCGGGCCACTTGCTGTAAACCCGAATTTGCCATCACTATCTGATGACGCATCTACGTAATTAAAATGAGTTTTGTTTGTTTGTCTAATTTTAACCTCTATGATATCCCTTTTCACTAGCCGTGATTATATATAACTGGAGCTCCACCCATATGCTTGGCTATGTATATACTACTGATACTGATTGATAATAATAATAATAATAATATTTATTTACCCACAATAAATTTACAGCGTTGCTGATGTGGTCGTGCTTATAACTACGCTATTCTACCCTAATAATAATAATGATAATAATAAAACTAATTAACTTATACAGTAGTTCAGTGTTTCTTTTAAGATTAATTTTAAAACTATTAAGTGATGCTAACGTGGACTGGACTGCTAACGTGGTCGACGTTCGTTGATGAATCAGAGAATGCAGTTTGCAGGTATTTTAATGTCTCCGCGATAAACTACCTTCAGAATTCGAAAACATGCTTTCTAAAAATTGTGACTGAATTTCGAAAATGAAAATATCGGACGTCTTACTTTGTTTTCCATTGAATGCAACACATGGCTTAAGAATTGAATCGCTTTCGTAGGGTATGGCAGATATGATCACGAGAGCTGAATCGAACGAGAGGGTTAACAAAATTAATACAATGTGCTAAATGGGGGGGGGGGGGCATACTCCTCACAGACACGGGGGACTCCCGTATATTACGGGCGGGGATGCTCGTCGGACATTTTTGTTTTCACCCCTTAGAGGTACTAAACCCCTAAGAGGTAACTGCCCCTCCCCCCCCCCCCCCTCCCCCCCTGCCCCCCGCTACCTACGGCCCTGGTTGCCATTTTGTTCAATCATGATTTTGTAACTAATCATATACACAACAAAATTTCTCGATTATGATTGGGTGAGCAATTAATCCTTAATTGCACTAATGCAATTAATCCCAAATTAATGTATATGATTAACAAGTAATCATACGGTTTTCTCGTGCAATTTGGGATTAATTTTGACTCGTGTGTCAGTTTCAAAGAGATCAAAAGGGCTCGTGCAATTTTGAGACTCTTTAAAAAACCCACTCGTGCAAATTAATCCCAAATAGTCCAGTTTCGTATTCGAACATTACCGCTGAATGCAATGACTACATACTCAGTGTACGCAGGGTTAGCCTCATTCTGAAGTTAAATATTCATAAATACCAGCGAGAAGGTGGGATATTCACAATACTGTGTATTGTTGTACTCTAGCTGGTATACATATATCCGACTTGCATAAGATAGTAACAAATTGTTGTACTAATAATTAATTTCTTCAATTCGATCAGTTTAAAAGATCTTGTTGTTTATGATATGAAGGTAAATTATTCCACTTTCTCAGTCTTCATGCATGTTGCGAGTTTGACGTTTGATCTCATCTGGGGTGTAGCATATCATTTTTCATTCAAATCAATCCAACTTAATATATGTATCTTGGCATATTTTGTTCTAGCTTCTCTCTTCTTGCTTCAAGTGTTTTACAGCCCAGGTTTCTCAATATTTCATTAAGTCTTCATAAGTATTGTGATACTGTTTGGTAATTATGATTACTATCCGTCAAGCAAAAGGGCCTTTTTATTGTAAATTTGCATGTGTTTGTTTCAAGATTAAGTGCGCTTATGCGTGATGATAAAGGAAGATTTGTTTTACAAGCCAATGGCACCATTAGAATGTGAATCTGCATCACGAGCTCGAGCACCACAACCTGATACGATCGAAGGGAAAGTGAACATGAAATCTATGATTTTTTTTACACTTCAGGTAGGTCTATAGGTTCTTGGTAAATTGACATAATATTTCAACTTCGTTCGCTGCCTTGCTTTATCGCTAGGGCTATAAAACATAACTGAAGAGATCGACTTGTGGCAAGTCTACTAAGAAGGAAGAACAGAGTATTATCAAAGATGATTATTTTGACGTATGGTTATTATTCATGCTCGCTTTGCGCTGAAGAGGGTGATGAACAATATGATCAATTCTTTGGAATGCCATCTCTCAGTATAAAATGTGGTCTTAGTGATCGTGACAGTACAAGTTACGCCTTGAACTAATCGTCTAATGTTAGGCAATCAGCTGCTTCTGCAAATGCGATCAGCCCTCCGTTTAGTCATACTTAAAATCGGGCGTTTATGCATCAAAATTAAAACCACGTATATTTCACAACTGATTTTAGATCAGTATCAATTTCTTAAAATGAAAATTTTATTTTAAGTCTGAAATGTAGCGCTTCACGCGAAAGTATATTAATAAAACTATTCTCACATTAATCGATTAATTAATTAATTAATTAATTGATTTTATTGTCGCCTGTGTCGATCCGTCATTACGCGGTAGTTCCAGTATTGATATCGTATCATGTACCATTTTCCCATGACCTACGGTGAGGTACAGTTTGAGAGGAATTGGCTACCGGGTCATATTGTGGCCTAGGTGACAGCCAGGTAAAGTTATTAAGAGTCAAACGTTCCTTTAAACATCTGTTGTTGTGAACACGTGAAACCTCTCCCTCGTAATATGAAGGATAAGAATCCGGTCCACAGTACACATATGAGTAGCTGAAACGAACCACATATCCATATTACAATAATAAATAAATCTTAGCATTAGCTTACCTGCTTTGGTATTGTAGAGTAACCTCTTAACCCTTTCCCTACTGGGCGAAATGGGCTCGATTTTGGCTAGCCCGGGGTAGTTAAATACTGCTGACCTTTTAAGCCAAGGGCTCAGGCTTTCCCCGGCCACGATGCCATTCGGGAGAATTCTGCCCGCTCGTCGGCTCAGGCTTTCCCCAGCCACGATGCCATTTGGGAGAATTCTGCCCGCTCGTCGACGGTATGTATTGTTTCTCCTGTTGGGTTTTGAATGAAATCTGCTCTAATTTTAGACAAATAAGCCCCCACAGAGAGAGAGAGAGAGAGGGAGAAAGAAAGAGAGAGAGAGAGCCAGAGGACATTTTGCACTTAGCAGGCTTCGTGAGGGGATTTCGCTGGTTTTTTCTATTGTGTTTCTGCTTCGAGACACCTCAAAAAAAAATTCAATGAACTCCTTGAAATTCTGCAGTTGGTGATCGTTTTCCCATGCTAAACCTATTAGAATGTGTTTTTTGTCACTTTAAGGTCTCGAAATCACCGCTCTTGGTCGTAGGGGCAAAAGACAAAAAAACCTAAATGAGTCCCAGATGGGGGACCCCCCTGTGATTTTTTGTCCATTACCCAGCATGCAATTGGAGGTAGGTGCAGGACAACGTGGTGTAAAAAAATGTAGTGTGGTTTACAGTCGCTTGGTTTGTTTTGTAAATGTAACATTAACATCAGTACAAATTAAATTTCCAAACATTATTAGTTATTTATATATCAATCCTCCTATTAACCGCCATGATTTCTTCTATTTATGTTCTTAAATGTATACTATATGTAAGCAGTGACCAACTCGAAAGCTTCACGGCTACTTTGGTCACTGCGCACTAATTACTTTTTTCTTTTGTTACTTACTATTACCTATATACCTTCTATAACTGGTTTTGTATTGTCTCTTATCCATGTATTCCTGAATCAGTGTAAATTAAAATGAAACTTGAAATAAAACCAGGTGGTTGGAGAGATTAAAGAAGGTACTGTAATGCATGAGTGCAGATTTTGTGTGCTTTTGATTTTAAGTGCGAAGGGAAGGGTTTTTTTTAAACTGAGTTTTCAGCTCCTCAAAATTCGTCAAAATACACGTCTCGAACATAATGCGTTTTTTCCTCCTAAGATTGGAGTCAATCGTAAAGCTGGAGCCACACTTATCCGCTGATTATAGGTAATCACATGCCATGAAGGAAATTAGTTAGTAAATTGCCCCGCGAGCCGAGGGATGATTTGTGGAAGCCCCGACGCCATCAAGTGATCATTTTGTAATATTATGATCGCCGAGGAAGCGAACTGATCCTCGAAAAGTTTAGTGTTTAGTTTCTTCGTATAAATTATCGGTATAGTGGCGTATCGGTCGGCATTTACATGACATACCAAACGCAAACACCTCAGTACTCTAGAGACACAGGCTAGGAAAATATGCATGGTGCAATGTAAATAAATGACAAATGAGTATGACGTTATAAATATGGGTCCATACTGAGCATGCGCACAATGAAATAGTTGATCCCACATGGTTCGTGGCGAATGGTCAGCATAAGACGGCTAAGTCTCAATTTGGCTTAATTTTTACGACCTGGGGCACAGGGTCAGACGAAGAGGCGTAATGCCATCCCTAACCTGCAAGAGAGAGTAAGGATTCTTGCATGTTTAATGAGGGAGATTAGAGTTTAAATATGCCTCAGAGAACAAAGCAAACCGAGGCGATCATGGTATTATTATAAGTTATACCATGAAAAGAGGGAAATTAGTGATTAAATTCCCCGCAAGCCGAGGGAGAGTTTGTGGAAGTCCTAAGGCCGCTTCCGTTTTATCAAAGTGTTTCAGATCGGATAACGCGTTATTCAATGTTATGAAGTAATTTTTGATTTCTATAAATAAACGCTTTCACGGCATAGGGAAATCACTGAGCACTGAAGCTCACTTTCATATTCTGATCCAATGAATGTCTTCACTTTTTTGGGTTAAATGTAAGCACCACCAAAAACGTCTTGCAACAGTCTTGTAAAGTTTCAGCAATGCATTTTGTTTCAGATTTCATTAGTCTAAAGGTTGTGCATAAATCATGATCAGACTACGCTCACCGCGTGATAACGAAACGTTTCTATTTTACTATCAAAACAATGAAACGGCTTTCAGGTGACATCTCGTTCGAAAGTGAAAAGTTGTTGATGAACGTGACTGACAAACAGAATGTAAAGGTATTGGCCGGTATTGCCCCCTTTCACAAGGAATGTCATGAAGTCTTGCTCGATAGATTTTCGTGGGTATTTTGAGCTTCTGATTAAGTTCATTCGTGGTATTCAGTCTCTTCGTATCCAGCCTAAAGCAAATCAAATCTGGGTAAATTGTACCGTACCTGATGGTCTTGAATCTTTATTTTTATTCAAAAATGCAATTTAAAACTATTAAGGTTCATCCCAACGTTCACTCCTTTCATACTAACGTCGAACGCCTCGTTCTAACGTCTTGTTCTAATTACTTGTTAATTAATCCTGACAATACCAAGCTTTATATGTTGTTTGGCGTTAGGCAGATCCTGAGCAAGGTCTCTGACGTAACTGTCTCCTGTCTCATCGTGCAAAGACTTATAGGCGTTATACTTGATTCTAGTTTGTCTTTAATTTAATGACCACATTAAGGTGGCTCGCCTGGATTTTCCAGGGACGCACCATACCCACTTTGAACGGCTGATACTCCACTGTCAGAGCTCGGTCGGATTAGCCACTTTACCCATTTACTAGAAATAGAATAAACTTTCCAAAAATGTAGGTTTGTTTGACATCGGTGTTACATGTATTTTACATATCATCAATTTTCTCGAAATCTAGACCTAAACTTTTAAAACGACCTAGTGTCCCTTGTAGTCTAAATGTAGGCCTTCAAGACTGCAAAGTTTAAAACAATTGTATGAGAGCGTTTTCGAAAAAAAATTGGGTTGAATATTTTCGTTTAAAAATTAAACAATTCGCCTTACTTCCTGTTTAGTCGTCTAGAACTGTATTTTCCGGACCGATTAAAGCGATGTTTTTAGCATATTTCATACCTGTGGCATAGGACTACTTCCCATAAAAAAATCATTCCATTTGCTTTATTCGATTTCGGTTTATGGAATGTTTAAGTAATGTAATAAATTTGTTCATTTTACTCAAAATAGCAACGTATTTGCTAAGGAAGCTGTAATTCGAAAACTAGTCGAATTTTTTTTTTTTATCTTTTCACCTGAAATTCAACATGTACTACCCTGTCCCTGTAAATTTCAAGAGCAATGAATCATTTTAAGGGCGCGGAATAAAAACAAAAACATAGGAAACTTTTACATTCATCCACGCAAGCTTCATTGCTGTATCATTTTGTTGATAGCTTAATTGTGTCTTTCCGAAATTTCTCTTTTGTCTAGATTCTACATGCTTGCGTGCTTTTGAACTAACAATTTTACCATGCACGCTTGCTACGCTTCGCTACTGCCGGAACGCTCGTGCAAAGCAACGACGACGGGGACGGCAGTGACGACGGGACGTAGAAAAGTATTTTCTCCCGAAATATGATGTTTACTATTTCCTTCGTTCGCCTTTAATTACTTTTGACATCCATTTCTTCGAAAAATATGATAGGGATAGAGTTCCGTTCACGTCGAACGAAAAACGAAGTGATTTACTTTCGACCGTTCGCGTTCTCTTGTTGACGTAGAATATGGAGTTTTCACGTTGTGTTTTTGCAGACAACGGTTGAAATTAGTTGACTGCGTGCATTTTCACGTGCAGTTATTGTATTTTGTAATTAATCTATTGTGTTATGCCGTCGTCCTAGACGTTGCCGTCGTCGTTGCTTAAGCTCTCTAATTTTGTTCTTAGTACGTATACAATGACATACAAGTATCATAGTCACGCTGCCAGTTGTAACGCTGTTTTAATATAACTTATATTATTTATTTACAAAACGTTTTATAATATCACTAATACAAAATCTCGTTTATAATTAATATTTAGAAAATGTGTTTTCGGGTATTCTTCTTTCTAGACGTCACGAGCACTTTTTCCCGATCTGGTTACTAAAAAAAGTATACACTTATTCAACATGCTTAGCTTCCGGCAGTAACGAAGCGTAGCAAGCGTGCATGGTAAACTTGTTAGTTCAAAAGCACACAAGTATGTAGACTCTAGACAAATGAGAAATTTCGGAAAGACACAAGCTATCAACAAAATGATACAGCAATGAAGCTTGCGTGGGTAAATGTAAAAGTTCCCTATGTTTTTGTTTTTATTCCGCGCCCTTAAAATGATTCATTGCTCTTGAAATTTACAGGGACAGGGTAGTACATGTTGAATTTCAGGTGAAAAGATTAAACAAATTATTTATCGACTAGTTTTCGAATTACAGCTCCTTAGCAAATACGTTACTATTTTGAGTAAACTGAGCATATTTATGACATTACTTAAACATTCCATAAACCGAAATCGAATAAAGCAAATGGAATTATATTTTTATGGGAAGTAGCCCTATGCCACAGGTATGAAATATACTAAAAACATCGCTTGAATCGGTCCGGAAAACACAGTTCTCGACGACTACAACGGACTACAACGGACACTAGGTCGTTTTAAAAGTTTAAGTCTAGATTTCGAGAAAATTGATGATATGTACAATACACGTCGACGCTGTGTTGCACCGATGTCAAACAAACCTACATTTTTGGAAAGTTTATTCTATTTTTAGTAAATGGGTGAAGTAGCTAGCCCGACCGAGCTCTGACAGTGGAGTATTAGCCGTTCAAAGTGGGTATGGTGCGTCCCAGGAAAATCAAGGCGAGCCACCATAACTCTTTGACGGCATCTTCACTATTGTCTATTAGCTACATTATGTCAAATAACCAGGGTTCGTCATTTATTTTCTAAAGATGTATTGTCCCTAATTTTAAACTTGTTAGTATTCAGCAAATTAACTGTTCTATTGTTCTACTGTTTGGTCCGGCACTACTAAACAAAATATCCATAAGTTACAATTAACTCAAAACTTTGCTGCCCGTATACTGTCTGGAACCACAGGCAGCCCAAGCTCTGTATTTGCACTGTGTGACTATTATTTCGCAAACTTCTCAGATAAAGAAAATAAACTTGTGGTTGTCCTGTTGTTTCTCTGGGGTCTAGAAATGGCGGTTATGGGGCATTTCTCTCACTTTGGGTTTTTCTCTCTTCTCTGTCTAAAAGAAAGGAAAGGCTGCACACTCAAATTCAAACCACGATTCAGTTGAGGCCGATTTTTCTCACGAAAACCCGTCCGATAGGCGTAATTTCCTCCGTCAGATGATAGGTAGATAGTTTTTCTTACCCCAGAAGTTTTCAGACTTGAGAAATCATTATCCTAACTCTTCCAAATGAACTCAGCCCTCTCATTCTTCGTCAGAAACTACGAACTCGCATCATTTCGGACATGACCATTGCAAACTCGGCTTTGTAGCCTGATCTGCTGAAAAAAATCCTCTTTCCGGCAGAGGGACAGTCGATAAATTGCCAGATACTTTACTCTCTCCCCACGGGGTCTAACGTGCTGCCCGATACTGAGTAGCCAATTGCGTGGCTACAATTTCAAACAAGTTGACAACGCTTCCCAGAGTTCACGGGCTCAGAATTTATACATATAATACCTTATTTTGAAACGGGTCTACGAGTGAATCGGCTCTATGGTAAAGTGGTGTAGAGGGCGCGCGCTTCGAATCCAACGATTTGGAGTTCGATTTCCACACCAGCCAGTAACAATTTTTTTAAATTCTTTTTCTCCTTTCTCAGTTTTATTTAATCTTTTCCTCTATTTTAAGCTATTAGAGCCGCCTTCCACACTAAGACTTTGTTTTGCATTGGCTCTCAAGCTCCAACACGGTCATGATTAGAAATAAATTATATCATCACGAAGAATAAAACCATGCAACATGCTACAAGTTACTTTTCTGGTTACTTTAATGAACATGTTGATCAAAAGAGCGCTAGAAGGAAAACGGTTTAAGCCTGCTGCGTACAAAAGGAAAGCTAGGATATCTCGCTGTTTCCTTTTATTGTTTGAGTTTATAATTAAGCAAATTGATGTATCAGTTAATTTTCACGGGTTTTGATTGATTCAAATGATCGCATGTAAAGTACGTTAATCTATTAAAACTGTAGTGTTCGATACTTTCACAGGATTTTATGTAATTACGAGGTTAATGATATTCTTTCTCATCATTGCACTATAATAATATAAATAAAAATCGAGATCATGACCGTGTTGGAGCTTGAGAGCCAATGCAAAACAAAGTTGTTACTGGCTGGTATGGGAATCGAACTCCAAATCGTTGGATTCGAAGCGTGCGCTCTACACAACTTTACCATAGAGCCGATTCACTCGTAGACCAGTTTCAAAATAAGGTATTATATGTTAAGTTCTGAACGTGCTGCCCGGTACTGAGTAGCCAATTGCGTGGCTACAATTTCAAACAAGTTGACAACGCTTGACGACGGCTAGTTCCCAAAGTTCACGGGCTCAGAACTTAACATATAATACCTTATTTTGAAACTGGTCTACGAGTGAATCGGCTCTATGGTAAAGTTGTGTAGAGCGCGCGCTTCGAATCCAACGATTTTGAGTTCGATTCCCACACCAGCCAGTAACAACTTTGTTTTGCATTGGCTCTCAAGCTCCAACACGGTCATGACCTCGATTTTTATTTATATTATTATAGTGCAATGATGAGAAAGAATATCATTAACCTCGTAATTACATAAAATCCTGTGAAAGTATCGAACACTACAGTTTTAATAGATTAACGTACTTTACATGCGATCATTTGAATCAATCAAAACCCGTGAAAATTAACTGATACATCAATTTGCTTAATTATAAACTCAAACAATAAAAGGAAACAGCGAGATATCCTTGCTTTCCTTTTGTACGCAGCAGGCTTAAACCGTTTTCCTTCTAGCGCTCTTTTGATCAACATGTTCATTAAAGTAACCAGAAAAGTAACTTGTAGCATGTTGCATGGTTTTATTCTTCGTGATGATATAATATATTTCTAATCATGACCGTGTTGGAGCTTGAGAGCCAATGCAAAACAAAGTCTTAGTGTGGAAGGCGGCTCTAATAGCTTAAAATAGAGGAAAAGATTAAATAAAACTGAGAAAGGAGAAAAAGAATTTAAAAAAATTGTTACTGGCTGGTGTGGAAATCGAACTCCAAATCGTTGGATTCGAAGCGCGCGCCCTCTACACCACTTTACCATAGAGCCGATTCACTCGTAGACCAGTTTCAAAATAAGGTATTATATGTATAAATTCTGAGCCCGTGAACTTTGGGAAGCGTTGTCAACTTGTTTGAAATTGTAGCCACGCAATTGGCTACTCAGTACCGGGCAGCACGTTAGACCCCGTGGGGAGAGAGTAAAGTATCTGGCAATTTATCGACTGTCCCTCTGCCTACCCTGCTAGACAGAGATCCCTTCCCTCAAGTTGAAGGATTCTCAGGGTATAAACAGCCCAATCAGTATTGTGTGTGTATTTCGCGGTTAAACGACAGGAGGCATTCACCTCTAAAAACTTTGCATTTTATTGGACCTCATTTGGATTGCACTGACAAAGAATGCCATTGTTTTAGGGTTTGTATAGTTTTAGGATTAGGTATTGTTTGGATAGCCAGTACTATTCCAGGTTCCGAGAAGTTGAAGGCCGCCCCTTAAAGTGCCTATCACCATTTTGCAATTTTTATAGCTTATGAACCTCCGAAAAGTTTTGAGTACTTCTGTGAAGAAAGTTTTGGTTTAAAGTGAATACTTTATGTTCCGCGCTTGTTTGAAATCGTGTAAATGTGACCTTTCCTGACCCATGACCGCGTAAGTAAAAGCCTGGGTCGAAACCTGGGTAGACGTCATCTCATTAATGCATTATTCTCCATGGCCCCTTTTTATCACAACAACATCGATGCACAGAAAATATTCACAGTTTTTGAGTTGTTAGTAAAGAAAAAAGTCATTTTAGTCAACATGTTAAGTATTTCTTCAAATGATTGCAAAGCCGAATTAATTATAGACGTCAAAATGACGTCTACCCAGGTTTCGACCCAGGCTTTTACTTACGCGGTCATGGGTCAGGAAAGGTCACATTTACACAATTTCAAACAAGCGTAGAACATAACGTATTTACTTTAAACCAAAACTTTCTTCACAGAAGTACTCAAAACTTTTCCGAGGTTCATAAGTTTTCAAAATTGCAAAAGGGTGATAGGCACTTTAACTGATGGTAACATACCCTTTCAGCTTGCCTCTTCGTGGTGCAATTCTTCTAAAAAGCTATAAATGAACGTTTATACATTATCTTTAATTTGAGAAGAAATAAATTCTCTAGACAGAACTTGTGCATTGATTTCTCTTGGAAACGGAATTTTCTTACAGAATTATTATATTTTAAGAAGCCATTTACACACTTTTAGGAGGTGTATGCTTGTTTTGTCTAAAATGAAGAAATTTCAACGTGCGCTTTTTAAACTGTTACCTAAAAGAAGACAATACATTTTCCGCCACTGATATTTTACGTTTGCAGGTTTCGTTATCATTTCCGCGCGGTCAGGAAAACCGTAGAGCAGTAAATCCCCGGGAAACTCACACAGTTCGATTCCTCTTCATATCAGAAGAACAGATATACACCAACATTGGAAGCTTAAATTCTACCAAATGTGGAAACACACCAAACGACAGACACGTTTAAGTTCTTTTTTATTTTGGCGGTGCATTTGTGATTCATGCTAGCGCAGTAGATATAAACTGACGGGATGTAAAGCCATGGAGGTGCATAACGGCGTTCCATATAAGAAATTAGCGCGATAATAGAAAAGCATAAAAATACACTCCATTTAGTGGGCGTGGTCACTTGATACCTGATGATATTTTGCTTCGTTATATCAATTCAGGAGGTTGAATTTTTGATTCGTTTTATCATTTTCTAGTTGCACTTTAACTATAATTTTTGATTAGTAAATTTTAGAGTCAATAAGTTTTAAACTTGCTTTGTACCTCTAACTCCGCAACAATTAAACTTCCAAAAACGATTTTTCTGGTACTCGAACAGACAGAAGTAACGCGAAGACATCACGTTTATCACAAATGTGGGCTGAGAACGTTAAAAATTACTCTTTGTACAATACTGTGATTATCAAATAATCATTGACCTTATTGATAAAGGCATCAAAACGAGGCCAGTACTCCCAGCTTGTCAGAGAAATAGAAAAATCTACAGTCGATGACAGAACATAACGTTAATTTCCTCATGACACAAAAGTGCGGTACGACAGAAACTAAAACATTTCTGACCGACTCCAATTTTGTGATCTTTAGGACAACTGGCCTCGCTCTGATACCATTGTTACCAGACTTCCTACCGCGCGGGTATGAGATGACTGAATAAGAATCCTAATCTACAGTGATCTGACAGTAAAACACGACTTACACTGATCGCAATTAACATGCATACATCCAACTAAGCATATGACTGAATAAGAATCCTAATGTACAGTGATCTGCAGCTGACAGTAAAACACGACTTATACTGATCATCAATTAACCATACATCCAACTAAGCATATTACATGTTCCTTCCTCTTGATTTTCATTTTTTTTAGTTCTCTTCATCAACTCTGTCACGTTCATGATCATGTGGTTAGTCCGAAACAACATCCTTTTTCTAAATTTAAATGTTCAGCAGGACTCTTTCAGCCATCGTTTAGCTCGTCTGACGTTGCTCCTGTAATATGCACTAGGGGTAGAGGTGGGGCTATGTCTGAAGCACTTTGAGATGGTAGCTCTTCGTACAGAGGTACAGCGTCTTGGTTTACTATGCGGTTCTGGAAAAAATCAGTGCTAGTAAATCAGTATGCAATGTTGTCTCCCGTTACCTTAGTGAGGGAAGCTTGAGATTCTGTACCATGTAGCTCTCAGTTGACAACTTCAAATCTGCATGTAGAGGACAGATTTGAAATACAAAATTCCGCATTAAACCCCCTCTGTGGGGGGGGGGGGGGGTTAAAACCAATGGGCCTATACAGCTGAATTGAGACGCTTCACCACGCGCCTCACAATTAACAAAAAAGGAATATAAAATCCATTCGTGGTCCTCTAAAATTAAAGAAACCCTATTTTATGTAAGTTTTGGATATATATTGATCCAGCAATCTACTCTTAGTAAAGAGCAAATGAAAATGTTTTTGAAGAGTTTCGAACAGAGAGCAACCGTTAGAACATAGCATAGCGTTGACTAAGCTACTAATCAGTAATCATGACTTAGCAATAGTCCAATTCGTAGTTCTTGAAAGGTAACCAAGCCTTAGCCTGGCATGGAAGCTGGAGTGGACCCTGCACTGGTACAAACCCTCTTTCTATGAATACGGATAGATTGTGATTATCATGCTAACTAGATATGGAGACTGGAGTTGACCCTGCACTGATACAAACCCTCTTTATATGAATATGGATAGATTGTGATTTTCATGCTAACTAGATGCAAGCCTCTCGCTAAGCAGTCTTAACTCCAGCCTCGATACCACCAAAGGCTTGGTTAAATTTAAAGGATCGTCATACGTTTTATGAACTGCCTTCAGAGATAAAATATTTCTTAATATGTAAAATTAACACTGATCGTGAAGATGAGGAATATTTTCTACTCCAATGCATGTTATACGAGAAGGAAACTGTTATCTGGCTCCAAAACGTAATCGGTGTGTCCCAACTAAAGAATTTGCCGACAAAATAATCTAATTTAATCTTGTTGGAGCTACACCAATATACTTGTAGATGTATCCAGGTCCAATAAATAAATGTTGTTGTTGTATACGTTGCAACTGAGACTGGAATCTCAGATTGCAACATTACACGGCGCAACATTGCTGGCAACGATCAAGGGCGTAAAGACGAGTTTGCATCGTAAGTGTAGTGCATGATCATTGTGCGGGAAGGCGCAATAATGTAAGGGAGTCGGGGCATGTCCCCACCCCCGTATGGTTAAAGGAAACAGAATAGGAAAGAGAACGGGCTTAAAAGTAGCGAAATTGCTGGCGAAATTGCTCCGTGTGACTACCTCTGCTTGTTGCGGGAAATTCGTGCAACGTGTACCAGTACCTTTATACAAGACAAACACAGCAATAATGAGCGTACAATTCGTGAGATGTGGCTAGACGTAAATCTAAGACAAACACAGCAATAATGAACGCACAATTCGTGAGATGTGGCTAGATGTAAATCTAAGACAAACACAGAAATAGTGAGCGTACAATTCGTGAGATGTGTTTAGACGTAAATCTAAGACAAACACAGAAATAGTGAGCGTACAATTCGCGAGATGTGGCTAGACGTAAATCTAAGACACACACAGCAATAATGAGCGTACAATTCGCGAGATGTGTCTTACACGTAAATCTAATGCCTACACTTCGACTTCTTTTGGTTGCACTTCATTGTTTTTTTTAATAATAATCCGTCCGAAACGCGCGCATTGATTGGTCAAGAGCTGTGTGGTAATAAAGGGCACGCATGTGGATAGCATCATGAGCGCGCGCAACCAATTTCTCAACTAGTTTTGAGTGGATATTTTCATAGTTTTTAGTTTGCGATTATTATGTGAAACAAATAGATTTCATTTTGCCGTGCGTCTGTTCTCTTATAGAAACACAGATGACGTCACAACGCGAAGAGAACATCAGTTATGTCACTCGACTGCGGCTCGTGGCGCACGTCTTTGTTCTCTTCACGTCGTGACGTCACTGTGCATCTATAAGAGGACAGCCGCATGGCAGAATGGAGCTATTTGTTAAATCTCGTCTGAATCACAACAGTTTACTTCATTATTAAAGAACAATCTTCTTACCTTCGTTTTATCGCCTTTGTTGACTTTAGTATACAAAGCCTCACCAAGCTTCTCCTTTTTTGGCGAATTTGATTGATACACGGCAGCATATGCAGCGTTCCCATCGCACATGAGCACTCCTGGCCTGTGTTTACTGATTTCCTCATAGACAGGTTCACTTGAAGCAACCTTTGTACCTTTATTTTGCTTTTTCGTACGTTTGAAGCATTTTTTGTCTCGTTTGACCTTTTTCTTATCCTCTGTCTCGTCCACTGTAGCGTAATTACTGTCCACCGTAACAGTAGGTCCGGTAGAATGTCCGGCCTGTTCCTGTAGTGCTATCTCATTCATTGGCGGCAATGCATCAATAGGTAATTCATAGGGGCTTTCCTCTTTTACAGGATACGGTGATATATCCTTGTTTCTGAGACAGAAGTCAAAATATCGACTTTTACTTTTTGGTTACACTGATCAAGGGACAGTTGAGTAGTCTCGAAATGTCTGTAACATTTTAAAATATTCAGTGCAGAAAATAATTCACTTCAACTTTGAACTCATAAAATCAGCGCCACCAATGTTTACCTAACAAATGTACGATAGTTTACCGTGGTATGTCCTCTTATTTACCACGTTTTGTGTCATCGCATGCTCAACATTGTTGTGGAATTCACGAGGCGCTAGCCGAGACGCTTGCGACAACAAATTAAAAAATAGTGAATCTAGAAGGACCGAGAAGATAAAGGAAAGGATTCTAGCGCGCTATCACGCAATCAATCTTGTGCGAGCGATCGTGTAATCTACTGTGGTATGTTCTCTTACTTCCAACGGCAATTAGCCAATCAGAAAACGAGAAACTGAGCAGTTGTTGTAAAAATGTAATTTTGACTTTGGTACTTGGTATTTTTATATTTGCATTGTGTATATAAAGGTAAACCACAGAATCCAGTTTTATGGCCACTGAAAAATACGTTTTCAGCAAGAGAAATGTGTTCGCGAAGTGAACACTGTCTGTTAGTCAGATCTTGTGATAAAATAAGTGCTGTCCATGATAATCAGTTAATTATACTTAGACGACAAATAGGGCGGAACGAACGCGCTGTCTAATATGTTAGATGACAGATGCACAGTTGATGTCACAAGGTGACGCGCGCGCTTTCTTTTGTTGGTAAAGTTAGCGAATCCACCGGAAAAGATGGCGGCTTGTAAAAATCTTTAAATCCGTTATGAAATCACTGTGGAGAGGTTTTAATAAAACATGCCAGTACAAGTGCCAATACACTGTCAATGAAGAAAACGGAGGATTTCTTCGTTTGTGTTTTACTGTGTTAGGTTCGCAAGGGATTGTGGTCCAATGCACAGCCGCCATCATTTTCGGTGGATTATCGTCTAAACAAATACATGTCATGTTGCCGTGCGCCTGTCCTCTCGTAGCTGAACTAATGACATCACAACGTGAAGAGAACATCAGTTATGTCACTCGACTGCGTCTCGTGACGCACTTCTTTGTTCTCGTCACGTTGTGATATCATCTGTGCACTATAAGAGGAGAGGTATACACGGCCGAATGACATGTATTCGTTAAACAGTGCATGTACGACGTGACGATCATAATTAATTTTGTCATAACTTAAAGAGCAATTTTCAATTGAGTGTCGCAAAACCAAAACCAAAGTTCTTACAGAGCCAATGAGCACAATGAGCCAATCACGAACTGAAGTAAGTCGTGATTGATTGTAGCATCCGATCATGAGAACACGTCAATGCAATCGACGTGCGTAATATATTAAAACAATGCGGTTTGGTTTTAGCTGGAAACATGATTGCATGGCTGAAATAATAGGACTTCGACTTTGATTGTGTCTGCCGTTTGGTAAGATAAGCACAAAACATTATTCACAGCCAATAGAAAAGCTAAGCTAATGCAAAACCAAAGCAATCACCAAGTTACTTTTGGCACTCATTAACATCGAAAACCGCTCTATTGGAAAACAATACTTACGTCTGTGAATGACCAGGCTTATGTGCAACTCCACCTTTAAAATAAGACAAAAATAGTTAGTGTTCATGTTTGCGCTTAATAAGAAATCAAGCGTAAGTAATGACAGGGAAACTCTCTTGAGGCCTTCAAGTTGTACTTAACTACCTGTTATTATGTTCATATCACTCTTGTTCCTTCTTCTCCTTGTGAATACGAAGGCCATCGTGCCAAACACAAGGAGAACACCAATTAAGGGAATGATAATGAGAGCTAAGAGTTGTATGTTTCCTTCATCTGCCATAAAATACACCAAAACATAACAGTCAAAACATTCGTTTGTGCATGATTATTTGTGACGACATTCTTGAACGACTGGATTTTTTTTGTCAAATTGATGAGAAATTTCGTAATATTGTTAGTCCTCCATATCGGTACGAATCACCATCCACTTTCGCTGTAGACTATAGACTATAGAATATAGACTATATACAAAGCCGTAATATTCTGTTCAAACGTTCCTTGGGCTAAATAGTGCTAACATCAGTGTTTTAAAATGTATTTTCGTTATAATTCACTGACCTCCTTTTTTCTCCAGTTTATTGCATCTGATAGAGGGCTTCACTGAAACAGAAAAAAATCATCACATACCTGGATTAATATATGTACATTCATGATCACTGCTTTAGGGATTAGGGCAACTGAAGTGACCCACTGTAAGGTATACGATATTTTTCCATGAGCGATGTGCTACCTTAATAAAGGGACTTTCATTTTGTCAATTCTCCATGATATTTTAGCTTGTCTATCGGCAAGTTACATGAATTGATCATTTAGTTAGTTTGTCACTTCTTTGTAATGATTTGGTTATTTAGTTAGTCTCTTAGTAGTTTATGGTTAATTTACGAACAATTTTCTTTTTGTTGTGCCATTTTAACACATTCTTATCAATGATACATTTCCTTGGCGTTCTAATAGCTTATTCCTAAATATGTTATAAGCCTTTTCCAGGAAACAGTCACGTATTCATTTATATAGCGCAAACTCTATATATATTTATTTAAATGCGCTTCACAGGGTTATTTTTGTGATACAGACTGCCATTGTGGCGCAATGTGCTGCTGTGCAGTTTACAATCATGAGTGATTGTTAGTACCTCAGAATACCAGGCTGTTGTGTCGGGAGACAATCCCCTACTCTTTCGCGAAATAACACAACAGGTTCTTTCACGTCCCCTTCGTATAGATTAGAAGAGGAAGGAGACAAGGCCATGCAACGGCTTATATACCCCTGACCTCCCGCACTCTAGACCGTGCCTTACCAACTGAGCTAACCAGTTAGGCGGTTAATACTTCGTTGACGAATGAATTGGGCTCTTGGTCCCTATTTCTGGATGGCAAGCTATCTATAAAAACGCTGTTTTAGAAAGTTCGACAATCGATTGGAGGTGGAAAACAGGTTTTGCTAATAACACTACCGATCTCGTACAAGTACCTTTAGGAATTAATATTTTTTGCCACCCAGTACACCACGTGATTACATTCCTGCAAAAGGCCAATTTTTTTCTAAAAGCTGTTGTTTTTGATAACCAAATTAAACAACCCATGTAATGTTTCCATATGAAGGTTTCTTTTTCTCGAATGAAAATTGCTATACGATTAGCTTTCATAAGAAGATAAATTGAACTAATGAAAGAAAGGAAATCAGGAGGGTTATCCTGTGACAGTGGGCTCGCTGTGTAACCCCGATGGACTCGCGGAAACTCAGGGGGAGGGGAACGGACAGAGCTGTTACCGTTGGACGAGTAAGTCTTCCTCTTTTTGTGAAGTTAAGTTGCTTTATTAAATTTTAACACGTTACACTCCCAACCCAAATTTACACTGAGGAATGAGGTATCTTGATACTTACTTTCTATAAATATTTCTGCACTTGAAACTGTCCCAACACTGTTGCTGGCAATACAACGATACACCAAGGTCCTATTGGCACATTTGTTTTTAACTTTTAGCATTTCACCTCTCCCAACAACAATGCTTTCGTTTTTTGCCAATACCCAGGTGATGCTTGGTTTGGGGTTGGCTGTTGCACTGCAGAGGAGACTGACTGCAGATTCACTGATATCATACTTACTGCCTGGTGTTCTTGTAAAAAGTGGAGAATCTGTAATGAAATAATATTCCCCAAATAAAGTTAATTTGATAGTATATTCATACTATGAATAGTGATTAACACAATATTAAATATCTTCATTTTTACTTTACTTTTCTGATTGAAACATCATCTACAAGTACACAAGCACAAACGCACGCAAATAAAATTATTCAATGTCAGTTCAACAAAGCTATGAACCATTTGAGATGCCGCCGTGCTTTATGATCGCTCAGGCATTTTTCATTAGTCTTGCACAGGGTTAACGCCCGACTGTTTCCTTTGTGCCCAACTAGCAGTTTTAGCACACCATATATACATATTGTATACGATTTATCGTTATTCAACAAAAACAAGTGATATAAAATCGACTGTATTCTAGGTTCGTTTCTAAACAACCTAACTTTAAAACGGCAGCGTATATATATATCTAGGCAGCATATATATATCTATCTAGTGATGTATGATTTCATCTGAACAGAAAGTAGAAACTTCCAAATGGAAAAAATACTGGGCCGAGTTTGTAAAGTTAATCTAATTATAATTTAATAAATAAATGAACTCCATCACAAGAAAGAGCACATCGACATTAGTAAGGTTACAAAGTTTGGCGACGTTTCATTGGATATTTACCATGTGGTGAACTTTCAAAAATCGCAAAAATAAGAGACGTTTGTTTGGATTGATTGGAGGGACGCCTCCATGCAAAACGTCTCTCATATTTGCAATTGTTGAAAGCTTGTGATTCAGTTTCTATTTACCAAATCATACTTGATATTCGTACTAATTCCGATGTGCTCTTTCTTATGGCGGGGTTTATTTGTTAATTGGATTAACTTTACAATCTCGGTCCCAGTCCTTTTCACGATGTTCTCTCGTACTCACAGTTAACTGTAACAGTGATATTTGCTCTTGGTCCCGTCCCATACTTGTTCCATGGTATGCATGTAAACGTTACACTGGGCACTCTTCCCATTACACTTGTTTCTAGTAAACCTGTTGCTGAGCTGTACTCGTCGATGCCGTCTTTTAGGAATGTGAAGTTTGCTGGAGGTGCAGCATCTGCCGTACAGTTGATTACAACTGTTTGGTTCAATGTCACTGCGGTTCTTGTTGCCGAAACTTTCGTTTCCAGTGGTTGGTATTCTAGTGAATCAATAAGGAGGCAGTCAACTCACTAATGCGTGTCATCGAATTCCTTGGGGCAACCAATGAATAAATAAATACTAGTAGATGTAATGATCATAATGATCATGATGATGGTGATGGTGATGGTGATCCATGTATCTATAACTTCACAAACCAATCAGCGCGCGTTACTAAAATATGACATCATTTCTATCATAGACACATGGCTTTTGACCATTCAGAGCATGCGTTACAAAAATATGACGTCATTCTGTGTCTACACTCTCACAGACACATGGCTTTTGACCAATCAGAGCGCGCGTTACTGAAGTATGACGTCATTTATATGTGCTCTACACTCTCACAGACACATGGCTTTTGACCATTCAGAGCATGCGTTACAAAAATATGACGTCATTTGTGTCTACACTCTCACAGACACATGGTTTTTGACCAATCAGAGTGCGCGTTACTGAAATATGACGTCATTTCTGTGTCTACACTCTCACAGACACATAGCTTTTGACCAATCAGAGCACGCGTTACTGAAATATGACGTCATTTCGTTGTCTACACTCTTACAGACACATAGCTTTTGACCAATCAGAGCGCGCATCATTAAGTATCTATTATATAACAGCCGATAGTCACTCTTATTGACTATTGCTACAATAGTGCCCGGCGACAGCGGAAGACAATTTAGTATCGAACAATAACGAGAAATAGAGCGTTTATGTTTCGGGTCTATTATACAAATACTATGCGTCCATCGAGGAACCATAGGCTGATAGTTGCCCACGGAAATAGGATGTTCTTAAAACAAATATAAGTCCGAGAACGCATATGCTAGTTTTAAGAACATCAAATTTCCAAGGGAAACTATTATACAAATAGAGTGTGTCCGTCGAGGAACTATCGGCTGATAGTTGCCCGCGGAAATTTGATGTTCTTAAAACAAATATAAGCCCGAGAGCGAAGTTCGAGGGCTTATATGCTAGTTTTAAGAACATCAAATTTCCAAGGGAAACTATCAGCCGATAGTTCCGAGACAAACACACTCTATTTGTCGTTATTGTTCATCACAAAATTGTCTTCCGCTCTCAGCGGGCACTATCGCCTGATAGTTTGCAGCCGCGGACGACAATTATCACTTCACGTGATCGCTTTTAGCCAATGAGCGCGCGCCAATTTTTTGTCGTGAATAGTTTCCTTTCGAAATTTGATGTTCTTAAACTAGCATATAAGCGCTCGAAACTTCGTTTCTCGGGCTAATATTTGTTTAAGAACATCAAATATTCTCGAGCAACTATCAGCCCAGAGTCACCTAGACAAAGACACTATTTGTTTAATCAACTAGAAAATTGCTTATTTTCAACATTTTCCACAAGGTTTTCTCGATATTCATCGATAGCCAAGTTGGAAAGAACAATATATTCTTTATGCTGAAACAATTACGTTTCTTGCTCTTGATCATGATTTCTCTCGACTTCTCAATATCTAACGGCTTCGCGCCTCGCCAACAGAGGGTCTGAATGGGGGTCTACATGTCAGTTGTCAGTTAAAATTTTGGCCATTTGTCAGTTAGCCCTAGTTAATCATTACTAAAGAAAATGTACAATGTTTGACCCACAAAAACCAAATTTGTCAGTTGTCAGTTATTTTTCGGATGTCAGTTGTCAGTAAAAAAATCATGTGTCATTTTTAAGGCCGTTTGTCAATAGCAGTTAACCCCATTCAGAGCCTCCCAACAGTATCATCCGAGGAATACCTTTAGGCTATTGTAATCATTCCAACCATGTATAAATTAAACAAAACTTACTTAGTTCTATAAAGAATGTTGCAATCGAGTGATTCCCTATGCCATTAGTTGCAATGCACGTATATTCTCCTTCGTCTTCAGATCCATTTATCATTACAGTCAACTGCCTTGAGGAAGAGATAATGTCGAGTGGCTTGCTAGACTTAGTCCACGTTATATTCGGTGATGGCTTTCCAGTTGCGTTGCAAAACAACTTAGCTTTTTGGCCTTTTATAACAGTGACATTGCGTGAGAAATGAGCAACCAATGGAGAATCTATAAATGAAAAAGGCCAAAAAAAGTTTTGATGAAAACTGTAAACGACCTGTATTATTTACGCGATTTCTGATGATAGAAAAGAGAAATAGGGTAACGGTTCCTAAAAGTCAAGATTTAGACTATAACAAAACTGTTTTAATTATAAAATCTTATTTTTGTAAGATGGGGGAGGGAGTAAGAATGACATGACAATTAACGGAGTAGCATTTTGCACAGAATTAACATCATAATTCTGGCATCGTTCATAGTCTCAAAATAGTAAGAACAGTTTGACACAATTGCAGTTGAATTTCTAGGTCTGGAACATGGTAAGGGTTTCAAGGACTCATGCAGCGGCACACCCCATCCTAATTTTTAGGGAGTACCCCCCCTCCCAGGAGTTGACGCTTGGTATACATCTCAATAAACTTTGCCCCAGGACGATTCCCAAAAAAAACTCAACTGTATACGCAATAAACATTTGTTATTAGAAATTCAAATTTCCGAGAACAAATACCAAACAATCTCCCTCGACAGAAATACTATATTGTTATGGGAACACCATGAGTTTTCAACTTAGTATAACTTAGATCATGCTTACATAATGCTTCAATAAAGAATTTTGCAATTGAGGAATTTCCAAAACCATTAGTTGCATTGCACGTATATTCTCCATCGTCCTCGGTTCCATTCATCATTACAATCAACTGCCTTGAGGAGGAAATAATGTCGAGTGGCTTGCTAGATTTAGTCCACGTTATATTCGGTGATGGCTTTCCAGTTGCGTTGCAAAACAACTGAACTTGGCGTCCTCTTCTTGTGCTGACTTTCTGAGGGTAATGACTAATGGACGGCGAGTCTATAAAGAAAACAAAGAACATTGATTACATTGGATACAGATTTTAAAAATGGGCTCCTGAATACATTTATAAAACCGGTATATATAATAGATTGTTATAACAACTGCCCAGTTTCTCGTTTTCTGATTGGCTTATTGTCATTTGAAATACGAGGACATACATGCAGATGTAAACAGCGCGTGCGAGCTAATATTCATTTGAAAAGTTTTCATTCAAATCACAGATATTTTTCTGGAGTTTTCCCCTTTTTCCTAATAAGGTGTTCAATGCTAGGTACATATACATCAGAATCTTGCTAATAACTTTGGAAAAAAGTCAGCGGCATAAGCCATGAGCGGTCGGTCCGGTTCGCGAGGTCCGTACTGGGAAAAAAACTGGACTATATAGCCAACACCCAGCCAATCAGATCGCACGATTGCGATGGATATGGCTAGCTACTTATGACGGTACACAACAAAAACAGTAGCAATATTTATTTTTTTGCTTTCATTGGAGACGGTAATAATATTCAAAACACCAGAAAGAAAGAGTCGGACAATAAAATTAAAGCTACCATAGCGAAAATGAATTGTATTATTTTATCCAGCTGAGGAAGAGAACAAAATAAAATCCTTACCAACAGATCTGCCAACATGTCCAGTACTCGGAGCTACAAGACGACGAACCAGTACAAATTAAATGGAAAGTGTATTCAAACAGAGTCAGAGTCACAGAGTACGATTTAATGTACACGAGGCTCCTCCATCTTGACAATTCGCCGAACTAGAATTGAAGGTGCAGTCTTCAAAATTGGCAACTGTTGCCCGGGCAAAGAAATCTTCAGGCAGCAATCTCGACATTTTCATAATAATATTTTTTCGCAATAAATTTAATCAAAAGTGTAGTAACTACTCACCTACGGTTATTAGAGTGGTGCACTCTTTGATGTTTTTTAAGTATAATTTAGCAGAAGAAGAATGCTCGTAAGATAGCTTACAGCAGTACTGTTCATTGTCATTTTCTTGCAGGAGATCGTATATAATAAGAGATATAGTTTCCACTCCAGTAACATTAAGCCTATTCGTAATTGGTGTGTCGTAAAACTTAAACTCAGCTGTAGGTTGATATCTTTTTGCAATGATTTTCTTGTCTGTATTCTTTATCACTTGCACTTCGAGTGCTTCAAACTTCTCTGATGATGACAGATTGTATTGCCATTGAATTACTGCACTTGATCCCGTGTGTCCATATGTGTACTGATATGGTACAGTGACCCATTGTACAGCATCTGTTGAGTAATATAGAACTATCATCAATGTGTACTGATGTGTTACAATGACCCATTGTACAGCATCTGTTGAGTAATATAGAACTATCAACAATGTGTGTACTGATGTGGTACAATGACCCATTGTACAGCATCTGTTGAGTAATATAGAACTATTAACAATGTGTGTACTGATGTGGTACAATGACCCATTGTACAGCATCTGTTGAGTAAGTAAGGGTTAGAGACTGCTTGTGAGTTCTTTATCGACAAATACAGGCACGCGCTGACTGTACGATGAACGAAAAATAATGAATACTGCATGAGGCCGAAGGCCGAATGCAGTATGAAGAAATTTTGAGTTCATCGTACAGTCAGCAAGTGACTGTATTTTGCCGATAAAGCACAAACATAAAGTCTCTAACCCTTTTAATATTCAAACTGAGTGCACTGTCAGCCGTGAATTTCAATTTAAATCAGTTGTCAATAACAATTTCATAAAGAAGTCAAATATTTCACATGAATTAAAACATTTTACAGTAAATATCTCCACAAAGAAAAGTCATTTCAATAGACAATGAATAAAAACGAAGTAGATAACTTTGCAAAGAACAATTTACTTTGGCGTTTGATCAGTTTAGTTGACGCCTTGCGAGTACATGTTTGTACATTTAACTCGAAAACGTTACTCTTGGAGCCATGTATTAAAATATCGAGTATTTAGCCGGCTTAACTCCTAGATAGTCTACGTTCTTTAATAGTTTCTTTCATTCGAAAATAACTAACCTGCAGATTCCAGTGAATTGAAATCTTGAAACCGGCCTCCATGTGCTCGGCTCTGATGCGAACATTTTCCAAATAAAAATATCCTAGGTTTTTGAACCTTCCGCTGAATTGTCGCTTCATTGTCTCCTCTTATTGACAGAGTAAGGTCTCGCCGGAAATAAAATCCATTTCTTCAGTTTGGACTGCTAGAGTGTTGAAGAAACTTTTGTTTACTCAGACACATGTTGACTAGTTAGTTGTTGTACTTCCAGCGCTTGCAAATCAGCCATTTCTAACGAACGATTATGCAAATGTTTGCCTGAAAACATAATGCGAGGCGAATAGTATGATTGTACATTTAACTCGAAAACGTTTCTCTTGGAGCCATGTATTCAAATATCAATTATTTAGCCGGCTTAACTCCTAGATAGTCTGCTTTCTTTAATAGTTTCTTTCATTCGAAAATAACTAACCTGCAGATTCCAGTGGGGCAGTGAATTGAAATCTTGACTCGAAACCGGCCTCCGGCCATGTGCTCGGCTCCGATGCAAACATTTTCCAAATCAAATATCCTGGGTTTACGAACCATCCACTGAATTCTCGCTTAATTTTCTCCTCTTATTGACAGAGTAAGGTCTCGGAAATACAATCCATTTCTTAAGTAAGACTACTAGAGTGTTGTAGAAACCTTTGTTCACTCGGACACATGTTGACTTGTAAAGTTGTACTTCCAGCACTCGCAAATCAGCCATTTCCAACGAGAGATTATGCAAATGTTCGCCTCAAAATATATATCTTCTGTCACACAGGCAACAGAGTTCAATCCTGCCGTTACCTTTCTAGTAATTGTCTGCATTTTCACTGTTTAATATGCGATGAGGTTTTCCAAGCCGTCCAAACACGTAACTAAGGGAAGGACTATAGGTCTCCCTTTCCCTATAGGTAAGAGAGGGTCTGGGTCGAGTGCTGTGGTCACCAATAATGCACGCTCATTAGCCAATCACATGCTTGGATTTTGTACAATGCACGAAATTTGAACATTAATATAGAATAAACAACAATGTGTGTACTGATGTGGTACAACGACTCATTGTACAGCATCTGTTGAGTAATATAGAACTATGAACAATGTGTGTACTGATGTGGTACAGTGACCCATTGTACAGCATATGTTGAGTAATATAGAACTATCAACAATGTGTGTACTAATGTGGTACAATGACCCATTGTACAGCATCTGTTGAGTAATATAGAACTATCAACAATGTGTGTACTGGTGTGGTACAGTGACCCATTGTACAGCATATGTTGAGTAATATAGAACTATCAACAATGTGTGTACTAATGTGGTACAATGACCCATTGTACAGCATCTGTTGAGTAATATAGAACTATCAACAATGTGTGTACTGGTGTGGTACAGTGACCCATTGTACAGCATATGTTGAGTAATATAGAACTATCAACAATGTGTGTACTAATGTGGTACAATGACCCATTGTACAGCATATGTTGAGTAATTAGAACAATCAAACCTAGTGCACGTCGACGAAGCATTATGTATATATATATATATATTAATGCGTGCAAGGTCAGTTAACAACTTACGGTGGGTTTCCACTGTCACCTGTTTCTCTACGTTCGTAAAACGTGCGTAAAAAAGGAAGCATTGACGTGGTTATGTATAATGATATATTTTCTGAATTGCCCACTTTATCTACTACTGTTTTGTCTTTTCGATTATGTATCTTCTTTTATATATATTACATTGAGTGTCCATCATAGTACTATTTTGATGCATTTGGTGTATCTCAATATTCCTATTGTATCTGTTTAAGCATTAGACATCTTTTAGACATTTAGCTTTATTTGCACATATTATACTATTGTAAAATTGTTACAGTTTAAATAGTTTACCTAAATATTGTCCTCATATTACTTTGTCCGTCTGACACAATAATCTCTAAACTGTACTAATACTAATAAAAAAAAGGTGTTGAAAAATGCAAATCTGCATCTATGATGCCAGGGTGGTGCAGTGGTTAAGCGCTTCGCCTCTCACCTCTGTGGCTCAGGTTCGATCCCCGGACGCGGTGCTACATGTGAGTTGAGTTTGTTGGTATCTCACCCTTGCTCCGAGGGTTTTTCTCCGAGTTCTTCGGTTTTCCTCCCTCCACCAACAACACACTAAATTCCAATTCGATCTGTGGATTAGCCGGGTCTTGGCTTTGATCAGCTCCTTTGGTTGTTTCAGGGCCCGTTAGAAATTCAGAGGTTCAGAGGTGCCACAACACCCTCAAATCATGACACCATCACTCACGATTGGTCGGATGGTCTGATTTGCTTAATTTCATGTGTTGGATCTCAAAACTAACAATCATTCAGTAACTCTATCCCCGGTAATTAACCAGGTCGAGAGCACTGGTGGTTCCAGTACGCTGCTCGCAAATCGCTGTGTGGTTGATGCATGTTGTATATTTTTTTAATGTCCAAGAAATCACGGATCTTTAATTTTGTTGGCCATAGGGGGAATTGCAAGGAAAAAATATCACAGAATCAGTTCCATTAAACTGATATTACAATTTGCTCTCATTAGACAAAAAGAGGTGATGTATAATAGCAAGACTACACTTACCACAATTCAGGATCAGCATGAGACCCAACATCCAAGTAGGTCTGAGAAACTTGTACAACATGAAGTTATATTTCATGCTATCCATCTGCAACTGAGAGGAAAATGACTTTACTGTTATTAATACCTCTCTAGCAAGAGACATGTATTCAGTTCCCAGTTCTGTCCTCGATCTAAAGATGTAAAGCTAGTCTTCGAAGTATTTATTTCGCTACATTTTGAGTCGAACTCCTGAAATATTACATATTTATTTAAAGCACAGTACTCCGAAGTCAAAGTTTTAGAAAGCCGGAAACTTTAGACATTTTATGTTAATTAATTATGTGTTGTTTTGGCGTCCACAGTTTCTGTTTTTAAATTAGACAATTTAAAATTGTTAATTGTCTTAAAATGCAAGCCGTTATTGTTTTTTTTTTGTTGGGTGCTGCAAATTTTTTGCACATGCGTTAAAGGTCAAGTTCACACCAATCACATTGCACTGTGCTGGTCATGCAACAATCGCCAGGTTAATTTATTTACATAATTTAATACAGTAAATCAAGATGGTGGAGGACCCGCGAGGAACTTTCTCTCTAATTTGGAGTCCCATCTCTCAAATGTAAGCAGTTTAATGTTTTATTTAACTTCACTCGTGCGAAAGCCTTCCAACAGGCTCAGGATATTTCAACTGGCGCTATTGTCGGAGCCGAAGGACCGCGTTTTTTACCCAGATGGCCAGTGATTTTATATACGACACGTACGACGACCTGAAGCCAGTGAATGGGCAAGGATCCGGAAAGCTAAAATTCGAAAAAATAGATATTGGAATCTATAAGCCATCGGCTCGCTGTGCTGCATTTGAAGGCACTTCAAGATCAATATTATGAGTCTCTTAAAAACTGTCAGAGATTTAAATTTACCGTAAGTTGGATCGACCACTTAAATGAGGCAGAGACACATGAGTCAGAGAGTATTGAGATCAAGTTATTTCGTTCCAGCGAGGATATTGACCAAGCGGAAATGGTACAAGCTGTCGAAGGATTTTACTTATAACCATCCACGTCTACTTAACAACAGGAATAGTTATGTGCCAAGGCATGGGCAAAGATTACAGATGAAAGTAGAGAACTTAATGAATGAAGAAACAGAGGTCACGCGCGACATGCTTGAGAACATGTTCAACACTTTATGTTATACTAAGAAAACAAAACAAGTTACAGAGCCTGCAAGTTCACAAGTCAATGAAAAACTCCAAGAACCTGTAGTTTTGGATCAACATATCCTTGAAACTCCAAAAGCAACATACACATGAGTCAAATTCAAACCGGAAGAGACGGAATTCTTTAGATTCTTCACGAGGATTGTTAGCCCGCAATAAGAACTCTCTCGCTGATTTAATGACCTTGATTTGTAACATGGAGGCTGACCTAACTGATATGCGTAATGAATTCTTACTCTCGTCACATCAAAACACGAATCAAGAAACGAAACTCAGTCATTTGGAAGACAAATTAGTGCAGCAAGATAATATATACAAGACCGAAATCAAGATGCTGTCATCACGTATTATTGACCTAGAAGTTGAAAATGGCGAGTTGAAAGCGGATATAATAAAGCTGAGATCCGACTTTCAAACTTAAAAAAAAAATCAAGAATACAAAAAAAGAAGACAATGAAAGACCAAGGTCTCCAGTGTTCCGAGACTACCCAACCTACTGAAGGTTATCAGTTTGTTCAAGAGCCATCTTTCTTACATGATAACCCGATCCCTATTCATCAGAATACATTTTCTGTGCTAAATGACGAGAGTTTACAATCACCTGACCGACAACCCACTACTAAAGAAAGGGACCATGAAGTACGGTAGTACGGTTAATTCTTGGGTTCAAAACAATGAATATATGCCTGCTCAAATTCAGTGTGTTAAACGAATAAGTAGTGTTTAAATTAAAAGGTCAACATACGAGAAAAACAAAAATATTAAATTACATATATACTAGGGGAGCAGAGAATGAAAGTCACCGCGCTACCGGCCACTCCTAAAGACTGCTAAATTCAGCTAATAATTCTTCCCTTTGGTTATTACAAAGAGGATTTCAAATGAAAGTGTATTTCATCTTCAATCTCATGTGGCCCGAGTGAAAGCCCAGATGGGCTCTTGTTATAAATTGCAAATGAGTTTTTCTTGGGTTTTTGGAAACCCCGAATAGCGAATACCGAATAGCGCGAATAGTGCGAATAGTCGCGAATAGTAAATATAAGTTAAAGATTAATACTTACAGAACGTAAGTCCTTCAACGAGTACGAACCTAGACGAACCTGATGAGAGAATCACACTTTCAACATTTGCCATTTTGTTTTTCTCGTGTAACTCAGTTCCATGGATGGGTAACCTGTGGCACTCGAAAGCGAGGCTAATCACGGCGCATGAAGGCAACTTTGCCGAAATGTTGGAGAGAAAAAAAACAGCAAACGTTTTCTACATACGTAATCGTGCACCAGACAGACCTAGTTGGGTTCCCTGTGGCCTCGGTTTAGGTCAGCGATCACCAAAGACTGCCTGGGAATGCTACGGTGGCCCATAAGGGACTAGGCTCGGTTTCAGCCGTTAGGGTGTCGTTTCTCCAAAGCCTCCCCCAACTAACGGCTGGGCGCGCGGTCAGCACACCATGTCCGTGACGTCATCTAATTAACTTCAATATTATTCATTTATTTGCGTGTAGCGTAGGTTCGATTCCGCGTAAACTTTCAAAACACATTGGAATTTAATTCGACGTAGGTAATACCTGTTATTATTAGCTCTCATGTTCACAGTCCAAGTTTTCAAGGAAAGCCCGGCTGTTGAGAAACCAGGCTACTTTATTTGTTACTCTTTAATATTTATTTAGTTATTTATTTATTTAATATTTAATAATATCGGTCTGTGAAAGCAACTACTGACTCCACATTGCAGTTATTTTGTTAGAAGACGAGCGAAAACAAGACTTGGAATCCTGGATACCACCTCCGATGCAACCATTCAGTCTCTTCAATCAATGCCTCAACTGACAATATGAAGCAAGTTATCGAGTCCAGGCTAAGTGACTTCGCAAAGCGCTTTTCTGAAGAGAATAGTTCGACGGTAGAGCACGTGATCAAAAAAGGCTCGCCATGAAAATTACAGTTGAAAACGCAAAGGAACACAACAGTACGAACCGATGACAAGTCCCTATATAGACAAGTTCGACGAAGCCTCTGTTGCACTAAAGTTAAATCCTACGAGAATTTACCGTTCGGAGAGGAGAGCAGAAAAGAAGAAGGAATATATGCGAGAGGGAATAGGGAGTATATAATATAAGTAGCTTAACGAGTATGTTCTTCCTTCGGTTTGTGAAAGCAACTACTGACTCCACATTGCAGTTATTTTATTTCTGGTAATCTGTTATACAACTGAAGACGTTGATATATCGAGAATTTAAAGTTATTATAACGTATTATCTTATGTTAAACATTGCAACACACGAGTTTACCGACAACGAAATCGCAGCTGGAATAGTTTCTATTGGAAGCTCGAAAGTTTTGGGACCAGGCGGCTTTTGCCTTAAACATTTTTTTTTCATATTTGCTGAGCGAAAGGCATTGTACTCTAAGTTCAGTGGATCCCTAATACTTGCAACGAAAAAGCCGATCTTCTCAGAAGATTCATTGATAAGGACGACTGGTCCGTCAGCCCATCTGTGTGGCAGATGTGATAGATGTCAAATGGGGTGGATGCCCATTGGGGTCTCCACAGTGTCGACCGGTTTGCGGCGTATTACAACACGCAACTCACCAGGTTCAATTATAAATTTAACACGTTAGCTCTTCGGCTAGGCTTTAGATTAGCCTGTCGATCCGGTTTGTTTGCGCGGTATCGTGCTTTACGCAATTTAGTTACCTACTTTAGCGGTGAGGTTTACCATTTTGGTGCGTTAAATCACGCTAGCTATTTCCTACAACAAACTACTTTAGTCTGAATTATTATCGGACAAAATTGTTATTGCTTACGGCCGCACCACTTAGGTGCGTAGTATCGGCCATTGTTTATGATGTCACCATTTAGGTGTGTAAATTATTATTGATTACAGCCGCACCACTTGGTGCGTAGTATCGGCCATTGTTTATGATGTCACCATTTAGGTGTGTAAATTGTTATTGCCAAGGCAGCACCACTTAGGTGCGTAGTATCGGCCATTGTTTATGATGTCACCATTTAGGTGTGTAAATTATTATTGCCTACGGCAGCACCACTTGGTGCGTAGTATTGGCCATTATTTATGATGTCACCATTTAGGTGTGTAAATTGTTATTGCCAAGGCAGCACCACTTAGGTGCGTAGTATCGGCCATTTATGTCACCATTTAGGTGTGTAAATTGTTATTGCCAAGGCAGCACCACTTAGGTGCGTAGTATCGGCCAATGTTTATGATGTCACCATTTAGGTGTGTAAATTGTTATTGCCAAGGCAGCACCACTTAGGTGCGTAGTATTGGCCATTGTTTATGATGGCACCTTAGGGTATAAATTACGCTATTGCCTACGAATGCACAACTCACATTCTATTTAGCTATGACATGCCTTACGATGCATCAGATCTGCATAGATGTATCTTATCAGTATCATCGATATACAATATAGACAACAAAGCAGTATGCAAGTATTATTAGCGCATATTCCACTGTCAGCACATAGTTATGTTCATTGTTAGTTCTTTTCTATTTTGCAGATATGTTACAATCAAGAATTGGGAAAGAAGCGATGTCCTTAATAGATCCATCATTATAAGAACCCAGATTCCATTTATCCTATGACATGCCTTACGATTCAGAGTAATGTCTTACAATCCGAAATTCGGAAGGAAACTACGTGCCTACTATATCTAATCAATACAGAGCAAGGTTCAAGGTCTCTTGGATTGGCTGGTCTAGACGGCGCACATGAGGACTACATCCAATTTGGGTGTTTCAGATAATTCCTGCAAAGCCTCTTCGTATTGAACTTTTTATTAACGAATTTTCTCAAATGGCAGTCCAGAATGCGACAGGGATATTTATTAGCTAGGCCTGGGAGGTTACGTGTCCCGTATCTCTTACGGAGAGGTTAATCGAGGTTTTACCTCGATCTAGTTCAACATGTTAGCCACTTGTTAGGCGCATCGTTAAAATAATTTAAAGCATTTTCACGAGAGCAAGTGTATCTCTTATACTACCCTCGGAGACGAATTTAAGAAACACGTTTAAACCTTTCGTATACGATATTACTATATTACGGGATTGTGGTGTTGCTAACAGACCATAATCCAATATTCTCAATGAATATGTGTCTCTTGTAGTAATTATTCCTATAGGTTAGTGCAGAAGGCAACTTTGCCGAAATGTTGGAGAAAAAAAAACAGCAAACGTTTTCTACATACGTCATCGTGCACCAGACAGACCTAGTTGGGTTCCCTGTGGCCTCGGTTTAGGTCAGCGATCACCAAAGACTGCCTGGGAATGCTACGGTGGCCCATAAGGGACTAGGGTGTCGTTTCTCCAAAGCCTCCCCCAACTAACGGCTGGGCGCGCGGTCAACGCACCATGTCCGTGACGTCATCTAATTAACTTCAATATTATTCATTTATTTGCGTGTAGCGTAGGTTCGATTCCGCGTAAACTTTCAAAACACATTGGAATTTAATTCGACGTAGGTAATACCTGTTATTATTAGCTCTCATGTTCACAGTCCAAGTTTTCAAGGAAAGCCCGGCTGTTGAGTATTTAAGAGCGGCCGTCTGTAAATATCGCCTAAAGTGTTTAGGATGAAAAAAAATGAAATTCCTCAAACTTTCTCAGAATAATGGCCTGGGTGAGTGAGGCATATAAATATAACTTTTAGTTGAATCTGATTTTTATTTTCGCCAAACGGCGACAAAATCGGTTTTACGGCTCTTAGACCGGTTTTTAGGAGATCGATACCACACATCGATAACGGCTCGCCTAAAAATGAAAATAGAAATTTATAGCAATACTGTGCAGCTAAATACAAAGAAAAGATAATGATTTCTCTTTTCATGGGTTGTTTATTACAAATTAAATATTTTATCAATTTTTAATTATTGTGTTAATTTTAGACATTTTTGGTACGCAAAATAATGACCAAATTGAGAAGCTAAAATCTCCAATGATACATGACCTGGCTGTATTAGAGTATAACCTAGCGAAAGAGCAATGTTTCTTCTTCAAATACATGCAATAACATTTTTGGGCAATTAAAACTACGAATTTTCAGGGCATCAAACGCAAGTGACACCGACGTGAGAATACTCTCTTTTCTCGCAGCGTTCGAATGCACATAATCTGAGATGAACAGAGGAAAAAAATATGATATCAACTTTTATCAGGTTAAATTTAATACTAAAGAAGCCTGGGTACTTTCAGATAGATTATATATCGGTTTTTACCAATTATGTACAAAATCAGTGGCTTTTAGCGGTATTTTTGCGATGACATATTGTTGAATCTTTACTCATGCCGGAGCGCCGACAACTTTCAATTGATAGACTTCTAAGTCAATCCGAATGATCTACAGTTAAACTATTCACTGTTAGGAATGTTAAAAGTAATTATTATGGCTTAATATGTACCTTTCATGTGGTTTCGTAGAGAATTGGTAGCTTTATAAACAGGTCTGCCGTAGTTCAACTGTCAACAGCTGAGATTGCGTTACACACAGGAAGCCCGCTTTTTCGGAACAAATGAACAACGTGTTTACGAAGCTAGAAATCTATAACTGTGGATTTCTGATTTACATCAGTTCCGATCCGGGGAACTAGTTATATTCGATATAGGATCTCAGTGTAACTGGATTTGGCTTTTATTTTTGTCTTTGAGTTTCAAACTGTATATTGGACGGCAATCGACATGTTACAATTGCTGGGAGATGGAGGGTACTTGTGCGGCGTCGGCCAGGTGTGCGGAAAGTAGCTATAAGACTGTCAGAACTCTTTTTCCAAAATGTCGAAGAAAAGAGTTCCGGAAGTCACAAGTATCTACCTCTCTTTATCTGAGTACGAGGTCCGTACCATACGTTATGGAGAATGAAATGAAAAATTCTAAAAATATATAACACTACCAATAAGTATGAAATATTTTGCCTTCCCCCTACAGCCAACCCTTTTTTACGACCCTCTATTTTGGGGGGTTTGAAAATGTATGACACTCCCCATGCTAAATTATATCCCATATGCCCGTTTCTCCGATCGCAGCGACCGCTGAAAAAAAGTACTTGTCAATCGTAGCGATTATATCTTGCTATCAAATGGAACTGAACCGAACTATCGGGTACAACAATAAATTATATCCTGGCGATCGTAATCGCTATGACCGCTTGAGAGTAGATTCCATGTTACCACTACGATCGCTATAAGGGACCGGACATTATTTAGCGTTGGGGGAGGGGGACTACTAGATTTGTAGGGGGTCACGATTTTTTATGCTCCCATTTAAGGGGGGGTCAATTTTTTTATGCTCCTCTTTTATAGGTTAAATATATTTATAGGCTTATCTACGGGGAGGGTCATTATTTTGTGAGACCAGAGAACTGCAAGGTCACATTTTTTGGGGCAAGCCACAATGCAGAACTAGTAGCCCCCCCTCCCACCCCTCTACCGCTAAATAATGTCCGGTCCCTAAAGCCGACTCACCTTTACAGCGATCGCAGCGAACGACCAAATGAAAACCAGCCTACATTCGCGATGAAAGCAAACAATACGTATGGCATTATATATAAAATCTAAAAATAAACGATAACGATCCGGGTAATGGTCGGCCTGTTTATGTTTAAAGTATGATTTGTTTCGCTAAACACGCTGGAGAATGCAGGCACCGACTGTAGGAGGAAACGTGTATCATGTGCCAAGCAGTACTAGTAGTAGTATAGAAGTATTTTTCTGGAAGTAGCTATTCAGTCTTTATCAGCAGTGAATATATTACTTTGATGTTAAAGAGATGTTGATTTATGTTCAAGTTCTGCCCAAAAAGACCGCAAAAATGTACCGAAGGCGCTTAGGACTTAGTATTCTGTTCTTCGTTCTATCTAAGCGCTTGTGGGATCGTTTTACGTTTTTTTTAGCCGATCTAGAGTCATCCACTACTGATGAAGAAGACAACTCATTCAGGGACGGATCCAGGATTTTGTAAAAGTAAGACGGTTTCATACCGAGAACCGAGGTTCTAAGCCCTAAACATCCCGAGGGCCGAGCCCCGAGGGATGTTTAGGGATTAGAACCGAAGGTTCGAGGTATGAAACTGACTTATATCACATTTGGCGAGGTTTTCTCAAATAGAAAGGAGGTTTAAACTGACTGAGTTATAAACCTCCCTGTAACTTACAGTTATAAACCTCAGATTGACGATTTAATTAGTCTATTGTTCAACGGGTTTATACCAGAGAGTTTCACCCCTATGAAGAACAAAGGAAACCGTGTCAAGTGTGATATAAGGTGGGTTAAGCGGGTCAAAGGGGGGGGGGGGGGGGGGGGGGGGGGGGGGGGGGGGGGGGGGGGGGGGGGGGGGGGGGGGGTGGTGCAAAATAATAGTGTCATACTAGAGAACTATACTTACAATATGTAACAGGTTTCATATGATATTTCTATGATAATTTTTCATGTCTGAGTAGCATACATTGAAATATGTATTTAGCTATTCATTTCTGAGTGATATCCAGAAGTAAGGGGAACCCACTCCCTGATCCGCCACTGTATGTCATCTATCATTTACCAATCATAAATGCGACATCTGTTTAAGTTCTTTGGTACCTTACCTACAATGTAAGTCAATATTCTTGCAAGTTTCCATCAATATTGAGTCTTTTGGGTTCGCGAGAGATTATCGAATTCAGCAAGTTTACTATTGAATCAGCTGTTTTAATACCAGGCATGGAAATATCCGGGATGGGGGAAGGGTAGCACTTGCAAAATTAATTAAATGGTAGAGGTGTGTGAAAAACGTAGTTGTGTTGGCTAGAAATAACTGACACCATAACTGTACGGTATACGCGTTGGTATAGAGCATGGGAGTCCGTTATGTGGCCATGGCTGTACCCTTTTTATTGAATTCTAATTAAAATAATTTAAGGGGACAACATAAGAATGAAGTTGACCACAATCAGTAATCCGTGTAAGGCTCAGAAGACTGAGAATAATAGACTGAGAAGAATGTCTGTTGACCGCATCGGATGATTTAGCCTTTGCTGCTATCTATACCATTTTGGCAGAGTCTAAACATAAATAAGCGTCCCTTTTTAAAATAGCAAAGTAATGTGACCTTCGATCTTAATGCATGTAATATGGTGGCTCAACTGGCCATGGTAAATTCGAAATCCGGTCACTATGCTAAATAAATCAGTCAGATATGTGAACAATATATTAATCACAATACGGGTACGTACGTATGTGCCGGCATGGGGTCCGATCCAGATCCGGTTTTCAGAGAAAGTATAGTTCCAAAACCCGATTTTCCAAGTTATTGTGAAAACGAACCCGCATTTATGTTTTATTATTCCGAGTCGTCTATAACCTGTCTTTTTGTGAAAAACACGTACCCGGAAATCATAACCGCCACACAGTCCTCCTCCCACGGGCTCCATGGATTGTACAATCGGCAGGATAGAACTATAGATCGGTTTCCATATGTAGATCGTTACGATCGCTATCTATGATCGCTGCGATCACTGCGATCGTAACGATCCTATGGTAAACCGGGCTTTATAAAGTATGACTCGTTATCTCTCTAGCAATTCCAAACCTGCCCACTCCTCCCCTCCCCCCCCCCCCCCCCCCCCCCCCCCCCCCCCCATTTGTGGAGCATTTGACTTTTGGGAATCAGAGCTTTGCAAAATACCTAACCGTGGGGCTTAGGAACGAGTGCAAATCTCTAATAAATATTGATGTAAAATCCGCAACCTTGACTCTCTTTCACCAATACACCACTTTCAATATATGCTCCACTCGTCACACACAAAGGTTTCAGTATAATGATGCTCCAGGTAATTAAATTAATTTTATTCTTTGTTCAAATAATATAATATATTTAATTTACCCCGGAGACACATGTTGAAACCTTTGTGCGTGATAAGTGAAACATATATCGAACGTGGGCTATTCACCACCCCAACTATTATTTGCTGGTAAAATGCCCCACCCTGGGACAGACTGCGCGGCCAAATGCTACACGTATACCGGGGGGGGGGGGCAGATTTGGAATTGATAGATACATTAACTTCTCTTGTTTGGTCAACCTACATGGCCATGGCTGCAACACATTAATCATAAAATTACGCTTGTGATAGGCAAGCGAAAAGTAAACTCACGGAAACCGAACCATAAAATAACGCGGTTGCATTCACGTTTTTTTCATTCGGTGGCCACATTGGATCCAATGCGAGGTTTTGCTTGTCTAAACTCGTTCTAATATCCCTCAGTGCGAGGTTATAGCGTTACAAAAAAAAAACTGGATTTTCTCGCATTCGATCCAAGATGGCCACTGGGTGAAAAGATTGAATATACGTAATTGCCATTTTAGAACTCCCCGAGAGATTATAATGCGGCCGGCGTCAGCTTCGGAACCTGACCAGGTGTGCGGAAAGTAGCTATGAAACACTTTTTTCCAAAATTTTGAGAAAAAAAGTCTAACGGATTGCTACATTTTTGCTTCAGAACCGTATTTGGGTTGCGAATTATAATAATCGGTCGGGGCTCGCCAACTGGTCATACCAAAAGAGTCAAGAGACATAACATAAGTACTCCTGTCTCCCCCCTAAGGGAGATAAGGTTACGTGAAGCTTTGATTTCAATTGGCGACCAAACTCACAGACAAAAAATAAATCCAGTGATACTGAGATTCTACATAAAATATAACTAGTTTCCCGGATCGGAACGTAAACCAAAAGTCCAATATATAGTTATATTACGCGTTCATATTTCCTGATAAAGCGGGCTTCCTGTGTGTAACGCAATCTCAGCTGTTGACAGTTGAACTACCTAACGGCAGTCTTGCATTTGACAACCTCTAGTTATAAAAACCACATGAAAGGTACATATTAAGCCATTACAATTACTTTTTAACATTCCTAACAGTGAATAGTTCAACTGTAGATCATTCGGATTGACTTAGAAGTCTCATAAAGGTAGTCTATCAATTGAAAGTTGTCAGCGTTCCGGCATGAGTAAAGATTCAACAATATGTCATCGCAAAAATACCGTTAAAAGCCACTGATTTTTGTACATAATTGGTAGAAACCGATATATAATCTATCTGAAAGTACTCAGGCTTCTTTAGTGTTAAATTTAACCTGATAGAAGTTGATATTTTTTTTTTTTCCTCTGTTCATCTTAGATTCTGTGCATTCGAACGCTGTGAGAAAAGAGAGTATTCTTACGTCAGAGTGCCACTTGCGTTTGGTGCCCTGAAAATTCGTAGTTTTAATTGCCCAAAAATGTTATTGCATGTATTTGAAGAAGAAACATTGCTCTTTCGCTAGGTTATACTCTAATATAGCCAGGTTATGTATCATTGGAGATTTTGGCTTCTCAATTTGGTCAATATTTTGCGTACCAAAAATGTCTAAAATTAACACAATAATTAAAAATTGATAAAAATATTTAATTTGTAATAAACAACTCATGAAAAGAGAGAAATCATTATCTTTTCTTTGTATTTAGCTGCACAGTATTGCTATAAATTTCTATTTTCATTTTTAGGCGGGCCGTTATCGATGTGTGGGTATCGATCTCCTAAAAACCGGTCTAAGAGCCGTAAAACCGATTTTGTCGCCGTTTGGCGAAAATAAAAATCAGATTCAACTAAAAGTTATATTCATATGCCTCACTCACCCAGGCCATTATTCTGAGAAAGTTTGAGGAATTTTCATTTTTTTTCATCCTAAACACTTTAGGCGATATTTACAGACGGCCGCTCTTAAGTGCCGATCAAGGCACTCGCTGACAGAAATAAAAGCCGAAATTTATACGGGGATAAAAATTAAGTTCAGATGTTATCTCGGGAACTCTGAGCTAGAGTCGAGTATTCCCGCTTCGTACTTGTATAGAGTATGTCTTGGAGACATAAATTGTACAAACTTGTACATAGGACTTGAAGAATTGTAAAACTCATTTGATTGCAGAGTTAAACGCGTTAAACATGGCCTGCGTCAGGACGTGATTTCCTCTCTTCTATAAACTCTTTTAATAAGGACTCGTCCGTCTTTTCTTCGTCCGATAAAGGGCAACACTAATTTTCTTTGAAGTAAGAATAGCCGGACCTTGGTCTTGCATCGGTAAAGTTAAATGAGAAATGACTAAACATTACGAGCTTCGCGACCTTTGAGCTGATGGTTTCCCAAGTGACTTCCAGAGCCAGTGCGTTTACTGACAATGTGTCTTCACCCGAAAACTAACTCTCTTACTGCTTCTTTGTGTGAATCCTTGAATTCGTTGAAACCAAACTTTTCCCAGAGCAAATTTTAAACGCATTTTGGAACAGCAATCGAAAGCCTTTGGTCCGGCTTTCAAAAGTTTACAATGTAAATTATGCAAATCAATTCACCGACAGGAATTTAGTGGCAAGTTTTTGATTGGCTAAAACCCGACAATGTCTCAGCTCGCGCGCCCAGCCGTGAGTAGGGAGAGAATCGCGGGCTCACCGAAACCCCCACGGCTGGAAACCGAGCCTAATAAGGGACATGCCATACACACATATTTTTTTCGCTTTAACTCGCGATTGCGACTTACTTCCTAACTCGCGATCGTGACTTATAAGTCGCGATCGCTAGTTATAAGTCGCGATCGCTAGTTAGGAAGTAAGTCGCGATCGCGAGTTAAAGCGAAAAAAAAATGTGTGTATGGCATGTCCCTTATGGGCCACCGTAGAATGATTCGTGTTGTAGACATTTCTTTTTATAATAGTTCTTTCTTATACTTTCGTCGTTTTTTTTTCGGATAGCGTGTTTTCAGTTTTCCATACATTTCTCTGTAAATTTTTCCGCCGACTCGTTATAAGGTAAACTGAAAACACGATTTGCACGCTTTCCAGCGCAGCTACATCCATCAAATTTTAATAAGTTTTAAAATAATCTTTTACCAGACAGTGAATATCAGAAATTCGATTTTTCTGAAATTATTTGGCACCAACCTCGTCCCCAGGGTCTTCTCGGTCAGATCCAAGATGGCGGCTACTCAGAGAGAAGACCCTGGTAAACGCTGAACTGTCACGTATTCTGATTGGCTCTTCGATTATGACGCAAGTGTTGTTCTAACAATGCCTTTTATTGGCCAAACGGACTTGTATATAGTTTAGATTGATCAAATTTTATCAATAAAACGATTTTAAATAACCTTAAAACACGTTGTGTCGGATAGAGCAATAGATGAAGTGCATTACTGGGTAGTTTTCTGGTAAGGTTCATCAGTGGGAAAGCCAGGAGAAGCCGTTAAACCTGAACATGTGCTATCGATCGCTTCGCTTCGACGCTAACGGAAAATGAACGGCTTTTTAGGATTCTCTTCTAGCTTAGATACATCCTGGTAGCTTTGTGATACCTTTCCACTGGTTCTTTATCCAAGTAATCTCCATTTCGAGCCATTTAGTAGACCTGTTTTCACTGCATCGTTCGCCGCGTGGAAATACCGTTAACCGCTTCTCGCTCACCCCGGATTGGGATACCTATGGTTTGTACACGTCATGAACTATTCCCATATTTAGCTTGGCCGCCATCTTAGATCGCCAAATCACGTGACAAAATACTCCCAAAATCTGGGAGTATTTGATCACGTGATCCAGCCTTTACCAGGGTCTTCTCTCTGAGTAGCCGCCATCTTGGATCCGACCGAGAAGACCCTGGGGACGAGGTTGATTTGGCACCGGATTCACATACAAACACTGTATTTCGCGCCATGTTTGCACCCCTTTAACAATGTCGGAATCTGAACCGCAAACTCTCTGAATTTCTATAACGGGACCTTTAGCGTGTTGGTTTTTGTGGAGGGAGGAAAACCGGAGGACACGGAGAAAAACCCTCGGAGCAAGGGCGAGATATTAACAAACTCAACTCACATATGCCGATATGGCGCCGCGTCCGGGAATCGAGGTGAGAGGCGCCTTTACAATATTATTGGCCTCGCTTTCGAGTGCCACAGGTAACCCATCCATGGAACTGAGTTGCACGAGGAAAACAAAATACTTCATACTTCATACTTTATTCATCTTTCCTTAAAAAGGTTTTTCAAAGACGAAATACAAATACAATACAACTACAGTGTACATTATAATTTGGAGTTTGATATAATTTGCTCTTCAGCTTTCGCTTGAAACTTAATACGTCTTTACTTAATTTCAGTTCATTATCTAGTGAGTTCCATATTTTTACTGTTCTGTAATAAAAACTTCTCTGACCACTCGCAGATTTGAATAAGGGGATTTGTAACAATTGCGAGTTTCGAGTTTCACGACCACTAATATTGAAGCGCTTCGTGAATTTAGATATTAAATAACCTGGTGCGGAATCAGTCATGCATTTGAATGCCAGAGTGGCACTTCTAAAATACACTAGCTTATCTACTGGGAGCCTCTTTTGGTATAGGTGTAATATGGTTATACTTTTTGGCCCCGCTAACAATACGACAGGCATAGTTTTGACATGATTGTAGCTTACGTATGTTTCTATTAGATGCATTTGCCCATACATTCGAGCAGTAAAGCAACTTACTAAATACTAATGTATTAATAACAGTAATTAAAGTGTTCTTATTAAACGCGTGTTTAACACGGTTTATTTGTGCTAGTCGAGAAAAGCACGAAGAAACGGTTTTAGTAATGTGTTCATCGCAGGTTAAGTTCGTGTCTAAGATCACGCCCAAGTCTTTGGCACTGGATACTGGTAACAGCTCCTTTCCTAGCAATGAAATCTTAAAATATTCTAGTTCAGCTATCTTCTGTTTACTACCAAATACTAAGAGTTTAGTTTTATCTGGGTTTAATAATAAGCGGTTCTGACAGCACCACTTGCTGACGTTAAATAAATCTTCTTCTATATCAGTTATTGTAGATGTCCTCTCTCTCAGATTGAATGATATAAGTAGTTTGGTGTCGTCCACATAACTCTTTGCAATACATTTCTGTGGTACAGAGGTGAGATCATTCGTATATATACTGAATAGGAGTGGTGCCAGTATGCTCCCTTGAGGCACGCCGCTGACCATAGTAAGAGGCTCAGATAGGGCTGAGTTAATTCGGACAACTTGTCGTCTGTCACTCAAGTAGCTACGAAACCAGTCTGTGCATGAAGGTGAAGCCCCTACATCTTGTAGTTTAGAGATCATCAGTTTGTGGTCGACGCTGTCGAAAGCCTTACTCGTGTCTAAAAGAACCAGAGCAGTTAGTTTGTTGTTGTCAATGGCCTGGAGAATCTTGTCTGTTGTTTCAATGACAGAAGTTTCTGTAGAGTGAAATTTCTTGTTTCCACTTACAGAACGTAAGTCCTTCAACGAGTACGAACCTAGACGAACCTGACGAGAGAATCACACTGTCGACATTCGCCATTTTGAAACAAATGCGCACCAAACCAGTGTACATTACTACTAGAAGCTTTAAACACTATAAGACTGAGGCATTCGACAGGGATATTTCCTTAGTACCATGGTCCATTGTGGATATTTTCGAGGATGTTGACGACAAACTCTATGTATTTGATACATTATTCAACGATATTCTTGAACAACATGCACCTGTCAAAACTTTTAAAGTTCCCGGGAAACCTAACCCATGTGTTACTGACAATATACGTGGATTAGTGAAGACTAGGGATAAATGGCATAAAGCAGCTAAGAAAACAAATGATCCCTTGGCATGGACGACATATAGGTTCTTCAGAGAGGAGGTAAAACGTGAAATTCGAATTGCAGAAAGGGATTTTGTCGCTGAGCAGATACAGAAAAATCCAAACAACACCAACAGTATTTGGAAAACAATCCGTCACTGCATACCAAACAATGAAGTCTAAATCACAGCGGATCTTTAGCAAAGACGATAAAACTGTTGCTGACATGACGAATTCAATAAGTTTTTCGTTTCTGTCGGTCAAACTACCATCGAGAATATCAAATCGCTGGCCAATGAATACAATATTTTGACAGGAAGCAGCGATAACTTCATCCCAAGAGAATACCAAACATGCGAACAATTCTCACTGAGCCCCATTGTTTGTAAACACGTCGAGGATATAATATTATCTATGCCCTCTAACAAAGCTCCAGGGATTGATAAGATTCCGATCCGTGTAATTAAGGACTGCCTAGGCCCTATTCTCCCAGTTTTTACTTCCATTGCAAACACTTCAAAAGCCACCAACACCTTTCCTGTACAATGGAAACTAGCTGAAATTACTCAAATACCTAAAGATGTAGACTATGAACAAGCGAATAAAAATAGACCGATTTCGCTCCTACCAATATTATCGAAAGTCTGTGAAAGGATCGTCCACAATCAATTTACATCATATCTCATATCAAAGGGAAGGCTGTCAAATAACCAAATATTAATCTTTAACTTACTACTCGGGCTGCCTGTGGCAGCACGGAGTCTTAAATGCAAGCGGTTATTTTTTTGTTTGTTTGTTTGGTGCAACAAATTTTTGACTTTTGACCCATGCGGTTATTTTTTTTTGTTCCCATGTATTAAATTTCAAGTTCACCACCAATCAGATTGCACTGTGCTGGTCACATAACACTCTCCAGGTTAATTTATTTACATAATTTAATACAGTAAATCAAGATGGTCGACCCGCGAGGAAATTTCTCTCAAATTTGGAGTCGCATCTCTCAAATGTAAGCAGTTTAATGTTTTATTTAACTTCACCGTGCGAAAGCCTTCCAACACGCTCAGGATATTCTGAATTAAGGTACAGTGAGGTTGAAATCATTGCGTGTTTATATTTGCATTTCTTTGTCGATTTGTTGACCTCGTGGCGCTGATAGATTTTGCCATCGGACGGTATTCTTGTTTGAGGTACGTTTCGTAGGTTTTATGCCACATTTCGTTTTACTCATACATACCAGCGCAAACACCGTGATCTGTAGGTGTCGCTCGCCAAAACGAAGCCAGAAATACCCCGGAGAAATATGATGAGCGAAGCAATATTCAACTCTCAAGGTAAACTTAAACAAGAGCCCATCTGGGCTTTCACTCGGGCCATATGAGATTGAAAATGAAATACACTTTCATTTGAAATCCTCTTAGTAATAACCAAAGGGAACAATTATTAGCTGAATTTAGCAGTCTTTAGGAGTGGCCGGTAGCGCGGTGACTTTCATTATCTGCTCCCCTAGTATATATGTAATTTAATATTTTTGTTTTTCTCGTATGTTGACCTTTTAATTTAAACACTACTTATTCGTTTAACACACTGCATTTGAGCAGGCATATATTCACCGTACTTCATGATCCCTTTCTTTAGTAGTGGGTTGTCGGTCAGGTGATTGTAAACTCTCGTCATTTAGCACAGAAAATGTATTCTGATGAATAGGGATCGGGTTATCATGTAAGAAAGATGGCTCTTGAACAAACTGATTCGTTGCTAAAGCTTCAGTAGGTTGGGTAGTCTCGGAACACTGGAGACCTTGGTCTTTCATTGTCTTCTTTTTTGTATTCTTGATTTTATTTTTAAAGTTTGAAAGTCGGATCTCAGCTTTATTATATCCGCTTTCAACTCGCCATTTTCAACTTCTAGGTCAATAATACGTGATGACAGTATTTTGATTTCGGTCTTGTATATATTATCTTGCTGCACTAATTTGTCTTCCAAATGACTGAGTTTCGTTTCTTGATTCGTGTTTTGATGTGACGAGAATAAGAATTCACTGATTACGCATATCAGTTAGGTCAGCCTCCATGTTACAAATCAAGGTCATTAAATCAGCGAGAGAGTTCTTATTGCGGGCTAACAATCCTCGTGAAGAATCTAAAGAATTCCGTCTCTTCCGGTTTGAATTTGACTCATGTGTATGTTGCTTTTGGAGTTTCAAGGATATGTTGATCCAAAACTACAGGTTCTTGGAGTTTTTCATTGACTTGTGAACTTGCAGGCTCTGTAACTTGTTTTGTTTTCTTAGTATAACATAAAGTGTTGAACATGTTCTCAAGCATGTCGCGCGTGACCTCTGTTTCTTCATCTGTAATCTGGGAAACTCAATCTTTGCCCATGCCTTGGCACATAACTATTCCTGTTGTTAAGTAGACGTGGATGGTTATAAGTAAAATCCTTCGACAGCTTGTACCGTTTCCGCTAGGTCAATATCCTCGCTGGAACGAAATAACTTGATCTCAATTCTCTCTGACTGTGTCTCTGCCTCATTTAAATGGTCGATCCAACTTACGGTAAATTTAAATCTCTGACAGTTTTTAAGAGACTCATAATATTGGTCTTGAAGTGCCTTCACCCAAAATAAGATGTTCTCCTCGGATGTTTTAAATGCAGCACAGCGAGCCGATGGCTTATAGATTCCAATATCTATTTCTTCGAATTTTAGCTTTCCGGATCCTGGCCCCTTCACTGGCTTCAGGTCATCGTACGTGTCGTATATAAAATCACTGGCCATCTGGGTAAAAAACGCGGTCCTTCGGCTCCGATAATAGCGCCAGTTGAAATATCCTGAGCCTGTTGGAAAGCTTTCGCACGAGTGAAGTTAAATAAAACATTAAACTGCTTACATTTGAGAGATGGGACTCCAAATTAGAGAGAAAGTTCCTCGCGGGTCCTCCAGCATCTTGATTTACTGTATTAAATTATGTAAATAAATTAACCTGGAGATTGTTGCGTGACCAGCACAGTGCAATCTGATTGGTGTGAACTTGACCATTAACGCATGCGCAGAAATTTTGCGACACCCAACAAAAAAAAAAACGGCTTGCATTAAGACTCGGCCCGAGTAACAAGAATCCTCTCACGGCCGAGGTTTTGGTTCGAGAAATTAAAGGCTTCCAACAGTTCCCTTTATAGTTCTGTAATATAATGAGCAGACTGCAGTTTTGGGAAGGAGGGCATTTCAGTTAATATATACTGGTCAATATGAACGCGAGCTGCGATAAAGAGCCGCAGGGTAGAATGAACAGTAGAGAAATATAGTGATAGCTCCATCATAGGTGGACAGGATACAACTTATAATATGGGACAAATATAAACATACCTTTGAGACACTCATCTATTAGTACTCTGAACCTGGAGAACAGCAGACTAAATTGTAAGCGTGCGGTACATGAATAAGTAGAGGTCAACTTCTTTAATTTACATACACGAGAAAAACAAAAATAGTAAATTACATATATATACTAGGGGAGCAGAGAATGAATGTCACCGCGCTACCGGCCACTCCTAAAGACTGCTAAATTCAGCTAATAATTGTTCCCTTCGGTTATTACTAAAAGGATTTCAAATGAAAGTGTATTTCATCTTCAATCTCATGTGGCCCGAGTGAAAGCCGAGATGGGCCTTGTATTTACTATTCGCCACTATTCGCACTATTCGCTATTCGCTATTCGCTATTCGCTATTCGGGTTTTCCAGAAACCCATTTTTTTTTTCATTGATATAGGCCAGTTTTTTTTAGCTTGCATTTTAAACGTGTTTTTTTTTCTGCAGTTACTACAATTGCTATAACTTGTTTCGTTCTTCGCGAACATTTCTATTAAAAGAGCTCACCCTGAGGGTTTAAAGTTATTCGTCCTGCAAATTTGAACGAAAACTCACCAGCGGAACAGTACCCACAGAAACCTTAAACAGTAAATTGAATCGTACATCTTACATGGTTTTTACTCGGACCATGCACGTAAGACCGAGTCATATACTGTATTGCCGGCTCTTTGTCGTTTTTGTTTCTGTGTGAAATGGCATAACACTTCGATTTCCGTGTTATCGATGTGGGATAAATGAATTTCTCAGATCACACGGCTACTCAAAAGTACTCATAATTGAACAAATGTTTATTTTAGTGTTCCACGTGTTTTAGTCTTACCTAGCTTTGTATGTCATAGGCTGACTGACCACTTTCCTTGATGGGCTTGCATGTGTGCAAAGTTGAGCCTGGTAGGATAAGGTTAAATGTTATTTACATTTGGGAGAAATCTCTCCTGTCATCAGCCGCCTATTATATTGCGTGCGTACTAAGGGGCGGACCATTTGAAAATTGGAAGATTTTTTTTCCTATTCGCACAATTTTTTAAGGCATTCGGCTAATGAGCAAAGTTTCAGCCTTGCTCGATTTTTTTTATGGGTGATTTTGGCTCGCTTGTTTTTTTTTTTGTGCAAATTCGGCTTGCTCGGTTTTTTGGGGGGGATTTGCGGTATCACCCCAGCCCCCATGATTTACTGTTTCATTATAGTGCACATGATGTCTATTATTGACTATCTTGTTACTTAGCTATTTTCCTGTTCTTCTACATTGTATTTTTGATACGTTTGTAATAATTATAGTACACATGAGGTCTATTATTGACTATCTTGTTACTTAGCTATTTTCCTGTTCTTCTACATTGTATTTTTGATACTTTTGTAATCATTATAGTACACATGATGTATATTATTGACTATCTTGTTACTTAGCTATTTTCCTGTTCTTCTACATTGTATTTTTGATACGTTTGTAGTTTATGTTATAGTTTTTTCTCGGTAAATTAAGCCTTTTTATGGCTTATCTAATATAGGATAAGGTTATGTAAGTTAAAGTGCCTATGAACCTATTTTTTTTAATTTTAGATATCAATTCTACATCAAGTGAATGGTACAATATATTTTGTTTTGAATGCTGTGCCGCTGAGTTAAGGAGGTTTTAATATCCAAAATGCTAATTACATGACGTCAGGGGAGGATAAATTATTATACAATTTTTTTGTTATATAAATTAAACAATTTTTTCAAATTATCAGTACAAATATCAGTACAAATGCCCATTCACAACCACAAATAAGTGATTGCAGATACCTCCCCTGACGTCATGTAATTAGCATTTTGGATATTAAAACCTCCTTAACTCCTTAACTTATTTTATCATTCTACTATCCCTTGATTTAGAATTGATATCTAAAATTAAAAAACTATTGTTCATAGGCACTTTAACAACACGAAACTCCAACTGCGAAACTCGCTTGGGATTCGAGGAAGGCCATTTCATCCTTCATCAGTGCAATTAGTGAAGAGATATAAACTACATTAATTAATGCTCTCCGGAACAAACCGGCAGACTTTGTGATACAAGGTCTGGGTGGCGCAGTGGTGTAATGGTTAAGCGATTTGCCTCTCACCTCTGTATGTGAGTTGAAATTGTTGGTTCTGAGAGTTTTTCACCGGGTTCTCCGGTTTTCCTTCCTCCTCAAAAACCAACCCAACTTCCAATTCGACCAAGGAATTCGTTACCCCGTATAGTAGACCTTATATAGGGTCAGCTGGAAGACTAGTTACGTAAATAAAGTTGTTTATTTTACTTATTTACTGTTTTGACACATTCTTATGACTGGCTGTTGATCAAAACAATGCTCTGACATGAAGTTTAAATGCACAGAATCAGTGTTTCGTAATTTGATGCCACAGTCGCTCGAACTCCCCGTACGATTTGAAATCAGTACATTCAGCCACCATGCTATGGTACCACGACTTTACACACGCATTATGGAGTGACACGCATTCACGAATTAAAATAATAGCTTGGATAAGACATTTCGAAAGTTTTAAGCTTATAAAACATGAAAGCTGCTGAAATAGATCTCGTATCCACACACTTTTTCGCCTGTAATTCTTCGCCTGCAGACTCGGAGAATATAAACAAGCAGTAATCCCCACATCCTCACCGCTATTTTGCCGTGTGCATGAGAATTCTACTTTAGTTCGCGCACTCCACTTGAGAACCATCCTTAATTAAAGGGTGTGTGGTTGTGTGCGCTCTGCTAATTAATTTACATTGTATTTAACCGCGTCACTTGTTAGCTCAGTTGGTAGAGCACGGTCTTGATTGAGCGAGATCGGGGATTCGGATCCCAGCCGCGTACGGACGTGTAAGTCGTTGGCCTTGTCAAGCCTGCCCTTGTCTCCTTCCTCTTCTAATCTATACGAGGGGTACGTGAAAGAACCTGTTGTGTTATTTCGAGAAAGAATAAGTGATTGTCTCCCGACACAACAGCCAGGTATGATGAGCCACACCGTGTCTAAATAAAGATTCACTGATTGATTGATTGTATTCCGAGGTACTAACAATTACTGATGATTCATTAAACTGCACGGCAGCACATTGTGCCACAATAGCAGTCCCGGTATCACAAAAATAACCTTGTGAAGCGCGTTTGAATATATTCATACAGAATTTGCGCTATATAAATGAATACCTTTTTTTACCTTTTATATTTCATTATCAAGATTGATACAACCAATCAGAGAGTTGAGATCTAGATAGATTCAACCAATCAGAGGGCTGAGAATAAGGTGTATACGACTGGTTAATTTGTTCATAACGTCTGTTACTCACAGCTTGTTTGCCGCCGTCTGCCGCCGTCTGTATGAATAGGTATATCGTGTTGTTAACCCTAGCAAGAAAACAGACTGGTTATGTTTAGCTTGTTTGCCGCCGTCTGTATGAATAGGTATATCGTGTTGTTAACCCTAGCAAGAAAACAGACTGGTTATGTTTAGCTTGTTTGCCGCCGTCTGTATGAATAGGTATATCGTGTTGTTAACCCTAGCAAGAAAACAGACTGGTTATGTTTAGCTTGTTTGCCGCCGTCTGTATGAATAGATATATCGTGTTGTTAACCCTAGCAAGAAAACAGACTGGTTATGTTTAGCTTGTTTGCCGCCGTATGTATGAATAGGTATATCGTGTTGTTAACCCTAGCAAGAAAACAGACTGGTTATGTTTAGCTTGTTTGCCGCCGTCTGTATGAATAGGTATATCGTGTTGTTAACCCTAGCAAGAAAACAGACTGGTTATGTTTAGCTTGTTTGCCGCCGTCTGTATGAATAGATATATCGTGTTGTTAACCCTAGCAAGAAAACAGACTGGTTATGTTTAGCTTGTTTGCCGCCGTATGTATGAATAGGTATATCGTGTTGTTAACCCTAGCAAGAAAACAGACTGGTTATGTTTGCGTCCCTCCGTGTCTTCGGTTTGTGGGAAAGCATAATAAGTCAATGTTTTTAACACTCGTTGGCCTGATTTAATTACTAATTTCCGGTTCCTTTGATATCAATAGACTGGTACCGATCTTATTGCGGCGTCTGGAGGGCTTCGTGCCGAAATGCGCTTGTTTTAAAAATCTGTGCCTCTCGGCGTCCTTTTAACAATTTATTCTTATCTACAAACTATACTTTGATCGATATACAATGACATTGTAATTGGTTCACTTTACACGCCTTCTAGGTAGTTATTATATGATACTATAACGATCTGTAGCCTCCTCCGCAGGCATCTCTAATTTTTGAGGAAATCAGATTATGGGCTCCCTGTGGCAGGTGAAGAAAAGAGAGGGAGATTGGAGCCGAGAGAGAAGAGAGAGAAAAAGGAAGTCCCCCCCCGGAGTCACAGGTAACCCAATTCACGATTTTTTAAATCTGATAGAGATGCCTGCGGAGGAGGCTAAACGATCTGCTCAGCGTTGCAAATTGTTCAGCAGCTTGTTCACCATAAGGAGTGAATTAAATGAATTTACTTTCCCTGAATTGAAAATATCAATAATCAAATGTTCGAAAAGGATAATCGTCAATATTTGATCAACAGCAGTTCCAAGAATTAATATTCTAATCAACTATAATTAACTTTTAACGAAATATGAGCAGTATCGTAAGTGACAACGAATATGCCGCTGCATGTACACTATTTTTCATAAATTAAACAACCACTATACAATCATGGACAAAAATGTCGAGACAGCCGACAGAAATTACTATTATATGAAAACAAAAATACTAGACGCAAAATTAAAACAACTGCGACTTCTAAACCCCTCCCCCCGTTTCAATGTTGGTCGTAAATTAATTTCAAGATTGAACGTGTACATCAGTAACAACATTTAGGGGGGAGTGGGGGTTAATTTAAAGGACGGTCTCTCAAAGCGACCAGTGACCCAAATCATCTTGTTGCCGTTGAATTGTAATTTACTTTATTCTCTCTAAAGTTCATCCCTTTTTTACTGACATTATGCTCAGTAAATTGTTACTAACAGTGTGGTTGTTGCGTGATCATCGTGTAGAAACGTATACAAACGAATTCTTGCATTTTTACGTTTTCTTTCTACCTTCATTATTTCGGAAATGGTACGCACTGGATAAAATACTCAAGTAGGAAATGATATAAAGGAGTTCAATACTTTTTCCTACTGATTAGGCCAAATGCGATACTGAGGAAATACTTTTAGAATCTACTGCTGCATCAGGCTGTCTATACTTCGTAACAGACGTTTTATCACATTAGTAAGCAGTTCAGGCTTACTCAAGGTCTCTAAGATCTCGATCGAACGCGCATAAGATCATTACATTGTAGATTATTTTTTTGCCATTTGCTGATTAGATCCCATCCAAGGTGATCCGGTTCCTGCACTTCGTCCGAATTGGTCCTTGCATTCAGTACATTACCCTTTTTTATACCATTTTTGACAGAAAAGGTAACCCCCCCCCCCCCCCCAGGCGGAAGAGCACAATTTTGGCTTATTTTGGCAGGGCCAGGGATAGTAACTTCTTCAGGAATTTTTAACGATGCAGGTTCAGCATAATTAGAATCAGTTTTTGTCTGAAAATGCCTGTGTTACTCTCAGATCATATTCAACTGATTATATTTTCTGAAGGAGCAGCGTTATTATTTCTCGCGTGGTGACAGAGGAATCAAAGTTTTCTTCGTCAGCTTTCTTCTTGTCCGAATCACCATTGCCAATCTTAGTCCTCGAAATGCCCACTCCAGAACAAGTTACCATAATGTTATTAGGAAAATTATGCACCTTTAAGGAAGGTGGCTACTAATTACAAACCAATTTGTTTTCTAAAAATCTATATGGATTGTTTGAATCCCCTAAGGAGCTTTTGAAATCAGAAAAAAATTTATGGAGTACCCATATGTTTAAGAGAGATAATTAAGGATGAAAATTGGAAAAAAGTGCTGACTCAGCATTTTTCTTTGTCCGAGAAACAATTTTTTAACTCGATTAATATTTTGGATTATGTGGCAAAATATAAGGGCAAAAAACATTAGACATAGCGTTCTTCACAAAGGATGCCAATCAAACCATTTATCTTAATACAATGATTATCATTTTTTGTACAATATTTGCTTTGTAAGCCTCATTAGTGACCATAAACAGACATATTTTTTTGCTGAAATGGACATCAAGTTTCAATTTTATAAAGACAAAAAATATATGTAAACGTTGTTTAGCTTCTATATTATAGATTAAAAAAAGAAAACATGGGGTATCCACGCGTTTTAAAAAGTTATGTGGGCGGTAGGCCTCTTTATCGCTAATTGTATTTTCAAAAATTGACATTTTTTTACCAAGGCCTCCCTAGTAAGTCTAAAAATTGGTTGCTTTTATTACATTCTGGGAGATTTTCAAGATGGCTGTAGGGAAAAGAGTCAGTCCCGTCTTTCGACGTTCTTCATTGAAAATCAAACCTGTTGCTGCTTCCTTTGTGCTCAAACCCCATACAGTCCTTCCTTCGTCATTCTTCTTTTGATTTCCAAGAGGTTTACCCGTTTTCACAAGGCTTATTTGACCGTATTTACACATTGTTTATACTGCCAAGTCCATGTTTGGAGAAACTGACGAAACTCGAAAGCATCGACAGGCCTAAAGCACAAGGCGCTGGGAGAAAATACAGCAGCGATTCATGGCAGTCCAAACAACCTTCATTCAATTGGTCGGGTAAATCTCCTAAATCTACGATTCTTTGACCATCTCCCCACGATAAATCATCACTTAATAATTAAGATGGTCGGCTCTTTTAATACCATTTTCAGCTGAAAATTGTCTTTCGTGGCCGTGTAGTGGAATTTAAAGATTTCCCAAATCGTTCATTTCTCAAGCATATCTTTCAACCGTATTTATAAATCCATCTTTCTGTCTGTCAAATTACAGTTTCAAAATAGTTCTGCAAATGGCCTGTCTCGCGGGATGACCCGCGGGACGTAAGATGCGCAGAACAGCGTGCGCGCTGACAATAGTAGGCACCGTCCTTAAAGTGCCCCTACGATCAAATTTTGACATATCAATGTTTTTGCATATTCATAAAGTAGAGTTCATATATTATTACCAGTTCAAATTGTTTTTCGATACAACGACAGGAAGTCTTATTTTTTTAGCTCCGAATATTGAATCTACACGTCCGCCATTACTGGAAGCCGTGCCCTTTGTTCTGCTTTAAACAAAGGTTTATTCACCGGAAATGATGTCATACACTTAACGCTCGCCTGCAGAACACAACGCCTGGAGGCATATTTCTACTAAAAACGTCTTCACGTACATAAGAAGAAAGTTATATTTATCTTTGCGAGGTTGGCTACGTTTTTATGCACGCTATTTCGCGCCACGAGGTTGTCGTGTTAAGTGTATGACATCACTTCCGGTGAATAAACCTTTGTTTAAAGCTGAACAAAAGGCACGGCTTCCAGCAATGGCGGACAGGATTTTACCGGTAAACTCTCCTAAAATTTGTGGTTTAAGATGCCCATTTGGGAATATTTTTTACTATTTCGGATATTTCTAATACTGATTGACCTATAGACACTGAAAAAGTGGCAAATCGAAATGGTAAATTTTCGTCGTAGTGGCACTTTAAGTGAGCTATAGATATAGAAAGGTAATGACTTCACATAGAGAGGCGATATATGCACTTTAATATTGTACTGAGTTGCCTAGGCGCAGAACGCATGCAGAGCCCCCTCTGTGACGCTTTTTAATAATCTGGATTGGCTCCCATTCTATCAGGAACACCCAACGGTAAAACTTCATAAAAACAAACATTCTGATGTTTTTATAACAAATCAGATGTATTTAAACATATTTAAGGGAATTGTTTTTCAGCTGGCAGACGAACAACTGTTCTGCAGCGCCAGCCAGCCTAAAGTTCATGAAGAATTTCTAAATTTCCCAGCTTAAATATTTAATTGCAGAATTTGCCAGCAGCAAAAATATATTTCTATTTTAAGAATAAAAACCTGAGCTAACCTGCAGAATTCGGTATTTTTAAAAACCTGTGAAACAACAGGTACGTGCAGAATTTGCCAGCTGAGAAATATCGCTCTGTTATATTATTATTATGTAATTATATCGGACTGCAGAATTTACCAGCTGACAAATATCGCTCCGTTATATTATTATTTAGTATCAGACTGCAGAATTTGCCAGCCAAGAAATTCCAAAGTGCAGAATTTGCCAGCCGAGTGGCCCAGAAGAACAGTTATTTTGCAGAACAGTTCGTTGGGTGTTACTGTTCTATGTTCAGGCATACTACCGTTGTGCCATTATATCGAATAGGATTAATGACAGAACGCGTGCATGAATATCTAAATAGCCTCCTAACTAGAAACTCTGAAAGACACCAAAGGATCGGAATACTAACATGAAGATATGCTCAGGCTCAGCTAAACCTTTGTTGCCCGTTATGTAACAATACTGAGGGAGGCCGAACCTTCACTTGTACGTTCCATTCGCGACTGGAATCAATTATCCACTACGGGCTGCGGATCTAATTGTTAAGTATGTACGTAGCATTTGTCATAAAGAATTTCCACTCACACTGAGACATTGAATGGAACAATCATAAAGCGCTGTAATCATAGTTATTATGATATAAGCTGTAAGCATTAGTTTTGGTAACTTGTGACGTCCTCGGAGAGCCAGAGCGTCGGAAATATAAACACGAGAAGAGGAAAAGAGCCCCAAGGAAGAACTCCCATATAAATGTGACGGGATGATCGTCGTACCCTTTAGGGGTTAAAATTCATGGTTTGGTACCGCTTAGGGCGTTTAAATCTAAAATGACCACCGTTAGATTATACCGGTACCTTTTAGGGTATTAAGCCGGAAAAAATATGACAGTAACTACTTGTCAGTTGTTTTGTTTTAGAATTGGTACCTCAGTCTTAGGAGTGAAAATTAATTCAAGCCACGCACACAAAACGAGATTCTGGTACCTTTCAGGGATTCCTTTCAAAATCCCCGTCACTTTTATATGACGCCCCCACCCCCATCCCGCTGACTCGCCAACGATCTACTTCAGCGCATGTAGTTTGAATGAAGACGGCTACGGTCAGCCTGGAATTCATCATTATTGGTTCTGCCTTTTCGATTTTGTTGAGTATCTCATTACTTTATGTAAACTTAAACATATGCTTTAATTATAGTTTATTGATAACGACTATTATTTGGTTTTTGTTAGTATTCATTTAGCTTACGACTGTCATACCGTAGCTCATAGCACTTATTTTAGCATGTAACACGCTCGAACTCATGACTAAAACCACAGGTAGCCCAAGAAAATTTTACTGAAAGCTGTACGGAAGTATCTTTTGTTTGTCAACTCATCAATCAATTATTAACATTTCAATCTGGCAGTGGTTGGTTGAAGGCTTTAATGAATGAGTCGTCTCAGCACAAGAGGGTTTCGGTTTGTCTAGTGAATGTTTCCGTGTTCTGTTGTTGGCTGTATTAATACTGTTAATTCGTAAAGCTGCAACCTATGTCGACATTGCTGCTATACAGGAAGTGGAATTTTGTTTAAATAAGAAAATGAAAAAAAGTCAGACCTACCTTATAAGCTGCAAAAACACGTTCTAAATAACCGTCACTAGTTATCTCTAGGTTAATCTAGATAAGATAGATAATAAGATATTTAATATATAATTTTCGATGAAATACCAGTGTATATTTCCTTCTAAAAAGTGATAACTTCACACGTGAAGATATCACTTTTAAAAATATGACTGACTTTCAAAGATTTCTAACATTTTTAGTAAGAGATTAAAACTGGTATTTCATCGATAATTATATATATTAAACAGAACATTACATGGCCGCATAGAGATACGCATTTTATCTTCTCGTGTTGATGAAATATCTTACTCGTTCGCTGCGCTCACTCGTAAGATATTTCATCAACACTCGCGAAGATAAAATCTGTATCTCCGCGCGGCCATGTAATATCCTCAATATAGTAATAAAAAAGGAGAATTAAGCATACAATGATAGTGTGAGCTAAGAAAACTATTAATACTTTGGTTATATAGCAACTGTGCCACGAAAAAAGGAATCTTACAAATGGGACTCACTAGTGTATAGGACATGTAATATTATATTAAATGGACCTAGATTCACGATCTAAATTGAGTAAATTCATTGTATATATAACCAAGACTTGTCCAGTGAACTGAAGGGAACTTTACAGTCGGCTACTCTTTAGACTAAATGTTACTGACTCACAGAAGTAAATCGAGCCGGTGAAAGCAGAACAAAAAATAAAAGGAGGCAATCTCTGATACAGCGTATCTATACAGACGATGGTAATATGTCATAGCTGATAATTTATTTGCACTGAGCATCGCTGCGTACTGGCAGCGCACGCTCCATAAGGTTTATTTTCTTCGTTCCAAAACCACGAAACATAATAATTATGTTCAACTGATGTCTTAAAGGCTCGCTCATTTTTCAGGTTTCCCAAAAGCCATCAACCAGCTAGCCTCTAAGCTTTTAAACAGTCAAACCAACCATTCGTAGTCATTTATAGATCAATTCAATAACTAATGAAACACTCCTTGTTCTCCTTATTATTCTCACTTTTTGTAAACGGCTTTTAAATGAAACATTAACAAGTGCTACGTAAATGATACTTGATGATGATTTCAGTTTGTTATGGACACCGGTCATCTCTGATCTAACCTAGCTAAAGTTCTACGTTTTGACGTGTAGTTAAATAGTACAGCATATAGTATATTCATATCAGGTAACGCAAATGTACAACTGGCACACAAACGCATGAGATACTGTAATAATATTGTTACAATTTACTTACCAGATATGATTCTTAGTTACTCCTTATTCTACGAAGTATAGCGAAATTAGGATTACATGGGAGTGCTGAGACATTTACTTCCCTAGCTGATGGGGATCATCCAAGCCCCACCCACCCCACCTCAAGCAAGCAGGCATTCCCTGGTACTGATTGCAGGTTTGACTACTCTATATATAGAAGGTTGTCGGCGTCGTAATATACTTATATTAATATACTGTAAGTATACCTTTTGTGGAATAACGCTAAAATATCTGATACTTGCAATTATGGATGTCGTCCAAAATATTTAGTTTTGAACTGGCCTGACCTAAGGAACATCTGAAAAATACATTTCAGTCAGGATCGGACGATAAGAAATATATCTATTGTCAGAAGTTCATAACTACAATGTATACGTCTCGATCTATCATACTAGGACTTGGTCCATAAGGTTATTATGGTGTAACTATTTTTAGAAAACGATTCTCGCTTAATCGATGGCCAATCGTATTTCACTTTTATAAAATTGCACCAGCAACTCTGATTGGTCCAACCAAGAGAACATAAGTAAGAGAGGAAATCTCCAATACGCGCGGTGTGCGATGATAATGTACAGAACATAAGTATAAGAGAGGGTATCTCCAATACGCGCGGTGTGCGATGATAATGTACAGAACATAAGTAAGAGAGGGTATCTCCAATACGCGCGGTGTGCGATGATAATGTACAGAACATAAGTAAGAGAGGGTATCTCCAATACGCGCGGTGTGGGATGATAAAGTACAGAACATAAGTAAGAGAGGGTATCTCCAATACGCGCGGTGTGCGATGATAATGTACAGAACATAAGTAAGAGAGGGTATCTCCAATACGCGCGGTGTGCGATGATAATGTACAGAACATAAGTAAGAGAGGGTATCTCCAATACGCGCGGTGTGCGATGATAATGTACAGAACATAAGTAAGAGAGCAAATCTCCAATACGCGCGGTGTGCGATGATAATGTACAGAACATATGTAAGAGAGGGTATCTCCAATACGCGCGGTGTGCGATGATAATGTACAGAACATACGTAAGAGAGGAAATCTCCAATACGCGCGGTGTGCGATGATAATGTACAGAACATAAGTAAGAGAGGGTATCTCCAATACGCGCGGTGTGCGATGATAATGTACAGAACATAAGTAAGAGAGAGTATCTCCAATACGCGCGGTGTGCGATGATAATGTACAGAACATAAGTAAGAGAGGGTATCTCCAATACGCGCGGTGTGCGATGATAATGTACAGAACATAAGTAAGAGAGGGTATCTCCAATACGCGCGGTGTGGGATGATAATGTACAGAACATAAGTAAGAGAGGAAATCTCCAATACGCGCGGTGTGCGATGATAATGTACAGAACATAAGTAAGAGAGCAAATCTCCAATACGCGCGGTGTGGGATGATAATGTACAGAACATAAGTAAGAGAGGGTATCTCCAATACGCGCGGTGTGGGATGATAATGTACAGAACATAAGTAAGAGAGGGTATCTCCAATACGCGCGGTGTGCGATGATAATGTACAGAACATAAGTAAGAGAGGGTATCTCCAATACGCGCGGTGTGCGATGATAATGTACAGAACATAAGTAAGAGAGGGTATCTCCAATACGCGCGGTGTGCGATGATAATGTACAGAACATAAGTAAGAGAGGGTATCTCCAATACGCGCGGTGTGCGATGATAATGTACAGAACATAAGTAAGAGAGCAAATCTCCAATACGCGCGGTGTGCGATGATAATGTACAGAACATAAGTAAGAGAGGGTATCTCCAATACGCGCGGTGTGCGATGATAATGTACAGAACATAAGTAAGAGAGGGTATCTCCAATACGCGCGGTGTGCGATGATAATGTACAGAACATAAGTAAGAGAGGAAATCTCCAATACGCGCGGTGTGCGATGATAATGTCGAATAAAATATAGTTTTAGTAACCGAAAGCAGCTGATGCAAAGTTCGCGGGCGCGCGACAACAATCTGCAGATAGCGCGAAAGGGCGCGAAAAATAAACTAATTAAACGAGACTTACCTACGTTGAAGTTTGATTGATATTCTATTTTATCATGGAAGTATTTCCGAGAGTTCAAATGAGAATGCGCATTGCTGGCCCAAAACGACATTATTAAAAGAAACTTGTCAGCAATGAAATCAATACCTTATTAAAGGAGAGTTCAAATAAACCCCAGGGTGGGAGCCCAGGGCGGGCATTTGAACTCTCGGAAATACTTCCATGATAAAATAGAATATCAATCAAACTTCAACTTAGGTAAGTCTCGTTTAATTGGTTTATTCTATTTAATCATGACGTATTTCCGAGAGTTCAAATGAGTTTTTAAAGCATTGATGATAAACCAATATAACCAAAATGCTTATTTTATTAATGCATTTGCAAGTTTACAAATGTGTACATATATCAAGTATATTCTCAGCATAGCACAGCTGATGAAAATGATTTTGAAGAAGTACTTTCTTCAACAATTGGCATATCATAGAACTTAGAAAATGTGGATGGGGTACTCCATCCCACATGTGACATAATGGTCGCTATATATAGGTACAGCCTTAGCTTTAACCTTAGCCGCAGAGGCAGCTCTGGTGCTGTGTGGTTTGTATAATGAAACATCTAACCCTGATTTCGCCATACAACTCTTAATCCACCTACTTATTGAATCCTTAGACACTGCCTTATGAGGCTTAATGTAAGATAAGAACAAACGTGATTCAAATCTTAAATGGGCTGTTCTATGAAGATACGTTTCTAACGTTCTAGTAACACACAAATTTTCTTCACCATAGGGATGAAACAGAACAGGAGCAACGCTATAGTTCGGTCGACTATGTTTAACATGCTCCGGCCGACAAATGAAATATATACACTCCATCTTTGTCACAATCCATGTGATCAATATCAAGCAACTGCAAAGTTTGACAACGTTGTGCTGATGTTTAAGCCATTAACATACATAATTTGATTGTCAAATCTTTAAGAGATATACTACTCAAAGGTAACGTTTGAAGATGATTTAACACTATATTAACATCCCAAGTATGTATATATCTGGAAGTTGGGGTTCGTTTGTTTTAAACACCTTTCATGTATCGAGCAATCAGAGAATTGTGATCAAGAACACTATTTCCCTGAATAGAAATAAACCGAGAAACAGCTGATTTACATGTATTAATGGCAGAATAGCTTAAGCCATTTGAAAACTGAACATGTAAAAATATGTAGCATACTGTTTTTGAGTGCCAGTTCTCCACGATGATAGAATGACATCTGCAATGTCTGCTGAAAGCCCTGTATTCTCGATGTGTCGCCGGACACCAGGCAAATAATCAGTTTGGTTCCCACTCGCATTGGTGCATAGTTGGGTGACTGATAGAGAATTGTGTTGTTTCGCACCTGAATTGTTCGTGGCTCCCTGATCAACAACTGCATCAGTTTGGTGAACCATGGCTGAGATGGCCACATGGGAGCTACTATTAGTCCTGTGCTTTCTTCCTGTTCTATCTTTTGTAGTACTCTGTACAAAAGAGCAAACGGAGGTAAGGCATAAAACATATATGGTTTCCATGAAATGCAAAATGCGTCTACATATGCTGTATATCGATCAGGAATCCAGGATACGTATTTGGGTAATTGTGTATCGAGCCTAGATGCAAATAAATATATCTCAGACAAACCAAACTCCTTGGAGATCTTTTCAAAAACTTTTGGATTGAGTTGCCATTCATGGCAGCAGGTAAAAGACCGAGACATAAGATCTGCATCAGTATTGCTTGAACCTGGCAAGTGTGCTGATGAAATCCACAACTGATATTCAATACACCATTTCCATATGATCCTTGTTATGCCATTAGATTCTTTAGAGTGTGGCCCATGCACCCATGTGGTTGATGTAATACACTGTTGTCATGTTATCTGACAAACTCTAATATGTTTACTGTTCTCTGAGGCACATAAAGATCGGAGTCCAAAGTAAATAGCCAAAAGTTCTTTGTAATTGATGTGGTGTAATTGCTCAGTGGCCAAAAACATACCACCTGCTGATTTGTTTCCCATGACTGCACCCCAGCCATAGGAAGATGCATCTGTAGTCATAGTGAGCTGTGGTGGACTGGTGATTATGTCTTTGTAAGAGAATTGAATGTTTTCAATCCACCATTTCAACTCCAATTTGGAGTTCTCAGATAATATCATTAAACTGTCATAATCACCCTTGTTGTGCCTCAGAGCAGCATTTTTATCATACTGCAAGAATCTATAATGAAGTGGTCCATACTGAACTCCTGGAAGACATGATGTTAGCTTACCAATTATGGAAGCCACCTGCCTAATGGTAATACAGTTTGAAGACAGAGCTTCAGAACATAAAATTGAAATTCTGTCTTTCTTGCATTGTGTCAAGTAAACAATCATCTTCAATGAATCGATTGCAAGACCAAGATACTCTAGCACTTGTGTAGGGGTGAACGCAGATTTATTTGGATGAATGAAGAAACCCAATTCATTCATTAACTTAACAGTCTGTAAAATATTTCTCTAACAATCTAAACTGGTGTCCTCCACTATAAATGAATCATCAATATATCCAAGGTTTGTGAAACCCTGAAGTCGTAGTGCAGAGTATACAGGTTTCATCAACTTAGTAAATAACCTTGGGGCACTTGAAAGGCCATTAGGCAAAGCAGTGTATTGATAAACTTTGTCTTAATTGCCATAGAAGTGTTAAATATTTCCGATGTTCTGTAGCCATAGGAACCGAATAGTATGCATCCTTTAAGTCAATGGATGCCATGAAGCAGCCTGGCCGAACCAATTTTAATGCTGACTCCAAAGTGTCCATTTTAAAATGTGTGTATTGAACAAAATGGTTAAGCTTTTTCAAATTCAAAATCAAACGATATGTACCATCTTATATCAATGGTGATATAATTTGATTAGGTTCGAAAACAGTTTCTTGCAAAACACCTTTCTCGAAAAGTTTATCAATTTCATTATTTACCAAAGCCATATGACTCTCATATAACAAATGTGGAATGTGAAACTGGTTGATCCACAAAATCAATGTGACAATGACTGACAGTGTCTAAGACAGATTCGTCACTAGTAATATTCTTCCAGACATGCAGGAATTTTTTTAACTGACCTGCCTGAAACTGCCCTTGGTTATTTACTACATTATAAATTTCTAACAGTAATACCTCTTCAGAGCTGTCTGCAGTGTTTACTGGCCTTGTGACTGGCTGGAAGTCTGGGCAGAGTTTCCCCTGCGACTTCTGCAAGCGAGCATCAGAGCTTCTTGTGACATAAACTTCTGTCAATTTTTGGGGAAACCAAGTTCATCATCATTCATCATCATCATCATTTTTTATTCGCCATATGTTTTTTTATATGAGTAACGAAGTAACAATAGTAATAGACTACAATTTTTAGTGTGTTTTCTGGTTTACCATAAGACTTTATAGTGGCATCAAGCTTGTCATCGGGGAGCCTTGTTTTAATCATAGCCGTGATTATCTCTGCCAAGCCCTTGGGCAATGCATCTGCCTTGGGTTCACTAAGTTCATATTTGTCTTGGTATTCTTGAAAGTCATCAACGGCTGGGCTGACTCCGAGGAAACTGTAGTTTTGTCAGCCGGTTGCACAAAATTGTTGATTTGTGCCAATACATCTGCAGCAGCATTATGATTGATGTAATCAGGTTGCTCTTCATCAGATTCATACTCTTCAGAGAACTCAGCTTGAGTAGTCTGGGTCTCAAGGTTGTCCATACGGGCACAAATACCATTAATAGCATTGAAAATGGCCAGTAGATCTGGACTTGATAAAGCAGTATTTTGTTCTGCGCTACCAGATGTAGAAGCATTACCACTGCCACTGGCAGAGTTGCAAGAGGAGCCTGGGAGGTCGTATTTTCAGACCTTTCAGCGCCATAATCGGTGCTTGACTTGTCCCTTATATCCTTCCTGCTTGCCATAATCACTAAAATAGTGAAAAATAGGTCAATTGCAGGTCTAGGTCCATAGATAATTTTCTATAAATAATTCTCATGTACAGCATGGCGAACAATTTCGTACAGTCAGCGGTTGTCATTGCGGGCGCGTACGTCAAAATCTATTTTTAAAAAGAAAGCCGTTGATGAGTGTTTATAGAATGAGGAGAGGTTACATGGACATCGACAGTCAAAATGGCGGACGAGCTGCTGTTTTCAACGTCCTGCGCGAAGGGAAATGTAACAGCTGAACGAGTCGGGTGTGTCCCTTTAAACTTTGTAGGTTTGGGAAGGAGAGTTTTGGCGTTAAAATGCAGTTATTTACAGGACGTTTGGAACCACCAAAGCAAGTATTTCAACTCGTTTTTCTGGCGTTAGAATCTACTTTGGTATCTGCAGAACAGATTCAAACTTGTGGACCTCAAACATGAACTACTCGGAAGTCTTTGTGATTGAGCTTTCCGACTGGCCTTTACAGTATTTAACAGAAGATGTATGGCGGCTCTAGCTCATTTGGGTCGTTTTTTTAGCAGAGCATCGGGAACCGGTCTAATCATCCACAACTTGTTAGCAATCATAGTCGAGGGCAGGAGCAGGCATGTTAACTGAATTTAAAACTTGTGGACCTCAAGAAATATAAATATTAAAGCAGCAAATTGGAAAATTGCGAAAAGGTAAGCCTTGTCTTAACTGTTTTCACTAATTTTGGAACGACGTGTAATGCATTATACGCATGCGCGGCGGCCATGATGTACGATATTGTTCGCCATGGCCTAACCTATATAATTTTGTACTGTTTTAAATCAGTACCCGACGTGACGAAATCACCACGTGGAAACAAAATGGCGGATTTCCACAAGACACGGCCGTAACACGGCATGTGAAAGAGAAGGCTGTATTGGAAAGCTAAACATTTATAACTTTCTCCAATAGACTGAATATTATTTTAACGTCCTCTGGCCTATATTAATACAAGTATTATTAGCTAGAATCATTACCTCTAGCATGTAACGAGATGCCTCGTTAATGACGTGGCTCAAAGACAGTAATCCAACACCCCTGTTATTTGATTCAAATGTTGATTCAGACCATTAAGACACACGCATGGAAGCTCGAAGTCTAAAACAATTACTTGGAATTAAACTATATATTCAAGTCCTATACGTTTGAGTTTGTACTCTGTTCTAACACATCTTTACATGGTGGCAGCCAGTGGTTTAACGAGCCCGATTCACAGTTAGAAGAACTCTAGAACAGCGACAGAAATGGCCACCGGATTCACCTTGCCGCCCCGCCGGCACTGGAAATTCACGACGCTAACGTTGCGGAGAAATGGAAGAAGTTTCGTCTGGCCTGGGATAACTATTCGCTAGCTACTGAGCTGGACAAGAAGGCAGAAAAGGTACAAGTAGCGACGCTTCTGACGATCATAGGGGAGGAAGCGAGAGATGTGTTTTCTACGTTCACAGACTGGACAAGCGAAGACAGCCAAACGAAAATAGACCCAGAGTTACAGAAATTCGCCGAATATTGTCAACCCCGAAAAAATGTTCCTTTTGAACGGTACCGATTTAATCAAAGGGTTCAAGAAGCAGGAGAAAGCTACGACCAATATAAAACGGCACTAAGAAAGCTTGCAGAAGGCTGTGAGTTAAACTCTATCACTCCTGACGAAATCTTGCGTGACAGGATTGTGTTTGGAATCCGAGACAACAAAGTCAGGGAAAGACTGTTCAGGGAATTAAAATTTACCTCACAGAAAACAGACGAGATCTGTAGAGCGTCCGAAAGTACGGCAGCCCAGATGAAAGAGGTCGGCCAAGCAGATTCTATAAGCGCTGTATAGGTTTTAACAATAAACCCCGCAGACACTGAACGTGTAAACAAATGGGACAATAATAATACCCAGCCGGAGACAACGAAGGAATGTGGTAATTGCGGTCGCAAACATGACCCCGATAAATGCGTGGCGCGGGGGAAAACCTGCAACGAATGCGGAAAACGCAACCATTTCGCAGCCATGTGTCGAAGTAGGAAAAGCCAAAATCCGAGGACCGACAAAACCGGCGTGAGAGCCATCGACTCGGACTCGGACGAGGAGAATGAGGATTTGTATGTAATTAGTGACGTCGCAGCGGTCACGCTCGACGATTCACAACTGGTGACTTTCAAACTAGACTCTGGGAATTACCTGCGTTTCCAGCCGGACACTGGCGCCCAATGCAATGCCATACCGGTTCACCTATACAGGAAGGCAGCCAAGGATCCCGAGTTTATCCAAATGAAGCCGGTCAACTCAGCGATATCTGCATACGGAGGTTCCCGACTTCCGGTGGTTGGAAGCGTGTTACTCAGGGTATGGCGTGACAATGCGAAGTGTCTCTTAGATTGTAAACTCGTCGATAACGAGGACATTCGCCATTCGCGAAAAGCGTGTATTGGCATGAATATCATCAAATACACAGACAACGACGCCATCAACTAGTCCACAACAGACAAAGCACCAGTCTTCGCACTTCACAATGATGGCAGCATGTGTAAGGAAAGTATAGTGGAACAGTTTCCTGAGGTATTCTCTGAGGAAGTCGGGCAGCTTGATGGGGAATACCGCATCAAAATTGACAGTACTGTAAATCCTGTACAACATGCACCCCGACGCGTGCCCGTAGCTTTACGAAATCGCCTCAAATCAGAATTGGATAAGATGGTGGAGCAGGAAATCATCTCCCCGGTAACCACGCCTACGCCATGGGTCAGTTCTCTTGTAGTAGTTTCCAAGCCTAATGGGAAACTACGGCTTTGTTTGGATCCCAAAGATCTGAACAAAGCGATACAACGAGAACACTACCCTCTTCCCACCATTGAAGATGTGGCCACGCGACTACATGGTGCAAAAGTCTTCACGAAGCTGGACGTGAGAAACGGGTTCTGGCAGTCATGCTAGCCGAGGACTCGTCTTTCCTCACTACCTTCAACACGCCATTTGGGAGGTATCGCTGGCGGCGCATGCCCTTCGGCATCCGGTCCGCTCCGGAAGTCTTCCAGAGAAAGATGCACGAGCTGATAGAAGGGATGTCAAATATCGAAGTGGTCGCCGATGACTTTGTGGTGGTTGGCTATGGACAGACACACGAAGAGGCGACACGTGATCATGATGCGACACTAAAGGCCTTCTTGGAGCGATGTGAGACGCGCGGGCTGAAGCTCAACATCGATAAACTCAAGCTGAGGCAAACTGAAGTACCCTTCACTGGGCACGTGGCGACCGGTGAGGGCATTCGCGTTGACCCAGCTAAGGTCAAAGCAATACGCGACATGCCTGCGCCCACAGATAAAGCCGGAGTGCAGAGGTTACTGGGGTTAGTACAATACCTGAGCAAGTTTCTACCCAACTTGTCGCACCTGACGAAACCTCTCCGAGAGCTGACGCAACATGACGTAGAGTGGAGTTGGGGAGACGGACCAGCCAGAGCACTGGATCAGCTGAAGGACGCAGTCACTCGTACGCCTGTACTGCGTTACTACAACCTTGAGGATGAAGTCACGCTTCAGTGTGACGCATCGCAAGCAGGGCTAGGGGCTGCGCTATTGCAGAATGGCCAGCCTGTAGCCTATGCCTCCAGAGCTCTCACCTCAGCAGAGACCCGTTACGCTCAAATCGAGAAGGAGCTCCTGGCTATTGTTTTCGCGTGCGAACGATTCAATACATACATATACGGCAGAGATGTGATCGCAGTGCAGACGGATCACAAGCAACTGGAGACCATCGTCCTCAAGCCTCTCAACTCAGCACCACAACGTCTCCAGCGGATGCTACTCCGACTTCAGAAGTACAACCTGGTGGTTAAATATAAGAAGGGAAAGGACATGTTTCTGGCTGATACGCTGAGCAGAGCTTTCCTGCCTGAGGTGAGCGCGTCGTTGTTTGTTCACAGATTACAGCAGATCGACCACAAGACCTGGCTTCCTGTCAGCGACGCGCGATGGCAGCAGATCGCGCATGCGGCTGCAAATGATCCAGTCTTCCAACAGTTGAGGTCAGTGATCAAAGGCGGCTGGCCATACAACAGGTCAGACTTGCCCCAGTGTTTGCATCCATATTATGATATTCGGGATGAACTCACTATCCAGGATGAGCTGGTATTCTAGGGCCAACAACTTGTAGTACCAGCTGCCCTTCGCAAGGAGCTGATGGCGGCGTCTCATGCATCCCACATAGGTATCGAGGCATGCATACGGAGAGCACGCGATACCCTCTTCTGGCCGCGCATGGCCAAAGAGCTCAAGGAATACATCGCTAAGTGCGATATATGTATGTCATATCGCAGTGCCCAAACCAAGGAGCACTGTTAGACTGGCGGAACACTCCAACCGAGGGAGTCGGCACGAGCCCGGCTCAGCGGTTAATGGGCCGTCGATGCAAGACGCTTCTACCTGTTGCAGGCACACTCCTGAAGCCCCGCTATGACACCGAGGCGGATGCGAAAGCACTGGCAGGGATGAAGCAGCGTCAGGAGCACTATTATAACAGGAGCGCAAAACCACTCAAGCCAATCACCCCAGGTGAGACAGTGCGCATGAAACTGCCTGGCGATGACAAATGGACACAAGGCACTTGCACAGCAAAGCAGGCTAACCGGAGTTACATGGTGAAGGTGGGAAACGCAGAGTACAGGCGTAACCGTAGACACATACAGAAGACCAACGAGCCACCAATCCTAGAGGTACCTGATACCACTGAGGAGCCTCCAGCGGCATCCAAACCAGGCCAATACCTGCCGCGTACGGGTCGCTCACCTGGGAAACAAACAGGCGACAACGCTGGGCCCGGGAGGTCCAGCCGCACACGCCAAGCCCCAGCTTGGCACAATGACTACGAGGTGACAGCACCATAGCTGGTCACATTCACTGTTAACAGTCTAGTGCATAGTATCTTATCACTTATTGTACATATTGTATCTATGATTTGTTTTGTTTGAAAGATGTAACGAGATGCCTCGTTAATGACGTGGCTCAAAGACAGTAATCCAACACCCTTATTATTTGATTCAAATGTTGATTCAGACCATTATTAAGACACACGCATGGAAGCTCGAAGTCTAAAACAATTACTTGGAATTAAACTATATATTCAAGTCCTATACGTTTGAGTTTGTACTCTGTTCTAACACATCTTTACATAGCAGTTATTTGAGGACACGCTAGAATCTTTACCTCTAGCTGAATGTTTCGAGTTTAAAACTTGAATCCCAGAATCATTACCTCTGGGTAGGCCAAGAAAAACCTTAAATGAAGCCATAAAAACATAATATAAAGTGAACAACTTACCTGAAATGTGCCGTAGAACACTTCAAAGCTTCTACGCTAAGCTGAACACGTCGTACGTCTTCACGCGTCGGGCCAAAGAACGCAAATGACGTGTCCCTCCTATGAGATTGTTGTCGCCGCTTCGCATACTTCATTTTATTCAAATATTTTACGGTATTTCTGGCTAGTAAACGGAGTTCGCTACGCTCCCATACAAACCCTTATATTTTCGTAACTTGAGCTTGGGCTACCTGTGCGGTAAGCATCACTTATGCTTTTTTGTTTTAGTTGTGTTGCCGTCTGCAACGACTAATTTTTAATAAACAAATCACTAAAACGTATTTAAGCACTCTTACATTCCCATAATTGACCAAAGGAAGCAAGGATGAGTTCAAAAAGAACACTGATGGAAGTCGATTTAAAAATCGATATTTCACCGCTCTGAGGATTTCGTTCCTGGGCTAGAACATAATTTAAACTAGAGTAACTATCAGTTAGGAAGTGCGTTCGTTCGAAAAGAATCATATTTTGAAGTAATATAAATTTCATTCAGATTTTAGAAACCAAGGAAAGTACCGAAAAATATACCTCTTCTTATTTACTTTTTTACATCATACCCTTTTGTCTGATTGCGTCTAGAGGAAATGGACTAGTAAACACAAATGAATAATGAATATATTTATTCTCATTGTTTACAATTATCGTATGAATATCAATTCAACTGGTTACCCTTGTGCTAGACTTATCTGCTATATGGTTAGATTATAGAATACCCGGCAACTTCGAAAGATCACTTGAAAACTGTGATAAACTATGCTAAATTCTCCATTATAGTGCAGGCGTATGTAGGGTCGTTCTATGAATGATTTTGAGTCGAAAATGGTTAGGTTTTTTTTTATTTCAGGGTTAGGTTTTTAGAAGGTTTGTATGAAAATTTGAGAAAATGAATTATTAATGATCCAAGTTGCGGGGTATTCTATAATTGCTCCCATCCAATCTTATACCGTTACCGTTAAAAACAGTTAAAATATATTAGTTATGGGAGCAATTATAGAATACCCCGCAACTTGGATCAACAAAACGGCGGCCCGCTTTAAAGCTTGACTCACTCGCTGAGCGCAAAGCATAACACTAAATAAACTTTTGCTTCAGTGTAGTTTCACGTTTACGGCAGACCTTGTCTTGTTACTAGTATTAAAAGGTTTCGGCAGAAATCATTGTAGATGTTTGCGTATTAAAATCTCAACTCTTCTTGTAGTCTGAATTTCCACGTGCATGCAATCAGTCAGGCGTGAACGTCAGTCTGATTTTTTTTACAGAACATCAACAGAGTTTTGAAGGAACGTTTGTCATATTTGAAAGACGTGCAAAAACTTCTATACTCTTAATACCAGAAAACTTCTACTGGGAAAGTGCAATTCCTTTTTAATTAAAAGAGCTTTAATGCATCGGATCCGATCAGTCAGTTCGCGATGCCTCCCCAGTTGGAATTAGAGGCGTCAGAGAACAACGATAGCTGAATGTGTTTCTCGTCTTTCCGCTCCAGCAGCAAGGATATTGACGCGAGAAGAGACGATCTGTGGTTAAGTTTAGAATTTGATTAGTCACCACGCTTTGATGAGCAACACTTATGAATTTCTTCACCTTTTGCACTGTTCAAACCACGAGGCGAACCGTATATCGTAATGCATCATGGACATGCTGAGTTAATTTATGCGCAAAGGTACAAACCCACGTTCTATGCTCTGTCACTGCGCTCCGCCGCATAGAAAATATTTATGTTGTATATTCTACATACGCATCAAGCAAGGCGTGTTAGGAGGATGCCGACCAGTTATGTCAAGTTTATTGCCGTATAAACATTACATATTAATGTTAAGCTAAAGACGAATCGCCGGAAACGAAAAACCAGGTTAAAACCTCACTTTGAGGAAAAAACTATTCTGGAAACGTATACTCCAACCCTATGCGAATTCGCCAAGACCCCTGGAGGTTAAGGGTCATCAAAAAACTTACTTACATAAACAACCGCTGTATAAAGCCGGGATTACATAGTGTCTATAAATTTTGGCTCGGATAACCGACCGTGTAAACTGGCTGGCGTCAAGTGAAAGATATATGCAAATATCATCTTAAATAACAACTCCAAGTCCTTAGGGAAGAATTAGCATTTTGGATATTAAAACCTCCTTAACTCCTTAACTTATTTTATCATTCTACTATCCCTTGATTTAGAATTGATATCTAAAATTAAAAAACTATTGTTCATAGGCACTTTAACAACACGAAACTCCAACTGCGAAACTCGCTTGGGATTCGAGGAAGGCCATTTCATCCTTCATCAGTGCAATTAGTGAAGAGATATAAACTACATTAATTAATGCTCTCCGGAACAAACCGGCAGACTTTGTGATACAAGGTCTGGGTGGCGCAGTGGTGTAATGGTTAAGCGATTTGCCTCTCACCTCTGTATGTGAGTTGAAATTGTTGGTTCTGAGAGTTTTTCACCGGGTTCTCCGGTTTTCCTTCCTCCTCAAAAACCAACCCAACTTCCAATTCGACCAAGGAATTCGTTACCCCGTATAGTAGACCTTATATAGGGTCAGCTGGAAGACTAGTTACGTAAATAAAGTTGTTTATTTTACTTATTTACTGTTTTGACACATTCTTATGACTGGCTGTTGATCAAAACAATGCTCTGACATGAAGTTTAAATGCACAGAATCAGTGTTTCGTAATTTGATGCCACAGTCGCTCGAACTCCCCGTACGATTTGAAATCAGTACATTCAGCCACCATGCTATGGTACCACGACTTTACACACGCATTATGGAGTGACACGCATTCACGAATTAAAATAATAGCTTGGATAAGACATTTCGAAAGTTTTAAGCTTATAAAACATGAAAGCTGCTGAAATAGATCTCGTATCCACACACTTTTTCGCCTGTAATTCTTCGCCTGCAGACTCGGAGAATATAAACAAGCAGTAATCCCCACATCCTCACCGCTATTTTGCCGTGTGCATGAGAATTCTACTTTAGTTCGCGCACTCCACTTGAGAACCATCCTTAATTAAAGGGTGTGTGGTTGTGTGCGCTCTGCTAATTAATTTACATTGTATTTAACCGCGTCACTTGTTAGCTCAGTTGGTAGAGCACGGTCTTGATTGAGCGAGATCGGGGATTCGGATCCCAGCCGCGTACGGACGTGTAAGTCGTTGGCCTTGTCAAGCCTGCCCTTGTCTCCTTCCTCTTCTAATCTATACGAGGGGTACGTGAAAGAACCTGTTGTGTTATTTCGAGAAAGAATAAGTGATTGTCTCCCGACACAACAGCCAGGTATGATGAGCCACACCGTGTCTAAATAAAGATTCACTGATTGATTGATTGTATTCCGAGGTACTAACAATTACTGATGATTCATTAAACTGCACGGCAGCACATTGTGCCACAATAGCAGTCCCGGTATCACAAAAATAACCTTGTGAAGCGCGTTTGAATATATTCATACAGAATTTGCGCTATATAAATGAATACCTTTTTTTACCTTTTATATTTCATTATCAAGATTGATACAACCAATCAGAGAGTTGAGATCTAGATAGATTCAACCAATCAGAGGGCTGAGAATAAGGTGTATACGACTGGTTAATTTGTTCATAACGTCTGTTACTCACAGCTTGTTTGCCGCCGTCTGCCGCCGTCTGTATGAATAGGTATATCGTGTTGTTAACCCTAGCAAGAAAACAGACTGGTTATGTTTAGCTTGTTTGCCGCCGTCTGTATGAATAGATATATCGTGTTGTTAACCCTAGCAAGAAAACAGACTGGTTATGTTTAGCTTGTTTGCCGCCGTATGTATGAATAGGTATATCGTGTTGTTAACCCTAGCAAGAAAACAGACTGGTTATGTTTAGCTTGTTTGCCGCCGTCTGTATGAATAGATATATCGTGTTGTTAACCCTAGCAAGAAAACAGACTGGTTATGTTTAGCTTGTTTGCCGCCGTATGTATGAATAGGTATATCGTGTTGTTAACCCTAGCAAGAAAACAGACTGGTTATGTTTAGCTTGTTTGCCGCCGTATGTATGAATAGGTATATCGTGTTGTTAACCCTAGCAAGAAAACAGACTGGTTATGTTTGCGTCCCTCCGTGTCTTCGGTTTGTGGGAAAGCATAATAAGTCAATGTTTTTAACACTCGTTGGCCTGATTTAATTACTAATTTCCGGTTCCTTTGATATCAATAGACTGGTACCGATCTTATTGCGGCGTCTGGAGGGCTTCGTGCCGAAATGCGCTTGTTTTAAAAATCTGTGCCTCTCGGCGTCCTTTTAACAATTTATTCTTATCTACAAACTATACTTTGATCGATATACAATGACATTGTAATTGGTTCACTTTACACGCCTTCTAGGTAGTTATTATATGATACTATAACGATCTGTAGCCTCCTCCGCAGGCATCTCTAATTTTTGAGGAAATCAGATTATGGGCTCCCTGTGGCAGGTGAAGAAAAGAGAGGGAGATTGGAGCCGAGAGAGAAGAGAGAGAAAAAGGAAGTCCCCCCCCGGAGTCACAGGTAACCCAATTCACGATTTTTTAAATCTGATAGAGATGCCTGCGGAGGAGGCTAAACGATCTGCTCAGCGTTGCAAATTGTTCAGCAGCTTGTTCACCATAAGGAGTGAATTAAATGAATTTACTTTCCCTGAATTGAAAATATCAATAATCAAATGTTCGAAAAGGATAATCGTCAATATTTGATCAACAGCAGTTCCAAGAATTAATATTCTAATCAACTATAATTAACTTTTAACGAAATATGAGCAGTATCGTAAGTGACAACGAATATGCCGCTGCATGTACACTATTTTTCATAAATTAAACAACCACTATACAATCATGGACAAAAATGTCGAGACAGCCGACAGAAATTACTATTATATGAAAACAAAAATACTAGACGCAAAATTAAAACAACTGCGACTTCTAAACCCCTCCCCCCGTTTCAATGTTGGTCGTAAATTAATTTCAAGATTGAACGTGTACATCAGTAACAACATTTAGGGGGGAGTGGGGGTTAATTTAAAGGACGGTCTCTCAAAGCGACCAGTGACCCAAATCATCTTGTTGCCGTTGAATTGTAATTTACTTTATTCTCTCTAAAGTTCATCCCTTTTTTACTGACATTATGCTCAGTAAATTGTTACTAACAGTGTGGTTGTTGCGTGATCATCGTGTAGAAACGTATACAAACGAATTCTTGCATTTTTACGTTTTCTTTCTACCTTCATTATTTCGGAAATGGTACGCACTGGATAAAATACTCAAGTAGGAAATGATATAAAGGAGTTCAATACTTTTTCCTACTGATTAGGCCAAATGCGATACTGAGGAAATACTTTTAGAATCTACTGCTGCATCAGGCTGTCTATACTTCGTAACAGACGTTTTATCACATTAGTAAGCAGTTCAGGCTTACTCAAGGTCTCTAAGATCTCGATCGAACGCGCATAAGGTCATTACATTGTAGATTATTTTTTTGCCATTTGCTGATTAGATCCCATCCAAGGTGATCCGGTTCCTGCACTTCGTCCGAATTGGTCCTTGCATTCAGTACATTACCCTTTTTTATACCATTTTTGACAGAAAAGGTAACCCCCCCCCCCCCAGGCGGAAGAGCACAATTTTGGCTTATTTTGGCAGGGCCAGGGATAGTAACTTCTTCAGGAATTTTTAACGATGCAGGTTCAGCATAATTAGAATCAGTTTTTGTCTGAAAATGCCTGTGTTACTCTCAGATCATATTCAACTGATTATCTTTTCTGAAGGAGCAGCGTTATTATTTCTCGCGTGGTGACAGAGGAATCAAAGTTTTCTTCGTCAGCTTTCTTCTTGTCCGAATCACCATTGCCAATCTTAGTCCTCGAAATGCCCACTCCAGAACAAGTTACCATAATGTTATTAGGAAAATTATGCACCTTTAAGGAAGGTGGCTACTAATTACAAACCAATTTGTTTTCTAAAAATCTATATGGATTGTTTGAATCCCCTAAGGAGCTTTTGAAATCAGAAAAAAATTTATGGAGTACCCATATGTTTAAGAGAGATAATTAAGGATGAAAATTGGAAAAAAGTGCTGACTCAGCATTTTTCTTTGTCCGAGAAACAATTTTTTAACTCGATTAATATTTTGGATTATGTGGCAAAATATAAGGGCAAAAAACATTAGACATAGCGTTCTTCACAAAGGATGCCAATCAAACCATTTATCTTAATACAATGATTATCATTTTTTGTACAATATTTGCTTTGTAAGCCTCATTAGTGACCATAAACAGACATATTTTTTTGCTGAAATGGACATCAAGTTTCAATTTTATAAAGACAAAAAATATATGTAAACGTTGTTTAGCTTCTATATTATAGATTAAAAAAAGAAAACATGGGGTATCCACGCGTTTTAAAAAGTTATGTGGGCGGTAGGCCTCTTTATCGCTAATTGTATTTTCAAAAATTGACATTTTTTTACCAAGGCCTCCCTAGTAAGTCTAAAAATTGGTTGCTTTTATTACATTCTGGGAGATTTTCAAGATGGCTGTAGGGAAAAGAGTCAGTCCCGTCTTTCGACGTTCTTCATTGAAAATCAAACCTGTTGCTGCTTCCTTTGTGCTCAAACCCCATACAGTCCTTCCTTCGTCATTCTTCTTTTGATTTCCAAGAGGTTTACCCGTTTTCACAAGGCTTATTTGACCGTATTTACACATTGTTTATACTGCCAAGTCCATGTTTGGAGAAACTGACGAAACTCGAAAGCATCGACAGGCCTAAAGCACAAGGCGCTGGGAGAAAATACAGCAGCGATTCATGGCAGTCCAAACAACCTTCATTCAATTGGTCGGGTAAATCTCCTAAATCTACGATTCTTTGACCATCTCCCCACGATAAATCATCACTTAATAATTAAGATGGTCGGCTCTTTTAATACCATTTTCAGCTGAAAATTGTCTTTCGTGGCCGTGTAGTGGAATTTAAAGATTTCCCAAATCGTTCATTTCTCAAGCATATCTTTCAACCGTATTTATAAATCCATCTTTCTGTCTGTCAAATTACAGTTTCAAAATAGTTCTGCAAATGGCCTGTCTCGCGGGATGACCCGCGGGACGTAAGATGCGCAGAACAGCGTGCGCGCTGACAATAGTAGGCACCGTCCTTAAGTGAGCTATAGATATAGAAAGGTAATGACTTCACATAGAGAGGCGATATATGCACTTTAATATTGTACTGAGTTGCCTAGGCGCAGAACGCATGCAGAGCCCCCTCTGTGACGCTTTTTAATAATCTGGATTGGCTCCCATTCTATCAGGAACACCCAACGGTAAAACTTCACAAAAACAAACATTCTGATGTTTTTATAACAAATCAGATGTATTTAAACATATTTAAGGGAATTGTTTTTCAGCTGGCAGACGAACAACTGTTCTGCAGCGCCAGCCAGCCTAAAGTTCATGAAGAATTTCTAAATTTCCCAGCTTAAATATTTAATTGCAGAATTTGCCAGCAGCAAAAATATATTTCTATTTTAAGAATAAAAACCTGAGCTAACCTGCAGAATTCGGTATTTTTAAAAACCTGTGAAACAACAGGTACGTGCAGAATTTGCCAGCTGAGAAATATCGCTCTGTTATATTATTATTATGTAATTATATCGGACTGCAGAATTTACCAGCTGACAAATATCGCTCCGTTATATTATTATTTAGTATCAGACTGCAGAATTTGCCAGCCAAGAAATTCCAAAGTGCAGAATTTGCCAGCCGAGTGGCCCAGAAGAACAGTTATTTTGCAGAACAGTTCGTTGGGTGTTACTGTTCTATGTTCAGGCATACTACCGTTGTGCCATTATATCGAATAGGATTAATGACAGAACGCGTGCATGAATATCTAAATAGCCTCCTAACTAGAAACTCTGAAAGACACCAAAGGATCGGAATACTAACATGAAGATATGCTCAGGCTCAGCTAAACCTTTGTTGCCCGTTATGTAACAATACTGAGGGAGGCCGAACCTTCACTTGTACGTTCCATTCGCGACTGGAATCAATTATCCACTACGGGCTGCGGATCTAATTGTTAAGTATGTACGTAGCATTTGTCATAAAGAATTTCCACTCACACTGAGACATTGAATGGAACAATCATAAAGCGCTGTAATCATAGTTATTATGATATAAGCTGTAAGCATTAGTTTTGGTAACTTGTGACGTCCTCGGAGAGCCAGAGCGTCGGAAATATAAACACGAGAAGAGGAAAAGAGCCCCAAGGAAGAACTCCCATATAAAAGTGACGGGATGATCGTCGTACCCTTTAGGGGTTAAAATTCATGGTTTGGTACCGCTTAGGGCGTTTAAATCTAAAATGACCACCGTTAGATTATACCGGTACCTTTTAGGGTATTAAGCCGGAAAAAATATGACAGTAACTACTTGTCAGTTGTTTTGTTTTAGAATTGGTACCTCAGTCTTAGGAGTGAAAATTAATTCAAGCCACGCACACAAAACGAGATTCTGGTACCTTTCAGGGATTCCTTTCAAAATCCCCGTCACTTTTATATGACGCCCCCACCCCCATCCCGCTGACTCGCCAACGATCTACTTCAGCGCATGTAGTTTGAATGAAGACGGCTACGGTCAGCCTGGAATTCATCATTATTGGTTCTGCCTTTTCGATTTTGTTGAGTATCTCATTACTTTATGTAAACTTAAACATATGCTTTAATTATAGTTTATTGATAACGACTATTATTTGGTTTTTGTTAGTATTCATTTAGCTTACGACTGTCATACCGTAGCTCATAGCACTTATTTTAGCATGTAACACGCTCGAACTCATGACTAAAACCACAGGTAGCCCAAGAAAATTTTACTGAAAGCTGTACGGAAGTATCTTTTGTTTGTCAACTCATCAATCAATTATTAACATTTCAATCTGGCAGTGGTTGGTTGAAGGCTTTAATGAATGAGTCGTCTCAGCACAAGAGGGTTTCGGTTTGTCTAGTGAATGTTTCCGTGTTCTGTTGTTGGCTGTATTAATACTGTTAATTCGTAAAGCTGCAACCTATGTCGACATTGCTGCTATACAGGAAGTGGAATTTTGTTTAAATAAGAAAATGAAAAAAAGTCAGACCTACCTTATAAGCTGCAAAAACACGTTCTAAATAACCGACACTAGTTATCTCTAGGTTAATCTAGATAAGATAGATAATAAGATATTTAATATATAATTTTCGATGAAATACCAGTGTATATTTCCTTCTAAAAAGTGATAACTTCACACGTGAAGATATCACTTTTAAAAATATGACTGACTTTCAAAGATTTCTAACATTTTTAGTAAGAGATTAAAACTGGTATTTCATCGATAATTATATATATTAAACAGAACATTACATGGCCGCATAGAGATACGCATTTTATCTTCTCGTGTTGATGAAATATCTTACTCGTTCGCTGCGCTCACTCGTAAGATATTTCATCAACACTCGCGAAGATAAAATCTGTATCTCCGCGCGGCCATGTAATATCCTCAATATAGTAATAAAAAAGGAGAATTAAGCATACAATGATAGTGTGAGCTAAGAAAACTATTAATACTTTGGTTATATAGCAACTGTGCCACGAAAAAAGGAATCTTACAAATGGGACTCACTAGTGTATAGGACATGTAATATTATATTAAATGGACCTAGATTCACGATCTAAATTGAGTAAATTCATTGTATATATAACCAAGACTTGTCCAGTGAACTGAAGGGAACTTTACAGTCGGCTACTCTTTAGACTAAATGTTACTGACTCACAGAAGTAAATCGAGCCGGTGAAAGCAGAACAAAAAATAAAAGGAGGCAATCTCTGATACAGCGTATCTATACAGACGATGGTAATATGTCATAGCTGATAATTTATTTGCACTGAGCATCGCTGCGTACTGGCAGCGCACGCTCCATAAGGTTTATTTTCTTCGTTCCAAAACCACGAAACATAATAATTATGTTCAACTGATGTCTTAAAGGCTCGCTCATTTTTCAGGTTTCCCAAAAGCCATCAACCAGCTAGCCTCTAAGCTTTTAAACAGTCAAACCAACCATTCGTAGTCATTTATAGATCAATTCAATAACTAATGAAACACTCCTTGTTCTCCTTATTATTCTCACTTTTTGTAAACGGCTTTTAAATGAAACATTAACAAGTGCTACGTAAATGATACTTGATGATGATTTCAGTTTGTTATGGACACCGGTCATCTCTGATCTAACCTAGCTAAAGTTCTACGTTTTGACGTGTAGTTAAATAGTACAGCATATAGTATATTCATATCAGGTAACGCAAATGTACAACTGGCACACAAACGCATGAGATACTGTAATAATATTGTTACAATTTACTTACCAGATATGATTCTTAGTTACTCCTTATTCTACGAAGTATAGCGAAATTAGGATTACATGGGAGTGCTGAGACATTTACTTCCCTAGCTGATGGGGATCATCCAAGCCCCATCCACCCCACCTCAAGCAAGCAGGCATTCCCTGGTACTGATTGCAGGTTTGACTACTCTATATATAGAAGGTTGTCGGCGTCGTAATATACTTATATTAATATACTGTAAGTATACCTTTTGTGGAATAACGCTAAAATATCTGATACTTGCAATTATGGATGTCGTCCAAAATATTTAGTTTTGAACTGGCCTGACCTAAGGAACATCTGAAAAATACATTTCAGTCAGGATCGGACGATAAGAAATATATCTATTGTCAGAAGTTCATAACTACAATGTATACGTCTCGATCTATCATACTAGGACTTGGTCCATAAGGTGTGTGATGATAATGTACAGAACATAAGTAAGAGAGGGTATCTCCAATACGCGCGGTGTGCGATGATAATGTACAGAACATAAGTAAGAGAGGGTATCTCCAATACGCGCGGTGTGGGATGATAATGTACAGAACATAAGTAAGAGAGGGTATCTCCAATACGCGCGGTGTGCGATGATAATGTACAGAACATAAGTAAGAGAGGGTATCTCCAATACGCGCGGTGTGCGATGATAATGTACAGAACATAAGTAAGAGAGGGTATCTCCAATACGCGCGGTGTGCGATGATAATGTACAGAACATAAGTAAGAGAGCAAATCTCCAATACGCGCGGTGTGCGATGATAATGTACAGAACATATGTAAGAGAGGGTATCTCCAATACGCGCGGTGTGCGATGATAATGTACAGAACATACGTAAGAGAGGAAATCTCCAATACGCGCGGTGTGCGATGATAATGTACAGAACATAAGTAAGAGAGGGTATCTCCAATACGCGCGGTGTGCGATGATAATGTACAGAACATAAGTAAGAGAGAGTATCTCCAATACGCGCGGTGTGCGATGATAATGTACAGAACATAAGTAAGAGAGGGTATCTCCAATACGCGCGGTGTGCGATGATAATGTACAGAACATAAGTAAGAGAGGGTATCTCCAATACGCGCGGTGTGGGATGATAATGTACAGAACATAAGTAAGAGAGGAAATCTCCAATACGCGCGGTGTGCGATGATAATGTACAGAACATAAGTAAGAGAGCAAATCTCCAATACGCGCGGTGTGGGATGATAATGTACAGAACATAAGTAAGAGAGGGTATCTCCAATACGCGCGGTGTGGGATGATAATGTACAGAACATAAGTAAGAGAGGGTATCTCCAATACGCGCGGTGTGCGATGATAATGTACAGAACATAAGTAAGAGAGGGTATCTCCAATACGCGCGGTGTGCGATGATAATGTACAGAACATAAGTAAGAGAGGGTATCTCCAATACGCGCGGTGTGTGATGATAATGTACAGAACATAAGTAAGAGAGGGTATCTCCAATACGCGCGGTGTGCGATGATAATGTACAGAACATAAGTAAGAGAGGGTATCTCCAATACGCGCGGTGTGCGATGATAATGTACAGAACATAAGTAAGAGAGGGTATCTCCAATACGCGCGGTGTGCGATGATAATGTACAGAACATAAGTAAGAGAGGGTATCTCCAATACGCGCGGTGTGCGATGATAATGTACAGAACATAAGTAAGAGAGGAAATCTCCAATACGCGCGGTGTGCGATGATAATGTCGAATAAAATATAGTTTTAGTAACCGAAAGCAGCTGATGCAAAGTTCGCGGGCGCGCGACAACAATCTGCAGATAGCGCGAAAGGGCGCGAAAAATAAACTAATTAAACGAGACTTACCTACGTTGAAGTTTGATTGATATTCTATTTTATCATGGAAGTATTTCCGAGAGTTCAAATGAGAATGCGCATTGCTGGCCCAAAACGACATTATTAAAAGAAACTTGTCAGCAATGAAATCAATACCTTATTAAAGGAGAGTTCAAATAAACCCCAGGGTGGGAGCCCAGGGCGGGCATTTGAACTCTCGGAAATACTTCCATGATAAAATAGAATATCAATCAAACTTCAACTTAGGTAAGTCTCGTTTAATTGGTTTATTCTATTTAATCATGACGTATTTCCGAGAGTTCAAATGAGTTTTTAAAGCATTGATGATAAACCAATATAACCAAAATGCTTATTTTATTAATGCATTTGCAAGTTTACAAATGTGTACATATATCAAGTATATTCTCAGCATAGCACAGCTGATGAAAATGATTTTGAAGAAGTACTTTCTTCAACAATTGGCATATCATAGAACTTAGAAAATGTGGATGGGGTACTCCATCCCACATGTGACATAATGGTCGCTATATATAGGTACAGCCTTAGCTTTAACCTTAGCCGCAGAGGCAGCTCTGGTGCTGTGTGGTTTGTATAATGAAACATCTAACCCTGATTTCGCCATACAACTCTTAATCCACCTACTTATTGAATCCTTAGACACTGCCTTATGAGGCTTAATGTAAGATAAGAACAAACGTGATTCAAATCTTAAATGGGCTGTTCTATGAAGATACGTTTCTAACGTTCTAGTAACACACAAATTTTCTTCACCATAGGGATGAAACAGAACAGGAGCAACGCTATAGTTCGGTCGACTATGTTTAACATGCTCGGCCGACAAATGAAATATATACACTCCATCTTTGTCACAATCCATGTGATCAATATCAAGCAACTGCAAAGTTTGACAACGTTGTGCTGATGTTTAAGCCATTAACATACATAATTTGATTGTCAAATCTTTAAGAGATATACTACTCAAAGGTAACGTTTGAAGATGATTTAACACTATATTAACATCCCAAGTATGTATATATCTGGAAGTTGGGGTTCGTTTGTTTTAAACACCTTTCATGTATCGAGCAATCAGAGAATTGTGATCAAGAACACTATTTCCCTGAATAGAAATAAACCGAGAAACAGCTGATTTACATGTATTAATGGCAGAATAGCTTAAGCCATTTGAAAACTGAACATGTAAAAATATGTAGCATACTGTTTTTGAGTGCCAGTTCTCCACGATGATAGAATGACATCTGCAATGTCTGCTGAAAGCCCTGTATTCTCGATGTGTCGCCGGACACCAGGCAAATAATCAGTTTGGTTCCCACTCGCATTGGTGCATAGTTGGGTGACTGATAGAGAATTGTGTTGTTTCGCACCTGAATTGTTCGTGGCTCCCTGATCAACAACTGCATCAGTTTGGTGAACCATGGCTGAGATGGCCACATGGGAGCTACTATTAGTCCTGTGCTTTCTTCCTGTTCTATCTTTTGTAGTACTCTGTACAAAAGAGCAAACGGAGGTAAGGCATAAAACATATATGGTTTCCATGAAATGCAAAATGCGTCTACATATGCTGTATATCGATCAGGAATCCAGGATACGTATTTGGGTAATTGTGTATCGAGCCTAGATGCAAATAAATATATCTCAGACAAACCAAACTCCTTGGAGATCTTTTCAAAAACTTTTGGATTGAGTTGCCATTCATGGCAGCAGGTAAAAGACCGAGACATAAGATCTGCATCAGTATTGCTTGAACCTGGCAAGTGTGCTGATGAAATCCACAACTGATATTCAATACACCATTTCCATATGATCCTTGTTATGCCATTAGATTCTTTAGAGTGTGGCCCATGCACCCATGTGGTTGATGTAATACACTGTTGTCATGTTATCTGACAAACTCTAATATGTTTACTGTTCTCTGAGGCACATAAAGATCGGAGTCCAAAGTAAATAGCCAAAAGTTCTTTGTAATTGATGTGGTGTAATTGCTCAGTGGCCAAAAACATACCACCTGCTGATTTGTTTCCCATGACTGCACCCCAGCCATAGGAAGATGCATCTGTAGTCATAGTGAGCTGTGGTGGACTGGTGATTATGTCTTTGTAAGAGAATTGAATGTTTTCAATCCACCATTTCAACTCCAATTTGGAGTTCTCAGATAATATCATTAAACTGTCATAATCACCCTTGTTGTGCCTCAGAGCAGCATTTTTAACATACTGCAAGAATCTATAATGAAGTGGTCCATACTGAACTCCTGGAAGACATGATGTTAGCTTACCAATTATGGAAGCCACCTGCCTAATGGTAATACAGTTTGAAGACAGAGCTTCAGAACATAAAATTGAAATTCTGTCTTTCTTGCATTGTGTCAAGTAAACAATCATCTTCAATGAATCGATTGCAAGACCAAGATACTCTAGCACTTGTGTAGGGGTGAACGCAGATTTATTTGGATGAATGAAGAAACCCAATTCATTCATTAACTTAACAGTCTGTAAAATATTTCTCTAACAATCTAAACTGGTGTCCTCCACTATAAATGAATCATCAATATATCCAAGGTTTGTGAAACCCTGAAGTCGTAGTGCAGAATATACAGGTTTCATCAACTTAGTAAATAACCTTGGGGCACTTGAAAGGCCATTAGGCAAAGCAGTGTATTGATAAACTTTGTCTTAATTGCCATAGAAGTGTTAAATATTTCCGATGTTCTGTAGCCATAGGAACCGAATAGTATGCATCCTTTAAGTCAATGGATGCCATGAAGCAGCCTGGCCGAACCAATTTTAATGCTGACTCCAAAGTGTCCATTTTAAAATGTGTGTATTGAACAAAATGGTTAAGCTTTTTCAAATTCAAAATCAAACGATATGTACCATCTTATATCAATGGTGATATAATTTGATTAGGTTCGAAAACAGTTTCTTGCAAAACACCTTTCTCGAAAAGTTTATCAATTTCATTATTTACCAAAGCCATATGACTCTCATATAACAAATGTGGAATGTGAAACTGGTTGATCCACAAAATCAATGTGACAATGACTGACAGTGTCTAAGACAGATTCGTCACTAGTAATATTCTTCCAGACATGCAGGAATTTTTTTAACTGACCTGCCTGAAACTGCCCTTGGTTATTTACTACATTATAAATTTCTAACAGTAATACCTCTTCAGAGCTGTCTGCAGTGTTTACTGGCCTTGTGACTGGCTGGAAGTCTGGGCAGAGTTTCCCCTGCGACTTCTGCAAGCGAGCATCAGAGCTTCTTGTGACATAAACTTCTGTCAATTTTTGGGGAAACCAAGTTCATCATCATTCATCATCATCATCATTTTTTATTCGCCATATGTTTTTTTATATGAGTAACGAAGTAACAATAGTAATAGACTACAATTTTTAGTGTGTTTTCTGGTTTACCATAAGACTTTATAGTGGCATCAAGCTTGTCATCGGGGAGCCTTGTTTTAATCATAGCCGTGATTATCTCTGCCAAGCCCTTGGGCAATGCATCTGCCTTGGGTTCACTAAGTTCATATTTGTCTTGGTATTCTTGAAAGTCATCAACGGCTGGGCTGACTCCGAGGAAACTGTAGTTTTGTCAGCCGGTTGCACAAAATTGTTGATTTGTGCCAATACATCTGCAGCAGCATTATGATTGATGTAATCAGGTTGCTCTTCATCAGATTCATACTCTTCAGAGAACTCAGCTTGAGTAGTCTGGGTCTCAAGGTTGTCCATACGGGCACAAATACCATTAATAGCATTGAAAATGGCCAGTAGATCTGGACTTGATAAAGCAGTATTTTGTTCTGCGCTACCAGATGTAGAAGCATTACCACTGCCACTGGCAGAGTTGCAAGAGGAGCCTGGGAGGTCGTATTTTCAGACCTTTCAGCGCCATAATCGGTGCTTGACTTGTCCCTTATATCCTTCCTGCTTGCCATAATCACTAAAATAGTGAAAAATAGGTCAATTGCAGGTCTAGGTCCATAGATAATTTTCTATAAATAATTCTCATGTACAGCATGGCGAACAATTTCGTACAGTCAGCGGTTGTCATTGCGGGCGCGTACGTCAAAATCTATTTTTAAAAAGAAAGCCGTTGATGAGTGTTTATAGAATGAGGAGAGGTTACATGGACATCGACAGTCAAAATGGCGGACGAGCTGCTGTTTTCAACGTCCTGCGCGAAGGGAAATGTAACAGCTGAACGAGTCGGGTGTGTCCCTTTAAACTTTGTAGGTTTGGGAAGGAGAGTTTTGGCGTTAAAATGCAGTTATTTACAGGACGTTTGGAACCACCAAAGCAAGTATTTCAACTCGTTTTTCTGGCGTTAGAATCTACTTTGGTATCTGCAGAACAGATTCAAACTTGTGGACCTCAAACATGAACTACTCGGAAGTCTTTGTGATTGAGCTTTCCGACTGGCCTTTACAGTATTTAACAGAAGATGTATGGCGGCTCTAGCTCATTTGGGTCGTTTTTTTAGCAGAGCATCGGGAACCGGTCTAATCATCCACAACTTGTTAGCAATCATAGTCGAGGGCAGGAGCAGGCATGTTAACTGAATTTAAAACTTGTGGACCTCAAGAAATATAAATATTAAAGCAGCAAATTGGAAAATTGCGAAAAGGTAAGCCTTGTCTTAACTGTTTTCACTAATTTTGGAACGACGTGTAATGCATTATACGCATGCGCGGCGGCCATGATGTACGATATTGTTCGCCATGGCCTAACCTATATAATTTTGTACTGTTTTAAATCAGTACCCGACGTGACGAAATCACCACGTGGAAACAAAATGGCGGATTTCCACAAGACACGGCCGTAACACGGCATGTGAAAGAGAAGGCTGTATTGGAAAGCTAAACATTTATAACTTTCACAGGACGAAAATAAATGTTTCCGTTGACAGAAATACGACGGAATCGTATGGAAACGTTTAAGTTTCCGTTGCCGTATTCATTAATATCCGTGCACTTAATCATATGTTTAAGTCACGTTTCCGTTACACCGTAAACGTCGGAAACGAACTAAAACCGCACTCTGTTTCCGTCATGCGTTTACGGTGGCAGAAATTCAGGTTTACGAACAAACGTATACCTATGTTCACGGTAATGTATACATATGTATACGTGACGTTTAAGGTTAGCTCTAGCGTGACCGTAAACTTTAATTTCTGTCATCGTAAACTCATGCTTTTTGGAATATATGTTTTATTAACTTTGTGACTTTCTTTTGCTTCTTCATTATCTTTTTTTTGAAGACCATGACAAGATATTTGAAATATATAGCTAGATATTTCAACATCAGTAAATACACAAGATTTTACATAACACTTCATCTTTTATTATATCAGGAAACAGTTTTATCATAAAACATTAAAAAGACACTAACAACTAATCACTTTATAGAGTTAGTTAATGCTATGAACAATGTTCATGGTAACGCACGTGAAAACAAAAGCGTGATCGAGGAAAAATAAAAGGTAACATTTGGTTCAGGGTTGCCGTGTTAAAATCCTATTAAGCTTTAAGACTGCCATTATTATATAGCTGGACTAATTGGATTATTAGAAATATGACTGTATTCAAAAACCTTTACTACTTTTCTAAGGTCAGCTGTATCGAATCATCTCTGCCAAAATTTGTTTTTGTCACTGTTAAATCAAATTTGTTTACAGAAGATTTGGTGTCCGGGTTTTAGTGGGGCAAAAAAAAACGAATTCCGGATTCAAGACGACTCAGCAAACAAATGACAGTTATTAATGAAAGGTAATCTTATTATGGACAAAGTGCCAATGAAATGAAAGAAATGCTTACCTTAGTCACTTTGTGAAATTAAAAATCAATTTGGATAGCGCGAACATATATTTCTTTCATATTGAACTCAAAACTTGCCGATATCAGACGACAATTTTTATGCCGTTAAAGCATGCTAATCACATGCGTGACGTCATTTGGTCTGCGCATTTATATTCGTCTACATAAATTCGTCTACATAAATTCGTCTCCATAAATACTACAATATAAATGCATTTTTGCCCAATTTTCATTCTAAATATGTCTTACTTAGAGAAACCTGGACGTTGACCATATTATTTTTAAATAAAAACTTTGCCGTTGGACATGTATAAAATACGCAGACTAAGTGACGTCACGCATGTGATTAGCATATATTTAACGGCATAAAAATTGTCGCCTGATTTTGGCATTGAATGTAATAAAATTGGCACTTTAAGTGTTTTTATTATTTAATGTAAACTCCTCAGTTGTTGAATGTGAGATTATTGAAGTTATATAGCTATCTAATATACCCTATTTAACTGCTGGATATTCTAGTACCATTTTGCAACCCAAGCGGGTATATTTTGTGGTTTTAGGCGAGTTGATTTTTTTCTGAAATAACTACATTTTACACGCGCAGCGAGCCGTTTTTGCGCTGAGGTTAAGTTCTCTTTTATCTGATCGCCGATGGCCTAGCTTCTTCAGTGATGTTATAGAGTTTAGTCCTCTCCCAGGCCAAACGACGAAATCTGCGGTGCTTTGGGACTGGTCCAGTTGACACTGACAGCTTTCCTCGCTTGACATACACTGTAGAGCGAAATTTGAATCGAAAATGTTTTTGGCTTCTTCTCAGTCATTTCCTGACAGCTGTGTCGATGCCAAAGCCTTTCTTCTTCTTGCAAGCTTCTGTGGAAAACGACCATAATTATATTGTTGTTATTAAAGATCAGGCATGAGTATTACACGTAAAAAGAGACAACCACATTCAACCCTTCTGCAAGCCGGGAACGTATCTTTCAGGATTTTAAGACATGCTGTAACTACTTAATGATTTTAGAAATTGTTGTACCCAAATAAAGAGGTTAAATGTTTTTCTGAAAATCTCTCGCAATTTTACAAAAAGACTTTCAAGCTAGAGGTCGTTTATATTTATTTTCACATTATATTCTTTGTTTGCTTTTGTTTTCTCGCTCTATTTCAATAATATAATCGTCATGCTGGTCATTCTCTACCCCAGACCCTTCTCTTATTTCTTACTGCGCATGCTCGACGAAATCGTAAGGCTCTGGACAACTCCACATATGCAAAAATGAGGGTTATAGCCCAAATCTGGCTACAGTCCTCACAGCGCATGCTAAAAACTCCAGAAACGTAATGGCGGACAACTCGATGTTTGAACTGGCGTTAGAGTTTGTTATTAGAAAGGCAGCCGGAAAGACTGTATTTTCAGTAGTTAGTATAGGTAATCAAATGGGGCGAGTGAAATTAGGGATAAATTTCACGCGTGTTAGTCAAAATCGAAGTAATTTCCCGAGCCGCTTCGGCGATTTATCCATAATTTATCCATAATATTATGGAAAGCAAATTACGATCCAGAAAAACATTATTTTACTGAGCGCGCGTAGGCGGCGTTTGAAATTTCACCTCTGAAATTACAAACTACGCGTGAAATTTCAAGTTGAAATTAGGGATTATGAACTTATTACTTGACGAAATTATTTGACCTAACTTCAGACACGCTTGTGTTCGTCTGACATTTTGCTTTCTTCCCTTCAAATGCAAATAAATTAATTACGCACGCATGTGCTATGTCGTCATCTGTATTGTTTTATAAAACACCAATCAGGGCTATCTAAATTCTGGTGTTTCCCAGAACCTTACTATTTCGTCGAGAAGAGTCTGGGGTCTAGAATGCATGTTGGTATACTTACTCGCTTCATGCGCTGTTGAGAGCGTATAGGCTGTTCCTGTGGTCCTGAAACTTTTGATTCTTTCTCCTGGCGTTGTCGTTAATTAATCAATTAATTAATTATTATTTAAAAAGCGTTAAATATTACAGAGAAAGGTGATGGAAATGTCATTTTACCTGAATGCTATTCGGCCGCTCAAAGACGGCCAAACCGCACCGACTAGCTACCCGCTCAAAGACGGATGGCCCGTCGAAGACATAATTTCATTCCCTAATTGTTAAAAAGCGTGAAATATTACAGAGAAGGGTGATGGAAATGTCATTTTGCCTCAATGCTATTCGGCCGCTCAAAGACGGCCAAACCGCACCGACTAGCTACCCGCTCAAAGACGGATGGCCCGTCGAAGACAGAAATTAATTCCCCTAATCGTTAAAAAGCGTCGGCAAATATTACAGAGAAAGGTCAGTGATAGAAATGTCATTTTGCCTGAATGCTATTCGGCCGCTCAAGGACGGCCAAACCGCACCGACTAGCTACCCGCTCAAAGACGGATGGCCCGTCGAAGACAGAAATTAATTCCCCTAATTAGTTAAAAAGCGTCGGCAAATATTACGGAGAAAGGTGATAGAAATGTCATTTTGCCTGAATGCTATTCGGCCGCTCAAAGACGGCCAAACCGCACCGACTAGCTACCCGCTCAAAGACGAATGGCCCGTCGAAGACATAATTTCATTCCCCTAATTGTTAAAAAGCGTCGGCAAATATTACAGAGAAAGGTCAGTGATAGAAATGTCATTTTGCCTGAATGCTATTCGGCCGCTCAAAGACGGCCAAACCGCACCGACTAGCTACCCGCTCAAAGACGGATGGCCCGTCGAAGACAGAAATTAATTCCCCTAATTAGTTAAAAAGCGTCGGAAAATATTACAGAGAAATGTGATAGAAATGTCATTTTGCCTGAATGCTATTCGGCCGCTCAAAGACGGCCAAACCGCAACGACTAGCTACTCGCTCAAAGACGAATGGCCTGTCGAAGACATAATTTCATTCCCCTAATTGTTAAAAAGCGTCGGCAAATATTATAGAGAAAGGTCAGTGATAGAAATGTCATTTTGCCTGAATGCTATTCGGCCGCTCAAAGACGGCCAAACCGCACCGACTAGCTACTCGCTCAAAGACGAATGGCCCGTCGAAGACATAATTTCATTCCCCTAATTGTTAAAAAGCGTCGGCAAATATTATAGAGAAAGGTCAGTGATAGAAATGTCATTTTGCCTGAATGCTATTCGGCCGCCCAAAGACGGCCAAACCGCACCGACTAGCTACCCGCTCAAAGACGGATGGCCCGTCGAAGACATAATTTCATTCCCCTAATTGTTAAAAAGCGTCGACAAATATTATGCAGAGAAAGGCGATAGAAATGTCATTTTGCCTGAATGCTATTCGGCCGCTCAAAGACGGCCAAACCGCACCGACTAGCTACCCGCTCAAAGACGGATGGCCCATCGAAGACATAATTTCATTCCCCTAATTGTTAAAAAGCGTCGGCAAATATTACAGAGAAAGGTCAGTGATAGAAATGTCATTTTGCCTGAATGCTATTCGGCCGCTCAAAGACGGCCAAACCGCACCAACTAGCTACCCGCTCAAAGACGGATGGCCCGTCGAAGACATAATTTTATTCCCCTAATTATATTAGTTATAAAGCGTCAACTATTACAGAGAAAGGTGATAGAAATATCATTTTGTCTGAATGCTATTCGACCGCTCAAAGACGGCCAAAACTCGTAGTTGGCTTGCTTTTCATTATCCTTCCCCACAGTTCCATTTCACACTTTGAAATTTATCGTTTTGTGACAGTTCAAGGTATACCTTGTGCACGGATTTCTGTAAATAAGTGGAATATAAAATATGTTAGTATTAAATCCATGAACATAAAACTTTATTCGCTGCCGTTTGATTTAAAGAAAACACTGGCTTTTCTCTCTCTAAAGATAATACAACTTGAATATTACTTCATTTCGGTTAATCGCGCGAGCGAACTTATGATCTTTTAGCCGTAAAATGAGAAATAAATTCTGCGAGTGCTCTATATTATTGATATCATCAATCGTTTTATTCTTGACATGATAAGAAATCCCTTCCTACCGTGACTTAATTTCTTCGTTGCTACCTCATTAACTCGTCATGTTCTCTATCTTGACAGGGCATTTTGTCATATAAGATCATTCGGCTCTTAACCTTGATAAATATATTGCTACTGTGACACCAGTTTTCTATATTAATGTCTTTACCAGTTATGTTTCTGCCGGTGAGATGAAGTACTCTATACCTTCAGGAAATATTAGTTTTACTGATTAATACCCTTTTTCTTCATCTTAAAAATATTTTGTTATGAAAATAATGGTTAGCATTCGTTTGACCCTAGATGACATTACACTTGGCCAGCGAGAATAACTCGTAATAATTCGCATTAAGCTACAGCAAGGTATTTTCAGTCGTAAAGAACTGTCATTTTTGAGTCAAATCGCTATTCGTTGGAATATAACAAAACTAAGTTTTTATAGCTAAGAGCAGTGCAAATTCGCGGGAATCAAAGCGACATATAAAATATTAAATGGCGACGAACGTGAATATGAGCGCCAAAAGTGTATACACTAAGGGCCTACATCATGGAATTGAATATAAGTAACTATAATTCACTAATGACACTATTGGTACAATTACCTTAGCTTACCGAACAAGCTGTGTCTATTTCTTGTTTCTTGGCTACACTTTCTAGTAACTAACGCTTTTGTAAGTTCTCAGGCTGCTCACATCGTCCCTCAACTGGCTCAAGCTTTGTAGTTCTTTAATTTCCTGCCGAGACCTTCGATTTCGTTCATATCTTCATTGGCCGACTTTAGCTGCTTCAGGTGTAAAGAATGTCTCATGCAGTCCCGGCTTCAATCCCAACCATATTTAAACGGGCAAGGTGAAATAAAACAATGTTCAAAGACCAAAACTACGAACGTAGTGCAACGCGTACTGCATGCAGTCGACACGGCTCGGCGAAGATAACTGATTTTCCCGCTTTTTTTGCAGAGGTCAACGTCATTATGCGGTAGAGGGTAATACCAACGAGTATTTATTTTCGGTACCCTATAACATTTCCGATCCAGGCCCACGCGGATACAACACAATGGTTCACTGATAACAGTAAACTTCGATCATCAATTAAAAAATTTCTTGAACAGTTTGAAACAGTTTAAAGACGTACAATTTTAATGCAAAACCGTTTTAAACCGCACAGTAGCCTTAAATAGCGGCACAAGGGAGTAGATGGGAGCGGGCTCAGGCTATTTCACAAAAGAACAGTATTAATATTTGCGTGAGATTCGCTAGAGTAATAAGGGAAGTGATCGGTTGACAGTTCATGTTTAACAACCTTTGCGTGATCTACTCGCCGGAAGCAGCGTTGATAGTCAATCAAAGAGATAAAACCTTATTGCGTTTGCCGACTTACTGCCTTAGCATATTTTCATCCTATAAAAATGTATTCGAGATCCATGCGCTTCAAGCTGATGAAAATAGACTGCCGTTTTACAAATAACGTAGGCACTGCAGAAAAACCTTAGCAAACAGTAATTTTATGACCACAAGCAAAGTTATATGCCCAATGACAACACATCTTTATTCATACTCTCTCTTGAATAGTTACAAATTAATTAATATAATTAGCATTGTTCAAGTACTTAGATATCAGAAGTAAATTAAAAACGAGTCTGGTATCCCGAAATAAATTTATATAGACAGTATGCTATTGGGTCACGGAACGAAAAAAGGAAAAAAGTGAGAAATATATACAACAAAGTGTGTATTATCACACACAATACAAATACCACTCAATACTTATAAGTAACGATTACAACATACAGGTAACACAGTTGGGGGATACAAGATTTGGAAGAGAAGATGGGTATCAAAATAATAATTAATAGTTCTCTATGAGTTGTTTTTGTAGTCTAGATTTAAAGAGTTTTTTTGACTTCGGAAAGTGAATTCCAGATTACAGTACCTTAATATCTTAAACTAAATTTACCATAATTAGTTCGAACAGTTGCAATATAATATGATGATTTTGAGGCAAAGATATTTGGCTCAAGATATTTAGCCTATGTGTTTCCTCAGTTTACATCAAACGTAATCACAACGGAAATGTCTATTTCAATGTTTACGTCGGTATTCGACGTATACAAAGACGGAAATTTAAAGGAAATACATTTTCTGACAAAACCCATTTCCGTATACTTAAACGTGACGGAAATTCGACACGAGCAGATTTACGACTCAATTTCCGTTTTCGTAAATTCATGATTTCGCGCTGTGTTTCTCCAATAGACTGAATATTATTTTAACGTCCTCTGGCCTATATTAATACAAGTATTATTAGCTAGAATCATTACCTCTAGCATGTAACGAGATGCCTCGTTAATGACGTGGCTCAAAGACAGTAATCCAACACCCCTGTTATTTGATTCAAATGTTGATTCAGACCATTAAGACACACGCATGGAAGCTCGAAGTCTAAAACAATTACTTGGAATTAAACTATATATTCAAGTCCTATACGTTTGAGTTTGTACTCTGTTCTAACACATCTTTACATGGTGGCAGCCAGTGGTTTAACGAGCCCGATTCACAGTTAGAAGAACTCTAGAACAGCGACAGAAATGGCCACCGGATTCACCTTGCCGCCCCGCCGGCACTGGAAATTCACGACGCTAACGTTGCGGAGAAATGGAAGAAGTTTCGTCTGGCCTGGGATAACTATTCGCTAGCTACTGAGCTGGACAAGAAGGCAGAAAAGGTACAAGTAGCGACGCTTCTGACGATCATAGGGGAGGAAGCGAGAGATGTGTTTTCTACGTTCACAGACTGGACAAGCGAAGACAGCCAAACGAAAATAGACCCAGAGTTACAGAAATTCGCCGAATATTGTCAACCCCGAAAAAATGTTCCTTTTGAACGGTACCGATTTAATCAAAGGGTTCAAGAAGCAGGAGAAAGCTACGACCAATATAAAACGGCACTAAGAAAGCTTGCAGAAGGCTGTGAGTTAAACTCTATCACTCCTGACGAAATCTTGCGTGACAGGATTGTGTTTGGAATCCGAGACAACAAAGTCAGGGAAAGACTGTTCAGGGAATTAAAATTTACCTCACAGAAAACAGACGAGATCTGTAGAGCGTCCGAAAGTACGGCAGCCCAGATGAAAGAGGTCGGCCAAGCAGATTCTATAAGCGCTGTATAGGTTTTAACAATAAACCCCGCAGACACTGAACGTGTAAACAAATGGGACAATAATAATACCCAGCCGGAGACAACGAAGGAATGTGGTAATTGCGGTCGCAAACATGACCCCGATAAATGCGTGGCGCGGGGGAAAACCTGCAACGAATGCGGAAAACGCAACCATTTCGCAGCCATGTGTCGAAGTAGGAAAAGCCAAAATCCGAGGACCGACAAAACCGGCGTGAGAGCCATCGACTCGGACTCGGACGAGGAGAATGAGGATTTGTATGTAATTAGTGACGTCGCAGCGGTCACGCTCGACGATTCACAACTGGTGACTTTCAAACTAGACTCTGGGAATTACCTGCGTTTCCAGCCGGACACTGGCGCCCAATGCAATGCCATACCGGTTCACCTATACAGGAAGGCAGCCAAGGATCCCGAGTTTATCCAAATGAAGCCGGTCAACTCAGCGATATCTGCATACGGAGGTTCCCGACTTCCGGTGGTTGGAAGCGTGTTACTCAGGGTATGGCGTGACAATGCGAAGTGTCTCTTAGATTGTAAACTCGTCGATAACGAGGACATTCGCCATTCGCGAAAAGCGTGTATTGGCATGAATATCATCAAATACACAGACAACGACGCCATCAACTAGTCCACAACAGACAAAGCACCAGTCTTCGCACTTCACAATGATGGCAGCATGTGTAAGGAAAGTATAGTGGAACAGTTTCCTGAGGTATTCTCTGAGGAAGTCGGGCAGCTTGATGGGGAATACCGCATCAAAATTGACAGTACTGTAAATCCTGTACAACATGCACCCCGACGCGTGCCCGTAGCTTTACGAAATCGCCTCAAATCAGAATTGGATAAGATGGTGGAGCAGGAAATCATCTCCCCGGTAACCACGCCTACGCCATGGGTCAGTTCTCTTGTAGTAGTTTCCAAGCCTAATGGGAAACTACGGCTTTGTTTGGATCCCAAAGATCTGAACAAAGCGATACAACGAGAACACTACCCTCTTCCCACCATTGAAGATGTGGCCACGCGACTACATGGTGCAAAAGTCTTCACGAAGCTGGACGTGAGAAACGGGTTCTGGCAGTCATGCTAGCCGAGGACTCGTCTTTCCTCACTACCTTCAACACGCCATTTGGGAGGTATCGCTGGCGGCGCATGCCCTTCGGCATCCGGTCCGCTCCGGAAGTCTTCCAGAGAAAGATGCACGAGCTGATAGAAGGGATGTCAAATATCGAAGTGGTCGCCGATGACTTTGTGGTGGTTGGCTATGGACAGACACACGAAGAGGCGACACGTGATCATGATGCGACACTAAAGGCCTTCTTGGAGCGATGTGAGACGCGCGGGCTGAAGCTCAACATCGATAAACTCAAGCTGAGGCAAACTGAAGTACCCTTCACTGGGCACGTGGCGACCGGTGAGGGCATTCGCGTTGACCCAGCTAAGGTCAAAGCAATACGCGACATGCCTGCACCCACAGATAAAGCCGGAGTGCAGAGGTTACTGGGGTTAGTACAATACCTGAGCAAGTTTCTACCCAACTTGTCGCACCTGACGAAACCTCTCCGAGAGCTGACGCAACATGACGTAGAGTGGAGTTGGGGAGACGGACCAGCCAGAGCACTGGATCAGCTGAAGGACGCAGTCACTCGTACGCCTGTACTGCGTTACTACAACCTTGAGGATGAAGTCACGCTTCAGTGTGACGCATCGCAAGCAGGGCTAGGGGCTGCGCTATTGCAGAATGGCCAGCCTGTAGCCTATGCCTCCAGAGCTCTCACCTCAGCAGAGACCCGTTACGCTCAAATCGAGAAGGAGCTCCTGGCTATTGTTTTCGCGTGCGAACGATTCAATACATACATATACGGCAGAGATGTGATCGCAGTGCAGACGGATCACAAGCAACTGGAGACCATCGTCCTCAAGCCTCTCAACTCAGCACCACAACGTCTCCAGCGGATGCTACTCCGACTTCAGAAGTACAACCTGGTGGTTAAATATAAGAAGGGAAAGGACATGTTTCTGGCTGATACGCTGAGCAGAGCTTTCCTGCCTGAGGTGAGCGCGTCGTTGTTTGTTCACAGATTACAGCAGATCGACCACAAGACCTGGCTTCCTGTCAGCGACGCGCGATGGCAGCAGATCGCGCATGCGGCTGCAAATGATCCAGTCTTCCAACAGTTGAGGTCAGTGATCAAAGGCGGCTGGCCATACAACAGGTCAGACTTGCCCCAGTGTTTGCATCCATATTATGATATTCGGGATGAACTCACTATCCAGGATGAGCTGGTATTCTAGGGCCAACAACTTGTAGTACCAGCTGCCCTTCGCAAGGAGCTGATGGCGGCGTCTCATGCATCCCACATAGGTATCGAGGCATGCATACGGAGAGCACGCGATACCCTCTTCTGGCCGCGCATGGCCAAAGAGCTCAAGGAATACATCGCTAAGTGCGATATATGTATGTCATATCGCAGTGCCCAAACCAAGGAGCACTGTTAGACTGGCGGAACACTCCAACCGAGGGAGTCGGCACGAGCCCGGCTCAGCGGTTAATGGGCCGTCGATGCAAGACGCTTCTACCTGTTGCAGGCACACTCCTGAAGCCCCGCTATGACACCGAGGCGGATGCGAAAGCACTGGCAGGGATGAAGCAGCGTCAGGAGCACTATTATAACAGGAGCGCAAAACCACTCAAGCCAATCACCCCAGGTGAGACAGTGCGCATGAAACTGCCTGGCGATGACAAATGGACACAAGGCACTTGCACAGCAAAGCAGGCTAACCGGAGTTACATGGTGAAGGTGGGAAACGCAGAGTACAGGCGTAACCGTAGACACATACAGAAGACCAACGAGCCACCAATCCTAGAGGTACCTGATACCACTGAGGAGCCTCCAGCGGCATCCAAACCAGGCCAATACCTGCCGCGTACGGGTCGCTCACCTGGGAAACAAACAGGCGACAACGCTGGGCCCGGGAGGTCCAGCCGCACACGCCAAGCCCCAGCTTGGCACAATGACTACGAGGTGACAGCACCATAGCTGGTCACATTCACTGTTAACAGTCTAGTGCATAGTATCTTATCACTTATTGTACATATTGTATCTATGATTTGTTTTGTTTGAAAGATGTAACGAGATGCCTCGTTAATGACGTGGCTCAAAGACAGTAATCCAACACCCTTATTATTTGATTCAAATGTTGATTCAGACCATTATTAAGACACACGCATGGAAGCTCGAAGTCTAAAACAATTACTTGGAATTAAACTATATATTCAAGTCCTATACGTTTGAGTTTGTACTCTGTTCTAACACATCTTTACATAGCAGTTATTTGAGGACACGCTAGAATCTTTACCTCTAGCTGAATGTTTCGAGTTTAAAACTTGAATCCCAGAATCATTACCTCTGGGTAGGCCAAGAAAAACCTTAAATGAAGCCATAAAAACATAATATAAAGTGAACAACTTACCTGAAATGTGCCGTAGAACACTTCAAAGCTTCTACGCTAAGCTGAACACGTCGTACGTCTTCACGCGTCGGGCCAAAGAACGCAAATGACGTGTCCCTTCTGTGAGATTGTTGTCGCCGCTTCGCATACTTCATTTTATTCAAATATTTTACGGTATTTCTGGCTAGTAAACGGAGTTCGCTACGCTCCCATACAAACCCTTATATTTTCGTAACTTGAGCTTGGGCTACCTGTGCGGTAAGCATCACTTATGCTTTTTTGTTTTAGTTGTGTTGCCGTCTGCAACGACTAATTTTTAATAAACAAATCACTAAAACGTATTTAAGCACTCTTACATTCCCATAATTGACCAAAGGAAGCAAGGATGAGTTCAAAAAGAACACTGATGGAAGTCGATTTAAAAATCGATATTTCACCGCTCTGAGGATTTCGTTCCTGGGCTAGAACATAATTTAAACTAGAGTAACTATCAGTTAGGAAGTGCGTTCGTTCGAAAAGAATCATATTTTGAAGTAATATAAATTTCATTCAGATTTTAGAAACCAAGGAAAGTACCGAAAAATATACCTCTTCTTATTTACTTTTTTACATCATACCCTTTTGTCTGATTGCGTCTAGAGGAAATGGACTAGTAAACACAAATGAATAATGAATATATTTATTCTCATTGTTTACAATTATCGTATGAATATCAATTCAACTGGTTACCCTTGTGCTAGACTTATCTGCTATATGGTTAGATTATAGAATACCCGGCAACTTCGAAAGATCACTTGAAAACTGTGATAAACTATGCTAAATTCTCCATTATAGTGCAGGCGTATGTAGGGTCGTTCTATGAATGATTTTGAGTCGAAAATGGTTAGGTTTTTTTTTATTTCAGGGTTAGGTTTTTAGAAGGTTTGTATGAAAATTTGAGAAAATGAATTATTAATGATCCAAGTTGCGGGGTATTCTATAATTGCTCCCATCCAATCTTATACCGTTACCGTTAAAAACAGTTAAAATATATTAGTTATGGGAGCAATTATAGAATACCCCGCAACTTGGATCAACAAAACGGCGGCCCGCTTTAAAGCTTGACTCACTCGCTGAGCGCAAAGCATAACACTAAATAAACTTTTGCTTCAGTGTAGTTTCACGTTTACGGCAGACCTTGTCTTGTTACTAGTATTAAAAGGTTTCGGCAGAAATCATTGTAGATGTTTGCGTATTAAAATCTCAACTCTTCTTGTAGTCTGAATTTCCACGTGCATGCAATCAGTCAGGCGTGAACGTCAGTCTGATTTTTTTTACAGAACATCAACAGAGTTTTGAAGGAACGTTTGTCATATTTGAAAGACGTGCAAAAACTTCTATACTCTTAATACCAGAAAACTTCTACTGGGAAAGTGCAATTCCTTTTTAATTAAAAGAGCTTTAATGCATCGGATCCGATCAGTCAGTTCGCGATGCCTCCCCAGTTGGAATTAGAGGCGTCAGAGAACAACGATAGCTGAATGTGTTTCTCGTCTTTCCGCTCCAGCAGCAAGGATATTGACGCGAGAAGAGACGATCTGTGGTTAAGTTTAGAATTTGATTAGTCACCACGCTTTGATGAGCAACACTTATGAATTTCTTCACCTTTTGCACTGTTCAAACCACGAGGCGAACCGTATATCGTAATGCATCATGGACATGCTGAGTTAATTTATGCGCAAAGGTACAAACCCACGTTCTATGATCTGTCACTGCGCTCCGCCGCATAGAAAATATTTATGTTGTATATTCTACATACGCATCAAGCAAGGCGTGTTAGGAGGATGCCGACCAGTTATGTCAAGTTTATTGCCGTATAAACATTACATATTAATGTTAAGCTAAAGACGAATCGCCGGAAACGAAAAACCAGGTTAAAACCTCACTTTGAGGAAAAAACTATTCTGGAAACGTATACTCCAACCCTATGCGAATTCGCCAAGACCCCTGGAGGTTAAGGGTCATCAAAAAACTTACTTACATAAACAACCGCTGTATAAAGCCGGGATTACATAGTGTCTATAAATTTTGGCTCGGATAACCGACCGTGTAAACTGGCTGGCGTCAAGTGAAAGATATATGCAAATATCATCTTAAATAACAACTCCAAGTCCTTAGGGAAGAACACTAGGTGCTAATTACGAATGCCCAACAAAAATACATTTTTCCGTGTTTGGATTGCGCCTATGGACCACAGGTAGCCCGCGTTAAGATTAGTATGCGTTCTCGCTATCGCTCGAACGCAAAAATCATCAGATTTTCACACATGCGCAGTACCGTGACACAGCGCCTTTAAGCCATAGCTCGAATTAAGTATTTTGAACCGAGGCTAAAAATAAAATAGGATACTGACCGGCGAGATCAGTGCATTAAATACGTAAACTCATGATAATGACTGGAAATAGAACGCAAACAAACAAATCCGGTTTGCTCTTTGACCTAACTGGTTCGCTGGGGGCTCGTTGTTCGCAGCCGGTGGTTCATCTGGGTTGTCCACTACGGCGTTTTCCGCTTCCGGTGCTGGAGGATGTGGTATCTGATCGGCCATCTTTTAGCGTAGAACGGAACTGTATTTTGGCGAAGAGAGTGCGACCATATGAGCCGTCCACTACTGAGTTTGTCGCAAAGAGATCTGATCGAGTGAAAATGCTGTCTTTTAAACCCATTGCTAGAAAATCAATTATTACTAAGTTTTGCACTCTTCAATTGTTGTATCCAAGGTCACTGTTCGGCGGGTCAGCTCCAGACATGATGGAATAATAACGATTCTTGCATTAATCGAATTGATTTTGACCGCATAAACAGGAAATGCATTAAAAACATACCTAGCTGCAAAAAATACACTGTTTCGATTGCATTTCGTGTTTTTGTAGGCAGCAGTTACAATAGCCTGATTTTCAGACGGTACGAGGTCGTCCGCTATGCATGTCACGCGCTCTGGTGTTTGCGTGTCATGTCACGCGCTCTCGTTAGAGAGGGTGGGAGGGAGGGAAGGGAGAGAGATGGAATATAAATTGGGGGGGGGGGGGGGAGAGATTTTTAACAAACCCAAGTGGGAAAAAATCACAGTGGAGCATTATCAAATTATTTATCCGGCTTATATCTCATTCGAACTTTCCCTAATAGTATTGTATACGCCTTCTATACAGTTGAGGATGTATAACATCCAATATGTCCAAATGGGTTGCTTAATGTCCTCGTTCGGGATACCATAGAGGCCAACTTTTCCCTCGCTCCACGGGTTGGGTGTAGTCATGTAATGTGTGCATAACGTGAAAACTAGCAGTGTGAATGAAGAGCCGTGAAAACAGCCTCTTGCCAGTTCATTCGCGAGAACACAAGCTTTTGTTAGATAGATTATAGATAGATACAGCCGATTGCACTGAAATATTCTGATTTCACCAAATATCCAAAATTACGAAATATCCAAATTTTCACAATGAAACTCAAACCATGCGTATGGTGGCACAAAATGTCTTGTTAACGAAAAAAAATTCTCGTGCAAATTCCTATACTCCAAATATTGTGAAAATGCAAATGATATGGTATATGCAAATTAATATATGGATATAGTTGGTGGAATCTCGGTAAAAAAAAAAGTAATACAAAGCAAAGCAGTGAAAACGAGTCGAAAATTTGAAATCCGACTCTGGCATTTTTCATTTATTTTATATATACTTGGGGAGGGGGTACCCTGCTAAGCTCGCTTCGCGCCTAAAACTAGAGAGAGTGCGAGAAGTTAGAACCTCTGGTTCCTAGGGTAGGTTCCTAGACTTTTTTTGTCATTATCGGTCGTCCGTCGTCCGTCGTTATTATTATTATTATTATTATTATTATTATTATTTTTGGGGAAGGGGGAGGGGAGGAGTGGTGATTGGACAATTTTGGATTTTTCCTGTTACTCATTGTCAGATTACATAAGAAATATTAAAACTCGATAAGATGTAACATGTTTATTGTTCCACTGCTTATGAAACACTCTTTTTTCTGATTATCGACTTTACTGACTTTAGATAGTATCTGAGGCGAGCATACAATTTGTTTAATCTGACTGTGACATCTTCTCCCTATGGAACCTGTACATTTGTGATTTTTACAGGTACCTGATACTAACCAGCTAATTGTGCACAGTACGAGTTTATAACAAAACATCCAGCCTTCGTTAGCTCTCGAGGCAATAATTCAAAGCGTCGAGCCAATCAAATTCGATGGCTCCGATGGAAGTCGTTACACTGTGAAATATCTAAATCACTACGGTCTTCGTATACATATTATACTGACCAGAAAAAGAATGGCCAAGCTGGAATTAATACGATAGATAAAATACACGAACTTCAGGAAAGCACCTAGGTTACGTAAATGTTGCTGTGCCCTTTATAGAGACCCATCACTTTATTTAAACACAATGCTGACAACTATATTTACCTCTTATTAACCTCGTTTGCTCGGTCCGTACCGTAAGTCATGGACCGAGGTTTTCCCCTTTTTATGGCCTAAGCGCGAAGCGCGCCTATCAAACGAGGTTAATAACATAGTTTCTTCATTTTCTTTGAGACCGGAAGTTGGCGGAAGGTCCGTACGAGAAGTTATGGACCGCAAATTTACCAATCATAGCTCGCGACTTAGCTATAAAATAATTTGCTTCAGCCGGTTTGCTTCAACAGCCGGTGGGAGTCAGACTGCCACACAAATAACAATTTAGGGTATCACATTAGCCAGTTAGCTACACTTCAGCTGAGCGGTGTTAGCAAGTGTGCGCAAATGATCAGGGCAAGGGCGATTACACCCGCAACTTCCCATCCTAAAGTGCGCGGTGTGTCAGAGGAAGGATCAATACTAACACACTCCGCAGCGACAAAGAACGAGCCTGTAATTTCGAACGCGATTGAGTATATATTGTGTTTTGTATAATAGAGCATGATTAGTCATATTCGATCATGATAAAAGGTAGTCTTCGCAAAACATCAAATTTCAAACCACAAATGGTTAGACCTTTTTGTCCTCTTAGATAAAGATGATAAATTGTAGGTCTATCCGTGAATGATCATGAAGAGCCACCTTATAACATTGCCACTGATCAATCGCACTGATGTTATTGTCATCGTTGTCGTTATTGTTGTTGCTATTGTTATTCTGTTTTTTTTAAAACGTTAGACAGGTTGTCTCACGAGCGCGCAGTTGGGGCCTTGGTAGCCTGCTTGTAGGCTGTGGTTGATTTGGAGTCCCTGTGGTGGGAGAAAGGAGGGAGAAGGGGGAGAAAGAGAAAGGAAAGCCTGCGACAAGACCCTGTGGACGAACGGGAATTTCACAGAGGATCCTGTCGCAGACTCTATACTTTCCCCCTCCTCACAACAACAACAACAACAACAATATATTTATTTATACTCATAAAGGGTTTACAATATTGTGAGAAAAAAAAAAGACGAATTAAAATAAATTTTAAGTATGAGCTAACCTAGAATAACCTGCAGGTTAATCGAGCTAGGTAGCACGTATAATTTATTTAAATGTAGTTAATTGGTTGGGCTGTGGACCAAAAAAAGAAAAGACACGAAAAGGAACATTGAAGTAGTTACTCATTTACTATAAGGACAAAAACGGATTACAGAGAATTATAGACAATGAAACCGGAAACAAACAAGTGTTTGCAAGACAATGACCGGGCAATTAAGTAGAGTGATAGAGAAACAGCTTGTGAATACAGTAGAGATATATAATAGTCTAGTAAGGCTCCCCCTTACCCCTCCTCTCTCCCACTACAGGGTCTGGGTCCGACTCTCATGTAGGAAGGTTGTGATCACTAAAGCTCCGCTATAGAACGGCGCTATTAAGCCTTTGCCTAGTTTTTTTCCGGTCAGCCAATGTCTTTATTTAGAGGTAAGCGACAATTAAGCAGCTCGTCAAGCCCAGAGTGTGTTTTGGACAAGAAACGTGCTGTTGACAACGCAGATATGAGTGACAAAGATACAGCCACGCTGTTGGAACGAATCAGCCAACTTTCGACCAGCATGCATGAGGGATTCAACAAGATCCACAGTGATATGGATTTGCTACGACATGAGCTTTTAGGTAGTGTCCAGGAGCTAAACGATTTAGAAACCTCACTAAGCAGCGCTTGGCAGGAAATACAGGATTTGAAAGCTGAACAAGACGAGTTAAGAGAGCGTGCTGCAGCACTTGACAAGCGTACGGGAGACCTCGAGGAAGAGCTCGTTGAAGAAAAAGAGAAAAGAATCAAGTCAGAAGTTTACAGTAGACGAGACAATTTGAACTTCAAGAATGTGCCAGAGTCCGAAGGGGAAGACTGTAAGCAGATTATAAAAGATATATTGAGCAGGGACTTTGCACTCGACAATGTAGCTGGAATCGGATTCCACGCCGTCCACCGAGTAGAAAAGCCGCGTAACACTCCCTCAGCCAGGCCAAGACCAATAATTGTACGATTTATATCGAGAGAGCACAGGGATCTAGTTTTCAAGCTCAAGCAACGAATGAATAAGTCCTCAAGATACAAGGACGCTTATATAACCCAAGATTATCCGAGAGAAGTACAGAAAGAGAGGTCAGTCTTGATAAAGGCCATGTTAAAAGTTCAAGAAGCCGGGAGAATGGCTAAAGTTCTAGGCCGGTCCGTGCGCATAGAAGGTCAGCTTTATAATGTCAATACCTTACCAACAGAATACCGGTAAGATGCACAATAAATACGTTTTAGCAAAGTGAATAAGGGCGCTTTCTCAGTGTAAGCATATTAATAATTCATTTTGTCGAATTTTCATACAAACCTTCTAAAACCTAACCCCCAAATTTGAAAAAACCCTAACCATTTTAAATCCCAAATCATTAATAGAACGAGTCTAAATACACCTGAACTTAATGGATAATTTAGCGAAGTTTTCAAGTGTTTTCAAGTGTATTTTGCTTTAACAATTTCAGGACATGCTTACACCGAGAAAGTGCCTGAATAAGGCTCTGAGCGAGATAGCGCCGTCCTTATAAAAAGAGCCTGAGGGACCTGGTATTAACTTAAATTAGAATTAATCTTTTAATAATATTTCACGATTATGTTTAGTGTTCTTTTTTCTCGTTCCATCCGTTGTGTCTTTATTTATTTTTCTTTCTGGCCTAAGATAATTATTCACAATTCTGAGAAGTATGGAAACGAATATTAATTTCAAACTACTTTCGCTTAACGTTAGGGGAATAAGGGACTACAAAAAGCGTAGGAAGCTTTTCAATTGACTTAATACTCATGGATTAAAAGAAGGTGTTGCGTTTATTAAAGAAACTCACGGTTCACCTGACATTGAGCGAACGTGGCGCAACCAGTTCCGAGGCGAAATATTTTATTCACATGGCTCAACAAATAGTCGGGGTGTTGCCGTTATGTTCGGCGAGAAATTAGAATATAAAGTGATATCTGAGTACAATGACTCTGATGGCCGCTTTATCATCATAATGTTTACTATACAGGGAGAGCCTTTCTTATTTGTAAATAGTTACGCACCAAACAATGAAAAAGATCAAATGACGCTAATAAGGAACATTTTGAAGCATATTTCTGAAGCAAATTATCCAGAAGGCGTTGCGATAGTCTGGGGAGGCGATAAAAAAAATTATTTCGACGATTTCTTGGAGGCAAAGGGTGGAAACCCTCATTTGAAAACTAAGACAATAGAAAACATGTTAGCTGTCATGTCTGACCTAGATTTATGTGACATTTGGCGATTGCGAAATCCTGATGTCCGAAGATTTACATGGAGGGGCCAAGGGCCACGCATTTCTTTAGGGAAAATTAACACTATTCATCGACGGCTTGATTATTTCTTTGTTTCCGATTTTCTGCAGCCCGTAATTGAGAAGACTGATAGAGTCTACTGATCACTCGGCTATTTCACTTTCCTTTAAATCATCATATGCAAACGCTCAACATGGACCTGCCTTTTGGAGGTTTAACAACTCACTGATTAATGATAACAACTGCTTAGAAAACATGCGGGATAAAATCAAATCTTTTAAATCTGACCTTGACAGCTCTAATATACATAACCCCCAACTCCGCTGAGAGTTACTCAAATATGAAACTATCCGGTTTTCAAAAGATAAGGCAAAACAGTTTAGATCACGATATAGTCGCATTGAGAGAGAACTTGAACTCAGAGATGACCGTCGATTGGGAGGAGGACGAACAGTTGGCTTCCAAACACGACACGCTGAAAAAAAGAGTTAGACGTTTTCAGTGATTATATTACTGAGGGCATAATTATTCGTTCCAGATCGAATTGGTATCAATATGGAGAAAAAAACAATAAGTATTTTTTATCACTTGAGAAAAGAAATAAGGCCAAAACACACGTTAAGAAACTAATAGTTGTAGAAGATCCGGAGACCGCTATTACTGAACCCAAACAAGTGCTTGACTACATTCAGCGGTTTTTCGGTCATCTCTACTCCCAAAAAAAAATCAAAACTGAAGAACAATGCTTAACCTTTTTATCTAATATCAATACCCCGAAACTAAGTGAAGAACAACAGACCAAGTGCGAAGGTTTACTAACAATAAACGAATGCTATGAAAGTCTAAAACAACTTGGGGCATCAAAAACTCCCGGCAACGACGGATTATCGAAAGAATTTTATACTGCATTTTGGGATTTGCTGGGTCAAGATATGGTCAAGTGTCTAAACGACTGTTTTGACAGAGGAGCGTTAACCACATCACAAAAATAGGCAATAATAACATTGATTGAAAAACCAGAAAAAGACGTGAGATTCTTAAAGAACTGGAGGCCGATAAGTTTGATTAACGTTGACGCCAAAATATGCAGTAAAGCGTTGAGCAATAGAATGATTGACATTCTTCCCTACATTATAAACAACGATCAAGCTGCTTTTGTTAAGGGCCGGAATATCGAAGAGCCAATCAGGTTTATAGAAGATCTCATGTACTATAATAATAATATAATAATAATAATATAATATATTTATATAGCGCATATAGCATATCTGTTCTATGCGCTTTACAATAATGTATAAATAACAAATTAATTAATTATTATCTACTAACGTAACAAGTAATAAGTAAACTATGTAGCAATGTAGTACATATCGGTAATAATAATTCATAGCTAGTTCAGATTATAAGCAGAGCAAAAAAGATAAGACTTGAGCTTAGATTTAAAGATATTCACATTCGGGCTGGATCTTATTTCTACAGGTAGGCTATTCCAGATTTGAGGTGCTGATATAGAAAACGCGCGTTGACCATAGGTTTTAAGTCTAGGCATCGGTTGAGTCAAGCGAAGTGTGTCAGATGACGAGCGGAGCATTCTGTTAGGTTTGTAGATGTGTAATAAATTTCTTAAGTAGACAGGTGCTTGGTTATTAAGGGACTTATAAGTAAGTAGAAGAATCTTAAATGTGATGCGCTCGTTTACAGGTAGCCAGTGCAGTTCCTTTAAAGTAGGTGTGACATGATCGTATTTACGCGTGCATGATATAATGCGAGCGGCAGCATTTTGGACATATTGTAGCTTCTGGATTAGTTGTTTTGGTAGGCCATATAATAGGGAGTTACAGTTATCTAACTTAGTAGTAACGAATGCGTGTAGAAGAATTTCTGTAGTACTAACAGACAAATATTTTCTTACTCTAGAAATATTCCTTAGTTGGTAGAACGCCGACTTACAAATAGAGTTAACCTGGCGAGACATAGACATAGTGTCATCGAAGATTACTCCAATGTTTCTGGCATAACTAGAGGGGTATATAGTGTCATTACCGACAGCAAGAGATGGTAATAGAGCATACTGACGATGGCGGGAGTGTAAAATTAAAAGTTCAGATTTATCATTGTTAAGTTTAAGTTTGTTACAAGTCATCCATTGTTCAATCTCAAGTAGACAGGTTTCTATACAGCGCTTCGATGAGGCAAGTTGTTCAGAGTTATTGTAGACGAAGGTGGAGTATATCTGTGTGTCGTCTGCATATAGGTGGAATGACATGTTGTGCTTGCGTAGTATATCTCCAAGCGGTGCAGTATAAAGGAGATAAAGGATGGGACCTAGAACAGAGCCTTGTGGCACGCCATAATGTAGATTATGATTGGAAGAGACTATACCATCGATGTTTACAAACTGTTTACGGTCGGTAAGGTAGGACTGGAACCAGGCTAATGCTTTCTCTTTGATGCCAAACTTGGTGGACATCCTGTGTAGGAGGATACTGTGGTCGACGGTATCGAATGCTGCGGAGAGGTCGAGGAGGAGCAGAATTACACAGTTTTGGTCATCTATTGCCTTAAGAATATCATTTTGGACATTTTGTACTAATGCGGTTTCACAACTGTGGTGTTGTTTATATGCTGATTGTAAGACTTCATGGAGATTATTTTCTTTTAAGTAGTTGTTCAGTTGTACAACTATGTTCGGGACAAGAAAATAAAATCACTATTGTTAGCTGCGGCCTTCGATAGTATTGAACATAATTTCGTTTTTGCTACCCTATGTAAATTGGGCCAAATTTCATTAAATGGATACGTGTGATTCTAAATGATAATTACAGTTGTGTTCTCAACAATGGCGTAGCAACCCAGTATTTTAAAGTAGGACGGGGCTCTAAACAAGGTGATCCAATTAGCCCGTACTTATTTATTTTAGTGATTGAGATAATGGCCACTTTAATACGTTCTATATAACGAGGAAATTAAAGGCATTGATCTCGGGGGCTATGAAAAGAAAGTCGAAATTTTCGCTGACGACGCGACTTTTGTACTGAGAGATTTAAATAGTTTGGATAAGGTTATCAATACGCTCGAAACCTTTTATGCCTTTTCTTCTCTAAAAATTAATTATAGCAAATCGGAAATTGGATGGCTTTACGACAGTGAAAATTCGGAAAACCGGCATAAACTTAAATGGATCGACTTTAACAGCAAGGGATTGAGGATTCTTGGGGTCTATTTTTCTTATAATGAGAAATATAGACAAAATAATAATCTTGATAGACCTCTGGAAAACTTCATTACTGTTTTGTCTATAATGGGGATTACGTAATCTCACCCTTTACGGCAAAATCCAGATAATTAAATCGCTGGCGATTTCCAAGCTAGAGTATGTCTGCTCTAAAGTTTATGTTCCGGACACGTATATTAAATGTGTACAAAATGAAATCAATAAGTTAATTTGGAATGGAAAGAAACCCAAAATTAAACACGAAACCCTTATTGGCGATTATGGTGACGGTGGCCTCAGGGCGCTGGCCTTTGATATCAAAATTAAGGCGCATTTGAGCATTTGGGCAAAAAAATTGTTAGATCCAGAGGAAAAAGACTGGAAAATAATACCAAATATTTACTTAAGGGAGATTGGGGGTATAAAATGTATTGGTAGCAATTTTGATAAATCTGTTATTCCAGACTCACTTCCTAAATTTTATAAACACATTTTGGAAAATTGGGCAGATATTAGCCACTGTGATACTGGCACGAATATTGAGGTCATACTAAACCAACCCCCATGGAATAACAAATATATAAAAGGTATAGACACTATAAACAGTTTAGGTCCTTTACCGCAAAACATTTTTTGAAAGTAAGAGACATTAGCCATAACGAGTACTTGTGTAACTGGGGTCAAATCAGAGAAAAGGGGATCAAAGAAGGTGAATTTTTACATTGGAAGAGTCTTATCCATTCAGTTCCTACTGAATGGAAAGTTGTTTTGCATAGAGGTCGGACTACCGACGATACCAACGATACATGTAATGCCCAAATGCACAGGTGCGCCCTAAAACTACATCTTGGAGATAAAATCATACTATTATCAAAATTAACATCAAAACAAATTTATTGGTTTTTCATAAATAGAACGTTTAAACCTCCAACCTCACAACCGAACATTGAACGTAGAATAGGTACCTCAATCGACTGGAAAATAGTTTACAATAGAATACGAAATACGTCTATTGATACATACCTTCGAACATTTCAATATAAAGTTTTGAACAATATCTTATTTGTAAACAGAGATCTGTTTAGGTTTAAGTTGATTGAATCTCCAAGGTGCTCCTACTGCCAAATGGCCTATGAAACTATAGACCATCTTTGTATTCACTGTATAGAATCCAAGAACTTTTATTTCGAAATCCGTAACTGGTTGTTATGCAATGCTCAGTTAAATCTACCCCCATTGGACCCAGAACATATTTTGCTAGGAGTCGAATATACATTCCACCGAGCAAATCTGGTAAATTTCATTTTATTACTATACAAACTACTGTTATATAAGTCAAGGGACTCAAACAAACCTCCAAACTTACAACGGTTTCTTGTCTCACTTACGTACTATGAACAAATTGAAAGAAAAATCGCCATAAGTCAAGGTAAATTACCCCTTCATTTATCCAAATGGGATGATTTAACTGAGCGGTTTGTAAGTTATGCTCCTCATTAAACTGGAGTACAAAAAAACATAGGTTAGAAAAGAAAATTTGTATTTTTTTGTTATTGTAATATATGTAATGTTATGTAAGTGAAACTAATTGTTACAATACTTTTCATAAAATAAAAAAATATTAAAAAAACAAATCAACCAATAGCCCGATAACTCGAAATGAAATGTGCGATGTCGGTCGATGTTTCGCAAAATAGTTTTTTTAGAATTTGAGAAAATTTATAGGGGTCCATTGGGGGGGGGGGGGGTAGTGGGGGTCCATGGACCGGGTCCACGAGGGAGTCCATGGGCCGGGGTTAGTGTTTTGTACTTACCCCTTCCAATCCTCCTTTAGCCTGTTCACAGGCCCTGGATACTAAAAAACTAAAAAAATTGCAATCCGCCATTCTGTTTTCGCCACGTTTTATTTTCACCATTTTCCCCAGTATCTAGAGCCTGTAAACAGGCTAATCCTCCTTGGGTCGACATCTCCGCGTATTTCAAACTCATCGCTTTCCGAGCTGTTTATTGGAATCAAATATGTGAAAAGAATCCCTAGATCTTCTTTTCTGGCTATTATTTGTACAATTGGAATTACAGAAGTGGAGATGAAGTAGCTTTTCTTTCCAAACTCGCGACCAACAACAGAGCAAATAGTAAGCGTACGTAACTGACAACCCGATATATGGCATACTATGAGGGTCATTTGATTAATTACTCATAAACTTGATTGTTTTACATTTCTACTTGATTATTTAACAACAAAACTTGATTAATCACTAAGTAACTGAACTTGATTGTTTATAATTATAACACATTTTGACTAATTGCAACTTGAAAACTTGGTTTATTCGCAACTTGAAAACTTGATTAATTCGTAGTTATCTACTTGATTAATTCGTAGTTATCTACTTGATTATTTAGCAAAGAAACTTGATTAATCAGTAACTGAACTTGATTATTTTAACAAATCTTGATTATTTATAACTTGAAAACTTGATTAATTGCAACTTGAAAACTTGATTTATTACAACTTGAAAACTTGATTTATTCACAACTTGAAAAACTTGATTAATTCGCAACTTGAAAATCTTGATTAATTCGCAACTTGAAAAACTTGATTAGTATTTTATCACGTGACCACGTGACCTATGTAACAACATGTACATGCAAGCCATTTTTTCAAGCTATTAAAGATGGCGGCGGAAGTGCTTGAATTATGTAATTTGTAGCCGGTTTATTTAACAACAGATGGCCTAGGTTTTTACAATACATTTATGGTTATAGTATTGGAAGACTATATCCAGGAGAAAGTAAAAGCTCTATAAACTAATTGAGATTTTGAGACGCCGATACCGAATTATATTGCCGGCCAGTTGGGAGAAAATATATTCCGTATTGGGCGGAGTCGCGCAGCGACGAAGCCCAATACGAAGAATATATTTTCTTCCAATGCCGGCAATATAATTCGGTATCGGCGTCTCAAAATCGCAATTAGTTTTGTATCACGATTCAACAATTAAGTCGTGAATTGTTAAAAGAAAGAAGAGAATGAAGCACCAAACTTATGCTGATCGTAATTTCAATTCTCAAAAGGCGCCTAGTATATCTATGGCAACGGTTTCACGGCTTGAGTGGAAAAAACTTTCGCGACGTACAATACAATACAATAACTTTTATTTAAACACGATAAAAGATTAAAGCGTTGCCGCTTGTGGGGTCGTGTATAATACTAAAATAAACTAGTTAACTATATTCACATTTTACATTAAGTTATTAATCATCTATTTTAAAACTAATAATTCAGTAATATTTATAATAATCGTTCTTGTGAGGGGCAGTTTGCGGTGATTCAGCTCCAAAATCTAAATTATGCAGGGCCTGTGATTTACTAGCCATACTGGTAAAGTTCTTTACGTGTTTTGAAATCTCTTCAAAAATTGTGAAAATTGTACTTTTAGCGGATAAGAGTGTTAGATTTCTGACCGAAACTACAATGCCAACCTTACTTTTAGGATTGAATAATTCTTATCTTGTAATTTACAGTGTTTTGAAGGTGAAATTGTAGAAATCTTGCTGTTGAACAAACGACTTTTGAACTTGACCTGGAACCCATGTAACTGCAAGGGCTCGCGCAAGAGCCAATCAGAGGCTGGTATTCTGAGACGCCAATACCATGTTATATTGGCGTCTCAAAAGTAAACAAAATGATCAGTGAATCGTGATACTAAATCATATTTAGAAATAACACAGGTAGGTCCCTGGAGAATCACCAGCCTTTGAGATTGATAACGTTGCCACGGTAAACAGGTGAGTGTAAATATGTCTTATGCAAGGGATTCGAAGGATGAAGACATGAGTTAGCAACCTATTACCCTTGTCGATTAGTCTCTTTGTTTTTGATTTAACTATCTTATAAGCACAAAAACTGGTTTAATTCAATATTCGGGCTGTAAAAAAACATGAAAGTGAAACACATTCGAGACTATAGCTCATCTCCAAATGCATGGGCAGATATTCTGACTGAAGAGTTGAGCACGCAAGAACAATAGACTAGGACTAATGAAATGCATAAAAAGGCAAGAATATGGAAATCATTCGTAGTCATTGTTATTATGACTCTTCATTTTCTTTTCGGTTAAAAGTTTGATATTTTCTCCATAATGATCCAACCTCCATGCAACATTTGTATGTGTCGCGGTCTTTTACTGAATGATCACAAGTTGCTTGTACGAATTTTGCAGGTATAACATTTTCCATTATGCGGAGAACCATAACAATTGACTACTGTATTGGAAACAAATGTCACCTAGTGTCCTGTCATATAGTGGCCTGTAATCTAGTGTCCTGTCATATAGAGTCATGTCATCTAGTGTCCTAATATGGAGTAGACATGTGCTAAGGCCCGTTTCAGCCGGCGAACGTTTTATGCGTCGACCGAGTTCAATGCAAATTATCTTTAACACTATATTTAGTTTACACAGTACAATACGAAATGTGCTATCCCGACAAATCCCAACTGCCTATCCGTACAAGTTTGAGACCTGGACAACAGGTACATACCGGATCCAAATTAGTCCGGGTACCGTGTAAAAACAACTGATCCGGATAAATGTTGTACCGGTGTTCTTGGGATTTCGCTACCCCGTAATCTCACCCCCCGGCAGCGAGATCCTTGGTGATTTCACCATCCCCGGGGCGAGATCCCAATTGTTTTCTCCCCCCTCTTTGGCCCCCGTTCAGGGATTTCGCCGCCCCCCCTCCTTGAAACAATTTGCTCATTGAATAAACTAAACTGATGAAGCCCAAAATGGTTGGAAAGATTTATTTGTTCACTAACTTTTGAATTAGGTCTTTTATCGCGACGTTCTTGATTATAAATAGACGTAATAATCGTAACGCCGCTTCAATAAATTGTTAAACGGTAGCCTGTTGAAATCACTTCGAGTAAATAAAACCGTCTAAACGAATAAAATAAACTTGCGATTGAACGCAGTCCGTAGCATTTCTTGCGTTACTAAAGTGACTTGGCTAAATAAAGTAAGTCAGTTTCAGTCTGTTTACCCCAAATGGTCTTGTCTCACTACTTGGTATGAGATCGATGTGAAATGACTCTCGCCATTTCTCATGCTGACTATAAAGCCATATTTGATCAATCTTACTTTAATTAGAACTAATCTTTAGAGCAAATAAAAGTGTTGTTGTTCTTATTCTTTATACTCATATTTGATAGAAGAATAAATTAAACATTGCACACTCTTAAGGTTAATTAGTTGAAATTGTAAATTTAGAGAATTATCAGGTTCCTCGCTCAGAAACACTACTACGGTTACGCAATGCAAAACATTGTTTGTGTGTCTGACATTCTTTTTAAATTTAAGCTACGATAACTTGGCAAACTACAGCTTGGTCCATATTTAAATATAATTTATACTTGCACATGGGCCCTGGTTTTGCCATATACAAATGGCCTTATTGTTCACGCCAAACGTAAACAAAAACACCTAGGGGGCCACATGCACTTATCGAGTCATCACTGTTGACACCAGGATAGCCTCTTCCTCCCTCTCTATCCCAGTCCTCCTCTCCCCCTCTCTACCCCAGTCCTCCTCTTCTTCTCTTCTTTTTTTGTCCGAATTTTTTTAGTATCCAAGGGCCTGTGAACAGGCTACCACCAGGACTGCGACCTCCCCCTGACCCTCAGCACCGGATACCCACAAAATGTTTAAAGTTTTTCAAGTTGCGAATTAATCAAGTTTATCAAGTTGTAATTAATCAAGATTTGTTACAAAACAATCAAGTTCAGTTTCTGATTTATCAAGTTTCGTTGCTAAATAATCAAGTTTCATGGTGCGAATCAATCAAGTTTTCAAGTGGGGAATAGAGCGAATTTCAGGCCATCCCTTCATGTAGGACGACACGAATTGCTAAAATTATATTGTATTGTATTGTATTGTGTTGCGTTCTATTGTTGTATTCTATTGTGTTGTATTCTATTGTATTTTTGGTAAAAATTCGTGTCGTCCTACATAAAGGGATTGCCGAATTTCAATTGAGTGTCGGAAGCGTTTTGGTTTTGCGTTTACTAAGCTCTCCTATTGGCTGAGAAAGTAAACCAACCAATCAGAATCCAAAGTAAAACCAAACAATTGGTTTTGGTTTTGCTTTGGTTTGTCATTGGCTCACAGGGAAGCCATTTTTGAGTTACTTGTGATTACTCTCTCCTATGATTGGCTGGCTGTGGGTAATTTGCGTTTGGTTTCATTACACTCAACTGAAAACCGTTCTATCAAGTTTTCAAGTTGCCATGATGTTGACCCTGATAGGACACCGTACCGATAGCCTCGCTTTCAATCCAAGATGGCCGAAGTGCGATCTCGTCCCCAGGGTCTTCTCGGTCAGATCCAAGATGGCGGCTACCCGAGGAAGACCCTGGTAAAGCTGAACTGTCACGTATTCTGATTGGCTCTTCGATTATGACGCATGGTTGTTCTAACAATGCTTTTTATTGGCCAAACGGACGGAGTCCTGAGAGATGAACTTGTATATAGTTTAGATTACTCAAATTTTATCAATAAAACGATTTTAAATAACCTTAAAACACGTTGTATAGGTAGAGCAATAGATGAAGTGCATTACTGGGTAGTTTTCTGGTAAGATTCATCAGTGGGAAAGGCAGGAGAAGCCGTTAAACTTGAACATGTGCTATCGATCTCTTCGCTTCAACGCTAACGGTAAATGAACGGCTGTTCAGGATTCTATTCTAGCTTAGATACATCCTGGTAGCTTTGTGATACCTTTCCACTGTTTCTTTATCCAAGTAAACTCCATTTCGAGCGATTTAGTAGACCGGTTTTCACTGCATCGTTCGTCGCGTGGAAATACCGCTCACTCCGGATTGGGATCCTATGGTTTGTACACGTCATGAAATATTCCCATATTTAGCTTGGCCGCCATCTTAGATCGCCAAATCACGTGACAAAATACTTCTCGGTCAGATCCAAAGTAGCCTGCGAACAGGCTCTTTCGCACGCCATAGGCAAACCACAATAATGAAGTGAAAACTATAGTAAAACGTGTTTACATATTGTTTGTGAAGTGAAAACAAGAATAAAACGTGTTTTACGTACTTTTGTGAATTTGTCATTTTTTTACCCTCCCCCCCTCCCCCCATACTTTTAAGACTGCTCAATTCAAATTCAAACTATAACGGATAACAAGGTCGGCAACTTCAAGCCAGTCTGGTGGCAAAACAGAAAACGAAATTGTCAATATCGGAAACTAAATAAAACTCAAAAACAATTTCAACACCACACAAAGATAGACCAGTGACCAAACTACCTTCGTAGCGAAAAATATGAGTCGAATATCACAAGAAGCGATTGTTTTGGACGAAGTTTTCGAGTACAGAACGGCTTCGCGGACGTGTCTTGAGTTAAGGTTCGACCAGCGCGGTTACTGCGAGACCTGGGCACGAGACCAAACGCTCTCCCTACCCTACAGGGAAGACAAATGAGTCGACAAACAAATAAACAGTCCTCAGTCCTACTGTAGCGTGCATCCCCTTCCCTACCCTCGGAATAGATTTTAGGGCTACTTGTATACCCGATCAGTTTTAATTTCAATACAGAAAAATATTACGCAAATATCCTATTTTGCAACTTGGATGATGTGATATTGTGACTTGTTTGATCTGGTGATGACTCAGTGATATCTGGAAGTTCGTCAAAAGCTAAATTATCGCCAAGTATGTGAAAGAACCCGAAAGAAGCCCGTACAAACTTAGAAGTTTATATTGATACTAAAATACGAACTTGTTACTCGGCGAGGCACAGTTCGCCACTAAACTCTCAGATAGATCATCAAGAACAAATATGTGATTTTAATGGGGATCAACGCATAGGAGCGTAGAACTGGGATTGTCGTCTTGTACATCATCTCGCGGTCGCTCTGCAGAAGCCAGTATCCTACCCGAAAGATCTCTCCAGTCAGGGCCACACGACATCATGAAGTCCTCTAATAAATTGATCAATGCAGCCATTTTTGTAAAGGTTCGCCCGTAATTTTGAACATTCAGAACAGTATTAGAGAAGTCAATATAGAGGTTGAACGACCTCTCGCTCGAACAACCACGCACGAACTCAACATGCAGGTCAAAATACTTACTAGATCTAGCTTTGACAAACTTCCAGCCATTTATTTAATAGTATTAATTAAAGCCAGATCAAACAAGTCATAATATCACATCATCCAAGTTGCAAAATAGTTGCAAAAAACGATATTTGCGTAACATTTTTCTGTATTAAAATTAAAACTGATCGGGGATACAAGTAAATATTCCATGGGGAGGGGATACACGCTACACTTGTGCTCAGTGATCGGGGAGGATACACACCGCCATCTTCACATGTGTGATCATTAACCACTGACCACTCTACGATACGACATAGCCCACGTACCCAGTCTCTCTCAAACAGTCCTTGCCGTAAAACTGTGAGCCGTTTTGCTTTTGACGTGAGGTTTTGCTTTTGCCGTGAGTTTTTTGCTTTTGCCGTGAGTTTTTTGCTTTTGCCGTGAGTTTTTTGCTTTTGCCGTGAGGTTTTGCTTTTGCCGTGAGATTTTTGCTTTTGCCGTGAGTTTTTTGCTTTTGCCGTGAGGTTTTTGCTTTTGCCGTGAGGTTTTTGCTTTTGCCGTGGCACTTGTGGGCCACCGTACCGCCATATTGGATCTGACCGAGAAGACCCTGGTCACGAGGTTGAAATCGGGGAGTATTTGATCACGTGATCCAGCCTTTATACCAGGGCAACACGTTCTCCCCGTTGAATTCACAACTATCCCTAAATGGAAAACACGCTTGGAATAATGGTTATGGTTAATTTTTGGGCAATATTGATAAGATCGAGGTAGACTGGTACGTGTCAAAGGAATTTGATGCGCCATTTGCATTCTTCTTGAATCCATGAATTCGTGCACTGAACAACCAACAGTGGAACAGGTTAAAATATTTGTGTAAATTTATAAAGAAGTTCCTGTCTAATTCAGCCTATTGCTATTAGACTTGTCGTAAAGATGAGCGACTCAGAAGGTAAGTTCGGAGCAACTTGCAAGTAGAATAGTCGGCTGGTATTAGCCGAGCTCGAATCATGAAAATTATATAGTTTTTAATACTAGCTAGCCAGTTTGGAACAGGAATTGTGGTAATCTCACGGCAGCGGCGGCCATCCATCCCCTAAAGTCGAAAGGACTTGTAAAGTTCAGATAGGAATCGCCCACTTGATCGAGTCGTAGAGAAACGTACGTATGGTCTATATATGGACCTGATCTAAAAACCTAATCCCCAAATTTAAAGAAAACCTAAATATTTTAAACCCCAAATCATTCAAAGAACGAGTCTAAATACACCTGAAATATAATGGAGAAATTAGCGAAGTTTTCAAGCGTATCTTTATGCACCTATCAATGTTATTTGGGGGGGGGGGGGGGGGGGGCAAGGGGTGGGGATTATTATCTAATATATATTAAATTTGCTTGCTCAGCCACTCTGTACCATGCAATGCAATGGAGTGAGATTTTCCCCATGCTTTATACAACGTCAACAGGGAAAAACAAGTATCATAACTTCGGTATGGACTGAGCAAGCAAGTTTAAAAAGATATGGGAAGTTATGGACCTCTGACTGACCAATAGCTCACAAAATTACTTAGTCATATAATAATGATTGTTACTAACTGTTTTAGCAGGTTTCTTGGTGTTGCAGGTCACCACATGACATAAAACAAAGAACACTATTACGTAGTTCCAAAACGAACAATACCTTGCAATACAAAGATTACCCTTAACCCCAGAAAACACCTGTATCTGATACCTTATTTTAATGTCCAGTAAATCACCATTTTTTTCAACTCCCATTTCCACCTTTTATTACAGTAATGATATGTTATTGTATATTAATTGCTGTGATATTTATTGTACTACTGGGTTCATTTATTAATTAGTTTGACTTACTTTACACACTAAGGGTCACCAAGTAATTATTAAGTTTATGAAATATGGTAATTAAGTCATTCATGGGTCAAGATTGAGGTTGCTGAAATTGGAATATCAACTCCATAACAACAATAACATTTGCTTTCAGAATGAACACTATTCAAATTAGGGCATATTATCATTTTGAAGTAGTTTAATAAAGAAATAAAACCTACTTTTTGAGAAGATACATGTTTATAACAGTAAGATTAAAGGAAAATGTTTTATTATTTTACAAACAAAATTAAGATAAACTATAGTTAATTGATATTGCAATATGGCAGCATGCATGGTTACCACATGGCTAAATTTGAGTCTTGTCTCCTTATTGAATGAAATTGGCACTGCATGTACATGCATATGTATACACATGCATGCAGGTTGTAATATCTGAAGCTTAACTGGGAATTTAATAGTTGGTTATTCATGAAAGATGAATACATGTACAATGCCGGATGTTTAAAACTTTGATTGTAGCAAGTGTACAGCAATTATCACTTTAAAATAGGCCAGTTTATGTTTGGGTTAATTTTGGCCATGATATGATATATATCAGTATGTACATGTAATTGATATTTTCTTTTAAATTTCATTGTCAATAATATGTTTTTTTCCTTAGGAAACTGCATGTGCTCCATTTACATCACAAATGGGATATTATTATCATGTATCACCAGAAGCATTCAAGGGGACACACATTCCAATGTTTTGGAATGCCTGGTTTAGGTGCCACAAAAAGGGAGAGGCTTCCTGATCTGGAGAAGCTGTAGTAAACCTCTTTGACAGATGTTTCACTGATTGGAATGTAAGTGATATTAGTTCATTGCCTACCTTTTTTTTCTTTAGATTTTTTGTGTAGGATCATGCCTGAGAAAATTGCTATTGTTTTACATTGTACATGTATACGTTCAGGTGTTCAAATAATAATATTAATCCACACAATATTTTAACTTTGAAGACCCTTTTTCCAAGCCCATGGTGCTTTGCGCCAATGTTTTGTTTAGCTTGTTTACCAACGGCCACATAAATAAAAGGCTAGCTTTTAGTCAAAACTAAAATGCTCTCGATTGGTTATCAGTTTCATAAACGAAGTACACATGTATATGCATTGGGTAACAAATTTCATAATTTCTACCAGATTAAAAACCCAATCGTGCCCATGATTTTTTCCTACATGCTTCGAATATGATTTGAACAGTACTTGGCAGGAAGCCCATTATATTTGGAATTCGGTTTACGAGTGCAACTTTTGACAATCTACAAACAAACAAATACTCTTGGTAGCTTGTTTTCATATCTCCAGCATTGTTTGGCTGTATTTGCAGATCTCTACTTTCCTTGTGAATGATATATTTTGAGTGGAGTGCTGAAGAATTATTTGTCGAGTTGCTTTGCCTTCTTCAGCATTCCTCTACTTGCCATTCTAGACTGGTATTCAAATATATATTTGACGAAAATTTCATTTTGAAAGGTATAAACTATATTACAAAAATTAAGGCAAAAGAATGTCAGTTAAACATATAAGTACTGTATATATATAATTATGTTACTACTCTAGACATAATTACGCAATGGCCCAAACTAGAGATGGCTTTCGAAAGATTCGAGAGTCACACAATAACAAGACTGATCTTTCTAATTTTCCTAGCCTACAAAAATATTTGCATGTGCAAAGCACCACAGGCTTGGACAGAGGGTCTTTAAGTTCATTGTCATACAAAACTCACTGCAGCCTTAATTGCTATAAACTGGGACTGAAACTGGCCTTATGAGATACACATGGTGCATACACATATCAGTATAAAAATAATAATTCTGCTGTTTTTTTAATGAGCTGCATTAAGGGGGCTGTGTAACAGACTGTGAGAGACGTTATATTTGCTGTCTGTTATATTTGATTTCGACATGAACTGACAAACCTCTCACCCATGTGGTATGTTTAAAATCAAAGCAAATATGCAAAATGGCTAACAAACTGTGTGCATGTGTGTATATATATATATATACAGTCAATGCCAAAAAGGTTGTCCAGCAGAACATAATATAATACTATAATATCCATTGTTTTGGGCTATTGTCTAGACCAAGACAATAGGCCAAAACAATGGATATTAAAGTATTATATTATGTTCTGCTGGACAACCTTTTTGGCAGCGACTGTATATATATATATATATATATATATATATATCAACGCTGTTTTCAGAAAAAGAGGCTTCCAAGGATAATACCCATTTCGTGAAAACACCCTAGATCTTAGCACCTGTCTTTAGCAAACGATTAATGTGCCTGTTTATATACCTTCAGTGTCCTTTGCAATAACCCACTCGGCCCTCTGCCCAGTCTCCGCCGGGCGCTCGGCTTAGAATGTCACTGTTCTTGCGTCGCCCATCTGCGCAGGCGAGGATTTGCACGCACGGAGATTCCTACAAGACATACCGCATTACAATTCAACACATGTAAGTTACTCCAATCCAATAGACAGCAATACTATCAAAAGGACTAACCTGTACAAAGTTTAATGAAACGCTTTGCAGCACATGAACACCTAGCACAGAGCACAGAGGTCAGCACGCAGGCGCATTAGAGGTGCTAAGATTCGTGGAGAGGCGTGGCCTGGGTGACGATTTAATTTCAGTCTTTTGTGCATCTATCTAAGGCTATATTCGTCAGTTCTGTTAGACACGCCTCTACAAGATCAACGCTGTTTTCAGAAAAAGAGGCTTCCAAGGATAATACCCATTTCGTGAAAACACCCTAGATCTTAGCACCTGTCTTTAGCAAACGATTAATGTGCCTGTTTATATACCTTCAGTGTCCTTTGCAATAACCCACTCGGCCCTCTGCCCAGTCTCCGCCGGGCGCTCGGCTTAGAATGTCACTGTTCTTGCGTCGCCCATCTGCGCAGGCGAGGATTTGCACGCACGGAGATTCCTACAAGACATACCGCATTACAATTCAACACATGTAAGTTACTCCAATCCAATAGACAGCAATACTATCAAAAGGACTAACCTGTACAAAGTTTAATGAAACGCTTTGCAGCACATGAACACCTAGCACAGAGCACAGAGGTCAGCACGCAGGCGCATTAGAGGTGCTAAGATTCGTGGAGAGGCGTGGCCTGGGTGACGATTTAATTTCAGTCTTTTGTGCATCTATCTAAGGCTATATTCGTCAGTTCTGTTTGACACGCCTCTACAAGATCAACGCTGTTTTCAGAAAAAGAGGCTTCCAAGGATAATACCCATTTCGTGAAAACACCCTAGATCTTAGCACCTGTCTTTAGCAAACGATTAATGTGCCTGTTTATATACCTTCAGTGTCCTTTGCAATAACCCACTCGGCCCTCTGCCCAGTCTCCGCCGGGCGCTCGGCTTAGAATGTCACTGTTCTTGCGTCGCCCATCTGCGCAGGCGAGGATTTGCACGCACGGAGATTCCTACAAGACATACCGCATTACAATTCAACACATGTAAGTTACTCCAATCCAATAGACAGCAATACTATCAAAAGGACTAACCTGTACAAAGTTTAATGAAACGCTTTGCAGCACATGAACACTAGCACAGAGAACAGAGGTCAGCACGCAGGCGCATTAGAGGTGCTAAGATTCGTGGAGAGGCGTGGCCTGGGTGACGATTTAATTTCAGTCTTTTGTGCATCTATCTAAGGCTATATTCGTCAGTTCTGTTAGACACGCCTCTACAAGAATTCTTAGCACCTGTCTTTAGCAAACGATTAATGTGCCTGTTTATATACCTTCAGTGTCCTTTGCAATAACCCACTCGGCCCTCTGCCCAGTCTCCGCCGGGCGCTCGGCTTAGAATGTCACTGTTCTTGCGTCGCCCATCTGCGCAGGCGAGGATTTGCACGCACGGAGATTCCTACAAGACATACCGCATTACAATTCAACACAACGCTCACGTACTAACAACATGCGACACTACAGATCTGACGGATATAGCTTCACTGGACTGGTAATCCCGCATAAAATTTTGGGTAAAATATTATCCTTAAAATATAATTATCCTTAAAAATATTATTATTTTAACTTCCCCACCCCTACCCCTGAAAGCACTATTGGAATTTTTTTTTCTACCAAGAAAAGTATTCCTACGCTGTGACAAAATTGAACACGACTTATTTTGTTAGCAATGGTCGAAGGGTTTCATGCAACGTAGAAAGCTACCAACTAGGATGCATTTCGTAATATCTTTTATTTCGTGCGACCCGCAAACAGCAGAGAAGAACACAATGTATACAGCTGTCATTAGCAGACTTCACGATGCTCTGTGGCTAGCTCTCTTCCAGCTATATTTCTAGCTCAACAGCATATTTATTAAGCTTAAGCCTACGTGCAAATAAGTGTATATTTAAAATCAACATTACCTGCAATAGCGAGTTCGACGACTTGCGACGGACATTGGGTTGTTTATCTAAATTAGTAAAAATGTAAATAATATAAACTGAATAACTCAATTCGGAATGAGAACACGAAGACATCATTTGTGCAAACATAAAAATCAAACAACTGAATGTTCCTGAAGTATCTTGTGAAATCAAGTGCTTCAACAGGGAATTAAAATATCTGATTTCAAGCCGGTTCGAGATGAAATTATAAAACTGAAGTCATAAAGAACCTTCAAGTAAGCTACAGTTTTGTGATAATCCAATCAATCTTTGACATCTCTTCTCTCACGTAGTTAGAAGTTGGGGCTTTTAATAGTTGGGAGTCCTGTGTGATGTATGGCGCGTTCTATACCTGCTCTAGGCCTAGTATTAAATTTTGAAAATTTCAAAAAGAAATATTGAAACTAGTGCGCACCGTATATTACACAGGAACCCCATAGATCCCAGGGTACAACATTTTGAGTCTTCATTACAACTGGTCAGTGGTTATGCATCATAATAGCGTGTTGTGTCGAGCCACACACCGTTCGAATTAAAGAAAGATGAACTAAAGTAAGCTTTTAAAATTTGGTTACTACTTTTTTTAGTGCTCATATGACTGTTATCTAACTGACACAAATCTGTTGCCTTTCTAATAGGATTTTGAGACACGCCAGAGGAAATGAAGAGAGGACATTTTAATCATTAATGTTGGGACGACAATGCCAATGGCCTCATTCATAAAGCAAGCAGATTATTGATTTAATGCCATGTGCTTAGCCTACTTTATGACTTCTGGAGCTATTTGAGTTTATTTCTACGCTACATCATCATAGGTAAGATTTTTATTAGTTAAGCTCTTTGCTTTAAGACTGGCAGGTAACAAATGCAGACTGCGAAATGTAGAGCAGAGAAATTATGCAGACTTGTGATTTGCAAACCGATCCAATATATTATGTCAAAAATTATGTAGTTTTAAATATGTTCTTTGTAGTCTGAAACACAGCTGTGACTTAATTATCTCTTAAGTGTTAGCATGCATTTCCAACTTGTTTGACTGAGCTTGATAAAGGCTGGTTTCCATGTAATCGTCCCAATCATCCTGATGGCTTGATTCTTTTGTTCTGTGTATTAATTTACGCTTTGATTCACACCAAACAAAAGAATTCAGCAATTGTGGCAATTGGGCAATTATATGGAAACAGTCCTTAAGTACCATATATATGAGGTACTCCACATTCATGGATTGTATGGGGCCAGATGCTCCTTTTCTCTGCCTGCCATTTCATAGCCTGCACATGCGTCGCATCCGAACTGAACCCCAGTTAACGAACAAAAGCTTGTTCTAGACCCCCAGCGGAGTAGCATGATTATATGTACTCTATTGTGATTGGCTTTTAAAAATCCTTATTATTACATGTCTCCTGACTGGCTATTCAACTGTCACCAGCCTGTCACCAGTTAGACCTGCGGCTAATTATTTAGATTTCAACATATGGCGGCTTTTATACATGTTGAGAAAAGCAATATCTGTACAATATCAGTTTGAAATTGAGATTCATTTGCTAGAACAACTAAACAGTTGACCGGCATTGAGTTCAGATGTGGCACATACTAGATCTTTCCAAGCTGCATGGGGGATTTATTTCTGTTTTCCTCGAACTACATTTTGTGACGGCAAGTTTCCTTTCGTCTGACACTAAACCATGGGCAGCCTATTATGTCACATTACTTCAAAACCTGTGACCTGAAATTGAAGTAAACCTAACATTCTCCAATAGTAAAGCACAGGGAAACGACGAGAGCTCTTGTCTAGGGTGAGAAATCCCAAGTAAACAGCTAACTCACATGCCAACGACCAGTTTCAACCAAGCGGCCTCTGACATGAACTGCCCATCATAACAATCTCCACGAGGCTGGTGACAGTTGAATGGCCAGTCAGGAGACGTGTAAGAATGAGCATTTTGAAAAGCCGATCACAATTGAGTATATATCGCGCTACTCAGCTGGGGGTCTCGAACAAGCTTTCGTTCATTAATGACTGCAGACATAGTTAACCCGGGTTCAGTTCGGATGTGACGCAGGCTACCATTTCAGTGATTACCAAAACGGAGCCTCTGTAAACAGGGAATTCAAAATCAAATAATAAAATAGGTTAATTAATTTTTAATTGATATTCACATTTTTTTTCTTCTATCAATAATTATTATTGTGATCAAATAAAAATAAATCTAATCAGTTAAAAATGACATGCCAATGATGTTTTATGTAGCAATTCCATGATACCAATTAATCAGTTGTACCAATCAATTGAATGGGTTCACGAGTGCAGGAAAGAGTTAAGCGACATTTTTTGGGGATTCCCCCCCCCCCCCCCCCCCTCAAAACTGTAGCAAGCTTGTTAATTTTGTACATTACTCCTGGCAGAGAATACATGCATGGCTGATTCTGAATCCCTGATGGGGTCTTAGTTATTCATTCATGGCATGTTTTTCTTAGCAATAGCCATTGGTAGGAAATCAGGATCTCGTCACTACGGGCAATTTACAGGGGATTGCATTGTCATATTGCCCACAAAATACTCAGCTCATTATTTTTTGTCACTGTGGCCTTGTTTGTGCTTTTTTAAAAGTTTTTACCAAAACTTTTTTTCAATAAATAATTGTCACTTAACTCTTTCCTGCACTCACCCCTTCCACCCCAAATGACAAAAGGTCATTTGTTAACATTATCAATTATTTGATTAATATCAATAAATTTATTGGTATTATTGATTATTGATTGAATACCCTGGGTTTTGTGGCCAAGGAGTGGTATGGAAACAGGTGCTATAAAATGAAGGGATGTGTGTCACAAAGGCCTAAGTGACTCCTGATCACATTCTAAATTCTCCCTTTAGAAAAGAAAGAACTCGAAGGAGAATTTGAAAATGTGATCAGGTGTCACTTAGGCCCTTGTGGCACACAACCCTTCATTAATATAGTAAAAAAAATCATTTGATAGAAGATTAGGCTGAAAAATCATGAAACACTTCCCTCTAAATATGATTGGTTATATATATTAAATCATGTGCTTTTCTTGATTGGTCATTAAAATATGCTTGAGAGAGAAGAGAGTTGATATGTACTATGGAAGGGATCCATGGGTATAGGGTGATTGCTTGATGCATTGAAATTTGTTAGCATTTAAGAACAATAACTATTCTCTTTATTTCCAACTAGGCATACACTGTAGTCATTACAAGAAGTCAAAGTAGTCACACCCACCTGGAAGATGCAGGCCCAAATGTGAAATTTCTGATGCAGTTTTCTGCTGCAAAAAGACTGTTGCCCTCTACTCTCATCAAGGCATCCTTCAGGGCAGTTATTTGTGCCTCAGTAAACTGGTTCGTCCAATAGGTGTTGTTATAGGAGTACTGCGTTAAGAGCTCTTCCCCAGGCTTTATGCCTCGAGTAGCCTTGAACCAGACTTCTCCTTCACGCAGCATCCATTTGCAGTTCACTCTGCTTCTCATCAGTGTGGAAAATTTCTCAGGGGCCAAGGAAAGTGGAAATGTTCCATCTTGTATCAGACAGCCAATTCCAATTGGACATAGAGTGCCATCTAGTTCACATTCTATACCATTTCTCACTGTTGTCAGTACAAAATCGGTCTGTTCATGGTGGATTCCACGACGCATGGGTGCTAGAGGGGCATAACTAGTTATCCATACATCACTTGGGATTGCCTTCAAAGTATATACACCTCGTCCAGTACTGGATCCTCCAATTCCAACTACGCTTGAATGGCGAATCTGTAGGAAGGCCTCGCCAGTCTGGATTGTTTGGTAGCTATGTTTGCTATGGAGAGAACTGAATTTATATAATATTATAATAAATTATTGATCTTAATAATAGTATATATGTTTCAGTTAAATTTTTATTTAAGAACTTTTTTCTGTATCATCATCATTGTTTCAAGGCAGAAAAAAAACACAATATTAAAGTACAATACATGTAACTTAGTAAAAAGCTAACTGAAATCAAAAATTAATAGCCCTGTGAAAAGAATACATTTAATGTAGCACGGAGCCTCCTATTGAAACCTTTGTGCGTGACAAGTAAAGCAATATAAAATAAGAAAAATTGATGTCAGTTAGGGTGTTAGTAGGCCAGCTGTGGCAGTCTTTCATAAAATGGGTACTGGTTCTCTGCATCATGGCTTGCAGCATTTTGCAATGTCACACAGGAAGTTTATAGAAATGTTGCATGATCATGTGACACAAATGGCTACCAATGCTATACCACCATGTTGTATGGCATGTACCGTAGAACCAATATGGTGTATGAACAGACTGAGAAACATGATTCAGAGTTTGGTACGTGGTATATTCTGGCCAAAAACAAGCATAACAAGCATGATCGTGAATGTCCTATCATGACAATAATCTTTCATTTGCTTAGCTTGTTGTGTTTAAAGTGAAAAAAAGGCCTGCAAGGTTATTATTGATTTGAAATCTCTGAATTAAGTACAATAATATTATGGATTGCCCCCAAAAAATGGATTTGGTCTCGTATACACCCCATAATCATGCCTTAAATTTTGCACATCTTCCACGCCCATTCAAGTTGGACGGGCACTGGGAGAATGGGTTGATTCCTGGTTTTACATCACAAACTACATTGTACGTGTATGTATTATTGGGAATTTGAAGTTATATTTTGCTTTTCTTTTGAGCTAAAATCTTCAGCTGTTCGATGTTTGAGGAAACTTGTCAGAATACTTACAGGTCACTTTGCATCTCAACTATGAAGCCATATGGAAGGCTGGCAAGGCGATTCAAATGGTGGTTATACTGTGTGCGTGTGCCCTTCTCAAGCTCTTTCTTTTTTGATCTTTCATACCAAGGCTGGAACCTTATAGCTTCCTTGTGGAGCTCTGACTCGAATATCTTTAGTGGATATCCTTTTTTCTTGGCATCAGTCAGGTTGAACTCATCCAAATGCCTCAGGCTCTCGTCAGTGTCTGTATAGTCTTGCTGTTTGGACCCCAGTACTATTTTCTTTGTGATCCCAGACCAAATGGAGCCAAAGTTATTCTGCTTAGCAATAGCTTGAAGGCGGAGCAAATTCTCATCTGGGCTGTATCTTAAAGAATAATTTAAAAGTCCAATAGATATGCTGTTAGATTGAAGTAACCATGCATGTATGCATTTTTATCTGGCAATTAATTTTTACTTCAGTTATTTTGTTCTAGTTTATTGTTCATGATTCAGATAATTATGTTCTATTGTGTCTTTGCCTTAAAACAATGATCCAGAAAAATTAACTGAAATAAAACATTAACTGCAACACATACATCATCATGATTGTATATTTAACATTTTACTTTTTATGTGGATAGAATTGAAGCTGTGGTGTGGATAATTTAGAGTTCACATCTTAAATATTAGATTGGACATAAATTATGACTGTTTCTAAAACTGAGAGTGCCAACCAAAACTAATGATATTGTACATCTCTGTAAGAAATGTTATATTGATAAACAAGCCTCTATTAATATAGTGTGACTCCACTAATCCATCGTGAAAAGGAGGCCATGCACTTGATAGAGGTTTTAATGTACATGTAGTACTATTCTATGTCAGATTCAGGTTAGAATTTAATAGTTATTTGAAATACTAAAAATTAACAGAGTTTGTGAGGCTGACTGCAGGCATATGCAGGTTGCCAGGTTGAACTCTGTTAAATTAATTAGAGATTTTGGAAATCTGCCTTTGCTTTTGATTTAAAAGATATGCATGAACACAAAACTTGTGGTGTATGCGAATATTTTTACTGAACATTTCCAATTCTCGCATTCTCAGTGTGCAAACTTGTGTAAGATGTTTTTATTGACCTGTCAGGTTTTGATCATGTGACCTATTGATATTATAAATCAGGAACTACATACTTAGTGAAAACAAGGCAGAATCCTGCCAGCACAAGAAGAGCATTCAGGTTCATCAGAAATGGCTGCTCAACAGTAGCATCCATAGGACTGTGATGTGACATAACTCTGGCTTTGACATCAGGTGGTTGCCCATCTAGTGTACTAACAATCTCTGCTAGGACTGAAAGTTCTTTCTGATTTGGTCTTTGTTCCCACACAAACCAGAATGAAGAGATCTCTCTGTTGTATTGATCTATTAGATCTCTATCTTCCAATGCCTTCTCTTGACAGATGCTGGCAGTTCCATTAGGTGTGCCAAAACAGTTCAAATAGAAATTCAGAGCAAGATGTGACAAATGGCCATTGCGCCTCTTATAAACATGTGGACCTGATGTTATGAAATGAATTGAGTACAACTCTGGGGCATCTACTGAGTGTAGCCTGTGGAATTTTGCTGTGGAAATAGCATCAGGTTGGGTGGGGTCATTCTCTAGCTGCACCAGACCATCTCCATCATTTGGAAAGAGTGACAGTAGTGGAATCGGTTCTGTCAATGATACACTGGGGACTATTTTAGCTGCACTGGTGACATATGGACTGCTCTTCTGATAGGCTTCACTTATGGTGCGAGGCACGGAGCATGTTTCTGTAAAAACATCAGATATTACCTTAACCAATGGACGCACCAATGGATGCACCAGATGCGAAATAGGCTCATTTGCAAATGACAAAAGTGGAAAATGTCCTATTGTGATAGCTAAATAAGCCATCTCTCTGATGCTTGCTTCTGATACCCCAACCAGCTGTTCTTTGTTAAGCACCTCAAAAACACTTGCTGTACTTGGCCTTCCTCTGCTAGATTGGCTTTGTATTGCATCACTGTTGTCATTGATGTTCTTTTTAAATATTTCATCAGCTTTTAAGAGGAGCATACCTATTTTCCCAAAAAAGAAGAAATAAAAATTATATGAAAATGAGCTGATGTATGTCGTCATTTGATTTGCACAGCCTGAAGATAAATAGCAAAATGGGGAATATCCCTGTAAATAAGTTGCAAAAACAAATGAAGCTTTTCACACAATGATCACCAAAATACACATTATGTAAGTTATATTGTTGCCATGGAAACACACTTTGATCCAGCCTCTTCTAGTGCCAAAAAATAATCCCTAATTTATCCTTTGCAGAACAACATTTACTGCATAAGATGAATAAGATGAATTTTCCCAATGTAGTCATTGTACGTGTGTGGGTTAAACAAAATTATTTTGCATTATGGAGACAGAAGTGACAATTTTATGAAAAAAAGTTATGAGTCTGGAGCCAATAGTGTTTCCATGGCAATATCATGATGTGCATAATGATGTGTGTTTTTCTTATCACTGCACATGAGCAAAGTTTCATTTGTGTTTTGCAACTTTTTCTTCATTTTGTTATTTGCCTCTAGGATGTGCAAATCATGTCATAGATAATCTAATTTGCATATCATCTGCATATTTAAAAAAACTTGAAAATCTCTGGAATGAGATAAGGTATTGACAAATGGAAAATGCCATCCTTCCTCATTTTGAAGGGGTTTTCAATTGAGTTGAACTTATTCTTTAATGCCATATACACTTTAAAGTTGAATATAGCATTATTTACTCTTAGATATTCATTCTTTATCTGGACCAACAGTTTCCTTTGAGGTAATAAGTATAGATTTTGCAGTTATTTTTCATATATATTTTTCTGAATCATTGTTACAAGGCAAAGACACAATATAATATTTTAATAATGAATAAGAACAATAACCTAGAAAAAGTTAACTTAAATAGAAAAGATAACTGCAACATGGATACTAAAGATCTTACCTATCTCATGTGCTTGTTGTGAAGTCAGCTGGAACTTCTGCTCAAAAGCATAATCAAGTTTAGTCAGAACCTAAAAGGTTTAGAAAAACAGATTTACCTATAGCTAGTAATTTTTGGCATGTGATTTGTGATTATTTGATAATGGTAATGTTGAAATTATTTGCATGTCCTAGCTTCCTTGTTATTGCTGGTGTGCACATGATGTCATTGCTGCCATCTTGGTTAAAGTTAAAATATTTTTCATTAGGTTTTTTTGTTAGTTCAACCAAGATGGCTACCATGGCTTGTATCTTCTTGGTATGCACACTCACCTAAATGCTTGTGAATGTCAAGGAAATACCAGTGAAGCATGGGAATGGTATACATGCCAAAATCAAGGTCTTCATTATATGATTGAGGTCTGCATTGTGGGGCTAAGTACAATCCCACATGGGTCAAAGTGCCTGGGTATGATAACTGTAGAGACATATAGGTAGTTCTATCTCTTCCCAGGCCTGAACTACGTCTCTTGTCAAAGAAGACTACCGCCAATTTTCTGTGGGTCTTGCACTTCACGTTGGAAGATGTCATACAGGGGAGAGAGGGACTGAAACGAGGTCTTGATATGAATACGAGACCTCCCAGCAGGTCTTGTATTCATATCAAGACCTCGTTTTAGTTCCCCTCTCCCCTGTATGAGGTCTTCCACACGTGGTTCAAGATCTGCATGGAACAATGGAATTGGGGCGTGGTAGGTTCATAAACTTACAGTAAAACCTCTTAAAAGGGTGTATAGGCACTTTGATTATCTTGTTTAATACAAAGGGCGTAGCCAGCAGAGGTTTCCAGGGGTTCCGGAACCACCCCTTTTCTCGGTTAAAATACTGTAGACCCCTAACCTCTCGCACTCTAGACCGTGCTCTACCCACTGAGCTAAGCGCCTCACTGGTTAGCTCAGTTGGTAGAGCACGGTCTAGAGTGCGGGAGGTCAGGGGTTCGAATCCCGGCCGCGTCCTTGGACAGGGACGTATAAGACGGTGGCCTTGTCTCCTTCCTGTTCTAGACGTGAAAGAACCTGTTGTGTTGTTTCGAGAAAGAGTAGGGGACTGTTTCCCGACAACAACTTGATATTCTGAGGTACTAATAGTCACTCATGATTGTAAACTGCACGGCAGCACATTGAGCCACAATAGTAGTCCGTATCACAGAAATAACCTTGTGAAGCGCTTTTGAATATATCCATATTCCATATAGAAATTGCGCTATATAAACCTTTAAAATAATTGGACCAGCTTCGAAAATAAATTGATGGCGCATGACATTTGGAACCCCCTAACGGCAAGGCTGGCTACGCCCCTGATACATACAGTGTAGTGCTAATGATACCTGAGGTGTTTCATTTGTTTCTTGGCCAAGTTTCTTCTCAGTTGCCCAGTTCCCAAGGGTCTCAGCCTCTTCATCATTAAATGTAATTACAGTTCTTGGAGAAAATAAAGTGTTGAACTTGCAGTGTTTGAGGTAATGAATGAAGACCGGTATTCTTAACTCGTTGCAGTCTTTCTTCGAGAGTTCTGCCGAAAGATATCTCAGATCTTTATTTCCCATGAAATCAGAATGATCTATTGGATCTCCTTGTTCTTGAACGACAGTCTGGAATAGAAAGTAGTTGTAAATTAAACAATCGTATATTATAATGCTAATAATGGTTAGGACAATGAATAATATCGTTTTTATTTGCTTTTGCATTATCATCATCATTTATATTTGGTCGATTTCCTTTTATGCATGTTTATATATGGACCTATTGTACGAGTACAAACCTACCTGTATACAGACTTACTGTACGGGTACGCACCTACCTATATACAGACTTATTGTACGGGTACGAACCTACTTGTATACAGACTTACTGTACGGGTACGAACCTACCTGTATACAGACTTACTGTACGGGTACGAACCTAAAGATAGTAAGTTCATTGGCTTTAACCTGATTGTATTTTGATTGCAAAGTATGATACGAGCTTCCTCGATGATACGGAACCAATTTTCGAACGATTTTTATCAGCATTAAACTTTCGAATAATGTTACAAAGGCACTGACAAATAATAAACTTCAGTATTTTTCATTTAAATGGAACTCTGGTTTTAATTTAAGATAAGGTTAGTTTAAAAAAAACGTACGTGTTTGTAAATTGTTATTGTTAAAAAATGTAAGTTATGTTTTTGTAAGTTGTTATTTCAAATAAAGATTATTTAAAAAAAGTTTATATGGATCGAGTCTGAGTCGAGGTCCATAAACACGCAAAATAAAACGATTTATTATATGACCTATGCAACTGAAGCCATGTAGCCAATCAAATTGGCCCGTTGCAGAACTGCAGTCATATCAGTTCTGGTATAATACTTCGTTAACGAATGAATTGAGCAAACAGGTTTTGCTAATACAGTCGAAGCTCTCGTAAGCGGCCACCTCGGGAATTCGTAAAAGTGGTCGTAACTAGAGCTGGTCACTTACGAGAATTAGTTGTGACACCGCATTTTGTTTTTAACAGACTGCAGTTTAAATATTCGTAAGCAATGTACATTTATATTTTAATACCTTCCAATACATCATAAAGCTTTTGGAGTCCCTTTGTTTTTAAGCCAGTCGCTTACAAAAGTAAGAGTTTCATACCGAGAACCGAGGTTCTAAGCCCTAAACATCCCGAGGGCCGTAGGCCCCGAGGGATGTTTAGGGATTAGAACCGAAGGTTCGAGGTACGAAACTGACTTATATCACATTTGGCGAGGTTTACTCAAATAGAAAGGAGGTTTAAAACTGAGTTATAAACCTCCCTGTAACAGTTATAAACCTCAGATTGACGATTTAATTAGTCTATTGTTCAACGGGTTTATACCAGAGTTTCACCCCTATGAAGTACAAAGAAAACCGTGTCAAGTGTGATATAAGCAGAATTTTGACCTTTGAAGTCGTCTAAAGTGACCTCCCCATTCCAATTACGCCATAATTTCGATCGAGGAAACCACGCAGCACATAACATGAAATCGAGACAACTAGTTCAAATTTCTCCCCACCCCTCCCTTCTGGTGTCAAATTCCGTACCCCAAGGATAGCTACCGATGTCAAATTCCCTACTCCCCGGGCACGAAAACGCGTCAAAAAATGCCCGGGGATTGCCCGCGGTTGGGTGGGAGGGTGGGGGGGGGGGGGGGGGGATGTTGATGTTTCGAATTGATCGGTACATTAGCTTCACTTATCATTTCCACCAACATGACCGCCACGGCTTTGTCATTCAGCGAACATCGGGCCACAGATGTGAGCCACCCTTGCTTCTTAGTTCTCATTTGGCAAGGTTTAATTCACAAAAGGATTATAAATGTACGGTCTTTATGGATAAAGCCCAGTACTGTATTCGTATAAAGCCCGCGCAGTTTAAATGTGTCGGTTTAATTATATTCTATTCAAAGAAAGGAAACCGTGTCAAATGAGAACTAAGAGGAGATAATACCTGCTCCTCATGTGTGATCTATATACATTTTAAATAAATAGCCAAATAGACCAATTCGAAAAAAGGCCAACTTAAAGGGGCTGTGTCACGGTAAGACTTTACATTCGTTTTTCCGGGCCGGAAAGAGCTATTTCCACCGATTTTGATATGAACTAACGAACCTCTCGGCCATGTGGGATGCATAAATTGAAAGCAAATATACAAAAATGACTAACAAACAGTGTACATAAAAAGTCTCCAAGGAAATTATTGAAAATCCTTTCACTCAAGCATCGAGGAAGGGAAGTTTAACTGTTTGTATCCAATTAACAGCCACTAAACGAGCGATTACTCGATACATGCGCAGTACCATGACATAGCCCCTTTAAATTGGTGAATGATTGTCATTACAATTTATTTTTAAATTGAAATACGATTTAAAAGTATGAAAAACTTAGCACCTACGTTGTCAGTTTTTTTGGATACGCGCCGTCTTCTCTTATCGATTGGTCTGGACCTCTTTATCGGCGGTTCTTCTGAGTGACGGTCACACGGCTCTGTTTGCTGCAGTGCGGGCTGGGCCTCTGCAATCACTTCAGGCGGTTCCTCTTGAACACAGCTGCTGGATGACTGCCCTATCTCTATTCCAACTAACTCCGCAACCTCTCGTATCTTATCAGTTACTTCAATAACTGCCCTGCGAGCATTGGCGGGGAGATCTATAAGCGTTCCCAGTCTGTTATCAATCAGCGAAAAAAGATCTTTCAAGACTCTTACTTGAACTGTAACGGACATTTTGTTTCCAACAGTCGAGTGAACCGTGTCCAGTAAAACCGTTGGATTTTTGAAAAGTTGCGCGAAAGTTTAAATGCTAACACGTGGTTCCGTATGCCAATCAAATCTATCAATATGTACATTTAAAAGGATTCAGACAATACATTTGCCACTGACCAAGAGACCACTGACAGGAGACGGTTCCCACGCTTGAGATGATACTCATTTGTACATGTCATGTTCCCACGCTTGAGAAGATACTCATTTGTACATGTCATGTTCTCTCTTATGTTTATCCTCCGAAAGCTCAATGAATCTAAATCGAAAGCTATATAAGACAAACAGCATAAACAGGGACCGCGGAGTGCCCTTAAAAGTGGTAGGGCTAAAACAATCATACAATGCAACGAGCACCTAAGGCGCGAGCTGCTAGGGGGTATGCTCCGCAGGAAATTTTGAAATCTAGAGCCTCGGAAATGCCATTTTCTTCGTTTTCCATGGGACTTTCTCGCTAAATCTTGGTTTTTGTCACATTTCCCTAAAAAAGTGGTAGGGTTGGTTATATAGCCCGACTTGCCCCACCCCCTCCGCGGTCCCTGATAAACGGATTGATTCAAATTTTGACTACCAGATTTTATGAGATTCTTAAATCTTCCCGCCAACCAGATGAGTTCGCGACGGTTGGCGCGCCAATTCAAAATAAATTCTAACAATTGCTCTGATTGAACAGAGAAAAGACAAATATTCTGGCATCACTGCTTGCATCATTAAGGTTCTGGAGTTAAGGGATCGTGAAAAAAATACGTATGGTGTAAGCAGGCTAAGTAAAACCATAATACTACGCAAACAAAACATTTATCTCTTCTGTATTTGAGGTGGAATATTAAAATTGCGTGATCCCAACCCCGTTAGCCTGCGTCGCATCCGAACTAAATCCCGGACCTAACCAGGGTTCAGGTCGGATGCGACGCAGGCTAAACCTCGCGTCTATATGAGCCACATTTAAGCGAGAAAACTCACACGATTTCTTAGCTTTATATAAATAACCTGAGTGAGCGTTGTCGTTCGAAACCATTGCTTTCTCTCTGTGAAAAGAGTGACCGCTGATTGTGCTCGTAGCAGTAACAGTGCTCTCAATTTTACGAAATTTATATGACAATTAATGCCAAGATCTTGAACATTATGCAACGATAGTAATTGTCCAAAACAAAAGGTGTGTGGTACTCTCTACAGTCCGTGCGAAAACCATATATGTACGTAGACTGTGTTTCAGAAAGAATTATAAAGAATGTCTTTTGCAGTCTTTAGCTTTTGCAGTGTATTCACTAAGTAAACTTTTTTATGGAATCACCTAATTTCGATCACTACTTAACTCCAAGTAGGACTGAGACATCAGTCTTACCAAACCGCAAAATTTAGATCCCGCAAAACGCGAAAAAGGCTAATACGCAAAATAAAGCTCCCGCAAAATTTCCATGTCCTACGGTATGCTAGCAGTGCTACTTTGAGAGAAATTATGCCCCAATTTTTTTTCCCAGCACAATCGACAAAGGCCTTAACCCTGGGCGTCTCCCTCTCTCTCCTCCAAAACAATAATAAAATTAATTAATAATTTTCACAAATAGAACCTTTATTTATGACTATTTACTATCATGTACATTGCAGGTTAATTTATAATTTGGCATTTCAAACGTTTGCCCTTAGTTCTGCATTTGTTACAACCCCTTAAGTGTATACCTTAAGAGTAAAATGTTGAAAAAAAAAATAGTATGACAAAGTCATATCCATGCTGGTGGAATCAACCACGCCACACTATTTTCAGCGTTTTTGGTTTTGTAAAGAGTTTTAATATCAAAATGACAAGCATCGTAATGTTTCTCGGCTTTTTCGAGGTGCTGATCTTTCAGCGTTTTTGCGCTATCGACTTCATTTTCGTCTTTAGAATATTTGATGATCACCGATAAACTGTCGCACTTACTACATGTGTCAACATTGGGTCTTCTGAAAGAAAGTTTGAATGTTCGAAATATTTTGCGAAAACTACTAAATGAAAGAGGCCGCTTAGATCCTGGTGGTAAATCCTTCTTTGTTAGAAAATCCCTCCACAATCTGCTAATGCTTAAGTTGGGAGCAAGATACTGTTGCTCTTTAGTGAAATCCCTTGCGTAATGCGATGTTTGCCGTTCATAGCTTGTTATGTGTGCCACTACCTAAGTGAAAGAGGCATAAACAAAGTCAAGAGTTTTTCAGTTGGCAACGGCAAAAACAAGCTTGGTGCTGTATGATTATGAAATAAAATAAGTACTAGCAAAAGTCACACCTCAGCTTTCAGGTTGATGGGGAGTCTTTTCTCATTCCTTCTCAAACGTCTCTGATCGCCTTCTACGCTTCCAGTGTAAGGTTGGATCTTTCTCAACAATACAGCTATTCGTTTCTTTCCGATACCGAAGATCTTCAGAAATGCTCTCTTGCAAACAGCCACTCTTTTCAGTCCTGATATGTCTCTTATGTGGTACGATATGGTGTTTCTTTGAATTTTGAAGTTGATCTCAATAAGAGAGTTCAGGTAGTTGTTTTGATCCTCGTAAAGCATTTCGTCGAATCGTTTACGAATCACTCCTATCAAGCCATGTGTAAGGTTTATGAGGCAGGTCCTTGCAGTGCAGCACTGGAGAGTCATATCCAGAACATTTGAATGAGGTCTGTTTTTTCTTGGTTTTGCAGCGATCCTTCGCCGACTGGCAACATTTCTTGTCCTCGTGCGCCTTGGCAATCCTTTGTCTCTCTCAAAACTCGTAACTCTACTTCGTCTCCTCAGACTCCTTCCATCCACTTCTTCGTCAAAATAATAAGCAAAGCCAGTACTATCTTTGTCCATAATCAGAATCACTATGTATCCCTCATTGACGAGTTTCAGTTAAGATCAGGCTCTTCACACTTAAGGGGTTGCAACAAATGCACTGATACGGGAAAGGGTAAACCGGTTTGAGATGCCGAAACTGAGGAGCTAGCTAGCCGATTGCATGATTTCTGGTCGCTATGCCGATAAAGACAAAACAAACAAAACAAATTTCCCGCGCCGGAAATAGGATTACGTCAACTGTTAATGAGGCCGCCTCGGTTTAAATCGGATCTTAATTCGGTTTCTCAGAAATACGTTGCCTTTGTCGCTATCACAGTATCGGCTCTTTTGAGAAAAAAAGGCATGTAGAGTAGATAACTAGTTCCTTTAAAAACTAGTGTTCTTCTACTGTCGTAAACCAACTAATTTGTTCGATGCATTCTCGCTGAGTCTCCGTAGAAAGTGAATAGCTGCTGATGTTTTGCGTGATAATCTTTCGGCATTATTATTTGCAAGCGTAAGAGCTCGAAGTGTCGGCAGCTACTCGCTTTCTTCCGCGGTTTAGCATACGTTAATCAACTCTCAACTGGATTCCAGACTTAACCAGGGTTTAGTTCGGATGCGACGCAGGCTAAACCTCGCGTCTATATGAACCACATTTAAGGGAATACGTTAATCAACTCCCAGCTGCGTGATTACAAACCCGTGGGGTTTTTGGTTTCGTTTTAATGAGGGTTTAATTTGGAGCAACTGATAATCAGGCTAGTTAAAATTTTTAAACCACATTACAGAAAGCTGTTTGGATAATAAATAAGAACAAAAGCTTATATGGCATTAACCAATCAAGGACCGCGCGAGAACAATCATAGGCAGTGTGATCTTTACCGGGACGCGGGATTTATTAGTTATCTTTCTAAGAGGTGACATGTCAGCAAGGAACTGTCCTCTGTGCAATGGAGTATTATCATTCCATATTGACTTCCAGAAGAACCAGTCATGTCCAAAATTAACTTGCCAGGGGTTGTAACGAATGTACTGATACGGGCAAGAGTAAACCGGCTTGAGATGCCGAAACTGAGGAGCTAGCTAGCCGATTGCTTAATTTCTGGTCGCCATGCCGAGAAATACAAAACAAACAAAACAAATTTCCCGCGCCGGAAATAGGATGACGTCAACTGTTAATGAAGCCGCCTCGGTTTAAATCTTAATTCGGTTTCTCAGAAATACGTTGCCTTTGTTGCTATTTATCGGCTCTTTTGAGAAAAAAAAGGCATGTAGAGTAGATAACTAGTTCCTTTAAAAACTAGTGCTGTTCTGCTGTCGTAAACCAACTAATTTGTTCGATGCATTCTTGGATCTCCGTAGAAAGTGAATAGCTGCTGATGTTTTGCGTGATAATCTTTCGGCATTATTATTTGCAAGCGTTAGAGCTCGAAGTGCCGGCAGCTACTCGCTTTCTTCCGCGGTTTAGCATACGTTAATCAACTCTCAACTGAATTCCAGACTTAACCAGGGTTTAGTTCGGATGCGACGCATGCTAAACCTCGCGTCTATATGAAACCACATTTAAGAGCATACGTTAATTGAACTGCCAGCTGCGTGATTACAAACCAGTTGGAATTTTTAAACCACATTACAGAAAGCTGTTTGGATAATATATAAGAACAAAAGCTTATATTCAATTAACCAATCAAGGAATGCTTATATGCCATTAACCAATCAAGTACCGCGCGAGAACAATCATATAGGCAGTTTGATCTTTACCGGGATACGGAATTTATTAGTTATCTTTCTAAGAGGTGACATGTCAGCAAGGAACCGTCCTCTGTGCAATGGAGTATCATCATTCCATATTGACTTCCAGAAGAACCTGTTATGTCCAAAATTAACTTGCCAGGATCACTATTACGCTTGTAAGCTTGCGACGTACGGATTTGGAGTACATAGCGGAGAGACTGGCAAAGGAACAGTTTATGTTTGGCCAGAGACTATTGCACCAAAGAATCCTGACACCTTGTTATCATGCCTGGACTTTCACTTGCGAGAAATCGAGGGAGTCAACAGAAAATGGAATATCTTTTGGGCGGACAACACGAGATCTCAAAACAAAAACTATACTGTTGCCCTTTATTTCGCTCACCTTGTCTCATCAGGTGTTAGAAGCAGAATTGACTACAAATTTCTTATTTCTGGACATTCTTATGGCGATGTAGATAGAGATTGTGGACGAGCTGAAAGCATCATAAGGAAGAAGGAAATAATTGAAACTCCAAAAGATTATATTGAACTTGTAAACGCCAGTGCTGTTAGTGCTAAATTAACCTGGATCGAGATGGAGCAACATCGATTTAAGTGCTTCTCTGAGTGGCTTCGAACCAAATTCACTGATCGAAGGAAGGACCAGGCAGGTCGGCCATTCCGCTTTAGTGACGTTGTGCACTTCAATTATGGAATTGGGGAGCGTGTAGATCCCACTGATGGAGTACTGAAAACATTCAGCCATCCTAATGTTGTTTGGATGAGGAACACTCTGGATACTTTGGAGACACCGATTGAAGTTGACTTTAGAACAGACCGGCAAAGTCCAGCGATCCTGAGTACTGACACATTGGCTGTCTTAAACGAGAGCATAATCAAGCTAAATGGCAAGAAAAGTAAAGACCTGTTAAGGTTAACTAAATTTCTAAGTCCACGTGGAAAAGAATATTACGAAAATATCATAGAATTCACGGAGTGAGTCGTAAAAGGACGGTTTACCTTTTGCCAGAGATTGCCTGGGCGTTCAAAAAAAGAAGAGGTATAAACAGGAGGTTGTACAATTTAGATATATCAAAATAACACAGAGGACAGCTCCTTGCTGACATCTTACCCAGAACGATAACTGTTAAAATCATGTACTTTCAAATTAATTTTGCGGTAAACAGAAAGTGGCGCAGTTCAGATCTTAAAATACTGTAACCCAGGGCCGGGTTGTTCAAAGCCCGATTAGTGCTAATCCAGGGTTAATTTCCATGACAACCAATAGGTTTTGTGCAGAGTTCATCCAGGATTAACACTAATCGGGCTTTGAACAACCCGGCCCAGAACGTTACTGCGACTTATCCACTTCGCCCAATGAACTTGTGCCTGTGTAAAAGTATCAGACTAGAATGATTTTTGTCATATTACCGTAGGCAAATATTGAAAAGTAAAACAATAAACTATCAGACGCAAGAAAGACGAAACGATTATTTGTGAAACTGTTTTTTATTTGTAGTTACCATCTGTTTGGTTTGTTTTCGACGTTTATATTCTATACAATACCAAAAAGACTTTCAGCTGTTTTGTTCCAGGATGAAGGAATTTGAATTGAAGTTCAGTAGAGTTATTTATTATGTGATCGTTGAATTTATCTCATCAAGGGCTGTAAAATAAGTATATTGTATATATTGTAATAAAGTGTTTATTTTTAAAATAATTTTATTTGGTTTCTTTATAATGATAAAGGCTCCAACAAACACAATTTACACATCTCAGGCTTCCGAAGACTCAATCCGAAGACAAACAATTAAAAAATATTTTGTTTATAAAAAAGACTCTACAAAACGATTAAAACAAACCTGAAATATCCGACAGCAAAGCTAGGTATCTCCTAGCACTTGTTCTTAAACTTCCGCAGCACAAAACGGAGCTCAGTTGTACAAACATGTTCAGAAAATGTTCTGCTCTTTGACCTATGGATTATCAAAGTTTTCTAAAATATTGTTTGACAAAAGTCCTATATCGATACTTTGCCGTTTCTTTATAATTCAGCTCTTTTCAGCAAGGTCACAAAGTCTCAAATTCCTGTGGAGGACTGCCTGCAAGAAGAAAGTAAATAAAAATAAATGTTACTCCAATCCAATAGACAGCAATACTATCAAAAGGACTAACCTGTACAAAGTTTAATGAAACGCTTTGCAGCACATGAACACTAGCACAGAGAACAGAGGTCAGCACGCAGGCGCATTAGAGGTGCTAAGATTCGTGGAGAGGCGTGGCCTGGGTGACGATTTAATTTCAGTCTTTTGTGCATCTATCTAAGGCTATATTCGTCAGTTCTGTTAGACACGCCTCTACAAGATCAACGCTGTTTTCAGAAAAAGAGGCTTCCAAGGATAATACCCATTTCGTGAAAACACCCTAGATCTTAGCACCTGTCTTTAGCAAACGATTAATGTGCCTGTTTATATACCTTCAGTGTCCTTTGCAATAACCCACTCGGCCCTCTGCCCAGTCTCCGCCGGGCGCTCGGCTTAGAATGTCACTGTTCTTGCGTCGCCCATCTGCGCAGGCGAGGATTTGCACGCACGGAGATTCCTACAAGACATACCGCATTACAATTCAACACATGTAAGTTACTCCAATCCAATAGACAGCAATACTATCAAAAGGACTAACCTGTACAAAGTTTAATGAAACGCTTTGCAGCACATGAACACCTAGCACAGAGCACAGAGGTCAGCACGCAGGCGCATTAGAGGTGCTAAGATTCGTGGAGAGGCGTGGCCTGGGTGACGATTTAATTTCAGTCTTTTGTGCATCTATCTAAGGCTATATTCGTCAGTTCTGTTAGACACGCCTCTACAAGATCAACGCTGTTTTCAGAAAAAGAGGCTTCCAAGGATAATACCCATTTCGTGAAAACACCCTAGATCTTAGCACCTGTCTTTAGCAAACGATTAATGTGCCTGTTTATATACCTTCAGTGTCCTTTGCAATAACCCACTCGGCCCTCTGCCCAGTCTCCGCCGGGCGCTCGGCTTAGAATGTCACTGTTCTTGCGTCGCCCATCTGCGCAGGCGAGGATTTGCACGCACGGAGATTCCTACAAGACATACCGCATTACAATTCAACACATGTAAGTTACTCCAATCCAATAGACAGCAATACTATCAAAAGGACTAACCTGTACAAAGTTTAATGAAACGCTTTGCAGCACATGAACACCTAGCACAGAGCACAGAGGTCAGCACGCAGGCGCATTAGAGGTGCTAAGATTCGTGGAGAGGCGTGGCCTGGGTGACGATTTAATTTCAGTCTTTTGTGCATCTATCTAAGGCTATATTCGTCAGTTCTGTTAGACACGCCTCTACAAGATCAACGCTGTTTTCAGAAAAAGAGGCTTCCAAGGATAATACCCATTTCGTGAAAACACCCTAGATCTTAGCACCTGTCTTTAGCAAACGATTAATGTGCCTGTTTATATACCTTCAGTGTCCTTTGCAATAACCCACTCGGCCCTCTGCCCAGTCTCCGCCGGGCGCTCGGCTTAGAATGTCACTGTTCTTGCGTCGCCCATCTGCGCAGGCGAGGATTTGCACGCACGGAGATTCCTACAAGACATACCGCATTACAATTCAACACATGTAAGTTACTCCAATCCAATAGACAGCAATACTATCAAAAGGACTAACCTGTACAAAGTTTAATGAAACGCTTTGCAGCACATGAACACTAGCACAGAGAACAGAGGTCAGCACGCAGGCGCATTAGAGGTGCTAAGATTCGTGGAGAGGCGTGGCCTGGGTGACGATTTAATTTCAGTCTTTTGTGCATCTATCTAAGGCTATATTCGTCAGTTCTGTTAGACACGCCTCTACAAGATCAACGCTGTTTTCAGAAAAAGAGGCTTCCAAGGATAATACCCATTTCGTGAAAACACCCTAGATCTTAGCACCTGTCTTTAGCAAACGATTAATGTGCCTGTTTATATACCTTCAGTGTCCTTTGCAATAACCCACTCGGCCCTCTGCCCAGTCTCCGCCGGGCGCTCGGCTTAGAATGTCACTGTTCTTGCGGCGCCCATCTGCGCAGGCGAGGATTTGCACGCACGGAGATTCCTACAAGACATACCGCATTACAATTCAACACATGTAAGTTACTCCAATCCAATAGACAGCAATACTATCAAAAGGACTAACCTGTACAAAGTTTAATGAAACGCTTTGCAGCACATGAACACTAGCACAGAGAACAGAGGTCAGCACGCAGGCGCATTAGAGGTGCTAAGATTCGTGGAGAGGCGTGGCCTGGGTGACGATTTAATTTCAGTCTTTTGTGCATCTATCTAAGGCTATATTCGTCAGTTCTGTTAGACACGCCTCTACAAGATCAACGCTGTTTTCAGAAAAAGAGGCTTCCAAGGATAATACCCATTTCGTGAAAACACCCTAGATCTTAGCACCTGTCTTTAGCAAACGATTAATGTGCCTGTTTATATACCTTCAGTGTCCTTTGCAATAACCCACTCGGCCCTCTGCCCAGTCTCCGCCGGGCGCTCGGCTTAGAATGTCACTGTTCTTGCGTCGCCCATCTGCGCAGGCGAGGATTTGCACGCACGGAGATTCCTACAAGACATACCGCATTACAATTCAACACATGTAAGTTACTCCAATCCAATAGACAGCAATACTATCAAAAGGACTAACCTGTACAAAGTTTAATGAAACGCTTTGCAGCACATGAACACTAGCACAGAGCACAGAGGTCAGCACGCAGGCGCATTAGAGGTGCTAAGATTCGTGGAGAGGCGTGGCCTGGGTGACGATTTAATTTCAGTCTTTTGTGCATCTATCTAAGGCTATATTCGTCAGTTCTGTTAGACACGCCTCTACAAGATCAACGCTGTTTTCAGAAAAAGAGGCTTCCAAGGATAATACCCATTTCGTGAAAACACCCTAGATCTTAGCACCTGTCTTTAGCAAACGATTAATGTGCCTGTTTATATACCTTCAGTGTCCTTTGCAATAACCCACTCGGCCCTCTGCCCAGTCTCCGCCGGGCGCTCGGCTTAGAATGTCACTGTTCTTGCGTCGCCCATCTGCGCAGGCGAGGATTTGCACGCACGGAGATTCCTACAAGACATACCGCATTACAATTCAACACATGTAAGTTACTCCAATCCAATAGACAGCAATACTATCAAAAGGACTAACCTGTACAAAGTTTAATGAAACGCTTTGCAGCACATGAACACCTAGCACAGAGCACAGAGGTCAGCACGCAGGCGCATTAGAGGTGCTAAGATTCGTGGAGAGGCGTGGCCTGGGTGACGATTTAATTTCAGTCTTTTGTGCATCTATCTAAGGCTATATTCGTCAGTTCTGTTAGACACGCCTCTACAAGATCAACGCTGTTTTCAGAAAAAGAGGCTTCCAAGGATAATACCCATTTCGTGAAAACACCCTAGATATATATATAGATACTGCATGTATATAAATCTTCAGCACAGTAAAAAATACAGGTTATTTATGTTTTAAATCGTTTAACTGTCATTTGTGTTGAATTATGTATATATATATATATATACAACTGTATATATATACATATATATTGATATGACATCCTTTAACTCATCATATAATCCATAGGATTTGGCATGAAACAATAAACAGGAATTAAACAAGCTAAAACTTTTCTTTTCGATATTTCAACTTTATTCAAAAGTCTTTTTTAAATTAAAAGTAGAAATATTGACAAAGAAAAGTTTCAGCTTGTTTAATTCCTGTTTGTTGTTTTATTTATATACAACAAAGGGCTAAGTTCAAATTTTATGCAGATAAATAACTTTTCGAATAAAAATGGATGTTTTAAAACATAATAAGGTGCATAGAGACATTGTGTTGAAATAAATTAAGCTACTGAGAAGAGGCTGATGCTAAATTATAGCAACAAAACTCAGGTTTATCCAACCTTGGGCTAGAGCTCATTGAGACCATTTATTCTGTACATTATTTCAGTAGTGCAACTACATTGTACATGTACTTGTTTGTTTCATGAGCTCATGCTAATGTACATCCCAAACAATAATATTTTTTTTTAGCATATTTAACTAGATTATTGCAATTGTTATGTAATGTTCAATGCACAGCTAATTGTAGCTAATATAAAACTTGTAACATACTAAAAGCCAGAACACATTGGTATTGATTAAAGTTGGAATCCAATTACAGTGCTACTACTGAAAGTGGGGCCACTTAGACAACGAGAACCAATCACATTGCAGAACGAAAATAAAGCATTACAACTTTGGTGACTTTAGCCAATCAACAGTGTTATATTGTTTAGGATACATGTATGTTAAAACCCAAAAACTAAACAACCAAATGACCATTCCGGTTAACTAACTAGTACAACAAACAGCTAGCAAAGAACAATGCTACTTGACTTGGCGGAAATCTGAATATGCTTTGTTTTCGTTCTACAATGTGATTGGTTCTCATTGTCTAAGTGGCCCCGCTTTCAGTAGTCGCACTGTAACAGCCACCAACAGAGTGATGACTTATACATTGTGCAGTACCATGACATAGCCTCTTTAAATTAATATAGGTACTGTATGTTTTGAATTAAGAAACCATAATCCTACTATATAATTATCATTTGCATGTGGCCTTTTTAACAGTCATCTCTTAGCAATTAGTTTTGGTCTTTTATATTTTTTTATTAATGTAGTTTATTTCCAGGTGAGAGCAGTTATGTTAGCAAATTTGTACTAGCAATGTCATATGTTGCAATAATAAACATTTAAATACTAAATATCAGTAATAAGGTCTTTTTGTGCATGTGCTTATTTTACATTTTGGCTTAATATGTGTCAGTTGAGATTGTTTAGTGTCTCTCCCTTGCTCTGAGAGTTTTTCTCCTGTTCTCTGGTTTTCCTGCATGACACTTGTCAGAGTTTTCCTGATTAAATGTGTTGGAAAACTAGGATTTCCAAGCTCTCTCTGTTTTAAAATAGCATAAAGAAATACATTAGCATAATGTAGCACTGAATTTTGAGTTTTTTTAATGGCATGTGAACAGCTGTTAAAGAGTGGTCAAAGTCATGACCTGGCTAAACCTACACCTCTATTAAGTAGGCATGGCCACCTATGTGCAGTCCCATTGAGTGATGTTTTTTTATTTAAACCTTTTTTTCTTGACATTTTCTCAAAAGCAAAGCTCATCAAGGGAGATTATGTCGTCATTAATTACAACAATAGTGGAGACTGCAATTACAGTACTTAATATTTAACAAAGTTAACATTGATTACAATACAAATATAGAAAAATAGCATTCAACACATGCAACTTGAGACCTCATTGAACAATTACAGGCAATCGATCCAACTGATTAAGTTTTCAGGTGCTTTTAGTTATTTGTTGTATGTAGATAGGTACTTTACGTGAGAATGCTGGGTGTCTTGCTTCGTTGCACTTTTTGGGCCCTGTATGTTTATTTTGGCAATTTTTTAAATTTATTATTGTCGTTGTTGTTATAAGTATTATTATCATTGAATGAAACCTGCAGTCTTTCCTTTCCACATTAATAACATTTTCAAGCTATGACGCTAACGCCGATAACCTCTTTCAGTTACTTAACTGGAATAAACAAGACCGACAACGAAAGGTCAGTAAATCGATTTTAATGTACAAAGTGTTACATAATGAAGCTCCTGAATATTTGACCTCCAGGTTTATCAATCGGACTGATGTTGCGTCATATAACTTGAGAAACACAGATGGCAAGCTGGCAGTGCCGCTCCCCCGCACCGACTTTTATAAAAGGAGTTTCAGTTACAGTGGGGCGGTACTGTGGAATAGCTTGCCATCAGACCTTAGACAGACGTCATCACTGACAACTTTTAAATCTCAAATACGCTGCCATGATTTCTCGGGGTGAGCACTTAAAGACACGGCGTCCTCGTCTTAGTCTGTGGGTTCACTTAGAGGACTCTTTTGAACTGCTTTCAGAGCGTTCAGAGTCCTCGTCATCTACTGGATATCGCCCAGCCCCTCGAATGCTCTCGGTATTCTCTAATCGGACTCCACCTTCCGGACTGGCACTTGCGACGCCGGTAACCTCGAAGCTCACTCCATTTTCTAAAGGTTGAATATCGATTTGCCTTGCGTTGCTTATATCAGAGCCACGTAGACTAATGAACTCCCGGAATGAACTCCGCCATGTTGATCAAGCTGTGTTTCACATGGTACTACTTTCCTCTAATACGTCTAAGGTAATCCATAAGCATTACAATACTTGAAGTGATGGTGGACCGAACTCCTCGACAAGGCAAAGCTCCACATACACGTGGTCAAACAGCTCTTGAGTTGTATATCCTTGGTGAAATGTAAACGTCATGATTGAACATATGCAGGCAGCACTGCCAAGACAATTACATTAGGAAAATTACACCGGCTTTATTACTATTCTCTTCTCTAAATTCTCTAAACTGTCATATATTAAGTGGAAATTCCTAATCTTATTATCGGCCGTATTAAAATTTCCGTCTGTCGCCATTACTTGATTTATAATTCCATGGATAACGTCACCTATCAACGCAATATACGTGGCTCCTTTAGTTGCATAATTGCATAAAGGAACGTCTACATGCATGCAGTCAGTGTTGGAACTGTAAAATATATGCTTTTTAGTCGCCGTGTCGTGTACGAATAGACGAATAGACCATAAAACAAACGAATAGACCATAAAACAAACTGCGGTTGGCTCGTTTGCTTAGTAGGGGTTCAGTTCGAATGCGACGCAGGCTATAACTTGCCCTGAGTTCACTCGTTTACATATCCTCGATAGGCGGGAGCCAGAGTAAAAACATCCTAAGTTACATTTTGTGGGCCTTCGACTTTTTTTGCCATTTTTGGTGTACACTATTTACAATGTTTATTACATTGGAAAACGTTGAAATAATATAACCACTACATTTAAGATAATTTTCTGTTCTTTCAGGTAAATTGAGCTGTTCTGTAGTTTGATGCGCTTGAAGTAGAAAAATTTGGCGTTTAGAAGTGTCTACCTTACCACAAATAAATAAAATGTAATCTCATTATCTTTGTAACCGCAACTCCAATGAAACTGAAACTAGCTTGACATGAAGTTTGAGTACATGTCTTTCACCTTATGGAATGAAGTATTTTTTCCTGACACCACTTTGGAATTGTAGCTCTTTAAAAGAAATCGGTCAGAGGCCCACAAGTCAGGGTTTCGCTATCTCGGTTAATATCAGTCTGATTACGCAATCGAACCTATCGTTGTAAAGGATTCGTTGAGTGTATTGTAAAACTGAAATTATATTTGAAATCGGTTAAATATTCGCAAAGTTAGTGCAGTTTCAATTTCCGTCCCTTTTCATCAAAACAACCAACAGTAAGTCCTGGGTCTCAGTGGTCTTTTGGAGAGAGAGCGTGCGCGCATGAAAATAACAAATGCATAAACTGGTACCGCATATGTTCAGTATACGAAGTTTGCTAAATAGAGATTCGAGGTTGAAATCCAGATTAACTGTTACCATGGTAACCTAGTGCATCACCGCTTTATTGGCTCTCCGATTAACTCAAGCACATACGTTAAGGCCTGGTTCGTTTAACGGAAAATAGATTTACCGTAAATAAATGTTTATAACAAGAATAACATTGTAAACAAAGTCTATTCACACCATGCACAATACTAGTATTCACTTCCTTAAATTCGTCAAGTGGATAATTGTCGTATCACGTGATCGATGACGTCATAATTAGAGAAAATGGTTGAAGTCAGGAGCCCATGGACTCCTGTTTAAGTGAAATGCGGTTGTGAGTATAACATATGAATAGAAAGTAACCCTGTTAAAACAATCCTCTTCCAACAGTGTTTAGACCACGCTTAGAAAACATGACTACATGTAAAGATAAGGAAATATTAAGGTACAAAAAAAGTCATATTTTCGCCGCTTAATAATTCGTTAACGAAACATTGTAGTCATCTTTTCTAAGCTGAAATAGGTAAAAGGCTTTAACCTTAACCATATCCACTTATAGACCCTATGCATAAGTCCTGGTAACTAGCATGTCAACGAGGCCGGTAGGTCCTCTGGAATGTTGAAATTGAAGCGCCCGGGGAGTTGTGAAATGCACTGAACAAATGTTCAGTGAAACAATGCCGTTAATTTGCTATGCGCCTGGCTGGTGTACTATAAAGAAAAAGAAAGGATAAATGAGGACAGATTAGCAACATTTTTCAACTAAATAATGATGTTCAACACGTTTCACACCTCCTGCTAGCATTTCAACATTCCAGAGGACCTACCGGCCTCTTTTTCGTGTTGTGACCGCGCGAGTGCGTATTATCCTCACTGTTTTTGATTTACTGATTTCGTGGTCTAAGTCGCGTGACAGAGCACGTGACACGTTTTACTGCACACACACACCACAGGAAGTCAAGAATGCCGATATCTATTATCGTGAGAAACTTGGAGCAATTACTGTATTCTGTATATAGGTAAGTATAGTAAATGATTGTTAATATTAGGGTTGGGTTTCTTCTCTCTTTATACTTAATGTAATATTTAAAATAAGTTCGTTTCGATTCAGATCCTCATTTCTGGCTAAGCGATTCCTAGGTTGGACGTATGTGCCTGTGAATCAATAATGATCCTTAGGTTGAAAGCTTAGTTCAGAAGTTATGGGCTTTCCCGTCCCGAACCCGAAAGAGAAATGCCTGGGAAAACTCACTGTACCACAACAACCAAAAAGTCGGCTGCGTTGCCAGCGTGGTCGTCCTGATGGTGTAGTGGTTAACCCATCGGTGAAAGAGAATATGACCGAAGAGAAAGAGATGGAGAAAGACCCCAAATGAAACATTTTTACCATGCACGTGACTGGAAAAAGTCAAGTTTCACCGAAAGGCGATCACTATATTATAAGGAAACGTTGAAGAAACGTGAGAACTATGCAACTTAGCAAGAACTATCTAGAGCGACTGGTTGGTAACGTTATAGAACCCAATGATTGAGTATAGTGATTAGTGGAATTTAAAAATGCAAATTATTTTCAAACTAAAACGAGTACTGTAGTTGTGTACATTATTTGCTTTATAAAGATTGTGACAGTCCATTTAAAGCGCTGATGGAATCGAACCACCCATACAGGAAAGACTTCCCGTACTCACCAGTGCACTTTTGTTCATGAATTATCACATCATGCATAAAACGAATATCGTATAGATATGCGGGAATTATTTGGCATCATAAAACATTACAGTAATATATTTATTAAGTTCGATCATGAAAAGATCAGCGTTTGAATTAGAGTAGCTCCAAAGCCGTTATTCCCTCCAGGCGCGAAATACGGCTGAGCCTTTCCAAATACAAATCAGTCGAACTTAATTGATTCAAAGCCGAACTTCAGTCTCATGCGCTTAAGGTATAGGGTCTAACAGGAAATGTTCCGCTGGGGTAATATCTGACATCTCTTGCTATTTGAAATTAAAATAACAAATTAACATAAACACTTGAATCGAACAATTGAACTATAAAAGTGTTTTTAAACTGTTCTTAAACACTGTAGATAGACATTACCAGTGAAGTATAGCATTTCAATTTGATCTTGCATCTTAGTTTGATCGCTGGGTGTCCGTCGCAGCAACTCAGCCTCTACAATAATCAAGGATAAACAAACAAGGCATAAAACGTTACTGCGTGCATTCAACGTAAACTACATGGCATGGAGGAAAGTATTTGTACCAAAATATGTTAACCTTCGCAAATAGTAAATAACGACAAGTACAATAATAATGATGTTGTAATAATTAACATATTTACGTAATGATAATAGCAAAATTAACATCCAAAACATGTATGACGTGCTTCCCTAATGCCAACAAATATGGTTTTCCATGAGTTGATGCTGTCCACACCTCAGACTGAGGTGTGGACAGCATCAACTCATGGAAAAGCCAAAAACGTGGTTATCTTACGTTTTATATACTTTATAGCACATTGTGGCAGGTATTAACACCTGATCAGGTGATTGTCAATGCTCGCTTCCTGGCCGGACCAAAGCTTATCAGTCCTTCGAAGCCTGTTGTAATGGTTTATCGATGGTGTGTCATAAAACCGATTTTCGAACAGGTTAACACTTGGTGTAAAAAAGCAGCGAACTTTTAAAGCTTTTAAAAGTGCGCTCCGTAGACAATACTTTAAAGATCAGCTATCTTTAGCTCATTTTAAGCCGTAGGCAAATTTTTAATTTTTATAGAGGTACCACGCATTTTCTATTTGTTTGGGAAAGTCGAGGGATTGAGTGAAAACCCTCTATAGGCATTTTGCAGGAAACAGTCACATGCTGATATAATACTTCGTTAACACAGGGTTGTCACAGGTCATGGGAAAATATATTTTTTTCAAGATCAGTGAAAAGTTAAGGAATTTTTCATTTAGTCATGGCAATTCTAAATTTCTTGTCAAAGTCAGGAAAAAGTCGGGAAATTCATTTTTAGGTTGCCATGATGCCCTCTTGTGCCTCAAAGTGTCTGCGAGGGGAGGCTACAAGTTCTTATAATGACTTTGATAATGTTTTTGATGAGGGAATATCGAACAGTGTTATTATGGTCAGTGCAAATTGTTTTCTGGTCACTGGTCATTTCCCAGATGGGTGGCAACCATGTAATAAATGAATTGAGCTTGTGAATTGGAAAAGATGTAGCCATGGATGCTGGATGGCAAGCTATCTTGATAAACACTCTTTTAAAAAGATTGACAATCAATTGAATTGGAAAATAACATTTACAAACAGGTTTTTATAATAACAATACCACGTGATTGCACTATCACGTGATTGCATTCCTACAAATTGTCCATTAGGACAAATGTATAATCTAAATCAGTCTATTTTTGAGGAAATAACCTCATACAAAACACATTGTATTATGTCTAGTGAATGATTATTGTGCAAACTGAGACATAACCCCCTTTGACATTAAGTTAACTAATGCAGGGAGCACCTCTTTGGGCTAGCGCTGTGCCATTGGTGCAAAAGGTTTGGAAATGGAAGTTCATATCTACATAATCCAACCTTATGAATATTTATGAAAGGCTAATGAATCCCAAATAGTCCGAAAACAAAATAAGATTTTGTTCAATTGAGTGATAAACTCAAATCTTTACTTAACTGAGTTTCCTTAAAGATAGAAAACAGTGGCTAGTCTTCAGGGTTATGTGCTGTAAATGGAGAAGTGTTAACAAGGGAACTACCCAGGGTAGTGTTAGTGGCCCGAGCCTATTCAATATCTTTTTAAATGACTTGGAAATTAATGCTAGTCCTAACACACACTTAATTAAGTATGCTGATGAGCTACACTTGAAATTAAGGTTAAAGCTGCGTGGGCCCGCACAGTTTATTCAAAAATTGCATCTCGTCAGCGATTCTGTTTGTCCTCGCGCAGCTTTTCTGGACCTTAAGCGCCCATATTTCATTTCTTTTTTTTAACATGGAGAACACCATCTTTTATTAGTTAAATCAATATAATAATTTTTTTACGGGTTTGAAATTCCTCTCATTATCAGACCATGGTGTATATTTAGAATTGCCTAAATAGCCTCCAACGTCAAGGAATTAGCAGTGCAAGAAGAAGCTATCATAAGCTTCATAAAGGGAAGATATGTTCTGGCTGTGCTTCCCACGCGCCAGTCTTGAACAAACTTCGTTGTCGGTTGGCAGAGCTCAATGCCAGATCTTTAAACCTCTGAAGATCACCCATTGACCTCTCCAGCTTCTCCAGCTCTCTCTTACACTTCTAACAGATGATTTTCGAGAGCACATCTTCCTGGATTACGGAAATATTCAAAACACCGGAAAGTCTCTCGCCAAGCTTTTCCTTAACTGACTTCGAGCCTTCGAATATGTTCGAAATTGGAATGTTGATTGAGCAGGTTTGACAAATGTTCTTTAACGAAACGTTGGGAGAACAAGTTAGCCTTTTCACCGGAGTTAGAGCATTTAACATATTCTCTCTGGGATCCATCTGTTTTGACATTCACCTTCTCGCTTCAGTGCTCCACGTGAAAGTTCGTAATCAAAACAAGGAAACCGGTTTGATGAGGTATTTTAATCCCTCATTAGCATACTCAACATGAAAGTGAGATTAGCAGCTCGCGAGCCCAGGGGTTCGTCGCTTCGCTCCTCAAGTTCTCGTCGCTTCGCTTCGCTCCGCTCCTCGAACTCGAACCCCTGGCAACCAGGGTAGGTAGAGCTATGCCCTAAACATTCCAGTGGCATTCCCATTTTGTGGGAAGTTGGTTCGACTCCAACAGGAATAATGGACATGCTTAGAGACAATTTCAAAAGTCAAGTCAAGTCCCATAATAAGAATATAAACTATATTTGCTCATTTCAAGCCTACAAAAAATGTTTGTCAATTATATTTTTTTAGGTTAGGGTTAGTAATTATATAATTAAATGTTATGGTAGAGCTATGTCCTAAACATTCCAGTGGCATTCCCATTTTGTGGGAAGTTGGTTCGACTCCAACAGGAATAATGGACATGCTTAGAGACAATTTCAAAAGTCAAGTCAAGTCCCATAATAAGAATATAAACTATATTTGCTCATTTCAAGCCTACAAAAAATGTTTGTCAATTATATTTTTTTAGGTTAGGGTTAGTAATTATATAATTAAATGTTATGGTAGAGCTATGTCCTAAGCATTCCAGTGGCATGCCCATTTTGTGGGAAGTTGGTTCGACTCCAACAGGAATAATGGACATGCTTAGAGACAATTTCAAAAGTCAAGTCAATTGACTGTTACAACAACGATTCAAGTTTGATGAACATTTTAAAATGTGACTGAAGAATATTGTAATTTTGTTTAATTATCCACGAAATAACTTTGCCTGCCTGTATGACGACAGTGTAGTGTAAAGGAGATCAAGCGAAATCGAGAGTCCATATGCTCGACTGTAAAATAACTACTATAATAACTGTAATGTAATAGACTGAAAATGTTAAACATGCAGATATAAAATGGCTATAGGGCAGTCAAGCCTGCCTGGATAACATATCGGTCACACAGAATCTTGTCCCAGGAAAGTTTTAATAATTATAAATAGCATTTTAACAACATTACTCTTGATTTTGAGAGGATGAAATTGGTGTCATATCATTTTCATGTCGCCCGACAACGCAACATCCCTTGTTGCGAATGCCATCAAACTCGCAAGTGGAACGCTTGTGTAGGACGATACTTATATATAACATGTTTTGTAAAGCTTTGGTGACATCTGAAAATTCTTAACCCTAATCACAGCTTCAAGTCCCCAAAATAGCTTGGTGAAGAACAGCATCCTTTGGCATGTTTTGACTACAATTTTTTTTAAAAAAGCCGGTTAATTAGAAAAGGACAAAATAGGTGTTTTATGAAAGATCTCAACGAGACGAGTTGAAAAATATGGCTAACGTGTCTTTCGACCACGCCAATCATTACTTATGACGTCATCAAGTTAAAAACTGTCAAATTTAAAGTTTAGCCAATCAATTCAAAAATAGTGTCAAATGAAAGCTTACTTACTCTCGAGTATAACGTTACATTGGAAATGGCTCCTAGTTAACGTATTTTGTTTCAATTTTGCATTGTTTCGGTAGCGGTGTCAAAATCATACTGGTCTCATTAAAACCCCCATTTCTTCTAATATCTTTGAGGTATCGTCAAATAGTAAACGGCGTTAGATTGATGTATGAATGGGCTTTCATGTGATACCAATTTTATTACGATCGAATGAATCTGAAAATTGGGTTATTTGATATTGTTGACGTCATAACACGTGATGGGCGTGGTTCATTGACAAACCATGGTCATTTTTGATCATGACTCATCGTGGACATTCTTTTGATACCAGTTTTGTCTAGCTGTTGTGACTTTCGTAAATTCTTAACCCTAACCCTAACCTAACCCTAACTAACCTAACCTAATCGCATAGGCGAGGTTGATCTTTGACAATACGACCTCAAACGTGACAATACGACCTCGACTTTGACAATACGACCTCCAATACTTGACAATACGACCTTCACTTGACAATACGACCTGGAAGCTTGACAATACGACCTTAGGCTTTATTTGACATGGTATTCATTCTTAAATAACTTCTAAACTACTTAACGCATGGAAGAGTGCCATAGAGCAAAGTTATAGGGTATCGTGCCGGGTATCCAACCGGGATGTCGTGGACTTTGTCACACATATATTAAGAGTTAAGTCGACCTAAAGTACCTCAATTTCACAAATTTGAAGAACCAAAAAAGTTTCAAAGATGTGCTATCTACTCTAAACTGCAGGCAATGATGCATAATGTCTACGTAATGTGGCCAAAGGTTGTTTAAGTCAAGTTATGGTAGATTATTTTGGGATAACTCAGTGATTAATATTAATTATAAATATTTGTTATAATTTTTTACATCTTTTTTTTAGAATGGTCTGATATGCCAAGAAATACATTTTGTTTTTTGAAAATTTAGTTAGGACTTCCGATTTAGACCAAAGCCCTTTGGTCTAAAACCGGAAGTCCTAACGAAATTTTCAAATTTTTTTTTTTGTATTTCTTGGCATATCAGAGCATTCTAAAAAAAGATATAATAATTTTTTTAAATATTTATATTAGACCAAAGGGGTACCCCTAGGGTCTAAAACCGGAAGTCCAAACTAAATTAGATTTGGTTTGGTTTATTTGTAAGTATATGTTTGTACAACGAAAACCGACTGGAATCGAACCAGACAACTGAATTTCTTCAGCCTTCCAAAGGTTTTTGTATGTTGTTGTGTATGCATGTGTTTCGTACTAACCACATTTAATTAGTTCAAATATGTGAAATTCACTGATTTTAAAGTACATTCTCTCAACTTCTGTTACAATAACAACACCTAACAAACTGGTACATACAATTTATCAGGGTTGCGGTAGGTTGCCCATGTACAGTCAGAGTAGAGGGAACATTGAATTACCTGAGACAGAGTCGAGGGGAACATTGAGGATCGAGGGGAAACAAAACTCACTGTTTCCCGAAGGGACAGTCATTAAGTGATTTCTAATATAGACATAGTTTTTCTAACTGATACTAGCGAGGTTTGTCATCTTCTCTTCGGAAAGCTGCTTTTCAACACAAAACGCTGCCAGCATCGCTACAGCATTTTTAGTATTCCCTTACCAAATGCAAGTATACTTAAAGTATACTTAAAGTATACTTAAAATGTACATGAAGTATACTTCAGGAAGTACAGTTGAAGTATACTTTCAAAAGTACTTAAAATGTACTGAAATTGGGTCGCTTGAATTAAAGTATACTTAAATTGTATGAAGTAAGTATAACAGCATGTACTTCAAATGTACTTCACATGAAGTATGTTCGAAGTATATTTAATAAAAGTAAGTACATTTGAAGTGCATGCATATACACTTCAAATGTACTTCACTTGTATCATTGACAAGAAGTACATTTGAAGTACATTTAATAAAGTAAGTACATTTTAAATGCATTATACTTCAAACATACTTCATTTGCATCATTGACAAGAAGTACATTTGTAGTACATTTGAAGTACATCTACTTCAAATGTACTTCATATAAATAAGTACTTTTGAAGTATACTCGCATTGCAATTGTACTTGATACGATCATGGCCTAGCTAGAAGTACACTATAAGTATACTTTAAGTATACTTAAAGTACACTTACATTTGGTAAGGGTTGTTTTGTCTTTCTTGCATCATTTTTAAGCTACCAATTTCTCTCTTGCGTGCTTGATAAAGATGTAAAGTATTCCTTAGGAACTGGTTCCATTTTGAATGTTTTCTTTCAATGAAAAATGGTCAGCTTTTCACAAAGATCTAGATATTTTGGTAAACAAAATAATATTCCTCGCCTTTAGCAAGACAGTGGTGTATGCAACACATCACCATCTCTGTCACAATGTGATCAAGTGGCGGGCAAATGGGATACATTAAACACTTAATGACTGGCCCCAAGGGAAACAGTGAGTTTTGTTTCTCAGAGATCCTTGATGTTCCTCGAAACGGAGTCGAGGGGAACATCAAGGATCGAGGGGAAACAAAACTCACTTTCCCGAAAGGGACAGTCATTAAGTGATTTGTTATATAGACATAAGTTTTACTAGCTACCTGATACGAGCAAACACAAAACGCTTCCACCATTGCTACAGCATTTTTATTATCGTTTTGTGTCTTTCTTGTATCCTTTTTTAGCTACCAATTTCTCTCTCTCACGCTTAATAAAGATGTAAATTGTGTCTTTGTGTCTTTTCATTTTTAATGCTTTCTTTCAACGAAAAATGATCAGCTTTTGATGAAGATCTAGACATTTTGGTAAACAAATATTTCCGCCTTTAGCTGAGCCAGTGGCGTGCGCGACACATCACACCATCTTCTGTTACGATGTGATCACGTGGCGGGCAACAATTGATGAATTGTTGCCCGTGTGGGAAACATTGAATTTTGATGACTGCCATGTGACTCTGAATCAGCCAATGAGTGCGTACGTTATGTCTGGAAAACTTATGGCTAATATGTAACAATGGATTTTGATGACTGCCACGTGACCCTGAATAAGAGCATACATTGTGCCTGGAAAACTTATGGCTATGTAATGCTAATTGTTGTTATAGTAGTATTTATACCTGTTATCTTGAGCCATACAAACAGTGCAGTCACTGGGCAAAGTTTTGGGTCCAAGGGGTTTGATCACAGAGTTAACATCACACCTAATAAATACAATTAAACATTGTGGAAGGTATTTTAGTATACAGTATTTTAGGCAGGGTAACCTAAGCTAATCGTAACCTATATATCTTACCCTTACCCACATAACATACCTGTCACAAAAAAATAGAATACCGGTAGCACTAACTGTAATGACAGTCTTAATTATATAGGTTAAATTACAACAATATTAAAACCTGGTCAATTAATTAATATGCAATCAACTGATGCTTTGGGTTTACTTTTCAGTGTCGAGTAAGACCAATAATTATGAATTACAGTTAGTGATTGCAGGCTCATTGCATTTTTACTTGCTGACCTGTGATTGCATGGCTCTGATTACGTTTTTAGTTTTACAACATTCAAATACAGTATTAGAAAACTGCTCTAATATACAAACATTTCTTTGACATTTATTAATCTACTTAATATTTTTAATACCATTCACAGTACTGGACACATAGCATGCTTGTTTGCTCTCCTCACTCTCTGTGTCTGTCTGTCTATCTATCTATGTGTACAATAAACATACCTTTTGCTTTCCTGTCTGCTTTAGACCATGGAATTTGTACATCGATTCGTTGTGGCAATTTACCAGACTTTGCTACATGTATATAAGGCAATTAAAAAATATAAATATATATGTATATAGGCATTATTAATAGTATATCTGTCTGACATGCTCATTTTGACAATTATAATAATTATTATAACCCTTTCAGCCCGGCCCTAAAGCTAGGTCTCTTACCTGATTTTTAGCTTTTTTCTAGATTGAGAATAACCCTGAGGACCCTACCCCCCCTCCCCCCAACATAATATTATTGTCTGCACAATACTGTTGGTCATTTTGCTGAAAAATCTGCCCTGAAAATGCAGCACAATTTGCCATTTTTTATGCATCCTATATTAAGAAGCCCTGTTATATATATGATTCAACCTGTTCAACAGTTAGCTACATGTACATGTAGGTTGAATAAGATTGAACCTAATCTGTAGGTTGATTCAATTGAACCGAGGATGAACATTACAATATGACCTAGCTAATAAGGTTGAAACAAATTTAACTGATCTAATACTGCAGCATGAACACAGTAAATGTGAAGTGAATTTTACTAACCATCATAATTGCTTGGTAGTTTCAAATGCATGACCTTTAACCTCAATGGCTCTTCACCTCGCAGAAATAATGCAAATGAAAACAGGGTAATAGTCCAAAGCCATAATCCACGAAATCCCTGAAACAAAATAATCTATTAGTGAAAGTAAACAATATAAAATACAAAAATATTATACTGCATGCATTGATCAATGTTTTAATTTAAGCTGCTTTGGATGACAGTTGTTATATTATTTACATAATACATAATTGTATACTCTTAAAAGGGGCTAATTATATATGTTAAATTACTTTAAGTGATATTTCAAGAATTTAAAAGTTAAACCTGGCCAAAAAGATAACCTCAAAACAATAATTTCATTTTTAATAACTCTTGCATCCACATGTTAAAAATGAAACCACAAAAAATTCAAAAATCTAAAACGATAGGATTTCTCCTCATGTCAGCGCCTAATACCGGATATTAAAGTTTTCATGAACTTAACTAATAGACAAACATCACAAAATGTTTACCATGGGATAAAATCACATGTTTTAACTGTAACTTCTGGTTCATGAGAAACACTTATAATTTAATAAACATGCAATATCTCAATGAATTCTTGTTGTATTTAAAGAAACTGTTTGCAGCATTCAACCTCACTTGACAAGCTGTAATTATGTAAAGGGGGCAGTGTTAAGCTTGGCATGACTCGCATCAGTTGTTTGGTGTGTTTTGTGCAAAACTGAGTGCTGATTTCATGCCCGCTTGTGATTTCAGAGCATTGAAATTGTTGAAAATCAAAGAAATGAAAAAAATCAAAAACAAATAAGGGTTTCTCTCAAAAGTTATTGCTGTTATGGCTGGCTGGTTTCTAAAAAAATGGCACAACATTGTATTTGCAGCATGTCTAGATTTGATGCAATAATTCTTTTACAGTCACATGCATATGCATCATTAGTTGAGCAGCTTTGATTGGTTTAGTAGTGAAAGGGTTAATGGCTTTGATGCACTTATATATAGAGCATGGGGATGATGCAAGTTGAAAAGTGCGAGTTGCGAGTTGAAAAGTGCGAGTTGCGAGTTGAAAAATGCGAGTTGCAAGGAAAAGTAAGAAAAATGAGATTAGAGTTCCTGATTACATGTATGATCCGTATGAATGCTTTTTGAGTCAAAAATCAAAGGAACTCGGGGTTTAGACGGAACGTGGACCCCCGCTTCTGGACCCCTAGAAAATTTTATTTTTTTCTACCAGCGTGTCCCAGGGATTTCGCCCCCCCGTAATCTGACCCCTCCGGCGGGCGAGATCACTAGGGATCTCGCCCCCCTCACTGGTCCCCCCTCACTGGTCCCCCTCAGGGATTTAGCCCCCCCCCCCTCCCCCTCCTAACGATTTGCTGAGTGAACATGAACTTTAATAAATGTTCACTGTTAATTAACCCTTTCGCTCCTGAGCCGGCCGTAACCGGCCAATATGAAGCATGTACCTGGAGAAAATTATTGCATCAAACCTAGACACGCTGGAAATACGATGTTGCGATAGTATTTCAAGGGATGAATGACTTCAAAGCCACAGCTATGACTGGGATCGCTTGACTCTCCCACTTTGGAGAACAACTCATTTGTTTTGGTGATCGTTTTTCGTTTCTCCGATTTTCACCAATTTTGAGGAGCTGAAAATTGCCCTCCAAAATCCTTCCCATTCGCCCTTGAAATCAAAAGCAAACACAAAATAACCACTCAGTCATTACAGTACCTTGTTTAATCTTTCCAACCAGCCGGTTTGTTTGCATAAAATCCACCAAACGACTGTGAAGCGTGCTATTCTTAATGCTGCACTTCTCTCCACCATGTTTTCCTGCTCCCCAACTCCAATTGCATGCTGGGTAATCAGCAAAAAATTCACAAGGGGACCCCCCCTCTGGGACTCCTGTAGGTTTTTTTTATAAGTCTTTTACCCCTACAACCAAGAGCGGTGATTTGGACTCGAGCCGTTGCTTCAAAGTGACAAAAACACACCCTAATAGGTTGAGCAGGGGAAGAAGACAACCAACTGCAGAATTTCAAGGGTTTCAGTGAAGAATTATTTCATGTGTCCCAAAGCAGAAACACAAAAGAAAAACCCTATGAAACCCCTCACAAGGCCTACTAAAAGCAAACCAAGTACTTTTCAGCCGTCATCAGACTTAATGATGTCCTCTAGCTCTCTTACAGTGGCTTATTTGTCCAAAATTAGAGCACATTTCATTGGAAAACCTACAGAAGAAACCATACTCACCGCCGTCGAGTCTGTAGAATTCTGCCGAATGGCATCATGGGGAAAGTTTGAGCCCTTGGTTTAAAAAGTCAGCAGTATTTAACTAGCCCGGGCTAGCCAAACTGGAACTGAGGGGGGAGGGTTGAGTTAGCACTCTGCATTTCACTCATTGAGCCCAAACACGTCCGGGAGTGAAAGGGTTAAGACTGTTGCAACACTTGATTACTTGATCAATAAAACCGTCTATAAAACGAACTTACGATTGATCGATCGCGGTCCTCTTCACTGCGAACCATTGGGAACCAGACTAAAGTGAACTCTTGAAATACGATTGTTGACTATATCACAGCGCTTGAAAAACGTAATAATCACGCCGCTTCATTAAAACCAAAGGTAGCGCTGTTGACATTCTTTGCCTTTGGAGTCTTCTTTTCGCTTTCTATACTAAAGAGAGGCAATGGTATTCGTCTTATTAGAACAAATCTGTAGAGGAAGGCCGAAAATGTTGCTGTTCATCTGTTACACTATTTTACAAGTCGTGCTTGTGCCTGTATTAAAAACCAAGCGCGCCCAAAACAAAGAGGCGGGTTTCTGTAGATTGACAAAAAGCTGTCTAAACAAGCTATCTCAAACATTTGTTATCCTGGGCCTGACTCGTTTATTTTTTACAAAGCTCACAGTCTAATTACAGAATTAAAAGAGCAACTAACTCATCTGTTTAAATAGCAAACAAATCATATTCATAGTTCTACCTCGGTTTTATACAGAGCTTTTTTAGTGACTCCGCAATGTTTCCTAGTCACTTATTCGTATAGCCTCCTCCGTAGGCAACTCTCTTCGGAAAACTTTCTCTTTTTCTCTTCCTCTCCCTAGGTTTTCTCCTCATTTTTACCACAGGAAGCCCAATTGTTTTCTTCGTCTCACTCGCCACAGGGATCCCAATCCGAAAAAAATCAGAAAAAAATTCCGAAGGGAGTTGCCTGCGGAGGAGGCTATTATTCGTAAACCCACGCGGCATCAGTTACTAGTTGCTTTCTATACTAAAGAGTGGCATTTCTAGCGATTTTGGGATATTCGACTTATTAGAACAAATCCGGTAGAGCAAGCCACAAATGTTGCCGTTCTTCTGTTACACTATTTTTGGCTGTGCTTGTGCCTGTATTAAAAACCAAACCATTAAAGTCCCGCAAGGCTAGAGTGATTGAGAGAGCACACAAAAGCGTCGCCATTGAGAATTACTGCAATTGCAAGTTAAGACTCGATATCCAACGAGTGAATACAGCGAACGAGTACGAGTATGCATGACATCAACTGGATCACGAAAGCTGTTTCTAGTTATAAAGCAACATCAAACGAGCTTGCTTTTAGTACGAGAGAATTGGGGGGGGGGGGGCGAAATCCCCAGCTTAGTCTGTTTTCACTGGGGGCGAGATCCCTAAAAGGGGGGGGGGGGTGAAATCCCTACGACACCGGTTTATTTATGCCTCTCACAGTTATTCAGAGCTAAGTCCTTTCTATTTCTAATTTACAATATTTCGATTGCAATCACAATTAGTTATAAGTTTAACTATTCACTTTCTTCTATCTCCGATTCTTCCAGAGACGTTTCGTATTATTTCTATGGCGACTCTTTGGTTTATTTAATAGTCATACAACTCTCACGGCCCCACCGGATACTAGACCGATGCGAGAACTAAAATGCCCGCAAATAAATCCTACTTTATATCAGTTTAAACATTCCTAACGAAATTGCTATGCTATCACGACAGTTCAAATTCACATCTCAAGACAATTTCGTTCTTCACTGCGGTCGGCCTTAGCTAGCGCTATTCTAATACCTCAAGCAGTCATATTTTGTACCTTTTTGCCAGCTAAATTATTTTCTTCTTGATCATTTAAGTTCTTTCCCGTTGTTTCCATCCATTTTCCAGCGAGAATCGAAATCGCCTTTCCAATGAAAGTCGCCCTTTGTTGATGTTTCCACAGGGGTCCGGTCAGTTTTATAATTTCCTCTCAGAGTTCAGTTTTGCTCGATTTTCTTGTTCTGTCGCTTTTCTTCTTTGACCTCCTAGTTTGTTCATGTAATTTCCAGTTCGAAAAATTGTTTTTGCAATCCGAAAAGTAGTTTATTCAGTTCTGTATATTCGATTCATGTCCGTAAGCCATATCCCATTTCTGACGGTTCTCACGGTTCGTTTTCGGTTTATTAATTAATACTCGATTCAGTTTTCTCCATTTGTGTATGGGCGTCAAACAGTTTCAACATCAACAGGTTCGGTTTCTAGTTCTATTTCTTCTATTCATGCACTCAGTTCAGTTTTCTCGGTGTCCATACGCTAGTCTGGGTACAGTTCAGACTCTCTTCTGTTCTCGAGTTCGCTCATTTCTAAACTTCTCAGCTCTGTTCAATTTCTCGGAATACTGATTCCGAATCGAAAGCTCGTAAAACAATGCTTGCTTTTTATCGTTTATCTTCTATCAGAAACAAATGAAATCATGACTTAAAGTCAAATTCTCTTGGACTTGGCTCCTTTGGCTCAGCCTTCAAAATTTCCAGAGTCTGGGTCTTTCCACACGACAGATCCATCCAGCCATATTTTTTTTTGGAACATTTCAACTCGCAACTCGCGCTTTTTAACTCGCAACTCGCACTTTTCAACTCACACTTTCCCTATCCTGTTATATATAGACACTGCAAAACATTGTTAACTCTTTCTAATGATTATTTTCAAATATCACTCACACTATTAATCATTAATAATTTAACTTGCACACTAATTATTATATTAATTAATACAAATAGTTACAAATCTAAAAGCAGTGTACATTACCTCAATTGTCTTCATGCAATAATTTCTCATACGCATGAGACTAAATTGTAGCCCAAATGGAGGTGCTCGTTTTGGTTCATATGGCATTCGTCCTTTCCTGCTGTCCCTTGCTGAAGGCCGCTTTGCCCTCCTGATCAATTGCTTAATTGTTTGTTTTACATCTGTTCAATTAATATAATAAAATTAATAAAATAATATTACAAGTATTGCATCTCAAACAAACCTTTGATATATAAATGTACCACAGGAATTGAGCCAGAAGGGACAATTTAATTGGCCCTTCAAAGACTATTTTTGCAAGTGAATTGGCATTTAATTTCCTTTGGAAGTGGCCAAAGATGGTCAATTTGACCATTATTGTATTTTTTTCAAAGGACAAATGTATTTTTAAAGTGGAAATGGTTCAGTGGCATAGCCTGGCTCATTCCCTGGTACCATTTCTTTGTAAATATCATAACATTCATTTTAATCTTATTTCTTCTTATAATTAAGACAATGTCAAGATATATAATCTTTGGAAAAATACTGTAAGCCATAGAATAGGAGGCATATTACCAATTCAAGCTTGAGGAATTCGTCAGGTTTGATTACTTAAAGTGGATATAAGGGCAATTCCACGTAACTTGCAGACATTACATTCAGAGACCAAAAATCAGATTACAAATGCTTCCCAAACTCAATTTAAAATAGCTGTGCTGCTTAAATTGATACATAGCACACCTTAGGTGGGCCTCTCTATTTTCAATAAAAAAAAAATATTTTCCTATCATTACTCTTTTTTAATTAATATCTAAATATTTGTTGCAGACATTACAGCAAAAAACAACCACTTATTTGAGTCAACTTTTTAAATTCTTAATTCCTGTGAGTTGTAAGGAGTTCCAAGAAAACAAATGGACTTCCTGAACTTGTTAATTACCAGTTCCCAACTATAATGATATAGTTCAACAAAGCTCACTGTAGTAGTTTTTATTTGCTTTAAATATGCATGGCGGACATTACAGAAAAATCGTTGCGGACATTACATTTTGGGAATGTGCCTAGAATCAGATTGTTTTGTAGTCTGGAGTTAAGGGGAAACATTTATACATAGCACACCTTGGTTGGGCCTCTATTTTCAATAAAAAATAATAATTTCCTCTCATTAACTTTTATAAATTAATATCTAAATGTCTGTTGCGGACATTACAGCAAAAAACAACCACAAGTTTGAGTCAACTTTTTAAATTCTTAATTCCTGTGAGTTGTTCCAAGAAAACAAATGGACTTTCTGAACTTGCTAATTATATAACCAGAGTTCCCAACTATAATGATAAAGTTCAACAAAGCTCACTCCAGGGTTTTCAATAACATTTGAAGTAAGTGGCAAAACTTAAGAGTAGGCGGCGAGCATCGAGCGCCATTGGCGCAAATACTCACATTTCCCCTAATTTTTCAATCAAAGTAGACTGGCTCAGATCTTTATAATTATGCCGATATAACATGCCACTCATTTGAAAATACCACATAAAAATACTCCAAATAACAAACTACAAAATAATACAAAACAAAACAACAAGAATATCAGCCTGCCATATATATATAACAGTCAAAGCCATGTCTCAAAATGCGCACCCTAGAGGAAGATCAACAAATTTTTCTTGGAGTCCGGGCTCACAATGGTACAATGGTTTCACAGGATATTGGAGGACAGACAGACAAAATTTTTTTTTTTAATGGTACTTAAATTTGTACTTAAAATAGCTTATTTGCTGGCAGAGTGGGAATGGCCAGCATCACTTATTCAGAGCTTAATTGTGCCCTATTGTCCATGCATGCAGTCATGGATAAATTTTGACATCAAACAATATATTTTACTAGCAGGGTTGCACAGAGGCAGAGAAGGAGTAAGGAGGGGGTATATACAATTCTGTCATATACATGTATACTATATCAATACTATATCAGAGAATTAATGATTTTAAAATCTCACCTGGTGAAGACATTGGATCACCACTGGGTATTATCTCAACCACCTTGCCATCCTCATCTCTGACTACGTCTTCTTTATATGGCCCAGTGTGTCCAAATGCACTAAACCAGTAACGAAAAGCTGATGCATACCCATTAACAACTGGAGGAGAAAGCCCTTCGCATACCAAAGTTCCAATTTTGCGGCCCTTCCTTTCACACTTTTTTTCTGCAAATATAATTTATTTATTTGACTTGGGTATAGTTGACAATTTATCATTATATACGATGGGTATTCCTGTAAAAACTAGAGTTGGTCTGCATCAGCAGGGAAGATAAATCACTGGTATAATCAATTAAAGTCCATCAAGGTATATGCTTTTGCTCGAACTAAGGGCTAGCTATCGCTCAAAATGTCAGCTGCTACTCGCTACACACAGCGGTTATCATACCTTATCACAAATATCCTAGTTCATCTAGCATGCCTTCAAAATTTGAAAGTTTGATGTTAACTGTTAACTCTGAATGTTCTTTTTATGCAACGGCCTTGCTTGTAAATTATGTTGCTGGGAAGGATTACAAGTCTGGAGCATATGCACAGGGAGTTCTAACTTTCTTTACGCGAGAAAACACACACTTCAACGTACAGGACCCTTTCTTCCACAAGAATATGCACGGGTAGTCACAGTGTGGGATGAGACCATGCGCTGGAATTAAGAAGGAAGAAAATCGACTGCAGATTGGGATTCAAAAGTATCTGTGTTAAATAAAATGAGAAAATATTACAGTCTGTGTATTAAAGTGCCTATAACCCCCCAAAAAATATTTTTTACATCTATTCTGTATAATGCCCAGACAAAGAATTTGAAAAAATAAATTTTAAAGTGAAAAAACTAAACTTCAACGATTTTAGTGGCATCAAAGTTAGAGAAGATAAAACATCTGTTTTGGGCTACCTGTTTCCAGTTGGAAGTCAGCGCGAGTCTTGGCAAGGGCCTGGAGTGGTGACGTCAAACGGACATCATTTTACTACATTACTACCAGAATCCTTTGCACTGTTTCTTTTGTTCCTCTAATTTAGACCAATTAAGCTGGATATTTTGTGTCCCAGGGGGGAGGGGAAAATTCCTATATTTTACTGGTCATCTTCCCCTAGAGGGTGGGAGAAATCACAATGTTTGCAAATGTCTTTGACAAAGTACCCTCCCCTGCCCGGGATCCCCCTTCCTTCCACCCCCTCCCCTGCAAATCCCGCAGGTATTGTCTGTGATCTAAATGCCTGGACCCAGGGATATACAATTATGACAAAAGTGAACAAATCCTGTGGGATGTCCACGGGTGTCCCCGGGGTGTACCCCCGGGAAGGCCGCTGATAAGTGCATTAATGCCGCATTCAAATTACCAGCTAAATGTATGGGAAAAGTTAAACCGGACTGCACGGTTCACAGGAATTGTCTTGACTATAAATGCCCTCGAATTCAAACAGCAAACTCCCTAGCCAACCATCTTTAGTTCTGCAATGCTAAATGTTTCAGAAACACAATTTGAGGCAAAATATTGCAAAATCACATTTTCATACAAACGCAGTGTACTTCGGCCATGTTTGGAGTACAGTTCTGCATGAATCACTCACTATAGAGAATGTATACATACATAGACTTTATTTACCCTCGAACTTCAGAGTAGTTTTGACAAACTAACTAATGGCTTCTTTGTATGGTAAACTACACTTGTAAACTTCGCTAAATTCTCCATTATATTTCAGGTGTATTTAGACTCGTTTTATGAATGATTTGGGGTTTAAAATAGTTAGGTTTTCTTTAAATTTGTTTTTTTTAGATGATCTATACATTTCTATACTCTACTCTCTACTCTAGTGAGCGATTCCTGTCTTTTATACTTTACAAGTCTTTAGTTAGACTTTTATAGAATATGGATGGCCGCCGCTGCCGTAAGATTACCACAATCCATGTTCCAAACTGGCTAGTATTAAAAACTATATTATTTTTCATGATTCATGATTCGAGCTCGGCTATATACCAGCCGACTATTCTACTTGCATGTTGCTCCGAACTTACCTTCTGAGTCGCTCATCTTTACGACAAGTCTAATAGCAATAGACTGAATTAGACAGGATGCTTCTTTATAAATTTATACCAATCAGTTTTAACCTGTTCCAGTGTTCTTGTTGGTTGTTCAGTGCACGAATCCATGGATGATCCATGACGAATTCAAGAAGAATGCAAATGGCGCATCAAATTCCTTTGACACGTACCAGTCTACCTCGATCTTATCAATATTGCCCAAAAATTAACCATAACCATTATTCCAAGCGTGTTTTCCATTTAGGGATAGTTGTGAATTCAACGGGGAGAACGTGTTGACCAGGGTCCCTCGGGTAGCCGCCATCTTGGATCTGACCGAGAAGACCCTGGGAACGAGGTTGACTAGACTTGCTCCAAGCACAGGCCGCCCAATTGCCAAGTACTATGTACTATCGAAGCAGTGAATTACAAGGTTTGTATGGGAGTTGTTTCGATAACTCGGAATAATAACGAGTGATTATCACTTGGTAGCCACGTGTAGGAAAAACCCGCGGGGGGTACGTAGGAATCCTACAAGATTGTCAGTGTTAACAGTGATGGCGGCGAGAAAAAATTACAAGGGAAGAAGTGCAAACGTTTTGCGATTTATTGAAAGTTGTGGCAGCGATACAGACATAAGCAGGCTAATTGGACCAAATCTTGCCGCGGGTGCAAAATTGGCAGCCAAGAATCAAGCAGAGGCTCTTGATGAAAAGATGCCCAGAACGTACGAACTGAGACTCATCGCTTAAGAGGAATTTGCCGCCGCCAATGGAGACGATGCCGTCCTTTTCAGCCCCAACAAGAGGCCCTTTATGACTGCCACCATTCAGACTTTCATGCGTACGTATGACAAAACACCCTATTATTTAATATTATGACACAAAAAAAAACATTTTAGAGAACTAAAGAGGTCAATGGCGATATTTATCTATCGCTCTCAACTAATTTCACACATTGCGATTCCTTTGTCGAGCGCAGTCATGGCCTGGAAGATTGCATGTTCTCTACTCAACTGTAGATCTAACTTAAGCTTACTTTTGAAATAATAAAATAACGAAGTCTCATATTAAAGCCAAGTTTAGGATAAACCTTTATATCTGGAGAGTGTGAGCTTCATTTTTGTCATAAACACAACCGTTGCGAGCAACTTTAGTCTTTAGGCGCTCGACGGGCGGACTAGACCGATCGCGACCACGTTGGCACGTGCGATAAAACGTAGTAGTACGTTTATTTTATAAACTTAGGTTTGTTTCACAGGTTCGGTAAAACCTTACTTATATAAGTTATAACGGTTAAAGTTAAGTAAACTTATTTTCTTTCCTCTTTAGAAATGATGAGCGAAACCGGCTAAAGGGAAGAAGCTCGGAAGCTTACGCTGTCGTGGCCTGAAACCCCCAGTTGTACTGAAAGGACATGCTGCGGCATTTAGATACTGGTTCTGTGCGTTTGGACACACTGGCCCATACAGCGAAAGAATTCAGGAAAATGCTGATGGGACTCAAAAGGTTTTGGCAAGTGAGAACCCTATGACTGCACCTGGTAAATATGGCTTAATACTTTAATTTTTGTATTTTGTATAGCATATACCCATAAGGCATTAAACTCCCACTCGTGTTTCTATATTAAACTCTTTAGAAACACAGAAAATATTATCTGGGCCACTGCTGAGTGCTCCCACGGGCCGTGTAAGTGAGACGTTTTTTCATTGTAAGCCCAAGTGTGGTGCAGCAGAGGATCAGCACTAATCTAGGGCGTCAGGGGCTTGCTCCCTGGAATTTTATTAAAACCTAGTTCTCTTCAATAGCATTTACTGGATTTTGAGGTTCAAATTAAAGAAAAATACTAATAATGAAAACAACTTAGAAGTAGGTATGCAAAGGCGGCAGAACAGTTTCAAACTTGGGGATCTCAGGTGCATGGGAGGTGCCACAAACAACATAGATGGCAGCTCCTCTGGGGGTCCGGGGCATGCTCCCCTGCAAAACATTTTTTGGGCATCAACAATATAAAACAGGGGGTAATTTTTTCTTACATGTTATTGACTAGACTTGGATTTTAAAATGTGGGCAGTCAACATGGCAGTATACAAAGCTAAGTGTGGAATTGCATGTGTTGCTCCTGCTACGAGTGGGGGTAAGATTTTAAAATGTGTTCTTTTTTGGTTCTTTTTTTCAGTGGGGTAAGAATTCGAAATATATTATAGGAAAATCACATGCCTGACGAGGTAATTCCACGTTAAATTGCATGAGAAAACCGATATCGCCCGAGTCGCTTTTCAGCTTGTGTGGTGTGGTATGGCGTATAACATGACATGTATCTAAAAATGACAAATATACGGCCATCTACAAAGTCAATAGGTTATGAGCCAAGCTAGCCCGGTTAAAATTTTAAAAACCATATGTGTGTTTAGTTTAGATTGAGAGTTAATACTTTTGACTTATGCCTAAGCTAGACAATGACTTTTTGCAAAATTCCTAACATGCTGTGAAACAGTAAACAGCGTGTACCAAACCCGAATATAGGCCGATTTGAATTTGTAATAATAATTTTGAATGAAACATCTAACTTCAGAAACAACCGGTAAAGGGCGCTTAATTTTGTCATAAAAGCATAAAGCTATAGTATGAGTAAGTGGGGTAATCAAATGAGCTCATTTGGAATTTTAATAACGAGTGGAGAATACGAAAGACTGGCTGTTTAACCCTTCTCATAATGGGTCAAAAGATAAACAGGGTTGTTTAGTGGCCAAAAAATGAAGAATTTGACAATGTTAAAATGAAATGAGGGCCGAAATTAAACAGAGGTCGAATTTAGTTACAACAACCATATGTTTCAAACCCAAGGGCGCCATGAGTTGACCCTACATACCCGGTCTATGTTGTGTATCCATTCGTTATTGAGGTGGCACGGGTAAGTTAGAAGGTTATGGCGAGCGAAATAGTTATCTTACCTGATTATTGTGTGGAAAGGGGGAGACAAAAGGCGAGAAATGAACAGAAGAACAGGACCGAAGTATAAAAGACTGCGCGCTCACGAACGGTTTCGATGAATGTTTCCTAAAATGATGCGTTGTTTGTAGGAGCCAATGAGCTCACTCGTAACAGGATACAAGTGTGGATGTGGGGGCAGGCGACGATAGATGCTAGAAAGGTATGGTAGCTAAAAACCGTGGCTAAGAGGCTCGATTAATACGCGTTTAGAGCAGTATTCCGTTTAATAAATAAAGACTCAAAGTCATGATTGATAATATTACCGGCTAAATCATATCAAGATAAGCGTGATATACAAATTTATGTGTTTGAAATTTTATATCCAAAGTATTGTTTGGATAGGTTATGTTAGTGGAATGGTTATGAAACCCAGCGACCTTCTTTGTTATATGTCGTGACCGTGACCCTGCACAAAACACAATAGAAATTCCAATGTGTTAATCAATCAGCCAATAGAAACGTGTGAGTTCAGTCGTTCAGGGGACGCTAATGAACTATGACCCTGCACAATCTTTTGTCTTGCCCCCTTCCAACATAAATCGCAGCGCCTTTGTTAGACCCTTTGAAGTTTGCCGGGTTTCATAACCATTCCACTCTATTAACTATGTTTAAATGTAGCGTTTAAAATTGTCTCAACAGGTTGTGTGCAAGTTATGCAAGGATCCCATTTAAGTACTTTAGCGATGTGATATGGCGTATATAACATGACATGTATCTAAAAATGGCAAATATACGGCCATCTACAAAGTCAATAGGTTATGAACCAAGCCCAGTTAAAATTTAAAACCATGTGTGTTTAGTTTAGATTGTGAGTTAATACTTTTGACTTACGCCTAAGCTAGATAATGACTTTTTGCAAAATTTCTAACATGCTGTGAAACAGGAAACAGCGTGTACCAAACACGAATATAGGCCGATTTGAATTTGTAATAATAATTTTGAATGAAACATCTAACTTCAGAAACAACCGGTAAAGGGCGCTTAATGGTGTCATAAAAGCATAAAGCTATAGTATGACTAAGTGGTTCGGCTCAACCAATGCGTAAAAGAGTATAAGGAAATCCTGTTCCAGAGTCTCTTGGATAAGAAGAAGCTGAAATTGTCATACATGAAGCTGGAAGTTGGAAATGTGAAGCTCAGAAATACTGTACACCCCTGAACATCCTAATGTAGTTTCCTTTTGTCTTGTTCATCCTCAAAGTCAACAGGTTTGGATCTAGGGGGAGGGTGGGTTATTAGAGAAGGGGGGCTTATTTCAAAACTTGACCCTAAAATATAAAGGGGGGGCTTATTGGAAGGGGGTTTATTAGAGCATTTACGGTACCTGATAAAACACATCCTGCGAGTTTATTAAACTGCTACAAAAATGATACTTCTAAAAGATAATTATAATTGAAATTTTATTGAAAACATTAAAATTGATGGAAAATAGAAAGGCCACACAGTCTATATTACTAGTTTGAGCATCTGATCAAGATTAGGAAAACTTTGAGTTATCAGGGGTTTTATAAGCTGGTGAGGGTTGGAAATGCTGGCTGTGGTCCAATTAAGCGCTGGCTATCATACAGTAGTAAAACAGGTCAAAACTAGGATGGCTAAAATGGATTTTATATTTCCACCCCTATCTTACTTTTTCCAACCACTTTCTCAATAAATAATAAAAGCCCTTGTACTGTCTCATGTATAAAATTTTATAGTGCCAATGTTACTGCAGTTACGGTACACAATTACATCCATTCTATAAAGAGCTGCAAGGCAAACCAATTTCGGGAATGGCAGGTGAAAATAATTTTGAACTGCCAAAGCAAAAATAAAATGGCAAAGTAAACAGTAAAGTAAAGTCATTTTATTTAATGTCAGTAACCCCTTCAGTCTAACAGACTGGTATCAATGGAGGCTGATGGTGCACTCAACTTTACCCCCTAACATGTCAGAGCTTTCAAAGCTATACAAGCTAGTACTCAGATCATAGAGTCTGTACAGATATGCCAGTCCACTGCAGGAATCGACCTCAGGCCGCTTGATCAACGTGTTGTGCACTAACCCATTGCACCATACACCTGCACCTAGACAGGCAGAATTGTACAGGTATATTTTTACATACTAGTTTGGCAGTTCAAACTAAAAATTGCAGGTGAAAATGTATTTGGCCTGATATAAGATCAATTACATAACCATTAATGAAATGTACCTCTTCTTCACTTAATCACTGGTTGCATCTGACTCTTCCCAATCTGAAGACCGTGATGAATTCTAAAAAAATCAAAAGACATTACCCTTATAAAATTCAAGTACACTAAAGTAGACTTTTATCCTATTTGAAGTATACTCTTTTTTTCAACTTTATTGCTGCCTGCTATCCATAAAGTACACTTTTATGCTACTTTGGTCATTTCATCAATTTAGAGCTGGTTGCTAAAAGTATACTTCTCTCATAACATTTATCGGAAGTGTACTTTTTACCAACATTTCAAAAAGTATACTTCAACCATCATATTAGAGCAGACTGATCAGGTCATCAGGAACATGCAAGCAGAATCGTAAATATCAAAAAGTACATTAAAAGTATACTTTTCAAAATTGTAGGTGGGATAAAATCATGTTGAGAAAAAAAAGTTTTTAATTGAAATTAGGTACTACATGTACTTAACATGTATGGAATAAAATATAGACAAGCTTGGAATCTGATGTTCTGATATTGGCATTAAGTGGATAGATGACTTAAAAGTTGATATGGTAACTCCAATCTCTAGATCTAGCTCTGGATCAAAATATACGTTTTTGTATGGAATTGCTGCCCATTCAATTAATCACAGTGAAAAAAACATCAATGGAATTGAATGCCATTAATTAATATATCTTTCTGCCAAAAAATCTTATGAATTTTCGATATCAAGTACTAACAAAAACTTGTTCCATTCACAGCCTAACAAAAACGGAAACTACATGCAAGCAGACATTAGGGAAGCACTATTAGAAATGTGCTGTGCACATTTTTTCTTTGCATGAAAAACAATTTCACCCAAGTTTTTTTTTCTAAATTGTTTTTTTTACAGGATTTGTTTGTTTGTTTTTGTACTCTGTCGGTCTCACACTGTGCTAGCCAAATTTGAGACTGGAACTAGTGGTTATGTTGCGTGTGTGTGTTATCATCCCATCTAAGGTATACACGTTTATAAGATCATGCGATCCATGAAATCTCAAACTCAAAGGTCACGTCATGCCCATATCTGTATCAGTAAGCGTTAAGCACCGATGCAATGTGCATTTAACCAAACGTATATTTTAACTGAAACAATTGCAAAGTCGTAGCTTCTTCAAAACCCAAGTCAAAGCCTGCATCATTTGCTGACAAAGGTAGGTTATTTCAGTTGTTGTATATATAGATAAACGTAAAACTTGCGCGAGGGTATATGTACGTAGCTACGGGTACCGGTGGAGCTGGGATATACAGATCTATAATTGCATCCCGGAATCAAACTCAGAGGCAGGACTTCGAGTTATATGATTTAATCCACTATTCGGGCACGAATTTTAGTTTCATAATCGTTTTAATTATTCACTTTGAATGTACATGTTTGTTTGGAGGCGAAACTACAAATACCAGGGTACATAGTATTTTAATTACAAAGATAAGGTAGATGTTATTTTTGGCGCTCAAACTTATGGCGGCAATATTTTTATCAACGTCGTAAGCTTAACAGTGGCCATGTATTTACGTACTTTCATGTATTGATTATCTAGTCACATGCAAAATCGACTCGATCGTCAAATAAATATACAAAAACACAAATGAAATGAAAAGGCTGTATGTACGTTGATATATTGCATAAGTTATTACAATTATCGTTCTTATCCGAGAAGACTCTGTGAAGGTATAACCATTTGCAGTTTGAGAACGAGATTGTTTCACAAAGGCAGCACCTTCTAGTCAGTTATTTTAAGACCCTGAGTGTTGGTCTGGCCAGAGGGTTTTGTCTTTTGAATCTGCGAACCCAGTCTCGCACTACAGACCGGCGGGGGTGGCGGTTAAATTTGAAAGAGTTCAGCTACAATCTGACATTCCATTGCAAGAGCTCTAATTTAACACGCGATAATGAAAACACAATATTTTTAAAGCGGCCTCCGAAGTTGAATTTTTTGAAAACGTAACGCTATTGTTTTCAGACGGTCAAATTTACTGAACACGCAAACTTTTGAAAACTCTCAGTCCCAATGCACTTACAATTTAAAAAAAAATCAGATCTCGTTAGAAAGTCAGAGTTGTAGAAATTCAGAATTTTCAAATGAAAACTGTATCGCGTAGATGGGTCCTATTAAACTTTTTAAGCCTTCTTCAAAGTTCTCGCTCAACAAAGGGGAATTAGGTCGAGAAAGTGACAAATACTCCTTACAATTATGCTGCCAGCAAGTTTCTTAACTTTTCTCGGCCTTATAATTTACTAGGGCTTTTCCCTATTTAACTTTTGTTACGGACTTTAATTATGAATGCAATTTGAGTTTTCAGTATTTAAACATTTTTCCACCTAGTAAACGGCACACAGAAAGCGAATCAGTCCTACTGTTTTTTTTCTACTATTTTATTTTATTTTTGGAATATTTATACAATGCTTTACTTTAGGTCACATTTTCGTGCCATTTAATTTGCCATGTTTCTTCTGTTTGTATTCGCTTGTATGGTTTTGCTTATTTAACGAGCAAGCCCCCTTTATATGTATGTAAGAAATCCTGACTCGGGGCAATGCATGCATGTCAAAAAATAAAATGTTCAGTCTGCTGTTAACTAATTTTACAATAAATATTATTATCAACAGCTGACAAAATAATGCTTTTGAAGAAAGGAAGAGTGCTGGATGCGCTACTAATTGGAACCAACAGTGATTAGGCTTCAAAAAGATCTGCACACTCTGAATAAAACCAAGATACCATCACCTGGACTAAACCCTGGCCAGTGGCTGACAAAAGAAGAAGAAGTAGATAAACAAAGAGGACAGCTCGTAAAAAAAAAGAATGCGACCGACAAAAAATAACAATGATGAAAAAGATGCAGAAAGAAAACAAGCCTTGGCCAAAATAGAACGAAACAGCAACTGAGGAAAAGGAATAAGAGAAAATAATAAAACAAAGAAAAATTCAGCAATTGCAGTAGAGGGACATAACGTTTACCAGAGAGTTTGGCTCATTTTGCTCTTTGCCCGGCAGCTTAATGTGGATGACCTGTCTCAGTGGTGTCTTTTTTTTATATTCAAATAAACTGACAAGCAACACAGCTTTTTTTCATCAAATGTTGTTAAGAATGTTGAATGTAGAGATCGAGATATTTAATAAATAATTTGTTAATTTGACAATTAAGTTGACCAGTTTAAATTTGTTTGAGTATGAAAATAACTGATGTTACTTGTAATGAGCTCTTAGTTTAATTAATACATTTATATTGATTGAAGTATACTTCAAGTATACTTTTCCTTGGGAAAACCATTATTTGGACAATTATTGATGAAAGTATACTTTACATGTAAGTATACTTTTAGCTGAGAAGAAATCCATAACAAAATTATATTGATGGAAGTGTACTTAAAGTATACTTAAAGTATACTTGAACTAACCTAAAAAGTGTGCTTTCCCAACAAACAAAAAGTATACTTATATCATTTGATACTTTTTTGCACCAGAAGTTGGAACACATCAAAGTATACTTTATCTGTGAAAAAGTATACTTTGATGTGTTCCAACTTCTGGTGCAAAAAAGTATCATATAAGTATACTTTTTGTTTGTCGGGAAAGCACACTTTTTAGGTTAGTTCAAGTATAGTTGTAGTATACTTGAATTTCATAAGGGTAGTTAAATGTCAAGTCCCATTGAAGAAACTGAAGTAGAACTTTTCTTGAAGGGGCTATGTCATGGTACTGTGCATGTATTGAGTAATCACTCGTTTATTGGCTGTTAATTGGATACAAACAGTTAAACTTCCCTCCCTCAATGTTTGATTGAAAGGATTTTCGATATTTTCCCTGGAGACTGTTTATAATATACATTTTTGCATATTTGCTTTCATTTTAATCTTCTGAATGGAATGGGCATTTGTTTTATTTAGTTAATTATAATGTGTTTTGAGAAAGGAAACTTGGTGTTTTAAGAAATAGAATTATTTTATATTGCACATTTTACATGCAATAAAGATATTATTTTGTGGTTTTAGGTTTTTTTAGAGCTGATCCATTGTAAACCCCTGGAAATTTTGAAAAAAAAAGGAAAGTTATAAAAAACACATTGTCTGATAAACTGGGAGATCCACATTCCCTCTTTGGAATGGAATCAAAATACATGGATAGTGTGTCAGGTTTTTCTCCATGCATAGCCAATGGAATAATATATCTCAGAGTTTTGAGTCTTTTATAAATCCACTAAAAGGTACATGTACAATTCAGGTTACACCATTAACAGGATCCCCTAAATGGTAGCACCAATCACCCCTCACAATCCCATATAGAGTCTCCCCTTGGATTAAGTGCTACCACTTACAAGACTTACCTCTAATTCAGGTTCAGATTCATGATCAGATTGCATTGAAACCTAAAATGTAAGACATTGGTTAGAGTTGTGCATATATTCATACATTGTATATGTATTATACAAAATCCCTTCCTAATATGATTTGTAGAATTTTCTCAATGAAGACACAATAACCATGTAATAATCACTTGTTAAAAATAAAACTTGTCTGCGATTCAGACTAGGGTTAAATGCCTTCAGACGAGTATTAAACATTGAACAAGCCTGGGGTTAAATGCTGAATACAACATTTTTGAAAACAAGAATCAAAACAATCAATTAACATTCAGAACCCTTGGAAAAGCTAGTTTTGGTAAGTTGGTAAGTAAATCATATATTTTGTCTAAACATTAACTCATGCAAAAACACAAGAGAAGTGCAGAGAAGAATGATGAAGCAAGTCTCTGACTTCTTGAGTATTGGTGGCTTTCATGTGACATCATCAAAAATCTAAAATATATGTCCTACAATGAATGTTAGTCCAATGAATGTAAATGTAAACAACTCCTTGTCTTTTAGTTATTTCAACCCATTAAGAATTTTTTTCAAGTCCAACTGTTTCTGACTTTTTTTTTCTTTTCATATTTTACATTTTTGTACTTAGTCATTCATTCTAGTCCCTATTAAATCATGGGAGCCGCTTCTGGGTGTTCACTTGCACCATATGCATCAAAGCACTTGTGATGACCTTTGCTTCTTGCATGAGTTTGTATCGTAGTACATGTACATCTAAAACTACTAGTGCCAGTGAATTAGTGAACTACTCTCTCTTGATTTAACCAAAGCCTAGGAAAATCCTTCTCCTATGTGTTCTGAAATCTGCAAACTCTTTTGCTTTCATACTTTTGTTTTTCCTACGGTAACTTTCTTCCCTTTGCCAAAGTTGGCCTGGTATCGCAATGTGATTCTTCACCACCCTCACTGCTCCTGCTAGTTATCTTTGTGAATCCAAACTTGAAGAGACTTTACATGTTAATCACGTTCAGAGTCAGTAAAAAGTAAGTGCTTTCAAAACAGCTGTTTTGTAAAGCACCATGCATTCCAAGCTGTGACAGTGCACATGATATGAACTGGTACTGCATGTCTATTTACCAGGCCTTCCTTGTGCAGCAAATACAAGGCAGTTGGCCATGCACAAACTGGTTACAGTCTGAAAATAAACCAGGCATTCTTGGCACATCAACATCAGTCTAGAAGCCAAATCCTAAAAGTCGCTTATATTTGAGTTTCGCTAAACATATGTCGCGACACTGATGTCCTCGTTCTCCTTGTTGCTCACCTACCAAATCTCTGTTCAGCTGTTTGGATGTTCACTGGGACGCATTACCGCAAAGCAGAATATTTATATCCCAGTACATTGGGTCCATCTTACTGAAGAGAAGAAGAATTGCTTGCTGGCTTTTGATGCTCTCACTGGATGCAACGCCACTAGCCAGTTCACTGGCATTGGGAAGCAGTCAGCTTGGAACACGTTTGTCACATGTCCTGGGTTACTTCAGTATCTTGGTGAAGATTAATGTCCAGATGAGAAAGTACTCTCCGATGCCGAATCCTTCATCTGCCAACTCTACAACAGGGAAACAGATGAAGTCCTGATCACAGCGAAAGGGCAGGAGCATTTCGGAGAGCAAAGAAAAGCTTGGATGGTCTTCCTCCAACTCATATGGAATAAGGCTCTAGAATCCTGCCCTGTGTTACCCAGCCCAGAGGGAAATGGATGGTTGTGCGAGGATAGTACAACCTACAGCTTGTCACCCAAGAACAAGTGTCGGCAGCTTGCTTACAACTGATATATTGTGGATGCACTCGAGAGAACACTTGCTGTGCTACATGTACAAGGCGATGCATGTGTACGACAGGGTTTGAATTGCTCCAGAGCTTGTAAATGCGGGACTTATGAAGAAACATAACTGTTGCCGATTAGCCAGAAAAATGTCACTAGTGAATTGTCTCTCGATCTGGATTTCAGCACTATAGTGCATGTTTCATTACGAGGTAGTGTGGTAATATATATTGAGAGACTTGTATAAAAGAGAGATACAGTTGTATTTTTGTAAGGTCACGTGACGCCTCACATTTTGTTATAAATTTGACGACAACTTGAAATTAAAGAATTGTTAACCAGAGGATATATTTTGTGCTCATGCTTATTTTTGTACTCTGTATTATAATGTTTTGGCCTTTTTCCTGTCTTCTTTACTGTTTTATTGCTGCAGGTCACGTGACTTGAGTAACGTGTCACATGACCACTATTCTCTAACTCATTAACACTGTACATACATGTATCAAGATGCCCGATTTAAACATTTGTAACAATTTTTGTGCAGTATGGTCCATGTTTTGTGAAGATCCTCGGTCAGCCTCGTTTTCATGTTGCAGGAGAGACGCTCTGAGCAAAACCCCCCTTAATTGCCATACCAGTTAAAATCAATGTGGGAAACAGCAAAATTCTTAAAAAGGATCACAAGACGAACATTTTAAGTCATGTTTCCAGCTTCTACTCAAAAAGTTTAGCAAAACTCATTTTTTGGGACTTGGCTTCCAGACTACAACATGAGAATTTGTTCTGAAGTTTTCTTATTTCTTGTTATAACAGTATGGACAACAGAGATCTTCTGAATTAATTGTCTCTTTACTGAGATATTCAAAGGAGCTGCTTGCCCAGTCGGGAAAGTTGAGCTGTTATTTACTTGCCCAATACATTATTTTAGTTGCCCTGGGCAAGCATTAGTGTCGAACACTGCGTATACATGTAGGCTATATAAGGGAGTACTGCCAGCTCTTCATTAAAGAATTGTCAAACACTGCATTATATAGGCTAGCTAGTCATGTATATATAAAGGGAGTACTGCCAATTCTTCATTAAAGTTTCATGAACATTCCTTTACAAGGGACAATATTTAACAATATAAACACGATAAAAACGTCCATTTGGTTGTTATAAACGTTGAACCTATTAAAATAGCTATATTGATGGGCTGTCAATAGTTAACAATTATTCACCGAAGTATTCTTTTACAAGGGACAATATTTGACAATATTTAACAATATAAACACGATAAAAACGTCCATATGATCAACTGTGAGCTAAAGAAAATGATGTACCAACGAAATCGTTTAAAGATCAAAGCTATTCGATCTAATGACCCAGCTGACTGGAGCGCTTACAAAACATTTTGTAATTATGTAAATGAAAATATAAAGAAGGCTAAAAGACGCCATTATAATACTGCTTTCAATAACTATAACGGAAATCCACACAAGACTTGGCAAACAATCAATGAACTAACAGGCCGTAAAACCAATAAATCAGCTATAAATAGTGTTGAATCTGAAGGCAGATCAGTAAATAATCCCGCCCAGGTTGCTGAGGTTTTCAATAATTATTTTGCAGAAATAGGACCTGAACTCGCAAAAAGCGTTAAGAACGTAGATGTCTCGCATGAAGAATATCTTACACAAACTGATAATCGCTTTTGCTTTAAACAACAATATGTCTCAAGTATTTGCGTTACTTTCTAAACTTTGTAAATCCAAAGCAACCGGACTGGATAATATTTCAGCAAAACTTTTGAGAGAATGTCCGGACTTGATTTAGAGTCTTTGACTTGCATATTTAATCGATCAATAGTTACTGGCATATTTCCGGAGGACTGGAAGAATGCCAGAATAACCCCTTTGTTCAAGAACGCAGGCAAGCGGACAGAACCAACTAATTATCGCCATATTTAAATAATTCCTGCGATTGCAAAAGTTTTCAAACGTATAATTTACAATCAGTTATATAATTATCTTATTGAATGATAATAAATTACTCTCATCCAATCAGTCAGGTTTCTGCTCATTGCACTCAACTGTCACTGCCCTATTGGATGCCACGGATACTTGGTCTTTGAATATTGATCACGGCTGCGTAAACGCTGTTGTCTTCCTAGATTTTAAAAAAGCTTTCGATACCGTAAACATCCTCTTATCCAAGCTAGGTCACTACGGTATTCACGGCTCAACATTGCAGTGGTTTAGCTCTTATCTATTAGATCGCACTCAAACGTGCCAAATCAATGGCCATAAGTCATCTCAAACAGTTGTAAGGAGTGGCGTTCCACAGCGGGACCACACAGGGACCATTATTGTTTTTGCTCTATATAAACAACCTACCCAACTGTTTATTATATTCTGAACCAAGGATGTACGCAGATAACACCAGTTTAACTTTTGCCGGTAGTGACATGAACATCATCAACGAACACATTAATGAGGATCTAAATAGAATCAACGTCTGGTTAGCAGCCAATAAGTTGACATTGAACATGACAAAAACTGAATTTCTCCTTATTGGCTCTCGACAGCAGTTAGTGCATTTGAATGAATATCCCAGTTTTGACATTGATGGTGTCCCTATTAAACAGGTGTCATCTACCAAGTCTCTTGGGGTTGGCATAGATCAGAATCTGAACTGGGAAAGTCACATTAAAATGATTTCTTAGAAAATTGCTTCGGGTATTAGTGCAATTAAGCGCTTTCGCAGTTTCGTCCCGAGTGAAACGCTACTCACTGTATTTCAAGGCCTGATCCAACCTCACTTTGATTATTGCAATGTTGTCTGGGGAAATTGCAGTAAAGGCCTTTCAGAAAAACTTCAAAAACTCCAAAATCGCGCTGCGCGTATCATAACCTTTGCCACTTATGATAGGCATGCGGACGAACTTTTCCAAACCCTCAATTGGGAAAGGTTAAGACATCAGCGGGAAATTGCTAAATCAATTATGGTTTATAAAACTTTGCACAATGAAACTCCGGATTACCTTACATGTAACAAAATTCCATTGGAATAACAACTCAAAGTATAACCTAAGGAATTCGGAAAATAAGCCGATACTTCCACTGCCTCATACTAACTATGGCAAAAAAAGCTTTAGTTACAGCAGAGCAACTTTGTGGAATAACTTACCTGTGCAAATACGACAAGTGCCATCGCTGATAAATTTAAGGCTCAAATACGAGGTTTCAATTTCACAACAAACACGGCATCTTTGTAAAACAGGGATTTTTCGTTTTATTATATTGTATATTTCATACATGTACATATCAGTAGTTTTAAGCATTATAATTAGCACTAGAATATTTTTTTTAATTGTGGTATTTTATACCTTTTAGTATTTTTGTTGACCTGATAGATCACTGTGTCTAAATAAAGTTTGACTTGACACTGAGCTGAATAATTGTTTTAGTATACTGTATACCACACTGCAGGTGAATAGCCAGCACCAAATAGTTATTTTATGTTCTGTCAAATGGACAAAAACTTGCACAAGGTGATCGCTGCTTCGCTCGGAGGTGAATATGAAATCATATTCACTGTTTGAGTAGCCAATCAGAGCGTGCGAAAAGTGATATTCACTGGTGTGGTATATACATATGTACAAGTCTAATAGCCAGTCAACTGGTGAAATCCAAGCATGATATTTCTCACGGTAGGAGGTTTTTATACCCTCCGGCTCCGGATATCGCATTTCTGCACCGATTTTAACCGAATAAAAACTCATTGGACCTCTTCGATATGTGTTCTCAAAGTGGGGGGCAACTTTGAACAACTTTTTCTAATCTATGTCCGTAAATGGCCTTGTGAAAAATACGCCACTAGAAGTATTTTTTAGGGTTTCTAGACTGAAATATTCTTTAATTGAGCAAAGAACTTGGTACTCTGTGAATACTTAAGGCAATTCAGTCGCTATTAAATCAAACCGATCCAAAAGTGATCAGAAATGTTTCCGTCGCTTGCAGTTGCAGCGAACGCAGTATGCTGTATGGGTCCAGAAGACACTAAGAGTATGTTTGTCAAAGCCTTTAGAGATACTATTTAATTGTTCCTTTTCTACTGGTATTGTCCCCAGTAAATTTAAAATAGCACGTGTAATACCTATACATAAGAAGGGGCCTCAAACTGCTTTGAATAACTATCGTCCAATCTCTCTACTTTCAGTTTTTAATAGACTTCTAGAGAAACTAATGTATAAGCGGCTAGCAGCTTATGTAAAAAAAAAAATATCCTTTATGACAAACAATTTGGTTTTCGTTCAGGTTACTCCACAGTGCAAGCAGTAATGCTCATAACAGATAAAATACAGAGAGCTATAGAAGATGGTCAATATTCATGTGGACTTTTTCTAGACTTTAGTAAAGCTTTCGATACGGTCAATCATGCAATTCTAATAAAAAAACTTGAAAAATATGGCATCCGAGGTATCGTAAAAGAGTGGTTCCAATCATATTTATGCAATAGAAAACAATTTGTTATTATAGGAAGTACGTCTTCAGAAGAGCAAACCATTTCATGTGGTGTTCCACAAGGATCAGTACTAGGGCCCCTTCTATTCCTCTTATATATAAATGACTTTAAAAATTCTTCAAATATTCTGGATTTCCATCTCTTTGCAGATGATACTAATGTATTTTACTCTAATAAAAACTTACTAGACATAGAATTAACAATTAATAATCAACTAAAACATATAAACAACTGGCTCTCCTCAAACAAACTTTCTCTTAACCCTTTGAGCCCCGTGGGCTTTTAACTGATATTTGGCTCATTCTAGACTGCAACAAACCCTCCCCCCTAAGAAAACTGTAGTCACTGTTACCATGGAATTTTCATCTGACCAACAATACTGGGGGCTCAAAGTTTTTTTTCGGCCATTTTGGATACGTTGACGTCGCATTGCTATGGAGCTGGAGGGAAGTTTGTTTGGGGGAAAACAGAATTTAAGGCTTTTTAAAGCCTTTTTTTTTCATTTTTAGAGTGCTGGAGGACATCATTAAGTCTGATGAGAGCTTGAATCAGTACTTTCTCGAAGAATTGAGTCTGTGCCTGCTATTGTGATAGAGAAAGAGCTTCATTTTCCACTCGTGAATGGGCCAGGACGTCTTCTGTCACTTTAGCGTGAGCTTTATAAATGGAGGTCTGGAGCCACCTATCATAGCTTCTTTGGAATATTGGACAACATTTACTTGCCATTGATTCCAATATGAAGCTATTAGGTCGAAATGGCTTTAGACTTAGTATATATTTTGAAGAATGAAGATGGGGGAAGGGCCATGCCGCTGTTTGGTAGGATTTCCCGGCATGCTTTGCGGTCATTATGGATGGATTTAGCTTGTTGTGAAGTGCTTGTGGACAGAATGGCTTGGTGCTGGGCAAGTTTAGGTGTTGGGAGACAGAAAGTGAGGTTAGTGCAAACATGAAACTCTACATTTTATGTAAAATATGTATTGGGGAAATATTTTTTTCTGTAACTGTCATTTTAGTCCCTTTTTCTGAAGTGAAATAATGTCAACTATAGTTAACTTATGCAAAGAAAGGGGGATTTAGATGAAATTATTCATTTTTAATATGCCTAATGCAGTTCAATAGGATCATTGGTCTATACATTAAGGTGTGTGGGAATCTCAGGGCATTGCCCTTTGAACTTAGTCAGATTTATACCCTCAAAGCAAGTAACCAGTAATAGTGCCATATGGCACTCTTGGGGCTTAAAGGGTTAATATAGACAAAACGAATTTTGTCATATTTCATCCTCCTCAAAAAAAAAAACAATTCGGATTAAACTATATATCAATCGAAAATTAATCAAGCAAGAGCAAAGTTTAAAATATTTAGGAATATACCTAGATTCAAATCTCAATTGGAAAAGCCAAATTCACTACATATCCAAAAAAATTAAAAGAAGTATAGGAGTGTTGTCAAAAATTCGCTATTATGTAAATATAAATATTCTTATTCAATTATATTATTCTTTGATTTACCCATTTTTGACATATGGGATCGCCATCTGGGGTAACACCTATGAATCCACCTTAAATCGAATTATAATACTACAAAAAAGGGCATTAAGAATTATTACATTTTCAGATTTCAAAGAACACACCCTACCTTTATTTAAAAAGCTAAATATTCTCTGATTTACTGATTTGGTCTTTTTTCATAATGCACTTTTTATGTATGACTATTATACCAGTAAACTGCCACCAGCCTTTGATGAGTTTTTTAAGAAAATAAATAAAGTACACAAATACAATACTCGGCTAGCTTCAAAAGAATCATTTTATCTCCCTTCAGTAAAAACAAACTATGGAAAATTCTGCATTCGGCTTGAAAATTTGGAATTCTATTAATGAAAACTACAAATACCTGAAAAAATATGCTTTTAAACAGAACCTTAAATCAGATATTATTAGTGGTTACTCCTAAATGTTTTTCTAGTACAAATCATTGATACATGTATGCCCAATATATATTGTATATGTATGTATATGTGTATGTATGTATATATATGCAGACTATGCGTGTGTGTATATATGTATATATATGTGACATCTTTCTTGTCTCTTTCATTTATATTATATATGTTTCAGAATATGTGTGTGTGTTTTAGACTGCTTAACAGTCTACTATAATACTGTTATTAACTATTTCAATCATGGTGACCTGTCTCGATTAGCCCACTCGGCTATTACAGGTAACCAGTACCTACAATGCAAGCTTTATTCCTTGTATTTTCGAAAATGGTACGAATAAACTTGTTGTTGTTGTTGTTGTAGTATCTAAAAGCGCGAAAATTGGCTATGAAGTGAGATACAGCTCGCACGGAAAGCGGCAACTGGGCAAACAGATGCTTTCACATAAGCAATGAATCCTCCTACAGGTTTCCTCCTACAACTACAATTATTCTACAAGGCTACATATACGATCCCATATGACATCTACTCACGTCAGCTGTGCCAGGGCCGGCATGCGGCACTAGTCGAAGCATCATGGGCATGGGCATGTCATCAGCATTCTCCAGTTTCTGCTTTCAGGCTTTCAGGGGTCTTCATTAGGGTCTTATCCTCATATTCTTATACAAGTTAGCTACTTCTATCGCTTGGCTTACAACCCGGCCTTTATACAGATTTCGTCGATCACAAGTGCAACTTGGCAGCCAGGCCTTATGAGCTGTAGGAATAGACGTCACCGTAGGAATCCCGTATATGGGACCTGGCTTTGATCAGCCCCCATGGTTGTTTCAGGTCTCGTTAGAAATTCAGTGTTTTTGTTTTAAATTCAGTGGGACAAAGGAAAAGTAGTACTCAGCATTGTATAACCACATGTGCTTCTGTCGTTTTGACTTTACATAAACAGAGGTAAGATTTATTGCTTTTTCATTTTCTCTGATCGCTTTAGCCGATCTGTTATGGCTACCACTGTTCGAGGAAGCATTCAGCAAGGCCATGAATCTTGCAGTGAGCATTCTAGAGGCCGACAGTTTATGTCACTTTCACTTTCAGCTTTGCTATTCGGTCGATTTATGGACTCAAACAACCATCGATGATAATTTCTATCTTATATCACGGAGATCGCATGTATATTTTACATGCTCTAACTATAAATGAAATGGTGCCTGATATGGGCATTTTATCAATAAACGACCGAGTTGCCTATTAAGGTGGCAACCTCTTTCAACAATACTGAGTACTGTTTGAAGTACTGTTTGAAGTACAGCCAACTTTACCAATGGCAATGGCGCATTAATCGCTCATTTTGCGGCGAAGGGCCATTTTGCTCATGCACTGCAGCAGGCTTTGATGAATGATGAATGCATTCTCGGATAGCGCAAGTGCAATGTTAGTGCAGGACATAATGATCTTGAGTGTCGTTTAAATAAATTAGCGGTGTTTGAGCAGTTCAAGTTTAAGTTTAACACTACATCTGCCTCTTCTACTAGATTTAAGAGTGATGACTTCATTTACTTATGCATTGTAATATTTGTATTTTAGAAAAACATTTTAGCAGCTCTGTAGTACTCTTTATAGCATCATCATTTTATTAGTAAGTTCAATTTAGTAATTTGAAGTTTTTTAACTTATTATTACAGTTATTACATTTGAAAGTATTCTTAGTAATTTTTAGTATAATTGTAAATAGATGTACAGTTATATTATTCTTAGTAGTAGACACACGACCCCATAAGCCTATACGTGTATATGGTTTATATACATGTGTATGATTGCTGGTATCAAAGAATCAGATTCATTTTATCTATTTGATTCGCATGCAAGAAATCATATTGGAATACCAGATGAAAATGGTACTGCTGTATCTAAGCACAGGAAAAAGTTTCCTCCATACCAAACTTGGTAAAGATGGAAAATTGTTGGTAAACCCATTTCCCAAGTTTGGGAATTGTGAATTACCAAGTTAATACCAACAAATAACAGAATTAATTTTTTATCAATTTTCCTGAAATTGGGTTATTGTTGGGAGTCGAACAAAAAAGCTAAAATTGGTAAATTTTAAAGTTGGTATTGGGATATTATGTTGGTAAAATGTTGGTATTGTACAAAATCCAAAAAAACTGGAAAAATATAAAGCAAATTTGCTTTTACGAAGTCCGGAAGAGTTGGTAAAGTTTTGGTAAACTATTTCCCAATGTTGGGAATAATGTAATACCAAGTTAATACCAAGCAAATAACAGAAACAATGTTGTGCCAACTTTAGGGAAATTGGTATAATGTTGGTAATAATAATAAGTCTTTACCTGGGAAATTTTGAAGTTGGTATTGGGATATTGTGTTGGTAAAATGTTGGTATTATACAAAATCCAAAAAACTGGAAAAATGAAAAGCAAATATTTGCTTTATACCAAGTCCAGAAGAGTTGGTAACGTTTTGGTAAACTATTTCCCAATATTGGGAATAATCTAATGGGCTCCTGGAATAATGTAATACCAAGCAAATAACAGAAATAATGCTGTGCCAACTCCAGGGAAATTGGTATAATGTTGGTAATACTAATAATAGTCTTTAGCTGGGAAATTTTGAAGTTGGTTTGGGATATTGTGTTGGTAAAATGTTGGTATTGTACAAAATCCCAAAAACTGGAAAAATGAAAAGCAAATACCTTATTGGTACTAATTTTCGCGTCGCTTTAATTTCGCGATTTTCGCGATTTAAAAAAAATCGCGAACTTAAAGCGACGCGAAAAAAAAATTCCCGAGAAGTTTAATGTCGCAAAATTTAATACCCTCCTATATTTCTTGTTTTCTCAATTTAATGAAGAAACACATGTCTACGTATTGTGTATAATGTGTAAAAGCTCTATGGCATACCTACAGATGATAAACAACAGTTTAACAATCAAATTTCACTATCTGTGTTGCTTTGAACCTCTTCTGTATCGCTATCGTCATCTTCAAGTTCTTTCAGCACCTCTTTTGTACAGTCATTGAAATGGCCATCTATCCCGGGTTCTTGTAATTTGAAACAACAATCTGTTTATACTTTTCAAGTATTGCCTTGTTCCTTTCGGTAAGATCCATTCGCGAAAATTAATTCCCTAAGAAAATAATTTTGCACCCAAATCGCGAAAATAAAGACCCGCGAAATATGCCGACCTTTTTTTCGCGAAATTAAGTGCCCGCGAAAATTAGTACCAATAAGGTATTTGCTTTATACCAAGTCCGGAAGAGTTGGTAAACTATTTCCCAATATTGGGAATAATGTAATACCAAGTTAATACCAAGCAAATAACAGAAACAGTGCTACATGTATGCCAACTTTAGGGAAATTGGTATTAATTAAGGCAATAATAATAATAGTCTTTAGCTGGTAAATTTTCAAGTCGATGTTGGGATATGTTTATGGAATAATGCTGGCATTGTACAAAATCCAAAAAACTAGAAAAATAGAAAGCACAATTTTGCTTTATTCCAACTCTGAATAAGTTACATTGTTGGTAAACCATTACGCAATCATGGGAATTATTTTGTATCAAGTTAATACCAAACAAATAATAGAAAGAATGTTGTCTCTCCCTTTCAATTTTCCCAATCCTAAGGTTCTTGCAAGAGGTAGATCACTCTCCTTCTTTACCTCCTTCATGTAGTCTTTTTTCAGGAAGACAAGCAAAATGGTTTCAGCTGATATCAGGGGTCATTGTTTTGTTGCTATGCATCAATCTCAATAGGTGCTAGATTATCCACAGTCTCCGAGGTCAAGTCCAAATTTTATCCACGCTATATCCACTTACCATGCACTGTCGCACGGTTTCAGTTCATGGCACGTAAAGGAGCCACCTTGGACCGATTTATTTGGAGTATTCTTTAATGGGAAATTTAAATGAGCCTTTTGACGACAGATTTGATTGTAAAAATAGTTGGCCAACATGTTTCAGATGTTTCCATCGAACTCTGCTAGTCCGCCATCTTGCCATTTCCCAGCATGCTTCATCGCTTGCCTCGTTTCTATGCTTACGTTTTTGCGCGCTTTTCAATCCTTCCCATCGAAAGAATAATGGCGGACAGTTCTACAGTGTGTGTCTGAGTTTATCTACAAAAAGCAGAAAAACGAAGCATTCTGTAAACCAGGAAAAGGTAAGAAATACACCCCTGCTGCTGATTCGTTTCTTGATTTATTTTATGTGATAAAATATTGTCTAAATGTTGGTACTTTTCAGAGTTTTATTGCTGACTTGTCGCATATTTATTTATCACTATAGTCGTAGAGACACTAGACAACAGCCTTGGTTGAAAGATTGTCTTATTGTTGGAATCTAATCTCTATACTTAAATCATCGAAAATGGATGACACTAAACTCAGTTAGCTACTTGAAGTAGTGTTTCAACCCATAAAGTTTACCCTGGGCCTGGGACACCGAGACGTATAAATCCCAAGTGCTGGTCAGTTCGTAGGGAACCAGGACGGCGACGGCAATGAAATTTGGTGTTTACTCTTTCCTTTGATATGATGAGCATAGAGTTCCGTTCACGCCGAACGAAAAACGGATTGATTATATTTCTTACCACATTCATGTTCTCTAGTCAAATGGTCGGCCCCTTAGACCTATAGTCAACTTGCCTGTTTGTTGCCCCATTACAGACCACGTGATATATCTCCAGAAGATTCATTTTTTTTTACAACATTTTATAGAAATTGGTACATTTCCTCTTGGAATACAGAAAAATAAAAAAAGCATTACTCAAGGGAAAAGTCAGGTGGTCTGAAATGGTACAACAAACAGGCAAGCTGACTAGGTCTATTGATTCACTATTCATGCTCATGATCATTTATATATATGGAATTGCCTTTTGTAGGAATGCAATCACGTGGTTGTACTAGATGGCAAACAAATCTTAATTGCTGACGCAGCGAGCGAGCAAGGAAGCAGTACTAATTCATGTAAATGGGGTGAATAGTTTATTTTTTGTGCAACCACAATCCCTTCTGATATTAACCACAATCCCTTCTGATATTAACCACCATGCCTTCTGATATTAACCACCATGCCTTCTGATATTAACCACCATGCCTTTTGATTAACCACAATGTATTACTTTGTCGACCGCGTGCGTATCCATCACTTTGCATCTACTCCCCGAGTATACAGGTATGTTATGTTGGTCTATCTATCATTGTTGTACATAGTTCTTTGCTGTTTGTATGTATTCTTTGGACACTTCTAGGCTATTATTTGGTTAATTTATCTTCATCTTTGTTTTTTGTTTTTATGACAATTATATTCTTGTTACAATCTGATGTTTTTGTGCATAGTGATTCCTCGATTTGAATTTCCTGCAGTGACTTTCAATAACTACCGTTTCGTTGTCTGATTGTTTATGTTTAGAAAGGATTTTTCGCTTACATTAATCAGGGATGTTGCTTTCTAGGTGATATTAAAACTTTCAAAAGAGCTTGATTCAAAGTCTGTCGCCGTGAGTCGGTAAGTCCACTCTATAATTTTGACCCTACAGTTTGTGACTTGCAAACGTGTAGTTGTTCCCCACTCGGCACCAGCCACTTTCACTATTCACACTTGTATTAGTATTTCCATTTTCCAACATAGTATCTTTAGTTTTCTCAAATAACCTAGATGCATGAAAGCATTTTTCTACATTACACGAATCTTGCCATTTCAGATTTCACACCTAGAGACCAAGGTGTGATATTTCAAAACTCAGATGCCCAACTCCCATACCCATACCTGTTGATATATTTTTATATTAGTGTGTTTTGTATGTTTATTAGCTTACTTGCTTCTATTAATTTTATACCTGTATCAGTGTTTCGTCTGTCACTTCATTTCTGGTGTATTACTATATGCCTCCGTTGTTTGGTGTATTATATACGCCTCCGTTGTTTGGTGTATTATATATGTTGTGGTTCAATTATTACCTCTGGTACAAATATATTTGAACCAGTACACATTTTTTTAACCAGTACCATTTTTTTGAACCAGTACAATTTTTTGGAACTGGTTCATTTATTCAAGGTTCTAAAAAGGGATTTTTCTATTTTTTGGGATTCATAAAAAAAAGAGGGTTTAGTTTTTTTGGGGGGAATTAAAAAGAAAGAAAAAATTCCACTCACCCCTCACCTACAAAATATTTTTTTGTCAACCCTCCCCTCTACTTTCTACCCTCCCTTCCCGAGTCCCATTCCCGTTTTCCCTTGTCTCCCCTGACACACGTTACTGTACCACTTACCTGGACGGTCACCCATCCACTTACAAACCTCGCCCGGTCGGGCTTAACTTGAGACAGAATCACGAGGAACGGCTGGCAGATGATGTAGTCGATTAACGCACTGCGCCACAGAGGCGCTTGTTGATTTTTACACCATCGTTTATTCTATAGGTGACTAATCATCGAACCCAGTCTCTTAATTTTATTCGCACATGCGCACTGCTAACAAAATCGGACTTACAATAAAATTGTGTCAACCGAGCCGACTTTTACAGAGTAATCACAGCTGCGGCTGAGCTAAAAGAAAGCAAAAGAAAAGCGAATCACCTGACTACCATTGTATCTGGAAGAAGACTTCTACGAAAGAGCTAATAAAGAATATCTTAAAGTATTAAACGAGTGTAAATGATCTTGAAGTAACCCCTCGTACTTGTTAGTCAGCTTACCAAATGGAATAAAACACTGACTAGAAGTAGAAGAAAATGCGAGTACGTAAACAACATACTTCTACCTAATCTATAGATCAAATTGGAATTTAGCGTGTTAGCTGTTGTGGATGGAAGGAAGCTGGAGAAAAACCCTCAGAGCAAGGGTGAGATAATATGGCACCATGCGTCACCCCGACTCAAAGAAATGCTGTAGCTATTCTCTTGTTCTCTCATCGAAGAATCACCCACAGAGGATGTGAAAAGATGCAAAAATGGATAAATGATCGAGAACTACACAGAAATAACGCAAAAAAATACAACATTTCTGTTTCGCTTTGCCGTTCCAAGTGGAGTTCACAAGGGCCAATAACAAGCAGATTTATTAAAGCCAGTTAGCACTCCTCCCTAACTCCAAGCAAACTCAGTCATCCCTAACACAATCCAAGACCTATATAAACCGAACATTTAAAAAAATAACTTCGGTAAACCCAAGTGCTCAATAATTTAGGGTTTTTAGAGCTACATGTAGTCACTAAATTAGGCTTTTTAGGGCTAGATCACTGAACAACACAAAAATTATGCTTCTTCAATGGTCATATGAGCTAATCCAAACCCTACCCCTATCTTTAAAAACACCGTAACCGTCAACAACGGGTGCTCACTTATTTAGGATTTTTAGAGCTATAGTCACTAAATTAGGGCTAAGTCACTTATAATGCTTCTTCAATGGTCCAGAGAACTAATCCAAACCCTTACCCTGCATTTAAAAACACCCTAACCGTCAATTTAGGGTGTTAGTTGTATGGTTTGCTGTTTATATTCATACTTAAATACATCACTGTGCAAAGTAACTGTGTTACCAGTACATTCCAGCTATAAAATAAAAGATGAACACATACCTACATGTATAAAGGTATTTTTATTCCAAAGTACTTCTGTAGAACTTACTATGCTATTTTCTTACATGGAAAGCCTATCATAAACCTTACCCCAAACTACAAGTTCACACTTGTAAATAAAATTTGAACTGGTTCAAAAAAATGGTACTGGTTCAAAAAAATGGTACTGTGTCAAAAAAATGGTACTGGTTCAACAATTTTGTACTGGTTCAATTTTTTTTAACCAAAGATCAAATTGAACCACAACATATACGCCTCCGTTGTTTGGTGTATTATATACGCCTCCGTTGTTTGGTGTATGAATATATGCCTCCGTTGTTTGGTGTATATACTCTATGCCTCTGTTATTATGCCTGTGTTCCAAAGTTTTAAACAAGTTTACAAAGCGATTCAATATCATAATCACTGTTTTTTTTGGTTATAGAAAGATAACAAGACTGAGATATCAACATCACCGTAAGTAATAAGCTGGTTAAAACATGTCATTTACAACATTTACGCCTGTTTGTGGGCCTTCCCAAAGATTTATGTGTTCTTTGATAGATATACCTTTAGTGTCCGAGCATTTAACAAAGTTACCTAAGCAGTTAGGAGTACCTTTAGAGCGTTATCCAATTCAGGGAGATGGTAATTGTTTGTTTAGGGCTTTGTCCTTTGCAGTAACAGGTCGACAAATATACCACAAAGTCATTAGAAATAAGATATTAGTACACATGAAAGAAATCGAATCTCTTTTACAGCCACACTTAAATTGTTCTTTGCCTGAATATTTGACAAATACCAGAATGGCATTTGATAAGGTTTGGGGAACAGATATTGAGATATTGACTGCCTCATCATTGCTTTATAGTACAGATATTTTTGTTTATACCAAGGCTGGAAAAACTTATAGATGGCACAGATTTTCTAAACAAAGTCTAGATAATTCCTTACCAAAAAATAATTGTTCTATTTATCTACATGTATATCATGAAAATGGAGTGCATTTTGATGTCGTTGTTGATGTAAAACCGAATACTATTCCAAAGCAATGTCCTAAAAAAGATGAGCCACAAAGTACAATTGATGTAGACCAAATCAATACAAAATCATTGCCTGATTTATCTCAACCAATTAGAACTATTCCAAAGCAATATATGTCCTAAAAAAGATGAGCCACAAAGTACAATTGATGTAGACCAAATCAATACAAAATCATTGCCTGATTTATCTCAACCAATTAGAAGAAAATCTTTTGTAGATGAAATTGAAAATATTTGCAACATATCAAATCATGAAAATTTTATCCCAATTAATGTGACTTCCCAAAGATTTATGTGTTCTTTGATAGATATACCTTTAGTGTCCGAGCATTTAACAAAGTTACCTAAGCAGTTAGGAGTATCTTTAGAGCGTTATCCAATTCAGGGAGATGGTAATTGTTTGTTTAGGGCTTTGTCCTTTGCAGTAACAGGTCGACAAATATACCACAAAGTCATTAGATAAGATATTAGTACACATAAAAGAAATCGAATCTCTTTTACAGCCACACTTAAATTGTTCTTTGCCTGAATATTTGACAAATACCAGAATGGCATTTGATAAGGTTTGGGTAACAGATATTGAGATATTGACTGCCTCATCATTGCTTAGTACAGATATTTTTGTTTATACCAAGGCTGGAAAAACTTATAGATGGCACAGATTTTCTAAACAAAGTCTAGATAATTCCTTACCAAAAAATAATTGTTCTATTTATCTATATCATGAAAATGGAGTGCATTTTGATGTCGTTGTTGATGTAAAACCGAATACTATTCCAAAGCAATGTCCTAAAAAAGATGAGCCACAAAGTACAATTGATGTAGACCAAATCAATACAAAATCATTGCCTGATTTATCTCAACCAATTAGAACTATTCCAAAGCAATGTCCTAAAAAAGATGAGCCACAAAGTACAATTGATGTATAGTACCGACAAGAAACATCGCGAGCAGATCGCGATCATGAAGTGCGATCTGCTCGCACTTTGCTCGTGATCTGCTCGCACTTTGCTCGCGATCTGCTCGCACTTTGCTCGCGATCTGCTCGCACTTTGCTCGCGATCTGCTCGCGATCTGCTCGCACCTTGCCCGCGATCCGCTCGCACTTTGCTCGCGATTTGCTTGCGATCGAAAGCTGATCGCGAGCAAACGTCAGCAAGCAAAAGTTGCGGTAAAATATTTTTCTTTCTACCTTTACATGTGTAAGAATAAGAAGTGTATGAAACATGGTAAGTTGAGCAGAATACGAAGCAATTCTGATTCCACGTTGCTCAACCATAACTTTGTATATGATCTTGTGAGAATACAGCTTCATATAGTGCCTGTCATTCACCAAATAAATATTAACGTCTCCGTTAAGGTCTACATTTGTAAAAGTGAAATTTCACTTGATACAGCAATGGAATATCGCTTATTTCACGTGTTACAAATGTATATTAGAAATCAAGCCCAATCTTTTAGCAAACACTCAGGCCGCTTGAATTTTGTTCTTTATTGAGTCCCACCACTGTTCGTGTATTACAGTTGACTAAGACACAAGCGCTTCCGAAAATTAAAACTTCTCGAGACAGTTGTAGAGACACCGTCCAGAATTCGGAAAAAGTGTATTCTCGATCATTTCACACTTGGAAGAGTTGTGTTCTTTTATTCAACACTGCAGTTTGTTTGTTGGGGAAGACACTTCTATCCATCCTGCTTCACAGCTTGCTTGTAATGCGTCCTTGCATTTCTTCTGATAACCTTACTGAAAATCTATACCAAATATTCTAGAACTAGCATAAAATATGTAATCCTGAACTAGCAAAACAAAATAATCACAAAACAACGGCCGCTCGCTTATATTAATTAGTTCCCCGAACAGCGGTGCGGGACTCGCTTAAAGCGCAAAGCAAAACAGCAAATAAACTTTTGCTTCTGTAGTTTTCAATCCTTGTGTTGTTAGAGGTTTCGGTTAAAATCATTGCAAATGTTTGCAGTGCTATCAAAGGCATGTTTTCGAAATTAAAATCTCAACTTCTCGGAGTCTGAATTCCCACGTGCAATCAGTCTCGATTTTTGACAGGTCTGTCAAAATCGCTGAAACTTTATGGGAACGTGAAGTTTGAAGTGAGCTTGAAGCCAGGTTTCTAAAGCCACGTTTCTAATGCAAGACGCGCAAAAACGTCTATACTTGAATTATATTAGCTTCCATTACTACATTGACAACAACTGGTGCGAAATTAGCATATTGCGCTCAACATTCATAATAATAAAGGACAAGACCACACAATTATTTTATTCACAATTCAAAGTTTATAGTAAATGAGATATTTATTGCAGGCATTTCGAAGTAAAGGCGGCACGCTAACAATCTTCGACTAAACTCTTATTCCTGTTCACAATTGATGAGTTGTCTTTCTTACTCAACACCGCCGTTCGCGTTCTTATTAACAAACGAAGAAAACTGCTTCGAAGTAAACATTCTTTAAGACAGGCGGCCTGCTAACAATCTTCGACTAAACTTTTATTCTCCTTCACACTCGATGAGTCGTCTTTCATTAATACTCAACACCGCCGTTCGCATTCTTATTAACAACCGAAGCCAACTGCTTCGAAGTAAACATTCTTTAAGACAGGCTAAACATTTATTCTTGTTCACACTAGATTAGTTGTCTTTCTTACTCAATACCGCCATTCTTGTTCTTATTAACAAACGAAGCCAACTGCTGCGAAGTAAACATTCTTTAAGAACAATATTTGACCAAAATATGTTATTCTCGTTCACACTCGATGCGTTGTCTTTCTTACTCAACACCGCCGTCAACAAACGAAGCCGGTCAGAAATTGCAGTCAGATACATTAAGTTTTTTCTGTTGAGAATCGATTCTGTGACCGCGATCACCAGTTGATCGCGATCATTTTGCGATGTGATCGCGAGCATATTGCGAGCACGATGCGAGCAGATCGCGAGCAGGGTGCGAGCAGATCGCGAGCAGGGTGCGAGCAGATCGCGAGCAGGGTGCGAGCAGATCGCGAGCACATCACACTAAGTGATCGCGATCTGCTCGCGAGCAAATCGCGATAAATGTACATATGTTTCTTGGCGGTACTGTAGACCAAATCAATACAAAATCATTGCCTGATTTATCTCAACCAATTAGAAGAAAATCTTTTGTAGATGAAATTGAAAATATTTGCAACATATCAAATCATGAAAATTTTATCCCAATTAATGTGCCTTCCCAAAGATTTATGTGTTCTTTGATAGATATACCTTTAGTGTCCGAGCATTTAACAAAGTTACCTAAGCAGTTAGGAGTACCTTTAGAGCGTTATCCAATTCAGGGAGATGGTAATTGTTTGTTTAGGGCTTTCCCAGGTTGAGAATCTTGGCAAGATCTTGGCTAATCATGCACGATCATGCAAGATCTTGGCAAGATCTTGCCAAGATCTTGCCAAGATTAGATCTTGTCAATCTTGCAAGATCTTGCAGGATCTTGCAAGATCTTGCAAGATCTATTTCTTGCCAATTTAAGATTAGATCTTACCAAGGTCTTGCAAGATCTTACAAGATCTTATATACCTGTTATAAATTATATAGTACATCACTCCCCAGGTTGAGAATCTTGCCAAGATCTTGCCAACCTTGCCTAAATTAGATATTAATTGCTTTTAATATATAATTATCGATGAAATACCAGTGTATATTTCTTTCTAAAAAGTGATATCTTCACGCGTGAAGTTAAAAATGATATATTCACACATGAAGATATCACTTTTGAAAAAGACTTGCTTTCAAAGATTTCTAGCCTTTTTAGTTGGAGATTGAAACTGGTATTAAATTCATCGATAATTATATAGACATTTATATTACCGCATAAATTATTAAAGGAACATATCATTGCAAAAAGGGCATACGTTACGTCTTAAAAGTGATCAAGAAAACAATTCTTAATACAGACATTGTAATCAAAATTAATGCAAGGAGATATGTAAATATAGCTTTATTTGGCCCGTGTATGGTCGATATATGATACAAATTTTATCTTCTCGTGTTGATCAACACTCGAAGATAAAATATGTATCTCCGCATGGCCAATGTAATATCCTCTATACATTTAATACTTAACGTTTCACTGAAGCACAAGCCAGCAAGACACGTCAGCAAGACAATTAATGAGAATTAATTAACCTGAGAATTAAGAATCAGTGGGTGGGTACTGATCTGACTCCATTTGTTTTTCTACCTCACAGGAAGAAAAGAGGAATTTTAGATTTACCTTTTATCCTAGTCATGTACATGCATCTACGTTAATTCACTCATTGTCCTGCTGAAACTGATGCTATTGTCTAAGTTTGCGACTGTAATATTATTAATACTACAACTTTTTTTTCTTCAAAATAACACCTCTAACAATTATTGAGATCTAAAAGGGGGCCGGCTGCCCGACTCGATAAATACCGGAGGTACATACAAGGGGGGCCTTAGGGGGAAGGGGCTGAAAAAGTTCACCAGTTGGAAATTAAGGGCTATGGAAATTTTACACTTCCAATCTTGATATCTTCATGCCACTTTATATAAAAAAAATTAAGGTTGTTTTGATCAAACATTTTTACCAGATTTTGCTCAAATTTTAACAAACATTATTAAATAATACAATTTATTGACACAACTGATAATGTCAAAATATTGACCCTAATCACACATACATTGTACATGTATACTAATGACATAATTGTAATGTAAGTCAACCCCACTTTTTTTCACATTTTGCACCATTACTTGAAATGTAGTTGAACAATTTTTTTTAAATGACTGGAAACTGTTCAGACTCAGAATTTTATCAAAATCCCTTGGGCAGATTAGTTGGTGAAAAATTAGGGCTATATGAATATCACACCTTACTAATGTGTCAAAGTTGAAAGGTCCGTAGCTTTCAGCCAATAGAAGTGATTAGATTCCAAACTGGTTAAAAGTATTTCTCAAAGTTTACTAAATATTGATGACACATAAAATTGTGCTAGAAAAAAGTCAGAAAATAAGTTGTGAATATTTCTCTTGACAGGGTAAAAATGTTGAAAAATGACAAAAACCTCAAAATCTACACATTTCAGAGAAATAAAAAAACGCTTTTGAGCATTAAATAAGAATAACACCAAACCTCAAACATCACTGAAAATTATCTACTATTGGAAATATGATTTTTAAAAGAGCACACCAGAGCCGAGGTTTTGGATACTGCTTTGTTTACTGATCTAGAGTGGCCACAGCTGACTATCGGAATGATGCACATGCATTTAAAAGTTGACAAATTACCATGACCAAGGGATAACTAATTTCTGTAAAAAATGTGTAGGTTGTCACAGAAACTGCCAGTCATGATAATTTGTTGACTTTTGAATGCACGTGCATATGCCATTAGTAGTTGCTCTTGATGTAATTACAAAGCACTATCCAAAACCTTGATTCTGGAGTGCATATCTTTGAAAAATTGTATCTCTAATTATAGTAGATATTTTTTCAGTGATAGGATTTGGTGTATTATGCTTATGAAAGATTGAATTTAATTCTCAAAAAATTGTTACTCTCTTGAAAGAAATATTCACAACCTTTTTTCTGCTTTTGCTAGCACAATTTTATTTGGCTTGAAGATATTTAGTAAACTTTGGTAAATACTTTTGCCCAGTAAATGGATTCTAATCACTGCTACATGTATTGACAGAAAGCTTTGGTTCTTTCAGCTTTGACAACATTCGATAAGGTGAGAAATCCATAGTCCAATTATTTTCACCAACTTATGCCCAAGGTATTTTGATAAAATTTGCACTGTGTAATGCATGTGTTATAAGTCTGAACAGTTTCCAGTTGCTTGAACAAAAATTGTTCCACAAGATTTTGAGTAATACTGCAAAATGAGAAAAAAGTAGATTGACTTATGTCACAATTACAGTACAATTCATTACTGCTAGTGTCTGTGATATTGGGTCAAGATTTTGAAATTTATATCAGTTGTATCAACAAATTGTATGCTTTTTTTTTAAATTTGAGCAAAAAAAATCATAATTATATCACTGAGGTAAAAATCCTTAGTTATGACATTTTGTTTAAATTTGCAAAGTGGCTTAAGTTTGGAACCTTAAGTTACGTCTAACAAAGATTAAATCATATTTTACATTGATAATAGAATTTGTTGTAGCCAGTGAGTGAGAAGAAAGCCAACTCTTTAATCGCTCCTGGCATTGCATCCCCCATGGTAATGAGCCAGAAAATTCCATACTGATTTTAATTTTAATCCATTTTTACTGCCATAAATCACAAGTAATATAAAAATGTACTCCCCAGACCCAAAGATTTTAGCTCAAAACAAATGCAAAATATGTAAAGCCAGCAATCAACCCATTCTCCCATTGCTTAATTGTCCAACTCGAAAAGGGTGTCAGATATGCAAACTTTAAGGCTTGATTACAGGGTGTCAATGAGAATGAATCAAACATTATTTTGGCTAACCACATACTCCATTCAGAGTCTTTAAAAAATACTCTATTAGCCACATTAATGCACAAGGGGAAATATGCATGCATGTAGTGGTAATTTAATTCCTGTAACCATTTTAGGTGCAAACACTAACCCACATCCAATGAAAAACAACACATTTACACTTAATAAGTTGACCCAATACTTTGCATGGCTAAATTAGTGAATAAGTTGCACTATAAATATCTGGTCTGTCAACCACTTAATTACATACCAATCATGTATGGACCACACGCCAACCATGTATCAACCACTAACATGTGATCATGCACCTACAGGTAATTCAACCACTTTATACCTTTATACCATGAACCACTAAACGACCACCTATCAACCACATCACTGTACACCAACAGCCTCCCAACCACTAATCAACCATACATTTATGGTGCAACGTTTTCACATTTATTAGCCATCGACATCTTTCAATTTGGGTCAATTAACCCATTCCTCTAGTATATAAATTTTGCCTTTGAGAATATATGATTCTGACCTGATTGCAGCATACATGTATATATATATATATATACACACATGACCATTTAAGTACACAGAGCATAATATATTGAATCGAAGTTGCTATTGTGAAAGAAAGAACAAAATTAGATCAAACTTTCCAAGAATTTTAATTACTTAAGCTAGTACAGCTGTATGTATAAATTAAAGAAGAACAATAAATTGGATGGCTTGAGTGTTTATACACCCAATACTATTATCTTGTACACTGCTTATTCAAATGTCAGTGTTATATAGCGAAACTAAATTAGCCCACTTTAATGAATTCAGTTGATGTGGCACTAAAAATTAATCTTACCTTGAGAGCAAAGTAAGAAAGACAAAAAAAAAATTATGTTAGTTAAGTGTCCCTGAGAAAATATGACTATATATCCACTCAATGACAAAATGAGATAAGAGGTTTCATCAGCTTGCATTGAGACAAACACTCCAGGAATTGAGGTCATAAATCCATCTTTAATGTACTGTGGGGATGTGACATCAGACACCTTTATTTATATTAAGCTCCTTGGTGGTCTAGGACTACCTGTCCCAGGCATTGCAGTTTCCATTGATTTATTGGATTACGGTGTAGCAGATACGGAGTATTGCTGGAAGTACTTCTGGAAGACCTTTAATTTGCAGTGGGGTAAAAAATAATTTCATTAGCCACATTCATATAGTATGACTGTACATTGATCTCCATGTATACAAGCCAGTAAATGCAAAACATAATTATACTGTATACTTATTATTATAATAATGGATGTGAGTGTTTTACTGAAAAATAACCCCTCATAGCTAGAACTCTGGGTCTTAGGTGCTGCATTTTCCATATATCCTCATTTAAAGTGAAAAATATCAATGACATCAAATTTATAATTGTCACCCTTACAGCTTTTAACTACAAATATGGTGCATGGCTCAGGTTTGTGAAATTCACAGAGGAAGATAAAAACTTACTAGAATCAGAGCAGCAAGAAAATGAAACTTTTGGGCAATGAAAGCCAACTATGAACACATGCAAGTAGAACATGAGTGAAAAACTAAAAAATACTGAAAAACAACTAAGCCAGGGTAACCATATGGTAGCCCGAAAATACTAAGAGAGGCTACACAACTATTTGTCGCCCTAATAATAGTTAGTGTCCAGTTCTGGTGGATTCAGGGGGTGGGTTCAGGGGGGTGCAACTTCCGGCTGAATGCTGCGATGCCAGGCCTTTTGACATGTTGTTGTGACATATGCCCGGGGCATTTATGCTGTACTTTGCATGCAGGAAACGTGGTGATAGGATGGTGTCTTGGATAGGGTCACATACATAATTATCACATTATCAGTTTTGTAAAGGAAATCTTAGATGACGAATCACGAGAGGAAATTGCCATTTTCACAGATGTTCCTTCATTTAACCCGACTAGTTAGAGTATCATGAAAAAGCCTCGAAAAATCGTTTTTCATTAGATTATAAAGGGGATGGTCATATATTTTCTATTTCAATGGTTTGTACAGGGAGGACCACCAAAAAAATTAAGATATTTAGTACAGATCCCCCAGTGCACTCCCTGATAATAAACGTACCTTCCCTATTAACTAACTACATATATGTTGCTGTTTTCAAAGGTAGTTGGTTTAAGTTTACGTTCAGTGGTGCCCGGAAGTGTTGATCTTGAATTTATAACCTCACACATCTTTACGTTTTCATAGTAGTGCGTCTGTGAAAGTTTAAGACTCGTTTGGAAAATTGCATTTAGCTGGTCCGTCAATCAAACGAGTACCGCCTAGACTTAGTTGATATTACAGTGGCATCTACGAATAGCAGTCTCAGCGGTATTGAACTGATTGCCTTGCTTACATGTAATGAAGTGCCATTTAACATCATTCTTGTATGACGCATGACTAATTTAGATACACAGTTTGAATAGCACTTCATTACATTTACAGCTGTAAGCAAGGCTATCGGGTCAATACTGCTGAGACTGCTATTCATAGACGCCACTGTAATACAAAGCTTTCAAAGGCATATGGCACAACAACATGTCAAAAGGCCTGACATAGCAGCATTCAGCCGGAAGTCAAATTGATGATTCGGTAAATTGTGATGTTCCCGGGGGGGGGGGGGGGGTACTCCTGTTTGTGACGTATTATGTATGTGCCGCCCGGGTGGGTCGGGGTTTTGAGCTCAGTTTGGGCAGGTAGGGTCAGGGTTTTGACCTGATTTGGGCAGATCAGGGTCAGGATTTGAGCATAATTTGGGTGCAGTCAGGGTTGGGTTCAGTATTTTTTAGGCAGGCAAGGTTCAGTTTTTTTTAGCTACTATGTCAAAAAAAAACAATCTGTTGCCGCATTTTGATCGCCTGTCCACATGCAAGCACTGAGGTTCCCCTACATTGTGACGCTGCTAATTCGTACTTCAGTACTTATCTATGTACTCCATCTGCTGATTTGTTTACCCAATACCACGTCCCGACTTGAAATGTTCCGTATTTTGCATGCAATCCCGGTACGCGGTATACCGACGAGGATATATATCTGACCGTGTTTTGAAAACAATTTAAAGAAGGGGCAATAAGGTTTTTTTTTTTCCAGGGTTTTGGAGCTAGGATTGGGTCAAACAGGGTCAGGATTTGAGTCTCTAGGCCTCACATACATACCCATTTTTCATGTAAGTACCCCCCTGGGTGATGTTATCAGTAAGGTAGCCTCTCTTAGTATTTTTGGGCTACCTGTGTTACCATATGGTACCCTCACTTAGTTGTTTTTCAGTATTTTTCAGTTTTTCACTATGTTTGACTCGTATTCACTCGTGTTCGACTCATGTGGAGTTTTAGATCAGATCGGCAGGAAGAATGAAAACTTAACTATAGTTTAATCCTAGTTTAATAGCCGACCTGAAAACATGGGTTTATCGCTAAGTTAATCTAAACTTATTGACTTATTTGACAGCTTGTCATCTATTTTGATGTTTGAGGTAATTAAATCCTAGTTTGTGGTTTCCAAACTGTCAACACTCACGTTGGAATGCATCATGTCATTTCATCCAAGAAAATCACTGAGACGCCTCTCAGCCAGGCGTCTGGTTTTCTCGAGGTTACTATTTTAACTATAGTAAAAAAAATCTTAACCATAGTTTGGCTAGTTTACTACAGTTAACGTCCCAGTGTGACCTCAGCCATTGACTGTTTAACCAGTCCAACTTTCAACACTATAACACAAAATTGTGACAACAAAAAGTCAAAAGTTTTAAAGAGCAATCAGAAACTGAGAATGAGGGCAACGGCATGTTAAAAATATAAGCTTAATTACTGTAGATTGTTGTACTTTCTGAAATGAAACAAAATTACACTGTCTTACAATAAATAACTTACAATAAATCTGTATCACACAAACAACTTAAACAGGTTTATACTTAAATTGTTAAAAATAATAGACGAGTTTCTCACTCTAAAAATGCCAATTTGCATGTAACAACTGTAATTTTTATATAGTCAACATATATATCACTCAATAGAATAAATTTTGTACAATACAAACATCTAAAATAACTGTAAAATAAACGCTACAATGTAACTATAAGCTATAAATAAAGTACAAAGTCAAATCACTCAAAGAAAGAATTATCTAGCTGAATCAGTGAATAACATGCTGTATAAATGACTCTTATTTCAAAGGTATTTGCAACACAGCAGCAGAAACAGTTTGTAAACATGTTTATGGTAAAATAAATTGTAAATTCTGAACTTTAAACTGTAAACTGATAACAAAACTAGTGAGACAAACATCCATAGTTCATACCTTCACTCCGGGATCTTGATCTGTGCAAAGCTGCCAAGCCGGAACCATTTAAGTGCCAATCCTGCCACTAAGTAAAGCTAAGCCTTATGATTGGCTAAAATAGCGGATAGTACAAAATACGCAAATAAATAATTATTTTGAACGAAAAAAGTAACAATATAAACGCTGTTTGAGAATAAATATGTATAACAATAAATAAGTACATGATTCTCGGAGTCTCTCATCCATGAGACACAATGTCTGGTTTTTGACACAACAACACGGCAATTCCGCGTGATCTTCGCGGGAAGTGTTGACTTGTAGTTCATTCACGCTACTCGGCTTTTCTGCAAAATGAAAAAGGGCTATCAAATAAAATATTCTGGAGTTCTTTTATTAATGGATCCATTTTCCAAGTGTTAGGAGATTCGAGCATCTACAATTCCACGACACACAAGCATGACATTTTCCGCGAACTGATTTCAATAATCAATTAACTTATGGATAGGGTTAATAATAGGCCTTTTGCATCAATTGATCACGTGACCATTTTCCCATAGCAACGCCTGTGGTGGAGGGCAAGCCATTCTAACATTCCTTGACAACAGAGAGAGCGTGAGAGACGCCAGCGTGAAACCTCAATACTAGAAGTTCTGCCAGTTCCTTTGTTATTCGTTTTCAGCCCAAATTTATCAGAACTATTTAGCTATAAATCTTAAAGTTCAGTGTTAGAGGATTTTAAGGGCCGTAAGACTATCAGAAATAGCTTACCGAACTGGACTCTGCGAGATTACTCGCAACATGGTGGCGGCCTCAACAGACAACAGCCGGCGCCGGTAAGAAGCTGACTTCGGGAATGTACTTTTCTTCTACGCTTTAAATCGTCTTTATGTTCTAGAAAAAATATGTGATGACAGGAGAATGATGTATCTGTTACTCTACCATAGCCGAGGAGACGCTGGTGTTGTATGAATTCGAACGCGTTACAGGCTACAGGGATATTATAAACTGATGTACGAATAACAACTTGATATAGGTTGTTGAGTAGCTGGTTTTCCTATGTGACAGGTTCTCTTTTTTTCAAATCACCAGCAACACTAGAGTCTGTAATCTTGAAATAAAGCCCCTCGTTATTTCGAATTTTGGTGATTCACTGAGACCTTTATAATCCCATGTCTTTTCCGGGGAATTTTTGCGACGAAATGAAAGTCCATCGTTGTAGCGTAAATCACCACTGCATATTTGTGGCACACAACAGTGGTAGCGCGTTCCAGTTTATACAACACCAGAGTCTCCTAGCATCTCCTCGGCTATGTAGAGTATTAAATAGATACATCTCCTGTCATCAGATATTTTTTCTAGAACATAAAAACGATTTAAAGCGTGGAAGAAAAGTACATTCCCGAAGTCAGCTTCTTTAATACCGTCTGTTGGGGCCGCTATCATGTTGCGAGTAACTCGCATTTTGGCTACAGAAAGTTATTCGTGATCGTCTTACGGCCCTTAAAATCCTCTAACACTGAACTTTAAGATTTATAGCTAAATAGTTCTGATAAATTTGGGCTGAAAACGAATAATGAAGGAACTGGCAGAACTTCTAGTATTGAGGTTTCACGTTGGCGTCTCTCACGCTCTCTCTGTTGTCAAGGAATGTTAGAATGGCTTGCCCTCCACCACAGGCGTTGCTATGGGAAAATCGTCACGTGATCAATTGATGCAAAAGGCCTATTGTCAGTGAGTGTTTGTTTACGCAGGCCAGTGTTTGTTTTGATCACAGCAAGCATTTTTCTAAAGCCAAATTTTAGATACCTTCCGAATAAAATTTAAAGTTATTTCATTTTCGTTTCGTGTCTGAAGAGTTTCACCTGATGCAGGAAATGCTTTGATTCAATCTCAAAACGCCGAGTTGAGAAGTTTTGGCTGTTTTCGAAATTGTTATATAATGCCGTGAGATAGTGTCAATTAAGTTTTCGTTATAGTATTATGACTTCATCACTTTGTGATGAGTTTAATAATAAAATATCCCGTCAGCTAAAGTATGTTTTATTACGCTCGGCAAACTCCAAAGAGCGATCGCTTGAAAACAAGTACATGTACAATTACGAAGGCGATCCTTTTGCGGCGAATTTTCAGCCTTCTAAGCAAATAAAGTCGCTCTTATAGAAGAATTCATCTCCGTTGGTACAAATGGCGGCGATTGTCATTAATCCCTAACTGCCCTTTTCGCTGTAAAAATCAGCGATTTCGCCGAACGAGACCTGAGATCTTGCCACTTGGCAAGATCTTACAAGATCTTGCCAAGATAAGATCTTGGCAAGATCTTGCAAGATCTTGCATGATCTTGCAAGATTCTCAACCTGGGATGTCCTTTGCAGTAACAGGTCGACAAATATACCACAAAGTCATTAGAAATAAGATATTAGTACACATGAAAGAAATCGAATCTCTTTTACAGCCACACTTAAATTGTTCTTTGCCTGAATATTTGACAAATACCAGAATGGCATTTGATAAGGTTTGGGGAACAGATATTGAGATATTGACTGCCTCATCATTGCTTAGTACAGATATTTTTGTTTATACCAAGGCTGGAAAAACTTATAGATGGCACAGATTTTCTAAACAAATTTAGATAATTCCTTACCAAAAAATAATTGTTCTATTTATCTATATCATGAAAATGGAGTGCATTTTGATGTCGTTGTTGATGTACATGTAGAACAAAATATTATTCCAAAGCAATGTCCTCAACCAGATGAGCCAGAAAGAGTAATTAATCAAATCAATATTAAAAAATTGAAAAGGAAACATAAATTATCAGAGACTTCAATTGATCTCAAAAAGGTTAAATCACAGGCTGGTAATGTCAATACATGTATGTCAAAAACCAATAAACGAGTCAATTCTGAAAATCCTAATAACTTGGCCCATGAAAAAAAAGAAATATACAATGTAGGAGTACAAACTTAACTAGTAGCCCAAAAGCACAAACTACATTGCCTGACAAATACTGCAATACTGATTTTGACAACAGTTCCATTCATAACATTGACGAAAAGGCAAAGGAAAACATACAAAAGTTTCATAAATCAATTAAGTATTCTATTTCTCAATGCCAAATATGTTTAGAAGCTTGGCCTATGAAGCAGACCCCAAAGTCTAAATTGTATGTATGTAGGCGATGCAAAGCAGATAAGCAAACTCCTAAGAAATTTTCAGAAGGAAATTTTATGATTCCATCACCAGTTCCACAACAGCTACAAAATTTAACTCAAATAGAAGAAATGTTAATAGCACGAGCCCTGCCTATTATGAGAGTTTATGTAAAACCAGGCGGACAACGTGGTTACTCTGGACATTGCATCAATATGCCTCAAAAAGTTGGAGAATTGGCTATGTCACTACCTCACTACCCAAAAGATTTACCATTGATTATCGTGACTGTTCAGGGAAAGGGAAATACTTTTAAAGATGTAACTGTTAGAAGAGAAAAAGTTGAACAAGCCTTAAAATGGTTGATTGCAAATAATCCTCAATACAAAGACCTTAGAATCGACACAGTTGCTTTAAATTCTTTGCCAGATAATGGAATACCAACTGATCTTCAAACTTTTGAATCTACACACATTGATAGTTCTGATGTTGATGAAGAAACAATCATTGACGATGAGGATGATGTCTATAATATGTCTACAGAAACGAGTAGTTTTCTTCCTCATAGTGAAAATAATAACCTAGAATCAGAAGCAATTGAAAGTGCATTATCAAATACCAAAATTGATTGGCCATCTTTAGAAAATGAACCTTTGAATGAATATAAAACCCCGTTTCTTGCCACTATGGCATTTCCAGTATTATTTCCTGATGGAAAAGGTGACCCCACAAATCCGTGTCTATTACATGACATTCCACTGTCCAGTAAAATACAACATCTAATCAAATTTGCAGACAATATTGAAGGTAAATTAATTTATCGTTATGCCAGTCATCCAAGATTTCCTTATTGGGTTTTAAATATGGTGCAAAGAAGGCGTGCTTTGCAGCAAAATAGTATTTTTCTCAAGCAAAATCCAGGAGAGTCCCACTTAACTTTTGAAGAATTACGTGAAATGGCCCTTAACAATAGCTCAAAGGTATTTGTGTCTAAACTTTCAAGATATATAAGCAATATCACTGGAAGTTCAGCATATTGGTTTAAAGTTAGAGATGAATTGAAAGCAATAATTCAACACCAATCTTCTCCAACGATTTTCTTTACCTTTTCTTCTGCTGTTATGCATTGGCCAGAGCTGCACAACCTTTTTCATCAAAGTACAACTGAATTAAGTAATGAAGACAGAAGGCAAAATATTATCAATAATCCGCACATAGCTGACTGGTTTTTTACAAAACGCTTTGAAAGTTTTTTAAAACATTGGCTTTATGATACTCTTAATGCGAAATGGCATTGGTATCGATATGAATTTCAAGCTAGAGGTAGTATTCACTGTCATGGAACTGCAAAACTGAAAAATGATCCAGGTCTGTGTGAGCTTTCAGAGATTGCACTTAAAGGCTTTTTGGCTGAGAAAGCTCTCTTAGATAACGTTACTAATGATCCTAATGTTTTGGATACTATTGAGAAGGGCAAATCTGCCAGTAAAACAATTTGTGATTATGTGGACACGTTATTGACAACTGTTAACCCGCAACCACCTGATTCTGTCCAGTGGACAAGGCCAGTAATCCATCCTTGTATTTAGTGAAATATGAAGACATTGCAGACAATAACTTAAATAGTGATTATGTTGATTTGCTTAACACTGTACAAAGACATACACATTGTAATACCAAATATTGTCTCAAACATAAGCAGAATGACTCGCAATTATGTTGTCGTTTTAACTTCCCATTTGATGAATGCAACAATACGAGGCTAGAGTTTCAACCAATAAATACAAAAGATAAAACAGTTTCTTATAAGGCAAGAATAATTTCAAGACGAAATGATCCTAGATTGAATAACCACCAACGTATTCAACTTCAAGGTTGGAGAGCTAATTGTGATATTCGAATTGTGATTGATCATCATGCCTGCATTGAATATTTAGCTAAATATGCTACTAAAAGTGAGACCAAGTCACCGATGCTGCATGATATCTTCAACTCTATTATGAGAAATGATAATATGTTAAGTGATCCAAAAAAAGCCATGAAAAAAATTATGATGAAAACTCTAGGTGAAAGAGACACAAGAAACCATGCATCTATTGCTGTCACTCAAATTACATAGCTCATCATTCAATGTAGTTCCTGTAAGTTTAAATGGATCACGCAGAGTTCAATCACATGTTAGTGTACAAAACAAATGTACAACTGATTCTTTGCTTGACCATTATGCAAAGCGCAAAATTTACATAAAAGATGTACCCAATATCATGGATATCAACTTTCTACAATTTGCTGCTAAATATAAAGTTGTAAAAGGAAAAATTGCCAATCAATCAGCAAATGTAATTCCTAGAGTGTTTCCTACATTTTCATCTAACCCAAAAGGGGAAAATTATGCTTTGTATTGCAAGTACCAACTTATAAAGTACAAACCTTGGGAAAATTCAACTGATAATGCTTGGGAAGGTCTTTTAATATCCAATGAAACTTCACAAGATGGTATATATGTTAGGGCATGGCATTCCTTTTTGAAAACACCTTATGCTAAAATTCATGTTCCAGACCTACAGTGTATATGACAAATTTAAGAATCTAATGGAAAATGTTAACCTGGTTCAAGAGCTTGAAGTTGAAAACAGTGAGCTTGAAGTTTCAAACCAAGAAGAATGGATGTTAATTTCTGATTACCACAATTCGTGTTTTGATTCTGAGAACTCTCAAGAGACCATTTATGATTGGCACCTAGATTCTAGTTTATATACATGTACTCAAATAGCAGAGATGCCAAATTGGATTAATAGAAACAGAGATACTTTTAAGCAAGAAACATGCCAAACACAACAAGTCAATATTTCATCTTTTACTGAAATGCAAAAACATGCTTACAATATGATAGTCTCTCATGCTAACATTTCAGACAATAAAGTAGATCCACTTTTATTGATAATTAATGGTGAAGCTGGAACTGGAAAAAGTTACCTTATAGCTGCATTAAAACAATCCCTTAAAGATAAGTGTGTAGTAACTGCCACAACTGGGAAAGCTTCCTTTAGTATTAAATAATGGAGTTACAATTCATTCTTTCTTGAAGCTTCCGATAACACCTCTGCAACAGAAGGATCTATCAGGTCAATCTCTTGTTAATTTACAAGACAAGCTTGCAACTGTAAACTACATTTTGATTGATGAATATTCCATGTTACATGTAGGTCAAAAATCATTTGGATGGATTGATAGACGATGTACATGTAGACAAGCAACCGGGTTTACATCAAAAATTGTTTGGTGGTAAATCAATACTTTTAATAGGTGACCCTGCCCAATTGCCCCCTGTAGCTGATACAACTCTATACCACAGCAAACCAACAAATACAATTGGAGAACAAGGTCATTATGCATATGTTACGTTTGACAAGGCAGTAATATGGACAGTTAATAAACGAGTTCAGGGTAACAATTATGACCATGCAGCAGATATTTAGAGATCTACTTCTCCGTTTGCGAAATGGTGATTCCACTGAAGGTGATTGGAGATTATTATTAAGCAGGCAACCATCTAAAATTAACTTGCAAAACTTCAGTTCCTCTACACGATTGTTTTATAGTAATGCAGAAGTGGCTGAATATAATTACACTAAGTTAAAACAGCTCCATACTACAATTGCAACTATTAATGCAAGGCACACTAGTCAAAGGGCAAAGAGCTTTAAATCTCAAGATATGTCAGGGTTAGAACCAACACTGCTTATTGCTAAAGAAGCTCATGTAATGCTCACAATGAACCTTTGGGCATCTGTAGGACTTTGCAATGGATCCAAAGGGATAGTGAAACACATAATTTATCAGTCAAACCACCAACCTCCAGATCTACCTATTGCTATTGTAGTACAATTTGAGAACTATAAGGGGCCTTCTTTTGCAGGCATTCCTAATTGTGTTCCTATTCCACCAGTCACGGTTTCAGTTTCTTTAGGAAATAATGTGCATGAAAGGCAACAATTGCCATTGAGACTTGCGTGGGCATTAACTATTCACAAAGCCAAGGTTTAACTTTGCCTACATGTTGGGTTGATATCGGTAAAAAAGAATTGACTTTAGGAATTACTTATGTTGCAATCAGTAGAGTTCAAAACCTTTCCTCACTAGTAATGGAACCAATAACATATGATAGACTCACTAAAATAAAGGAAAATCATGGATTAATTTACCGTAAAACGGAGGAAAGAAGATTACAATCAATTGCTGAACAATGTTTATAGAAAATCACCATGATTACAACAGTACAATACAACTTTATTAAATACATCCCCATGAGGGCTTTTCAGTATCAAGTATAGATGATATGCAGTAGTGATTAATATACATGTATAACTGTAATTTTCAATAAATACTGAAAAATTACTTAGAGGCACTAAACTTAAAAATACTAAGTACAAGTTTATTAAATCATGCAAAAGAATTGTAACAATAACTTGGGAATGTGTTCATAAAGTTTGTCTTTGTTTCTAACAGGCAGCAAGTAGAATGGCTTCTCAAGCAAATGATTTCAACAATGACAAATCAGTCACCCCAACAAGCCAAAGTACAGGTGAATGCAAATACTACATATTAATATATATGCAAATACTACATAATATATATGCAAATACTACATAATATACATGTATATCCATTGGATCAGGAAGAGATCATACTTTTGAATTTTGAAACAAGCACTCACTGATGTGTTTTACTGTAGTTCTCAAAATTATGCGAACTCAGACATTCAAACAACTATTTTTTTTCTGCTGTCCATCAAAATCAATACTCAACAAAAAATAATAATAAATATAATATTCAACAAAATGACCCATAATTTAGCTCAACATCATATTTTGTGTTCATTTGGTATACATACGTCTTTTGATTTTTTATGTTTAAGGGAGCTTTTTCAATATTGACAGAAGCAAAAAACCAAATTCAGATCAACTGTTCGAATGTCTCTGTTTGCATAACACTTATAATCATATATAGTAAAATGTGTAATCCTTTAAGAAGTGCAATCCCTTTAACTGTTGATGTATGTGAAATATAATACTTACACTGCCTGCTATCTATCCTTTACAGATCCAGTTTTAATTGGCTATATACATAATTTATCACCCCTGAAAACCAGTCAACGCACCAGCAACACATACTTTGACATGAACATACAGACTCAACATAAATCATACCGAGCTGTGTGCTTCTCTGCAGAGAAGCACAAAGAATTTAAATCAAGATTCGAGTCGTCATCCCCTGTAAAGATCAACAAATTCCAACTGAAGCGAAATGCCAGAACAACAGATGACGAAATACACCTCACCAAAAGAACAAAGTTGGAAGATGCCGAGGAAGAAGAAACTAATTTTGACTTGGCTGAAGAAGATACCAGTGACACCCAGTCCTTGGCCCCGACCTCCCTGCACGACATCAACACCAAAAAACAATCTGGCAAGGTCAATGTGTTGGGACGCATCACCCTCAAAGGTCAAGAGGAAACCATCATGACTAGAGGGAAGACATTAAGAAAGCGAGAGGCAGTGATCACTGACAATACAGCATCCGTCCGAATAGTACTATGGGAGAACGACATCCACAAGATCGAATCGGGATGTTCTTATCTACTATCTAATGTCTTGGTAAAAGGCCTATCAAGACAATAAGTACATTGCCCTCAATAAAATGTCATTGGTAAGAGCTTCAGAACAACTTATCAACAGAATTGATGACACCTCTGTTGAAAATCGGCTGCAATCTGTGAACTGCCCAGCACGAGCCATCAAATCTGTGCAGAAATTTATGTCATGTAATAACTGTAAAATGAAAGTAGTCCCCATTCCAGGAAAGAAACTTACCAAGTGCACCGAATGTGGTTTCACACAGCTAACTTCAAGATGTACCACAAAGATGTATGCAAATGCTGTATTTGACACCCATGACAATAATCAACTTGTGCTGGTCTTGTTTGAAGACAAGTTACAACAACTTTACAAGTTGTTCTTCACACAGGAAGTAGGAATAAACAACTTTGATAAATTTGATGATGATGACATTATGACCATGCTTCTTACTGTGCAAGCTGAAATTGTTTACAACAGCAACAAAAATGTTGTTGCCATTAAAGAACTTTAGACATAATGTACATTATACATATACTTAGTTATTGGTACTCGTTACCATTATTTTTATAACTTTTGACAAGATCGTGACTAAAGAACTTGAAATAGTGTCACTATGATCACAGCAGCAACAAATAATATTGTTGGTTATCCTCGTTTAGTTCGTTATTTGTTACAGTTTTAATGCTTAAAGAACTTTTGATCATGTGATCTCATGTCAATGTTGAAGCTTCTGTTGACTTCAATGTGAAAAATGTTTTACTCTCAAAACAACTTTATAGATAATATTAATTAAACACCATGTAATGATTTAGTTACCAGTGACAGTTATTCATTAGTTGTGAGAATTTAGAGAAATAGAAAGAAAATTGGAAACATCTTTTCAATTTAATATTACAAAATAAATTGTTTAATCTCATAAAATGTGTCCATTAATGTCGTGGTATTCGGTTGACTGGGACTTGCATATTATTCATTGTGACTGAAAATGGAATAAACACAAATTTATATGTCAATAGACCTCTAAAATGAGTCTATTCTATCACTGATAAAACCTGGATATTACAAACAAATTTAGTTTTTCGGGAAATGATTTCCTGTTTCAACAATGCCAATAACCCGTGAAATAGTAGACACTAGATCATTTCGTGTTAATGTTTTTTTAATGGAATATTTGCACTAGTACTTAGTCCTCTGCTCTCAAGCTGGGCTCCCTGTGTATGTACTTCATAAACCAAATTTAAAACGTCAGCATTTCCTACCAGTAGGTATACTAGTTAATATATTTAAAGGCACTTGTATGAGATCGGTAGTGTTTTTTTTAGCAAAACCTGTTTGTAAATGCTATTTTCCACCTCCAATCAATTGTCAATCTTTCTAAAACAGCGTTTTTTTAAAGATAGCTTGTCATCCAGCAACATCTTTCCCATAGCCGGAGGTCACAAGCTCAATTCATTCGTTCACAAAGTATTATTAATACCAGCACATGACTGTTTCCTACAAAAGGCATATTACAACTGCTCCCAGTAATTATAATAAATCAACTTCACATAACACTCTCTCTGAACTTAACTTGCTCAAACATATTACAAATATTAATTGAGTTTTTTTTTGTAGTCATCACTTTTTTATGTCAGTATTTTTGCAAGACTGTAAAGTGTAATAATATATAGACCAGTTCGTGGTAAATTCCGACATTTTGAAAGGGGTGCAAACATAGCACGAAATACAGTGTTTGTATGGGAATTGATGGGAATTCGATGCCAAATATAATCCATAAAATCGAATTTATGAAATATTCTTCAGATAAAAACTTAAGATACCAGGTAAAACATTAACATATCGAAATTTGAGGGATGTACATGTAGCTGTGCTGGGAAGCGTGCAATCATGTTTTCAGTTTTCAATACATTGTCTGTAAATTTTCATGCGGAATTTTATAGACAAATGTATGGCAAACTGAAAACACAATTGCACACTTCCCAGCACATCTACATGTACATTGTATCTTAAGAATATTTCAGAAATTCAATTTTACGGATTTTACTTGGCATCGGATTCCCTTTCAAAATGTTGGAATTTACCGCGAACTGGTCTATTACACCACTTTTTATGATAAGTGTATGCTAATAATAAATGTTTAGTTTGTTAACACTGACCAGTTATCCACAAAGGCATTTTATACAATATACGGTTTATATACAATAAAAAAAATATTCCTTGGTTTCTATTGTCTGTGGATTTGATCCTTTGGGCTTTAGCAGCCATGGTTTATTTTATCCCACATGTTTTTGCTTCACGTACGAAGATCGGTTACACATGTTTCCCCATTTGTTATAACCTTGGGGTCTCTTAGATTGGATTAAGAAAACACTACTCTACGTGTAGATCAAAATAATATAGGGAAACATTAAGTCTGGATTTGACAGTTCAACTGCAGAATACAATGCCACTTGGTCATTAATAATTCATTTTCTCACATTTTCATACAATTAAACTGTTAAGAACCTAACCCCAAAATAAAAAAAAAGCCTAACCATTTAAAACCTCAAATCATTCATAGAACGTTAGTCACACCTGAACTATAATGGCAAATTTAGCAAAGTTTACAAACGATCTTTTAAGTGGCACTGCAGTGGTATTGTATGCTGCAGTTTTGCAAACAGTTATATTAGCTCCTTCATAATAATTATTATTGTATACATGCAGAAGATTTTGAGCTTAGCTGTTTGTACTAACTGGCCAGGCCAGAGTTACCCTGGTCTGACCAGCATGGTCAGGATGTTATCCTCATAACTCTGGCCTGGCCGGAGTTTACCCTGGTCTGGCCACAGTTACCCTGGCCGGCATGGCCAGGCAAACCCCGGTTTCCCTGGATATTTATCGTCTTGCTACCCTGGCCACTGGGCTAGCCTGACCCCGGCTTTGAGGCCAGCCGGCTTTGACTGGGGATTTCCCCGGTCAGGCCAGGTACTTCATGCAAGGGTTAATCAGAACAGTCAGATATGTTCAATATTCACAGAGACTGTATTAATATTGTGAAGACCTGTGAAGTCTGCTACAGCAATGTCCTCCTCACAAAATAAAATAGCTTGAATAAATCAGGAGTTAATTAATCATCTGCATGGTTTTGTGTACCTTTTATTGTTTCCAATTGCAAATTAAATGATGAGCTTTTCCAAAATACTTATCTTGATCTGTTGCCAACTGCATAACTTCTAGATGCAGAGTAGATCTTGTTGTTTAAATAACCAGTGGTTGTAGTTTAAAACTAGATAGTCATATAGTTATGAGACGTGGCATTTTAAAATTGTTAAGCATTGGCATTTAATCTGTCGAGAATGTAATGTTGATAATATTGCTTTGCTTTATGAAATTATTTAACACGAAAACATTTTTCTTTATTTTCCATAACTTGACATGTTTACATTATTATATACATGTAGTTACAAAAATGTTAAAGATATATGCCTGTAAAATAGAAAATAAAACAAAGTTTATACTGTTATAATTATTGTTGGCAGTCAATTAAGTCTGAAATTGGTAAAAAAAAAAAATACTTACCAACAACTGTGATATTTCCCAATATCATTTTTTTAAATACTAACTACATTACCAGGTTTTTACCAATTTCTGACATTGGTAATAAGTTTCTGAAATTGGTAAAACTTTGGTAAAAACCCATACTTACCAACAATTTATACATTTCCCAATATTGAAATTAATTGGGATTTTAGTATTACCAACTACATTACCAAGTTTTTACCAATTTCTGACATTGGTAATAAGTTTCTGACATTGGTAATAAGTTCAGTTCTGAAATTGGTAAAACTTTGGTAAAAACCCATACTTACCAACAATTTATACATTTCCCAATATTGGAATTAATTGGGATATTAGTATTACCAACTACATTACCAAGTTTTTACCAATTTCTGACATTGGTAATAAGTTTCTGAAATTGGTAAAACTTTGGTAAAAACCCATACTTACCAACAATTTATACATTTCCCAATATTGGAATTAATTGGGATATTAGTATTACCAACTACATTACCAAGTTTTTACCAATTTCTGACATTGGTAATAAGTTTCTGAAATTGGTAAAACTTTGGTAAAAACCCATACTTACCAACAATTTATATATTTCCCAGTATTGGAATTAATTGGGATTTTAGTATTACCAACTACATTACCAACCTTTTACCAATTTCTGACTTTGATAAAATGTTTTTAAAACCATATTCCCAAAGTCATGACCTTGGTAAAGAGATTGGTAATTTTGTTGGTAAATCTAAAATTCCCAACAATCTTGATGTTGGGAAAAGTTCTTTTTTCCCAAGTTCGGGAATTTCTTGGGATTTCAGGACTTTCCAATGTTTTACCAACATTTTCCCAAAGTTGGTATGGGAGGGATTTTTCCCTGTGAAGTTTATATGACTTAGATGAATTTGAAAATATATTGGCTTGTTTATTGTGTATATTCACCAAACAACTTCATAACAAATTGAGTGCATTAATTATCTAATCTGCCTAATGGAAGGCTATCGACATGCCATATGTTTGTCCCAGAAATACAATTGCAATGTGGATCATTTACCAAAAAAGATCAGAAAGTGTTATTTAACACTGTGACTAATATGCTACATAGAACCACGGAAAAACTGTACCCTACATGTGACTCTGCCAACCAACTAGCAAATGATTTTGCCAACTTTTTTGCTGATAAAATTATAAAGATCAGGAGCGACTTATTATCATGTGCCTTACCTGATTTCCAAGAACTGAACAGTTACTTGCCAGTGAAAAAGTTTGCTAAGTTTACCTTAGTTACTGATGACCAAATGGCGACATTAATAAGTTCTAATGTGTCCAAATCCTGCTGCTTAGACCCAGTCCCCGGTCGAGTTCTCAAGAACTGTTTTGATTTGTTGCTTCCTGTTATCACCAAAATCGTTAATCTGTCATTGGCTACTTGTGTTATGCCTCGCAGTTTAAAGGTTGCTGTCTTAGATCCTCGTCTGAAAAAAACATCATTAGACACTGAAGAGTTTGGTAATTTTCGCCCTATATCTAACTTAAAGGTCATATCGAAAGCCATCGAAAAATCTGTTGCGAGTCAAGTTAATGAACATATTGATGAAAACAACTTGCATGAGATCCTTCAATCTGCATATAAGAAGCAACATAGTACTGAAACTGCACTTACTAGAGTACACAATGATGTTCTCCGAGCACTAGATGGTCAGCAATCTGTTATACTTCTCTTATTGGACTTATCGGCTGCGTTCGATACGGTGGATCACCAAATTTTGTTAAAAAGAATGGCTAACCGATTCGGTCTGATTGATGATGTGCTTGCTTGGTTTGCATCATACTTGTCAGAGAGAAAGCAGTTCGTCAGTGTGTCTGGTGGCGTTTCAACGCAACACGACTTACTATTTGGACTTCCCCAGGGCTCCGTGCTCGGACCCATGCTCTTTTTATTATATACAGCACCACTCGCAGACATAATCCGCAATCATGGAATGGGTTTTCATCTTTATGCAGACGACACCCAAATTTATATTTCGTTCAGGTCCTCAGAGGCAGACTTGGCTAGGGCCAAAGTAGAAGCGTGCACCCAGGATATTGACCAGTGGATGTCACGGAATATGCTTAAAATGAATAGGGGCAAAACCGAACTTATGATTCTAAATGCGCGACATCGTCCCCTACCCCCTATAACTTCCGTTTCTATCTGTGGCGAGGTTATTGAACCCTCTGCCACCGCTAAGAATATTGGTGCAAACTTCGACTCAGCCATGTCCATGGAGTGCCAGGTCAATGAAATCTGTAAATCGGCATTTTTTCATCTACGAAACATATGGCGAATACGAAAATATATATCAGTGCACTCGGCTGAGATACTAGTGCATGCCTTTATTACATCACGGCTGGATTTCTGCAATTCATTACTTTGTGGACTGCCAACACAATTGATCCAGAAACTTCAGAGTGTCCAAAATTCAGCAGCCAGATTAATATGCATGACAAACAAGTACGACAATATTACACCCGTTTTAAAGGAGCTACATTGGTTGCCAATAGAATATAGGATCAGTTTTAAGATATTATTACTTACATATAAGTGCCTGAATGACACAGCTCCTATTTATCTGAAAGATCTAGTCCGTCCTTATGTACCGAAACGGCAACTAAGATCTGCCTCTAAGAACTTGTTAGAATTTGCACCATATAACTTGAAAGGGTATGGCTATAGAGCCTTCTCTGTGTCCGCGCCTAGGCTCTGGAACTCACTACCGGACTTTATAAGAGACCACCAAACAGTTGAAAGCTTTAAAATACATGTTAAGACTTATCTTTTTAGACAGGCATATTTTTAAATTTTTAAATTTTTAAAAAAATATTTTTTCTTAAGATTTTTATTTTTATATTATATGTAAAGCGCTAATGGGCTGTAGGGAATTGGCGCTATATAAATGTATTATTATTATTATTATTATTATTGTAGTACTCTGCTCACGACTCACGGGAGGTTTTTAAGGGAGGCAGCACTTCACTTCTCATTGAGAAATTCTAATTACATAAAAAGCAGCCGGCGAATCTCGGCGGGTATTTTACATGAAATCGCCGCCTACTTAGATTGAAAAATTCCCCAAAAATTAGATATTTGCACCAATGCCGCTCGATGCTCGCCGCCTACTCTTCAAGTTTTGCCACTTACTTCAAATGTTATTGAAAACCCTGAGCATCCACCCATTTCAATTTTTCCAGGTAGGGTCAGGGACGTTTTTTTTTTCTATGTGAAGTTTATTTTGTCTTGACTAGCTGATATAGGGACACCGGTTTGCATTAATAATAACAACTTTATTTAACGAGGGTAGCACGTGACAGTTAACACTGATGAACTAGTGGCCCTCAATTTAAATTACAATAAATTACAATAAGTTAAATAAGCTACAATAAAACTACTTAAAACTATTTACAATTCATATCTAAGTTAAAAAGATAAGAAAATTTAAAAGCTTAATATATAATTATTTACAAGTCAAGTTCAATACGATAGAATCTAGTAAAATATGACATAAAGTTATTAAAATAAATATCGTTTTAAAGCGGATTTAAAAGAGCCAATGGTGTCTTTTTTTCTTATGTTAACAGGTATGCTATTCCATAATTTGATGCCCATGATTTGAAACGTTTTACCGCCCTCGGACTCTCTTTTATATCGAGGGCATACAAAGTTATGACTGCCGTGTCTGCTTGCTCTGCTGTGTATATCTATGTTTCTAGTAAACAGTTGTGTAATATAACTAGGCGAGTCGCCAGTAATACGCCTATATACAATGTATTAGGGAACACTTTTGTATTGTTATTTCATCCTTTAGTGGCAACCATTTAAGTCGATTAAAAAGACTAGCGCTCCTTTCCTTGAAGTCTGCATCTAGTATTACACGAGCAGCGCGTTTTTGGAGTTTATAAACACGATCTATATTCTCACAGGATGTTGAACTCCAAACACAAGATCCATATAACATTATCGGCTTGATCATTGCATTATAGTATAATTTACGTTCTTCGATAGGCAAGTTATGCTTAATCATTTTAAGTACACCAATTCTCTGCGACAGTTTTTTGCAAAGACCATCAACATGCTCATTAAAATTTAACATTTTGTCCAGTTTCACGCCTAGTAATTTTTGTGAACTAACTTGCTGGATCTCTTTACCATTAACTGTAACTTTGAGTTCTGTATCTGGCATTTTCCCTTACGGAAAAGATCACCTTGTGACAGGCCTGTTAGCAAGCTTGTTACAGTCAAGCAGCCTCCAAGCCAGTGACAGGCCTGTCACAGGATGCCAACATGTTCTTGACATGCTTGTCTGCCAAGCATGTGACAGGTTTGTCATACAAGCAAGTAACAGGCCTGTATGTGACAAGCCTGTTAAACAGTCAGTGACAAGCCTGTACCAGAATGGCAAGCCTGTGACAAGCCTGTAAGATTATCAAAGCTGTCATCAATTGGCAAGCCTGTGACAAGGCAGTAGCAGGTTGGCAAGCATGTGACAAGCCAGTGACATATTTACAAGCCAGCTGTGACAGGCTTGTAGTATGCTTGGCAAGTCTGTGACAAGCCAGTAACAGATTGACAAGCCAGCTGTGACAGGCCTGTAGCATGACTGGCAAGTCTGTGACAAGCCAGTAACAGATTGACAAGCCAGCTGTGACAGGCCTGTGGCATGACTGGCAAGTCTGTGACAAGCCAGTAACAGATTGACAAGCCAGCTGTGACAGGCCTGTAGCATGACTGGCAAGTCTGTGACAAGCCAGTAACAGATTGACAAGCCAGCTGTGACAGGCCTGTAGCATGACTGGCAAGTCTGTGACAAGCCAGTAACAGATTGTCAAACCAGCTGGATTATTGATGGCATTCTGCCAGAATTCCGGATTAGTCCTAGAATCCTTCTGGTAATTCTACTGGAGTGTACCCCCAAATCTACATAAGCCTCCAATTGAATAAGTAATCATACAATAAGCAGAAAATTAATAAATGTTTTGAGATCAAGTATATACAAAAGGTACTTTGTGTAGGTCACATTAATTTATTAGTTTTCATGGATTGATAAAAATAATTCTTAGTACAAACTCAAAATGTGGTATACATGTATGTACAATGTATACAACAACATGTCAACCCTGCAATAAAAGCCTGGAAATATCAGGGATTTCGTGTCAGCCTTAATAGGTAAAATTCCAGGAAAGACCAGTATTCAAAAAAACATATTAAACTTCTGGTATATATAGCTAAAGTATTATCATATAAATATTATTTAATTAAAAAGAATAGAAAACTGGAAAAAAAAAATGTATGCACACATGGCTTTAAAAGCCTTGTATTGTTTAATTAAAAAGGGTGGCCTACATTTTGTAGCTTATAAGGTCTGTCCAGTCACTGTCCTTCTCCTAACCCTGAGGGTGCATTGTGAATCATCAAGCAAGCTCCAGGTGGATCCTATTATGAGTATGACTGTGCAATAAACATTTTGCTTTGGATTGGAAACCTTTTACAGGAGTTTTTCTCAGTAGCATTTCTGAAAGGAAACACAAAACACACATAATTATATGTGTATAAACTCTTAAAGTGCAAGTAACATGCAAAAAAAAATTATATTGTACTATTGTGTTTGTTTCTCACAAAAAGATATTAATCTTGCAGATTTTGTAAAATTTCTGACATGACATCATAAGATGAATCAACTCCCTCCCAAGAGAAAACTATTACAATAAAATCCTGTAGGTTTCCATTGTGACAACACAAGATGAATCAATCCCATTATTCGGGTAACTTTTATTCTAGTTATTCTAGTTGAATTGCTACTCCAGTCTCTCAAAGAAAACTAATTTAGACAACTGAAGTATACAATGTATTAGAAATAGAATTTGGAGCAAAAAGAGAACATTGTTTTATGGCTTCACTTGCACTTTAAGTTAACTTTAATAACCTTACAGCCATTTAAGTTATGAGCTAATAGTAATAAGCTTGATAATAAAATCAAAATGTTGATGACATCAATGATCAAGTAAAGTTCACTAGACACTAATCACTGCCTTTTGTTTTGAACAACAAAGTTTTTTTCATGTTTTCAAATGGTTAAAGATAATTCCACTAGCTAACATTTTAAATGTATACGTTTACAATCATAAAAGCTGAAGATTTGATTCCAACAATAAGAAAATCCATTCAACTGAGCCTGGCTGAGAGTGAGAGCTATCTGGCACATGTAATATCGATATCAAGCAGTACAAACTCATGCTCATTCAAGTCAACAAAAGTTTTTGGGGGCAAAAAAACATATACCAAGACACAATAAACAGCATGCTGTACTTCTTACCTTTTTCTAGACTTATAGAATCCTTCGTTTTCTCCATTTTGTAGACAAACTCGGGCATACAGCAGAAATAGCCGCCTTTTATTCTTTCTTAGGGAAGAACTGAAAAAGGCGCGAAAAACGATCAGCATTGAAACGAGGCTCCATCTGAGGCATGCTGGGAAATCCTCAAGCAAACAAAGATGGCGGATCACGGACTTGTTCAGTTGTTGTTAGATTATTGCATGATTATTGGCATCAGAAAGGCTCCATAAAAACGTTTTTCCAACCGGCTATATTCTCTGTAATATTCTCCCGTTGCATGAACAATACTCGAAAGAAGTGAGCGCTTCCTTTAGTGCTAACAACTGAGCAATAATAACAAGAAAGACGATGTAGGAGAAACTTCGTTTTGTGCCTAAATTATGGGTAAGACTAAGAGAAAGGCAGCTTGTGGATTTTGTTTGTGATTATTGTCTAATTTACATCTGAGAGGACACAGTACACAATTGTACCTTATGAAAGTAGTGAACCTTGATTGCATGCTAATGTTTGCTACCGATCGATCGGGATGTTTATGTAATCACTTAAATCTTAAATGTTTATTTAGAACTTAGTCACAATGAGAAGGAGAAAATATACATGTACTAGCTGTATAAGCATGCATGTAATTGTTTTTGTACATGTTTGCTTGTGACTGCATGTCTTAATTTTATTACTTGAGTTCACTACAGCTTGTTACCAAGCTTGTTGCTGGCTTGTCATTATTGTACCAAGCTTGTTACTGACTTGTCATTATTGTACCAAGCTTGTTGCTGGCTTGTCATTATTGTACCAAGCTTGTTGCTGGCTTGTCATTATTGTACCAAGCTTGTTGCTGGCTTGTCATTATTGTACCAAGCTTGTTACTGGCTTGTCATTATTGTACCAAGCTTGTTACTGGCTTGTCATTATTGTACCAAGCTTGTTACTGGCTTGTCATTATTGTACCAAGCTTGTTACTGGCTTGTCATTATTGTACCAAGCTTGTTACTGGCTTGTCATTATTGTACCAAGCTTGTTACTGGCTTGTCATTATTGTACCAAGCTTGTTACTGGCTTGTCATTGTTGTACCAAGCTTGTTACTGGCTTGTAACAATCATGACAGGACTGTAACAGTCTTGTCATGATCATTTTCATGTCCAGCTCTCAGCTTGCCACATGCATGTCACAGGCCTGCACCTTAGATTATTACTTCAATCATGCCTGTCACATGCCTATCACAGCCATGTGACATGCCTATGACTGTGCTGTTTTTTCCGTAAGGGTTACGCTCTAACCTCTTTCCAGTTACAAGCAATGTTTTGGTTTTCGATGCATTAAGAACCATCCTGTTTTGGGCTGTCCATTCGTCTACTTTGTCCATGTCGTCTTGAAGCTGGTGCTGAATCCCAGATGGTGATGAGACTGGAGCAGAAGCGCTCAGCGTGGTGTCGTCTGCATAGATATCCACAACTGATTGTGAGACTGACTGGGGAAGATCGTTTATGAAGATAATAAACAACAGAGGTCCTAAGACCGATCCTTGTGGGACACCATGGGTTATTGACTTGGCTTCCGATTTAACTCCATCGATAACAACGGATTGCCTTCTCCCTTGTAGGTACCGAGTGATTAACATAAGTTCACGTGACTCTATACCATATGCATCTAGCTTCGAGAGAAGTATATCATGGTCAATTAAGTCAAATGCTTTTCTATAGTCAATAAACACAAGTCCACTAACACGATCTTTGTCCATGTCTGAGAGTAACTGATCCGTCAGACGTATGAGGGCTAGCTGTCTCTGTAGAATGTAATCTGCGGAACCCAGACTGAAGGTGGTACAGCAAGTTATTATCCCTCATATAACAATATAGAGCTTGGTGGATATGCTTTTCAAATATCTTGGACAGCAACGGTAGGACAGAAATAGGGTGATAATTGTTCCTATCATCTTTGTTTCCTTGACTCTTGTAAATAGGTGTGACCTTAGCGAATTTCCACACTGAGGGAAAAGTACTATTATCAATACAGTGATTTATAAGTCGACTTAGAGGCAATGAGATTGCCGGGGCAGCTGCTTTCAGAATTTTTGCCCCAATGCCGTCAGCTCCAGTGGCTTTGTGTGATGGCATACACTGTAACAGTTCTTGGATCTTTTTCGGCGTAATATGTGGGATAGTAAACGCTGTTATATCGGCCTTCCTCCTCTGTTCTCGAATGCGCTGTAAGGAAATCTTTGATGACAAATTCGCTGGAAGGCTGCTGAGTAGTTTTAAAGGCTCAGTAACAAAGAATGAGTTGAACAGCTGTGCAATGTCAAATTTGTCTGTGACTATCTTGTCTCCATCCTTCAACTGACTTATAGTAGCGTGATTGTTTACATCCTCTCTAGTTAGGTTCTTGATGAGATTCCACAGTTTTTTAGGGTTGTGTTTATTTTCAGCCACTTGATTTTTGAAATAGCTCTCTTTAGCATTCCTGATTAACTTGCATACTTTGTTCTTTGTTCGTTTGAACACAGTCCAGTCCTCCGGATTTCCAGATTTCCTAGCTTTTTTCAATAACTCGTCCCTTTTCCTTGTGTCATTGTTTAGATCTTTAGTAAACCAATTTGGCTGGGCCCTGCTTTTAACTCTTTTCAGTCTTACCGGTACTTGGCGATCGAGTATGTCATTAAATATTTTGTACCAGCTGTCTGCAATATCGTCTATATCTTCAAATACAAATGCAGTATCCCACGGGGCCTCTTTCAATTCCACAACAAATTTGTGCTTATCGAGGCGTTTCAGGTCTCTGTATGTAAAGGTGTTGCTTTGTTTGTTGTTTTGCAACTCTTGGCCTTTGTAGCGTCGCAAAGCAATTGTAGGCAGGTGATCCGACATTCCAATGTTCTTTATCTCCACGCACGATATTCTTTCTGGGTAATTTGTCCAGATATGGTCCAGACACGTTCCTGACACGGGCATCTACAACAGAGTGATTTAGAAACAAAATGGCGTCAATGTTAAAATATTTAATGCGGCGGCACATATTTTAAGTGGTACATGTAGGGGTCTGGGTACAAGAATTGGTGTTCACGGGTGCATTTACACTTTCTAAAGTTTTTTTATGAAAAATAAAAATAAATAAAAAATAGAGGTGTTGGGGACATTTCTCAGGTTGGGCGGGGACGCTAAACAAGCATTTTTTTTATCTGGCCTATTAGTTAAAATAAGGGCTTCATATTTACAGAATAGATTCAAATTGATATTATTTAGAGATCAGTGTGCAGTGGCCAAATAATTAAGTAGCTAAAGCTTTTGAGTTGGCCACCGCATATAACCTACACAGTAATTATAGTCTATCAATGACCGTGCAGATCTTGCCCTTCATTATCGTATCAGTGGCTGCAAAAAAATATCCTCCAGTGGGGAGGGGAGGAGCACATTGTGGTTGGCCATGCATGCAAGCGATTGTGGTCAAAACAGCGAATTAACGCAATGAACCATTGCAAGATTATTAGGACAATTTCATTATGGCGTCATTTTACTACAACTACAAGAACCTTTTCAAATTCTCTTTCTCATTCAGATTTTTAAACTCCTTTGAGAATTCCAAGACAATAATCCAAATTAGAAGAACAAAAGGATTCTTCCAAATGTGTTCTGGTAGTTGTAGTAATTGTGACATCATCTTCTTGCTGTGCAGCAATTATACATTATCATCGCATGAGCGCGCGTCCCTTACTTATGCTCTTTTGGTTGAACATCAATTTTAAAGGAAAGAGGTTTATTTTCTTAGATATGAATAGTTGATTATAGTGGAGCAGAATCCTATTTTAGAGTGCTTGGAATAATAACTGTTATGGAAAGCGGAAAGTAAATTGCAGCCATGTTTGTAACAGTAGCTACCGGTACATAATTATGTTTGAGACAATATACGTGTAGCAACACATACAAGACCACCCTGGGCAGTGATAATATAGTGAACACGAATAGCTAATTCGTCCTGCTCTGCTATTACGAGACTAACAACTCTTTACCAAACAAGTTTCATTTCACATGGTTGAAGGCATGGTTTTCAGGGAAGAATACAAGAGGCCAAGTAAAACCTCAACAACAAGTCTAACCTGATCCATGAACCAAAGTGAGCTTTTCACCTCACCAATGGGCAACAAACAATTAATTCTGACAAGGTTCCCATGGATCCACCCCTGGGGGAAGCTGCTGATACATGCATTATTTACCCATCCACTTACAACAACAACAAAAAAAGAATTTAAGGCAGCAGTCATTATTATGTTTTTTGTAGTATGTAATCTAATAGATTTAGCCTGTATATTAATATATAAAATGTATATATAGTGGCACCTAGGGAACTACAACTGTAGTACTGTACTTAACTGAGTAGTACTACTAACAAAGGAGAGTGTCAATGTATTTAGCATGATATTGCTAATTGGGGACAAACTCATTTACTCTATACATTGTATATATATAGAGTATATAAATAAGACTAATTTTATCCACTACACTTGAGGGTGGTCACTGCCAGAGATTTGGTTGCATTCTCAATGTCGGCCTACAATTTAACATTCTGATCCAAGAATACACAAAGGTCTAACCATTTGCAGATGTCAGAGCAAAGGTAGTACCAGGTCTCCCAGTTATTTTAAGATCCTACCAGGATTTGAACCCACTACCTCCTGCACAACAGACTGACACTTAACCACTGAGCTTACTTGAATGCAGTTTAAGCAAACTGGAGGCTACCATATTTCTGTTATGGGCCCAAACTTAGTTCAGATAAAATTAATCCAATTGTAATGAAATTATAAAATATTTAATACGGACATGATAGTATATGGACGATTATAGTGTTTTACTGAGAAATAAACCAATCATACAATTCATACGAAACTACATCCGCATACTCAGTAGTGTATTTTCCATATCCTCACGAGTGAAAATATTGATCACGTCATGCTTGCTCTCTTTTGAACTACAATGATGGTGGTACATGTAGGTTTGTGAAAATCACAGATATAAACAGCTCAAGGTTACCGGATACCTTCAAAACGAAAAAGATGGGAAAATATTTTTTTCGCACAGAAATGTAGTTTTAGTAACTGTAGTGTCTTGCATACCAAAAACTCCGTTCAAGAAAAAATAATATTGATGGGGAAATAGCAAAAGGAAGGTTTTAACCGGAAGTAAAAGGTTCTTTTTGATTGACAGCAGATCAATAAACACATAAGTGCTCACTCGCCCGTAACAACGGTGTGGGGAATAGCACACATTAAATTCATTTCATATACCAATGTTTACAATAGATTTATTGAAAAAACAATTTCCACACATGATTCCACAATTCCATCGGTTGTTGGCCTTATATCTTACAAAAAGCAAGCAGGATGCCCTTAGGCTTACATTGTAGCTCAGAAAACAAAGAAAAAAGAAAAGCAAAATGAGGCCAAACAATGCATATGACTACAAAGCCAAATAGGAGTCCTCACAAAATCCGACACGTGTTTGTATTTTCACTTTCAGACAGAGTGGTCCACATCTGAACATAAAGAAGAATTGATAAGAGCCAGCCGAGAGAATATTTGTTTCCAAGAAAGCTTTATAGATGGCCGATGGAAATGTAAAGTCTGACGGTGACCCTGAATCGGTTGAACCACGATCTCGCTATTGCCGTGCTGTTTCAGACGCCTGCAAATCACTGTCTCCTCTACTAACTGTGCTGGCATTCAAGGCGTCTCTATAGGTGTTCACCTTGGCTTTGTCCCTCAAGGTCTTTTTGTCTTTCCCATTTTTCTAGCCTGGGAAACCAGCCGACTCTTACCGCTACCATTTGTTTTCAAGTCACACAAAAATGAACAAACATTTTCTCGATGCGGCACGTAGCTTTGATCGGAAATCAACATTGGCGGGAAATCTTGACAGATAGTTGGACTGTGATGAGAAATGATTGGCCAAGAAATTGCTAATTGTTGGAGAGGCGGGGCTTCAGATTCATGCACGACAGACAGGTATATTTTTGGAAGTGCTATTTTCTCGCTTTCAATTTTCAACGGAAATAGAGTTTTAGAAAAGCTCCCACTCAAGAGGAATTTATTCGATTTGTTTTAAATATAAAAAAAATGTCAATTGATATCTCAGCTGCAAAACCTGTGTTGGGGAATTGGAAAATTCTAAAAAGAGAGCTCTTGACAGCATTTTCCACATATCTACTCTGATTATTTTTCGCCTTTTCACGGAGAGCATGATAACTTTTGAACTAAATCGAATTTTGAAATTCCCCACAGATTTTAAAACTTTAAAATATTTTTGGAGTTGGAGCTTCTGAAAGCCATCTCACTAGATTGGAGAAACGGGATGGTGGAAAATTCGAGATTTTCTAAGAACTCAAAACTTTTTATGTGTTCTTGTAGCCAATTTTATAAGCTTTAAAATGATACATGAATGATTTATCTACGATGTTTCCTCGAGGTGCTACATAATTTAGACTGGAAATGCACCCTGAAGGTATCCGGTAGCCTTAAATGAGCTGCATGACAATGAATATTCCGAGCACAAAAAGCCAAATACGATCTAAAATTCTCTAAAGATTTTCTTGACTGCAAAGAAGAGACAAGAAAACCTGATGAAACTCCCCAGAACAGCTTATAGAAAGATCACAAAGAAGTTTGTACCGACAGTGAGTAAAATGAATAGATAAGAGTTCTTATTAATAGCAGTTTAATTGTCCATATATAATAAAAAGAAAATTACACAGTGGTTTGAAGATATAAAGTTTATCCTCTCGAATCGAAAAATTTCACTTGTTCGCTGCACTCACTCGTGAAATGTTTTCTACACTTGAGGATAAACTTCATATCTTCTCACCACCGTGTAATATCCTCTAGTCATGTATATATATAGACATGTACAATTGTAAGTATTGTAACTTTGAAATTTAGAGTAAATTATTAGTTCTCAAATAAATAATAGACCGAGTCCAATTGATGTCTCGTATTTCAGAAATAAACATGCGATTTCCACTCAGTTCTTGAATTATTGGAGTCATCTGTCTTCACACCAAATAATTAATTGCAGTTGTAGATCTGCCCGAATGTTTAAAAGTATTCCTGGATCTGTATTCCGAGAGAAGAGTCCTGTCCCGCGTGTTTGTGCGAGTTTGTTTTTAATAAAAAATTATAACTCCACTGCTCGCACAACAGAACTCATCAGGTCATTAGGTTGGGACACTTTAGAACAAAGAGATCTATATAATCAGTCTGTGTTATTCAAAATGGGCATGCTGAGGTTAATATCGCTTTCCCTGATTGTATTGTATCTACCCCTAGATCTACCACTCAGACATCATTGGTTTGCATACCAAGAACTACATATATATTAACGTTCTAGCTTAATTAGAGCTATTCATTTTGTCCTATATATAGACCTGTCCATTACAGTATTTCAAGTCAGCCGTCTTGCCTGCCATTAGACAGCCACCTGTGCAGGCTGTAGACCACCCAATTACCATATTCATTTATTATAATTATTATTTATTTATTTGATTAGAGTGATTTCACTAAACCCATGTATGAGATACTAGCCTAATAGACCCAATGGTCTGTATTTTCTTTTTCTCTTCTCTTCTGGTTTCATCGTCTCGATCATATCCTTATTTGCCTCTTGGGTTAAGTGTCAAAGCACTCTATTGCTTTGTTTAATATTGCTTGTTTACTTAATAAATTTATCTACCGGTATACGTATCTACATGTATTCATTTATTTCCTTAATTTTTATTTATGATTCAATTATGTATTACCGGTATTTTTTTAAATTTTATTTAAATTAGTTATCTACTTACTTAGCTATGTACGTATATATATTTACTTGGACTGATTTCTCTCTACCCATGAGAGTGAGACTAGCCGAATAGAAATCCTTATCCATCTTTTTCTTGTTTCACAGGATGAGTGGAACCACTAGATATTATTTATTCAACTAGATATAGTTTACGATCCTTTTATAATATTCTCTTTTTCTTTAGTTTATTTATAATTCAAACTCCCAGTATTAGTTTAAAAAATGTTAGGGAGTATAAAATTATCTAGTTACGGTAGTATCTAATTATTACATCAGTGTTTACATGTAACTAAATTACTATTATAAATAGTTTGATGATTTTGATACAAGTTCCTGGAACTGGTCTAGAAACTCCATAAAATGTACATTAGAAATGCTTGAAATTTAATATACAATCATGTACATGTTTTTTATATTTTCATGTTGTACTGTCAGATCAAAGAACAAGATGTATGTGATAGCCTTTCTTGCGTTCACTACCAGCTATATCATTGGTCATGTAATTTTAACTGGTACACATACACGTAAGTATAAAACTTATATACATGTAGGCCCTTGTAAAATTATTGTGGGTTGATTAGATATAACATTTGGGCCATTCCATTTTTATATCCACCCCCCAACAGAGTATGTTATATTTTACTCCTTTATTTCTTTTGTAGGTGCATTACAAGTGGAGATCAAACCTAGAGACAATATCACACAGTTGTCTCATAACTCTGTCATCATTACCTACATGTATGTGTGCCCATTACCTCCTGAGAATCAGGAGGAGTTTGTTGGATTCGATTTGTACCACATGGACAAGCAAGGATCTCCCGGTAGAGCTTTGTTTTACTTTAGGATCGCTGCAACACGTAATGATTCCTTCATGATCAATGGGAGGATGAAGTTAACTGTACTTCAAAACAATACCATAACATTGAAAATAAGCAACATCACCACAAGAGATACCGGATGGTATTGTGGTAACTTGATCGTCAAAACTGGCAATGAGCCTTCAGTCATTACGGGGCATGATATGGAATTCTGCAGGTATCTGTCAGTTGAAGGTAAGAATCATGATAGTAAGCAAGAGTCCGTTTACATAATTTTTATACTCAGCTAGCTAGGGTACAATAAGGACACCAGGTGCAAATAAAAAGTCCTGTGTGATTTAATTATTCCAGTTATAGTTATTAATCTGTAACAGCTTTAATTTATACAATCATGTACTGTACATACTACATACAGCAGTACTTCACATGGATTTTGATTTGAATTCCAAATTGACAACTGGTGGAATTGTGTCCCTGATAGATGTAAGTATGTTGTACATGTAGACCCCTTCTAGCTTAAGGATCAAGTATAGACACAATTACATTGTAAAGAAATTTATTGACAAAAAGGTTTATGCTACATGTATCCCTCGATCTTGCTAAGTGACTGCAGTTGTGATCATGTGTGGTTGGAACATTGAATGAGGTGATATTTCTATTCAATCAGTTGATGGCCCACTAGAGTTACACTGCATCAACACCATATTGTGCTGTTATACTGACCTTAATTAAGCTTCAAGATTTATCAGATTATGTCATTGCTATTTGTTGTTCATTTTTTTCCAACCCTTGACTCCCCCTTTTATACTGGCCACCCTTTTGTTTTCCAATATTTCTTCATGTTGTGGTTTGTTAATTGCCCTCAACTTTGATGAGTATTACATGTAAGCCTCTATTAAAAAAATTGTTATTGACATTTACAATGAAGTTTAACTTATTAAATATTAAAGCAGCTACATGTATATATAGTTCATGCACATTAGCCAAATGTTTTCCAATCAACTTGTGCAGTGCAGTCAAATTTTGGCCATCAAATTGAGCTTGCTCTGACAACTAATTTATTCTCACAATTAGATTTCAATTTAAAATGCGTACATGTAGATGGATAAATCTACAGTTATATTTATTGATTTTAATAGCAGCTTGCAGAATGCAGGTTTCAGATTACCAGGTAAACAATTCCCTACTGATCATATGCAACTACCAATGTGGTACAAAAGGGGATTCAGGTTGGCACAGTGTTAAAACATTCACCTCACAGTCACTGCTGTGGTCCCTGGTTCAATTCCCGGCTTGGGAACCATATATGAGTTAGGTTTGTTGTTGGTTTCTTATTTTATCTGCATTCAAGGGTTTTTCTCTGTGTTTTCCAGTTTTCCTCACTCCATAAAAATCACTTACCGTGAGTCGAGTGTATATATAGTGTGTCCAAAACAGTAAATGTAATGGGGGAGTGTGTGAGGAGTACAAGCAGGCCCCCCACCAGCCAATAAGCTGTAATACTCATCCTGCTATTAATAACATTTAATTAAATAGAATATTTATATTATTTTTGTTATATTTTTTACAATATAGGTTTTACTTCATGTCCTACATGTAAGGTTGTTTAATTCCATTTCAAGTTGTTTTTCAAACAACCTAGTAGGTTATTGTAAAACAACCTACTACATGTAGGTCATTTATTTTTATTTTTTATTATACCTAGGTCATTTTTAGGGTCTTTTAAATGTTGGGTAGCATTACATTTGTCTGTTGTTTGGTTACTTAGCCTTAAACACCCAAAATTAGTGACAATAATACATGATTGTACACTGTAACTCTAAACACTCAAAATTAGTGAATACCCATTGATTACAATTAGTGTTTTTTTAAATATACATGTAGGGTTAGGTTTTGGATTAATTAGTTCACAGGACCATTAAAGAAGCATTTATAATATTTGTCTGTTGTTTACTAATAAGTGACTTAAAAACCCGAAATCAATGTAGTGTTCTGGCAGATGATTTTCATCAGTAACTTGAATTTAATTAAAATTCTATTTATAACTGGAATTTCACTTTATTTTGTTCTTTTAGAGCAACGGCCAAGCCCTACAATCAATGGCACAGGTATGGGAGACTTTATAGAAAAAGCAAACATTCATACATGACGTACATGTACTGTGCACACATTGCATTCATGTAGTACATTTTAACAATTTAGTTTTCTGCTTACCATTTTTTATTCTGTAATAAATTTATTACAATGTATAACTTGATTTTAATTATTCTACTCAGTGCCCCCAAGTCCTACTATCAATGGCACAGGTAAGTGAAACTTAGAAAAAGCTTATATATAATTGTTGGGAGGGATTGGTTAAGTAAGATCAAGTTGGACTGGGGAAACATTTAAAGTAGCAGAAGAGGAGGTACATCCAGCATGTAATGAGTATTCTACTCCTAAATCCCAGGTGTTTTCAGCTGATTTCAATGATTTGTTAGATAATACATATCAAAATTGTTTTCTTCGTCTGGTTCACGACTTCAATGGCACCATTGTTTGTCACTCTAATTAAAACAAACTTCTTCAAACTCTGCATGCTACACCGCCATTAAAAAAAGCTTTAACTTCTCAGACTCAGCTCGCTAATACACATCAACAATTTATTCTTCGTCTTGTTCTGTGACGACTTCAATGGCGCCGTTGTTTGTCACTCTTGCACCGTTGAATTGGTGAGCCTACAATATAGAAAAAGAAAGAGTTTACATAACAAAAAATGAGGTTGAAGCAGTGAAACTCCCAGTGTCAATAATGAAACTTTGAACTCTACTAAAAAATGGGATTCGTTTTAAAATTCACTGAAGTATCACTAGGCCCATAAATAAGTAGAGCATACTTTTGAGAGTCAGTAGCTTCAACCCAAATATTACCCAAAAGGCGAGCAGCCGAAGCAAAGAGCAAAACTCTCAGAGCAGCATGGTTGGGACAGACTAAAAAGAAATGTTTTGCTGTTTCAATCCCAGAAACACAATGACACAAAGGAGAATTAGAACAGTTAATACGGTATAAATAATCGTTTAAACCGTGAGCACATAGCCTTAGACGTGAATGAAGTATAGATGCATACCTTGTAAAAGAAACATCATACAGTTTGTAATATATTTATGATTAAAAAGAGAATTCTTAAGTTTATGTTTGAAGTCATCAAGGAGGCTACCAATTAGGTTTCTCAAGACTGTATCAAGATTGTTCCAATTAACATTTCATAATAGAAGGGGAAAAAACATGAACTGTAACAACCATTGTAATGGTAGATTGTTAAGTTTTAGCAATTATTTACTTATTATATGTATTTATTTAAGAGCGGCCGTCTGTAAATATCGCCTAAAGTGTTTAGGATGGAAAAAAAATGAAATTCCTCAAACTTTCTCAGAATAATGGCCTGGGTGAGTGATTCATATAAATATAACTTTTAGTTGAATGTGATTTTTATTTTCGCCAAACGGCGACAAAATCGGTTTTACGGCTCTTAGACCGGTTTTTAGGAGATCGATACCACACATCGTTAACGGCTCGCCTAAAAATGAAAATAGAAATTTATAGCAATACTGTGCAACTAAATACAAAGAAAAGATAATGATTTCTCTTTTCGTGGGTTGTTTATTACAAATTAAATATTTTATCAATGTTTCATTATTGTGTTAATTTTAGACATTTTTGGTACGCAAAATAATGACCAAATTGAGAAGCCAAAATCTCCAATGATACATGACCTGGCTATATTAGAGTATAACCTAGCGAAAGAGCAATGTTTCTTCTTCAAATACATGCAATAAAATTTTTGGGCAATTAAAACTACGAATTTTCAGGGCACCAAACGCAAGTGGCACTGACGTAAGAATACTCTCTTTTCTCACAGCGTTCGAATGCACACAATCTAAGATGAACAGAGAAAAAAATATTATATCAACTTCTATCAGGTTAAATTTAACACTAAAGAAGCCTGAGTATTTTCAGATAGATTATATATCGGTTTCTACCAATTATGTACAAAATCAGTGGCTTTTAGCTGTATTTTTGCGATGACATATTGTTGAATCTTTACTCATGCCGGAGCGCCGACAACTTTTAATTGATAGACTTCTAAGTCAATCCGAATGATCTACAGTTGAACTATTCACTGTTAGGAATGTTAAAAGTAATTATTATGGCTTAATATGTACCTTTCATGTCGTTTCGTAGAGAATTGGCACCTGAATTGGTAGCTTTATAAACAGGTCTGCCGTAGTTCAACTGTCAACAGCTGAGATTGCGTTACACACAGGAAGCCCGCTTTTTCGGAACAAATGAACAACGTGTTTACGTAGCTAGAAATCTATAACTGTGGATTTCTGATTTACATCAGTTTCGATCAGGGGAACTAGTTATATTCGATATACATGTAGGATCTCAGTGTAACTGGATTTGGCTTTTATTTTTGTCTTTGTCTTTGAGTTTCAAACTGTATATTGGACGGCAATCGACTTGTGCGGCGTCGGCCAGGTGTGCGGAAAGTAGCTATAAGACTGTCTAATAATAGACTGAGAAGAATGTCTGTTGACCGCATCGGATGATTTAGCCTTTGCTGCTATCTATACCATTTTGGCAGAGTCTAAACATAAATAAGCGTCCCTATTTAAAATAGCAAAGTAATGTGACCTTCGATCTTAATGCATGTAATATGGTGGCTCAACTGACCATGGTAAATTCGAAATCCGGTCACTATGCTAAATAAATCAGTCAGATATGTGAATAATATATTAATCACAATACGGGTACGTACGTATGTGCCGCCATGGGGTCCGATCCAGATCCGGTTTTCAGAGAAAGTATAGTTCCAAAACCCGATTTTCCAAGTTATTGTGAAAACGAACCCGGATTTATGTTTTATTATTCCGAGTCGTCTGTCTTTTTGTGAAAAACTCATACCCGGAAATCATAACCGCCACACAGTCCTCCTCCCACGGGCTCCATGGATTGTACAATCGGCAGGATAGAACTATAGATCGGTTTCCATATGTAGATCGTTACGATCGCTATCTATGATCGCTGCGATCACTGCGATCGTAACGATCCTATGGTAAACCGGGCTTTATAAAGTATGACTCGTTATCTCTCTAGCAATTCCAAACCTGCCCACTCCTCCCATTCCCTCCCCCCCCCCCCCCCCCCCCCCACACATTTGTGGAGCATTTGACTTTTGGGAATCAGAGCTTTGCAAATACCTAACTGTGGGGCTTAGGAACGAGTGCAAATCTCTAATAAATATTGATGTAAAATCCGCAACCTTGACTCTCTTTCACCAATACACCACTTTCAATATATGCTCCACTCGTCACACACAAAGGTTTCAGTATAATGATGCTCCAGGGTAATTAAATTAATTTTATTCTTTGTTCAAATAATATAATATATTTAATTTACCACGGAGACACATGTTGAAACCTTTGTGCGTGATAAGTGCAACATATATCGAACGTGGACTATTCACCACCCCAACTATTATTTGCTGGTAAAATGCTCCACCCTGGGACAGACTGCGCGGCCAAATGCTACACGTATACCGGGGGGGGGGGGGGAGGGGGGAGGGGCAGATTTGGAATTGATAGATACATTAACTTCTCTTGTTTGGTCAACCTACATGGCCATGGCTGCAACACCATTAATCATAAAATTACGCTTCTGATAGGCAAGCGAAAAGTAAACTCACGGAATAAATAACGCGGTTGTATTCACGTTTTTTTCACTCGGTGGCCATATTGGATCCAATGCGAGGTTTTGCTTGGCTAAACTCGTTCTAATATCCCTCAGTGCGAGGTTATAGCGTTACTAAAAACAAAACTGATTTTCTCGCTTTCGATCCAAGATGGCCACTGGGTGAAAAGATTGAATATACGTAATTGCCATTTTAGAACTCCCGAGAGATTATTATGCGGCCGGCGTCAGCTTCGGAACCTGACCAGGTGTGCGGAAAGTAGCTATAAAACACTTTTTTTTTATTATTTTGAGAAAAAAAGTCTAACGGATTGCTACATTTTTGCTTCAGAACCGTACTTGGGTTGCGAATTATAATAATCGGTCGGGCTCGCCAACTGGTCATACCAAAAGAGTCAAGAGACATAACATAAGTACTCCCGTCTCCCCCCTAAGGGAGATAAGGTTACGTGAAGCTTTGATTTCAATTGGCGACCAAACTCAAACACAAAAAATAAATCCAGTGATACTGAGATCCTACATAAAATATAACTAGTTTCCCGGATCGGAACGTAAACCAAAAGTCCATATATAGTTATATTACGCGTTCATATTTTCTGATAAAGCGGGCTTCCTGTGTGTAACGCAATCTCAGCTGTTGACAGTTGAACTACGGCAGTCTTGCATTTGACAACCTCTAGTTATAGTGATACTTACTGTTTGTAAACACTGACGTCATTTATATATTTGCATATATAATGTGGTTGGCAAAAAAAAACGCGTGTTTGTATGACTTGTATGGGAACTAGCGATTTAGGCCTCACAAAATACATCTAAAGTCTCAATTCTGCTTTCAAATCTTAATTCCTTTATAAGACTTATAAGTTAAGAGCATATAAGCTTCGATGAAAGGGCTTGCTTGCATTTTGGAAGAACAAGAAAGTAATTTGGCGATGAATAAGCACCGACCTGTGATATTTTATAAGCAACTGACTGGGTTCACGCTTCGTTTCTGCCAACCACAGAATGCAACAAATGTGGCGTGACTGGCCTGTGTGACGTCACAGTAAGTATCGCTATACTACCGATTCTCTACAAAACCACATGAAAGGTACATATTAAGCCATTACAATTACTTTTTAACATTCTTAACAGTGAATAGTTCAACTGTAGATCATTCGGATTGACTTAGAAGTCTCATAAAGGTAGTCTATCAATTGAAAGTTTTCAGCGCTCCGGCATGAGTAAAGATTCAACAATATGTCATCGCAAAAATACCGCTAAAAGCCACTGATTTTGTACATAATTGGTAGAAACCGATATATAATCTATCTGAAAGTACTCAGGCTTCTTTAGTGTTAAATTTAACCTGATAGAAGTTGATATAATATTTTTATCCTCTGTTCATCTTAGATTGTGTGCATTCGAACGCTGTGAGAAAAGAGAGTATTCTTACGTCAGTGCCACTTGCGTTTGGTGCCCTGAAAATTCGTAGTTTTAATTGCCCAAAAATTTTATTGCATGTATTTGAAGAAGAAACATTGCTCTTTCGCTAGGTTATACTCTAATATAGCCAGGTCATGTATCATTGGAGATTTTGGCTTCTCAATTTGGTCATTATTTTGCGTACCAAAAATGTCTAAAATTAACACAATAATGAAACATTGATAAAATATTTAATTTGTAATAAACAACCCATGAAAAGAGAAATCATTATCTTTTCTTTGTATTTAGTTGCACAGTATTGCTATAAATTTCTATTTTCATTTTTAGGCGAGCCGTTAACGATGTGTGGTATCGATCTCCTAAAAACCGGTCTAAGAGCCGTAAAACCGATTTTGTCGCCGTTTGGCGAAAATAAAAATCAGATTCAACTAAAAGTTATATTTATATGCCTCACTCACCCAGGCCATTATTCTGAGAAAGTTTGAGGAATTTCATTTTTTTTCATCCTAAACACTTTAGGCGATATTTACAGACGGCCGCTCTTAAAAAGTGAGAAGAATTAGACAATTATCACTCAATAATTCAAATAGTCAGAGGAAATTTACTGGAGAAAAAGTAACAAATGAATGTAGTATTCTGGCAGATGATTTTCTTCAGTAACCTGAATTTAATTATTCTATTAACTGGAATTTCACTTTATTTTGTTCTTATAGAGCACCCAAGGCCTCCAATCAATGGCACAGGTATGGGAGACTTAGTAAAAGCAAACATACATACATGTACACACATTGCATTCATATAGATTTTAAGAATATATTTTTAGTATTCTGCTTACAATTTTTTATTCTGTAATAAATAAAGTTATATTAACTCCCCGTTAAATGCTCTATTTTCATACGGTATGTCAACTCGAAGATTGTTATTAAACTGAAGTGAATTGTCCTAGCAGTGAAGATCAATGAATTAAATGGACGATTTTACCTGGGTTCATATAAATTACTCACAGTAATGAAGTATACATGTATGTTGTAAGTCAATTTAACCTACATGTACATGTAGGTCAAATTGACCTTGAGTCAATTCAACCTAGGTCAAATTGATTCAACCTGGTGTTTGTGTTTAAGGTAATCACTGTTTTATTCAGGTAATTTTTTCAAGATTCTAAAAAGGGAACTTACATTGAATGTTCATTGATATTAGGGTTTTTAAATGTAAGGGTTAATTGGGTCAGTTCACAAGGAACATTTAAGAAGTATTATATTTCTGTGTTGTTTAGTGATTAATAGCCCTAAAGAACCCTACAATTTAGTGAGCACTTGTTGTTGACGGTTAGGGTCTTCTTAAATGTAGGGGAAGGGTTGGATTAATTCACAGGACCACTCACTCACTAGCAGAAGAAGGATTACAGTCTGTATTATTTAGTGATTATAGCTGTAAACAGCCTAAATAATATTAGTGAGCACACGTCGTTGACGGTTTAGGGTGTTTTTAAATGTAGGGTGAAGGCTAAAGTGAACAAGTTGCACCGTAAATACGTTGTTGGTAAGTGGTCGGTAAGTGGTTGGTAAGTGGTCTGTAAGTGGTCGGTCAGTGGTCGGTAAGAGGTTGGTAAGTGGTCGGTAAGTGGTCGGTAAGTGGTTGGTAAGTGGTCGGTAAGTGGTTGGTAAGTGGTCGGTAAAATTGTGTCGGTGAGTGGTTGGTAAGCTGTCGGTAAGCTGTTGGTATTAGCTGTCGGTAAGCTGTTGGTAAGCTGTCGGTAAGTGGTTGACTCGTTTGAAGCAAAATATGCTTTATACCTTCTTAAGTTTCCAACGTTCTGGCAACGATAAACCGCTTCGATAACAGATAACAAATTAAAATATCCGTGGCACTCACTGTTGGGCATCTCCTGTTGTGTCAAAAACCAGACAATCAGTCTGAAATCGCATGAATCATTGTCTCATACTGGCTCAAGAATATTTTCAACCAAAATACGCTTAATAGCTTCCAAAGTTTCCAACGTTGTGACAACGATAAACCCCTTCGATACAGTGCGATCTCATGGCAAATTAACAGATAACTACAGTATTGTGCTAAATTAAGTCATGCAAACATATTACGACGAATTTCGCTCTTAATGTTCCTACGAATGCCAACGCGAATTCGAATTCATGACAAACAGTTTTACAAACGTACAGTAAGATGGTTTTGGTAAATACCCTGCGTGCCAGAGGTGTCAAAAAGTCAGGATTCTAAAATAATATATTTGCCGCAGTTTGCCGCAGTTAAAGAACACGTGATATCACGTGGGAATCCAAGATGGTGCGGGTTCACTAATTTACGGATATGCTGCAAAGAAGAAAAGACAGATTATTGAGTACACTGTTTTCATCAATATCCAACTATCTACAACGTAGTAAGAATACGCTATTGACAAATTCCATTCTAACATTGGAAATTAAGCTACGTGATATCAAGAGCGTAGCGAGTATGTACACACATACGCACACTTTGAGTTTGAGAGGGAAATTCCCTGTTTGTACTATCAGCTGGATTTTACTTTGAGACAAAAATTCCCTGTGGAAACCATTCGTCAAGTACTGTCGGTAAGCTGTCGGTAAGTGGTTGGTAAGCTGTTGGTAAGCTGTTGGTAAGCTGTTGGTAAGCTTACGGCCGACCACTTACCGACAACAAATTTACGGTGTAACTTGTTCACTTTAGCCTAGGATTTGTATTAGTTCTCAGCATCATACACATGTAGAAGAAGGATTACAGTCTGTATTATTTAGTAACTAATAGTTCTAAACACCCTAAATAAATTAGTGACTATAGCTCTAAACACCGAAAATTAGTGAGCACCACTGTGGATGGTTAGGGTGTTTTTAAATGTAGGGTTAGGTTTTGCATTGGTTCACATGCAGGACCATCGAAGAAGCATATTTCTCTGTTTTTTAGTGATTTACCGGTAGCTCTAAACACCCAGAATTAGTGAGCAATTGGGTTTACTGAGGTTACTGTTAGGGTTTGGATTAGTTTTCAGGTCAATTAAATCGATTTATAATAGTGTTAGGAATGAGTTTGCTTGGAGTGGGGTGTTATTAAACTGGCTTTAATAAATCTGCTTGTTATTACTGGCCCTGTGCATGGAAACGGCAAAGTGAAATATAGCTGTTGATAACGTTTTGAGTTATTTATGTGTAAGTTCTCGAACATTTATCTATTTATGTGTCTTTTCACACCTCTGTGGGCGATTCTTTGATGAGAGCAAGACAATATAATACAGCATTTCTTTGAGTCACTTTCCAATTGTGTTTTATTCCATTTGTCTAACGAGTACGAGCCAGTAATACTTCAAGATCATCTGCACTCGTTACTTTACTGAGATACTGTTTAGCTCTTGAATCGTAGAGTGATTCGCTTTTTTTTCCCTTTCTTCTCCCTTTACTTTATCTGTCAGTGATCTGAGTGATTACTCTGCAAAAGTCGGTTCGGTTACGTCGACACAGTTTGTTTTGAAGTATGAGTGGAGCTGTAATGAAGTACACCTGATCATCTATAAACGATGTATTTTTCCTGTATTTTTCTGTATTTAGCTTTCTTACTTCCCTTGAATTGCTCTGGGTCTGGGTTTAATATCGTCCATGTTTTTCGAAAGATGTTTCCAAGTCCGATTTTGTTAGCAGTACGCATGCTCGCATAATGAGAGGGACTGGGTTCCACGATTACTCACATGGAGAATAAATGATGTGTTCAAATCAACAAGCGTTTTCGTGACGCAGTGCGATAATCCATTGGATTAATATCTACCAGGCGTTCCTCGTGATTCAGCCAAGTTAAGCCCGATCGGGTGAGGTAAGTAAATGGATGGGTGACTTGAATGTAAGTGGCATAACATCAGGGGGGTTAAGAAAAGGATAGAAGTAGGGGGTGGTAGTAGGAAGAGAAGTGAGGATGTAGGAAGAAGAGGGGAGGGTAGTCAAAAAAAATTTTGTAGGGGAGGGGTGGGTGATTTTTTTTTCTTTTTAGTACTCCCCCTAAAAAAACTAAACCCCTTTTTTTTATGAATTCCCAAAAATAATAAATCCCTTTTTAGAATCATTGATAGCCAAACCTGAGTCAATTTGACCTGGGTCCATTTGACCTCGGTTAAATTGACTCGGGGTCAATTTGACCTGAAGGGTCAATTTGACCTGCAACATATACATTGTAGCTCTTGAATTGTAAAAAATCTTCTTCTAGGTTATAATTATAACTGAGAAGAATCAGACAGTCATTCAGGAATTCAAGTAGAGGAAATCCAACATTTGCATACATGTACATACCATGATTGTAACAACCATTGTAATGGTACGATGTAGATTGTTGAGATTTAGCAATTATTTACTTAATATTACGTGTATTAATTTAATAAGTGAGAAGAATTAGACAATTATCACTCAATAGTTCAAATAGTCAGAGGAAACACAACATGTATATTTGCACCATATACTGTAGCTGGCGTTCTGAGGTAGAATTTATTAAATTCCCTAATTCTAAGCTGTCGATCTTATACTGTGTAAATTGATGACTATAAACGAAAGAACCAAAATTCATCCAGTTCACAACCTTCTCCAAATGCTAAAGTTAGTAAAGCAGAAGACGGAGCAATGGCTGCAACTGCTTCAGTGAATATAGAAGGTGAAATGGTGACTAAATAGTCCACACAGGATAGGAAAACATCACAATTTAAGCCATTAATCCACCAAGCCTAGAAGATAGAATATTATGGGAAATACTGCTCAAGATTCGAGACAATACCTCGAGACTGAATGATGATTTTGACCATCTTAGAAGAGCCTTTGAAATTCAAGAGAAGGAACTTAATACGATCAAAGCAACAAATGCGAGCATTATAACAGAAAATAAAAGGCTTAGGTTTCAAATTGAACAAGTCGTAGCCGAGACGAGAGAGGCTTCTGACTATCTGGAAGAAGCTTTAGAGGCGCATGAAGAACTCGAGCAGTACACATGTAAGAACTCTTTGGAGGTCGATACATTGTAGCTGGCGTTCCGAGAATAGAAAATGTAACATGTGAGGAAATAGTACTGAAGATTGCAGAAAAACTCGAGGTCAATATCAAGGCTGAAGACATAGATCACTCATATTAACCCCATTATTGTCAAGTTTATTAGCTACAAGAAGAAATCTGCATTGTATCGTGCTAGAGTCAAGTTGAGAAATGTATGTGTTCCTGATTTGTTCCCTGGAATTAATACAGCGTCCAGAGTCAGTGGTACATTCATAAATGAGAATCTGACGGTTTATCGTAGGAAGTTAGTTGGGGCTTCTGTCAGGATGAAGAAGAGTGGAACCATTACTAGCATTTGGACTATAGATGGGAAGGTTTATATAAAAATTCACAACAAACAACCTAGCTAGTAGGTTATTGTAAAACAACCTACTACATATGTAGGTCAATTTATTTTATTTTTATTTATACCTACATGTATGTCATTGTTAGGGTCTTTTAAATGTTGGGTAGCATTACATGTGTCTGTTGTTTAGTGACTTAATTAATTAGCCTTAAACACCCAAACTTAGTGACAATAATACATGTACACTGTAACTCTCAACACTCAAAATTAGTGATTATTGATGACAATTAGTGTTTTTTTAATGTAGGGTTAGGTTTTGGATTAATTAGTTCACAGGACCATTAAGAAGCATTTATAAAAAAATTCTGTTGTTTACTAGTGACTTAAAAACCCAAAATAAATGACTATATAGCTCTGAACACCTAGTGAGCACCCGTTATTGACAGTTAGGGTGTTTTTAAATGTAGGGTTAGGTTTTGGATTAATTGCGATGTAGTTCAGACTTCACAGGACCATTGAAAAATTTGAAGCAGTATTGTCTATAATTATTTGTTTCAATTATTATAGTGGCTTAGCTATAAACACCCAAAATTAGTGAGCAATTGGCTTTACTGAGGTTACTGTAAGGATTATTTAAATGTTGGATTAGGGTTTGGATTAGTTTACAGGACCATTAAATAGATTTATAATAGTGTAGGAATGAGTTTGCTTGGAGTGGGGTGTTAGCTGGCTTTAATAAATCTGCTTGTTGGCACTAATGTTCCACATGGAAATGGCAATTAAAGTGAAAACATAATTCTTGATAATGTTTTGAGTTGTTTCTGTGTAAGTTCTTGATCCATTTTTGTGTCTTTTCACATCCTCTGTGGGCAATCCTTGATTAGCTAGAGAACAAGATACATGTACATGTAATAATATTATATATAATACACCAATTTCTTTGGGCCACTTCCATTGTTTTGTAGTCACAGTGGATCAGTGTTTTATTCCATTTGAAAAGCTGAGTGTACCAAGTACATGTACATGTATGAGTCATGCGGTTACCTACTCCAAGATCCTCTGCACTCATTACTTTACTGAGATACTATTTACATGTATACAAATGTAGCTCTTGAATTGTAGAGAATCTTCTTCTAGGTTATTGATAACTTAGAAGAATCAGCCAGCAATTATTTAGCAATTATTTACTTGTTACATGTATTTATTTAATATGTGAGAAGAATTAGACAATTATCACTCTATAATTCGAATAGTCAGAGGAAATTATCACAACATGTATATTTGTACCATGAAGAAAAAGTAACAATGTAGTATTCTGGCAGATGATTTTCTTCGGTAACTTGAATTTAATTAAAATTATATTAACTGGAATTTCACTTTAATTTGTTCTTTTAGAGCAACCAAGGCCTACAATCAATGGCACAGGTATGGGAGACTTACATGTAGAAAAAGCAGACAATATTCATACATGTATTGTACACACATTGCATTCATGTAGTACATTTTAACAATTTAGTATTCTGCTTACCATTTTTTATTCTGTAATAAATTTATGTATAACTTGATTTTAATTATTCTACTCAGTGCCCCCAAGTCCTACTATCAATGGCACAGGTAAGTGAAACTTAGAAAAAGCTTATATATAATTGTTGGGAGGGATTGGTTAAGTAAGATCAAGTTGGACTCGGGAAACATTTAAAGTAGCAGAATAGGAGGTACATACAGCATGTAATGAGTATTCTACTCCTAAATCCCAGGTGTTTTCAGCTGATTTCAATGATTTGATAATACATATCAACATTTTATTATTTGTCTGGTTTACGACTTCAATAGCGCCATTGTTTGTCACTCTAATTATAACAAACTTCTTCAAACTCTGCATGCTACACCGCCATTAAAAAAAGCTTTAACTTCTCAGACTCAGCTTGCTAATACACATCAACAATTTATTCTTTGTCTTGTTCTGTGACGACTTCAATGGCCCCGTTGTTTGTCACTCTTGCACCATTGAAGTGGTGAGCCTACAATATAGAAAAAGAAAGAGTTTACATAACAAAAATGAGGTTGAAGCAGTGAAACTCCCAGTGTCAATAATGAAACTTTGAACTCTACAAAAAAATTAGATTTGTTTTAAAATTCACTGAAGTATCACTAGGCCCATAAATAAGTAGAGCATACTTTTGAGAGTCAGTAGCTTCAACCCAAATATTACCCAAAAGGCGAGCAGCCGAGGCAAAGAGCAAAACTCTCAGAGCAGCATGGTTGGGACAGACTAAAAAGAAATGTTTTGCTGTTTCAATCCCAGAACCACAATGACACAAAGGAGAATTAGAACAGTTAATACGGTATAAATAATCGTTTAAACCGTGAGCACATAGCCTTAGACGTGAATGAAGTATAGATGCATACCTTGTAAAAGAAACATATATCATACAGTTTGTTATATTTATGATTATAAAGAGAATTCTTAAGTTTATGTTTGAAGTCAAGGAGGCTACCAAGGTTTCTCAAGACTGTATCAAGATTGTTCCAACATTTCATAGTAGAAGGGAAAAAAACATGAACTGTAACAACCACTGTAATGGTAGATTGTTGAGATTTAGCAATTATTTACTTATTACATGTATTTACTTAATAAGTGAGAATATTAGACAATTATCACTCAATAATTCAAATAGTCAGAGGAAATTAACACAACATGTATATTTGCACCATTGGAGAAAAAGTGACAAATGAATGTAGTATTCTGGTAGATGATTTTCTTCAGTAACTTGAATTTAATTATTCTATTAACTGGAATTTCACTTTATTTTGTTCTTATAGAGCACCCAATTGCAAGGCCTCCAATCAATGGCACAGGTATGAGAGACTTAGTAAAAGCAAACATACATACATACATTGCATTCATGTAGATTTTAACAATTATTTAGTATTCTGCTTACAATGAGCTTGTTTGGACCTAGAGTCTGTTTCTCAGCCTGAGTTAAGCTATTAAATAATAAAAAAAAAAAAAAAAAAATCCAAATGCTAAAGTTAGTAAAGCAGAAGACGGAGCAATGGCTGCGGCTGCTTCAGTGAATATAGTCCAGGGAATCTATGAATTTTTGTAGGTCCTGCTCAAACAAATTGCGACAGAATTGTTCTCAACGCCCAGAGGTTAAGATTGTTGTCCTAAACAATATACTAAAAGTACCAAAGAATCCCATTGGTGGAACTTGCCGAAATTGAGATATGAAAATTGATCGATTTTACCACAGGGAGCCCGAGCCAAAATAAAATCGAAACATCTGAGAAAAATAGCTAATTTGTAATATATTAGGCTTAATTGTACGAAACCTAGAGTTTTGTGTAGAAACCAAGTGACGGAGCTCCCATTAAAATTGATCGATTTTACCACAGGGAGCCCGAGCAAAAAAAAAAAAAAAAAACGAAAAATGAAAGAAAAATAGCTTATTTGTAATATATTAGGTTAAATTGTCCAAAACCATCTAGAGTTTTAAGTAGAAACCAAGGGTCAGAGCTCCCAATTAAAAGGCTTTACGTTGAAAAATATTACCATTGTTTTTTATTATCCACAGGGATCCCAATCAAGTCTGTATTTTTGTCAAATTTGCCTATGGACAACAGAGTGTTTTTTAGATATTGTTGTATATTTGGGGTTTATCAGTTGTATAGTTCTCATAAGTGAAAACTAATCTAGGTATTAAGCCTATCTCAAGCAAACAAATCGCTGATGATTGGCTTAGCTCGCCCCATGCTTTTCTCTCCTTTAGCAAGGAACGCCTAGACGATTTTGTAGTTCTACAATGTCTGCAAGTTTGGATTTTGCAAAGAAAAGCAAATGATTATACTGGTTTTATTGTATTCTTTAGTTATTCTCAGGCAATTTCAATGTGCTTCGAAAAGGTAAGATAGCTATCATTATTGTGCAATAAAATGCAAATTTCAACTCAATGATACCTGATTGTAAGAGGTATTAAACACTTGATCGCTAAAATCTTTCGAATCAGTTTTAACTCAACTAAATTATCTTATTCTGAAAGCGAGTCTGTGTCAATGGAGAATTGCTGTATCTGTGGGAAAAGCTTTGAAGATGGGGATTCTAGTTCAGTGCTTACTCAGAAGGGTGTTAACAGCATTGTACATGTGAGCGGTTCCATCAATGCTCAAGTTGGCGACCAAATGCACCAAAAATGTCGCCGTGACCTTGTTAGGCCCTCTTACATAAAACAAAGTTCTAGTCCGGGTGTGTTAGTCTCCCAAGAAGCCACTGTAATAAGTCGTCGTTCAAAAACATCCAAGTACAACCCAAAAGGTAAGTGCGTTTTCTGTGACCAAACAGCGAAATATGATGGCAAAAAGAGAGGTTTCAACACCATCCCTGTGAGAACCAAAGACTTCCAGGACTCAATAGCGAGTGTATGTAAACGAAGAAATGATGAATGGTCGGATGTGGTATTAGGTCGGTTGGAATACGCACAAGATCATCAGAGTTGCAGCGTATCAGCGTTGGTGGTATCATCAGAGTTGCAGCGTTAACTTCCGAACGGGTAAGGGAATCCCAAAACAGTATAGCAGTGAGTATGAAAAGGGTGCCAAAAAGGCAAAACAAGGAAGGCCAGTGGATACTGCGAAGAATTCAGCATTTATGAAGGTTGTTCATTATCTTGAAGAAAATGACGAAGAGCAAACAACAGTGACGGATCTTACACGAATCATGGGAGAGTTCTTGGAGGGAACAGGTGAAGAACCATACAGCGCGGGGTACATGTATATGAAACTAAACTACAAGAACATTTCGGAAACAAGATCATGATAACCACAATACAGAGCAAATCTAATGTAGTAACCTTTCGACAAACAGCAGCATGTCTTATAAATGAGTTTTATTGTAAGCCAAGGATCAAAGATGACGAAGACGAGAGAAAGAGAATATAGAGACCGCCGCGAAGCTTATAAAGAGTGACATAAAAAACATTGATGTTTCTAGCGATGTTTATCCAATGAGCGCTGAAATGTCTGACATCGAGGAGGCATTGACGTTTATTCCCGATCTTTTACAGACTTTTCTTAGGACTCTGTTTGTTGGAAAAGATGTAAGTCTGAAACTTGCTTCCGTTGGACAGGCAATACACGACTTTCATAGTGGCCGCCTCCAGCCGCCTCCTAAATTGCATAATTTGGAAGATAAATCTCTTGAGGGAAACCAATGCTACCACATGAAAGATCACATTAAAACTAGTAATTGTCTTGCGTTTTAGAGCAATGTGAAAAATTGCTGCTGAGCTATGAGCATTTCTAATGCAGGAAAACATGAAAGCGAAGCTAGAAAGGCCTCCGTTGTTTTTCTCATACAAATCTCTCTAATTTCAACTGGCTGTAACTTCATTGCTTTATAAGCCACAGCACACAACTTTCACAAGTTCACTAATGTCGACATGCTCTTTCACATGCCAATGTTCATATTTTCTATGCATGTGGATAAACTACCGAAACGGGAAATCACATAATAATATATGCAAATTAGGAGGCGGCCATTATGAAAGTCGTGTATTGTGCAAGCTGTCAGGCAAGAGTAATATTGGCTCCTTTACAATTATGTCTTGGGGTCCAAATGCACCATCATTTCTCATCCAAATTTCTCATTGACTCTCTAAACTCACATGGATTCTGTGCCTCCTATAAAACTATCAAGAAATATGAAAGAAGTGCTGCAGTTGCACAAGGAACGGACATTCCTGGGTACACACCTGGCCGTTTTGTACAGTACTCTGCTGATAATGTCGACCATAACTTGAGAACCCTCAATGGCACAGGGACATTCCATGGTATGGGGATAATAGCTACCATTACACCAGGCACTAAAGCTACAATCCCCATCCCGAGAAGAAAGGTGACAACTGAAGATATCGCAAGGGCAGGGCGAATAGAAATTCACCCATTCATAGGGCCAGTTGAGGACACCCCACTACAGTATCGAGAGTTAAAAAACTTACATGTTGATGATTCCACAGCGAATCTGGGCTTGTTATGGAAGCTTACTCAGTCACTTCTACAGTCCCCGCGACCTGCGTGGTCTGGTATGATGCAGCTAACATGTAGTGGAACGTATCCTGGCAAGTCATCAGTGCACTTTCTTCCAATGATTGACTTGGACCCTGGTGACAGGACTTGTATTTACAGTACACTCTCGTTTATCTCGGAACAAGCAAGCCGCTATGAGTATACGCCGATTGTTACATTTGACCAGCCATTGTGGTGGAAGCTAGGCGCTAATGATCATTTCAAATGAGCCCAAAGACAGCAAACTCAAGTCCATTGTCCTGAGGTTAGGTGGTCTTCACGTTGAAATGAGCTTTCTTGGCTGCATTGGACACATCATGGCGGGGTCTGGGATTGAGGAAGTGCTCGAGTTAGTGTATGCTAAAAATGCGGTTTCACATTATTCTCAGTGGAAAGGCAGTGGCCCAGGCTATCCGAGGACATTTCTTGGTTGATGCAGCGCTGAATGCGCTGCTGGTGTCGGATACATTTGACCTCACTCTGTCAGCTCCCTTAGATCAAGTAGATGCAGAAGAACAGCAAGAAGTGCTGGACGTGCCACACCCTATCGACCAAGATCTGGAATCAGTTAGGATACTCTAACAGGCTTGTAGAAAATCCAAGTGTGAGCGAAGAAGTATGCTCAGCGGAGGCTCTTGATAGAATAGCAAGAAAGCTTGAAGAAAAGAAACCATTCATGGCAAACAATTGCACTGCTGTTCTATGGATTGAGTACATGAAAATGGTGGACATTCTAAGGCTATTAATAAAAGCTGAGCGCACGGGCAACTGGATGTTGCACCTAAATGCAATTCAAGAAATGTTACCCTACTTTGCGGCTGAGGGACATAACCTGTACACAAAATCGACTTACGTCTACTGCCAGCAAATGCAAGAACTCCAGAAGACTCACCCAGAAGTTTACAGCAGTTTCCTGGATGGTCTCCATGTTGCGCATCGGAGCGATCGGTTCTGGGCTGGCCTGTCCACTGATCTGATGATCGAGCAGGTGTTAATGCATAGTGTAAAGACAACAGGAGGGCTCACGAGAGGACGGGGGATGACCGAAACCCAGCGTTTGGTGTGGCTAATGTCCATGCCTACATGTGCTGATGTCAATAATGCTATGCAGAATTTGACAGACATTAATTTTCACACCAGCGAGCAGCACAAGGACACAACAAAAGCAAGAAAAGAGCACGATCATAAGGACACCACCACAATCATCGACTCTCTTTTTCAAAGAAATCCTTTCGGTTCTGATCCAACTCTTTGCAACATTGCCACTGGCGTTGTAGCAGAAGCACGAGTTAACTGTGATAAGTCCAAAGAAGAAGGGGAGAACATTCTGAAGTCCTGATAGGAAAGAATGTGCACCAGCATACGTTTCGGAAGAAAGACCAAGTCATCACTCTTGCATCCAAGACATCAGTGCGACTAAGCGATGGCGAAGTCCAGGTCGACCCGCAGCTTATGTTCCAGAGACTAAGCATCGTGGCCACCACAGACGATACGACAACCCTGAGCAATTTTTTGAGTACGAGATGTGCAGCTTATCTGCCATCTCTTTTCAATGCATCCCTCCTCCCACGGAAAGCTAATAAGCCGGTATTAGCTGATGCAATCTGGTCTATCACGAAAGAGAGCCAAACAGCTGGTCCAAGTGGAAACATGCATTTCGTTCTCGATGGAGGAGCGTTGCTACATCGAGTCCTCTGGCCCCGTGGATCGACATATGACGCCATTTGTCTGCAGTACATACAGTATATACAGCGCAAATATCCCCAGGCTACTATCGTATTTGATGGCTACGATGACGGCCCATCGACCAAAGACTGCATCCACCAGAGGAGAGGGAACGCATGCGGACCCGCTGTTTTGTTCGAACCCGATATGGTTCTCACCTTAAAGAAAGAAGAATTCCTATTTAACAAGACAAACAAGCAGAGGTTCATCAAACTGCTATCCGAAAAGCTAACGCACGCTGGATATTCCACTCTTCACGCTGCAGGTGATGCTGATGTACTGATCGTCAACACTGCAATTGCAAGGGCAAGAACTGATACTTCCGTCCTCATCGGCGATGACACCGACCTGCTAGTACTTCTGTTGTATCACGGAGAGATGGACGCCAAAGACCTGTTCTTCAGACCTGAGCTGTGTCAACGAGACAAGACCCGGAAAGTGTGGAATATCAAGAAGACAAAGGCTGCGCTTGGTCGTGACGTCTATTCGAACATCTTGTTTGTACACGCACTTCCAGGTTGTGATACAACCTCTAGAGTCAATGGCATCGGAAAGGGCGTTCCACTGAAGAAACTGAAAGCAAGCGAGCAGTTCTGTGAGCTAGCGGGCGTCTTTAACTGCGTCGATGCCACAAAAGAGGAAATTATCACTGCGGGTGAAAGGGCATTGCTGCACCTATATAATGCTGAGTCTGCGGCTGAAAGTCTGAATTCTTTGCGTTACATGAGATTTTGCCAGAAGGTCGCAACAGGAAACGCAAGACAGTTAGTCTGCAGCCGGAGAATCTACCCCCTACGAGTTCAGCAGCCAGCTTTCATAGCCTTAGAGTGTACTTGCAAGTGCAAGACTGGAAAGGCAACCAGTTGCAGCCCCAAGACTGGGAATGGATGCTTACTGATGGCAAGCTGCTACCAATCTGCACAGGTATTCCTCCAGCACACGAGACTCTATTAGAAATCATTCAGTGCAACTGCAAAAAAGATTGCAACACCCAAAGATGCTCCTGCAAGAAGCATGGGCTTGAATGCTCTTCCGTATGTGGAGTATGCAAAGGTGAAAGTTGCATGAACACGAATGCCCCAGACCTTGATGAAGGATTGGACAACGTTTAAACGCGACGAGACTACAGACTACGGGATTCAAACAAATATAAACAAGTGAGATACACCAAAAAGACACCAAGATAATACCTCCACATACAATGTATATTATTACAATATCAATATATTCTTGAGTTCTTTCACGCACAAAAATGTCACAAAAAGATGAAATGAAATGAAGGAAAAATCTCGCGTCCACTTTTACTGAACATCTTGAGTTAAATATAGAGAAAAATATCAATGAATAGTTTATTTTGCTATCAAAATCACTTTTACTGACGTGGGTACCCTGTGGAATGAGGTTGCATTACCGTGCAGAATGGGGCATTGGCTCGATAGAAATGTTGTTTGAAATATGCAACTATTGTAAAACAAAACGACAAAATTTTACGTGTTTTTAGGCTTTTCAATTTTCTAGATTCGGGCTCCCTGTGGAAAAGTTTTTCAAATTTGAATTTAGTCAAGTTCCACCAATGGGATTCTTTGGTACTTTTAGTATGCTGTTTAGGACAACAACCCTAACTACAGCACGGTGAGAAAAATTCTGTTGCAATTTGTTTTACCTCGAACCACAATTTCCCTGGACTAATATAGAAGCTAGGTGAAATGGTGACTAAATAGTCCACACAGGATAAAGAAACATCACAAGCCATTAATCCACCAAGCCTAGAAGATAGAATATTATGGGAAATACTGCTCAAGATTTGAGACAATACCTCAAGACTGAATGATGATTTTGACCATCTTAGAAGAGCCTTCAAGAGAAGGAACTTAATACGATCAAAGGAACAAATGCGAGCATTATATCAGAAAATAAAAGGCTTAGGTTTCAAATTGAACAAGTCGTAGCCGAGACGAGAGAGGCTTTGGACTATCTGGAAGAAGCTTTAGAGGCGCATGAAGAGCTCGAGCAGTACACATGTAAGAACTCTTTGGAGGTCGATACGGCGTTCCGAGAATAGAAAATGTAACGTGTGTATCATGCTAGAGTCAAGTTGAGAAATGTATGTGTTCCTGATTTGTTCCCTGGAATTAATACAGCATCAGAGTGGTACATACATGTATCTTCATAAATGAGAATCTGACGGTTTACCGTAAGAAGTTAGTTGGGGCTGCTGTCAGGATGAAGAAGAGTGGAACCATTACTAGCATTTGGAATATAGATGAGAAGGTTTGTACAAAAAATCACAAGAAGAATCCGTGATTAGAATTGGCTCGAAGAGAGATTTGGAAATTATGTAAATGAGAATAGGAGTATTACAGGTGTGTTATGCCAAGAGATATAGCGCTGTTTTTATTTAACAAGACAGACGTGCTTCAGCTCAAGTCGGCCATCTTTAATTTCCCCCATTCTCATAAAGCGCATGCGCCAAGTAATAAGCATGCATCACACAACATAATAGTGTGACACAACAAACAATAAAGTCTGATCACACAACATCCCCCTTTCTTTAAAGACAGTTATGGGTGGGGTGTATAATAAACAGTATGAAGTGCAGATACACTGCAAGTTCTAGAATGACTAAATTCTTAAGCTAGACCCAAGTTCTCCTTGACTTTTATCGTAGGCTTGACCTGACGCTTCGGCCTTGAAGTGATGCATGGCGAGGGTGGAACTTTCACCTGGGGGCTTTCCTTAACTTCAACTCTAGGCAGGGTTTTCGCTGGGCTCATCTTTGGTATGGCTTCAGGTAGTGGAAACAGGTGGGAACGGTTTCTCCTCAGACTACCCTTGGGAGTATCAACCTTGTATGATTGTTTGTGTTTCTGCTGTTCCTGACACAATACATGTAGTGTCCATGTCCTTTATGTAGACTGGGACATCAACTTTAAGTGGTATAAGTTGAGTGGTTCTATGCCACTCATTGAAATTGTGTGCTTGATTATCCCTACTCTCCTGTTCTCTCTCTCCTAGCTTATTCATGTCTGGCCACTTAGGTATCAACTGTGTGTGGAAGATTGGGACCGAACCTCTTAAGCTTTCTGCTCAGCAGCAGATCTGCTGGAGAGTATCCGCTAGCTAGAGGGGTAGATCTACATGTATATGCCAGCAATGCTCTGGTGGGATCCTTTTCTTTCTTTAGGATTGACTTGACTGTTTCAACAGCCCGCTCTGCCTCACCGTTTGTTTGTGGGTATCTTGGGCTACTGGTACTTTGCTTGAATCCCCATTCTTTTGCAAAGTAGGTGAAATCAGCAGAAGCATACTGGGGTCCATTGTCAGATCTAAGCAGTCCTCAGGGATCCCATGTCGAGCAAAGATTGCTTTAAGTACCCTCTAATGACCTCCTCAGATGTCTTGGACTTCTGCATCACAGCTATCTCAGCATATCTTGAGAAGTAATCAACTACTAACATTATAGTAGTCCACACCTTTAAGTTCAAAAAGGTCGGTTTCCACCATCTTCCAGGGGCGATCTGGAAAAGGTGTCGGGATGAGAGGCTCTGATTTTTGTTGCTTGTGCTTTATGCATACTCTGCAGTTTTCTACCATGTCCTTAATCTGACAACTTAGTCCTGGCCACCAGATAGCCGTTTTTGCATGCTCTCTGCACTTTACTATGCCTTGGGTCCCTCATGGACTTTATCCAACACCTCAAGTCTCATATAGGATGGGATGACTATTCTTGTTGATTTCAGTAGGACCCCTTGAACTATGTTGAGCTCTCCTCTGGCTGACCAATATTATTGGTTTGATAGCATCATTCAATTCATGCTTCTCAGGCCATGCTTCCAAGCAGTACATGTATGCTTTGATTTGTTTGCACTCTTCGTCTTCGTCTTGGGCCTCTTGAACCTGCTGAAGCTTGATGTCAGATATTGGCAAACTGTCAAGGATACGATCTTATGTAGATATTCATATCTTCATCTGTTACTGTTGGCTGGGGCTCTTGCACTATTGGCTGCATTCTTGACAGGGCATTGGCGACATATAGCTGCTTTCCTGGCACATGAATTATCTCTCTGATATGAAACCGCCTTAAGCACATTCTAAACCTCTGGATCCTGGGGGGTATTTCATCCAACCTGTGCTTTAGGAGAAGTGGAATCAGCGGCTTATGATCCGGTTCAGCAGTGATGGACATCCCCACTATGTACAGTCAAACCCAAAACTTTTTAACTCACGGAAACGATATTGCTGAAGCGACTCAGCAATTGCTGATAGTAAACAGCAATTGCTGTTTTGAAAAACAGCAAACAGCAATGTCGTTTTGCCGGTAATCAAAATATCGTTTTCTCAAAAACGATATAATTATCGTTTTCTCAAAAACGATATAATTATCGTTTCTCAAAAACGATAATCTCTTTTGTAAGTAAAACGGCAATTGCTGATTTACAGCAATATCTCCGACATTGCTGTTCTTTCCAATTAGTTCGTACATTTGCTGATTCGAGTTATTTCTGTTGTGATGTGTAACAAAAATCATGCCACTGCCCATGCATACTCAGGGTGTCTCCAAAACAGAGAACGCAAGAACCCACAAGAAGTTGATAACCCTCTTTTTGCGGCTCAGCCGGAAGAACACGCAAAAAGTAAAGAAGTGGATAATCACTCACCAAGTTAAATAATGCAAAAAGTTTCAAGATAATGCAAGAACTTCGAGATGCGAGTACAATGCATATGCACGCTGCGTTGTTTGTTTACAAATGTGTACGGCAAATTTATTTAGAAAGACTTTTGGTAATATTTTTGATTAACATTTAAATGTTTTTAACAATTTGCTTTCGTTTATGGTAGTGATATTGTTTCTTTCGTTTTGCCAAGTTTCCTTGGTTTTGCAGTTCGATCCGACTTTTTTGATTTGCACGTTTACTGATTATTGTTGAGTCGATAATATGCAAATTACCACTTCTTGTTGACCTTCAAAGTTTTGGGAAGACTATTCAACAAGAGGCTGCAGCTTTGGATATGAATAGTTGGAACACGCCCCCCGCACCCCCTCATTTCAATGTTGGATAAACTTTCGTACTGGTTTGGTCACTTTTTTCCCCCAACATTGAATGGGGGGTGGAAGGGAGGAGAGAGGAACTGCAGAGTTGCGCGCTGCTTCTGGTCCATAACAATTAAAGGGTCAGTGTTGCAAGAGTCGTGTCCAAAGGTCACTTTTTTCCCCCAACATTGAATGGGGGGTGGAAGGGGGAGAGAGGAACTGCCTTAACTCGGGCTGTATACACATAAGCATCACCATTTATTTTTTATTTTCTAGATTTTTTACATTCCAGACATTCCATTCTAAGGCGTGGTCACAGGGGAGGGGTGGTACTCCACTCCTATTATTTATTAGGAGTTGGGTAGGGGAATTATCAGTCACTGTGACTTTCTGCTCTCTGCTCCCCCTAGTATATGTATGTAATTTAATATCCTGTCCATCCTGCCGATAGAGCTGCCACTATATTTCACTACTGTTCTTTCTACAGTCATGTTAATTGTATTTGTGGTCAATTCGTGTGCCTCTGTGTGACTTTATCTACTGTGTTCATAACTGAAATGCATGTTGCTTATCTCTAATTAAAAGCTTAATAATATTACCTTCATTCACAAAACTTCAGTCTTGTCACTAGTGTATATTACAGAGCTATAAAGAAAACTGTTCGAAGCCTTTCTCCAACCAAAACCTCGCTCGTGAGAGGATTCTTGTTTAACAGCTCTAACGAAAGTTAAGCATGCACCAATAATCTCGTCACTCTTGGTCTAGCGGTTACTGTTTGGGTAGGATTGTGTCAGTCGTTCTATAAATCTTAGCTTCCTGGATTCGATTCCTATGCTGAGCACAGTGATTTTTTTTTTCAAGTAGAGGCTCCCCAATTCCTTGTAAAATTTATAACTGCCGCTTCGGGTGCTCGGGCCGGTTAAGAATCGTAATGCAATGGCTTACCCACCACCAACACAAACCCTAACTATTAGACCACGATCGAATTCGCTGATTGCAGGCGTTTTTTTACCAGATTTATATCAAATTCATTAGCATGTTCATAAAATATTCTATTATAGTATAATATATAATATAATAGCGGTACGACAATCCCCCGAGCGCGCGAGGTGTGATTCCCCACGGATCTCAACGGTACACGACGATATCCCGCTTGTTTAGAAGTATTCCTGGATCCGTATTCCTATTTTACCGAAAGAACTGATAAATTGGGCCAATTTCTGGAGCCCATTTTCTAGTCTGTAAGAAGCCATTTAAACTTTAAGAGGAAAGTATAAATATCAACACTGCAATTAACCTGGTATTAAACATTTGTGTTTACTTACCTAATATGGCAGATACATAAATTTGGACGCGGACGCAATATCATTCTCAGACTCCTTTCGTATATAAAAAACGTAAGAATATTCCATGCAAACCGCTCGTAAAACTCCTGTCGGCCCTAGAAAAACTGAACATCTTGGTATTTCAGTCGAAGAAGCCTTTGGTTTCAGCAAAAATGGCCCAAAAACTAGGTGATTTGCCATAACAAGGCATACTTAAGTCCTTTGTAGCCGCCATCTTGGATTTTTCAGAGAAAACCTGTCCCGCGTGTTTATTCCGTGGGGAATAGATTCTGATTGGTTGACGGCACGAAAGGTCGACACAGAAAATAATAAAAATAATAAAAACGAGGCCCTGAGTGGCCTTAACTCGGGCCATCTATAGCATGTACTGCATGGATAATACTGCATAATTTTTGTGCTAGAGTAGCCAGAGAATTGGTTCTCTACTGATGCTCTTGTCTGTCAAATGTCAATGTGCAAATGCCCCACATATTCCGGGGGGGGGGGGGGGGGGGGGGGTTGGAAATGATAGAGCCATAATACATACACAACACATACATACATGCTTGTCAGTCAAATGTCAATGTGAAAATTCTCCATGTATTCCGGGGGGGGTTAGGATCGGGTATGCTTGGGGGGGCGGTTGAAAATGATAGAGCCATAATACACACAACACGCACACACATACATGCTGTGCATGTACATTTCAGCCACAATTTACCTCAATTATGTAGTTTAATATTACTTTCTTTTCAATACTATTATTCCTTGAGGGTCGTTAGAATTACAAAAAAAAACTACAAACCAGTGGAGACGGCTGACATTCAGGCTAAATTCTCAATATAATATTTTCGATATTAAAGAGATTTTTTAAAGAGATATGCCAAAGACTACCCTTTTGACTGGAAAATGATTTTACATGTAGGTCAATATATGAAAAAGATCGGGGGTTCTACGTCTCAGGGCCGAATTTTGAAGCAGAGAAGCATTTTGTTTCAGAGTTATAGGCGACCAAATATGAGAGGTTGTTAGTGTAAAATGTTTGCTGCGGCCATGTTGGATGACAAGGGTTATCATATCCGACATGTCCGCCAAAACTTCAACATCTTAAACAAAGGGAACATTCCATCCATTTCAGTCGGTTTCACTATGAGTCCCATTAAACATAACTTTTAAACATTTGTAAGGCCAAAAACCTTTAATTTGATGCAAATTTGTTGACTTTGTTGATTAATATAAACACGTGAAGGACTGTTGAGACATAATTCAAACCTCTGTATCTCGTGAGCAAAAATCGTATTGAACTGAAATTTCGTCTGAGAACTTAAATCACAGACATCAACAAAATGTTAAAGAAAGAAGTTTCTAGGATATATAGTTTAGAATTAAAAATTTTGAAGACACATGCACGCCAAGAATACCCCCAAATCCCTATCTCTATTCTTTGGTTTGTTTTTGTAAACTTTTTTTTTCTTCTTCTTTCCTTACTAGTTGTGTAAAACTAATTATTTTTAGATGATATTGTTGTTTGTTTCCTGCTTTCTTGTTGGTATCACAGCATGTAATGTTAACTTGTAATTTAACTCAAATGCGAATAAAAAAACAGTTAAAAAAAGAATTATGTGTAAAATGAAATCAAGGCTGAATGAATCTTGATTTTTACCACCAAATATAGATTAGTACTGCTGCTCTGCTCGAAGGTTACTTCTAAAAAAAGTTTATTATTAACAGTACTGTTTACTATCTAAAATCGTTGAAACACTAACAGCAATTTAGACCCACTTTGTATTTACTCAATTCCTTTCATTGCATGTGTAGTTGATACTAAAACCTGAGAATTTCAATTCAAAATTCTTCACTGTATTGTATTCACCAATTACATGTATGTACAATGTATTTCACAAGATCAACAAGATACAGTCCCCTCTCCATTTGCCTAACAGATGTTGAAACCATAGAACATTATTATTATTTTCACTGTACGTCCTTTAGTTCAGTCATTTTGGAATGCAGTCCAACAGATTTTAAGCAAGCACAATTTTCTTCAAAGATTGCTCAATGAATTTGATGTTATTTAATTTTGGGGGCTCAGGTAGAACGTCTTAGCATTTTATTTTGATAAATCACATGATATTGATAGCTAAATATTTTATATATTAATTCTTGTAAACTTAAGGAACAGACTCTGCATGCTAGCTCATGCATCAACCTTTTCCTTAGAAAACTTAAATTGATTTATAATCTAGAGCTGTTATAAATAGCCAGACAGAAAGACAAACGTTCCTGTCATTGTGAAAAATGGAATAATAGTGCTTCTTTCCCTTATTCTTCAATGATACATGTACCTTGGGTTTTTTCTCTTTTGTGGTTTCTTGGACATGACCTCAGTTATCACCAAGCCACACCACCCTATATTTACTTTTTGACTTGATTGTTGGTTTGTTTGTTTAGTTTTTTTATTTAGCACTTTATTTTGCATGTTATTTGATTTTACATGTGTATCGATCTGGTGCCTTTTAATTTTTTGTGTACATTTTGATTTTTTTTTGGATCCAATATTAAAGGGGATCCTAACTGGAGTTCTAACTACAGAAATAGCTAATAAATTATCTGTTCTTTCTACCTAACATAATGTTATTTTTTTGTTTCCAGGTGTTACTCCTCAATTGTCATCTACTGGCATACTGGTGATTAGCATTTGTGTTGGTGTAATATGCTGTATACTCTTCATCATCGGGTGTTGTATCTGCAACAAAAGAAAAGGTATAAACATGAAACACTAGTAACTAGTAACTCGGGAATAATTAAGTCTGGTAACAATAGTACCAGAGTGAGACCAGTTGTCCCAAAGATCTTGACGTTAGAGTTGGTCAGAAATGTCTTTACGTTTCCATGATTGTACTGCACTGTTGTTAGTATTAGTTTGTGTTGTTAGGAATTTCTATGTTATGTTCTGCCATCGACTGTAGATTTTTCTCTTGCTGTGACGAGGCTGTATAATATTGTGCATACACCTGCAGGTGGACATGTGTTGACAGATTTATTCAGCCATAAAAATCCTTTGAACTGAAGTGCTTGCTCTCTACATGTACAGTATCAGTATCATGCATAGAGAGATTAATTGTCATGACTTGAAGTGCACTCATAATAATATTAGTTGGAAATTGATCAAAAATGTCCATGCTAAACTTTGTTTTCTTATATAATTATTTATAATATATTATACAATTTGTGTATGTTGTGGGGCAATTCTGAACACTGGTTCAATTTGTTTTGAACTCATGGGGGAAATATTTTTGAACTGGGGCAGATACTTTTGAACTGGAGCAAATATGTTTGAACTGGGGCAAATGCATTTACCTGTGAGCTATGAGTGTGGGCGATTCTTCGATGAAGGGAAGCCACTTTGAGCCATTTTTTCTAGCCTGAGTCAGTGTTTTAATCCATTTTGAGTCTCATAAACAGCTTAGGAGAGGTTACTTCAAGATCCTCTGCACTAGTTACTTTACTGAGATACTGTTTAGCTCTCATAGAAGTATTCCAGGTAAAATGTTAGAGGTGATTCACTTTTCTTTTGCTGTCAGTGATCTGAGAGATTACTCTGTAAAAGTCGGTTCGGTTGACACAGTAACTGTTTGTTTTGAAGTACGAGTGGAGCCGTAATAAAGTACACCTGATCATCTATAGATGTATTTTTCTGGATTTAACTTCCCTTGAGTTGCTGCAGTTTTCATAAAAGAATGCAGTCAACACAAACTTCATCTGTTTTTAATATACATGTAGTTTAATCCGTGTTTTAATATCGCCCATGTTATATTTTCGAAAGATGTTTCAAAGTTCAATTATTTTAGCAGTACGCATGCACGCATAACGAGATGAGAGGGACTGGGTTCGATGATTAGTCACTTATTGAATAAATGGTGGTGCTGAAATCAACAAGCGCTTGTGTGCATAGTGCGTTAGTCAATTGGTGGAAAACTGGGTGCTTCATTTAGGCAGAGCTGCTGAGTTTGAATCCCACTGAGTTCAGTACGTTGGTATTATTGAATGAAAGGTAAGTATAAGGGAGAGAGGAGAGAGAGAGAGAGGAGAGAGAGAGGGGGGTGGGGGGGGGGGGGGGGGGGGAAGAGAATGAAGGGAGGGGATGGTAATTTTTTTTCCTGGGTTAGGAATTGCCAAATTAACAGCATTGTTTCACTGAACATTCGTTCAGAGCATTTCACACATCTCCCTGGGTGCTCCAATTTCAACATTCCAGAGGACCTACCAGCCTTGTTGACATGCAAGTCACCAGGACTTATGCATAAGGTCTATGGGAGGTGATTTTTTTCTTCTTTTTACCCCCTCCCCCCCCCCCCCCCCCCCCCCCCATTTTCTTAAAAATAAAATAAAATAAACCCCATTTTTTAATGAATCCCCAAAAAATAAAATCCCTTTTTAGAATCTTGATAATTGCCCCAGTTCAAACATAATTATTTACCCCAGTTCAAAAATATTTTCCCCGTTCAAAATATTTTTTAACCAGTCATCAAAATTGCCCCACAATATATATAATCTATTACCCAGGGTAAAAGCAAAAATTAAAAATGGTTTAATTCTTTAAATACTTGTATACAACATGTATGTAAGTCTGATTATCCACATTTATTTTATACAGTAAAGAGAATTTTGAAACGCTGTTGTGATGCAGGTAAGTTATAATTTGCTTCTGTTTTTTTCTAAACTATTAAACTACCTACATGTATGAAGTGAAAAAAACACTTTATTTTATTACATATTACAGTACATGATTGTAGTCTCCCTTTTGTTATTTTTTAAAATTAAAATTAATTTGGAAAGCGCAAACATTTTTCTTCCTGTCAAAGTGAGGCATAATAGTCCACTTTCGATATACAATGTATGCTTCACTTCTCACACACAAAGGTTTCATATGAGACTCTGCTGGGTAATAATGCTCAGTTATTCCTGAAAAGAGAAAATAATAATTTAAATTTAAACTAGAGCCTCATGTTGTGCATGACAAGTGAAGCATATGTCAAACATGGGCTATTGACCAATAATTATTTAGCTTGTACATTTGTTGTCCCAATTCAAGTCACCTGACTTTTCCCTTAAGTAATATATCTTGTTTTTTGTATCCCAAGAGGAAATGTATTAATTTCTCTAATTGGAAAACAAAGCACTAAATCCTCTGGAGGACTGTCACATGGTTTGAATTTGGACAACAAATGTACATACAAGCTAAATAAGTCACTTGCCAAAATCATGTAACAATTTATATGTCATTAAAGATTATCAATATTCTATTTCATGTTGAACATGAAATGTCTTGTCTCGATTAAACATGGGAACAGTCTCTTGTGATTGGCAAGTGGAAGACGCATTGTCTGAATTCCTTATAAATGTATAATGACATTATGTCACTTCCCAGGATATGGAAAGTAGAATCTTATTGGTCCAATAAGACAATAATTAAAGCTTGCATATTGGAAACTAATTAAGCACTTGGTTGAGCAGACGTAATTTTTTTCTTTGAATTTATGAGTGAAAAATACATCTGCATGGCTAGATGAATACATGTATCTCAAATACTTTACTGATCGTTATTGTGTATTAGGAAATTCCAAGGGGAAGGAAAATTGTTGTACATGTAAGTCAGGGTTAATGTAGTTAGGTTTGATCATGTTGTGGGAGTATTAACAAAACAAGAGTTAATGTGTCCACAGTGTATGCATTACTGAGTGATTAACATGTCCATGTATAATATATGTTATTGTAAATGTGAAAAGCGGTTTATTTGTTTGTTTAGTTTTATCAGAAGATGTTTCACTCCCGATTCCTCAAGGTTCTCAATCAGCAGTATATCAGGATTATCCTACTGAGGTAAGATGTGTTATGGTGTATGATTCTCTACATGCATTGATTGCAACGTGTAGTACTTCAGTACTTCAGTCAGCTGGAGCAACTCATGGAACCTAAATTTCAATCCAAAGAAATGCGAAGTGCTAAAGGTATCTAGAAAACGTAACCCACATTGTCGTAGCTACAAGTTAGATAAGTTTTAATATACTTAATAATTATTGTATCCAAGGACCTGTCATGGCATAACCACGTATCTACATGTATGGCAGCAAAGTCAAATAAGGTCCTGGTGTTTCTCAGGTGAAACACTCGTACTTCACTAAGCAAAGATCTGTGCCCATGCACTGTACATCTCCTTAGTATGCTTATGATTATGTTTATTACGGCAGCCAAGTGTGGTCCCCATGACAGCCGGTCCAGCTTGTGGGACCTGCTGCTTGTTGAGCGTGTACAGCGCCGTGCTACGAAGTTCAATCTTGCACCATGTAACTCACCTACAGGGATAGGTTAATTAAGTTAAACATACTTCTGGTATCATATTGGTTGGAATACATGTAGCTAGATCTTGTTTTTTTTTAAATGCCACCTTTTAAGCTCTGTAATTTAGATGTTAATAGGTATGTTACTTCTCTAGAACAACGGGAAATACTCACGCTATAGTACTGACTACAAATCTAATTTATGTAAGAGATTTGTACTTTCACCAATATTGTGCTTTTGTGGAACTCTCTGCTATCTTACATAAAGGCTTGTACTTCAATAGCAACTTTTACAAAACTTAACTACTTCACATGCACTATAACTCGCTTTTGCACTCCGCATTTGCCAATACGCCAATTCATATAAAATTAGATGTGGCATGGAAACAAGGCTTCATAGCCCCAGAATCCAAGATGGCGGCGGAAACACAGGGTCTTTATTTTGAGCGGGAAGTCGAAATTGAGCTGAAATGTGAATATATTCCAGGGGCATCGGTAACGGAAAAGGAGGTAAGCAAACTAAATCTCAATCAGTTAAAGCTCTGGCTGAAATGTCGAAGAATGAGGCAAACAGGGAATAAAAAGGAACTCTTCAAAAGATAAACATGAACAGCTGAGACCCACGTGCGTGCACTTCTGAATTGAAACAACCATATGGGCTGATCAAAGAGGACCTGGCTAATTCACAGATGGAATTAGAATTTAGTGTGTTGGTCTTTCCTCACTTTGTTTTTTTTAGGGTCCAAAATCTCAACGACATGCCAGGAGGTAACCATGGTAACCCCTACCACAGTCCACCACCTGACACCTGTCACACTGACCAACCTAGTCAGTGGACTACTTACCAACCATACCAATGGGTGGGAGGGGCGGGAGCAAAATTGCATAACGCAGTGAGGAATAGATCTGCCACAATCTGCCAAGTTGAGCACACCAAGCCCCTGTTAAGCTTAGGGGGAGCCCCCACAGTTAAGGGTGAGACTGCTGCCCAGCAATGCCTCGATGTTAACTTTGCCTAAATTACATTTATCCACATTTAAACTCATCAGCATAAGATGAGCTTGGGATTAGGTGCCTAGAAATAGTCATGCTGGATGCGCATGTCCACACACGACAAGGAGGTAACCACTACCACAGTCCACCACCAAACCACTACACCTGTGCTTGGAAAACCGGAGGGACAGTGGAAGGGGCCACCAAGGAACCTCCCGACTCCAACCAAATCCCAAGCACCGGCCCAAACACAACAGAAGTAGCTGGAGCTGATTCAACGATTTTTCTCTCTTTATAGTTTCGATTTGTTGTGTTCTTACTGCTAGTCGTTCACCTCGTTTGATGCATACATTGTACAATGTACATCCGCTTTCCGTTCAAAGACAGATGGCACAGAGCCTTTTTTAAGCTCTCTTCTATGCCCTGTTAAACTCGGCTTGAAGCCAGAAGAAACAAAATGTTCTGAACAACAAAATTTGTTTTTAACATTCTTGAACTCCTTGTCATCCCTCTTCATAGCGACTTCCCATTTCGCTCGTAATTCTTCATCCTGGGGAAATTCATGATCCGATAATTCCGGCCGATTTTCACTCCTGTTATTACAATCTGCTGCTGAACAGCACTTGTACCCAATTTTTGTCTTCTTAATGAGGCGATTTTATCGGAATATAGTGCCTTGAATCGTTTCCCCATTTCTGCACCATTGTCCACCATCTTGGATTCTGGGGCTATGAAGCCTTGTTTCCATGCTACATGTACGTCGAATTTTATCTGAATCGGCATATTACTATGATAGTAATCGCATAAGACCTTTCAAGACAGTCTGTTCTAAATGCCGTTCCACCAACATCAGGGCAGTTTGCTGTCATTAAGCTTAATCCTAATTTTACCTGCCTGTGGTGTGGCTTCCTTAGAATTGTAAATTTTTGCTTATTTGCTAAGTTAATAATCATTATCTAGTATATATATTTTATAGTTATTTATTTCAACCATTTGTTAGTTAGTTTATATTTATTATAAGTACATTGTAAGTATATTTGTAAGGTACAGGGCAGAGCTTGTCTGGACTTAGAATCCTTTCTCTGCCCTGGAAAGTTACTAAATAAAGATGATGATGAACACTGGCATTGATATGAGATCTCTTCTATGAATTGCAGGAAATCCACCTACAGAGATCTACAGACCCACTCATGTCAATTGAGCAGTCTGGGGTAACATTGTATAAATTTTAATTTATGTTGTAAACCATTTCCCTAGACTCAAAAACATCCATATTACAGTACGACTACAGTAACCAGGGCCACTTAGACAACGAGAACTAAACACATTACAACTACAGTGTGACTACTGTAACCAGTGCCACTTAGACAACGAGAACTAAACACATTACAACTACAGTGTAACTACTGTAACCAGTGCCACTTAGACAACGAGAACTAAACACATTACAACTACAGTGTGACTACTGTAACCAGGGCCACTTAGACAACGAGAACTAAACACATTACAACTACAGTGTGACTACTGTAACCAGGGCCATTTAGACAACGAGAACTAAACACATAACTACAGTGTAACTACTGTAACCAGGGCCATTTAGACAACGAGAACTAAACACATAACTACAGTGTAACTACTGTAATCAGGGCCACTTAGACAACGAGAACTAAACACATTAGAACTACAGTGTGACTACTGTAACCAGGACCACTTAGACAATGAGAACTAAACACATTACAACTACAGTGTGACTACTGTAACCAGGGCCACTTAGACAACGAGAACTAAACACATTATAACTACAGTGTGACTACTGTAACCAGGGACACTTAGACAACGAGAACTAAACACATAACTGCAGTGTAACTACTCTAACCAGGGCCATTTAGACAATGAGAACTAAACACATTACAACTACAGTGTGACTACTGTAACCAGGGACACTTAGACAACGAGAACTAAACACATTACAACTTAAGCTACAGTGTGACTACTGTAACCAGGACCATTTAGACAATGAGAACTAAACACATTACAACTACAGTGTGACTACTGTAACCAGGGACACTTAGACAACGAGAACTAAACACATTACAGCTAGCTACAGTGTGACTACTGTAACCAGGACCACTTAGACAACGAGAACTAAACACATTACAACTAGTGTTACTACTGTAACCAGTGCCACTTAGACAATGAGAACTAAGCACATTATAACTACAGTGTGACTACTGTAACCAGGGCCACTTAGACAACGAGAACTAAACACATTATAACTACAGTGTGACTACTGTAACCAGGGCCACTTAGACAACGAGTACTAAACACATTGCAAAACGAAAATAAAGCAGTACAAAGTATGAATCCTAGTATATCCATGCCATATTCTTCATTTGAAAAGCTTCGACTTTTACAGGATTGAAGCTCGAGCACGTCGAAATACTATTACCTTGTAACGAACACTGATTGGCCCAAGTAAACGTAACTGAGTTTTAGGTCCGAAGCTCCGCCTCCGACTGGAACTAATTGCTTGTACTTTGAAATCCCCGTCCAGTCCGAATTTGCGCCTTTTAAATATTACTTAACGATTTTTGTATCATTTTAACAGCTTGGTGATGCAGAACATATGACTGAGAGAAAAAGGAGAGAGAAAAAGAGGGAACTGTTGTTTCTCTTTCGTAAAGAAGGCGAAGGGTACAGCCCTGAAGAGAGGGTAGAATTGAGAGAACGGTCCATGCTGGAAATGCCAGGAAATGATCAAGAGGTACGTACATTGAATTATCCTATTAATATTATATTCAGTTATTCTAGGGCTGACGTTTAGTTTTACGGGCTTTTGGATGATTTTTTTTAATTTCAGGGTTAGGTTTTTAGAAGGTTTGTATGAGAATTTGAGAGAAATGCATTATCAATGAACCAAGTGGCGGGGTATTCTGTAATCGCTCCTTGGATCTTACAGTAGGCCAGCTTCAGCAATTTCTTTCGGTGAGGAGTAAAAAACCGTTACAATCGCCATTTTCGTACTGTATGAAAATGGCGATTGTAACGGTGTTCTATTGTTCAAATGTAAACACGGGCTTGCAAAGCATTAATCCTGATTAAAATATAACTAAGAGACAAAATCACCTTCTTGTTAAAAATATTTAATTATTATTATAAATACAAAGTACAATCTAAATCGGTCTATTCTCTGGCTCCCCTACCACAAACCATGTATGATACAAAAATATGCTAGAACTCCATCACCAACATATATTCACCTACTCCTAGCTGGCCCGAGTTAAGGCCACTCAGGGCTTCTTGTTGATATAATAATACATGCTTAGTATTACTGGCAGGTGGCTCAAACCTATCAATCACTTAGTGGTGATGACGTCATCGATCACGTGGTTTTAAGTACATGCCCATATCTCCCTCATTTCTAATGCCAGCTGGCTCAAACGTTGTGGGTCCCCACAAATCACTTAGTGGTGATGACGTAACGATGACGTCATCGGTTACGTGATGCTAAGTACATGCTCATATCTCCCACGTTTCTAATGCCAGGACTTAACGATGACGTCATCGGTCACGTGATTGTAAGTACATGCCCATATTTCCCTCATTTCTAATGCCAGACAGTTCAAACTTGGACATGCATGGTATTGGGTCCCCACAAATCACTCAGTGGCGATGACATAACGATGATGTCATTGGTCATGTGATTAAGTACATGCCCATATCTCCCTCATTTCTATTGCCAGATGGCTCAAACCTGGCGGACATAAAGTAGCGCTCTTTTCACAAGTTTCTACTATCAGCTCTCATGAGAATTGCTCACAAGGCTATCCTCTGTCAGTTCCCCGGGTTATTTTGGCTTCAGGAGTTACATTCTAGGAGATGTCGTCGAGTTTTCAGAGCATGGTGGAGCTGGCTTTCTTCAGCCTCGTTTCCACGCGGTAAATGTTGACCTGCTTGTTTTTTTTCTTTCTCCTAAACTACTTGTCCAAATGCCACCAATGTTCCATCTTGGCATGTTCAATACCTTGGTTCGCTTGTGTAGGAAAATTAGAACATCTGATCAAGGATTTCGCCTCGAAAAATTCGGAATGCTAACAGATTCCGTCGCGAACATGGTTTTCCCTAAAATCAACTTTAGTTCAATGAGTAGATCTAAACATGAAAAGTCTCAAACCAAAATGTATTTTACTGTGTTTTGCGTCAAAGGAAATAAAATTTGCAAATCTTCCTCCCAACCGCCGCTAAGTACAGATGGCTCAATTCCTGTAATCTGTGACGTACTATACGGGGAACAAATTAGTTTTGTCATGTTGTTTTCGGCTTTCAATAGATAGACTAACGACTCATAATTGCACACTATTGTGCTTTCTTTGTGCTGAAGGTGTGGTTGTTTTTCCTTGGTATGCATGATACGGGGGAAAAGCACTGAATTAAGCCGCCACACAAACTAGCTTTATCAGCGGAGAATCAGCTATTTGTCTACCTTCAAAACGTATTTCCTCTTTTTAGACCTGCATCACAAAGAAATATAATAGCAGAACTTATTTCTCTTGAATAAAAGTTTGTATAGTCGTCCGATTGATTTAGGGTTTAGTTCTCCTTTAAACTTCGAGCAGAGTTCTGAGTTACGAATGCTATACATTGGTTTGATCCCTGTTCTACTAAATTTCCACTTCCTATAAAACAAAAGTGCTGAATTTCGGCCAGTTTATAAGCACAGTGTTTTAAAGTGAATTGAGTCTCCCTGAATTCGAAGTTCTGTATTCGGAATTCTCGAATGAGAAAATGAACTGAAATAACGTCATATATTCACATAGGTTCCTTGGTACGTTGAAAAAACATGTGTGTTTTCTTCCAGCCAGTTGTCCTCCGGGTTGTAATGTATGCTAATGATTCTGGATGTACGTTGTTTACGAATTCATGTTACGGTCACGAACTGTTACCGCAAGGCTTCATGATAATAAAACGTCAGTTATGCCACGGTATTTTTAACAATAGTTCAACTGATAATTTGCCTACAAAAAAATATCGTGATCAACTTTCTAGTATTCACGACTTAGATTTGTTTAGCTTAAATACAAATAACAATATTAATCCTGATTATAATGTCCCTTATCAACAAATACGAAGTCAATATTATTCCCCTCCTAGTTTCAGTCAATTTAAAAATAAGTTATCAAAGCCTGATTATAGTTTTTCGCTGTTCCATAACAACATAAGGAGCTTGAAACGTAACCCAGAAAATTTTCAAATTCATCTCTTACACTAACTCGATTTCCATTTTTGTCACTGAAACAAGAATTGCCATTGCTAATTCTCTTGATTTTAACCCTAAAATACCAGACTACGAATTTGAATACGTCCCAACACCTCTAGCTGCTGGAGGTGTTGGAATGTACATTGATGAAACCTTAAAGTATACAGTGATAGAAAAACAATATAATGAAGCTTTTCAGGCTCTATGGATCGAAATGCACTTCACCAATACGACAAACATTATTTGTGGAGTAATTTACAGGCAACACAACTCTCCCGAACGCTTTCAAACCCCTCGGGCAAATCTATTTATATCATGGGCAATTTCAACATTGATCTCCTCAAATCCGAAACCTGTAACTTATATTTTTTTTTACTTTCCTTACAAAGCTATTCTTTCATTCCAACAATTGATAAACCAACTAGAGTATATAGTAACTCAGCCACGCTTATTGATAATATTTTAGTCAACAAAATTGAAGAAAAAGTGGTAACATTGTTTCCGATATTAATGATCATTATTCTCAATTTTGCATTAACTACTCATCTAAGGAGAAATTCAGGCTGCAACAAAATAAGATTCGTGACTACTCTAGGCTCGGTTTCAGCCGTTGGGGTGTCGTTTCTCCAAAGCCTCCCCCACCAACGGCTCGGCGCGCGGTCAACACATCGTGTCCGTGACGTCATCTAATTAACTTCAAAATTATTCATTTATTTGCGTGTAGCGTGGATTCTATACCGCGTAAACTTTCAAAACACATTGGAATTCTTTAAACTAAAACTCCAAGTGTGAAATTAATTCGACTTAGGTAAAGGTTTAATTTAATACCTGTTATTATTAGCTCATGTTCACAGTCCAAGTATTCAAGGAAAGCCCGGCTGTTGAGAAACCAGGCTACTTTATTTGTTACTCTTTAATATTTAAGGTGGCTCGCCTGGATTTTCCAGGGACGCACCATATCCACTTTGAACGGCTGCTACTCCACTGTCAGAGCACGGTCGGGCTAGCCACTTCACCCATTTACTAGAAATAGAATAAACTTTCCAAAAATGTAGGTTTGTTTGACATCGGTGTTACCATAGCAACACAGCGTTGACATCATGTGTTTTACATATCAGCAATTTTCTCGAAATCTAGACCTAAACTTTTAAAACGACCTAGTGTGCCTTGTAGTCTAAATGTAGGCCTTCAAGACTGCAAAGTTTAAAAAAATTGTATGAGAGCATTTTCGATTTAGTCGTTGAGAACTGTGTTTGCCGGACCGATTCAAACGCTGTTTTTAGCATATTTCATACCTGTGGCATAGGACTACTTCCCATGAAAATTTCATTCCATTTGCTCTATTCGATTTCGGTTTATGGAATAATAAGTAATGTAATAAATATGCTCATTTTACTCAAAATAGTAACGTATTTGCTAAGGAAGCTGTAATTCGAAAACTAGTCGATAATTATTTTTTTAATCCATTCACTTGAAATTCAACATGTACTACCCTTGCCCTATAAATTTCAAGAGCATTGAATCATTTTAAGGGCGCGAAATAAAAACAAAAACATAGGGAACTTTTAGATTCATCCACGCAAGCTTCATTGCTGTATCATTTTGTTTATAGCTTGTGTCTTTCCGAAATTTCTCTTTTGTCTAGATTCTACATACTTGTGTGCTTTTGAACTAACAAGTTTACCATGCACGCTTGAGCAAGCTACACTTCGCTACTGCCGGAACGCTCGTGCAAATTCTGTTCTTAGGACAATGACATGCAAATTAGTTAAACCATGAAGCTTGGCAGTGCGGGATGATAATGTTGAATAAGTGTGTTTTTAGTAACCAGATCGGGAAAAAGTGCCCGTGACGTATAGACCACATTTTCTAAATCTAAATTAAAAACGAGATTTTGTATTAGTGATATTATAAAACCTTTTGTAAATAAATATTATAAGTTATATTATAACAGCGTTACAACTGGCAGCGTGACTATTGTACTAAAAACAGAATTTACACGAGCGTTCCGGCATTAGCGAAGTGTAGCAAGCGTGCATGGTAAACTTGTTAGTTCAAAAGCACACAAGTATGTAGAATCTAGACAAAAGAGAAATTTCTGAAAGACACAAGCTATAAACAAAATGATACAGCAATGAAGCTTGCGTGGATGAATGTAAAAGTTCCCTGTGTTTTTGTTTTTATTTCGCGCCCTTAAAATGATTCAATGCTCTTGAAATTTACAGGGCAAGGGTAGTACATGTTGAATTTTAGGTGAAAAGATAAAAAAAAAATTGTATCGACTAGTTTTCGAATTACAGCTTCCTTAGCAAATACATTACTATTCTGAGTAAAATGAGCATATTTATTACATTACTTATTATTCCATAAACCGGAATCGAATAAAGCAAATGGAATGAAATTTTCATGGCAAGTAGTCCTATGTCACAGGTATGAAATGTGCTAAAAACAGCGTTTGAATCAGTCCGGAACACACAGTTATCGACGACTAAACAGGAAGTAAAGCGAATTGTTTATTTTTTGAATGAAAATATTCAACCCATTTTTTTTCGAAAACGCTCTCATACAATTTTTTTAAACTTTGCAGTCTTGAAGGCCTACATTTAGACTACAAGGGACACTAGGTCGTTTTAAAAGTTTAGGTCTAGATTTCAAGAAAATTGCTGATATGTAAAACACATGACGTCAACGCTGTGTTGCTATGGTAACACCGATGTCAAACAAACCTACATTTTTGGAAAGTTTATTCTATTTCTAGTAAATGGGTGAAGTGGCTAGCTCGACCGTGCTCTGACAGTGGAGTAGCAGCCATTCAAATTGGGAATGGTGCGTCCCTGGAAAATCCAGGCGAGCCACCTTAAGTGCCGATCAAGACACTCGCTGAAATTTACGGGGATAAAAATTAAGTTCAGATGTTATCTTGGAACTCTGAGTTAGAGTCGAGTATTCCCGCTTAGTACTTGTGTAGAGTATGTCTTGTACAAACTTAGTACATAGGACAAGTTTGAAGAATTGTAAAACTCATTTCATGCAGCGATTTTCAAGTGAATTGTGATTGCAGAGTAAACACGTAAACATGGCCTGCGTCAGACGTGATTTCCTCTCTTCTATAAACTCTTAATATGGACTTGTCCGTCTTTTCTTCTCCGATAAAGGCAGCACTAATTTTCTTTGAAGTAAGAATAGCCGGGCTACCTTGGTCTTGCATCGGTAAAGTTAAATGACTGAACATTACGAGCTTCGCGACCTTTGAGCTGACGGTTTCCCAAGTGATTTCCAGAGCCAGTGTGTTTACTGACAAAGTGTCTTCACCCGAAAACTAACTCTCTTACTGCTTCTTTGTGTGAATCCTTGAATTCTTCGAAACCAGACTTTTCCAGAGCAAATTTAAACGCATTTTGGAACAGCAATCGAAAGCCTTTGGTCCGGCTTTCAAAAGTTTACAATGTAAATTATGCAAATCAATTCAGTGACAGGAATTTAGTGGCAAGTTTTTGATTGGCTAAAACCCGAAAATGTCTCGGCTCGCGCGCCCAGCCGTGAGTGGGGAGAGGATCGCGGGCTCACCGAAACCCCCACGGCTGGAAACCGAGCCTATGACTACTCGCGCTTATCTGACACAAAATTTAATACCGAACTCTCGCAAATTGACTGGAACTCATCTGTAAGGAGCGAAAAGACGCTGACAAACTCTTTTCTACTTTCTACAACAAATTAAATAAAGTCATAAATAAACATGCTCCCCTTAAAACTGTATCTTATCGAAACGTGAAGCTAATCAATTATCTAAACCCTGGATAAGTAGAGGATTAATAACATCAATTAAAAAATGCGCTGTTTCATTCAGGAGACATGGATAAATATAAACTCTACAGGAATAAATATTAACCCTTACCCATATAAGTAAAAAGCTTTATTATCATGATTACTTTAATGCCAATATGAACAACATGAAAAAGACTTGGGAAGGGATTAATAACTTAATCAATCACAGGAAAAAAAAAAAAGCTTATAACCGCTCTTAAAAGACCAAATAACAAAGGAATAACGCAAGACCCCTCCAAGCTGCCCAATATCCTCAACAAACACTTCGCTTGCGTCAGGCACAAATTAGCATCTAAACTACCTCATTCCAAACGACACTTTAGCGATTATCTAACCGATCTTAATTGATCCTGTCACTCCATCCGAAATAAAATTTGAAATATTGTCCACACCTATCAATAAAGCTCATGGATTATATTCTTGCCCAACCCGTATTTTGAGATGTGCGAGAAATATCATTGATAAACCTTTAGCAGAATTAATGAATATACCAATTCAGACAGGCAGTTATCCTTCTAAACTCAAACATGCTAAAGTCATACCTATTTATAAAAACGATGACGAAACTGATCCAGGTAACTACAGACAGATTTCCCTACTCTCAATCTTCAACCGAATTTATGAAAAGCTAATAATCATCTCAAATCCTTTGTTGAAAAAAATGACTTTTAAAGCCCAATATGGTTTTTGGGAGAAACATTCTACGCAACATGCAATCCTTGACATAGTGAACAAAATACAGAACAACATGGATCAAAAAGTGTATTCATGTGGTATATTTATCAATTTTAAAAAGGCATTCGATACAGTGGACCACTCTATTAATGATTGGTTTTCCTCATATCTATCAGGTCGAACACAAACTACTCAAATTGACTCTAAAATTTCAAATAAAGAAAAAAAGCTATGTGGTGTCCTACAGATCTGTCGTAGGCCCTCTGCTGTTCTTAATATACATTGATCAGTGACGTTTATAAATCCTGGGATAAATTCCATTTTTATTTATTTGCTTATGACACTAACTTATTATATGCCAGTAGAAATATAAAGTCACCATAGAGACGCTGCTAATAAAGAATTGACAAAAGTGTGTGACTGGCTAACAGCAAATAAATTAACAATAAACGCAAAAAAATCAAATTTTGTAATTTTTCACCCTTACCAAAAAAAGCTCGAATATCAAATAACGGTATTAACCATTATACACTTCATTTGAGCGCAAAGACTATGTTAAATATCTAGGAATATTAATTGACAGTAATCTTACCTGTAAGCCCCACATTGACTACATCAAAGATAAGTAAAACAGTCGGTATTATCGCTAGATTATCCCTGTATTATCGCTAGGTTATCCCTGTATTATCGCTAGGTTATCCCTGTATTATCGCTAGGTTATCCCTGTATTATCGCTAGGTTATACCTGTATTATCGCTAGGTTATCCCTGTATTATCGCTAGGTTATCCCTGTATTATCGCTAGGTTATCCCTGTATTATCGCTAGGTTATCCCTGTATTATCGCTAGGTTATCCCTGTATTATCGCTAGGTTATCCCTGTATTATCGCTAGGTTATCCCTATATTATCGCTAGGTTATCCCTATATTATCGCTAGGTTATCCCTATATTATCGCTAGGTTATCCCTGTATTATCGCTAGGTTATCCCTGTATTATCGCTAGGTTATCCCTGTATTATCGCTAGGTTATCCCTGTATTATCGCTAGGTTATCCCTGTATTATCGCTAGGTTATCCCTGTATTATCGCTAGGTTATCCCTGTATTATCGCTAGGTTATCCCTGTATTATCGCTAGGTTATCCCTATATTATCGCTAGGTTATCCCTGTATTATCGCTAGGTTATCCCTGTATTATCGCTAGGTTATCCCTGTATTATCGCTAGGTTATCCCTGTATTATCGCTAGGTTATCCCTGTATTATCGCTAGGTTATCCCTGTATTATCGCTAGGTTATCCCTGTATTATCGCTAGGTTATCCCTGTATTATCGCTAGGTTATCCCTGTATTATCGCTAGGTTATCCCTGTATTATCGCTAGGTTATCCCTGTATTATCGCTAGGTTATCCCTGTATTATCGCTAGGTTATCCCTGTATTATCGCTAGGTTATCCCTGTATTATCGCTAGGTTATCCCTGTATTATCGCTAGGTTATCCCTGTATTATCGCTAGGTTATCCCTGTATTATCGCTAGATTATCCCTGTATTATCGCTAGGTTATCCCTGTATTATCGCTAGATTATCCCTGTATTATCGCTAGATTATCCCTGTATTATCGCTAGATTATCCCTGTATTATCGCTAGATTATCCCTGTATTATCGCTAGATTATCCCTGTATTATCGCTAGATTATCCCTGTATTATCGCTAGGTTATCCCTGTATTATCGCTAGGTTATCCCTGTATTATCGCTAGATTATCCCTGTATTATCGCTAGGTTATCCCTGTATTATCGCTAGATTATCCCTGTATTATCGCTAGATTATCCCTGTATTATCGCTAGGTTATCCCTGTATTATCGCTAGATTATCCCTGTATTATCGCTAGATTATCCCTGTATTATCGCTAGGTTATCCCTGTATTATCGCTAGATTATCCCTGTATTTCGAATGGTATAGTCGCCTGGGGTCAGCTGCTCAGTCACATTTGAACAAAATTTTAATCCTCCAAAAATGTGCCCTTCGCTTGATGCACTTTGCTAATAATAGAGCACATGCCATTCCCCTATTTATTGATACAAATACTATTCCGATAAACATGCTTTACTACAAATCGGTTGCCAGCCTTATGCATGATATCTTCAGCAAATCTGCTCCAACTAATATCTCAGACTTATTTACTTATTCAAACGAAATACACTCGTACATTACCAGATCCGCTTGCCACTGGCAACTTCTACATAAAACACTCTAGATTGAACCGTCTACTAAGCCAGTCTTTTGCGAGACTTGGGGCAAAGATATGGAATGGTATCCCCCGTGATTTTCGTAATCTTAAAAAAACTAATTTTAAGAAAGAAATTCACGGTATACTTATGAAAATTTAAAAGGATGATGATATCTATGTTGACATACCCACTCTTATCCAAAAAATCGCCCATCCGAGTTACTATAATATAGTACCAATAAATCCACTATCTGCACTTTGTAACTAAATATTTCCGAGTCTTACACTTATATGATATAGTTAAATCGTTCTGTTTTCTTTTTCTTAAATTATATAGTTTTGTTCAATCACCTATTTTCTCAGCAATCTAAAATATGTATTTATTCGAATATTATCACTACCCGCCTCGATTAGCCATTGCTACTTGCGGGTTAGTGCTAACTTAATATCATACTAGGAGTGAAAATAAAATTGAAGTTGAATTGAAGTTGAATGTAGCATGGCATCCATTGCGTACATGACATTATGGCAGCGGTGGGATTCGGAAGAAATTGCCTAGAAAAAGAAGCCATCCGAGCAGAATCTGACTGGAAAAGTCAAGAAGAAAGTGTGAAGAAAACACAGAAGTAAAAATGGACGGGATGACTAACTCAAATACCCCTAAAATGGACTGGACGAGCAAAGACTTCCCGTCTTGAAGTTCGTGGACGTCGTTCAAACGTCACATACAGTTCATGTTCGGAGGACCCCTGAAGCGCAAAAATGCAACTACCTAATGATCTGGATAGGAGAGAAGGGCAGAGATATCTTTCAGACTTGGACCTTGGAAGAAGGACAAGAGAAAAAGCTAGAAACTTACTACACGAAGTTCGAAGCCTATGTGAAGCCAAAGTCGAATAAAATCTTGGCCAGATACAAGTTTCAAACCAAGACACAGGATGCAAACGAGTCGTTTGAGCAATATCTGACTGCTTTGAAGCTGTTAGTCAAAGACTGTGGATATACGGATCAAGATGAACATGTAAGGGACAGAATTGTCATTGGGTGCAATTCGCATCAGCTGAGAGAAAAGCAAATACAAGAAGGCTCCGAGTTAACACTGGAGAAAGCTATAGACATTGCACAATCGTTGGAAATAGCTGAAATACAGATTAAAAAGATTGAGGACGAAAACCCTATAGTAAATCAGATTAAGTCAAAACAAGCCACAAAATCAGCAAAATTTCCCAACAAGAAACAGGAATACCAAAAGCAAAAGGCTAAATGTGGAAAATGTGGCTATCAACACACAGGATCATAGTGTCCAGCAAAAGAAAAACTGCAATAAATGAAAAAAGTACAATCATTTTGCAAACATGTGCAAGACTAAATATAAACCAGTGAACTACGTGGATGAGTGCAGAAGTGATGAGAATGATGGATTATATATGGGATCCATAGAGATAAATCAGTTCCAGTGAGTGGCAAGAAAAGCTAACAATAAATGGCAAGAAAGTGACATTTCTACTTGACACAGGAGCTAAATGTAATGTTATGTCTTACAAGACACTCCAGACACTGGAGCTTGAGAGTGAAATTCAGAAGATAACTGCACAACTGAAGTCATATTCAGGACATCGGGTACCTGCTCATGGTGTTAGCAATACTCAATTGTAAACACAAGGAGAAGAGCTATCAAATCAAGTGTTATATTGCAAAGCATGATGTACCAACAGTTATTAGTGCGCAAGCCTGCAAAGAACTTGGTTTAGTGCAGTGAGTGAACTCAGTCGGAACAGGCAGCCATTAATTCTGAGTCACTTCCTGATATTCTACAAGAATATACAGATGTGTTTGAAGGACATGGATGTTTACCAGGAGAACAAAATCAGAATTGATCCAAATGCTACTCAAAGTCGTTCACCCTCCACGACAAGTACCTGTTACATTGAAATAACAGATTAAAGAAGAACTAGACAAAATGGAGAAAGCAGGAGTAATTGAAAAACAATGTGAACCAACAGCATGGATTAATAGCATGGCCACCGTGGTGAAGCCAAACAAGCTTAGAATATGTATAGACCCCAGGGACTTGAATCAGGCTATACAGAGAGAACACTTTCCCATGCAAACAATTGAAGAAATTGTGTCAGACATACCAGATGCCAAGGTATTTTCCGTATTAGATGCAACATCTGGATACTGGCAAATTAAGCTTGATGAAGAAAGCTCGAAGCTCTGCACGTTTAACACTCCTTTTGGAAGATACAGATTTAAGCGTTTAGCTTTCGGGATCAAGTCAGCACCCAAAGTCTTCCAACGAAGCATGACGGAAATGCTCGAAGGCATTCCAGGAGCTGTACCAATGGTGGATGACATACTAGTGTGGGGAAACAGTATGGAACAACACGATGAAAGGTTACGACAGACCTTAGACAGAGTGAGAGAGTATAATTTGAAGCTCAACAAAGCGAAATGTAAGATCCGAAAGGATCAAGTTCCATATGTTGGACATGTTCTTACGAGCAAAGGTCTGAAATCAGACCCAGAGAAAGTGAGAGCAACAGAAGAGATGAAACCACCACAGGACATAAAGGAACTGAGAACCTTCCTAGGATTCATTCAGTACTTAGGAAAGTTCTTGCCAAACTTGGCACTCAGACAAATAACGGAGAGAGAGAGAATGGCACTGGGAAGAAGCTCAGCAAGAAAGCTTTGAGAAACTAAAATAACTAGTGTCAAGTGCACCAGTACTAGGCTACTATGATCAGCACGAACAGATTACACTTACGATCGATGCAAGCTCAAAAGGGGCAAGGAGCGGTTCTCGTACAAGAACGGAAACAAATTGCGTATACGTCAAGAGCTCTTGCTATCACACAACATAAATACGCACAAATTGAAAAAGAGCTACTTGCTATTGTATACGGATGTCAGAAGTTTCATCAGTATATTTTTGGCCGAACTGTCGAAGTAGAATCTGATCACAAACCACTAGAAAGCATACTAGCTAAGAACCTCCATCAAGCACCTATGAGACTACAGAAGATGATGATGAGTTTGCAGAAATATGATCTGAAAATTGGCTACAAGCCTGGAGCAGAAATGCAGCTAGCGGATACACTTCGTCGTGCGTATCTACCAGAAACCAAGGAGATTCTAATAGAGGATCTTGAAATCAATGAAGTGCATTTAACAGCACATCTTCCTAGAAATATGTAGAGTTCCAACAAGCAACAGCAAGTGATCCAGTAATGCAGAGTCTGACACTGTGTTTGAAGGGTGGCCAGAAACCAAAACCAATCTTCCTCCAGACTTACGGAGCTATTGGTCATTCAGAGATGAGATTTCATTGATTGATGGACTGTTGTTTAAGGGACACAAACTGATAGTTCCTCATGCTCTGCGAGGTAACATGTTGGAGAAAATACTCGAAGGACACCTAGGCATAGTTAAATGCAAACAGCGTACATGGGATGTGTTATTCTGGCCAGGATTGTCAACAGAAGTAGAAGTCAAAGTGTCTAAGTGCAACACTTGCAGTCAACACCAGAGACAGCAAGCAAAAGAGCCAATGATACCACATGAACCACCAAACAGACCATGGGCAAAGATAGCAGCAGACCTGTATGAGATAGACAATGATCACTATTTGTCTACAGTGGATTACTATTCGAAATGGGCTGAGGAAGGAAAGCTTGACGGCCTTACTAGCAAACACACCATCGAGAAATTGAAAGAGCAGTTCTCAAGATACGGAATACCGGATGAAGTAGTGAGCGATAATGGACCACAGTTTGCGTCCACAGAGTTTGCAGCATTTGTCAAAGAGTATGAGTTCACACATACTACAACTAGTCCAACTAACCCACAATCAAATGGACAAGTTGAACAAACTGTAAAGAACATTCTAATGAAGTCAGAAGTTCCATACAAAGGGCTTCTTAACTACAGAAACACTGCATTGGAAACTATAAACCAATCACCAGAACAACTGATGATGGGACGAAGACTGAAAACAACTCTACCGACAACTACTGAGTTGCTAAAACCACAGGGACAAGAAGAAGTACAGCAGAAACTGAAGAATATAAAAGAGAAGCAGAAAGTTTACTATGACAAACACTGTGGAAGAGAGCTCAAGACGCTGCAGCCAGTAGACACAGTGAGAATGCAACACAGACAGGAATGGAAACCAGCAGTGGTGCTTCAGAAGCATTCGTCGCCAAGATCTTACATAGTGCAAACACAAGAAGGAAGAAAGTATCGAAGGAATCAAAGACATCTGATTTGCAGTAAAGTACCAGTGAAGCAGCCAAACACCAGTACTACAACTATGACTGATCGAGACAAGTTTAACAGGACTCCAGTCTTTGAAGAAATGAGACAACAAGCAGCACCGGAGAACCATAAGGTAACGCCTGAGAAACCAGTAGTCACACCTGCGGAACCAACAACCCAGACAACACTAACAGCACAGGAACCTAAGCCAGTCACTACAAGAGTTGGAAGAACTGTGAAAACACCAAACTATCTTAGTGTGACGACTTCAACCGGGGCCACCCGAGACACGAGAGCTCAATGACATTTCAGAATAAAAACAAAGAAATCCGACTTTGCTGAAGCCTCCGCTAATCAGCAGCGATCAGAATACAGTAGTGTTTCAACTGGAAACATTCGCGAGCATTTGTATTGAAATGTGAGATGAGGGTATTCTTCAGTTTATATTGATACGAAGCAGTACACGGTTGCATCTTCAAAGGATTGAAACTTCCCAACACCAGATCAGAGATGAATCAACAACACTTGGCACCGTCTCCTGAAGTAAAATATAAACTTACACGTATTCATGCTCTCGTTTGTAAACTATCTGAAATCTGCAGATTTTGACATCAAATGCTTTTCGTGTGTAAAATACGGAACATCTGTTTAAATTTAGATGCGTTTGTAGGAGAAATACAAGGCTGTACTGTTACACAAGCGAAACAGTGGAAATTTGCATTAAGATCTAACCCGAAATCTCGAAGCTTCCAAAGTTATCTCTAGCTGGTTTGCATGCTATGCTAAACAGCTCTAGCCGTCTGAGTAGGATGTTGCAAAAGGCCTCCTGCTTTTGCCTGCGCTGGACTCAATTCACTCAAGGGACTGTATCTATCTTCGTTTATTCTTCCAAGCACCGTCCGCCTTACACTCGTTACAATACTTACGCTACATGTCAAGACTCTCCTCTCTATTCTTACAAAACGCATTCATGGTTCACTACAATACAATGATCTCTTTGTCTCTTAATCCCCTAGCATGCAAAATATTTCCTGTACGTCACTATGACTTAATAATACAATGCACTATTCTTCAGAGCTTGCTTGCCAGAAACACACGCTACAGTTTGCATGTACTGAATATCATATGACATATTACCAAGCGTGACTAAATTCACTGATGCGTGATTAACCAAACGATATAAACAAACTTAAGATAATATTCCCAGACACACTCCCCCTTTGACTCATTTATGAGTCAAGCATACTCCTGACCTTCCACCTAGCGTCTAAAGCTGCAGCTCGCTTAGGAATCTCCCTGGTGGTGGTTACCACTGCCCTTGCTAGTGGTTCCCTAACCCCGGTCTGACTGCTTACTTCTATGGGATACAGTTTCTGTACCGGTCTTGCCATACGCATCGGTCTACCCTTAGTGATTACCCTAATGTTCGCTCCTCTAACTTCTTCGTCCTTTCCTGTCACTAAGCTTTCCACTACTGCCAATTTCCAACTACTTCTCTTCTTTCCTTCCTCGTACACTGTCACTACATCTCCAACACATATTCTATTACCTCCGCCACGTCCTGGCTTACTCCTGTGAAACTCCCTTAAATCTGCTAAATACTCTCTCTGCCATCTAGACCAAAAGTGATTCAATTTCCTGGCTAAGTACCTGTATCTAGCTCCATAGCTTGTCTCATCTTCCTCCTCTACTACCTCATCTGGGATTGACTTGATTCTCTTGCCATAGATTAAATGAGATGGAGTTAACACTTCCTCTTCTAACTCGTCATACTCATAAGTCAATGGCCTGGCATTTAAAGTACTCTCTATTTCTACTACAACAGTCAACAATTCATCAAATGTTAACCTGGCTTTGCCCAATACCTTCCTCAAACATCTCTTAACAAGTCCTACCATGCGTTCGAAGAACCCACCCCACCAGGGTGCCCTTTCTAAATTGAACCTCCATTCAATTCTACTGCTTTCTAGGTCTGCCTTCACTTCAGGGTGGTTGTAGAGGTCCTTTAAAGCCCTTGCTGTAGCTTTGAAGGTCTTGGCATTATCAGAAACTATAAGACTAGGTGTCCCACGTCTTGCTGTAAACCTGCTCAAACATCTCCTGAATGTTGCTGCAGACAGATCTTGAACTAAATCTAGATGGACCGCACGTGTTACACAACAAGAGAACAAGGCAATGTATACCTTATCCTTACCTTGTTCTGTTCCCTTGACAAACAGTGGCCCAGCAAAGTCAACTCCAACCTTTGAAAAGGGTGGTGCTTCTTTCACTCTAAACTCTGCTAAAGCTGCATCTGGCGGTGTACTATATGGCCTGCCTTCCAGTTTCTTACATGTGACGCATGAGCCTAATACCTTCTTCACTATCTGTCTGCCCTTCGGTACCCAGTACCTAGACCTTAATTCAGCTAATGTAGCCCGTACACCACTGTGATGAGTTCTCGCATGACACTCAAGTATGATCATCTCTGTCAGCTTGTGGTGTCTTGGCAAGACGACTGGCTGTCTGGCATCACTGGTCAAATCTGACTCAGACAATCGTCCTTTGCACCTCAGAATCCCCACCTCTTCTACTAGTCCCAGGCCCCTTTCAAGCTGAGCAAAGTTGCCTTGTTCCTTCAAGTGTGATTGTGCTACCTTTATCCACTCCTTCTCAGCAGATAATATTTCCTCTAAGGTTAGCTGACCTACATGCCTCGCATCACCCTTGTGTGCCCTTTGTAGGTTATGTGCAAAACGCTTAACCCATGCAGTTACTCTGAACAACCTCTTCCCCTTACTATACCGTCCAATGTCTACAACTGTGCTAATGCCCTTCAACTCATTTACCTCGACTGCCAACACCGAGGCCTTCCTTTCTTCTTCACTGCTTTCTTGTGTTTGTGCGATCTCTCTCAGGACTGGCCAATCTGCCTGTGGCTTTGACAACCATGCTGGGCCGTGCCACCATAACTCGCTGTGCTTTAGCTTTGTTGCTGGAACCCCCCTGGATCCCAAGTCGGCAGGATTTTCTTCACCAGGACAATGCCCCCAGTCTCCCTTATTAGTCAACTTTAAGACTTCATTGACTCTGTGTCTTACAAACTGTTTCCACTCTCCCTTGTTTTGTAGCCAACAGAGTGCAGTCCGGCTGTCTAACCACAGTCTTGTACCATGTACTTCAAGTTGAGACTCAATTGCCTTCTTTACTACATCCATCAGCTGTGCCAGCACTCTAGCTGACATTAACTCTAACCTGGGAATAGTTAAAGGCTTCAAGGGTGCTACCCTAGTCTTTGAAGTCAACAACATGGCATGTATACTAGTCCCAGTGAGATGCACTAAATATATAACAGCACAGTAGGCTTTCTTACTGGCATCTTCGAATCCATGTAAATAGCACTCTAACACTTCATCCTTTGAGTGTTCATACATGCACCTTCTGATTGTTATCTTCTCTGCTTTACGCAGGTCCTCAATCCACCTTAACCACCTTCTCATTTTCTCTCCCGTGAGAGCCTCATCCCAGTCAAGTTTGTCTTGACAGGTTTCTTGGAACAAGATTTTCATGCTCACTGCTACAGGACTAAGAATTCCTAGCGGATCAAACATTCCAGCCAGTACACTCAGCATGTTTCGCTTGGTGGGTGTCAACCCCCCTGCCTTGTCAGCTGTGTGTGCCAATGCAAACTCAAGAATATCTCTCTCATAGTTCCAAGACACGCCCAGAACCTTTTGACCCTTTGCTTCTTCCTGTTCACCCCTGGCTAGGGTTGACTTCGCAAAGGTTTCTACTTCTTCCAATCTACATGTACTCACCCCATTCATAGGCTTATGGTCTTCACTCAACTGCATGTCTGTTCTCAGTGCACTGTCATTAGTGATCCACTTCCTCAGTCTGAACCCTCCGCTTGCCATTCCGTCTTTGGCTTTCAGATACAGGGAATGCACCTCGCTTGTTGTGTTCCCACCTGTAACTAAATCATCAACATAAAACCCTTCGATCATCTTTTTTGCAAACTCTGGGTCTCGTTCTGCAAAACTCTCAATGTGATGTCTCAGGGTAGCGTTGAGTAGAAATGGGGATGCATTCAACCCGAAAACAACCCGGCAAAAGCGATACACAACAATATCCGAATTGTTGTCCTTTGGATCCTGAAGCCACAGAAATCTCAAACAATCTCTGTCTTTCTCGTCTACTTCAACATTCAAAAACGCCTTTTCGATATCACCGACCAGTACAACCCTGGTCTCCCTGAAACGTATCAAAATGTTAAAGAGCAGTGGGTTCAATGGTGGTCCAACATGAAGACAGTCATTCAGGGATATACCTCTCTTACCATCCTTAGATGAGGCATCATACACAATTCTCAATTTTGTGGTAACTGCATCTCTGCGTAGAACTGCTTGGTGAGGTAAATAATGAATTAACTCTGCTTCCTGTTCCAACTCTGCTACTTTCTCTATTATACCTACATTGAGCTGTTCTTTGATTATAGAGTCATACTCCTCTAAAATACCTGGTTCCTTTTTCAGTCTTTTAACCTGCCCTTGCATGCGTCTAAGACTGTTAGCATAATTGCTCGGTAGTACTCCATGACCTTCTTTCCAAGGCAATTTCACCTTGTACCTTGTACCATTAAATGAAATACTATCACTGAAAGCTTCATGTACCTCATCACACTCTCTAATGCCTAGGGTTTCTAGATCCCATAATTTACCTATGGCACTCTCTATCCCTTCATGTGCCGTTACATTATCTTGCGCTATGAGATTAACTGACGATTCCTCGCCTCTATCAACATTTCTGCTCTTCAATGGACCTGATAATACCCAGCCCACCTCTGTCTCCACTGCTACAGGTTCGTCAGCCTCCCCCCGTATTGTTCTACCCTTCTGAAAGTTCCACAGATAATCTGCCCCTATGAGTAGGTCTATATCTAACTCATCTTTAGATTGGCATACATCTGAAAACCAAAGATCACTCAGGTGTGGAAAATCGTTCCTGACATCTACTTCAACGACTTCCCGCAACCCAGATTCTTTGGTCTTCTGGCCAAACGTATTAATACTCAGCCATTCCCTCCTTACTACCCCTAAACCGCTTGCACTTACAGCTCTAGAAGTTATAAACGATTTATGACTTCTGGTGTCAAACAGAATACGTATTCTCGCTTGTCTTTCCCCCCGAATGAGCGCTTGGGCAGTTTGGAGGGCAATTCTATTTCCCGCCCCGACCAGCATGCTACTAGGGACTGAAACTGAACTGGATGGGTCTTGTACCTCCCCTCTCCCCTGAGTAGGTTGAGGTCCCCCCTCACACAGAGCCGTATGGTGCGCGCCTTTACATACCTTACATGTTATCTTCACTTGACAATCACGAGCTCGATGGCCCTTCCTAATACAGTTAAAGCAACGCGCATATTTGCGAATAATGTTCTTACGTTCCTTAACGTCCCTTACACGTTCGCACTCCTCGTGAGCATGGCTACCTCTGCAAAATGCACAAGAGTCCCGTCCTTGTTTGGTCAATAATGCACTTGTGGTTGTCGGCGACTTCCTTTTCCCCTCAAACGTGTCAAACTTTGACTCACCCACTGTGCGGTGTGCTTCGCGTAACTCAACTTCCGTTTTCAATGACTTCAGGAGATCCCTCAAATTCCAGTTTGCGAAGTCCTCTCCTCTAGTAATCGTAAATCTGATGGTCTCAGGCAACCTTTCCAAAATTGCTGGCACTACGATACACGAATATGTTTCTTCGTCCTCTTCAAGGGATACTAATCCTCTATAGTGGGTCTCGACACAATCGTACAACCGACGTAATTGGACTATGTCCCTCTCATTGAACACAGGTTTTACTTTCATGAGTTCATTTACATGAGCCCTGAATTATATTCCTCTTTCCATATCGTTCTTTCAGTAATTCTATAGCTGCCTGGTAGTTCGCTGATGTCAGCGCAAATCCAGCGATGCACGATTTCGCCGACTCCTCTAGTAACCCTCTGAGATATGAAAATTTATCGACATCCGACAAGTGCTGATTTCCATGCACAGAGCTTTGAAAGCAATCCCAGAACTCCTGCCAATCACATATTTTGCCGCTAAACTTTCTCACTTCAAGCTTAGGTAGTCTAGCCCTCAGAGTAGGCATGCTTGTCGCTGGATGACTGGTTGACTGGCCTTGGACTGAAATGGAACCGTTCGGCGGTATTTGTTGTTGTACTACATCTGCACTTCTGGAACTTAAAACATCCTCGATCTCTGCGATAACCCTCTGAACATTCGCACGAATGCCGCCAGCTTCTTCGATCTCCTTTCCGATTTCACTTTCTGGCAGATCCTCTACGGCGCATATCATATCTAAAATGTTCTCGTCCAGTTTATGTAACGTCTCCACATTCTCTTTCAAAGTACATTTCAGTTGATTCAGATCGCTTGTTTGCCCTTGACTCTCGATTTTCTCTTTCGCTTCGGCAATCAACTTGGACGCGTAGGCTCTGTGGCCACCTCGTACTTTCCTATTCTTGGTCAACTCAGCCATCTGATAAACCCTCTCGACACTCTGACGATCTCTTGGAAGCACTCAAATCCGGCTCGAAGGACCACATGTTGCAAAGGGCCTCCTGCTTTTGCCTGCGCTGGACTCAATTCACTCAAGGGACTGTATCTATCTTCGTTTATTCTTCCAAGCACCGTCCGCCTTACACTCGTTACAATACTTACGCTACATGTCAAGACTCTCCTCTCTATTCTTACAAAACGCATTCATGGTTCACTACAATACAATGATCTCTTTGTCTCTTAATCCCCTAGCATGCAAAATATTTCCTGTACGTCACTATGACTTAATAATACAATGCACTATTCTTCAGAGCTTGCTTGCCAGAAACACACGCTACAGTTTGCATGTACTGAATATCATATGACATATTACCAAGCGTGACTAAATTCACTGATGCGTGATTAACCAAACGATATAAACAAACTTAAGATAATATTCCCAGACACACTCCCCCTTTGACTCATTTATGAGTCAAGCATACTCCTGACCTTCCACCTAGCGTCTAAAGCTGCAGCTCGCTTAGGAATCTCCCTGGTGGTGGTTACCACTGCCCTTGCTAGTGGTTCCCTAACCCCGGTCTGACTGCTTACTTCTATGGGATACAGTTTCTGTACCGGTCTTGCCATACGCATCGGTCTACCCTTAGTGATTACCCTAATGTTCGCTCCTCTAACTTCTTCGTCCTTTCCTGTCACTAAGCTTTCCACTACTGCCAATTTCCAACTACTTCTCTTCTTTCCTTCCTCGTACACTGTCACTACATCTCCAACACATATTCTATTACCTCCGCCACGTCCTGGCTTACTCCTGTGAAACTCCCTTAAATCTGCTAAATACTCTCTCTGCCATCTAGACCAAAAGTGATTCAATTTCCTGGCTAAGTACCTGTATCTTGCTCCATAGCTTGTCTCATCTTCCTCCTCTACTACCTCATCTGGGATTGACTTGATTCTCTTGCCATAGATTAAATGAGATGGAGTTAACACTTCCTCTTCTAACTCGTCATACTCATAAGTCAATGGCCTGGCATTTAAAGTACTCTCTATTTCTATTTGTAATAAATATATTTCGAAAATAAAGTCGCGTAAGAATTATTTCTTATTTGAAATCAAAACCAGCAAAAAATCTAGCCCTAATTCTCACCTCCAATCTTAGCTCAAATACTATCGACAACAGAATCCCAGCTCAAAATGTATCCACTGCATGTAACTCCAAAGATTGCTTTATATTGACCTTTACCGTTGGATCTAATATTTCTTGCAGTCCAAGTCGAGAACTCAGTTCATATTCTAACTGAGTATCTGCTGTTACAGCATAATGACCAATGTTTCTGTTTCCTCGACGCGGGAGAGAGGCACCATTTACAATTTGAGTTACACCTATAAATTCTGAAAAAAGGCAGGCCTTGACAATGCATTCAAGAACTTCCGTCCAATTAGCAACCTGCCTTACGTGTCCAAGCTGTCTGAGAGAGCTGCTGCTGACCAACTCATTGCGCACTTGGAAGTCAATGGTCTTCATTCTACTCTACAGTCTGCATACAAAAAACATCATAGTACCGAAACATCCCAACTGAAAGTGAAGAATGATATACTTTTGAACATGAACGATCATCAAGTTACATTGCTTGTTCTTCTAGATCTGAGTGCTGCTTCCGACACAATTCATCACAGAATTCTGATTGATCGTCTAACATCTGACCTGGGAATCACTATGCGTGCTCTGGATTGGTTTAAGTCCTATCTGTCCGGCCGTTCACAACGTGTCTTTGTTAATGGAGGACTTTCTAAAGTGTATTATCTTATGCATGGCGTTCCCCAGCGATCTTGCCTTGGTCCCCTCCTATTCAATATTTATACGCGCAAGTTATTTGACATCGTAAGCTTGCATCTCCCACAAGTTCATTGCTACGCGGATGACACGCAGCTCTACTTCGCCTTTCGACCCAGTGCTTCCTCCAATGCTGAAACCGCTGTTAGCTTAATGTCGCAGTGCATCAAATATATACGAAGCTGGATGATCACAGATAGACTTATGCTTAATGACTCAAAAACTGAATTCTTAGTTATTGGCACGAAGCAACAGTTAGCTAAAGTTGACATTGATCACATGATAGTTGGTGCATCGAAAGTTGTACCTGCTTCCGTAGTTAAAAACCTTGGAGCATGGTTTGACAATAGCTTAACTATGTCTAGTCATACATTAGTAAGGTCTGCGGATCAGCATTCTATCATTTGCACAATTTAAGACGCATCCGTAAGTACTTGTTTCCTGATGCAACTAAGACTCTGGTTCACGCTTTTATAACTAGCCGTGTTGACTATTGTAACAGCCTACTGTATGGGTTGCCTGACTGCCAGCTAAATAAGCTCCAGCGCGTCATGAATATATCTGCTAGATTGGTTTACAATGCGCCTAAGTATTGCCACATTACTCCTCTCCTCCGTGAGCTGCATTGGCTTCCAATTCGACTGCGCATCAATTTTAAAGTATTACTCTTAACTTTTAAGTGTATCTACGGAATGGCACCAGAATATCTATGTGAACTGATTAATGTTAAGGAGTCTCATTATAAGATGCTCGAATAGTTTAAAGTGCCAGTACGACGAAAATTTACCATTTCGATTTGCCACTTTTTCAGTGTCTATAGGTCAATCAGTATTAGAAATATCCGAAATAGTAAAAAATATTCCCAAATGGGCATCTTAAACCACAAATTTTAGGAGAGTTTACCGGTAAAATCCTGTCCGCCATTGCTGGAAGCCGTGCCCTTTGTTCAGCTTTAAACAAAGGTTTATTCACCGGAAGTGATGTCATACACTTAACACGACAACCTCGTGGCGCGAAATAGCGTGCATAAAAAAGTAGCCAACCTCGCAAAGATAAATATAACTTTCTTCTTATGTACGTGAAGACGTTTTTAGTAGAAATATGCCTCCAGGCGTTGTGTTCTGCAGGCGAGCGTTAAGTGTATGACATCATTTCCGGTGAATAAACCTTTGTTTAAAGCTGAACAAAGGGCACGGCTTCCAGTAATGGCGGACGTGTAGATTCAATATTCGGAGCTAAAAAAATAAGACTTCCTGTCGTTGTATCGAAAAACAATTTGAACTGGTAATAATATATGAACTCTACTTTATGAATATGCAAAAACATTGATATGTCAAAATTTGATCGTAGGGGCACTTTAATGCTTAGTTTACCGAATGTTAGGACAAAGTTGATGCAAGGAGATAGGTAGCACAGGTAGCCCACACAGACCACAGGGAGTCCATTGCAAGATTAGTATACGTTCTCCTTTGTCGAACGCAACAAATTTCTCGTGAAGTATTCGCCCGTATTCCATAGAAAACGATGAAAAAAACAATAAGAATGTTGCGCGACAAGTCAATGATTCCAAAACTGCATTTAGGTTAAATTATTTGCACAGTTAATACTGTCCCTTGTTTGACATATAGCTTACGAAGGTTTCTTGTTTCTGGAAGGACCCAGTGTTTTTACCTTATAAGGTACCAGATCAAAAATATGTATCTTCAGTTCATTTATTATTTGTTGATTTTAATGTACGGTAAATTCTTAAATTTCACATATTTTACACATTTTATATAGCTGATAGCAAGTCGGTACGACACATTCCGAGCGTGCCTATCGTCGCACTCTTTGACTTACGTAAAATACTTATGGCTTGAGCGACATGCGCGAGAGACCCGTAAATCGGCGGGTATTTTTGCCGTAAACACTATCTTATGGCGGTCAATGTCTTGTGGTTGTAGTAAATTTTATCCCGGTGTAAACTACACTGTTCAAAACATGTTTCTGAAGGAAATGGTCTCAGTATTTGAAGCTGACCAGACCTTCACTGAAAACACGAATTTTAAGATTCCTGCCATACTCTGTGCGTCACGTTATTCAGCTCCGTCGGATTGAGCTACATGTAGAGTGCTGGTAACTTGGTCTCGGAATTATTGCCTCTGTTTCTTTCCGTCACCAAGTAGGTTTGTTCGATATCGGTTGCTTACAGTATTTCTAACTTATTTTTTCAGTCTCTGTCGGATACAAATGGCATCGTTGAAGTGGTCTAAGAGAAGGCAACTAATGCAGGTGGTTGAAGGAAAGGTCAAGTGAGTTCGAGATACACGTAACACTTCGATACTCTATTTACCTTTTAATTACTTCCTAACCTTGTGATTCTGTTTATCTTCTTCCTAAGCTTATTATTCTTATAAAGAAACATCAGTTCACCCAAAAATACATGAATATTTTCATAATTTGCTCGTGCAATTCTTGCTTTTTTAAAAGGACAATGTTTTACATTCAAGCAGCTAGTTCTCTCTCCCAAATTGCACTCGAAACCGTATGATTGCGTAAGGGTTATCGGCCTGAAACTCGGGGATAGGTGATATAGTCCCCGCGGGTTCCGCACGAGGGCGGAATGGCGACGTTTTCTCATTAACTAGTTCTTATCAATACAAAGGGAAAGATAACACAATAGCTCTTGAGCATGCGTAGATGTTTCTATTAGACCCACATGGACTACGGCGAATACCTTTTGTAAGTAAAATGGTGTTTCAGAGCGATATCGATGCAGGGGGGCAGGGTTAGTCCAGAAAATACCACTCAGTATTTGTTCTGACCCAATGCCATAAATATGCAGGGAAATATATATTTTTCCCCAGCATATTTAATTAGTTAGGAGTTATGTGATATATTCCCCTGAAAGAACGATAGAAAACTGGGCCATGTGAAAATAAGTATATTTATTGTACAGAACTGTGTTTGTACTCTGCATTGTACGTTATTCTTTATGTAATAGATTATGTAATAAACGAGTGTCCATATTTTATGGGATTTACAAACTCAAGCTGGAAGTGAGTTTATAAATCTCATAAAGCACCGACACGAATTTTGTATCGGACTTATCAAACCTCTAGATGTATAGAGTCATGTTTTCAGTTATTTTGGTGTTACGACGTATTTTGGTCGAGAAAATCGAAGCAAAATTTATGTAAATCGGGACGAAATCTCGAGCATTTTTAAAGATCACTTATCGCTCAGTGATTTCCTTTGTTTTTGTTTCATGGTTTATTGAGTTTGATAACTGTACAAAAAATTACAATTTTATTTATTGCCTAGTTTAAAAAAAATCAATGTTTGCCCTTTTGCAAAAGTTGAAAGTTGTCAGTTATTTTACAAAGGAACCTGTTGCTAGGTTTTTCGATATCTTATTTTATTGGTACATTTTTTTTTAATCGTTAGTGATGATTTTATTCATTAGTATCAAAAGTGTTGTCCTCAAATATACATATATACTGTAAGTAGAAATGATAAATAATGCGAATAAAATATACATAACAAAAATATACCCAAGAGGCATCTGAAAAATGTATATCATGCCTGATCGTGCAATAGGAAATACATGTATGTATACTTTGTATATATTGGCATATATTAAGGCTTTAATGTCAAATATATATTTTAGATCTATTTCCTGTTGTGGAATCACTATTGGAATGTATTTTTTGTTTGCCCCTGGGTGAAGGGTATCAAAAAACGATTTTCAAAGATATTCCATAATATTATGCATACTTTATTGGTATATATGTATATTATATGGTTTTGGACAACGTTTACGAGATTGATTGTATTTTTTTTATGTATTATTTTTAGTAGCTGGAATATTTCCTTATCGAGAATTAATCTCGACTCGACATTTGAAAACACAGTCGTTTGTGATTTCTGTGATACGCATTTGTCATGCTAGAATATTTTACTTCAAAATAATACAGACAAATAATGCATAATAAAAATAAATAAATAGACAAATTGACATAAATTGACAGATTGACATAAATTGACAGATTAACATAAATTGACAGATTGACAAACTGACAGATTGACATAGATTGACAGATTGACAGAGATTGATAGATTGACATAGATTGACATAGATTCACAGATTGACATAGATTCACAGAGATTGACAGATTGACATAGATTGACAGATAGACAGATTGACATAAATTGACAGATAGACATTGATACATTAATTGATACATTAATTGGTACATTAATTGGTACATTAATTGGTACATTAATTGGTACATTAATTGGTACATTAATTGGTACATTAATTGGTACATTAATTGGTACATTAATTGGTACATTAATTGGTACATTAATTGGTACATTAATTGGTACATTAATTGGTACATTAATTGGTACATTAATTGGTACATTAATTGGTACATTAATTGGTACATTAATTGGTACATTAATTGGTACATTAATTGGTACATTAATTGATACATTAAGGATGAGAATAGGATACTAACGTTCATGTCGTTAGTTTCTGTGTTCTTATCTTCTGTTCGAGAAGCGGATGAAAAATACATCTAAAAAGCACACACTATTCCTTTGATTTTGGATAGAGTTTGCTCCAGAAGTGGCCCCAATGATCACCTGTATTTTTAATTTATCTATCAAGTTCCAGGCAGTGCCTGTATTGTGGAAAAAGGCAAACATTTCTCCGTTACCAGCTATGCCCAATATCTGTAATAGACAATCGTAAGACTTTTTGAAAGAATAGTATATAAAAATGAACTTAACTCTATAATAAGATCAGTAATAGGTCCAGATTAGTTTGCATACAAGGAGGGTGCAATCTACTTTAGCACTACTTAAAGTGCCACTACGACGAATATTTACCATTTCGATTTGCCACTTTTTCAGTGTCTATAGGTCAATCAGTATTAGAAATATCCGAAATAGTAAAAAATATTCCCAAATGGGCATCTTAAACCACAAATTTTAGGAGAGTTTACCGGTAAAATCCTGTCCGCCATTGCTGGAAGCCGTGCCCTTTGTTCAGCTTTAAACAAAGGTTTATTCACCGGAAGTGATGTCATACACTTAACACGACAACCTCGTGGCGCGAAATAGCGTGCATAAAAAAGTAGCCAACCTCGCAAAGATAAATATAACTTTCTTCTTATGTACGTGAAGACGTTTTTAGTAGAAATATGCCTCCAGGCGTTGTGTTCTGCAGGCGAGCGTTAAGTGTATGACATCATTTCCGGTGAATAAACCTTTGTTTAAAGCTGAACAAAGGGCACGGCTTCCAGTAATGGCGGACGTGTAGATTCAATATTCGGAGCTAAAAAAATAAGTCTTCCTGTAGTTGTATCGAAAAACAATTTGAACTGGTAATAATATATGAACTCTACTTTATGAATATGCAAAAACATTGATATGTCAAAATTTGATCGTAGGGGCACTTTAAGAGTCAGCACATGTGACTTAAATGGCTAGACAGAGGCAGACTGTATTTGCGTTTGATTTTTCAAAGGCCTTTGACACAGTCAATTATTCCACACTTTTTAATAAGTTTATGCAGCTGCCATTAACCCTTACATAATCAATTGGGTTATTGATGTTTTGTGTTCTAGAGAACAGAGTTATTTCTGATGGAATTTCAACTTCATCTTTTGTATATAACTAAGTAAGTACCCCAGAACAATGTTGGGGCCTGTCTTTCTCTGTCAAGCCTATCCACAAAAGTCCGTATTAGTTGATATGCTGATGACTTAACTTTAGGTACCCTGGTTAAGGGGTCAAATGACTGTTCATTACAAGAGGTAGAGGTAACTCTTTCAGAGCTTAAGCAGGTGTCTTTTCAATTATCTTATCAGTGTGGGGTTAGGCCAGCTACTCGAAGTATCTTGGTAGAGTTAATAGATTTCAAAAAGAGCCGTCATATGTGGCAATGTTAAATACATTACATCAGTCGAGCAGCTCTTATTGGAATCTGACAGTACGTCATTACCACCACTGGTAGTCCTCTGGCAGACGTACTACCCCCCTAGAAAAAATAACAGAATTCTTAGACGGAGAGGTCATGATTTTATTCTTTCGTCAGTTAGAACCGAGGGCTTAATCATATTTGTTATAAACAGACGTATTTTAAGAATGTATAATGTTCCTCCCAGTGAGATTAGCATATTCGTAAATATTTTTAGATTTTAAATTTAGTATAACTATTGTAATTAGATAAGTAGTAGTATTTTTCATTCACACTGATAATATTATATTCCAGAACGTTTGTCTTTTGGAACATAATAAAGAGCCATTATTCCCAAAAAATGTAATTCGAAACTCGTAAGTGTTTGCAGCACTAAAGCACTTCTCGAACGACTGAGCATTATGCACGGAGTCTCATATTGATTCCTTTGTACGTAGGAAGTGAGGCATATCTCGGAAGTAGGCTAATTAGTTTGGGTTACCTTTGCGACACTAGAGCATATTTCGTGTTAGTGGCGGCATGTCTGTAGCCTTACCCGGCTTACCGTAACTGTGCTGTACCGTATCTCTGTAATTTGATTGGATCAGCAGAACACTAGGGAAACCATTTCAATGTCACGGCATAGACCTCATTCATAAGGGCGTGGTCTCTGTATTTTAACAGTTTAGCCACATGTTCATTGTATGAAAAACAACATCCTTGCCGTGCGAACGAGCATACCAACATTGGTGATTGTGTAGAATTTGAGTGTTGTAGCATAAAAGGCTGTAAAGTTACAGCGATTTGAAATTAGAGAGATTTGTATGAGAAAAACCGTGCAGGCCTTTACAGCCTCGCTTTCATGTATTTTCGACATTGAAAATGCCAATAACTCGACAGCAATTTGAAACATTGCTTTCAAACTGTGGTCAATTACTAATTTAGGTACGATCTTTCATGTGGTAGCAATAGTTTCTCTTTTCACATTAATCTTCCAATTTATGCAAATTAGGTGGCGGTCATTATGAATGAGGTCTATGCCGTACAGTAACCGTACCGTAATTTGTCCCACCCAGAGATCCGCCACCAATCAGATTGCACTGTGCTGGTCGCGTGAACAGTGGAATTCATACGAAATCTGCTCTGTGATAAATCCCGGCTGTACTTTTGACCACAATTCCTTGCGAGCATTACGGTCAAATAAGACGTAAAAAATGTCAATCCTCTTCGCCAACTTTGGAACTGCCTGTTTATTTCAATTTCAAATGTTCTTCCTCGATCGTACATATATGCCTCAAAGAAACGTTTCGCACGCAAAGAATTGTGGAAATCGTGAAATTTCATTAAAGTGCATATGAGTCCAATTTTTTTATCATTAAAATCGATTCTCCATCAAGTAAATAGTTGAATCATAAAATATTTCTTAATTTGAGTGCTGCGTCTATGAGTTATGGAGGTTTCTATTTCCGATATGCTAATTATGTGACGACATGTGAGGCCAACAAAAGGTCACTTCTTTCTCCTTGTGAATGAAACTATTTCTGATTTATACAAAACATTTGGCAAAATCACTGATATAAGGCCCAAATATTACATGGATGTGTAGAAAAATACGTATATTTCTGCCAGCACATTTTTGCATAATAAATGAGTCCTCACGTGTCGTCACATAATTAGCATAACGGAAATAGAAACCTCTATAACTCATAGGCACAGCACTCAAACTAAGAAATATTTTACAATTCAACTATTTACTTGATGGAGAATCGATTTTAATGATAAAAAATTTGGGCTCATATGCACTTTAACAGCGAGTTGGACTTCCGGGTCGCGTCGGCGGCAAAGCAAAGGCGAACCTTGTCACTGGTGAAGCAAAACTTCTAATCTAGGTTCACATTCTCAACGAAAGAAATCATGCAAGTCTATTTTCCTATAGGAAAATCACCCAGCACCATTTCCAGGTACCATGTATGTAAGTAGTCTTTTGGGGTGCAATGGACTGATTCAGCTTGCTTCTGTTGCCCATTTCTTATCATACCAGTGAGAGCTCTCCAGCGGATGCATATTCTTTTCGAATTCTAAAAATTTAGGCAATTCCTCATGGGATATAGAAAAACATTACCTAAGAGTACTTAAAGTCGGGCGGTTTGAAGTGGGGCAACAAAGATGCACCATGAATCGGTCTATTGACGTCCCTATGCAGTGGTTACCAAGAAGGCTCGTGTGTACTCTTACATGCGCTTTCTGTACTGAACTACCTTGACAACTTTAATATGTTTGTTTCGCTTGAGTTAACTGTACTCCCCTCGTATCGTACGACTCGGGACTTTCAGCGTAAGGCAAGTATTTAATCAACATCGTTCCCCTGCGAGAAAAAGACCCTGATTGGGGCTGGTCACGTGGCACCCGAAATATGGGTGGTAACAAATTACAGACTGGAAAGAAGGGGGAAAGTCAAATATTGTCCTTAACTAAGTCTAGGATAGAGTGAGACTTTTGCCATCAAAACAAACTTGTTTGGAAGTAGCGTACGTGGATAAATGTCAAGATCTGGTTTACTTGACTTTCGACTTCATGTCGTGTAGCGACTTTCCGCAAACGCCTAATTGGAAACATTCGTTTTCTTGTAGTGGCGTGAAATCAAATTCCAATTTGTTGTCGGCTCTGCCAGTCCGCGTTGGCGATATTTCGCGTTAGAAAAAATATGTATGAAAAAACAATGTTCGTTTCTTTCCGTGGCCGAGGAGGCGGCAATGAAGAGCTTCGACGATATAAATATTAGTAGAAGTATGGTGTGCATAAATATTTAGTAGTATGCAGGCATAATACTTTGTACAACAACTCAGTTGAACGGCAATTTTTACTAGCCAACCGGTATATATAGTAGCTTCTTTCGAGAGAGGTTTCCGCATTGTTTTCACCAGTCGAGATAACAAAGACAAAAGCTTGACTTAGAAGAATCCTGAATTTTACACCCTCCTAATTTTTTGGCAAGGAGAGACGTGATCAGCTCCAACCAGGGTCGTCTTTTCGCTGAAGGAAAAGAGCCTGGGAACTAGGTTGGTATTTTATCATGCCCATCAGTAGATAAAAGATATAAATACGTTATTTAGCTTGTCACTGTACTGAGAGTTGCTGAGAGTGGAGGTCTGCTCAATAAAAGCGAAGTCAACACAGCTGGACTCTTGTCTTTGTATACTTTGAGAGAGTAGCAATATAAGTTCCTATTCGTTTTTCATTTAAATAGGAGGCAATTTATTGGCAATATGTTATTTTTTAAGGAGAACAAGCACATTCCTTTCCAGATCTGTAGTCTTTCATTTTGGGCATTTCTTCTTTCCAAATGTAACATTGCTGTAAGTATGGACCTTCTGGTATTCAGCAGTAGGAGCCGTTGATTGAAGTGACTCGTACGTGTTTGGACCAACTGGCGATGACTCACCACAGCCCTGTTCATCTGTTTCTCGTGTAGCCAATTTCAGAGGCTCATAAAGGTGTTGCCGTGCCGGTCCGCTCAACTGAGTTCCCAAACTACCTTTTAAATCTTGGTACACTGTGCGACTTAAGCATGTTGCTCGGCTGTCAGTATTGATCTCTGGAATTTGAGCAACTTCGTACGGATACGGCTCTTGATGAGATGGAGAAGAATCGTTTTGACCCTGATCGGCCTTTGGTAGAGCTGTTCTGTTTGGTATGTTCTGAAGCGTTGGAGGAGGTATCTCTCTTGGGTGTGCCGGGGATTGTCGTAAGGGTGGCAACGGAGGAGGCAGAGGTTCCAACTGACCGTTGTGTGACTGTGAGTGTGGAACTGTAATTTGGTCATTCATAGATTGAGGAAATCTTGGCTTGGATTTGACCGATCCTTTTATGGAATGCTCTGCTGGCAAATGGGTCCACTGTGAGCTTACTGGATAACGAAGTGATTGTGTCTTTCGAAGGTGTCGTGTTTGCCGATTTATTCCTTGCGTTATTGGAAACAATGACTTTGCTTTGGGATCGAATTCGCGTCCCGCTGGAAGAAACGGTCCTGGGCATTCTCTCTCGAACTGATCAAGACTTGGATTAATAGTCTTTCCTGTTTGATTGTTTTGTTGAATAGTCTCATGAGGTTTTTCGTACTCCATTTTACAGATGGATGACCCTGACTTTTCTGTCCCTTTTCTGAGATGCGCTGAAAGCAACTGCCTTGTTTCATTCCTTAGGCTTGTGCTGATTTCAGTTGCACCTGATTGCAACAGTCCTTGTGTTATACTCGTGGCTAGTTCTATCGGTTCCTCATATTCCACGTTAGTGGCGGCAGCACGTAAGATAACCGCAACTGATGTCTCCTCTGGTGATACCTCGGCAATTAACGATGTCATGTCCATGGCAACGGCATTCTGCAATGTGTATGTGATTGATGTTTATTTTCATAAAATTAAATAAAGGCAGGAATGTTAAAGTGCATATAAGCCCTGGCCAGTTATGCTTTTTTTAAAGCTTAGACCTTAAAAGGTAGGGAAGAAATTCCGAATTTTTTCAATAAAAATGTTTTCATAATTTATTTAGCGACTAAACTTCCAAATTTAGAATAATTTCCGCGCACGTTCGGTGACTGGGACGAGACTAAACCGTGACGTCATCGACAGAACTTGTCTCTTCGCGGGTATAATGCACTAGTCAATTGAAACCCCGGCCCCCGACCCCCGGGACATAGCGGGGCATTAACGGGGACATGGCCGTGGAATAACGCACATTTAACGCTGCATTTCTCCGGTGGAGCGGGGAAAGTAACGATTTGCAAAATTTGCGGGGATTTTAGCGGTGGTTGTAACGCCAGCTACGACAGAGCGGGACTGGGCCCGAGCATCATCAACGCTGGAAAAGGCAAGTTGCATCCTTACAAATCATCCCTTTTTTACCCATCGCTATTTTTAGTCCTAAAGCTTGGTTTATTAATGCTTAGATACTGTATTTTCCCGATTTTTTGCTCTATTTCCGTAGCAATTCGTTTTCAACATGAATTATAAATATTCAATCATCTCTGTCGCATTATTCACGAACTTCGGTTGTATTTACATGTATTTACTTCTCATATCAGGTGCTTATTCATTACAATGATCGTACGAAAGTTGTGGTTGTGGATAGAAATTCCACTATAAGTGAGTTTTTGTTCCAAGCAAGCCAAGCGTTTGGCGTATCACATGCGGTGTTTTTGCAAAGATTTGACGAAGACTGGGGCGAACGGGTCGATGTCGACGATAGCAATAAGAAAGTGTGCTTCAGAAAATGTAATATTTTCAAATAATGGAACAACAGATTGAAGCTTATGTATATTCAATTTCTCAATGCCTCCCCCCAATTGAAAATTCTGAAGCATATGCCGGGGCCATAAGGGGTATTGTAACAGCCAACTGTCCCCCGATGGGCGGGGAAAAAGTCAAAATGTAACACTGTATAAATGTTACATTCCCCGCTATGTCCCGGGGGTCGCGGGGCCGGAGTTTCAATTGACTAGTGCATAAAGCGTTGGCTTATTTGCAAAATAATTGAATAGATAACCGAGAAAGATGATAATATCGCGCTAAACGTTTCAGAGAGCTTTACTCAGCAAGGCCTTTCATGCAATGGCGCATCGATCCTGTTCTGTTGATGACGTCAGTAGTAAGGTTGCCCGGGCTGAGCACTTTTGCTCTCTCCTGATTGGTCTAGAGCAACCTTGTGACGTCACAGGTTTTGATGACGTCACAAGCCCCGCCTCCTCAGGGATAGGGCTCAATACGGGTCCCTGATTGGTCGGGATTTTTATACGGCTCACTACGGCTCCCTGATTGGACGGGATTTATGCGGCTCACTACGGGTCCCTGATTGGTCGGAAATTTATAGGGCTCACTACGGGTTCGGGAGTGGTGGGATTATAGATCCAATCCAGGGCGGGGATTGGCGGACCGGGGAACTACCCGGGCGTATAAAAAAGTGAACCTTTTGGGAGAAGGCATTCATGTTGTTTTGGTTATTTGCCGTTGTGTCTATGCTCTATCGAGAGTACCATAAAGTGTGGACTCTTTGGGAAGATGATCAACACGATGAAATTCCTATCGGTAGACGAAGTGGATAAAGCGAGCCGTGAACAATTTAAAGCGTTGACCCAGCATTTGTACGTGGCTTTGGTGACCGCCGACATTTCACAATGGAAAATAATTCGGCCGAAAGAGGGATTCGCCGAGAATTGGGAGAAAGCTCGCCAAGGTTTTTCGCCGGAACACCTGAACGAATTCCTGCCCTTTTTTGGGCAGATGTGTGCGTTACCCGTCACGCTAGAGATGAAAGACGAGGTGATGACCAGCCTGAAACAGCTCACGACCGACCAAGCGTATGTCATTTTGCAAACGTGGCAAGGCAAACTGTGGGAAAAGGGGACGGACGACATGTCCCAATTGTTTGGAGGGTTTCTGCAGAAGATACGCCTCATGAACACCGAGACGAGGCATAGCGCCCTCCCTCCCATGAGTCCGATGCACGTCACGTTGGCCTCCCTGTACATGGCGGTGGTCTCCTACGCGAACGGGGATTGTTTTCAGCGGGTGCAGCAAGTGGCCCAACGGGAGGGCAAACGCAAAGCCTTGACCTTGAAGATTCCTCCGCATGGCTACAACGCGGAGGACGCGTGGTTGTTCAGCTACGACGACAACAAAGTACTCATGTTCAAGTACAAGGAGGACATGAGGAGTGTGTGCCGGGCCCTCTTGGCCAAATTCTACCAAGACCTGATGAGCGAGAGAGAGATCTGGGGCCGGCAGTCGGTAGAAGAGACGGTGAAGAAGGAGTTTTCTGTCGTGAAGAAGTTGCTGGAGGTGCGGTATTTGAAGGAACTGCAACACATGCTGGCGGGGTGCGTGCATTACTGGCTCAGCATAGATGTGGACAATGAAGATCGGGAGGCACTGTACGCGATGATGTACGCGTTGGTCCTGATGGAATTCAATTATATGAACGAGTCGGCCGTGTGCCACCATCTGGGCGTGGGCGCCAAATGGTCCAGTTGCTCCTTGCATAACAATTTCCTGAGGGAGATGACGAACTTCTTGTTCCGCTGGTTTCCCCTGAAGGAGGGTCTGAAGCTGACCTGGGCCGAGTTGTGCGAGACGCGAATGCGTGAAGACCTGGTCTGTGGAGAGCAGGGTTGCTTGTACCGCAACCGTACCCTAGGCGCCCGTAACGACAGGTATTGGTACCACGCCGAATCCTACGATGCGGAGAAGAGGGTGGTCCGTAGTCTCATCTCTTCCCGCTACATGAGGATAGAGTCGGCGTGCCAGTCCCATTTCGACCAAAGCTTCGGCGAACTACTCCCGGACCCCTACTGCCCATCGCAAGAAATCCGGTACACGAGAGAGCGCACCATCATAGTAGAGTATCAGCTCTTCCTCGCTTACCTGTACTACCATTTGTGTGAACGGTACAGCCGGGCCACCCTGCACTGGAACGACACCCACAACCTCGGTCTGAGTTTTGACGAATGCCAGACCCAGGTGAAGAAGTATCACGAGAAAACACTCAAGGAGTTATGCCCCCACGTCACGACCAGAATCCTGGACGAAGAGTACGATCTTCTGTTGCCTATCTGGGACCACCACACCACCATGCTGTTGTACCAACTCTATGACTATTCGGAGTTTGAGTTGTATCACTACGTCCAGGGAAGGCGAACCCCCTCCTGGAAAAACGATCGCCTGTACCGCGTGGCCTACCACCTCAGCCATTCTATGGTCACCACGAGCCTGAACCGTCGTAAAGTGCGTGCCTGTGTCCTTCCTGTGACGTATGAGGGGGAGGATCGGTTGACCCCCGCGAGGAAATCCTGCCGTGCCTTGAGGGAACACTTGATCACAGCCCTAGGGAAGTATAAAGTGGAGTGGGATAATGAATTATCCGACGATCGAAAAGAAGATGAAGATACCGCCCAGAGGGCCGGGTATAGGAAGATGATATTGAACAGGGAAGCCATGGAGGAGGAAGAGGAAGAAGAAGAGGACGACGCTACAAAGAGTGCCAAGAGAGCCAAGAGAGAGAAGAGGTTGGAAGAAGAGGAGGCGTATGACGATAGGATGGACGAGAAGAGGGAGTTGAAGAGGCCCAAAGAAATTCTGCAGTGGTTCGTGACGGCGGTGCGGTACTTTGTGGACCGTTTGACCTTCCATATGCTGCAGAAGCGAGGGGTCAATGATTTTGACCCGCATTTCGCACTGACCCAAGGCAGCAAGGCTAGCCTGGACGACTTGATCATGGCCACAGAACCAGGGAGGAAGACTTGGGAAGAGATCATGGAAACGAACTACAAGGCGTGTATTCAAGGCGCCTACTACGTTGTGCAGGAGGAGTTGGTCGCCACCCTGATCACCCACCTATTCCGGAAACGGAGGATCTCGACTAGGGACAATCCCCTCTACGACAAAGTGAGGCGTTTTGGGATGCATTACGTCACCGGCATTCACGACACGTACCCCAAGGAAACCATGGAAGCCCTGTTGTGCGAGTTACCGGACAAAGTGACGGACGGACTCTTCCCTTACCTCGACACAGTGGCCCACAGTTTTGCGTGGGGCCTCTTCGAGGCGGATGGAGAAGACAAGAAGCGGGGCCCTAACTTTGCGCAAGAGCTATTGATGAAGGCCTTGAGGAAGGTCCACTTGGATGTAGACCAAGGGATCTGTGTGATCCAGCAAGCGGCGGTCGTGTTCACCAACCCCCCGACCTACACCTACAAACTGTATGAAGACAGCGGGAGGACGGTTTCGTTCGAGAGCAAGCACGCCACGACTCAAGAAGCCGTCGAAGACGATGTCCCCGTGGGCCCTCTTGCCTTCGGCTTCTAGTTTTTTCTGTAAAAAAAAACAATAAAAATAGCCAGGGAAAAATGACGGTGTCTGTCGTCTCTAGGGAGGGGAAAAAGTATAAGGGAGGTGCCGCGCGCTAGACTCGGGGAGAGTACAGAATGCCTTGCGGTGGAGGAGGAGGTCCGTCCCTCAAGTGCCATGGTATTTTGAAACGTGTCCGTTGTCTCTTGGCGTGTTGCGGAGGAAAAGTGATTATCCAGGGCTCTCATTTTGAGGATTATGGGGCGCAAGAAGGCGAAGAAAAAGAGTCCTTCCGCGCTGCTCGAGGCGTTGTATTACGACCCCAGCAGCCCTGCTGCCTTTGGGGGTGCTGCCCGTCTGGTGAAAGCGGCTAGCGAAGTGGGGGTGACGCGCACCACCACTTTAGCGTGGCTGAAAAAACAATTGACCTTTACGTTGCACCGACCTTTTCGAAAAAAATTTCTGCGAGGGCGCGTGCGCGTGCTGGCCCTGGACGAACAGTGGCAGGCGGATCTGGTGGACATGCAAGCCACGAGTGCCTTTAACAAGGGCTACAAACACATTTTGACCATCATCGATGTGTTGTCCAAGTACGCGTGGGCGGTCCCCCTGAAGAACAAGACGGGAGAGGAATTGGTGCGCGCCTTTACCCAAGTGTTTCGCGAACGGAAACCGTTGCGGTTGCAGACCGATGCCGGGACAGAATTTACCAACCGTAAGTTCCAGGCCTTTTTAAAAAAGAATGACGTGGCCTTTTTCGTCACGTACAACGAGACCAAAGCCCAGATTGCCGAGCGGTTCAACCGGACGCTCAAGGGACGCATGTACAAATATTTCACGGCCACCGGGAAGAAAGAGTATTGGAAAGTCCTCCCTCAATTGGTGCTCGGGTACAACCGAGCCGTTCACAGCAGCATTCGACGCGCCCCCATCACCGTCACGCCCTTCAACGACCACGAGGTGCGGGCCATCTTGTACCGGGAAAAGCAGCCGACGACGAGGAAACCGAAGAAACCGCTGTACCGTTCCGGCGACACGGTACGAATTAGCAAGACCAAAGGCCATTTTGAGAAAAGCTATCTGGCCAACTGGTCGGAGGAAGTGTTCACGGTGATAAAACGGTTGGACTACCGCACCCCTCCCGTCTACCGGCTGGAGGACTTGAGCGGGGAGGCGTTGCGGGGAACGTTTTACGAAAGCGAGATGACGCCGGTGGCCGTGGAAAAAGAAAGTCTCTTTATCATCGAAAAGGTGTGGCAACGCCGCCCCGGCAAGAAGAAGAACCAGGAAGAAGTCTTGGTGAAATGGGAAGGGTACCCCTCTAAATTTAACAGCTGGGTACCGGTCACTCAGCTCCAGACCCAAACGTATGGGTGAAAGAAAAAGAAATAAAAGAGTTGGTTGTTCCGACGGTCGGAGTCATTGTGGAGAAAGAGAGGATGGAGGAGGAGGAATTTTACATTACCTTAACCCACGGGGTGAAGTCTTACGTCTCCACCTACGTCAATGAACCGTCCCGGTTCCGTATCCACCTCTATAAAATGTACACGTTGTCTCGAGACTGGGAAATGGCGGTCACGACTCTGGTCTTCCCCAGTCCCCAGAAGAAGACGACCTTGTACATGTACTGTGATTTGGTGGAACCCAGTATTGTGGGGGATACGAAAGTCCCCTTGTTGAGAGTCCTTTTTTCAGGGCCCGGGGACGGTGAGGTCTACGAACGTAACTTTGCCCCCCTGTACTACAGACAGTTGTCCAAGACGGTGTTTGAGGATTTCGAAATCCTTATAACCGACGAGCAAGGGAAACTTGTTTCATTTCCACAAACCTCCAAGGTGGAAGTGACCCTCCATTTCCGGAAAGCATGAACCCCGACCGCATCTGGATGACGCTGCCTAGCGTGGCCAGCCGGGATACCTTTCCCGATAACACAGGCTCCCATTTTCGTATCCGGCTCCCGGAGATGTTGGTCTTGGACCGGCAGTGGGAGATGGCCCTCTGCCACCTGCAATTTCCCCGCGCCTGGGATGAATTGTTCCCCCAAGTTCAAGACCGCCAATTCTCGATGATCCACGAAACACTTGATCCAGAAGTAGAAATCTCCTACGACCTCCTCCCGAACATCACCTTTACTCCACAGTCTTTCGAAACGGTCACAGAACTGGTCAGAGCCATGCACTGGGCGATGTTGCAAGGGGGCTACCGAGCGATCATGAAAACATTTAGCGTCCGAGTGGAATCTTCCAATAATGCCATGGGTAAAACCGTCCTGGAATTGGTTCAAACCCCAACGGGCGGCTACATGTTAGTCCTCCCCCCTAAACTGGCCTACATGATCGGCTTGGAGGACGATCCCAAAAGGGCCACCGCACATCCTGCACACCTGTTGAAAAAACCGGGCCCTCGCACACCGTTGTTGTCCAGTTTCGTGAAGACGACTATAGGGGAGGCGCAGTGGGTCAAACCCGTCCTGATCCTCGCCTCGGTTTTGGAGAGAGAACGGACTGTGTACTACATCACTAACGCGAGTACGGGCAAAGGCGCTAACTTGTTTACCGGCCATCGCAAGATCGCAAAATCCTTTGTGGTACCGACCGGGAACTACGCGAACCTCATGGCCGTCCAAGCTACCCTTCCGATGAAATCCCCTGATGTGTTATGGTTTTGGTACCAGACTAATGGAACCGCCATGCTGACCCTTAAACTCAACAAGGAGGAGACCCAAATTGCCATGAGCCCCTGGCTGGCCAATCTGTTTGGGTTTGGGCAAGGAAAGCCCGAACACTATCCGGCGGACGACAACACGCCCCTGGTGGGGTACCAGCCCGAGTGTTGGTCCACCTACTATTCCGGTCTAAAATTCCGGACGCCCACCCCCTACCTGCTCACCCGCGATTTTAAACACCAACCCGTGCGCAGTTTGTACGTGTACTGCGATCTGATCGAGCCGCATATCGTGGGGGATGTGAAAGCACCCTTGCTGCGTGTCGTGTCGGCCCAGGTCGCGTACAACAAGGTGGTGGAACGAGACTTTCCGGTCATGCGCTACTTCCCGCTCGCCAAAACGGTGTTTGACACGCTGGAAATCCTTATAACCGACGAGTCCGGCCAACGCCTCTCATTCGCCTCAACAGCTACCGTGGTGGCGACGTTGGAATTTGTGAAGCGTGCTCTGAAAAAGTAAGGATGAATGGAGCGTCTGCGGAATCTATGGCACTGGAGTCATCTATGGGGGACATGGCTGGCGGAGGGTCTTCGATCCCTGTGTTCCGTGCAAAACCCGCACCCCCCACCACTCGACGCATGCCCTCCTCCATTCCTGTCTTCCAGGGGGGTCGCGGACAGCAAGGTGGTGGCGGACTCCTCCCTATCCGTTGGAATGAACTCGGTCGTTACGAACCGGTCACCAATCAAAAGGGTGGACTCTTACCCTTGGCGCTAGCCCCCTTGGCCGTCATGGCGGGCAAAGCGTTGGCCGGGACCGTCGCGGGGGCGGTGGCTAAAAAAGGAGGACAAAAGATACTCGCTAAACTGAAATCGAAATTTGGCAAGAGGGTGGTGAAACAAATCGTTAAGGACACGAAAAAAGGGACAGCCCGTGTGCTCGGCAAGAAAACCAGCAAAACGTTGATCCAAGGCCTGGAAAAGATAGCGGGGATAGCGCCGAAAAGGAAAAAGACGAAGAAGCCTGCCACGGTCAACAAGAATAAAAGAAAGCAAAAACAGTCTCCCTCTCTCATTCCTTCAACGACCGTCAAGCGTGCACGTGTGGAGAGAGATATCTTTGACGACGGTCGCTGGCATGGGCAAGCCGCCTCTGCCCAACATGATGGGCGGCTACAACACTCATTTGGATTTTTTCGGCAAGGAATTGGCCCAAGCGGTCGAAGAACGAGGCTATTGGTCGGAGCACTCCCCCAAATCGGCCCTCTTGCCCGGGTCGCCCGTGGAATTTTACCTCCCAGCCAGCCCCTATTACACCGTGCTGCCTAGAAGTTACTTCAAGGTGACGGCCAACCTCGTGAAAGCTAACGGAGAGGCTTTGACCGCCGGTTTGGATCTGGGGCCCGTCAACAATTGGTTTCATTCCCTCTGGTCCCAAGTAGACATGGCCTTGAACGGGGAATGGATGACCATGAGTACCAAAACCTACCCCTACAAAGCCTACCTCAGCACCCTCCTCAACTATACTCCAGCCGCCAAGAAATCCTACTTGACCTCGGGACTGTACTACAAAGACATGGCCGGCTCCATGGATGTGTTCGCCATCGCCGGGGCCAACACAGGGTTGACTGTGCGGGCGAAATACACGGCGGAAAGCAAAGTGGTGGAACTGACCGGGATGTTTTGCATTGACGCGGCCTTCTCCAACAAACTGCTCCTCAATGGGGTGCCCCTGGAATTCCGCCTCACCCCCGCCAGCAACGCCTTCGCCCTCATGGGGGACAGTGCGGAGGCGGAAGTGACCGGGGCTAAAATCGTGCTGAAGCGGGTCACTTTCTTCCGCCGTGTCAGTGTTTGCAACAAGGACTTCATGAAGAGCATCGAAGTGAAACTCGTGTCCCAGCCCGTCCTCTACCCTTACAACAGCGAGGAAGAACGGATGTTCACCATTTCCCAGGGCGACACCACCTTTGAGAAAACGGATTTCCTAGGCGGTCGCATCCCCCGACGCATGCGCATTGCCTTGGTGGAGAGTGGGAGCAGTTTGGGAGCGCTGAAAAAGAACCCTTTCCATTTCCAAAGGTTTGGGATGACTCGCGCGACGGTCACGGTCGACGGCACGCCCACCCCCTTCTCCCGCGTCGAATTTGCAACGGGGCAAACCCTGGACGGTTACAATACCCTGTTCCTGGCCCAAGGCGCCATGAACGCCAACCATGGGATTGACATTACCCGGACCGATTGGGACAAGGGCTACGCCATCCTGTGTTTTGACTTCACTCCAGACGGTAGTGGCAACGCGGCCCACATGAACATACAACAGTACGGGACGGTGGGCATCCGCCTTCAGTTTGCAGCAGGGGTCGCCCAGACCTTATCGGTGTACGTGAACTGCGAGTTTGACGCCGCGTACGAAATCAGCAGTAGCCGAGAAGTGAAAAAGTTGTAAGATGACCACCTACACGTCGCAATTGACGGTCTTGGCCCGCCACGATTGGTGGCTCCGCGCCTCGTTTCGGGGCGTGTTTCCCATGGACCTACGGCCCCGCCGCGTGACCCGGCCCGCCTCGTTCATTCTCAATACAGACAACGCCGACGGACCAGGCACCCATTGGTTGGCCTTTTATTTTCCGCGCCAAGGCCTGAATGAATTCTTCGACAGTTATGGCTTTCCCGCCTCTTATTACGGGTTGCAAGAATACGTGAGGCAGGGGAACGCCCAGCACGTGGAAAACAGTGTGATGTTGCAAGGGAACAAGTCCAACGTGTGCGGTAGTTATTGCCTGTACTACCTCCTGCGCCGAGCCCACGGCCGGTCCCTGGCGGAGGTCCTGCAGAACCTCCAGCAGTGGAAGACCAAGACCACCAGGGACCGGGCCCTCCAAGCCTGGCAGCGCCAGTACCAGCGCCGGAGTGTGGCGCAGTGGCAGCAGCAGCAGCAGCAAGGCCTTCACGATCAATGTGTTATCAGTTTGAGAGACACTAAAAAAATAAAATAAAACAAGTTCCCCACCTCCATGTCTTGTTATTCTTGGGAAGGGTATGAGGCGCAATGGATGTCCGTTTCCAAGCGCCCTGCAATATCTTGATCACGGGTCAGAGTCAATCGGGGAAAACGGTGTTCACCGAAACACTTCTGCGCCACGCGAAATCCCTTTTCACCCAGCAGCCCTTCACGATCGTGTACTGCTATGGCAGCGCCTGGCAACCCCGGTTCACCACCCTGCAAAAACAATTGGGGGTGAAATTTGTGGAGGGGCTTCCCGACGACCCGTACGCCCCCTTTCGCGGCAAACCGGGCCTCTTGATCCTGGACGATTTGATGAAAGAAGGCTCCAAGGACGAGCGGGTGGTGGACCTGTTCACCAAAGGCTCGCACCACCGCAACATTACCGTGCTGTACCTGACCCAGAACATTTTCCCCCCAGGCAAGTACGCGCGCACCATTTCCATCAACGCCCACTACCTGGTGGCTTTTAAAAACGCTCGGGATTCATTGCAAGTCCGGAAATTGGCCGAGCAGGCCTTTCCGGGGCAAGTACCGGCGGTGATGCGAGCCTACCAGGACGCGACCCAACGCCCCTTTGGTTACCTCCTCTTCGACCTGCACCCCCGGACCCCGCCCCAAATCCGGCTGCGCACCAACATTTTCTCCGAGGAGGGACAACAGCATCGCGCCTACGTGCTGGAGGAGGATCAAAAGGGGGTGGGCAATGCGTTGGACCTGTTGAAACTACAAAAGCACCTCGTAGGAAAGCAACTGCAACTAAGAGAGCAACGAGGGGGTACTAAGAAGAAGAAGAAGAAGAAGAAGAAGGGCCCCTCGGTACAAAGGGCGAGTAAATCAGGGGGTCGAGAGCTTCGTGGAGCGGTGTGGAAGAGTCTCAACAAAACAACCTTCCATCCCCCTTTTTTCCGTATCGAAAAAGGTCCCGAACAAAGGGGGTTGGATTAACTTTATAGGTTAAGCCCCCCAGGGAAACCGTTCAGTTGTGGTGATGGCCTCCCCCTTGCTTCAACGTCACGCGCTGTTCATCCGACAATTTGCGAAAGCGGATCTCGGTCAGAAAAAGAAACTCATCCGGGCCGCGAGTCACACTCAAATCAACGCCGTCAGTGAAGTGGTGCACAACGCCTTGCGTGGAACTTTTCCGATAGGGGCCCGCGCCAAGAAAGTCTTTGCTCCCATCAAGGTGAAACTTCGAAAAATAGCCAACAAAGCCCTGTCGCCGGCCGTGAGGAAAAGGATTCTGCTCTCCTCCTCGACAGCGGTGCAGAAAGCCAAGCTTAAAAAGGCCGTGGGCCAGCGAGGAGGCTTCATTTTCACGACCGCCGCTCTCATTGCCGCCGCCGTTTTTGCTGCCAAAGCGGCCGCCGCCGGAGCTATCAGTGGAGGGGTGGCTTACGGAGCCAAGAAAGCTCTGGAGCAATCCGGAGGTTATATTGACCCAAACTACTCTAACCCCTACCCTTCCCCGCAAGAGTACGCCCGAGAACTGAGTCAGGCTCATATCTGGTCCTGAATGGTCCAACCAATCCGCAACTGGCCGGTTCCCGAGGGTACAGACCCGGCCCGGTGGCAGTTGTTTCTAGCCCGCCTGCGAAAAAGGCAACGTCAAACCCTGCCGGGAAAAAAAGTCAGCAGGACCGTGCGGGCAGCGAACAAAATCCAAAGAAAGTATAAGACGCGACGGCCCAAGAAGAAATCCCAGACAGGGAAAAGGAAGCGGCCCCCACACCACCCTCCAACAGCAGACCCAGTGGAAATTTCGGTGACGCGATGGACCGTGAAGCGACACAAACGAAAAAAGCGATGAAAGAGGCCGAGGGGAAGAACCCTATGCGTATGGTCTTGGTGCCGGAAGAGTCCATGCGATGGTTGGAACAACAGCTTCGTGTGGACACAACCAAAGGGGTTAAAGTGCTCAGTCAGTACCAAACGGCCATGGCGCAGGTCCTAGAAAACCCAGAGAAACCGGCCAGCGCCGACCAATTTCAAGATTTACTCCAAAAATACGTCCGACGTCGTGAAACCCTTGAGCCTAGTCCCTTTACGGCCGTGGCAGCCAAAGTGTTAACCCATAGTCAAAGGGGCGCTTTGCGAAAAGTTCCCCCCTCCAGCAAACCTTTAGCGTCGGTGCTGGTCAATCTGTTGAAGTTGAAAGGGGGACAGAAAATTACCTGGAATGCGCAAGGGGAAGTGAAACTCTACGGGCAAACCCTGCCGGGCAGTCAAATTGCCGATCTGATTAAAGAAGCCGTGCATCCTTCTTCCACCCGCACGTCGCCCGGCTACCGTGATTTCATGCAATTTCTAGCGGAAGAAAAAATTCCTAAAGATCTCATCCGCCACCCCCGGGATCTCATCTCCAAGAAGAAAGAGTACACGCCCCGGCCTAAACGAACCGCCACCGCCTATCCAGAGGATCTCCCACCCCAGCCCTACAAAGATCTCCCGCCACCCCGCCGAGAGGAAACACCGTTCTCCAGGACCCCCTACAAAGCCTTTTCCCGTGGGGGTCCCCGTGGGGGTCCCCGTGGGGGTAGCCGCCGCCTCTCTTTTGGCACAGGCTCCGCCCAAAAACCGCCTTTAAATTGGCGTCCTTTTTAAACCCCCCTTCATTGTCGCCATGGCACGAACCCTAACGAGACCCGCGGGATTGGGACAAACGCTCTGGCAACGCCGTGTTGCCCAAGCGAACCGGAAGAGGAAGAAAAGCAGGAAGTCAGGGGGAACGCAAACCGTGCGCAAGATCACGAGTCGAAAATCGAAAGACGGCCGTACCGAAACAACGATCCGAACGACGACCACTTCGGGCAAGCGCAAAGGCAAGAGTATCAGCCGGTGGAATGTCAAACACCTGAAGAAAAATACTTAAAGAAAAAAATACTTTGGGGACTTTGGGATTGGCCGGAAATTTATACGGCTCAATACAGGTTCGGGATTGGTCGGGATGTATACGGCTCACTACGGGTCCCTGATTGGTCGGAAATTTATAGGGCTCACTACGGACTCGGGATTGGTGGGCCGGGGGAACTACCCGGACCGTATAAAAAGTGACCCTCCCTTGTAAATTTCAGAACAAAATTCTCACTCATTACGCGTTGCTCTTCAAGCGGTGAACATCATGGGTCTAGATATTACTTTCTATGGAGCTGAAGGCGGCGGTGATGTCATTGTGGGCGAGTGCCACATGTGTTATTCTACATTTGGGAACTGGATGGAAGAATACCTGAGCGAAGGCGAAAGGAAGCAGTATGTGGTGAGCGACTGCGAAGGAACCTATTATGGACACTATGTGATGTTGGTCTATCATATTTGTATTTGGGAAGGATTCCTGCGCAAGCATCCAAGACTCCAGCCTTACAAGATGGAGTTCCTCTAAAATAAAAGACTGAGACTTTGGTATCACAGCTCAAAGGAACTGAACCATTTATTGCAATAAAAAAATTCTTCTAGAGTCTCTTTGTTTTTCTTTAGTAGCCGTAAGGGTAGCTCTGGTAGCCGTGGAGAACCCTCTTGTCGTAGGTCACCTTGAAGGTCTTGGTCTCTGGGCGGGTGTGCAACGTCCTGTCTTGGGTATTGCGGTGGATGGCGTGCGGCGTCACCACCGTCCGTGTGGGTTCCCCTTGGCCTTGCACCATGGCTACCATGGTCTCGAGGTTGACGATCGCCCGATTTCTCACATTGAGGCGTAGTCCTTTCACTTTGCAGACGGTACGGCCTTGATTCGTTTCATACCCGTAACTCTTGGGCCCGGTACAGGCAAAACGGACAATCTGTTCGCCTTCTTTCAATTCGTTGGTCATGTCGCCTAGAAATCGACCGATCGGGGGCGCCACTTGGCCTGCTTTCTGTGTGAAGTAGATACTGTCCGTATCGTGGTAGACGATACGGTCCTTCAAGAGATCGAGGTAAGAATACAATTTCAGGCGTGCATGGGCTGTGGTGTAGGCGGCAAACACAACGTTGGCGTGGGGGTTGGAGTCGATGTGCTGCGACGTCGCGGTGTAGTGAACTTGCACCATGTCTTCGTGCACGAACAGAATGTCTTGCACTTCTTTCTCTTCGCTCATCATGAGCTCAAAGTAGCGGTCCAGTTCGGTGACGTACTCCGTCTGCCGAGGGTTCTGTTTCTGGCCAAATTTTCCCCACAAGGTGTTGAGCATCCATTTCGCCAGGGCCCGCATCCCCGCGTTGAACTCGATCTTGTCCCACTCCAGCAAGATCCCCGTGGCCACCCGGTAATTCTCTATAAAAGCCGCTTTCTCGGCGTCGGTGTTACACCCGGGTGGCCAGCCACTCGCCTCTTGCTTCATTTTAAGAAAGGTGTTCACATAGTCGGTGAACAATCCCTTGGTGTCGGTGGTGGGGTCGTATTGTTCCGAATCGGAATAATGCCACACACGGTAGACTTCCAGGACCCGGTAGCCGTAGCGCAGGGCCGCGTGGAGTTCGTGGCTCACCCAGGTCCCTGTCAAAGCCCTGGCCTCGTCCTCGTGCGTACAGGGGGCCTGGTTCTTGTCTTCGGCGCAGGTCCGGCAGAGGGTAAACAGAAGTTTCTCCCCCACGTGCGTCGGGAGGACGGGGAAAAACAAGCGGCGTGGCGGTAGAATCTTCAGATGAATTAACCCCTCGTAGGGTAGGGTGGGGTCTAGATTCTCGGTGAGGATTTCTGGATGGCCCAGCGGAAACCGTTTCGTCTTTTGCACCCAGGGGTACAGGGAGCACACATCCAGCGCCTCCATCCATTCTCCCTCCTGGGCTTCCCAGTAGGTCCTAATCCCGTTGGTACGCCCCCCAAAGAAGGCCTTCTTGGGGTCGAGTGGAATCTGGGTTTGAGGGATGGGTGCGAGGGCGGCGATGGTAGGGTCCAAGGCCATGGCCACTCTGATGTCGCACTCTCTGGTCTGGACCACGCGATACCCTTGCTGTTCCAAGTACGCGACTTTGTCCCGGGTGCGGTCGGTCAACGTTCTCATGGTGCAATGAAGTAGGGGATGAACTCTGTCTTGGTGGTTACAACGATCACATCCATGCCAGAAGCAACCTTGGATTTCGTAGGCCGTGTGGGTGGCGGCGTGGTACCCATCCAGTTTGTAAGGCCCCACGCGCTTCTCTCCCAAATTGCCCGCGTGCTGGATCTGAATCCCGTCCCGCCGCTCCACGTGGGCCAACCATTGGAGGGCCAGCGTCGAATGCGCATCCTTGGGGCGGTAGCCGAGCCGTGGCAAGACCGCAATGGTGTTAGGGCGTAGGAATTTCTTGCGGAACACTAAGTTGCACATAGAGGCGAGCGTCACGGTCCTGGTAAAGGGATCTATCTCCGCCGCTTTCATCATGATAGCCCGGAACGCTAGACAGGCCCGTTGTAAGATGGCCACATCCCGGTGGCAGTAGAGGGCCAGTTCTTTCTGGAAATCAAACACCGTCCCCTTGCCCCGTTCGGTCGCGTGCCAGGCCTCCAGTTCTTGTTTGCCTTGAGGACTCAGTGAATCCGGTTCGTAATAATGAAGGTCTGGTAGCGGTCCCACGTACTGCTGGTGTTCTGGTTTGTTAAAAAAGATGGGAAAATCCAGCTTGTTGAGGTTTTCTGCTTGGAAACCGAACGTGACGGGGAATTGTTTTAGGGCTAGCGGGATGAAGAGCAGAGAGTCCTTGATGACGAGCTTGTAGTCGGGGATGGTCACCACCATAGCCTTACCACCGCGGAAGAGCACTTTAGGCTTGACGGCGTTCTTAAACAAGTACTCCAGGATAGGGTAGGAATCGTACCCCATGGCGTTGTGGGCCAGGCACACGTAATTTTTGTGATCCCCCGAGAAGAGCCAATCACAGAATTGGGTGAGGGCCGTGGGGCCTTTGAATTCTATTTTCCGTGGACCGCATTGAGTGCAGGTGGGTAAATCTGACGTCACAAAAAAGCTCACACACTTTGGAGACTCCCGCAAAGTTGACCACGTGCTGAGCCTCCAGGGGCATGGCTTCGAAGTCGAAGAAGAGGTACCGGAACTTGTCCTCATTCCCCTCGTCTTCCGCAGCGGCTCTCTCCGTCCCCTCTTCTTCCGCCTGAAGTGCCGTGTAGGCCTCTTCTTCTTCTTCTCCTCCTTCTTCTGTTTCTACCCTGGGGGCTTTCTGGTCAGCCACTTGCATGTAGCACAGATGGTCCGGGGGGACAATAGTGTTGCAACTACGGCAACGGTATTCCCCACACACGTGGACCCCTGCTTGTTGACGGCTCCGGCACAGATGGTCCACGGTCACCCCACACTGGACACAACGGGTGTACCGCTCGCAAGAGCTCCATTCTCTTGTGCACAGAGACCCTCGACCCGACCGGCGGGGTAGGCGACGGCGGTGGTTCTCATAGCATCCTTCACTCTTGAACCACCGATGGCAATGGTCACACTTTTTCCAATCCCATTTCTCTCCAGGGGGGAGGGGGGAACAATTCTTGACGCCACAACAAACACATGTCGTGTCACAGGCGTGATGTATAGGACTTGTGTAGGTCTTCTTACAGTAGGGGCAAAAGTGCTTGGCGTTCAACAGCCCACACATGTTGTTGATGACGTCATAGTGATGGTCCTCTGTTTGGTACAGGTAAAGGCGGTGTTGTGCCCCGGGGAGGTGTCCTGAGTAGATAATGCTGTTCATGTGTACACGGGAGACCAGATTTACTTCTACACCTTGAGGCCTAAAAAACTCCTGGAATTGCTTAAGCTCTGGTAGCCCACACGGTTGAATAGGGACCCCCGCCTGACAATGGAGTTCCAAGGCTAGAGTCCGTTGCATGGGCTTCCCCTGACTTATGGGTCTGTACCGTGGATGTTGTTGGGCCTTGGCTAGGGCCGTGACCAATCCTCTGGCCATACATAGTTCGTCTACATTTCGTATCCTCACAATACTTCTTTTAATTTTCTTGAATTTCTCCAAGTCGGTAGTGGCACAGCGGGCCACGCGACCTCTTCCCGCCCTCGGTATTTCCACGTGAAACACGTGGACATGGAAGTTGCCCTGCATGATGAACTCTTGGTTGGATTGTGTGAGCTCTCCAATTCTGGCCATGACCAGGGCGGGGGTGAGGGTAGACCTCATCAGGTAAGGAAAGGAAAGGGGGTAGTCCAAGCGTGGAGCATCTAGGGTAATCCTAACCCGATCTTCTGGGTTTGCGGACCCAAGAGTGGTGTCCAGGACCCTCTCTATAACGGCGGTCACGTCTTGAAGAGCCTGTACATGAAAGAAAAAAAAATCATAAATAAATAAATTTAAAATAATTTTTTTTTTTTAAAAATTAAAAAAAAATTAAAAATATAAATAAATATTTTTTTATTTTTATTTTTATATAAATGAATAAAAAATTGAGGCTCTCTGTAGTAAGGGATGCGAGAAAGAAAGAAAAACAATTATAAAAAAAAAAAAAAAAAAAAATCTACGCGCGGGGGTTTGAACCCACTCCTTTCCTTTGAGATTCCAAACAGGAGAATTAGAGCCATGCGCCACCGCGCGCGCGCGGTCATGACAGCACATCAAAATTAGTGTAGTCTTGCTTTCGACTTACCTCAGCCAGAGTCGCGCGGGCCCGTGTCTTGATTTTCAGTTCGTAGTCCTTACACGTTGTTTTGAATTTTTTACAGGCTCTCGAACTTGTTTGAACCAGTTCAAATTTTTCTTCGTCGTCGTCATCGTCGTCATCACTTTCTTCACTTTCTGGGACGATTGTTTTTGTCTTTTTAGTCGCCCCGCCACCCCGTTGTTCTGCCATGCGTTTCCGAGTTGTGGAGGGAAACATTTCGTTTAACCAGGCGTCTGCATCCCAGAGGGGTTCGGTCTCCTCGGAAAAACCTTCAGCAAGTTCTTGGTCGTTATTTTCTGGTAATTCGGTGGGAAGGGGCCACGCCGCGATTAGTTTCTCGTCGTCCTCCTCTTCGGTTATTCCACCCAACTCTAGCGACTCCCCCTCGACTTCCATGCCTTCCTCCTCTAGGTAGTTTAAGGTGGACATTGTGGTGACGGATTTTGTTCTGAAATTTACAAGGGAGGTTCACTTTTTATACGGTCCGGGAAGTTCCCCCGGTCCCACCAATCCCGAACCCGTAGTGAGCCCTATAAATTTCCGACCAATCCCGAACCCGTAGCGAGCCCTATAAATCCCGACCAATCAGGGACCCGTAGTGAGCCGTATACATCCCGACCAATCCCGAACCCCTATTTGTTCTATAAATTTCCGGGCAATCCCAAACACCCCACCCTCCTTATTCTTCCGAATTTTTGTGGGGCCCTCCCCCCGGGAGACCTCCCTCTCCAGTCCTCTTCAAACCGTTCTCTCTTTCGCGCCAAGGAAACTAGCGAAAAAGCCTTCCCGAAATCGCCGCTCCGAACCAACGTCCACAAAGTTAACCCGGAGTAAGAAAAGGGCGCGTAAATAGGGCCGGTGTATAAGCCTCGGCTCGTGATTGGAGGGTTTAGGTTCCTTTTAGGTTCGCCCCAACACTCCACTGGTTTCCCGAGGGACGCGTTGGGGTTTCAGACGGTTTAGGAGCCCTTGCCCGGAAAGTGTGAAAGGGAAAACAAAAACAAAAATGGGGAAAACTAAGAGGACCGTGAGAAAAGGGTCTGTAGAAAATTTTAGAAAATTTCCCCGATGTTTTCAGGATGAATTTGAGCTTCTTGGACTTCCCCCAAAAATTCTGGTAAACAACCTTGACCCGAAGTAAGAAAAGGATGCGTAAACAAACTACGTCACGCCTTGTGATTGGTCCATCAAAAATCAGGTAACTTTCGACTGGTTTCCCAAAGGTCATACAGGTTTCGGGGCTCCAAAAATACCTTTCCCGGATCGAATGAAGGGGGAAAAAACGTGGAAAACTAAGAGGGGCTTGGGAAGAAGACCTCCAGAAAAAAAATAACAAATTTCCCCACTGTTTTAGGGATGACTTTGAGCTTCTTAGGAGCTCAGAAAAAAAAGTTTGGCAAAAAACGTCAAAACCGGATCGAATGTCCACCACTCCTAGAGCCCGTTGCGTAAAACGGGCCAATCAAAACCCGAGAAAGTGCACCAATCAGGACCCGTTATATGTTCTATAAATGATAGGGGTTGAATGAAGTTCGGTGCCTTTGCCACTGACAACTCAAGAAGGTAAGTGTACACGGAATTCGCTCTTGAAATTCAACACGCTTTGGTATTAATCTTTTTTCCCCTTTGGTTTCCTTTTTATTTCTACAGCTTAAAGAAGAAGCTAAAGAAAAGAAAGAAAGAAAGAGTTGAGATGGCATACCGCGGGCCCCATAGAGAAAGAGAAGTACGGTCCTGCTGAATTGATTTTTTATCTTGGGACACAACCACTAACTTTTTGTTTTTGTTTTTTATAGAATGTTCACGGAATCGATGTTATTAACATGGATCCTGTAAGTTCTTCTCCGTCCCGTTCCCCCTAAAAGACAGTGTGTAGCGGACGGACTCTGCTTAACAGGACCGTTCATTTTTATTGGCAAAAATCCCCCGACGCACAATAATTTGATTAATTTTTTTATAGGTTTTCTTGGAGGTCCTCTCGGGACCTGCCCGCTCTCGGTAAGAGCGCCTACACACAGAAACAAATTCCTCTAAAGCATTATTCATGGCGTACCTCTTTTTAATTTTAATTTTTTAATTTTTTAATTCTTTAATTTTTTCCCCAAACCAGACTAGAGTCAAACAACATTTCTATTCTCATGCCATGGTTCTGCGCACCACCGGACTCCCTCCCGAGATTTTGGCGAAAATCGGAGAGTACGTATGTACTCAACAACGCGTAGATAGGAGGAAGGAGAAACACCAGGACCAATTTAAGCCAACCCTATTCCTCCTGCAGTATATACCGACGGGTATCCGGGGGGACTATTCGTGGAACAACTCGCATCAAACGTTGCACTTCGACAGAAATTTTATGGCGTGCACTGGCCCCCACGCGGCCATGCACATGGAGCCCATAACTGAATATAGTTTTGATTGGTGTAGCTATTGCAGGTCTAATAAGACTGTCGTACGTATGCATTGTCGGAAGGGACTCGCCTACTTCCGTTGCCGTCACCACCCAGTTTATTTTGATCTGGGAGACTGGGATGGTTGGGGGCGCTTTCAGTGGGAAAAATTATACTTCCATGTTACTTCATAATTTTTCTATTTTCCTATTTTTTATTTTATAGTGTTTGTGGTGCGGTGGAAACATCGACCGGGTTAACTTACCGCCCATGCCCTGTTGTGGGTCCATGTATTGCAAGTCTTGTTTCATTTTAATTATCGCCAAGGCAATAAGAGAAAATGTTCATCCTCGTTGCGGGGTTTGCTATTTAAAAATGCAGCATTCCTTTTTTATTCGCTCGGGGAGCGTGGTTGTATTTAGGCATTGTGCCACGTTGGCAAGTTTTCATTTACCCCTACCACATAAATTTGTAGAATATTACACTTACATTTCCCCCTGAAAGCTCGGAAGTAGGGGAGTTCTATTGCCATGGAGAAAAATGTATTATCCTAGCCAATCTTTTTTTTATTTTTTTATAGTGTCTTATCTGTGGGGATCTCCCCAGTAATCAATTACCACCACTACCGTGCTGCGGGGAGCAAGTGTGTACCCCTTGTTTTATCCGATTCGTGGCAAGATCCCTAAGATACGACAGAGTTCCTCTCTGTTTCTGTTGTTTGAGCCCGATTGAACATTCTTTTTTCCTGAGGGTAGGTTCCGTTGTCCTGTTTAACCATTTAGGTACTTTTGGTGTCCTCACTTTACCCCTACAAAAATGTTATGCTACCCACTACCATATGATTTAACATTTTTCTCCATGGCAATTTCCTTTTTTATATTTATCACACTTTTTCATACATTAGAGCAATTTGCTCATTTTTAAAAAATTTCCAACTTTTTCAAAATAATAGGGCAATAGCCTACTATATGTAATTTACAAATAATAGGGCGATAGCCTACCATATGTAATTTTTCAAATAATAGGGCAATGGCCCATCCATTCGATGTAATTTCTCTCTCTCTGTGGGGCCCCGAAATAGGGCCCCCTTGCAACTATTATTTTATTTTTTGTAAATTGTATTCTGTTCATTGTTAAGCATTTGAAAACAAAGTTGTTTTTACCAAACACATGTCTCTTTTATTGTCTCCAATAGTGGTTGAATCACATAAGACCACAAGGTATTATTACATAGTGGTTGCTTCCTATAAGACCACAAGGGTAAAATCCCGGGTAGCCGGCTTGTCTCCAAAATCTAGGTCTTCTCGGATCCTCGTGGGACTGGTCCCGGGCTGTCACTAGGATGGGTGGGTGGGGATATGTCCGTAGGGAAACAGGGGTGTCGGTGTAGTCTCTAGGGGTACCCCCATGGGGGACCCGGTGGGGGTCCCGGCGGGGGTCCCTGTGGCATCTCCGCGGGGGGGAACCGTATAGGGCATAGTGGCATGGGGACTTGTCCAAGCGACGGGCGGCGGACCTTGGGGGGCCTGTGACGTCCATGGCGAAGCGTAGAATTGGGCTTTCTTGGGGGGTGGGGGTCCGTTTGCGGTAGGTTGTGCGGCAGGGTCAGCCCACATAAATCCAAGTGGCCACTCACACTTTGGGTTGGGCGCCGGGGCCGTGCACGTGAAGAACACGCGGTTCGGATTTTTCTCACTTCGGCTTATGCCCACTTTCATCCACAAATTGTGGCCACACTTGGGAAATGTGTTGTATAAAGTTCCGACCGGGATAACCGCTTTCACCAAAGGAACTTCTTGCTCGGTAAAATAGAAACTACACGGCAAAACTTGGGGTTTCGACTTGTAATCCGCCGTTTGTCCACACTTGTACACACACTCTGGCGTCCCTGCCAATCCTTTTACGACTTTGGCGTAACACCCACAAAAACAAGTAGGGGGCATCGTTCGCACTGAAATTTACAAGGGAGGGTTACTTTTTTATACGCCCGGGTAGTTCCCCGGTCCGCCAATCCCCGCCCTGGATTGGATCTATAATCCCACCACTCCCGAACCCGTAGTGAGCCCTATAAATTTCCGACCAATCAGGGACCCGTAGTGAGCCGCATAAATCCCGACCAATCAGGGAGCCGTAGTGAGCCGTATAAAAATCCCGACCAATCAGGGACCCGTATTGAGCCCTATCCCTGAGGAGGCGGGGCTTGTGACGTCATCAAAACCTGTGACGTCACAAGGTTGCTCTAGACCAATCAGGAGAGAGCAAAAGTGCTCAGCCCGGGCAACCTTACTACTGACGTCAAACTAGACAGTGCCAATTTTGTAAAGTGTGCTCGCAAATAAATCAAATCAACTTTTTATTCCGGAATCCTTTGTCTATGGCCTCTAGTATCGTTGTAAGAAATATATTTAGCCAGGGCTTATATGCACTTTAAAATCAAGTAGTTCAATACCTCTTGAAACATCCCTTCACTTGATACCATCTTTTGTTCGGAGCTGAAATAAAATTAAAAGGTTCAAATGTTTAACTCCTACTTATTGTCACCAATATGTATATGTTACCAATTACACCAATAGTAGAATTATACTTTGTGATTTGAGTGTTGCATCAACGAGTTATAAGGGTTTATATTTCCAATATGCTAACGATTGTGATGTCAATCCAGATATAATTTATTTCACAAAAACCTCGAGTTCAAATATTTCACTTACCGTTTATCTTTTGCTGGGTCTGAAATACAGAGCAAAGTCTAATATAAGAACCGTGACTTTGTTACACGATGTTCCAGCATGCCCTGGTAGTTATGTCCCAGCATGTTTTGTTAGTAATGATGTACCAGCATGCATTGGGTGGTGCGGGGGAAATAAAATATGGCGTCCATCTTGGAAAGGTTGACTCGTGTCCATTTAACAGCGTGAGCACATTTTACTACAGGAAGACGTAATAACGCGTACGAAAACAAGCATGTCGATTCAATTTTGGATACAATGCACGCGAATGGGAATAGTGGTACAGTGATGACGTCACAAAACATAAATTTTCGCTTTAACAATATTTGAACATTGAGTCTGAAAGACCGCCGTGAAATAACTTTACACACCAAAAATGAGGCAAATTGGTTAAAATGCGGCTGAGATATGAGCAGCTGAATACATCATTTTCTTTAACAAATCACTGTATTTTCAGCTCAGTTACTGAGCAGAAAAAAAAATGCTTTTCTAAAGAAAATTATGTATTCAGCTGCTCATATCTCAGCCGCATTTTAACCAATTCGCCTCATTTTTGGTGTGAAACATTCTTTTGAGTTGGTCATTCAATATCGATGGACCAAAAGTTAAAATTCAGAAATTTGCAAATTCGTGGCGTCACACTTAACCACTCTATTGTATTGAGATGAAAATAAATATTTAGTTTACTTGTCATAATTATCTGAAAAAGTAGTTGTCCGAGTGATCTTACCTCTTTTTACGTGTATTTTATATATGTATACAAGCAGGAGCACGACCAGGATCAACAGCAGGAATGCAAAGACACTCACGCCAATAGCGATAATAGCCCACGCTTTATGATAGATAAAAAAGAAATTTCAAGGCTAATACCATAGAGGACAAATTAATTCCTAATTTCACGCGTAATTTGTAATTTCACATGTGAAATAATGTTTTGCTGTATCGTAATTTGCCCTCCATAATATTAATAGGTAATCAAATAGTGACTCGTGAAATTAGGGATAAATTCTACGTAATTTCCCGAGCCGCTTCCATTTTGACAAACGCGTGAAATTTATCCCTAATTTCACTCGTCCGTGTGGGATTACCTATACTAATTACTATGACCTGATGGCAAGAATTTCGTACTCAAAGAAAAGTGTCTAAGCGATGCACTTTGGACCATTGAAGGGAAAGAATGGTACTCACTTGAAAGTTGTTTCACCCTTCGATGAGATGGCGGAGTGTTATGAACTACAACAATAGAATGAAAAAATCATCAATGGTTCATTAAAATAGACATCACTAGCTCGAGAGCCAATAATGATAGATTCTAGGCTTTCTATCAATTTCTCCTTTCAGTCCTCACATTAAAGGGGCTGTGTCACGGTGATAGGCCTTTCTATTCGTGCCAGACCGAACACAGTGCTTTTCAGCAATTTCCATATGAACTGATGAACCGCGGACATGTAGGATGGTTACTAACAAAGCAAATATGGAAAAAGGACTAACAACCTGACGAGTGTTTGTGTGTAGAAAATATTGCGTACCATTTTAATCAAGTAATGAAGGAGACATGTGCAACACCATGACATAGCCCCTTTAAGTACAGTACAAAACGATCGGAATTCCAGTAGTTGCACTCATTAGATTGGAATATATATTAATTGTGGAGTATTCACGCTAGCTAATAACATACTAAAATGATGCGTTCCATGAGAGGATGAATTCGTTGAATCGAACGGTGAACCTAGTAAACGTAAAATAAGAAATGTAAGTTCAATGTATGCCGAACCATCATCAAATTTTAGTCCTTTAAGATCCGCTTACTTGCGGACAACACTGTGCACAAAAATCTCGGTTATACTTGCCCTGTATTTGATGTTGTTCTCGTAGTTTTAGTGTACTAATACTCCTTAATGGTCCTTTGCCGTAAGTGTTCCATGGTATACACTCAATAGTGACATTCGTTACTCTATCAGTCACCATGGTACTATACGCGCCATTAGTGGAGATAGAGACCACTTGGCCGTTCCTCAGAAAGGTGTAATTGGCAGGTGGCGATGCGTCAGCCGAGCAGTTGACGCTAAATGTTTCATTCACGGTATAAGTGTTTGAATAGGTCGTGATGACAGTATCAGCTGGTTGATATTCTAAAGAGAAAAAAATGGTACTATGGATATAAAGTTTGACATTGATGACGTGCCAAAACATATCTACATTCAGTTGAACTTAACAGATATTGAGAGCTAATTGAGTTTTCCAGTAAGTACAACAAATGAGTAAGCCGAAAAATAATAAACTCAAATGAAGACGGAGCATTATACAAACCCGTTACAGTAACAACAGTGCCAGAAGTGTCTGCCCCAGAAGTGTTGTTAGCGTGACAGAAGTAACTATCGCTTGACTCTCTCCCAGTGACATTCAGCACAAGAACTTGGCCGTAGCCTACTATTTTGTGGAAGGTCCCTTTAGTCCAGTGCAGCATCGGCGTAGGATGACCAGTAGCGTTGCAAAACAGAATGAGTTGCTTTCCTTGCTTAGTAGGTAGACCGCGTCGTGGGTGGGTAGCAATTTGAGAAGGTACTGTATGCAATGAAGAAAAAAACGTAACATATCTACGTCTTGGACCTTTGCACACAAGGGAAAGCAATTTTATTTAAAAAAAGCAAAGTGCTGAGCCGCTTTCTTGGTATAATTTGGATCGCACGATATATCGAGATACGCAATCGATAGATGTTTTGCAATGTTCTTTTAACAATGTTTTTTTTCTTTAAAAAGTATCGTTAAAAGTATATCGCACCCAGCAATTACGAATGCATGTATATATGTTTTCATGTATTTATGTATGTATATTATAAAGCCGCATTCATTCCTATACTACGCAACACGCCCAACGCGTACAAAATCATAATAACATTACAACTAGTGGAGGGTGACAGTGCCGGATGCCTGGTGGACAGCAGCAAACGGTTTCTTTAATAAATTATGGTATTACAAATCATTACATAGTTCTAATATTACAAAATCATAATATTTAACAGGACCGTTGAAGGAATGGAGAAAACATTCCATTACCACACATCATCCTAAAAGGATGGTTGAACAATCAAATGACGTAATCACCTGATAATAAGTAGCTTTTCACATGCTTAAATCAAATACATACTCTTTATTTATATACCGAAAAATCGATATCTAAAGAAAATAACGTACGTTGCCCGGTACGAAAAACCATCGTAAAAAACCACGTCTTGCTACGTGGAAAAAACTTCTGGAAACGTACTCCTCGACCGAATGCAATCGTACAAGGCTCCGAGGGCTAAAGCCAAAATGGTTATATCTTGATGAATAATAATTTAAAACATTAAAACTAAAGTTTGGCTGACTTGTGGCTGTACAGCAAGCGAGAGAAAGAATTCTAAACTGATTGGTCTTTATATACCTCAAGTATGAATATTAAACATATGTACAAGAAAAGAAACTAATGAACTATCCCTTACTGACGTGATAAACAAATAGCTACGTGCCGTAATGAAGACGCTTTCCAACTCACTTTGTTACGTTGGAAAGCCTCTAATATCGAGCAGCGAGCCGCGTAACTTACATATTTTGCATGTGAAAGCCTTTATATTCACAGTTAGGGCCGGCCACAATTAATTTCAGCGATCTTCACATGAACTGACGCGCACATGTGGAGTAAGTTTAGAAAATAATGCACATGTGCATAAATGTATAGACGTAGTCTTCAAGGGAAATATTGTGTATCATTCCAAACAAGCAACGAGGAAGGAAACGAACTGCTTTTAGCCAATTAACAGCCACCAATCGAACATTAATTGACTCCAAACATGCGCAACAAAATATATCAAGGGAACTTATCAATACCCATGCATCGATAATGGATAAACGGAATTCTTCCCATCAATGGTTTTTGCTTGAGGATGTAAATGTGTCAATTCCCACTGTGGCCATTCAGAAATTACATTGAAGGTTTTTGGAAAGTTTTCCTGTGATAACATAGCCCCTTTGAGTTACTGCATTTAAATGATTGCACTAAAGTACACTAAAGAGCTTTCAAGAGTGCCTTATTCATCTGCCTGAGAAGAGATGAGTTGCATTTACTTTATCCGCCATTTTAAAACGATCATAACCCATATTCTCCCCCTCAGTAGAAAATTATCACAATATACGTCATGTTCTATTGTTCTCGGAAGGGCATTGTTCACCCATCTATCAAGAAACAAACTCTTGACCATGACGAGTTTCTGAGCTACCGTCCAATTACGAACATTGCCTACCTATCCAAGATTCTAGAACGAGTTGCTGCAGTACAAATATTGAACTACCTCCTTGCTAATGACCTCCTGACGTTTCCACAGTACGGAAACAGCCCTCGTACGTGTGTTCAAAGACATCTTGTGTGCAATCAACCGGCAGCAGGAAGTGGTTTTAGTACTCCTAGATTTATCATCAACATTTGATACCATTGACCACGCGGCCCTCTTGAATAGGCTTCGGCATCGATACGGTATAAATGGGACAGTTCTAGAATGGTTTCAATCGTACCTCGTCGGTCGTAGCCAGTCAGTCAAGGTGAAGGACACTCAATCGTCTGAAAGATCACTGCGCTATGGTGTACCTCAGCATCTGTTTTAGGTCCAACCATGTTCTCACTTTTCTTTGCTCCACTTGAGGATGGCATAACTGCTCATGGATTGGACTGTACGATGTATGCAGACGATACACAGCTCTACGTGTCATTCAACTCTCAATCGCACTGTGGAACTGTCAAAACTTGAGGCCTGCACCAATGACATCATGATTTGGTGTACAGCCAATGGCCTCGCATGCAACGCTGGAAAAACTGAGGTCATCCATCTATCCTCTCGATACGCTAGAGACTGTGATCAGACTACTGGACTCAATATTGGAGGCGTTACTAGCCCTCCCAAGCCAGCAGCACGGGATCTTGGAGTAACTATTGATAATCATCTAAAGCTTAATAAATACGTCAATAACATCTGTAAGTCGGCCTCCTTTGCCATTAAGAACATTGGTACGACCAGAAAACATCTGACGCAGGCTGACTGTGAGAGACTTGTCCATGCTTTCGTTACTTCCAAACTTGACTCGTGCAACAGCATATTGTATAGTCTGCCAGGAATAGAACTAGACACGCTACAGCGTATTCAAAATACGGCAGCCAGACTAGTCACTAGATCTAAAAAATCTGAGCCCATAACTCGTATACTCCATAAACTCCACTGGCTACCTATTAGAGCCAAGATTATTTTTAAGTTGCTTTACATGGTCAGGCTGCCGTTTATTTCACTGAACTATTAAATCAATACAAGCCTCCGCGCAATTTAAGATCGTTAGACCGAAATCCCCTGGCTGTTCCAAAATCTCAAACCAAGACATATGGCGATAAATCTTTTTCCGTTTACGCTGTAAAGTCCCGGGGGGGGGGGGGGTACTACTGTTTGTAACGTATTATGTATGTGCCGCAGGGGTGGGTCAGGGTTTTTAGCTCGGTTTGGGCAGGTAGGGTCAGGGTTTTGACCTGATTTGGGCAGATCAGGGTCAGGATTTGAGTTTAATTTGGGTGCGGTCCCCCCCCCCCCCACCCCCACCCCCAAAAGAAAGGGGGGGGGGTATCAGGTTTTGGAGCTCGGATTTTGGTCACGATTTGAGCCTCTTAGCCTCACATACATACCCAGTTTTCATGTAAGTAACCCCCCCACCCGGGTGTTAAGTCATGGAACTCACTGCCGGACCTATCATGAGATATAAAGACCTATCTTTTTAATTCTTATTAGTTTGAATTCTTGATCATGATATGTAATCAATATTGTAAATAGTTTCACGATAATTGTATTATGTAATCTGTAAGAGCATCGAGACTTCTAATCAGTATGATGCTCCAAATACCTATTATTATTATTATTATATTCAATAAAATCGCTGTTGCCCTAAACCGATTATATAAATATTATACAAACCTTGTACTGTTAAGTAAGCTCTCGATATTCCAGGATTACAAAAGCTGTTATTTGCAGTACACACGTATTCTCCCTCATCGTGGATACTTCGTACTTTTATTATGAGTGTGTTCGATGTTGAAAGTACAGTTGTTGGTGAACTTGTCTTTATCCACGTGATGTTAGGAGTAGGTCTACCAGTGGCGTTACAGTGAAGTGTTATAGTGCTGTTCACAAAAGCGGAGGTGTTTGACGGAGCATAAGCAATGCTGGGTGGAACTGTTAAGTGGAGATAACTTTCAGTTTGTAAGTGATACAGTTCTTTACGGTAATTAAGGTAGATGTATACTTGTCTCTGCCTCTTTCAGTTTGTAAGTGATAGAGTTCTTTACGGTAATTAAGGTAGATGTATACTTGTCTCTGCCTCCCTTCTTTAAAAATACAAGGATTACTGGGGTGAGCCGCCGAGGTTTTCAATCTTAGCGGCCTATTATTATTGAGAAAATTACGACTCCGTTTAAAAAGGTTATCAATTAATCAGCTTCTCCAGAAATTTAATGTTAGCAACTGATTTTAAGGACAATTTCGATTTTCACAAAGCTTCAAATAATGCAAGATGCCGCACACAATTAAAATTCACAGGAATTTTAGAAAGGGAAAGACGCATACCGTATAATCACGGTTATAAGCCATGGCTTATATATCAAGGTTAATAACATAGTGTGATGGATTTTGAGAGGTCGTATATCTATTTCATGTTCTGAAATGCGTTAACAGGAAACTACTTAAACGCTCTTTGAAACTAGTCTTCTCATTAGCTACACAACAGAGATAAAACCAGAGAGTTAATGTGTTTATTAAACGAGAGTTGACTGTCCAGGACAGTTAAAGTTTAGGCCATTTGTCAGTTAACCGCCAAGAACACCATTATAAGGGCAATCTTCCCGCCTTTAACGCCATCTACACCCTCCAATAATTCTCCCGGCCTCCTCATTATAACCCCTTCTCTCCAACTCTGTCCTCGGTCTTTAAATTGCCTATTAAATGAGTCTTAATTAGTATGCTTGAATACTAGTAAAGTGTAGACTTATTACTAGTTAGTACAAACTTACAAATAATGAGTAAACTCTGTATGAGAAATAGGACTAGCCACTTGTTAGACTACTCAACTTTATTTATAGTCATAAACACATTAGTATATGGTCTGGCACCAGTAAGTCTAATATCTCTAAGCTACAATTAGTGCAAAACTTCGCTGCTCGTATGTTATCTAGGAAAAAGAAATATGAGCATTACTCCCACATTGAAACAACTTAAACTACTACCTATATCAGATTTATTGTATTTAAGAGACGCCACAATGATGTTTAAGTGCATGAATTCGTTAGCACCAGATTACTTGTCATCTATGTTTATTAAGCGATCTGATGTCCATGCTCGCAACACACGTTATTGTAGTAATTTACAAATTCCAAAATGTAGAACCTCTACTTCACAGCAGTCTTTTATTTATAGTCATTAAATTATGGAACTCTCTCTCTGTTGAACTTAAAGAAATCAAATCTATTATTTAAAGTGTTTAAAAACTCTCTCAAGAGAACACTGTTAGAACATTGGTTCAGTGCATAGATAATTTTGAACTTTAAATTAGATTAATATTAGAGCGGATTTCAATTGAGTGTTTTGGTTTTGCGTTTACTAAGCTCTCCTATTGGCTGAGAAAGTAAACCAACCAATCAGAATCCAAAGTAAAACCAAACACAAATTGGTTTTGGTTTTGCTTTGTCATTGGTTCACAGGGAAGCCATTTATGAAAAAAAATATCTGAATTTCTAACGAGACATGAGTTACTTGCGATTACTCACTCCTATGATTGGCTGGCTGTGGATAGTTTGCGTTTGGTTTTACTACACTCAATTGAAAACCGCTCTATTAACATAGTTTTGGAATAAGAGATCAAATCTGTTGAATTGTTTAAAACCCCTTAAGAGAACACTATCAGGTTAAATCTAAAATAGTGCATAGTTATACTTCAACCAAATATATTAGTATTAGAAATTAGTATTAATGTTTTAGTATTCTTAGACAACAATGTATATTCTTTTCTGCATTATTCAGTGCTTTCAATTCATTGTAAATTGGTCTGAAAAGCCCTTAGGGGAGCCCAATAAAATGTATGTATGTACATTTGTACCTCACCTAAACTACGTCGGGAAGGTGCAGATTTCTTTGTTTGTGTTCTATTCTCAATTCACAGAAACGCAGATTTAAACTTTTTCAAACTTTCACGAATCCTTGGTTGATACTCACTGACAATATGCAGTACGTTACACGACTTCAGAATGTTCATCCCCACACTGGTAATCATTATCACACTACAGCAGTACTCGGCCTCATCTTGAACAGACACTTTAAATATCGTGAGTGTGATATTTGCTGTTCCAGTTACATTAACGCGTCCAGAATACCCAACGTAAAACACCTTTCGTCCGTTCGTTCGGATTTCAACCATGCTCTGTGAAGACTGCTCGCTGTTTCCTTTCGTTAATTTAAGCATATGGAATTTCTCATTTCTAGAGAGCCTGTACTGCCATCTTATATGGGCATCTTGTTCTGCGCATGCGTTCGCTGTGTATGGCGGTAAGATCCACTGTAAACCAGCTGTGGCAAATAAGAAAGAATACCCGTGACGTCATCGTCTTGGTTGATAACATCGGTGTTATCTTCCCACCAACACTAGTTTTTACAAGAACTAGCCATCTGAAACGGTACTAAACTGGTCAATAAAGTCATGACATTTTACCTGAGTATTGAGAAGTTCTTCCCCTTCCATGCAGGAAATAGATTTAAGCTATATATGAAAATGTACATGCCGTCTGGTGTAATACTATTTAAGTTGGTAAATCTTCGCTTTTTTGGTAAATCTTCGTCAAAGAATATCATTTCAATAATCCGGCATTGTGTTGTACGCGATAAAAACTCGTGTAAAATTAAGTCAAAAATTAAGTCAAAAATTACTCGTGTAAAATTAAGTTTGGGGAAAGAAAACATAGGGTTAGTGTTTGCAAATTCGGCAATTGTGAAAATCTTCTACTATTGTATAATGTTTCTTTAGACATATTGAAAAAGCCTTACCACACTGAAGCCGAAACAACACTGGAAGTAGGAAAGCACAGAGAACTGCAGCTTGACACCACGAAACACCCATCGCATCGATTGTAGCTCCTCTGTAAGGAAAACAAACGACGATAGCAAACAACCTTTGTTAATACATAGGCGATAAATTTAAGACATATACCCTTGTTTTAATCAGTAGGTCACCAGAGAAGAATACGAAATAATCACATTTCTGCAACTGATTTTTTAATGCGCAAAATCCGCTATAACACGTATTCATAAATGGTGCTCAAGCATGCGCAATAAATATTGGAAAGCGTTGAACAGTACACAAAGTGTTACCATCGCCATGCTAATATTCAGACTCAAGCGATTTTATGTATATTTTAGTTTCTCGTTCCTCACGACATGTGTAAGGACGGCTTTGCTTTCAACTAATAGCGTGACGTGAAGGTAATAAATTACAATAGTAAACTTTAAAATAGATTAGCAGTACTAAAAATACATGCAACTTGCATTTTGGCTGATTTTGTTTTGTTAAAGAACAGTAAAGCACTACTCTGTACATACACATTCTGTTATTCAAAAAACTTCACCCCACTCCAAAAATAATCTAGAAACGAATGAAAAATAGAAGTAAAAGTTAAATTAGATATCCGCATATGTATGAGACGGGCTAGTTAGCGTTATGAATAGCAAAAATAAAATACGTCTATACATCAGTTATCTTAACTTTAAGACAGTCGCGACTTTATACGTAAGCATTTGTAGAGTAGCCACAGATACGACATTAAATAGATGGCAACCTTACCTTCTTGGCATTCTCCTGGAACTATTCGGGGAAAACAGATGACGTCACATAGTACATTCGAAAGTAGATAAAATCGGAAAATGAAATTATCCGCCTTCTTGTTTAGATTATCAGATTTCAGAGCATATTACTCGCGGGATTTTCTGGAGCTATTTTGGATGGTTTCGGAACTGGTTTAGTGAACCCAGCTGTGTCAGTGATAGTTGCCCTTATCTGGTCAATTTTTGATATGAAATGAAATTTACGTAACTGAAATTTTGATCTCAGTAGTAATACCTTTCCAAATTCCCCCAACTGCGGCAGCGACGAATAATAACAACAAACACGCTTCTTTGTTTGGCCAGGAGAGAAGTTTATTTGCAGAATGTGAAACTAGACAAGCTAAATACAATGACATCATGGCAAATAATACTTCTCTGCCACCTCACCTGGGCGGGTGGGAAGGGAAATTAAAAGGAACGAAAGCTAAACTTAGACTCACTAAAATTAGAGCGTTATAATTGTAATAGCCTCGTGTAAGAACTGATCAAACTAAAATTCCCTAATCATTGGGAAATAACTAGTGACGTCACCAGCTGTCATCGTGTGTCAATTAATCCCTTTAAGCCTAGATAGTCTCAAAGGAGAGAAAATTCCCCCAACTGCGGCAGCGACGAATAATAACAACAAACACGCTTCTTTGTTTGGCCAGGAGAGAAGTTTATTTGCAGAATGTGAAACTAGACAAGCTAAATACAATGACATCATGGCAAATAATACTTCTCTGCCACCAAACCAATGGCCAAACAAACAAGCGTGCGTTGTATAGAGAACATAAAGAATTAATCTAACGCTGCAGAACGAATTGCGTGACGTATAGCACTAGCGAACGATAACTGAGAGCTAAGCGATACGTCTAAATACAGTTTATACGCGTCGCTAGTCCAACCTCCGTAAATTTGAATGATTTCTCCCGGAATACCGATTTTGAAACTCCAAGAAGCGGAGCCTCGACGAAATGAATGACCTCGAAAGGAATCCGCGTCTGCTACACCGGCAGAGTGCAAGCTAGCTCTGAATGCGGTAACCAAAACTCGCTTAGTCAAGGGACAAATTGTACCTTTGCGATCCGGGAGTAGAAACAAAGGACTGTGGGTGGAAGCCGGCACCAGTACTAACATGCGAGAAAAGACTGAAACGGGACACAAAGACGAACCCGGTATGCGAAGTAAAGGGATACGCAAAGGTCGATCCCCAAACTGAGCCGTTTTGGTATACTTAAACGTGACGAGCAAACCGGAAGCGTTAAATACAACGTCGCCCCGCGTGAGGTCACGAGTGGCGTTAAAACTACGAGGAGACGTAGGAACAATATTAGATAAACGAGCCATCAAATAGAATGCAAACAAAAACGAGCAGTAATATGTGCAATGCGTAGCCTCAGACTCATAATTAAGCGTTTTAGCGATACGCGCGAGAAGTTCCGGTGTGACCGGAGGCGCTCTATTGGGCTTATGAAAGGCAGTACGTTTTATACCCCGCAATGTCAAATTCAAATTAAAATCCTTGCTAAAAGAGTAGTCTGCATCTAAGAAAATATGAAGGAGCTTAACCCCGGACAAATAATTACTAATGCTAGATGGCCGCAAGGAGCGGCTTAGAAACTGTGCGTACAAACAGACAGTGTCAATGTTCGCCGGTACTGGCACTAAACTAAAGTAACAACAAAACAATAAAAACGAACGAAACTGGGTCCGTAAATTACTATAACTACCCAGGGCGTAGGCTGATCGTTGGGTTCGGCGAAGATCCCGTCGTAGGCGCTTTAAAGGCTGCACACCTAGAGAATGTCAGAAAGTACCATCAAATACAAACTGAGAGTCCGGGACGTCAACTTCGATCAGATCTGGCGTAAGAAATTCAGTAATAAATTTCTGTGAAGCGAGGCGATCCAGGGACCACCTGGACAAAAAATCACAAGCGCGGTTCTCGATCCCCGGCAAATGGACTGCGCGCAGTTCGAACTCGAAGATAGCGGAGAAATAGCACAGTTCCCGTAGACACGCATTTAGGAATACGTCTTTTGAACGACCAGAATTGATGACGGTGACAGACACCAAGTTATCGCAACGGACCATGATACGTAAACCCTTCCAACGGGAGCCCCAAAGTTTAGTGGATACGACGATAGTGAGCAATTCTAGAGCGTTAATGTCTAGGTCTTGGGACAAGATGAAGGCTGGAAACTTGACGTGGAAATACTGGTTATCACACATGCCGCCACAACCTTGCAAACAAGCGTCCGACGTAAATATGGCCTCGGGCGCTGACCACGGTGATGAGCTGATCATACTGACGCCATTATAAGAGTTCAAAAATCGCTTCCACCAATAAAGGTCCTTACGAAAGCTCGAGTTCAGGTTGATGTGATGAGACTTGCGGTGGACAGTCCGTAGTAAATCAAGCATGCGAGCTATAAAAACCCGGCTTTGTCGCACACACTTGGAGACAAAAACGAGCTTGCCGATTAAAGACTGTAATTCGACCTTAGTAGTGGACCGCTTGAGAAGCCAATGATCAAGCAAGGCATCCAACTCACATAAACGCTCTTCGGATACGGAGAGAGTAAAGTTCACAGTGTCAAACTCGACGCCTAAGCAAATTTGTTTGGTAGCAGGCGGGCAAGCCTTCGAGGTAGACTCTTGTAGTCCCAAGGACGATAAAGTAGACGCCACAACGCTAAAGGCCGTCGAAGCAGTGTCTGGGTTAGCAACACCAATGAAATCATCAAGGTAGTTGAAAACACAATATCCACGTCGCCGTAGAATCCATGACACGGCGTCCGTGGTACGTTGACAGGCCATTGCCGCCGAGCGAAGACCCATCGTCAAAACGGTGTCAAAATATTGCTGTCCTTGCCAAGTGTAGCCGAGTAAATAATAGTCTCCTGGGCACACTGGGAACTGGCGAAAGGCCTTGCGAAGATCGCGTTTGTATAACAAGCATCCACGTCCCGTAGAAACTATAGCTTCGGCAATCATGTCAACCGTAGGATACGTGAGTGTAACGGGCGATCCGAGATAAGTCTCTTTGGGAATTCCGTCATTCACCGAGGAACCATGAGGCCAACTGAGGTCAACAATAATGCGACGCTCAATAGAGTCACGTTTAGGAACAGAGTTCAAAGGAGATAAAACCAACGGGCGACCAGAAAAGGGGGAAGCTGAAAATGGGCCAACCACTCGACCAATGGCTAGTTCCGCAGTAAGGTAGTCTGTAACAGCCTGACTGTGCGATAAAGCACCGTTGTGAGTGCGCACATCGAATACAGGTAATTCACTGTTGACATATCCAATTGGAAAACCAAATTCCAAAAAGTCACAAATGTCATTATCTTTGTAATCCTGTAGTAAACAACGCCAAGAGGCTATACAAAGCTGTGAGGGAACGGGAAGCCGCGCAGACATGTAATTTGGTAATCCTGATTGCGAAACTATCTCATGAGCGGCTAGAAAATGGCGGGTTGAGAAATCAACATCCGGTACTGAACAGGAAATGTCTCGATCCTGTGTAAAACTGTTATAGCTTGAAATGTCTTGATCCTGAATAAAATTGTTATAACTTGAAATGTCTTGATCCTGAATGAAATTGTTATAACTTGAAATGTCTTGATCCTGTATAAAATTGTGATAACTTGAAATGTCTTGATCCTGAATAAAATTCTTATAACTTGAAATGTCTTGATCTCGATCCTGTAAAACAAATGATAAGTCTTGATCCTGTGATTGAAAGTCTGAAATATTGTGCACAACATGCATAATGTCTAAATCATAGGCAGTAACATCCACAAAGTCACAGTCGTTAGGGGAATGATCCAGTCACGATTGGCCTGAGTCGCGATTGCCACGAGAATCCTTCTCACCCGTCGCGGAGAATAAAGGACAAGCTGGAGTAAGTTCGCGGTGCCGCTCCTGTTTCCGGTTAGAATTCCAACAAGATGCGCAGATATGGCGGACCCAACGCTGAACTCCCTTGACACTGCCAGAATGATCGCGGGTTTGGGTACACGTACCGCGCTGAATATCTCGACAGAACAGTATAGGAGATGTAGAAGAGCCCTGAGAGGCTTTCCCAGCACTCTTTGCATGTCCATAGAGCGTGCGACTTTCTAAATGAGAAAAGGAATCTCCCCAGCGTAGAAGACCACGTTCGATTTCGAGGAGAACTGCTTCATGAAAACGCAGTACGGCGGCCCATTCGTATTGCATAGCGAGATACATTATGTCTACCAAGTGCTTTAATCGAGCCGAAACTTCCCCCTCAGCAAGGTCGGAGCGAAGAACGATTTGGCCAAATCCCGCCACAAATTCCTCCATCGTGAGCTCCTCAAACTTGACTTCGCCCTTTGTACGGGAGCAACTTAGATGGCTATGCGGCCAATGTTGGGGTTCGCGAACCGCGCTTGTGATCTTAGCCTCTTTCCCAGATTTTAACTTACCCCGTTTGTTGGAATGGGAGCGACGAGGTTCAGTATCGCTGTCTGAATCACTGTCGTCGAGATTCAAACCGAGGGAGGCCATGCGTCGATCAACTTGGCTTGCAAGCCCTTCCATGTCACGTAAATCAGTAGCTGTAACGGCTGCATCTGGACTTAGTGTCGGTTTGGGTGCAGCAACGGTCTTCCGTAGATCGTCCTGATCCTTTTGGATCAAGTTAACCTGGGATGTAAGTGCTTGAACTGCACTCAACACGGTAGCGAGGGAAGGTTCTGGAGGTGCTTGAGAAGCCTCGTGTTCGCTCTCCACATCAACATCAGGACCCTGGCAATCCTTCCCAGGAGCGGCAAAGGAATGATCTTTTGTTGAAATCTTGCAACCTGGACACTTTCTTGGACGACCCATATTTAAATTGAAAGAAATTAAAAGGAACGAAAGCTAAACTTAGACTCACTAAAATTAGAGCGTTATAATTGTAATAGCCTCGTGTAAGAACTGATCAAACTAAAATTCCCTAATCATTGGGAAATAACTAGTGACGTCACCAGCTGTCATCGTGTGTCAATTAATCCCTTTAAGCCTAGATAGTCTCAAAGGAGAGAAAATGAGGAAGGAATGCATTTTCAGTTTGTCAATATCTTATTTCCTTCCAGAGATATTCAGGTTTTTCGAATATGCAAATTATTCTGATTAGTTATGATGTAACTCAGAGCAGGAGACCAATCGATGAAATGAAGAATATATCTGTAAATAGTGGGTGAAAAACAATTGTAACTTTGCAGCTGTATAATAATAATAATAAACTTCTCAATGGAGAACTCATGGATACAATGTTTATTGTGTGTCTAGCAAGAGTGCATTTCATTTTTTACAACAACTGCTCAGTTTCTCGTGTTCTGATTGGCTTATTGCCATTGGAAATAGGAGGACATACCTCGGATTGCGTCATTGCTCGTGCCACGGATCACGTGATAGCGCGCGCTAGAATCACTTTTCTCTCACACTTTCCATCGTATTCAAGGCTCTTCTGCTTGGCTATTTCTCGTTGGTTATTGTAAAAAGCAAATGTACGATAGTTTAGCGTGGTATGTCCTCTTATTTACCACGTTTTGCGTCATCACGTGCTCAACATTGTTGTGTATTTCACGAGGCGCTACCCGAGTTAATCCACAACAGGTTTGACCACGTGATGACGCAAAACGTGGTAAATAAGAGGACATACCACGGTAAACTATCGTACATTTGTTAAATATGTGGTTTCAGAAAATATCCAATCACAGGCAGACCAAGCTAATGATTATTATAAGTAATATATTTCAAATTTTAGAAAATCTGAAACGGTACTATACTGGGCCGGGCTGTTCAAAGCCCGATTAGTGCTAATCCAGGGTTAATTTCCATGAAAACCAATAGGTTCTGTGCAGAGTTAATCCAGGATTAACACTAATCGGGCTTTGAACTACCCGGCCCTGGTCAATAAAGTCATGATATTTTACCTGAGTATTGAGAAGTTGTTCTCTTTCAAACTGGTGTTTTCAGTTTCAGTCAATGCAAATTTACATTCTATTAAAACTATCTTTACTCGTAATTTTCCATAGAAATGTATTGTAATGCTTCATATGAGTGTTGACCAATACCGTTCAAGCTTTTTCCTAAGAGGGCAAAACAATCGAAAGACAGCCGTATTTCACCAATTTTCTTTATTCGACACCAGCGATTCTTTGATTATTTGGTCGACATAGGAATTTCTTTTTTAGCATTCGTTTTGATAAAATAAATCAAGGTAATGTAGACGATTTTTCGTGACTCAAGCTGTATTATTTTATTCCAGAATTTCAACTAAACTAGTGCCGATCTCTTTTTTTAATTTAAACTTATTTTTTCTCGACATTTTCTCCAAGAGCAGAGCTCATCGAGGGAGATTATGTCTGTATTATTTACAAAAATAGTGGAGATGCATTTTGTAATATTTAACTAAATTAACAGTGATTAAAATGACAAATATATAAACAAAGTGTGTAAACAAAAGACAAAAGACACTAAATCATAATCAATGGTCTGCTACTATTTCATCAATTAATTGTCTAATCAGTTGTTAAAATCGTTTTGTTTTCAATGTGAATGACTGAACATTACACATTAGAGCATAATTTTCTTCATAGCCTGTCATGATATTACGTTATATCCTGTTAGTCATTAATCACGCCACGGCCGCGTGCTATGTGACCTATGTGATTATACTTGTAACATGATCGACATGTAAAACGCTCTCTTGCACATCTCGCCGACTCAAGACTTGTAAGCAAACGCTCAGTCCAATTCCTTATTAAATGATGTAGTAGAGAACTCATTACATGGTGTCAGAAGCGTAGAACCTACCGGTAAGTCCGTAGAGAAAAACATAGAGCAGAAAACTAAAGAGAAACTCAGCAAGAATCAAATAATTGTGATTGAGCAAGAGCAAACAAACCGGATCATATTACTTGAAAGTCAGAGAAAGCATGGCCTCAGGTTTTACTCCGCCAGCGATGAACTGGCAAGCCGGTGACATTTCTGATGAATTTGCGCGTTTCAAGCAATACTGTAGCCTTGTGTTTGACGGGCCATATAGCCAAAAGAACGACGCCGAGAAGGCAGCGTACATTCTGTTATGGATAGGCCGCCCGGGAGTGGATATCTATATTAAACAGCTTTGTTTGTACCAGGGTGAATCTAGTGAGGCCCTCCCAGGGCAAATTTTTTTTTTGGGCCCCAGTTCAGATCAATAAGCAACTTTACCATGAGGCCTTGCGCGCCCAATCCAAGATGGCGGACAAAGATGGCGGACTTGGGGAATGGAAATTGTTCTCGGGGTGGTGCTAGTAAAATTTTGACAACTGCGTTGACGTAATTCAAGAAACCACGTGATGTTGCCATAATAAAGGGAGGAGTGGGTCAGTAAGAAATAGCTGGCGGCAACTTTCATTTTCGCGGAAGATTACGAATTCGGCACCGGCTTTTGCGCGGATCGTGGGATTTTCAGTATTCTTTAATACTATTAAACCTGGATTTTTCTAACCGCTGGAGCCGAATAAGGGTTTGAAAAATCTCGACAACTCTTGTTTCCTGAACAGTGCAATTCAGTACTTGTTCAGACATTTTTGCGTAGTTTCCGGACATGTCATCAATCGAAAAGTTGAGAATTTTAAGTTTCCTAATTAAAAATTATACAAAAACATTAGGCTTTGTTTTTATAATTTTGTTGGTTGTGCGAAGCGATTATATATATCTCGGTATATACAGAGAGATGACAAGGGGATCTTCTCAAATATGAAAGGTAATAAATACCCCTAAGTGCTAATGTAAAATAAACATTTAGGCACAACGATCAACGTGCATTACTCTTTCGTGTTCGCCTTTCACGACTTTATCATTTACGCGAACATGGCGAGACGTTTTCGCACGCTAAAAAAATATTTTCGGGACCGCAAGTAGCTCAATTTATAAAGGGAAGACACACCCGACTTCGGAAGAATGATAGAATCCCCAACAGGAACAAAGTATATTTTATAAAAAAAATTGTCGCGATATCATAATAAAATATTTTATTTTTAATTTGTAAATTATATTATAATAAAAAGTCCTTTGTTTTGCACTCGCAGAACTCCCCCCCCCCCCCCCCCCTCCCCCCCAATTAGTTTCACCCATCCGTATTTACTTTGCCAATACATTGTTCAGAGTTATAAAACAACATTCATATATATGTATGTATTTGTTACATTTGTACGAGGTCAGAGAAAGGTACTAATTTATAATTTAAATTTCTTCAGGGAAATTATGGGTTATCCAACCATTTTTTTTTTGGGTGGTCACTTTCAATCAAAATATTGGAGGTGGGGTACTTGTGAATTTTACAGAATTAGGAATATATTTTGTGTATGGTTTTGGTATTCTTTATGAGGGTGGGGGAGGGAAAGTAGGGTTATGCAGGTTATATGTTTATAAAGACTACCCTTTCCTAGGTTATACTGATTTGTTTAATTTCCACCCCTTTCCTTAGAGTTGAAGTCTAGTATTTCTTTACAGTAACAATATTTGCAATAAATACAACAAAATGTACTTCTTTATTATCCAATACATGCAGGCTTGAACCCATTATTTGTGCCTGGCCAACAAGAGAATTAATGTACATGATTTAATGCCTTCCTTTATAAATATAATTAGCTATCCCATGGAGCTTTTGAACTTTTCAGTTGTGATATTGGAAGTAAATTAAAGGCTGCATTGATTATGACTATACCACATACAGGGGGGCAGGTTATTTATTCAGATTACGTCATATTTTTATGACTCCCCCCAGAATAAACTGCTTATTTAAATAAATTTAGCAACCCCCCTCCATCCTTTCAAACATTTAATACACCGCCGCCCCTAGCCCTCCCCCCAGGCCATTTCCATATGCAAACTAGCATTATTTAACAAGCATAATTTTACAGAACTGTCATTTCGGGCCGTGAAACTCTGTTTAATACTACAATATGTAGAAAAGCTAAGAATAAACCATAAAATTAACTGTTATTAACTACCACTACTTTGGTGTCTGTAAAAAGTATTTGTTGCTGCATGGTATTCCAAAACTACACAAGAATATATTGTCCTTTAATTGATATAAAACATTATCATTAATTCCTTACATCAGGCATTCCTAGCTGCATGCAACCTTAAGAAAAAGTGTTCTGGGGGGGGGGGGGGGGGGGGGACTGGGAAGGTTTTTAGATTTTAGATTATTGCAAGTGCATTCTCCTGCATTTCTTAAGCTAGCTCTATTTAGTGCATTAATTAGCCATTCTGTGCACCTACCATTTTAAGTGTATATACATAGGTCTTTGTTTGACAAACATTAAAAAAAATAACATTAATTCACCCAACCTTTCATAAATAATTTTTAACATTCCCGCCCCTTCTAAAGCCTGTTAAAACAAATTGGGATCCCCTTAAAAATCACCTGCCCCCCTCCCCCTGTCAGGTATACATATTATGAATACAGCCTAAAGGAATAAAAAGAACCCTGTAATTCTTGGGTTCCAATTTTGTTACAATTGTTTTATCAGAAAACCTAACACATAATTGTTCAAGTGTTTAGAAGCAGTATGAATTAATTAAGGCTATACCAATTATTTGTAATTGTTGCCATTTACATAAAGTTATATATATACTAGCACACTAGTTGTTATATAAAAGCTAGCTCAGAATTATGCTTGTACATGCATTTTTATTCGCTTATGAAACACTCACATTTATAATATTTTTTGGCTGTGTTTAAAGGTTTTTTCTACGATAAACAGCTAGTGCACAACCTGATTAATTAGTCAATTAAGCTTTAATAAATAATAGTGTTATCAGAGTATATAATTGATCATTATTATTTAACACAACTTTTAAATTTAAAATGCATGTAAGTGTGTGCTCAGTATATTATAATATGATATATAAATGGGCAACATACATGCATGACTGGTCTACTACTGACACTTGAAAAATACTGTGTTTTAATAGTTAATATCAATGTTTTCTGACAATTACAATATTACAGTATTACAGCTAGGGTTTTTAATTTCTTTAATCCACCTAATTTACCTTTTACATGTACTTCAAATTCCAATATCACAACTAGAAAAGTTCAAAAGCTCCAAGGGGTAGCTTATTTATGAAGGAAGTCATGACGTCATGACTACATCCTCTTGTTGGCTGGCACAAAATAATGGGTTCAAGCCTGTGTTGGTTAATAATTAAAGTTTACAGTACATTTTATTATATTTATTGTAATTATATTGTTACTCAGTAAATAAATATGAGACTTCAACTAAGGAAAGGGGTTGAACTGAAACAAATCAGCATACCTAGGAAGGGATAGGGTAGGGTTATTATGATTAAGTGCAATTGTTAAAGGCACCCAAAATTACAATCAAAATACGTACCCTAATACTCTTTCTTTACCAGGTACAAATGTAACAATGTATACATAGTACATATATATGATATTTTTTTTATATAACACTGCATAAAGTATTGGAAAAGTTAAAAAAAATTATAAGAACTAAGGGGGGGGGGGGGGGGGGGGGGTGCTATACTTTTAAAAATGATATTAATTATATTTAATATACAAATTAAAAATAATATTTTCTTATGAAATTACGACAAAATGTTTATAAAATATACTGTGTTCCTTTTTCCTTACGTAGGGAAATTCGTTTTTTTAACATTCACTTTGTTTTACCACTTATAATTAGGGTATTTATTACCTTTCATATTTGAGAAGATCCTATTGATCCCTCTGAAGAGAATAATCGCTTTGCACAATCGGGAAAATAATCATAAGTAATTAAAGATTACAATTAAAGGTCTTACAATTTTTAATAAGGAAACTTAAAATGCTCACCTTTCATCAACTTGCAGTTTTTCAAATATATGTCCGGAAACTACGCAAAAATACAAGAGTTGTCGAGATTTTTGAAACCCTTATCCGGCTCCGGCGGTTAGAAAAATCCAGGTTTAATAGTATTAAAGAATACTGAAAATCCCACGATCCCGTGCAAAAGCCGGTGCCGAATTCGTAATCTTCCGTGAAAATGAAACGCCGCCAGGCACCCACTGCATATTATTTCTGACTGACCCACTCCTCCCTTTATTATGGCAACATCACGTGGTTTCTTGAATTACGTCAACGCAGTTGTCAAAATTTTACTAGCACCACCCCGAGAACAATTTCCATTCCCCAAGTCCGCCATCTTTGTCCGCCATCTTGGATTGGGCGCGCAAGGCCTCATGGTAAAGTTGCTTATTGATCTGAACTGGGGCCCAAAAAAAAAATTTGCCCTCCCAGGGGGGGTATATGCTCCCTTGATCCCTAGTTTTTTTTACAGTTTCTCCCTTGATCCCTATAAATATATCTGAAATCTCCCCAAAAAGCTTTTACCCCATGCTCCCATGATCCCGAAAAATATTGTTCAGCTCCCTTGATCCCCAAAAATATTTTGCATTGCTCCCCATATTTAAAGATTACCTCTATTGACTCTATTCATAGTAGAAAAAGTCCTCTTCGAATCGCCTCTTTCTCCCTCTGCCCCCTCTTGTCCTCCTAGGCTCGTGGGACTCACGCTGTAGTTCATCAGTGACTTCAGTTTCAGCGGACAACTCAGCTGCCTCCATAACAGTGACAAGTTCGTTCGTATTTTGAAGCTGGTCAAGAAGGAGGATGAGATCGCCCTCCTCAAGTTCTAGCATGTCATTCCTTGACTTGTAGTTAGATATAACGCACATAATATTGTTCACCTCCACATATTTCTCTGTATCTTCTGTGAATGATACGGGATTGAATGGATCTTGAATATACACCTTAACTCTCACATTCTTCGCGCCAACATTTACATCCTCTTGAAGTGAGGCTATGACAAACAAGGTACTTGATTGACTTCGTACATAGACAATCTGACCGAGTTCGTATAATGTCTCTGGTCTGTCCCTTTGTGGCGTTGGCACAGCTGTCGCTTGACTTAGGACTGAGAAATCCAATGGCTCGATAGTGGGAGAGTAAACTGCATAGAGATTAATGGGCAGGGTGCCAGGATTATCCTTGGTGGTCATGTTTCGTACTGTTTTCTGTGGCACACTCTGACCATACAACGCCCTCCAGTTTCTCATCTGATTGACCTGCTGCGCAGAGAGCTTTCGTGACTTTGGTGGGCGTAGTTTGGGAAGGTCCTTGTAATCCGTTGATGTGAAGGTGTGCGGATAGTAGGACTTTGGAGAGGTGAAGTAGTTGAATGGTGTATAGCACTGCCTCTTCAACCTCTCTTTGATAACCCTACTAAATCGATAATCAAACTCGAGCTGCAAGGGCATATCTGTGGCGCTGTAACAGCGGATTGGTTCCGGTCAGGGAAATGGTTCCGGCCGGAACTATTTCCCTAGGGTTTTGGTTCCCCTTTGGGGATATGGTTCCGGGGTCATCATATTTCAGGGTTTTGGTTCCGACATATCAAAAGGCCAGCTTTTTCGTTCCGGTCGGAACTAAATCCCTAGGGTTGCAGTGCAGTTCATCACCATTGTGCAAACTGCACATGGAGAACCATACCCACATAAAACAAAATTCCTTATTAGCTGTGTGACGTCATCAGTCACGTGACTTTTAGCAAACTCGTGTATATATTGCCTAGGTTTAGCAAAACAACAACCAAACTGCTGTCACATAGTCACAGACACAAAGCAAACTTTGAGTGGTGTGACGTCATCAGTCACGTGACTTTTAGCAAATCGCTTTATATCTTGCCTCGGTTTAGCAAAACAACAACCAAACTGCTGTCACATAGTCTCAGACACAAAACAAACATCACCCGTCCCTTTGAGTGGTGTGACGTCATCAGTCACGTGACTTTTAGCAAATCGCTTTATATCTTGCCTCGGTTTAGCAAAACAACAACCAAACTGCTGTCACATAGTCACAGACACAAAGCAAACATCACCCGACCCTTTGAGTGGTGTGACGTCATCAGTCACGTGACTTTTAGCAAATCGCTTTATATCTTGCCTAGGTTTAGCAAAACAACAACCAAACTACTGTCACATAGTCACAGACACAAAACAAACATCACCCGTCCCTTTGAGTGGTATGACGTCATCAGTCACGTGACTTTTAGCAAATCGCTTTATATCTTGCCTAGGTTTAGCAAAACAACAACCAAACTACTGTCACATAGTCACAGACACAAAACAAACATCACCCGTCCCTTTGAGTGGTGTGACGTCATCAGTCACGTGACTTTTAGCAAATCGCTTTATATCTTGCCTAGGTTTAGCAAAACAACAACCAAACTACTGTCACATAGTCACAGACACAAAACAAACATCACCCGTCCCTTTGAGTGGTGTGACGTCATCAGTCACGTGACTTTTAGCAAAATCGTGTGTATATTGCCTCGGTTGAGCAAAACAACAACAAAACTACGTCCTTCATTAGGCCAGGCCAGTAAAATAGAGCCTTGATCTTGTTAACCGTTTTGTCCCTTCCCAGATGTCCCCCAGCCAAAGGATCATTGTGACACGAGTTCATGACTTCTTTCTTCTGGTCTTCCGTTATGACTTGCCTTTTTGACCCTCCTTTAGTATAATAAGAGGGTCTCAATGGGGGGGGGGTCTACATGTCAGTTGTCAGTTAAAATTTTGGCCATTTGTCAGTTGTCAGTTAGCCCTAATTAATCATTACTAGGGAAAATTTACAATGTTTGACCCACAAAAACCAAATTTGTCAGTTGTCAGTTCATTTTTGGTTGTCAGTTGTTAGTAAAAAAAATAGTCATTTGTCAGTTGTCAGTTATTTTTAAGGCCGTTTGTCAGTAGTCAGTTAACCCCATTCAGGCCCTCTAATAAAGTAGGCGTCCCTCAATGGCGAAATTGCAAGCATTCTTTCGGAGCGCTCTCTTCTTTTCGTTCCCGAAGTCTACACCACTTGGATAACTACCATTTATCAGGTATTTAACGATGTTCTCATTCATTCTCGAGGGTTCAGTATCTCGGGTGTTACCTACGCTAAACTTTTTTCTTTTCTGGTTGGGAATAGCTTAACTCTAGTTCGCGTGTTCGCGTGTATGACTGACTGTCTCACGGACTTCAGTACGCATTCTTTATATTGCAAAAGTTTTAAATTACCTCTGTTTCCGTGAAGTAAAAAAAAAGGAAGTTTACTTTAGATGTTTATCACATATCACCTCAACTTTTGCTTCACGCCAACTTTCCACCAAAAACTGAGGAGAACACAAGTAAACACTAGCAACATTAACTACTAATTTATTTTTATTTTAGGTAAAAAGTACGTAAGCAAAAATATTTCGGCAATCAAATAAGCAGTCTTGAGCGGAACTTACATGTACACCCGTTTTGAACGTCGAACTTTAGTCGCGCCGAACTTAGCTAGATCAGAAGGAACCGCTTTACTGTGGCCGGCGTAAGTCTTATCGTTGAGCATAGTTTGAATAGCTATTCTCACATTACAGCATGCATGCAATCTCGATATTTACCATCAACGATTAACACGTGTCCTGTAGATAAAACGTCTTATATGTCTTATAAAACGTCTTATAATAATAGCATCGCATCCTTTTCCAGCATGTTAAAAAGCGCTCTCCTAGCCTGGTGAAAACAGGAAGAGCACAGGCTTTGCCGCTCCTTCCCAGACCCGTAAATTAAAGGTACCGCTTTACATATAGAAATGTCTGTGTTTGATGGTGGATACCCTAAGTGGTACCAAACTCCTGATTTTGACCCCTAAAAGGTACGACGAGCATCCATGTACCCCTCACATAAGGGAGTCCCCCCCCGGGCGTAAATTGCTCCATACACCAAGAAAGCCGGGTAGACAGGGCTTGGTATATAAAGTTACCAAGATACGGTGATACAGTGATACGAAGATCTAAAATTTCATTTTTTAAGCGGACGCTAAATATAAATGGCCCACACTAAATACAGGTTTCACTGCATTTAATGAGAACCTCGATTAATCGTAGATCCAGTATGAAACGGACTGTTGTCTGGGTCACTTGAGCTCTTGCATGCATGCAGCCGTGGCGTGATCGACGCTAATTCGTGCATTAACGGTATTATCTTTCAGCATGGTTGAGAAAACAGACGTCACGAACCCAGACAACATACAGTCCTCGTTAAATGCAGTCACACCTGTATTTCAGTAGTGGGGGGCATTTAGTATCCGCTTAAAAAAATTTGAGATCTTCGTATCACTGTATCTCAGTAACACTTTATATCAGGTTATATACCAAGCCGGGTAACTTCATCTAGCCTCCTCCTTTGCTCAGAAACTACATCTGAAATCTTAGCAGCACGGCGGCAAAAGTCGTGAAAGGCAAATTTGTTCCCGGCGGCCGGCGGTCTTAGATGGCTAAACGTTTCGGATAACATTCAAACAGATAGGGTTTTGCTACCTAATAAAAATGTGTCCGACTGCTTACGCTCTCCTCTAGATCTTTACGAAACTGAGCCGAGAAGGGACTTCCGACTTTTGAATTAAAATTTCCCACTTCTGAGTTAAGAATTTTCTAACACCCCGTGGTTCAGATGGGTTGGTACAGTAGTACGACATAAAGCCAACGCAATTTTTTTTATAATAATATTTTTCTTTACTTTTTATCTGATAATGCAGTGATCAGCACACGCCTATCAGCGTATGTCGTAGTTGTATTTCTCCCAAGCGTTTCGTTTGATAACTATATACAAACTTCTTCAGGGAGTACTGAACTAATAAACGGGCTGAACAGGGCCTATAGCAAACGTGCTACGGAAATCTGTGGTTATACATGCGTAAGCCTGAGGCAGGAGAGTCCCGTAGATAAATAAATATGCTAAAACAATATTTTTGAGGTTGGATTAACGTTAGTTCAGTACTCCCTGAAAACGTTTGTAGTAATCAAACGAAACGAGTGGGAGAAATAAAACTTCAACACATCGCTGATACCGCGCGAGTTATACAAATTTATTTTGTCAAAAATCGTTTGCAGAGGCCCTCGCGACGCCAGACGGTACTGTGTTTCTGAGTGGCATGGCGTGAAATCAACACTGACAAACATACTAATCACGGCAGATAATATCAATGTTACTGTTAGAAAGCATTGAGAGCAGTCAGCTGCCGCGGCACATTTCCCGTTTACATCTTTGTGCTAATCACAAGCGCCATGCTTAACGTTGATTTTAAATCGAATGTTTTCATAGCCTTAGAAGTGAAGTCTCACAATCATATTGGAAATACCAAAATATTTCCGTCTTCGCAAAATATTCTTCCTCAAATCAGTCAAATTAAAATATCGAAACAAATCCTGAACATCGGTCTAAAAACGTATCCAGAATGCCCTCCTTTCTGCTAAAGGGACGGGTGATGTTTGTTTTTTGTCTGTGACTTGTTACACTTGTTTGGCTGTTGTTTTGCTAAACCGAGGCAAGATATAAACGATTTTGCTAAAAGTCACGTGACTGATGACGTCACACTATCCAAAGGGTCGGGTGATGTTTGTTTTGTGTCTGTGACTATGTGACAGCAGTTTGGTTGTTGTTTTGCTAAATCGAGGCAAGATATAAAGAGATTTGCTAAAAGTCACGTGACTGATGACATCACACCACCCAATGGGTCGGGTGATGTTTGCTTTGCGATTGTGTCTGTGACTATGTGACAGTAGTTTGGTTGTTGTTTTGCTAAATCGAGGCAAGATATAAAGCGATTTGCTAAAAGTCACGTGACTGATGACGTCACACTATCCAAAGGGTCGGGTGATGTTTGTTTTGTGTCTGTGACTAAGTGACAGCAGTTTGGTTGTTGTTTTGCTAATCCTAGGCAAGATATAAAGCGATTTGCTAAAAGTCACGTGACTGATGACGTCACACCACTCAAAGGGACAGGTGATGTTTGTTTTGTGTCTGTGACTATGTCACAGCAGTTTGGTTGTTGTTTTGCTGAACCGAGGCAAGATATAAAGCGATTTGCTTAAAGTCACGTGACTGATGACGTCACACCACTCAAAGGGTCGGGTGATGTTTGTTTTGTGTCTGTGACTATGTGACAGCAGTTTGGTTGTTGTTTTGCTAAACCGAGGCAAGATATAAAGCGATTTGCTAAAAGTCACGTGACTGATGACGTCACACCACTCAAAGGGTCGGGTGATGTTTGTTTTGTGTCGGTGACTATGACACCTGTTTGGTTGTTGTTTTGCTTAAAAGAATAGGTAGGAACCAAAACCCCAGAGAGGAACCACATCCCTAGCTGAAATAGGCCTCATTAATGCAAAATCCTAGGAATACGGTTCCGCCCGGAACGAAAACCCTAGGGATTTGGTTCCACCAGGAACCAAATCAGGTAGGAACCAAAACCCTGTTACAGCGCCACTTCTCATTTCTGAGAAAGTATTTTCAACGACAAGCGTCAGGACACTTTTGATGTTGAACTTTGCCGCAAGACTTGGGTCAAAGCGGTCCAAAATATTGTTAATATCGCGGAGAGACTTCAGTATTCTGCTCTCGTCCTCCATGACAACTGAGGAAACTGTTCCTTGGGGGCCTTGTGTAACAGCAGTGGTACCTGTCAGATTCTTCAGTGACCGCATCAACACACTCTTTGTCAAAGCAATGAACTTGCTCTAGTCTCTGATTGCTTTTGATATCTCGACAGTGACGGAGGGGCTTTCTTTTGTATGAAGTCCAAAAGTCTCTCCAAAGAGATGCAAATATTTCAAATAGTCTACCAAACTACTGACATTGCTTGACATGCGAAGAGTACCTGTTGAGGTATCCACAGTAAACAGTGTCTCATAATCGAAGCAGATGCCTGTTGGCTGCGAAAACTGGGCCTAATGCTTCCATCTCTTGTGCCCCGTCCACCACAGAACATTCTTTAACTGTAGGTTTAAATACTTTGATACAAAAGTCTCCTGTGTCACTGAATGCAAAGGATTGGTCATTGTAGCTAGTTAAGCTATGGACTTTTGTCCCGTAAAACGAAGGAAAACTGAGTTGAAAAATCTGAGTTCCCTCGTCTCCCTTGTTCCCCAAAATCAATAGCCAGCTCCCTTGATCCTTGAAAATAATTCTACAATCTCCCTATATCCCTAAAAATAAATACCCGTTCTCCCTTGATCCCTAAAACCCCTGGGAGGGCCTCTCTAGTTACTGATTCGCATTTCCTGATTCGGCTGTTTCCTGATTCGGGCATTTACTGATTCAAAACCGGGGGGGGGGGTTAGCCCTGAAAACTTCAATTGTGCTCTAAAATCGACGTAAAGGCTAAATGTGAAGATGATTTACCTAAATATCATCACATTGCCGGTATCTAACCTTGTATAACTCTGCGATATATCTTCCAGTTCCATCGTTTAGTGTATTTTTCGGTGCTCACTGTTTCACGGTCGATTGACCTCACCAACTCGGATCAGTAGCGCAGAGAATCGTTTACGTACAAATGCTGCTAACTTCATTTTGAAACCTTACATGTATTGTTACCTACAAAATGAATGATATACTTATATGTGTCCCGCATTTAATCGGTAGTCTGTTCGATTTTTCAAGCATTTACTGATTCATCCGGGTGGTCTGAATTGCAGTACATGTCGTAAATGTTAAATGTCTTTCGCCACGTTATCATTTACTTAATTACGTCAATGTCTTCTTGTGTTATCCGGTCATTGAACCATGACAAACACAAGTAGGTGAATAGCGTACGTATTTTAGGTCATTTCCTGATTCGAGACTTCACAGTACAAAGCTTGAGGGAGAATTTCCTGATTCAACCGGCAAGTTAAAATAAACTCCAACTGACTTTAAACTGCTTCTACGTTGATTTGGGCTACCAATACGAAAAATTAACTATTTATCCACGGAAAGGCGGGATGCGAAAGGGGAAGAGGTAAAGTTCAGCGAGCATTTAAAATGCCGGATGAATCAGGACTTGTGCCCCTCCAGCTTTGTTTGGAGTTTATTTTAACTTGTCGGTTGAATCAGGAAATTCTTCCTCAAGCTTTGTACTGTGAAGTCTCGAATCAGGAAATGACCTAAAATACGCACGATATTCACCTACTTCCGGGTAACACAAGAAGACACTGACGTAATTAAGTAAATGATAACGTGGCGAAAGACATTTAACATTTACGACATGTACTGCAATTCAGACCACCCGGATGAATCAGTAAATGCTTGAAAAATCGAACAGACTACCGATTTAAGTGCGGGACACATATAAGTATATCATTCAGTTTGTAGGTAACAATACATATAAGGTTTCAAATTAAGTTAACAGCATTTGTACGACAAGATTTAAGCGATTCGCTGCGCTTCTGATCTGAGTTGGTGAGGTCAATCGACCGTGAAACAGTAAGCACCGAGATAAATTAATACACTAAACAATGGAACTGGAAGAAATATCGCAGAGTTATACAAGGTTAGATACCAATGTGATGATATTTTGGTAAATCATCTTCACATTTAGCCTTTACGTCGATTTTAGAGCACAATTGAAGTTTTCAGGGCTAACACCCCCCGGTTTTGAATCAGTAAATGCCCGAATCAGGAAACAGCCGAATCAGGAAATGCGAATCAGTAACTAGCTTCACCCTGGTTTTGTTTGGGTCACTGAAGAAGACAAAACAAAACCTGCACAAATCTGGGCAAAATATGATAAGCATTTAGCCCCACGCAGTAACTATCGTCTCGCTTAAGCAGCTTAAGCAACAAAACGACGAAAACACGGATAATTTCATGACTCGATGCAGAAATCAAGCAGCCAAATGCAAATTTCGTGACCAACAGTTGGGCTCTTTCTAGGTGTATCAACGACAATGAACTACAGCAAAACAATACCCTGAAATACAAAGAACCCTAACCTCAGAATACAATGAACTAGAGCAAAACAATACCCTGAAATACAAAGAACCCTAACCCCACAATAGAGTTATTCATTGTCCTGAATTTCAGGACTTTGATACACCTACACAGGTCCCTCTTCGATTGATTGAGCAGATAATTATCGGCACAAAATACAAAGAAGCTCAAAAACGAATCCTAGAAAAAGGAGACGACCTAACGCTAGATAAAGCGATGAACTGTGCGCGAACATATGAAGCAACACTCACGCATGTAGTTCAGTTACATAACGCTAACAGCGACACACAAAATATACACACAATCGGAAAACATGGAAACCGGAAAAAGAAGTGTGGAAATTGCGGAAATGAACACGACCCCAAAAAATGCCCCGCATTCGGATATATCTGCAATCACTGCTCTAAACCTAACTATTGGAGCAAAGTTTGTCGGCTAAAAGAAAGAGAAACCCAAAACCAGAGCCGCCTGACCGGAAACCCTAGTACATACAGACAACAACACAATCCGCGCACACAGCCAAACCGTGCACCACCACAGGGTTCCCGCGGCAAACGCGTCCACGCGCTACAGGCAGATGACGACGAGCTCAGCGAGCAGTTTGACACGATCATGTTTGAATCTATCAGCGTGCACAGCATAACCCCCGACGAGTCTACAAGAGACGAAGCATTTGTCACCGTAAACGTTGCGTTACCAAACATCGGAAACAGTCACACACTGTTGAAAGCGAAGCTCGACACCGGAGCGCAGGCTAATATTCTACCGCTAAGGTTGTACAGCAACATGTTTCCCAACAACGTTGGAAATGACGGACAGCCAAAACCAAGCGCACTACAGAAATCCAACACAATTTTGCCAGCATACTGAGGCGCGAAAATAGAGCAATTTGGCATATGCAACATAAAATGCACACATGGCGGAAAGAGCACAACCACTACATTTTACGTAATGGACGCGCAGGGCAGAGCGATAATCGGTCTACCCACAGCACTTGAGTTAAAACTCTTATCCCTGAATAGTTCCATAGAGAAAACTGCGGAACAAAAGAGTGAAGCATCACCACCCGAGCCGATAACAACCAATCCGATCGAAGACAAAGATGACCTGATCGCGCAGTACCCATCCTGTTTCGACGGAATCGGCACATTCCAAGGCGAATATCACATCACCTTGGATCCGACAGTCCCTCCTGTCATACATTCACCCAGACGAGTAACGTTAAGCCTGAAAGACGAAATCAAACGTGAACTAGACGACATGGTAGCACAAGACATCATCAACAAAGTGTGGGCCATCAAGGCGAACCGACAGCATAGGTCAACAGTCTCGTCTACAGACGGAAACCAAACGGAAGGTTGAGAATCTGTCTCGACCCTAAAGACCTGAACGCAGCCATCCAGAGAGACCACCACGTGACTCCGACCCTGGAAGAAAAACTACCCAAACTCAGCGGAGCACAGTTCTTTTCGATTGTCGACGCGAGAAGCGGATACTGGAATGTAGTACTCGACCAAGAATCCAGTTACTTGACTCACCATGCATTCGGAAGATACCGTTTCAAACGTATGCCATTCGGCCTGAGAATGTCACAAGACGTATTCCAGTCGAAGATTGAACAGACCTTTGAAGGATGTGAGGGTGTCGTAGGGATCGCAGACGATGTAGTAGTGTACGGCAAGACAGAAGAAGAACATGACCGCCACTTGAGAGGCATAATCAAGAGATATGAGAAAACCGGGCTAAAGCTAAACTCGGACAAATGCCACATCAAGCAGCAGAAAATCAAGTTCTATGGCATCATTTGCAGTAACAGCGGAGTACAGCCAGACCCGGCAAACGTCTCAGCGCTTAAGCAGATGGAGAAGCCAGCTGACCGCCGCGAGCTTCAAACATTCCTCGGTCTAGCAATATACATGGGACCGGTCATCCATAACCTCAGCGTCATAACAGCGCTCCTGAGAGAACTCCTCAAAGAGAACAACAGATTCACATGGAATGCAGGTTACCAAGAGGCCTTTAACCAGATCAAAGGATCGATAAGCAAAGAGGTCACCCCAACCTACTTTGACGACAAGAAGGATGTAACCCTGCAAGTAGACGCATCGACGAAAGGTCTCGGCGCAGCTCTAATCCAGGACGGAAAACCCGTAGCTTTCGCAAGCAAAGCACTCACTGACGTTGAGACGCGATACACCAATATAGAAAGAGAGCTCCTCGCCGTGGTCTATGGATGTGAAAGGTTCCACACCTACCTGTTCGGTCGACCCTTCACAGTCCATAGCGACCACAAGCCTCTGGAGAGCATCCACCTCAAGCACCTAACCACAGAACCGCCTAGACTCCAGAGAATGCTGCTAAAACTGCAACCATACGACTTGACCATCAAGTACGTCCCTGGCACGAACATGCTCCTAGCAGACGCTTTATCCAGACTATCACCTGAAGATCAGCTTCCAATCGAAGACATGAACGTGCAGATCCACGAGGTATGTCCACAATTCAGTAGTGAAATGATCCGCAGAATCCAGGAGCAAACGAGCATCGACAGCGAGTTGACTACACTCAAGGATGTTGTGTACAAAGGTTGGCTAACGACCATCAAACAAGTACCGGAACCGGTAAAACCATACTGGTCATACAGAGACGAAATCGCCATCGACAACGGTATCATGATGAAGGGCCAAAGGATTATCATACCCACCACCCTTCAACCGGAAATCCTAGGCAAACTACACGGCTCACACCAAGGCACGGAAAAGACGAAACTCAGAGCCAGATCATCTGTGTATTGGAGGAATCTCAACAGTGACATTGACAGGACCACAAAATCGTGCACCACATGTCAGGAGTTTCAACAAAGCAAAGCAAGAGAGCCACATCCAGACTGAAGTACCACCGAGACCATGGCACACAATCAGTACTGACCTGTTCTACCTGGACGGTTCGGAATACCTCCTGATCGCGGATTACTTCTCCAAGTACCCGTTTGTGAGGAAAATCCCTAAAGGTTAGAGCAACAGCGAAACTGTCATAGAAATGGCAAAGCAAATATTCAGCGAGCATGGTATACCTAAAGTAGTAAGATCTGACAACGGTCCACACTATTTCAGCAGTGAATACAACAAGTTTGCTGAAGGGTACGGCTTCCAGTACGTCACTAGCTCACCGATTTACCCTCGCAGTAACGGCTTCATTGAGATACAGGTGAAGACGGTGAAGGCATTGCTGGAGAAAGCCAAGAAGACACACAGTGACCCCAATATGGCTCTCCTGTGTCTACGCGCGACACCAGTTGACAACAAGCTACCATCTCCGGCGGAAATGTTACTGGGACGAAAGGTACAAGACAACCTCCCTCGTTTCCTTCCGAGAAACAGCGACAGCGAAGAGATCGCCAACAGGCTTAGAGAACGGCAAGAACTACAAAAGTTATACTACAACCGCCACACTCAGTCACTACCAGCTCTGGAAGCAGGTCAGAAAGTCACCATACAAGACCCCGCGACACACCGGTGGAAACCTGCAGTCATCACAGAGAAGCTGGAAGATGTACCACGATCATATCGAGTCGCCACACCTGCAGGAGGGGAGTTACGCCGCAACCGTATCCACATACGGAAGTCACCACCTCCGATACAGCAACCCATCACCAACAGCACCCCGGAGGCTGTGAAACAACCTGCTGCACCGCAGACAAAGTGTCCACCTGGGACAACGATGACACGCAGTGGCCGGATTATCAAGCCACCAGACCGCTACATGTGAACCGTGACATTGAATATATCAAGTGTATATGCCCATACATTAAGAGACATTTAGAAACACTCATGTAGATACATTTTTAAGGTTTCAATTATAATCAACTTAATTAATATTGATTCAGTCCAATTCCTTATTAAATGATGAAGTAGAGAACTCATTACATAGCCAAGCTGTTCTGAGCCGTGTAAATTCTTTTTTTTTCCGAATCTGATAAGCTTGACCACCTGGAATGGAGTAACTGTGCAGAGAAGAAAACTAGTTGCTCACGCTGGGCGGCATATCGGGGGCATTATAGAAAATAATGCTGGACAGTTTCAATCGTTTCCCATGTACAATCGCAGAAAGGAGAGCGCAATGATTTAAACGCAATCTGGGATGTAAAATTGAGCCATATCGACTCAAGGAAACGTCATAAATTTTGTTATATTCAGTATTCCCACAGAAAGTATTACGTAATCTAGTTTTGAATAAAGACAGAGCTTCGACAGAACGTGTACCAATATCCAAATTATTCCATGATACTATCGTTGATGAGAAAAACGATTTCTTAAAGCGCTCAGTACGCGTAGAAATTAGCGTAAAATTTTCATTAGATCGTAATGCATATCTTGATCTTTGACTTACTTTTACAGGTAAAAGCTCACGTGTATACGAGTTAACTATTTTATAAAATAAAGTTAATTTATGTAGAAATCTTCTAGTTACCATATCCTCCACGCATAATGAATTTATCAGTCGCTTTCTATTAGTAGCGATCCTAGCTGATTCACACTGAACACATTCTAAAAGATTAACTTCTCCTTCATTATACCATCCCATATAACATCTGCATACTCCATTAATGGTCTAATAAGGCTTTTGTACAGGGAAATAAGAGTGGATCTGTTGAGCTTGTATTTTACCCCATTTAAAACATTCATACATTTACTAGCTTTCTGGTGTACGCCGAGTATATGGTTGCTCTAAGAAAAATTAGCCGACAGAGTTAGCCGAGTTAAAATTAGCCGACAGAGTTATGAGTATGAGAGTTCACTTCACTTAAACCAATATGATCCAAGTAAAGTGTAGGATGAATTATTTTAAAATGCTTTGCTGAAAATGTGATGCATTCACATTTGCTAGGGTTCATAGTCATCAGCCACTGCTTACACCACATGTTAATAGTATTAAGATCTTTGTTTAATTTTACACTAGAAATAGATGGATCATCTACTACTGACATCAAAAAGTGACGTATCGTCAGCATAAAGAAAACAGTTGGATGAAACTTTGTACTTTTATCATTAATGTAAATGAGAAATAGCAATGGCCCAAGTACAGAACTGTGGAACACCGGCATCAATATTTAGCCAATTCGAGCTTTGCCTTTTAATAACTACTCTTTGTTTTCTGTAACTTAGATAGCTGCGAAACCGGCAACTTAAGGGCCCATTCATGACATATTTCGTTGCTATGCAACACCGTTGCAGCAACAGATGCGATTTTGACTTCCGGTTTTTGTTAGGCTGAGAAAGCAGCCGACTCGGACGAAATGAGTCGGCTGTTTTCTCAGGCTAGTTTTATGCATGTTCACCGGCCACCCGATAGTTTTAATACTTACACATGTTTGTAAGTTTTATTCGTGGTTTACCTGAAGGGTTTTCATGAATTAATCAAGTAAATATTGTTCAAAAGTGGGAACAAGCTGTAGCGTTGTCTCCAGATAATGCTTTCGGGTTCCTGGTAAAGTCGTGATTGAACCTAAGTGCAACTAATTAAAATATAGTTCAGTTTTTAATCCTTAAAAAAGTATTTTTGATGTCGGAAAACAAACTGTTGTGAACGCCACGAGATTCAACGTCAAGAGAAAGTTGTCGAATCTCGGTCTATATTTTAGCTTGATTTCTATTGGCTCTTCGGTTTGCCGCGAAATGGCTTCCTGTCATGTGCTACACACAGTCCGAAGCTCATTGCAGACAATCAAGCTAGCTCATATGATTGCAGACTGGAGTATTCAGCCAAACCCCAAAACGGGCGATTGTCGAAGGAAATAGAAGAAAATGCACATCCTGTTCGACCAATTATTGTAGACTGTACTGCAACAACAGTTCTGCGACTATTTCACGACCACAAAACAGGCAATTTTGCGCATGCGTTAATTTCTTCACTTCCGGTTTCTAAAAATCCTAAACATTTAGCGCGCTTTCACTAAACACCAAACTTTTTCCCGTTAAAATGTTCTTGACCACGTTCTCCACAAATTGGAGCATGGATTTTGGAAACCGACGATCAATGACAAAGTAATGGCTTTTCATTCGCCAAAAAAGCTTAAAATTGGACTGAAAAGTGTTGTAAAATCTTAACAAACACATGCTCGGTTTTATGCGCATCAATTCGTAGGTTCGGAAAATATTCATAAATTACTAGTAGATTAAAAATCCTTGGAGAGTTTATAAGTTTTCTGATTTCGATGACGTCATCATGACGTTATTTAATGACGTCATCAGACTACACGACTTTACCCTTCGAGTCACTTTGACAATAATCATTGCCCACTCTTTGATTTTTCCGGTTTTACGAGGCTGCAAACTTTCCCTAGCAACGGTCGATTTAAATATGTCAATGGGTCCCTTAAAAGAGGATCTTTAACTCCGAGATTTTCTAGTTTGTAAATTAAACATTATGCCATACTCTATCGAACGCCTTACTTATATCAAGGAAAACCATACGAATGAGGATAAGTTGATAAACAGTGCTATCACCAGGTCTGAAACCAGATTGAAAACGACTAAGCAATCCAATGTCTACTAAAAATATTTTTTCTGGTATCTTAAAAATAGAAACAAGAAGCGAAACAGGACGATAATTGACTTTAAATTGACGATTTTCTTTTTTAAATAGAGGAATTACGTTTAATAGCTTTTTTCCATTCGCTATGATATTTTCCCTGTAAAAACTTAAATTAATTAGATGTGTGAATGATTCTAAGATACCTAGACGACATATTTATTATTTTGTTTCCAATACCATCGTGCCGCAAGCCTTTGATACGTCAACCTTCTCCAATAACTTTAATACTTCCTGTTTGGTTGTTGCAATTATAGACAACGAATTGTTAACGCTATATATCTTGTGACTGTAATGTGATTGTAGGTAACGGATGGCCAAGATTATCAACCGTAGCTTGGCTGGCGAAATATTCTTTGAATAATTCAGCTTTTCTTTTTTGAATCAAAAATAAATTCGGTCTCCTCTTGAATAACTGGTATAGATATATGAGCTTTGTGATTGAAAACTGATTTAATAAGACTCCACCATTTTTTTGGGCCTAATGATAAGTCTGATAATTGACTACCTTATTATAGGAAATTAACAATGCACGTTGACAACGCGAAAAATATTAACGTTACACTAAATTAACGCGAATTTTTCAAAAGTTAGGTTTACATGCATTAAATTAACGCGAATTTTTCGATAAGCATCTTGCTTTATTTACTGCGATTTTCATAATTCTGCAAACTCGCACTTTACATTTCTGAACGCCAAACTGCGTTTTGGCTTCCGTCAATAAAACCTTCCAAGACAAGTGCACGGATGTTTCTAAGTTTTTTTTAAAGCCAAAATTTGGGTTTGAAGCCTAACTAGACCCTATCAATTCAAAAGATCTTTCAAAGCCTCACGGTGAAATCACCAAGAGCTGCTCACTCGTTTGATTGACGGAAACCAAACCGCAATAGTGACTCTGAAGAGCCAATAGAGGAGTCATGAACTAATAAGGTTTTGAAATGAAATAAAGGTGCTTTAAAATAACAATGTTGTAAAATAGCGTGCATTAAATTTACATCGACATTAATTAAGATACATTAAATTAACGCGAATTTTGTAAAATCGCGTTAATAAAGTGCATTGTTAATTTCCTATAATAAGGTATTTAGTTTATGATAATACAGGCTTTTTGCATCACGAATCAATGACGTGGTATGATTTCTTTGTTTTTTATACCTTTGCCAAGATAGACTTGTCTTTTTCTTAGAATGGGCTTTTAAAAGTCTGTTTCGTTTACGAATTGCGTTTCTTACTTTAGAAATCATCCAAGGCTTATCACGTGGGCGTATGACTACTGTCTTACAAGGAATATGGTTTTCAATTATAGAACGAAAGCAATAGGCCCTTTGCAGCTAACAAATCACGTGGTTGTACTGGAGAGCAAAAAAATCTGACTTCATTTATTAAAGGCCTTGTACGAGATCGGTATTGATATTAGCAAAACCTGTTTGTAAATGCTGCCTATTTTCCACCTCCAATCGGTTGTCGATTGTAGCCGTCAACGACAATACTACAATTGAATCAGTTACAAACACAAAATTACTTGGAATCTATCTCGATACTAGCCTTTCTTGGGACACCCAAATCGAGTACGTTAAGGGCAAGACCTCCAAGAGACTCGGCCTCCTCAGAAGAATAAAACAGTTTCTAACACCAAAAGCAAGAATACTATACTACAGCACACTCGTCCAGCCCATCATGGACTATGGATCAACAATTTGGGGAACAACTTCTCAAGCGAATTGTGAAGTTATGGTCCGCCTACAGAAAAGAGCAGCTCGGATAATTTTAGATGCCCCATGGGATACCCCTTCTTCGACGCTTTTTACGGACTTGAACATAATTCCTTTCCCTGAACGAGTAAAACGCCTCAAACTAATGCTGTTGTATAAGACCCTCAATGGTAAAACGCCTGAATACGTCCGAAATAAATTCAAATTGCTGAAAGATACACACTCGCTTAACACAAGGAACGCTGCCCACAACTTTATGCTTCCAAAGGTTAAGCAAATCTTTGGCAAGAAAACTTTCAGTTTTAGCGCTGCTTCTCTATGGAACAAACTACCAACTGAACTAAAACAAGCAGCCTCAATAGATTCATTCTCCTTCAAGTTGAACGCATACTATGCAGGTTAACCTCACTGCTTCCAATGATTATTGTAATTCGAGACTGTCTTTATTAGTGCTTAGTTGTTACTGTTATTAATCATCTATTTATTTATTTTCTTTATGTTGAGGGCCACGTGTATATTATCTGTACGATATTAAGTGCTACCCTCGATAAATAAAGCAATATTATTATTATTATTATTATTGTCGATCTCTCTAAAACAGCATTTTTAAAGAGAGCTTGCTCTCCAGTATCCATGGCAACGCCTTTCCCATGGGGATCACGAGCTCAATTCATTCGTTAACGAATTATATCAGCACGTGACTGTTAGCTGCAAAGGGCCTATTGAACCATTTCTCATACACATCATCAATGTGTGCACCATCCGTGACACATTCCTCCCAACTAATGTTCAATAGGCCATCGTTCAAATTGTCACTATTAATACCAGCGATAACGTGCACAACGCAAAACTACAACAATACGCAGAGTTGTGAATAGCCCACCTTCTCGCTGGTATTTATGAATGTTTAACTTCAGAATGAGGCTAACCCTGCATACATGCGTCTGTGGTCATCGCATTCAGCGGTAATTTTCGAATACGAAACTGGACTCTTCGCTCTCGTCCCGCCTTGTTAATGTTTTGAGCTCTTGGAAACCCTAGCGTGCTACCTGAAACCATCTTTACTCATGTAAAATGAGGTCTCGTCTCGGCGACGTTGAATGAATTATTCATAGCCGGAGAATTTTACTGGCAGGCCCCAGCAGAACAATATCAGTTATAAAGTCTAATACTTTGCATTGCGACCTCGTTATCTTGCCGAACGTGTTTATTCGAAGTTATGTTTCATTTGCTCCACATTAAATGTCAAATGCCGAGGACGCAGCCCATTTGAAATACTCACATGGATGTTGATATCCCCGTCGCATCCGGTGACGAATATATTAAACAAGAAGTTCGGTATAAAAACGGGAGCCCAGGGGTTTGTCACCCTTCAGTAGCCAATCGGCCGGGTAATGCTGCATGTTATAGCACACCACAATTCCCCTTGTTAAACTAGGCCACTTCCAAAGTACAAAAGTGTCCATTATAGTGCAGGTATATTTAGGGTAGTTATAAAATGATTTGGGGTCGAAAATGGTTAGGTTTTTTTTTTATTTGGGGGTTAGGTTTGCATTGAATCGTGGCGTGCCCATAGCATGAAGTCTCTGCCTCTCTGCCAATCGGCCTTTATGGAGTGAACATTTCTGTGATGTTCCGCTTGAGTGCTCCCTACTGATTGCTTGTCGCGCGAAATTCAAATAGACCGGTCTGCGGTCATCGTTGCATGATGGGTAATCAGGACAAGCATTGGCGTGAAATACAGTGTTTGTATGAGAATTCGGCCATCCCTTCATGTAGGACGACACGAATTGCTACCAAATTGTATTCTATTGTATTGTATTGTGTTGCATTCTATTGTTGTATTGAATTGTATTGTGTTGTATTCTATTGTATTTTTGGTAAAAATTCGTGTCGTCCTACATAAAGGGATTGCCGAGAATTCAATCCCAAAAAATTACGAACTAGAGAAATCTAGTATCACAAATCAAAAGAAGGGCTGTATGTGTTTTCACTGTTGTTTTGTTAGAAGCAGTCTACGCTCGACAATCTTACTTAATTTTGCCCATATGTTTACCAATAATTTTATCGCGGCTCTTTACAGTAAACAAAACTAAGTAAGATTGTCGAGCGAAGACTACTTCTTCTAGTCTATGAAACACAAAAAAGTTTAACTTCAGATTAAGGGATACAGTGTTCGTAAACAGTCATAAAATACCATTGGCGGTCATAAATGGGGTCTGGTCACTTTTTTTATGGCTTGTTTAATTTTAGACCTTAACAATCTAGCATTTCAAAGGAGAGGCTGATATGCTCGCTTGCTTTCTGCACTGCTCAGTAATTTGCATTTTAAATTTCGAGCTCGCCATGCGTGAAAAGTGAAGGGGCTAACGTATTTATACTGGAACTTCGTGTTTAACCATCTTCCACTGCTCATTAATTATTACAAGCAGGTATGTTTTATGTAAGCTTTGTTGCCATTGTTTGTAATTAAGAGTATTGTTTAATCTTCATTGCAATTACCTAGCTAGATTAGCTTTTAGTTATTTTAGGATACCGGTACCTTTATTTATGTAAATTAATCACTGTAACGCATGGTACAAATAAAGTTGTTCTTGTTTCACTATTGTGTATAGTGAGCGTAGAGGAACGATCTTGGAAGGAGGGAGAGGGTGGTTTCACTTCCAGGGATCGGGAAGTCCCGTCTCGTACCATTCCTCCGGGCTTCGCTTTAGTTGTTCTTTGAACTTTCGATGGACCTCCGTCTGGTCCCCCTCGGGTACAGCTCCTCGCAGTCTGCATGTGAAGTTTGCGCAAATAATAGGTTATTCGCATCCACCTCCTTCCCCGGTGACAACAGTGTTCAGCCAAACTGGGTTTTCTCTGCGACAGGGTCTCCCGGTCGGCCGACGCGTGGTGCAATAACGGCCTTGATCCTTGCGCATTCACTTGCGCCCAGGATCAGATGCACCGTAAGCTCTGCCTTGTCGTCTATGTCAAGCAGCTGGACTCCCTTGAGGTGTGGGTGCCGATCTAACAGTTGTTGGTACTTAGGGTTTTCCAATTTCAGCAATTGTCCATTATCCACTCTTGTCATGTCAACGTGCAAAGTCTCCATCCATTGCTTTAATGTTACGGAACAGATTTCCACTTCCCTTGTAGTGACTCCTAACAACATCTCGATGCTACGAGTTTCTTTTGGAACTGGATCGCTTGGGGAGTCTGTCAAGCAGAGCGGCAGAGGCATAATAACTGCCGGCACCCGTATCGAGTAAGGCCCGGCATCTTATACCCTCCACTTCTGCTACGACAACAGGATACACCACAGCACCCTTTCCAACTTCTGTTGCTGTCATGAGGTTTTCGACCTTGCTGCAAATCGAGGTATGGTGCCGTAACCCGAAAGACAAACATCCCAATCAGCTGCACGGTGTCGTGCAGTTAAAGCAAAGTTTGTTCTTAGCCAACAGTTTCTTCCTTTCATCAACTGTGGTAACCCGCGTGCAGTCACTTGAAGCGTGCCTCGCCGCAATAGACACACGCGCGCTTCCGGTGTTCGTTGTCAATGGCATTGAATAGCCGAGTTCGACTCTCAGACGTTTTGGGGGTGTATAGCCTTTTCCGTACTCTCACCCGTATCGATTGGGTTGATATCTTTCCACTTCTTTAGTGCCACGATGAGACGGTCTTGCCACCCTGCTCACCCCTCACTAGATCAGCTTTGATCCCCTTGAGTTTGTCTAGCACTAGTCTAGTGTTCCTGTTTATGGTACCTAGTTGGCTCAAAGTATTCAGCGATAGCACGTTGTACAACAAAACTCTGAATAAGAACTCTAACGAGGCCTGAAACAACCATGGGGCTGATCAAAGCCAGGAATTTAGCATGTTGGTTTTTGGGGAGGGAGGAAAACCGGAGAACCTGGAGAAAAACCCTCGGAGCAAGGACGAGGTACCAACAAACAAACAAACTCAACTCACATATGGCGCCCAGTCCGGGAATGGAACCTGGGCCACGCCTTCTACGAAGTCTTGTATAAGGCGTGTACCTTCACGGGTTGCGCGCCCGTCAATACTAGCAAAGACATAATATTATGCGCATACGCATTCACGATTTCGCTCGTCTTTCCATACTCCGCTTTGAGGATACTATATAAATGCTCTATTATTATTATTATTCGAGTCTGCTTGTGCTAGTTCGTTCTCAACCTCTTTAGCCCACACTTGGACTCGGTTCTATTGTTTCTTCAATAGCTATTTCCTCTTCAGCAGTTTCGGCTTTCGCTGCCGCTCTCTCTTCCTTCTCGGTCTTGCTTATCAATTGTCGAAGTTTAAGTGCCTTCGAGTCAGCTTGTGCTAGTTCGTTCTCAACCTCTTTAACCCACACTTGGACTTGTTCCATTGTTTCTTTGTTTGTAAATTTCGCCTCTTCGATCTCATCCTTCAGTGCATAGGCTGCGCTGATCTTGGCATCAATCGAAGCAGAATGTCTCTTCAGTGATTCCCCGTCATGTGTCGCCATAACATCTGTTGTTTTCCTGAGCGTAAAGATTTCAGCTTTCCATTCAGTTCACTCAATTTTTGCTCCATCCCGTAACTGTGGTATGATGCTTACAGTTTCTTGTAGCTCTTGTGCGAGCGCTCCTTACTCGTCCCTTACTTGTGTCCCGTCGGGGGTGCCAATATGTTGGGAATGCCTCCCTGATATCCTCAACACAGATCCAGAATTCTCGGTAATTCCCGTTGTTCACGTTTATTCGTCTCGCTCACCAGTTTACATCGCATAGAAAACTAGAAACCCCTAGCATCTCCCAAATCACACCAAAGTACACAAGAGATCCGCCCAGCCACGGGGGACTCCCTTATTTTGGGGGCGAGGATGCTCGTCGGACATTTTTGTTTTCACCCTAGACTTGCTCCAAGTCGAACTCGCTGAGTCACTGGGTAAGCGATTACTGGGTCAAAAAGCGAGCGCGAGAGAATCGAAGCGAGAGACGAGTTCGACTTGTTTCACTTGCAGGAATGAATCGGGGGATTATGTTTTGGCGCGAAAACACGTTTCAGGGGCGGAGCTTATATTTCGTGCCTTTGACAAACTCTTTCTGAGTACAATCAAATTGTAAATACCACATCCAAAGTCGACTGACTTGACACGTTAACATACAATGCCTTAAGAATTGACGCTTTGTGATTGGGCAAATCTTAGTACGTCATAAGCCACGCCTCCGGTTGAAAAATCAACCGGTAAATTTGGCGCGCTGCAAGTGGGAAAAGTCCTTCGTGCGGGGGGCTAAGAAGGACTTTGAGAAAGTCTATTTTTACCCCTAAGAGGTTCTATTCTATAAAAAAAAAGTACCATCTTTTTTGGGGGGAGGGGGGGGGGGGACACTTTGTAAACCGTTTCCCCACCCACGATAGAGGTAATCGGCTAACGCTGTTGCCACCCATGTGATGTAAACAGATGCTACTCTGGGGAATTATTCCTTTTTCATTCTAATCATAATGCAGTCATTCCTATCTGAATAAAATTAATTTTCAAAGGGTCAATTCTCCAGAGTAATGTGTGTTTACATCACATGATCTGAATTGGGTGGCAACAGAGTTGGCCGATTACCTCTACACCTCGGTCTGTGCTTCGGCTTCGGCTGATAAAACAGACCTTGACAATTTGAAATAACACCGCTCAACCTCGTCCAATAATTGTATATTAGTATTTATTATATGGACGATACTGTTTTACTGAGAAATAAACCACTCATAAAACTCATACGAAACTACCGAGTAGTGTATTTTCCAAATCCTCACAAGTGAAAATATCGATGACGTCACATTTGCTGCCTTTTGAACTACAAAGATGGCGGCTGGTTTGTGAAAATCACAGAGGAAGGCGTAAACAGCTTAAATGAGCCGCACGACAATGAATATTCTGAGCACAAAAAGCCAAATACGATCTAATACTCTCTAAAGATTTTCTCGACTGCAACGAAGAGACAAGAAAACCCGATGAAACTCCCTAGAACAGCTCTCGAGGATAAACTTCATATCTTGTCATCCTCTATATATACGTATATACTGTAAGTACAAATGATAAATAATGCATTATGGGATATCTTCAAAGGTAATGTTCCCGAGAGCGAAGCTCGAGGGAAACTCCGAGGGTCAGATAATGTCCAAGATCAGGGCATATTTCGACGCCACAATGTAGGTTATTGTTGTCATCATATAAGAACAAAGAACCGGCGATGGCTATCTGGGAGCGAATATTTTAGATACGTGAACTTGGGAAATATCGATTGATTATTATATGGCAGTTCAGTGAGCGGGCAAGATGACTCTGAATGCTGCAATCTGATTGGTTGCTCAGCGGTCAAGATTTTTTCATCTTGCCCGCTCAGGATTTTCCAAATTCGCTCACAACTCTTCGTAAACAAATAGCGATAAAACCCGTACATTTTGAAAGAATTAAACTAAACGATTTGTTACATGAAGGAAACTACTAATTTAAAACAATGTCTGCTTTTTCGTTTTTCAGCTAAAATCCAACTTTTTAGAGCGATTTTTCCGGCTCTCGCAAGTTCGTTGAAAACAACTGCAGAAAAACGACTGAGTTGAATGAAGCTGGATTAGTGGATATAAATATACTATACTCGGCTATCACTAGAGTACACAGAAGCTATGGCTGGGACTTCAAAAAACAAAGAAAATTTTGTCTACCTCACAACGCTACTACAATTGTGGTACAAAGAAATAAAATTATTACGGAAACGAGTAAACTTAGCACAGTTTCATCAAAGAAAGCAGGTTTTTTATTGTATCGGCTAAGAAATTCAGCCATTCACATTTGGTAATTGGCTTATAAATTTGAGTATTTACTAATTAATACTTACAAGTTTGTTTGTATTCTTCTACGGCTCTCTTTGTCAAGTTTTGCAGTGTGCTTATCGCCACTAGAGTGATTTCAACTTGCCGGTTTTCACTTTCAAATCTTCCACAAATATGCACATTTTAGTTTGTCTCTAGATAATGCGTTCGGGTTCCTGATAAAGTTGTCATTGAAACCTAGTGCATCTGAAGTAAAGTACAGGTCACTTTTCATCCATAAAAAGCATTTTTGATGTCGGAAAACAAACTGTTTTGAACGCCACGAGGTTGAACTTCAAGTGAAAGTCGTCGAGTGTACTTGTCAAAGTGGGATTTTATTAATTTTTGCCATATAATAAACACCTTATTGACCAAGCTTGTTCGGTCAAGATGGGGGAATATTGGCCTCGGTCATTTTTTTGCGTTTTTATGGACCTCGGTCGACTTCATCTCGGTCCATAAACACGCAAAAAAAACTTGCCCAATATTCCCCCATCTTGACCTCACGCTTGGTCAATAACCTATATTTATTATATGGCAACCCACTCTCAATGTCAAATCGAGTGTTTTGATTGGCTGGTGCTCGGTCGGGATTTTGCCGTACGGACCGTTACCATGGTAACGGTCACAATTCGCATATTTTGGTCTAAGCTCAGGAAATCAGTGAAAACTAAAATCGAGCCGGGTAAAATAGAGATAACTAGGCACTTAGTGAGGCAGTTTAAGGCACAAACATCGTAATAATACCGTTTTTAAAAGATAGAAAGCCGGTCCATCAAAAGTGTGACCTGTAAATATAATTACAAAGCTTACCTCCAAACCGAACTTGACCATTTGTTGTCAAAAATTATCACTGATTGATGTACGCAAAGTCAACCAGAAAATAACTAGTTGCAATACAATTCCATCCAAAGGTCTATGCTACAGAGACAAGATAGATGTCCTGTCAGGTTCTACAGAAATTTCGGAAGTCACCGTCTAGCAGAGTTCAATTAATGTACGGAAGAACCATTTTCCCTGGCCGTCAACTACAAGCGAGTTCCAAACAGCGACATCGCATGAAGTCTCCACTTAGAAACGAAATTAGAACATGGCTTAGTAATGTATCAGTTAATGCAGGAATCAAACACCCCAGCAGCGAAATAACTGAACAATCCGACTCAATAAAGATAAACCTGCTAACGCTGATCCTGAAAGCTTCGTGGCTCTATCGAGTGTTCACACGAGAACTCGATCCGTCCAGTGGAAGTAGTAAAACTACTAGACAACAAAGGCTGCCAGTGACTATCGATATCACCAGAGCCAGAATATTTCAACAAGCAACAGGTCTACTCCTCTGCAGCCGGCTTTCTTTCTCAAATTATCGGCTTTAAGAAATTTGTCTCGAATGTCAGTCAGCATCGGTCCAGTTTACAAATTACAATCCCTCACTATAAACTAGGGAAGTTCTGATTTTTTGCCAATCAGTAGAAAATATCAGGGATTGTCAGTTCCAGATTTTCCATGTCGCAGTCAAAGTTATCCCGGATACAAACAAACAGCGTAGAACTTTCATCGCCGAAAGTGTTCCGACGAAGATCCGACCACATGGCAGTTGAACGAACGGTTTGTTTTTCGAGTTGATTTAGTGGAAAATAGGTTCTTTTCTGATCGCTTTTTCTACGAATTCCACCTTTCATGCACTTTGAATTAATAAAGCTTTCTAATTTTGAATTGATTGTGACATCTGAAATTGTATTTGTACTGATTTTCGGAGAGCTGTCAAATAGCCGGAATAAATTCTGAACGGCTTCCACTTCTTTGGTATGTAAATTTATGCAAATTAGGTATCTGACGCGCGAGTCACGCATTTTCTCATTCTTTGTTTATCACAAAGTGCCATATAATAAACAACTTATTAACCTCGCCCACTCGGTCTTTAGGGGAAAATATCAGACCTCGGTCTTTTGTGTACGGAGGCTCGCTATCGCTCGGTCCGTACTGTCAAGACCTCGGTCTGACATTTTCCTGGAAAGACCTCGCTCTCAGTTAATAAGTTAATAATGAGACACGAGATGTTATCGATTTGCCAACACCTTAGCGAGTACCACAATTTCCCCTATAACAATAACTCGTATGTTGCTACGCAATATCATTATGCAAACCACGTTTCCATGGAAACCAGGCTCTTTTTATGTTCAATGTGAAAGGAGCCAACAGCGTTTACAACACGTGGTAAAATCATGGTGTATTTCCTTTATTACTATAGATGTGAAATGAACATTTCCTCTTGGGATACAGAAATACAAGAAAACGTCACTCAAGGGAAAAGTCAGGTGACCTGAATTGGGCAACAAATGTACAAGCTAAATCAGTCAATTGTTTGAATCAAGCACTCGCAGAGATATTCTTCATTTTGAGATTTGTCTCCAGGCTCTGCACAACTAATGATGTCATAAATAATATATGTGCCACAATATCTCTGGAATGAGATGATGTCATCCTTCCTCATTGCGAAAGAATTTTCAACCGCGATCATAATTTTAATTACGAAAATGTCATTTCATAAGCACTTTAAGTGTAGATTTCTTAAACAGCAAAAACGAATCACAAGGTTTACTCTAATCTTTTTTATTTCGAAGCATCTAAGGCTACAAGTTTTTTGGGGTTATTCCGTTATTAACTGATGTGCAAAGATTAATGCGGTTAAATACTTCCCGTCCATAAAATAGTAGAAGTCGGAGAATAATAAAAGAGCAACTACCAACTAACAGGTATTGCAAACGATGTCAATCAACACCAGTCAGTGTTTCATATACCACTATCGACAGAAAATTCGCAGTCTATCGTCCGGTAAGTTACTTTGTTTTCGTGATAAATCTTCCCGTAAATTTGTTTTTATAGGATAATACGTTTAAAAGGCTCGTTGTATATGTGAAATATTCGCCATGAAATAACCAGAAAATATTTTATTTCCAGATTCCTTACCTAAACAGTATGACAAAGCAACACATACTAATTGGTAGTTACTCTTAAAAGAATAGTATACAATGGCAGTTTAAGTCATATATTCTCTACGACGACTTCTACAAAGCAGGTATACTACTGTACGACTTTTGAGGATAATTTACGTCAACTAAAGTTACTGGCAGCAAGTTTTGCTCATGCTACAATCAAAAAAAGGAAGTGCCAGACGAGACTGGTGTTTTAGTGTGAACAGTTCTGTCAAATAATCATCCTTACGAAAACAAACATACTGCACCTGTAAACGTTCCTAAAAATCGTACGTAGTAGAATCTAGGCTAGAAAAAAGTGGTTACATCTTGTTCGGAGTAATATAGGTAAAGTACTCGGGTCTCCTTACTACAAAGTCTACAAGTTGTACCTGTTCTAGCAACAGATACAACATATGGGGCAACATATGCGTGTTACTATTAACAGTTCTTTCTTCACGAGTAAGATCGTCTTTTATACATAAACCTGGACAACCATTTGGTTGGTGGTCCCAGTCTCTCTCGGGAAGGTGTCCCGTGACGATTAGTTGATAACATTTCGCTCGTAAACAGATTTCACTTCGCTACAAAGAGCTAAAAAAAGGGACATTCTTCATTGCAAAGCACTCGAAAAACGGAAGGCTTACTGGTTAAGATATGAAGTATTTATAAGGAGCCCGAGCTTGTTATATTCGATTATATATACTGATTAATGTAAAGCATAGTGCTTCAGACAGCATTTAGCGGTTTACTGATTATCGAAAGCTGTAGACTGCGACTTCTTACCAGCAAAGCAACTAAAAAACTATTTAGATATTAAGAGGATATAGCATAATGCTAATGACTCTCAACGTAACGATTTGCCTCGCTTATTATCAAACACAAATGATTCTAAAACTCAAGCCTTTATGTTCTTGTCACATGCCAAACTTGTAGCTTGTAATACAATAGGCAAATGGTTACGTTTAAGAGTATCTACTTTAAGGAAAATACAACAAAGACTACAAGTCTACGTACTATTTTTACCGAGTGCTTCGATGTATTTCATTTTAACTTCTGATGCTATAAAATACCCGACTATAATTTTACGAGGTACATACTAGAACGTACATACTATATTATGTGATGTTATTTAATTAATCTAGTGGATTTTCATTATATTAACCGGCATAGTTGTTGGATAGCTGCTGTTTTCGTAAATATTCTAATCAATCAATCACTTTTTTCAAAGTCCTACATAAGAAAAGAATGATGTTTTATTTCGTTCGATTGACGTGCGAGTATAAATGTATACTCTAAAAACCTCCAACAAACGTTTTTCGACAATGTAGTGTATCGCACTAATAGGCCCTTTGCAGCTAACAGTCACGTGTTGATATAATACTGCATTAACGAATGAATTGAGCTCGTGATCCCCATGGGAAAGACGTTGCCATGGATGCTGGAGAGCAAGCTATCTTTAAAATCGCTGTTTTTGAAAGATCGACAATCGATTGGAGGTGGAAAATAGCGTTTACAAATAGGTGTTGCTAATAGCAATACCGATCTCGTACAAGGCATTTAAATAAATGAAGTCAGATATTTTTTGCTCTCCAGTACAACCACGTGATGTGTTAGCTGCAAAGGGCCTATTCCTTAAACGTGTTTCAACATTTTGATAACCAGAAAAGAAGGAATGTGAAAGAATGTCATGTGACCGTCTTTAGGCAACCATCGCGCACGCGCAATGGGGCCTGTTATTTTGGTTGTTGTTTTGCTTCATTTTCTTCATCAATTATACCGGCTAATCGCTTTTCATTATTCGCTTATGCGACCTCGTTCTACTCAGGTGAAATCCTGTGACTATTCCCTTATATGGCTAGTTTGCGTGACGTCACATGTGATAGTAACATGGCAACCGGATGACGTCATATCTAAGTCATTTTTTGTTGCTGACATCAGTGCAAAACAAGGCTCATACCTATGAAATATCTCCTCTTCCCATGTTTTATATGCGGGTACATGTTTAGTATATGTCAATATAAATTACTGTGGGTGATATTGTACTTGCTGTGTGTTATATAGAGGATCTTGCATGGCTGTGAGGAGATACGGTTTTTATCTTCGAGTGACGAATGTCGTAATACACGATTGAGCACAACGAACGAATGTCACATCAAATTTACCAACAGAAGATAAAACCGCATCTCCAAGCTGCCATGTAAGATTCTGTTTATTATTAACCAAGCTACAAATTACCATGTCTCCAAGCTGCCATGTAAGATTCTGTTTATTATTAACCAAGCTACAAATTACCGGGTTTGACGAGCGACATAAAAGTGATGACGTCACAGATGTGTCATTTGTTTTAAATATTTTACAAATTATTTATGTCGAGCGTAAAACCCATTGATTTATGGCTTGGTAAATAATAGTATGGTATTGTAGTGTGAGACTTGCGGTGCAATATATTAACCAGGCAAGCCAAGACGGTCTTAAATGGGTTATGTCATGGTACTGCGCATATATCGAGTAATTGCTCGGTTGGTGGCCGTTAATTGGATAAAACAGTTCAACTTCCCTCCCTCAATGCTTGATTGAAATGATTTTCAATATTTTCCCTGGAGACTGTTTATATACACTGTTGTTAGTCATTTTTGCATAATTGCTTTGATTTTAAGCATCCCACATGGTCGAGAGGTTCGTTAGTTCATTTCAAAATCGGTAGAAATAACTGTTTCCGGCCCGGAACGCGAAAGTAAAGTCCATTACCGTGACACAGCCCCTTTAATCTTATTTTTAAATCATAATGCTTTACGTCGTCCCACTGGTGATGAGACTGGCTTTTTTCTTCAGATTTTGAAATCTCTAACTAGTGGTCATCTTGTGTCTCGGCCTAATCATGGTAAACTGCTAGCTATTTTCCAAAGCTAACTCAGGTCAATTTCATGACACTTCTATTAAAAAAGCAGCTCCAATGTAACAGGGCAATAGCCTAATAATAGCCCACTTCCAAGATATGCCTCACTTCCTACGTACAAAGGAATCAATACGAGGCTCATACATATATGCTTAGTCGTTCGTGACAAGACTACAGAAGTTTTTATCTGAGAATTATGCACTGAGCCTCGTATTGATTCCTATGTACTATTTCACTTGCCCACTTTGCCTTCTGCCCATATCTGATGAACTGGAAGAGCTATACCCATATTAGGTAATTTTCTCTCAGAAGTTTCACATAAAACGTCAGATCTTGAATTTGTAAAGTAGGTCTTGGGTTTTATGTATTCAGCTGACCATTAACTGCATGAATCAGATGGTGTCATAAAAAAAGGTTTTGTTCTAAAAAATCGCCTATTTTTTGGTGCTTTGTAGGTAACTAACAAATTGTGGGAAACTATCAAATCACATTGAAAAAAATACATTGTAAAAGTAAGCGACTTTTTTAAGTGTATTTAGCTTTGCAGCTAATTGGCGACACTATTCCTACAATTTTACGTCCTTATCTGAGAAGACGTGAAGGTCTAACCGTTTACTGTATTATGTAAAGTCAGTTATTTTTAAGACCATGAGTATTGGTCCGGCCGGGGCTTGAACCCGCAACCTACCGCTCGACAGACCGGCGCTTAACCACTGAGCTAACCGGAATTGTTGATTTGTTTCTCCTTAACTCCATTTTACGCGTAACGATAATATAAAACTACCTATCAATACAACGACAATATATACTTCGCTAACTTAATCTGTTTACAAGATATTCTTTCATAAAAATTCTAGGCTTACACGCAAATACATATTACAAATGTCTAAACATTTACGCGGACACGTTTTCTAAACATGTTTTAGTTATTTGAATGCAAAATGCTGGAAACACACTTAGTGTATACACCTATTTCAATTAAGGTAACAATATAGGTAACAAGCACCAAGACCTAATATGCTTCTGGTTCTTACGATTTAACATTTCATGATCGCAGCTTATTTGTAAATATAAGCTTACAAATTCGCTCAGCCATCTTTCGTGTTGGTAAAAACACAAAGATCACATGCACCTCTGAATAAAGTAATTACAAGTACAAAGTACCGACATCCTAATCGGTCTTGGATTGCTGCTTGTGTCCTTTGATTGGACAACCTTAATTGAAATAGCTGTATGTGAATTATCATCATGATAATCTACGAAATGTTTCGATTTCAATAATTTGTTTACGTTCACAACAGTTAAAAATATAAGGGAATGAATAATAACTAGAAATTTTAGCAAGGGGCTGTCAATCCGTGATGCGTAGAACCAATCACAGTGGTTTCTCTTTCTCTGATTCATTGGTTTTAGTAACTTTTTAATCCACTGTCTATCATCCAATAACAAATTACTAAAAACGACTATAGTTTTAGCAACAACAACAAAAAACACTATTTCATAGCCAATATGTTACTATTTTCTCTAATTTCACTTCGTGATCCTTAATTCTTAGCAAAATTCAAATTTAGTTAATTTTCAAATTTAGGAGAAACATACACATTTATCGTGGCTTAGACCAATTTAATTTACAAATTATTACTTCTTTGCCTTAATTATTTTTAGGGTATTTTCCCTGTTGAAAAAAATATTGTTAAACTGACTTATTCTTCCTAAAAAGTGCATTAATAAACATTATTTACTTATTAGCTGTCGTTCAGAAGTTAGTGGTTGTGTTGTTATCAAACATATTATCTAATGGACCATCTAATTCTATTTTATAACTCCTACACATAGCAGTAGCTTATGATTACTGTACTGTAACTGTTCATTAATTGTTATCAAACTCATGAATAATTCATGAAGGATAAACAAAGGAAATAAATGTGCTATAAGTGATCTGTAAATCTGATAGACATTCGTCCTGATTTGCGCAAAATTTTGCTTCGATTTCCTCAGCCGAAATAGGTCGTATCACCAAAATAACTGAAAAACACGACTATCCATCTAGACGTTTGATAAGCCATATACAGAATTCTTGTCCATATTTTATCGAATTTACAAACTCTCGCCTCCGACTTGAGTTTGTAAATCTGATAAAGCATGGCTACTCATTCTGTATCTACTACTTAAAAGGCAGCTCACTCTCGCAGTACATGTGGCAAAGAGTACTCACTATAGCGGCATCAAGGGTCTTAAAAAGGTTCGATTATGCCTTGATAGAAACGACAAAAGGTACTTACAGGTAGTATGTAATATTCAGTATTAAAAAGGTGATTCTGCCGCGTTTCTTCTAAAAATCAATGCTGTTTGATATTTAGATGTCAAGAAGGATTTTAATGCAATTTTTCTATTCACTGACTTAGCATTACCATCTTATTCACTGAGTATATAGCGTACATGCATCGAAAAGATCCACCAAGGCAAAAAACAACGTTTTGTCCCTATAATAAAATATTTTCTATCTGCATCAAACTTTAATGACTTACTTTACTCTATTAAGACACGCAGGGCTGATTTTTCAAACGAAGCATAAATCTTAGACACCGTCTATCTATTGTTTTGAACACCTCTGTACAATATATAGACGGCGTTTCAGACTTTGTCAAACTTTGGCAATCGCAAGAGTGAAGATTAAACTTTGTGTTCCTGCAAACGTACCCCTGTCTTATTTAACTTACAGTTACAGTCGGTTGAAGGTAATTGTTTCCTGCTGGTTAGTGTCTTGTGTTCAGTTGTATTATACATCTCGTTGCCGTGTTGTTGATTAGGTGTTTCATTACAGGCTGACCATTGTCAAAGAAGTATTCCTGCCACTCGATGGAGGAGTTGGTTCGTAGTCAGCTAAGACGGAAGGAAAGTTATTAAGTATTAGAATAATGAACATCACAGTGATGTACGTACCTTGGTGCTCAGAAAGTTCGTAAACCTGATAGGTATATTAGCTGAGATCGCGGATGGAAAAATATCAGCTTAGAAGTAAAGTATAATCGTTTTTGTACTATAACGTCTGTGACTAGTAAAATATTTATTTATCGGATCCAGTCTTCTTTGAGAAACCGTAAACAATATAGTGTGCAAGAGCTTTAATTAGCCCATCTTGGGTATAGTATCTCTTGCATCCTCCACTCCCTTTGTTCTTGTGTGAAATAAACGAACATTTGAAGCTTTGGTCAAAAAAGTTAACGCAGTTACGCCCGTTTCAGATACCACTCCAGTGTCGACGCAGTGCTGACAAAAAACTTAAACAATAGTCTGAGGTTATGAGCATTGAGTTCAACACGAGTGGAACTTAACACTCCCATCCATTTAACCAGGAAATTTAAGCGTCTTTATCCTCATAGAAAGGTCCAGTATGAATAGGAAGAGTATAAAGAACGGAGAGCTACTACAAGTCTCCAGTGTTAGCCTCAAATGATGCCAACTAATAAACTGGGAATTTGAAGGACACGGGCAAATGTATTCATCTGTTGCATTCAAGGTTTTCTAGAAACTTTACTAGCTTCGACCAAAACCTGCCATAGATGATTTTTAATTAAAATTTTAAGCCACGTCTCGTTTTGAGAACAAGAAAAAAAGAAAAAAAAAGAATAAAGTAAAATAATAATAAAAAAAGTAGAGTAAATGAGAAATTAAGCAAAAGAGAAAAATATATATGCACCTGCAATGTTTTCCTTGTCTATTTGCCAGCACCTTAAAAAGCGACAAAGAAAGAAAAGCAATTAACAACTCGAAGATTTTCAGCGTTCCAACAGGCAGGAGAGAAACAAAGAAAAGAGAAATACAGGAAGTAATTTTATGTGTTTTGATAAGTACTGAAAATGTTTAATCCGAGACCTTTTTTATTTCGGGAAAATTATTTTTTATTTATTTTTATCAGGACCATTACCAATAATGGCTCCTATTTTTATGCATTACCATGGTAACGAACTTTCCGGCACGAGGTAATAGTATTATGAACGCATGCATGTGCATTATGGATTACAAATGTAATTATCAGGATTATGTATGACATAAAGATTTATTATCAAATTTAAACACCACAATGGAGAAACAACAATTCATTTCGTTGTAACAACTACAGCGAACCATTTATGTTTCGTACTCACATTTCTATCCTTCTGCGAATCAACACAAATATTTTAACATGAGATTGCAGGGGCTTAGCCAGCATTTTGCATTGGGGGGGGGGGGGGGGGGAGGGGGGAGACTACACCAAACTCACGAATTTCGTGACTGCAGTGCTCTTTTACATAGAGAACGCGATCTTTCGCACCAATCTCGTCTATTCAGTTACATCTCAGTTTTCAGTCACCAACCTTTTCCAGTAAGATTGCCGCATTGTTCGCTGACTCCCGGTAAATCACTTAGCTTATTAGGTGCGTTACTGTGGCGCTACTTTTCAGTTAGGTGTTTTTTAACGAAGAGGGGGAGGGGGGGCTGGGCCCTCTCTCTGGCTACGCCCCTGGATTGTTTAGATATCGTATATCATCATTTTTATTAGGCAATCCTTCAGAATGTGCTTAACTTGCAACATTAATATAATGTGATGAAATATGAGAAGGACAATTTCTTAGTAAGTTATTTATTTTCCAAATATATTAATTGCGGAAATTAAATTTTATTCAAATCACGAATCGTGACTTAAAATTTGCAAGAAAGTATTTTCAATCTAAATTTTACGTGAGGTTTTGATTCTAAATATCCATGATGATGCTTAGGCTCGCTTAGTTCTTTTTGTATTTAATTGATTTACACTTTAGAGTATTAGTACCACATAGTTTTCGTTTTTCGAGCTGTAATCTGTAACTTATAATGGTGAAACGTTTTAACGGTATTTTCCTATCAAATTATCTTAAAACCAAAAACGGTTTTACGGTTGATGTTATCATCGAAAAATTACATGCTATTTTAGCCCTGTGTGGAAATAAAAAGGTATGTATCATTAAACCAAGCAATAGTATGCTATCAAATACTTTTTTAATTAAAAATAGATATAAAGAGATTATTACATGTTAAGAGCTTGATATCGTTTTTATTCACGAGGTTTTCGTATCATATCGCGAACGAGCGAGTCCACGAAAATCCTTTTTCATATGTATCTCCTTGGCTGAATATTACTTAAAAAGAGCCCCATTGATGTGCGAAAACTTTTATACTTGTCCTTATCCATTTTGAATTTACAGCAACTCGCATTGCCATCCAAACTGCAATGTTTTGTTTATCATAATGACAATTTGCTATTTTGCAATTGCGAATCATGAACATTCATCTCTCGTATTCACACAGTATTTGTTAATCAGGGTTCTGAACAATAATGATACTTTGGTTCCCAAAGCAAAGAAATATCTTCAAAAAATAGAAAACCGTCCAATTATTTCAATTTCAATGTAACATTGAATACGTTCATGTGAACTTCAACTTTGAGACTTCTCATCAGAAAACATACTCGAGGCCAAATGCGCTGTAACGAATGATTGAACTCTAACTAACTGCAACATTAAGTTAACTGTAATAACATATGTTATTTAACTATAACTTCTTAAAATATAGACATTTTAGACTTCATGAAAATTCTAAACTTTAAACATTTTATAAAATATGTTATATTTTTATTAAAGTGCGACAAAACAACCAATATCCAAGTATTTGAACAAGAGAATATGTACAATTTTCAACAACTTGCCATGAAATGTTAAATGTTGTGATCATTTCATTGTTCGAATACTTCAATGCGACTGGCTCATTTGCTTTTCAATTTGCTTGATGGCCTTGGTTGGCATTGTTCTTTCGTACAAATTACTGATTTGTTTTATATATGAAAACAACAACAATCATGTCTTAATATTTAGAGATTACGTTACCATGACGATAGTCATACCAGCAATACCTTGAACACATTTTGTTCTTTAAAACAGAAAAGTGGAAGGTAACTGCAATCATTTATGACATACTTTGTATTTCTACTTAGTGCACAGTCACGCTGGTTCGCCTGTAAATTACAAATAAGTTGACTTTATAACAGTGCGGTAATTAGCTACCTTTCAAAAGCAGTCCAAGTTTTGATTTAGAATTGATCTGCGTTATGAGGTGTTCTATTAGCTTTGATCATCGAAAGAAAATAGTGCCTTACTTAAAGTTTTCTGTGCTGCTGATGTTTTCTTTTTCTTTTTGGGGGGAATATTGGTGTTCCTATTATAAGAAACGAGGAAATTTTACGCAGTCCAAACGAGTGTTACAGGTGCTGATGAACAGGGCACACTTTCGGGTTGGGGGATCATGACATGACAACACACGTCTAGGATGACGCCACAAAACAATAACCTTAATTACAAAATAGAATAACTGCAGTCAGCCTACGTTGCGACCGTTGTCTGAAAAAAACAAAAACGTGAACGTCGACAAGAGAATGTAAATGTAAGAAAGGAAGTCTGTTTTTAGTTCGGCGTGAAAAAAACGTTATGCCTTATCATATTTTTCGAAGATTTGGATGTGAAACGTAATTAAAAGCGAATAAAGGAACTAGTAAACATCAAGTTTCTGGAGAAAAACTTTTCTAATTCCCGTCGTCACTGCCGTCGCCGTCCTGGTTGCATAAGGTCCATAAGTGTGTGGTTTGTAACAGCTCTTTCCAAGAGACCATAATAGTGATGGTATCTTGCTCTTTCTAATGATCTGCCAAGACTTGTGAGCTTTACAAAATACTTAAAGTGCCCCTAAACCCTTTTGCAATTTATATATATATTTATAAAATAGTTTCGATAGTACGCGCGCTCTGATTGGCTGTAAGCCGTGTTTCTATAACTCTATAGAAACATAGACAGTTGAGCGCGCGCTTGAGCTAGTTGTGAGAATTTACGTTTTGGTTATCAAATTAAGTGAGCGTTTCCGTGCTTTTATTCGTTTATTTTATAAAGGAAATAGAAAACATTTTCCCCTTGTTTCTATAGAGTTATAGAAACACTTGTGGAAGTTTGGAAGAACTCGAAATAGCTGTGGAAACACTCGCCCTTCGGGCTCGTGTTCCCACTGCCATTTCTCGTTCTCCCAAACTCCCACTCGTGTTTCTATAACTCAATAGAAACACGGGAAATGTTTTCTATTTCTTAAATATATATATATATGAAACTTTGAAAGGCATTGAGTACTTCTGCAAATAAGATTTTGGCTTACAGAATACTCTGTTATGTGCTTGTTTGAAATGGTGAAAATGTGACCTCTCCTGATCCATTACCGTGTAAGAAAAGCCTGGGTCGATTCCTTATCTTACGTCACCTCATTAATGCATTATTCTCCATGGCGCCTTTCTATCACAACAGCATTGATATATAGAAAATATACAAAGTCTGAGTTTTTAGTAAAGAAAACAGTTATTTTAGACAAAATGCTAAATATTTATTCAAGTTATTGCAAAGTCGAATGAATTGGATGACGTAAGACGAATCGAGCCAGTCTTTTTCTTACATGGTCATGGGTCAGGAAAGGTCAAATTTTCACCATTCCAAACAAGCATAGAACACAGAGTATTTTCTGTATGCCATAAATTTCTTCGCGGAAGTACTCAAAGCCTTTCAAAGTTTCATATATATATATAAATTGCAAAAGGGTTTAGGGGCACTTTAAAGCAGCTGAGGTTAACAATAACAGAGAACTCTTCAATTAAAACAAGCTTAACAAACATTTTCTTTCATGCACCTCATAATTTTTGAGGTCGAAAGCCAATACAACACTTTATTATGCAAAATGGCATTAGTGAGTCTTGGACTGCCTGTGTCGTTTTAAATCAAAGCACACTCACAGTTTAGTAACCGTATGAACATCCTCAGTCGTCTGTTGTAGCTTACCAGATCTCTCTCGTTGTTGGTTTCCAGAGCCAGCTGTTGTGCTATCTGCACCAGGAGGGGTCACTGTTGTTTTGTTCTCTTCTGTCTTACCAGATCTCTCTCGTTTTTGGTTTCCAGAGCCAGCTGTTGTGCTATCTGCACCAGGAGGAGTCACTGTTGTTTTGTTCTCTTCTGTCTTACCAGATCTCTCTCGTTTTTGGTTTCCAGAGCCAGCTGTTGTGCTATCTGCACCAGGAGGAGTCACAGTTGTTTTGTTCTCTTCTGTCTTACCAGATCTCTCTCGTTTTTGGTTTCCAGAGCCAGCTGTTGTGCTATCTGCACCAGGAGGAGTCACAGTTGTTTTGTTCTCTTCTGTCTTACCAGATCTCTCTCGTTTTTGGTTTCCAGAGCCAGCTGTTGTGCTATCTGCACCAGGAGGAGTCACAGTTGTTTTGTTCTCTTCTGTCTTACCAGATCTCTCTCGTTTTTGGTTTCCAGAGCCAGCTGTTGTGCTATCTGCACCAGGAGGAGTCACTGTTGTTTTGTTCTCTTCTGTCTTTTCTGTTTCCTTCTTATTTTCAGACTCGCTCCCATGATGCTCCTGATCCGTTGGATTTTGCGTATTTTGTTGCTGTCCTTCAGTGGTCTTACCTGTACCAAAATCCTGATATTTGTCAAGCTCTTTTCCCGTGAGGCATCCAGCAATATTATCGTAGATTGTATCTTGGTACTTATCAGGCATTGTAACGGCCTGCCCAGCACCAAACACTAATTCTCCACCATCTTTTTTCTTTCCTCCCTCCTGAAATTCAGATAAGTCCGCATACACCAAATCACCAGGCTTTTTCTTTGGGGTTTTCTGTTGAAACAAAAGTAGTATATGTAAATAACCATACCACTTATTCCAGTTTGTTGATGTTACAAAAGCAAGTTCAAATATATTCATATATTAATACTTACGATGTTTGCATAGACTATATCGCAACCCCGCCGTCGCAGTGCTTTCTGGGATGGATATCTCAGTTGCCATTGTTAAATCCAAGATGGCCGCCCAACAAAAATTGGAAATGAGATATACATCCCAGAGTGCACAGCGATTTGATTTGTCAAACAAACTCGAAAACATGCGATCCAACTCTAAATTCAAGCTTAGCTGTGTTTCTCATCTCTCGTCTCAGGCTTAAAAATCTACTTTAGACTGTACATTATCTGTCTTTCTCTCTCATTTGGCTAGGCACTAATAAGATATGTATGTTTATGAATACTTTCTCCATAAAACATCTCTTACGTCACAAAAACCAGCACAAACGATGTTTGAAATAGGGGGAAATTACGCTTGACCTTTGAACTGTTCAAACTGTCGCGAAGTTAATTTGCATGTGAAATGGTGTGCTGTTTTCTCTGGCGTACGGCGGTCTTCGTGTCATATTTCAAGCTTGGCTGAAGTACAAATATACTCCGAAAGCGCAACAATTTATTACTCGGGCTGTCTGTGGCAGCACCGAGTCTTAAAATGCAAGTCGTTATTATTATATATTTTTTTATTTCATGTCAGACGGCTTCTGCGCATGCGTTAAAGGTCAAATTCGAACCAATCAGATTGCACTGTGCTGGTCACGCAAACAAAGGTTAGATTTCCTCAGGCGCGCTCAGATAAGAAAACTAGGCGAGACAAGGAGATATCAATTTCAAATAGTCATTGTCAGAAATCTATTCCATCGTGGGCAATTATGCAATACAACCTAAATTTGGGTCAGGTCCATGTTTTACGACAGAATAACCAGAGTCTTTCTACTGGATTCGGAGAGCTCGAGACATTATACAAGTCTGCTAATATGGGGAAAACTGAAACAAAAAATGAACTTTGACGGCAGAAACCCTCATATTTGAGCCAAGCGGAATATTTACATGATCCGCTAAGATTTTTACAAATCTAATTAGTTAAGCAGATGTACGCAGTGTATGCCAACTGAAATGCTGTGCTCGTTTTCTGGTTACGGCTCAGTGGGGCAACTACACGAACAAGAAGCATGAACTGCCAGCAAAGAGAGAGGAATTGATCGGAGACGTTAAATTACGTTACTGTGAAGAGGATCAAAATTCAAGTTCTTTGAGACTGTCTTCTGCCGTGACTCGTGAGAGAAATTGGAAAAGATCTAGCTGTTTCATTCAGACACTGGCAAATTTATTGAAAGCTACGGGCTTACTTTATGAGATTATTATTCATTGTGGAATGAAAGGAAACAGGTTAGCTGAAAGTTAAGTTCGAGGTAGGCTTCGACTTTCATTCCGATTCAGTGCATATGTGCACGAAGATGGAATGCTTTCAACAACACTAACAAAAGAACCAAAACGGAAGATTCAGTTACGTAAGTACTGTAAGTAAACTCTTTTAGATTTGAAAACATTTCCTCTCAGTTTGTCTGTTAATGTACTTTTTCTTCTAATTATCGCTTTATTTAACATCTCTGTGATTTAGAGTATGCGTACCTCAGAATAAATTATTTGAAAGGTCAACTGAACTCTTGTGTCGATAAGCCCAAATGTTTTTGTAAAACAGTCTGTGAATTTGAGAAGCGGACTTAGAAGAGCTTTCTAATTAGGAATTACATGTTTTTCTTGCTATGAAATTTATGTTTCATTTCACATTTATTCATACAGTTTTAGCCGGACATTTCCCCGAGTTTTTGATCTATTTTCAATCAAATTCAAATGAAAGTGTATTTCATCTTCAAATTATCTCATGTGGCCCGAGTGAAAGGCCAGATGGGCTCTTTTCTACTTTCAACACACAGTCGCTAAACTGTACGAAATCTCCAAGAATAAATCCCTAATGTCCAAACTAACGGGGGGAAAACTGAAAGAGGAAATCCTTGTGAGAAATCGACGTACATATGAAGCTATATAAGTTATCATCGACTATATGGGAGTCAAACATCGAGCTGCTATGAAACCGCTTGTGACAGTTTGTTTACGCACTTTCATGACAAACGAACGTTTCTACTTTCGACACAACGGTCGCTAAACTGTACGAAATCTCCAAGGATATATCCCTAATGTCCAAACTAAAGGGAAAAACTGAAAGAGGAAATCATTGTGACCAATCGACATAAATATGAAGCTCCAGAAGTAATTATTGAATACATGAGAACCCATAGAGAAAACCGATAATAATGAACACGGTATTATAAAAAATTAGTTTCACCGACATTTGTGGCGTAACTGAACTCGCACTACAGCATAGCTTGAAATACTGTACGAAAACTCCCGTTTAAAAATTTCCTGATGCCGAAAGGACCGTAGCATTTAAACAAGATATCCTTCTGACCAATCGACATACATATTAAGCTGTGAAAGTATGTTTCCATTCCATAACAGCCGATAGTGCAAACTAGTAAACTGCCACTAGTAAATTGACCTTGCGTACTTCCGCGAGTACTGAACTTTCTAGCGTCAAATGCATGTGTTACGTTTCCAAACTTTAGGACAAGAAATCTTCCATAGAATGTTCTATTTTTTTTACAGCTGAGAACTGTATTATTAAACATAAGAAATAAAACAATGGTGCCATTTGAAGAATTATATCATGTCAAAAGTGCAAACGAAGAAATATATATCTACGGACGCGAGCAGCTCGATCGTTTCACTTTGGTCAAACTCGGACTGTTTACGACTGGAACCTGCAGTTTTATCGGACCTGCAGACTAAATTGTAAACGTGTGGCCGTGTTCAGGCTAGTAAATCTAGCTAGTAGCTAACCACAGGAGGTAGCGAGCTTCTTTAGTCTGAACAGTTTTTCTGCTCTGGTGATTAGCTAGCTAGTGGTCGGTGGAATACTTTGAAGTTCCAAGCTACCTAGCGAGGTAGCTTGAATAGAATCTAGCGCGCTAAAAGCCCATCGATGACAGATTTTAGTTATTTTAAGGTTTTGAAATGTACACAAATGTCAAGTCAGTGTTATCATCCGATCTAGCCGACTTCTAGCTCTCGCTACGACCACGTTCACTACTCGCTCCAAGGTAATTTCTCTTACCACGACAACTACCGGGTGTATTGTACGTCAATTGAGCCATCATGGATAACGAGGATCGCCAAACACCAGTCAGTAGCAGTTTTTCGCACAGTTTTAATATTTTGGTTGAAATTTCAATTGAGCACTTTGGCGGTCAATTATTTGCGATTACGAAACACTTGCGCCAAGGGCAGTTATAGACCAAATTTCTATCTTTTAGAGAGGGTCTGAATGGGGGGGATCTACATGTCAGTTGTCAGTTAAAATTTTGGCCATTTGTCAGTTGTCAGTTAGCCCTAGTTAATCATTACTAGAGAAAATTTACAATGTTTGACCCACAAAAACCAAATTTGTCAGTTGTCAGTTATTTTTCGGTTGTCAGTTGTCAGTAAAAAAATCGTCATTTGTCAGTTGTCAGTTATTTTTAAGGCTGTTTGTCAGTAGTCAGTTAACCCCATTCATGCCCTCTTTAGAGATAGAAACAAACCAGAAGAGGGAAAAACAAAAAGTAAAACCTACTAAGTTACTAGGTCTGAACAGTACTAATTTATTAACTAGCTGCGAGTTGCTGACAGATATCTCAAGACTCTAGCTAGCTGCACGATAGTAGTCTGAACATACATACACACATGAATAAGTAGTGTTTTCAATAAAAGATCAACTACTTTAATTTACATACGAGAAAACAAAAATATTAAATTACATACATGTATATACATTGTATATACTAGGGGAGCAGAGAATGAAAGTCACCGCGCTACCGGCCACTCCTAAAGACTGCTAATAATTCTTCCCTTTGGTTATTACAAAGAGGATTTCAAATGAAAGTGTATTTCATCTTCAATCTCATGTGGCCCGAGTGAAAGCCCAGATGGGCTCTTGTTTCAAATGTAAAATACTCACTTGATTAATGAGACGTAGATTTAGCCCAAGTATTTTCTCAATAATTCACAACATAACTATACACAGAGACAATAGGTAAGACATTTGCATAATATCATCTGAAATACGCACTGTCTGCAAACTTGAGATACCAAGTAAAAGATTAAATGAATGTAGCTGTGCTGGGAGGCGTTCAATCGTGTTTTCATTTGTCTGTAACAACGAGTCAAAGTATACGGGAAAATTTACAGACATGAACACGATTGCACGCTTCCCAGAACAGCTTCATCCCTCAAATGTTTATTAGTTAATCTTTTACCTGATATCTTAAGTTAGCAGATGGTGAATCTTTCAGAAATGCGATTTTACGAATTTTATTTGGCATTGGATTCCCATACAAACACTGTATCTCGCGCCATGTTTGCACCCCTTTCGAAATGTCAGAATTAACCGCGAACTGGTCTATTGAAATGTTGTGGAATAAAATAAACTGGGTCAGAGACATTTTCACAAGCATTTGGAATTCCATCCAGTCATAAAGTTCCACAATTCAAGAAATATTTCTTTGACGGCACCCTTTACTTTCAGGTAAAGCATAAATTTATAAGTATTTTAATAGCTGTCGAACGCTATAAAGTTTACCTTTAACGGCACGGGTACAAGTTATCACTAGGTGACCATTTTCGACAGCTCAATAAACTACTATATTTCCCTCACTTTAATCTTGGAAAGAAAGAGATTGAACCGGCTTTTTGACCGCCGTCTGAAAATCAGGCTAATCACTAGCTTATTCATTTGAAGCGCTGTGACTCAAGCCACTGGGAAAAAAAACATTGTCAGCGCTTGGAACTGGATCCGGCGATGAAGTTCGATCGATTGGCTATTCAATAATTTTTCTGTTCAGGTTCGACTCTTCAAGTAAGCATAGATTTATTTAATAATTCCTGCTGAAAGCGTTTTAGTTCACATTTTAATGATCATATCGTGGCTATTGTTGAATGAGTTAAAGTTTTTTATTGCTGCCGCAGCGAGCGAGCAAGGCAGCAGTTCTAATCTGTAAGCGGGTCCAAATCTCGATTTCTTTTTTACCACAATGCATCACTTCTATTGTCTTTTTTTTACCACAATATACACACCACAGCTTAAACAGGATTCAGTCGCACGATAGCCCCAAAACTACAAAATATATTTATCTAACACCTTGGCATTTTTATGCACAAAACTACAAAATTTACTCATCTAACACCTTGCCATTTTTATCACCCAGTAATCTATTTTTCATGCCAACGTGCTACTGTAGGTTCTCTTCTAATACACTTCCTTACACTCGTTCTCAATAACACGTGCAGGTTCGAAACGAAACTCCTGACTTCTAAGTCGTTTCTGGTGGATGTCAATCAAACGGTTTCCATGGAGTTTGAAGTGAACCGTTGTGTGAGTAAATTCGGGAAACTAGCATTTTATAAACATGGCAAAGTCTTTCCCAAAGTCGCTTATTAGATGGAGAGTAATCATGCTTAGAGCCAAGGGTTTGCAAAATAGGGAAATCGCATAAACTTTATGTGTGAGCGAGCGGTTTGTGTATAAGATCAAAATAGGGAAATCGCATAAACTTTATGTGTGAGCAAGCGGTTTGTGTATAAGATCAAAATAGGGAAATCGCATAAACTTTATGTGTGAGCGAGCGGTTTGTGTATAAGATCAAAATAGGGAAATCGCATAAACTTTATGTGTGAGCGAGCGGTTTGTGTATAAGATCAAAATAGGGAAATCGCATAAACTTTATGTGTGAGCGAGCGGTTTGTGTATAAGAAATCTGATTGTTTATGTAATACATAAAATATGAGCGGGAGATCTTTATGGTCATTTACAATGGCGAGCCGCTTCGGCGAGCCATTGTAAATGATCATAAAGATCGGACACGAATATTTTATCTTACTTGTGAAATGAATAGATAACTAAAAACAATTGATATGCACAACATAAAATTTTAACCTTTGATTTCTCCCACCCTGCTATCGATGTGGGATGAATTAGTTTCTCACAAAAACATATCCCACATCGAAGAAACAATGTGTATGCAATAAGAGAGCAGAGCGTAGCATGCAGAAAAACAGGTCCCACATGGAATAGATGGTGTGTACATAATAAGAGAGCAGATGTACTTTGTCATTTCACCCGTCCCGGAATAGGGATAGTCAGTGATCGGTCGTGAGACTTCCCTCACTAGCTTAGCTAGTATTCTGTACCTGATACAGAATACTACTAGAGCTATAACGGACCATGGAGTCTGTATCACGGACCATGGTGTCTTTATCACGGACCATGGTGTCTTTATCACGGACCTAAGTGTCTGTATCGCGGACCATGGGGTCTTTATATCGATACAGAACCTGATGTTTTATTAATCAGGTTTCTACGTGGGTATACAGAGGCGATCATGTGGTGTCATTCAGCACATGGGATTGGCTAGTACCCTTATGAATTATTCATGAATTTTACAAATAGCTTCAAAGGTCTTGGAAAAAGAATTATAGTTATTTTTATTCATCCAGTTGCAGATATGCTCCTTAGAAGAGGTTTTATCGAGCAATACCCTCGAGCTCTACCTCGACGAGCTCCAGGCATGGTTACAACATTCGACAGGGCAAATATTTTTTTTTAAACGGATTATCGGCAATGCTCTCCACTCTCGACTGACATTTCGGTGAGGAATTCAAGCAAATAACAATCGTTTTTCGGCTTAGTATCCGCCATATCTCTACCTATGTCGCCTCAAATTACTTACGATTTCGTTGACCTCCTACACTATTTATGTTTCCTCCACATCTGGGAGTTGAATGGCGACGTTTTATTTAGCATGCAGACCAGTGTTGCCATAGAAATATAGTTGAGTGACATCCACCAAATTGACGTTTTCCGTTGGAAATTCAATTTCGAACCTGCACGTGTTATTGAGAACGAGTGTAAGGACTCGATCAAGGTTCAAAATGGAAAAGTTTCGAAAATACGTTTTTACGAAGAAAAAAACACGAAAAATGATTGACAGCTGCTGTCATTCACTGGGCATGTTATTTCATTCTCGCTATCCTGTGATTTTCTGCGCTACTTTTCGTTCGTAAAGATTTCCTACGATTATAAATATAAGTGTAAAAGTAGATCTTTCTTGGTGCCGTAGAAGAAAAACACAGCACAATTTAGTTTGTAATTATTTAGTTTGTGAGTAAATTTGGAAGCGGGTGTAAACAATGGCTGGAGAGATTATACTCAAGTTCCAAGAAGTTAGAATCATCGAAGTAGTGACGGTAGTGACATGAACATCATCAACGAGCACATTAATGAGGATCTAAATAGAATCAACGTCTGGTTAACAGCCAATAAGTTGACATTGAACATGACAAAAACTGAATTTCTCCTTATTGGCTCGCGACAGCGGTTAGTGCATTTGAATGAAGATCCCAGTTTTGACATCGATGGTGTCCCTATTAAACAGGTGTCATCTACCAAGTCTCTTGGGGTTGTCATAGATCAGAATCTGAACTGGGAAAGTCACATTAAAATGATTTCTCAGAAATTGCTTCGGGTATTAGTGCAATTAAGCGCTTTCGCAGTTTCGTCCCACGTGAAACGCTACTCACTGTATTTCAAGGCCTGATCCAACCTCACTTCGATTATTGCAATGTTGTCTGGGGAAATTGCAGTAAAGGCCTTTCCGAAAAACTTCAAAAACTTCAAAAACTGGTTTGTAAAACCTTGCACAATGAAACTCCGGATTACCTTACAACAAAATTCCATTGGAATAACAACTCAAAGTATAACCTAAGAAATTCGGAAAATAAGCTAATACTTCCACTGCCTCATACTAACTATGGCAAAAAAGAGCTTTAGTTACAGCGGAGCGGCTTTGTGGAATAACTTACCTGTGCAAATAAGGCAAGCGCCATCGCTGATAAATTTCAAAACTCAAATATGAGGTTTCAATTTCACAACAAACACGGCATCTTTGTAAAACAGGGATTTTTCGTTTTATTATATTGTATATTTCATACATGTACATATCAGTAGTTTTAGGCATTATAATTAGCGCTAGAATATTTTTTAAATTGTGGTATTTTATATCTTTTAGTATATTTGTATAGTTAACCTGATAGATCACCGTGTCTAAATAAAGTTTTGACTTGACTTGACTTGGGATTGGTGCTGCAAATGCCACATGTGGGTTCACAGTCACTTGATGTGTTTTGTGTAAACAAACATGGTAGTGGGTTAGATTAAATTGTGTTTGCTTTTAATACATTTTAATTGCGAACTGGAAGAGTTTTTTTAAACCTATTTTTAGGGTATTGAACCTGGTAAAATTCAAAGAAATGAAAAACAAAAATTGAAAGTGTGTTTTTCCGAAGATTAGAGTCAATCAATCAATGTTATCTGCCATTGAAATAATATTTGCATTATCAGAATTCCAGCATGTCTAGATTTGATGCAACATTTTTGGAGGGAGTTCCTGGTTTTTATTGGGATGGTTACAAGTGCTGTAGGAGTCAATGAGTTAATACACATTATCTGACTTAGTAGGAAATATTCAAACATTAGTGTAGCAGAAACAAATATATGTCTACATTCAGACTTCACACTAACAGGGCAGCTTGTGAACATACGTGGTGTGGTCCAGCAGTCTGTTTTGGTAGATTGTAACCCAGGGCACACTTACTTATGATATATATTGTGTGTCAGATTTGAACCTACTTTAGGGTCTAGCTTTTATGTAAAACTGTGGAATTCTGAGTTATAGACAGCTCAAAATAATCAATTAGGTTGAAAATGGGTTCATTTTCACAATAACTTGGAAATCCAGGGTTTGGAGTGAACTTGTGTAAAACTGGGTCCAGTTTAGGACCCCATGGCCATGGCTGCACATGCATTGTACCTACTATATATAAGTTCCCCCTGGATTGTAACAGAACTAGGAAAGAACATCTCCCTCTTATACTTTCTAGACCTCGCCATCCCCAGGGACAGATCTATGGGAGGGCAAGGTGATTTGGAGGATGCACCCCCTTTTGAGATTCAAGAGATATCAAAATTCAGAAAATGCTACTTCAGAGACCTGATTTTCAAAAAATAATGCCCCCCCCCCCTGTTCCTATGGTGCACATATGGAGCACCCCATTCCAATCCACTCCTGAATCCCCAGAGTCGGGTATTTGATCTTGAATTGTCGCCCGGGGTCAAGGCATATACAAACTGTAGAAGACTTTGACTGGGAAAAGTATGGGCCCAACCTTCAATAATGGTTACTGAGCATCATATTTTTGTTGCACTTCATAGTTCTGAGTAAGTTCTCAGTAAGACAAACAGAACATCTTAAAACAAGGCCTTGTGTTATATTTACCAAAATAGAAGGCTTTAGCTTGGTAAATTTGTTTTCTCATTCAGATTTGGGTTAAACAAATTGAAGCCATATATAAAGAACTATACATTTTACAATATTTGCTGCCGCAGCGAGCGAGCCTGAAGCGAGCGAGCAAGGCAGCAGTTCTAATCTGTAAGCGGGTCCAAATCTCGATTTCTTTTTTACCACAATGCATCACTTCTATTGTCTTTTTTTTACCACAATGCGCGCTTTTCACGGATCTGATCGTCACGTGAAATTACAGGAGGTAGAATCTGCATTGTTGGAGCTAACTGTGACGTTCAACCGTTCTTTACTGCATTTTTGTGTATGCGATCCTTGTGTAATAATGAATATGTTGACATGCATGAAGACGTGTAGGCAAGCTCGGTGTGAACTATCAGTTTCCAAAGAGCAAGATCTCTCCTGTTATCAAGATGGTGAGCAGCAAATAATTTTCTTCTATTGGCTTTGATAAAGTACAGCAGCCGGTTCAAAACACAATTAGCATTTACAATTACATACTCAATTACAGGTGATTTCCAGTGTTTAAACTTCACCGGGGAGAACAGCAGTTTTTTGTGCCGGGAATCTTAAGAAAATGTTGGGAATTGGTAGGCTCAGGAGATTTTTACCGGGAGATCGTTGATATGTCGGGGCAAAATGAAAATAAATCTGGACAACTGTTGAGATACACACCACAGCTTAAACAGGATTCAGTCGCACGATAGCCCCAAAACTACAAAATATATTCATCTAACGCCTTGGCATTTTTATCACCCAGTAATATAGTTTTCCTGCCAGAGTGCTACTGTAGGTTCTCTTCTATTAATACACTTCCTTAACTGAGCGGAGCAGCATTCACTACCTGTTAGGTATACTAGTATTATTCCTATTCTTTAACTCACTCTTTTGGAATTCTGCATAAGCTTGTAGTCTTTTTGCCCAGGGCCCAGTTGTTGGAAGCAAGGGTAGCTTTATCACTAGGATAGCGGTGCTAAATCTGTACAGTTTACCCTCTGGGTAGCAATTTAACCCCAGGGTAGTGCTTACCCTTACTTTGAACAGCCAGGCCCTGGGTTGTACATTTGATCAACAAGCATGTTTCACCACCCTTGAGAATTTGGCTTATATTAAAGTGAAGGAATGCAAAGTTTCCTAATTAAAGAAGAGTATTAAAAGTTAATTCTAGCACAAAATAATTAAGCTTATTAAAACTACACCAGAAAAAAATCAAGGCTCATTGTAAATTTATGTAAACGGAATAACATTTAACTTATATTTGAATACTATATAAAACAATCAACCAAAGGCAAAGTAACAAAATAAATCAACGTTTCAATTATATCCGCTATAGATATCCCGGCGATATGTTACGCCGCGAAATATTCAACGATAACTATACCACATCAATAAAACAACATTTATTCAAGCGATTCAAGAAAATTTAATACACGTCCAGGCCACGAAAAGGACTGCATGCCCATGGAGCAATTAAACTTCTTGTTCGGACCAACACCGTGTACATTTTTAAAAGTTTTGATAACATGTTTCTCGGCAAACTCCACAACACTGCAGATTACTGCATCCTGAGACCTAGCGCCTCCTCGTGAATTTTGGAGCACGGCAGTTTAAATCACAGCTTTTTTGTCTCTGAGGGAACCTAGTATCGATTGGCAAAAAGGTACCTTTAGGAGTTCCACATATCTTTTTCTCTTTTTTTCCCCATGAGACAGACACGAGCCAAAATTTTTCTCGGCCGTCGGCCATTTTTATCAATTTAGTAAGCCAGCGCTCTATTACCACAGCGGTTGCTTTCTCTGCGCATATTCATAGTACATTAGATACACGACGCATGCTCAGTAAACGACCTTTCACGCATGCGCTCTCAAACCGGAAGCATAAAATCCTGCTTCCGGTTATGGATTATCCCAGAGCTCCACACAAAGGTCAAACGTCTGCGCATGCATCAAAAGTCTTGCAACAACAACATATTCCAAACCAAATTAAAAGCGAGCCGGCGGCCGTCACTGTTCACATGTACCCGTTTTCAAACCATGAGAACTTTTTTGGTAAATTACGAAAAAATTTGGTAAACTCACAGTGTGAAGTTTGTTCAATTTCCCATCGACAGTGAAAATAAAAAGCTTCACTTTCACGTATTTTTCTTAACTTTTGGGGGTAGATGTTCACTGTAATATGTTTTAAGTTAAATTTTGCGCGGGAAATTAGCGCGGCCGCCCACCAGACTGTCCGCAATACGCAAGCGCAGACGTTTGACCGCTGTGTGCCAGAGCTCTCGTATCTTGGCGCTGGCCAAAACATCGCGGGCTCTGGGAACGAGATTGGCCCGACACAGTATTTGAGTCAATTTAGTTGGGATTCGAAAGGGCTAATTAAGAAACAAATTGTTTCAAAGCCTGAAGGGCTGAACTCCTTCTGGCGGACGGAGTTATTTCGCGTAGAAATATATACAACATCTACGCTTTTAACTTTTGTTCAAAACGGTTTAAATATATACTTTCTTCAATCCAAGACATTTAAAACGGTATATAGTACGTCTTTGTGGCTTTAATTCCGACGTTGCAAGAGCGTTTTTCCGCAATGACACGTCGAACCTTTATCGAGACCTTAACTGAGCGGAGCAGCATTCACTACCTGTTAGGTATACTAGTAATTAACTATTTATCCACGGTAAATGGTTCAACAGGGCTGATTTTCAAACATGCCGTGCATAACTAATTATAATAGGTGCTGACTAATCTTGTTTACAAATGAATTGTAACGAAAATATTTAAAATTTTATACAAGGCTTTTATTGCATAGTCAAACCCAAAACTTTTTCACACACGGAAACGATATTGCTGAAGCGACTCAGCAATTGCTGTTTTGAAAAACAGCAAACAGCAATATCGTTTTGCCGGTAATCAAAATATCGTTTTCTCAAAAACGATATATCGCTTTTGTAAGTAAAACGGCAATTGCTGATTTACATCAATATCTCCGATATTGCTGTTCTTTCCAATTAGTTCGTACATTTGCTGATTCGAGTTATTTCTGTTGTGATGTGTAACAAAAATCATGCCACTTCCCAAACTCAGGGTGTCTCGAAAACAGAGATGTCCCGCAAGAACTTCTTGCACCGCAAGAACCCGCAAGAAGTTGATAACCCGCTTTTTTGCGGCTCAGCCGCAAGAACACGCAAAAAGTAAAGAAGTGGATAATTCGCTCTTTGCGGCTCAACCGCAAGAACACTCACCAAGTTAAATAATGCAAAAAGTGCCGCTGCGCTGGTTCGTGGTTTGTTTACAAGTGTGAAGGGCAAATTTATTTAGAAAGACTTTCGGTAATATTTTTGAAGACATTTAAATGTTTTTCACAATTTGCTTTCGTTTATAGTAGTGATATTGTTTCTTTCGTTTTGCCAGGTTTCCTTGGTTTTGCAGTTCGATCCGACTTTTTTGATTTGCACGTTTACCGCGGCATCTTGATTTAACGGAATCGACGGAATCACCTCTAAACTGTCTAAAAATACATCTCTGAGTATTAATATAATACCTTTGAGTTCCTTCGCTGTCTACTGGATCGCATAACACATTCTGTCGTACTCGTAGTATGGTATAAGCTTACTGACTATACTGTATATATAGTCATCTGCATCTGTTTGCCACTTCATGATCAAAGATCGGATTTGCGATTAATTTCCCCCCATGTTGTCGCCTATAAGTAGAATTTCCCCCGCTATTCTGGTCTGCAGTATTCTTCTATTATACTGATAACTAAGTTTATCTTATCTTTCCCGTCGAAAGATCTGCTATAAAAAATACTTGAAAAGAACCACATTTTACAGGCCGCCATTTTGAAGTAAACAGGAGCCAAGCCAGGTTCAAACCACAGGACGCCCGGTTGTAAGCAGTCCGTGGGAGGGGGGGGGGGAGGGATGGGTACTCCCATATGGCCTATACTGGGATGTGCCGCTCAACAGGCTATGGTTTTTGCCCTCTGAGACTGGAACAGGGTATACAAATCAGTTTCTGTCTGGGACATGGGTATATTTTACGTTCAGTTTGGCTCTGGAACAGGGTCGATTTTTACTCAGAATCCTCGATTATTCACGAACAAGTCTGCCGCTAGAAAAACTGTTGTTTGTCATGCAACGCCAAGCGAGTGTGAGCAGCACGCTTATGTCGTAGAGTGAGTAGTTGCGTGCAGCATTTCTCTGATTACCAAGCACATCCATTGTATACATTACCATTTATTGCAATAAGAGTTATATCGGCAATTTATGACTACACTAACAGTCTGGAACAGGGTTGCAAAATTATCTTTCTTTTCTCTGGAACAGGGTCAGGGTCTCAGCGACTCAGTGGCACACTCCCATACTAAATATAAGGGAGTACCCCCCCCCCCCCCCCCCCTGTCTCGCTCAACCCCCTTTCACAAAAGCCTGAATCCGCCTCTGGGTTGGGAGAAATGATTCCCCTATCCTAACATGCGAGGAGCACAGACTCGTTGTAAATATTGTTACTGGATTCAACTGACAGTATCTATAAAGATCATACGTATTGAAGACACTAAAATTAATTCATTATTAATTTTATTTTCAGGCTTTTGTGAAAAGGGGGTTGAGCGAGACGGGGGGGGTGAACCCACGCCCTAGATCCGCCTCTGACCGATCAAGACTCGGAACAACCGAATGATCAATGAAAGACCACGGAAGGATATAATTTGGATATAATTCCAAAGAAGTTACCGTTACAAACGGGTTCCTGTGGCTCAAACCAGGCTAGGTTCCTCTGTTAACTTCAAAATGGCGACCAATAAATTGTGGTTTTGAGAATTTTCTCTTTTCAAGTGTTTTGGTAGATCTGTCGACGCGAAAGATGAGATAAACTTAGTTATCGGTAAAAGAAGAATACCACAGACCAGAATAGCGGGGGAAATTCTACTTATATGCCACGACATGGGGAGGAAATTAATCGCGATGAACAGATGCAGATGAACTATATAGCTATACTATGCAGACTGTATAGACTACTGTATAGGAGTATACCACACTACGACAGAATGTGTTATGCGATCCAGTAGACTGCGAAGGAACTCAAAGGTATTAAATTAATACTCAGAGATGTATTTTTAGACAGTTTAGAGGTGATTCCGTCGATTCCGTGAAATCAAGATGCCGCGATCTGGCGTAAATGTGAAACAGCACTGAAGCAAACGTTTATTTGGTGTTATGCTTTGCGCTCAGCGAGTGAGTCAAGCTTTAGAGCGGGCCACACATCGCCGGTCCGAGCAGCCGTTGTTTTGTTTATTTTGCGGCTCACGATATTTCGATAACTGCATGGTCCGAATTTACTTGAAAACTTTATGCAATGACTTTTACAAAGATCTGGAAGGCTGGCGGATCTGAATATTATTGTGGATATACGGATAACGTTTACAAAATTGAACACTTCCGAAGTTCTGATGTGTGATTTATAGTAACGCATTCCTTTCGTTTATTACCCTTCCGGCCTTCGATGTCTGTACATTCTAAACAGCAAATTGCTGTGCAGCAATTGCTGTTTCAATAACAGGAAAACGACATATCGTTTTTGGGAAACAGCAATATCCTTTTTGGGAAACAGCAATATCCTTTTTGGGAAACAGCAATATCGTTTTTGAGAAACAGCAATATCGTTTCTGCCAACAGCAATATCGCTAAATGTTAACCACAGCAATATCGTGAAAAAAATTTGAGCTTGACTGTAAATGGTTCAACAGGGCTGATTTTCAAACATGCCGTGCATAACTAAGTATAATAGGTGCTGACTAATCTTGTTTACAAATGAATTGTAACGAAAATATTTAAAAATTTATACAATATTAATAATAATAAAAAAACTGTCTAAAATAGCACTATTCCTAAAAATACCCTATGATTAATATTTATTGAATATGCATAGAGAAAAAGCCATCTGAGCTGCAACAAGGCTTTTATTGCATTTTTGAATGCAACCAAGTTGTCAATCTCTCGTATCTGGTTTGGTATTTGGTTCCAAGCTACAGCACCTTGATAACAAAATGAACGTTTACGGAAATTAGTTTTAGGTTTAGGCAATCTAATCGTAATTATGTACTTCCGAGGTCATTTTGAATAGTTCTTCTAGGTATATTGGCGCGGCTTCATGAAATACCTTATTTGCTGGTTTTGTCTTTCGCATAAATTTGGCCAGTTTAGTTGCCTGAGTAGATCTCCTGACCTAATAGAATAGTCAGCCCTAGTTATAATGCGGGCTGCTCTGTTTTGAAGCTTTAGTAATTGCTCATTTCGCGTTTTACAGCAGTTGCCCCACACAATACTACAGTATTCAAAATATGGCTGAACAAGAGAGCGATATATCCCGACGTCAGTCAAGTTTCAGAAAGCTTTATAGAGCATGATGCGCAAGCCATTGGAAGCTTTTGAGATTATATTTTTGACTTGATCATCCCAATTCATTACTTCGTCAATGTGCACTCCTAACAGTTTGGTAGTGGCTTTATGTCCAATAGTCATATTATTAATATAACGGGAAACAGAAAAAGCGTTTATTAAACGTGAGAGATTCTCGTTCGGCACTATTGACTAAACTAGCTGATGTGAAAACAGTCGGCTTCGAACTGTTTGAACCGTGTTAATTTTTGTGTTGATGAATAGACCAGTTCGCGGTTAATTCCGACATTTTGAAAGGGGTGTAAACATGGTGCGAAATACAGTGTTTGTACGAGAATCCGATGCCAAACAATGTCCGTAAAATCGAATTTCTGAAATATTCACTGTCTGCAAATTTAAGATACCAGGTAAAAGATTAACTGATCTTCAATAGTACGAAGCATAAAAGAATGGAACTCCCTGCCTTGAGAAGTTAGAAAATTGCCATCCGTCAACTCTCTCAAATCTGCTCTTTTAAAAAGGCTTTAGAAGACCAGTCTCAGCTAGACCATTTTTAATCCTTGTATATTATCATTATCGTATCTTATATCTATATGTGTAGTTTCCGGCTTAAATTCTAAATTAGGTTTTATTAATTAGATCATTGTATATTAAGCAAATCAAATTATTTTAGTGTATATAATTCTAGGCTCAACTGTTAATAGAACTTTAATGTATACTTTTATCCATATTTTAATATTTGATATATTTATACTTAGTTAAACCTTCAGAGGGCCACAAGTTTATCAGTTTGTAACTGTTTAGTGTCACCCTCATTAAATAAAGTCTTATTATTATTATTACTGATCAAAATTGAAGAGATGTGGCTGTGCTGGGAAGCGTGCAACCGTGTTTTCGGTTTTCCATACATTTGTCTGTAAATATCCCCGCGGTTTTGACTCGTTATTACTTTCAAAATGTCGGAATTAACCGTGAACTGGTCTATTCCGGCACGAAGTGACGGGTTATTTTCTGGTGTTAATTAATTAATTAATTAATTATCGAAGGCGATAGATTTCAACTTGAAGTTAGAAACATGTGTTTAAAATAAAATTGTTTACGACAATCACTTTCGATTTACTCATTTTTTAACAGAGGAAAAGTTACACTGATTCATAAAACGAGTTTTAGGCAAAGGAAATTCACAAGGAAATTCACGGGGATTATGAAGCTAAAAATACCGACAGTTAAAACCACTACGCCTGGCCTACATTATTTTACATACGTGGCTGCGAAACACTGGAATAAACAGGATCTAGCCACTTTTAAGCATAAAATTAGACAGAGGATTATTCCTGTACTGTTTTTTTTATCTTGTATTGTTACTTCCGTACGTTCGAAGATACCAGCATCATAATGCTAATCTCAAATTCGAACTGAAATAAAGTCTATGTATGTGTACGTATGTACAATTCTAACTATTTCTCTTTTCTACTGAACACGTAGTCATCGTGCTGTCTCATGCTGTACACATACATGGCTACCCCCAGGCGCTTTCCCATGATACCAATCAACTCACCTGGCTTCTGTCCACCTGCGCGTACATGGGTTCCTCTTTCTGCTTATTTTTCGTCTTCTTGGATTTGTCCACTGCGGCATAAGTAGCGTCTGGGTTGGCCTGCGCTGCCTCTTCTTGTTTCCTGGTGTCTTTCTGTTCGTTATCTGGTTTGCTCTTCGTTTTCTTTTTCTTATCCTTTTCTTTTCGTGGACGTACCACGGCTGCACGAGGAAGCGCTGCTGCATCTCCATTGCTGTGTGCTGAGGGTCCAACTTCAGCATAGTGGGCTGATGGGGATCCGACTAATGCAGGGTTGTCATTAGCACCTGCAGCATCCCTTCTATAATAAGTAAAAACAATTATATTTATTATATGGACGATAGTGTTTTACTGAGAAATAAACCACTGATATAATTCATACGAAACTACATCCGGGTACTGAGTAGCGTATTTTCCATATCTTCACTAGTGAAAATATCGATGACGTCACGTTTGTACAAAGATGGCGGCAGGTTTGGAAAAATCACAGAGGAAGATGTAAACAGCTTAAATGAGCTGCATGACAATGAATATTCCGAGCACAAAAAGCCAAATATGATCTAAAACTCTCTAAAGATTTTCTCGACTGCAACGAAGAGACAAGAAAACCTGATGAAACTCCCGCTGCGCTCACTCGTAAAATGTTTTCGACTCTCGAGGATAAACTTCACATTTTCTCACCACCGTGTAATATCCTCTATATATATATATACTACTCTGACATTATCTATCGAACTCTATCAAAATTAACTATCAAACTCCATCCAGATAATGCTTTGGGAATCTTTAGTATATTACTAAGGTACCTGGCATTACCTGATATATTGTATTAAGATTCTGACGGCATCGCTTCCATGAAGGAAATACTTTTTCAAACAATTTCAACAATAATGATCACAATACATTGAAATGTTGATTTGTTTTAATGAAGTGCTATTATTTTCTTACAGGGGCAGTGATTGTTCTCCTACGAATGGAAGCAAATTCAAAACGTGTCGTAGTTGTTTACTAAAAGCAATAAACACACTGTTATAACGAGTCAACAACGAATATCACGAACGAAATTACTTCAAATGGTCTTAAAAGGCAATGACACATTTACCGTAGGCTTTATGAAGAAATCTAATATCTGAATTGACTTCAAGAACGGTGAGAATGATTATAATGATAAAATACACCACCGCTGCCGCCATTAATTAAATTCAACTTGATATAACTCAACAAATAATTCAACTACTGCCTTCATCAGTCTAATAGATGCTTCAGTGCCACAACCTTGATATATCACGCTAGTACAAGTCTTTAATAGCGATACTTCGTGTTGATAAACATTACATTTGTTATGCTAATGTCAACCGCTTTGTGTCAGGAACCAATGGATCTCTGGTTGGCTCATTAAGGACAGTGGATGACGTGGCAGTAAGTATTGCTATTCTATAAATTATATCTGTTGTAACGCAATATATAATATAATGCCCTTACGATAACGTCTTGATTGGAAATATCCACGAATTGACCATTGAACGGCTATATACGTTTATAACTGCACATTACGACAAGAAACGCATGCTTGACTAAGGCAGCACTCAATGCAGTGCTTTATATTCGAAGGGAAGATAACAGACAGACAAACAAACAAAAGCGATATTACGATGTCAAGATTACTATAAACAAAATCAAAAGCATTCATCAAAACGTACAATATACATACAATTTGAGGGGAAGATAACAGACAGACAAACAAACAAAAGCGATATTACGATGTCAAGATTACTATTATCAAAATCAAAAGCATTCGTTAAAAAGTACAATATACTTACAATTCAAGATTTTCTTCATCTGAAGAATTACAGCGCAATGTGTAAGAGAAAAAAACACAAGAAATGATCAAAACAAGCACAAGAGACTACAAATGTTGGTTATTATTTTAAAGATATCATTTTTTCCTATCCAGCGTAACTGCATGGTCGAATCGCGTCACGTGACCCGATAACTGCTCTCAGCCAGATAGCAGTTATCAGTGACTAAACTGACCCTGTGAGCGTTAGCGAGGGCTCCCGTAAAATAACATATTTGAAGGATTATAAAGACAATAACCTACTTGATGATGTTAAAATATGCACTGATATTTGAAGGGCTGTGTGCAAAAACGGCTTAAGTGACTCCTGATCACATTCTAAATTCTCCTTCGTTTTCTAAGGGAGAATTTAGAATGTGATAAGGAGTCGCTTAAGCCGTTTTCGCACACAGCCCTTCATTTGTTCTTGCACGTGATCTGTTCCTCAGAACTTGCAGTTCCCCTCAGGCTTTCTCGCAAACTGTTCGCTTATCGGAACAGATCAGTGCCTTTTTCGACGTCGCAGCTGGCTTACTGTTTATATAAGACAACGGCACAACACTTGAAAGATACAAACAACGGAACAATTAAGCAAAGGTCAAAGCAGTTAAATACCTTGTAATATGGTCCTCTTCTTCTTCTTTTTTAAGCAGTAATAAGTGATACCAGGTACAACCAGGATGATAAACCCGCCTAATGCAATAAGAGTTATATGAAGTACTGTTAAGCCGCCAGGAGATTCAGTAGTAGTTGGTGTCTTGACAGGAACTGTGGGAGTAGGCGGCGTTGTCGATTATAAAGGATGAACCAAAAATAGTTCAGTGGAAAAAGTATTATTGAGTTATAATCCATTACATATATATCTTTGTGAGGAGACTTTCTAATCAAAAGAATTGCTACCAAAGGAGAATGTTCCCGTTACTAACTTAAAAGTATTTTTATTCAATAACTTCTTAGCAATTTGTATACATGAACAGTAATCTAAATTTAGTTTATGTACCTGCGGGTGGCTGTCTAATACTTCGTGCATCAATCTTAAAACCCATCAATTCTCCATTATTTTCAGCTAATGCTCTCCTCAGGGGGCCGAAAGGGTCCGGAATGTCTGCCAACATCTCTAATACAAAATATACTGTGACACTCCCATTCCTGGTGAATTATAAGTAAAATGATTTTAACCTAAATTTTTTTATTATATATATTTTTTTTTTTTTAACATAAATTGTAGTATTGTTACTTAATTTATTTATTTTTTATTATTGTAATTTGGATTTTTTTTCTTTTTTATTTATACTGATGTGATACGGATATACCGTTTTATCAGTCAATAAAGTAGAAGTAGAAGTAGAAGTAGAAAATAGTTAACATTTAGCTATTGTATAACTTATTTGAGGGGTGATTGAATGCTGTTCAAAACAACTGAGTCGTCTAATAGTATTAGTCACAGTACTCTGGGTGCCACAGACTCGAAGAAATAAAAGAGAAGAAAACTAAGAGCCTCTGCTGTTATCCGTTGAGAATCTCACATTAGGTTCGAAATTTAAACTGATCCCTGATTGGATAATCTACTCATTACCAGGCACAACCGTGAGTGCTGGATTACAGTAATTTTCATTGGTTTCCCAATGACCCAGCAAAACCGGTTTAACGTGTTTTCTTGATTTGAAACTCGGCGCATGGAAGTGAGATTATTTCACTTCTCTGTCCTCTTCACCTGTTATTACTTCAAGCCTCTGGCACCAAGGATAGTCACAGCTGTTGTTAGCACACATGTAATGATCACACAAGCCAATAAAATGCTCGTCAAAGTAAACTACAGTTTTAAAGATAACATCCTGTTAATGGTAAAGGAAGAAAATAACACATGGCTGGTAAAATCTTTATTTTTCAGTAATTGCTCATATTCTCGTTTTCTAGCTGCTTGCCTGGAAATAAGAGGACACACCACGGTAGTTTGCGTGATCGCACACTGGAACAAATTTACAATACCGTAGTTTACCATGTGAATTCTGACACCTATTAAAGATGGGATTATAGCCGTTTGTATGGGATTTTGCAGTCATGCATGCGTACACAGCCTCGTTTTGATGTATTTTCAGATTCAAAAACTAACTACGCAGAGAAATATCATTTCATTTTCAAACTTCTACAGTTTACTTATACAAACATCCTCGTTTAGAGGAAAACGTTAATTCTCCTTAAAACTTTTAACTTTTACATTATGCAAATTAGGTGTATGCAAGACTGAAGTCTGTAAATTCCATCCTCAATATCTTTTCGGAATGTCATCCTATAATATTAAAACTTTCTAAAATTGTTGATTCATAAGTGCTCTTTGAGATGACAGTGGTTATTTCTATGTTAGAAATCCCTGTTTGCTGATCTCTTTCAGATGACAGTGGTTATTTCCACGTTAGAAATCCCTGTTTGCTGATCTCTTTCAGATGACAGTGGTTATTTCCATGTTAGAGATCCCAGTTTGCTGATCTCTTTGAGATGACAGTGGTTATTTCCACGTTAGAAATCCCTGTTTGCTGATCTCTTTCAGATGATAGTGGTTATTTTCATGTTAGAGATCCCAGTTTGCTGATCTCTTTGAGATGACAGTGGTTATTTCCATGTTAGAGATCCGTTTGCTGATCTCTTTCAGATGACAGTGGTTATTTCCATGTTAGAGATCCCTGTTTGCTGATCTCTTTCAGATGACAGTGGTTATTTCCATGTTAGAGATCCCAGTTTGCTGATCTCTTTCAGATGACAGTGGTTATTTCCATGTTAGAGATCCCTGTTTGCTGATCTCTTTCAGATGACAGTGGTTATTTCCATGTTAGAGATCCCAGTTTGCTGATCTCTTTGAGATGACAGTGGTTATTTCCACGTTAGAAATCCCTGTTTGCTGATCTCTTTCAGATGATAGTGGTTATTTTCATGTTAGAGATCCCAGTTTGCTGATCTCTTTGAGATGACAGTGGTTATTTCCATGTTAGAGATCCGTTTGCTGATCTCTTTCAGATGACAGTGGTTATTTCCATGTTAGAGATCCCTGTTTGCTGATCTCTTTCAGATGACAGTGGTTATTTCCATGTTAGAGATCCCAGTTTGCTGATCTCTTTGAGATGACAGTGGTTATTTCCACGTTAGAAATCCCTGTTTGCTGATCTCTTTCAGATGATAGTGGTTATTTTCATGTTAGAGATCCCAGTTTGCTGATCTCTTTGAGATGACAGTGGTTATTTCCATGTTAGAGATCCCATTTTGCTGATCTCAAAAATCAGCATGTGTGAATAAGGTGTATATATATAAAATCTTATATAGTTTCATTCCACAAGATATAATATTCGCATCCGAACTGTATGGGACTTACGATGGTTCATGCCTTATGGATTGCCATTGTAGATGTCATTGTAAAATTCATTTAATTCATAAGGCTGCTAACCAATCCAAACGCACATATATCTGTAAACCCTCATACAGAACTGTCATTAGATATTCACTCTGTACTTTGACAGACACTAGCATTTGTTTCATACAGAACTGATTAATAAAACATCAGTATATGTATATCTAATACAACACTGATTAATAAAACATCAGACACTGTATATAGATAACGATTAATATTAAAACTTCAACATCTGCATCACAGATACAGACCCTGATGTTTTAATAATTTGTTAAAACATGGTTGTTCAAAGCAAGGGTAAGCGCTATCCCAGGTTAAATCGCTAACCCGAGGGTACCCTACACAGATTACAATTATAGATTTAGCGCTATCCTGGGGTTAAATCGCTAACCCGAGGGTACCCTACACAGATTACAATTACAGATTTAGCGCTATCCTGGGGTTAAATCGCTAACCCGAGGGTACCCTACACAGATTACAATTACAGATTTAGCGCTAGCCTGGGGTTAAATCGCTAACCCGAGGGTACCCTACACAGATTACAATTATAGATTTAGCACTATCCTGGGGTTAAATCGCTAACCCGAGGGTACCCTACACAGATTACAATTACAGATTTAGCGCTATCCTGGGGTTAAATCGCTAACCCGAGGGTACCCTACACAGATTACAATTATAGATTTAGCGCTATCCTGGGGTTAAATCGCTAACCCTAGGGTAAACTATACAGATTACAATTATAGATTTAGCACTATCCTGGGGTTAAATCGCTAACCCTAGGGTAAACTATACAGATTACAATTATAGATTTAGCACTATCCTGGGGTTAAATCGCTAACCCTAGGGTAAACTATACAGATTACAATTATAGATTTAGCGCTATCCTGGGGTTAAATCGCTAACCCTAGGGTAAACTATACAGATTACAATTATAGATTTAGCGCTATCCTGGGGTTAAATTGCTAACCCTAGGGTAAACTATACAGATTACAATTACAGATTTAGCGCTATCCTGGGGTTAAATCGCTAACCCGAGGGTAAACTATACAGATTACAATTACAGATTTAGCGCTATCCTGGGGTTACATCGCTAACCCGAGGGTACCCTACACAGATTACAATTATAGATTTAGCGCTATCCTGGGGTTACATCGCTAACCCGAGGGTAAACTATACAGATTACAATTATGGATTTAGCGCTATCCTGGGGTTACATCGCTAACCCGAGGTTAAACTATACAGATTACAATTATAGATTTATTGCTATCCTGGGGTTACATCGCTAACCCGAGGGTAAACTATACAGATTACAATTATAGATTTAGCGCTATCATAGGGATAACGTTACCCTGGCTTGCTTCGAACAACTGGGCCCAGTTCTGTATTCAAGAAACACTACAGTGTATGCTAGTGTCTGTTGAGGGGAGATCTCACAACCGATTACTGGTCTCCCCTATCCTAGTTGGGAGAAACGTCACGGTAAACTCACGTGTATGGGACCTATTTCTTGAACAACTGTGCATGTCATGATGCAATTCAACTATAGAGCTAAAGTCCAATTAGATCTGTGGATTAGCCGGGTCCTGGCTTTGATCAGCCCCCATGGTTGTTTCAGGTCTCGTTAGAAATTCAGAGTTTGTTTAGAGCTGAACTCTAATTTTCACATTAATTGCCCCAAAAAAATCATATTTTAAAAATATCATGTACCGTTAGTACCCGCGTATAGACCACACTGTTGGACAAAAACAAGGGCCAAATTTGGGAGTGCGGCTTATACGCGGGTACAAGCATACGTATCGTATTTTATCACGAACACTCGCCCCAGGCCCCACCTTCAAAATCCAAGATGGCGGACCACGGACTCGTGGGTGTAGTTTCGCCAAAAAACCTCGCTTTCTCTTGCGCTTAAAGGAATATGTTCCTTGAAAATCTTGGACAGAAAGGTTAAAATATACACAGGAAATGACAAGGAAAGTATATTCGAAGTTGCGATAGCAGTTGGCATGACTTGAAATGTAACAACACTCTTCTGAAGAAGTGTTGTTTTAAGTAGGAGCAGTTCTGTTTTCTGAATTAATGAACCTTCTAACTTTTCCCCCGCAAAAGTTTGCGGGCATTATACGCGGGCATTTACGGTAGCTCATTTCACAAGTAGTTTACAACATTCGCGTCCATGTTGTATCGCCTCCTTTGATACAACACTGATTAGCAAAACATTAGTGTTGTATCAGATATATACAGATACTGATTAACGAAACATCAACGTCTGCATCGCTGATACAGACACTGATGTATAAATCATCAATTCTGTATCCAACAAACACTCTGCTAGTGTATGTTAGGGTGAGGTCTCACAACCGATCACGGACTTTCCCTAGACTCCTTTAAATTTGTGAAAACATGCCTGATCCCAGTTAGATGAACTGTCAAGGTAAAACTTCTTTATCAAGGCATATAGACTGTCTAATAAATGTGGGACCTGTTTGTGCACACTGCACATGACAGTTAAGTAAACCATAGAACTAACTCTATACTTTACGTTTTCCATCAAAATTTTCATATTTTTAAATATTATATGCCTCCGGCTCAAGACTGTATAGCCGGCTGAATACAACACTTCCTCTCATGTTGTAAACACTACATGTAGTTTGTGTCCTTGTCCATACTGCATGTGTGAACATACGGATCAGAAGATATACACGTTTGGACGTCTGGATAACTGTAAGAGAAGGGTGGAGGTCTACAGCTCTATGTGAAATAAAAAGAGCTAGAAACGAGGAAATATGAATAGAACTTACGAATAACCACTACAAATACTATAAATAACCTTACTTGTAATCAGTAATGTACACGTTCTCTGTGCATGTTCCACTAAACACGGTTTTCAACTGAAGCAGAAGGAATAAAAACATTAAAACACGTTATATCTATACCACATTTCCTGTTGGGTTGAAACTAGAGATAGCCTTAGCACAAGTATTAGATAGATAATACTTTCACAGGTTGAAGTTGCCTTAATTTGTAATTCACTGTGAGTTAACTAACTTGTAAAATTGTTTACTAAAAACGTTTAATACCTCGGAAACTTGTATTTGAACTCCAGAGCCTTCGTTCTTTCGGTCGGAGCGTAACGTTTTGCCGCCGTGTGAGTTTTGACATGGTAACGCTAACTGCTTTAGTTTCACATCTTTCGTACTTGGATGCAAAAGCCACTGACAATTAAAAGAGTACCTATCTTATGAATCATGAACCCCTTCTATACAGCTTCCTTAACTGAAGAAAACAAATTAAAGTAAACTGCAGTATCAGAGATTTTTGAAAGGCCTATATGGTTTTCATTTTGAAATCAAAACAAAAAAACATTGGTTGTCGCTTAGCTATTACATATACTAGCTACCTCTCGAAATTCCTTACTACTGACATGACCGCAGTAAATTTTACCATAATTTCAATCTTCTGCTTTGTTTCGGGTGATGGCGGATATTTCTCATTGCTGATGACAAGCACTCCTGTTTTGTTCCTCGGGGAACCTGTAAAAGAATACTACGTTTTGAAAACTGCCCATTTCAAAGCCGGAATGCATAAAACATATGTATCAGAAAACAAATAGAACCAACAGCAAATAAGGGAAGCGTTAAACAAAGCAAAATTAAAAGCACTATTCTACTTATTTTGAAATATATATATATTTTTTATAAGCAGTTAAAAAAAAGAAATGAAAACAACAACCAAATATGCATGGTTATAACAAAGGAATTACTGTTTATTAGATTCAGCATATGTATGAGGAATACCATCAGCTATTGATTAACATTTGAGTGTTAACGTACCAGCTCTATGGAACTGAAAATGTTCCTTTTTGGTGCCAGCAGTATTGCTTGCTTCACACGTGATGTTGGTAACATTTTGAGCCATTGGCTCTAACGTCACATCGAAGACAGTTGTTGTGTAGTTTCGGTTATTTATGCTGACATTTACAGAGGTCTGGTTAAAACCATCATCTCTCAAGCACGTAAGAATAGCATTGGGATTTGACTCTACAGTTACTTTGAAACGTTCCATACATGTTCCATACATGTATTTGAATTCCAAAACTAAACAAAGAAAAGCACATATCTATTAGTACACAATTTACAAATACACAAACATATAATTATTGTATCTGACGATAATGATCATGTATAATTCGCAATTATTTATTTTATCAAGCAATGAAGGTTCTAGTTGAAGTACAAACCGAGTAATGATGAGATCAAGATCGATGTTTAAACTGGAGCTAAACTGGAGTTCGTCGGAATACTTAAAGTGCATGCACATGAGCCCAATTTTGTTATCATTAAAATCGATTCCTCATCAAGTAAATGTTGAATTGTAAAACATTTCTTTGAGTGCTGCGACTATGAGTTATATAGGTTTCTATTTCCGATATGCTAATTATGTGACGACATGTGAGGATCATTTATTATACAAAAATGTGCTGGCAGAAATATACATATTTTTCTAAACATCCATGTAATATTTGGGCCTTATATAAAAGTGATTTTACCAAATATTTTGTATAAATCAGAAATAGTTTCATTCACAAGGAGAAAGAAGTGACCTTTTGTTGGCTTCACATGTCGTCACATAATTACCATGTTGGAAATAGAAACCTCTATAACTCAGATGCCATACTCAAGTTATCAAGTTAAAAAAATAAAAGTTCAACTATTTACTTGATGGAGAATCGATTTTAATGATAAAAAAAATGGGTTCATACATGTATGTACTTTAATCATAAGTCTCTGGCTTGGGTGACCTGGTACCATGTATCTTCGTTGCAATATAAGCCATTCGGTGTTTTTGTACGACATAGGCCCATGCAACATTGTTAGTTAATAATAATAATAAATTTATATAGCGCCATATCCACTAACTGCACTATGGCGCTTTACATTACTACATTAAAAAATAAAATGAATATTTACAAAAAAGCTTTCCCAAAAAGGTAAGTCTTCAGACTTTTCTTAAAAATTGTAATTGACATGCCAGGCCTTCTCATATCGATGGGCAGAGCATTCCACAGGCGCGGGGCAGCTACCGCGAAAGCTCTGTCACCATAGGTCCTTTGATTGGACCTGGAAACTGCAAGTAAAGAGCTATGAGAAGACCTGAGATTACGGTTAGGGATGTATTTCTTTAATAAATCACTGATATAAATAGGAGCTAGGTTATTTAGAGACTTAAAAACTAATAACAAAATCTTAAAAACAATACGGTGCTCCACAGGTAGCCAGTGGAGCTCATAAAGTAAAGGCGAAACATGGTCAAATTTAGATAGGCGTTTAACAAGACGAGCAGCGCAGTTCTGTACGGACTGCAACCTCTGGATCTGATATTTAGTTCCAACAATGTTACACTGTTTAGCACCCCATGTGGCCCATGCAACATTGTTAGTTCCAACAATGTTACACTGTTTAGCACCCCATGTTAGAGGATGTTGGACCAGCGTTTCTTGTTAGGCAAAATGTTTAATCAAAAACAAACTTTTTCATCCAAAAAAGTATGTTTAGCCCCAGCTTTAGCAGTACATGTGTCATTAATATATACCTTACAAATAAACCTCCAATCAAATCTGCGTATTAGGGTCACATGGCTACCTATTGGACTAACGAGCCGTTCACGCTATTGTGTTAATTGATTGGAGGATTATTCACTCGGTATAATAAAATACTTACAGGATTCATTCTCGTCCAATAGGCCTTATGCATGTCACGTGATCACCACCAAGCCTCGCAATGGCACAACATTTCATCTCAACACTAAAGAGAGGCTTGGTGGTGATCACGTGACGTCATCACGCATAAAGCCTATTTGGAAAATACACGTATTTAAGTCTCGACTTTTAATAGTACACTCGACCTTCAGTCTCACCCAGTACTGAAGTCTCGACTTATATATTTCCCCATATTGGGCTCCGATGAATCCAATGTGTACAATGTAGGTTACCCAAAACAAATGGTGTGCAAAGACAAACATAACAAGGGTTTGTGGTGGAACTGAGCATTATTTCCTGAATGAACATGGTATGGTAAACTCTCAACAAACATTTATGACAGATACTTTATTAAGATCTGAAGCATAAACTTTATTTATTCTTAATTCTCTACAACACATTACTTCAACGTCAGTGAGGAACAAACATTATGAAGGAGGATTCTGCTGGAAAAGTGTAATAGGTGATTTTCTGTGCAAGTACAAAGGGACAAAAGCACAACATCAAATAACAAGGATTACAAAATAACAAGGATTACGTATCATCGTAAAAAAAAGGAAAATGTCAGTAATATGTTTTCCCAAGCTGTTGACCTCTATGAACAGAAAAAGTGTATGGTACAGTGGTGATTTACAGTTCATTCTTCACGTGTAAGAATGCTATTGCGCTGTCGCTGCTGGTGTACAGGCTTTGCATCCTGACGTGCAGCGGGGAGGACGACGAGTTTGATGAACATAAAGAAAACGAGTGGAGATTACAGAACGTGCAGCAAGCGGTCCATAGTGATCAGTTCAAAGCTTCGGGTGCAGCTTAAACAAGGACCTGCACTACATAAGGGGAAAAAACCTTTTCCCTTCTCGCCTTTGGTATTCCAAATTTGAATTTCAAATTCAGAACAGTGAATCAACTAATCAGTCTTCTGTTAGAATACTAAATTGCTGAAGCTAAAATTAAAATAAGCCAAGAAAAAGGTATGTTACAGTGGTGATTTACAGTTCAGTTTACAAGCTGGTATATTAAAAAGGGTATGGTGCATTGGTGATTTACAGTTGAGCTTACGAGCTGGTATATTAAAAAAAGAGTATGGTACAGTGGTGATTTGCAGTTCAGTTTACGAGCTGGTATATTAAAAAAGGGTATGGCACAGTGGTGATTTACAGTTTAGTTTACAAGCTGGTATATTAAAAAGGGTATGGTACATTGGTGATTTAAAGTTCAGTTTACAAGCTGGTATATTAAAAAAAAAGAGTATGGCACAGTGGTGATTTACAGTTCAGTTTACGAGCTGGAATATTACAAGAGAGTATGGAGAAGTTTTGCTTCAAGTATGCGTATATATGAACCTTCTAACTGTTTCCCAAAAAATGGGCCTATAAGCGGGTATACCTGTTTTTATTTTCATTACCTAGTACTCAGTATAAAATAAAATTTACATTCTCGTTTTAAACTGTTGGCGTATAACTGATGGAATTGCAATAGACGTTCAGCATGTGCCATACAAAACAGCTGGAAGTTAGTTAACTTACAATTAACTTCCACAACAGTGCTATTTGTTTTATGTCCTAGCTCATTAAAGGCAGTGCACTTGTAGCGTCCAGCATCGGCTGATCCTGCGTCCTTCATAACCAGAGTACATGTATTCGCATCAATGACTGGTTGGTCATCATGTGTCCAAGTACAGCTTGGTGTCGGGTTACCATCTGCCTTGCAAGTGAGGGTTACGTTACCAGTTTCATTAACAGGAAGAATCGGTTGCCGCAACACATTAACGTAGGTGGGCTTGTCTAGAAAAGGAGAACAAGTCGATTAACAACAACCCTTAATAGGCCATTTTGACAATGTTGCGCACGCATCAGTACAACAATAGAAGCGAGCTGCTAAGACTCGTTCTGGTTCACCAGCCTCAGATAGCCATTGTTCTAGATGCGCGCGCAACATCGTCAAAATGGCCTATTTAGCAAGGATGGATATCAAAATGTTTTGTTTTCTACGTGCTGAATAATTACAAACAATTAAGTTGGTCATTGAACTAAACGTAAATACAGTCGATGACGGAAAATAACGTCAAATCCCTTATGACACAAAAGAACACAACAGTGTGGTATGACAGAAACTAAGACAGTTGTGACCGACTCCAATTTTGTGATCTTTTTCTTCTTCCCGAGCGGGCATGAGATATGAATAAGGTGAAAAACCCTTTCCCTTCTCGCCTTTGGTATTCCAAATTTGAATTTCAAATTCAGAACAGTGAAGCAAGTAATCAGTCTCCTGTTAGAATACTAAATTGCTGAAGGAAAAATTAAAATAAGCCAAGAAAAAGGAAACAGCAGGAAGCTTGTTGGTCAGTTATTCCTGTCAATAGCGTTTTAGAACCGTTTACAAACTCTTTAGTGTTTTTTTAGACATTCCAGTTTTCGATTCAGAGATCACTCAAGCGGAACATCGCATGTCGGAGAGCTTTGAACAGAGATGTTCAATTGACGAAGGCTGATTGACAAGTGAACGTGTTTCAATCTGGTTGAGGCCCTTTTATAATGCGAATCCTTGTTTAATGTTAAAATGAATATTTATTTTATATAGAAATATATGGATGTTGTTATGTAAAAATAATTACGTCATACGTACAGTTAACTTTCAATTCAGTTGAATTTGATGCACTTCCTAGCCAATTCGCTGCATTGCAAACATATATTCCAGCATTGGCTGGCTTTGCATCGGTAATCTTTAGGGTACACTGGTTGGTGCTATTCACTGATATGTTATTCAATGTCCATGTACAGCTTGGTTCTGGTTTTCCATTTGGCTTGCAGATAAGGGTGGCATTGTATCTTTCATTTACCGAACCTGGAGGCACCAAGAAGACAGCGATCGAAGAAGGTTTGTCTGGGTGAAAAGAAAATATACGATCAGTCATCTATAACACAAATATTAGTTACAGAAATCTCAAGGCTTTCATCATCTTTATATTTGATAAAAAACAACTATATAGAAGGATACATGTATAGATACAAACTGTAGTATTCATTAGGGGTAAAGCGATGCAAGTCCTATAATCGTCTTAGCCTCCCCCTGCTCCACCCCCAAGATTAAAAAAGTTATCACATTAATGAAGAAATTATTATTATACCGCGTCGCCTTCTTGAACGCGAGGTACATGGATAAACATGAAGAGAGCTATAGAAAATCTTACGACCACTTAAACAAACACGGCATCCTATAATAAAATGTTCATTCTTTCTGGCTTGAATACATGTACATGTAAATCTGAATACGGGCGCCCACAGTTTCCCGTGCAACGTCTATCGGCAGCCCGTTACTTTCAAACGGTAGAATAAACAGCATCTATATCTATAGACCGGTTACAGCATCATTGGTTACCGTTGTCAAGGCCGAACTGGAGGACAACTACAATCAAAACAACAGTCAAACACAGTGAATACACCGAGCTATTGCAGTGAAAAAAAACACCGTTTATTTCTTAGAAATGTCATCCAAACGTTTTTAACCGGGCTATTTTCTAGGTTTACAACCTAAAGAGTCTCGAGAAAGATATCTAATGAAGCAGAAGTACGTAGATCGACAGGCTCCATACGAGATTCTGAGGGCAGAGACGATCTGGAGACATGGCCAGATGTCGGAATCATATCTGCTGTTTAACTGAGGAAAGCCCGTATACACAGGACCAGCTCATGAAGTGTAAAAGCCTTCAATGCTACCAGAACATTGCAAATGGCTAGGTCAGGGAAGTCTTGAGCAAATAATTTGGCGACAAACGTCTGATGATAGCGAAGGTAAGTATGTGCGTGACGATCGTCGCGTCGTTGTTTACTCGATCGAGCGAACGTGAAATCTGATCGACGTTCAAACGAAATAAAAACATCTCTTTTGCAGGTTAACCATTCACAAAGAATGTCGGAAAAGCCACTTACTCCATGGGTTGTCTGTGAGATCTCGGGAAAGATATTGCCAGCTCACTGTGACTGTATGGCTGGCCTTTGCTATGCATACTCAGCAGAGTGATCCCAGAATCCTTTGAGTGAGTCACGTCGTTTGGCATCTTCAGTTGGGCTGTTGAAGCTGAGTCTGCAGCTTTCCCCAAGGCCAAAATATTTGCTCAAGACTTCCCTGACTCAGCCATTTGCAAAGTTATAGTAGCATTGAAGGCTTTTATAGTTCATAAGCTGGTCCTGTGTATACGGGCTTTCCTTAAACAGCAGATACATTCCGACATGTATTGTACATGTAGGTAACGCTAGGCCAAGTCTTCAGATCGTCTTTCCACACTGGCCTCGGAATCTCGTATGGTCCTGTCCATCTACGTACTTCAGCTTCCTTAGATATCTTTCTCGAGACTCTCAAGGTTGTAAACCTTTAAAATAGCCGGGTAAAAACGTTTAGATGACATTTCTGAAAAGTAAACGGTGCTTTTTTTCCGCTGCATTAGCTCGGTGTATTCACTGCGTTCGACTGTTGTTTTGATTGTAGTTGTCCTCCAGTTCGGCCTTGACAACGGTAACCAATGACGCTGTAACCGGTCTATAGTGATGGTGCAATCAACATGGGCTGTTGTATTGAGGTTAACTAATCCTGAAATCAAACCGCCAGTTTTAAAGTATGTGCAGGTGCTACATCCTTCTAGAACACTTAAAAGTGCCTGGTAGGTGGGATGATAACCAGAGAATCCCAGTCTTTTGTAGAAACTCGAGGTCGCTTCAGGATCCTCCCTGTAACAATTTGACATTTATTTCCACGTGACCAGCACGAAGAATCGAACTTCGTGAGGCTTCTGGTTTAGTGCATTTGACATTCCCGCTTGAATGGGTTCCATGTAGTTACATATGCGGATGAGTTTTGGTGTTTAAGAACGTTAAATATCGAAATCACTTCAACAATTTCCAAAACTCCCGAGCACGTTGATTGAAAACCGGGTGTTGTGATTGGTCAACAAATTACAGGAGAACCAATCAGTTCTCTTATTGAGAAGTCCGAAGTTGTTCTCATAACAACTAATCACCAAACTATGGCGCCATTTTTCATGGACTGTGTCTCACTTTGGATAAATTTTGCTTGCTCAAGTTGGATACGCAAACGTAAATAAAATACATCAAACTGCGAAAGCCGGACTGGATCAATCACAGTTTCTGGGGAACCCTAGCCTACGTGTTAATAGAACGATGCATGTCCAAGGGAGGGGTGGGTGGGTAGTTTCCCAGAAACCGGGATTGAGCCGAAAGTTCTGGCCACTTGGATATAATTATGGATATAACTCAAGAGAACAAACACACAAGATGCTAATTAAAACCAGGGATTCAACTCTGTTCGGTGTGGGTCAATTTCTCACGTGGTCAAGTGAGTTATCATCAGTAACTTGGCTTGCATGCCCTATGCATCAAATCTCGGAGAAGATTAGGTCCTACCCAGACTTTTTTACGACCTGGAGAATCTCAACATGCTTCAAAAGTCTGCCATTTTGTATGATATTATCAAACTCATTAATAATTCATGAAGGACATGAATGCGTTATAAGTGATCTGTAAATCTGATTTGCATAAACTTTTGCTTCGATTTTCTCGGCCGAAATGGGTCGTATCGCCAAAATAACTGAAAAACATGACTATCCATCTGGACGTTTGATAAGCCATATACATTATCGAATTTACAAACTCTCGCCTCCGACTTGAGTTTGTAAATGCGATTATGATTTCATATCATATCATAACATAACTACATATACATATATTAATCACCGTGACCCCATATAACGCACCAATACCCACGATTGCTCTCATCTGACTTGATAGCTCAGTTGGTAGAGCGCCAGACATGTAACCTGGAGGTCGTTGGGTTCGAGTCCCACTTGGGTCAGAGATTTTTTCTCTTTCCCTCGTAGGGCGTGTACACTTAAGCACTACAGCTTACCACTTTACATCACATTCTTTACACTTACTAGTGCTACGCGGCAAACATGATTTCATATCATAACTACATATACTCATGTATCTATTTCCCATAATGCATAGGCAGCCCTTAGTAAATAAAAAGGACCTCCAGTTAACAGGGACAGGAGGTCTTAAGGACCCGATCTATTAAATTATACTTCAATACGTTACCAAACGTATAAGCTGCAGTAAACAGACTCAATGTGAACCAGAATACTTAGAACAAACTTCAACTTACAATTAACTTCCACAACAGTGCTATTTGTTTTATTTCCTAGCTCATTAAAGGCAGTGCACTTGTAGCGTCCAGCATCGGCTGCTCCTGCGTCCTTCATAACCAGAGTACATGTATTCGCATCAATGACTGGTTGGTCATCATGTGTCCAAGTACAGCTTGGTGTTGGGTTACCATCTGCCTTGCAAGTGAGGGTTACGTTACCAGTTTCATTAACAGGAAGAATCGGTTGCCGCAACACATTAACGTAGGTAGGCTTGTCTAGAAAATACAAATAATTACAAGGCATCAACACCGTTTCACAAGTATACTGTATCTTCATTAGAAAGCATTACACGTCAACTTGTAGTTGTAGCTTTCATTAGTAGTAAGGTTTCCTGGTGTTACATAAACATTTTCTGGGGCATCTGTTAAAAGATAGGTATATAATATATTTGAATGAATGAGATCATACATTTGTTAATAAGAACTGATATAATGGTAATACTATTATTTTCAATCTCGGTGATAAAGAAATCTTCCTTCAGACGCTCAAATAATTTATTTCAAATGTAAAATGCTAATATTTTTCAATTAGACCTACATCCAGCAGAGTTATTTTCTCAATAAAGCTACGAACTGTTCCCAAAGCAAGGAAATCTAAAAAGAGTAATATCACTCCGTGTATCAACTCGTAATACACAATCATGAGCTAATAAATTTACATAACAGTTGGGCTTGAAATCTGTAGACAACTCAAGTATATTTCCTTGACAAAACATTCCATTTTTGAGGCAAGACTCGCCTCAAAAAAATGAATTTCAGTGCTGTGCATGGATCACCTACATGTACACCAGGCCAGAGACATTTTTATATCTATCTAATTTGTCATTCAATTAAGCATTTAGAACTGATTCGGCCATGAAGAAATCACACACATACTGTATGCATAGCAAGCAGAATTCTGAAATACGCTGCAGGTCACGCTTCTACGGAGCACGGGAATCAGTCTAGTTGCGTGACCGTTGTTCTCGTCACGTTAAAAGTGACAATTAGACTGCGAGCGTGAGGTTTTTCCCCGAGTCAACAATCAAAGTCTATAAAAACCAATAGCGAGAAGTCTGATTGTTTTAGCATAACCAAGCCGGTACAGTTCGTTTAGCAGTCGATTAATATCGACAAAACCTACCGGCGAAAAAGGTTGGAAAATAAGTAACTTTCTTGATGATGTTTGTCTACACATGCTCGTTCTTCGAAAGTGCGATTGATAGACATGCCTTTGTAGCCAATCAGACTGTACTGGTTTGATGATAGTCGGTGGATTGGTTATTGATAGACAGTGCCTTTGTAGCCAATCAGACTGTACTAGTTTGATGATAGTCGGTGGATTGGTTATTGATAGCCAGTGCCTTTGTAGCCAATCAGACTGTACTGGTTTGATGATAGTCGGTGGATTGGTTATTGATAGACAGTGCCTTTGTAGCCAATCAGACTGTACTGGTTTGATGATAGTCGGTGGATTGGTTATTGATAGACAGTGCCTTTGTAGCCAATCAGACTGTACTGGCTTGATGATAGTCAGTGGATTGGTTATTGGTAGACAGTGCCTTTGTAGCCAATCAGACTGTACTGGTTTGATGATAGTCGGTGGATTGGTTATTGATAGACAGTGCCTTTGTAGCCAATCAGACTGTACTGGTTTGATGATAGTCGGTGGATTGGTTATTGATAGACAGTGCCTTTGTAGCCAATCAGACTGTACTGGTTTGATGATAGTCGGTGGATTGGTTATTGATAGACAGTGCCTTTGTAGCCAATCAGACTGTACTGGTTTGATGATAGTCGGTGGATTGGTTATTGATAGCCAGTGCCTTTGTAGCCAATCAGACTGTACTGGTTTGATGATAGTCGGTGGATTGGTTATTGATAGACAGTGCCTTTGTAGCCAATCAGACTGTACTGGTTTGATGATAGTCGGTGGATTGGTTATTGATAGCCAGTGCCTTTGTAGCCAATCAGACTGTACTGGTTTGATGATAGTCGGTGGATTGGTTATTGATAGACAGTGCCTTTGTAGCCAATCAGACTGTACTGGTTTGATGATAGTCGGTGGATTGGTTATTGATAGACAGTGCCTTTGTAGCCAATCAGACTGTACTGGCTTGATGATAGTCAGTGGATTGGTTATTGGTAGACAGTGCCTTTGTAGCCAATCAGACTGTACTGGTTTGATGATAGTCGGTGGATTGGTTATTGATAGACAGTGCCTTTGTAGCCAATCAGACTGTACTGGTTTGATGATAGTCGGTGGATTGGTTATTGATAGACAGTGCCTTTGTAGCCAATCAGACTGTACTGGTTTGATGATAGTCGGTGGATTGGTTATTGATAGACAGTGCCTTTGTAGCCAATCAGACTGTACTGGTTTGATGATAGTCGGTGGATTGGTTATTGATAGCCAGTGCCTTTGTAGCCAATCAGACTGTACTGGTTTGATGATAGTCGGTGGATTGGTTATTGATAGACAGTGCCTTTGTAGCCAATCAGACTGTACTGGTTTGATGATAGTCGGTGGATTGGTTATTGATAGCCAGTGCCTTTGTAGCCAATCAGACTGTACTGGTTTGATGATAGTCGGTGGATTGGTTATTGATAGACAGTGCCTTTGTAGCCAATCAGACTGTACTGGTTTGATGATAGTCGGTGGATTGGTTATTGATAGACAGTGCCTTTGTAGCCAATCAGACTGTACTGGCTTGATGATAGTCAGTGGATTGGTTATTGGTAGACAGTGCCTTTGTAGCCAATCAGACTGTACTGGTTCGATGATAGTCGGTGGATTGGTTATTGATAGACAGTGCCTTTGTAGCCAATCAGACTGTACTGGTTTGATGATAGTCGGTGGATTGGTTATTGATAGACAGTGCCTTTGTAGCCAATCAGACTGTACTGGCTTGATGATAGTCAGTGGATTGGTTATTGGTAGACAGTGCCTTTGTAGCCAATCAGACTGTACTGGTTTGATGATAGTCGGTGGATTGGTTATTGATAGACAGTGCCTTTGTAGCCAATCAGACTGTACTGGCTTGATGATAGTCAGTGGATTGGTTATTGGTAGACAGTGCCTTTGTAGCCAATCAGACTGTACTGGTTCGATGATAGTCGGTGGATTGGTTATTGATAGACAGTGCCTTTGTAGCCAATCAGACTGTACTGGTTTGATGATAGTCGGTGGATTGGTTATTGATAGACAGTGCCTTTGTAGCCAATCAGACTGTACTGGTTTGATGATAGTCGGTGGATTGGTTATTGATAGACAGTGCCTTTGTAGCCAATCAGACTGTACTGGTTTGATGATAGTCGGTGGATTGGTTATTGATAGCCAGTGCCTTTGTAGCCAATCAGACTGTACTGGTTTGATGATAGTCGGTGGATTGGTTATTGATAGACAGTGCCTTTGTAGCCAATCAGACTGTACTGGTTTGATGATAGTCGGTGGATTGGTTATTGATAGACAGTGCCTTTGTAGCCAATCAGACTGTACTGGCTTGATGATAGTCAGTGGATTGGTTATTGGTAGACAGTGCCTTTGTAGCCAATCAGACTGTACTGGTTTGATGATAGTCGGTGGATTGGTTATTGATAGACAGTGCCTTTGTAGCCAATCAGACTGTACTGGCTTGATGATAGTCAGTGGATTGGTTATTGGTAGACAGTGCCTTTGTAGCCAATCAGACTGTACTGGTTCGATGATAGTCGGTGGATTGGTTATTGATAGACAGTGCCTTTGTAGCCAATCAGACTGTACTGGTTTGATGATAGTCGGTGGATTGGTTATTGATAGACAGTGCCTTTGTAGCCAATCAGACTGTACTGGTTTGATGATAGTCGGTGGATTGGTTATTGATAGACAGTGCCTTTGTAGCCAATCAGACTGTACTGGTTTGATGATAGTCGGTGGATTGGTTATTGATAGCCAGTGCCTTTGTAGCCAATCAGACTGTACTGGTTTGATGATAGTCGGTGGATTGGTTATTGATAGACAGTGCCTTTGTAGCCAATCAGACTGTACTGGTTTGATGATAGTCGGTGGATTGGTTATTGATAGACAGTGCCTTTGTAGCCAATCAGACTGTACTGGCTTGATGATAGTCAGTGGATTGGTTATTGGTAGACAGTGCCTTTGTAGCCAATCAGACTGTACTGGTTCGATGATAGTCGGTGGATTGGTTATGCAGATCCACGACAGAATGACATCTATTCGTTTTATACAATAATTATTGGAAAAAAAGGTTTCAAATTTATTTCATGCAAAACATGATGTCATCTGTGCATCATTCTATACGCTAATACCACATGGCTATTGACCAATCAGGGTGTGCGTCAGGCAGTGTAACATTGTCATAGACCGGATATTTTATGGTCAAAATGCAGCATTTTAACTCAATGTTTTCACAATGAATTGATATTTGTCTTAGGGCATTATTATATGTTCCTCAAAAAGCTTAGTTTTCATCAAGATTCGCTCTCAGAAACTGTTCACTTCTCGGTACAGATAATATCCTTTGGACACATATCACTGCATATTTCGACACCACAAGTACGCTATTGTTTACCTAATCAAGTCGTCTGATATTTTCATTATTTGTGTACTTCAAAAACGTGTACTTATACAAAAAATAATGGTCACATACTTACACGCTACTGTAACTGAAGAGGCATCGCTGGCTCTACCAAGGCGATTTGCTGCAGAACAAGTGTAGATTCCACTTTGGCTTCTCTTTATATTCTTCAGGTGATATGACTTTCCATATTCTTCAGTAGTCTGATTATTGAACGTCCATGTATAATTTGGAAGTGGAAATCCATCAGCGGAACAATTCAATGTGTAGCTGTAGTTCTGCGTAGCAGTTAGAATTCTTGGTTTTACAGTCACTTTACTTGGGGGAACTGTTGAAAAATAGTTATTACTTTAAATGTTTTGACCAGGAAATATCTATAGTTAAAGAACAAAAATTGATAAAAAGATAAAAATAAGCATTTTAGAACACAAAAGATTAGCTTTTATCACTTAAGTATGATATCTGCACCTCAGAATTCAGTAGTTGCATGCTAAATTTTACGAGTGCTAGCTCTACAAAAATGATGACACCGACGTTGAGATTAACGACGCAAAGGTATCTTGGTTGTGACTTTGGCTGATTATTAATTTGATTGGTCTGAACTACATGTAGTTCGTCAAGCAAAATAATGCTTACCCAACAACACATCATTAAATACAAATCAAATACGTGTATGTGAATGAACAAGAAAAGTACATTACCTTGAAATAGCCTAGCTTTAACAACAGCATCCAGTCAAACAAAACGACTTCTTACGAGAGGACAAAACAGTCAAAACAGAAAAACAAACGACGAAAAACAAATGAAGCCAACAGCTCTTCAAAACACTTGTGTATTAAATTCATTTTAAAAAGAATATAAATGAAAGTGAACGTTATGTGGACAGGCAAGTACATCCACTGGGTGAACTGTACATGTAGGTGTGTATACGACGTGTGCATCCTCTCTTCTCTGCTCAATAAATCTCAATCAAAGTTCAAACACTGTATCTACCACACTTAACAAGGTCTGATCACGTGAAGTTGTGGTATCTTATAGTCCTACAAATGTGTACGATAGAGCTCTTAGTTACTCCTTATCTTGAGTCACAGATAAACAGTACTCAACTTCTTCTGAAGGAATCCTAGAGTACATGTACACTCGGCTTCGTGGAGATTTTGATGCGATGTTCGTTTTTTTCTTTCGCATAATGACTGTGATAAACATGAGCCGAGTCAATTTCGACATCATTGTAAAATCCATATAGTTCATGACAGAGGTAATCAGTTTCAGCACCGAAATTATCATGAATCACCGTGAAGTTAGTCTCCGGACAAGCAACAACTAGCTGAAATGAGATTGAATGAAGAGTGAAGCTTGCACGTCAAAGGGTAATGGAAATGGGTCGTTATTTATTTTTGGATTGACGTTCTTTAAGTTAATATTTGCTAATTATTACCAATATTAATTAATTCTGAGGCAAACGATTTAACATCTTGCCCAACGACGGTGCTGTAACGATCGATTCTCTTCACGAATAGCACAACAGGTTCTTTTACATCCACTGTTTATGAAGAGAAATAATTAGGAGTCGAGGCCAACAGCTTTTATGTCCCTGCCCTAGGAGGGGGATCAGAACTCGGTCACCAGTAGTCAAACACTGGGTGTGTAAGGCTTTATCGTCAATCGTTATTTACTAATGGCACATTAAATTGATAATAAGAATAGATGGAATAATAATTATATAGTCTCTGAAAATCCCAGGTTCAGACACATTTTGTAGTGTAAGCTACAGATGCTTTCTGATATATTCGTGATACATTTAGTATCCCAGCGGCTAAACACACTCTATACATGTACAAGTGATTGATAGTGATTTAGCGCGCATTCCGTGTATTATTAATTAGGAATACGGTCAATCGAACGTACACACTGTACCCTATTAGCCTTCATGTAGCAAAGTGTGCACTACAGATGGAAGGAAGTGATTAGCAGGATATGGCACGTTCTCCACTGGAAAAACCCAATCATTTAATGTCCTGACTTTGAAGAACCATGTAAAGTCTATAAAATGTGAACATGCATATAAAATTTTATAAATTTGAAACTCGATCTGTAAGTTAATTACCCTGGTTCCAGAGTTTTTCTAAGAGAGAGAACAGCCGCTGAGATCGCCGCGGTCACTTTTGAGATCGCCGCGGTCACTTTTGAGATAGCCGCGGTCACTTTTGAGGTCGCCGCGGTAATCGTGCCGCGGTGGTCATGCCGCGGCGCTAACCGCGACCGCATGTAACATCTACATGTACATCTCATACATTTTACTTTGAAGCAGTTGGCTTCGTTAGAGCGTGAGCGTGAACGGCGGTCTCGAGTAAGAAAGACAACTTACGAAAGTTAACAAAAGATTGTTAGCGCGCCGTGTCTTACGAAATGCTTATTTTGAAGCAGTTGGCTTCGTTAGTTAATAAGAACGCGAACGGCGGTCTCGAGTAAGAAAAACAACTTACGAAAATTAACAGAAGATTATTAACGAGCCGTGTGTTAAAAAAATGATTATTTTGAAGCAGTTGGCTTCGTTAGTTAATCAGAACGCGAACGGCGGTCTCGAGTAAGAAAGACAACTTACGAAAATTAACAGAAGATTGTTAGCGTGCCGTGGCTTAAGAAATGCTTAAAAAGAAGCGGTTGACTTCGTTACAGTATTGTGCAAAAGTCATGCAAACATATTTCGACGAATTTCGCTCTTTGTTCAGCGACATTTCGACGATTTGTCAAACGAAAATTCGGACCGAGTTATCGAAGTATCGTGATCCGAAACGTGTCTGTTGATTGCACAATTACGTATTTTAACCTTTCTTTCACTAGGATTAACGCGTGACAAATTCGAATTCATAACAAACAGTTTTACAAACGTACGGTAAGATGGTTTTGGTAAATACCCTGCGTGCCAGAGGCGTCAAAAAGTCAAGATTCTTACTGCGCAGTATAATAAAAGTTCCTGTCAATCGTGAACTGTCAGCCAGACGCGTGTCTCATTTCTGACACAAATACCGCGGGGAAAGTAATTTCCATTTACGCGAATTGACTGATCTGATTCGATGCATTAAAGCTCTTAATTGAAAAGGAATTGCACTTTCCGAGTAGAAGTTTTCTGGTAAGAGTATAGAAGTTTTTGTACGTCTTTCAATATGACAAACGTTGCTTCAAAACTCTGTCGATGTTCTGTAAAAACATCAGACTGACACGTTCACGCCTGACTGATTGCACGTGGAAATTCAGACTCCAAGAAGAGTTGAGAATTTAATACGCAAACATTTACAATTATTTCTGCCGAAACCTTTTGATACTAGTAACAAGACAAGGATCTGCCGTAAATGTGAAACTACACTGAAGCAAAAGTTTATTTGGTGTTATGCTTTGTTAGTTAATAAGAACGCCAACGGCGGTCTCGAGTAAGAAAGACAACTTACGAAAGTTAACAGAAGATTGTTAGCGGGCCCGGTCTCTCAAGAAATGCTTATTTTGAAGCAGTTGCTTCGTTAGTTAATAAGAACGCGAATGGCGGTCTCGAGTAAGAAAAACAACTTACGAAAGTTAACAGAAGATTGTTAGCGGGTCGTCTCTCAAGAAATGCTTATTTTGAAGCAGTTGGTTTCGTTAGTTAATAAGAACGCGAACGGCGGTCTCAAGTAAGAAAGACAATTTACGAAAGTTAACGGAAGATTGTTTACGAGAAGTTTAATGCCGGTGATCGTTCTTTGGGTGATTAGGCTCAATGCATAAGCTGTTTGTTATCCATCACATTCAAAGCTTTCAAGTAGGAATACTGCTAACAACGTACATGTATGTCCATTGCAGCACCGCGGCAAGCACCTTGGTTTATCACCTCAGTTTGCAACCGCGGCGTCCTCAAAAACTATCGCGGTCATTTGTGCGGTGACCGCGGTCATTTGTGCGGTGACCGCGGTCATTTGTGCGGTGACCGCGGTCATTTGTGCGGTGACCGCGGTCATTTGTGCGGTGACCGCGGTCATTTGTGCGGTGACCGCGGCGCCGTACTGCGGATGTCCCTATAATTCCCGGCGGTACTGTAAGTTTATACAATAACAGACATTTTACAAGATATTAAATTTAGTGAAACGTAGCCCCGCATGTTGTTGTGTTGAGGAAATGACGTCACGTCCGCTGGAAATTTGCTCTGTAATAACTGTCACAGGAATGGGTTCGAGTAATGGCGGACATAAAAACTCAAGATTCGGACCCCCCAAAAAAGACTTCCCGTCGTCATATCAAAAAACGGTTTGGATAGGAAAAATATAGCAACTTTAATTTACAAATAGGCAAACATATCACTATTTAAAGTGCCACTACTACCATTTCGATTTGCCACTTTGTCAGCGTCATTAGGTCAATCAGCGTTAGAAATATCCGAAATAGTAAAAAATATTCCCAAATGGGCAAGTTAAACCAAACAAATTTTAGGAGAGTTTACCGGTAAAATCCTGTCCGCCATTACTGGAAGCCCTTCTTATTATTCAGCGGAAGTGATGTCATACACTCAACACAACAACTACGTCGCGTGAAATAGTGTGCTTAAAAAAGTAGCCAAGCTCGCAAAGATAAATATAACTTTGTTCTTGTGTGCGTGAAGACGTTTTTAGTAGAAATATGCCTCCAAGGCGTTGTGTTGTGCAGGAGAGTGTTGAGTGTATGACGTCACTTCCGCCGAATAAGCTAATTAATGGCGGACATTTAGATTCAATATTCGGAGGGCTAAAGTGAACAAGTTGCACCGTAAATACGTTGTCGGTAAGTGGTCGGTAAGTGGTCGGTAAGTGGTCGGTAAGTGGTCGGTAAGTGGTCGGTAGGTGGTCGGTAAGTGGTCGGTAAAATTGTGTCGGTAAGTGGTCGGTAAGCTGTCGGTAAGCTGTCGGTAAGCTGTCGGTAAGTGGTCGGCCCGACAACAAATTTACGGTGCAACTTGTTCACTTTAGCCTATTCGGAGTTCAAAAAATAAGACTTCCTGTCGTCGTATCGAAAAACGATTTGAACTGGTAATAATACATCAACTCTACTTTATGAATATGCAAAAACATTCATATGTCAAAATTTGATCGTAGGAGCACTTAAAGCAATGGAAGCACTCATTTGTTTGTGTACTTACAGCAAACGGTGACCACAGAAGTTTTTGTAAGATTCCCAAGAAAGTTAGATACAGTACACTTGTAGGTTCCGCTTTGGTTTCTTTTTATGTCATCTAGTAAGTATTCGGACCCATCGTAGACTTGGTCTTGGTTACCAATTGTCCACTTATATTTCGGCGGTGGGTAACCATCAGCTTTACATGTTAACTTGTAGTTGTACCTTTCATTAGCAGTAAGGTTTCCTGGTGTTACGTACACATTTTCTGGGGCATCTGTTAAAAGATAGGTTTATATTATATTTGAATGAATGAGATCATATATTTGTTAACAAGAACTTTTATAATGGCAATACTATTTCAAGCTCAGTGATAAAGAAATTTTCCTTCAGAGGCTCTGAAATTTATTTCATATGTAGAATGCTCATTTGTTTCAATTAGACCTATACATTTACATTCAGCAGAAATATTTTCTCAATACAGCTAGGAACTGTTCCCAAAGCAAGGAGAGCTAGTAAGAGTAATATTACTCCGTGTATCAACATGTAATAAACATGAGCTAATAAATGTACATAACAGTTGGGCTTGAAATATGTAAACAACTCAAGTATATTTCCTTGACAAAGCATTTCTGGCAATATGAAAACGAGGCAAGACTCGCCTCCAAAAATAAATTGCAGCGCTAGAGATCACCTACATGTACACCAGGCCAGATACATTTTCATAACAATCTAATTTGCCATTCAACTAATCATTTAGAACTGATTCGACCATGAAGAAATCAGACACATACTGAATGACATACTGTATGAAGAAATCAGACACATACACAGCAAGCAGACGTCTGAAATGAGCATAAATTAATCAATATCTCAGAAACGCCGCAGGTCACGCTTCTACGGAGCACGGGAAGCAGTCTAGTTGCATAACCGTTGTTCTGCGAGCGCGAGATTCTTCCCCGAGTCAACTTTCAAAGTCTAAAGCGAGAAGCCTAACTGTTTTAGCATGACCAAGTCGGTACAGTTCGTATAGCGGTTGATCCACAAAACCTGGCGGTGAAAAACGTTGTAAAATAAGTAACTTTCTTGGTGTTGTTTGTCTGCACATGCTCGTTCTTCGAAACTGTGATTGATAGACAGTCCCTTTGTAGCCAATCAGATTGTACTGGTTTGATGATAGTCGGTGGATTGGTTATGCAGATCCACGACAGAATGACATCTATTCGTTTTATACAATAATTGTTGAAAAAGGATACAAAAATGTAATGATTTCATGCTGTACTCTAATACCACATGGCTATTGACCAATCAGGGTGCGCATCAGGCAGTGTAACATTGTCACAGACCGGATATTTGATGGTCAAAATGCACCATTTTAACTCAATGTTTTCACAATGAATTGATATTTGTCTTAGGGCATTATTATATGTTCCTCAAGATTCGCTCTCGGAAACTGTTCACTTATCGGTACAGATAATATCCTTTGGACACATATCACTGCATATTTCGACACCACAAGTATGCTATTGTTTACCTAATCAAGTCGTCTGATATTTTCGTTATTTTGTGTACTTCAAAAACGTGTACTTATACATTTCACAAAAAATAATGGTCACATACTTACACGCTACTGTAACTGAAGAGGCATCGCTGGCTCCACCAAGCCGATTTGCTGCAGAACAAGTGTAGATTCCACTTTGGCTTCTCTTTATATTCTTCAGGTGATATGACTTTCCATATTCTTCAGTAGTCTGATTATTGAACGTCCATGTATAATTTGGAAGTGGAAATCCATCAGCGGAACAATTCAATGTGTAGCTGTAGTTCTGCATAGCAGTTAGAATTCTTGGTTTTACAGTCACTTTACTTGGGGGAACTGTTGAAAAATAGTTATTACTTTAAATGTTTTGACCAGGAAATATTTATAGGTTATACCATGGCATGAGGGGTATTAGTGATTTAAATTGCCCCGAGAGCCGTGGGAAGATTTGTAAAAGTCCCGAGGCCGCTTCGGCCGAGGGACTTTAACAAATCTTCCCGCGGCTCTCGGGGCAATTTAAATCACTAATACCCCGAATGGAAGTTTAGTTTTCTCTGCCGAAACTAAAGACGTCGCAGTCGAGTTGCTTTCGAAAACGTTTTGTTTAATGCTTGACTGAGCGCCATTGATTAAACGACCCTGGCTTCCACTGGGGAAAAGCGTGTTGTTTTTGAGAAGAATAACACTAAAATACAATGTAATTATGCGGTTGACTAAATATTCAAAGAGCATGAATGGATTTTAATTACGTCACGTTTATGGTTTTAAGTATCCCACATGGAAGAAGCGGGTTTGAGAAATTAAGAGAAGAATATGCAGATTGGAATACGCGATCCCACATGGATTACGTTGAAGGTTATGATGAAGACAGGTCAGTTTGGATTCAGTATTTTTCATCCGGGAGCGCAGGGGTAGTTGTGCCAGAGGGGAGCAGGAGTTGATGCTTTTGACTTTCTCACTTCCAGCCTGCATTCTCTTCTAATTTTCCCACATTACGCATGCAGGGAAAATTTAGAAATATGCATTGTCTCGAAATTTCCCGCCGGGAAATTTCGAAACAATGCATATTTATATATATCCCTGCCATCAGGGAAAATTAGTAGTTTAAATGTGCCTCGGAGAACAAAAGAATCCGAGGCTACCATGGTGTAACTATAGTTAAAGAACAAAAATTGATAAAAAGATAAAAATAAGCATTTTAGAACACAAAAGATTAGCTTTTATCACTTAAGTATGAAATCTGCACCTCAGAATTCAGTAGTTGCATGCTAAATTTTAGGAGTGCTAGCTCTACAAAAATGATGACACCGACGTTGAGATTAACGACGCAAAGGTATCTTGGTTGTGACTTTGGCTGATTATTAATTTCATTGGTCTGAACTACATATAGTTCGTCAAGCAAATGCTTACCCAACAACACATCATTAAATACAAATCAAATACGTGTATGTGAATGAACAAGAAAAGTACATTACCTTGAAATAGCCTAGCTTTAACAACATCATCCAGTCAACCAAAACGACTTCTTACGAGAGGACAAAACAGTCAAAACAGAAAAACAAACGACGAAAAACAAATGAAGCCAACAGCTCTTCAAAACACTTGTGTATTGAATTCATTTTAAAAAGAATATAAATGAAAGTGAACGTTATGTGGACAGGCAAGTACATCCACTGGGTGAACTGTACATGTAGGTGTGTATACGACGTGTGCATCCTCTCTTCTCTGCTCGATAAATCTCAATCAAAGTTCAAATACTGTATCTACCACACTTAACAAGGTCTGATCACGTGAAGTTGTGGTATCTTGTAGTCCTACAAATGTGTACGATAGAGCTCTTATTTACATGTACTCCTTATCTCGAGTCACAGATAAACAGTACTCAACTTCTTCTGATCAAAAGTGTCCCTTGAAGGAATCCTATAGTACACTCGGCTTCGTGGAGATTTTGATGCGATGTTCGTTTTTTTCATTCACATAATGTGATAAACATGAGCCGAGTCAATTTCGACATCATTGTAAAATCCATATAGTTCATGACAGAGGTAATCAGTTTCAGCACCGAAATTATCATGAATCACCGTGAAGTTAGTCTCCGGACAAGCAACAACTAACTGAAACGAGATCGACCGAAGAGTGAAGCTTGCACGTCAAAGGGTAATGGAAATGGGTCGTTATTTTTGGATTGACGTTTCTTTAAGTCTTCAAGTTAATATTTGCTAATTATTACCGATATTAATTAATTCTGAGGCAAATGATTTAACATCTTGCCCAACGACGATGCGGTAACAATCGATTCTCTTCACGAATAGCACAACAGGTTCTTTTACATCCACTGTTTATGAAGAGAAAGAATTAGGAGTCGAGGCCAACAGCTTTCATGTCCCTGCCCTAGGAGGGGGATCAGAACTCGGTCACCGGTAGTCAAACACTGGGTGTGTAAGGCTTTATCGTCAATCGTTATTTACTAATGGCACATTCAATTGATAATAAGAATAGATGGAATAATATATAGTCTCTGAAAATCCCAGGTTCAGACACTTCAGATGCTTTCTGATATATTCGTGATACATTTAGTATCCCAGCGGCTAAACACACTCTATACAAGTAATTGATAGTGATTTAGCACGCATTCTGTGTATTATTAATTAGGAATACGGTCAATCGAACGTACACACTGTACCCTAAGCCTTCATGTAGCAAAGTGTGCACTACAGATGGAAGGAAGTGATTAGCAGGATATGGCACGTTCTCCACTGGAAAAACCCAATCATTTAATGTCCTGACTTTGAAGAACCATGTAAAGTCTATAAAATTTGAACATGCATATAAAATTTTATAAATTTGAAACTCGATCTGTAAGTTAATTACCCTGGTTCCAGAGTTTTTCTAAGAGAGAGAACAGCTGCTGAGAAAGAGCCGCAAAGCGGCGATCAGCGAATTCGCAGCTCGTTGATCGCCACTCTTTCTCCGCGGCTGTTCTCTCTCTAGAAAACCTATGGAACCGGGGTTATAAGTTTATACAATAACAGACATTTTACAAGATATTAAATTTAGTGAAACGTAGCCCCGCATGTTGTTGTGTTGAGAAAATGACGTCACGTCCGCTAGAAATTTGCTCTGTCATAACTGTCACAGGAATGGGTTCGAGTAATGGCGGACATAAAAACTCAAGATTCGGATCCCCCAAAAAACGGTTTGGATAGGAAAAAATATAGCAACTTTAATTGACAAATACGCAAAAATATCACTATTTTAAAGTGCCACTACTACCATTTCGATTTGCCACTTTGTCAGCGTCAATAGGTCAATCAGCGTTAGAAATATCCGAAATAGTAAAAAATATTCCAAAATGGGCAAGTTAAACCAAACAAATTTTAGGAGAGTTTACCGGTAAAATCCTGTCCGCCATTACTGGAAGCCCTTCTCATTATTCAGCGTAAGTGATGTCATACACTCAACACAACACAAATTTGATCGTAGGAGCACTTAAAGCAATGGAAGCACTCATTTGTTTGTGTACTTACAGCAAACGGTGACCACAGAAGTTTTTGTAAGATTCCCAAGAAAGTTAGATACAGTACACTTGTAGGTTCCGCTTTGGTTTCTTTTTATGTCATCTAGTAAGTATTCGGGCCCATCGTAAACTTGGTCTTGGTTACCAATTGTCCACTTATATTTCGGCGGTGGGTAACCATCAGCTTTACATGTTAACTTGTAGTTGTAGCTTTCATTAGCAGTAAGGTTTCCTGGTGTTACGTACACATTTTCTGGGGCATCTGTTAAAAGATAGGTTTATATTATATTTGAATGAATGAGATCATATATTTGTTAACAAGAACTTTTATAATGGCAATACTATTTCAAGCTCAGTGATAAAGAAATTTTCCTTCAGAGGCTCTGAAATTTATTTCATATGTAGAATGCTCATTTTTTTCAATTAGACCTATACATTTACATTCAGCAGAAATATTTTCTCAATATAGCTAGGAACTGTTCCCAAAGCAAGGAGAGCTAGTAAGAGTAATATTACTCCGTGTATCAACATGTAATAAACATGAGCTAATAAATGTACATAACAGTTGGGCTTGAAATATGTAAACAACTCAAGTATATTTCCTTGACAAAGCATTTCTGGCAATATGAAAACGAGGCAAGACTCGCCTCCAAAAATAAATTGCAGCGCTAGAGATCACCTACAATTGTACACCAGGCCAGATACATTTTCATAACAATCTAATTTGCCATTCAACTAATCATTTAGAACTGATTCGACCATGAAGAAATCAGACCATACTGAATGACATACTATGAAGAAATCAGACACATACACAGCAAGCAGACGTCTGAAATGAGCATAAATTAATCAATATCTCAGAAACGCCGCAGGTCACGCTTCTACGGAGCAAGGGAAGCAGTCTAGTTGCATAACCGTTGTTCTGCGAGCGCGAGATTCTTCCCCGAGTCAACTTTCAAAGTCTAAAGCGAGAAGCCTAACTGTTTTAGCATGACCAAGTCGGTACAGTTCGTATAGCGGTTGATCCACAAAACCTGGCGGTGAAAAACGTTGTAAAATAAGTAACTTTCTTGGTGTTGTTTGTCTGCACATGCTCGTTCTTCGAAACTGTGATTGATAGACAGTCCCTTTGTAGCCAATCAGATTGTACTGGTTTGATGATAGTCGGTGGATTGGTTATGCAGATCCACGACAGAATGACATCTATTCGTTTTATACAATAATTGTTGAAAAAGGATACAAAAATGTAATGATTTCATGCTGTACTCTAATACCACATGGCTATTGACCATTCAGGGTGCGCATCAGGCAGTGTAACATTGTCACAGACCGGATATTTGATTGTCAAAATGCACCATTTTAACTCAATGTTTTCATAAATATGATTTGATATTTGTCTTTGGACATTATATGTTCCTCAAAAGCTTAATAATTTTCATCAAGATTCGCTCTCAGAAACTGTTCACTTTCATTCCTACTTAACTGGAAGAAAGCAATATGCCGTATCTATTAATGGTAACTGCTCTGACTAGAGGGAAATATTCTATGGTGTTCTCGAAAGGTCAATTTTAGGCCCCTTGCTTTTTCTGATTTACATAAATGATTTACCCAATGCATCATCAGTACTAAAATTTCATTTATTTGCTGATGACACTAATATATATGTTGCCTCAAAAGATATTAATTGGCTTCAATCAACTTTAAATAATGAACCCATAAACATTTCTGATTGGCTTAGAGCTAAGAGACTTGCTCTCAATATAAAAAAACTAACTTCGTTCTATTCCATTCTCCATATATAAAACCTGATAAACAATTACTCATAGCAATTGAAAACATTGTATAATACATTGTAGTATAAAATATTTAGGGATGATGATTGACTCTCAACTGAACATGAAGAAAATTTCTAGAGGTACTGGAATCTTGTCTAAAATAAGGCATTATGTCAATCAACATATATTAATTATTTTGTACAAATCTATTATTTTTCCTTTTCTTATATATGGTATACAGGTGTGGGGTCTGACTTTTAAGTCGGTACTAAAACCAGTTAAAACCCTCCAAAAGAAAGCAATAAGAATAATAACATTTAGTCATCCAAGAGAGCACAGTAAACCCTTATTTCTTCAGTTGAACATATTAAATTTAGAAGACTTAATTTATTTTACTTAGTACTTTCATTTGTATATCAGTGTTACAAAGCTGATTGTATACCACAATTCTCAAATTATTTTACATCCGTGTATGTAATACATCAGCATAGAAGTTACATGACAATCAACTACAGGTAATCTATACATGTCCTCCAAAAGAACTGACCATTTTGGTTCCTCCCTGTGGAATTCTCTCCCACCCAACCTGAAGTCTTGCCTTTCATTGCCTCTTTTCAAATTCAATTTAAACAAAATATTTTAATGTTCTTAAACTCTTAAACCTAGGTTATCTATTTTCTTACTTTTATTATACAGCAGCAATACCATACTCCAAGACTCATTTAAAACTAGAATAATCACGGTACTGAGGGATTCTCTCTCGATTCGCTTTTGCTATCACAGAATCCATCACTCATCAACTTACATCTCATCAGACTATTTATTGTAAGCTTAATGTTAATCTTTTCCCCAATTATTATTATTTCAATTTATATTCCTATCACAAATATGTAGTTGTTGAGTAAATTAATAAACTTGAAATTCTCGGAACAGATAATATCCTCAGACACATATCAGTGCATATTTCGACACCACAAGTTGTTGTTTAAACAATCAAGTTGTCTGATTTTTTTCGTTATTTTGTGTACTCAAAAAATGTGTACTTACATTTTACGAAAATTAATGGTCACATACTTACACGCTACTGTAACTGAAGAAGCATTGCTTGCTCCACCAAGGCGATTTGCTGCAGAACAAGTGTAGATTCCACTTTGGCTTCTCTTTATATTCTTCAGCTGATATGACTTTCCATATTCTTCAGTAGTCTGATTAATGAACGTCCATGTATAATTTGGAAGTGGAAATCCATCAGCGGAACAATTTAATGTGTAGCTGTAGTTCTGCGTAGCAGTTAGAATTCTTGGTTTTACAGTCACTTTACTTGGGGGAACTGTTGAAAAATAGTTATTACTTTAAATGTTTTGACCAGGAAATATCTATAGTTAAAGAACAAAAATTGATAAAAAGATAAAAATAAGCATTTTAGAACACACAAGATTAGCTTTTATCACTTAAAGGGGCTGTGTCACGGTAAAACTTTACATTCGTTTTTCCGGGCCGGAAAGAGCTATTTCCACCGATTTTGATATGAACTAACGAACCTCTCGGCCATGTGGAATGCTTAAAATGAAAGCAAATATGCAAAAATGACTAACAAACAGTGTCTATAAACAGTCTCCTGGGAAAATATTGAAAATCCTTTCCATCAAGCATTGAGGGAGGGACGTTTAACTGTTTGTATCCAATTAACAGCCACTAAACGAGCGATTACTCGATACATGCGCAGTACCATGACATAGCCCCTTTAAGTTTGATATCTGCACCTCAGAATTCAGTAGTTGCATATTAAATTTTACAAGCGCTAGCTCTACAAAAATGATGACGACTTTGAGATTAACGACACAAAGGTGTCAATAACAGACATTTTACAAGATTTAAATTTAGTAATGTTGTCAATTTAGATAATTTTACAAAAAGTCTATAAAAGCACATTTTCAAATATTTATGTTTGTAAAATGTATGTAAATTAATGTACAATTCAAAAACAGAAATGTTGACATTTTATAGATTTTTTACAAATTTTACATAGTTGTTCAAAGTCTGTTTACAAATGTTTCGATTTTTACAGTGCCTCTTTATTGTCCAAAATTCTACATGTAGTCAACAAAATAAATATGAATAATTATAAGAAACAACACATGAGATTTATACTTACAGTGGACAACAATGGTAAAGTACATTATACTGGTACTGCATTCATCTCCATTTGATATGGTCAAACTGTGTTCACCACTATCATCTCTATGCACTGATGGGAACGATAGGGTACTTCCCTGTGAGTATTCGCGGCCACCAACTTTTCTCCACCTCTTTGTGATTGGCAGAGTGCCCGATACATTACACATCACGGTGATGGTAGACCATTCAACAGTCGTGAGACTGCTGGAGTTCTCAAATGTAGTTCCATTGAAAGAACAACCAGTAAAAACAGGAGGTGCTGGAAAGAATAGTGTAATTAATATATCAACTACATCTAATAAGGATTTGTTTCATATACATCTACAGGTAACTTTTATGGTAAAATTATCACTAAGTTAAGAGTCAGGTGAAGCAACTGGTTGAAGGGATTGCACAGCTGCCATGGTGGATAACATACATGTACAATACACCAGTTCACAGTTTGTGTACAGTTGTTAAGTCTTTTGTACAACTGTGCATGAACCGTAAACTGGTTTATAGCCTGCAGCAGCTAATTATAAAGACCCATTGCATAATGTTGGTCCGGGTTGAATTCCACAGCCTTTAATATAGGCATCAGGCAAAAGCCCATTACCAGGAGCATGCATCTCCCAGATTAGGTCTGTCCAACAGCAGAACAGATGATGTAGCTATTTTTAGCTTTGTATTTCCCACGAGAAGAAACAAAGGCCGTCACTTTTAACCAATCAGGTTGCACGGAAATATTGCAATTAACAAGGTTCAAACTGCTAAAAATACTAAAGCGCAAGAGAACAAAAGACAACGTAATCGCATACCAGAACTTTGCGACTATAAATAGCTACAACGTCTACTGTGCTGTGGGCGCTACCCATCACATAGATACGCTCCTGGTAATGGGCTGCTGCATCAGGTTATGAAGTTTGCTCTATTTAATTCAGGGTAACTTATGCTATGACGTTCCTGCTCTTTCACCCCAGCATTCATCATGGATTTCTATGTTGAAAATATTATCTTGGATTTCTATAGTGGATATGTACATGTACACACCACGGCAAAACCTCATGCGCATGCGCTTTTGTTGAGCAGATCACACGAACGTCTACACAGCTTCCCGCCGAAAATAAAAGAAAAGAGTCAATCATCCCCTGTTTCTAATTTAAAGTGCATATAAGCCCTGGCCATTTTTTTGTTTTGAAAGCTTAGACCTTAAAAGGTAGAGAAAAAAAATCCGATCTAAATAAAAATGTTTTCATTATTTTTTTAGCGACTTCCAAATGTAGAATAATTTCCGCGCACCTTTGGGGACTGGGACGAGAATAAAACGTGACGTCATCAACATAACTCGTCTCTTCGGGGGTTTAAAACGTTGGCTTATTTGCAAAATAATTGAATAGATAACCGAGAAAGATGATATTGTCGCGCTGAATGTTTCGGAGAGCCTTATTCGGCAACGTTGTTCATGCAATGGCACATCGAGCGTGTTCTGTTGATGACGTCAAACTAGCTCGCTTGATTTTCGTCCACAGGCAACCCAAGACACCATGACAAATAAATTAAATCAACTTTTTAGTCCGGAATCCTTCGTCTATGGCCTCTAGTCTCTTTGTAAGACATATAATTAGCCAAGGCTTATATGCACTTTAAGTACGTACATGTACGCGTATATACGTGAAATGTTTTGCGGAAAAAAAAGAAATCTACTTAAAAGGTACATGTAAGCCTAAGGCTTTAATAGAGCGGATTTCGATTGAGTGTCGAAAGCAATAAGTGATTGCTTTGGTTTTGCGTTTGCTCAGTTTTCCTATTGGCTGTGGAAAATGTTTTGAGATTATCAGTCAATCAAGTGCTAAACTAAAACCAAACGAATTTTGGTCCATCACGCCATCAATCATCACGATTGTGTTTACTTTTCCTCGTGATTGGTTCAAGTAAAACCAATCGTGAATTACTTCAGTTCGTGATTGGCTCATTGTGTTTTTACTTGTTTGTGATTGGTTATGTGATTACTTTGGTTTTGGTTTTATGACACTCAATCGAAAACCGCTAACAGGTTGAAGTTTTCTTAATTTGTAATTCACTGTGAGTTAACTAACTTATAAAATTATTTACTAAAAAGGTTTCATACCTCGAAAACTTGTATTTGAACTCCAGAGCCTTCGTTCTTTTGGCCAGCGGAGTACCGTTTTGCTGTGGTGTGCTCCATGTATCAGTGCATGTATAGTCTTGTGCTAAATGTACAGTATATGGACACTGTACTGTATGTCAGGGACAACACACAATGCAGGTCTTTGAATAACCTTAACCTCGAGATCTATGTAACCATTATTCCTCATTTCAAATAATCAGTAATTTTCTATTTAACATCATGATTTTTACATTGCTTACAATGTATGTGTAACTAAGGAATTGTACTAACCTTTGACTAAGACAGTAAAACTTTTGTTTTGTCCAATTCCTGCGGTGTTATTTGGCACACACGTGAACCTGTTTTCCCCTGTTGTATTAAGTTGTACGTTGAACAATCCATGGGACTGCCGAGGGTGAACGTGGAGCTGACCGTTACGATACAGTGAGTAGTGAATGAGGTCTGGTTTAGCACGAGACGTACAGTTCAGTGACAACCATGCTCCAAGGCATGCTGAGGGACCATTGGGAGAAGCAGATAAGTTTGTCTCTTCTGGTTTGTCTGAAAAATAACAAAAACATTAATTATTATCATAAAATATTATAATATACATCTAAATTACAGGAGCATCCTAAGAACGTGTGATTTCATTGGCTGCTCAGCGTGCTTCATTTTCTTATAATATAAATTACGGGAGCATCTTAAGAACGTGTGATTTCATTGGCTGCTCACCGTGCTTGATTTTCTTATAATGCACGCTAGAATTTTTTTCTGTGTAGATCGAGTTTTATATTATAAGGAAAACAGAACATGGTTCTCCTTAATGGCCTCTAGCGATAACAAAACAATGCACTGTCAAGGTCTTGAAAAGCTCAATGACGATTTTATTTAACGGGGGTTACACATGACAGTAAGATTAAACTGATAAACTAGTGGCCTTCTCTTAGCTAAATATATTATTATACTATGATATATATTATACAATTTTATCTAACAATGGGATGAGATACTAATTCTACTTGCAGAATTGATAAACTTGAATGCACTTGCGTTACGCTCATGCATCCCCAGTTTTTCAAGACCTTGAGTGTGCAGTATGTTGTTATAGAACATGGAGAACCATAATTTATTTGTTAAATATACACAATCTTCAATAAGCCAACTATGAACATGTATGTCAATGCGTGGACTTATATTTATAATATTCATTAATAATTCATAAGGGTACTAGCCAATCCAGACCCAGCATTCGGGTCACGTGGATACACTGTAAACCCCATACAAAATTCTAGTTAGCCTATTAGTATTCTGTATATATGATACAGAATACTAAGGTAGCCCTATTAGTATTTTGTATCATATGATACAGAGTACTAACTATAAGCCGATAACATGTTTTTGTGAGAAACTAATTCATCCCACATCGATAGCAAGGTGTGAGAAATCAAAGCTTAAAATTTTATGTGGTGCATATCATAAGTACTTTAAAGCGGCTCGCCATTGTATATCTGATACAACATTGCCACTTGTATTGTAAATAGTACATAATGGTACGTCCTTACACATGTTGTACAATGTAATTATGATTTAAAGGGGCCGTCTCACCCACAGTGCTTAGCGTGCTTTTGTTATTGTTTATACCTGGGACTTTGACCCCTTGTTCACGGCGGGAACCTCACGAACTAAGCGTATTCTTTATGTTGGTGACATGATAATTTTGATTTGAACATGGATGACCTTGATGAAACTAATAGTACCTTACACGTTGAATGTGAAGTCAACAAAGTGTTATACAGCAGTACTTGGCTGTACTATAATATTTACCGTTCACCTGTCGCTGCTATAAACAGAAAACACTCTCTCCGGTAATACTAATAATTATGAAAGCGAGAGGTTTCTCTCCTCGGTTTTTTATTTTTACTTGCAGACACAGAGAGAGAGAGAGAGAGAGAGAGAGAAAGAGAGATCTGCAAGCAGGCAATCTCGTTGCTGGCAGTAGCAGAGAACCAGTTCAAGAGAGAACAGTGAACGAATTACAGCTCGTTTCAATGGGAAATTATTATCACGGCAGCTCTGTTGTCAAATTTCGTGCAAGTATAAACTTTGATCGATCCGGTGTATCCGAAAATCTCGGCGAAATCACTGTCTGAAAGCCCTTCGAAACCAGAGAGAGACCTCAGTTTCCACAAGTTAAATGCAGAAGCCCTCAAAATGATTTTAGGAAATTGCTCAATTCTTTTCGGGTCAACCAAGCGGAGTTTTGTTGCCTATAATATTTTGTCGACTATAATATTTACCGCTCACCCGTCGCTTCCGAACCGGCTGTCATCAGTACTATAAACAGAGAATACTAATAATTATGAAAAGAGAGGTTTCTCCCCTCGGTTAATTTTTTCCCTGCAGAGAGAGAGAGAGAGAGAGAGAGAGATCATCACAGTGCTAGCAGGCAATCTCGTTGCTGGTGCCAGAAAACCAGTCCAAGAGAGAATAGTGAACAAATAACAGCCTGTTTCCACAAGTTAAACGCCAAAGCCCTGAAAATGATTTTAGGAAACTGTTCTTCAAGTGACACAAACGGACAATTGTTTCCTTTCGTTGAGGACGAACGAGACTGGCATCCATCAGAGAACTACCGGCCACCTGAAATTAAAATTATTTGGTCATGCACATTTTAGTTTTAACACTTAAATAAGAGGCTCAATAGGAAGAGCAATAAAAACGGTTCAACCTAGTATGATTTTTTTGACGATAGCTGGAAGGATTACAGAGATGTAGAGAAGATTAAAACCACTACCATAAAACTCTGGATTTCGATGGCATCGAAAATGGCCGCTATGCTTTGTGAGCGCGCTAAGCACTGTGGGTGAGACGGCCCCTTTAACAAACAAACAAAACTGCTACAAAGCCTTTTGGTTCCTCGGAAAACGGCAGTATTACTAAGTAATATTAGTTAATCGTTAGTTACGGTATACATTCAAGTACAATAATTTATTGTGGAGCTTAAGGTGTCTCGATCGAAACTCCAAAGCCACTTTGCGAATTTAAATAAGATGTGATAACTTTTAAGATTCTGCTCAAGTTTTTACAAACAGTACACAATTTATTGATATACAACTGATAATGTCAAAATATTGACCCGATCACACATACTATTATTACATAATATTATTGTGACTTAAGTCCAGGGCTTGAAATTGCGACCTATACAGTAAAAAAGTAAGTGACTTTATTTAAGTGTCAATATATTTAGCTTTGCAGCTAATTGGGGGACACTAGTCCTACGATTTTACGTCCTTATTCAAGAAGACGTGAAGATCTAACCGTTTACTGTATTATGTAAAGGCACACCTTCTACTCAGTTATTGTAAGACCCTGAGTGTTGGTCCAGCCGGGGTTTGAACCCAACATACAGACAATGACTGATCGATAATCACATAGAAGTGTTCGGGCCTCCTCGATTGATATCGATTAGCGATATTATTTTCGCGTAACCGGATTACTTCAATGATTTTGGCATGTGTTACTTGAATTGTAAATTGTGCTCTCTATCTGATTTCCCAAACACCTTTGAAGTTATGACGTCAGAACAAGAATGCGAAGTCATTGTGGCCAATCAACTGTTTCATGAAAGGGCAGTTAAGTACTTGATTGTTATTGATCATCGATATTGAACAATCGATTATCATAAAAAAAACTTTCATCACCGATTGTTCACTGGTTATCAATATCAATCAATTGATTGTTATTGATTAGCATCGATTTATATGGATCATCGATTTTATCAATATTATTGCTCAGGCTGGAATTACTATCGCTTGCCACGTGCACAAGTCTGCAAAATCTGCCAGGGAACTCCAAACACCTCGAAACAATTCTCGTTTTGGAAATAACGCATCATATGACCCTGCACATAAAAAAAAAACTACACAGTATGTTGTATGCTGTACAAAAGTGATACATGTACATTGTTTGTAAGCGAGTCTTGAATGTGCCCTCTTTGTTCGAAATGATGTTAGTGGGGCAGGGATCATCAGCTCTGCTAATTCAAATTGACTCAAATCATTATTAATAGCATTTTTCTACAGCTCTAGGCTTTAATTATCACGTGTGTAGTAGAAATGCATAAGGAACTTACATTTTGAGTCGTGTAATAAACAATTTGTTAGCTTCAAATAGCAAAACAAGGAAAAATCAACCATTCCACTCACATCAACAGATATGACCCCCGATGTTACATACATGTACACAACTTTTGGAAATTATTTCATAAGGAAAGAACATGTGGTTGCTTTCTTATAAATTGATTGCTACATTTGTATGTGTATCTAAAAGTAAAAAATAATATTTTCAAAACACACACGGCTATGCATGTACCAGCCATTTATGTTGAAGTCGGTTTCCATGAAAGAAAACTAAAACTTGAAAATGTACTTACATATGACAGTAATGTTGGCTCTAGAGATGGCTGGTTTGCACTCATCCCCATTACCTGCCTGGCACCAGTAAACACCTTCGTCATGTCGGTTAATATGGACTACCTTTCCATGCTTTACTATGCCACTATCCTTGAAATATGTGATGTTTGGCTCTGGTAGTCCCGACGCGTTGCAGTACATATTTAGAGTGTCCCCTTCCACAAGTGTTTGGGGCATCACTGGAGTAATGATCACTGGCGGTTCTAGATTGGAACATGACATTAAATTAATGATAAAATACCTTAGCCTGAATTTCAGCCGTCTCCTCTGGTTCGTTCCTCCCGAGAGAGACGTCTGAATCCAATAGCCGCTAATGCCGTCCAGTGACGTCAAGGCGGATTAACAATTTAACTTAATATGCAAATAAAACTGTCACGGCGGTAGTAAAAGTTCGTGAGAAATATTTATTTGAGATTATGCCGACCAAAATAAGTCTTACCTATATTATATATCTCCATCCATTTGCTTCTCAAGTGCCTCTTATGTTGTGAAAGCCTTTCCGAAGCAACAAATCGTTATATTATATTTGGAGGCAAAGTACAGTTGATCTTTGTCTTTCCGTTGATCTTTGTACATGTCTCGCGATCTGCCGTTCGAATCGACACAGCTACGAGATATTACCTATGTAAATGATGCAACAGAAAAGTAGAAAAACATGAAAGGGTAATGGAGAATTTTCGAAGAAATACGAAGACTCTTTTACGGGAAAGAACAGTTCCTTGAATAGAGTAGCGACATTCTTTACCACTGCGAGTGTGAACAAATAATCGATTGTCAACAACCCCGCAGACGCGACGCGATAAAATGTACATGTTTACAGTTAGTCGGCCGGTTATTGTGCAGGACACTTTCAATCCATTTCCAGATGTTTTCCTTACTAATTCAAGGTCTTTGCCAAAGACAATCACTCCACTGAAACTCAACGATCAACAATCGCGAGTCCAAAGTGAATCCTGCCGTCTCCTCGGCTGATAATTATGATAATTATGCGAAATTATAGAATATGAACCAATCAAAAATCACTACCAGGTTTTCTGGTAGTGACGTCACTGGACGGCATTAGCGGCTATTGAATTCAGACGTCTCTCTCGGGAGGAACGAACCAGAGGAGACGGCTGAGATTCAGGCTAAAAATACCTCAATTTCTCTAGAAATCTACTTAAAAGGTAAGCCTAAGGCTTTAGTAGAGCAGATTTCGATTGAGTGTCGAAAGCAATCCGTGATTAGTTTGGTTTTGCGTTTGCTCAGTTTTCCTATTGGTTGTGGAAAATGTTTTGAGATTATCAGCCAATCAAGTGCTATACTAAAACCAAACGTGTTTTGGTCCATCACGCCATCAATCGTCACGCCATCAATCGTCACGCCATCCACAATAGCGTTTGCTTTTCCTCGTGATTGGTTCAAGTAAAACCAATTGTGAATTACTTCGTGATTGGCTCATTGTGTTTTTACTTGCTCCTGATTGGTTCTGTGATTACTTTGGTTTTGGTTTTACGACACTCAATCGAAAACCGCTAACAGGTTGAAGTTTTCTTAATTTGTAATTCACTGCGAGTTAACTAACTTATAAAATTATTTACTAAAAAGATTTAATACCTCGGAAACTCGTATTTGAACTTCAGAGCCTTCGTTCTTTTGGCCAGCAGAGTACCGTTTTGGCGCAGTGTGGTCCATGTCACATGTATGTGGCCATTGTACTGTATGTCAGGGACACAACACAGTACAGGTCTTTGAATAACCTTAACCTCGAGATCTATGCAACCATTATTCCTCATTTCAAATAATCAGTAATTTTCTATTTAACATTATAATTTTTACATTGCTTATGTGTAACTAAGGAATTGTACTAACCTTTGACTAAGACAGTAAAACTTTTGTTTTGTCCAATTCCTGCTGTGTTATTTGGCACACACGTGAACCTATTTACCCCCGTTGTATTCAGTTGTACGTTGAACAATCCATGGGACTGCCGAGGGTGACCGTGGAGCTGACCATTACGATACAGTGAGTAGTGGATGAGGTCTGGTTTAGCATGAGATGTACAGTTCAGTGACAACCATGCTCCAAGGCATGCCGAGGGATCATTGGGAAAAGCAGATAAGTTTGTCTCTTCTGGTTTGTCTGAAAAATAACGAAAACATTAATTATTATCATAAAATATTATAATATACATCTAAATTACAGGAGCATCCTAAGAACGTGTGATTTCATTGGCTGCTCAGCGTGCTTCATTTTCTTATAATATAAATTACGGGAGCATCTTAAGAACGTGTGATTTCATTGGCTGCTCACCGTGCTTGATTTTCTTATAATGCACGCTAGAATTTTTTTCTGTGTAGATCGAGTTTTATATTATAAGGAAAACAGAACATGGTTCTCCTTAATGGCCTCTAGCGATAACAAAACAATGCACTGTCAAGGTCTTGAAAAGCTCAATGACGATTTTATTTAACGGGGGTTTATACACATGACAGTAAGATTAAACTGATAAACTAGTGGCCTTCTCTTAGCTAAATATATTATTATACTATGATATATATTATACAATTTTATCTAACAATGGGATGAGATACTAATTCTACTTGCAGAATTGATAAACTTGAATGCACTTGCGTTACGCTCATGCATCCCCAGTTTTTCAAGACCTTGAGTGTGCAGTATGTTGTTATAGAACATGGAGAACCATAATTTATTTGTTAAATATACACAATCTTCAATAAGCCAACTATGAACATGTATGTCAATGCGTGGACTTATATTTATAATATTCATTAATAATTCATAAGGGTACTAGCCAATCCAGACCCAGCATTCGGGTCACGTGGATACACTGTAAACCCCATACAAAATTCTAGTTAGCCTATTAGTATTCTGTATATATGATACAGAATACTAAGGTAGCCCTATTAGTATTTTGTATCATATGATACAGAGTACTAACTATAAGCCGACTAGAATCCTGTATGGAATGATACAGGATACTAACATGCTAGCATTAGTATGAGGAGGTCTCACGACCGATCACTGACTTCCTCTAACCCGGGCCGGGTGAACTGACAAAGTACATCTGTTCTCTTATGTACACACCATCTCTTCCATGTTTGACCTATTTTTCTGCATGCTACGCTGTTCTCTCTCTTTTTTTATTTTTTATTTTTATTTAAACTTATTTTTTCTCGACATTTTCTCTCTTCTTTCCTATTGCATACACAGTCTCTTCAATCTGGGACATGTTTTTGTGAGAAACTATATAAATTCATCCCACATCGATAGCAAGGTGTGAGAAATCAAAGCTTAAAATTTTATGTGGTGCATATCATAAGTACTTTAAAGCGGCTCGCCATTGTATATCTGATACAACATTGCCACTTGTATTGTAAATAGTACATAATGGTACGTCCTTACACATGTTGTACAATGTAATTATGATTTAAAGGGGCCGTCTCATCCACAGTGCTTAGCGTGCTTTTGTTTTTGTTTATACCCGGGACTTTGACCCCTTGTTCACGGCGGGAACCTCACGAACTAAGCGTATTCTTTATGTTGGTGACATGATAATTTTGATTTGAACATGGATGACCTTGATGAAACTAATAGTACCTTACACGTTGAATGTGAAGTCAACAAAGTGTTATACAGCAGTACTTGGCTGTACTATAATATTTACCGTTCACCTGTCGCTGCTATAAACAGAAAACACTCTCTCCGGTAATACTAATAATTATGAAAGCGAGAGGTTTCTCTCCTCGGTTTTTTATTTTTACTTGCAGACACAGAGAGAGAGAGAGAGAGAGAAAGAGAGATCTGCAAGCAGGCAATCTCGTTGTTGGCAGTAGCAGAGAACCAGTTCAAGAGAGAACAGTGAACGAATTACAGCTCGTTTCAATGGGAAATTATTATCACTGACGGCAGCTCTGTTGTCAAATGTCGTGCGAGTATAAACTTTGATCGATCCGGTGTATCCGAAAATCTCGGCGAAATCACTGTGTGAAAGCCCTTCGAAACCAGAGAGAGACCTCAGTTTCCACAAGTTAAACACAGAAGCCCTCAAAATGATTTTAGGAAATTGCTCAATTCTTTTCGGGTCAATCAAGCGGAGTTTGTGGGCAAAAGTCACAACTCTCAGAACGGTTGCAAAGCCTAAGGAGACTAATGTCGTCATGGCCCGATACTTTCACAAACTGATGTCAGTAGCCTGTTAGATATTAATCTCGAATAAATATTTTTAGAATCACAAATCGCTTCTGCCAGGTTAACAGCTTCGGTAACATTTCGAGAACGAACTGAATCGCGAGGGTGGTAGCTGCACTGATGCACTTATTAAGATCCAACATACCATTTTCGAATCTCTAGATAAACAATCTTGTAAAGCAGTCAGATTATTCTCTATGGACTTCTCTAAAGCCTTCGATAAAGTTAAACACCGTATCTTATTCGACAAGCTAAAAATACTGCCACTGCATCCTGTCATCATAAACTGATTTATATATTAGCTTACTTATCGACCGTAAGCAAACTGACAGGTTATCTCCAATGGCATGATATGTGAATGGGTATCCATAAACCAGGGAACGATTCAAGGGAGCATTAGTGGGCCACATATGTTTTGCATGTTCCTTAATGATCTACATATCAAAGATAGAGAAAGAAACGTTATTACTAAATATGCAGACGACTCTTAATATTCTAGTCCCAGTAACTGAGAACAGTAATAACGTGGTTAATGATAACTCTGTGAGCCTTGTTCAGTCCTTTTTACAGTGGATGACAATTAACTGTATGTCTTGTAATGCAAGTAAATGCAAAGAGATTATGTCCGATGGGGGGGGGGGGGGGGTACTCCGTCTACTCCCTTATATGGCCTATACAGGTATGTGCCGCGGGATAGGGTAGGGTTTTTGAGCTGCCGAGGTCTGGGATAGGGTATCCTTTTTATGGTTTTGATCTGGGAAAGGGTATGGATTTTGATATACTGGTCATTGGCGCCATGCTTATAGTGCTCTATAGCTATCGACCACACTACAGCTTAAAATACCATATTAAAACAAAACAACGGCTTCCATAGTGTAATTTTAATTTAAAACTGTTCGGGATCTGGGATAGGGTATAGTTTTTTTTGCTTCAAGTCTGGGATAGGATATGGTAAACGGCATTTTTAGGTCTGGGATAGGGTCAGGGTTTTGAGGTCTCCGCGGCACACCCCTACCCAGAAATCTTCTGAGTGCCCCCCCCCACAGATTACGTTCACTAAGAAGGGTTATAATGATAAACATCTTGTAGTAGCTGATATACTGCAATGTAACAAGTTAAAAATCTTAGGAGTGACGTTTCAGTCAGATTGCAGTTTTACGGAGCACGTCAGGCAAATAAATGTCTTTACGTTGAGGAAAGGAGGTTACAGCCAGAGGGAGATAGATCACTTATTTTTATCCATAGTCATGCCTAAGATAACTTATGCTATCTCAGTGTATGGAGCTTCTAAACCAGAACTCGCTACTATGCAACACTGCTTTCCTAGACCATGCAGATGCTTTAAAAGGAAATATACTTCTAGAAAAATAAATGTGCCAGAGTTGCTAGAAAAGAGGGATCTAAATATCTTTAAACGTGTGCGCTGTACAGAATGGCATCCACTTCGGGAGATAAAACCAAAGGAGAAGCCTTACAAACATAGTATGCGACGCAAAGGGGCACATAGACCTAAAATAAACACTGACAGATTTAAGTCAGGATTCGTTAATAGATTAATATTTAAATATAACTTAGCTTTAAAACCACGATCACATGTAATCCACAATTAACTTTCTTTCTTTTTCTATCAAGTTGTCACAAATGAAATGTATGTTTTCATTTTGGTAATAAAGACATTATTACTAATACAAGTGGATACTGCTAACGATAGTAATACAATGGTTTCCACTCCTCCCCATCATTTTTGTAAGCTTCGCAGATCTTACACAAAATTCGAAATCAATATATTACACTCATTGTGTTTAGTACCAAAGCTATGATTTTGATGCTGCAACTTTATTCGATCCCTTTCTAATGGGGGAGGGTACCACTATTATCAGGGAACACATATGCTTTTCCACCCCACCCCCTTCATTTTTGCAGGGTTCGTCTAGTTTAGTACCGAAACTATCAATCCGATGCTGCAACTGCATTCAATGCATTTGTAATGGAGGAGGGTACCGTAATTAATTAATTAATTAATTAATGATTGTATTATTTATATGACTATCGTTAGGAATTATTATTATTATTATTATTATTATGATTATGATTATGATTTACACATCGGCTAGTATTCTTCGCAGCGTCATTTTCGATTTCAAAATCGATAACACTCGATAATCATTTAATAAATAAGGCACGTACCGGTGCCTCTTTGTAAATTCGGAATTAGTCTGTATAAACGTTTAGGCGGCACAAAGGAGGGGGCATCGAGCCAAAGTTGGGATGCCTTTTTTTGCGCGCACAATTTCCCCTAGATAATATAAACGTCATTGTAGATGGGAAACAAAATGACAAACTAGGGCTAGGTTACCCCACAGTCGTTTTTAGGGGTTCCAAAAGACTGCGGGGGAGGCTGGGATTAGGGCTTTAAGATTTTAAATTTTCGATAAATGTCTCCATCCATTTTAACCTTTATCAAGACCTTAACTAACCCTTCAAAAACTCATGAATAATTAATGAGCATTTTGTCCAATCAGATGAAGCAAATCAGTCACGTGCATGCTCCTTTATACCTGATAAAATCTCATCATTCTAAAAAGCCCGGGGAGGGCTTTGATTTCGGTACCAGGGGAATATGGGGTACAAAGATATTATAAAAGAATGCAAATTAGGATGAAGACTTTATATCAAGAATACCAATGAACATGAAATTTTATATAAAGTTTCATCCTAATTAAGAATTCACTGATAAAGACCCAAAGATAGCAAAAAGTGCACGGAACATAAGGTACCTAGATAATAAATTTTGCACTAAATTTACTAATATCAGCAGACTACCGAGATACACAGATAATATTTTTAAAATGAAGTTATCCAACTACCATTACTTGTTTACTGAGCCACTGTTTAGTTTAATTATTAAAACCAAACTCAAAGCCGTAAAATAATAAAAACATGCATTAAACTTACATATTTTGTGCCGGAGCCAACAATTTAGAGTCTGCCGTCATGTCAGTCACATCGCTTTCCAAGTCTTGAACTTTATCGAGGTAAACTACGACACCAAATCCTTCAAGTGCAGGTTATTCTTGCATTGCGAAACGCCGCTTCAAACAACATAGTATGATAATTTCTTCATGTCCTTCCCTTGAGATATTCGTAATTGCCGGCGGTGATTACTCAAATATTTTGCATGGCGTTGTGAATACAAAGGTTCAATGGTTCATTAAGTAACCATTCCCTTGAGATGTGCGACTTTCTTTCATTGCATTCTTGAAGCGTTTTTGAAGCCGTTTAAAACACTCACAGCACGTGTTTTATCAAGTCTAAAAATTATCGGGCTTCGCCCTCGAATTTTTAAACTTGATAAAACACTGCTGTTCGTGTTTTAAACAGTACTTAAAGTAACATGAGGGTTATGTCAGTAGGGTTATGATACGGGAAGGAAATAGCGCGCGTCTATTTTAAATACGAAGTCCAAGGACTACAGCAGAGCTGACACAACGTAGGATTTTATATGTACTAGATAAAGAATGAACGGACGATCTTTAAGGTTACCGGATATCTTCGAGGGTCTCTCGTTAATAATTTTGTAGGCGCGTTGTTTTAAAACAAACTATAAAAACCTATATACCTCTATTATACCCTCAAGATCTACTTGGAAACTTATTGGTACACTAATTAAAAGGAAGACAAAGGGCCAGTCTTACCCTACTAGAATTATACGTGGCAATAAAACTTATACTTCTCAGGCTGACATTGCTGTTCAACAACTTTTTTGTAAATATTGGCTCAACATTAGCTAGCAAAATAAAACCCGATAACACCAGTCCCACCCAGTATATTACTAACTCCCCATCTACAAGTTTCATTCTATCCCCTGTTACAGAATCACAAGTGTCTTCTTTGTTTGCTGCCTTAGATGAAACAAAAGCATATATTGATATCCCAATAAAATTAATCAAACTTGCAAGTGGCTCACTATCTGCCCCTTTTACACAACTATACAATGAGTCTATTTCAACTGGCATAGTTCCTGAATTTTTTTTAAATTTCTAGAGTAACCCCTATATACGAGTGATATTGTTACTGAATTAGGGAATTACCGCCCAATTGCTATTATCTCCCCATTTTGTAAAGTCTTAGAACGCTTAGTCTATATAACCAATTAATCTTTTTCATTGAAAAGCATAATATATTATACGACTATCAATTTGGCTTTAGAAAGGGCTACTCGACTAAATATGGTATTTTACAAACAATAGACAAATTTAAGACAGCAATAGATGAAAAAAAAATAACTTGTGGTATTTTTGGGGACTTTTCTAAAGCATTTGACACCATTAATCATGAAATACTGTTAGCAAAATTGTATAAGTATGGTATTCGTGGACTTCCTAATGCATGGTTTTCAAGCTATCTAAGTAACCGTAAGCAATATGTTAAAGTTAATAATTCTGAATCAAGTTTACGAAATATTATATGTGGCATCCCACAGCGCTCCACCCTAGGTCCCCTATTATTCTTATTGTATATAAATGATCTCCCAAATTGTTCCAACAAATTTTTATTCAGAATAGTTGCAGATGATACAAATATATTTTATTCATCAGATAATCTAAATGATTTGGGGACAGTTGTAAATGAGGAACTGAACAATGTGCTAAAGTATTGCTCAGTAAATAAACTTTCAATAAACTTTAAAAAAAAAAACTATATGCTTATAACTTCCCCAAAGAAAAAAGCTACTATAAAAATAACCTCATACAATATAGAACAAAAAACACAGATTAAATATTTAGGAGTGTTTATTGATGAAAACTTACAATGCTCAAGTTAAACATATAAGCAGTAAAATAGCAAAGAATGTAGGAATTATATCAAAGTTAAGATACTATGTACCCTTCAATATATTGAAACAATTATACTACACATTTATTTACCCCTATTTGAACTATGGACTTATGAGTTGGGGCACTGCAACCCAAACTAGACTAAAAAGAATTAAGACTAAGCAAAATAAATGTATTCGTCAAATGTTCTTTGCCAACAAACTTGAAAATGCCACCCCATATTACAAAATGTTAGAAATTTTAAATCTGGGAAATATCTTTAACCTTAAAGTTTCCTCCCTTATACATAAAATACAATGATAAACAAAGTATCCCACCTGCCTTCCTTGAGCTAATTACTTCTGCTAAAGATATCCATAACTACAACACCCGATATGCAGCAAACCAAAATTTGTACAGGCCAGCCTCCAGAACTAACTATGGTCTATCACGATTCAAAGCAATTTCATCAAGAATCTGGGAATCAATACCCCTTACTATTAAAACCTTGCCCAAAACCAGCTTCAAGAAGCAGTACATACAGTTTTTACTAGATAAACAGTCATAATATTGAAATGTGTGCCTTATATATGCAAGACAAATTATATACAAATCAGCTACTTAATTATATTGACATTTTTATTCTCTTTTTTTTTCTAAGATAAGATCAAACAATAATGTAATGTCCTTCAAAATCTATACATAACTATATGAATTTATTTAAAATGTCACTTCATACTATTCTTTATTATTATTTATTAGCTATGTCTATTTCTCTCCTCATTTAGTTTTATCAATGTAGTGGCCAACTCGAAAGCCATTGCTACTTTGGCCACTACGCACATTTTTTCTAAATATACCTATTCTTTTTTTTTCACTTAAATATATATGTATATTTATATGTTAATGTAAGACAAGGACCGATAATTATGTGCAAATAAATGAATCTTGGATCTTGAATGCTGTAAAGCTTATGAAGTGCAGAATACGGTGAATGGATTTGTTAAAAAAAATATTTAATTGTAAAGCAATGCTAAGCCAACAAACGCAAAACTGACAAGGTTTATAAAAGTGAATTAGCAGCCTTCGGGTTAACGCATAAGAACAATTCAACTGCACAATGTCAATCAGCATATGACAGCCTAAAAAAGGGTGTGAGCATTTGTTAATATTTTACTTCATTCAAATGCAATTCATTCCTAAAGTTTTAGTCTTCAATAATGTCCGAGTCACATTACGCGGGAAACTCTACGAGGAAAAATACTTTGAATATTGCTAAACGCTCACACCTTTTCTTTGTTAGTAACTTATCTGTCTTTTGGTACCCTGGTTCCAGAGGCCACAGTGACCGACGTAACCGAGTAGAGCTGGGGTCGATAGTTGTGACCTTACACGGGAAAACGTACAATAACGACTTTCCGTTTAAACGGGCAAAATAAACGACTAACAAACGGGTTTTCAAGTCGTGTACACGACTTTCTAGGCCGTGTAAACGAGTTGGGAAGCCGTGTAAACGACTTTCGAAGCCGTGTGAACGACTTTCGAAGCCGTGTGAACGACTTTCGAAGCCGTGTGAACGACTTTCGAAGCCGTGTGAACGACTTTCGAAGCCGTGTGAACGACTTTCGAAGCCGTGTAAACGACTTTCGAAGCCGTATACACGACTTTCGAAGCCGTGTACACGAGTTGGAAAGATAGCCCAAAAAAGCAAACGGCTATATAAAACGTTTACAATCATGGCTTGGCTTGCTTTAGTCAAACGGTATAGAACCATTTGAATACACACGGAGAAACCCTATTAGTGCTACGATATTTATTAACTTGCAAAAACATCATGGCTTTCAGTTTCTAGCATGTAAGTAAACTATTCGGTCTATCGGGTCTCGCGCAATGGATGATCACTTTTAGAGCTTATCCTGTACGAAAATTGTTCACAAGACAGTACTGTCTTTTGTCAATTGCTGGGGTTATTTCGGTTTCAGGAGTTATATTCTAGAAGAAATCGTCAGTTTTCAGAGCATTGTTGGAGCCGTTTCTTCAGCCTCGTTTCCGTGCCGTGAAAGTTTGTCTTAATGTCGCGTTAGTTTCTCCTAAACTATTTGTATTAATGCGACCAATTTTTTTCTTTTGCATGACCAGGATCCGTTTTCTGTTTTGTGCAAAAATGAGAACATTTGGTAAAGGATTTAATTTTAAAAAATTCAGAAAACTAACTGATACCGACTTGTGCAAGAGCAAAATGTTGAAGTTTCGAATGTTAGCGTATTTTCACGAAAGCCGTAGCTGTTTCGAGCGCTTTTGTAAACTGTTCGTCTATCGGCTCTCGCGTAGTTTAAAATCATTTTCATCGCTTCAAACGTATTACAATTGTTCACAAGGGTATCATCTCTTAGTTGAACAGGATGTTTTGGTTTCAGGAGTTACATTCTAAGAGATTTCATTTGATTTTCAGAGCTTGGTGCATAGAATTTCTGTCGTAATGACGACAATTGCGTTCAGTTTCTAGCGCGTAAGTAAACTGTTCGGTCTATCGGGTCTCGTGCAATGGATACTCACTTTTAGAGCTTATCCTGTATGACAATTGTTCACAAGACTGTCTTTTGTCGATTGCTGGGGTTATTTCGGTTTCAGGAGTTATATTCTAGAAGAATTCGTTCAGTTTTCAAAGCATGGTTGGAGCTGTGTTTGTTCTGCCTCGTTTCCATGCCGTGAATTAGACCTTGCGGTTTTGTGATTTTACGTCATCAGTATGGAACGATTTTGCGAAACTACGGGGAAACTAACGTTCTGAGGCTTTGTGTTTTTAGGATGAGTTGTTGTACAACTATAAGAGCGCTTCCACTACAAAATCAGGGAATAAAAGAGTTCGATTTTGCTAAATAGCGAGGCCTTGAACTGTACCGAGCGAAGGCCGTGTTAACACTTCAATACATACACGCGAATCATAGTACATTCAGCGACTTATTTACAACCAGGGTGAAGCTGGCTTCCGATTCGCAGCTTCCGATTGACCCAGCTACCGATTCGCCTGGCTTCTGATTCGGATCCGGGGGGGGGGGGAGGGGGATATTTCCAACTTTTGAATTGTCGCTTATATAGAATAGCAATATCAATAACACACGTATATTGTATTTTAGAGGATCAGTATTTCAGTATTTCGCATCGTATGTAAAGCCTAAACCCTGATATTCACATTCCACATCACTGGAATTTAGTCCATCCTAACTTTAAGTGCTTTCATGTGTCAATGCGAACCTATTTCATCGTGATATTAACCAGAGCTTTACTTAAACTAGTCACGCATTTACTTATTCTTTATCTTCGGTAATAAACCTGATAACAGTCAATAGTACGTAGTCATACATTGCCACTAATAAATCGAGTCAGTTCTTAGCACAGTCACTGTCGCGGTAAATTTATATTTTTAATTTGGCCACGCTGTCTCGCTCAGTTGCCATTACTCAGTGCTTTGCTATGCTCGATTGCATCTAGCTGTCACACAAATCACTCTGGACTCGCCGAAAGTTGGCTGGCTTCAATCAATCAGTCAATCAGTTTTATTTCATCACCTAATAATGCAGCAATTACGATAGAAGTGACAAGGCATTCCAATCGGGAATCGGAAGCCAGCCTCCGATTCATATTTGTGATGAAATAAGTTGCTGGCTTCCGTTTCGTATTTATGATGAACTATAAAGATGCTATTTGAGTAGTCAATCCAACGGACTCCAGCCTCTGATTCATATTTATAGTTAGTGGATCACGATGAAATTTAGTTGCTGGCTTCCGATTAGCATTTGAGTGGTCAAGTCAAACTTTTACAGCGGAGTTTCCTTTACACAAAGCTCTCATCTTGTCATCAATTAGTTATTTGATATTCGCCGGGTCACGGGTTATGCTATGCTCAATTTATGAAATTGAAGTTGCTGGCTTCCGATTCGCATTTGCCGAGTGGTCAAGTCGAACTTTTACTCTGATTCGCAAACAGACACCAGATACTGCAGATTCGTATTTGTAGTCCAAAATAAGCCAGTCAATCTTTTAGTCTGAAAAAGAGTACAGCTTCTGATTCGCATTTCAGCTCAGTTTCCTTTACGCAAAGCTCTCCATCTTTTCCCAACTAGCCGTCAATATTCCATGGCATTTACGGCACAAAATCGCAATTACTTTATAGAATGGGATAACGGTTTTCTTACTTCCTCTCGTTTTATTAGTGGCAATGTATTACTACGTACTATTGACTGTTATCGGGTTTATTACCGAAAATAAAGAATAAGTAAATGCGTGACTCGTTTAAGGTTACCGGATACCTTCAGGGTGCATTTTCAGTTTAAATTATGTAGCGCCTCGAAGAAACATCGTAGATAAATCACCCATGTATCATTTTAAAGCTTATAAAATTGGCTACAAGAATACATAAAAAGTTTTGAGTTCTTTGAAAATCTCGAATTTTCCGCGATCCCGTTTCACCGATCTAGTGAGATGGCTTTCAGAAGCTCCGACTCCGAAAATATTTTAAAGTTTTAAAATCTGTTTGCTTTGTCGCATTTCGGAGGAATCGTATTACAAAAGGGTGTCGGGGAATTTCAAAATTCGATTTAGTTCAAAAGTTATCATGCTCTCCGTGAAAAGGCGAAAAATAATCAGAGTAGATTTGCGGAAAACGCCGTCAAGAGCTCTATTTTTAGAATTTTCCAATTCCCCGACACCCTTTTGCAGCGGAGATATCAATTGACATTTTGTGACAATTTCAAACAAATCGACTAAATTTCTCTTGAGTGGGAGCTTTTTTAAAACTCTATTTTGGTTGAAAATCGAAAGCGTACAAAATAGCATTTTAGAAAATCTAGCAGTCTGTCGTGCGTGAATCTGAAGCCCCGCCTCTCCAACAATTAGCGAGCTCTTGGCCAATCATTTCTCATCACAATTCAACTATCTGTCAAGATTTCCCGCCAATGTCGATTTACGATCAAAGCTTTGCGCCGCATCGAGAAAATGTTAATATAAGCTGGTTGTTCTAGTTTTCTTGTGTGACTTGAAAAATGGGAAAGACAAAACGACCTGTAGGCACAAAGCCAAGGTGAACACCTAGAGACGCCTTGAATGCCAGCATAGTTAGTAGAGGAGACAGCGATTTGCAGGCGGCTGAAACAGCACGGCAATAGCGAGCTAAGATCGTGGTGTTGGTTTCAAGCGATTAGATTCAGAGTCACCAGTCAGACTTTACGTTTCCATCTAAGCTTTATTGGAAACAAATATTTTCTCAGCTGGCTCCTATCAGTTCTTCATGTTCAGATGTGGGCCACTCGGCACTCTGTCTGAAAGTGAAAATATGAACCCTTGTCGGGTTTTACGAGGACTCCTTTGTATGCATTGTTTGGCCTTGTTTTGCTTTTCTTTTTTCTTTGTTTTCCAAGCTAAGGGCATCCTGCTTACTTTTTTGAAGGCATAAGGCCCACAACCGATGGAATTATGGAATCATGTGTGGAAAAACGTTTCTCAATAAACGTAAACATTGGTATATGAAATAAATTTAATATTATATGCGCCAGCTTTCTTCACACTGTCGTTACGGGCGAGTGAGCACTTGTCATGTGTTTATTGATCTGCTGTCAATCAAACGGAACCTTTCACTTCCGGTCAAAAACTTCCTTTTGGTATTTCTCCGTCAACATTAATTTTTATTCAACGGAGTTTTTGGTAAATGAGACACTACTACTAAAACTACATTTCTGTGCGAAAAAAAAAGTTTCCCATCTTTTTCGTTTTGAAGGTATCCGGTAACCTTAAGTAAAGCTCTGGTTAATATCACGATGAAATGGGTTCGCATTGACACATGAAAGCACTTAAAGTTAGGATGGACTAAATTCCAGTGATGTGGAATGTGAATATCAGGGTTTAGGCTTTACAACGATGCGAAATACTGAAATACTGATCCTCTAAAATACAATATACGTGTGTTATTGATATTGCTATTCTAAATAAGCGACAATTCAAAAGTTGGAAATATCCCCCTCCCCCCCCCCGGATCCGAATCAGAAGCCAGGCGAATCGGAAGATGGGTCAATCGGAAGCTGCGAATCGGAAGCCAGCTTCACCAGAGTAAATGTCTCCCCTACATTCTCACTGCTTCCAAGTTTCCTTGGCCGTTCATTGTCTCCCTCTCAAATAATTTTTCGTTTGACAATAAGGGAAATATTTTCGAAATGTCGTGATATTTCGCCTTGGCATTCGAAATTTCGCGTATGTGATCGATTCTTTCAAACGAAAATGTGCCTGAAATTTCGGCGACATTCGTAGGAACAAAGAGCGAAATTCGTCGAAATACGTTTGCATTATTTTTGCACATAAACCACGCAACTCAACGGCCTAGCCGAGAAACGGCTTCACAACTCGTTCGCACGCAGTGCACGGGCAGGAAAAAAAACGACTTTCGAAGGCGTGTACACGACTTTCGAAGCCGTGTTAACGAGTTGGGAAGCCGTGTAAACGAGTTGGGAAGCCGTGTAAACGACTTTCGAAGCCGTGTAAACGACTTTCGAAGGCGTGTACACGACTTTCGAAGCCGTGTACACGACTTTCGAAGCCGTGTTAACGAGTTGGGAAGCCGTGTAAACGAGTTGGGAAGCCGTGTAAACGACTTTCGAAGCCGTGTAAACGACTTTCGAAGCCGTGTAAACGGTTATCTAACCCGTTTACACGGATAACAAACGGCTTAGCACGCTAAACGGAAAGTCGTTATTGTACGTTTTCCCGTGTAAGGTCACAGTTTGGCCGAGTTTTATCAAAATCTGGCAAGTCTGCGTACCCTATTAATTCATTCAAAGAGAGGGGATACAAAGAAAAACCTAGTCGGAGATTTGGCGTGTAAAGTTTTGTGAACATTTCACACCTCATCAAAGCAAATGTCAACACTTCGAACCAACTAGCCAATGACTATGCAAGGACCCCTGGAGCTTCAATGCAGTAGTGAAATTCGCGGGAAATTGGTAAATAGGTCATATTTCATAAGAAACCTTTCGCTCTCACAAAAATTCAACAGTTTCGCTGAGTTCGAGAGCCGATAAGTTTCATTCCCAAAGTTCCACAACAACTGCAAGTTGATGTCCTCTCAAGCTCACGATTGAGGAGTCGAGGATTGACAACACTCGGATCTGAATCAGACTCCGATGTGAACTCATCGCTGCTCGCGTCCTGAGTCTCTTCAAATGACTTGCTGGTTCCTGGAAAGCCAAACGACAGTTTAAGCCTGCTAGCGCTGCTTATATTTGGATTTGACCCTGAAGTTGAAGGTTGTTCTTCGCTGCCTTTCGCACGTTCTTCGAACCACGAGCCTTTGTTACTGTCCGCGAGTACAATCCTCGTTTTACCGAATTCCTCCTTATCGCCGGTTTCCTTTCATTTTCGGTCCAGGGTTCGCTTTATGTTTTACCCAAGGACTTTGCTTTCCACTTTTGGATTTCCCCATACAAACGATTGATAAAAGACTCTAAATGCACGTTTGTTATTTCGAAGAAGGGAAGCTACAACAACGGTATGCAAATTACTTGGATAACAGCTCCCGCTAAAAGTCCACGGCGTGCCCGTGGCACGTAAAGGGATTATAATGCTTCGGTGATTTATTTCCTTCTATAAATACGTTTTTTTCTAAATATCTCGCAAGCTTTTATATCTTTTGAAATAATGTTTTTTTCTCTAAATTATTGTAGAACCACCATAAACTTTCCAAATAATCAATAATATTTTTTACAACCTTTATGGGATTTACAAACTCGAGCTGAAAGCGAGAGTTTGTAAATCCCATGAAGATCGGAGGCGAATTCTTTATCGCACTTAATCAAACTTCTAGATGAAGAGTCATGTTTTCAGTTATTTTGGCGATACGACTTAGGCCGTGGTCACACCTGAGCTAGAGAATGTGCTGTAGCACGATGCAAATTACTCGGGCTGCCTGTGGCAGCACCAAGTCTTAAAATGCAAGTCGTTTTTTTTGTTGGGTGTCGCAAAATTTCTGCGTTAAAGGTCAAATTCACACCAATCAGATTGCACTGTGCTGGTCACGCAACAATCGCCAGGTTTATTTATTTACAGAATTTAATACAGTAAAGCAAGATGGCGGAGGACCTGCGAGGAACTTTCTCTCTAATTTGGAGTCTCATCTCTCAAATGTAAGCCAGTTTAATGTTTTATTTAACTTCACTCGTGCGAAAGCCTTCCAACAGGCTCAGGATATTTCAACTGGCGCTATTGTCGGAGCCGAAGGACCACGTTTTTTTACCCAGATGGCCAGTGATTTTATATACGACACGTACGACGACCTGAAGCCAGTGAAGGGACCAGGATCCGGAAAGCTAAAATTAGAAGAAATAGATATTGGAATCTATAAGCCATCGGCTCGCTGTGCTGCATTTAAAACATCCGAGGAGAACATCTTATTTTGGGTGAAGGCACTTCAAGACCAATATTATGAGTCTCTTAAAAACTGTCAGAGATTTAAATTTACCGTAAGTTGGATCAGAGAGTATTGAGATCAAGTTATTTCGTTCCAGCAAGGATATTGACCTAGCGGAAACGGTACAAGCTGTCGAAGGATTTTACTTATAATCATCCACGTCTACTTAACAACAGGAATAGTTATGTGCCAAGGCATGGGCAAAGATTGAGTTTCCCAGATTACAGATGAAAGTAGAGAACTTAATGAATGAAGAAACAGAGGTCACGCGCGACAAGCTTGAGAACAGTTCAACACTTTATGTTATACACTGTACTAAGAAAACAAAACAAATTACAGAGCCTGCAAGTTCACATGTCAATGAAAAACCCCAAGAGCCTGTAGTTTTGGATCAACATATCCTTGAAACTCCAAAAGCAACATACACATGAGTCAAATTCAAACCGGAAGAGACGGAATTCTTTAGATTCTTCACGAGGATTGTTAGCCCGCAATAAGAACTCTCTCGCTGCTTTAACGACCTTGATTTGTAACATGGAGGCTGACCTAACTGATATGCGTAATGAATTCTTACTCTCGTCACATCAAAACACGAATCAAGAAACCAAACTCAGTCATTTGGAAGACAAATTAGTGCAGCAAGATAATATATACAAGACCGAAATCAAGATGCTGTCATCACGAATATATTATTGACCTAGAAGTTGAAAATGGCGAGTTGAAAGCGGATATAATAAAGCTGAGATCCGACTTTCGAACTTTAAAAAAACAATCAAGAATACAAAATAGAAGACAAAGAAAGACCAAGGTCTCCAGTGTTCCGAGACTACCCAACCTACTGAAGGTTATCAGTTTGTTCAAGAGCCATCTTTCTTACATGACAACCCGATCCCTATTCATCAGAATACATTTTCTGTGCTAAATGACGAGAGTTTACAATCATCTGACCGACAACCCACTACTAAAGAAAGGGACCATGAAGTACGGTAGTACGGTTAATTCTCGGGTTCAAAACAATGAATATATGCCTGCTCAAATGCAGTGCGTTAAACGAATAAGTAGTGTTTAAATTAAAAGGTCAACATACGAGAAAAACAAAACTATTAAATTACATATACATGTATACTAGGGGAGCAGAGAATGAAAGTCACCGCGCTACCGGCCACTGCTAAAGACGGCTAAAGTGAACAATCTGCACCGAAAAAAAGTGGTCGGTAAGTGGTCGGCCGACCACTTACCGACCACTTACCAACCACTTACCGACCACTTACCGACAACACTTGAGAACTGCAGTTTAGATGGTTTCCTCTGCCATTTATGCATTGTAACATACGCTTACTATGTTGTAGACAGTTGGATATTGATGAAAATAGTGTACTCATTATTTTTGTCTTTTCTTCTTTGCAGCAATTTCTCAGTATTAAATCGTCACACTCAACTCCGTGAATTAGCGAACCCGACAATACTTGAGAACTGCAGTTTAGATGTTTCCTCTGTCATTTATGCATTGGAACATATGCTTACTATGTTGTAGACAGTTGGATATTGATGAAAATAGTGTACTTGTCTCTTCTTCTTTGATCTTCTTCTTTGCAGCATTCACTCCGTGAATTAGCGAACCCGCGCCATCTTGGACGGCCATCTTGCCATTTAACAACACAGGCAGCCCGCAAAAAATAAACATACTGCTATCTGCTAACAGTGATCGACTTTATTCATTCATTGGCGTGTCGAGAAGAGGCCATATATTATGCAAGAACACTAAAGTGTTGTGAAACTATCTTTAGAAGCTTTTAAGTGTTCTTATATGGTATTTTATTTCAACTGGACCTAGTGAAGAGATGACAAACACGTAATTTTCGAGTTCGCAAGTTACCGACCACTTACCAACCACTTACCAACCACTTACCGACCACTTACCGACCACTTACCGACACAGTTTTACCGACCACTTACCGACCACTTACCGACCACTTACCGACCACTTACCGACCACTTACCGACCACTTACCAACCACTTACCAACCACTTACCGACCACTTACCGACCACTTACCGACCACTTACCGACCACTTACCGACCACTTACCGACCACTTACCGACCACTTACCGACCACTTACCGACCACTTACCGACCACTTTTTTTCGGTGCAGATTGTTCACTTTAGCCGCTAAAGACTGCTAAATTCAGCTAATAATTCTTCCCTTTGGTTATTACTAAGTGGATTTCAAATGAAAGTGGATTTCATCTTCAATCTCATGTGGCCCGAGTGAAAGCCCAGATGGGCTCTTGTTAAAGGGACACTGGCATCGGTTTTGAAGTCACGTTACGGTCACCAAAACAACACGAGTCTGAGCCTGGTATCGCTCGAGGCTCGACAATTTCAGAGAACCTGGCGGGGCTCAGTTTATAATGGATTCTTCGCACGAATCGGAGTTAGAACTTTCAGCTATCGAAGTGGTTAGGTATTTATGGTACTGCAGCTTCGGTTAGAAGATTATAACCGGCACTTTCGTAGCCCGGCGAACGTATGAATTCGAGGTTCACAAGAAATAATATTTTCTGTTTATAGCCAGCGCACGAACCTTGCAAATGCAAGAGTTCTTGCCAGACAAAGACTACAGAAAAACGAAAAGGCTGTCTATGTCGAACAGCCGGAAGGAAGTGTTCCAGCCACTGCTCGTGTGACACTGCTAAAAAGCCCTGTCGAAATAAGGTAAGCACTGTGTTGACAAAATTACAGTATAGCATTCGCTTCGTATTTTCCGCTGAAATAAAGTGCCGCGTATTTCTTCTTTTTGCCATTAAACTTTTGTTTGACCGAGGTCGTAATCCCATTGCCTGCTGTGGCAGAAGCCAGACCAAACGAGGAAGAAGAGCGTCAAAATGAAAACCAACATGTAAAGGTGAGAGAAAACTGAATTATAAACGCGGGAAATTACGAGTTAGCGTTTGACCCTTACTGGCGCGTGAAATTATTCCCCTAAGAAAATGTGATACAAGGTTGTTATTTCGCCTCTGGCTTTGGCCTTACTATAATTTATCTATCTTGTATTATGTGTTCAATAAAAAAGTTTGTATTATTATGGTCTACCATGTTGTCGCCCTTTTTTTTATCTCAGCTAGTACTTTGGTTATTTTGCCAGTAACTACCCTTGCAAAATATTTTATTTCTAATTGAATTTCATTATAACTATTTGTTCTCCAGGGCCGGGTTGTTCAAAGCCCGATTAGTGTTAATCCTGGATTAACTCTGCACAGAACCTATTGGTTGTCATGGAAATTAACCCTGGATTAGCACTAATCGGGCTTTGAACAACCCGGCCCTGGTGATATTTTGAAGTCTTATCGACACTCAGTACTGCTTCGAGGAAGGCAAAGATGGCCGACCCCTCCGCCTCTTCACAGCTGGCGTTTCTTCGCTCATAGCTGAGCGTAACGCATATTTACCTTCAAAAAAACTAGTCACATTTCTAGAGGAAGGTTTGATCTTTAACTACATGTACGAAGTGTGCCGCTAAACCGAAGTAGAACGCAGATGGAAAACGATTGTGATTGCCTATTTTGAGAGCTTGGATATGCGAGAATAATTTTCGAACCCGGGGTACTTTTATTCCAAGATGAAACTAGATACCAGGCCCCCCTGAGTGCCAGTATCCCTTTAAATTAGCTATAGCACGCGCTTGAAAACCTGCGGGAAGCCAAAGGTTGGTTGTTAATTGACGAGTTGTCAATGTGTTATCACTATATAGCGCCGTAGACATCTGACCTTTGTTTTATCATGGAGAATCAAGCTGAGCAACTTGTATTTTTCCTAGCTCTGTTTTTTATATGGCGACAAATAGCCCGCCGTGAACGAGCATCCATTTCCCTGCCACTAGAGACGAGACAATGATTGCTATCACGGCATTCGAGGACAACGAAAACTGTAAAATTCCTCAGGCGCTGGGAGCTATCGATGGGACTCATATTGAAATTCTAGCGCCAATAGATATCAACCGTTTCGATTACTTTGACCGAAAGCAAAGGTACAGTGTCACAATGCAAGGGGTTGCAGGAGCTGACATAATTTTTTTGGACACGGCCATTGGTTACCCAGGGTCTATGCATGATTCGCGCATACTGCGCTGCACGAACGTGTATGAAAAGGCTGAAAATGAAGAAATACTGAGCCACCCCAGAAGAAACATCAATGGTACTGAAGTACGACCATTATTGCTAGGAGATGGTGCATATTTGAAGCTCCCTTGGCTCGTGAAGCCATATGCACTAACTGGCAATTTAACAATACAATACAATACAATACTTTTTTATTGGAACCTTGATACAAACAACGTGTACATCGGTATAAACCCAATAAAATTAAATTTAAAAAATAATAAAACTATGTGTTTAAGATATATATAGAATGGGATAAGTGTTACAAAAATAGGGGAAGAGATAATAATAAGATTGATAACGGACGTTATGTCAATTTACAATTTCATTATACTTATCAATAATGTCTTTAATGAATGAACTGCTAACCTTCAAAATATTTTCATCTTTCATAGAAATTAAATAATAAAATAAATTACAAGGATCAAAGTTAGAAAAAGAAGGCTTAATCAAGAATAACTTATTCATAAATGAAACACTAGTTTGCACCATGTGAGAATTATCACATTGGAAAAGGTAATGGTGTTCATTACCAACTTCACCAGATGTACAAATGGTGCAAATTATATTACTTCTAGGGATACCTTTATAACGACCTTGTTCAATCGGGAAACAGTGGGCTGAGATTCGTAACTTGGTTACAGCTCTAAGTGTTTCAAAATCGTGGACTTTGGTTAAATAGGTTTCAAACTGCGAGTCAGACCTGTTGTAGGCCAGAACTGTTGTAGAAAGAGGTTTTGGATTATTAAAGGCTAGGTGGAGGGTTTTGATGAAGAGACTAGACAATACATTTGGAAATGTACCTAGCATCATACTCGCTTGTTGCATACTACACAATCTGTGTCAAGACTGTGGCGACCCTTGTGATGACGAAGATTTTTTAGAAGAGGTTATTCGCCAAGAAAGGATAAACGCCAGGGGTCGACAACAGATCAATATTGCCAATGCTTCGGGAGAACGAACACGAGAAGCTATCAGAGATTATCTATCTTCGGCCGTGAAACGACTGTTTGATAATATAGCATCAAAAACATGTTTCATTTTACCAAGAGACCATCACTTAAGAGAACTTGTAAAGGGGAGAATCTTCAGCGGAGTTTAAATTAGCGTAACAGTTGCTTAGCTTTTACAAGTTACCACCGGCTCAGATTCAGTTAGTGTAACCATTACGCAGTCCTTATACTCTATAATTTATAGGTGTAGGACAAACCAATGATTTCCCTTCTACATTACGTTACCCTCATGGAAATTACATATCTATTACAAATCGTGCTATGATTCGCTTATTATTGTATCGGTGTTTGATTCCAACTTATTAGTTATTAACAGTATGTGTTATTTCACCTGTAATGATAATGATGTAAATAATTAAGCTGTTAGGATAAATAGAAGCTAGAATCAATTGTAAATCGGAGGCCACTGAAGAGATCAGTGGGAGACCACTGAGTGGAGGCCTCGCGCACGATGTTGGTGATCACCTTTTCACATTTTACAGTCTAACGCTAGATTTAGTGTCATAATTTCACTATGCTTTAATGTTGAAGCTTGATTTTTCACAGGAAGATGATGTAGTTCATGTGCACCAAGAGGAGTGAAAATCGTTTTCTGAAGTTTCGAAACGATTTTTAAAATCACTTTTTTTCTATAGCATACCACTTAATTTTAGCTGTTTTTGACCTATTTTTCATGCCGATAGAAAAACTTAGAAGTCACTCACCTTCGAAACGAGCCCCAACATCCGGCAAAAGGTTATACATTTGTGATGCACATTAACTATAGTTTCATTTGCACTTCGTGTTTTTTGTGGTTTGTTGATGGTTTTACATACACAATCCATTTTATAGCGTTAGACTGCCATTTTAAATGCACAAAATTGCCAGATTCGCGTATCGTGCCCTCGGGGCTCGATGTTCGGATCGAGCATCGAGGCACGATTATCGGGCCTTCAAAGTTCTAGATCGGGCCTTTTACGTTAGGCTCGATGAGGGCACCATTAGGGCTCTATAAAGGCACGATAATATTCAGGCAAAGGCTCGATGAAGGCACGATCCAAAGCTTGATGAAGGCACGATGCCAGGCTCATAACATTTTGCATAATGTCACTACATACCCTGGGTTCCAGAGGTTAAACGTTTTGCCTTTTGTTGGTAAAATCGCTCACCGAATTTACCGACAAAAGGCAAAACATTTAACCTCTGGAATCCAGGGTAGTCACTACACTGAGTTCATTGCACATACCAACTCGGCTCAACTTAATTTAAGCTATGATTTTCAGGCGAGACTACAAGAATGGCTTTTCTAAAGTGAGAGAAATACCAAAAAACACCCAAAATGCATAATAGCACTCAAGTTGAAGCAGTCAGGTTTTAAACTGCGAACCATACTATTAAAAACTGTAAGCTTTGAGTATATAGTTTCGAAGAAAGAAATGTTGCTCAGATTGACCATACGTACATGTACATCTATCAGCCAAGGAATTAGTTCCTATTTTCATTTCTTTCTTATGTACAAATAATTATATAGTTTCTTCATTTTGGATGCACCATTTGACAAGTATACTTGAGAAATTTTTGATGAAATAAAATATGGCAAAGATTCGAGTGGTGCAATGTATTGTTTTTAAGAGAGTTCACTCTGTGTAACCGAAATCAGTTTCTAGAATAATCGTTTTTTTTCAACTGATCCACTTAATCTTTACAATCCTATATCAGGACATTGAAATGGTATAATAAATTATCTCTTTATTATATGGCAGCTTCGTGGGCAGGCAAGACTCCAAGGGCAAGGGGACTCTGAATGCTGCAATCTGAATGGTTGCTCAGCGGGCAAAACTTTTCATCTTGACCGCTCAAGATTTTCCTAATTCCTTCACAACCATTCGTAAACAAATGGCGATAAAACCCATACATTTTGAAAGAAAAAACGAAACTAAACAACTTGTCACATGAAGGGAAATACTAATTTAAAGTATATTTCTAATTTCCGGTTTTCGGCTAAAATTCAACTTTATAGAGCAAACTAAAGAAGCTTTCCGACTCTCGCAAGTTCGATGAAAATGACTGCAGCAAAACCGAATGAATTGAACGTTAGAAGCTGGATTAGTGGATAAATAACTTTTTATATGTAGCTGTCAAATTAAATACACAAAAGCTGAAATTGCTGTACATGCAGACTTCCAAAAACACAATGAAAAGTTCAGCTACCTCAACGCTTCTAAAATCGCAGTACAAACAAATTATTCCGGCAACACGCGTAAACTAACTTATAACAAGACGCCCGTTGGGCATTATACTCGGGCTTTCAGTTAGGGAGGAGGCAAAATTTTCTAAAACAATTCATGTAAAGAATTGATGACTTTGTGAAAACATTAAAAATGGCACTTGAAATTAGTTTCTAGCATTAAATGCATGTGTTACGTTTCCAAACTTTAAGACAGGAAATCGTCAATACAATGTTCTAATAATTTTTGTACAGCAGAGAATTGTGTTATTAAACATGTAGTAGAAATAAAAAAATGGTGCCATTTGAAGAATTATTCTTAATGTCAAAATAGCATAACGAATAAATACAATCTTAACTTGGGCCACTTTTAATTAATACATGGAGTTCTAGCATATTTTTGTGTCATACATGGTTTGTGCTAGGGGAGCAGGATAATTGATTCACTACTCATGCTTGTGATAATTTACATTGCAATCACATATGGGAGCTTCTAATTACAAAGTTTTACTGATAATTAAATTGAGGCTTCATGAGGGTTGTCACTGAAGGTACTGGTCAGAAATTAGCATGGGGAGGAGGTTGAGATTTTTTTGAATCCCCAAAAATGGAGGGTCATAAATCATGGGAACTGAAAAAAGGGGTGATAATAGGGGAGAATTAAAGGGTCAAAATATTTCATACTCATTGTCCAGGGAGGGTAATTTTTTTATTTCATTCTCTACCCACACCCCCCCCCCCCCCCCCCCCCCCTCCCCCCTTTGCATCTCCCCTGCAAATTTTTGACTAGTCCCTAATATTTTTAGCCTGGCTTTGAGAGAAGAATAAATTACTTTAGATTCTTTTTACAAGAGTTACATATATAAATTCTTTTGAAGAAGAATTGTGATTCTTTGTCTCCAATATAATAAGAATATTATATTAGTCATGTAAAAAGAATCCTATTTTACACTGTGCCTGTGATGCAAACTTCCATGGAAAGCAGAAAGCAAATTGCAGCCATGTTTGTAACATTAACAGTAGCTACATGTGTTTGAGAAAATATACATGTGGCAACACAAGACCTGAGTGATAAATAGTGAACACGAATGATTAATTGAATGCAGTTTATACACATCTGAATAGCTGTAGCTAGCTATGTAGGGTTGATTGTGTTCTACACTAACTCCAACTATTACTTTACACTGTATACTACACTGCAAAATGTGCTACGAATGCTCAAATGAATGATAACCACATGAAACACACATGTAGATATAGCCACATAAGCATCGCATCCGATGATTTAATGTTACACAAAGATAATTACAGTTTTATACCCAGATACATCCCCTTTTATATTAACATATAAGTCAATACATTCAAAATTAGTTAAAAACAAGCATTTTTGATCAGGATTATTTACACTGTCCACATCATTGCAGCAATCTTTCAGCCTTTTGTGTTACCACAGGAAGCCCAGTCCTTTCTCTTATAAAAATATGTTGAACGCACTTTGATAATCTATGATTACTTCTAGTTTAACTCCTGTCATAGCTTTGTATACAGTATCGAAGCACTTTTCAATCATGCCAGAGTGCGAGTTCTGCACACAAATTGTATGCTTGTCTTCTATAATTTTCTAGGGATTGAAAACAAATTTTCTAGCCAGTATTTCATAAAAAAAATTATAGGGACATTTTTTCAAATCCGAAAGTTTTAGGCTAACTTACCCGAACAGCTTTTTAACCGAAAACTTTGTTGGGTGCCCTTGGTTTGTGCTAGGGGAGCAGGATAATTGATTCACTACTCATGCTTGTGATAATTTACATGATTGCTATCACATGGGTGTACTAGATGGCAAACAAATCTTAATTCATATATTTAAAGGCACTTGTATGAGATCGGTAGTGTTGTTAACAAAACCTGTTTTGTAAATGCTATTTTCCACCTTCCAATTCTCAACCCCCAAAGGTGGTCACGGTCCCTTACGGGAGTTTCTAATTACAAAGTTTTACTGATAATTAAATCGAGGTTTCATGAGGGTTGTCGCTGAAGGGACTGGTCAGAAATTAGCAGGGGGGAGGGGGTTGAGATGGAGGGTAAAATTGTTTTGAATCCCCCAAAATGGAGGGTCATAAATCATGGGGAACTGAAAAAGGGATGGTTATAGGGGAAAAACGGTCACAATATTTCATACTCATATTTTTTAGACTTTTTGATTTCATAGTTTTTACTAGTCCCTAATGTTTCATAAAATATTGTGTGCGTTGATTTCATGCATGTACACCACTTGGAAAATAACTATTTAAAGAGGGTAACACTATTAAACTAGTATACACAGAGAAATGTGTGGCCCTCAGAGGGTTTCTGCTCTCTTTGCCTTTCCTCCGAGTAGCACTGAACCTCTCGAGACCTGTATTCTGATTGCACCCATAATACTATACTTCTATGGTTTTTGTACTGCACTTTCTAAAGGTTAGGGTGTTTTCTATTGTTGGGTAGGCCAATACTATCGCTCGTTTCGAGAAGTTCCACCCGACCTCTTTCCTGCCGCCGAGAGAAACCTCTGCCCACGAAACGATTACATGCGCCACGGTATCTCGATTTCCATTGTCCGAGAAAAACGAGACGGTACACCTTGTAGATTTCAGGTTGTCCATTTCCTATTGTTAACAGCAAGAGTCAAGGCGAAGTAGAGAAAATAAAATAAATTTCCTTCTTCGGGGATATAAATCAAAGCTTTCTTTTGGATAAATTAAGGTAGATTTATTGAACGGTAATTTCAAGGTCTTCTGTGCAGTTCAGCAAAATAATAATATGACAAAGCCGGAGTTTCAAGCCCGTTCGATCGTATCAATCGTCGGCAAACATAAAACTGCGTGACACATAAATATAAACGGCTTCCACTCGTTTTTTCTATCACCGAGATGCCGACGCTGGCCTAGAACAACAGGAATCGGGTCATTTACTGCTATATTTGATGCCATTACTTTTAACAGAAACGAATATTAAATAACAACAACGCAAACTGGTAAGTTTCGTTGTTTTACTTACATTTCGGTACAAATATTTCACAACGTCACTTCGTCAGGCCACATGCGATCAGGAGCGCCACCTATAATCCCTAATCCTTTCGTAAAATGTGAGAAATTGCCATCCAACGTCCTTCTAGAAAAACTCAACATCTTGCCACTGAAATCCATAGAAGAAACACTCTTGTCTTTTTGACTCTTGTGTGTTCGTCGGCTCCGACAAGGGCACCAGTTGCAATATCCTGAGCCTGTTGGAAGGCTTTCCCACGAATGAATTTAAATATTTCCCACGAATGAAGTTAAATAAAACATTAAGCTGTTTATATTTGAGAGAAGTGAGAGCGGCGACCTCGTACCATCTGAAAATCCCGGGTTGCCGCGATCTTGTTTTAACTGTGTTAAGTTCTGTAAATAAATTAAGTATCCCGAGCGATATCGAATCTGATTGGTTCATCCTGTCACGTGTCGAGTCAACGCGTGCAGTGTGATTGGTTGACCGCGCGAAAGCTCGACACAGAAAATAATAAAAAAATAAATAAAAAAAAACACTTGCGAAACTTGACTCGGGCCCAGCCTACGCTGGCCCGAGTAATTAGCACACAGTTTCATCAAAGAAATCAGATTGTTTTATTACATATGGGTTGAGAAATTCAGCATTCACATTTGGTAACTGGCATATAACACGAGAGTGTTTACTAGTTAGTACTTACAAGTTTGTTCGTATTCTTCTACAGCTCATTTTGTCAAGTTTTTCAGCTTATCGTATCGCCACTCAACTCTAGTGATTTCAACGTGCCTGTTTTCAACTTTCAAATCTTCCACAAATATGCACATGTTTTTCTCCAGATAATGCCATTCGGGTTCTTGGTAAAGTTGTCATTGAAACTCAGTGCATCTGAAGTGAAGTACAGGTCAGTTTTCATCCATAAAAAGTATTTTTTATGTCGAAAAAAAAAACTGTTGTGAACACCACAAGTTCAACTTCAAGTAAAACTCGTCGGGTCTCGGTCTACTTTTAGCTTAATTTCTATTCGCTCTTCAGTTTACCGCGAAGTGGGTTCCTGGCCGGCGCGCCAAAAAGTGCGTTTTTAGCACTATTTTCGCCATAATAATAATAAAAACCTTATTAACCAAGCTTTTCCAAATTCGATAAAACCCATACATTTTGAAAGAAACTAAACAACTTGCAGCAAAAACGAATGAATTGATGCCAGGCTCGATGTAGGCACGATCCAAAGCTCGATGCAGGCACGATGCCAGGCTCGATGCCAGGCTCGATGAAGGCACGATCCAAAATCATTCCAGGCTCGATCTAGGCTCTATGAAGGCACGATAGACGCACGATGAAAGGAATGCAGGCTCGATATTCGAGCATCGTGCATCAGCCATCGTGCATCGAGCGTTCGATGTTATTGAAAGAATTCACCAGACAGGTAAACTGTGTCTTGTCTGGTGACTTCAATATAAATTTAATAAATTATGAAAGCCATGCTCTTACTGAAGAGTTTATTAATACTCTAAATACATATTTCTTAGAACCACACATTCTCAAACCAACTAGAATCACTAACTTCTCAGCAACATTAATAGATAACATATTTTTTAACTCAATTGACTTTGAGACACTCAGTGGCAATCTGCTGTATGATTTAACCGATCATTTACCTAACTTTCTCATCGTAAATGAACTAGGGATATCTCATCGCAAAGAAAAAATTTACAAACGAGACTACACCAATTACAACGAAGAATCCTCTATTAATGAATTCAGTTCACTTGATTGGTCTACCATTTTTTATGGAACACAAAATGTGACTCAAATGTTTGATACATTCTATTGTACAATCACTGATATTATTGATAGAACTGCACCACTAAAGCCCTTATCCAGGAAAGAAGCTAAATTTTATCAAAAGCCTTGGATTACAGCTGGTTTGAGAAATTCAATTAAGATAAAAAATAGGTTGTATAGACAATTTCTGAGGAAAAGGAATAATTATAACCATTCTAAATTTAAATTATACAGAAATAAATTAAATCATTTAATTAGAATTAGTAAAGTAAACTATTACAAGGAATATTTCATAACTAATAAGGCTAATACCAAAGAAATATGGAAGGGAATTAGACAGATCATAACTCTAAAATCAACAGGATCTTCTCTCCCATGCAAACTTGTGAAAGATAAAAAGGAAATAACTAATGCCAGAGACATTGTTAATGAATTTAACAAAAAAATTTCTACTATTGGCAATAAGCTGGCTTCTACTATCCCAATATCAGCTACATCCTTTAAGTATTACTTAGACAAATCTCAATTGACAAGCTTTCTTCTATCTCCTGTTTCTACCATAGAAATTGAGGATATTATTTCCTCCCTCAATACAGCTAAAGCTTGTGGCCCTTACAGTATTTCAGCTTGTTTTTTAAAGACTCTAAAGTCAATTATATCTTACCCTCTTGAGTTGCTCTTCAACTACTCGTTTTCTTCGGGTACAGTTCCAGATCAACTCAAAATAGCAAAAGTGATTCCAGTTCATAAGAAGGGCTCTAGCTTCATTGTCTCAAACTACAGGCCCATTTCTTTACTATCAATCTTTAATAAAATAATGGAAAAATTAATGTATAAAAGAAATTATCTATTATCTATCATAAACAGTTTGGATTTAGATCAAAGCATTCTACAACTCATGCCCTTCTTCTTCTAACTGATAAAATCCAATGTGCAATAGACAAAGGCATTTATTCCTGTGGCATCTTCCTAGATCTAAGTAAAGCTTTCGACACTGTTAATCATAGCATACTTTTGTCTAAATTGGAGTATTATGGTATCCGTGGTGTCGTTCACAATTGGTTTGTTTCCTATTTGAGCAATAGAAAACAATGTGTCTATTAGAGGTATTGACTCGGATTACCAGACAATTTCATGTGGGGTGCCACAGAGATCGGTCCTTGGACCACTGCTTTTTCTACTATATGTTAATGACATTTTCAAATGTTCTGAAATTCTAGAGTTCCATTTATTTGCAGACGATACAAATATCTTCTTAAGTGATAAAAACATTTGGAACCTTGAACATGTACTTAATATTGAATTGCAAAAAGTTGGTGACTGGTTAAATGCCAACAAGCTATCATAAATCCCATTAAACATTGATAAAACTAGCTTTGTAGTCTTCCACCCCCCACAAAAGAAAATTTTGCATAACATGAAATTGTTAATTTCAGGTAAATCAATTAGAAAAGATAGCCAAATTAAATACTTAGGCCTCATTTTTGATTCACATTTAAATTGGAAATCACATATACATGAATTAGGTAAAAAAACATCAAGAGGGGTTGGAATCCTATCTAAGCTTAGACATTATGTTGATACTGGGATCTTATGCCAATTGTATTATTTATTAATTTATCCTTTCCTTACGTATGGCCTACTTCTGTGGGGTAACACTTACAAATCAACTCTAAAACATATCATAACCCAGCAGAAGAAGGCCTTGCGTATCATTACTTTTTCTAAACCAGATAAACACTCGGACCCTCTCTTTTATCAGCTTGAAATTCTTAAGTTAATTGATCTTGTTTCTTTCCATAATCTAATTTTTATGTACCAGTTCCATCATGATTTGTTACCCAAGGCTTTCGACAAATTTTTTGAGTCAGTATCATCCAAACACCAATATAACACTAGACTTGCTTCAAAATCATCATATTATATTAAATCAGTAAGAACTAATTATGGAAAGTTCAATGTCCACTTTTCTGCAGTACTTCTATGGAATAACATCGACGAACATCTTAAAACACTCCCTCCAAAATCGTTTAAGACACAGATTAAATCTCACTTCATCCAAGCATATGATATAAATTAGACTTTCCTTATACAGCCTGTTTTTCAATCACCAATTCTAAATGTTTCAAGCTGGTGCCTTCTCTAAATGTCATTTTGTTTTTTGGTCTATGTTGTTTTTGCTTAATTTATTATTTATATTTATTACTGTCAATTTAGTGTTAATTTAGTGTGTCAGACTTTATTGCCAACCCATACTCTGTTTAAAATCCTCATGTAGCCACTCAGCTTGTTTAGCTTTTTAGTTATTCTGAGTGGCTTTTTACCTTCCTGTTTTTTCTCATCAAATTGTAACTCTTTAATTTAAATCTTGGTAATAAAGCTTGCTTGTTTATACCTTTATACTCGCGTACTTTTTACCTATAGATTCCCAACCGGCACTACTAAAGGACTTTAAAGAAGATCGTATAATTAGCTGGCTTGGTGTCTCTTCAAGCAGGACGTTTCGTAGCCCTAGCTAGCGCTATGTTCCATGTAGTTAACCACGTAGAAGTTGATAAGGTGTCGTACTTGGCAAGTTTTTCATCTTCTGATACAGCAATTGAAGTAACGCCGACTATCAACATACAGCAAGATGTCGAAGTGCCCGAATAAAAACTCAGATCCTCGCGACATAAGAGAAAAGTTAGATCGAGTAAACGAAAAACAGTTAGTCTCTTGCTTAGTTTGAGGTGCTGGAATGAGTGCGATAGTGCCAAGCTTTATCTATGATAGTATCCTCAGAGAAAAAGAACACAGTTTATTAGGTGAATTAAAATACGCGGCAGAGGCTACTCCAGCAGCAATTACTCCCACAACTCCAGTAGTTACTCCACTAAAAGCAGCAATTACTCCATCTAGTAGCGACCCTACAATTGAAGTTACGCAACCTGACAACATACAGCAAGATGGAAGTGGATCCTCCGAATGACCTCATCACAAAAGAACCAACTAAACCTAAAAATCCAAACCGCGTTGCTGGGGGTAAAGCCTCAGCATTAGCAAGAAGAATAAACCTAACTAAAAAAAAACCTCGCCAATGCGGCTACTCCGGTAGCCACCTCGACACCGTCGGTAGACAGTCAGGGCGATAAGCCAAGCTGGATAGCTAATAACGTATCGGCTAATACCACACTTGCCGCAGTTGGAGTAAGCATAGCACTGGTAGGCTTGTGCTATCAGTATATGCATTACACGCAGTCGCAAAAGAATAGGATCAACAACCGTTGCTCGTCGGGGGCTAAGGAACGACAAGTCAAAACTAGTGCTACTGAAGGAACAGCCACCAAAGGTAGCAACCTTAAAACTAAAGGTATGATATAGCAATTGAAGCCATACCATGGGCCATGTATTATCGATGATGTACGATGGGTGAGAACAAACTTATGAAAACATTATCGGATGCTGCTTGCGTCGGGTATCGGTTGGATTGGAAAAAAGGTCGTTAAAGAGCCTATGACTAACGATCCTTCATCTAACGTTTTGAACTACGTAAAGTGGGTAGCCGTGTTGGCTGGTAGCCTTGCTGCTAAGCAATACCTAGAGGATAAAAAGTACTGGCCACCTACTGAGTAACATGGTGTCAATGGTAGTCGCAGCCGTTGCTTTTGCTATAGCGGGTGCTGGTGCGAGCTATGCCGCTAAATACATCGAGAAAGCGGCTACCGGGGATGGGGCGGACACGTTTGCTACAATACAATACTTTATTTCACATTTCACAATGATTTTTTTCCAGTTACATTTTCTATATTTAGTTAGAATTTTTTTATTATTATTATTACAGTATTACAAAAATATACTAAATATAGTAACACAGAAGGAAATCCCTAGAGTCTAAATAAACCGTGAGGTTATCGAGTTAGACACTAGACTGTTATGTTATATTTGAAATGTAGCACACACACACATTAATCTAATTTGAATAACAATAGAAATTATTTTTTGATGTATATACATACGTATATATACACACACAGTATACTAATCATGCTATATCTAACACACTAATTAGTAAATACGAAAGAGAAAAGTTGAAGATTCAAAAAATTTTAGTAGAGAAAAATAGATGGAGGAAATGTAACAAAGAAATTCAATTAAGTTGATCGAAGCAATTAATTTTGCTTAAGGAACAGTTGTTGTTTAACTTTTTTTGCGAAACTGAGTTTATTGAGCTGTTTTAATTCATAGGGAAGTTGTTGCCATAAGTCAGTTGCCATGGCGGAAATAGTTTGTTTGCCAGTGTTTGTTCTATAGTGAGCCTTATGAAAATTATCTTTTGATGCAAATTGGGTATTACATGTATATGAATGTATATGTTGTGGTTCAAAATTTTTTTGGTTCAATTTTTTTTTAAACCAGTTCAAATTTTTTTAACCGGTTCAAAATTTTTACACCAGTTCAAAAATTTTACACTAGTTCAATTTTTTTTACACCAGTTCAAAATTTTTACACTAGTTCAATTTTTTTTACACCAGTTCAAAATTTTAAAACCAGTTTATTTTTTAACATTCTAAAAGGGAAGTTATGTTAACTGATGTTAGGGTTATTTTAAATGCTGGATTTGGGATCCTAAATTAGTGACTACTAGATGTTATTGTTTGCTTCGTTCTATTAATGTTTGTTCTATTGTTTGTCGGTGAAGGTAGTAGCAAATTGGAGCAAATCTTACGGGCGCTGCGAGGCGACCCAAAATTATTAGTGACTAGCTCTAAACACCCTAAATGAGTGAGCATCCGTTGTTGACGGTTAGGGTATTTTTAAATGTAGGGGTAGGGTTTGTATTAGTTCACAGGACCATCGAAGAAGCATTATTATTCTGAGTTGTTCAGTGATCTAGTTCTAAGTGTAGTGACTATAGCTCTAAACACCCTAAATTAGTGAGCATCCGTTGTTGACGGTTAGGGTATTTTTAAATGTAGGGGTAGGGTTTGTATTAGTTCACGGGACCATTGAAGAAGCATTATTATTCTGAGTTGTTCAGTAATCTAGTTCTAAGTGTAGTGACTATAGCTCTAAACACCCTAAATTAGTGAGCACCCGTTGTTGACGGTTAGGGTGTTTTTAATTATTATTTTTTTGTTTGGATTATAAGTCGTTTATGGCATCATAGAAGGCCTCTTTACTTACGCACGGTTCATCGGCCATCTTTGAAGAATCCGGTGCGCATTCGCGTATAAATTTAAGAGACTGGAAACAAATTAGCATAATGAGAGGGACTGGCTTCAACGACTAGCACTTATAGAATATACGGTGGTGTTCAAATCAACGATTGCTTCTGTGGCGCATTGCGTTAGGCGAGTGGATCATCGAGTAGCTGAAGTTAAGCCCGATCGGGCAGGGTTAGTGAGTGGATGGGTGACCGCCAAGGAAAGTGGTAAGTAAGTGGTACAGTAAGGTAAGTAGGTAGGGGGGCAAGGGAAAAAAGGGAATGGCATAGGTTGCCTTTTTTTTTTGCAGGGGAGGGGTGGGTAGATTTTATTTCTTTTGAAAAAGATAAACCAGTTTTCAAAATTTGAACTGGTGTAATTTTTTTGAACTGGTTTAAAAATTTTGAACTGGTTTAAAAAATTTGAACTAGTTTAAAAATTTTGAACCAAAAAAAATTTCCAACCACAACATATATCTTTGGCATAACGAAAATAGTTATAAAAAATTCCTGGTAATTGTTTTTTATGCCATTGATGAATAAATTTTAGGGCCTGAAGTTTGTATACATTGTCAACTGTCAAAATATCTAGCAAGTTTAGTAGTGGTAAAGCACTTTCAGTGTTTTTTCCATATAGAGTGGCAAAAAACAGGATTCTAACAAGATGATTTTGTTTGGTTTGGATTTTTTTCAAGTGGGATTTATAGGCACTGCCCCAAGCAGTGATCGCGTATGAGATGTATGGATAAATGAGGTTATAATAGAGTTGTTTTGTTTGCTGTAAAGAGATATCAGTTATAGTGTCTAAGTTTATAAAAAAATGCCAATATTTCTTGATATACATGAGCAGATAAATGAGATTTGATATTTCCAGGAAACAGTATCATCTATCATCACACCTAAGTATTTGATATGGTCTTTTTTTCTCCAGGGAATAACTGGTGCCATCATTGTTATTTAGTTTTATGTTAATAGGGGAGTTCAGTTTCTTTTTGGGAAATTTTATGATCATGAAGTTTGTTTTCTTAAGGTTGATTGAAAGTTTATTTAAGTCACACCATTCTTTTACTTTGATTAGTTCTTGGTTCATCATGGTTTCCAATTCAGAGCTGTTGCAGGAGGAGGCAAATAAATTTGTATCATCTGCAAATAATTATTCTAAAAGACAGTTTGTCTGAGCAGTTTGAAATATCATTTATATATAATAAAAATAACAGGGGGCCTAACAAGCTACCCTGGGGAATTCCACAGACAACTGTCTGTTTAGTTGATTGAAAATTATCTTGGGATACATACTGTTGTCTATTGGTTAGATAGCTGGTGAACCATTGAAGGGGGATTCCCCTAATTCCATACTTTTTCAGTTTTTCTAGCAAAATTGAATGGTTTACAGTATCAAAGCCTTTGGCAAAATCTAGAAACACTCCACAAGTGAATAGGTTATTATCTATTGCATTTTTAAAATTGTCTGTGATTTCAGTAATCGCCTGTTCAGTGGATCTGCCTTTTCTAAACCCAAACTGGAATTCACACAGGATTTCATATTTCTCTATATAACTAATAAGTTGTCTGTGTACAAGTTTTTCAAACAACTGTGTGAACACTTAGAGTGTGGAGATGGGTCGGTAATTTGTTGGGTCTATAGTTTCTCCACCTTTATCAACAGGTGTCACTTTTGATATTTTTAATATATCAGGGACAATGCCCTCCAAGAGAGACTGGTTATAAATCAGAGCCAAAGGTTCACTTAATTGATTACTTGCCAACTTTATACACTTTGAGGGAATGCCTATTGTAGACTTGTTTACATTTAGGGCCATTATTAAGTCATGGACTTCATGTATTAAAATTTCTCGGAACACGAAGTTGCTCTGAAAAGTTCTCTTTATGAATTTAGTGGGATTGGGGTTTTCATAGGTAGGTATTTGTGCAGCTAAATTTGGTCCTACATTGATGAAGTAGGAGTTTAGTTGATTGCAAATACTAGCTTTATCTATGTAACATTTATCATTATGAATAAGTTTTGAGATAGGAGAGCCCTTATTTGTCCTCCTCTTAATTAGCATACCAATCAGCTTCCATGTCATTTTAATGTTATCTTTGTTTATAGTAAATTGTGTTTCAAAGTACATTTTTTTAGCTGTAGCTTTAATTTTATTCAATTTATTATTATAAATCTTGTATTCCTTTACTTTTATGGGGTCTCTAGTAAGGTAATGGGTCTTAAATAACTTCTGTCTTTTTTTAATTGACACAATTAAGTATACTCTTTCATATCCAGGGTTTTCTAAGTTGTTTTTTCTTAGAGTTAGGTACCTTTCTGATAGGTGCATGTTTATCAGTGATCTCCTGCATTGTGTTGGCAATATTATTCATGCTTAGATTAACATCATTCTCTATCAGGCTCATAAAGTTTATTTGATTTAATTCCTCATTAAATAAATCATTATTAAAAGAGGAGAAATCTCTATAATATTTTCCTCCTCGAACAGGAGGAAGTCTTGTTGCTATTGTACAGAAACAAGGTAAATGATCGGAGATGTCAGCAAGGCAGACGCCAGACTGTATGACTTTTTTCTGGCGAGTTAGTATAAATGTGATCAATAAGTGTGGCAGAGTGGTTAGTTATTCTAGTGGCTTTAGTGATTATTGACATAAATCCTAGATTTAGCAGCATATCAAGGTATTCAGAAGTAAATTTATCAGAGCTATATTTAAAGAAATTTATGTTTATATCACCAGCAATAAAGGCCTCAAATCCTAAACTATTTATGTGGTTAAGTTTCAAACTTAGAAGCTCTTGAAAGGTTTCAGGATTACTACATGTAGATGGATGCCTGTAAATACATGTACATCCAATAATTATATTTATCTGTTCGTTTCTTGGTATTTCAATAAAACAAGTTTCCATTCCATCACAGTTAATTTCCAGGTCTTGTCGCCGAATGAAATTAATACTCTCAATAACATATAGCCCCCCCCCCCCCCCCCCCAGCATTGGTGTGGGAATTGGATCCCAGAAATCTATATCCTGGAATAGATACCGTATTTGACCGCGTACAAGCCGCACCCTGCAAATTGAAAACTTAAATGAAATATACCGCGTATAAGGCGCACAAATGTTGTTAAAATAAAATCGCCGAATTCAAAACAAAGTTTATTCTGACACTTTAGATTTGTAACAGTTATCGCTGTAACAGTTATCGCTGTTGTGGTATCAAGTTGATTTATAGTATAAAGTGCGACTTCAGTTCGACATGTGAAATTCTACGTGACTTTTTGCTAAAGTGTAATTCAAACTATCTAAATTCACAAAGAATGTTCAAGGAAAATGCTTACCTGTTAAACTATAATAATCGTTTTCATCGGTTTTATACGTGGTTTAAGATAGATATACATGGTCCAAAAAAGGCTCGGGGAAGTTTCAAAAACATTTCTATGGATGTTTGTCTTACTGAGCGCGCAAATGTGAGCCGATCGTAATATGCTAATTTACATCTCTTGTGCATTTGTTGACGTCGTGAATTGACGTAGATTCAGAATTCTCACTCGATCCTGCTCGGTTAAGCTTGGTAGAATATTCAAAACATGTCTCTGTTGAACAAGTTTTATAAAATGTTTTAAAAGTTATGTTTTTTAGATTGTTAGGATCTTAAAACTATTCTACTGTAAAGCAATTAAAACACCCGAGGTAGACGAGATTGCACCATTCTTGCGAGTCATGTCGGTTTCTGTCTCTCGGTACTGCGTAGTCTCGTGGGAAAATTTCTCTGGAACATCAAAATGTCAGAGTATCGGAAGTCAAATCAAACAAACTCAAAGAAATAAGCAACCTCGTCCCCAGGGTCTTCTCGGTCAGATCCAAGGGTCTTCTCGGTCAGATCCAAGATGGCGGCTACTCAGAGAGAAGACCCTGGTAAAGGCTGGATCACGTGATTTGGCGATCTAAGATGGCGGCCAAGCTAAATATGGGAATAGTTCATGACGTGTACAAACCATAGGTATCCCAATCCGGAGTGAGAGAGAAGCGATTAACGGTATTTCCACGCGGCAAACGATGCAGTGAAAACAGGTCTACTAAATGGCTCGAAACGGAGTTTACTTGGATAAAGAAACAGTGGAAAGGTATCACAAAGCTACCAGGATGTATCTAAGCTAGAAGAGAATCCTAAAAAGCCGTTTATTTTTCGTTAGCGTTGAAGCGAAGCGATCGATAGCACATGTTCAGGTTTAACGGCTTCTCCTGGCTTTCCCGCTGATGAATCGTACCAGAAAACTACCCAGTAATGCACTTCATCCATTGCTCTATACCTACACAACATGTTTTCAGGTTATTTAAAATCGTTTTATTGATAAAATTTAAGCAATCTAAACTATATACAAGTTCATCTCTCTGGACTCAGTCCGTTTGGCCAATAAAAAGCATTGTTAGAACAACCCTTGCGTCATAATCGAAGAGCCAATCAGAATACGTGACAGTTCAGCCTTTACCAGGGTCTTCTTTCTGAGTAGCCGCCATCTTGGATATGACCGAGAAGACCCTGGGGACGAGGTTGAGAAATAAGCATTCTGTCTTATGGAACAATGTCCTTAGACAAAAGCTTACGGATTAACACGGTTTTCCGTCTTAGGGAACAGGTCTTTAGAAGGCAGTGAAGCGTTAAAGACATAGTGTAATAACATGATTCATTTGATGGGAAATTTTGGCTAATTATTTTATTTTACTCGAACTTAAATCTGAAAAAGCCCGCTTATAAGCCGCACCCGGACTTCAGGGAGGAATTTTTTACTTTTTTCCAAAATGAAAACGAAAATACCCCGCGGCTTATACGCGGTCAAATACGGTATATTGCATATATTATCATCATTTAATTTGGTTTCTGATATAGCGATAATACTAGGCATTTCCTTGAGTGTTATTAGGATATCATTCGAGAGATTAAGATTTTTTTGCAGGCTTCGTGTATTACAATGAAGAATCGAGAAGCCAGATTTATATTTAGCTTCTTTAAATAATTTGCCCATTTTCTTGACATTATAGTACTTAGATTCTATTCTATTAAAATCTGTTTCACTCTCATATGAATCGTTTCCTCTATCAGGGTTTTCTAGAACATTCAAATGCAGCCTGATTTAGGATACTGTTTTCTTTATTTTTTCTTGTTCCCTAGGATTAAGGGGAACTGGGATTTTTTTGTTTCTAATTTTTTGTTGCTTTTTGGTTTTCAACTGTTGTTAAAATACTCTGCCCTGGAAGCAGTCAGGAACAAGGAATACGCATGACAAATATACGAGTAAAAAATGAATGACTAGAGCAACAGCATCCAGTCAGGAACTAGGGGAACAAGAGGAACAGAAACACAAATTCAAATTCAAACTATATTAGCAGTCAGGAACAAGGGGAACAAGGAATATATCAACTATCGATTAAAAAATGAACGACTAGACCAATGTTATCCGGTCAGGAACTAGGGGAACAAGAGGAACAGAAACACAAATTCATATTCAAACTATATTAGCAGTCAGGAACAAGGGGAACAAGGGGAACAAGGAATATATGAAAATGAACGACTATAGACCAATGTTATCTGGTCAGAAACTAGGGGAACAAGAGGAACAGAAACACAAATTCATATTCAAACTATATTAGCAGTCAGGAACAAGGGGAACAAGGGGAACAAGGAATATATCAACTATCGATTAAAAAATGAACGACTAGACCAATGTTATCCGGTCAGGAACTAGGGGAACAAGAGGAACAGAAACACAAATTCATATTCAAACTATATTAGCAGTCAGGAACAAGGGGAACAAGGGGAACAAGGAATATATGAAAATGAACGACTATAGACCAATGTTATCCGGTCAGGAACTAGGGGAACAAGAGGAACAGAAACACAAATCCATATTCAAACTATATTAGCAGTCAGGAACAAGGGGAACAAGGAATATATGAAAATGAACGACTAGACCAATGGTATCTGGTCAGGAACTAGGGGAACAAGAGGAACAGAAACACAAATTCATATTCAAACTATATTAGCAGTCAGGAACAAGGGGAACAAGGGGAACAAGGAATATATGAAAATGAACGACTAGACCAATGGTATCTGGTCAGGAACTAGGGGAACAAGAGGAACAGAAACACAAATCCATATTCAAACTATATTAGCAGTCAGGAACAAGGGGAACAAGTCTTTTATATGATCGGGGTGTATCACGACCATCTTTTATGTGATCGGCATGTATCACCACAGTCTTTTATGATCGGGGGGTATCACCACCGTCTTTTATATGATCGGCGTGTATCACCACAGTCTTTTA